>OX451740.1:390994489-393662005 GCA_948472305.1 Vicia faba | reverse complement strand
TTACTTCGAGATGAAAGCCTGGATAGTAGGGATGTAATAAGAAACTTGGATAGTAGGGTTACTTCGATATGAAAGCCTGGACAATAGGGTTGTGAGAAGGAACCTGGATAGTAGGGTTACTTCGATATGAAAGCCTGGATAGTAGGGCTATGAGAAGGAACTTGGATATTAGGGTTACTTCGATATGAAAGCTTGGACAGTAGGGCTGTGAGAAGGAACCTGGATAGTAGGATTACTTTGATATGAAAGCCTGTACAGTAGGGCTGTGAGAAGGAACCTGGATAGTAGGGTTACTTTGAGATGAAAGCCTGGATAGTAGGGCTGTGAGAAGGAACCTGGATAGATGGTTACTTCGATATGAAAGCCTGGATAGTAGGGCTGTGAGAAGGAACCTGGATAGTAGGGTTACTTCGATATGAAATCATGGAGAGTAGGGCTGCGAGAAGGAACCTGGATAATAGGGTTACTTCGATATGAAAGCCGGGATAGTAGGGCTGTGAGAAGGAACCTGGATAGTAGGGTTACTTCGATATGAAAGCCTGGATAGTTGGGTTGTAAGAAGGAACCTAGATAGTAGGGTTACTTCGATATGAAAGCCTGGACAGTAGGGCTGTGAGAAGGAACCTGGATAGTAGGGTTACTTCAATATGAAAGCCTGGATAGTTAGGTTGTGAGAAGGAACCTGGATAATAGGGTTACTTCGATATGAAAGCCTGGACAGTAGGGCTGTGAGAAGGAACCTGGATAGTAGGGTTACTTCGATATGAAAGCCTGAATAGTTGGGCTGTGAGAAGGAACCTGGATAGTAGGGTTACTTTGATATGAAAGCCTGTATAGTAGGGCTGTGAGAAGGAACCTGGATAGTAGGGTTACTTCGATATGAAAGCCTGGATAGTAGGGTTGTGAGAATGAACCTGGATGGTAGGGTTACTTCGATATTAAAGGCTGGATAGTAGGGCTGAGAGAAGGAACTCGGGTAGTAGGGTTACTTTGATATGAGTTTGGGTAAAATTGCAGAGGTAACCTAGGTGAGGTTGCCTTGTGATGAGTCGGTATGGGACTGCTGGAAGAAACTTGGGTAAGGTTGTATCTGTCGCACTGATGATTACTCTGTTTAGCTTCGAGTGTTGATCATGGACTTGCTGGAAATTTTTGATTTTAACGGTCTTTCCTGAAAGAAATACAGGGTTAGTTATGTGCGATGCATGAGATGCACTGTGATGAGGTTCTTGAAATAACTGATATTATGTTATATGTGATGTATGCATATGTCATGATGTATGAACATGAAATGCTGGCGTAATAGTCTGAGTCCGGGAGAATAAATCCTTGAGTGCTGTTTAGAGAGTATGAGAAATAGTATTCTTGACTGCTGTAAAAACCATAGTTCTTCTACTTCTGTTGGGGATGGTGAACAAAGATGACTATGCTGGGGATTTTCCCCTTGTTTACGGATATCCTGTCAGAAGAGACCCTGTCTAAGGATAGCTCTGCGGGAGAATAACTCTATTGGGGAGGAGATACTCTGTTGATAGATATGCTGATTTCGAGAAATAGACTCCACTGGGGATGAATTTATGTTGCTGGTGATAATGAATTCTGTTGGAGATTGAATTTCTGCCTGTGAGAGAAATAAACTCTGCTTGGGGAAAAATTTACCGACTCACTCGCGATTGTGAACCTCAATTGGGGAGAGTTATGTCCTGTTCAGGAAAGCTAACATCACTATCTTTGGATACTTTTTACTCTGTGGGGAGTGTATGTACCACTACTCATTGTTCTCCAGCTGGCTCTATCCCGATACCTGATGGGCAGAGTAACTGTAAGGTTTGGGCACTTCTTGTTTTCCCCTGTTCCTGGAATTATGAGTAATTGTCTTTTGTTTTTTGTGTAAATGTTTACGAGCAGCAATCAATTTCAAATGCATATGTCAAAAATGAATCGTTGGACGTTCTTGCAAAACAAAATAGAAAAAAGAAAAACAAATTGAAATTTCTTGTGAAAATGAATTGTATTGATTTTTGAAGTTGGCCTGTAATAGGCGTTTTGTATAAGGGGGCTCACGTCCTAGTAAGAGAACGCCGCCGAAAGATAGAAATTACAATTTGTGTAAAATAAAGAAAAACAGCTATGTGAAACGACCCCATTGGGTTCCAACTCTGCTATTGCCTTTATATCTTCAAGCGTCTCATCACTTTGCTGCTTGGTCGAAGGCGGATCAGATTGATTGGCGTCGTTTGAGCTCGATAGTCGATACCGAAGTTTGGTTGTAAGGTGATCCAATGAGACATAGTGTTATGCTTCAATCCCTAATTTTTTCCTGGACCTCCCTTTCGGGTTTTCAGTCCACCGGGATACCCTTTTTTTCCCAAGTCGCCTTTTCAGGTTTCGACTTGCCAGGTGTACAGTTTTTTCATTTTCATCCCTTACTTTTTCCCGAACCCTTTTGGTTCGCCGGGAAGCCCTTATTTTTTCCTAGGCCAGTCAACCTAGCGGGTCTTTGATTATGCGTAGTATATTTTCACCATGTCTGCATTAACGGAGTGAGGAAGGTCGTCACCATCCATAGTGGTTAGAATCATAGCTCCTCCCGAGAAAATTTTCTTAACCACAAATGGCCCTTCGTATGTGGGGGTCCATTTGCCCATGGGATCACCTTGCGGTAGTATGATGCGTTTGATCACTAGATCCTCGACTTGATATTCTTGACGTATGACTTTCTTGTTAAAAGCCTTGATCATTCGCTTTTGATACGTCTGACCATGACAAATAGCAGTAAGTCTCTTTTCATCGATTAGATTCAGCTGATCAAGTCGGGTTTGGATCCAGTCGTCTTCGTTCAAACTCGCATCCTTCATAATCCTGAGAGAGGGTATCTGGACTTCGATGGGTAGGTCTGCCTCCATGCCATATACCAGAGAGTAGGGTGTTTCCCCTGTCGACGTCCGTGTTGAGGTACGGTACCCATGAAGAGCGAATGGTAACATCTCATGCCAGTCTTTGTATGTCACTGTCATCTTCTGTACAATCTTTTTGATGTTCTTGTTAGTCGCTTCAACAACCCCATTCATCTTCGACCGGTAGGGAGAAGAGTTATGATGTTGTATCTTGAACTGTTTACAGAGCTCGGTGATCATTGCGTTATTGAGATTTGTACCATTGTCAGTAATAATTCTCTCTGGTACACCATATCGACAAATCAAATAATGTTGGATGAACCGCGCCACGACGTTCTTGGTTATTGTAGCAAAGGAAGTTGCCTCAACCCATTTTGTGAAATAATCAATTGCTACCAGAATGAAGCGATGCCCGTTAGACGCAATAAGTCTGATCTTTCCGATCACGTCGATGCCCCACATTGCAAAGGGCTAAGGAGCCGTCAAAACATTCAGGGGAACCGGAGGTACATGCACCTTATCAGCATAGACTTGGAACTTATGACAGGTCCGAGAGTGCTGGTAAAAATCGGCTTCCATAGTGGACCAGTAATATATTTCCTGTAGGATTTTCTTTGCCATGGTATGTCCACTGGAATGAGTTTCGAAGGTACCTTCGTGTAACTCTGCCATGATCCTTTCTGCCTCGCTCTTGTCTACACACCGTAGTAATGTGGAGTCATGGTTACGCTTATAGAGTATCCCATTGCTAAGAAAGAACTTTGCCGCATATCTTCTCAGAAATTTCTTATCATTAGAAGATGCCCCCCGGGGTATTCTTGGGCCTCAAGATACCACTTTACTTCGTGAAACCAGGGTTTATCTACTACCTCTTCAGTCTCAATGTCATAGCAATGTGCGGGTTCATCCAACCTCTCAATGGTAATCTAGGGAGCTTCATTGTGCCATCTAACCTTGAACATAGAAGACATGGTAGCTAGCGCGTCTGCTAACTTGTTCTCCTCTCGTGGGAAATGTTCAAAGGTTATCTCCCCAAAGTGTGGGAGCAATGTCAGTACATACTCTTTGTAAGGAATGAGATTCGGGTGCTTCGTATCCCACTCGCCTTTGATCTGACTTATTACCAGAGAGGAATCTCCGAATAAACTCAAGAACTTAATCCTCAGGTCAATGGCCGCTCGAAGACCCATGATACACACTTCATACTCCGCCATATTGTTGGTGCAGTTAAAACATAATCGGGCGGTGAACGGAGTATGACAACCCTCAGGAGATATAATTATAGAGCCAATGCCATTACCCAATGCGTTCGAGGCTCCATTAAAATACATAGACCATCTGGATCCCTCCTCGGGTCCTTCATCTGGTCCAGGTTCTTCGCAGTCGGTTACCAATATGATATTCTCATCCGGGAACTCGAAATTCATGGATTTATAGTCATCCACGGCCTGATGCGCCAAATGATCCGCCAATACACTCCCCTTGATTGCTTTTTGGGTTATGTATTGGATGTCGTACTCGGTTAAGATCATCTGCCATCTTGCCATCCTTCCGGACAGAGCGGGCTTCTCGAAAATATACTTGATCGGATCCATCTTTGATATCAACAAGGTGGTGTGAGTCAACATATACTGTCTCAGTCGGCGAGCAGCCCATGCCAAAGCGCAACAAGTTTTCTCGAGCAATGAGTATCGGGTCTCACAGTCAGTAAAATTTTTGCTAAGGTAATAAACGGCATGCTCTTTTCAACCAGACTCGTCATGCTGCCCCAACACACACCCCCATTGAATTGTCTAGCACGATAAAATATAATATCAAAGGTCTTCCTTCAACTAGAGGCATCAAAATTAGTGGTTCTTGAAGGTATTCCTTGATTCTTTCGAAAGCGGTCTGACATTCATCATTCCACTTTACCACTTGATCTTTCTTCAGCAGCTTGAAGATTGGCTCACAAGTAGCAGTCAGATGTGAAATGAACCTGGCAATGTAATTCAGGCATGCCAAGAAACCTCTAACTTCCTTCTCTGTGCGGGGAGCCGACATCTCTTGTATGGATTTTACCTTTGCAGGGTCTACCTGAATACCTTTGTCGTTGACAACAAAACCCAAAAGCTTACCAGATCTTACCCCGAAGGTACACTTGTTCAGATTCAACCTCAGCTTGTACGTCTTCAACCTGTCAAACAATTTCTGGAGATGATCAAGGTGCTCTTCCTCAGTCTGGGACCTGGCTATCATGTCATCAACATAAACCTCGATCTCGTGGTGAATCATATCGTGGAACAAAGCGACCATGGCACGCTGATAAGTTACCCCAACATTATTCAACCCAAAAGGCATCACTTTGTAGTAGAAGGTGCCCCACTGTGTGACGAAGGTTGTCTTCTCCATGTCCTCAGGAGCCATCTTGATCTGGTTGTAACCAGAAAAACCATCCATGAAGGAGAAGATCGTGTGCTGCACGGTATTGTCGAATAGAACATCAATGTGAGGAAGTGGGAAGTCATCCTTGGGGCTTGTCCTGTTCAGATCTCTGTAGTCCACACACATCCGTACCTTACCATCCTTCTTAGGTACTGGAACGACGTTGGCAACCCACTGCGGATAAGAAGTGACAACTAAGAATCCTGCGTCGAACTACTTCTTGACCTCTGCCTTGATTTTCTCTGACATTTCAGGGCGCATACGGCGGACCTTCTGCTTTACCGAAGGACAGTCTTCTTTAGTCGGCAAGCAATGTACCACGATATCAGTGTCTAAACCAGGCATGTCTTCGTCGGACCAGGCGAAGATATCAACATAGTCGTGAGCATCTGTATTAACCGTTGTTTGACACTAGGCTCCAAATTCGCATCTATTTTAACCTCTTTCTTGTCTTCCTCTATACCCAAATTCACTGACTCAACTGGCTCTTCATGAGGCTGTATGAACCTTTCTTCCTGCTGTAATAGTCTAGCAAGTTCTCCAGGCACCTCACAATCATCCTCACCTTCGTCCTCGGCTTAGTTGATCGGATTTTTAAAGTCATAACTGGAAATAGCAGATTCGTTATCAATGGGATCCAGAGTGGATATGGATCTGCAGTACGATACATGAGTGTGTTTAAGAGAATAGCTGTTTTGATAAAGTGAGAAACAGAAAAGTAAAACAAGGAGCGCAAAATTTGTATGCAAGAAACGTCCAATGCTTTATTAATGATATATGAAATGACAAATGATAGCCCTCACAAGCAAAGCCAAGGTGCCTCGGGCAAGGCACCGGTCCGTAAAGTTTCAAATTGTTTATTACAAATCTTAAAACAAAGGAGTCAATTACTTCGGAATAAAAGAAACATGTATGAAGTCCCTAGCCGTCCAGTTATTCGGTCCACTGTTGGTTGTTGGGTAGATCCAACTATCGATGTCTGAATCCTCATCATCAGCATCTTCTGTGCTGGAGACAACCTCAATAGCATTGATTCCTGAGCCATGCTTAGGCATGGGAGCAGTTATGACATTCGACTTTTCTGGAGCATCAAACTCTATCTCCTTGGCTTCAAGAAAATCTTGTACTCTGTTTCTCAGAGCCCAGCAATCATTTGTATCGTGGCCAGGACTCTCAGAATGGTAGGTGCACCGCGTGTTGGGATTGTATCTGGGAGAAGTAGTGTTTGGATTCTTGGGATCCTCTCTTAAGGTTGTCAAGTTGGATTTTAATAGATGAGGCAGAATTTCAGCCAAAGTCATGCTGATACAGGTAAACTGTCGTTGGGGTCTTTCCACCCTTTTTTGAATGTTTCATTATGGAGAAACTGTGGGTCTTGGTATCACTACAGCATTTACTGTTTGACGGTGTTCAGATATGCTTTGGCCCCTCGGGCTATAAACTGCACTGGCTTCCTTCTTACCAGCGAAAGGCTTCTTAGTTGAACTCGACGGGGTATCCTTCTGTATCTTACCACTTCGAATTCCAGCTTCTACTCTTTCTCCAGTTAAAATCAGCTCAGTGAAACCAGCTGATGAACTGTCGATCAAGTGATTGAAAAATGGACCAGATAGCGTCCCTATAAACATATCAACCAACTACCTATCAGACAAAGGGGGTTGAACTCTTCCAGCCAAGTCTCTCCATTTTTGAGCATATTCTTTGAAACCTTCACCTGCACCTTTTGACATACTCTAGATTTGAGTATGAATAGAAGCAAGGTCAGCGTTGTACTGATACTGTTTGTAGAAAGCAGCAGCGAGATCTTCCCAGTTTCGGACACTGGCTCCCTCCAACCGGTAGAACCATTCAAGTTGAGTCCCTGACAGACTATCTTGAAAGAAATGTACCCACAAATTTATGTCGGCAGTATAGGGTTGGATCTTCCTGACATATGAGCGGAGATGGAGTTTTGGACATGACACTCTATCATACTTGGCAAAAACCGGAGCTTTGAACTTGTGAGGGATGACCACTCCCGATACCAGTCCCAGTTCTCCAAAATCCAAACCAGGTATCTTCTGAACTTTCATAACACTTAGACGGTCTTCTAGCTTTTTGTATCTATCCTCGGCAGGAGGATATTGCTCATCGTTATAATCAATATCATTGTCAGAAACTGCAGGACTAGGGTTCTTTTCCCCTTCTTGGTTCTCCCCTTCCTTGGATGAAGATGTCAGATCAGTTTGATGCTTCAACCTTTCTCCAAATATTCTACCCATATTCAGAATACCAGTCTTCTTCTTCTTCTTCTCTTTCCGAATGAGGGCTTTCAGATCCTCTTTCCCTTTTGCCAGACTGATGAACATCTGTTGGAACTGGGAATTTTGCGCCTGAAGATCTTTGATGGCTTGATCAGAAGACATTTCTGCTGAAATAAACAGCGAAGAAGATGAGAAACCTGTAGTGGTACCTGTAATGATGTTTATGATAATGGGATGTGTATGCAATGATTTCAAAGACTTTGGGAGATTTGAATTTGCAAACTAAAATAAACAAAAACTTTATTAGCTTAAAATTTAAGGTTCAAAATGCCTTTAAGGCGTTACAAATAAGTAAATAAAACAAATCTAAAACTAGAAAATAAAAAATAAAAAGTCCCATTGACGCTTTCTCTTTATGCTGATATAATCATTGAGCACTCTTTCTTCTTGGAGCTGCCTGGTGAGCTTTAAAACATTCCTCTCCTATTCATGGAATTGTTCCCTGTAGGTATCCCGTTCATTCTTCAGCTGAATCCAAGACCTCTATAGCTCCCTAAGATCAGTGGGCATGTAAGGATAGAGAACCGTGTAAGGAATGTCGTCTTCAGTAGTGGGCTCCACAATCACTGGTAATACGGCCGCATAAGGCATCATAAGCTTCTGGGCACGAGCTCGGACCCATTGGAGGTAAGGCTGCATAGGAAGGGAAGTCTTCGGTCCCAACTCTTTGGGTTCAGATCTGTTTACCTTGCCCCAAGCTCGTATGAACCTCCGGCGATGCCCCTTAACATCATCCTCATAGTCGAATACGATGTCCTCGAGAAGTAGTTCATGAGGACCATCCCTTCGAGCACGACCAAATTATCGCAAGGCTAGACAAGAACTGTAAGTTATACCCCCTCTGATACCAAGTAATGGGACATTAGGATACCCCCCATAGCGGTCAATAACAGCAATGTCTTCCATAGCTCGGGAACACCAAAGAATATCCGTATGAGCGAGTGACATTATTCTGTGCGACCAACCCAAACCTTCTTCATTTTTCAGTACAGACTTAGGGAGGTGAGAAATAAACCACCTCGCCAGCAACGGCATGCAGCACATAAGAGTCCCTCTTCTCCTCATGGTACGAGTATGAAGAGCGTGCAAAATATCTCCAAGCAAGGTAGGCACAAGGTTGCGAGAAAGGAAAATCTTGACAGCATTCACATCTACAAATGAGTTCGGATTAGGGAAGAGAACTAAACCATAGATAAGAAGAGCCAAGACATCCTCAAAAGCCTGAAAATCCAAATCATCCCAAAATATATGAGCCTGGCTATCAGAAATTTGGCTAGAAAACCCTCGACTCTGCTTCGAGTTTCCCAATTGGAAACCACATCGACCCATTTCAAATGCAAAGTTGAGGCAATGACTTCTGGTTTAGTAACTTCTTCTATACCTGTGAAGGGTACCTATTCAAGAATGGGTATGCCCAATAGATGAGAGAATTCTTCCAAGGTGGGTACCAACTGATAATCTGGAAAGGTGAAGCAGTGATGCTTGGGATCGAAGAACTGAAATAGTACGCTCATCATCTGTTCATCAAGGTTTAAAGTAACCAGGCTGAGAAGTTGATCGTGTCTCTTAATGAAAGTAGAAGTTTCAGACACTCTAGATGCTAGCTCTTTAATTTGGGCAGGTATCTGCACAAAGTTGATTCGGATGGTATTTCTACACACGGAAGCCATGATCTGCAAAACAGAACAAAGATAAATTCCCTTGGTCTTTGAAATGGTTAGTGTAATGAAGCATGAATGCCATGTTATGATGCATGATGTAATGATAAACCACATGTATAGCAAACACAGGTATTGCAAACACAGTCAAATCACATCAAGCCCTTAGGTTTAAGGCTTGCATGAGGTCAAAGGTAATACCCTCTTGAAGTTAAGTTGGTTTCAAACCTGTCCTAGAAAAGTAATCGGGTTCTAGAGGATCTCAATATCACTGACCATCCTTTATCGATAATGGTTTCAGCTCACATAATCTTTTCTTGCAGCCAAAATATTCCGAAAGTCTGGTCTCAATGAGTGTAGTATCGAGTATCAACCAGTTCTCACCTCTGCACCAAGATCGGCTATCTCGCTACTTTCTAATGGCCAAGTTGGGCAATTAAGGTTCTAAGGTCAGTTAATGCTTAACGACACCACGCAGCGGCCTCATATTCTCCTCGTTTCTCCACAAGGGATATCGATACCAACCAAAGTGCCACACCAACGTAGCTACTGCTTCAACCGTATCGGTCTATGTCGTACAGTTCCCTCACAGTCTATTGCTACTTACCTAAAAGGTATTCCCCAGATCCGGGTGTAGGATCTATAGTAACCCCAAACAAAACCCTCAAAAAATAAAGCAAACAAAGAATTCAAGAGAAGCAATTTTAATGACCTAGATCCTAAGGTATACCCCACTTATTAATTCCCCAGCATAGCCACCAGTTCTGTGATATGGTGGCAGAACCGACAGTTTAATACTGGTTTGCATTTTGCGTTTTTTGTTTGCAAAATGTTGCGGTAAGCAAGAGTCGCCACCGACTTTTATTTCATCCAACCGGAAAGGAAAAAAGTACAGAAAAAATATTTTTTCGAGATATTCTGAGTACAGGGGGTAGATTATAGAAAGGGAAGGTGTTAGCACCCTTTCTATCCATGGTTTTCCATGGGCTCTTAGGTACTTGCTAATTTTTTTAAATTGCTTGTGTGTGTGCTTTGTTTTTGAAAAGTTTGACTTCGTGATAACCCTTGTATCAGTCCTCAAAGGTGTGACGAAGTTGTTTTGAAAAATTTGTTTGAAAAGTGTAAGTGTGAAAAGTTTTGATTTGAGCAAGTACCTACTAGCATCTACCTACTCGGAAAAAGATCGTTTCTATTCTTGTTTCCTTTAGATAGCGCTATGCTACTATTGAGAAATAGGTAGCACTGTCGTTGGAATTTGTAAGGGTCAATTCGAAAGGGACGTACGATCACTAAAGCAATATTAGGACACCTTAGTAATAACCCTAAAGTCTTAAGATCTTATTCAAGGCAACATTTCTGAGGCAACATTCGAATGGGACATTTGATCTTTTTAGACAGGAGGGCAACCACTAAGACAACCTATGCTTAATGATCGTTTACCGAAGGCAACCAAAGTGAGAGTATACCCTAAGAGTGATATGTGCGAGTGATTTGTTTTCAGTTATTTATCTTTGCACATTAGAGTTTTCTAACCATTTTAATTTGTCATGCATTCTTGCCATACAATCCTATTAGCATACATCTAGACAGTTAAATATTTGCAGGAATTAGAAATGCGAGAAAATAAATCTACGCTATTACAAGGCTTCGGGGAGGGGGATTAAATAAATATCCAAAAACCCGAGGATTTAAACAGTAAATAAAACCCTAAATTAACTATTACAAACCATGAACAGTTACAAAAATATTGGCAAAATAACAATAAGCGTGCGGCGGATTAAATGCGAGACGATTAGGGTTTTGACTCTTTGACTAATCCTACTTGCGATTGATTAAAAAATGATGTCTTTGTCATGTTTTGTTATTTGAGAAAATAATGAAATAACTGAATAAAAAAGAAAATCCTATGTTCTAATTAATTTTAAATTAAGAAAAAATAAATTAATTCATTCTAAAACCCTATTTTTGTATTTTTTTTCCCGTTTATTTGAGAAAGAAAGAAAAATTAAATCAAAAGTTAACCTAATTTTCTAATTGAATTTTAATTGTGAAAGAAATTAAAGTTGCCATAAATTAATTAAACTAATTAATTGAAAAAAACTTTATTAAGAAAATAAATCTTTTTTTTTGTGATTTTTGATTGGTTAATTTAATAAAATAATTTTTGTATTGATGAAAAAGAAACAAAATAATTAAAGAGGATAAATTAAAGAAAAATAATAGAAATAACCAAATGGGTCTGCTGTCAGCAGATCTGGCTGGAGATGGATCCAAAAGATGATGACCCTCAGAAGGTGAGGTGCATTGGATTTGGTTCTGGCTGATGGATCTAGAAGATGATGATCCTCAGAAGATGAGGTGCACTGGATCTGGTTCTGGCTGATGGATCCAGAAGATAATGACCCTCAGAAGGTGTATGTGCTAGATCTGGTGAAAACAATAGAGAAAATGCCAAAAGCTCACGCTTGGGATCGAACCCAGGACATGAGCTTATGACTTCCTTCCTCTGACCAACTGCGTTGGATGTTAACTTGTTAATATAATAAAAACAAATAATATATTGGAAAACAAGTTAGTGGCCAGAATAACGCGCCAAAATTTAAACCAGCCAGTCAGGTTATGACACACTGTTATCTTCTTCCCGGGAACCGTCGTTTTAGGCTCTAAACCTTTACCTACAGACGCAGGTCTGTTACTGAAACCTGTGTCATTCAAAAATCAAGCACACGCAATATAACCTCAATTGGGGACCATGAATCAACTGGGTTTGAAGCTCTGATCATCATGGTACCCATTATCAAGCCTAATTTTGCTTGAAACCCAAAACCCCAAATTGGAGCACGAAACCCTAACAATGGAAAAAGCTTGTTCCTGCACTGTAACTTAAATCAAAATATCCAGAAACGTTGCAAACATGATGATGATCACAAATATGTAACTTAAACATGCTAAAGATGCAAGAATTACAGTAATTGAATTTGCATAATTTTGCAAATTGTGAGAATGATAGGGCGTGATTCTGGACGTGTAGGGGCGTGCAAGCGATTGGAGAAGCTTTCTAAGATGCCCAGGAATGGATTGTTGGCCTTGAATTGCTCTCAAAGGTCCTCTATCCTGAAATCAGAACCTCACTTTTTGTCAAGATTTTTGAGTTTTGTTCTAACCGTTTCACGCCTCTCACATCCCTCTTTTGATCTGGAATCCTTCATTATATAAACTAGAGTGAATTAGGTTAACAAATTTGGATTGAATCTTTGCATTTATCCAAGATTTGATTTGATTTTCAATTTGTATGATATGTTTCTATTTTCATGCCAATCATGCCTTTCTTATACCAATTGCCCTTGATTCGAATTGATCATGCAAGCTCAGCATATCTTGATTTCCAATCTGTAACAAAAACAAATCAAATCATATCTTTGATAATTTTCATCATTTATTTGATTTAATTCACTTTTTAATTAATGAAAAATCAAAATGAAATGAAAAAAAATCAAATAACGTGTGGATAAGTATTTGAGTTGTGGACCACACTATAATTGAGGTGCAAGCATAAAAAGTTGGGCCCATTTAGCAAAAAAATGAAAATTTGAGCACATTTGACTTTTGGCAATTTTGCAAAAATGGTCAACTTGGTCAATGCGTAACTCTCTCAATTTTGACCCTAGATAGGTGTTTCCTTGACTTTTTAGAAATATTAGGATATCCTCTAAGCAACCCTTTTGTTCTCATCTCAATTGAGTCTTCCGTGTTCATGTATGAAGCTTTGACCCAAAAGGTGTTTTTGTTGACTTTTCAAAAGGACCTATAATGTCAAAATTCATATCTTTTTGTGAGTGCATATTCTGAACATGGGAGCTAAAGAGGAATTGTAGGGAATTTAATCCTCTTCAAAATGAGATTTGGATGTGTCATTTCTGATAAATTATGAGAAAGTTATGCTTGGTCAAAGTTGAGTTGACTTTTCCTGTAAAACCCTAATTTAGCAACTTTTGGGTTTTGGTGAATTGTGAGCAATCCTTGAGGAATCATGATCAACCATTGACTAAATGATGAATAATACTTCAAAATGAGGATGTTGTCCAAAAATCTTGAAGTTTGACTGTATGTGGGCCATAGTTGACTTTTGATCTAGCACAGTTGATTTTCAGGCATTTAAGCAATTGACTAAGCAAACTTCTTCTGCAAGGCTTGAAACTTGACATGGATGATCTTGAGAACATATTAGGAAAATGGTGAGCATTTGAGTCCTTTTTGGTTCACACATCTTGATGAAGATGGAATCCCTAATTTGAGGTAGACTGCCTTATGAGAGAGTTTGTCTGGTCAACTCTTGAACTTCCTTGAGCAATTTGGGGACCTCACTTGACATTTGTTGAGAAATATGGGAGGGCATATTTTGGGGTACAACACTAGGGTTCTTGAAAAAAAATTGATATTTTGACAAGTTTGAGAGGAAAGGTTTTTCGCGTCCTCTTGTATGAGAATTGTTGAGATTATATAGTGAAAATTAGGGCAAAAGGAATGGGCTTGATCTTTGTAAGAAATGCCCTGCATTTTATTTTATTTATTTTGCATTATTAATGAATAAATAAAAAATAATTAAAATAATTAAAATAATAAAAGGTCAAGGGGTGTAAGGACAAGGTTTGAGATATATGAAGAGTGTAATACACGTTTGGACTCTTAAACCATGGCCAAATAGCCCAAAATATCAAGCTTGCTCTATTTGAACTTCATGCATTTGCTCAAATTTTCCCAACTTGTTATGGTCACAACTCTCTCAATATTTATCTTTTGAAGGTGATATTTGACTTTTTGGAAAGCCTAAGGTGTACTCTACAATCTCTTTGTTGATCATTTTTGTTTTTGAAAACTTTATCTTGATGCAAGTTGCCTTGACAAAAAAGTCTTTTTGTTGACTTTTGAAATAACCTGTAATGTATTGGCTTATATCTCTCAAATGATGCACTTTTTGGAATTTATATTAAATAGACAAATTTTTAGAGAATTTAGTTTCCTTTAAAATGATCTTTTGTTTAGGAAAAACTGATGAAGCATGTGAAAGTTATGCTTGGTCAAAGTCCGTTGACTTCTCCTAAGGAAACCCTAATTTGGAAAGTTTTAACTTTTAATGATTTGACGGATTTTCTTGAGGAATCATGATCAAAACCTTGATCAAATCATGAATTTTACTTCAAAATGTTGATATTAACCAAAAATCTTGAAGTTTGACTGTATGTTGACCACAATTGACTTTTTGCCAAATACAATTGATTTTCAGTCATCTGAACCATTGACTGAGCAAACTTTTGATGCAAGGCTTAAAATTTGACATGAGGATTATTAGGGACATATGAAGAACCATGAATAAAACTTGAGACCTTGGAAACCCAATATTCCTTGAGAAATACAAAACGCTAGTCGCGAGTCCATTGCTTAAAAGGAGAATTTGTCTGATCAGTTCTTGAGCCAACTTGAGCATTTGAGAACCCTAGGAGAATGTATTGAATAAAAATGGGAGGGAAAATTTTGGGGTACAATAGCTGCCCCTATTCAATCTTCTTAAACTTGAAGAGTTAGATTGACGTGTCCGTCATTCGTGACTTGAAGGTAGGAGATGATTGAACAGTTAAGTGCCTAGAACTTTTAACTCGCATGCGCAGGAGGTAATGATGTTTGATGATGATATTGCTTGAATGGGCTTAGAGATGCCATTAAGATAGGTTACGAAGAGTCGACGAAGATGGGCTTATAGATGCCATCCAATGTAACTGTTGATAGAAGTATCAGAATGAGTCTACGCTTGACTTCATCTGAAGAATGCTTTCCATAATGAGCCTCTGGGGAAGGTGTTTGAGTAGCTTCTTGTCAGATTTAGTCTCTGAGGGAAATGCTTGTCAGAAAGAATCTCTGAAGGAAGATTCTTTTCAGAATGATGCTCTGAAGGAAGATGCTTTTCAGAATGATGCTCTGAAGGGAAGATGCATTTCAGAATGATGCTCTGAATGGAAGTGCTTTTCAGAATTTGGTCTTTGAAAGGAAGTGTTTGTCATTTAGATAGTTGCCCCGTCCTGTTTTAGGAATTGATACACAATATGTTTTTATTGGTAAACTCGTCCTGTTTCAGGAATTCATTCCACTTGATGATAAAGATAGTCGCCCCGTCCTGTTTCGAGAACTGATCTTCATTTGGTCATAAAGATAGAAAGATAGTTTCCCTGTCCTGTTTTGGGAGTTAATCTTTAATCGGTTGTATAGATAGTTTCCCTGTCCTATTTTGGGATTTAATCTTTAGCCTGTTAATGTAGATAGTTGTCCGGTCCTATTTCCGGAATTAATCTACAATTTGTTTTCATAGATAGTTGCCCTGTCTTGTTTCAGGAATTAATTTATGTCTAGTCATACAGATAGTTTCCCTGTCTTATTTCAGGAATTAATATGTGACTTGTATTTTATTGTCCATGGAGATAGATTCCTGGTCTTGTTTCAGGAATTAATCTCTGACCTGGTCACATAGATAGTTGCCCCGTTTTGTTTTAGGAATTAATCTTGGACCTGTTTGATAATTGTTGATGATATTCGTCTATTTGTAGATTTTACCTGAAAAGATAAAGAGTTAGTTGTATGAAATGTATGAAATGCATTGCTTAATGATGTTCTCAAAGTAAATGAGAGTGTTTTATATGCTTTTCATATGCATGTTCTATAAATGTACGAATATGAGATGTCGTTGAAGCGTATTGGTAGCTCCGTATAACGTTTCTGACTGAGGAAAATAAGTCCATGACTGCTTCCAGGGATGAAGAATATTTGTAATCTTCAATCTCGTCTAGAATGTCTCTGCTGGGGAATTTAATTTCTATTTGGGCAGAAAAGTTCAAGAACATTGGTTGTTCACCACTCTATTGGGAATTTAATTCTTATATACCCTGACTAGGGATTAAAGAGATGGATATCTTTCCGAGGTGCTGTCTGACCGAGTTTTTGATATAGATGCCGACTTGTCTGGGGAGGATAAGATTAAACGATATTTAGTCTAGTTTCAGATTCAGTAGCAACTCTCTGGGGATAGTGGTCAGGAATGCCCTATGCTGGAGATAGAAATCTTGTCAGTGATTTGTAGTACTCAAATTGATAGACTCAAGCTGGGGAAATTGTATCCTGTAGGGGAAAGAAACCCAGTTGGGGAAATAAACCTTACTGGAGAAACACTCTACTGACAAAATGAACCCTGCTGGAAAGAGAATTTTGTAGGAAATGAACCCTGCTGGAGAAGAGAATTCTATAGGGGTTTTTACAGTGTTGGAGAAATAAACTCGGCTGGGGAAGAGAATTTCTGTGAACTATGCTGGTGACATACTCTCTGGCAAGGATTAAGACTCTGTAGGTTGGCGATATTGTCGGGGAAAAGATCATACTCCTTTGTCCTCTAGGGGAATCTGCTGGTGGGTATGATTAAGTTAATTCAGACTTACAGGGAATATATCTTTATTGAAGGCAAGCTTGTGAAGATAACTATGGGGGATAATCTTAGGGAAATTACTCTATGGAGATTATTCCACGGAGGATGTTCTGTGGGGGTTTGTGGATGACTTGAACGTTATCCCAACTCCTAGAGTCTTGAGTAAATGCTTATTCATGTTTTTATGCATATATTTGTTAACAGTAATCATGTTCATATGCATATGTTCATTCAATTTAGTCATTGGACATTTTTCCAAACATAACAGAAAAAGTAAAAAAGTTTGAATTTTGAAATTGGGTTTATATTGATAGTTTGCCTATAAACAGGCGATTGTTTTATAAAGAGACAGAAATCCTAGTAAGAGGAAATCATCGTGAAATGAAAGGAGCCCAAATTAAAACACAACATATAGCTATGTGTAAATTCTCTCGCCAGGTTTCAACTCAGCTATTGCCCCTATGTCTTCGAGTATCTCATCTCTTGCTGTCGGAAGAAGTTGATTGAATTGATCTGTACCATTTGAACTTGATGTTGGTAATAAAGTTGACTGTAAGTGATCCAACGGGACATAGTCGTATGCTTTTAATCCCTAACTTTTGTCTGGACAGCCATTCCAGGTTTTCATTCCACCGAGATACCCTTTTTTCCCAAGCCTCCTTTCCAGATTTTTGACTTGTCGGGTGTATATATATATATATATATATATATATATATATATATATATATATATATATATATATATATATATATATATATATATATATATATTTATATATATATATTGTTGTACCCCAAAATTTGCCCTCCCATATTTCTTAAAATATTTCAAGAAAAATTCACAAGTCCAACCCGGCGCGTCATATTCAGGTATTCTTTCGCCAAGATATCTCTGATAATGTATTCTTAAATTCAGGTTCGGCTCAAGAGTCAATTCTTTAAAGAAGGTATCTGAATGTGTGAGTTTTCTTGAAGAAATATGGTGAAAAAGTGTGCTGAAAGTGCAGTTTTTACGCGCTAAAAAATTCATAACTTGAAGGTCGTGGCTCGTTTTGAACCTGTTCCGGTGGCCAAAATTCCGTCTTGACATTATCTACGTTTACATCTCTCACGGCTGGAAGCCAATTTCGATCAGAAAGTCTTCAAAAATGTGGATTTATCAAGTATTTTCATACAGAAAATTTGTGACAGAAGTTTATTTGCGTCATGTTCAGAAAATCATAACTTGGTCGATTTTCATCGTATCGAGCTGGTTCCGGCGCCAAAATTTCACAAATTGAGTTGGCTACATTTTCACAGAAGGTATTGAGTTCAAACGGTATTCAAAAGGCCTTCGTTTTTTGCTCAGAGTGCGTGACACACTGAAAATCCTGAATGCTGAATATTATTTCATCTGGGCCAAAACTTCGAAAATTCATAACTCGGTCAATTTTTATCGGATTGGGCTCATATTTTTACACAAGGTCACTGACTCATAGATCTACAACTTTGCTTCAAAAGTCGAGACCAGATTATGCTCCGATCAATACCAGTTTTTTATTAAAGAACGTGTCAGAGTCGACACTGGAGCCCAAAATAAGTTTGTCTGAGCTGAAACTTCAAAAATTCATAACTAATTCACCGTTTATCCGATTGAGCCGATTTTCGGACAGGAGTTAGTTATCGATGTCAGCTACATTTTATTTGCACATTTCAACTTCAAAAATTGCACTTAAGTCCCTTCGATTTAGCCTGGAAAGTGACGAACTCAAGTGAACATTTGAGGCCCAATTGCACATTCAAAGCCCATTTTCTTTACCCTAATTTCCATTATATAATCATCTTCTTTTCACACAAACCAGAGAGGAGAAAAGAGAAAAAAAAACTTGGCCACAACACTGTCAGAATATCAAATTCTTTCAAGAACCCTAAAACCTTGAAATCCTTATTACAAATCCCTCTCTCACTACAAACAAGCCATCACAGTTACAAACCAACACCTCACTACTTCTTCGGTAAGGGTAAGGCTGGCTTGATCTCCATGATCAAAAGGGCATAAAAGAATTCATGTTACTCCTTTTCCAGTAAGGATTTAGACAGGATCCCATGCAGGTTCATTAAGGAACGTTGAGGCCAAAAGCCAAATGGCCAAAAGCCAAAAGCCAAATGGCCAAAAGAACAACTTATGCATGACACCAATAAATGGCGAGACAGACATCCTGAGAAGATTAAGGAATGTTGAAGCCAGAACACAAATGGCCAACAACCAGAACACAAATGGCCATGAAACTCAATCCAATGGCCAAAGAATGCAGACCGTTCAAAAAAACCTCCCATTGGGCCTGAAACCCCCCTTGGTTTGCATCCTTTTTAATTTTATTTTCTTTTCTTTTCTAATTCTTTTTTTAATTGTTTTAATTTTTTTTTTTACCATAAAATAATTTTCTATAATAAAAACAGAAAAATTAAAAATACAAATATCTTTAATTATTATTAATTTCATCACTAACCTATTTTTTGTAAATAAACTCTAACAATTAACTTAGTTTAATTTAGGTTTTTAAACTTTAATCTTTTTCTTAATAAGTAAAAAGTATCTAGAATTAGGTTTTTTTGACATTTTCATCTTTTTCTTAAATAAATTATTAATCATCATTATTTATTATTATTATTAATTATCATTAATTTTATAAATAAACATGTAAATAAATTAATTAACTAGTAAATTAGGTTAACTTTAATATTTTCATTCATAATTAAAATAATCTAGATTTAGGGTTTCCTTTTAATTCTTTTTCTTTATTTTTCATAAATACAAAAAACACTAAAACACTTTCTTTTCTTTAATTAAATAATTAATTGGACTTTAATTTAATTTAATTTCATTCAAAAGGGTCCAACGCCCTCTAACGTTCTATTTTTCTATTCTTTTCGCGCATTTATTCTTATTTTTCTTGTAAATATTATGTAACTGCTCAAGCCATGTAATAGTAATTAGGAATTTATTTACTTTCCGCATTTTTATTAAAACGGGTCTTTGTTAATTTGGCGATGTATAGACCCGCGCCTTGTAATAGCGTAGGATTTTACTTTCCGCATTTAAATTTCCGCACTTTTAAACTGCTAAACTTTGCATGAAAGAATGTATGGACTAATTAAAAACAAGCGTAGCTCACCATAATGCATGATCAAAGACAAATATTAACATGAAAACGACACACAATTCACACACCACTCCTAGGGTACGCCTCACTGTTGCCTTGCCTTCGAAACGTGGTCGTCGAGTATAGGACGTTTTAGTAAGTCCTTATGTCCATGACATGATCCAGTTACCTCGGAAAAGTTGCCTCGAATTAAAAAAGGATCAATGGCATAAGGGTAGCTTCTAAGGTGTCCTACTGTTGCTCTGGTGACCACACTGTCCCTACAAACAAATTGACCCGAACACCTCCAACGGTGGTGCTACCTACCTCTCAATGGTGGGATGGCACTACCTTAAGGACATTTACACAACCTAATTCCTTAGGGTAGGTAGATGACTCATAGATACTTGCTCTATTTCAAAAACAAAACAAACTCTTTTCACACCGACACTTTCAAAAAGCTTTCAAAACAATTTTTCAAACACTCTTGAGGACTGATACAAGAGTCATTCTGAAATCTTTAAACGAAACTTTTTCAAACCCACTCACAATTGAAAAGAAAACACTTTTGAAAACACAATGAGCAAGTATCTAAGAGCCCATGGATAACCATGGATAGAAAGGGTGCTAACACCTTCCCTTTCTATAAATCTACCTCCCGAACCGAGAAACTATCTCATAAGGAATTTTGCTGTGCTTTTGTCCTGTCCATGTTGGAGAAAATAAAAGACGGTGGCGACTCTTGCTTCCGCGACATTTCGCGAACCAGCGTTAAACGGTCAGTTCCAGATCCACCAATCACAGAACTGGCGACTCTGTTGGGGATTTTTTAAAGTGAGGTGTACCTTAGAACTAAGATCACTTGTGTTTTCAATTGTTGTGCTTGTTTGCTTTATTATCGTGGGCTGCATCGGAGTTACATAGATCCTAACCCAGATCTGGGGATACCCTGTTAGGTAGCATAAGCTGTGAGGGACCTGTCCGGCGTAGACCGACATGGGTGAAGCAGTGGCTACGTTGGTGTGGCACCTTGGTCTGTACCGATATCCCTTGTGTCGCAACGAGGAGAATATGGGTCTTCTGAGGAGTCATTAAGCACCAACCGACCTTAGAACCTTAAATGACCCAACTTGGCCAATAGAACAGTAGCAGTATGCTACGCCCATTGAGGCTAAACTCTCGTGATGGTTCTGGCTGCAAGAAAAGATTGCGATGCTGGAGTTATGACCGATTGAGGGTAGTCAGTGATATTGGGATCCTCTAGAACCCGGTTACTTCTGATAGGACAGGTCTAAACCAACAAACTGAAAGAGGGTAGTACCCCAGACCCCATGCTGGCCTAAACTCTAAGGGCGATGGTGTGACTTGTGTGCTTTCGTACTTGACTATTTGCATGCTTGTTATCTGACACATGAGTTCCTTGCAGGTTTTATTTACAGTCCTTAATCTGGACTCAAAACAGGGTTACTTATATCACCCTACGCATAACATGACATCATACCATCATACCATTGCATACATCCTGCATAAGGACTAACCCATTTCAAGGATCTCAAGGGTCTGTGATGCAGGTCATGATGAATCAAAATGCCTAGCAAGGGGCAAAGGGGATTTATTTTCCTCTAGCCAAGGTTGTCAGGGGCTATGACCCACTCGATATGGTGAGCCTTGACTCTTGAAGAAGGACTCTCTACAACACGAAGTTACTTAAATCAAGATACCAGATTCTAATTTTAACAAATTTTCTTGTTTACCCCGCGAGATCCTTGAAAACATCGCATGCATACATACACATCATTGCATAACAGGTACCCTTTTTTCTACAGGTTGCTTACCTTCTTCACTGTTTATTTCAGCTCGCCATCATGAATCCTGAATCATCTACCGAGCAATCCATCAAGGCCCTCCAGGCTCAGAACGCCTAGTTCCAAGAGTTGATCATGAGTCTAGCCCAGGGGCAACAAGATCTGAAGACCCTGCTTTTGAAAAAGAAGAAGAAGAGGACGGTGCTGTTCAACCCTAGACGCAAATCTGGGAATGGATCACAAAATGAAGTTGAGCAGACTACCCCATTTGTTGGGAAAGACAGTCCCCAAGAAAGGAAGGTTCCTAGTCCAGTGGTCTCCGAAAACGAGACCGATTACAATGATGAACAGTACCCTCCAGCTGAGGACAGGTATAAACAGTTGGAAGACCGGCTAAGTGCCATGGAGATACAAAAAGTGTCTGGCCTGGACTTCAAGGATCTAGGTCTGTCTTCTGGGGTAGTAATCCCGCACAAATTCAAGGCACCTGCCTTTGCCAAGTACGACGGGGCATCCTGTCCTAAGCTACATCTCAGGTCTTACACAAGGAGGATCCAACCCTACACGGCTGACAAGAATTTGTGGATTCACTTTTTTCAGGATAGTCTGTCGGGAACCCAACTCGACTGGTTCTATCAACTAAATGGAGCTAACATCCGCAGCTGGGAGGATTTGGCCACTGCATTCTATAAACAGTACCAGTACAATGCCAACCTTGCTCCCACACGCACTCAGCTTCAGGGAATGTCTATGGGTGCAGGCGAAGGTTTTAAAGAATATGCTCAAAAATGGAGGGACCTTGCTGGAAGGGTACAACCACCTCTGACTGACTGCGAGCTCGTCGACATGTTCTTGGGGACCCTGTCTGGTCCATTCTTCAACCACCTGATTGGGAATTCTGCTGCTGGGTTTACAGATCTGATCTTGACCGGGGAAAGAATAGAAGCTGGCATCAAGTCGGGGAAAATACAGAATGGTGACTCCTCGAACACTGAGAAGAAACCATCCAAGAGAGAATCTAGTGTTGTCTATGGCTCAAAAGGGCAGAATAGGTCCGAACACCGCCAAGATGTCAACGCGGTGGTTATTGCAAAACCGACCGGCACTCCTCAGTGTCACAATCAGCAAAGGGAAGAGAGACCCAAAAGGCAATTCACTCCCCTCGGCATGACCTTGTCACAGATATTGCCACAGTTGCTGGAAACCAAGTTGGTAACTCTCATGGACCCTCCAAAGAATCCCAACAGGACGCCTTCAAGGTATAACCCCAACGTTCGCTGCGCTTATCATTCTGACAGCCTGGGGCATGCTACAGATGATTGTTGGACTTTGAGAAACAAGGTTCAGGATCTGATCAACGCGAAGGAAGTCCAGTTCGACTCTCCAGAGACTCCGAATGTGACCACTGCTCTCTTGTCAAAACATGGCTAGGATTGGAAACTTTTGTTCACTTGAATGTTCAGATTGTAATTTTCTTTGATTGTTCAAACATTTTATTTCATGTCAAACTTGGTTATTTCATTAATGCATTACACATGTCTGTTTTGAAGTAATTATTTCGTATTCACTATATGCAAACTGTTTTCATATTTTTGTGATGATCAACTCTTGATTGAAAATTCTAAGCCTCTTGAGGGAGGATGACGAAAACGATACCACGATCTTTACAGTATGCTTTTGAACAGACCCCGCTGATGAGGTACAGGCATTGTTTAAATTCCTAAACACTGGAGTTATAAGGAAGATAATCCCTCGTCAACCCCTCTGAGCCAAAGAAGTAGGAGTTTTTCTTTTCGAAATTTAAAACCCTTAATCATAACCTGGGGCAGGGTAGTCTCTCAATTGATCCAAGTGCATAACGAATGGCACCAAAGAGGTCCTTACAAAACAAAAGACAGTGATGGTTCCGAACAATCATACAGACAGGCAGTCATTACCAAAAAAACAAAAAAAAACTAAAGCCTAATAAGTCAAAACCTATGAAGGAGACTTACAAAACTAGGGCATCCCGCTGACTGTAATTCCAAAAGAAACAGTTCAGGAAAAAAACAGGGATAATGAAATCAAAAAGAAAGAGGTCCAACAAATCCTCAACAAAAGGAAAGGACTGCCTATTCAAATGAATTGTCAACATCTGAACCATCATTGGAATATCAGGACAAAGACCCAAACAAGGTCAAACGCACGATCAGCTGAGTTTAGGTTTGAAGAACATTACGAAGAGCGGGTGGGTACAAATAAAATTTGAGCCTTTACCCTTTGTTTCTTAAACCGTGAACCTGGCCACGTTATAACCCTTAAAAGTCCTAGCTGAAGCATGGGTTAGTTCGAAAGCATACTGTTACAAAGGTATCCTGACTCCTTAAGGCTTGCTGTAAAATACTGAGTTGACATCATAGTTTACAAAAAATTCACTTGTTTTTATGAAAAAAATGCATTTTCAAAAAACTTCAAGACAGACATAAGCTTTGCATTCTTGATATAATATTGTTTGCGTATGACTATTTGTTTGAACAACAGAGAAATTCGCACGAAGAATATCTAGTGAACAAAAGCTCTTCCAATCAAGGGGCATGGCCTGATCATTGTCCATCATCTGGGGCAGTCCAGTCAAGATTCAAGGAATCTCTCAAGATGCCAAACAGCCAGGGGCAAACCTCCACCTGAGCCACTTGGGGCATTGGACATGAATTCCCAGCAACAAATCTTGCATGACCAAACATCTTCTGGTAGTGTGGCAACACTACTGACAGGTGCACCTCCCTACATCCTGAGAGCATGGACATAGTCGAAAAAATACTACGCAAAATCAAAGACCCGCTAGGTTGACACACCTAGGCAAAAATAAGGGCTTCCCGGCGAACCAAAAGGGTTCGGGCAAAAATAAGGGATGATATGAAAAAATCTGTACACCCGGCAAGTCGAAAACCTAAAAAGGCGGCTTGGGCAAAAATGGGTATCCCGGTGGACTGAAAACCCGAAAGGGCGGTCCAGGCAAAAATTAGGGATCAAAGCGTACGACTATGTCCCGGTATCTCGTCACTTGCCTACCAGAAGAAGATTTGTCAAACGGCAGTCATCAAACACCTTCACAGGTACCTTCTTCTCCAACAGAAACTGGGGCAATAATGAGTTTTCTAAAGGATCTGGTTGCCCTGTCCACCAAAGTGTCAAGGTAAGTTCAGCTGAAGAATGCGACCAGGATACCTTCACTCCCTGCAGAGCGAACGCGTCTCCCCGGTTTTATTCAAAGGTTATTTCTCCACCAGAGCTTATAACTGGGTTATCCTCAGCTAAAAGCCACGGAAAGATCGTCCTCAGCAAAGTTCTTCTTATTCCCCAGCAGAGTTCATCAAAACTTCCAACAGAGCTTATCAACGGTATCCCCAGCGGAGTTATCTTCATCAACCTCAGCAAAGCACCTCTCTTTCCCCACAGAGTTACCTCCCCGCAGAGTAATCTATTCGCCAAGTTTATTCCCCAACGGAGCCATCTTCTCCTACCGGTATTCTTGCAATCATCATCCCCAATGGAAACGAAGAATCTCACTCTTCAACATCAGCCCAGGATTTGACTTCCCGGCATCCGTCAAGGATCTATTTTCCCAGACGAAGATACATTCATAAACATCACATTGTTATACATCATGATACATGCATATACGCATCATATCATACAATCTCATGTGTTGAGAACATCATTGCTTGATCCATATCATGCATTGCATATGACTGACCTTTACCTTTCAGGAAGGATACAGTTAAGAGATCAGCTATGTAGACGAATACAGTCAAAAGAGACCAACCCAATCAAAGAATACAAATCCAGTTAAATCAATGCCTAAAGATTTCTCTGATCCAACTCGTTGTTATAGACACTCGTCGCTATAGACACTCGTCGTTATAGACACTCGTCGTTATAGACACTCGTCGTTATAGACACTCGTCGTTATAGACACTCGTCGTTATAGACACTCGTCGTTATAGACACCCGTCGTTATAGACACTCGTCGTTATAGACACTCGTCGTTATAGACACCCGTCATCATAGACACCCGTCGTCATAGACACCCGTTGTTATAGACACTCGTCGTTACAGACACTCGTCGTTATAGACACTCGTCGTTATAGACACTCGTCGTTATAGACACTCGTCGTTATAGACACCCGTCGTTATAGACACCCGTCGTTATAGACACTCGTCGTTATAGACACTCGTCGTTATAGACACTCGTCGTTATAGACACTCGTCGTTATAGACACTCGTCGTTATAGACACTCGTCGTTATAGACACTCGTCGTCATAGACACTCGTCGTTATAGACACTCGTCGTTATAGACACTCGTCGTTATAGACACTCATCGTTATAGACACTCGTCGTTATAGACACTCGTCGTCATAGACACTCGTCGTTATAGACACTCGTCGTTATAGACACTCGTCGTCATAGACACTCGTCGTTATAGACACCCGTCGTTAAAGACCACCCGTCCATGGAAATAACCTGTCAGTAGAGATAACTCACCAACCTTTCTGATATTCCAGACTCGATTCCTGTATCTTGCCAGGGCACGTCTGAAGAGTTCGAAGATCCGATTCCTGTATCCTGCCAGGGTGTATCTGTTGACGACTATATTCCAGACTCGATTCATGTATCTTGCCAGGGCACGTCTGAAGAGTTCGAAGATCCGATTCCTGTATCCTGCCAGGGTGTATCTGTTGACGACTATTCTCCGGACTCGATTCCTGTACCTTGCCAGGGCACGTCTGAAGAGTTTAAAGATTCGATTCCTGTATCCAGCCAGGGCACATCTACATAAAGAGTTTGAAGATCAACTCCTGTAACAGGCCAGGTAATTATTTTTCTTTCTCAGGTACGCAAGTTCTCGCTAAGGAATCTCTTACGCGATCGACACTTAGATGGCATCTATAAGCCCATCCACACAACAACAATCTCCAGGTGGCATCTATAAGCCCATCCTCCCATCCATCAGTCTCCAAATGGCATCTATAAGCCCATTCCCTGCATCATACTGCTAACACTCTACTATGCGAGTGCAAATTTCTGGGCCCTCTAGTGTTCAATCATCTTCCACCTTCGGATTACGAAAGGCACGCCAGCCAATCTACATCCTCAGGTTTAAGAAGACTGAACAGGGGCAACTGTTGTACCCCAAAATTTGCCCTCCCATATTTCTCAAAATATTTCAAGAAAAATTCACAAGTCTAACCCGGCGCGTCATATTCAGGTATTCTTTCGCCAAGATATCTCTGATAATGTATTCTTAAATTCAGGTTTGGCTCAAGAGTCAATTCTTTAAAGAAGGTATCTGAATGTGTGAGTTTTCTTGAAGAAATATGGTGAAAAAGTGTGCTGAAAGTGCAGTTTTTACGCGCTAAAAAATTCATAACTTGAAGGTCGTGGCTCGTTTTGAACCTGTTCTGGTGGCCAAAATTCCGTCTTGACATTATCTACGTTTTCATCTCTCACGGCTGGAAGCCAATTTCCATCAGAAAGTCTTCAAAAATGTGGATTTATCAAGTATTTTCATACAGAAAATTTGTGACAGAAGTTTATTTGTGTCATGTTCAGAAAATCATAACTTGGTCGATTTTCATCGTATCGAGCTGGTTCCGGCGCCAAAATTTCACAAATTGAGTTGGCTACATTTTCACAGAAGGTATTGAGTTCAAACAGTATTCAAAAGGCCTTCGTTTTTTGCTCAGAGTGCGTGACACACTGAAAATCCTGAATGCTGAATATTATTTCATCTGGGCCGAAACTTCGAAAATTCATAACTCGGTCAATTTTTATCGGATTGGGCTCATATTTTTACACAAGGTCACTGACTCATAGATCTACAACTTTGCTTCAAAAGTCGAGACCGGATTATGCTCCGATCAATACCAGTTTTTTATTAAAGAACGTGTCAGAGTCGACACTGGAGCCCAAAATAAGTTTGTCTGAGCTGAAACTTCAAAAATTCATAACTAATTCACCGTTTATCCGATTGAGCCGATTTTCGGACAGGAGTTAGTTATCGATGTCAGCTACATTTTATTTGCACATTTCAACTTCAAAAATTGCACTTAAGTCCCTTCGATTTATCCTGGAAAGTGACGAACTCAAGTGAACATTGGAGGCCCAATTGCACATTCAAAGCCCATTTTCTTTACCCTAATTTCCATTATATAATCATCTTCTTTTCACACAAACCAGAGAGGAGAAAAAGAGAAAAAAAACCTGGCCACAACACTGTCAGAATATCAAATTCTTTCAAGAACCCTAAAACCTTGAAATCCTTATTACAAATCTCTCTCCCACTATAAACAAGCCATCACAGTTACAAACCAACACCTCACTACTTCTTCGGTAAGGGTAAGGCTGGCTTGATCTCCATGATCAAAAGGGCATAAAAGCATTCATGTTACTCCTTTTCCAGTAAGGATTTAGACAGGATCCCATGCAAGTTCATTAAGGAACGTTGAGGCCAAAAGCCAAAAGCCAAATGGCCAAAAGAACAACTTATGCATGACACCAATACATGGCGAGACAAACATCCTGAGAAGATTAAGGAATGTTGAGGCCAGAACACAAATGGCCAACAACCAGAACACAAATGGCCATGAAACCCAATCTAATGGCCAAAGAATGCAGACCGTTCAAAAAAACCTCCCATTGGGCCTGAAACCCCCCTTGGTTTGCATCCTTTTTAATTTAATTTTCTTTTCTAATTCTTTTTTTAATTGTTTTAATTGTTTTTTTTACCATAAAATAATTTTCTATAATAAAAACAGAAAAATCAAAAATACAAATATCTTTAATTATTATTAATTTCATCACTAACCTATTTTTTGTAAATAAACTCTAACAATTAACTTAGTTTAATTTAGGTTTTTAAACTTTAATCTTTTTCTTAATAAGTAAAAAGTATCTAGAATTAGGTTTTTTTGACATTTTCATCTTTTTCTTAAATAAATTATTAATCATCATTATTTATTATTATTATTAATTATCATTAATTTTGTAAATAAACATGTAAATAAATTAATTAACTAGTAAATTAGGTTAACTTTAATATTTTCATTCATAATTAAAATAATCTAGATTTAGGGTTTCCTTTTAATTATTTTTCTTTATTTTTCATAAATACAAAAAACACTAAAACACTTTCTTTTCTTTAATTAAATAATTAATTGGACTTTAATTTAATTTAATTTCATTCAAAAGGGTCCAACGCCCTCGAACGTTCTATTTTTCTATTCTTTTCGCGCATTTATTCTTATTTTTCTTGTAAATATTATGTAATTGCTCAAGCCATGTAATAGTAATTAGGAATTTATTTACTTTCCGCATTTTTATTAAAACGGGTCTTTGTTAATTTGGCGATGTATAGACCCACGCCTTGTAATATCGTAGGATTTTACTTTTCGCATTTAAATTTCCGCACTTTTAAACTGCTAAACTTTGCATGAAAGAATGTATGGACTAATTAAAAACAAGCGTAGCTCACCATAATGCATGATCAAAGACAAATATTAACATGAAAACGACACACAATTCACACACCACTCCTAGGGTACGCCTCACTGTTGCCTTGCCTTCGAAACGTGGTCGTCGAGTATAGGATGTTTTAGTAAGTCCTTATGTCCATGACATGATCCAGTTACCTCGGAAAAGTTGCCTCGAATTAAAAAAGGATCAATGGCATAAGGGTAGCTTCTAAGGTGTCCTACTGTTGCTCTGGTGACCACACTGTCCCTACAAACAAATTGACCCGAACACCTCCAACGGTGGTGCTACCTACCTCTCAATGGTGGGATGGCACTACCTTAAGAACATTTACACAGCCTAATTCCTTAGGGTAGGTAGATGACTCATAGATACTTGCTCTATTTCAAAAACAAAACAAACTCTTTTCACACCGACACTTTCAAAAAGCTTTCAAAACAATTTTTCAAACACTCTTGAGGACTGATACAAGAGTCATTATGAAATCTTTAAACGAAACTTTTTCAAACCCACTCACAATTGAAAAGCAAACACTTTTGAAAACACAATGAGCAAGTATCTAAGAGCCCATGGATAACCATGGATAGAAAGGGTGCTAACACCTTCCCTTTCTATAAATCTACCTCCCGAACCGAGAAACTATCTCATAAGGAATTTTGCTGTGCTTTTGTCCTGTCCATGTTGGAGAAAATAAAAGACGGTGGCGACTCTTGCTTCCGCGACATTTCGCGAACCAGCGTTAAACGGTCAGTTCCAGATCCACCGATCACATATATATATATATATATCCCTGATATTTGCCCCAACCCATTTGGTTCTCCGGGATACCCTTATTTTTGCCTAGGCCAGTCAACGTAGCTGTCATTTTTTATGCATAGTATCTTTTACCTATGTCCATGTTCACAGGGTGTGGAAGGTCTTCATCTTCTTTTGTATCCAAAAATGTTCCCTCCCATTTTTCTTCAAGACATGCTCACAAAGGCTTCAAGTACTCAAAGTTACTCAAGGGTTGACCAGTCAAATCTCCTCCTACGCAATGGATCTATAGCTAGGGTTTTGTGTTTTTCAAGGAAGTTTTGGTTGCAAAGGTATCAAGTGGTTTCCATGGTTCTCTATAGGTCTTCAATAATGCTCATGTCAATTTTCAAGTCTTGCATCACAAGTTTGCTCAGTCAATGGCTCAGATGATTGAAAGTCAATTGTATTGGGAAAAGGTCAATTATGGTCAACATACAATCAAACTTAAATATTTTTGGTCAAAATCAACATTTTGAAGTGATAACCATCATTTTATCAAGGGTTGATCATGATTCTTCAAGGAAAGCCCTAAAAACATCAAAGGTCAAAAGTTGCCAAATTAGGGTTTCCTTAGGAGAAGTTAATTGAACTTTTACCAAGCATAACTTTCACATGCTTCATCAACTTTTCCCCAACCAAAACCCATTTGGAAGGAAATTAAATTCTCTACAACTTTGTATTTGAGCTCAAGTCCAAAAAGTGCTTCATTTGAAAGATATGAGCCCATACATTATAGGTCATTTCAAAAAGTCAACAAAAAGACACGTTTTGTCAAGGAAACTTACATGAATATAAATTCTCCAAATGCAAAAATGATAAAAAGAGAAATTGTAGAGGACATCTTGAGCTTATCAAAAAGTCATGGATAACCTCTAAAAGATCATAATTGAGAGAGTTATTACCAGTACAAGTTTGGTAATTTTTGTGAAATGCATGAAGTCTCAATTGAGCAAATTTGTGATTTTGGGCTATTGGGCCTAACTTTTGAGGTTCAAACATGTTTATAACATATTAGGGGGCCTCTAGTTTCATCCGTGCATAAATTTGATATTTACTTTATTTATTTTGATTTTTATTCAAATAAATTCAAAATAAATCAAGTAAAATGTGAAGGCTATGGGCTTAAGCATGCAAACCTTGTTTTGGATCAGTTCAAAGGCCCAAAACAATTCAGCACAACTTGCCAAAACCGTGTAGGACTCAAGAAGGAGAGAAATATCTCAAATTTGGAAGTTTTTAAAAGTGTTGAATTTTTGTTTGATCATGGCTTGATTACATGATTTCTTGCCATGTTTATTGAGCCATTTCCTTCCTCTATATAAGTGCAAGAGATTCAGATACAAAGGACACAAAAATATTGACTGAAGAACCTCTTGAAAAATCCACAAAAATTCAAAAGAATTTCAAAATATGTAACCTAACTTCTAGCCGTTCTCACTCGAAACTAAGGCCAGCATTCATCCCCTGAGGATCAAAGGAGTTGATCTGATTCCATAACTATATCTCTCGAGCACCAGAACGCGACCTCTCCATTATGCCGGTTGTCAAAGTTGGTAAAATTCTAAACTTTGATTTCTTGTAGTTTCAATCGTTGCTAACCTATTTAAGCTTTTCATATGCATTATATGAATTTATTTAACGTATTACATGTGAGGTTGGACGCAGGAAGTAGGTATCACCATGGTTAGGGCAACATAATTAGTTCTGTTCGAACCTCCTATAGCAATCATTTTCAGGCCAAACTAATAGGCCCATTGGACTCGCAAGGGTCTAATTATTTGATTAAGGTTGTTAATTTTTCTTTTTTGATTGATTTTGACAGGTTTTTAAAAATGCATCATCAGAGAAGATGACTTTCTCCTCCGCGTATAGTGGTCGGAGATAACCAGGGTCGCGTGGCATCTTGCTACTAGACCATTCAAAAATAGAGGTCCCTACTCAGGTGCACGCTTTGAATTGTTGACCTCTGAGATTGTATATGTGTTATGTCTTTATTGTTGTAATTGTACCAACGAATGAACAATCGTCCCAATGCTAGAGCGAGTGCAGTAAAGGCATTGGTATACCGGGGCACAAGTTCGATCCTTGCCCCTGGTATTTTATTTTCTCACATTCTCTGTTTATAGATCCAATGCAAGAAGTCCAGCGTGCAATGATGCACCCTCCTCATCAACACAATCAAACCTTAACAGATCCAGATCAAGCATTCCAGATCTGCACACTCATGATAGACCTCACTTGAGAGCCACACAGGATTCTAAGGGCACTCTTCCAGCGCTTGGGCTTGTGTTACTGGGCTTAAGCAAATTTCATATTCACACCCCCCATTTTTCTTCTACAACAGGCCCATTTCTATTTTTTTTTGTTTTAATATTTATTTTGTTTTGAATAATTAACTTTTTTTAAATAATTAATTAAATCAATTTTAATCAGAAAAAATCACAAAAATCTCTAAAAATTAGATTTGGATTTTGATTAATTAATTTAATTTTTTAATTACATTTTGATTTTATTTTATTAATTAATTTGTAAACTAATTAGAATTAGGGTTAAGTATTATTTTACACTATAAAAATATTTTTCTAAACAAAACACCAAAACTATTTTCCTAACGCTTAAATTTTTTTAAGTTTTAATATCTTTTCCTAAATTTATTTTATTTATTCTTTTCTATTTAAATTTTATAAATAGATGCATAGGTCGCACGATCAATTTTGTAATAGTTAGTTTATCTTCTCGCGTTTCTTTTTTTTCTAAATATTGTAACTTCTAATGGGATGTAATAGCTTAGGATTTATTCTTTACCGCACTTTACTTTCTGCACCTATAATTATGCATGTACATATATATAACTGCATAGTAATTAGGTTTGTATGATAAGATCATAAAATCAAATGATAGCTAATCCTAATCTCAAAGATTAAAATAACTGAATCACAACACACTTTGCATAACCACACCTCTAGGGTAACCTCACTTGTTGCCTCGGATAAAAGAAGTCATGTTCCTCGAACGTGGGACGCTTTAGCAAAGACCCTCAGTTAAAAGATCGTAGTCCTTCGATGACCCTTCGATACTGCTTCGATAAACGATCTTTGTCCCTGACAACAAATTTCTAAAGCACCCTACGAGTTGCCTTTATGACTGTATGATGACCCGCGCCTATCCCTTAAACATCCAACGATAAGGCTTCCTACTAACTAATGGGAGGATATCACTATCTAAAGGAAGAGGGAAAGAACAAAAGACTTTTGAGTAGGTAGATAGCTTTTAATTGCTTGCTCATAAAAACATCTCTTTTCACACAAAACTCTTCTTTTCTAAAATATTTTCAAAACAAACACTTTGTATGCTTTCTCAATGATACAAGAATCATTACAAAGTTTGCCACAGTTAGGCATTTTCAAAGTATTTTCTCAAAGGTCTTTCATGTTCTTTTAACCCTCTCCTTTATTAGATAAAAGAAAATTCGGTGGCGACTCTTGTTATCCATAACATTTGCGGCAAAACCAAGAGTCAATTCTCCCACCGTATTACACCGTCTGTGGTGGTAAGTATCATAGCTTCGCCCAAAAATATCTTCTTGATTACAAATGGCCCTTCGTAGGTGGGAGTCTGTTTTCCTCTAGGATCACCTTGCGGTATGATGGTGCAATTTATTACCAAATCACCAGCCTGATATACCGGATGCTTTATTTTCTTATTGAATGCTTTGACCATATGATTCGGATACATCCGTCCATGACAAATAGCCGCAAGTCTTTTCTCGTCAATTAAATTTAACTGATCCAACCTAGTATAAACCCATTTGTCTTCGTCTAAATTTTTATCTTTCGTAATTCTTAGGGAAGGAATCTGAACTTCGACAAGTAGGACATCCTCCATACCATAGACCAGAGAGAATGGAGTTGCCCCAGTTGATGTTCGTGCCGAAGTGCGATAGACATGAAGAGAAAATGGTAACATCTCGTGCCAATCTTTATAGGGCACTGTCATCTTGTTTATAATCTTCTTAATGTTCTTATTGGCGGCTTCCACTGTGCCATTCATCTTTGATCGATACGGATAAGAATTGTGGTGCTTGATCTTGAACTGCGTGCAGAGTTCTGTGATCATAGTGTTATTGAGATTGGTACCATTGTCTGTGACAATCCTTTCAGGGATGCCATACCGACAGATAAGATTATGCTTAATGAATCAGGCGACCACATTCTTAGTAAGAGAGGAAAATGAGGCTGCTTCCACCCATTTAGTGAAATAATCAATGGCAACGAGGATGAAGTGATGTCCGTTAGAAGTAGTGGGCTTGATTTCTCCAATCATATCAATGTCCCACGTTGTAAATGGACAAGGAGCAGTCAAGACATTAAGAGGTACTGGAGGCACATGTATTTTGTCAGCATAGATCTAGCACTTGTGACAAGTTCTTGAGTGGTGATGACAGTTAGTTTCCATAGTCAACCAATAGTATCCCGCTCTCAGAATCTTCTTAGCCATAGTATGTCCACTGGAGTGAGTTCCGAAGATACCTTTGTGCATATCTTCCATAGTTTTCTTTGTTTCCTTCTTGTCTACACAGCAAAGCAGAGTCGAATCATGATTGCGTTTGTAAAGAACCTCGTTACTCAGGAAGAACTTGGCCGAGAACCTCCACAGGAATTTCCTGTTGTTGATAGATGCCCCCTCGGGGTACTCTTGAGCCTCAAGATATCTTTTCACTTCATGAAACTAAGGCTTCTCTTCTGCTCCGTTAGTGTCAACTTCATAGAAATATGCCAGTTCGTCTATCCTTTCAATGGTAATTTTGGGAGCCTCGTTTACCCATATGACTTTGAACATAGATGACATGGTAGCCAATGCATCTGCCAACTGTTTCTCTTCTTGTGGGATGTGCTCGAAAGTGATCTCATCAAAGTACAGGATTAAGGTAAGCACATTCTCTCTATAAGGAATGAGATTCAGGTGCTTCGTATTAAATTCTACCTTAATCTGACTAATTACCAGGGATGAGTCTCTGTATACACTCAAGAACTTGATCCTTAAGTCAATAACAGCTTTAATACCCATGATGCACGCTTCGTATTCAGCCATGTTATTGGTACAGTCAAAGCATAGCCCGACGATGAAGGGTGTATAACAACACTGAGGAGAGATGATTACAACACCAATTCCGTTACCAAGTTGTTGTACCCCAAAATTTTCCCTCTCATTTATCAAGATTTTCCTCATAAGACTTCTTGGACTCAAGACAAGATTAGGGTTTGGTCAGCTCAAGACATCTCATCTTGCAATGATCACCCAGAATTAGGGTTTGAGTTTGCACAAGGATTTTTGGATCACCAATGCTTCATGTGACTTTCATACACCATCTTGGACCCCTAAGATTGCTCATGTCAAGTTTCAAGTCTTGAATCACATTTTTGCTCAGTCAATTGGACAGTTGGCCTAAAAATCAACTGTATTGGGGAAAAAGGTCAACCATGGCCAATTTACAGTCAAACTTCATGATTTTTGATCCACAACAACATTTTAGACTCATATGTATCATTTGATCAAGTTTGGATCACAACTCCTCAAGAAATTTGATCAAATCATCAAAAGGGCAAAATGGTCAAAATTAGGGTTTTGACTAAGAAAGGGCAATTTCTGATGTTTAACCAAGCCAATGAACAATTGGGTTCAAGCATGGTTTCAAGGATCTAATGGAATCATCTTGACCTAATTACATAGTTCAAAAGATCTCAAGTTCATAGGATTGACAGATGAATTTTCCAGTCAACTCATCAAAAGTCAATTGTGCACTGAAAAGTCAAACTTTGACTTTTTGGTCAAAATCAAATGCCAAGGGTCATAATTCATCAAGATTTGTCAAAAATATGAAACTTGTTGACCAAGAAAACCAATTTTGAAAATTAGGGTTTTGAATTTGAAAATTTTCATAACTTAGAATTTTTCTAAGTATGGAAATTTTCTTATTTTTTCCCAACTTTTCACCACTTTTTCATCATGATGCAATTGGATTCAAAGAAAACTTCCAACATGAAAGTTGTATTCCTCCATGAAATATACAACTTTGATTCACAAAGTTTTCCCAAAAGATGCTTGGATCTCAAGTTATGAATTTGTGAATAGGGGTCCATGAACTAAATAACTTAGTGAAAATTTGCCCTAATATTAGGCAGGTTTTTGCCCCAACTTCATGGACATTTTTCACCTAGTTCCAAGAGGTATCTCAAAATGCATTTCAAATATGGATTGTAGAGCATGTTGCAAGCTTTCCAAAATGTCCAATAACTCTCCAAGATCATTTGTGGTTAGGGAGAATCGAAGAAGAGAAATTGGCATTTTGTCACTTTTGTTCAAGCCATTTTCTCAATGCATCAAGTTGCAAATCTGATCTTGGATGCTTGTACCTTGCATTAAAGGTCCTAAACTCATTCTAAAATCCATAATTAAATTCTAACTCAGTGGTTAAAGGCTTTATTTTGGCTTTTGGAGCATTGTACAAGAAATAATTCCATAAATGGCCAAAAGTTCACATTGCCATTTTCATAAAGCAAGCTTTTGCAACTTTACAATTCTTGAGCCTTGGAGCTGTCCCTTTGGTGCAGGAAATCTCTACAGGTCATAAGCAATGTTTACCAACCATTTGCAACTCACAAGCAAGCAGTACAAGCATGTTTGCATAGTCACTTCAACTTTTCTTCAAGTACAAGGAAAGTTGCAAAAGAAGTCAGAACTTGTACAAGCTGAGAAAGGTTGAACTTGGTATCATTCTATACATATTGATAAACATATTACAAGCCAGGACACAAATGCTTGACATCTGAAACCCTCCAAAACACAAAAACTTCATTTTTCTGCCCAAAACAGACAGTTCTGCAAAATCATAGCAAGCTCATTATTTGCTTGTGCGTTTTGCCTCTTGATACTTGAAACACCTTCTCCACATCATATCCAAGCTATCCAAGCCTTTACATTGTTGATGTAAGCTCTGTTTCAGCCATCACCATTTTCACTTTGGAAGCTTGCAACTTGACTTCTACAAAGAGTTTCAGCCATCCACAAAGCCAGCTAAGCATTGGAATAGCTTGAAGAAACTTCAAGGAAGCTCACACGATCCTCAGGTCTCACTCAAAGTACCCACATTGCCATATCTAAATCTAGCTGAAGGAGGTATTTTTCAAATCTCTATCTCTCTATTTAGGCATCCTCAAGCCACGATTTGTGAAGCAAAAATGTAGTCCTTAACATGGTGAAGCTGTACATATGCATACTTTTCATTTATGTTAACTAAGCTAAGTGAATTTGAAGCTTGAAGTTGCTGAAAAAACTAGGTCACAAATTAGGGCTACTGAAATTCTCCCTGATCTTTGAGAGTTAGATTATGAATTTTATATTATTGGAATCGTGAGATAAAATGCTACATGTTTTATGTTATGGGTTTTTGTTTTTATGCAAGCAATAGCAAGATACAGTTTGAAGGCAGAAACGCGCGCGTAGAAGGAATGGCTGGAGGTCAGGGACGACTGGCCTGGGCCTTCTGTTTTGTTTTCCACACCCCTCTGACCACTATTTGCACCCCCTATTTCTTATTTTATATTTTTAAATATTTTCTCATATTTTTTATGTTTATTGCTTTTAAACATTTTTTCTGAACATTAAAAAACCTAAAAATAATTAAATATTTTTTTTACAATTCTATTTTATTTTTTATTTTTTTTACATGAAAAAATAGTTTATTTTAACAAATAGAACCTATTTTCTTATTTATTTGTAAATACATTTAATAAAAATACTATACATTTTTATTTTATTATTTTTCACATAAAATATTATTTGCATACATATTTTAATTTTTAATATTTGTTAATAATAGTAATTTATTATTTCTTGTACAAAAAATGGATAAAATAAATAACAGGAAACATATATTTTCTTTAATAAAAAACTAGGGTTTCATCCCTCCAAAAATAACATTTTTATTTTTCCCTTTTCCTAGGGTTTACATAAATCATTTTCTCATACAAAAAATAAAATACAAAAACATTTTTTTGCATAAATACATTGCATTGCATATTTAAATACTTGTTTATTTATTTAATGCACAATATTCAATTGGGTTGTAATAGTATTTTAGGGTTTATATTTGTGCAATATCCCTATTCAAAAACTTGTATCCTCCCTCCCATAATAATTGTTGTAATAGCTTAGTTTACATTTACGCAATTTATCGCTTTATATACTTGTGTAGTAAATTAGGGGTTTGCATGATAAGACCAAAAACAAACAAATAGACAAAACCTAATACAAGAAAAATGCATGTAAAATAACACACATTTCACACAAGCACCCTTAGGGTTTCATCCACTTGGTTGCCTAAAAGAAAATGGCCATGGTATGCATGCAAAGTATCTTGGCAAAACAAAATAAAACAAAAGATCATAGACCCTCGATGACGCTATCAAAAGGTTGCCTAAACAAATGATCTTGGTCCCTAAAACTTGCTAAGATACTTCGCAATATTGCTATCATGGTCATACGATGACCCACGCCCGTCCCGTTTAACATCCAAAGATAGGGTTGTTTACCAAATCAATGGTAAATCAACAATGTCAAAGGAATAAAAATGCATAGGAAAGACATTTGAGTAGGTAGAATTCTTCTAGTTACTTGATCAACTTCAAAACAATCCTTGCTATTTTCAAAAAAACAAACACACACATTTTCAAAACATTTCCAAACATCTTTCAAAACATTGAAACATTTTTCAAAAGACAAACATCTTTGTATACATTCTTACGAACGAGAATCATTACAAAGATTGCCTAAACGATGGCCTCTTTTCAAAATACTTTCAAAACCACACAAAGCACCATTTCAAACAATTTCAAAAGCAAAGCAAGTGATCTAAACAAGTAACTAAGAGCCCATGGAAAACCATGGATGAAAAGGGTGCTAGCACCTTCCCTTTTCATAATCTACCCCCCGAACTCAAGAAAACATATCAAAGGTCTTTCCTGTGATTTTTTACCTTTCCTTTTGGATAAAATAAAAGTCGGTGGCGACTCTTGCTAACCGCAAAATTTGCAAACACAAACGCAAAACCTCAAGTCAGTTCTCCCACCGCATCACACAAGTGCATTAGAAGCTCCATCAAAAACCATAGTCCATTGGGATATTGGCTCAGGTCCTTCATACGATCTAGGTTCTTCACAACCTATAACTAGCATAATGTTTTCATCAAGGAATTCGAAGTTCATAGATTGGTAGTCTTCTATGGCTTGATGAGCCAAATGATCTTCCAGTACACTTCCCTTGATTTCTTTTTGAGTGGTGTACTGAATGTCATATTCTGTCAAGACCATTTACCATCGGATTACTCTTCTGGATAGAGCTGGCTTCTCGAATATGTATTTGATGGGATCCATTTTAGAGATCAACAAGGTAGTATGAGTCAACATATATTGTCTTAGTCGGCGATCAGCCCATGCCAAAGCGCAACAAGTTTTCTCGAGAAGTGAGTATCTTGTTTCAAAGTCAGTAAACTTTTTGCTAAGGTAGTATATTGCATGCTTTTTTTGACTAGACTCGTCATGCTGGCCCAGTACACACCTCATTGAGTTTTCTAACATTGTTAGGTACATGATTAGATGTCTTCCTTCAAATAGTGGTATAATAATCAGAGGTTCTTGTAGGTATTCCTTGATTTTGTCTAAAGCTGTTTGATAATCATCGTTCCATTTTACTATCTGATCTTTCTTTAGCAGCTTGAAAATTGGCTCACAAGTAGCAGTCAATTGAGAAATGAATCGAGCATTGTAACTCTGTCGTCCTAAGAAACCTATGACTTCCTTCTCAAGACGGGGAGTGAGAATTTTTTGAGTAGCTTTGACTTTAGCGAGATCAACCTCAATATTTTTACCGCTGATGACGAAACCCAGGAGTTTACCGAATCTCACCCCAAAGGTGCACTTTTCTGGATTCAATCTCAACTTGTACTTCTTCAATCTCTTAAACAACTTGCGTAGATGATCAAGATTCTCTTCTTTAGTATGATATTTGGCTATCATGTCTTTGACATATACCTCTATCTCATAATGAATCATGTCATGGAATAATTCTACCATGGCACGCTAATAAGTTGCGCCGATGTTCTTCAAACCAAAAGGCATAACCTTGTAACAGAAAGTGCCCCACTGTGTGACGAAGGTAGTTTTCTCCATGTCTTCAAGAGTCATCTTGATGTGATTATAACCTAAGAAATTGTCCATGAAGGAGAATACTTTATGCTTAGCGGTATTGTCGACCAAAACATAAATATGCGAAAGTGGGAAGTCATCTTTGGGGCTTGCCCTATTCAGATCCCTGTAGTCTATACGCATACATACCTTGTCATCTTTATTTGGTACCCGAACCACATTTGCAACCCATTGAGGATAAAATGTCACTTCTAAGAAACATGCATTGAATTTCTTCATGACCTCAGCCTTGATCTTCTCTGACATCTCGGAACGCATACGACGAACCTTCTATTTTATCGGAGCACAACCCTCTTTCATCGAAAAATGGTGAACCACAATATCAGTATCGAGCCCTGGCATGTCTTCGTATGACCAATAAAAGATCTCAACATATTCATGTTACATCTATGTTAAATTGTTCTTGACATTGTCCTCTAAGTTGGCGCCTATCTTGACTTCTTTTCTATCTGTTTCAGTACCCAAGTTTACAACCTCAACTGGCTCTTCATGTGGTTGAATAGCTTTATTTTCTTGTACTAACAGTGTGGCAAGTTCTCCAGGTATTTCAAAATCTTCCTCACCTTCGTCCTCGGCTGTGTAGATCGGATTTTCAAATTCATAAGTGGCAATAGCAGAGTCGTTATCAACGAGATCCAGAGTGGATGTAGATCTGCAATGTATTATGTGGGTGTGTGTAAGAACACATAGCTATTTGAACAAAGTAAAAAGAAACAAACAAAGCATAGAATTTGAATGTAAAACGTCCAATGCTTTTATTAAATGAAAATATGTTTATGAAATGACAACCCTTAACAAACGAACCATTGTGCCCTGGGTAAGGCACAAGGCTTAAAGTCATTGTTTAAATATTACAAAGCCAAAACTTTGAAGCAATAAAAACATAAATGTAGCTATTACTCCTGACTAAAGGAGATAGAGATAATGTCTTCCACCTTCTAGTTGTTGAGCCTGTTGCCAATGGTAGGAAAGATCCAACTGTCAAGGTCGTAATCATTGTCAGCATCTTCTATAGCGTTGACTCCGTTGTTTCTAATGCGGAATGGTGGTCTTCTAGCATGAGTGTGACGAACAACCCTCTGGCCCTTTGCAGTGAAACCTAAACCAAATTTGTCAGATTTATAGGGAATGTCAGGAAGCTGACCCCAAATAGTACAACCACCTTCTTCTACGACATCTTTTAGTGAAGCCATTATGGGTGGAACCCTGGTAACATTGTGAATGGCAGAAACATTTTCAGTTGAGGCAGGAGGGATGACTTCAAAAGTGTGACAGGGGGTTTCAATTAATTCGCCGTCCATACCTACATACCCGAATGAGTTCAAGTGGATAATCATATACTCCTCTTCACTGCAGACAACAATGATCTTTTCATTCACGGGATATTTTTGTAAGTGTTTGGATGTTGGCATGTTTTTTGGTAAAACCAGTTGTGTGAATGTCATGACTGATGTCATAACATTCTGGGTCACAATGCATATTCTGCAGAAAAAGAATGTCATACAGGAGCTTCTCAATATGAGTGTTTAGCTGATCATTATGCAATGATCATATTTATTGCATTCTACCAAAATCTGTAAACAGGATTCTTGTTGTCATAACCAATGTTAAGACATCCTGTACTGAACTAACACTTGTGCAGATTTATTATTTTCTGAGAAGTTTCAGGAATCTGGTTATTCTGTCCAAATCAGATTCTCACGTGGACTTAGGTTAACTTTGCTTAACCCTAATCTGGTTGTTAAAGTCCCATGACCAAGTCTTGAGGTTAAACCTAATTAACCCTAGCTATTTTCATGGAAGCCCTAACTGAAGAATAGCAGCCTATATATTCCTCATGAAGATTGTTGGTGGAAGATACTTTTGACAGAAGATCAATAAGGGACTGTATAGTTGTAACTACTGTAATCCAAGCAATTATCATTGTGATAAGTGACTTGGAGTAGGATTTGATTGTAAGGGTTATGTATCACTCAAAGCTTTGAAGCACGAGTGTTTGTGTCACTTGATTAAAGCTTTGAAGCAAAGTCAAGTTAAGGTTGTGTATCACTCAAAGCTTTGAAGCACGAGTGTTTGTGTTACTTGATTAAAAGTTGTGAAGCAAAATCAAGTGTATGTTCTGAAGAGTGTCTTCATAATTTCATTAGTCAATTGTTTAATATCACTGTTGTGATTGAGGGGGAGTGAGTAGGAACTCAGGTTTAAGTTGAACTTAGATTTAAGTTGCATTGGGTAGGTCTTAAGTGAAGGAGATAAACTGGTTGGTTTATTCCTGAATTAATATCTCTTTTAGTGGATTTCCTCCCTGGCTTGGTATCCCCCAGAGTAGGTGTTGTTACACACTGAACTGGGTAAACAATTGACTGTGTTATTTACTGCTTTTAGTTTTACTGTCTTTAAGAGTGTCAGATACGGTGTCATAACATTCATTGTGACATTAAGTATCTGCAGCCAGAATTTCAATTGGCATTAGAGCAGGCACCCTGCCTATCTTACTTGGTGAGATCTAGGGATATTATTTTCTGGAGCTATGGACAAAGAAGGAGGTTTTGGAAATAGACCACCCATTCTGGATGGATCAAATTATGACTACTGGAAACCTCGTATGATTGCCTTCTTAAAATCACTGGACAAAAAGGCTTGGAGAGCTGCTGACAAAGGATGGAACCATCCCACCATAACTGGGAAAGATGGGACAATCAGTCTGAAACCTGAGGAAGAATGGAGCAAAGAAGAAGATGAGTTAGCCCTGGGTAACTCCAAAGCTTTAATTGCCTTGTTCAATGGAATTGATAGAAACATATTCAGACTAGTACATCAATGTGAACTGGCCAAGGAGGTTTGGGACACTCTCAAAACTACCCATGAGGGCACATCCAAAGTAAAAATGTCAAGGCTTCAGATTCTGACTACCAAATTTGAGAACCTAAGGATGATGGAAGATGAGACCATTCATGAGTTTCACATGAACATCTTGGAAATTGCCAACACCTCAGGAGCATTGGGAGAAAAGATGTCAGAAGAAAAGCTGGTGAGAAAAATTCTCAGATCCTTGCCTAAAAGATTTGCAATGAAGGTGACTGCTATAGAGGAAGCTCAGGATATCTGCAACTTGAAGGTGGATGAACTCATTGGGTCTCTTCAGACCTTTGAGATGGGGATCAGTGACAATGTTGACAAGAAAAACAAGAGCATAGCACTTGTATCTAATACTGAAGATGAAAACAAGGAGGATGAAGAAGAAAATATTTCAGAAGCTATAGCCATGCTTGGAAGACAGTTCAACAAACTCATCAAGAGAATGGACCCAAAGTCAAGGTCAAATGTTAAGAACATTCCTTTTGACATCAACAGATCCTATGACTCCAGCAGAAGACCAAAGTCTGAATAGAAGGGAAATTAAAGCAAAGGAATTCAATGCCATGGATGTGAAGGATATGGGCACATTCAAGATGAATGTCCAACCTTTCTTAAGAAACAAAAGAAAGGAATGTTTGTTACTTGGTCTGGCTGTGACTCAAAGTAATTCTGAAGAAGAATCTGCCAAACTAGTTACTGCGCTAACTGGTATTTGTGACTCTGATAGTGACTATAGTGATGAGGAAGTGACATTTGAAGAACTGGCTTACTCCTACAAGAAGTTATGTATCAGAAGTGCTGAAGTCTATCAGCAAAATGAGAGACAAACAAAACTCATAGTAAAGCTGGAGGCTGAGAAGAAGGCAGGCATTGATACTATAAGTCATCTAGAAGGGGAAGTTCAAATGCTAAACTCAAAACGTGACCAGATGACCAAATCTGTCAAGATGTTGACAAATGGAACTGACAAATTAGAAGAAATCCTTCAGGTTGGACAAAATGTGGGAGACAAGTCTGGTCTGGGATTTGTGGCAGCAAAGAAATCTATTGTAGACAAGAAGAAGATCAGGCCTGATAAACAAATGTCAAAGCATATGTCACAACATAGCACTCAACATCGAGAACAGAGAAATATGAAGAAAAAGTATCAAAGATGGAGATGTCATCATTGCGGGAGGTTTGGTCACATAAAGCCATTCTGCTTCAAATTATATGGATATCCTAATCAGACCCCAATTGTCAAACCTAAGTCTAACACGGCACCATATACTCAACAATGGAAGAAAAAGGCTACTGCCCTGATAGCTCACACCTCCCTTAGAGTCTCTGCAAAGGAAGACTGGTACTTTGACAGTGGATGCTCTAAACACATGACTGGAATCAAGAATCTTCTCAATAATGTTAAACCTCACAATACTAGTTATGTGACTTTTGGAGATGGTGCTAGAGGAGAAATCAAAGGAGTTGGAAACTTGGACTGCCCTGGAGTTCCAAACCTAAATGAAGTATTGCTGGTAAAAGGCTTGACTGCTAATCTTATAAGTATCAGTCAATTATGTGATATAGGATTCAAGGTCAACTTCACCAAGTCAGAATGTCTTGTAACTAATGAGAAACAAGAAGTTGTAATGAGAGGTGTCAGATCTAAAGACAACTGCTACTTATGGGAGTCTGAGAACACTAATTATTCTTTTGTATGCTCTATTGCCAAAGAAGAAAAGGAAGTGAAACTGTGGCACCAAAAACTTGGTCATCTACATCTAAGAGGAATGAAAAGGATTATATCCATGGGAGCAGTCAGAGGGATTCCAAGGTTGCAAATTGATGAAGGGAGAGTCTGTGGTGAATGTCAGGTTGGAAAGCAGACTAGAATGTCACATCCAAAGTCAAGACATCTGACTACCTCTAAGGTGTTAGAACTTCTACATATGGATCTGATGGGACCAATGCAGGTAGAAAGTCTTGGTGGAAAAAGATATGCCTATGTTGTTGTGGATGATTTTTCCAGATTCACCTGGATTAACTTCATTAGAGAAAAGTCTGATGTATTTGAAGTATTTAAGGAACTGTGCCAAAGAATTCAAAGAGAGAAAGAAGGATGCATTGTCAGAATCAGAAGTGATCATGGCAAGGAATTTGAAAACAGTAAGTTTGATGAGTTCTACTCCTCAGAAGGAATTAATCATGAATTCTCTTCCCCCATAACTCCTCAACAAAATGGAGTTGTGGAAAGGAAAAACAGGACTATACAGGAATCTGCCAGAGCAATGATACATGCCAAAAGACTTCCTATTCATTTTTGGGCTGAAGCTATGAATATAGCCTGTTATGTCCATAACAGGGTCACCTTGAGAAAGGGAACATCATCCACCATTTGTGAACTTTGGAAAGGAAGAAAGCCTACAGTGAAGTACTTCCATGTATTTGGAAGCAAATGTTATATTCTGACAGATCGTGAACAAAGGAGAAAGATGGACCCTAAAAGTGATGAAGGAATATTCCTAGGATACTCTACCAACAGCAGAGCTTATAGGGTATTCAATTCCAGGACCAAAGTTATGATGGAATCTATAAATGTCATAGTTGATGATTACCATAAGGAAACAAATGTCCCATATGATGTTGAGACATTCTTTGAGACTTCAACTCAAAAGGATGATATTCCTAAAACTACTTCATCAGAATCTGAATCAAAGGAAGCTAACAAAGACCCTTCCATCAGAATTCAGAAAGATCATCCTAAGGAACTCATCATAGGAGATCCTAACAGTGGAATCATTACAAGATCTAGAGAAATCATCTCAAACTCTTGTTTTGTATCTAAGATTGAACCAAGAAATGTTAAAGGAGGCTTTAACTGATGAATACTGGATTGGAGCAATGCAAGATGAATTGAACCAATTCAAGCAACATGAAGTATGCGAGTTAGTTCCTAGACCAGGAGGAACAAACATCATTGGCACAAAATGGATCTACAAGAACAAATCAGATGCTGAAGGAATTGTCACCAGGAATAAGGCAAGACTTGTTGCTCAAGGATACACTCAAGTTGAAGGGGTTGATTTTGATGAGACGTTTGCTCGTGTAGCCAGACTGGAAGCAATCAGACTCCTATTGGGAATTGCTTATCTCCTCAAGTTCAAGTTATTTCAGATGGATGTAAAAAGTGCCTTCCTAAATGGGTACTTAAATGAGGAAGTTTATGTGGAACAGCCTAAAGGATTTGTGGATCCAAACTGCCCTGATCATGTCTACAAATTGAGGAAAGCTTTATATGGCCTGAAACAAGCTCCTAGAGCATGGTATGACATGTTGACAAAATTCCTCTCTGACAAAGGATACAGGAAAGGAGGCTTGGATAAAACTCTTTTTGTCAAAAATGAAGGAGGAAAGATAATTGTAGCTCAAATCTATGTTGATGACATATTGTTTGGGGGAATGTCAGATAAAATGGTTAAACATTTTGCTGACCAGATGCAAGCTGAATTTGAAATGAGCCTCATGGGAGAATTGACCTACTTTCTTGGACTGCAAGTCACACAGATGGAAGACTCAATTTTTTTTGTCTCAAAGCAAGTATGCAAAGAACATTGTCAAGAAGTTTGGGATGGAGAATGTCAGTCACAAAAGGACTCCTGCACCTACTCACTTAAAGCTGTCCAAAGATTCAAGTGGGGTCAAGGTGGACCAAAGCTTATACAGAAGCATGATAGGAAGTTTGCTATACTTAACAGCCAGCAGACCTGACATTGCTTTTGCAGTTGGAGTATGTGCAAGATACCAGGCTGAACCCAAAGTTAGTCATATCAACCAAGTGAAGAGAATTCTGAAGTATGTAAGTGGAACCCACAACTATGGCTTGCTGTACTCTCATGGATGTGAACCAACTCTGACTGGTTACTGTGATGCTGATTGGGCTGGAAGTGTTGATGATAGAAAGAGCACCTCTGGAGGATGTTTCTTCTTAGGAAATAATCTTGTCTCCTGGTTCAGCAAGAAACAGAATTGTGTGTCTCTATCTACTGCTGAAGCTGAATACATAGCAGCTGGTAGTAGCTGTTCTCAAATGATCTGGATGAAACAGATGCTTACTGAGTATAATGTCACACAAGATGTTATGACATTGTACTGTGACAATCTGAGCACTATCAACATTTCCAAGAATCCTATTCAGCATAGCAGGACCAAGCATATTGACATTAGACATCACTTCATCAGAGATCTTGTAGAGGAGAAGACGATTAAACTGGAACATGTTGCCACATAACTACAACTGGCTGACATTTTTACCAAGGCACTTGATGCAAATCAATTTGAAAATTTAAGGGGCAAGCTGGGTATTTTCCAACATGAAGATATGTAGCAATTAATTTTGCTCAAAACAAGGGATGAGAGAGATGTTTTTGTTAAGTCTACTCTGATTGGGCTAAGCATCTACTTCTTTATTTCTTTCCAAGATTTTAAGAAATTTAATAGACGCTCATATATCTCACTCCTCTCGCGTTTCTGCAAAAATCTTCAATCTCTCAAACGAAGACTGAACTATTACTACTACCTGTTTTCTAAAACTCTCAAAATGTCTCAACTATCCATGACTTCATCCTCTTCAAAGACGACTGCTTCTTCCGCATCCTCTGATCGAGAACCTAGAGAAATCACAAACTGCATGAATTATGATGTTCTGGAGATAACTCCTCTTCGTGAAGCTGCGAACCAGACATGCAAGGAGGTCACAAGCTTCTTCATCTGGTAAACCCTCTCAACCATCATCTTCTGTTCCTTCAGAAATAGCAAATAAGGAAGGCTCAGCTTATGTTCATCAAGCTATAGCTAGACTTGTCACTAGGATTCTAAATTAGAATCACTCTGTACCTGGAATTTCTGTACCCTTGAATCAAGAATCTGCTAGTCCAAATGTTGAAATAAATCCAGATGTCACTCAGAATGTTGAGACACCAGATGATAACATTAGGAAATCTCCTGAAAATCTTGATGATCACCAGAACCCTAATGAGAAGGATGTTGAACCTCCGATTATTGATGTTGATGAAGAATACTCTGATAATGACTTAATTGCAAATATCAACCCTAGCATAGCTAGAAGAATGATGAACAGAAAAGGAAAGCATGATGCTTCCAAAAGCATCTCCAAAGAAAAGACTGTTGATATTGTTCATAAGAAAACCAGGTCTGAGAACAAGACTGGAGTAAAAACTGTGAAGGCTGGATTGTCAAAAGGGAAGGTGAAAACTCGAGTACCTGCTGGTAGTCTCTCAAAACCTGTGAGACAACCAATAGCAAAGAAAAGGAAAGAACCTGAACCCTCTGAATCTGATGAGGAATCAGAATTTGAATTTGATATTGAAGACATTCCTCTCAAAAGGAAACTCTCCTCAAGCAAAATGCCTAAAGTCCCTGAAGTCCCCACTGACAACATTTCCTTTCACCATCCTGAGAATGCAAACAGGTGGAAGTATGTAAGTTTGAAAAGGATAGCCTTGGAAAGAGAACTGAACACCAGTATCGTGGAATGTAAAGAGATCATCGATCTAATCAAAACTGCTGGTCTAATAAATACTATGGTAAAGTTTACCAACTGCTATGAAGTTCTTGTCAAAGAATTCATAGTGAATTTATCTGAAGGGTGTGCTGATGGAAAGTCAGCTGACTTTAAGTGTGTATATGTGAGAGGAAGGAAGGTAAAATTCTCTCCCTCTGAAATAAACAAATTCCTAGGAAGACCAGATGATGCTTGCCCTGAGCTAGAGGTTACTAATAACCAAGTGTGCCAAACCATCACTGCTAACCAAGTCAAGAGCTGGCCCTTAAAAGGGAAACTGAATGCAAGCAAGCTGAGCATGAAATTTGCCATTCTGCACAAAATTGGTGCAGCTAACTGGGTTCCCACTAACCATAAATCAACCATCTCCACAGGCTTGGGAAGATTCATTTATGTTGTTGGAACCAGGACAAACCTTGACTATGGCAAGTATATCTTTGATCAAACTTTAAAACATGTTGGAAGCTATGCTATTAAAGGCCCTATTGCCTTTCCCTCTCTCCTATGTGGTATAGTCCTTGCTCAGTATCCTGACATTCTAGTTGAAAAAGATACTGTATGCAAAAGAGCCCCTGCTCTTGGGTTGCACTATAAGCTATTTCAGGGAACACATGTTCCTGACATTGTCATGACATTAGCTGAGACATCAACTGTGAAATCTCATTCCAAGAAAACTGATGTTATAGCTGTGCTGAAGGAAACCTGCAAAGAGCTTGATACAAGGAAAAGGACTCTTGAGGACCTGATTGCTAGACTAGAACAGGAGGATATTGAAGGACAAAGAAGGGAAGAGGATGCTGCTGAAGACCAGCTTCATGCTGAAGACAGTGCCTCCTCTGAAGATGACAGTGCTTGAAGATCATTGCAGTTGAAAAGTTTGCTGCTGGTACCTGATGCTGCAAATGACCTTTGAATTTTTTCTCTGTGTTTTTATTATTCTTTTTGGATGACTGTATAACCTAAAAGTACATGTATCTTTGGCCTATTTATGGCTAAAGAGGGGGGGAAGAATTTGTGTGATAATTTATTTTGGTAGAATTAGACTTGGTGGATATTATTAATTATGCTGTTTTCTAATCTCTGATTGTTTAGGGGTTTTAGCCAAAAAATTTCCAAAGGGGGAGTTTGTAAGTGTTTGGATGTTGGCATGTTTTTTGGTAAAACCAGTTGTGTGAATGTCATGACTGATGTCATAACATTCTGGGTCACAAGGCACATTCTGCAGAAAAAGAATGTCATACAGGAGCTGCTCAATATGAGGGTTTAGCTTATCATTATGCAATGATCATATTTATTGCATTCTACAAAAATCTGTAAACAGGATTCTTGTTGTCATAACCAATGTTAAGACATCATGTACTGAACTAACACTTGTGAAGATTTATTATTTTCTGAGAAGTTTCAGGAATCTGGTTATTCAGTCCAGATCAGATTCTCACGTGGACTTAGGTTAACTTTGATTAACCCTAATCTGGTTGTTAAAGTCCCATGACCAAGTCTTGAGGTTAAACCTAATTAACCCTAGCTATTTTCGTGGAAGTCCTAACTGAAGAATAGCAGCCTATATATTCCTCATGAAGACTGTTGGTGGAAGATACTTTTGACAGAAGATCAATAAGGGACTGTATAGTTGTAACTACTGTAATCCAAGCAATTATCATTGTGATAAGTGACTTGGAGTAGGATTTGATTGTAAGGGTTGTGTATCACTCAAAGCTTTGAAGCACAAGTGTTTGTGTCACTTGATTAAAACTTTGAAGCAAAGTCAAGTTAGGGTTGTGTATCACTCAAATCTTTGAAGCACGAGTGTTTGTGTTACTTGATTAAAAGCTGTGAAGCAAAATCAAGTGTATGTTCTGAAGAGTGTCTTCATAATTTCATTAGTCAATTGTTTAATATCACAATTGTGATTGAGGGGGAGTGAGTAGGAACTCAGGTTTAAGTTGAACTTAGATTGAAGTTGCATTGGGTAGGTCTTAAGTGAAGGAGATAAACTGGTTGGTTTATTCCTGAATTAATATCTCTTATAGTGGATTTCCTCCCTAGCTTGGTATCCCCCAGAGTAGGTGTTGTTACACACTAAACTGGGTAAACAATTGACTGTGTTATTTACTGCTTTTAGTTTTACTGTCTTTAAGAGTGTCAGATACGGTGTCATAACATTCACTGTGACATTAAGTATCTGCAGCCAGAATTACAATTTTAACTTCTGGTGTAGGGTCGAGGTAACAGCTCCTTCCCCATGGATCCAAGTGCATCCCAGTAGGCAAGAATAAGCTGGGCGAATATCCATCACATAGAAGGTGGATTCAAAGATCTACGAGCCTACCTTGTCGGAAGATATACCTCTCTGTGTACCATCCTTTTTGAACCGTCAAAGGCTCGAACTATAATATCATTGGGTTTCAGTACAACCCCTTTGCAATCAAGTCTATCAAGAGCACCCTTCGATAGAACATTTAACGGGGAACCATTATCAACCAATACATGAGCCAAAGTAGTGCCCCTGCATGCAATGGAGACATACATGGCTTTATTGTGGTTTCTTCCTTCCGGAGTCAAATCAGCATCAGAGAAATCTAATCAGTTGTCAGTCGTTAAGCTAGCAACATAACTTCCAAATTGATCGGAAGAAATCTCTTGTGGTACGTAAGCAGTCTTCAAAAGTTTCACTAAAGCCGATGCATGGGCTTTAGAACACAGTAGCAGGGATAACATGGAGATTTTAGATGGGGTCTTCCATAGCTGTTCAACAATCTTGCAGTCGCTCTTGCGGATGATCTTTAATACCTCTTCCATCTCTTGCCTAGAGGTGTCCTCAACTGCAACTTCTTTAGGCGCCCCCGTCTGAGCAGAATTTGTTATTTCCTCTTACCTCGAGCCTCAACATTTGATTTGATAGCGATAAATTTAACAGGTATAGTGTTGTACCCCAAAATTTTCCCTCTCATTTATCAAATATTTTCTCACAAGATCTCCTTTGGTTCAAGATTGCACAAGGTTTGATCAACTCAAGACACCTCCTTAAGCACTGATGACTGAAATTAGGGTTTGAGATTGAACAAGGATAATTGAACTTTCAATGTCTCATATTACTTTCATGGATCATTATGGACCCCCAAGATTACTCATGTCAAGTTTCAAGCCTTGAATCACATTTTTGCTCAGTCAATTGAGCAGTTGACCTAAAAATCAGCTGTATTGGGGAAAAAGTCAACTGTGGTCAATTTACGGTCAAATTTAATAATTTTTTATCCACATCAACATTATAAACTCATATGTATCATTTAATCAAATTTGGACCATAATTCCTCATGAAATTTGATCAAATCATCAAAAGGGAAAAATGGTCAAAATTAGGGTTTTGATTGAGAAAAGGGAATTTCTGATTTTTGACCTAGAAAATGGTTAATTGGTTTGAGTCATGAACTCAAGAGTTCAATTGCATCATTTTGACCTAATGGCATGACTTAAAACATTTCTCAAGATCAATTGGATTGATAGTTGATTTTCAGTCAACTGATCAAAAGTCAACTATATGCTGAAAAGTCAAACTTTGACTTTTTGGTCAAAATCAAGTGCCAAAGATCACAATTCATCAAAACATGTCCAAATATGAAACTTGTTCATCAAGAAATAAAAAATTCAAGATTTTATTTTGAAAAGTCAAAGTTTTCAAACTTAGAAATTTTTCTAAGTGTTGAAAACTTCATGTTTTTTCACAACTTTGAGCCAATTTTTCACCATGATGTAAGATGATTCAAAGGAAACTTTCAACATGAAATTTGTAGATCTCCATGTTATCTACAACATTTCTTTAAACAACTTCTCCTATAAATTCTTGGATCTCAATTTATTAATCCATGAAGTCATGGTCTTGAAACTAAACACTTAGTGAAATTTTGAACATTTTTGGTCAGGATTTTGACCTAACTTCTGACCCAAGTTTCGAATTTTTTTTATTAATAACCATGTATTAAAAAAATATTTCGTAAATAACCGGGTTTCGGAAAAAATTACGCAAATAACCATGTTTGAGATGGCTCCACAAAGGAGGAGCCATCTCAATTGGCGCATGCACCTCCTTTTTTAAGGGAGGCGCCATCTCACTTGGCGCCTAAGTGCTTAGGGCATGCCCTAAGCCAAGTGAGATGGCGCCTATGTACAAATTTAGGGCAAATTTTTTTTTTTATTTTCTTTCCTGTGAGTTGCCTATTAGACAGAGATCAACAAAATGGATATTTTATTTAAAAAAAATATAATTACATTCAACTGTTTTACATTAAAAGAACAGTAAAAAAAATAAATACAAAAAATACTGGGAAAAAAAAGATACATCAGTGATCCCCCGGAACCCGGTAATGACCCCCGGTTCCGCATCCCCGTCCACGCCTTTCTCTTGCTGGGTGCCGTTGCGTTTCCTGCTGTGGCAAGGTCGATGGCCCAGCGAAGTCAATGCGATCCGAATCCATAAAATCAGTAAGATCTCCATATCTCAAAGATCCGCCCTGGTACAGTCGGTTACCCATACCCTCAAAGTTTGGTCGTGTTGGCGGTGGGTGGGGTTCCATGGTTGGTCGGTAGCATTGGTCGTCTGAGTATGGGGGGTAGAAAGGAAATGGATCTTAGGGTGTTTGGTATTGTGGATGTTGGGTTGTTTGGTGATATGGTGGTTGATGGTAGGTTTGGTCGGCTTGGTCATAATCTTCTGACATTCCCATATCAGGGCTAAGGCTGGATGTTGAGGGCGCCATATTGGGATTCGTAGCAGAGAGTGAGAGTTGTGTGGGTGTGAGAGATGTTTCATAAGGTATGTATTTATAGGCAAATAAGTTTGATGTAGTGGTTGCTTGTGCTTGCATGCCTGCGAAGTGTCACATTTGCATGCTTAGGGTGTTACACATATGCATGCATGCATTTACAAAAAATGTAAGGTGTCACTCTTGCAGGCTAGGTGGCAGCCCATGCATGTATCACGATTGGACAGTAAGGGAGGCTCCATCTCACTTGGCGAAAGAGTACAAAAATGAATGGTGTCGCCACCCTATTTGGCGAATAAGAGGTGTCATTTGTTACAGCATAGGCTCAGGCTACGTGACAGCCTTTGGGATTCCTTTCTTTGTTGCATGCAAGGCCATTGGATTTGATGGGTGGAGTCTTACACAAAACATTTATGTGTGCATAATAGGGCCAGGATAGGTGGCAGGTGTTGTACCCCAAAATTTGCCCTCCCATATTCTTCAAGAAATTGCCAAATCAAGTCTCAAAATTCCCCAAGGGTTGCACAGTGCAAGAGCCTCCTAAGCAGTCAAAATTAGGGTTTGTGTTTTGATCAAGAAAAGGAAGTTTTCAAGGGCCCAATCAAGTCTCATATGCCTACAAATATGGTCAAGCATCCTCATATCAAGTTTCAAGACATTCAGCACAAAATTGCACAGTCAAAACCCTAATTGCACCACAGTCAACTGTAGGGGCAAAATGGTCATTTGATAGTCAAAAGTTCAAATTTTTGGTCAGCATATCATTTTGAAGCCACAAACATCATTTGATCAATACTTGATCATGATTCTCAAAGTTTGGCTAAAAAATCATCAAGATGCAAAAGTTTCCTTATTTGGAGAGCTGAAAAAGTCAACTGTAAATTGACCAGGGCATAACTTTCACATGGATTATCAAAAAAATTCCATCCAAAGCTCATTTTGAAGAGAAAGACATTTCCTACAACTCATCTTCATACTTCAAGTCCAAGAAATGCTCTCACAAAAAGTTATCAATTTCAACATTATAGGTCATTTTCAAAAGTCAACAAAAAGGGACTTTAAGTCAAAGGCCATAACTTGAGATTGGTAAATCAAAATGACATGGGACCAAGGACATTGGTTAGAGGACTCAAAGACCTTTCCAAAATATCCAAGAACATGAGAGAAGCTTAAAAATTGAGCAAGTTATGCCTTGTGGATGTTGGGAAATTTTTGGATATTTTGAAAAGTCAACATGGATTCAAATGACCTAAAATTGCTAATGGGCCCATTTTTCTTCCATGATTCATCATCCATGACATGTGCACGACCACTTGGCCCAAAGGGAAGTATTTTTTCATTTTTTATTTATTTATGTGAATTTTTATTTATATTAATTCATTTAAATCAAAATAAATACATGGAAAATACTTAACCTAAAGTTTTAAATCTTTTTGTGCATGTTTTATACTCAAGATTTCGTGTACAACTAAATAGGGAAAGATTTGGACTGATTGATCATGATTTGAACAAAAAGCACATGGAAAATATTTGGAAAATAATGATGGAAAATCAAATCTTCAAAACCATCATTGCAAGGGATTTGATTTGTTTTTCTTAACCTAATTGATTCATACATAAGCCAGGAACACAACCCTAATGATCACGCACGCGCAACTGCTCAGAAAACTCCATTCACAAATTGAAATTTTTCTCTAAAAACTCAAAACTGCAAACTCACTTCCAGGGCGATTCAAGGCATAGTAACTATCCCATTAGCTTCCCAGAGCATTATAGGACGTATTCCAATCAAAAACCTCAATCCAAACACTGTGAAACGGTATCCAGAAGTCACACTTTTTCCATTTTTTTTCATTATCGTGTTTTAATATCCACGCACATTCATAACGTTTTGCTTATATATTCATGATCAGTGAAGTGTTTGCAAGCTAACCCATGTATTTAATTGTGTTTTTGAGCTGTATACACGATTATGCCATTGCCAATTTCTAGGGTTTACAGGACCTTGAATTAGGGCTTCTCAAATAAAGAAAAATTGGCCCTCAAGACCACCACCATTCAACTCAGGGCGTTCAGACGGTTACAAGGATGCCCTCGCGCCTAATTTATGGACCTCCTAGGCCTAATCGCTATTTTTCCAAAGCGTGCCTAGGAGAACAGTTGGAAAACCGTGGCTTAATGTGTTTGCTTCAGAAAAATAAAAAAACCCACGAAGAAGACGATTACGTGGGAGGCACTGATTGGAACGTTTAAATATTTCGCGCGTTTGAACCACTGACCATTTGTTTTTCTTTATAATATTTGTTAGTTATTTATTAATCAAACGCGTAAACTGGCACGGTTGGCAAGCATAAGGATTGGCAAGGTACGTGACCTGGGTTCGAGCCCCAGGTCTTCAACGTTCTCAATATTATTTTGCAATAAATCTTCACATGCAGGTTCAGCGTCCAAGCGTACCATACGCCCTCCAGATCAAACCGTCCACGTGCATATCAGGGTCAATCCAAAGGCTGAGAATTAGAGAGCAGCGTAGACGTGAGTCAATGTGCCAGTACGTGAGCAAAAAAGTCCACCAGGCCAAGAACTTAAATGGGCCAGATTACTAAAGGCCATACCTCCACATTGGGGACTGACACCCCCCTAGGTTTGCTTTGTTAAAATATTTTCTTTTAAATTAATTCTATTTTTATTTTAATTCTTGTATTTAATTAATGTACTATTTTCCCAAAATATAAAATATCATAAAAAAAATCAGAAAAGATAAAAAATACAACAAATAATTTTAGTATTTTCTTAAATAAATTTGCATGTAATTGAATTTAGTTTTAAATTAGGTTGTAATTTTAATTCTTTTCATAATAAAATCTAAAAAACATAGAATTAGGTTTAATTAATGTTTTTATTCCTTTTTAATTTTTCTTTTTTATAATAATATTATTTATTTTGTTTGTTTTTATAATTAAATTTGTATATAAAAATTAGGTTTAATTTAGGTTAAATTCTAATGTTTTCTTAATAAATTAAAAATAACTAGAATTAGGGTTTGCATCTTATTTTAATTTTAATTAATTCTTTTTCTCATTAAATTCCTAAAATACTAAAAATATAAAAAATAATTCCTTTTCCTTTTTTATTAATTAATGCCATGTAATTTTAATTTCGCAAAAAGGGTCCAACGCCCTCGTTTCGTTTAATTCTCATTAATTCGCGTATTTATTTGATTTCATTATAATACTTATGTATCTCTCCCGAAGCCATGTATTCAACTTCTCGCACTTTTAATTTCTTTATTTATTTTCTGTCAAATCGGGTTCGAGAAACTTTTGGCGATGTGGACCCGCGCCTTTTGTAATAGCTTAGAATTTACCTTTCCCGCAAATATTTTAACTGTTAATCAAAAGCATGAAAGAATGTATGGACAAAATAAAAACGAACGCGTAGAACACCCATAACATGACAAGACAAAAATAAATGAAAACGACACACAAGTCACACACCACCCCTAGGGTACGCCTCACTGTTGCCTTGCCTCGAAAGGTGATCATCGAGTAGAGGATGTCTTAGTAAGTCCTCATGATCCGGGAACCTGGCATGAGGGTAGCTTCTAAGGTGTCTTCCCATTGCTCTGGTGATCACCATGTCCCGAACCTCGAATTGACCTGAACACCTCCAACGGTGGTGCTACCTACCTCTCAATGGTGGGATGGCACTACTTTAAAGGACATTTACACAGACGAATTCCTTAGGGTAGGTAGACGACTCTAGATACTTGCTCTAAATTTCAAAACAAATCAAAAAAACTTTTCACACCGACACATTTTCAAAAAGCTTTCGAAAGCAATTTTTCAAACACTCTTGAGGACCGATACAAGAGTCGAACTGGAATTTTCAAAGAAACTTTTTAAAACCCACAGTTGAAAAGCAAACAAACCATTTTTGAAAACACAATGAGCAAGTATCTAAGAGCCCATGGATAACCATGGATAGAAAGGGTGCTAACACCTTCCCTTTCTATAATCTACCTCCCGAACCGAGAGCAATCTCTATAAGGAATTTTTCTGTGCTTTTGTCCTTTCCATTTGGAGAAAATAAAAGACGGTGGCGACTCTTGCTTCCGCGACATTTCGCGAACCAGCGTTAAACAGTCAGTTCCAGATCCACCGATCACAGAACTGGCGACTCTGCTGGGGACCAAACTTAAAGTGAGGTGTACCTTAGGGTTAGTTCATAACTGTGTTTTCAATTGTATTGACTTGTCTGCTTTAAATTTGTGGGTGGCATCGGAGTTACATAGATCCTAACCCGGATCTGGGGATACCCTGTTTAGGTAGCATAAGCTGTGAGGGACCTGTCCGGCGTAGACCGACACAGGTGAAGCAGTGGCTACGTTGGTGTGGCACCTTGGTCTGTACCGATATCCCTTGTGTCGCAACGAGGAGAATATGGGTCTTCTAAGGAGTCATTAAGCACCAACAACCTTAGAACCTTAATTGACACAACTTGGCCTTTAGAATTGTAGCAGTATGCTACGGCCATTGAGGCTAAACTCTCGTGATGGTTCTGGCCGCAAGAAAAGATTGCGATGCTGGAGTTATGACCAATTGAGGGTAGTCAATGATATTGGGATCCTCTAAGAACCCGGTTACTTTTGATTAGGACAGGTATGAACCAACAAACTGAAAGAGGGTAGTACCTAGACCTCATGCTGGCCTAAACTTTAGGGGCTTGCCTTGTGTGACTTGTGTGCCTTACCATGTTTGCCTTTGTATTTATTTGTGGTGTGCTTTATCATAACATCATAGCATCATGAGCATTGCATGCATCCTGCATAAGGACTAACCATTTCAAAGACAAGAGGGTTTCACCTTTGCTCTGTTTTGTAGGACACTATGATGCCTGTGCGAAGGAATACTATCCGGTTCAACTTTGTTCGTTCACCTGAGCTGCTTGATGAGTTGGTTAGCAGAATTCCAAATACCACTCCCTTCATCCAGAGGCATGGTTCTCTTCTCAGTTTAGTCACTGCAAAGCGGGATCAACAGTTGATGAGTGTTCTGACCCAGTTCTATGACCCTCTGTACCAGTGCTTCACCTTTCAAGACTTCCAGCTGGTCCCTACCCTGGAAGAGTTCTCCGATTTGCTTGGTATCTCTATCTTGGATCAGACTCCCTTTACTGGTTGGGAAAAGACCCTCAGGCTTGAGGATGTTGCTGCAGCTCTTCCTTTGACCCATCAAGAGGTAACAGACAACTGGGTAACTAGAAGTGGAGCTAAGGGTTTCTTGGCCAAGTTTCTGATTGGCAAAGCTAACAGTTTCTGGAATGACCTGGACTTTAGGGCATATGAAGACATCTTGGCTCTCCTAATCTATGGGTTAGTCCCGTTTCCTAATCCTGACAACTTCATCAATGTCACTGCTATAAGGATCTTTATGTCTCGGAATCCTGTGCCCACTCTCTTGGGTGACATCTTGCAACAACTCCATGCCCGCACTACCCGAAGACGAGGAACCCTATGGTGTTGTATCCCTTTGTTGGTGAGGTGGTTTATTTCGCACCTCTCTAAGTTCGTACTAAAGAACCAAGAAGGAAGAGGTTGGGCTCATAGGTTAATGTCTCTCACCGATAAAGACATCATTTGGACTTGTGGAGGTTTGGATGAGATAGCTATTATTGATCGATGCGGGGAATACCCTAATGTTCCTCTGATTGGTACCCAAGGAGGGATCTCCTACAGTCCATGTCTAGCACTCCGCCAGTTTGGAAGAGCAAGAAGAGCAGGTCCCTATGAGATGTTGGTGCCTCACATCAGTTTTGAATTTCAGGTGGATAGTGACGAGCTACGTCGTAGGTTCATCAAGGCTTGGGACAAGGTTCATAAATCTGACCCACAAGAGTTAGGGCCAAAGACCTCTTTACCTATGGAAGCCTACTACAAATGGGTTCGCATCCGGGCTCAGAAGTTAGGTATGCCGTATGAAGCTGTCAGACCCGTCATTCTTGAGTGTCCTGACAGAGATGGTGTTCCTCCAACTGTCCTTCCTCCTCAGGTACCTACTGATTATGAGACATTGAAGAGATCTTGGTCGCAACTGCGAGAAGAGCGGGATTCTTACCGGGAAAAGTTCAACGAGCAGGAATCAAAGATCCAGAAGCTGACAAAACAGTTGGAAAATGAGAGAGCTCTGAATGCCTACATCCGTACTGAGAAGAGGAGACCATGGGATCAATAAGGAGCTCCAGATGTGCTTTTACAGTTTTATTTCCTTTTCAGTATTTCCTTTCATGTAACGCCTAAGGGCAACCTGTTGAATAATTTCAGTTTCAAAGTTGAATCTAATGAAGTGCGTTCCTTTTTGTTTACAAAGTTGATTCCCGATTGTCTTTGAAAACATAATTCATACGCATTTCATACATCATGTGCATAGCAGGTTTTTCCCCTTTCCAGGTTGCTTACAGTTCTTCGCTGTTTATTTCAGCATCATGAATCCCGACTCGTCATCAACTGAGACTTCCATCAAGGCTCTTCAGGCGCAGAATGCGCAGTTCCAAGAATTAATCAAGGGTTTGGCTCAGGGCCAAGAAGAACTGAAGGCTATGCTCCTGAAGAAGGAGAAGAAGAAGAAGAAGAGAAGAACTGTTCTGTTCAACTCGGGCCGAAGGTTTGGTAATGCTCTGCAGCAGGAAGAGGCTGGTTCTTCTGTTGGCAAGAGTAGTCCTCAGGCAGAAGTAAGGGTTCTTAGTCCGGTAGTCTCCGACAACGAGACTGATTTCGATGAAGAGCAGTACCCTCCTGCAGAAGACAGATACAAGCAACTGGAGGATAGGTTGAAAGCTATGGAGGTTCAACAGGTACCTGGGCTGGATTTCGGAGATCTGGGTTTGTCAACTGGTGTGATCATCCCTCATAAGTTCAAAGCACCATCCTTCTCTAAGTATGACGGGGCGTCTTGTCCCAAGCTACATCTCAGGTCCTATGTTCGGAAGATGCAACCGTACTCTGCGGATAAGAATTTGTGGATCCACTTCTTCCAGGAGAGTCTTTCAGGGACTCATCTCGAATGGTTCTATCAGCTGGATGGGACCAAGGTTTGTAACTGGGAGGAGTTGGCTATTGCTTTCTACAAGCAGTATCAATATAATGCCGACCTTGCCCCTACACGTACCCAACTCCAGGGTATGTCGTTAGGTTCAAGTGAAGGTTTTAAGGAGTACGCTCAGAAGTGGAGAGACCTGGCTGGCAGGGTGCAGCCACCATTGACTGATCGGGAGTTGGTAGACATGTTCTTGGGGACCCTATCCGGGCCGTTTTTCAACCATCTTATCGGGAATTCGTCTGCAGGGTTCACTGATCTGATTCTGACTGGGGAAAGAATTGAAGCTGGGTTAAAGTCTGGTAAGATTGCGAAGGGTGCATCATCTAGTTCTGAGAAGAAACCCTTCAAGAAGGAGGCTAGTGCCGTGTATGGTTCCAAGAGATCAGAGAGACCTGAGCGCCGCCAATCTGTCAGTGCGGTAATGATTGCTAAGCCTGCTGCCGCTCCTCGGCCGACCAATCCTCAAAGGGCTGAAAGACCCCGGAGGGAGTTTACCCGGTTAAGCATGACCCTATCGCAGATCCTGCCACAGTTGCTATCCACCAATTTGGTGACTGTCAGGGAGGCTCCGAAGTTCCCCAATACTGCATCTCCCAAGTACAACCCGAATGCTCGTTGTGCTTATCATTCCGATAGCCCGGGGCACGCCACTGATGACTGTTGGGCGTTAAGGAACAAGCTGCAGGACCTTATTGACGCCAAGGAGGTACAGTTCGAGGCATCTGAGAAGCCCAATGTAGTGACAGCTCCCCTGCCTGCTCATGGAGTGAATGCTATTGGGGACGAGGACGAAGTGGATGAAGCTGAGTTTGATAGTTGGATCTACCCGGCAACCGACAGTGGACCTAACAATTGGAGTGCAAAGGACAACTTATCTGTTTCTCTTGTTACTAAGTAATGAATTCCTATGTTTTTGGTATCTGTAATAAACAATAAATAAACTCTATGGCCCGGTGTCTTACCCGAGGCACCGTGGTTTCATTTGTGAGGGCATATAAATTGTCATTTCATATATCATGAATGAAAATCTTGGACGTTTTCTCGCATCGCAAATTTTATGCTCCTTTTCTGTCTTTCTTTCCTTTACATATATTTTAAAACAGCTGTATTTACACACACACTCACTCATACAGGTTTCAATCCACTCTGGATCTCACTGATAACAACTCTGCTACTGCCAATTATGACTTCGAAAATCCGATCAACTTAGCCGAAGACGAAGGTGAAGATGATTGCGAAGTGCCTGGAGAACTTGCAAGACTGTTACTTCAGGAAGAGAGGGCAATTCAACCCCATGAAGAGCCAGTGGAAACAATCAACCTGGGTACTGAGGCAGACAGGAAAAAGGTAAAGATTGGTGCCAACCTAGAGCTCAGCGTGAAGCAACGGTTGACTCAAATGCTGCATGACTATATGGAGATCTTTGCCTGGTCCTACGAAGACATGCCCGGGTTAGATACCGATATTGTGGTCCATCACTTGCCAACTAAGGAAGACTGCCCTCCGGTTAAGCAAAAGGTCCGTCGTATGCGTCCAGAGATGTCCGAGAAAATTAAAGCCGAGGTTATGAAACAGTTTGATGCCGGGTTTCTTGCAGTGACTTCTTACCCTCAATGGGTTGCTAATGTGGTGCCGGTACCTAAGAAGGACGGTAAGGTCAGAATGTGTGTCGATTACAGGGATCTGAACAGGGCCAGCCCCAAGGATGACTTCCCCTTACCTCACATTGATGTCCTTGTTGACAATACAGCTCAACATAAAGTGTTATCTTTCATGGATGGCTTTTCAGGTTACAATCAGATCAAGATGGCACCTGAAGACATGGAAAAGACTATATTTGTTACTCAGTGGGGCACCTTCTGTTACAAGGTCATGCCGTTCGGGTTGAAGAATGCTGGGGCAACCTACCAACGTGCCATGGTTGCTTTATTTCATGATATGATCCATCATGAGATAGAAGTGTATGTGGACGACATGATCGCGAGGTCCCAGACAGAAGAAGAGCACCTAGATCATCTGCAGAAATTGTTTGACCGGTTGAAACTGTACAAGCTGAGATTGAACCCGAACAAGTGCACCTTCGGGGTAAGATCTGGGAAGTTGCTAGGCTTCGTGGTAAGTGACAAGGGTATTCAAGTGGACCCTGCTAAGGTCAAAGCTATTCAAGAGATGCCAGTTCCCAGGACAGAGAAAGAGGTCAGAGGCTTTTTATGACGCCTGAATTACATTGCTCGGTTCATCTCACATCTAACCGCTACCTGTGAGCCAATCTTCAAGCTGCTGAAGAAAGATCAGGTAGTACGTTGGAATGATGAATGTCAGGCCGCTTTTGACAAAATCAAGGAATATCTCCAAGAACCACCCATCCTTATGCCACCAGTTGAAGGGAGACCTCTGATACTATATCTGACAGTGCTTGACAACTCAATGGGGTGTGTGCTGGGGCAGCATGACGAGTCTGGCCGAAAAGAGCATGCCCTTTATTACCTTAGCAAAAAGTTTACCGACTGTGAGACCCGATACTCACTGCTTGAGAAAACTTGATGCGCTTTGGTATGGGCTGCTCGCCGGCTGAGACAGTATATGCTGACTCACACTACCTTGTTCATCTCAAAGATGGATCCTATAAAGTACATATTCGAAAAGCCGGCTCTGTCTGGGAGAATAGCAAGATGGCAAATGATCTTGACGGAATACGACATTCAGTACACGACCCAAAAAGCCATCAAGGGAAGTGTATTGGCAGACCACTTGGCACATCAGGCCGTAGATGACTATCAGTCAATGAACTTCGAGTTTCCAGACGAAAGCATCATGATAGTAACTGATTTTGAAGTACCTGGACCGGATGAAGGACCTGAACCAGGATCCCGATGGTCTATGCACTTTGACGGAGCCTCCAATGCTTTGGGTAACAGTATCGGCGCCATCATCATATCTCCTCAAGGTACTCACACTCCGCTCACTGCCCGGCTATGTTTCAACTGTACCAACAACATGGCGGAGTATGAGGCGTGCATCATGGGTCTTCAAGCCGCGATCGACTTAAGGATTAAGTTTCTGAGTGTCTTCGGAGATTCCGCTCTTGTGATCAATCAGATCAAAGGAGAGTGGGATACGAAGCATCCAAACCTAATTCCTTACAGAGAATGTGTGTTGACCTTGATCCCCCACTTCACAGAGATAACCTTTGAACACTTCCCGAGAGAAGAGAATCAGTTGGCGGACGCGTTAGCTACAATGTCTTCTATGTTCAAGGTCAAATGGGACAATGAGGCTCCCCGGATCATCATCTGGAAATTGGACGAACCGGCATACTGTTGCGATCTCGAGACTGAATTGGTGACTGAGAAACCTTGGTACCATGAGGTAAAGAGATATCTAGAAGCTCAGGAATACCCTGAAGGTGCATCTATCAACGATAAGAAATTCCTGAGGAGGTTCGCAGCCAAATTCTTCCTTAGCAACGACATCTTGTACAAGCGAAACCATGATTCAACCCTACTGCGTTGTGTGGATAAGACTGAAGCAGAAAGGATCATGGAAGAGCTACATGAAGGGACCTTTGGTACACACTCCAGTGGACATACTATGGCTAAGAAAATCCTACGGGCAGGATATTACTGGTCCACAATGGAAGCTGACTGCTACCAACATTCCAGGACATGCCATAAGTGCCAGATTTATGCAGACAAGGTGCACGTTCCTCCAGTTCCCCTGAATGTTCTGACTGCGCCTTGGCCGTTCGCAATGTGGGGCATAGACATGATCGGCGAGATTAAACCTACGGCGTCCAATGGGCATCGCTTCATCCTAGTGGCGATTGACTATTTTACGAAGTGGGTCGAGGCAGCATCCTACGCTACTGTGACCAAGACTGTTGTGGCACGGTTCATTTGGCATAACCTGATCTGTCGGTACGGCGTCCCTGAACGAATTATTACAGACAACGGTACCAATCTGAATAACAAGATGATCGCTGAGCTCTACGAACAGTTCAAGATACAACACCACAATTCTTCTCCTTACAGACCGAAGATGAATGGGGCTGTAGAAGCAGCAAATAAGAACATCAAGAAAATCGTGCAGAAGATGACAGTGACTTATAAAGATTGGCACGAGATGTTACCGTTCGCTCTACATGGGTACCGTACTTCAGCTAGGACGTCAACCGGGGCAACCCCTTTCTCTCTGGTTTATGGTATGGAGGCAGTCTTGCCGATCGAAGTGCAAATACCCTCTCTCCGGATAATGAAGGATGCAAATCTGAACGAAGATGATTGGATCCAGACACGACTTGATCAGCTCAACCTCATTGATGAAAAGAGACTTGCTGCTATCTGTCATGGTCAAACGTATCAGAAACGGATGATCAGGGCATTTAACAAAAAGGTCAGACCACAGGAATATCAAGTTGGGGATCTGGTAATCAAGAGAATCATCCTTCCTCAGAGTGACCCAAGGGGAAAATGGACCCCTACGTACGAAGGGCCATTTGTGGTTAAGCATGTGTTCTCAGGAGGAGCAATGATTCTAACCAACATGGATGGTGACGACCTTCCTCACCCCGCTAATGCAGACATAGTAAAAAGATACTACGCATAATAAAAAGACCCGCTAGGCTGACATGCCTAGGCAAAAATTAGGGCTTCCCGTTGAACCAAAAGGGTTCGGGCAAAATGAAGGGATGAAATGAAAAAATCTGTACACCCGGCAAGTCGAAAACCTGAAAAGGCGGCTTGGGCAAAAATGGGTATCCCGGTGGACTGAAAACCCGAAAGGGCGGTCCAGGAAAAAATTAGGGATAAAAGAGTAATACTATGTCTCATTGGATCACTTTGCATCCAGAATCCGGTATCTACATCAAGTTCAGACGGCATCGATCAGTCAGCTTCACCTTCAACCAAGGTCATCAAGTGATGAGACGCTCGGAGTTATAAAGGCAATAGCAGAGTTGAAACCCAGTGGATCATTCATTTCACACAGCTGTTATTTTCTTTTGTACAAAATTTGTATAAACTCTTTTGTTCGGCGGCGTCCTCTTACTAGGACGTCAGCCTCTTGTACACAAAACGCCTATTTTCAGGCCATTCAAAAATCAATACAAAGATATTTTTCAGTTAAAAAGTGCCAATTGTTTTTATTTTTCTGTTTTGTTTTGCGAAGAACGTCCAAGGTTCAATTTGTGATATATGCATTGACAATAATTTGCTAACTCATAAGTATTTGCATACGAAATAAAGGATTTTATTACAGGTGACACTAGAAACAGGGGCAATAAAGAGTTGTCTAAGCAATCTAATTGTTCTGTCCTCCAAGGTGCCAAGGTAAGTTCGGCTAAAGAACACGACCAGTACATCTTAATTCCCCAGAGAGTGAGCCAGCAAGCAGTATACTCTCCTCAAGCAAAGCAATTATCAACCTTAAGGAAGTTGGGTATCCTCCCGCAGATCTCAACCTTCCTCAGCAGCATACAGTCTTAACAAGCATCCCCGGTAGTCTTGATTTAAGATTGTTCCCCGACGTTCTATCAACATTCAAAAGAGTCACTTCCCCCGCAATTCAAAGACCTCCCCAGGAGAGTCCAATCCAGTTTCTCCAGGAAAGTTGGAATTTATCTCCCCAAGCAGTAAGCTTATCCCCAGTAGATTCTGGAAGCTTATCCCTCACAGAGCACGAACGCGTCGTCCGGCTTTATTTAAAGAGTTATTTCCTTAACAGGATATAACTGGGTTATCCTCAGCCAAAAGCCACGGAAGGGTCGTCGTCAGCACAGTTCCTTCTTATCCCCAGCGAAGTCTATCATACTTCCAATACAGCAAAGATATCCTCAACAAGTTACTATCAACAATTCAGCAACAGCATCTCTCTCCCTGCAGAGTATCACTCCCCAGCGTGATCGCTAGAGTACTTTTCTCCCCGTAGAATCTTCCACTCGCCAAGTTTATTCCTCAACGGAGTCATCTTCTCCTACCGGTGTTCTTGCAGTTATCATCCCCAGCGGAAGCGAAAGCTTACTCTTCAATATCGGCCCAGGATATGACTTCCCGGCACCCGTCAAGGATATACTTTCCTAGACGAAAACATACCTACATAAACATCACATACTTCATTATAGCATGCATAGACGCATCATACCATACAAATCTCATTTATGTTGAGAACATCATCGCTTGATCCATATCATGCATTGCATATGACTGACAGCTACCTTTCAGGAAAGATTCAGTTAAATTCTCAAACATATTTCAAGGCCTTCTCTAGTCCAGCTAAATCGACTCCCAACAGATTTTTCTGATGAAGACTCAGTAGAAGTGATTCGATATTATAATTTCCTATTGGTTCTCTCTCCGACGGTGCATGAGATTTCCATTTTTAGGTTTTTCTTCGAGATTATAATTTTCAGATGGTTCCCTCTCCGACGGTGAGTGAGGTGATAATTCCTTTTCAGATGGTTCCCTCTCCGACGGTGAGTGAGGTGATAATTCCTTTTCAAATGGTTCCCTCTCCGACGGTGAGTGAGGTGATAATTCCTTTTCAGATGGTTCCCTCTCCGACGGTGAGTGAGGTGATAATTCCTTTTCAGATGGTTCCCTCTCCGACGGTGAGTGAGGTGATAATTCCTTTTCAGATGGTTCCCTCTCCGACGGTGAGTGAGGTGATAATTCCTTTTCAAATGGTTCCCTCTCTGATGGTGAGTGAGGTGATAATTCCTTTTCAGATGGTTCCCTCTCCGACGGTGAGTGAGGTGATAATTCCTTTTCAGATTATAATTTCCTATGGTTCCCTCTCCGACGGTGAGTGAGGTGATAATTCCTTTTCAGATTATAATTTCCTATGGTTCCCTCTCCGACGGTGAGTGAGGCGATAATTCCTTTTCAGATTATAATTTCCTATGGTTCCCTCTCCGACGGTGAATGAGGCGATAATTCCTTGTCAGATTATAATTTCCTATGGTTCCCTCTCCGACGGTGAGTGAGGTGATAATTCCCTTTCAGATTATAATTTCCTTTGGTTCTCTTCCCGATACTGCGAAGATGGTAATTCCCACCAAGATTTTCTCAACGAGCGTTGTTGAAGTTAAAGTAACCATCCCTGGTTCATTCATCATCTTTTGAAGCTCCAGACTCAGCTCCTGTAACCAGTCAGGACATATCTATGCCAAGCATCTGAAAACCAGTTCTTGCAACGTGTCAGGTACTCTTTTTTCTTTTGCAGGTATGCAGGTTCTCGCTAAGGAATCTCTTATGCGATCAACGTCCAGATGGCATCTATAAGCCCATCATCCCCCATCAATCTCCAAATGGCATCTATAAGCCCATTTCCATCACACTGCTACTATGAGAGCGCAAATTTCTGGGCACTCTAGTGTTCAATCATCTTCTACCCTCGGATTACGAAAGGCACGTCAGCCAATCTGCATCCTCAGGTCTAAGAAGATTGAACAGGGGCAACTGTTGTACCCCAAAATTTGCCCTCCCATATTCTTCAAGAAATTGCCAAATCAAGTCTCAAAATTCCCCAAGGGTTGCACAGTGCAAGAGCCTCCTAAGCAGTCAAAATTAGGGTTTGTGTTTTGATCAAGAAAAGGAAGTTTTCAAGGGCCCAATCAAGTCTCATATGCCTACAAATATGGTCAAGCATCCTCATATCAAGTTTCAAGACATTCAGCACAAAATTGCACAGTCAAAACCCTAATTGCACCACAGTCAACTGTAGGGGCAAAATGGTCATTTGACAGTCAAAAGTTCAAATTTTTGGTCAGCATATCATTTTGAAGCCACAAACATCATTTGATCAATACTTGATCATGATTCTCAAAGTTTGGCTAAAAAATCATCAAGATGCAAAAGTTTCCTTATTTGGAGAGCTGAAAAAGTCAACTGTAAATTGACCAGGGCATAACTTTCACATGGATTATCAAAAAAATTCCATCCAAAGCTCATTTTGAAGAGAAAGACATTTCCTACAACTCATCTTCATACTTCAAGTCCAAGAAATGCTCTCACAAAAAGTTATCAATTTCAACATTATAGGTCATTTTCAAAAGTCAACAAAAAGGGACTTTAAGTCAAAGGCCATAACTTGAGATTGGTAAATCAAAATGACATGGGACCAAGGACATTGGTTAGAGGACTCAAAGACCTTTCCAAAATATCCAAGAACATGAGAGAAGCTTAAAAATTGAGCAAGTTATGCCTTGTGGAAGTTGGGAAATTTTTGGATATTTTGAAAAGTCAACATGGATTCAAATGACCTAAAATTGCTAATGGGCCCATTTTTCTTCCATGATTCATCATCCATGACATGTGCACGACCACTTGGCCCAAAGGGAAGTATTTTTTCATTTTTTATTTATTTATGTGAATTTTTATTTATATTAATTCATTTAAATCAAAATAAATACATGGAAAATACTTAACCTAAAGTTTTAAATCTTTTTGTGCATGTTTTATACTCAAGATTTCGTGTACAACTAAATAGGGAAAGATTTGGACTGATTGATCATGATTTGAACAAAAAGCACATGGAAAATATTTGGAAAATAATGATGGAAAATCAAATCTTCAAAACCATCATTGCAAGGGATTTGATTTGTTTTTCTTAACCTAATTGATTCATACATAAGCCAGGAACACAACCCTAATGATCACGCACGCGCAACTGCTCAGAAAACTCCATTCACAAATTGAAATTTTTCTCTAAAAACTCAAAACTGCAAACTCACTTCCAGGGCGATTCAAGGCATAGTAACTATCCCATTAGCTTCCCAGAGCATTATAGGACGTATTCCAATCAAAAGCCTCAATCCAAACGCTGTGAAACGGTATCCAGAAGTCACACTTTTTCCATTTTTTTTCATTATCGTGTTTTAATATCCACGCACATTCATAACGTTTTGCTTATATATTCATGATCAGTGAAGTGTTTGCAAGCTAACCCATGTATTTAATTGTGTTTTTGAGCTGTATACACGATTATGCCATTGCCAATTTCTAGGGTTTACAGGACCTTGAATTAGGGCTTCTCAAATAAAGAAAAATTGGCCCTCAAGACCACCACCATTCAACTCAGGGCGTTCAGACGGTTACAAGGATGCCCTCGCGCCTAATTTATGGACCTCCTAGGCCTAATCGCTATTTTTCCAAAGCGTGCCTAGGAGAACAGTTGGAAAACCGTGGCTTAATGTGTTTGCTTCAGAAAAATAAAAAAACCCACGAAGAAGACGATTACGTGGGAGGCACTGATTGGAACGTTTAAATATTTCGCGCGTTTGAACCACTGACCATTTGTTTTTCTTTATAATATTTGTTAGTTATTTATTAATCAAACGCGTAAACTGGCACGGTTGGCAAGCATAAGGATTGGCAAGGTACGTGACCTGGGTTCGAGCCCCAGGTCTTCAACGTTCTCAATATTATTTTGCAATAAATCTTCACATGCAGGTTCAGCGTCCAAGCGTACCATACGCCCTCCAGATCAAACCGTCCACGTGCATATCAGGGTCAATCCAAAGGCTGAGAATTAGAGAGCAGCGTAGACGTGAGTCAATGTGCCAGTACGTGAGCAAAAAAGTCCACCAGGCCAAGAACTTAAATGGGCCAGATTACTAAAGGCCATACCTCCACATTGGGGACTGACACCCCCCTAGGTTTGCTTTGTTAAAATATTTTCTTTTAAATTAATTCTATTTTTATTTTAATTCTTGTATTTAATTAATGTACTATTTTCCCAAAATATAAAATATCATAAAAAAAATCAGAAAAGATAAAAAATACAACAAATAATTTTAGTATTTTCTTAAATAAATTTGCATGTAATTGAATTTAGTTTTAAATTAGGTTGTAATTTTAATTCTTTTCATAATAAAATCTAAAAAACATAGAATTAGGTTTAATTAATGTTTTTATTCCTTTTTAATTTTTCTTTTTTATAATAATATTATTTATTTTGTTTGTTTTTATAATTAAATTTGTATATAAAAATTAGGTTTAATTTAGGTTAAATTCTAATGTTTTCTTAATAAATTAAAAATAACTAGAATTAGGGTTTGCATCTTATTTTAATTTTAATTAATTCTTTTTCTCATTAAATTCCTAAAATACTAAAAATATAAAAAATAATTCCTTTTCCTTTTTTATTAATTAATGCCATGTAATTTTAATTTCGCAAAAAGGGTCCAACGCCCTCGTTTCGTTTAATTCTCATTAATTCGCGTATTTATTTGATTTCATTATAATACTTATGTATCTCTCCCGAAGCCATGTATTCAACTTCTCGCACTTTTAATTTCTTTATTTATTTTCTGTCAAATCGGGTTCGAGAAACTTTTGGCGATGTGGACCCGCGCCTTTTGTAATAGCTTAGAATTTACCTTTCCCGCAAATATTTTAACTGTTAATCAAAAGCATGAAAGAATGTATGGACAAAATAAAAACGAACGCGTAGAACACCCATAACATGACAAGACAAAAATAAATGAAAACGACACACAAGTCACACACCACCCCTAGGGTACGCCTCACTGTTGCCTTGCCTCGAAAGGTGATCGTCGAGTAGAGGATGTCTTAGTAAGTCCTCATGATCCGGGAACCTGGCATGAGGGTAGCTTCTAAGGTGTCTTCCCATTGCTCTGGTGATCACCATGTCCCGAACCTCGAATTGACCCGAACACCTCCAACGGTGGTGCTACCTACCTCTCAATGGTGGGATGGCACTACTTTAAAGGACATTTACACAGACGAATTCCTTAGGGTAGGTAGACGACTCTAGATACTTGCTCTAAATTTCAAAACAAATCAAAAAAACTTTTCACACCGACACATTTTCAAAAAGCTTTCGAAAGCAATTTTTCAAACACTCTTGAGGACCGATACAAGAGTCGAACTGGAATTTTCAAAGAAACTTTTTAAAACCCACAGTTGAAAAGAAAACAAACCATTTTTGAAAACACAATGAGCAAGTATCTAAGAGCCCATGGATAACCATGGATAGAAAGGGTGCTAACACCTTCCCTTTCTATAATCTACCTCCCGAACCGAGAGCAATCTCTATAAGGAATTTTTCTGTGCTTTTGTCCTTTCCATTTGGAGAAAATAAAAGACGGTGGCGACTCTTGCTTCCGTGACATTTCGCGAACCAGCGTTAAACAGTCAGTTCCAGATCCACCGATCACAGCAGGCTATGGGGTTTCATAAGCCCATGCATGTATCACGATTGGACAGTAAGGGAGGCGCCATCTCACTTGGCGAAAGAGTACAAAAATGAATGGTGTCGCCACCCCATTTGGCGAATAAGAGGTGTCATTTGTTACAGCATAGGCTCAGGCTATGTGACAGCCTTTGGGATTCCTTTCTTTGTTGCATGCAAGGCCATTGGAGTTGATGGGTGGAGTGTTACACAAAACATTTATGTGTGCAGAATAGGGCCAGATAGGTGGCAGGCTATGGGGTTTCATAAGCCTATGGATGTATCAAGATTGGACAGTAAGGGAGGCGCCATCTCACTTGGCGAAAGAGTACAAAAATGAATGGTGTCGCCACCCCATTTGGCGAATAAGAGGTGTCACTTGTTACAGCATAGGCTCAGGCTACGTGACAGCCTTTGGGATTCCTTTCTTTGTTGCATGCAAGGCCATTGGAGTTGATGGGTGGAGTCTTACACAAAGCATTTATATGTGCAGAATAGGGCCAGGATAGGTGGCAGGCTATGGGGTTTCATAAGCCCATGCATGTATCACGATTGGATAGTAAGGGAGGCGCCATCTCACTTGGAGAAAGAGTACAAAAATGAATGGTGTCACCACCCCATTTGGCGAATAAGAGGTGTCACTTCTTACAGCATAGGCTCAGGCTACGTGACAGCCTTTGGGATTCCTTTCTTTGTTGCATGCAAGGCTATTGGAGTTGATGGGTGGAGTCTTACACAAAACATTTATGTGTGCAGAATAGGGCCAAGATAGGTGGCAGGCTATGGGGTTTCATAAGCCCATGCATGTATCACGATTGGACAGTAAGGGAGGCGCCATCTCACTTGGCGAAAGAGTACAAAAATGAATGGTGTCGCCACCCCATTTGGCGAATAAGAGGTGTCACTTCTTATAGCATAGGCTCAGGCTACGTGACAACCTTTGGGATTCCTTTCTTTGTTGCATGCAAGGCCATTGGAGTTGATGGGTAGAGTCTTACACAAAACATTTATGTGTGCAGAATAGGGCCAGGATAGGTGGCAGGCTATGGGGTTTCATAAGCCCATGCATGTATCACGATTGGACAGTAAGGGAGGCGCCATCTCACTTGGCGAAAGAGTACAAAAATGAATGGTGTCGCCACCCCATTTGGCGAATAAGAGGTGTCACTTCTTACAGCATAGGCTCAGGCTACGTGGCAGCCTTTGGGATTCCTTTCTTTGTTGCATGCAAGGCCATTGGAGTTGATGGGTGGAGTCTTACACAAAACATTTATGTGTGCAGAATAGGGCCAGGAAAGGTGGCAGGCTATGGGGTTTCATTATTGCATGTAATATTATTGGCAGCCTTGGGGGGTTGCATCCCTTACTTAATTGAAATTTTTTGCCTTACGTTGAACATAACATTGATTCACATAATCTGTAAAATCTTCCAACCTTCGAATCAGTCATCAAACCTTCAAACATTCCAGCATTCATACCTTCATACAATCAATAAACCTCAAACATTCCAACCTTCAAACTTTAAAACAATTCTACACAATGGCCTCTTCACCACAATTTGTTGTCAAAGCACATTTCAACGGTGAGACATACATGTGTCCCACAGTTGGGTTTTTGTTTAGAAACACCGACAACGTTTGATTTCTCTTAAACGGGAAAGCAAATTTCTCGTACTTCAAGAAAATATTGGAGGCCAAACTTGAACGAGGCCCGGTATCCCAGATATTTTATCAGAGTCCAGTTTTTTTTGGAAACAACCAAGTAATTTTTTATAAGGTTGAAGTTCAAGATGATGAGGATCTCCAGAACATGATTTCCAGCCATGTCTATTCTGGAAACGACTCTATTGAGTTGTACGTTTTGCTTCAAGAGCCTCCGGTGACACAGGAGGTTGATCCTTTGGAGAATGAACAAGATGAGGTAGATGCAGTTGATGATGAAGAAGAAGATAACGAGTTAGAGTTTGATGAAATGGTGAACGACGATTCTGACGATGATGGCATCCCAAGTATTCCTACTGACAAAATCTACACACCACCTACGCACATGACAAACTTCAACATGGGCGGAGATGAACCTTCTACTGACTTGTTTTTCCAACCGTATATGCAGTCGGATGAAAATTTAAAAGAGAAGGACAAGTTTCGTAACAGAGAGGAATGCATCAGGGCCATCAAAAAATTTCACATGCTCAACTCGGTTGATTTTAAGGTGGATCGTGTAAACCCGGAAAGGTACAAGATCAAGTGTGTCCACCCTGACTGTATGTTCAAGCTGACTGCATCATACAGATTAAGGGGTGACTGCTGGGTCATAGGTTCCATGACTACCCATACTTGTGTAAGTTCCACTCAATCACAAGACCACCGAAAACTCAACCATGATCTAATCTGTCAAGAAATCCTACCCCTGGTCAGCAACGACCCTTCTTTAAAGGTGAAAACAATCATCTCCCACATCACCACGGTTTTTAACTACACTTCGTCTTACCGTAAGGCGTGGTTAGCAAAGACTAAGGCGATTGAAAAGGTGTACGGAAACTGGGAGGAGTCATACCGAGAACTTCCCCGCTACCTAAATGCACTCAAGACATATTCTCCAGGTAGTGTTTATGTTCTGGAAACATTGCCAGCGTACGCCCAAGATGGTAGTCTACTGCATGGAAATGGAATATTCAGTCGCGTGTTTTGGGCATTTCAACCATGCATCACAGGGTTTGCATCATGCAAACCAATTCTACAAATTGACGGGACTTAGTTGTATGGGAAGTACAAAGGCACGCTATTGATGGCAGTTGCACAAGATGGCAACAATAACATTTTCCCCGTTGCGTTTGCCCTTGTCGAGGGGGAGACCGGTGGTGCTTGGAGCTTTTTCCTGAAAAATCTTTGTACACACGTGGCTCCTCAACCAGATCTCTGTTTGATCTCGGACAGACATGCCTCCATTGAAAGTGCCTATAATAATCCAGCAAATGGTTGGCATGACCCTCCTTCTACGCATGTCTATTGCGTCAGGCATATCGTCCAGAATTTCTCGAGGGAGGTCAAGGACAAAACATTGAGGAAAGCGGTGATGAATGCGGGATACGCATTGACACAACCCACATTCAAATATTACCGCAACGAGATCCGTTTGTCTAATCCAGAAGCCGGTACGTGGATCGACAATATACCGGTCGAAAAGTGGACTAGGTCATACGACAATGGCCAAAGATGGGGGCATATGACAACAAATCTTATTGAATCAATGAATGGGGTATTCAAGGGCATACGAAACCTCCCAATCACTGCCTTGGTAAAATCCACGTATTTTAGGATGGCTACGTTATTTGCCAAAAGAGGTGAAATGTGGTATGCGGTCTTGCAATCAGGACAACTATGGAGTGAAAGCTGTATGAAATACATTAAGGCTGAAAGTGCTAAAGCCAACACTCACATGGTTACACGGTTTGACCGACACAGCCACAACTTCATTGTGAAAGAGACAATCGACCACAATGAAGGCCTGGCAAGACAAGAATACAGGGTCATTTTACCTTCTCAATGGTGCGATTGTGGCAGGTTTCAAGCATTTCGTATGCCTTGCTCTCATGTCATTGCCGCTTGTGCTCATACCCATCAAGACGCGCTTCAACTGCTCTCAAACGTTTATAAATCTGAAACGTTGCTCACTGTTTACAACAACAACTTTCATTTGGTGGCAAAACCGGACTATTGGCCTGAATACAACGGCGATATAGTTTGGCACAATGACCAAATGTGAAGGAACAAGAAGGGTCGTCCCAAAAGCAGGCGCATCACAACAGAAATGGACGATCTTGACAGGTTGGAAAGAAAGTGTGGTTTATTCCGTCAGGTCGGACACAATCGCAAAAACTGTCCGAATTGGGCGTCTGGCTCGACCACATAAATATTGTAATACAATAAATCTTTTCAATATTTGTGTTGTAAACATTAGGGTTTTCCGTTAATAAAACTGTTAACACAATTTAAGAAATTCAATATAGGAAATTACATTAGGGTTTTCGCGTACAACAATGATTAACGATATTCAATCTAGGAAATTACAACTGTTAACACAATTTCATCTGACCCATGCATCATCAGCATTACATCACTGTCTATTTTGACTTCCTCCAACCACACATTAGGTCTTCCTGTCGCATGCGAGGTTGTTGTTCGTTTTCGCTGGATCCTTCGAATTTTCCCCCCTCCGCGATGTCTCCATCTAGCCACCGCATCAACTCCCGCTTCAGACGCTCCATGGAATGAATGTGCCAGAATTTCATTTTCATCGCAGGTTTCATGGCGGAGAATATAACGTAACCATCTCTGCTAAAAATCATAGGCGACGTCATTACGCAAATAACGGAGTACAAAATAAAAATACAGTGCGAGAAAGTGTGAGAAATTTCAAAGAAACGGGCGAATTATTTATAAAACAGCATTTTGCCCTAGTTTTGCCCTAGGCGCCAAGTGAGATGGCGCCTCCTCTCATTTTTAAGGAGCATGCGCCATCTCACTTGGCTAAAAGATAAGGGAGGCGCCAAGTGAGATGGTGCCTAGGGCAAAACCCTAGGTGCATGCGCCAATTGAGATGGCTCCTCCTTTGTGGAGCCATCTGAAACATGGTTATTTGCGTAATTTTTTCCGAAACCCGGTTATTTGCGAAATATTTTTTTAATACATGGTTATTAATAAAACAAATTCCCAAGTTTCACCTAGTTCCATTTGGATTTTGCAAAATTGATTTAAAGAGGAGTTTTATAGCATATTACAATCTTTCCAAAATGTCCAAGAACTCCTTGAGATCATTTGTGAGCAAGGAGAATCAAAGGTCAGAAGTTGGGGTTTCAAGTTGTTTTACAAGGCAAATTTTGTGATGAACAAAATTCAAATCTCAAACCTATGCTGCATAATATTTGCTTTGCAGGCCTCAAACTTGTTAGGAAATCCATAATTAAATGCTTGCACATTTGTTAGAGGCTTCAACTCAAGCATTCAATGCAATGCCCATGCTTTATATCCATTTTAGGAAGAAAGTGCACAATGCCATTTTGAAAAAGTAGCTTTATGCACAAAACTTGTTCTTGAGCCTTGCAATTATTTTCTTTTGATCATACACATCCTATAGCTCAAGAGAAGTTTGTCTCAGGCCTTAAAATCACTCATCCTATGCTTGTACTTCATCTTGGAACCATACTTTCACTTTTCTTCAAAATCAAGCAACCTAGCCAAAACTCTATAACTCATAAATCCTTTGTGCAAAACCGTCTCCAACCTTTTGCTTATAGATACACAAGTCATTTGTAAGAAAACACACGCATGCTTAAGCCCCAAAACTCCCAAGAACTCATAACTGCATCACATACCTCCATTCTTGCATAACCTGACCAAAAGTTTGAAACTCACATCTCCTTCATGCGTTTTCAAGCCTTTTTGTTCCTAAAGCTTCTAAACATCATTTAGAACTCATCCCACACCCTGTTCCAAGACTGTAACACCATTAACACCATACTCCATTTTCAAAAATAGAGCTTTGCACTTGGACTTCTCCATCATGATTAAGCCATATCCAGTATAAACTAAGCATTGCATTAGCTTCCTGGGACCTCAGCGGAGCTATTCTGATCATTACAACACCTTGAGGAGTGCTCAAACTCAGAATACGATTTCCAATTTTGAGGTAAGTTTCCTTACTTTGGAACTCTTCATACAAGCATCTTTAATGTTTAATTTGTGAATGAAAAATATAGATATCATTGCCCTGAAGCTAACTATGTCCATAGTTTTCATTTATGTTGCTTGAGCTTAGAGAATTTTAAGATTGAAATTTCTGGAAAAGTTAGGGTTCAAATTAGGGCCATTAAAATTCATGTTTGTCTTTGATCTATAGTTTTAATGCTTTACATTTCTGAAATCGTGAGGAAATTTTCCACAAGATTCATGTTTACACTTTTGCAAATGGATGAGAAATGAGCAAGATGCAGGTGGTCTGGCCAGGCGCGAGGTTGAAGATGAAGTTTTCCTTCAGGAAGCATTTTCTAATATATATTTATGGTTTGACATAAGTTAACGAATGTATCACCACCCCAGTGGTTAAAGTGCGTGCCTGTCACCCTTAGGTCATGGGTTCAAGCCCCAGCGTGACCTTTTGCATTTTTTTCATTTTTTAAAATCATTTTCTTGTTTTTTTGCAGTGCTTGGACCAGCAGTTTGGGCCTGAATTTTTTCTTACAATACTCCATATTTCACTTATTAACCTCCCTGTTTTTATTTTTTTATTTTATTTTATTTTTACTATATTATCTTTTATTATTTTTATTATTAATATTATTATTACTATGATTATTATTATTATTATTTTCATTACTAAAAAACCCAAAATATTTATATTTTTTATTTTATTTTTATTTAATTTATTTTTCATAAAAACTAAAAGTACAAAAACATTTTCTTTAATAAATTAACTTTTTTTTTAAATACTTAGATAATAGATTTTAAATATTATTATCTTATGTTCTTGTAAATTAAAATCAATTTAGAACTTAGGATCTTTTAATTAATTATTTTTATTTACTGGTTTAATTAAATTCACAAAAAAACCTAAAAAATTGTTCCCTTTAATTTCTTTTATTAACTAAAATATTAATTTTCTTATTCTTAGTTAATTATTTTACTTAATTAGGTCAAAAAACCCTTTTTCATGAAAAACCAAGCAAAAATCACATTTTTTCTTACATTTCATATTTTTGCATTTTTATCCTGGTTTTATACATTTATTCAAATTCAATATGGTTGTAATAATTATTTAGATTTAATTTCTTGCAATATTCCCCATTTGTAATTTGTACACCCCCTCCCCTAAGTATTGTAATAGCTTAGTATTTTTATTTTCTGCAATTTAAATGCTTTATATACTAATGCTAGTAACTAGGGTTTTGTATGGAAAGATTAAAACCAACAAATGGAAAACCCTAATCAAAGACAAATCAAACATGTAAATCAATACACTTGCACACAAACACCCCTAGGGTAAACCCACTTTGTTGCCTTACAAAAATGACCATATTATGCATGTGAGGTATCTTAGCGAAAACAAGCAAAATACAAGATCATAGTCCCTCGATGACGCTATCCATGTTGTCTTTCAAAATGATCTTAGTCCCTAAAGAAAATGCTAAGATACCTTGCAACATTGCTAATCATGGTTATACGATGACCCACGCCCGCCCCTTTTACATCCAAAGATAGGGTTACTTACCAAATCAATGATAAGATAACAATGTCAAAGGAAAAAGGAAATGAACATGAAAGACTTTTGAGTCGGTAGAATGTTCCTAGTTACTTGCTCCATTTCAAAACAAAAACATCCTTTCTATTTTCAAAACAATCACCAACACTTCCAAAACATCTTTTCAAAACTTGAAAACATTTTCAAAAGATCAAGCACTTTGTATACATTCTTACGAATGAGAATCATTACAAAGTTTGCCTAAACAATGGTGCCTTTACAAAATACTTTCAAAAACCACCCAAAGAACATTTTCAAACAAAAGCAAGTGATCTAGCAAGTAACTAAGATCCCATGGAAAACCATGGATGAAAAGGGTGCTAATACCTTTCCTTTTCATAATCTACCCCCCGATCTCAAGAAACAATCTCAAAGGTCTTTCCTGTGCTTTTTCACCTTTCCTTTTGGATAAAAGAAAAGTCGGCGGTGACTCTTGCTAACCGCAACATTTGCGATCAAATGCAAAAAAACCAAGTCAGTTCTCCCACCGTATCACAAAAATGGCGACTCTGCTGGGGACTATTTAAAAGTGGGGTTACCTTAGGGTTAGATCATATTTACTTGCTTTCATTGTTTGACTTGTATGCTTTACATTATGGTTCTTTGTTTGAGTTTGAATCCTCTACCCGGATTTGGGATACCTTATAGGTAAGTAGCAATACGCTGTGGAAACTGTGCGGGGTATACCGACATGGTCTAAGAAATAGCTATGTTAGTATGACATATTTGTGGGTACCGGTAGCCCTTGAGTAGTCAAGGAGAATGCAGGGCCGCTGGGTGATGTCATAAAGCACTAACTGACTTTTAGAACCTTTACTTGACCAACTTGGCCATTAGGACGTAGTGAGATGACCGACTTTGGTGAAGTCCGAAGTTGGTTGATACTCGATACTACACTCATTGAGATTTGACTCCCGAGCTTTGTTTGGTGGAAAGTCAGTTGTCAACCGGAACGAAGCTTGTGGGAAAGGTCAGTGATATTGAGATCCCCTAGAACCCGGTTACTATTTCTAGGACAGGATGAGCCAACTAAACTTCAAGAGGGTACTTATCTACAAACTCCATGCAAGCCTAAACCTAAGGACTTGTCTGCTTTGTGTGTATATGATTATTTGTATATAAACTTGCTTACTTTGCATACTTGTACATAACATCATGACATCATACCATAGCATTTTTAATAACATTGAACCATAGAATTTCAAGGATATCAAGGGTTTTTGATGCAGGGTCACGTTGAACCAGACATCTATCAAGGGGCGAGAGGATTTATTTTCCTCTAACTAAGCACCGTCAAAGATTAAGTACAACAACTTGAGTCAAAGGCTATGGCCCATTAGACATGGTGAGCTTAATTCTCGTGGAAGGACATCCACTGATACAAAGTTCTCCAATCAAAGATGTAAGTGACTACTAACATTTACCCCGCGAGATCCTTGAAAACATTTGCATGTCATATACGTCATTGCATAACATGTAGTCTCCAGTACAAGTCTCTCATGTTCTCGCTGTTTATTTTAGCAATGACTCTCCAATAAGACAACGGAGATCTTCAAACTCAAGAGGCTCAATTCAGGGAAATGTTCCTTAACCTATCCAAGGGGCAGGAAGAATTGAAAGCACTTCTCGCTAGGGAATCTGACCGAGAAATGTCCTGATAATAACAAGGATGACCAGGTTGAACAACTGCAGGTTGAGATGGAAGCAATGAGAATCCTAATGCTGGGGCAGATGGCTCTTATTCAAAGCCTAGCCCGGGGACAAGAAGAGCTGAGGATTATCGTCAACAAGCTCCATCAAGACGGATGCAACCATATGAAATAAATAGTCGAGGTTGTGGACCAAGTCATTGGTCAACCTCTAAGAAGACAGGAGGTTAGACCTTCTTGAATCGCTACTAACTCACGGGTCCAACAACAACTTCGCCAACAACAACAGAGTAATCGACATAAGCAGAATACATCTGAAATACGCTTCACCGAAGTTAATATGTCATTAGCTCAAGCACTGCAACACATGTTTGAGGACCCTCCTCAAAATCCCAACACAGCCTCTCCAGGGTACAATCCAAATGCAAGATATGCGTACCACTCCAACAGTCATGGACATGACACCAATGGCTGTTGGACATTGAGAAATAAATTTCAAGACCTGATTGATGAGGGAACGCTGGAATTTGCACCAGATGGTCAACTGGAATTCTTCTGCCACCTCTCAAAGGCTCACCACCTAAAGTGACAAGTTCATACAAAAAGGCTTATGTTCATTTGAATTTTAAATTGTAATCTCTTTTGTTGTTCAAACAATTATCTATTACAGATAAATCTTGACACAAATTCTCATCAGACGAAACCTTCTCGATCAGAATTATATGATTGTCCATTAGGCTTTGAATGCCTTGATCCAGAAACTTGCAGCCATTGGGTTAGGTTGTGCAGCAGTAGCATCTTTCAATACAGCCCGGAAATAAACTGGCTTGTAACAGATTCTTCTTGATGATTGGGAGGGGAGTAACCAATTCACTTACAGTAGAAACATAAAGAACATCGTCAATAGCACTTATTCTTTTGTAATGCTTAGACATAGGTGCAGTAATCACATTCGGGGTTTCCGGAGGATCAAACTCAATCTCTTTGTTGTCAATCATGTCCTGAATTTTGTTTTTCAGGGCCTATCAGTTGTTGGTATCGTGCCCAAAACTACTGGAATGATAGGTACACTTCGCATTAGAATTATAACAAGGAGAGGAGGTGTTGGGATTCTGGAGAGACTCCCTCAATGTTATCAGTTCCGCTTTCATTACATGTTGTAATGCTTGAGACAATAGCATAACGATCTTCGTAAACTGTCTTCTTAGAGAGTTTGATCTATGTTGATTGCCCTGTTGTTATTGTTGAACAGGTGCATGATTAGAAATTAATATCGTTCCCACAAACTAATTACGGTCATTTTTACCATGGCCCCTCTGGATGTAAACATGATCAGTCTCCTTCTTACCACTGGATGTCTTCTCACAACACTTAAAGATGAAACCACTTGAATTTTTCTGATCTTGATACCACTTTCGACATGTTCTCCATTTTAATTATATCAGTAAAACTAGATGAGGAGCTTCCAATCAGATGGTTAAAGAATGGCCCTGTCAGAGTGCCCATGAACATATTAACCAGCTTCGTATCAGATAAAGAAGGTTGGACTCGCCCAGCTAGATCTCTCCACTTTTAGGCATACTCTTTGAACCCTTCATTCGAGCCGATAGTCATATTTTGTAATTGCACGTGAGTTGGTGCAAGGTCAGCATTATATTGATACTGCTTGTAAAAACCAGCAGCCAGGTTTTCCCAAGTGCGGATGTTGGTTCCCTCCAGTTGATAGAACCATTCGAGTTGTGTACCAGACAAAATTTCCTGAAAGAAGTTAACCCATAACTTTCTCTCAGTATTATGGGGTTAGATCTTCCGAACATAAGACCTCAGGTGAAGTTTTGGACAAGACACACCATCATATTTAGCAAAAGCAAGGACCTTGAACTTGTGAGGGATAACTACCTTCAGAATAAGACCCAGCTCTTCAAAATCCAATCCAGGAACTTTCTAGATTTCTATGGCCTTAAGACAATCCTCCAACTGTTTGTATCTATCATCCGTGGGAGGATACTGTTCATTAGAATAGTCTTCGTCCTCAGGAATTTTCCCAGAACCTTGATTGCTTCCACCTTCAGCCTTAATACTTCTATCGTCTTCCTCTTGATTTTCATCTTAATTAGAGGAGATATTAGTAGTTTGAACTGGATTAACGGGACCTTTGAACCTTCTCCCCATATTGAAGATAGCAACTAGCTTCTGAGTCTTCTTCTTTTTGGCGATGAGCGCCATCATCTCTTTCTGCCCCTGAGCTAAGCTCAAGGGCATTTCCTGGAATTTGGCATTTTGTGCTTGGAGTTCCTTGACAGTCTTTTCTAGAGTCACCTTTTACTGAAATAAATAGCAAGAAGATGAGAAAATTTGTATTGGAAAACCTGTTATGTAATGATGCATGATATGTAGATGCAAGTGCAATGTTTTCAAGGACCGTTGCAGGATTTAAATTTGTTTAAACAAAGGGAAACAAAAGAAGTTTTAGTAACAAGCTCAAATTATAATTTCTTTTAATAAAATGAGTTACAAAACAGCAACATATAAATTCAAATCTCCAATGGACGCTTCCTCTTTGTGTTGACATATGCATTAAGGCTTTTTTCTTCATGGAGCCATTTTATCAACTCTAGTACTTTCTTCTCACTAGCATAGAACTGAGCCTCGAAGGTATCTCTTTCCCCCTTAAGCTGAATCTAGGACTTCTGTAGTTTTTTGAAGTAGGAAGGCATATCAGGATGAAGAACGGTATGAGAAACATCCCCTTCAACAATAGGTTCCATGACCACTTGTAGAATAGCAGGATATGGAATTTTAATATTTTGAGCACGAGACCGCACCCATCTGAGGTAAGGCTCTAGGGGAATGGAACTCTTGTGTCCCAAAGTCTTGCTATCAATCTTGTTGACCGTGCCCCAAGCACGTATAAACCTTTGATGGTAATTTTGAGGATCGTTCTCATATTCGAATATAATACACTGGATGAGCATATCATGAGGACCGTCCCTTCGAGCATAACCAATCTGATGAAGAGCTAGAGAATGGTTGTAAGTGATTCCCCCTATTATACCAAGGAGTGGTACATTAGGGAATTCCCCACAGTGATCAATAATAGTGACAACTTCCTGAGATCGAGAAAACCAATGGATATCTGCATGAGTGAGTGACATCAACCTTTGTGACCACCTCAAACCTTGTTCGTTCTTTATCACTAATCAGGGAAGGTGCGAAATAAACCACATGGATAGTAGAGGAATGCAACACATAAGAGTTCCTTTCTTCTTCATAGTACGAGTGTGGACGGAATGCAGGACATCTCCAAGAAAAGTAGGTATCGGATTATGAGTGAGAAATACTTTGATGGCATTCACATCTATGAATAGGTACGGATTAGGGTATAGTACCAACCCATAAATCAGCAAAGCCAACGTGTCCTCAAAATCACGAAAATTAATGGCATCTAGAAACCACTAAGCTTTCTCTATCAGAAATTTAGGAGAGAAACCCTTGACTCCATTCCTTGCTTCCCAATTAGATACAATGTCCGATCGTTTCAGATGTAAGGCTACGACAATGTCTTCAGGTTTTGGAACTTGCTATAAACTGGTGAAGAGTATCTGATCAAGAATAGGCACTTCAAGCAATTTATAGAATTCTTCCATTGTGGGCACCAATTGAAAATTCGGGAAGGTAAAACAGTGATGCTTCAGATCAAAGAACTGGAAAAGAATGCTCATCATGTCTTCCTGGAAGCCAGTAATAACCAAACTTAGTAGATGACCATGTCTCTTGGTGAATTGATAATTTTCGAGAACCTTTGAGATTAATTCCTCAAGCTTGGAAGGTATCCTTACAAAGTTTATGCGGACGGTATTCCTATGACTGGAAGCCATGACCCTGCAACATAGAACAAAGATAAATCCCCTAGATCCTTGAAAAGGTTAGTCATGATATGATGTTATAATGTTACGTTGCCATGTTCAAATAGATAATCAAACACAAGAAAAGCACACAAAGGCATTAGGTTTAAGACTTGCATGGGGTTTATAGGTAAGTACCCTCTTGAAGTTTTAGTTGGCTCAACCTCTCCTAAAGAAGTAACCGGGTACTAGGGATCTCAATACACTGATTTTTTCCACAAATTTTGTCTAGCAAGGCAACTGACTTGCCTCTAAACAAAACTTAAGATTTGAATCTCAATGAGTGTAGTATCGAGTATCAACCAACTTCGTATTGCACCAAAGCCGGATAACTCACTACATTCTAATGGCGAAGTTATGTCAATTAAGGTTCTACGACCAGTTAGTGCTTATGACACCACGCAGCAGCCTAGTATTCTCCCCGACTGACTTGAGGGACACCAGTACAAACTAATTCGTCGCAATAGCATGGCCATCACTTCAACCATATTGGTATGTACCGTATAGTTTCCATGATCTATTGCTACTTACCTAACATTCCCCCAGATTCTGGTATATGATCTTAGCAAGAAAATAAACCCAAACAACCCTTTAAAAATAAAGCAGACAACTCAAACAATGAAAGAATTTAAAAGCGATATAACTCTAAGGTAACCCCACTTTTTTTAGTTCTCCCCAACAGAGTCTCTAGTTCTGTAATACGGTGGGAGAACTGACTTGGTTTTGCATTTTATCGCAAATTTTGCAGATAACAAGAGTCGCCACCGACTTTTCTTTTATCCAGTAAGGAAAGGGTGAAAAGGACAGAAAAGACCTTCGAGATTTTCTTGATTTCGGGGGGTAGGTTGTGAAAAGGGAAGGTGTTAGCACCCTTTTCATCTGTAGTTATCTACGGATTCTTAATCGCTAGCTCACTTTGTTTGAAAATGCTTTGTAATGATTCTTGTATTAGTTAAGAACGCGTACAAAGTGTTTGTTTTTGAAAATATTTCAAAAAATGTTTGTGTGAAAAAGATGTTTATGAGAAAGCGATTACGAGGGATCTACCTACTCAAAATTCTTTCGTGTTATTTTCCTCCTCCTTTAGATAGTGCTATCCTACCATTAGTTAGTAGGAAGCCCTATTGTTGGATGTGAAGGGACAGGCGTTTGTCGTTGTTATGGTCATAGAAGGCAACATATAGGGATTCTTTAGCAGTTCGAAGGGACTGTCATCATATATTCATAGGCAACATCGAGGGACAAGATTGTTTCTTGTAGGCAACTCGAGGGACATCGCGGGACTATGATCTTTATGATGATATTAACTGGGGGTATCTGCTAATGGCATCCCTGGATTCGAAGGACATGACCATTTTTATTCGAAGGAAATAAGTGAGGTTACCCTAGAGGTGCAAGTTTTCAAATGATCCAGTTCATTTATTTATCTTGTTTATTTAGGGTTTTCTATGTTTATTTTCATGTCTTTCCATACAATCATATTAAACTAAACAGTAATAGCAATAATAAAGCAGTAAAGGGCGAGAAAGTAAAGGTACTGAAAGTAAACCTAAGCTATTATAGGGCTTCGGGGAAGGGGGTACAAACCATAAAATCAGGGGGACAAGTAAACCCTAATTAAACTATTACATATTGTAGCAGATACATAATTGGGAAAATAATGGGAAAATAATACGCGAAGCAGTAAAAAGGAAAAGAAATTATTTTGCGATTGTTTGATGAAAAAGAAGTTTTATAATTAACCTAAAAACTAGTTCATTTTAATTAATTAAGAAAAAGAATTGATTAATAAAGCAAACCGTAAATTAATTTTGATTAAAAGAAAGTTTAGTGAAAAACCTAGAAAATCGTTAATTGATTGATTAAATAAAAAACCTAAAAAGTTTAATTAGGGTTAATTAAAAAAACTAAAATTAGGTTAGGGTTTGTTAAGAAAAATATTTTTGAAAGAAAAGGTTTTGTAAAGGATGTTAGGTTTTATATAAAAAAGGAAAAGTGTTACAAAAACTAACCAAATGGTAGGGGTGGGTGTTGAACCCACGCCCTCAAGACTTTCCAAAAACAAGCTCACCTCCAGGCCAAGTGCGCATTGGTGTTAGTATATGTATCCAACGTGTTTTGTAATCTATCCTGCAAAAAATATGAAAATACGAGAATTTTGGCAAAACCGGGGATCGAACCCGTGACCTGGGAGACCAATGCCTTAGCATGCGTTTCTGCCACTGGGGTGGCTATACATCCATTCAATTAGATGAAATAATAAATATATATAATACTCATGAATGTATTTATCGGAGAGGCACCAGAGCCCTAGCTCCGGTCGTCTTCTCCGGTTTCCCTCTTTTGTTCAACCTGCAAAATAAGCAAGATTAGTAATCAACAACATCCTACCCTCAAAATCGAGGGCTTTGAATCTAATGGAAAGGTTATTTTGGTATAACAATCCATGGTTTTGCCGCTATAACACAAAAAGGTTCAGATCGGAGCAAACATGGTATCCTATGATTTTGATTACATGGGATCACGATGATGATCCAAACATGTACTAGTGAAACTCAAGAATACATTAGTAGTGTTAATACATGTTAAAGCAAACAAAAAATCAAGATACGAATGTTATGCATATTATGAAACCGGCGATTCCATGTAATGCGATTTCATACATTTTGGACCATCTAATTTGGTCCAAACTTACTCTATAGGCTTGCTGGAAGAGAATGGAATTGAGGTTTTATAGTGAAAAGGCTTGTAACCAAGGTTGTGAAATTCTAGGGTTCTTGAAAAAAGTTGATTTTTTGACAAGTTTGAGAGGAAAGGTTTTCTTCGTTCTCTTGTATGAGAATTTCTGAGATTATATAGTTAAAATTAGGGCAAAAGTAATGGGCTTGATCTTTGTAAGAAAGGCCTTGCATTTTATTTTATTTATTTTGCATTATTAATGAATAAATAAAAAATAATTAAAATAATTAAAATAAGAAAAGGTCAATGGGTGTAAGAACAAGGTTTGAGGTGTATGAAGAGTGTAATACATGTTTTTACTCTTAAACCATGGCCCAATAGCACAAATTGTCAAGCTTGCTCAATTTGAACTTCATGCATTTGCTCAATATTTCACAACTTGTAATGGTTATAACTCTCTCAATTTCTATCTTTTGAAGGTGATCTTAGACTTTTTGGAAACCACAAGGTGTCCTCTACAATCTCTATGTTTATCATTTTTGCTTTTGAAGATTTTATCTTGATGTAAGTTGCCTTGACAAAAAAATGTCTTTTTGTTGACTTTTGAAATGACCTGTAATGTATTGGCTTATATATCTCAAATGATGCACTTTTTGGACTTGAGCTTAGAGAGAATAAGTTGTATATAATTGAATTTCCTATAAAATTAGCTTTGGTTGGGGAAAAACTAATGAAGCATGTGAAATTTATGCTTGGTCAAAGTTCAGTTGACTTCTCCTAAGAAAACCCTAATTTGGAAACTTTTGACTTTTAATGATTTGAGGGCTTTTCTTGAGGAATCATGATAAAACCTTGATAAAATGATGAATGTGACTTCAAAAATTTTACGTTGACCAAAAATCTTGAAGTTTGACTGTATGTTGACCACAGTTGACTTTTTACCCAATATAGTTGATTTTTAGTCATCTGAATCATTGACTGAGCAAACTTGTGATGCAAGGCTTTAAATTTGACATGAGGATTCTTAGGGACATATTAAGAGCCATGAAAACCACTTGAGACCTTAGAAACCCAATACTCCTTGAGAAATACAAAACCCTAGTTGTGAGTCTATTGCTTAGAAGGAGAATTTGTTTGATCAATTTTTGAGCCACCTTGAGCATTTGAGAACCCTAGGAGAATGTCTTGAAGAAAAATGGGAGGGAAAATTTTGGGGTACAACACATGTGTTTTTCACAAATTCAATTGGTCATAACTTTCAGCTCAATTATCCAAATGGAGCCTTTCTTGGCACATTGTAAAGATTGTGACATTGTCTTTCAAATGCTTCAAATATTATGCCCTAAAGCCTCTTGAGTTGTGTGCACCATGGATTTAAAGTTGGTACCTTGGAGCTAAAGTTTCATTTACAGTCAGATTGCAAATTGATAAGTGTGACCTCTAAACACAAGTTTGTCACGTGTTTGATGTTTAAACATGATTAACTAAGTTGCCTGAAAAGTTTAGCACATCAAAATGCAAGAAATGGTGGAGTTTTGACAACTTCCAAGTCACATTTTGCTCATGATGTAGGTGTGCATGATTTCAACTCAAATTACATCATCCACCCCTTCTCTTGATTCCATTCACTTCCCTATAAATAGAGGACAATATCTCACTCATTGGACAAGCTTTAGAGATCCAAAGAACCTCTATTGAAATCCTTCCATACCTCTCAATTTTGCAACTTCTAATTTCGTTTTAAAGCATCTTTCAATCCAATTTATTTGTTTATTCTTCATCCTTGAACTTCACTGAAGCTAACAGAAGAAGAACCAAGTCTTGAAGTGTCCTAAATCGTGCTAGCCAAGTTAAGTTTCAAAGCTCTGAAGTTGAGCTTAAACAGGTAGATTCCTCCATCATTTCTCTTCAAATTTGTTACTATAATATAGCTCGCATCACTCTCATACTCATAGCATTGTTGGTTTTTAACTGGAAGTGAGTTTTGATCATGAATTTTCAAATCCCTTCTTAATTGTTTCCTTCTGGTTTTCTGCAAATCGACTAAGTTGTGGTTAATATAAATTTTTCACGAGGGTACCATTGAAATCGTCTTGAAGAGACGAAGCGAATGGCACTGATCTGAGCTCCTAATTTTACAGTTTGTAAGACCAACAATTCACGCGTGGCCGGAGGTTGAAGATGAACAACGTGTCATCTCTCAACCAATGACAAGGCGCCAGTTGTTTTTTTCAAATCTATTTTTAATTAATGATCTGGTGGTTTTTTCATTAATGTCCATATCATGCATAGTGCACCAGATCCCTTAGGTTTGATTATTAATGCGTTTTAACATTGATCCAATGATCTACGTCTTTTTAGTTTTTATTTTATTTTCTGATTTTATATTTTAATTGTTTTAAACTTCAAAAATTCATTAAAAAAATCCATTTCAACTTCTAAAATTCTGAAAAAATTATCAAAAATACTTTTGATTTTTCTCTTTGATTTTTATTTTTTCATAATTTTATTTTATTATTTGTTATTTTTTATGATTTTTTCACTTTATTTTAATTGTTTTCATTGTTTAAAAATACTTTTCTTTATTTTTAAATTCTGAAGAAAAAATATGGAAGGATCCAATGACCTCTTGACAAATATTGGTGACCTCATTTTATTTTTATTTCTGATTTTTACTATCTTTCATAAACTTTAGTTTTATTTGCTTATTCTAAAAATAGTTTCTAACTTTAAAAAGTTCTGAAAATTTTTGTCAACACTTACTGACTCATGTTTAAACTCTGACTATTTTTTTAGGACTTTTATTTGGTGTTTGAATATACTTTATGTATTTTACCAATTATTTCCCTTTTATTAATCATTTAAATATATTTTTTATTAAATATTATTTTATCATTTTTGTTTGGTTCTGATTTGGGGTGTTATTTTGGGACAAGTTCCTCAACCTCATCGGATCTTGGGTGTTGATAGGTTAAAAAACCAAATCCACCAAAATGGATGAATGATGTTGATGATATTTGAAACCCTAATTTCATCTGATACATTTCCTCCCTCTTCATCTTATCCCTTTCTTACTTGTGCAACATGTTGTTGGAGAATAATCTACATATCATTTCTCTAACATGTGGTACATAAATTGCTATTGATCGGCCTCAAAATAGGTGTAACTTATTCACAAGTCCACTCACGATTGCTTAACATAGCGCTAAATTTGTTCCGATTCGAAAAATGATCATTTGTGGCCCAAACCTATATTTTCTAGCCCAAGTATGTTTAATTTGAAACCTTGGATCCAATAACTTTGAAGTTCATTGTTAGGAGGATTTGATCTTATCAATCCTCTAATGAACTTCATGAACTTTGGTCTAAGTGAATCATTTGAACATCGTTGATCATATGTGGTTGCCTTGAGTACTTGAAATGAATGATATACATGACAAAAAAGCAAATGAAACTTGTTGTTGAGAAGCTTTGATTTTATCAATCTTCTAATGAGTTTTAAAATGCAAGTTTCAAGATTGTCATTCAAATAACCTCTAACTTATAATTCACTAACAATTAACTTTACTTTATGCCTTTTATTTTATGCCTTTACTTTTATTCACCATTTATTTTAGCATTTACATTTCATGGTATTTTTCTTTTGCTCACTTGAGCATTTATCTTTATGCCATTTTATCTTTGCTCACTTGAGCTTTATTTTCTTTTGAAAACACTTAATAACCAACTTGAACATTAAAAACCTTTAAGGTTACTTGGACTACTTGGATACTATCCTTAGCATTGTGGACTTGTGAACCTCTTGGACTTGGATTAGAAGCATTGATATCCTTGGGGATCTTGTGACTCTGTTGTAAATTTTGTATGAAGTTCTTGGAGTTTACTCCAAGACATTGGGTTGATTTTCTTTGTATGCGGGTATTCTAATTATATGCTTTATCTGTGATTGATAATTCCTTTGTATACAGCCGTTACTCTGCTCAATTTTTGTGAAGACTTAATGCATCCGAAGCTTGGTATTTCAAAGAGGTTTAGTATCTTTGCTTGCTTGGTTTCAATCCAAAGGATGAGAATTCTACATTGACTTCTTATGTCAAGTATTGGCTTCTTGTTGGTTAGATCATTGTTTTCCTTAGCTTCTACCTTATGCTTTAGGATAGTCCTTTCATCTCCTCCTATCTTCTTTAATTTCAAAAATCTTCTCCCTTCTTTTCAAAACTCTTCTTGTTTTCTAACTTGAACTGTTTTCATAATAAACATGGACTTAGGTCCATGCATTTTCAAAATCTTTTCTTAATCAAACTTTAATCAATATAATCATACTTTTACATCTTTCTCAAGACTAAAAGTCACTAACCGCATTCAAACTATTTTGCCACTTTGGATTTTTTCTTTAAAACTTTTCTCAAAAGATTAGACTCTTGATGACTCTTGTAGTGATTCAAGCAACTATACTTCTACGATATATAGTGAAGTGAGATATTTTCCACTTGGGTGTTGAGTGAGGCTTTGTTTATTTTAAAATCCAAGCTATATCCTTCACTTTGAGATGATGAAAATTCTCCTTTCTCATAATCGTGGGTAGTAAGTATGTTTTCCACTCGGATATGATGATGTCTTTTCTATTAAAATTAACCAACACACATGTGTTTTAAAACTTTTGAGGTGAACTACGAGTATCCTGATCCCCTATTGCACGGAAGATGGTACGTAGGCACTAAAGGTTCGCAACTACGACGGGTGCAAAAATTGTAAAAAATATTGTTCTCATCTCCACCATCTATTTTTGTATACACCTTTTATAGCCAAAATACACAGATTTTCAAAGAGGTTCATGTAGAGTACCGTAGATATTTAGGATGCTAATATCCTCCCTTTACATAACTAACCCCCTTACCTAGATTTTCTCCCCCTCTTTTTGGGTTTATTCGCTCTTTTCCCATTTCCTTTGGAAACAATAAAACACGGTGGCGATTTTTATTTAATCTGTGTGAGATAAGTCAACCCAATGGCTTAGTCTCAAAATTTCTACCGGTATACTATGCCCTGGGACTCTCTGATGAAAGGCACAAGTCAAATCAAATTTATAGTACCAAGGTAGCTTTTCAGGTATGGCAGGTCGAGACCTAGTCTGAACTAGGTTCTTCTAGATTAGTGTAGGAAATAACTTAGCATAGATAATTGGGATAGGATCAAAAGCTTCTCTTCTCTGATTTTGCCCTTGCCGAGGGGATTTCTGATAAGCAATAGTGGTTGGAGCTGCGCTAACAACTGGGTATACCGAGGCAACATGTTACTGGTGCTGGTGATGCCTTCTCAGAGGCTTACTTATTATATCTTGAGTAATAGAATTTGTATCTCCTTCCTTCTTTATGGAGAAACCATATGCCTGCTTCTTAGTACCATTGGAACATTCACCCCTTGACAAACATCCTTCTCTAACAGCATCTTCCAATCGGACGCCCATACCAACCATCTCAGTAAAGTCATTGTGTGCACTGGCTATCATCTTTTCATAGTAGAACAAAGCAAGAGTTTTCAAAAAGACCTTATTCATCTCCTTTTCCTCCATTGGAGGCACAACCTGAGTAGCAATCTCACATCAATGCTGCATGTAGTCTTTGAATGATTCTTTGTCTTTCTGAGTGATATCTCTCCACTGATCACGATTGGGATCCATATCCACATTATACTTGTATTGGCCCATGAAGGCCTCACCTAAATCATTGAAAGTGAAGATATTGGAACTATCTAAACTCATATACCACTTCAATGAAGCACTAGTCAGACTGTCTTGGAAAAAGTGGATTAGAAAATGTTGGTCATCAGTGTGAGTGAACATCCTTCTAACATACATCACAAGATAAGCACAAATACAAGTATTTCCCTTGTATTTCTCAAATTCTGGAACCTTGAACTTAGCGGGCACCTTCAAATTTGGAACCAAACAAAGATCACTAACATTTTGTCCAAACAATTATTTTCCTTTGAGAGCTTTCATTTCCTTCTGCATCTCGTTAAACTGATCTTGGAAATCATCCATTCTGTCATAAAAACATAAGCCTTCACTTGGTGCAAAAGCATGATGGTAGATTTCATCATTAACAACAAGGACAATATGCATTATAGGCCGTGCAATAGTCATAACAGGCTGAACACGATGAGCAACTTGAGCATCATGATTATATCCTTCAGGCATGTATTTCTAAAGAATTCCCCACAGGTAATCACGAGGCATCTGGAATTAGGGAGCAAGAGCAGCAGAGACAGACACTAACAGTATCTCAAAAATGACAGTTGTCTGTTGCGGTTGAGTAGCATAAGGAGAAGGAGGAGGTAGTGGCTGATTCTAAGAAGCCACCAATGACTCTACCAAAGCAATCAGATTAGCCATTCCAATTCTTAAGGTAATAACTTCTTCCTTGAGTTCTCAATTCTCTTGTTCTAAATGTTCCATCTTCCTCTTGTAGTTAGCCCGAGTGAAATAAGAGTGCGATAACTTGCTGATTGAACAAAGTGGAAGAAACATATAAGACACCTGAGGAAAAACATGAATGCAATGTGTGGCATGATTCATGATATGCAATGCACATGATTTATTTTGTTTATTTAATTTTCAAGGAACTTGAAAGAACTATAATAATTGCAAACATTAAAGGAATAACATATTTTGAAATATTAAATAATCTCATTTCATTAATAATTCTTGGAAGTATTACAACTTTTAGCATAAGTTTCACAAATCCCGAAATACAAGAGAAACAAGCTAAAATCTATGAGTCCTAAGGAGCCGAGGCTGAAAAAGATCCCATTTCATGCTGACGCTTCCTTTTGAGCATCCTAATCTAATCATTTAATTGCTTATTATCTTCCAAAAATTTCTCGACGACTCTCTTCCATCCACCAGAAGAAGGAAACAAGTGGGAATAGTATCACTTACTAGGATCTGGCTAAATGCTAAAGGGAAATAAACCCTCTTACTCTTCCATATTCTCCACAACATGTCACTCAAGAATCTTAATAAAATAATCTTTCTCCTTTAGCTTCTCCTGGAGTACTGAATATCCTACATCGAAAGTCTGATATTTGTTCTTCCAAGCACCCTTTTCATTCTCCATTTTGGACAACGCAAGTTGGAGTTCTTCCACATCAGTTAACATAAAAGAAACATGTTCAAGAAAGACCAACGACTCATGGTAAGGATAAGTTATCTTTAGCTGGATTTCCCTTGCTTCCACCCATTTAAGATAAGGTTCAAAAGTAGCATTTCCTCTCTTCCCTAACTCTCTTATTTCTTTTCTGCAAATAGTAAGCCATGCTTTGTTGATCTTTTCTATGAATTCCATATTATCTTCCCCTTCCTTGAGAAAGGAAGTTGCTAAGAGCAAGGTATTTGGCTTGTCAAGCATAGAATAACCAAAATGAGGACAAGCCAAGATCGGATTATAACTGATACCTCCTTTTGTACCAAGAAGAGGTGCATTAGGAAACTCCCCATAACCATTAATGATTGCATCACAACTATAGACGGAATTAATCCAAAAGACGTCAAACACCACCTTAACCCATCTTTGCTAGCCCGAACAGACGCAGGATGCGGAAAGTTCAAAATAAACCACTTGTAAAATAAAAGAACACAATAGACGATCATTCCACTATGTAATCTCAAGCCTCAACTTAACTTTAGTTTTGATGAAAGACAAACAAGCTAGTTTTGATGAAAGACAAACAAGCACTATGGCAAGAAGGAAAAGAAGTGGAATTAGCTTAAAGCATCACTCACTCAAAGCTTCAAGGATCATGGCAAGCAAACAAGTATATCAATTCTCATTTGAACTACATTGATTAGAAATGCTCAAAAATGATATACACACTTACCACAACACTTCATTTAAAGTTTAAAGCAAATTCTAAGTTTTTCACTAATGTAAATCGATTAACATATCATGTAAATCGATTTACACATGTTTTTTCAAAAACTGATTGCCCCTAGCAGCAATCGATTTACATAGAGTGTAAATCGATTGATTACTGAACTGAGTTAATTTTTTAACACCTGTAAATCGATTAACACATCATGTAAATCGATTTACACTTCAATTTTTTTGAAAACAAGAACGTTACAAACTCGTGCAATCAATTTACATCTAATGCTAATCGATTTACACGTTGTAATTTTTGAAAAATCTGAACTTGATTCAAGATATCGTTCACACCTTTTCTCCAATAGTTGCATGGTCATACATTGCATCTTATCAAGTTTTACAAACAGAAAAGTATCCTTTTGGAAAGGTATCTTGATTGTTTTAAATACTAAATCTTTCAAATTATCAAACAACTCTTCTCTCATGCAATAATTCTGAACTTTGTAAAATATTCAAACTTCATATTTCTTAATTTTTAAGAACAAAGATTTTCTGCACTTTCACACATATAAGAACAGAAATCTTTGAGCATTGTCTAACCATTGTGTTACAGTTTGAATTACTTACAAGAGAATAAAGAAGAAACTTCATTGAAGTCACTCTATGTGATCAACATCTTTCAAGAAATCATATTTCATATAATTATACAAAGTGTAACTTATTTCCAGGATTGTTGGAATTATGTATTAGAATACTTTTGTACCTTGTTGTCCATTGTTGGAAACAAGAGGTATCTTTTGAGAGGATTGTTCTCAAGAGACTTATTGGAAATCCAAGAGGGTGTTTTTGGTATTTGTTAGTGTCTTTACTTGATAAGACTAGGAAGAGTCTTGTAAAAGTTCTAACAAAATAGTGAAATCTCTTGCGTGTTTGCAAGGGGACTGGACATACATCCGGGGTGTGGAAGGAACCAGGATAAATCTCCATGTCTCTTTACTTTCTGCACTTTACAGTTTTCCAAAGCACTAAAACAAAACCAGAAAGTGTAAAATAAGTCAAAAATTGACCACCACCTAATTCACCCCCCCTCTTAGGCATAATCTTAAACTTACAATTGGTATCAGAGCAGGTTATAGGTAACCTGCTCCTAGAGATCCAGAATGGCTTCTGCAAATCAACAACCCGTTTTCAGAGATGGTGGTATTAACAACAAGCCTCCTCTATTCTGTGGTGAATATTTTGACTTCTGGAAAATACGCATGAAGGCGCATCTAGAAGCGCAAGGAGAGGAAATATGGGATGCCGTTGAAAATGGTCCATTTATCCCGGTAACGGTAATCAATGGCGTTGGCTCTTCAAAGCCTAAAACTGCATGGGACGACGATGATAAAAAGAAAGTTCTCTATGACAAAAAGGCAATAAACCTTCTCCAAGGTGCACTTAGTATGGACGAATTTTTTCGTGTCTCAACATGCAAAACAGCAAAGGAAATATGGGATACCTTGGTACAAACTCATAAAGGAACGACTGAAGTAAAAAGATCAAGGCTAAATACCCTAAGTCAAGAATACGAACTATTTCGAATGCAGCCCGGAGAATCCATTCTTGACTTACAAAAGAGATTTGTGCACTTGACAAATCACTTAAGTGCTCTTGAAAGTCCTTAGATCATTGACTAGGGAATGGCAACCAAAGGTAACGACAATCTCGGAAAAGAAGAGTCTCTCCGCAACGACTTCCGCTACATTATTTGGCAAACTTCAAGAATACGAAACGGAACTCGGTAGACTTGAAAAACATGAGAATCTAGAAAAGAAATCCAAAAACATTGCCTTAAAAATTGATTCAAAGGAAGTAGTAAAAGAAGACAATCCGGAAGAAGATGAAAATTTCATGCTTCTTGTTAAAAGACTTGGGAAGTTTTTTGGTAGAAATGAAAAGGGCGGATCTCATGCAAATAAGAGAAAGCACTTCAAGAAAAGAGAAGCCTCCACATCAACATAAGATGTCTCATGTTATGAATGTGGAAAGCAAGGACATATCAAGCCAAACAGTCCAAATCTCCCAAAGAAAAACGGATTCAAAGGAAAGGACTCAAAACACAAGAAAGCCTACATAGCATGGGAAGATAATGATATGAGTAGTTCATCAGAATCGGAAAGCGACGAATGTGCAAATTTAGCCTTAATGGCATCGCATCACTCCGATGATGAAGAAGAGGTTATTAATGAATTTACTCTTTTTGATGATGATGTTCAAGGTGCCATTGATGAACTCTTGAAAGAATGCAAAAGTTTATACAAAAAGGTGTCAAACCAAGAAAAAGAACTTCTAATTTGTCTCGAAAAAATTGACACCATGACTAAAGATTTTGATCTTCAAAAACAGAATTTTATAAAAGAAAAGGAAAACTTTGCATGCTCCAAGTGTGAATCAAATGTCTTTCAAATTGTTCAATTGAAAAGAGTCATTGAACGATATGAAAAAGGATAAATAGGATTGGAAGGATTAATAAGCCAACAACGTTATCCAAATGATAAAAGAGGTCTTGGTTATGTGAATACTAAGAAACCAAGTAACAATCCCACTATTTTTGTAAAGGCTAGTAATAGTTCCAATCCCAAGAGAGTAGAAAAGAAGCAAGTTGTTCATAATCATCAAAAGAAAAAGCCTAATGTATCTAAAAGAAAACAAATTCCTAGATACAAGAGAAAATTTGTTCCAAACTATTTTTACTGTGGTATTATTGGACACACACCTAATGCATGCTATATTAGAAATTTCAGTATGGCTAGTGGACACTATGCATGGGTGAAAAAGGGAACTAACTATGAAGGACCCAAGGCAACTTGGGTACCTAACAAGAAATAATTTGTTTTTGTAGGTATGCTTGAAATCCACATCAAACCTTTGGTATCTTGACAGTGGATGTTCAAAGCATATGACAGGAGATGTACACCAATTTTCATATCTAGTACATAAAGCCAAAGGGTATGTCACCTATGGAGACAACACCAAAGGAAAGATTCTTGGCGTTGGAATAGTTGGCACACCTCCATCCATTCAAATTGAGGATGTTCTCTATGTTGAAGGATTAAAGCACAACCTTCTTAGCATAAGTCAACTTTGTGATAGAGGGTTCAAAATCAAATTCAACAAAGAAGAATGCCTAATTATGGATGAGGCGACCAATGAGGTAAAACTCAAAGGTATAAGATCTAACAATATTTTTATGATTACTTTAGATGATTTGTCTATGAAGGTACAATGTCTCATGGTAAACAACAATGACGCTTGGTTATGGCACAAGAGGATTGCTCACATACACATGGAGCACTTGAACAAATTAGTTAAGCATGACTTAGTTATTGGTCTACCAAAGATGAAATTCATCAAAGACAAATTATGTAGTGCATGCCAAAAGGGCAAACAAACCAAATCAACTTTCAAACTAAAGAATGTGGTTTCAACAACAAGACCACTTCAATTGTTGCACATGGATCTTTTTGGTCCATCTAGAACAAGAAGCTTCGGAGGTAACATTTATGCTTTAGTTATTGTAGATGATTTTTCCCGTTTTACTTGGACTCTGTTTTTAGTGCACAAAGATGACGCATTCAAGGCATTCAAGAGATATGCAAAACAAGTTCAAAATGAGAAGTCATTAAAGATAACATCAATCCGAAGTGATCATGGTGGAGAGTTCCAAAACAGTCTGTTTGAAGATTTTTGTGAAGAAAATGGGATCTTCCACAATTTTTCAGCACCAAGAACTCCACAACAAAATGGAGTAGTTGAAAGGAAAAATAGGTTTTGGTAGAGCTTGCAAGAACCATGCTAAGTGACTCAAGTTTGCCTATATATTTTTGGGCGGATGCGGTAAGCACGGCATGTTACGTAAGCAATCGCGTGATCATAAGACCTATACTAAAGAAAACTCCATATGAGATTTACAAAGGAAGAAAACCAAATATCTCTCACTTTCACATTTTCAGGTGCAAATGTTTTGTCCTTAACAACGACAAAGACAATCTCGGTAAGTTCGATGAAAAATCGGATGAAGGTATTTTTCTTGGTTACTCCCTTTCTAGCAAAGCTTTTAGAATATACAATAAAAGAACTTTAACTATAGAAGAATCAATGCATGTTTCTTTTGATGAATCTAACACCTCTAAGGAGGAAGTTGTTATTTGTGATGATGATGATTCTATAGATTTACCTCATGAGAATTCTTGCGAAGGTGGAAAAATTGTCAACCCGGAACAAACACATGAACTTTCACATCAAAATGGAAATGATGATGGTCTTACTCAAGAATGGAGAACTCATCGTGATCATCCAATTGACAACATAATTGGAGATATTAGCAAAGGGGTATCTACTCGACTAAATCTTAAGGGTGCATGCTTAAATATGGATTTTGTATCTCAAGTTGAACCTACCAAAGTGGCTCAAGCACTAGAAGATGATCAATGGATCCTTGCCATGCAAGAGGAGCTAAACCAATTCGAGCGGAACGAAGTTTGGGAACTTGTTCCTAATCCAGGAAATAAACGTATCATTGGAACCAAATGGGTATTCAAAAACAAGATGGATGAAAATGGTATAATCACTCGAAACAAGGCAAGACTAGTTGCTCAAGGATACAACCAAGAGGAAGGAATTGATTTTGAAGAAACTTTTGCTCTGGTAGCACGTTTGGAAGCAATAAGACTATTACTTGCATATGCATGCTCATTGGACTTTGAACTTTTTCAAATGGATGTAAAAAGCGCATTTCTCAACAGATTCATAAATGAAGAAGTCTATGTAAAGCAACCTCTCGGATTTGAAGACTTCAAACATCCTAATCATGTCTTCAAATTGAAGAAAGCTCTCTATGGGCTGAAGCAAGCACCAAGGGCATGGTATGATAGACTAAGCGCATTCCTATGTGAAAAAGGGTTTGTAAAGGGTAAAGTTGATACCACTTTCTTCATAAAAAATGTTAATCATCATACTTTACTTGTACAAATCTATGTAGATGATATTGTTTTCGGTTCAACTAACCAAAATATGTGCAAGGAATTTTCATCTATGATGCAAGGAGAGTTTGAGATGTCTATGATGGGAAGATTGAATTTCTTTCTCGGTCTTCAAATTAAGCAACTCAAACACGGTATCTTCATAAACCAATCAAAATAATTGCAAAGACCTTATAAAGAAGTTTGAGATGGAAAGCAGCAAAGAAAGTGCAATTCCTATGGGATCTGGCACCTATCTTAATCCAGATGAATCAGGGAACTCTATTGACATAACTAAGTATCGTGGAATGATTGGCTCTCTTCTCTATTTAACAGCAAGTAGACCTGACATCATGTTCAGAGTCTGCCTATGTGCAAGATATCAAGCCAATCCTAAAGAGTCTCACCTTGCAGCAGTCAAGCGCATAATAAAATATCTCAAAGGAACAACCAACGTCGGATTATGGTATCCAAAAAGTAGTATGTGCAATCTAGTTGGTTATTCTGATGCTGACTATGCAGGTTGTAAGACTGATCGCAAAAGTACAAGTGGAACATGTCATATTCTCGGAAATGCCTTGGTTTCATGGTCATGCAAAAAGCAAGCAAGCGTCGCTCTCATCACTGCAGAAGCAGAATACATTGCGGCTAGAAGTGGATGCGCTCAAATTCTTTGGCTAAAACAACTGTTACTTGACTATGGAGTAAACCTTGGATGCATTCCGCTTCGATGTGATAACACAAGCGCGATCAATATTACAAAAAATCCAGTTATGCATTCCCGAACAAAACACATTGACATCAGAAACCATTTCATCAGAGATCATGTACTCAAAGGAGATGTCAAGATTACTTTTGTGGATACTCAAAATCAACTCGCGGACATCTTCACAAAACCACTTGCAAAGGATGCATTCTTCAAAATTCGCCGTGAACTCGGAATCCTAGATGAACAAGATATATAAGGTGCACTCTATCCTTATCTATACATAAATATACATATATATGGGCTTAGGACATGTTTCATATGTTAAAAAATATTGTTTTAAAATTTTCTCTTTTAAGTAAATCGATTTACTTAGTGTGAAAATCGATTTACCACTGAACCAAAATCAATTTTAATAAAAAAAATTGTGTAAATCGATTTACCAAGTATGTAAATCGATTTACCACTGAAACTAAATCGTTCTTTATTTATTTTTCACTGTGCAAATCGATTGATCCTACACACCAATCGATTTACACCTGTTCAGCATGTGATATTTTTATGAGTCTTTAATATATTGGTCAACCTTACCTTGCCTCTTAACCTCCCACCTTCTTTTTGACCAATCATGGAATCTTGACCACTCCACTCAATTAAATCTCATAAAGACCTCACTTACTCTACTCTACTATTTAATCTCACCAAAACTCCCTCACTATCTCATAACACCAAAACCCCCTCACTATCTCATAACAACACCAAAAATTCTCTATCTTCCTTACTCAAAACCCTAACCATCACCATGGCTCCCAAAAGAAAAGCAACAACCTTAGAAAAAGGAAAGAAGAAAATTGTTGCAGCCTCTGAAAACTCATTGCTCGAGTACCTCTCGGATGCACAACGTTAAAGATTCATCAAGCATTTTCAAAAGAAAATAATCTCAGCTCCCAAATGTGGTATGTTATCTACCTTTCCCGATGAATGCTTCACTTTTCAAAGGGATTTGATTGCTTATGCGTTAGAACCGTTAATATCATCACGTGGTTACTATTATCCGGATCTAGTTCGAGTATTTTACAACAACATGCATTATGATAACAACAAATGCTATACTTATGTGCTCGGAACAAGAATTCCTCTGCATTCAAAAACAATAGGCAGAATTTTGAACATTCCATATACTGGAAGTTCTCTCTATGATCCAGAGGATTCTGACTGGGAAAATTATAGGAAGAGAGAATTCTTCTACAACATTGGCCGGTTGTCAGAAGCAGAATACCGTGCAAAGCGGATTCGTAGTCTTGGCGGTGTTATTCTAGCTCGGGACACTTGGAGTGCTGGTAATTTTCACATTGATGATAGATTGTTCCATTATTTTCTGGTATATATATTATTTCCTAGAGCAGGAAATCACTGTACTGTGACCAATCTCGAATTACAAATTCTCTATGCAAGGAAAAATGGCATTTCGGTAAACTGGGCTAAACTGATTGTGGTGCATATGTTAGGAGTTGCCACAAGGGCTACTTTTCTGCCATATGCATACTTTATCACAAGGATCTTGGAAGCATTTGATATTGATTTTACTGGGTTTGAGAGGGTTGAAATGGATCCAATCAGCAATAGGATCTCCATCAAAAATGTTGATTCTCGGATGGGTGTTCATTTCGACTCTGAAGCAAAAACCATCACATATATTGGAGAGGATGTTGTAGGTGATGAAGGCAATAATACGGATGAAGAAGAAAATGAAGTTCCTCCTCCTGCTACCTCCTCTGGTCCAACCAACCAAGATGTTATGGATTTTATGACTCAACAGTTTGCATCTCTCAACACTAACATCAATGCTCAATGGACCGCAATAAATGTCTCTACCTCCTCTTGCATCAATGCTTTTTAGAACGATGTGAACCAACAGTCTTCATACCTCTACTCACACCTCCATATTCCTCCATACGATCCAAACAATCCAGCACCTCCGCCTCATCAATACACTGAACACCCTCTACAATAACAGTTTCCATATCAAGGACCCTTCTAATGTTTTCCTGACCAATATTATTAAATTCCTGTTATTTATAATTATGTTTTTTGTTTTGAAAATTTCTTTAAGTGTTAGTGTTTGTATTCTGTGTATTTTAACTTCGTTCGATATTTTTAGAAATTTGCGTTTTAGTTTATGTTCATATCTGTTTCAATTTGCTATAAGTATCATCTTATGTTACATCTTTCCCTTCTTTTTGATAATGTCAAAGGGGGAGAAGGATGTGATATCACTTTATGGTTGTTTGTTTTAGTTTTCCTTTCAGGGCAAGTTTTCAAATCTTTTTCTCCATAGGGGGAGAAATCTATCTTAGGGGGAGAAAACTCCTTGTGCTCCAATTCTGAACAACTCATAAAGAAAGATGGTTTGTCATCATCAAAAAGGGGGAGAATGTAATCTCAAGCCTCAACTCAACTTTAGTTTTGATGAAAGACAAACAAGCTAGTTTTGATGAAAGACAAACAAGCACTATGGCAAGAAGGAAAAGAAGTGGAATTAGCTTAAAGCATCATTCACTCAAAGCTTCAAGGATCATGGCAAGCAAACAAGTATATCAATTCTCATTTGAACTACATTGATTAGAAATGCTCAAAAATGATATACACACTTACCACAACACTTCATTTAAAGTTTAAAGCAAATTCTAAGTTTTTCACTAATGTAAATCGATTAACATATCATGTAAATCGATTTACACGTGTTTTTTCAAAAACTGATTGCCCCTGGCAGCAATCGATTTACATAGAGTGTAAATCGATTGATTACTGAACTGATTTAATTTCTTAACACCTGTAAGTCGATTAACACATCATGTAAATAGATTTACACTTCAAAATTTTTTAAAACAAGAACGTTACAAACTCGTGCAATCGATTTACATCTAATGCTAATCGATTTACACGTTGTAATTTTTGAAAAATCTGAACTTGATTCAAGATATCCTTCACACCTTTTCTCCAATAGTTGCATGGTCATACATTGCATCTTATCAAGTTTTACAAACATAAAAGTATCCTTTTGGAAAGGTATCTTGATTGTTTTAAATACTAAATCTTTCAAATTATCAAACAACTCTTCTCTCATGCAATAATTCTGAACTTTGTAAAATATTCAAACTTCATATTTCTTAATTTTTAAGAACAAAGATTTCCTGCACTTTCACACATATAAGAACATAAATCTTTGAGCATTATCTAACCATTGTGTTACAGTTTGAATTGCTTACAAGAGAAGAAAGAAGAAACTTCATTGAAGTCACTCTATGTGATCAACATCTTTCAAGAAATCATATTTCATAGAATTATACAAAGTGTAACTTATTTCCAGGATTGTTGGAATTAAGTATTAGAATACTTTTGTACCTTGTTGTCCATTGTTGGAAACAAGAGGTATCTTTTGAGAGGATTGTTCTCAAGAGACTTATTGGAAATCCAAGAGGGTGTTCTTGGTATTTGTTAGTATCTTTAGTTGATAAGACTAGGAAGAGTCTTGTAAAAGTTCTAACAAAATAGTGAAATCTCTTGCGTGTTTGCAAGGGGACTGGACGTACTTCCGGGGTGTGGAAGGAACCAGGATAAATCTGTGTCTCTTTACTTTCTGCACTTTACAGTTTTCCAAAGCACTAAAACAAAACCAGAAAGTGTAAAATAAGTCAAAAATCGACCACCACCTAATTCACCCCCCCCCCCCCCCCCCTCTTAGGCGCAATCTTAAACTTACACACTACTCTTGGAATTCCTATAATGGATAGAGTAGTAAGTCTCTCAAAGCAAGGTTGGGACTGGATTCCCAATCATGAAGATCTTTATGGCATTCATGTTAACAAAAATGGGGACATTGGGGAATAAGACCAATCCATAGATAAGAAAAGCCAGAATAGTCTCAAAAGCATCCCTATATTTGTCTTTAGCAAACACACGAGCCCTTTCCAACAGGAACTTAGCAGGAAACCCTTGAATACCACCCTTGGAAGTATGGTGAGACTTAATCTGGTTATACTTCAAATGAAACATCCTAGCAATAACAGGAGTTTCAAGATCTTCCTCTAAACCAGAAAGAGGAACCTTATCAATCACAGGCAATTCAATCAAACAAGAATACTCTTCTAGGGTAGGCATAAGTTGATAATCTGGAAAAATGGAGCAATGGGACAAAGGATCGTAGAACTGGACCAGAGTGTTGAAAATCCCATCTTCCACTTTAGCATCCAAGATACCCAAAAGTCTTCCATAACGGTCCCTGAACTTCTCAGAACTAACCATTAATGATTCTAGCTCCTTTAACTCTTTTACATAAGGTTTTCTAAAACTATACTTTCAGGTGCTTCTCCTTCCAACATCCATGATTAAATACCTGCGATGTTTGAAAACAGATTCTTTTAAGTTCCTTGAAAACTTTGTCATAAAAATGCTCATGGGTGCATGAATGCATGATGCAACAATCACACACAAGATCACAAATAGAGGGTTCATAGGTTCAACGTCACGGGAATGAAGCCAAAGGTACTACCCATAAGGTATAGACTAAGAGCTCAATCACCTGTAAATCAAGGTTCTAAAGAACTCATCTGAAGGCAGTATCGTGTAACAACTATACCAGAATTGAATCATGGATAGTCTTCGCACTACACCTGAAAAGGCCAAGATGAGTTAATGGTTCTACATCTCTCAGCTTCTCGAGCTCCCAGGTCGAAAGTAGTAATGTTTTCACAACTTGCTTGTTCAACATATACTACCCCAAAGGGGCCTCCACTGAGTGGGGTTTTTTCAAATCAACTTACTAAGGACTTTTTGCATATAAGCTAAAGTGATTATACCGCCCATCCTATCTTAAGTTTTCTCAAGTCCGGGTATAGGACTTATAAAGGACCACCAAGCACCCTAAAAACCAGAAAAATCTAGACATACATACATATATACAACAACAAGTAACAAGTCATACACAAATAAAAAAAGATAGGTTCAACCCACTTAGATATTTCTCCCCAGTAGAGTCATCAATTTTTCATAGCGGTAGAAATGTTGAGACTAGGCCATTGGATTGACTTAACTCGTAAAATTAGTGAAAGTCACCACTGCACTTTTATTTTATCCAATGGAAATGGGAAAGTGCGAATAAAACCCAAAGTAAGATAAATATCAAGGTAAGGGGGTTGGTTATTCAAATGTAAAGTATTAGCACCCTAAACATCTAGGGTACTCCGCATGAGCCTATTTGAAAATCTTTGTATTTTGGCTATAAAGAAATATTTAAAAAATGAGATGGTGGAGACGAGTAAAGAAGTATTTTTTACAAATTTTGCACCCTGCGTGGTTGTGAAAACCTTTAGTGCCTACGTACCACCTTTCGTGCAATAGGGGATCAAGGCACTCATAGTTCTTCTAAAAAAAATTGAAAAGTTTGTTTGTTGGTTAATTTTAAAAGAAGATACATCTCGTTGTGTTCGAGTTAAAAACATACTTACTACCCACAATTCTGAGAAAGGATAATTTTCATCATCTCAAAGTGAAGGACTTAGCTTGGATTTAAAATCAACAAAACATCAATCAACACCCAAGTGGAAAATATCTCACTTCACGGCATATTATAAAAGTATAGTAGCTTGCTCATTAAGACCCTCAACTTACTCGAGGATGCTCAAGAGTTGACCAGACAAACTCTCTCCTAAAGGGTTTCCATTTAGGGTTTCCATTTTCATCAAGAAGGGTGAGCTCCAAAGGCCTCCTATGCTCTCCATAGTCCTAATATGTCCTCAAGACCACCCATGTCAAATTTCAAGCTTTGCCTAAGAGGTTTGCTCAGTCAACTGCTCAGATGCTTGAGAATCGATTGTATTAGGTCAAAAGTCAACTTTGGCCCACATACAGTCAAACATCAATGTTTTTGGTAAAAATCAACATTTTGAATTGATATTCATCATTTGATAAAGGTTTGATCATGATTCTTCAAGGAATGCTCCTAATTCATCAAAACTCAAAAGTTGCTAAATTAGGGTTTCTTAGGAAAAGTCAACCAAACTTTGACCGAGCATAACTTTCTCATACTTTATCAGAAATTTCTCACCCAATGCTCATTTTGAAGGGAATCCAATTTCATACAACTCATCTTCAGCCCTCAATTTCAAGAAATGCACTCATAAAAAAATATGGATTTCTACATTATAAGTCATTTTGAAAAGTCAACAAAAACACCTTTTGAGTCAAAGCTTCTTACATGAACATGGAAGACCCAGTTGAGATGAGACCAAACGGGTTGTTTAGGGGACATACTAAGCTTTCTAAAAAGTCCAAGAACACTTCTCTAGGGTTAAAATTGGAAGAGATAAAGTGGGTTCTCAGACTTTTGGGTCCACCTTCTATGTAATGGATATCAGGCCGTCATATTCTTGCTTGTTGGGTCGTCCTTGGATCCATGAGGATGGGGAAGTTACTTCCACACTCCATCAAATGCTGAAGCATCCGGTGAAGGGAAAGATTGTAACAGTACGAGGTGAAGAAGAATATATGGTGAGTCACCTCAATTCCTTCCGCTACATAGAGATGGACGGGGAATTCATAGAAACTCCTTGTTAGAATTCCGAAGAAGTCCCTCAGGTCTTGGCATCAACTGAAGTTACTACGGGAAAACCTCCATTGAAGATGGATTCTCTCAAAGACGCTAGGGTTGTGGTTAAAGAAGGTGGGTGTACCAATTGGGGTCAGCTCCCTGATTTCACTCACAAAACTGACAAATTTGGTTTGGGCTTTACTACAGGGGCTCAAAGGGCTGTTAGGCGCGCTCGAGCTGGAAGACCTCCACTACACATCAGCAATCAGGGAATTAATTCCATTGAATACAGTGAAGAGGATTCAGACATCGACAATTGGATCTACCCAACAACCAACGGTGGACCAAATAACTGGATGGCGAAGGACTTCATACCTGTTTCTTTTATTTCGCAGTAATTGACTCATTTGTTTTAAGATTTGTAATAAACAATTTGAAACTTTACGGCCCGGTGCCTTGCCCGAGGCACTTTGGATTTGCTTGTGAGGGCTATTATTTGTCATTTCATATATCATTAATAAAGCATTGGACGTTTATTGCATACAAATTTTGCGCTCCTTGTTTTTCTTTTCTGTTTCTCACTTTATCAAAACAACTATTCTCTTACACACACTTACGTATCATAATGCAGATCCATATCCACTCTGGATCCCATTGATAACAGCTCTGCTATTTCCAGTTATGACTTCAAAATTCCGATCAACCAAGCTGAGGACGAAGGTGAGGATGATTGTGAGGTGCCTAGAGAACTTGCTAGACTATTACAGCAGGAAGAAAGGGCCATATAGCCTCATGAAGAGCCAGTTGAGCCAGTGAATTTGGGTACATAGGAAGACAGGAAAGAGGTTAAAATAGGCGCGAATCTGGAGCTTAGTGTCAAATAGAGGTTGGTACAGATGCTACACGACTATGTTGAGATCTTCGCCTGGTCCTATGAAGACATGTCTGGTTTGGACACTGATATTGTGGTACATTGACTGTCGACTAAAGAAGACTGCCCTCCGGTAAAGCAGAAGGTTCGTCGTATGCGCCCTGAAATGTCAGAGAAAATCAAGGAAGAGGTCATGAAACAGTTAAACGCATGATTCATAGCTGTCACTTCTTATCCGCAGTGGGTTGCCAACGTTGTTCCGGTACCTAAGAAGGATGGTAAGGTATGGATGTGTGTGGACTACAGAGATCTGAATAGGGCAAGCCCCAAGGATGACTTCCCACTTCCTCACATTGATGTTCTAGTCGACGACACCGTGCAACACAAGATCTTCTCCTTCATGGATGGTTTTTCTGGCTACAACCAGATCAAGATGGCTCCTGAGGACATGTAAAAGACAACCTCCGTTACACAATGGGGCACCTTCTATTACAAGGTAATTCCTTTTAGGTTGAATAATGATGGGGCAACTTACCAGCGCGCCATGGTCGCTTTGTTCCACGATATGATTCACCACGAGATCGAGGTTTATGTTGATGACATGATAGCCAGGTCCCAGACTGATGAAGAGCACCTTGACCATCTCCATAAATTGTTTGACAGATTGAAGACGTACAAGCTGAGGTTGAATTCGAACAAGTGTACCTTCGGGGTAAGATCTGGTAAGCTTCTGGGTTTCATCGTCAGTGATAAAGGTATTCAGGTAGACCCCGCAAAGGTAAAATCCTTAGAAGAGATAACGACTCCCCACACAGAGAAGGAAGTTAGAGGTTTCTTGGGACGTCTGAACTACGTCTCCAGGTTCATTTCACATCTGACTGCTACTTGTGAGCGAATCTTCAAGTTGCTGAAGAAAGATCAAGTGGTAAAGTGGAATGATGAATGCCAGATTGCTTTGAAAGAGTCAAATAATACCTTCAAGAACCACCAATTTTGATGCCTCCAGTTGAAGGAAGACCTTTGATATTATACTTGACAGTGCTGGACAATTCGATGGGGTGTGTGCTAGGGCAGCATGACGAGTCTGGCCAAAAAGAGCACGCCATTTACTACCTTAGCAAAAAGTTTACCGACTGTGAGACCCGATACTCATTGCTCGAGAAAACATTTTGCGGTTTGGCATGGACTGCTTGCCGACAGAGATAGTATATGCTGACTCACACTACCTTGTTGATATCAAAGATGGATCCGATCAAGTATATTTTCGAGAAGCCCGCCTTATCCAGAAGAATAGCAAGATGGCAGATGATCTTAATTGAGTACGACATCTAACACACAACCCAAAAAGCAATCAAGGGGAGTGTATTGGAGGATCATTTGGCGCATCAGGCCGTGGATTACTACCAGTCCATGAATTTTGAGTTCCCGGATGAGAATATCATGTTGGTAACTGACTGCGAAGAACTGGGACCAGATGAAGGACCTGAGGAGGGATCCCGATGGTCTATGTATTTTGATAGAGCCTCGAACGCTTTGGGTAATGGCATTGGCACTGGAATTATATCTCCTAAGGGCTGTCATACTCTGTTCACCGCCCAATTATGTTTTAACTGCACCAACAATATGGCGGAGTATGAAGCGTGTATCATGGGTCTTTGAGCTACTATTGACCTGAGGATTAAGTTCTTGACTGTATTCGGAGATTCCGCTCTGGTGATAAGTCAGATAAAAGCCGAGTGGGATACGAAGCACACGAATCTCATTCCTTACAAAGAGTATGTACTGACGTTGCTCCCACACTTTGAGGAAATAACCTTTGAACATTTCCCACGAGAAGAGAACAAGTTGGCGGACGCGCTAGCTACCATGTCTTCTATGTTCAAGGTTAGGTGGGACAATGAAGCTCCCCAGATTACCATTGAGAGGTTAGATGAACCCGAACATTGTTGTGACATTGAGACTGAAGAGGTAGTAGATAAACCCTGGTTTCACAAGGTAAAGAGGTATCTTGAGGCTCAATAATACCCCGAGGGGGCATCTGTTAATGATAAGAAGTTTCTGAGAAGGTTCGGTGTGAAGTTCTTCATCAGTAATGGAATTCTCTATAAACGTAACCATGATTCAACCTTACTACGGTGTGTAAACAAGAGCGAAGCAGAAAGAATCATGGCAGAGTTACATGAAGGTGCCTTCGAATCTCATTCTAGTGGACATACCATGGAGAAGAAAATCCTACGGGCAGGATATTACTGGTCCACTATGGAAGCCGATTGTTATCAGCATTCCCGAACCGGTCATAAGTGTCAAGTCTATGCTGATAAGGTGCATGTACCTCTGGTTCCCCTAAATGTTTTGATGGCTCCTTAGCCTTTTGCGATGTGGGGTATTGATATGATTGGCGAGATCAGACCTACTGCGTCTAACGGGCATTACTTCATTCTAGTAGCCATTGATTACTTTACAAAGTGGGTTGAGGCAGCTTCCTTTGCTACAGTAACCAAGAACGTCGTGGCACGGTTTATCCGACACAATCTGATCTGTCGATATGGTGTCCCAAAGAGGATTATTACTGACAATGGTACAAATCTCAACAACACAATGATCACTGAGCTCTGTAAACAGTTCAAGATACAACATCATAACTCTTCTCCCTACCGACCGAAGATGAATGGGGTTGTTGAAGCGGCTAACAAGAACATCAAAAAGATTGTGCAGAAGATGACGGTGACATACAAAGACTGGCACGAGATGTTACCATTCTCTCTTCATGGGTATCGTACCTCAGCACGGACGTCGATAGGGGAAACACCATATTGTTTGGTATATGGCATGGAGGAAGTCCTACCCATCGAAGTCCAGATACCCTCTCTCAGGATTATGAAGGATACGGGTTTATAGGAAGACGACTGGAGTCAAACCCGACTTGATCAGTTGAGCCTAATCGATGAAAAGAGACTTATTGCTATCTGTCATGGTCAGACGTATCAAAAGCGAATGATCAAGGCTTTTAACAAGAAAGTCAGACGTCAAGAGTATCAAGTCGGGGATCTAGTGATAAACGTATCATACTACCGCAAGGTGATCCTAGGGGAAAATGGACCCCCATATACGAAGGGCCATTTATGGTTAAGAACATTTTCACGGGAGGAGCTATGATTCTAACCACCATGGATGGTGACGACCTTCCTCACCCCGTCAATACAGACATAGTGAAAAGATACTACGCATAATCAAAGACCCGCTAGGTTGACTGGCCTAGGCAAAAATAAGGGCTTCCCAGCGAACCAAAAGGGTTCAGGCAAAAGTAAGGGATGAAAATGAAAAAAAACTGTACACCCGGCAAGTCGAAAACTTGAAAAGGCGACTTGGGCAAAAAAGGGTATCCCGGTGGACTGAAAACCCAAAAGGGAAGTCCAGGAAAAAGTTAGGGATTGAAGTGTAACACTATGTCTCATTGGATCATCTTGCAACCAGACTTCGGTATCGACTATCAAGCTCAGACGGCACCAGTCAATCTGATCCACCTTCGGCCAAGTAGCAAAGTGATGAGATACTTGAAGATATAAAGGACATAGCAGAGTTGGAACCCAATGGGATTGTTTCACATAGCTGTTTTTCTCTCTTTTACACAAATTATATAATTTCTATCTTTCGGCGGCGTTCTCTTACTAGGACGTCAGCCTTTTTGTACAAAACGCCTATTACAGGCCAACTTTAAAGTCAATACAATTCATTTTCACAAGAAATTTCAATTTTTTTTTATTTTTCTGATTTGTTTTGCAAGAACGTCCAATGATTCATTTTTTATATATGCATTTGAAAATAATTGCTGCTCATAAATATTTACACAATAAACAAAAGAAGATTACTCGTAATTCCAAAAACAGGGAAAAACAAGAAGTGCCCAAACCTTACAGTTACTCTGCCCATCAGATACCGGGATAGAGCCAGCTTGAGAACATGAGTAGTGGTGCATACACTCCCCACATAGAAAAAAAAGTATCCAAAGACAGTGATGTTAGCTTTCTCGAACAGGAAATAACTCTCCTCAGCTGAGGTTCACAATCGCGAGTGAGTCAGTAAATTTTTCCCCAAGCAGATTTTATTTCTCTCACAAGTAGAAATTCAATCTCCAACAAAATTCGTTATCACCAACAACGAAAATTCATCCCCGGTGGAGTTTATTTCTCCAAATCAGCAGATCTAGAACAGAATATTTCCTCTCCAACAAAGTTATTCCTCTGCAGAGTTATCCTCAGACAGGGTCTCTTCTGGTGGAATATTTGCCAGCCGAGGGGCAAATCCATAGCATAGTCATCTTTGTTCACCATCCCCAACAGAAGTAGAGGAACTATGATTTTTTACAGCAGTCAAAAATACCATTTCTCATACTCTCCAAACAGCAGTCAGGGATTTATTTTCCCGGACTCAGATTATTACGTCCACATCTCATGTTCATACATCATGACATGTGCATACATCACATATAACATAGTCTCATTTATTTTGAGAACATCATCGTACAATGCATCTCATGCATCGCACATAACTAACCTTGTACTTCTTTCAGGAAAGACAATTATTATCAATAATTTCCAACAGGTCCATGATCAAAACTCGAAGCTAAATAGAGTAATCATCGATGCGACAGATACAACCTTACCCAGGTTTCTTCCAGCAGTCCCACGCTGACTCATCGCAAGGCAACCTCACCCAGGTTCCTTCTGCAATTTTACCCAAACTCATATCGAAGTAACCCTACTATCCAGGTTCCTTCTCACAGCCCTACTATCCAGGCTTTCATCTCGAAGTAACTCTGCTACCCAGGTTCCTTCCCAAGCACTAATACCCAGGATTTCATATCGAAGTAACCCTACTATCCAGGTTCCTTCTCACAGCCCTACTATCACGACTTTCATATCGAAGTAACCCTGCCATCCAGGTTCCTTCTCACAGCCCAACTATCCAGGCTTTCATATCGAAGTAACCATACCATCCATGTTCCTTCTCACGGCCCTACTATCCAGGCTTTCGTATCAAGGCAACCCTACTATCTAGGTACCTTCTCATAACCTTACTATTCGGGTTCTTCCTCTCTTATCCCCAGACAGCAGTCCACAACACTATAAGACTGGGACCCGATCAAACACAATTGATTTCACATTTCCCCAGAAAGTCGCGGTGCAGCATATACCCCGAATAGACACGCAGTTCACTTCCGCTCCCCAAACCGGAGTCATTCCCCCAATAGAGTAACGGACGACTGAAGCTCCTAAAACTTTATTCCTCTCAAGACAGAAACCAACATTCCCCAGCGAAGTCCTCCTCAACAACACGTATACGGGTTCTCGCAAAGGAATCTCTTATTCGATTGACACTTCTTCGGATGGAATATTTAAGCCTATCTCTGACAATTCTCTAGCAACCTCCTAATGGCATCTATAAGCCCATTCCTGATATCACAAATCAAGTATCACTTCATGCGAGTGCAAATTTCTAGGCACTCTAGTGTTCAATCATCTTCCACCTTCAGATCACGAAAGGCAGACGAGCCAATCTACATCCTCAACTGTTGTACCCCAAAATTTTCCCTCCCATATTTCTCAACACATGGCAAGGGAGGTCCCCAAATTGCTCAAGAAATTTCAAAAGTTGACCTGACAAACTCTCTCCTAAGGCAGTCTACCTCAAATTAGGGTTTCCATTTTCATCAGGATGTGTGAACCACAAAGGACTCAAATGATCACCATTGTCCTAATATGTTCCCAAGATCATCCATGTCAGGTTTCAATCCTTGCAGAAGAAGTTTGCTTAATCAACTGCTCAAATGCTTGAAAATCAACTATACTAGGTCAAAAGTCAATTGTGGCCCACATACAGTCAAACTTCAAGATTTTTGGTCAACATCCTCATTTTGAAGTATTATCCATCATTTTATCAAGGGTTGATCATGATTCCTCAAGGATTGCTCACAATTCATTAAAACCCAAAAGTTGCTAAATTAGGGTTTTCTAGGAAAAGTCAACTCAATTTTGACCAAGCATAACTTTCTCATACTTTATCATAAATGACCCATCCAAAGCTCATTTTGAAGAGGATGCAATTCCATACAATTCATCTTCATCTCCCGAGTTCAGAATATGCACTTACAAAAAGATATGAATTTTGACATTATAGGTCCTTTTGAAAAGTTAACAAAAACACCTTTTGGGTCAAAGCTTCATACATGAACATGGAAGACCCAATTGAGATGAGACCAAAAGGGTTGCTTAGAGGACATCCTAAGCTTTCAAAAAGTCCAAGAACACCTATCTAGGGTCAAAATTGAGAGAGTTATGTATTGGCCAAGTTGACCATTTTTTGCAAAATTGCCAAAAGTCAAATGTGCTCAAATTTGCATTGTTTTGCTAAATGGGCCCAATTTTTTATGCTTGCACCTCAATTATAATGTGGTCCACGACTCAAATACTCATCCACAAATTATTTGCTTCATTTTTCAATTTATTTTGATTTTTCATTAATTAAAAAGTGAATTAAATCAAATAAATGATGAAAATCATCAAATATATGATTTGATTTGTTTTTTGACAGGTTAGCAACCAAGATATGCTGAGCTTGCAAGATCAATTTGAATCAATGGAAATTGGTACAAAAATAGCATGATTGGCATGAAAATAGAAAGATATCATATGGCTAAAGAATCAAATCAAATATCATCAAAGCTTAAAGATTCAATCTGTTTTGCAACCCTAATTCATTAAGGGATATATAATGAACAAGAACAAAGAAAAAAAATAAGGGTTAGAGGTCGTGCATAGCCAGGAAGAAAACTGAAAAATTCAAGAAAAAGTGGGAATCGCTTTTCAATCCACAAGGTGTTTCAGAGCATTTCAAGATCACCAATCACTTCCTAGACATCCCAGGAAGTTGTTCCAATCATTCCCAGGGCCTGAAGCATTCATAAACTCGTTCCATAACTCACACGGTTTATGAAGGAATCATGATATGCCATTGTTAAGGTTCCTTTGCTCGTTTTAGGGTTTTTCAATATAGGCAAAATTAGGCTTTGATTCTGGTACCATGATGCTCGTGAGGATGAGACGAGTTGATTGGTACCCTCACCTTTCATTTATATTGTTTGTATAGGATTTTAGAATCTGACAGGCTTGTAGCTACAGCAAGACGTCCGTAGGTAAAAGTGCCTGAGCCTAAAACGATGGATGAGGAAGAAGAAGAAGATAACGTGTCCCCAGCATCATTGGCTTATACAAACTGACGCGCGTTTTTTCTTTTTGTTTTGACAACTAACTCATGTTTTCTTATATTATGCTTTGTCATTATTATAATTAAAACTAAACATCACAACTAAACATCAGAACTCAACTGGCAGCGTGGTATTGGGAGCGAGCATAAGGACCTGGGTTCGATCCTCAGGTCCCAACATTTGTTTCATGTTATTTTTCATCATGTGATCAGGTGCGCTGTTGTTCCATATGTCCACCATGCAACTCAATGATCTGGCCATCAGACTCATCTCCAGCCAAGATCCAACGTGCTAGCATTGACGGCCCACCATACACCTCAAAGTCAATGTTGCATGGGAACCAGCATAGTCAATACAGTCTTGGATTATTTGGGCCCAAAAATCAGATTGACACCCCTTCTCCAGCAATGCTATCAGGCCCATTTATTCTTTTTCTTATTTCTTTTTATTTTATTTAATTATTTTAATATTTTTCTTTAATTATTTTAATTCACAAAATTAATTACTATTTTTCATAAAAATCATAAAATCAAGAAATCATAAAAATTAGAATTAGATTTTGTTTATCAAATTTAATTTTGTTAATTTAATTTAATTTAACTTAGGGCAATTTTAATTTGTTTTTATAAATAAAATCAAATAGAAATTAGGTTAAATTCTTGATTTAATTCTTTTATTTTTTCTCAAATAAATAAAATACCAAAATAGGTTTTTAGAGTGTATTAATTTATTTTCTTAATTTATAATTAATTAGAACTTAGGATTTTCTTTTTAATTTAATTGTTTCATTATTTTCTTAAATAACAAAACATGACAAAAACATCTTTTTTTTAATCAATCGCAAATAGGTTTAGTCAAGGGTCAAAACCCTAGTCATTTCGTATTTCATTCACCGCGCGCTTGTTTATTTATTTGCCAATATTTTTATAACTGTTCATGGTTTGTAATAGTTAATTTAGGGCTTTATTTACCATTAAATCCCCGAGTTTTTGGCTATATAATTAATCCCCCTCCCCGAAGCCTTGTAATAGCATATATTTATTTTCTCACATTTTTAATTCCCGCAAATATTTAACTATCTAGATGTATGCTAATAGGATTGTATGGCAAGAATGCATGACAAATTAATACAGTTAGAAAACCCTAATGTGCAAAGATAAATAATTGAAAACAAATCACTCGCACATATCACTCTTAAGGTATACTCTCACTTCGGTTGCCTTTGGTAAACGATCATTAAGTATAGGGTGTCTTAGATGTTACCCTCCAATCTAAAAAGATCAAAATGTCCCATTCAAATGTTGCCTCAAAAATGTTGCCTCGGAAATGTTTCCTCGAAAGATCTTAATACTCTAGGGTTATTGCTAAGGTGTCCTAATATTTATTTAGTGATCGTACGTCCCTTTCAAATTGACCCTTACAAATTCCAACGACGGTGCTACCTATTTCTCAATAGTTGGATAGCGCTGTCTAAAGGAAACAAGAGTAGAAACGATCTTTTTTCGAGTAGGTAGATGCTAGTAGGTACTTGCTCAAATCAAAACTTTTCACACTTACACATTTCAAAACAATTTTCAAAACTACTTCGTCACACCCTTGAGGACTGATACAAAGGTTATCACGAAGTAAAACATTTTCAAAAGTAAAGCACACACATAAGCAATTTAAAAATGATCAAATACCTAAGAGCCCATGGAAAACCATGGATAGAAAAGGGTGCTAACACCTTCCCTTTCTATAATCTACCCCCCGTACTCAGAATATCTCGAAAAAGGATTTTTTTTCTATACTTTTTTCCTTTCCGATTGGATGGAATAAAAGTCAGTGGCAACTCTTGCTTACCGCGAGATTTTGCAAACAAAAAACGCAAAATGCAAACTAGTATTAAACAGTCGGTTCTGCCACCGTATTACAACAGTTTACAACACCATGAGACCTAGACCCGACCAGTTACGGTCAAGTTCACCTTTCACCAATAAGTCAATGTGCAGCCTGGATCCTGACCAGATACTAGGTTCACTTCCATCTCCTCAATCAAGAATTAATTCCACAATAGAGTAATGGACAACCGAAGCTCCTAGACTCTATTTCCCAAAACATAAATCAGCTTTCCTCGGTGAAGTCCTCCTCAGCAACAGCTACAGGAATTCTCACAAGGGAATCTCTTATGTAACCGATATCTTTTCTAGATGGCATCTTTAAGCCCATCTCCAACGATTCTCCGTCACCTTCCAAATGGAATTTGTAAGCCCATTCTGGATATCACCAACCACCAGGCACTACATGCGAGTGCAAATTTCTGGGCACTCTAGTGTTCAATCATCGTCCACCTTCAGATCATGAAAGGCAGACCAAGCCAATCTACATCCTCAGGTTTAAGAAGATTGAACAGGGGCAGCTATTGTACCCCAAAATTTTCCCTCCCATTTTACTCAATATATTCTCATTAAGACCCTTAACTTACTCAAGGACGCTCAAGAGTTGACCAGACAAACTCTCTCCTAAAGCAATGAACTTCTAATTAGGGTTTCCATTTTCATAAAGAAGGGTGAGCTCCAAAGGCCTCATATGCTCTCCATAGTCCTAATATGTCCTCAAGACCCTCCATGTCAAATTTAAAGCTTTGCACAAGAGGTTTTCTCAATCAACTGCTCAGATGCTTGAGAATCGACTATATTAGGTCAAAAGTAAACTTTGGCCCACATACAGTCAAACTTCAATGTTTTTGGTCAACATCAACATTTTGAAGTGATATTCATCATTTGATCAAGGGTTGATCATGATTCTTCAAGGAATGCTCCTAATTCATCAAAACTCAAAAGTTGCTAAATTAGGGTTTCTTAGGAAAAGTCAACCAAACTTTGACCAAGCATAACTTTATCATAATTTATCAAAAACTTCTCACCCAAGGATCATTTTGAAGGGAATCCAATTTCCTACAACTCATATTCATCCCTCAAGTTCAATAAATGCACTCATAAAAAGATATGGACTTCTACATTATAGGTCTTTTTGAAAAGTCAACAAAAACACCTTTTGAGCAAAGCTTCTTACATGAACATGGAAGACCCAATTGAGATGAGACTAGAAGGGTTGTTTAGGGGACATCCTAAGCTTTCTAAAAAGTCCAAGAACACTTATCTAGGTTTAAAATTGGAAGAGATATGCAGTGTCAAAGTTGACCATTTTTGGAAAATTGCCAAAAGTCAAATGTGCTCATAAATGCATTTTTTTTGCCAAAAGGGCCTAGCATTTTAGGATTTTATCTTGTTAAGGACATGGTCCACGACCCAATCCAGCATCCATTTCTTATTTTCTCTATTTATTTATTTTATTATGATTTTTATTTATTAAAAATCACATTAAATCCAATAAATAACAAAAAATATCAAAGATTATTTTGATGATCTGATTTTGATGGAAATCAAATCTAATTATGACGGCCAAATCAGATTAAAAAGAATCAAGGTAATTGGAGGCAAAAATAGCATGATTTGCATGGTTATAAAAAGATATCATATGGCAAGAAAATCTCATTCAATCTCCATAATTCCAAAGGATTCTGTTCGTTTTTGTTACCCTAATGCATCATACTACATATAGTGAACAAAAACAAGGCAATAGAAGAGGTTTTGCAGTCGTGAAAATAGAGAAACAAAGTTCAAATTTTGTTCAAAAAGTGTGATACGTACCTTCTTCCACGGACCAATTCAAGGCGTGTTGAAGCTTCCAATCGTTTCCTGGACCTCTCTTATAGCTAACACAATTAATTGTAAGTGTCAAAACGCCCAGAATCACCCCATAACACTCATACGGTTTGCTTATTTTTTTGATATCGATTACGTAAATTCTTGCATCTTAAGCATGTTTTAATGATACATTTATGACTGTTAACGTATTTGCAACATGTTTGAATGGTTTAATTGATGTTTTGATGAATATACTGACGATTGCCATGGATAGGGTTTGAGAAGCCATTTTGAGGCTTCTCTGTATAGGTGAAATTATGCCAAGAAACTAATGCTATGATGCTCGTGAGACCCAAACGAATTGATTGGCATAGTTAGAATTGATTTATTGTGCACCATATGAATTTTTGAAGCTTGCAGGTGTATAGCTATGGATTTTTGTCCGTAGGTATAGATCTGATACCTAAAATGACGGACAGGGAAGAAGATAGTGACTTGTCACCACCCCACTGGCCTATTTAAATTGCGCGCGTGTTTTCCAGCCCAACCATTTTGTTTCATATATTATGTTTTGTTTTCATTATTGTTACAACAAAACCACGCAGCACAGATGGCAGGGGTAGTAGTATGTGAAGCCAGGGACCTGGGTTCGATCTCAGGTCCAAACGTTTTCTTATTTTCTGACCATTTGAACACAGATCCAGTGTAACTCGTGAGCAAACGCCCATCATGCACACTATTGATCCAGCCACTGGATCGTTGCCAGTACAGATCCAACGTTCCAATCAAGGAGAGACCATGGTGCACCTTCCAAGCATGCCGACACAGGATTTGGCGCATGTTTGGGCTCAGTGTACATGGGCCTTGAAGATTCAGCAACACACACCCCTAGATGCTTATACAGGCCCAAGTCTTTTTTATTTTTCATTCTTTAATTCTTTTTATTTATTAATTATATCTTTTAATAACACCAAAAAAAATCATATTTTTTTATTTAATCAAAAATCATAAAAAACATCAAAAATATTTTTTTCATAAAAAAATATTTTATTAATTAATTAGTTTAATTAAATTAGGGTAATTTAATGTTTTTTTATAATTAAAATTAATTAGATTTATGGTTTAATTTTATACTTAACCTAATTTTTCCTTAAAAATAACATAAATATTTTCTCAATTTAGATTTTTAGGTCGTCTAATTATTTCTCACATTTAATTTACCGCGCGTTTTTAATTTCCTTTTTTTTAATTATTTGTAACTGCTCCGAGTTTGTAATAGATTTAAATAGGATTTCAATTTCGCATTTTATTTTCAGTCTAAATAATTATGTATTTGCCCAAAGCCATGTAATAGCTAGGACTCTAATTTCTCGCATTTTAATTCCCGTAAATTATAAACTGCCTAGATGTATGTATAGGATTGTATGAAAATACAAACTGAAATAAAAACAATAGAAAACCCTAATTGTGCAAAGATAATTAACTGGAAAAAATACACTTGCACATGTCCATTCTTAGGGTTTACTCCACTTGGTTGCCTCAGAAATAATGGTCGTGTCCCTCGAATGTAGGGGTACCTTAGAAATTACCCGCGATTCAAGATCGTCATAAAGATAATAATCCCTATTTGTCCCTCGAGTTGCCTACGAATTGATCTTATGACGATAGTCCCTTCAAAATTCTAAGGTATCTTTACTTGTTGCCTTCAGAGACCATTTCGTCCCTTCGAACGTCCATTTACAACTCCGACGATGGTGCTACCTATTCCTTAATAATAGGATAGCGCTGTCTAAAGGAAAACGAACAGAACTTTTTCGAGTAGGTAGATTAGTTCTTAGGTACTTGTTCAAACAAAGATTTTCACACAAACACCTTTCAAAACAGTTTCAAAAACCACTTCGTCACACTCTTGAGGACCGATACAAGGGTTATCACGAAGTAAACAAAACTTTCCAAAACAAGCACACACAAGCAATTTTAAAAAATGAGCAAATTACCTAAGAGACCGTGGAAAAAGACTGATAAAAAGGGTGCTAACACCTTTCCTTTCTATAATCTACCCCCCGCACTCAGAAACATTCTCTAAAAAAGGTTTTTTCTATTCTTTTTCCTTTTCCTCGGTTGGATGAAATAAAAGTCGGTGGTGATTCTTGCTTACCCCAACATTTGCGAATAGAAAATGCAAACCAGTATATTAGTCGGTTCTGCCACCGTATCACAGGTTTGAATGAGGTTAATGACTTTTAGTCTAAAAAAAATATGTCAAAGTATGATTAAATTGATTAAAAATTTAATTGAGAAAAAGGTTTTGAAGATGCATGGACATAAGTTCAAGTTTATTATAAAAGCGGTTTAAGTTTAAAAACAAGAAGATTTTTGAAATGGAGGGAAAGGATTTTGAAATTAAAGAAGATGTGAGGAGATGAAGAGACTATCCTATGTACACAAAGTAAAATCTAAGGTAAGGAAATGTCTAACCAACAAGAAGCCAACACTTGACATTATGAAGTTAATGTAGAATTTTCATCCTTTGGATTAAAATCCACAAGTACCAAATAGACCAAGAGCATACCAATCATCCATGTGAAAATAAACCACAAGCCAAAAAGTATCAAAGAAACTCCAAGGTTTTAAACCCAAAGCAAGGTCTTCAATATTAAGTCAATGTGCCATTTAGATCACTTAAGGCCAACATAAACTTTCAAATTGATCAAAAAGAAAAAATAAAAGAAAGAGGGATAAAAATATGATGAATTTCATAGTAAATGATCAATGGTGATTGAATATTGAACTTAGTGTGAGTGCAACTTCACTATTAGATGTTTTGTATGATGTCAAAACTCAAAAAGCTAGCATTTCAGTATGGTGGACAACATCCTTATGTCTTGTTGAAATCCCTGGCATTAGAGGTCTTAGGAATCATTTAAAACAACTTTAAAATTTGTCTCAATCATGAAAAATCAGTTTTTGCACAAAATCAGCACTTATGTGTCTACTTGAAATTTCTATGTGTCGACACATAAATTCTACATCTGCATTTTATTAAATGTTTCAGTATGTGTCGACACATACGATTTATGCGTCATCACATGTACTAATTTTAAATCTTTCATCATTTCTACTTTTAAATAGAGGCATATGTGTCGACACATACGATTTATGTGTCAGCATATGTATTGCATTATTAAAGCTTTTAGCCTCTGTTTTGCATGTGTCGGCACATACTATTTTGTGGGTCATTTTTTCAATATGAAAGTACCCTCTTTTACCTCAAAATATTTCAACTATAAATATATTATTCATGCATCATTCCAACTGGATGATACCATAAAATTAGCCTATATTTCTTCTTCTTCTTCAACCTTCTAATCTATACATACAAACCAACATTACATTGTAATGATGTTCCGTCGGGGTGCCATCAAGATGAAGAATTATGGATTTGCAATTGGTTTGGGTTGAGATTTGTAGGGGTCTTCATACAATAAAAAACATTTGGGTTTCTCCTCTAAAATCATTTGTTGAATTGGGGGTTTTCGTGCAAGATCTTGCGAGAAGGAATCGTCCATGTGAAAAATCCCTTGGAGTCTTTAAAATCTTTTCAAGGAACCTTATAGTGTTTGAAATATTTTTAAGGAAGTATAAAGAGTTGGATAATATAATCGGTGATCTTGTGTTGATAGTGTGTAATCGGATTTACTCGAGTGAAAAATCCCTTGGAGTGTTTGAAATCCTTACAAGAAACCTTTTCAAGGAAGTAACTTAAGCCGCGAATAGGTTGCATCTATCGATATTGGTCTTGTTTAAGATCAAAAGAAGAGAAGGGGTTGAATCGACATCAAACTGTTATGTTTTGTATAGTTTCTCTAGAACACTTCTCTTGTATTCATACTTTTGCAAAGTAAGAAAATATCTCAATTCTGCATTGGAGTTGGACGTAGACGTACCCACATGCAAGGAAGAAAATGAGGAACTGTGTAGACAAATCCTTGTGTCTCTTTTCTTTTATCGCTTTTACTTACTTTAATATTCTTCAATAATTTTTTCAAATAACATCGAGTAATTTATCGATGCGTAGGAATTTTCTGAAAATGTTTTTGTTTTGAATTATGTGTTGAGTTTCTAATAATCACTTTTGATTAAGTGCTTTTTCATATCAACACAACACAAAGGAAAATTCTGAAACTTTGATTTCACGCCAAGTGTTTGACAAATTGTTTATCTTGTTTAACTCAAAGGAAAATTACAATGTTCTATCTCTTACTCTCATTTACTCTCTATGTGAAATTTGTTGAATGTGTTTGTTTGATTGATCAATTCGTATAGAATTTTTCTTTGATTGTTAAAGTTTAAATTGATTTGTTGATTAGATTATAATCACTTTGATTTTAAGTTCTTTTTCATATCAACTAAGCTCAAATAAAATTCTTAAAAATTGATTGCGCGCGACATGTTCGATAAAGTGTCGAGTTATGTTTTTAAAATGATTTCATTGTGTGATACAGTGGCAAAACCGACTGTTATACTGGTTTTGGATTTTTTATTCACAAATTTTGCGATAAGCAAGAGTCTCCACCAAATTTTATTTTATCCAACAAAGGAAAGGGTGAAAAGAACAGAAAAATACCTTTTTCGAGAGTTTCTGGGTAAGAGGGTAGATTATGGAAAGGGAAGGTGTTAGCACCCTTTCCATCCGTGGTTTTCTACGGGATCTTGGATACTTGATCATTTTTGAAAATTGCTTTCGTTTTTGTGTGTTTTGAAAAGCATGTTTGCTTTATGATAACTCTTGTATCAGTCCTCAAGAGTGTTGATAAAGTGTTTTTGAAAAATGTTTTGAAAGTGTAATGTGAAAAAGTTGTTTTTGAGCAAGTACCTAACAGTTATCTACCTACTAAAAAAATGTGTTATTTTCCTCCTTTCCTTTAAATAGAGCTATCCTACTATTAGTGAGTAGGTAGCTGTGATCAGTGGATCTGGAACTGACTGTTTGATGCTGGTTCGCGAAATGTCGCGGAAGCAAGAGTCGCCACCGTCTTTTATTTTCTCCAACATGGAAAGGACAAAAGCACAGAAAAATTCCTTATTGAGATTAACTCTCGGTTCGGGAGGTAGATTTATAGAAAGGGAAGGTGTTAGCACCCTTTCTATCCATGGTTATCCATGGGCTCTTAGATACTTGCTCATTGTGTTTTCAAAATGTTTGTTTGCTTTTCAAGGTGAGTGGGTTTGAAAAAGTTTCTTTTAAAATTTCAGTTCGACTCTTGTATCAGTCCTCAAGAGTGTTTGAAAAGTTATTTTGAAAGCTTTTTGCAAAGTGTCGGTGTGAAAAGGAGTTTTTGATTTGTTTTGAATTAGAGCAAGTATCTACGAGTCATCTACCTACCCTAAGGAATTAGTCTATGTAAATGTCCTTAAGGTAGTGCCATCCCACCATTGAGAGGTAGGTAGCACCACCATTGGAGGTGTTCGGGTCAATTCGAGGATTAGGGACAGTGTGGTCACCAGAGCAATAGGAGGATACCTTAGAAGCTACCCCCATGCCATGTTCATGGACATGAGGACTTACTAAAACGTCCTCTACTCGACGACCACGTTTCGAGGGGCAAGGCAACAGTGAGGCGTACCCTAGGAGTGGTGTGTGATTTGTGTGTCATTTTCAGTTATATTTGTCTTGATCATGCATTGAGTGTTCTACGCTTTGATTTTATTTGAGCATACATTCTTCCATGTGATTATTAGCAGTTAAGGGTGCGGGAATTAAAATGCGGAAAGATAAAGGTCCTACGCTATTACAAGGCGCGAGTCTACAACGCCAAATTAAACCAAGACCCGATTTGAATGAAAGAAAAGTACGAAAAATAAATGTCCTAATTAACTATTACAAGGCTTTGGGGCAAATACATTACATTCATAAAAGAGATAAAAATAAACGCGCGAAAAGAAAATAAGAATCGAGAGTGCGAGGGCGTTGGACCCTTTGAGGAAATTAAATTGAAATTATTAAATTAATTAAATTAAATAAAGGAAAGGACTTATTTTTTATGTTTTTTTTGTATTTGTGAAATTAAAGAAAATTAAATGGAATTAAAACCCTAATTCTAAGCATTTTTAATTATTAAAGAAATAAACTCAAGTTTGACCTAATTTAACCTAATTATTTAATGACAATTTTATTTACAAAAATAATTAATTATTAATAATAAAGATGATAAGGAAATAAATTATTTATTGAGAAAAAGAATAAAAAAGCTAAAAGACCTATTTTTATATTTTTTAATTATTTAAGAAAGAAACATTAAAGTTAAAAACCTAAAATTAAAACTAAATTGATTGTTAAATTTATTTACAAAAATAGTTAGTGAATTAAATAATAAACATATTTTATTGTTTTATGATTTTATGATTTTTATGTTATAAGGAATTATTTTTATGAATTTAAAACAAATTGAAAAGAATTAAAATTAAAGAGGAAAATTAGAAAGAAAATAAATATACAAACAGGGGGGGTTTTCTGGCCCAGTAGGAGGTGTATGCAAGCAATCTGGCCCACTCAATCCCAGGCCTTGTTTGACTTTTGATGGTCACGTGTAGACCCCTTGACTAAAGTACATGATGGAACTCACGTCCTGGCTCTTGGATTGGTCTCAGGGACACATGGCAAGCATATGCGTTGGGGCGTATGGTGAACTGTAGGACGGCCAGTGTACCTGAACATATTGCAAAAAAAAATATTAAGAGTATAGGGGACCTGGGAATCGAACCCAGGTCCTAATGCTTGTAAACACTCCTTTCCACCAACTGAGCCAGCGCATTCATTCATAAGCATTGTGGAACATAATTATTATATACAAAAAGTGCCAATATTCTGGAATAAAAGAAAACTCGCGCCAATTATTTGAACGCACCATTCATGTCCCTCCACGCATCATCTTCTTCCATTGTTCTGAAACAAAAAGCAATTAAATAGCGGGGGTTTTAAACCCCCACAAACTGAAAACGTGAAAATAGTGAATAGCTGTGTAATTAATATAAAAAAGGCGCGATGACATCAATCGTTTCGTCTTGTTCTGACGAATTTGCCTGTATTAATTTGATGGTCCAATTTTCCTTTACGTGAAAAACCCTAAATCAAGGTTTCTAGAACCCTAACGTGCGTTCATGGTGGATTATGGTACAGGCGGCCATTCTTCAATTGGGCGGTACCATTAGCTTCAGAGCAGTCATGTTAGTACAAATCAACAAGAAAAATGCATGGATAATGCGTGTAAATCAAAATACGAATATGCAAATTTTAGAAGAAAGTCCAGCTTCTATCTACCAATTCTTTGAGTATGGAAGCGTGATTTTGATTGGGATAGATTCCTGGTAACCTTGGCAAGCTTGTGGGATGGTTCTTTTGCTTTGAATTGCGCTGGAACTGTGAAAACAGTTTTGAGTTTTTTATGAAAATAATGCAAAGTTGTTTGGTGTTCTTGGGCGCAGCTTTCTTGTGTCTAGCATTAGGGTTGCATTGTGTATATGTATGTCAATGAATTAGGTCACAAACAAAGCCCAAAAGTCCATGTTTTAATGCTTTTCAAATTTGTGATTTTCATGAATCTTTTTCAATCTTTTTCATGTCCTTTTGATGCCAATAATTTCCAATCACCTTGATTCTTTCCTTATTGAATAGTGCACGAAATCTTGAGTGAATTCTATGCACAAAAAGATTTGAAAAGCATGGATTAGTATTTTTCTTATAATTAATTTTAATTAAATGAATTAAATAGATTAAATATTCAATTAATTAATTAAAAATAGGAAAATAACTCCCCTTTGGGTCAATGGGTCGTTCATAGCTTTTGGGTGATGATTCTTGGAAGAAATTGAGGCCCATTAGCAATTTTGAGGTATTTGAAGTAAAGTTGACTTTTCAAAATTCCCAAAAATTTCCCAACTTCCACAAGGCATATCTTGCTCAATTTTTAAGCTTTGATCATGTTCTTGGACATTTTGGAAAGGTCTTGAAGTCCTCTAACCAATGCCTTTGGTCCCATGTCATTTTTATTTACCAATCTCAAGTTATGGTCTTTGACTTAAAGTCCCTTTTTGTTGACTTTTGAAAATGACCTATAATGTTGAAATTGATAACTTTTTGTGAGATCATTTCTTGGACTTGAAGTGTGAAGATGAGTTGTAGGAAATGTCATTCTCTTCAAAATGATCTTTGGATGGAATTTTTTTGATAAACCATGTGGAAGTTATGCCTTGGTCAATTTGCAGTTGACTTTTTCAACTGTCCAAAAATAGAAACTTTTGCATCTTGAGACTTTTTGAGCCATGCTTTGAGAATCATGATCAAGAATTGATCAAATGATGTTTGTGGCTTCAAAATAAGATGTTGACCAAAAATTTTGACTTTTGACTGTCAAATGACCATTTTGCCCCTGCAGTTGACTGTTGAGCAATTAGGGTTTTTGACTGTGCAGTTTTGTGATGTAAGTCTTGAAACTTGGCATAAGGATGCTTGACAATGTTTATAGGCATGTGGGACTTGTTTGGACCCTTGGAAACTTCAATTTCTTTGCCAGAACCAAAACCCTAGTTTTTGACTGTTAAGAGGCCATTGAACTGTGCAACCCTTGGGAGATTTTGAAGCATGCTCTTTGCACATCTTGAAGAATATGGGAGGGCAAATTTTGGGGTACAACAGTTGCCCCTGTTCAATCTTCTTAGACCTGAGGATGTAGATTGGCTTGCGTGCCTTTCGTGATCCGAAGGTGGAAGATGATTGAACACTAGAGTGCCCAGAAATTTGCGCTCACATGTTAGCAGTGTGATGGTGGGAATGGGCTTACAGATGCCATTTGGAGATTGATGGATAGGAAGATGGGCTTACAGATGCCATCAGGGTTTCGATCGTGCAAGAGATTCTTTAGCGAGAACTTGCGTACCTGAAAAAGAAAATGATTACCTGGCCTGTTACAGGAGCTGGTCTTCAGACTCTTTATATAGACGCACCCTGGTTGGTTACAGGAACCAGGTCTGGAGCTTCAAACGGTGATGAATGAATCGGGGATGGTTACCACCTCAACGGAGCGATGAGAGAACCTCGGGTGATTACTACCTCAACAGTAATGATGAGAAAATCTGGGGCGATTACTATCTCAACAGTAACGATGAGAGAATCTGGGGCGATTACTACCTCAACAGTAACGATGAGAGAATCTGGGGCGATTACTACCTCAACAGTAACGATGAGAGAACCTGGGGAGATTACTACCTCAACAGTAACGGTGAGAGAATCTGGGACGATTACTACCTCAACAGTAACGCTGAGAGAATCTGGGGCGATTATTATCTCAACAGTAACAATGACAGAATTTGGGGCGATTACTACCTCAACAGTAAGGATGAGAGAATCTGGGGCGATTACTACCTCAACAATAACGATGAGAGAATCTGGGGCGATTACTACCTCAACAGGAACGCTGAGAGAACCTTGGGCGATTACTACCTCAACAGGAACGCTGAGAGAATCTTGGATGTCTTCTACTGGGATAAGAATCAGGGAGATCTTAGGGTCGATATGACTGAACCGGAGAAGGCCTTTGACTGGACAAGAATCAGTAAAATCTTAGGGTCGATTTAACTGAACCAAGCGAGGTCTTGGAATAACTTCAACTGGATAAGAGTCAGGGAGATCTTAGGGTCGATCTGACTGAACCAGAGAAGGCCTTTGACTGGATAAGAATCAGAAAAATCTTAGGGTTGATTTAACTGAACCAAGCAAGGTCTTGGAATATCTTCAACTGGATAAGAATCAGGGAGATCTTAGGGTCGATCTGACTGAACCAGAGAAGGCCTTTGACTGGATAAGAATCAGGAAAATCTTAGGGTCGATTTAACTGAACCAGGCTAGGTCTTGGAATATCTTCAACTGGATAAGAATCAGGGAGATCTTAGGGTCGATCTGACTGAACCAGAGAAGGCCTTTGACTGGATAAGAATCAGGAAAATCTTAGGGTCGATTTAACTGAACCAGGCTAAAGTCTTAGACATAGCTGAGAACTTAACTGGATCTTTCCTGAAAGGTAAAGGTCAGTCATATGCAATGCATGATATGGATCAAGCAATGATGTTCTCAACATAAATGAGATTGTAAGGTATGATGCGTTTATGCATGTATCATGATGTATGTGATGTTTTTGAATGTATGTTTTCGTCTTAGGAAAATAAATCCTTGACGGGTGCCGGGAAGTTAAATCCTGGGCTGATGTAGAGCTTCTGTTTCCACTGGGGAGTGATGGTTGCAAGAATACCGGTAGGAAAAGATAACTCCATTAGGGAATAAACTTGGCGAATGGATTACTCTGCGGGGAGAAAATTTATTCTAGCAATCTTGCTGGGGAGCAATACTCTGTGGGGAGAGAGGTACTTTGCTGGGATGTTTGATGATAACTTCGCTGGGGGATACCATTGTTATGTTGGAAGTTTTAAAAGACTCCGCTGGGGATAGGAAGACTTCACTGAGGACGATCTTTCTGTGGCTTTTGGCTGAGGATAACCCAGTTATATCCTGGTAGGGAAATAACCTTTGCATAAAGCCGGGAGACGCATTCGTGCTCTGTAGGGGGGAAGCTTCCAGAATATACTGGGGATAAGCTTCCTGCTGGGGAGATGATTCAAACTTTCCTGGGGAAATCTTGAACTATACTGGACTCTCCTGGGGAAATTTTGAGATACAATTTTTGTAAGTTGAAAGAGGGAACCTATGTAGGGTTGCCTGATGATGGGTTCGTGTAAAACCGCATCTTGGAAAGAAGGAACCTGTGTAGGGTTACTGATGACGAGTTCGTGTAAAACTGCATTTGGAATTGAAGGAAACCTGTGTAGGGTTTATTGATAATGAATCTGTATAAGACTTCTGGAGGAACCGGGGTAAGGTTTCTTGAGATGGGTCCGTGTAAGACTTTTGGAGGAACCGGGGTAAGGTTACTGCAGGATAAGTTCGTGTAGAACTTCTTGATGAATCGGGGTAAGGTCATCTTGAGGTAAGTCCGTGTAAGACTTCTTGATGAACCGGGGTAAGGTCATCTTGAGATAAGTCTGTGTAAGACTTCTGGAGGAACCGGGGTAAGGTTACTTGTGGAGGGTGAGTCCGTGTAAGACTTCGTCTGAAAATTGAGAAGGAACCGGTGTAGGGTTACTTTGATGATAAGTCCGTGTAAGACTTTTTCTGAAAGAAAAGGAACCGGTGTAGGGTTTCCTGTGGATGAGTCCGTGTGAGACTTTGTCTGAAAGTTGAGAAGAACCGGTGTAGGGTTGCCTGATGATGATCAAGTGGATGATTGTCCTGTTTGGTTTCGGATGTTAACCCACGATCTGGAATTTGTAAAGGTAGATGGTAATCATCTTTGTATTAACCTTTCCTTGGTACTTTGGTTGACAGAGCAACTGGATCGCCTGGACGACTCATTATTGCCCCTGTTTCTGAGGTGAGGGGAAAAGATACCTTGTGGAGGTGCTGGATGACTGCCGATTGACAAATCTTCCCTTTGGTAGGCAAGTGACGAGATGCCGGGACATAGTCGTACATTTTGATCCCTAACTTTTTCCTGGACCGCCCTTTCGGGTTTTCAGTCCACCAGGATACCCATTTTTGCCCAAGCCGCCTTTTCAGGTTTTCGACTTGCCGAGTGTACAGATTTTTCATTTTCATCCCTTATTTTGCCCGAACCCTTTTGGTTCGCCGGGAAGCCCTTATTTTTGCCTAGGTGTGTCAACCTAGCGGGTCTTTGATTATGCGTAGTATTCTTTCGACTATGTCCATGCTCTTAGAATGCAGGGAGGTGCCCCTGGCTGCTTGTGTTGCCATATTACCAGAAGATGTCTGATCGTGCAAGATTCGTTGCTGGAATGCCCCAAGTGACTCAGGCAGAGATTTGCCCCAGGCTATTTGGCCTTTGAGAGATTCTCCAAATCTTTATTGGACTGCCCCAGATGATAGACCATGATCATGTCATGCCCCTTGATTGGAGGTGCTTTCTTCCACTGGAGGTGACTCTTTTGTTGAGAAGATTTTTGTTCATAGGATATTCGTCGTGCGAATTTCTCTATTGTTCAAATAACTAGTCATATGTAAACAATGTTATTTTAAGAATGCAAAAGCTTAATGTCTATCTTGAAATTTGGAAAAATGCATTTTTTGTAAAAGCAAGTGAGTTTTGTAAAGATATGATGTCAACTCAGTATTTTACAGTAAGCCTTAAGGAGTCAGGATACCTTTTGTAACAGTATGCTTTCGAATTAACTCGTGCTTCAGCTAGGACTTTTGAGGGTTATAACGTGGTCTGGTTCATGGTTTAAGAAACAAAGGATAAAGGCTCAAATTATTTGTACCCACCCGCTCTTCGTGATGTTCTTCAAACCTAAGCTCAGTTGATCATGCGTTAGACCTTGTTTGAGTCTTTGTCCTGATGTTCCAATGATGGTTCAGATATTGATGATTTATTCTGAATAGGCAGTCATTTTTGTTTTTGTTGAGGGTTTGTATGACCTCTTTCTTTTGATTTCACTATCCCTAAATTTTTCCTGAAATGTTTCTTTTGTGATTACAGTCAGCGGGATGCCCCAGTTTGTAAGTCTCCTTCATAGGTTTTGACTTAATGGGTTTTTATTTTTGAGATATAATGGTTGCCTATCCTTATGATTGTTCGGAACCGTCAGTGTCTTTTTTTTTGTAAGGACCTCTTTGGTGCCATTTGTTATGCACTTGGATCAACTGAGAGAACTACCCTGCCCCAGGTTATGATAAAGGGTTTTAATTTTCAAAAAGAAAAACTCCTACTTCTTTGGCTCAGAGGGGTTGACGAGGGATTATCTTCCTTATAACTCCAGTGTTTAGGGATTGAAACAATGCCTGTACCTCATCAGCGGGGTCTGTTCAAAAGCATACTGTAGATTGCGGTATCGTTTTCGTCATCCTCCCTCAAGAGGCTTAGAATTGTTAACCGAGCGTTGAACATCACAAAAATATGAAAACAGTTTTAAGCATAGTAAACATAATTACTTCAAAACAGACACGTGTAATGCATTAATGAAATAACAAAGTTTGACATGAATAAAATGTTTGAACAATCAAAGCAAAATACAACTTGAACATTCGAATGAACAAAAGTTTTCTAGTCTCAGGGCTTGTCACTTCAAATGGTGAGCCTTGGAGGGATGGTAGAAAAACTCAGCCTGACCATCTTGCGTGAACTCCAATGCTCCTTCATCAATCAGGTCCTGGATCTTGTTCTTCAGAGCCCAACACTCATTTGTATCATGTCCTGGACTGGCAGAGTGGTAGGCACACCTTTTATTGGGATGATAGGTAGGAGATGATTTGTTGGGGTTCCGGGGATGAGCTCTTAATGTGATCAGATTCAATCTCAACAGGCATTGTAAAGCTTGAAACAGCGACATGTTGAGCTGGGTGAATTGCCTCCTGGGCTTGTCTGGCTGAAGCTAGTGAGGTTGATGCTGAATTTGTGACATTGGAGCCATTTGAGGAGCTCTCCCCTTATCTCCTTGTCTCAAAGATGGTTGAATGATGACTGGCTCTTTACCCTTAGACGTTTGCCCCAGTTGGTTACCCTGAAGCAGTTGGTTGATGAGAACTCCGAGCTCTTCTTGTCTTTGAGCTAAACCTTGAATGGCAGTCACCTGCCCCAGCATCTGGGCTTTCATTGCATCCACTTTAGCTTGCAGACGTTTCAGCCGTTCGTCCTGAGCGCTGTTCCTGACCAAAGTCCCCATGAGAAGTGTTCTCAGCTCCTCCTGCCCATTGGATAGATTCAGGAGGATTTCCCCGAACCGAGTCTCTTGAGCAAGAAGGTCCTGGTTATCTTGTTGGGAAGCCATTGCTGAAATAAACAGCGGAGAAGGTAAGTGACCTGTAAAAAGGGTACCTGTAATGCAATGATATGTATGTATGCATGTAATGTTTTCAAGGAGCTCGCGGGATAAACAAGAAAGTTTGTTAGAATTTGGATCCGGTAGCTTGATTGAAGGAACTTCATGTTGCTGAGAGTCCTTCGTCAAGGGTCAAAGCTCACCATATCTAGTGGGTCATAGCCCCTGACAACCTTGTCTAGAGGAAAATAAATCCCCTTTGCCCCTTGCTGGACAGTTGGTTCATCATCACCTGCATCACAAGCCCTTGAGATCTTTGAAATGGGTTAGTCTTCATGCAGGATGCATGCAATGGTATGATGTTATGCTATGCATGGGGTAACGTAGGTAAACCCTGTTATGAGTCTCGATTAAGGACTGTAAACAAAACCTGCAAGAACTCAAGTAAACCCTGTTATGAGTCCCAATTAAGGACTATAAACAAAACCTACAAGAAACTCAAGTAAACCCTGTCATGAGTCCCAGTTAAGGACTATAAACAAAATCTGCAAGAAACTCAAGTGTCAGATAACAAGCATGCAAGTAGTCAAGTTGGAAGGCACACAAGTCACACAAGACAAGCCCTTAAAGTTTAGGCCAGCATGAGGTCTAGGTATTACCCTCTTTCAGTTTGTTGGTTCATACCTGTCCTATCAAAAGTAACCGGGTTCTTAGAGGATCCCAATATCATTGACTAACCTCAATCGGTCATAACTCCAGCATCGCAATCTTTTCTTGCGGCCAGAACCATCACGAGAGTTTAGCCTCAATGGGCGTAGCATACTGCTACTGTTCTTATTGGCCAAGTTGTGTCATTTAAGGTTCTAAGGTCTGTTGGTGCTTAATGACTCCTCAGAAGACCCATATTCTCCTCGTTGCGACACAAGGGATATCGGTACAGACCAAGGCGCCACACCAACGTAGCCACTGCTTCACCCATGTCGGTCTACGCCGGACAGGTCCCTCACAGCTTATGCTACCTAAATAGGGTATCCCCAGATCCGGGTTAGGATCTATGTAACTCCCAAGACAGTCCCACAATGATAAAGCAAACAAGTCAAAGCAATTGAAAACACAGTGATCTTAGTCCTAAGGTACACCTCACTTTAAGATTTCCCCAGCAGAGTCTCCAGTTCTGTGATCGGTGGATCTGGAACTGACTGTTTAACGCTGGTTCGTGAAATGTCGCGGAAGCAAGAGTCGCCACCGTCTTTTATTTTCTCCAACATGGAAAGGACAAAAGCACAGAAAAATTCCTTATTGAGATTAGCTCTCGGTTCGGGAGGTAGATTTATAGAAAGGGAAGGTGTTAGCACCCTTTCTATCCATGGTTATCCATGGGCTCTTAGATACTTGCTCATTGTGTTTTCAAAATGTTTGTTTGCTTTTCAAGGTGAGTGGGTTTGAAAAAGTTTCTTTTAAAATTTCAGTTCGACTCTTGTATCAGTCCTCAAGAGTGTTTGAAAAGTTGTTTTGAAAGCTTTTTGCAAAGTGTCGGTGTGAAAAGGAGTTTTTGATTTGTTTTGAATTAGAGCAAGTATCTACGAGTCATCTACCTACCCTAAGGAATTAGTCTGTGTAAATGTCCTTAAGGTAGTTCCATCCCACCATTGAGAGGTAGGTAGCACCACCATTGGAGGTGTTCGGGTCAATTCGAGGATTAGGGACAGTGTGGTCACCAGAGCAATAGGAGGATACCTTAGAAGCTACCCCCATGCCATGTTCATGGACATGAGGACTTACTAAAACGTCCTCTACTCGACGACCACGTTTCGAGGGGCAAGGCAACAGTGAGGCGTACCCTAGGAGTGGTGTGTGATTTGTGTGTCATTTTCAGTTATATTTGTCTTGATCATGCATTGAGTGTTCTACGCTTTGATTTTATTTGAGCATACATTCTTCCATGTGATTATTAGCAGTTAAGGGTGCGGGAATTAAAATGCGGAAAGATAAAGGTCCTACGCTATTACAAGGCACGGGTCTACAACGCCAAATTAAACCAAGACCCGATTTGAATGAAAGAAAAGTACGAAAAATAAATGTCCTAATTAACTATTACAAGGCTTTGGGGCAAATACATTACATTCATAAAAGAGATAAAAATAAACGCGCGAAAAGAAAATAAGAATCGAGAGTGCGAGGGCGTTGGACCCTTTGAGGAAATTAAATTGAAATTATTAAATTAATTAAATTAAATAAAGGAAAGGACTTATTTTTTATGTTTTTTTTGTATTTGTGAAATTAAAGAAAATTAAATGGAATTAAAACCCTAATTCTAAGCATTTTTAATTATTAAAGAAATAAACTCAAGTTTGACCTAATTTAACCTAATTATTTAATGACAATTTTATTTACAAAAATAATTAATTATTAATAATAAAGATGATAAGGAAATAAATTATTTATTGAGAAAAAGAATAAAAAAGCTAAAAGACCTATTTTTATATTTTTTAATTATTTAAGAAAGAAACATTAAAGTTAAAAACCTAAAATTAAAACTAAATTGATTGTTAAATTTATTTACAAAAATAGTTAGTGAATTAAATAATAAACATATTTTATTGTTTTATGATTTTTTGATTTTTATGTTATAAGGAATTATTTTTATGAATTTAAAACAAATTGAAAAGAATTAAAATTAAAGAGGAAAATTAGAAAGAAAATAAATATACAAACAGGGGGGGTTTTCTGGCCCAGTAGGAGGTGTATGCAAGCAATCAGGCCCACTCAATCCCAGGCCTTGTTTGACTTTTGATGGTCACGTGTAGACCCCTTGACTAAAGTGCATGATGGAACTCACATCCTGGCTCTTGGATTGGTCTCAGGGACACATGGCAAGCATATGCGTTGGGGCGTATGGTGAACTGTAGGACGGCCAGTGTACCTGGACATATTGCAAAAAAAAAATTAAGAGTATAGGGGACCTGGGAATCAAACCCAGGTCCTAATGCTTGTAAACACTCCTTTCCACCAACTGAGCCAGCGCATTCATTCATAAGCATAGTGGAACATAATTATTATATACAAAAAGTGCCAATATTCTGGAATAAAAGAAAACTCGCGCCAATTATTTGAATGCACCATTCATGTCCCTCCACGCATCATCTTCTTCCATTGTTCTGAAACAAAAAGCAATTAAATAGCGGGGGTTTTAAACCCCCACAAACTGAAAATGTGAAAATAGCGAATAGTTGTGTAATCAATATAAAAAAGGCGCGATGACATCAATCGTTTCGTCTTGTTCTAACGAATTTGCCTGTATTAATTTGATGGTCCAATTTTCCTTTACGTGAAAAACCCTAAATCAAGGTTTCTGGAACCCTAACGTGCGTTCATGGTGGATTATGGTACAGGCGGCCATTCTTCAATTGGGCGGTACCATTAGCTTCAGAGCAGTCATGTTAGTACAAATCAACAAGAAAAATGCATGGATAATGCGTGTAAATCAAAATACGAATATGCAAATTTTAGAAGAAAGTCCAGCTTCTATCTACCAATTCTTTGAGTATGGAAGCGTGATTTTGATTGGGATAAATTCCTGGTAACCTTGGCAAGCTTGTGGGATGGTTCTTTTGCTTTGAATTGCACTGGAACTGTGAAAACAGTTTTGAGTTTTTTATGAAAATAATGCAAAGTTGTTTGGTGTTCTTGGGCGTAGCTTTCTTGTGTCTAGCATTAGGGTTGCATTGTGTATATGTATGTCAATGAATTAGGTCACAAACAAAGCCCAAAAGTCCATGTTTTAATGCTTTTCAAATTTGTGATTTTCATGAATCTTTTTCAATCTTTTTCATGTCCTTTTGATGCCAATCATTGCCAATCACCTTCATTCTTTCCTTATTGAATAGTGCACGAAATCTTGAGTGAATTCTATGCACAAAAAGATTTGAAAAGCATGGATTAGTATTTTTCTTATAATTAATTTTAATTAAATGAATTAAATAGATTAAATATTCAATTAATTAATTAAAAATAGGAAAATAACTCCCCTTTGGGTCAATGGGTCGTGCATAGCTTTTGGGTGATGATTCTTGGAAGAAATTGAGGCCCATTAGCAATTTTGAGGTATTTGAAGTAAAGTTGACTTTTCAAAATTCCCAAAAATTTCCCAACTTCCACAAGGCATATCTTGCTCAATTTCTAAGATTTGATCATGTTCTTGGACATTTTGGAAAGGTCTTGAAGTCCTCTAACAAATGACTTTGGTTCCATGTCATTTTGATTTACCAATCTCAAGTTATGGTCTTTGACTTAAAGTCCCTTTTTGTTGACTTTTGAAAATGACCTATAATGTTGAAATTGATAACTTTTTGTGAGAGCATTTCTTGGACTTGAAGTGTGAAGATGAGTTGTAGGAAATGCCATTCTCTTCAAAATGAGATTTGGATGGAATTTTTCTGTTAAACCATGTGGAAGTTATGCCTTGGTCAATTTGCAGTTGACTTTTTCAGCTGTCCAAAAATAGAAACTTTTGCATCTTGAGACTTTTTGAGCCATGCTTTGAGAATCATGATCAAGAATTGATCAAATTATGTTTGTGGCTTCAAAATAAGATGTTGACCAAAAATTTTGACTTTTGACTGTCAAATGACCATTTTGCCCCTGCAGTTGACTGTTGAGCAATTAGGGTTTTTGACTGTGCAGTTTTGTGTTGTAAGTCTTGAAACTTGGCATAAGGATGCTTGACAGTGTTTATAGGCATGTGGGACTTGTTTGGACCCTTGGAAACTTCAATTTCTTTGCCAGAACCAAAACCCTAGTTTTTGACTGTTAGGAGGCCATTGAACTGTGCAACCCTTGGGAGATTTTGAAGCATGCTCTTTTCACATCTTGAAGAATATGGGAGGGAAAATTTTAGGGTACAACAGTAGCCCTATCATTGGATGTTAATGGACTTTCGAAGGTACGTTTACGGTCACTAAGGAAACTGGGCAAGAACTTTTAGTAATTGTCCTAAAGTTCTAAGATCACTTATTAACCGAGGCGACATCGAAAGGGTCATCGAGGGACTTGTGATCTCTTGAACTAAAGGACATCCACTAAAATTTCTCATGTTTCAAGAATTGTGACCGTTTCCGAAGGCAACCGTAGTGGGGGTACCCTAGAGGTGCGCATGTGCGAGTGTGTTGAGACTCAGTTATTTTTTGTCTTTTTGTTAGGTTAGCTAACACTTGATTTTACTCTTTCCACACAAGCCTATTTACTAACAGTAATATAGTAAAATAATAAAGCAATAAATGTGCGGAAAATAAAATGCAGAAAAATAAATCCTAAGTAATTACACGACTTTGGGAGAGATACATTATAAAAATGCGAAAAGTAAAATCCTAATTATTATTACAAACCAGTAGGCAGTTACAATAATAAAAATATTCGAAAGTAAATAAACGCGCATGAAATGAAAATACGTCTAAAATCCTAAGTGAAAGGAAATTTTTTTGTTTGTAAGTCTATTCAATTTTAGTTTTTTATGAAAATATTAAAATAATTCATTAATTGACAAAATTAATATTAATAGTAAAAACTAAAACCTAATCTTTGTTGTGATTTTTTATTTTTAATGTTGATTAAAAACTAGAAGAAACAAAGTAATGAAAAAGATAAACTAAATGGAACAAGCAGTAAAAAGAAAAGGGGTAATTTGCAGGATGCAGGCCTGGATCGAAAGGCCTAAGGTTGCCTTTCAATCCAAGTGAAAAGGCTGATCGAAGGTGCCTAATAATGGTACATGATATACTCCTTCGATCTGGGACATTGGATCTGCAAGCGAGTTTGTTAGAAAAACCCCAAAATGTATGACCTGGGTATCGAACCTAGGTCCTTCGATTCCCTCTCTAATTCGAATCTGAAGTTATTTCGTCTTGAAATACCAAGAATCCTGAGATTTGAATCTGGGTTTAAAAATGGCAGAAGGTTCTTGTGTCACCCAGTTTGAAGCTTGCTGGTTCGTAGCCCTAAACAGTATTCCTACAAAATGAACAAATGTTAGAGATCTAGGGGGGACCTTACCTCCTAGTTCGAACCTCTTCTTAACTCGAAACTCTCCTTAATTCAAATTGGGGTTCGTGTTGTCCTGAAACACCAAGAATCCTGAGATTCGGAGGAACCAAATTCACGTGCCCTAACAACGGCAGGTCTGTGAGGATTGTAACATGTCTAATGCTTCATTACAAACACGCACAAACATATTAGAATGAATAAATGCGCTTAGATTAAGAAATTGAATTTTAGAATTATACCTATGGCCGATATGCTTCAATCTGCAGCTTTGGGTGTGGAGATGTTTGCTTAGGAGTTGGTGTGGACTCCTGGATGGCTCAGGAACACGAATCTAGTATTCGTTTGGACTGAGGGTGCCTGCAAAACGTGTTTCGATTGGGACACTTTTGTGATTTTTTGAGAAATATGGTGTTGCAATGTGATCTGTGTGATGCAGTATGCGTGCGTGTGAGTTACCCCCCCCCCCCCCCCCCCCCCTATTTTGTGTTTGACATCTTGTATTTATAGATGGTGGAGGAGATAAGGAAACATGGCATTAAAGACCAGCCATTAACAGGGCTTTGAAAAAGAGAATCACACAAATTAAAATATTTCCATTTTGAGATATTTCATGCCATTTTGGGATTCTGATTGAACTTAGACATGTTAATTTGGCGCCTTGCTCGAATTTGAAAATATTCAGAGTTTCCCTCTTCAGAGCTTCGTCGATCAACCCTTGTTCTTGTGATGATCCTAAGTCCTGATTCGAATTTCCCAGAACTTCCCTTATCAGAACTTGTTTGATCAACCCTTGTTCTCTTTGATGGTTATGAACTTGACCATTCGAAACATTATCTTATTGACTGGTAGAAGTGTTGTTCTGCTCTCTTCGATGGCTCTAAGTCCTGATTTGAATTTCCCAGAACTTCCCTTATCAAAACTTCTTTGATTAGCCCTTGTTCTTTATGATGGTTCTGAACTTGACCAATCGAAATATTATCTTATTGACTGGTCGAAGTGTTGTTCTACTCTCTTCGATGGCTCTAAGTCCTATTTCAAATTGCCCAGAACTTCCCTTATCAGAACTTCTTCGATCAGCCCTTGTTCTCTTTGATAGTTCTGAGTTCTGATTCGAAGTGTTCAGAACTTCCCTCATCATGACGTTTTAGATTAAGACACCTCTGCACTGATATGCCATTTGAAGGATACTTTTCTCTGATATGCCAATTGAAGGACACTTCATTCTTATGTTCCAATCAAAGGAAACTCTGATGTTCCAATTTAAGGACACTCTGATGTTCCAATTGAAGGACACCCTGATGTCCCAATCGAAGGAAGCTCTGATGTTCCGATCGAAGGAAGCTCTAATGTCCCAATCGAAGGAAATTTCATTCAACTTCAAATTTTACTTTTCTCAAGCAAATGTTTGCAACCACCCATGTAAGAGAATATCTTGAAAGAAAATTAAAGGGGAAATTTTGGGGTACAACTGCTGACCCTGTTCAATATTCTTAAACCTGAAGAATTAGATTAGTTTGTCTGCCTTTCGTGATTTGAAGGTGTAAGATTATTTAACACTAGAGTGACCAGAAATTTGCACTCGTCTGAAGTGATACTATTGGTGGATAATATCGGGAATGGGATTATAGATGCCATTTGAAAAAAATGACAGAGAGTTGTCGGAGATGGGCTTAGAGATGCCACCCAAAGAAGATGACGAAGAGTCGTCGGGGATGGGCTTAAAGATGCCATCTAGAATAGATGTTGACTTCATGAGAGATTCCTTTGTGGGGATTCCTGTTATTGTCGTTTGAGGAGGACTCCACTAAGGAATGTTGGTCTCTTTCTTGGGAAATAGAGTCTAGGAGCTTCAGTTGTCCATGGCTCTACTAAGGGGTTATCTCTGGATTGGAGAGATGAAAGTTTGTTGTTTTCTGGTTGAAATCCAGGCTTCGTAGTAATTTTCTAGGGAGAATGAAATTAACTGCTATCTGGACATGTATCAGAAGAAACCTGTGTAGGGATGTTTCAGGATGAGTTCGGGTAAGACTTCATTTGGATGTGTATGAGAAGGAACCTGGGTAGGGCTGTTTTAGGAGATATATGAGAGGGATCCTGGGTAGGGCAGCTTCAGGATGAGTCAGAGTAAGACTGCATCTGGAAATTGTAAGAAGAAACCTGGGTAGGGTTGCCTCAGGATGAGTCAGTGTAAAACTGCATCTGGAAATTGTGAGAAGGAACCTGGGTAGGGTTGCCTCAGGATGAGTCTGTGTAAAACTGCATCTGGAGATTGTGAGAAGGAACCTGGGTAGGTTGCTTCAGGATGAGTCCGTGTAAAACTGCATTTGGAAATTCAAGAGAAGGAACCTGGGTAGGGTTGCCTCAAAAAGAGTCTGTGTAAAACTGCATCTGGAAATTAAAGAGAAGGAACCTGGGTAGGGTTGCCTCATGGATGTCCCATATAAAGTTGTATTTGGAAGTCAGAAGAAACATGTGTAAGATTGCTTAATGAAGAGCCCGTATAAAGTTGTATTTAGAAGTCAGAAGAAACCCGTGTAAGATTGCTTCATGATGAGCATGTGTAAAGCTGTATTTGGAAGTCAGAAGAAACCCGTGTAAGATTGCTTCATGTTGAGCCCGTGTAAAGATGTATTTGGAATTCAGAAGAAACCCGTGTAAGATTGCTTCATGATGAGCCGGTGTAAAGCTATATTTGGAAGTCATAAGAAACCCATGTAAGATTGCTTCATGATGAGCCCGTGTAAAGCTGTATTTGGAAGTCAGAAGAAACCCGTGTAAGATTGCTTCATGTTGAGCCCGTGTAAAGCTGTATTTGGAAGTCATAAGAAACTCGTGTAAGATTGCTTCATGATGAGCCCGTGTAAAGCTTTCTTTGGAAGTCAGAAGAAACCCGTGTAAGATTGCTTCATGTTGAGCCCGTGTAAAGTTGTATTTGGAAGTCAGAAGAAACCCGTGTAAGATTGCTTCATGATGAGCCTGTGTAAAGCTGTATTTGGTCGTACAGATAATTACTCTTTTTTGTTTCAGGAGCTAATCCTGGACCTGTTGAAAATTGTTGACGATAAATTTTTGTTTATTGATTTTTCCTGAAAAGGTAAAGCGTTAGCTATATGCAATGTCATGATGTATGAAATGCATTATGTAATGGTGTTCTCAAAATAAATGAGGTTGGGAGGTGTGCATTTTTATTGTAGGTGCTATGACGTTTGTAGAATGATGTATGAATGAAATATCTGAATGTATCAGTTATTCTATTACAGCGCTCTTGAATCAGGGAAAACAAACCCCTAATTACAGCTGGCGATGAAGAATGTAGGTCTTCATATTTTGTTGAAGCTGAAATGCTGGGAGATGATCTTCCGTTGTTAGAGAAATAAACTTTTTTGGGGAAGGAAAGCTATGTGCACTGCCTGAGGATTTTGTGAAATCCTATTGGGGAATCTTGAGAAGTTTGACGACTTTACTGGGGAAAACCTGATGTCGAAGCAGTAGTTAGAAATTATTGTTCTACAGGGGATACAAGAACACCTGACATCACTTGGTTGTAAGTTGAGGATATGGCAGTGACTTTTTAGTAAGATGCCCCTGCCTCTGTATCTGCTGGAGAATGTACATGTGGAGCCTTTGTGGGTGGTTTGAGTGACATCCCGACTCCTAGGGTGCTTGCTAAATGCTGATCGGGATTGTGATCGGTGGAAATAGAACTGACTGTTTTTAGCTGGTTCGCAAAATGTCGCGGAAGCAAGAGTCGCCACCGTCTTTTATTTTCTCCAACATGGACAGGACAAAAGCACAGCAAAATTCCTTATGAGATTGTTTCTCGGTTCGGGAGGTAGATTTATAGAAAGGGAAGGTGTTAGCACGCTTTCTATCCATGGTTATCCATGGGCTCTTAGATACTTGCTCTTATGTTTTCAAAATGTTTGTTTGCTTTTCAAATGTGAGTGGGTTTGAAAAAGTTTCTTTGAAAGATTTCTGAATGACTCTTGTATCTGTCCTCAAGAGTGTTTGAAAAATTTGTTTTGAAAGCTTTTGAAAGTGTCGGTGTGAAAAGATTTTTGATTTGTTTTTTAGAGAGCAAGTATCCATGAGTCATCTACCTACCCTAAGGAATTAGGCTGTGTAGAAGTCCTTAAGGTAGTGCCATCCCACCATTGAGAGGTAGGTAGCACCACCGTTGGAGGTGTTCGGGTCAATTCGATTGTAGGGACAGTGTGGTCACCGAAGCAACAGTTAGGACACCTTAGAAGCAACTCTAATGTCCTAGATCCCTTTTTTTTAATCCGAGGCAACCGTTTCGAGGTAACTGTTTCGAGGCAACTGGATCTTGGACATAAGAGCGACCGCTAAAACGTCCTATACTTGACGACCACGTTTCGAAGGCAATGAGTGAGGCGTACCCTAGAAGTGGTGTGTGTATTGTGTGTTGTTTTCATGTTATGTTTTATCTTTGATCATGGCATTGTGAGCTACGAGTTGTTTTTAATTACCATACATTCTTTCATGCAATTTAGAAGCTAGAAGTGCGGGAAATTAAAAGACGGAAAGGTAAAAGCTACGCTATTACAAGGCGCGGGTCTATACATCGCCAAAATACAAATACCCGTTTTTGATAAAAGATGCGGAAAGTAAAAAATGCCGTAAACCTAATTACTATTACATCCGGAAAACAGTTACATAATAATCACTAAAAGAAATAATGCGCGAAAAGAAATAAACTGAACGTCCGAGGGTTTTGGACCCTTTGCTTGAAATTAAATTAAATTAAAGCCTAATTAATTATTTAATTAAAGAAAAGAAAGTGTTTTTTATGTTTTTTGTATTTATGAAAAAAAGAAAATAAAATCAAGAGGAAACCCTAATTCTATGCAATTTTATTTAATTATGAATGAAAACATTAAAGTTAACCTAATTTAAGCTAATTAATTAATTTACATGTTTTTTACAAAAATAATAAATAATGATGAAAATAATTATTTAAGAAAAAGATAAAAAAATGTCAAAACCTAATTCTATATGATTTTTATTTATTAAGAAAAGTATTAAACCTAAATTAAACTAAAGTTAATTGTTAGTTATTTATTTACAAAAAATAGATTAATGGTAAATTTAATAAATAATTAAAAATAAAACGTTTTTTAGTTTCTGATTTTTTATTAGGAAAAACTATTTTATGGTGAATTAATAAAAAATAATTAAAGCAATTAAAAGATATAAAAAGAAAAGAAAAGAAAATTAAATATACAAACAAAGGGGGGTGTCTGGCCCATGTGGGGGTGAGATTGAGGAATTCTGGCCCATTAGCACAAGGCCATCTTTGACTTTTCAGATCGTATGGATGCTCATTGACTGGACCATATGATGGACTTCATTCTGTGGCCATGGGATCGTTGATCAAGACCATCTGGCAAGCTACGCGTGAGGATGCATGGTGGGATATTGAAACGTTGCTGCACTAGAACACGTTAGAACAAAAATTATGAATTGTGTGGGGGGACCTGGGAATCGAACCCAGGTCCCTATGCTTGCAAGACACGTCCTCCACCATCTAAGCTATGCAGCGCCTTTGTTAAATATATACATAACAAATATAATATATGAAAAAAAAGCCAATTATGCTGAGACATTAAAAATGCGCTAAGATTTGAATCTTCCAATTACGCTTGGACATCTATTGTCTTCTTCATATTTTTCCTGCAAATACAAACAAGATAGCGGGGGTTTTAAACCCCCACTAACTATAGCCACGAAAAATAGCGAATAGAAGAGGAATCAATATAAAAAGGGCGCGATAGGCTGGTTGAATTCGTCTGGCCTTGACGAATTCAACCATGGTCATGACACGTTCCAATTTTTCCTGATGCCTAAAGCCCTAATTTGGAGCTTCAGAAACCCTAAATATCGTTCATGGTGGATTTGGATTCAGGCAGTGTTAGTTCAATTAGCTTATACCAATCGCTTCAGAAGGTACCTATTAGCATAAATCAAACAAGAAAACAGATTAAAAGCACATGAATCAAGTTATGCAAGTTTGAAAAATAAGGAAAACCGTGTGGCCTATGTTCTTTGATTCTTCGCGTGTTAGGATTGATTCTTGATTGCAAACGCTTCCTGGAGACTTAGGCAACGTATTGGAATCCTTTTTAGGCGTGGAAAGGCACTGCAAGCATGAAATCAGTTCCAAGTTTTTTATTGAAATTTTGCAAAGTGATTATGGAGTTTCAGCAGCTTTCACGTGTCCTCTTGACTAGGGTTAGCTCTTGCATATGTATGTGATCAGAATTAGGTCAAAACCTTGGCCCAAAAGTCCTTGAATTATGACTTGAATATTTGATTTTTAATTATGTGATTTTCAATCTTTTTCCATGAAAACCTTGCCAATTATGGAAGATCTTGTCCCCTTGAGTGATGCACGAAATCTTTAGCATGTGTGGAGTGTATTTGCTTCATAAAAAGATTTGAGAACCATTCTTTGATATTTTTCTACAATTAAAACCAATTAAATGAATTAATAATAATAAAAACTCAATTAATTAATTAAAAATAAGAAAAGGAAGTGTTTTTGAGCTCAATGGGTCGTGCATAGGCTTTGGGTAATGATTCAAGAAAGAATTTGAGGCCCATTAGCAAATTTGAAGCTTTTTAGGCAAAGTTGACTTTTGAAAGTTCCCAAAAATTTCCCAACTTCTCCAATGCATATCTTGCTCAAATTTGAAGCTATGAACATGTTCTTGGACATTTTGGAAAGGTCTTGAAGTCCTATAACCAATGTCTTTGGTCCCATGTCATTTTAATTTACCAATCCCAAGTTATGGTCTTTGACTTAAAGTGCCTTTTTGTTGACCTTTGAAAATGACCTATAATGTTGAAATTGATAACTTTTTGTGAGAGAATTTATTGGACTTGGAGTGTGAATATGAGTTGTAGGAAATGTCATTCCCTTAAAAATGAGCTTTGGATGGGATTTTTCTGATAAACCATGAGGAAGTTATGCCTTGGTCAATTTGCAGTTGACTTTTCAACTGTCCAAAAATAGAAACTTTTGCATCTTGAGACTTTTTGAGCCATGCTTGAGAAAGCATGATCAAGAATTGATCAAATGATGATTGTGGCTTCAAAATGAGATGTTGACCAAAAATTTTGACTTTTGACTGTCAAATGACCATTTTGCCCCTGTAGTTGACTGTGAAGCATTTAGGGTTTTTGACTGTGCAACTTGATGCTGTGAGTCTTGAAACTTGACATATGGATGCTTGACAATGTATAGGGGCACATAGGACTTGATTGGACCTTTGAAAATCTCAATTTCTTTGCAAGAATCAAAACCCTAATTTTGACTGTGTTAGGAGGCAATTGGACTGTGCAACCGCTGAGAGATTTTGAAGCTTGATCTTGCCAAATCTTGAAGAATATGGGAGGGCAAATTTTGGGGTACAACAGGGATGATAAGTCTTCTATTGATAAATAAATGACAAGATGACGGGACATAGTCGTACATTTTTAATCCCTAACTTTTTTCTGGACTCTTTTGGTTCTCCGGGATGCCCTTAATTTTTCCTAGGCCTGTCAACCTAGCGGGTCTTTTTCATGCGTAGTATTTTATGATTATGTCTGTGCTCATAGGATGTGGAGAGTTGTCACCGTCCATGATAACAAGTGTTGTAGAAATTCCAGAAAATGTTTATGTGATCGCATGTGCCCTTTCATACGTGGGAGCCTGTGTGGGGATGCTTCATGATGAATCTGGTGCACCTGATGTTTGATCAAGTTTCTAATAGTCTTGAATTTCTCAGGTATCTTTTCTAAGAACTATCATGGAATGATTCGAAGACATGATACTAACACCATCTGATACTACTAGCATAGACAAGCAATTTGGTGGTGCCAAAGATTCAAATTTCACAATGATTTTCTGTTGGAATCCCCGATCAATGTAACAGACCCCGAATGATTCAGAGGGAGATCTTCCCCTGGCTATTCGGCATTTTTGGAGAGATTCTTTCCATATTGGCTTGACTGCCCCATATTAACTAGACACTATGTCATGCCCCTTGATTATGAAAGGCTTGTTATTGGGAATGTTTTTTTTTTCGTCTGAGGTGATTTTTTCCATTGAGAGGGTCTTCGTTCACTGAATATTCGTTGTGTGAATTTCTCTGCCATTTGAACAATTATCCATATGCAAACAATTTCATTTATGTCTGTCTTGAAATTTTTTGAAAATGCATTTTTTGTAGTAAAACAAAATTTGCAAGAATGTGATATCAACTCATGATTTATAGTAAACCTTACAGGAGTAAGGATACCTTTGTAACAATATGCTCTCGAACTAACCCATGCTTCAGCTAGGACTTTTAAGGGTTGTAATGTGGCCTGGTTCACGGTTTAAGAAACAAAGGATAAAGGCTCAAAATTTATTTCTACCCACCCGTTCTTCGTGATGTTCTTCAGTCTTATGCTCAGTTAATTGTGCATCCTAGTTATGTTCTGGAATGTTGGCCCCGATATTTCGGTTATGGTTCAGAAATTAAACATTTGTTTGAGAAGGAAGTCATTCTTGTGACCTTCTCTTTTTGTTGAGGATTTGTAGGACCTCTTTCTTTTTTGATTTTTCTATCCATGTCTTTTGCTTGAACTGTTTCTTTTATGATTACAGTCAGCGAGATGCCCCTGTTTTTTTCTTAAGTCTCCTTCATAGGTTTTGACTTAATGGGCCTTTATTTTTAGAGATAATGATTTCATGTTTTTAATGATTATATGGAACCATCACCATCTTTTGGAGAGCATCTTCTACACTATTTGTCGTGTATGAAGGGAAAGCTTGTGACTGAATGCACATCTGAATTAACTGAGAAAACTACCCCTCCCCAAGTTATGATTAAGGGTTTTAATTTTTGTAAAAAGAAAACTCCTACTTCTTAGGCTCAAACGGGTTGACTAAGGATTATCTTCCTTATAACTCCACTGTTTAGGATTTGAAACAACACTTGTACATCGTCAGTGGGGTCTATTCAAAAGCATACTATAAAGATTGTGGTATCATTCTCGTCATCCTACCTCTAAAGGCTTAGAGATTTTAATCAAGAGTTGAATATCACAAAAGGGAATTAAGAAAGCAGTTTAAGCATAACGAAAACAAATTAATTCAAGACAAACATGTGCAATGCATTAATAACAGAGTTTGACATGACAATAATTGTTTGAACAAACAAAGAAAATACAACTTATGCTCTCAATCCTGGCCATGATTTGGCATGGGAGCAATGATCACGTTGGGAATCTCATGAGGTTCGAACTCAATCTCCTTGGCATCAATCATGTTTTGAATCTTGAATTTTAGTGCCCAACAATCGTTAGTATCGTGCCCAGGACTGCTAGAATGATAGGCACGCCTTGCATCAGGATTGTAGTTAGGAGAAGAAGTCTTAGGGTTTGGATGAGGTCTTATGAACGTAATCAAATTCATCCTCAACATACGTTGTAATGCTTGAGAAAATGACATGTTGATCTTGGTAAACTGTCTCTTAGGCTCGTCTTACCTTAACTGATTACCCTATTGTTGTGGTTGTTGCATGCGTGCCGAATTAGAGACCAACACTACCCCTACAGATTGGTGGTAGTCTACCTTATTACGACCCTTCTGGCCATACACAACTTTGGCTTCCCTCTTACCAGCAAACGGCTTCTTCTCAGCATTAGAAGATGCAACCATCGGGATCTTCCCACTCTTGATACCATTTTCAATCCTTTCTCCAGTTAGAACCATATCTGTGAACCCAGATGAGGACCTTCCAATCAGAAAATTAAAGAACGGGCCTATCAGGGTGCCCATGAACATGTTTACCATTTCCCGGTCATTAAGAGGAGGTTGTACCCTGCCAGCTAGATCCCTCCATTTCTGGGCATATTCTTTGAAGCCTTCGCTAGAACCCATAGACATGCTTTGAAGTTGTGTACGAGTTAGAGAAAGGTCATCATTGTATTGGTACTGCTTGTAGAAAGCAGCAGTCAAGTCTTTCCAAGTATGAAAGTCTGTTCTTTCTAGATGATAGAACCACTCCAGTTGCGTGCCAGCTAAACTTTCTTGGAAGAAATGGACCCATAATTTTTGGTCAGCAGTGTGAGGCTGGATCTTTCTGACATATGATCTCAAGTGAATTTTAGGACAAGAGACCCCGTCATATTTGGTAAACGTGGGAGCCTTGAATTTTTGTGGGATGATCACGCCAGAAACAAGCCCTAATTCTTCATAGTCCAGGCCAGGTATCTGTTGAGTCTCTATAGAATTGAGAAGATCCTCCAGCTATTTGTATTTATCATAAACAAGAGGATATTTCTCCTCAGAATAATCAGCTTCGTCTTTATCAGCCTCGGGGTTATTATCTTATTCATGATTATCCCCCTTATTTGATGGAGTTGAAAGATCTAGAGCTCCTTTAACCTGTCCTCTGAGTCTTCTTCCCATATTCAGGATTCCAGCCGGTCTCTTTTCCTTCTTCTTCTTCTCTTTGATGACGAGAGCTTTCAGTTCTTCCTGTCCTTGGGCCAAAGCCATGAACATTTGTTGAAACTGAGCGTTTTCAGCTTGAAGGTCTTTTACTGTTTGTTCAAGAGCCATTTCTTCTTGTTTAAATAAACAACGAAGGGATAAGAAGCTTGTACCTAGAATACCTGTTATGCAATGACATGTATAATATGCAAATGTTTTCAAGGATCTCACGGGGTAAACACAAGAAGATGTTAGGAGTTAAACTGCGACTTTGACTGAAGAACTTTCATATCCTTTGAAGGTTCTTCTATGAGAGTCAAGCTCACCATATCAAGTGGGTCATAGCCCCTGACTCAAGTGGTTGAGTTTTGATATTTTGACGGCATTGGCTAGAGGAAATAAATCTCCTTTCCCCTTTCTAGACGTCTGATTTATCATAACCTGCATCACAAACCCTTAAGATCCTTGAAATGGTTAAGGAAATGTTGTGGCATGATATTATGATGTCTATGTTATGCGTTAAGCAAAAGTGTAAGGTGATGAAGACAAGTGATTCTAAGAAGTCTAGGTTACTGGATAATGACTATAAACAAATCCTGCAAGGAAATCATGTTGTTTGATGAAAACCCTGCAAGTAGCTCAAGTTGAAAGAAAACAAATCACACAAGAAGCCTTAGGTTTAGGCTTGCATGGGGTTTGCAGGTAAGTACCCTCTTGAAATTTAGTTGGTTCAACCTTTCTTAGAAATAGTAACCGGGTTCTAAGGAATCTCAATATCACTGATCTTTCTTTATCGGTATTCTTTCAGCTTAGCAATCTTTTCTTGCGGCCGAAACATCCCGAAAGTCCAATCTCAATGAGTGTAGCATCAAGTATCAAACGATTCCCAACTTTACACCACGGACGGCTATCTCACTACTTTATAATGGCCAATTTTTTTCAACTAAGGTTCTAAGGTTCTTTATTGCTTCACGACACCATGTCACGGCCCCGTATTCTCCTCGATTCAACATAAGGGATATCAGTATCAACCAAAGTGTCACACCAACACAATTATCGCTTCAACTATATCGGTCTACGTCGTACAGTCTCCACGATCTATTGTTGTTTACCTAAAAAGATGCCCCAGATCCGGGTATAGGATCTATAGTATCCCAAGAAAACCATTAAAAGTTAAGCAATCAAAACAAACAAGGAAAGCAATTTAGAAATGAACTAGACCCTAAGGTAAACCCCACTTTAAATCAATGTTCCCCAGCAGAGTGGCCAGTTCTGTGATACGGTGGCAGAACCGACTGTTATACTGGTTTGCATTTTGTATTCACAAATGTCGCGGTAAGCAAGAGTCGCCACCGACTTTTCTTTTGTCCAACAAAGGAAAGGGTGAAAAGAACCGAAAAAGACCTTTTTCGAGAGTTTCAGGGTAAGGGGGTAGGTTATGGAAAGGGAAGGTGTTAGCACCCTTTCCATCTGTTGTTTTCCACGGGCTCTTGGATACTTGCTCATTTTTTAAAATTGCTTTCGTGTTTGTGTGTTTTGAAAAGCTTGTTTGCTTTATGATAACTCCTGAATCAGTTCTCAAGAGTGTTGATAAAGTGTTTTTGAAAAACTTTTTGAAAGTGTAGTGTGAAAAAGTTGTTTTTGAGCAAGTACCTAACAGTTATCTACCTACTCGAAAAATGTGTTCTTTTCCTCCTTTCCTTTATATAACATTATCCTACTATTAGTGAGTAGGTAGCCCTATCGTTGTATGTTGAGGGACTATCGAAGGGACGTTTACAGTCACTAAGGCAACTAGGAAAGAACTTTTAGTAATTGTCCTAAAGTTCTAAGATCACTTATTAATCGAGGCGACATTGAAAGGGTCATCGAGGGACTTGTGATCTCTTGAACTAAAGGACAACCACTAAAAATTCTCACGTTTCGAGAATTGTGACCGTTTCCGAAGGCAACCGAAGTGGGGGTACCCTAGAGGTGCGCATGTGCGAGTGTGTTGAGATTCAGTTATTTTTTGTCTTTTTGTTAGGTTAGTTAACATTTGATTTTAGTCTTTCCATACAAGCCTATTTACTAACAGTAATATAGTAAAATAATAAAGCAATAAATGTGCTGAAAATAAAATGCAGAAAAATAAATCCTAAGTTATTACACAACTTTGGGAGAGATACATTATAAAAATGTGGAAAGTAAAATCCTAATTATTATTACAAACCAGTAGGCAGTTACAATAATAAAAAAATGAGAAAGTAAATAAACACCGATGAATTGAAAATACGTCCAAAATCCTAAGTGAAAGGAAATTTTTTGGTTTGTTTTTGTTATGAAAAGAAATTGAATTAAAAATCCTAAGTCTATTCAATTTTAGTTTTTTAAGAAAATATTAAAATAATTAATTAATAAACAAAATTAATATTAATAGTAAAAACTAAAACCTAATCTTTTTTGTGATTTTTGATTTTTAATGTTGATTAAAAACTAGAAGAAACAAAGTAATGAAAAAGATAAACTAAATGGAACAAGCAGTAAAACGAATAGGGGTAATTTGCAGGATGCAGGCCTGGATCGAAAGGCCTAAGGCTACCTTTCAATCCAAGTGAAAAGGCTGATCGAAGGTGCCTAATGATGGTACATGATATACTCCTTCGATCTAGGACATTGGATCTGCAATCAAGTTTGTTAGAAAAAACATAAAATGTATGACCTGGGTGTCTAACCCAGGTCCTTCGATTCCCTCTCTAATTAGAATCTGAAGTTATTTTATCTTGCAATACCAATAATCCAGAGATTCGAATCTGGGTTTAAAAATGGCAGAAGGTTCCTGTGTCACCCAGTTCGAAGCTTTCTGCTTCGAAGCCCTAAACAATATTCCTGCAAAATGAATAAATGTTAGAGATCTAGGGGGGACCTTACCCCCCCTAGTTCGAACCTCTCATTAATTCGAAACTCTCCTTAATTCGTTTCTGGGTTCATCTTGTCCTGAAACACCAAGAATTTTGAGATTCGAAGGAACCAAATTCATGTTCCCTAACAATGGCAGGTATGTGAGGATTGTAACCTGTCTAACGCTTCATTACAAACACGCACAAATACATTAGAACAAATAAATGCGCTTAGATTAAGAAATTTAATTTTAGAATTATACATATGGCCGGTATGCTTTGATCTGCAGCTTTGGGTGTGGAGATGTTTGCTTAGGAGTTAGTGTGGACTCCTCGATGGATCGGGAACACGAATCTGATATTCGTTTGGACTGAGGGTGCCTGCAAAATGTGTTTAGATTGGGACACTTTTGGGATTTTTTTAACAATGTGGTGTGGCAACGTCATCTGTATGACGCAGTATGCGTGCGTGTGAGTTCCCCCTCCCCCCTCATTTTATGTTCGACATCTTGTATTTATAGATGGTGGAGGAGACAAGGAAACATGGCATTAAATACCAGCCATTAACAGGGATTTGAAAAAGAGAATCATACAAATTAAAATATTTCCATTTTCAGATATTTCATGCCATTCTGGGATTCTGAATGAACTTGGACATGTCAATTTGGCGCCTTGTTCGAATTTGAAAATATTCAGAGTTTCCCTCTTCAGAGCTCCATCGATCAGCCCTTGATCTTGTGATGATCCTAAGTCCTGATTCGAATTGCCCAGAACTTCCCTTATCAGAACTTCTTTGATCAACCTTGTTCTTTTTTATGGTTCTAAACTTGACCAATTGAAACATTATCTTATTGACTGGTTGAAGTGTTGTTCTACTCTCTTTGATGGCTCTAAGTCCTGATTCGAATTGCCCATAACTTCCCTTATCGAAACTTCTTCGATCAGCATTTGTTCTCTTTGATGGTTCTAAACTTAACCAATCGAAACATTATCTTATTAACTGGTTGAAGTGTTGTTATGCTCTATGGCTCTAAGTCCTGATTCGAATTGCCCATAACTTCTTTGATCAACCCTTATTCTCTTTGATGGTTCTGAGTTATGACACCTCTGCACTGATATGCCATTCGAAGGATACTTTGCTCTTATATACCAATCGAAGGACACTTTGTTCTGATGTTCCAATCGAAGGAAACTCTGATGTTCCAATCGAAGGACACTCTGATGTTCCAATCGAAGGACATCTTGATGTCCCAATTGAAGGAAGCTCTGATGTTCCGATCGAAGGAAGCTCTGATGTCTCAATCAAAGGAAATTTTGTTCATCTTCAAATATTACTTTCGTCAAGAAAATGTTTGCAACCACCCATGTAAGAGAAGATCTTGAAAGAAAATGAAAGGGACAATTTTGGGGTACAACACATTCGAAATAGGAAAACATTGTGTTTGATATTAAAAGGTTAATATGGATATTATTATGTTGATTAACTTTATCATTATGTTAATTTCATATGGCTCGTGCATATCCGAGTTTCCTATAACTAGGTTCGTTTTGACTACTATATTGATCTAGGCCAAAAACCTTCCGCTCAACATTGTTTATCAAATAAGTTTTAAATAATCATTTTTTAAAGGTAGTTTTTAGTTGTGGATTATCAAGATTTTTCTCACAAGATCTCCTTGGGCTCAAGACTGCACCAGGGTTTGATCAGCTCAAGACACCTCCTTATGCACTGATGACCCAAAACTAGGGTTTGAGTTTGCACAAGGACATTTGAACTTCCAATTCCCCATATGACTTCATGGATCATTATGGACCCCCAAGATCACTCATGTTAAGTTCAAGCCTTAGATCACATTTTTGCTCAGTCAATTGAGCAGTTGACCTAAAAATCAGTTGTATTGGGGAAAAAGTCAATCATGGCTAATTTACAGTCAAACTTCTTAATTTTTGATCCATACCAACATTTTAAACTTATATATATCATTTTATCATGTTTGGACCACAACTCTAAGAAATTTGATCAAATCCCCAAAAGGGCAAAATGGTCAAAATTAGGGTTTTGACTGAGAAGGGGCAATTTCTGATTTTTTTTTACCTAGAAAATGATCAATTGGATTAAGGCATGATCTCAAGAGTCCAATTGAATCATTTTGACCTAATGGCATGGTTCAAAACATTGCAAGTCCATTGGATTGACAGATGAATTTTTCAGTCAACTAATCAAAAGTCAATTGTATACTGAAAAGTCAAACTTTGACTTTTTGGTCAAATTCAAGTGCCAAAGATCATAATTCATCAAAACATGTAAAAATATGAAACGTATTCATCAAGAAATCAAAAAGTCAAGATTTCATTTTGAAAAGTCAAAATTTCTAAACTTAGAAATTTTTCTAAGTGTTGGAAATTTCATATTTTTTCATAACTTTGAACAAAATTTTCACCATGATGAAAGATGATTCAAGAGAAACTTCCAACATAAAATTTGTATATCTCCATGAAATATACAACTTTTCTTTACACAACTCCTTCAAAAAATGCTTGGATCTCAAGTTATAATTTTATGAACATAGGGTCATGAAACTAAACACTTAGTGAAATTTTGTCCTAATTTGGTCAGGATTTTGACCCAACTTCATGGAACTTTTTCATATAGTTATAAGGGGAATCTTAAAAATCAATTAAAATATGGGTTGTATATAACATTTCAAGCTTTCCAAAATGTCCAAGAAATCCTTGAGATCATTCTTGAGGAGGGAGAATCGAAGAGATGAAGTTAGGGTTTTGTCACTTGAATTACAAGTCATTTTTGATGAACATATGAACCAAATATATAACCATGCTGGATAATCCTTACTTTGCAGGCCTCAAATTTGCTTTTCACTCCATAATTAATGGGTTACACAACTGATTATTCCCTTATCCAAGTGTTTCAAGCTTTGTCCAAATCAATTTTCCATTTTAGGGAGAAAGTAACATATCCATTCTTGTAAAGCAAGCTTTATGCACAAAGTCAGCTTCTTGAGCTCCCAACTTGTTTTCCTTGATTACACTCCATCCACAAAGTCAGAAGTATTGTGCTTAAAGTGGCTAACAACTCTATGAACCAAGTACAAGGCATGGAAACTTGAATTTCTCAAGAATCACATGTTATGCATAAACTTGTGATTTTGAATTCTGATCAACAAGAGGTCTCCAAACTTGTTGCTTATAAATAGAGTCACTATTTATGAGCTAGAGGACGAGCTTGAACGCCCTGAAATACACCAAAACTCCCTGAAAATAGAGATTGCACAAAACCTCCATCTTTGTGTCATTTCTGATTTTGAACTTTAATCTTCAAAACCACTCGTGCATTTCTTGGCCTTTTTGTTTCAAAAGCTTCCTCATACCAAATACAGACCATCCCTGTCCCTATTTGCAAACTGTAACTCTATCTTCCTCAACTTCCATAGCCAAAAACAGAGCATTACAGTTGGACTTCTCCAGGTCATTTCAGCCATTCTCAACTCCAGCAAACCATTGCATTAGCTTCTTAGGACCTCAAGGAAGCTAACCTGATCATCACCACTGCTTGAAACAAGCTCAAACTCCAAACACGATTTCCATTTTTGAGGTAAGTTTTCTCAACTTGGAACTCTTCATACATGTATCATCAATAGTTTATTTGTGAATAAAACATGTAGATATCATTGCCCTGAATCTAAACATGTCCATAGTTTCCATTAATTTTGCTTGAGCTTAGAGAATTTTGAAACTGAAATTTCTGAAATTATTAGGGTTCAGATTAGGGCCATTAAAATTCATGCTTATCTTTGATCTATAGTTTTAATACTTTACATTTCTGGAATCGTGAGAAAATTTTCTACAAGTTTCATGTTTACAGTTTTTATTTTTGATGAGAAATGAGCAAGTTACAGATGGTCTGGCTAGAGGTTGAAGATGAAGTCTTCATGGCGTGTTTTTCCTTACATATTTATTATTTTGTTTGTATTAACGGATGTATAGCCACCTGTAGCGGTAGAAATGAGCAAGACTAAGCCATTGGATTGACTAGACTTTATATAAATCAAAATAAAAATCGCCACCGCGCTTTATTGTTTCCAAAGGAATGGGAAAAGAGCGAATAACCCAAAAAGAGGGGGAAAGATTCAAGGTAAGGGGGTTGGTTATGCAAAGGGAAGGTATTAGCACCCTAAACATCTACGGTACTCCGCAGGAACCTCTTTGAAAATCTGTATATTTTGGCCATAAAAATGTGTTGTATATAAAATGGATAGTGGAGGTGAGAAAACAAATATTTTTATGATTTTTTCACCCGCCGCGGTTGCGAACCTTTAGTGCCTACGTACCACCTTTCGTGCAATAGGGGATCAGGGTACACGTAGTTCTTCTTTTAAAAATTTGAAACACAAGTGTGTTGGTTGATTTTATGAGATAAGACATCATCGCAATTGTCCGTGTGAAAAACATACTTACTACCCACAATCATGAGAAAGGAGAATTTGCATCATCTCAAAGTGGAGGATATGGCTTGGATTTAAAAATCAACAATGCCTCACTCAACACCCAAGTGGAAAATGTCTCACTTCACTACATATTGTAGAAGTATAGTTGTTTGCATCACTACAAGGATTGACAAGAGTCTAATATTTTGAGAAAAGTTTAAAGATAAAAGCCAAAGTGGCAAAAATGGTTTGAAATGAGATTGATTGAATTTTAGAATTCTAACAAAAAAAGGTCAAGGTATTATTAAATTGATTTAAATTTATTTATGAAAATGTTTCGAAGATGCATGGATCTAAGTCCAAGTTTATTATGAAAATGTTTCAAGTTTCAAAACAAGAAGAGTTTTTTTTTAAAAGGAGGGAGAAGATTTTTGAAATTAAAGAAGATGGGAGGAGAAGAAGAGGCTATCCTAAAGCATAAGGTAAAAGTTAAGGATAAGAACCATCTAACCAACAAGAAGCCAATACTTGACATTATGAGTCAATATAGAATTCCCATTCTTCGGATTGAAACCAAGCAAGCAAAGGTACTAGACCTCTTGAAAGAACCAAACTTCAAGTGTTTTAAGTCTTCGCAAAAATTGGGCAGAGTAACGGCTGTATACGGGTGAATTCCAGATTACAAACAAAGATCGTAATCTCAATAACCTGCACACAAAACAAACAAACAACCCAATGTCTTGAGGTAAACCTCAAGAACTCCAGAAAAAATATCAAATAATGTCACAAAGTCTCCAAGATAGGCCAAGGTCTCTAATCCTAAGTCCAAGAAGTCCATCACTCCATAATGCAAAGGATAGTAACCATGTAGTCCAAGTATCATTAATGATTTTTATGGTTCATGTTGATTATTAGGTGTCTTTAAAAAGAAAGAAAAGCTCAAGTGAGCAAAATAAAAATGACATAAAAGTAAATGCTCAAGTGAGCAAAAGATGAAAATAGCATGAAATGTAAAATGCTAAAAGTAAATGGTACATAAAGCATGAAAATAAAAGCGTAAAGTAAAGTTAATTGTTAGTAATTAGTGGTTAGTTGGATGACCATCTTGAAACTTACATTTGTAACTCATTAGAGGATTGGTAGAACCAAAGCCTCCACACAACAAGTTGCATTTGCTTTTTGTCAAGTATATCATCCATTTTGGAATTCTCACAAGGCAACATGTAATGATCAACGATGTTTAAGTGATCCGAATTGACCAAAGGTGTTGTAGATCCATTAGAGGATTGGTAGAACCAAAGCCTCCACACAATGAATCTCAAGGTTATTGGATCAAAGAGATCAAATTAACATACTTGGGCTTGCAATCATAAGTTTGGGCCACGAATGATCATTTATTCGAATCGGGACAAAATTTAGCGTTATGTTAAGCAATCGTAAGTGGACTTATGTAGAAGTCGCACCTATTATGAGGCCGGTCAATAGCAATTTATGTACTTCATGTTTGGATAAATGATATAGAGATCACCATCCCTTAACATGTAGCACAATTAAAAAAAAGGATAAGATGAAGAGGGAGGGAAATGATAAGCTAATTTGGATCACCATTTCAAAATTCTTTCATCTTTAAATTCAACCACTCCTCTAGATGGATTAAAGCACTAAACATATCATTATTCCAAAGCACCAAAAATGAATTAAATAATTCACTCTTAGGTAGATTTGAATTGATGAACATTTATCCAACTTCATCTACATCACAAAGTCCATTGAGTTTAAAGACAAATTGGACATTTAAAATTGCAATCCAAACCAAAAATCAAAAGGAGTGAGTAGAAATAGCATTTTAGATCAAAGCTGCCCCAAAACAAGGAAAAAAGTGCATTTTGTCCCTGTGTAAATCGATTGCACTATTGTGTAAATCGATTTACACAGTACAATTTTCTAAAAATTATGCAAAATTGCTTCTGTGCAATCGATTGCACACAGTTACAGTAGCAAAAATAGCATTTTAAAAGGGAAATTTCTTGTTCAAACTTTCCATCAAACACCTTATGATCATGGATCCACTTGAGCACGAAAATTCCATCAAATTATGAGAAAATAACACCATTGAAATCACAAAATAATGCTCAAAGAATCAATCCAAAAGATCACCAAGAGATCACATTGTGAAAGATGAATTATCCAACTTACCAAAGGTAGATCTAGAGAATTATCAAAACAACTTCAAGAATTTGCTTCAATTCAACCACAAGAATCAATTGACCAAGCTTGGATGTAGAGAATTGATGGAGAAAAAGTGTTTGGATGAAGGTTTAGCTCAAAGATTAGTAAGCTTCAATGCAAAGCTTACTAACTTTTTGAAAATGGAGCTTTGAGTGAATTTGGTAGATGGAGAGAATTGAGAGATTTTTTAGCAAGGTGGATTTGGCTATCAAAAGCTTGAAATTTGAATGAAATGAGAGCTCTATTTATAGAGTTTTAGGATTGGGATTAGTGGTAATTTGGTAATTGATTCTTGGAGCCAAAATTTGAATTAATGATAACTCTTTCAAAAATTAGAGCCAAAATTTGAATTAATGATAATTCTTTTAAATATTAGAGCAAAAATTTGAATTAATGATAATTCTTTTTAAAAATGAAAGATTGGCACTAAAATTTGAATTAATGATACATCTTTCAAAAGTGAAGGAAAATTGGAGTCAAAATTTGACAAGTTTAAAATGCTGATTTTTTTTAATTTTCACGTTGTGCAATCGATTGCACTACAGTGCAAATCGATTGCACAATGTATTTTTTTCAAAAATGGCGCAAAATACACTATGTGCAATCGATTGCACTTTAAGAGCAATTGATTGCATCAGTGAAAAAATGAAAATTTTTAATTCTTTTTCTTTGCAAATAGAGATTTTAGGAAAATAATACCAGAAATCCTTATTTGTCAGATGCTTCGACTTGGTACCTACAAAACAAAAATATACAAAGACAAAGACAAATATTTTTTGTATTTTGATTAGAAGTTAGTCAACAACACATATACAAAATACACAACCAAGGTGCTTAGAGATTCCTCAAGAGCAAACTTAAAGATAGGAAAAAAGAGGAAGAACCAACCCTAATGTGATCTTGTTATGATCGAGTTGATATGATATGATAGAGGAATCTTAGGGGCAAAAATTGGGGTACAACAGCTGCCTTTATTTAAGTATCTTCTATCCGGAGATACGAAGGTTACAAATCTTCGTGTCGACGCGATTGAAGATACTTAAATATAAAACAAGCCCTATTTTTGTCTCTAAGATGCCATGCAATGCTTATGATTATGGATGCATATGAACATAACAAAAGAGACGCAAAGTAACACTGGGGATGCCACAAAAATGAAGAAATAAAGGAGCAACCCCACCAGGAAAATAAATCACTGGTGGACCAAAAGAATAGAACCAGAGAGGAGGATAACAAGCATCGACGTTCACTGCCGATGTCTACCAACGTTCACTGAAGGTAGATTTTAAAAATATCACACCATCGCCGTTCACTGACGAGGAACCACCACCGTTCACTGATGATAGCAAAAAGATAAGAAACACCAACGTTCATTGCCGATGCACTACCAACGTTCACTGAAGGTAGATTTTGAAAATATCATACCATCGCCGTTCACTAACGAGGAACCACCACCGTTCACTGATGACAGCAAAAAGATAAGAAACACCGCTGTTCACTGCCAATGCACTACCAACGTTCACTGAAGGTAGATTTTGAAAATATCATACCATCGTCGTTCACTGACGAGGAACCACCGTCGTTCACTGATGATAGAAAAAAGATAAGAAACACCGACGTTCACTGCCAATGCACTACCAATGTTCATTGAAGGTAGATTTTGAAAATATCATACCATCGCCGTTCACTGACGAGAAACCACCACCGTTCACTGATGATAGAAAAAAGATAAGAAACGCCGATGTTCACTGCCGATGCACTACCAACATTCACTGAAGGTAGATTTTGCAAATATCATACCATCGCCGTTCACTGACGAGGAACCACCATCGTTCACTGATGATAGCAAAAATATAAGAAACACCGACGTTCACTGCCGATGCACTACCAACGTTCACTGAAGTTAGATTTTGAAAATATCATACCATCGTCGTTCACTGACGAGGAACCACCACCGTTCAATGATGATAGCAAAAAGATAAGAAACACTGATGTTCACTGCCGATGCACTACCAACGTTCACTAAAGGTAGATTTTGAAAATATCACACCATCGTTGTTCACTGACGAGGAACCACCACCGTTCACTGATGATAGCAAAAAGATAAGAAACACCGACGTTCACTGCCGATGCACTACCAACGTTCACTGAAGGTCGATTTTGAAAATATCACACCATCGCCGTTCACTGACGACGAACCACCACTGTTCACTGATGATAGAAAAAAGATAAGAAACACCGACGTTCACTGCCGATGCACTACCAACGTTCACTGAAGTTAGATTTTGAAAATATCATACCATCGTCGTTCACTGACGAGGAACCACCACCGTTCAATGATGATAGCAAAAAGATAAGAAACACTGATGTTCACTGCCGATGCACTACCAACGTTCACTGAAGGTAGATTTTGAAAATATCACACCATCGTTGTTCACTAACGAGGAACCACCACCGTTCACTGATGATAGCAAAAAGATAAGAAACACCAACGTTCACTGCCGATGCACTACCAACGTTCACTGAAGGTCGATTTTGAAAATATCACACCATCGTCGTTCACTGACGACGAACCACCACCGTTCACTGATGATAGAAAAAAGATAAGAAACACCGACGTTCACTGCCGATGCACTACCAACGTTCACTGAAGGTAGATTTTGAAAATATCATATGTTCCCCAAACTTCTGGTGTTTCACCTAGAACGGGTCTCAACTTCTTCCTTAACCAAGGAATTTCGCCTGGAAAGGGTAATATGTAAGCTTGTCTCAAATAAAGAGACTTCGACTTGCAAAGATTTCACAACGAGCAATTTCTGTGAATTTGAAAGTCTTGCCATCCACTGGCGTAAACTGACGATGGACTGCAAGCTAACCACTCATAGAGGAAATAGAAAAAAAAGTTACGTCGACTTGTATAGGGAAGCACGAGTTTCTCAAACAAAGATACCTGTTGCTTGTTATCATGGAGGATTGCAAAAAGAAACGACTTTCTGGGGATAGAAATATGGCTTCCCAGGTAAAGAGATATGACTTCCTGGGGAAATGAGATATGACTTCCTGGGGAAATGCCACATTATTCCTGCTGAAGAGATAAAGTCTTCTCGTGCAAAATAAATGCACAAATCAAAGCTCAAAGTCCTCAGAAATCCAGAGTAAATAATATTGTCATGCAACCACGAATCCAATTAGAAACAAACTGGAGCAAGACAACCAAAGAAGATACATCCTTTGAGAAATAAACTCAAGAGGGAAAACCAAATCCAACTAAGCAAGGAGCGCTGCAGGAAATTTTGAACACAATGTCAATAAAAAATGATTTGTAACAATGCATGATGCATGTATGAATGTATGAGTGATATCGTGCATATGCTGGTAAAAGGATACATAATCGAACAAAACTGCCTCAGGTACTAACAACATTGGTCTAAACTTCAACCAGAAAGATCAATCCAAGAAAGGTAAAAGCAACTGTGGAAACCAAACCTATTGTCTGTCCTAACTTCACTGAGGATAAACATAATCCGGATGTAGCTAAATCAAAAAGATACCCGGATAGAACAACCTTCTTCCGGTTTCATCGGAGAAGCAGTTTTCCAAAAACAACGTACCTATTGGAGATTGCAAAACTAGTCTCAAATAAAGTAGACAGATGCCGAGACAACCAAACCTCACTGAGGAATTCAAACCCACTTCCTCGGGGAAGAAAAAAAAACTGAGGATCGAAAACTTTTCATCATGAATACTCATTCCAACAAGAGATGCCCTGGGATAACCTTCCCATGGAATAACACACAGACTTCCATGGGGAAAACAAATGTTTCACAGTCCGTACTCCTACTGGGGATTTCGATACTGATTGTGAATAAGGCAAATGGAAACCAAATTGTCAAAACATTCACTGGGGAAATCAGGCCCACTTTGAAGGAAGAAAAACATACGGACTTCACTAAGGGAGACAATACTTCATCATCGAGACATCTACCGGGGACTTCATGCTGACTTCATTGGGGAGGTCGACACCACATCATCGAGGGGAAACCAAGATACATTCTTCACTGGGGAAAAAGGACTTCTATCAAATAAACAAGGCTTCACTGGAAAATACTAGATTGAGTCTTCATATCAACCAAACCCATTCCAACAAAAGATGCCCTGGTGTAGTCTTCCTGGGAAATCAAGAAGTCAACACTAATGCCAATACTGTAAAAACAGCGATATCTTAGCACACCAAGGGAATAAAACCTTTCATCATATGAGGGAAAACTTCGCTGGGGAACCTGGGACAGAGGCTTCTGACCATGCAAACCCAAAATTAAAAGTGAACCAAGACTTGGCCGGGGATCATGGGATCACAAACCTAATATTGTACCTTACGCCAACTGGCATCGTCTTTAATTATCTGAGAAACACACAAAGATTGCGCATATACCAAAAAGATGACCTGAGAAAAACCTTCACGAAGGAAGTAAATATTCTTAAAACAACCGGAGTTTGTTCATTCCAGGGATCGCCATTTTTGTTGTCATTGTTTCATCATAAATCCCAAAGTAAATTGAATTGTAAAGATGTCTTTCTTTTTGAAAAGTCAATTTTGTTTTTTTAATCTTTTTTCTTTGAAAGTTATAATCAGTAATAAATGAAGTCTTTGCAAGCTAAATAAAAATAAGAACACAAAGAATTGGGAAAAAGCTCGAATTTTATTAATAGAATGGTAGTCTGCGAATGGCGAGATTCCATGGATGATTACAAAGTTTGGGAAATGGTAATATATAATGGAAAAGATACATTGAGATACAATGACCACCATTCCCCTAACAACTTTTGAAGTCCTGAGCAGCAGCTTTTGTTGAAGTATGGTGAGGATCCGAGAAGATTGTTGCTTCAACGATCAAGTCTTGTCTGACGTAGTTACTTGCCAAGAAAAATCCCTAACTTTTTCCTAAGCTGCCCTTGCGGGTTTTCAACTTAGCAGGAAATTTATTCTGTTTATGTCTCTAATTTTTGCCTAGACCGCCCTTTCGGGTTTTCAGCCTATCGAGATGCTCCTTTTTGCCTAAGCCGCCCTTTCGAGTTTTCGACTTAGCGAGCTGTTCTTTTATTTCTTTAGGCGAAGTATTTCTTGACTGCGTCAGCAATCATGGGACGTGGGAACTCCTCGCCATCCATAGTTTCAAGAATTAATGCACCACCAGAGAAGGCTTTCTTGACAACATACGGGCCTTCAAAATTGGGAGTCCACTTTCCCCTAGAATCAGTGTTAAAAGACATGATCTTCCTGAGCACGAGGTCGCCTTCTCTGAATTCACGAGGTTTGACCTTTTTATCAAATGCTTTCTTCATTATTTTCTGATATAACTGCCCATGACACAAAGCTGTCATTCTCTTCTCTTCAATCAAATTCAATTGGTCAAACCTGTTCTGGACCCATTCAGACTCTGTCAACTTGGCTTCCATTATCACACGCAACGAGGGAATCTCTACCTCAACAGGGAGTACAACTTCCATTCCATATACCAGGGAGAACGGGGTTGCTCCTGTTGAAGTGCGGACAGATGTTCGATATCCATGCAGAGCAAAAGGGAGCATTTCATGCCAATCCTTATAAGTAATAACCATTTTCTGGATAATTCTCTTGATATTCTTATTAGCAGCCTCAACAACCCCATTCATCTTTGGTATGTATGGAGACGAATTGTGATGGACAATCTTGAATTCTTCACACAGTTCTCTCATCATTTTGTTGTTCAAATTTTAGCCATTGTCAGTGATGATTCTACTCGGCACACCATACCGGCATATCAGATTGTTTTTGATGAAACGCACAACCACTTGTTTGGTAACATTGGCATAAGAAGCAGCCTCTACCCATTTGGTAAAGTAGTCAATTGCTACCAAAATGAAACGGTGTCCATTCGAAGCTTTGGGTTCTATCATCCCGATCATGTTAATACCCCACATAGAGAAAGGCCATGGGGAGGAAATTACATTGAGAAGTGTCAGAGGCACATGGATCTTATCTGCATAAATCTGGCATTTATGGCACTTCTTTGCAAATTTGCAACAATCAGATTCCATTGTCAACCAATAGTAACCTGCCCTTAGCATGTTTTTAGCCATCGAATGTCCATTAGCATGAGTGCAAAATGAACCTTCATGAATCTCATGCATCAACATGTCTGCTTCGTGTCTATCCACGCATCTGAGCAAGACCATGTCATAATTTCTCTTGTATAGCACATTTTCACTGAGGAAGAAACTGTCTGCCAATCTTCTCAATGTCTTTCCATCTTTCCTCGATGCACCAATCGGGTATTCCTGAGTCTGAAGAAAATGCTTGATATCATAATACCAAGGTTTTTCATCTTCTACCTCCTCTGTCGCAAACACATGAGCGGGCCTATCCAGCCGTCGAACTGTAATATGGGGTATATCATTCTAAAAATTCACTTGATACATGGAAGCCAGAGTTGCCAGAGCATCCGCCATTTGATTTTCATCTCTAGGGATGTGATGAAATTTAACTTTATTGAAGAAGGGTAGAAATCTTCTAGCATAATCTTTGTAAGGGATCAAGCCAGGGTGACGAGTATCCCATTCTCCTTTAATCTGATTTATTACCAAAGCTGAATCACCATACACATCTATAATTTTGATTCTGAGATCAATAGCTTCCTCAAGACCCATGATGCATGCCTCATATTCCGCCATATTATTAGTGCAATCAAATGTTAGCCTTGCAGTAAAAGGAATGTGCGATCCATGAGGAGTGACAATCACAACACCAATTCCTTTACCATAAGCATTCACCGCTCCATCAAAAATCATACTCCAATGAGATTCAGGGTCAGGGCCTTCCTCAGGCAATGGTTCATCACAATCTTTCACTTTCAAGAACATCACATCCTCATCAGGGAATTCAAATTCTGCAGACTGATGATCTTCCACTAGTTGGTGAGCAAGGTAATCTGCCAACACACTACTTTTAATAGCTTTTTGAGTGTGGTACTCAATATCATATTCAGACAACAACATCTGTCAGCGGGAAATTCTCCCCGTAAGAGCAGGCTTCTCAAACATATACTTGATTGGATCCATTTTGGAGATCAACCAAGTGGTATGATTCAACATATACTGCCGCAAACGCTTTGTCGCCCAGGCCAAAGCACAACATGTCTTTTCTAGCATGGAATACCGCAACTCACAATCAGTGAACTTTTTGCTGAGATAATAAATGGCAAACTCTTTCTTTCCCGTTTCATCCTGTTGTCCCAGAATACAACCCATGGATTTATCTAACACCGTTAGATACATAATCAGCGGTCTTCCTTCTACGGGAGGGAGAAATATAGGAGGTTCACGCAGATACTCTTTAATACTCTCAAATGCCCTTTGGCAGTCATCCGTCCCCACACAACCTTGATCTTTCTTTAATAACTTAAAGATCGGTTCACACTTTGCAGTCATGTGGAAAATGAATCTGGAAATATAATTCAAACGCCCGAGGAAACCCCTGACTTGCTTTTCAGTTCTTGGTGCTAGCATTTCTTGAATTGCTCTGACTTTATCAGGATCAACTTCAATTCCTTTCTGGCTAACAATAAAACCCAACAATTTCCCCGATCTAACTCCGAAGGTGCATTTATTTGGATTCAAGCGGAGACGAAACTTCCTCAAACGCTGAAACAACTTCAACAAATCTTTTATATGCCCTTCTTCAGTTTGGGATTTGGAAATCATATCATCAACATATACTTCAATTTCCTTGTGCATCAGATCATGGAATAGGGTTGCCATAGCCCTCTGGTACATTGCACCAGCGTTCTTCAACCCGAAGGGCATCACTCTGTAACAGAATGTTCCCCAGGGTGTGATAAACGTTGTTTTTTCCATGTCCTCTGGAGCCATTCTTATTTGATTATACCCGGAAAATCCGTCCATGAACGAGAATACTTTGAATTTTGCTGTGCTATCCACTAACATATCAATGTGAGGCAATGGAAAATCATCTTTTGGACTAGCTTTATTTAGATCTCTGTAATCTACGCACATGCAGAGTTTTCCGTCTTTTTTCAGTACTGGGACAATATTGGCAATCCATTGAGGATACACTGACGTCATAAGAAAACCAGCATTAATCTGCTTTAGGACCTCCTCTTTGATCTTTACTGCCATATCTGGGTGGGTTCTTCTCAACTTTTGTTTAACTGGCGAACACTCTGGCTTCAATGGAAAATGATGCTCAACAATGTCTGTATCTAGACCAGGCATGTCTTGATAAGACCAAGCAAAAATATCCACATACTCTTTCAACAGCTCAATCAACCCGCTCTTCACATCAAGATGCAACGATGCTCCAATCTTAATCTCTTTCGGATTTTCTTCTGAACCCAAATTAATCACTTCCAAAGGCTCCTTATATGGCTGAATGGTATTATCCTCGTGCCCAAGAAACCGTGAGACCTCTTCTGGAATCTCATCATAATCTTCTTCTTCAGCCCCAAACACAGGACATTCAAAGTTGGGAGAGGGTGCAAGATCATTGTATTCAACGGGTTTTTTAATTAATCTGCACATATGATTTATGATTGCTTTTAGAAACTGACACATATAACAAGTGATCATGCAGATTAATTTTCAGTTATCATTTATTTTGAAAGGGTTTTTTATTTGATTACCATTTCCCAAGAAAAAGCAGAAAATAAAGACATATTTTTGGAAGCAAAGACAACTTTTATTAATGATCTTAAAAATCAAAGAAAACGGATAAGCCCTTACAATACTTTCACCTTGGGTAGAGTGAAAGCTTTTCAAAGAAAGAAACAGATTAACAAAACAAATTACTTTGAAATATGTATGCAAGAAGGAACATCAATGGTGACCCATTTCTGAACTCGAACTCCATGCGTCACAAAATTCGGTACTTCCTGCTCTGCTTCATCTTCTTCAATAGCATTGATTCCAGAACCAATTGGATGGAGGTAGCCTCCGCTGCGGAAAAAATCATGATAATTGTTCACAGGAGACTTTGACTTCAAACTTTCGCCTTTTCCATTCTTCGAAGAAAAACCCAAACCAGTTTTGTTCTTGTTCACGGGTGGATCCACCAGTCGTCCCCAAACTGCATTATGACAATTGCGCACAACCTGTTGCGCGTCCTTCAGGGAAACTATAGAATTCTCATTCCTCCTTATGTTGTCAATGGATAGGGCTTGGAACTGGGTTCCAATAGCAGCCTCATCCGCTTCTACAATACTGAAAGAGGAAAGGAGGGATATCAACAACGCCTGCTCCCCATTTATGATCACTACCTTCCCTTCACGCACAAATTTTAGCTTCTAATGCAGAGTTGAAGTGACAGCCCCTGCTTCGTGTATCCATGGTCGTCCAAGCAAACAACTATATGCGGGAATAATATCCATAACATGGAAGGTTATCAAGAACAAATATGGTCCTATATGGATGGGCAGGTCCACTTCACTGATGACAGATTTCCTCGACCCATCAAAAGCCTTCACAATGATGCCGCTCAGGCGCATAGATGTTCCTTGATACTTTAACTTCAAGAGGGTACTTCTCGGTACGACATTCAGCGCGGATCCGTTATCAATTATCACATTGGACAGCGAATCATTCTTATAGTTCATGGATATGTGGAGGGCCAGGTTGTGATTCCTCCCTTCATCTGGTAACTCATCATCACAAAAGCTCAAATTGTTACATGACGTAATATTTCCAATTACGCTGCTGAATTGATCTTATGGCATGTCATTCTCTACAAAAGCTTGGTCTAGTACTCTCATCAGCGATTCTCTATGAGCAGAGGAATTCATCAATAAGGCTAGAATAGATATCTTTGAAGGAGTCTGCAATAGCTGATCTACAATTTTGTAATCGCTCATCTTAATTATCTTCAAGATATCATCCACTTCTTTCTCTAATGTAGCTCCACTAGTCCCTCCTGCAGACTTCTTAGGCTCATCATTCTCAGCAATCTTCTTTCCAGCAACAACATCTCTTCGAATGACCGGCACAAATACACGACCACTACGGGTCACTCTGCTATTATCAGCTATATTTCCAACATCTGGCATCGGTTGGATGGGAATCTCCACCCCATCTTCTAAGATCGTAGCGTTGTATTTGTAAGGCACAACCTTATCTGATTCATAGGGAACAGGACCTGGCAGACTAATTACTAATGGGGCAACAATTGGTTTGCTATGGTACTCCACCTCAAGATGAGTGGGTGCACCAAAACAAGGTACAATGACATTCACCCCCTTCCTCAACACAATCATCCATGAAAAATTCATTTCCGGCAAACAAATCTTCGTCTGAAGAGAAATACTCATCTACGGAGGCATACTCTTCCTCTGACTCTTCCATCAAACAGACTTTAACCATATCAATCTCATGATAATCATCTATATGACTTGTGATCTTGATGGTTCCATTGTCTAACAGCAACTGAACACCTTCCCTCACAACAGAACATCCTCGGGGATTTCGACAACAAATTATGCAAGATCCATATTGGTGTTCCACCTGACCAGCAGTATGGCAGAAGGTAGCATGTAACTGCACTAGATCCTCATTCAAATGATCCACATCAAAAATTCTGAATTCACCCTGACATCTAGAAACCATATTCACTTCCTCTTCATATTCTTCCCTAGGCCTGATTATATGGATTAAACCTTCATCCATCATCTCCTGCAAATCAACATTTATCTTATCGCAACCCTGTATATCTATACTGCAAACAGCACAACCGGTATGGTCATGCGTATAATAACTGAATTTACAGAGATCTGCGTGCATCTTCATCAAATCCCCTCTAACCAGATTAATGTCAAAAATTCGAAAGTCACATGGACAACCGGCCACCATATTCACAGCATTCACTCCCCCGTGCTTGGGTAGAGGATTGTCTTTCACATTAGGTCCCACGTCTTTGAAAGATAAAATTCCAGACTTCACCAACCTTTGCACTTCAGTCCTCAAAGGATAACAATTCTCAACACTATGCCCTGGTGCTCCCTGATGAAAGGCACACGTCTGGTCTGCTTTGTAATACCACGGAAATGGTGATGGTACAGCGGGAGGTGGTCGTGTCTGGACCAACTTCTTCTGAACCAATGCTGGTAATAGCTCTGCATAGCTCATGGGAATAGGATCATAGTTCTCCCTTCTCTGATTATACCCTTGATTCCCCTGCTGGGATGTCCTCTGATAAGCAGCAGTATTCGGAGCGGCATTAATAACAGGAGTAACTGAGGCGACTTATTGATGACGCTGATAATTCCTTCTAGGAGCGTTTACCTTTCTCTCTTGCAAAACATCATTTGTATCCCCATCTTTCTTCTTTGTAAACCCGTAAGATGGCTTCTTCACACCTCCAGATCCTTCACCCTTTGTCAAACGACCTTCTCTTACTGCCTCTTCTAGGCGGACACCCATTCCTACCATCTCTGTAAAATCACTTGGGGCACTTGCTACCATTCTTTCGTAGTAGAAAGCTCCTAGCGTCTTTAGAAAAATCTTGGTCATTTCTTTCTCTTCCATGGGCGGAATCACTTGTGCAGCCACTTCGCGCCATCTCTGCGCATACTCTTTGAATGATTCTCTGTCTTTCTGATCCATGGCCCTAAGCTGGTCACGGTCAGGCGCCATGTCCACATTGTACTTGTATTGTTTAATGAATGCTTCTCCCAAATCATTAAAAGTATGGATGTTGATGCTGTCTAAACTCATGTACCATTTCAACGCAGCACCGGTCAGACTATCCTGGAAAAAATGAATCAGCAGACGCTGATCATCAGTATGGGTAGACATCCTTCTCACATACATCACCAAATGAGCACGAGGGCAAGTGTTGCCCTTGTACTTCTCAAATTCCGGGACCTTGAACTTAGCAGGAACTTTAACATTCGGGACCAAACACAGCTCATTCACATTCTGCACGAACAACTCTTTTCCCCTAAGAGCCTTCATCTCTATTTGCATTCTATCAAACTACTCTTAGAAATCATCCATTCTGTCATAAAGACCCAAGTCTTCACTCGACGGAGGGAAAGGACGGCACACATCTTCATTAACAAACGAAACCAAATTCACCGAAGGAGGTGCAGCAGGAACAGTATGCACCACAGGAGGTGCAGGAGTAACAACATTTGGAACCACTGGAGCATCTTGAGGACCCAGATTGAAACCTTCAGGTTAAAAATTCTCTGGCATTCCCCATGGATAACCCTGAGGCATACGGTTTTGAACAACAGCTGGAGTATCAGATACAGGAACAGTCAGAACTTCAGTACTTGCCCTTGTTGGTTGAGGTTGAACACTCGGTGGCTGATTCTGAGCAACCACCAGAGCTTCCATCAGAGTAGTCAAGTTGGCCAAGCCAGCCTTCAAAGCATAAACTTCTTCGCGCAGCTCGCGATTCTCCTGTTCTAAGTTGTCCATCTTCTTTTTGAAATTAGCCCGAGTGTTGTATTGATGAGTCAGCTTGCTGAGTGAAGTAAAGAAGCTGGGTAAGGCACCTGGATATGCATAACAAATGCAATAAATACGTGCAATATGATTCATGATATGCAATGCATATGATTATTTTTACTTTATCATTTAATATTTCAATGGATTTATGATTTATAGACACATTGCAAACATCCAAGTAATAAAGCTTTTGAAATATTGAAAATTTTCATTATAATAATTTCAAAATGGATTACAAGTTTCAATGATCTCAAGTACAACATGAAAATACAATCTAAAACCCTGAGAAGAGGAACTAATAGAGATCAATATGTACGCTGGCGCTTCCCTGTGAGCCTGGCGATCTGAGCCGTCAACCTCTGGTTTTCTTCCACATGTCTGATTGCAACCTCCTTCCAATCATCTGAAGCAGGAAGTGAGTAATCAACACCTGTTTAAGGCTTAGGAGAAAATAAATCTCCTTTCCTCTCCATAGACTTTACTGCTCGACTCTCAAGGATCTCGATCAAATCATCTCTCTCCTTTAGGTCTGCTCTATAGGAACTCTCTAAAGTCTGGAACTTGTTCTTCCAAGCATCCCTTTCCTGTTGCATCCTAACCAAAGCAAGCTGCAGCTCTTCTAGATCATCTAATAAGGGAGGAGTGGTCTTCACAAACAAATCAGGAATGGGTGTCTCCCGAGTATACGACATCTTCAACTGAATGGCTCTCGATCGGACCCACTGAAGATATGGCTCCAAAGAAACAACACCCCTAGGTCCCAAATCCTTCCTACTCTTCTTATGAATGTGACGCCAGGCCTTCGCAATCTGCTCCCTAGCTTCCCTGTGGTCTTCTCCTTCCTTCAGAAAGAAACTACTCAGATGAATATTGTTCAGTTTATCCCTCATCGGATAACCAAGCTGTCGCCGTGCAAGAACAGGGTTATAGTTAATTCCTCTCTTTGTACCAAGAAGAGGCACATTGGGGAAACTACCACAATTGTCAACAATCTCCACATCCTGGTAAGCTCGATGATACCAATAAATATCCGAGTGAGTAAGTGCCATGATCTTAGGAGCCCAACGGGGTTCCTTCTTGACATCCCAAAAAGCGTCAGACTGAGGCATATGAGAGGTAAACCACCGGTACAACAAAGGCGTGCAACAGATAATCATTCCCCCATGATAAGAATTCCGAAGATGAACAGAGTAATAAGCATCACCCAACAGTGTAGGAACCGGGTTTCCAATCATGAAAATCTTGATAGCGTTAATGTCGACAAACTTGTCCACATTAGGAAATAAGAATAATCCATAGGCGAGTAAAGCAAAGATGGCCTCAAAAGCAACTATACTCTTCATCCTGGCAAAGTAACGAGCTTTCTCCAATAAGAACTGAGCTGGTAATCCACTAATCCCTCCTTTGGTAGTCATATGAGCTTCCACCTCAGACTTCCCCAGATGAATCAAAGCAGCAATCTCATGTGGTTTTGGCTCACCCTCCAAACCAGTAAAAGGAACACGATCGGTAACAGGTAAATCCAATAGATAAGAATACTCTTCCAGTGTTGGCATCAACTGATAATCAGGAAAAGTAAAGCAGTGATACACCGGATCATAAAACTGGACCAAAGTTGAGAGAAAACCCTCCTTCATCTTCAGCTTCATGAGAGGAATAATGGATCCATACTTCTTCCGAAAATCTGCAGAACACTCGATCTCGGGAATTAGACTGATTAACTTATCTATCTTAGGATCCTTGAAACTGTATTTCCCGGTCTTTCTCTTTCCAGAATCCATGGTTTAAAAGTACCTGAGATATTCACAAATAGTCAACCTTTAAATCCCTTGAAATATTGTTTTTTTCAAAAGATGCTTATGAGTGCATGGATGCATGATGCAACAATTACACACAAGATCACACATATAGGGTTCATAGGTTCAACATCACGAGCATGAGGTCGAAGGTACTACCCATAAGGTATTAGTCTAAAAATTTATCACCTGCCGAACAAGGTTCTAAGAGGTTCCCAGAGTCTACATCCTTCCTTCGGATATTACCAACTTCCCGATTAACTCGGTAATTAGTAATATTCTCAAGAAAGACTCGTCCGAGCATAGTATCGCGTGACAACTACTTCCGGATTACTACGTTATAGCTTCCGCACTACACCTAAAAGGCCAAGAGGGGTTAGGTAATCTACGGTCCTCAGCTTCGGCAGGCTCCCAGGTTAAAAGCAGTACGTCTTCCCGATTACTCGGTAAACGACACTACAGTCAAAGGGGCCTCCACTGAGTGGGGGATATCATGCCTCCTTTTTTGGGATTACTCCCCCAAAGTTAACATGATTATACCGCCCGTCCTATCTTAAAGTTTGCCCAAGTCCGGGTATAGGACTTATAAGTAATCACCAAGTGTGATCGGTGGATCTGGAACTCACTGTTTAACGCTGGTTCACGAAATGTCGCGGAAGCAAGAGTCGCCATCGTCTTTTATTTTCTCCAACATGGAAAGGACAAAATCATAGAAAAATTCCTTATAGAGATTATCTCTCGGTTCGGGAGGTAGATTATAGAAAGGGAAGGTGTTAGCACCCTTTCTATCCATGGTTATCCATGGGCTCTTAGATACTTGCTCATTGTGTTTTCAAACTAGTTTGTTTGCTTTTCAACTGTGGGTTTAAAAAGTTTCTTTGAAAATTTCAGTTCGACTCTTGTATCAGTCCTCAAGAGTGTTTGAAAAGTTGCTTTCGAAAGCTTTTTGAAAAGGTGTCGGTGTGAAAAGTATTTTCTGATTTGTTTTGAAATTAGAGCAAGTATCTAGAGTCATCTACCTACCCTAAGGAATTCGTTTGTGTAAATGTCCTTAAAGTAGTGCCATCCCACCATTGAGAGGTAGGTAGCACCACCATTGGAGGTGTTCGGGTCAATTCGAGGGTTTGGGACGTGGTGATCACCGGAGCAATGGGAAGACACCTTAGAAGCTACCCTCATGCCATGTTCATAGACATGAGGACTTACTAAAACGTCCTCTACTCGACAATCACCTTTCGAGGGGCAAGGCAACAATGAGGCGTACCCTAGGGGTGGTGTGTGATTTGTGTGTCATGTTCATTTATTTTTGTCTTGTTCATGCATTGGTGATCTACGCATTGCTTTTATTTTTGACATTCATTCTTTCATGTGAATTAATTAACAGTTAAAAAGATGCGGAATTAAAAAGTCCTACGCTATTACAAAGGCGCGGGTCCACATCGCCAAATTAATCCAGGACCCGATTTGAAAATAAAATAAAGTGCGGAAGATAAATACCCTAATTGATCTATTACATGGCTTTGGGAGAATTACATGAATATTCACAAAAAAGAAATAAAAGTGTGAAGAGAATTAAAGTCGGGAATGCGAGGGCGTTGGACCCTTTTAAGGAAATTAAATTACGATTGTGAAATTAATTAAATTAAATGTGAAAGGAAGTTATTTTTGAGAGTTTTTTGTATTTATGGACTTTTAGTAAGAATTAATGGAATTTAAACCTAATTGTAATTATTTTTAATATTATTAAGAAAAATATGTTTTTAGTTTGACCTAACTTTAACCTAATTATTGACACGGTAATTTATTTACAAAAAAATAATTATTAGTAATTAATATGGTGAAAAAGAAAAAAGAAAAAAAAGTATAAAAACCTAATTCTACATTTTTTAATTTATTAAGAAAAACATTTAAAATTAAATCTAGAATTAAGACCAATTAATTGATAAAATTTATTTACAAAAATAATTAAATAAAATATATTTTTATTTTGTCTTTCTGATTTTTTTTATTTATTTTTATGTTTTATGAAAATATATTAATTTAAAGAACTAAAAGGAAATAATTAAATTAAAACAAATAATAGAAAATAGAAAAGAAGAAAAGAAATGCAAACCCTTGGGGGTGTTGACCCCAGTTTAGAGGTATTTGATCAGTAATTAGGCCCAATGTTCTAAGGCCTTCAGTTGACTTTCCTGGGACATGAGTGGCGCGTTTGATTGATGCATACCATAGACCTTGAATCCTGGCCACTGGATGGACGTTGTGGGACAAGTGGCGTGCTGGAGCGTAGAGTGCATGGTAGGCCTTTGAGGGGAACGCTGCATGTAAACCTGAAGAGAAAAATAATATGGAGAAAGAAGGGGACCTGGGGATCGAACCCAGGTCCCAAAGCTTGCCAACACAACATTCCACCAACTGAGCTGCTTCAACGCGTTGTATATTGAATAAAGAATAAATAACATAAAGGAAAATTGGTGTTAGTGACATATAAACAAAAAAACGCGCGCTGAATTCAAACTTCCCAATCAGAGCTTGCCACATGGTCGTCTTCCTCGTTTGTCCCTGAAACAAAAAGAAGTAGCGGAGGTTTTAAACCCCCCCAAAACACAGTCTTTTCAAAAATAGCGAATAGCCCGTATGGCAATATAAATTAGGCGCGATTAGTGTATTGAGTTCGTCCAAGCGTCCTGATTCTAGCCATGGTACTGGGATGTCTGGATTTTACAGTATATGTAATCGCCCAATTTGAAATTTGAGAAACCCTAAAACATTCCAATGGCAATTTTCGCTACAAGCATTGTTAGTCAAATTAAAGGTCGCCATTAGTCTCAGAACCTTCATATTAGTCTAGATCAATATTCAAAACGTATCAAAAATGCATGCATATTAGAATACGATTATGGAAAAGTTTTGAGAAAATATGACATCCATATACCAATTCTGGAGGCGTGGGGATTGGAAAAAGATTCAGAAAGCTTCCTTGAGGCTTTGGCAGGCTATTGGAATTGTTACTTTTCTTCGAATCATGCTAGAAGGCAGTTTTCAGTTTTGACTTTTTTCACAAAATTTGCCAATTGTTTTCTTGGCTTGAGCGCAGCTTTCAGGGTTCTTCCATTAGGTTTAGCTTCTGACTTATGTATGGAATGAATTAGGGTTGAAATTTGAGTCCACAAATCCTTGTAATCATGAATCAAATATTGGATTTTAATGGCATATTTCTTCAAATCTTTTCCATGTGTTTTGATGCCAATCATGACCAAATCACCTTGATTCTTTCCATATCAGATAGTGCACGAAATCTTGAAGGTATTCTATGCACAAAAAGATTTGAAAAGCATGGATGAGTATTTTTTTCATATTTTATTTAATTAAATGAGTTAATAGTAATTAAAAATTCAAATAAATAATAAAAATGATGAAAAAAATCCCCTTTGGGCCAAATGGTCGTGCATAGCCTTTGGATGATGAATCTTGAAAGAAAATGTGGTCCATTAGCAATTTTGAGGCATTTGAAGTAAATTTGACTTTTCAAACTTCCCAACAATTTCCCAACTTCCACAAGGCATATCTTGCTCAATTTTTAAGCTTTGATCATGTTCTTGGACATTTTGGAAAGGTCTTGAAGTCCTCTAACCAATGCCTTTGGTCCCATGTCATTTTGATTTACCAATATCAAGTTATGGCCTTTGACTTAAAGTCCCTTTTTGTTGACTTTTGAAAATGACCTATAATGTTGAAATTGATAACTTTTTGTGAGAGCATTTCTTGGACTTGAAGTGTGAAGAGGAGTTGTAGGAAATGTGATTCTCTTCAAAATGAGCTTTGGATGGAATTTTTCTGATAAACCATGTGGAAGTTATGCCTTGGTCAAATTACAGTTGACTTTTTCAACTGTCCAAATATGGAAACTTTTGCATCTTGAGACTTTTTGAGCCATGCCTTGAAAATCATGATCAAGAATTGATGAAATGATGTTTGTGGCTTCAAAATGAGATGTTGATCAAAAATTTGAACTTTTGACTGTCAAATGACCATTTTGCCCCTGCAGTTGACTGTAGTGCAATTAGGGTTTTTGACTGTGCAATTTTGTGCTGTAAGTCTTGAAACTTGGTATGAGGATGCTTGACCATGTTTGTAGGCATGTGGGACTTGATTGGACCCTTGGAAACTTCATTTTCTTTGTCAGAACCAAAACCCTAGTTTTTGACTGTTAGGAGGCCCTTGAACTATGCAACCCTTGGGGAGATTTTGAAGCATGCTCTTTGCAAATCTTGAAGAATGTGGGAGGGCAAATTTTGGGGTACAACAGTTGCCCCTGTTCAATCTTCTTAAACCTGAGGATGCAGATTGGCTGACGTGCCTTTCGTAATCCGAAGGTGGAAGATGATTGAACACTAGAGTGCCCAGAAATTTGCGCTCACATAGTAGTGTGATGTGAGGAATGGGCTTACAGATGCCATTTGGAGATTGATGAATAGGATGATGGGCTTATAGATGCCATGCTAAGAGATGATGGAAGGGTGGATGGGCTTATAGATGCCATCTGAGTGTCGATCGCGTAAGAGATTCCTTAGCGAGAACTTGCGTACCTGAAAAAGAAAATGATTACCTGGCCTGTTACAGGAGCTGGTCTTCAAACTCTTTGTGTAGATGTGCCCTGACTGGTTACAGGAATGGAATCTTTAAACCTCTTTAGGCGTGCCCTGGCGAGATACAGGAATCAAGTCTGAAGCTTCAAAAGGTGATGAATGGATCAGGGATGGTTACTACCTCAACGGGACGGTGAGAGAACCTTGGACGATTACTACCTCAACAGGAACGCTAAGAGAACCTTGGGCGACTTCAACCTCAACAGTAACGCTGAGAGAATCTTGGGTGATTACTACCTCAACAGGAACGCTGAGAGAATCTCGGGACGATTACTACCCCAACAGGAACGCTGAGAGAATCTGGGGACGATTACTACCTCAACCGTAACGCTGAGAGAATCTTGAACGACTTCAACCTCAACAGTAACGCTGAGAGAATCTTGGGTGATTACTACCTCAACAGGAACGCTGAGAGAATCTTGGATGTCTTCTATTGAGTCTTCATCAGGAAAATCTTTTAGGGGTCTATTTAGCTGGACTAGAGAAGGCCTTTGGCTGGATAAGAAACAGAAAAATCTTAGGGTCGATTTAACTGAACCGGACAAGGTCTTGAAATCTTCAACTGGATAAGAAACAGGGAGATCTTAGGGTCGATCTGACTGAACCAGAGAAGGCCTTTAACTGGATAAGAAACAGAAAAATCTTAGGGTCGATTTAACTGAACCGGACAAGGTCTTGAAATCTTCAACTGGATAAGAAACAGGGAGATCTTAGGGTCGATCTGACTGAACCAGAGAAGGCCTTTGACTGGATAAGAAACAGGAAAATCTTAGGGTCGATTTAGCTGAACCGGTCAAGGTCTTGAAATCTTCAACTGGATAAGAAACAGGGAGATCTTAGGGTCGATCTGACTGAACCAGAGAAGGCCTTTGACTGGATAAGAAACAGAGAAATCTTAGGGTCGATTTAACTGAACCGGTCAAGGTCTTGAAATCTTCAACTGGATAAGAAACAGGGAGATCTTAGGGTCGATCTGACTGAACCAGAGAAGGCCTTTGACTGGATAAGAAACAGAGAAATCTTAGGGTCGATTTAACTGAACCGGTCAAGGTCTTGAATATAGCTGAGAACTTAACTGGATCTTTCCTGAAAGGTAAAGGTCAGTCATATGCAATGCGTGATATGGATCAAGCAATGATGTTCTCAACATAAATGAGATTTGTAAGATATGATGCGTATATGCATGCTGTAATGTATGAAAATGTGATGTTCATGAATGTATCTTTTCGTTTTAGGAAAATAAATCCTTGACGGGTGCCGGGAAGTCATTCCTGGGCTCATGTTTGAAGAATAGTGCTTTGCTTCCGCTGGGGATGATGATTGCAAGCATACCGATATGAGAAGATAACTCTGTTAGGGAATATACTTGGCGAATAGAACACTCTGCAGGGAGAAAAGTACTCTAGCGATCTTGCTGGGAAACAATACTCTGTGGGGAGAGAGATACTTTGCTGGAGTGTTGATGGTAACTTCGCTGGGGATACCATTGTTGTGTTGGAAGTGTTAACAGACTTCGCTGGGGATAAGAAGACTTCACCGAGGATGGTCTTTTTGTGGCTTTTGGATGAGGATAACCCAGTTATATCCTGGTAGGGAGATAACTCTTGAATAAAGCCGGGGGACGCGTTCGTGCTTTACAGGGATAAGCTTCCAGAATCTACTGGGGATAAGCTTACTGCTTGGGGAGATGGATCCCAACTTTCCTGGGGAAATCTTGATTGGACTCTCCTGGGGAAACTTTGAACTATAATTTTTGTAAGCTGAAAGAGGGAACCTATGTAGGGTTATTTTGAGGTTGGGCTCGTGTGAAGCTGCATTTGGAGTTGAAGGAAACCTGTGTAGGGTTTCTTGATGACGAGTTCGTGTAAAACTGCATTTTTGAAAATAGAGGACCTGTGTAGGGTTTCTAGGTGACGAGTCTGTGTAAAACTACATCTGATGTTTTGAGAAGGAAACCTGTGTAAGGTTTACTGATGACGAGTCCGTGTAAAACTACGTCTGGAAAGAGATAACCTGTGTAGGGCTACTTCGGGATAAGTTCGTGTAAAACTTCTGGAGGAACCGAGGTAAGGTTACTGCAGGATAAGTTCGTGTAAAACTTCTGGATGAACCGGGGTAAGGTCATCTTGAGATAAGTCCGTGTAAGACTTCTGGAGGAACAGGGGTAAGGTTACTGCAGGGTAAGTTCGTGTAAAACTTCTTGATGAACCGGGGTAAGGTTATCTTGAGATAAGTCCGTGTAAGACTTCTGGTGGAACCGGGGTAAGGTTACTTGAGATAAGTCCGTGTAAGACTTCTGGAGAAACCGGGGTAAGGTTACTTGAGATAAGTCCGTGTAAGACTTCGTCTGAAAATTGAGAAGGAACCGGTGTGGGGTAATTGACAAATCTTCTGGTAGACAGGTGACGAGATGCCAGGATATAGTCGTACGCTTTGATCCCTAATTTTTGCCTGGACCTCCCTTTCGGGTTTTCAGTCCACCGGGATACCCATTTTTGCCCAAGCCGCCTTTTCAGGTTTTCGACTTGCCGGGTGCACATATTTTTTCATTTTATCCCTTATTTTTGCCCGAACCCTTTTGGTTCGCCGGGAAGCCCTTATTTTTGCCTAGGTATGTCAACCTAGCGGGTCTTTGGTTATGCGCAGTATTTTTCGACTATGTCCACGCTCTCAGAATGTAGAGAGTTGCCCCTGTTGTTGTGTTTTGTCATGCCACCAGAAGGTGTTTGGTCAGGCAAGATTCGTTGTTGGAATACCCCAAGTGACTCAGGCGGAGATTTGCCCCAGGCTATTTGGCATTTGAGAGATTCTCCGAATCTTGATTGGACTGCCCCAGATAATAGACCATGATCATATCATGCCCCTTGATTGGAAGTGCTTCTGTTCATTAGGCATTCGTCGTGCGAATTTCTATGTTGTTCAAACAAAAAGTCATATGCAAACAAAGTCATGTTAAAAATGCAAAGCTTATGTCTGTCTTGAAGATTTTGAAAATGCATTCTTTTTCATAAAACAAGTGATTGTTTGTAAAACGTGATGTCAACTCCGTATTTACCGTAAGCCTTAAGGAGTCAGGATACCTTTCGTAACAGTATGCTTTCGAACTAACCCATGCTTCAGCTAGGACTTTTAAGGGTTATAACGTGGCCTGGTTCACGGTTTAAGAAACAAAGGATAAAGGCTCAAATTTTATTTGTACCCACCCGCTCTTCGTGATGTTCTTCAAACCTAAGCTCAGTTGATCGTGCGTTAGACCTTGTTTGAGTCTTTGTCCTGATGTTCCAATGATGGTTCAGATATTGATGATTTATTCTGAATAGGCAGCCATTTTTGTTTTTTGTCGAGGGTTTGTAGGACCTCTCTCTTTTTTTTCATTATCCCTGTTTTTCGCCTGAACTATTTCTTTTTGGGTTTACAGTCAGTAGGATGCCCCAGTTTTGTAAGTCTCCTTCATAGGTTTTGACTTAATGGGTTTTTATTTTGAGAAGTAATGACTGCCTGTCTGTATGATTGTTCGGAACCATTATTGTCTTTTGTTTTGTAAGGACCTCTTTGGTGCCATTTGTTAGGCACTTGGATCAACTGAGAGAACTACCCTGCCCCAGGTTATGATAAAGGGTTTTAATTTTCGAAAAGAAAAACTCCTACTTCTTTGGCTCAGAGGGGTTAACAAGGGATTATCATCCTTATAACTCCAGTGTTTGGGAATTGAAACAATGCCTGTACCTCATCAGCGGGGTCTGTTCAAAAGCATACTGTAGATTGTGGTATCCGTTTTCGTCATCCTCCCTCAAGAGGCTTTAGAATTATTAATCGAGCGTTGATCATCAAAAAAAAATATTGGAATAATTTGCATATAGTGAATACGAATATATTGCTTCAAAACAGACATATGCGATGCATTAATTAAATAACAACGTTTAACATGAGTAAATGTTTGAACAAAAGAAAATTACAACTTGAAAATCCTAACGAACAAAAGTCTTTTCATCTCAGGGCTTGTTACTTCAAATGGTGAGCCTTGGAGGGATGGTAGAAAAAATCAGCCTGACCATCTTGTGTGAACTCCAATGCTCCTTCATCAATCAGGTCCTGGATCTTGTTCTTCAGAGCCCAACACTCATTTGTATCATGTCCTGGGCTGGCAGAGTGGTAGGCACACCTCTTATTGGGATCATAGATAGGAAATGCTGTGTTGGGGTTCCAGGGATGAGCCCTTAATATGATCAGATTCAATCTCAACAGGCGTTGCAAAGCTTGAAACAGCGACATGTTGAGCTGGGTGAATTGCCTTCTGGGCTTGTCTGGCTGAAGCTGGTGAAGTTGACGCTGAATTTGTGACACTGAAGCCATTTGAGGAGATCTCCCCTTATCTCCTTGTCTCAAAGATGGTTGAACGATGACTGGCTTTTTACCCTTAGACATTTTCCCCAGTTGGTTACCCCGAAGCAGTTGGTTGACGAGAACCCCGAGCTTATCTTGTCTTTGAGCTAAGTCTTGGATGATAGTCACCTGCCCCAGCATCTGGGCTCTCATTGCATCCACTTCAGCTTGCAGATGTTTCAGCCGTTCGTCCTCAGCGCTGTTCCTGACCAAAGTCTCCATGAGAAGTGTCCTTAGCTCTTCCTGTCCCTTGGATAGATTCAGGAGGATTTCCCCGAACCGAGTCTCTTGAGCAAGAAGGTCCTGGTTATCTTGTTGGGAAGCCATTGCTGAAATAAACAGCGGAGAAGGTAAGTGACATGTAACAAGGGTACCTGTGATGCAATGATATGTATGATATGCATGCAATGTTTTCAAGGACCTCGCGGGGTAAACAAGAAATTTGTTAGAGCTTGAATTCGGTGGCTTGATTGAAGGAACTTCATGTTATTGAGAGTCCTTCTTCAAAGGGTCAAAGGCTCACCATATCCAGTGGGTCATAGCCTCTGACTCAAATTATCAACCTTGGCTAGAGGAAAATAAATCCCCTTTGCCCCTTGCTAGACATTTTGATTCATCATGACCTGCATCACAGACCCTTGAGATCCTTGAAATGGGTTAGTCCTTATGCAGAATGTATGCAATGGTATGATGTTATGCTATGCATGGAGTGATGTAAGTAGGCCCTATAATGAGTCCCAATTAAGGACTGTTAAACCTGTAAGGAACTCATGTGTCAGATAACAAGCATGCAAATAGTCAAGTTTGAAGGCACACAAGTCACACAAAGAGCCCTTAGAGTTTAGGCCAGCATGAGGTCTAGGTATTATCCTCTTTCAGTTTGTTGGTTAAGACCTGTCCTATCAGAAGTAACCGGGTTCTAGAGGATTTCAATATCACTAACTACCCTCAATCGGTCATAACTCCAGCGTCGCAATCTTTTCTTGCGGCCAGAACCATCGCGAGAGTTTAGCCTCAATGGGTGTAGCATACTGCTACTGTTCTATTGGCCAAGTTGGTTCATTTAAGGTTCTAAGGTCGGTTGGTGCTTAATGACTCCTCAGAAGACCCATATTCTCCTCGTTGCGACACAAGGGATATTGGTACAGACCAAGGTGCCACACCAATGTAGCCACTGCTTCACCCATGTCGGTCTACGCCGGACAGGTCCCTCACAGCTTCTGCTACCTAACAGGGTATCCCCAGATCCGGGTTAGGATCTATGTAACTCCGATGCAGCCCACAATAATAAAGCAAACAAGCACAACAATTGAAAACACAAGTGATCTTAGTCCTAAGGTACACCTCACTTTATAAGATTCCCCAGCAGAGTCGCCAGTTCTGTGATCGGTGGATCTGGAACTGACTGTTTAACGCTGGTTCACGAAATGTCGCGGAAGCAAGAGTCGCCACCGTCTTTTATTTTCTCCAACATGGAAAGGACAAAAGCACAGAAAAATTCCTTATAGAGATTATCTCTCGGTTCGGGAGGTAGATTATAGAAAGGGAAGGTGTTAGCACCCTTTCTATCCATGGTTATCCATGGGCTCTTAGATACTTGCTCATTGTGTTTTCAAACTAGTTTGTTTGCTTTTCAACTGTGGGTTTAAAAAGTTTCTTTGAAAATTTCAATTCGACTCTTGTATCAGTCCTCAAGAGTGTTTGAAAAGTTGCTTTCGAAAGCTTTTTGAAAAGGTGTCGGTGTGAAAATTATTTTTTGATTTGTTTTGAAATTAGAGCAAGTATCTAGAGTCATCTACCTACCCTAAGGAATTCGTCTGTGTAAATGTCCTTAAAGTAGTGCCATCCCACCATTGAGAGGTAGGTAGCACCACCATTGGAGGTGTTCGGGTCAATTCGAGGGTTCGGGACGTGGTGATCACCGGAGCAATGGGAAGACACCTTAGAAGCTACCCTCATGCCATGTTCATAGACATGAGGACTTACTAAAACGTCCTCTACTCGACAATCACCTTTCGAGGGGCAAGGCAACAATGAGGCGTACCCTAGGGGTGGTGTGTGATTTGTGTGTCATGTTCATTTATTTTTGTCTTGTTCATGCATTGGTGATCTACGCATTGCTTTTATTTTTGACATTCATTCTTTCATGTGAATTAATTAACAGTTAAAAAGATGCGGAATTAAAAAGTCCTACGCTATTACAAAGGCGCGGGTCCACATCGCCAAATTAATCCAGGACCCGATTTGAAAATAAAATAAAGTGCGGAAGATAAATACCCTAATTGATCTATTACATGGCTTTGGGAGAATTACATGAATATTCACAAAAAAGAAATAAAAGTGTGAAGAGAATTAAAGTCGGGAATGCGAGGGCGTTGGACCCTTTTAAGGAAATTAAATTACGATTGTGAAATTAATTAAATTAAATGTGAAAGGAAGTTAATTTTGAGAGTTTTTTGTATTTATGGACTTTTAGTAAGAATTAATGGAATTTAAACCTAATTGTAATTATTTTTAATATTATTAAGAAAAATATGTTTTTAGTTTGACCTAACTTTAACCTAATTATTGACACGGTAATTTATTTACAAAAAAATAATTATTAGTAATTAATATGGTGAAAAAGAAAAAAGAAAAAAAAGTATAAAAACCTAATTCTACATTTTTTAATTTATTAAGAAAAACATTTAAAATTAAATCTAGAATTAAGACCAATTAATTGATAAAATTTATTTACAAAAATAATTAAATAAAATATATTTTTATTTTGTCTTTCTGATTTTTTTATTTATTTTTATGTTTTATGAAAATATATTAATTTAAAGAACTAAAAGGAAATAATTAAATTAAAACAAATAATAGAAAATAGAAAAGAATAAAAGAAATGCAAACCCTTGGGGGTGTTGACCCCAGTTTGGAGGTATTTGATCAGTAATTAGGCCCAATGTTCTAAGGCCTTCAGTTGACTTTCCTGGGACATGAGTGGCGCGTTTGACTGATGCATACCATAGACCTTGAATCCTGGCCACTGGATGGACGTTGTGGGACAAGTGGCGTGCTGGAGCGTAGAGTGCATGGTAGGCCTTTGAGGGGAACGCTGCACGTAAACCTGAAGAGAAAAATAATATGGAGAAAGAAGGGGACCTGGGGATCGAACCCAGGTCCCAAAGCTTGCCAACACAACATTCCACCAACTGAGCTGCTTCAACGCGTTGTATATTGAATAAAGAATAAATAACATAAAGGAAAATTGGTGTTAGTGACATATAAACAAAAAAACGCGCGCTGAATTCAAACTTCCCAATCAGAGCTTGCCACATGGTCGTCTTCCTCGTTTGTCCCTGAAACAAAAAGAAGTAGTGGGGGTTTTAAACCCCCCCAAAACACAGTCTTTTCAAAAATAGCGAATAGCCCGTATGGCTATATAAATTAGGCGCGATTAGTGTATTGAGTTCGTCCAAGCGTCCTGATTCTAGCCATGGTACTGGGATGTCTGGATTTTACAGTATATGTAATCGCCCAATTTGAAATTTGAGAAACCCTAAAACATTCCAATGGAAATTTTCGCTACAAGCATTGTTAGTCAAATTAAAGGTCGCCATTAGTCTCAGAACCTTCATATTAGTCTAGATCAATATTCAAAACGTATCAAAAATGCATGCATATTAGAATACGATTATGGAAAAGTTTTGAGAAAATTTGACATCCATATACCAATTCTGGAGGCGTGGGGATTGGAAAAAGATTCAGAAAGCTTCCTTGAGGCTTTGGCAGGCTATTGGAATTGTTACTTTTCTTCGAATCGTGCTAGAAGGCAGTTTTCAGTTTTGACTTTTTTCACAAAATTTGCCAATTGTGTTTTTGGCTTGAGCGCAGCTTTCAGGGTTCTTCCATTAGGTTTAGCTTCTGACTTATGTATGGAATGAATTAGGGTTGAAATTTGAGTCCACAAATCCTTGTAATCATGAATCAAATATTGGATTTTAATGGCATATTTCTTCAAATCTTTTCCATGTGTTTTGATGCCAATCATGACCAAATCACCTTGATTCTTTCCATATAAGATAGTGCACGAAATCTTGAAGGTATTCTATGCACAAAAAGATTTGAAAAGCATGGATGAGTATTTTTTTCATATTTTATTTAATTAAATGAATTAATAGTAATTAAAAATTCAAATAAATAATAAAAATGATGAAAAAAAATCCCCTTTGGGCCAAATGGTCGTGCATAGCCTTTGGATGATGAATCTTGAAAGAAAATGTGGCCCATTAGCAATTTTGAGGCATTTGAAGTAAATTTGACTTTTCAAACTTCCCAAAAATTTCCCAACTTCCACAAGGCATATCTTGCTCAATTTTTAAGCTTTGATCATGTTCTTGGACATTTTGGAAAGGTATTGAAGTCCTATAACCAATGCCTTTGGTCCCATGTCATTTTGATTTACCAATATCAAGTTATGGCCCTTGACTTAAAGTCCCTTTTTGTTGACTTTTGAAAATGACCTATAATGTTGAAATTGATAACTTTTTGTGAGAGCATTTATTGGACTTGAAGTGTGAAGAGGAGTTGTAGGAAATGTGATTCTCTTCAAAATGAGCTTTGGATGGAATTTTTCTTATAAACCATGTGGAAGTTATGCCTTGGTCAAATTACAGTTGACTTTTTCAACTGTCCAAATATGGAAACTTTTGCATCTTGAGACTTTTTGAGCCATGCCTTGAAAATCATGATCAAGAATTGATGAAATGATGTTTGTGGCTTCAAAATGAGATGTTGATCAAAAATTTGAACTTTTGACTGTCAAATGACCATTTTGCCCCTGCAGTTGACTGTAGTGCAATTAGGGTTTTTGACTGTGCAATTTTGTGCTGTAAGTCTTGAAACTTGGTATGAGGATGCTTGACCATGTTTGTAGGCATGTGGGACTTGATTGGACCCTTGCAAACTTCATTTTCTTTGTCAGAACCAAAACCCTAGTTTTTGACTGTTAGGAGGCCCTTGAACTATGCAACCCTTGGGGAGATTTTGAAGCATGCTCTTTGCAAATCTTGAAGAATGTGGGAGGGAAAATTTTGGGGTACAACACCAAGCACCCTAAAAACCAGGAAAATCCAGACAAACATATATACAAAATATAACACATAAACAAAAATAGCACATATACAGATATAAACAAAGATAGGCTTAACCCACTTAGGGATGGACCAGAAAGAGGTCAATCTCTCCCCAGTGAAGTCGCCATTTTTCTGTAGCGGTAGAAATGTGCAAGACTAATCCATTGGATTGACTAGACTTTATACAAATCAAAATAAAAATCGCCACCGCGCTTTATTGTTTCCAAAGGAATGGGAAAAGAGAGAATAACCCAAAAAGAGGGGGAAAGATTCAAGGTAAGGGGGTTGGTTATGCAAAGGGAAGGTATTAGCACCCTAAACATCTACGGTACTCCGCAGGAACCTCTTTGAAAATATGTATATTTTGGCTATAAAAATGTGTTGCATATAAAATGGATGGTGGAGGTGAGAAAAGAAATATTTTTATGATTTTTGCACCCGCCGCGGTTACGAACCTTTAGTGCCTACATACCCCCTTTCATGCAATAGGGGATCAGGGTACACGTAGTTCCTCTTTTAAAAATTTAAAACACACGTGTGTTGGTTGATTTTATGAGATAAGACATCATCGCAATTGTCCGTGTGAAAAACATAATTACTACCCACAATCATGAGAAAGGAGAATTTGCATCATCTCAAAGTGGAGGATATGGATTGGATTTTAAAATCAACAATGCCTCACTCAACACCCAAGTGGAAAATGTCTCACTTCACTACATATTGTAGAAGTATAGTTGTTTGCACCACTACAAGGATTGACAAGAGTCTAATCTTTTGAGAAAAGTTTAAAGATAAAATCCAAAGTGGCAAAAATGGTTTGAAATGAGATTGATTGACTTTTAGTCTTCTCACAAAAAAAGGTCAAGGTATTATTAAATTGATTGAAATTTATTTATGAAAATTTTTCGAAGATGCATGGATCTAAGTCCAAGTTTATTATGAAAATGTTTCAAGTTTCAAAACAAGAAGAGTTTTTTTTAAAAAGGAGGGAGAAGATTTTTGAAATTAAAGAAGATGGGAGGAGAAGAAGAGGCTATCCTAAAGCATAAGGTAAAAGCTAGGGATAAGAACCATCTAACCAACAAGAAGCCAATACTTGACATTATGAGTCAATATATAATTCCCATTCTTCGGATTGAAACCAAGCAAGCAAAGGTACTAGACCTCTTAAAAGAACCAAACTTCAAGTGTTTTAAGTCTTCGCAAAAATTGGGCAGAGTAACGGCTGTATACGGGTGAATTCCAGATTACAAACAAAGATCGTAATCTCAATAACCTTCACACAAAACAAAAAAACAACCCAATGTCTTGAGGTAAACCTCAAGAACTCCAGACAAAATATCAAATAAAATCACAAAGTCTCCAAGATAGGCCAAGGTCTCTAATCCTAAGTCCAAGAAGTCCATCACTCCATAATGCAAAGGATAGTAACCATGTAGTCATAGTATCATTAATGATTTTTATGGTTCATGTTGATTATTAGGTTTCTTTAAAAAGAAAGAAAAGCTCAAGTGAGCAAAATAAAAATGACATAAAAGTAAATGCTCAAGTGAGTAAAAGATGAAAATAGCATGAAATGTAAAATGCTAAAAGTAAATGGTACATAAAGCACGAAAATAAAAGCGTAAAGTAAAGTTAATTGTTAGTAATTAGTGGTTAGTTGGATGACCATCTTGAAACTTGCATTTGGAACTAATTAGAGGATTGGTAGAACCAAAGCCTCCACACAACAAGTTGCATTTGCTTTTTGTCAAGTATATCATCCATTTTGGAATTCTCACAAGGCAACATGTAATGATCAACGATGTTTAAGTGATCCGCGTTGACCAAAGGTGTTGTAGATCCATTAGAGGATTGGTAGAACCAAAGCCTCCACACAATGAATCTCAAGGTTATTGGATCAAAGAGATCAAATTAACATACTTGGGCTTGCAATCATAAGTTTGGGCCACAAATGATCATTTATTCGAATCGGGACAAAATTTAGCGTTATGTTAAGCAATCGTAAGTGGACTTATGTAGAAGTCGCACCTATTTTGAGGCCGGTAAATAGCAATCTATGTACTTCATGTTTGGATAAATGATATAGAGATCACCATCCCTTAACATGTAGCACAATTAAAAAAATAAAGGGATAAGATGAAGAGGGAGGGAAATGATAAGCTAATTTGGATCACCATTTCAAAATTCTTTCATCTTTAAATTCAACCACTCCTCTAGATGGATTAAAGCACTAAACATATCATTAATCCAAAGCACCAAAAATGAATTAAATAATTCACTCTTAGGTAGATTTGAATTGATGAACATTTATCCAACTTCATCTACATCACAAAGTCCATTGAGTTTAAAGACAAATTGGACATTTAAAATTGCAATCTAAACCAAAAATCAAAAGGAGTGAGTAGAAAAAGAATTTTGGATCAAAGCTGCCCCAAAACAAGGCAAAAAAGTGCATTATGTTCCTGTGTAAATCGATTGCACTATTGTGTAAATCGATTTACACAGTACAGTTTTCTAAAAATTGTGCAAAATTGCTTCTGTGCAATCGATTGCACTACAGTGCAAATCGATTGCACTACAGTGCAAATTGATTGCACACAGTTACAGTAGCAAAAATAGCATTTTAAAAGGGCAATTTCTTGTTCAAACTTTCCATCAAATACCTTATGATCATGGATCCACTTGAGCACGAAAGTTCCATCAAATTATTAGAAAATAACACCATTGAAATCACAAAATAATGCTCAAAGAATCAATCCCAAAGATCGCCAAGAGATCACATTTTGAAAGATGAATTATCCAACTTACCAAAGGTAGATCTAGAGAATTATCAAAACAACTTCAAGAATTTGCTTCAATTCAACCACAAGAATCAATTGACCAAGCTTGGATGTAGAGAATTGATGGAGAAAAAGTGTTTGGATGAAGGTTTAGCTCAAAGATTAGTAAGCTTAAATGTAAAGCTTACTAACTTTTTGAAAATGGAGCTTTGAGTGAATTTGGTAGATGGAGAGAATTGAGAGATTTTTTAGCAAGGTGGATTTGGCTATCAAAAGCTTGAAATTTGAATGAAATGAAAGCTCTATTTATAGAGTTTTAGGATTGGGATTAGTGGTAGTTTGATAATTGATTCTTGGAGCCAAAATTTGAATTAATGATAACTCTTTCAAAAATTAAAGCCAAAATTTGAATTAATGATAATTCTTTCAAATATTAGAGCCAAAATTTGAATTAATGATAATTCTTTTTAAAAATGAAAGATTGGCACTAAAATTTGAATTAATGATACATCTTTCAAAAGTGAAGGAAAATTGGAGCCAAAATTTGACAAGTTTAAAATGCTGATTTTTTTGAATTTTCACGTTGTGCAATCGATTGCACAGTGTATTTTTTTCAAAAATGGCGTAAAATACACTATGTGCAATCGATTTCACTTTAAGAGCAATCGATTGCATCAGTGAAAAAATGAAAAAATTTAATTCTTTTTCTTTGCAAATAGAGATTTTAGGAAAATAATACCAGAAATCCTTATTTGTCAGATGCTTCGACTTGGTACCTATAAAACAAAAATATACAAAGACAAAGACAAATATTTTTTGTATTTTAATTAGAAGTTAGTCAACAACACATATACAAAATACACAACCAAGGCGCTTGGAGATTCCTCAAGAGCAAACTTAAAGATAGGAAAAAAGAGGAAGAACCAACCATAATGTGATCTTATTATGATCGAGTTGATATGATATGATAGAGGAATCTTAGGGGGGAAATTGGGGTACAACACCACCCCAGTGGTAGAAGCGCGCGCCTGTAACATACGGGACATGGGTTCGAGCCCCAGTAGTACCCTTTTGCATTTTTCACATATTTTTGGCATTTCTGACCTTTTTTGGAGCGCTGGGCCTCTTTGGGCCTGGCTCATTTTTTTTATTTTGCTAGTTGACCTCCCTGTTTTCCATTAACACCTCTGGCCCAAATTTTTTTATTTTATTTTTTATTTTCATTTTTATTTTTCTTAAATATATTTTCTAAATACTAAAAAAAAAATCATAAAATACAAAAATGATAGATTTATATTTTGAATTATTTTATTTTATTTTTCTCACAAAAAATATTTTTATTGATTATACTTTATTTATTTTATTAGATAATCTTGTAAACTTAATTAATACTATGTTTTGATTTATTTATTTATTTTTCAAACCATTTAAAATACATTATTTTTTATATAAAAAAAGACTAAAAATATTTTATAATGCTATAAATATTTTTAAGATAAAAATACCAAAAAATAATTTTCTTAAACATATTTCCTTTTGATTAATTAATAGAACTAGGGTTTACTTAAAATCTTTTCTTAACAAAATCCAAATTTAATTAATTATTTTCTTTATTTAATTAGGTTAAGACAAAATCCCTTTTTTCATGAAAAATCAAACAAAGATGCATTTTCTTTACATTTTGCATTTTTTTGTACAATTCATTCATTTTGTACTTTGTATTTATTTAAATTCTTGTACATTAATACCCATTCAATATGGTTGTAATAGACTAATTAGGTTTACAATTCTTGTAATCCCCATTCAATTTGTACACCCACTCCCCACAAATGTTGTAATAGCGTAGTAACTTTAAAATTCTGCAATTTATCGCTTTTATATATAAATGCTAGTAATTAGGGTTTGTATGGAAAGACTAACACCAATATTTAGAAAACCCTAATTCAAGACAAAATCAAGCATGAAAACAATACACTTGCACACAAACACCCCTAGGGTTATTCCACTTGGTTGCCTTATACAAAATGGTCATATTACGCATGTAAGGTATCTTAGCCAAAACAAGAAAATACAAGATCATAGTCCCTCGATAACGCTATCTAAGTTGTCTTACAAATGATCTTAGTCCCTCAAAAAGAATGCTAATATACCTTGTAACATTGCTAATCCTGGTTATACGATGACCCACGCCCGTCCCATTTGCATCCAAAGATAGGGTTGCTTACCAAACCAATGGTAAGACAACAATGTCAAAGGAAAAGAAAATGAACAAGAAATACATTTGAGTAGGTAGATTGCTCCTAATTACTTGCTCCATTTCAAAACAAACATCCTTGCTATTTTCAAAAATAAACACTTACACTTTCAAAAGATCAACATCTTTGTATACATTCTTACGAACGAGAATCATTACAAAGATTGCCTAAACAATGGCCTCTTTATAAAATACTTTCAAAAAACCACACAAAGCACAATTTCAAACAAAAGCAAGTGATCTAACAAGTAACTAAGAGCCCATGGATAACCATGGATGAAAAGGGTGCTAATACCTTCCCTTTTCATAATCTACCCCCCGAACTCAAGAAATAATCTCAAAGGTCTTTCTTGTGCTTTTTCACCTTTCCTTTTGGATAAAAGAAAAGTTGGTGGCGACTCTTGCTAACTGCAACATTTGCGATCAAACGCAAAACAAACAAGTCAGTTCTCCCATCGTATCACAAAACGGGCGACTTTGTTGGGGAATATTCTAAAAGTGGGGTTACCTTAGAACTAGATCATATTTATTTGCTTTCATTGTTTGATTTGTATGCTTTACAATTTGTTTCTTTGTTTGGGTTTGAATCCTCTACCCGGATTTGGGATACAATATAGGTAAGTAGCAATACGTTGTGGAAAATGTGTGGGGTATACCGATATGGTCTAAGCAATAGCTATGTTAGTGCAACATATTTGTGGATATCGGTAGCCTTTGAGTTATTCAAAGAGAATATGGGGCCGCTGAGTGATGTCATAAAGCACTAATGAACTTCTAGAACCTTTACTTGACCAACTTGGCCTTTAGGATGTAGTGAGATAACCGGCTTTGGTGCAGTCCGGAGTTGGTAGATACTCGATACTACACTCATTGAGGTTTGGTTCCTTGGGATATTTCGATCGCCATTAAAGAGGCTTGTGCTGAAACAATAACCAAGGAAACAAACCAGTGATATTGAGCTCCTTAGAACCCGATTACTATTACTAGGACAGGTTGAGCCAACTAAACTTCAATATTGTTTTTATATACATACTTGTACATAACATCATGAACATCATAACATCATACACATTCACTAACCATTTCAAGGATTTTGGGATTCATCTTTGTTTATGTTTTGTAGGATATGGATTCTCTTCGCAGGAAAACTATTCAAGTCAACCTTGTAAGGATCCCTCCACAACTTAAGGAGCTAGCCTCAAGGATTCCTGAAAACTCTCCATTCATCGAGAGACATGGTCGCCTACTCAACTTGGTCACGTCCAACACAGATGAGGACATGATGAAGGTGCTCTTTCAGTTCTTTGATCCTTTACACCATTGCTTCACATTTCCCGACTATCAACTTGTGCCTACTTTGGAATAATTCTCCCGACTCTTAAGGATTCCCATTCTCAATCAACTACCTTTCAAAGGTACGGAAAGAGATCCAAAGACAGAAGAGATTGCTCAGGCCCTACACTTGCACTCATTTGATGTCACAACTCATTGGGAAACAAGGAGTGGTGTCAAGGGTTTCCTAGCAAAGTTCATGTTTGAGAAAGCCCAAAACTGTTGGAATTCCTTAGATTTGCAAGCCTTTGAGGAAATTGTGGCTCTCCTCATCTATGGGATGGTTTTGTTTCCAAATCCTGATTAATTCATAGATATGAACACCGTTAAAATCTTCATATCTCGCAACCCGGTGCCTACATTGCTAGGGGATATCCTACACTCTTTTCACACTCGCACAATGAGGAAAAGAGATGTCCTTATGTGTTACACTCCTCTCTTGACAAGATGGTTTATTTTGCATCTTCCCCAATCTGTGTTAAAGAACGAGCAAGGTTCACGGTGGTCATAAAGGTTGATGACACTCAAACATTCAGACATTCATTTTTGCTCCCGATCCATAGAGAATGTTACTATTGTCGACTGTTATGGAGAATTCCCTAATGTCCCTTTACTTGGAATTAGGGTAGGTATCACCTACAACCCCTGCTTAGCCTTAAGACAGTTGGGTTACGCCCGAAGGGATGGCCCGCACGAGATGCTGATTCAAGGTTTGGTATTTAACTACGAGAACAACGATCAAGGTCTTCGCCAGAGATTTATCTGAGCTTGGAGGATGTTGAACATGGTAGATAGCAAGACTTTGGGGCATAAAAATTCCATCCCTCTTGAGCCTTACCTCAAATGGGTACAAACTCTTGCTCAGAGTCTTATGATGCCTTATCCCTCCATTCTCCCGGTAATCATTGAGCCTGTCATGGAAGGAGATGTTCCATATACTATCCTACATCCTGACATTCCCACCTCTCTTGAAGACCTTCAAAGGGATTGGATACAACTCAAGAGGGAGTGAGATACTTTTGAAGCCCAATTCTACACAAGCGAGAAGAAGGTTTTGGAACTCACTAGGCTACTTCATGAGGAGTAGACTCTGAATGCCTACATCGCACCAAAGATGATGCGTACTACCTTTCTATCTTAGAGTTTCTTGTATTTGTTTTGCCCAAGAAGGCATTGATAATCATAAAATCCTTGAAATCATTACATACGCATTTATCATTCATCATAACATAAGCAGGTTTCTTGCAACAAGTCTCCTCGTCTCTCTACTGTTTATTTCAGTAAGATGGATCTCGAGCAAACGGTGAAGGACCTCCAAGCTTAGAATGCACAGTTTCAATAGTTGTTCTTAACTCTGGCCATAGGACAAGAATAGTTGAAGACCTTGCTGGTTGAAGAGAAGAAAAAGAAGACGAAGAAGATAACTGGAATTCTGAACATGGGAAGAAGATTCCAAGGGCAGACAAGAAAGGCCTTAGACTTTGCAACGACATCCGGTGAGAAAGACAACCAAGATGGGAAAGGCAAGGAAACAATTATTCAGTCTAATTCAGAAGAGGAAGAGGAACAAGAAGACTATTCTAAAGAATAATATCCTCCAGCCAATGACAAGTATAAGCATCTAGAAGAAAGGTTAAGTGCGATGGAAATCCAAAAAGTGCTTGGATTGGACTTTGAGGAGTTGGGCTTAGTGTCGGGGATTGTCATTCCTCTAAAATTCAAAGCACCTGTGTTCGCCAAATATGACGGAGTCTCATGCCCCAAAATGCATCTCCAGTCTTATGTGAGGAAAATCCATCCACATACCGCTGACAAAGATTTATGGGTACACTTCTTCCAAGACAGTCTGTCTAGAACTCAACTTGATTGGTTTTATCAGTTAGAAAGAGCCAATGTTCATAACTGGGAAGATATTGTTGCTACCTTTTACAAACAATACCAATACAATGCTGATCCCGCGCCTACCCGTACTCAACTCCAGAGTATGGCCATGGTTTCAAGTGAAGGCTTCAAGGACTATGTGCAAAAATGGAGAGATTTGGTCGAAAGAGTTCAAACTCCTCTATCTGAAAGAGAGTTGGTAGACATGTTTTTGGGCACCTTGTCTAGTCCATTTTTCAATCACTTAATTGGGAGTTCATCGGCAGGTTTTACCTAACTGATATTGACCGAAGAAAGGGTAGAAGTCGGGATAAAGAATGGAAAGATTCAAAAAGATGCATCATCTACTGCTGTAAGAAAGCCTTTCATCAGAAAGAAAGAGGTGGCTACTGTATATCCGCAAAGAAACCAAGGTAGGGCCGAACGCCGACCAATGGTGGGGGCTGTTATGATTCCTAAGCCTACGTCTGATCAGCAAAGAAATAATCAACTAAGGATGTAAAGGCCAGTCGGGAAGTTCACCAGAATCAATATGACCCCGTCTCAAGTATTATCGTATCTACTAAGCTCCAACTTAGTGACCTTGAAAGAAGCTCCGAAAAACCCCAATACAACATCTGCTCACTATCATCCCAATGCCTGTTGCGCATATCACTCTGAAAGTCTTGGTCACGATACTAATAACTGTTAGGCTCTAAAGAAAAAAATATAAGACCTCATTAAAGTAAAAGAAATTGAGTTCGATACACCTGAAAAGCCAAATGTCATTTTTGCCCCTATGCTCAGACATGGCCACAATACCAATGTCATTGAAGAAGGATTGTTTGTTACTTCAATTGATGAACTCATGACCCCACTTCTGACTATTAAAATGAATTTTTTGAATGTCGGTGTGTTCCCGGGCTGTGATGAATGTCGCCATCTCTGTTTGTCCTCACCAACCAGCTGTCCTTTGTTGAAAATAGTCATTCAGTGCCTAATAGATAACAAAGAGATTTTGTTTGAAAAGACTCGTGTTCCACCTATCCCTTTTGAAGATGTTTCTATCATTACCATTTCCACCCATTCTTCCAGGGTCTCCACCAAAAGACCCGTTAGAATTACATCAATTCCGAAAGCAACTCCTTTAATAATCACAATGCCTGGACCAGTCCCATATGCGTCAGACAAAACCGTACCATGGAATTATGGAGGGGGTGTCTATTACCATGGTATCAATCAGGACTGGCCAGCCGCTGAATATTCAAGCTCCGAGAAAGTAAACTCTGACATCAGTAATATTGCAGGAAGTAGCAAAATTACCCAAAGTGGTAGGATCTTTTCTCCATAAATTGCTCCCCCAAAAGCAGTTTCTGGACCCATAATCATCCATGTGGATGTTCCAAAGGTTACTCCCACACCCATAATCATCTCTACAAGTACTCCTATTGACAAAGCCATTACAACCCATGTTATCATTCCTACTGATACTCCTGCCGCCGAGTTAACCGAGACTCGAGGAAAAAGTATTATGGTTGAGCCTGTCCGGACGAAGGCTCAGTCATTGACTATCCCTGAGACCTCCAAGAAAGAAATGGAGGAAATCCTAAAACTTATAAAAAGAAGCGATTGCGATGTAGTTGAATAACTGGGGCAAACTCCCTCTAAAATCTCCATGTGGCATTACTACTATGTTCTGAGGCACATGCAAAAGCTTTGGTAAAGTTCTTAAAAATCGCCCATGTACCTCAAGAGACATCTGTCGATCAGTTTCAAAACCGCGTAGCCAGCCTAACTACGGACAATGGTTTAGGTTTTTCAGATGTTGATCTGACGCCGAAGGGAAGGAAGCATAATGAGGCATTGCATGTCTTAGTGGAATGTAGCGGCACAACTCTGGCTCATATTTTGGTGGACACTGGCTCATCTCTGAATGTATTACCTAAAAAAGCTCTTGATAGACTCAACTGCGAAGGACTGACATTAAAGCCAAGCAACATAGTAGTAAGGGCTTTTGACGGTTCAAAAAGGATGGTACATGGGGAAGTGAATATCCCCATAAAGGTTAGAACCCAAACTTTCAATTCAACTTTTTATGTAATGGACATCCGCCCTTCATACTCCAGCCTGCTAGGCTGACCATGGATCCATAATGTTGGCGCTATTACTTCTACGTTGCACCAAATGTTGAAGTATCCAGTTCAAGGGAAGATTATCACCGTTCATGGAGAGGAAGAATACATGATCATCCATTTCAATTCCTTCAGATATGTGGAATTAGACGGTGAATTCATTGAAACTCCATTTCAACACTTTGAAACGGTCCCACAAGATGTGGCAGTGACCAAGGTTGTGTCTCAGGTTCCCAAGATTACAAGGTCTCCACTCCGGATGTCGTCGCTGAAGGATGCCAAAGCAGTGGTAGAAGAAGGAGGGTGCACTATCTGGTGACAACTCCCAGATATCCCATATAAGTCCGACAAGTTTGGCCTAGGTTTCACTTCAAGTGCTCAAAAGGTTGTACGTTGTGCTCATGCTGGAGGACCACCCTTGAAGATCAGCAACCGTGAAGTCAACATGGTTGAAGATGGTGAAGATGGCTGCAATCTGGAGGATTGGATCTTCCCGACTGTCAATGGAGGGCTCAACAATTGGAAGGCTAGAGATTTGTCCCGGTCACCTTTATCCCACATTAATTTGTCTTTACATTTTGTTGGATCTGTAATATTGAAAAAATTTGCACTTTTAAAACCTTGTGTCTTACCCGAGGCACAATGGTCCATTTTAAGGGTTATTATCTCATTTTCATTTGACATCAATGAGTCATGGACGTTTTCGCATACAAACCTTTGTGCTCATTGTTTTTCTTTTACACTTTTATTTTCTTTCAAAGATAGATATACCCTTACACACACCCACACTCACAATGCAGGTATACATCCATTCAGGATCCCATGGGTAACGATACTGTTATGGCCTTTTGTGACTCTGAGAATCTAATCTACCAAGCCGAAGATGAAGGTGAGGAAGATTGTGAAGTACCAGGGGAACTTTCCAGACTGCTACAACAAGAAGAGAGAACCATTCAACCTCACGAGGAACCCGTGGATACAATCAACCTAGGTACTGAAGAAGACAAAAAAGAGGTCAAGGTGGGTGCCAATCTGGAACCCAGTATCAAGGAGCGTCTGATTCAGTTGTTACACTATTATGTTAAAGTCTTTGTCTGGTTATACGAAGACATGTCGGGACTTGATGCAGACATTGTGGTACATCGTTTGCCTACAAGAGAAGATTGTCCGCCAGTAAAGCAAAAGGTTCGCCGCATGAGGCCTGATATGTCAGAAAAGATTAAAGAAGAAGTCATGAATCAGTTCAACGCTGGATTCTTGGTTGTCATATCTTACCCCCAATGGGTTGCCAATATTGTTCCCGTACCCAAAAAAGACGGCAAAGTGTGAATGTGTGTGGACTACAGATATTTGAATAGGGCGAGCCCTAAAGATGATTTTCCACTCCCCCACATTGATATCCTAGTTGACAATATGGCACAGCACAAAGTATTTTCCTTCATGGACGGATTCTCAGGTTACAACCAAATCAAAATGGCACCCGAGGACATGGAGAAAACAACATTTGTCACACAATGGGGCATATTTTGCTATAAGGTAATGCCATTCGGACTAAAGAACGCTGGGGCAACCTATCAGCATGCCATGGTAGCTCTATTTCACAACATGATACATCATGAAATAGAGGTCTACATGGATGATATGATAGCTAGATCTCAAACAGAGAAAGAGCATCTTGATAACTTACAAAAACTATTCGAGAGACTGAAGAAGTACAAGCTGAGGTTGAATCCTAACAAATTCACATTTGGGGTACGATCTGGTAAACTCCTAGGTTTTGTCGTCAACAACAAAGGTATCGAGGTCGATCCTGCCAAAGTTAAAGCAATACAAGAGATTCCTGCTCCTCGTACTGAGAAGGAAGTCAGAGGATTCTTGGGACGTTTGAACTATATTGCCAGATTCATTTCTCACCTGACATCTACTTGTGAGCCATTCTTCAAAATATTGAAGAAAGATCAAGTAGTCAAATGGAATGATGAATGTCGAGGTGCTTTTGACAAAATCAAAGAATACTTACAAGAGCCTCCTGTGTTAATGCCACCAGTGGAGGGAAGACCATTGATCATGTATCTGACTATTTTAGAAAACTCAATGGGGTGTGTATTAGGGCAGCATGACGAGGCTGGCCGAAAAGAGCATGCTATTTATTACCTGAGCAAAAAGTTTACCAACTGTGAAACAAGATATTCAATGCTTGAGAAAACTTGCTGCGCTCTGGCATGGGCTGCTCGCCGGCTAAGACAGTATATGTTGACCCATACTACCTTGTTGATATCTAAAAAGGATCCGATAAAATACATCTTCGAGAAGCCTGCTCTTTCTGGGAGAATAGCAAGGTGGCAGATGATTCTGACGGAATATGACATACAGTATACTACCCAAAAAGTAATAAAGGGCAGTGTATTAGCCGATCACCTTGCTCACCAAGCTGTAGAAGACTACCAGTCCATGAAATTCTAATTTCCGGATGAAGACATCATGACATTAGACAACTGTGAAGAATTCAGGCCATGTGACGAACATGAACAAGGATCCCGATGGACCCTATTCTTTGATGGAGCATCCAATTCACTTGGAAATGGTATCGGTGTTGTACTCATATCTCCGGAAGGATGTCATACTCCCTTTACCGCAAGACTCTGCTTCAATTGTACAAATAACATGGCTGAATACGAAGCATGCATCTTTGGTCTTAGAGATGCCATAGACTTGGGAATTAAATCCTTGGATGTATTCGGAGATTCAACATTGGTCATTAGTCAGATCAAAGGGGAATGGGACACCAGACACCCTAACCTTATCCCTTACAAAGAACATGTTTTGACATTTCTACCACGTTTTGAGAAGATTACCTTCGAGCATTTCCCGCGAGAAGAAACTCAGCTAGCAGACGCTCTAGCCACAATGTCATCTATGTTTAAACTTAATTGGGATAACGAGGCTCCCTAGATCGCCATTGAACAAATGGATGAACCAACACACTATCACAAGATTAATACTGAAGAAGTAGCGGACCAGCCTTGGTTTCACGAAGTCAAGAGGTATCTCGAGGCTCAAGAATATCCAGAAGGAGCTTCGGTCAATGATAAGAAGTTCTTAAGGAGATTTTCCGTTAAGTTTTTCCTTAATAACGACATCCTGTATAAACGCAATCATGACTCTGTGTTACTTCGGTGCATAAATAAGGTTGAAGCTGAAAGGATCATGGCTGAATTACATGAAGGCACTTTTGGCACCCACTCCAGTGGGCATACGATGGCGAAGAAAATCCTACGGGCAAACTATTACTGGTCTACCATGGAAGCAGATTTCTATCAACACTCTCGAACCTGCCATAAGTGTCATATTTATGCTGACAAGGTGCACGTACCTCCGGTTCCTCTGAATGTCTTGACGGATCCTTGGCCTTTTGCTATGTGGGGAATTGATATGATTGGGGAAATAAAATCGACGACCTCCAATGGACACCGCTTCATCTTAGTGGCCATTGATTACTTTACAAAGTGGGTGGAGGCAGCTTCCTTCGCTTCCGTTACTAAGAATGTTATTGCCCGCTTCATCAAGAAAAATCTCATTTGCCGGTACGTTATCCCAGAGAGGGTCATCACTGACAATGGTACAAATCTCAACAACACTATGATCACCACCTTGTGCGATCAATTCAAGATCCAGCATCACAATTCTTCTCCTTACCGGCCGAAGATGAATGGTGTTGTCGAAGCTGCAAATAAGAACATTAAAAAGATCATATAGAAAATGACAGTCACATACAAAGACTGGCATGAGATGCTACCATTCACTCTCCACGGGTATCGTACCACAGCTTTCACATCAACCAGGGCAACACCCTATTCTCTGGTTTATGGCATGGAGGCCTTCTTGCCTATCGAGGTCTAGGTCCCCTCTCTAAGGATTATGAAGGATGCCGGGTTGAACAAAGACGATTGGATTCAGACTCGACTTGATCAAATAAACTTGATTGATGAAAAGAGACTTACTGTTGTTTTCCATGGTCAAATGTATCAAAAACGGATGATCAAGGCTTTCAACAAGAAAGTCAGACGCCAAGTGTATCAAGTTGGGGATTTAGTGATCAAACGCATCATATTGCCACAAGGTGATCCCAGGAGCAAATGGACTCTTACCTACGAAGGACCATTTGTAATCAAAAACATTTTCTCTGGTGTGGCAATGATCCTGACCACCATAGATGGTGATGACCTGCCGCATCCTGCGAACACGGACATAGTCAAAAGATACTACGCATAAGAGACCCGCTAGGTTGACATACCTAAGCAAAAGAAGGGCATCTCGACGAACCAAAAGGTTCGGGAAAAAATTAGGGATAAAACAAAATAAATCTATAAACCCGACAAGTTGAAAACCCGAAAGGGCGACTTGGTAAAAAAAGGGTTTCCCGGTGGACTGAAAACCTGAAAGGGCGGTCGAGGCAAAAGTTAGGGAATTAAAGCGTATGACTATGTCCCGTTGGATCACTTTACAGACAACCTTTGGCTTCCACTGACAAAATTTAGAGTTTCTGATCAATTCAATCACCTTCGAAAAGGCAACAAATAGACAAGATGCTCAGAGATACGAAGGCTATAGCAGAATGGAAACCCCGTGGGATTATTACACATAGCTATCTTTTCTGTATATTAAAAATTTTCATTTTTTACGATGGAATTCTCCTACTAGAGTGTTTGTCTCCTTGTACAAAAATACTTAATCAAAGTCAATACAAATATATCTCTTTGAAAGTGCAAAAACTATCTGTTTTTTCTTTACGCTTGTATTTTGTTTACACAAACGTCCAATGATTCATTGTTGAACATATGCATTTGAACATAATTACTGTTTAAAAATAAACAAAACAAAAAAGGCAATTACTGATAGGTTGAAGGGATAGGGAAATACCTCTAGGCTATTCCATAAGAAATCCTCGCAGTACGTCGTTTAAATCCCTAGTGGAACAAAGCTTCAAATTATCAACCCCCGGTAGAAATCATCCAATTTCTCCAAACATTTTAAGAAACACATGGCATTTCCCTTACAACATAGTTTATGTATCTAAACGGAAATTCATCAACACTTCGACTTCAAGAAATGAAGACTTACATATCCTCAGCAGCAATCAAGGATTTATTCTCCCTGATCCAACAGCAGTGCAGAAGATTAGCTCACATACACATACATCACATACATATATCGTAAACAATGATAGCACGAATGCATCATACCATGCATTTCATACGACATGACTTTGCATTTTAGCTAACATTTTACCCTTTCAGGATAAGGTTAACAACTACCATTAACAATGTTTAGAGTTTTCAGATACGCTCTAGACACGGATGCCATCCTGATACTCATTCAGATTCAGCCTTCAGATACAGTTCAGATACGCTCTAGACACGAATGCCATCTTGATACTCATTCAAATACAGTCCAGATACGCTCCAGACACGGATTCCATTCTGATACTCATTTAGATTCAGCCTTCAGATACAGTTTAGATACGCTCTAGACACAGATGCCATCCTGATACTCATTTAAATACAGTTCAGATACGCTTCAGACACGGATGCCATTCTGATACTCATTCGGATCTAACTTTTAGATACAGTTCAGATACGTTCTAGATACAGACGCCATTCTGATACGTATTCAAAGCCCCTTTCAGATGCAGTTCAGATACGCTTCAGACACGGACGCCATTCTGATACTCATTCTTTCAGCTTACAAATTACTATTCAACAATCACTTTTGGATGGCATCTATAAGCCCGTCTCCTATAGCTTTCTATCACTTCTCCAAATGGCATCTTTAAGCCTATTCCCTCAACCATCACATAATCGAGTGCAAATTTCTGGGCTCTCTAGTGTCCAATCATCTTCCACCTTCGAGTCACGACTGGCAAAACACGCCAATCAAACTCTTCAGGCTTAAGAAGATTGAACATGGGCGGCTGTTGTACCCCAAAATTTACCCTCTCACTTGTCAAGAATTTTTCTCACAAGATCTCCTGGACTCAAGACTACACTAGGGTTTGATCAACTCAAGACACCTCCTCGTGCACTTATGACCAAAATTAGGGTTTGAGTTTGCACAAGGATTTTTGGAATATCAATGCTTAATATGATTTTCAAGGATCATTATGGACCCCTAAGATTACTCATGTCAAGTTTCAAGCCTTGGATCACACTTTTGATCAGTCAATTGAACAGTTGACCTAAAAATCAGCTGTATTGGGGAAAAAGTCAACCATGGACAATTTACAGTCAAACTTCATAATTTTTTATCCACATCAACATTTTAGACTCATATGTATCATTTTATCAAGTTTGGACCATAATTCCTCAAGAAATTTGATCAAATCTCTAAAAGGGCAAAATGGTCAAAATTAGGGTTTTGACTGGGAAAGGGCAATTTCTGATTTTTGGCCTAGAAAATGATAAATTGGTTTAAGGCATGATCCCAAGAGTCCAATTGCATCATTTTGACCTAATTACATGATTCAAAACATTGCAAGTCCATTGGATTGACAGATGAATTTTGCAATCAACTGATCAAAAGTCAACTGTATACTGAAAAAGTCAAACTTTAAGTTTTTGGTCAAATTCAAGTGCCTAAGATCATAATCCATCATAACATGTCAAAATATGAAACTTATTCATCAAGAAATCCAGAAATCAATATTTCATTTTGAAAAGTCAAAATTTCTAAACTTAGAAATTTTTCTAAGTGTTGAAAATTTCTTATTTTTTCATAACTTTGAGAATTTTTTTCATTATGATGCAAGATGATTCAAAAGAAACTTCCAACACGAAAGTTGTAGATCTCCTTGAAATCTACAACTTTGCATCACACAACTTCTCCTAAAAGTGCTTGGATCTCAAGTTATAATTTTGTGAATACATGCTTATGAACTAAAAAAGACTTAGTGAAATTTTGCCCTAGTTAGGAAGATTTTTGACCTAACTTCATGACACTTTTTCATATAGTTCCAATGGGAATCTTCAAAATAAATTCAAAGATGACTTGTAGATCACATTGCAAGCTTTCCAAAATGTCCAAGAACTCCTTGAGATCATTCTTGAGTATGGAGAATCGAAGAGATCAAGTTGGTGTTTTGTCACTTGGATTACAAGCCATTTCGTGAAGAACACTTGGTCCAATCTTCAAGCATGCTGTAAAAATATCACTTTGCAGGCTTCTAACTTGAATTTCACTCCAAAATTAAGTGTTTTCACAGTTGTTGGAAGCTTTAATCCAAGCATTAAATGCATTGTATAAATATAATTCCATTTTGGGAAGAAAGGCAACATTGCCATTTTAGAAAAGCAAGTTTATGCAAAGTCAGCTTGCATTGAGCCTTGCATTTGTTCTTTCTACATAAACACACTCTACACAATCAGAACAAGTGTGTTTAAAGGTTTCAGCCACCCTACAAGCCTTGTACCTTACATTGAAACCATGCTTGTCGACTTTGCTTCAAAAACAAGTAACCAAGCCATAACATGTGAGTTTCAAATTTTGAGTTCTTACAAGCCTAAAAAAATCTTGCTTATAAGTATACACACTATTTTCAAGTTGACACACGGATGCTAGTTCCCTGAAACTACCCCAAACACTCAAAAATCATAAACATGTTCAAGAACACCATTAACACACAGTTTTGAACCAAAACTCATGATCTTCATTTCCACTCGTGGGTTTTGAAAACTAATCACTCGGACACTTTCTATACATCATACCAAAGAAATCCATACCCTTGTTTCCTCACTGTAACTCCTCCATCACTATCCACCATTTTCAAATATCAAGCTTGCAGGTTGACTTGAGTAGAGATATTCAGGGACTTTCACGGCAAAGTAAGAGTTGGAATACACTCAAGGAGGTCCAGGCAAGCTAAACAGATCCTCAAGCCATCTCAAAAGTTGCTCAAACTCCATTCACGACTCCAGTTGCAAGAGGTAAAAACTTAAACTTATATCTATTCATACAAGCATCATTTGATCCTGATTTGTGAAAACAAAATGTAGATATCTTTGTTCTAAAGCTGACCATGTTCATAGTTCCCATTTATATTGACTGTGTATAGAGAATTTTGGATTTGAGGTTTCTGAGAAAATTAGGTTTCAATTTAGGGCCAGCAAAATTATATTTTATCTTTGACTTTTAGCTTACATAAGTTATATGGTTGAATTCATGGAAAGAAACACCATAACTTTCATGTTTGAACTTTCCATTTTTGTGGAGAGATGAGGAAGATACAGGTGGTCCGGCTAGGAGCGAGGTTGAAGATGAAGTTTCCTTCAGAAAATAGTTTCTAATATATATTTATGCTTTGATTATATGACCGGATAAAACAGCCACCCCAGTGGCAAGCGCGCGCGTACTAAGTCATATGTTACCTAAAGGGCGAGGGTTCGAACCAATGTGAACCCCCCTTTTACATTATTTTCATTTTTTCTGATTTCCTAACATCTTTTTTGCAGGCGCTGGGCCCTTTGGGCCTGACTTTTTTTATTTTTTCTAGCATACATCCCTGCCTACTTTTGGCACCCCCTGGCCCATTTATTTTTATTCACTTATTTATTTTATTTTTCCTTTTAAATATGTTTTCTAAAATACCAAAAAATTCTAAAAAGTATAAAAATAATAGATTTATATTTTGACATAATTTAAATATTTTTCCACATAAAAAATTATTTTAATCATTATACATTATTTACTTTTATTAATTTTCTTGTAAATTAAAATAAAACTAGATTATTATTTATCTAAATATATTTATTTTAATATAAAAAAGACCAAAAATATTTCATAACACCACATGTTATTTTCAAGACAAAAATATAAAAAAAAAAAACTGTTTCTTTAAACTTATTTTTCTATAATCAACTAAAATAGATTTAGGGTTTTGTTCAAAAATCTTTTCTTAATTAATATCTTTTCTTAATTAATTTCTTTTCTTAATTAACTTAAGTTAATTTAATTTAATTACCTTTTTCTCTAATTAGATTTAGGTTAAAACCTCATTCATACAAAAATCCAAACACAAAAATCTTTTCTTTCAATTTGCATTTGTACTTTATATATTCCTTCAATTATTTGTACAATATTCAATTTGGTTGTAATAGATTAATTAGGTTTATATTATTGCAATCCCCTTTCATAAATTGTATACCCCCTTCCCACAAATGTTGTTATAGCGTAGTAACTTTAAATTTCACAATTTATCGCTTTTACATAATATGCTAGTAATTAGAGTTTGTATGGAAAGAATAAAATCAACCAAATAGAAAACCCTAATCCAAGACAAAAACAAGCATGAAAATAAAACACTTGCACACAAGCACCCTTAGGGTAAAATCCACTTGATTGCTTTATACAAAATGACCATATTATGCATGTCAGGTATCTTAGCAAAAACAAACAAATACAAGATCGTAGTCCCTCGATGACGCTATTCAAGGTTGCCTTACAAATGATCTTAGTCCCTCAAAAAATAATGCTAAGATACCTCGCAACATTGCTAATCATGGCTATACGATGACCCACGCCCGTCCTGTTTATATCCAAAGATAGGGTGGCTTACCAAATCAATGGTAAGACAACAATGTCAAAGGAAGAGAAAATGAACAAGAAAGACATTTGAGTATGTAGATTGCTCCTAATTACTTTCTCCATTTCAAAACAAACATCCTTGCTATTTTCAAAACAAAAACCTACACATTCCAAAAACATCTTACAAAACTTGAAAACATTTTCAAAAAGATCAACATCTTTGTATACATTCTTACGAACGAGAATCATTACAAAGACTGCCTAAACAAAGGCCTCTCTTAAAAAATACTTTCAAAAACCACACAAAGCATAATTTCAAACAAAAGCAAATGATCTAGCAAGTAACTAAGAGCCCATGGAAAACCATGGATGAAAAGGGTGCTAATACCTTCCCTTTTTATAATCTACCCCCGAACTCAAGAAATAAATCTCAAAGGTCTTTCCTGTTCTTTTTCACCTTTCCTTTTGGATAAAAGAAAAGTCGGTGGCGACTCTTGCTAACCGCAACATTTGCGATGAAACGCAAAACCCTCAAGTCAGTTCTCCCACTGTATGACACATACTCCAACGAGATTAAGTGTCAGGACCTTCCTCAGGCAATGGTTCATCACAATCTTTTACTTTCAGGAACATCACATCCTCATCGGGGAATTCATACTCTCAGAATGATGATCTTCCACTGGTTGGTGAGCAAGATAATCTGCCAACACACTGCTTTTGATAGCTTTTTAAGTGCGGTATTCAATGTCATATTCAGATAACAACATTTTCCAGTGGTCAATTCTCCCAGTAAGAGCAGACTTTTCAAAAATGTACTTGATTGGATCTATTTTGGAGATCAACCAAGTAGTGTGATTCAACATATACTGCCACAAACGTTTCGCCACCCAGGCTAGAGCACAACAAGTCTTTTTCTGCATGGAATACCGCGACTCACAATCAGTGAACTTTTTATTGAGATAATAAATGGCAAACTCTTTCTTCCATATTTCATCCTGTTGTCCCAGAATACAACCCATGGAATTATCTAACACTGTCAGATACATAATCAACGGTCTTCCTTCGACATGAGGGAGCAAGATAGGAGGTTCAAGAAGATATTCTTTAATACTTTCAAATGCCCTTTAGCAGTCATCCGTCCACACACAACCTTGATCTTTCTTTAAGAACATAAAGATCGGCTCACATGTTGCACTCATGTGGGAAATGAATCTGGAAATATAATTCAAACGTCTGAGGAACCCTCTGACTTGCTTTTTAGTTCTTGGCACTGGCATCTCTTGAATTTCTTTGACTTTATCAGGGTCAACTTCAATTCCTTTCTGGATAACAATGAAACCCAAAAATTTTCCTGATCGAACACCGAAGGTGCATTTATTTGGATTCAAGCGGAGACGATACTTCCTCAAATGCTGAAACAACTCCAACAAATCTTCTACACTCCCTTCTTCAGTTTGTGATTTATCATCAACATATACCTCAATTTCCTTGTGCATCAGATCATGGAATAGGGTTGTCATAGCCCTCTGGTACGTTGCACCAGCGTTCTTCAACCCGAAGGGCATCACTCTGTAACAGAATGTTCCCCAGGGTGTGATAAATGTTGTTTTTTCCATGTCCTCCGGAGCCATTCTTATTTGATTATAACCGTAAAATCCATCCATGAATGATAAAACTTTGAATTTTTCTGCGCTATCCACTAACATATCAATGTGTGGCAATGGAAAATCATCTTTTGGACTAGCTTTATTTAGATCTCTGTAATCTACGCACATGCATACTTTTCCGTCTTTTTTGGGTACTGGAAAAATGTTGGCAATCCATTGAGGATACACTGACATCACAAGAAAACCAGCATTAATCTGCTTTAGAACCTCCTCTTTGATCTTTACTGCCATATTTGGGTGAGTTCTTCTCAACTTTTGTTTGATTGGCGGACACCCTGGTTTCAACGGTAAATGGTGCTCCACAATATCCGTATCTAGACCAGACATATCTTGGTAAGACCAAGCAAAAATATCCACATACTCTTTCAACAGCTCAATCAACCCGCTCTTCACATCAGGATACAACGATGCTCCAATCTTGACTTCTTTCAGATCTTCTTCTGAATCCAAATTGATCACTTCCAATGGCTCTTTATATGGCTGAATGGTATCTTCCTCGTGCTCAAGCAACCGTGAGACCTCTTCTGGAATCTCATCATAATCTTCTTCTTCTGCCCCATACACAGGACATTCAAAGTTGGGAGAGGGTGCAGGGTCATTATATTCAATGGTTTTTTAATTAATCTTCACATATGATTTATGATTGCTTTCAGAAACTGACACATATAACCAGTGATCATGAAGATTGAATTTCAGTTATTATTTACTTTGAAGGGTTTTTTCTGATTACCATTTTCCAAGAAAAAGCAGAAAATAAAGACACAATTTGGGAAACAAAGACAACTTTTATTATTGATTTTAAAAGTCACAGCAAACAGATAAGCCCTACAACATTAATACTTCAACCTTGGGCAGAGTGAAAGCTTTTCAAAAAGATTAACAAAACAAATTACTTTGAAACATGTATGCAATAGGGAACATCAATGGTGATCATGTTCTGAACCCTAACTTCGTGTGTCACGTAGTTCAGAATTTCCTGCTCTGCTTCATCTTCCACAATGGGATTAATCCCGGAAATAGATAGATCAAGATAACCCCCGCTACGGAAGACATCTTGATACTTGCCTGCAGCAGACTTCGGCTTCATGCTCTTACCTTTGTCATTCTTCAAAGAGAACCCCAAGCCAACTTTGTTCTTGTTTACAGGTGGATCCATAATCTGTCCCCATACCTTGCTATGACCTTTTCGCACAACTTGTTGCGCATCCTTAAGAGAAACCATGGAGTTCTAATTTCCTCTTATGTTGTCAATGGATAAGGCTTGGAACTGGGTTCCAACAGCAGCTTCATCTGCCTCCACAATGCTGAAAGAGGACAAATATGATATCAATAATGCATGTTCCCCGTTTATGATTACTACTTTCCCTTCACGTAAAAATTTCAGTTTCTGGTGTAAAGTTGAAGTGACGGCCCCTGCCTCATGAATCCACGGTCGTCCCAACAAACAGCTATAAGTGGGAACAATGTCCATACCTAGAAAGTCATCTGAAACAATTGTGGTCCTATATTAGTAGGCATGTCCACTTTACCAATAACAGATTTCCTTGATCCATCAAACGCTTTCACAATGATGCCACTTGGGCGCATAGGCGTTCCTTGATATTTCAACTTCATAAGAGTGCTCCTCGGTATAACGTTCAAAGCGGATCAATTATTAATCAGTATATTGGATAGCAAATCATTCTTGCAATTCATAGATATGTGGAGGGTCAGGTTGTGATTCCTTCCTTCATCTGGTAATTCATCATCACAGAAACTCAAGTTATTACATGACGTAATGTTCCCTACTATGCTGCTGAACTGGTCTATAGGCATGTCACTCTCCATAAAAGCTTGGTCCAATACCCTCATCAAGGATTCTCTGTGAGCAGAGGAGTTCATTAATAAAGCCAAGATAGATATTTTTGAAGGAGTCTCTAGTAGCTGATCTACAATTCTGTAGTCGCTCATCTTGATTATCTTCAAAATATCATCCACTTCTTTCTCTAACGTAGCCCCACTAGTCTCACCTGTAGCCTTCTTGGGTTTAACATTCTCATCAATTTTCTTTCCATCACTAACATCTCCTCAAATAACTGGTGCAAACACACGACCGTTGCGGGTCACCCTGCTATTTTCAGCAATATTTCCAACATCAGGCATTGGCTGGATGGGAACTTCCACTCTATCCTATAAGATTATAGCGTTGTATTTGTAGGTTACAGCCTTATCTGACTTGTAGGGGATAGGACCCGACAAACTAATCACCAATGGGGTAACCTTTGGCTTGCTATAATATTCAAATTCAAAATGGGCGGGTGCACCAAAACAAGGTACAATTACATTTACCCCTTCTTCAACATAATCAATCATTATTGAGTCATTCTTGGAAAATAAATCCTCATCTGAGGAGAAATACTCATCTACATAGGCATACTCTTCATCCGACTATTCTTCAGTCAAGTAAACCTCAATCAAATCAACTTCATGGTAATCATCCCTTTGACTTGTAACCCTGATAATTCCATTGTCCAATAACAACTGAACACCTTTCTTTATGATTGAACATCCTCGGGAATCCCGACAGCAAATTCGGCAAGACCCGTACTGGTGTTTTACCTGACCCTCCATATGGAAGAAAGTAGCATGCAATTGCACAAGGTCCTCATTCATATACTCTACATCAAAGATTCTGAATTCTCCAGGACATCCAGAAACTATATTCACCTCCTCTTCATACTCTACCCTAGGCCTGATTATGTGGATGAGGCCCTCATCCATCATCTCCTGTAAATCAGCCTTTATCTTATCGCAACCATGTATGTCTATACTTCAAATAGCACAACCGGAATGGTCATGCGTATAATAGTTAAATTCACATAGGTTTGTATGCATTTTCACCAAATCTCCTCTAACCAGATTAATATCAAAAATCTGGAAGTCGCCTGGACAATCGGCCACCATATTCACAGCATTTACTCCTCCATGCTTGGGTAGAGGATTGTCTTTCACATTAGGGCCCACATCCTTGAAAGATAGAATACCAGACTTCACTAATTTCTGCACCTCAGTCTTCAAAGGATAACAATTCTCAACAATATGCCCTGGTGCTCCGTGATGAAAAGCACATGTTTGGCCTGCCTTGTAATACCAAGGCAATGGTGATGGTACAGCAGGAGGTGGTCGGGTCTGAACCAACTTCTTCTGAATCAATGCAGGTAGTAACTCTGTATAGCTCATAGGAATATGGTCATAACTCTCCCTTCTCTAATTATACCCTAGATTCCCCTGCTGGGACGGTCTCTGATAAACAACGGTTGTTAGAGTTGCACCCACAACTAGAGTAACTGAGGCGACTTGCTGATGACACTGATAGTTCCTTCTAGGAGTATTAACCCTCCTCTCTTGCATAACAACATTTGCATCCCCTTCCTTCTTCTTGGTAAACCCATAAGATGTCTTCTTCACACCTCCAGATCCTTCACTCTTTGTTAAACGGCCCTCTCTTACAGCCTCTTCTAACCGGATACTCATGCCTACCATTTCAGTAAAGTCACTTGGCGCACTCGCTACCATCCTCTCGTAGTAGAAAGCACCCAGAGTCTTCAATAAAATCTTGGTCATCTCCTTCTCTTCTATGGGAGGAATCACTTGGGCGGCTACTTCACGCTATCTCTGTGCATATTCTTTGAATGATTCCCTGTCTTTCTGAACCATGGACCTGAGTTGACCACGGTCAGGCACCATGTCCATGTTGTACTTGTATTGTTTGATGAACTCTTCTCCCAAATCATTGAAAGTATGGATGTTAACACTGTCTAAACTAATATACCACTTCAGCGCAGTACCGGTCAAACTATCTTGAAAAAAGTGAATTAGCAGACGCTGATCATCAGTATGGGTAGACATTCTCCTTACATACATTACTAGATGAGCACAAGGGCAAGTGTTTCCCTTGTACTTCTCAAACTCCGGGACCTTAAACTTCACAAGTATCTTAACATTCGGGACCAAACATAACTCATTCACATTCTGCCTGAATAACTCTTTTCCCCTTAGGGCCTTCATCTCTCTCTGCATCTTGTCAATTTGTTCTTGAAAATCATCCATCATGTCATAAAGACCCAAGTCTTCACTCGGTGGAGGGAAAGGACGACACATATCATCGTTAACAAACAGAACCATATTCATCGAAGGAGGTGCAGCAGGAGCAGTATGCACCACAGGAGGTGCAGGAGCAACAATAGTCTGAACAATTGGATTATCTTGAGGATCAAGATTGAAACCTTCAGGCACAAAATTCTTTGGCATTCCCCAAGGGTAACCTTGAGGCATGCGATCTAAATAAAAGCTAGAGTGGTAGATACGGGAACAGTCAGAGCTTTAGCAGTAACCCTTGTTGGCTGAGGTTGAACACTCGGTGGCTGATTCTGAGCAGCCACCATAGATTCCATCAGAGCAGTAAGATTGGCCATGTCGTCCTTCAAAGCAAAAACCTCCTCACGCAGCTCGCGATTCTCTTGTTCTAAATTGTCCATCTTCTTTCTAAGATTAACCCAAGTGGTGTAGTGATGAGTCAGCTTGCTGAACGAAGTAAAGAAGCTTGGTAAGACACATGGATATGCATAATAAATGCAAGAAATATGTGCAATATGACGCATGATATGCAATGCACATGATTTTATTTTATTATTTAATATTTCAAGGGATTTAAAATTTATGGACATAATGCAAATATCAAAGTAATAACGCATTTGAAATACTGAAAATTTTTATTATAACAACTCCAAAATGGATTACAAGTTTCAATGATCCCAAGTACAAGATGAAAATAAAATCTAAAACCTTGAGAAGTAAAGCTGATGGAGATCACTCTATACGCTGGCACTTCCCTGTGAGCCTGGCAATCTGAGCCTTCAACCTCTGGTTTTCTTCCGCACATCTGGTGGTAACCTCCTTCCAATCGCCTGAATCAGGGAGTGAGCAAATGACATTTGTCTGAGGCTTAGGATAAAATAAATCCCATTGCCTCTCCATGGTCTATAGAGCCCGTCTCTCAAGAATCTTAATAAATTCGTCTTTCTCCTTCAAATCTGCTCTATAAGAAATCTCTAAAGTTTGGAACTAGTTCTTCCAAGCATCCTTTTCCTGTTGCATCCTGACTAAAGCAAGTTGTAGCTCTTCAAGATCATCCAATAAGGAAGAAGTGGTCTTCACAAACAAATCAGGCATAGGTGTTTCCCGGGAATACGACATCTTCAACTGAATAGCTCTCGTTTGGACCCACTAAAGATATGGATCCAAAGAAACAACACCCCTAGGTCCCAAATCCTTCCTACTCTTCTTATGAATGTGACGCCAGTCCTTCGCAATTTGCTCGCTAGGTTCTCTATGGTCTTATCCATCCTTCAAAAAGAAACTACTCAAATGAATATTATTTGGTTTATCCCTCATCGGATAACCAAGTTGTCGTCGCGCAAGAACATGGTTATAGTTAATTCCTCCCTTTGTACCAAGAAGAGGTACATTTGGGAAACTACCACAACTGTCAATAATCTCTATATCCTGGTAAGCTCGATGATACCAATCAATATCCTAGTGAGTAAGTGCCATGATCTTAGGAGCCCAATGGGGTTCCTTCTTGACATCCCAAAAAGCATCAGACTGGGGCATATGAGACATAAACCACTGGTAGAATAGAGGCGTGCAACAGATAATTATCCCCCCATGGTAAGAATTCTGAAGATAAATAGAGTAATAAGCATCACCTAACCAGGTAGGAACTAGGTTTCCAATCATGGAGATCCTGATAGCATTAATGTCAACAAACTTGTCCATATTATGAAATAAGAAGAACCCGTAAGCAAGTAGAGCAAAGATGGCCTCAAAAGCGACTGTACTCTTCATCTTGGCAAAGTAGCGAGCTTTCTCCAATAAGAACTGAGCTGGTAATCCTCTAATCCCTCCTTTGGTAGTCATATGGGCTTCCACCTCACACTTCCCCAGATGAATCAAAGCAGCAATCTCATGTGGTTTTAGATCACCCTCTAAACCAGTAAAAGGAACACGATCGGTAACGGGTAAATCCAACAGATAAGAATACTCCTCTAGTGTAGGCATCAACTGATAGTTGGGAAATGTAAAGCAATGATACATCGGATCATAGAACTGGACCAAGGTCTAGAGAATATCCTCCTTCATCTTCAGCTTCATGAGAGGAATGATGGATCCATACTTCTTCCTAAAATCTGCAAAACACTCGATCTCGGGAATTAGACTGATCAACTCATCTATCTTGGGATCTTTGAAAATGTACTTCCCGGTCTTTCTTTTCCCATAGTCCATGGTTAAAAAGTACCTGGGATATTCACAAATGGTCAACTTTTAAATCCCCTGAAATAAGATCTCTTCAAAAGATGCTTGTGAGTGCATGGATGCATGATGCAGCAATCACACACAAGATCACACATATAGGGTTCATAGGTTCAACGTCACGAGCATGAGTTTTAAGGTACTACCCATAAGGTATGGTCTAAGAGTTATCACCTTCCAAACAAGGTTCTAGAGGTTCCTAGAGTCTACATCATTCCTTCGGATATTACCAACTTCCCGATTAACTCGGTAATTAGTAATATTCTCAAGAAAAACTCGTTCGAGTGTAGTATCGCGTGACAACTATTTCCGGATTACTCCATCATAGCTTCTGCACTACACCTAAAAGGCCAAGATGGGTTAGGTATTCTACGGCCCTCAGCTTCAGCAGGCTCCCAGGCCGAAAGCAGTACGTCTTCCCGATTACTCGGTAAACAAAACTATAGTCAAAGGGGCCTCCACTGAGTGGGGGATCTCATGCCTCCTTTTTTGGGATTACTCCCTCAAAGTTAACATGACTATACCGCCTGTCCTATCTTAAAGTTTGCCCATGTCCAGGTATAGGACTTATAAGTAATCACCAAGCACCCTGAAAACCAGGAAAATCCAGACAAACATATATACAACATATAACACATAAACAACAATAGCACATATACATATATAAACAAAGATAGCCTCAACCCTCTTAGGGATGGACCAGTAAGAGGTCAATCTTTCCCCAGTAAAGTCGCCTTAAGACTAAGCCATTGGATTGACTTGACTTATACAGATCAAAATAAAATCTTCATTGTGCTTTATTATTTCCAAAGGAATAGGAAAAGAGCAAATAACCCAAAAGAGGGGGAAAGATTCAAGGTAAGGGGGTTGGTTATGAAAAGGGAAGGTATTAGCACCCTAAACATCTACGGTACTCCGCAGGAACCTCTTTGTAAAATCTGTATATTTTGGCTATAAAATGTTGTGTAAAAAAATGGATGGTGGAGGTGAGAAAAGAAATATATTTTTATGGTTTTTTGCACCCGCCGCGGTTGCGAACCTTTAGTGCCTACGTACCACCTTTTCATGCAATAGGGGATCAGGGTACACATAGTTCCTCTTTAAAAATTTTAAAATGTAAGTGTGTTGGTTAATTTTTATGAGAAAAAACTTCATCGTCATTTATCCGTGTGGAAAACATACTCACTACCCACAATCATGAGAAAGGAGAATTTGCATCATCTCAAAGTGGAGGATATGGCTTGGATTTTAAAATCAATAATGCCTCACTCAACAACCAAGTGAAAAATATCTCTCTTCACTATATATTGTAGAAGTATAGTTGTTTACATCACTACAAGGAATGACAAGAATCTAATCTTTTAAGAAAGGTTTTTAAAATAAGAAAGTCAAAGTGGAAAAAATGATTTGAAATGAGGTTGATTGACTTTTAGTCTTCTCACAAAAAAATGATGTCAGAATATTATTAAGTTGATTGAAGTCTATTCATGAAATTGTTTTTTTTAAATGCATGGACCTAAGTCCAAGTTTATTATGAAAGTGGTTCAAGTTTTAAAAAAAACAAGAAGAGTTTTCAAAAGGAAGAAGAACATTTTTGAAATTAAAGAAGGTGGGAGGATAAGAAGAGACTATCCTAAAACATAAGGTAAAAGCTAGGGATAGGAACCATCTAACCAACAAGAAGCCAATACTTGACATTATGAGCCAAGATAGAATTCTCATTCTTTAGGTTGAAACCAAGAAAGCAAAGATGCTAGACCTCTTGAGAGAACCAAACTTCAAGTGTATTAAGTCTTCACAGAAATTGGGCAGAGTAATAGTTGTATACGGGTGAATTCCAGATTACAAATAAGGAGTGCAATCACAATAACCTGCACACAAAACAAACAAACAACTCAATGTCTTTAGGTAAACCTCAAGAGCTCCAGACAAAATAATCAAATAAGGTCACATGGTCTCCAATATAGGCCAAGGTTTCTAATCCTAAGTCCAAGAAGTCCAATACTCCATAATGACAAGGATAGTAACCAAATAGTCCAAGTATTATTAAAGGTTTTTATGGTTCATGTTGATCATTAGGTGTCTTAGAAGAGAAAAGAAAAGGCTCAAGTGAGCAAAATAAAAATGACATGAAATATAATTCTTAAAGTAAATGGTACATAAAAGCATAAAAAATAAAAGCATAAAGTAAAATTAATTTAATAATTAGTGGTTAGTTGGATGACCATCCTGAAACTTGCATTTGGAACTTATTAGAGGAATGGTAGAACCAAAGCCTCCACAGAACAAGTTGCATTTGGTTTTTGTCAAGTATATCATCCATTTGGAATCCTCAAAAGTACCATTTAATGATCAACGATGTTTAAGTGATCCGCGTTGACCAAAAGTGTTGTAGATCCATTAGAGAATTGGTAGAACCAAAGCCTCCACACAATGAATCTCAAGGTTATTGGATCAAAGAGATCAAATTAACATACATGGGCTTGCAAACATAGTTTTGGGCCACGAATTATCATTTATTCGAATCGGGACAAAATTTAGTGCTATGTTAAGCAATTGTAAGTGGACTTATGTAGAAGTTGCACCTATTTTGAGGCCGGTCAATAGCAATCTATGCACCATTTGTTTTGAGACATGATATAGGGATCATGCTCCAATAACACTTAGTGCAATAAGAAATGAATAAGATGAAGAGGGGTGGGGAAGAATATACAAACCACATTTGAATTAAAATTTAATCAAACTATTATTAAAATCATTCATCCATTTTTCTGGAGTTAGACTCATCACCATGGATCCAATGATGTTAATAAAGTTCATGATAAAAAATTAAACCCAATATTATCCAGAAAATAATCACAAAATAATTTTTCACTTTAATATATACAAAAAGGTTTTAAAAAATGTTTTAAAATATAAATAAAAGAGAAAAATATCAACTATGTTCAAATTAATCAATAAATAAAAAGTAAGACCATAGAAAAATCATAAAAGGGCTCAAATGATTTTATAATTTTTTTTCTAATTTCTTAAAGTCAAACTATTTTTAAAAATTAAAAGAAATAAGTAAAATAAACCAAAAATGATAAAAAAATACCAAAGTCAGAAATAAAAATAAAATAAGGTCACCAATATTTGTCACAATATCATTGGATCATTCCTTTTTTTTTCAGAATTTAAAAATGCATAAAAGTATTTTTAAATATGTAAAACAAATCAAACAAAGTGAAAATTTATAAAAAATACCAAAACACAAAATAAAATTGTGAAAAAATAAAAATCAAAAAGAGAGTAATCAAAAATATTTTTCATAATTTTTTCAGATTTTTGGACTTGAAATGAATTTTCTATGATTTTTTGAAGTTTAAAACAATTAAATATAAAAATCAGAAAAGAAAATAAAAGTCAAAAATATGTGGACCATTGGATGAGAGTCAAAACGCGTTAGTAATAAAATCCAAGAGATCTGGAGCGTTGTGCATATCATGGTCATTAGTGAATAAAGCAGTGAATCAAATGTAAATCAGAAATTCAAAAAAACCAAATGGCGTTGTTTCATCGGTTGAAGGATGACACGTTGGTCATCTTCAACCTCCAGCTAGTCCCAAAACCAGGTTGCTCAATTTGTAAAATTAGAGCACGAGACCTATGCCATTTGTTTCGTCTCTTCAAGATGAAGACAACCACATCCTCACGACAAATTTATATAGATTGTAGCTCAAGCAATTTGAAAGAAAAGTTTTGAAAAGGGATTTGAAATTTCATGGTCAAAACGTGTTTCCAGTAAAAGGCAAGTGTTGCGACTAGAACCAGGGCAATGAGAGCATCACAATGATATCAAAGTTTTGAAAAATTGATGAAGGAATCTACCTATTGAAGTTGAGTTGCAGAGCTCTGAAACTGGACTTTTATGGAGCAATATAGGGCACGATTCTTGAATGTAATTATATGGTTAGCTTCAGGGAAGATCAAGGAAGGTGAATTAATGGAAAAATTGGATTGAAAAAGGCTTGAGAATAGATTACGAATTTGCTGAATTTTGAGTTATGGAACAAGTTTGGCAGGGTGATTCTGGCTATCCAAGCTTGAGGAAATGAGTGGGGAATGACCCTCTATTTATAGGGAATCAAATGGAATGTCCAAGCGTGTGAAATGATGAAGTTTGGAGGGAAATCGTGTGAAGTTGCAAACAAGAAAAGTGTAACTTCTAATTTGATCAAAACTCATCCAAAACGCGTGTTTTGTTGTACTAATCAATTCTGGAAATTCATTAAACATGTTTAGAGGCAAAAACGCGTGGAAAACTTGTGATTAGAGGCCAAAACAAAGATTTCAAAATCTGACTTGTGATGAAACTTCAGTTCCAAGTTACCATTCTCAGCTCAAGGGGTCTTAGGGCATGATTCTTGATGCTTTAGAAAGATGAGGTTACAAGATTTGCAATGGAAAAATAATGGAATCAAATGGATGCTTGAGTTGAAAGTTGTATTGAGTTAAAGTTGGAGAAAAAGGGTTGACTTTCCATACTTAGAAATATTTCAAATTTTTCTTCAAAAGTGTCATATAATGTCTTGCATCCAAACATGGCCTTCCACTTGGATTTTGATCTTGACCTAAAAAGTAGGCATGAAATAGATATCTTGAATGACATTTTGAAACTTGAACCATTAAAAATATCCAAAAATTGAGAGAGTTATGAATTGTTGAAGTTGGCAAAAAAATCATGAAATGACCTATAATCTTTTGTATCCTTAAGGCAACTTCCATCCATTTTATCACTTTACACATAAAAAGAAGGCATAAAGTTCACATCCTCAAGATCAATGTGGAAAAATAATGGGCTCAAGGTGATAAAAATTGACCAAGTTATGATCATTTGAAGTCACACATGAGAAATTGGGGATTCATCTGCAGGACTTGTAATATTTCTTCCTCGTCAAGTTTCTTCCACATGAAAACTCCTTGGAACTTTTGAAGTGATTTGTTGATGACCCTTTGAAGAGAAGGATGTCTTTGGAATCACTCCGAAATACCAAAAGATGAGCAAGATATGCTTCTTTGAAGTTCAAAACCCTATCTCCTAGATCAAGAAAATGCTTTGAGGAACTTTTACAATTTTGAACAAACTTTTTGTACCAAAACAAATGCTTTGTAAATATAAGTTGTTTAGGATGATAATGAGAAATAATAGCAACCACAACCACTTCCATATCTTTAGAATTTAGAGAAATATGCATTTGTGACCAATGGGAACAAAGCTTTGTCCAAGCATGACAACTTCTCCAATCAATCCCTTGTGCTTTTGAACCAATTTTGATAATCTTGAAATATGGTGAACCAAAATAACCTTGCCATGCCATTTACTACAAAACAAATCCAATGGTGGGGTTTTAACTTCTCAAGCTTTATTGACTAGGGCATGGAAATAAACTCATGAACCCATGGAGTAACTTGCTGAATCTTATTGCCTTTACCTACATGAGTAACAAGCAAGACAAACCAACATTGTATTTTATTAATTAAAGGAAGAAATCAAGACAAAAATATTCATGATAACAAAATAACACAAGTCAAGGTGCTTGGTGATTCCTCAAAGAGCAAAGCTAAATATAGGGAGGGGAACCAAGAATCCTAATGGGATCTTGTTGTGATGGAATCAACATGGTATGATGAAGGGATATTAGGGGGAAAAATCGGGGTACAGCACTATACACGCATGATAAATGAATTCTAAATATATATTCATGTTTGTATAATCATTTAGAACATGTTTGCATAATTAATTGTCTGTTTTGATGCATATCTGACTGAATACCATTCTTAGGGTTTCAAGGTTCATTTTAGGGTTTTTTGTTTCAGGAAAAATCAGGACAAAAGATGATTACCATTGTAGTCACGAGATCAAACCCAGTTGATCTGTATTCTTGGATTAAATTTTTATTGTGTGATTGTGATTTTTGAGATACGCAGGTTTATAGCTACAACACATGTATGTAGGTAAAACCCCCTTTCCTAAAACGATGGTCCGACAAAGAAGATGAAGGTGTGTCAAAACATGAGTGGTCAGTTTGAATGGCGCGTGTTTTTTATTTATCACTAATGACCATTATTAAATATAATATATTGTGTTTATATTATTCAACGAATGAAACATTGGCCCAGTGGTACAGGCGAAGTGTTTTCAAAGCGCGCGTGTAGGAGGTCAGGGGTTCGATCCCTGCCTCCTACATAATATTTTTCTCAACATTTCCTTGCAGATCTAGTGGTTCCACACCAAGCACGCTCATCATACGCCTCCAGATCCATCACCCTTGGATCATTTGCGCTCAGATCAAACGCTTCCAATGAAGCTCCCCATGATGGACTCTCCTAGCGCATCCACACTGAATCACACACAGATATGGGCCAAAGAAGATTGGGCTTTAGACAGAATTTCAGCATGCAACCCTCCAATTTGGGTTTACACCCCTCATGCCCATTCTTTTCTATTTTATTTAATTCTCTTTAGTTATCTAATTATTTCAATTGTTTTTTATTTCAAATCATTTTTTTAAATCAGAAAATAATCACAAAAAAAAAATTGGACTTAGTTTTTTTATTAAATTAATTTTTTGAAAATTAATTAATTTCATCAACTTTAATTGGTTTTTCATTAATTAAAATTAATTAGGAAAAATCAGGTCAAAATTCCATTCTTTTTTCATAAAATCCCAAAAATATTTTTAATAATCAAATTAATTTTTTTAGGGTTTTTGAACTTTTATACAGTTAATTCTCGCACGTCATTATTTTGTCATACGATTATTTTTATTATTGATGTAACTGCGCCCGGGTTTGTAATAGCTTAATTAGGGTTTTATTTCGGCACTTTACTTTCAGTAATTATTTATGTATATGCACCAAAGCCTTGTAATAGCGTAGGACCTTTATTTCTCGCTTTTATATTTTATATGCTTGTATATAATTGCTAGTAACCTAGGCGTGTATGACTAATTAATCATTCAGTAGATCACTGAATTGCAAGATAAATATCTGAAAAAACACATCGCTGCACACTTGCACGCTTAGGTTATACCTCACTCAGTTGCCTTCAAATTACGGTCACAGTTCTCGAAACGTGAGAATTCTTAGTGGCTGTCCTTAAGCCTAGGGATCACTAGTCCCTCGATGACCCTCTCGACTATTGCCTCGGTATTAAAATGATCTTAGGGCTTTAGGACAATTATAAGAGATCTTGCCCTGTTGCCTTAGTGACCATGCGTCCCTTTCGATAGTCCCTCAAACATCCAATGACTAGGGCTACCTACTCACTAATAGTAGGATAGCACTGTCTAAAGGATAGGAGGAAAAGAACAAACTTTTTTCGAGTAGGTAGATAACTGTTAGGTACTTGCTCAAACAATTCTTTTTACACACCACACTTTTAAACACTTTTCAAACAAACTTTTCAAAATGCTTTATCACACTCTTGAGGACTTATACAAAGGTTATTATAAAGCGAATCGTTGCACTAAGGCTTTTTCAAACAAAAACTTTTTCACACAAACACGAAAGCAATTTTCAAAAATGAGCAAGTACCTAATACTCAGAAAATCTCGAAAAAGGTCTTTTTATGTTCTTTTTACCCTTTCCTTTGTTGGATAAAAGAAAAGTCAATGGCGACTCTTGCTTACCGCGACATTTGGGAATACAAAATGTAACCTAGTATTAATAGTAGGTTCTGCAAATGTATCACATAACTGGTGACTCTGCTGGGGAATCATAAAAAGTGGGGTTTACCTTAGGGTCTAGATCATTTTAAACTTGTTTCTTTGTATGTTTGATTGCTTTACTTTTAAGAGTATTGTTTGGGCTACTATAGATCCTACACCCGGATCTGGGGAAATCTTTTTAGGTAAACAACAATAGATCGTGGAGACTCTACGGCATAGACCGATATGGTTGAAGCGATAGATGTGTTGGTGTGACACTTTGGTTGGTACTGGTATCCCTTGTGTTGAATCAAGGAGAATACGGGGCCGCCTCGTGGTGTCGTGAAGCACTAACGAACCTTAGAACCTTAGTTGAATGAACTTGTCCATTAGAAAGTAGTGAGATAGTCGGCCTCAGTGTAAAGTCAGGAATTGGTTGATACTCGATACTAAACTCATTGAGATTGGAATTTCGGGATGTTTCGGTCGCAAGAAAAGATTGCTAAATTGAAATAATACCGGTAAAGAAAGATCAGTGATATTGAGACTCCTTAGAACCCGGTTACTATTTCTAAGACAGGTTTGAAACCAACTAAACTTCAAGAGGGTATTTACCTATAAACCCCATGCAAGCCTAAACTTAAGGTCTTGTGTGCTTTGCTTGTGTGTGATTAATTTGCTTAAACATGACATCATGCATCATAAACATTCATTCTTCATTACACTAACCATTTCAAGGATTATGGGAATTTATCTTTGTTCTATTTTGCAGATCATGGCTTTCACTCGTAGAAATACCATCTGAATCAGCTTTGTGAGAATACCTCTTTAACTCAAAGAGCTAGTATCCAGGGTTTCTGAGACTTCTTCATTCACCAAGAACTACGGTCGACTCCTCAATCTGGTTACCTCAGGTTTTGATGAGAAGATGATGAGCGTGCTCTTTCAATTCATTGACCCTAAGCACCATTGTTTCACCTTTCTAGACTATCAGTTGGTACCCACCATGGAAGAGTTCTCTCAGATATTGGGTATACCTATTTTGGATCAGTTTTTGTTCACCGGTTTGGAAGAAGCTCCAAAGTCGGAGGTCATTGCAGCATCTTTACACCTGAAACGGTCCAACATTGTATCCAACTGGGAAATAAGAAGTGGAGTTAAGGGTTTTCTAGCCAAGTTCCTAATAGAGAAGGCTCAGCTGTTTTGGGATGATTTGGATTTCCAGGCTTTTGAGGAGGTCTTGGCCCTTCTCATCTATGGGTTAGTATTGTTCCCTAATCCATACTTACTCATAGATGTAAATGCTATCAAGGTCTTCCTTTCTCGCAACCCTGTGCCCACTTTACTCGGAGACATCTTGCATACCCTCCACACTCGTACCACAAAGAAAAGAGGGATTCTTATGTGCTGTGTGTCATTGCTTTCGAGGTGGTTTATTTCTCACCTCTCTAAAATAGTACTGAATAATGAAGAAGGTTTGGGATGGGCGCAAAGGATAATGTCACTTTCTCACACAGATATTCTCTAGTATTCCCGATCTATGGGAGACATTTCTATTATTGACTGATGCGGGGAATTCCCTAATGTCCCACTACTTGGCATTATGGGAGGCATAACCTATAATCCTTCTCTGGCTCTGCGACAAATTGGTTACGCTCGAAGGGATGGTCCTCACAAGACTCTTATCCAGGGCCTTGTGTTTAACTATGAGGATGATGTTCAAGGGTATCGCCAGAGGTTCATATGAGCTTGGGGCATGGTAAACAGATTTGACATAAAGACTTTAGGGCTGAAGACTTCCATTCCTATGGAGCCTTATCTCCAATGGGTACGAGCTCGTGCTCAGAACCTTATGATGCCATATGTAGCCATCTTACCAGTGATTGTGGAGCCCATTACTGAAGGGGATATTCCCTATACGGTTCTTCATCCTGATATGCCCACTGATCTTGAAGAACTGGAGAGATCCTGGATTTAGCTTAAGAAAGAGCGGGATACCTATAGAGACCATTTCCATGCCCATGAGAGGAAAGTTTTAGAGCTCACGAAGCAACTTCATGAGGAAAGAAGTCTTAATGTATATCTCGGCGCGAAGAGGAAGCACCCATGGGAAACCTGATTTTTTTAAAGTTTTTTGAACCTTCAATTGAAATGCCTAAAAGGCAATTGTATTTTGAATTCTACTAATAAAATCTTTGTTTAATTTTGGTTCACAAATTTAAATTTACCGAAATCCTTGAAATCATTGCATACACATATCATTGCATAAACAGGTTTCATAGCAGGTTTCTCATCTTCTTTGTTGTTTATTTCAGCAGTAAAGAAATGGCTCTCGAACAGACAGTGAAGGATCTACAAACTCAAAATTCCCAGTTTCAACAAATGATCATGGCTCTAGCCAAAGGGAAAGAGGAACTAAAAACCTTGATTGTTAAAGACAAGACCAAGAAGCCAAGGAGGACAGCTGGTGTGGTAAATCTGGGAAGGAGGTTCAAGGGACTGCTAAGGCAAGTGGTTGAGCTGACGTCTTCACCCAAAGAAGGAGATAACCAAGAGGGTGAGACAAGAGAGGAAGACCCTAGTCCGGGGGAATCTTGTAATGAAACTGATTACAATGAAGAGCAGTATCCTCCAGCCGACGAAAAGTACAAACAGCTGGAAGAGCATTTGAGTGCAATAGAGATTCAGAAATTTCCTGGGCTAGACTTTGAAGAGTTGGGTTTGGTGTTTGGGATTATCATTCCGCCAAAGTTCAAGGTGCCAGTGTTTTCCAATTACGATGGGGTTTCTTGTCCCAAGATGCACCTTCAATTTTATGTGAGAAATATACAGCCTCACACTGCTGACAGGGACTTATGGGTCCATTTCTTTCAGGATAGTCTATCCGGAACTCAGTTAGATTGGTTATATCAGCTGGAGAGGACCAACATTCATAATTGGGAAGACCTGGGCATTGATTTCTATAAGCAGTATCAGTATAATGCAGACCTTTCTCCCACCTGTACTCAACTCCAAAGTATGGATATGGGTTCGAGCGAGGGCTTTAAAGACTACGCTCAGAAGTGGAGGGACTTAGCAGAAAGAGTCCAGCATCCCATGTCTGATAGGGAGCTAGTGGATATGTTTTTGGGTACCCTTTCTGGCCCATTCTTTAATCATCTAATTGGAAGTTCCTCGGCCGACTTTACTGAATTAATCTTGACAGGGGAAAGAGTGGAAGCTGGAATTAAGAGTGGTAAGATCCAAAAGGATGCATCCTCCAGTGCAGTAAGAAAGCCATTTATTGGGAAGAAAGAATTTAGTGTTGTGTACAATCAAAGGAATCAGGACAAAACTGAATGCCATCCAACGGTAGGGGCTGTCATGATCCCTAAGCCTGCACCCACTCAACAGAGGAATAATCAGCAGAGAGCAGAAAGGCCGATAAGACAGTTCACCCGGATAAACATGACTTTATCCCAAGTTTTGCCTCATTTGTTGAAATCTAATCTGGTAACCTTGCGGGAAGCTCCAAATAATCCCAACACTGCCTCTCCCCGCTACAATCCAAATGCCCGCTGTTCTTATCATTCGGAAAGTCCAGGTCATGATACAAAAGACTGTTGGGCTTTGAAAAACAAGGTACAAGACCTTCTCGAGGTGAAGGAAATTGAGTTTGACGCCCCTAAAATTCCAAATGTTATCACTGCTCTTATGCCCAAGAACGGTCGTGGTGTTAATGCTATTGAAGATGATATATTTGTTACTATTGTTGAAGAGCTTGTTACTCCTCTTATGACCGTTAAGTGGAACTTATTGAAGGTCGGTTTATTTTCAGGTTGTGGAGAAGGTTGCCACTTCTGTTTATCTCTATCGATTGGTTGTCATTTGTTGAAGGCAGGTTTTTAGTGCCTGATGGATGATAGAGAGATTTTTTTTGAGAAGAATCTCGTTCCAACCATTTCTTGCAAAGATGTTTCGATAATAACCATTTCCGCCAATCCTCCTAGGGTCTCCACCAAAAGACCCGTCAGGATTACATCTGTTCCGAAGGTTACTCCGCTGATAATTACTACGCCAGGGCCAATCCCATACTCCTCAGACAAAATTGTTCCCTGGAACTATGGGGGTGAAGTCTACTACCACGGCGTCAAGCAAGATTGGCTGGCTGATGAAGACCAGGTTTCCAAGAAGGCTGACCCCGACATTGGCAACATTGTGGGAACCAGCAAAGTAACCAGAAGTGGAAGAGTGTTCTCCCCTGAGATTTCTCCTCTGAAAGTTGTTACTGGTCTTGTGATCATTCCTACTTTTGTTCCTGCTGATACTACTTCTATAATTCCTGTGATTACCCCTGCTGACACCCCTATCACCGAGTCGACCGAGACTCGGGGCAAAGATATATTGGTTGAGCCTGTCCAGACGAAGGCATAGTCGGTATCTATCCCAGAGGCTTCCAGGGAAGAAATGGAAGAAATTTTGAAAATTATCAAGAAAAGAGACTACAACATGGTCGAACAGCTGGGGAAGACTCCTTCAAAGATCTCTATGCTAGCCTTGTTGTTATGCTCCGAAGCTCATGCGAAGGCTTTGGTGAAATTCCTGAAAACTGCCCATGTGCCCCAGGAAACCTCTGCTGATCAATTTGAAGATTGTGTGTCTAGTTTGACGGATGATAACGGTTTGGGCTTTTCTGATGCTGATTTGACTCCTAGAGGGAGGAAGCACAATGATGTGTTACATGTCTCTGTCGAATGCAAGGGCACTACTTTGGCCCATGTCCTAGTAGATATTGGTTCGTCATTGAATGTGTTGCCTAAGAATGCTATGGATATACTAGATTGTAAAGGTTTGACTTTGAAGCCTAACAATATTGTAGTGAGGTCTTTTGACGGTTCAAAGAGAATGGTGCACGGGGAGGTGGACGTCCCCATCAAAGTTGGTTCTCAAACTTTCGACTCTACCTTTTACATGATGGACATCAGACTATCCTATTCTTTTTTATTGGGTCGCCCTTGGATTCATGGGGCGGCACCTGTTACGTCCACTCTGCATCAAATTATGAAATACCCGGTCAAAGGAAGAATTATCACTGTACACGGTGAAGAAGAATACATGGCCAGTCACTTGAATTCATTCAGATATGTGGAAATGAATGGTGAGTTCATCGAGACTCTGTGCCAGAATTTAGAAGAGGTACCTCAGAATCTGGCTGCAACTGAAATTGTCACTAATATGTCGAAGATCACCACACCTCCCTTGAAGATGGCTTCTCTCAAGGATGCAAAAGCGTTTGTCGAAGAAGGTGGATCTACCATTTGGGGTCATCTCCCTGATATTCCATACAAGCCTGATAAATTTGGTTTGGGTTTCTCTTCATGGGCTCAAAGGGCTATTCGATGTGCTCGTGCTGGAAGACCTCCCTTATGCATCAACAAACATGGGGTCAACAGTCTAGAAGACAACGATGGTGATAATGACATGGACAATTGGATCTTCCCTACTACCAACAGTGGATCCAGTAACTGGATGGAAAAGGATTTTGTACTGATTACTTTTGTTTAGAAGTAATTGTATTTCTTGGGTTTTGGATATGTAATAAACAATATAACTTTATGGCCATGTGTCTTACCCAGGTCACATTGGTCTATTTGTGAGGGTTATCATGTTTCACTTTCATATGGCATTAATAAAGCATTGGACGTTTATGCATACAAATTTTGTGCTCTCTGTTTTTCTTTTCTACTTTTACTTTTGTGATACGGTGAGAGAACTGACTTGAGGGTTTTACGTTTGATCACAAATTTTGCGGTTAGCAAGAGTCGCCACCGACTTTTCTTTTATCCAAAAGGAAAGGTGAAAAATCACAGGAAAGACCTTTGAGATTATTTCTTGAGTTCGGGGGGTAGATTATGAAAAGGGAAGGTATTAGCACCCTTTTCATCCATGGTTTTCCATGGGATCTTAGTTACTTGCTAGATCACATGATTTTGTTTGAAATTATGCTTTGTGTGGTTTTTGAAAGTATTTTGAAAAGAGGCCATTATTTAGGCAATCTTTGTAATGATTCTCGTTCGTAAGAATGTATACAAAGACGTTTTGATCTTTTGAAAATGTTTTCAATTTTGTAAGATGTTTGAAAGTGTATGTGTTTGTTTTTGAAAATAGCAAGGATGTTTTTTTTTGAAATGAAGAAAGTAATTAGAAGCAATCTACCTACTCAAATGTCTTTCTTGTTCATTTTCTTTTCCTTTGACATTGTTGTCTTACCATTGATTTGGTAAGCAACCCTATCTTTGAATGTAAACGGGACGGGCGTGGGTCATCGTATAACCATGATTAGCATTATTGCAAGGCATCTTAGCATTATTTTTTGAGGGACTAAGATCATTTGTAAGGCAACTTTAGATAGCGTCATCGAGGGACTATGATCTTGTATTTTGCTTATTTTGCTAAGTTATCTCGCATGCATAATATGGCCACTTTTGTAAGGCAACCAAGTGGGATAACCCTAGGGGTGCTTGTGTGCAAGTGTATTATTTTCATGCTTGATTTAGTCTTGAATTAGGGTTTTGCTAGGTATTGATTTTAGTCTTTCCACACAAACCCTAATTACTAACATTATATATATGAAAGCGATAAATTGCGAAATTTAAAGTTACTACGCTATTACAAGATTTGTGGGGAGGGGGTATACAATTTGTAAATGGGGATTGCAATAAATTAAACCATAATTAGTCTATTACAACCAAATTAAATTTATATAAATGTACAAGAATTTAAATGAATATATTGTACAAAATGAAATAAATGTATGGAAAAAAAATGCTAATGTTAAGAAAATAAATATTTTTGGATTTTTATGAGAAAAGGTTTTTTTTGTTTAACCTAATTAATTAAAAGAAAATAATTAATTAAAATAATAAAAGTAAACCTAATTTAATAAGAATTTTTTTTAAATAAAACCCTAAGTCTATTAATTAATTAAAATAAATTAAGTTTAAGAAAAGTATTTTTGTATTTTTGTCTTGAAAATAATATATGGTGTTGTAAAATATTTTTGGCTTCTTTTTTTTATATTGAAATAAATATATTTTAATTATTGTAAAAGAAAATAAATAATAACCTAGTTTTAAATTAAATTTACAAGACTAGTTAGTAAAAATAAATAAAGTATAGAATAAAATAATTTTTTGTGTGAGAAAAATATTTAAATTATGTCAAAACATAAATCTACTATTTTTATATTTTTTATGATTTTTAGTATTTTAGAAAATATATTTAAAAGAGAAAAATGAAATAAATAAATAAATACAAACGGGCCAGGGGGTGCCAAAAGTCAGGATGGGGGTCAGCAAAGAAAAAAAAACACAAGGCCCACTTATTGGAAGCCCAGGCGCCTAGTTAAACAAAAATGAGAAAAATGCTGAAAAATAATGGAAAAAGGTAGTGCTGGGTATCGAACCCAAGACCTTCCTTACACACGCGCGCTACCTTTGCCACTGGGGTGGTTGTACATTCGTTAATACAAATGAAACAATACATACATAAGGTAAAACGTCTCCATGACTTGTACTTCGTCTTCAACCTTTAGCCAGCCGGACCACATGTATCTCAGTCGTTTCTCAATAAAAATGGAAAATGAAAACATGAAAATTGTGTTATTTTTCCTCACGAATCTAACCATATAACTTATGTAAGATAAAAGTCAAAGATGAAGATTAATTTTGCTGGCCCTAAATTGAAACCTAATTTTTTCAAAAAGTTCAAATCTGAAATTCTCTATTTACAGTCAATATAAATGAAAACTATGAACATGGTCAGTTTTAGAGCAATGATATCTACATTTTATCTTCACAAATCAGAAACAAATGATGCCTATATGAAGAGATGGAAGTTTGAAAACTTACCTCTTGCAGCTGGAGTCGTGAATGGAGTTTGAGCAACTTTGGAGATGACTTGATGATCTGTTTAGCTTACTTGGACCTCCTTGAGTGTATTCCAACTTGTACTTTACTTTGAAAGTCTCTGAATCTCCCTACTCAAGTCAACCTGAAAGCTTGATATTTGAAAATGGTGGATAGTGATGGAGGGGTTATAGTCTTGAAACAGGGGCCTAGATCACTTGTGTATGATGTATGTAAGGTGTTTGAATGATTAAGAATCAAAACGCACGAGTGGAAATGGAGATGGAGAGTTTTGGCTCAAAACTGTCAAGTTGAGCAGTCTTGTGCAGCAAGGGTGTTTGGGAGAGTTTTAGTATGCTTCCAATCGTGTCTTATCTTGCAATAAACTTTTTAATATGTATGGAAAATATTAGAGCATAAAATCACTCCAGGTTTCTGAGTTATAGGGTTATGGCTCTATAACTTGCTTTTGAAGAAAAATGAAATGACAAATCTCAAATGTTGTACAAGCATGTCCTGAGCTTCTCCAGGCCTTAGACACCTTGCTTTTGGATTATAGGGGTTATGTATGTAGAAATAACAAGTTATAAGCTCAAGACAAGTTGACTTTGTGATTAAAGCAACTTTTCAAGAGTGGAATGGTATCTTTCTTCCAAAAATGGCAAATTGGCTTGGACAATGCTTGGAACACTTGGATAATAGCTCAAAAGCAAGTGTAATATTCTGATTATGGAGACATCTTGAGGTTTAGAGGCCTGTAAAACAAGATTGTGCAGCATAGGTTTGAAATTGAATTTTTGTTCATCACAAAATGCCTTGTAATTCAAGTGACAAAACACCAACTACATCTCATCGATTCTCCCTACTCAAGAATGATATCAAGGAGTTCTTGGACATTTTGGAAAGCTTGAAATGTGCTATACAACTCATCTTTGAATTTATTTTGAAGATCCCCCTTGGAACTATGTGAAAAATTGCCATGAAGTTAGGTCAGAAATCTGCCTAACTAGGGCAAAATTTCACTAAGTCTTTTTTAGTTCATGAGCATGTATTCATAAAATTATAACTTGAGATCCAAGCACTTTTGGAAGAAGTTGTGTGAATAAAAGTTGTATATTTCATGGAGATATACAAATTTAATTTTGGAAGTTTCCTTTGAATCATCTTGCATCATAATGAAAAAATTGATCAAAGTTATGAAAAAATAAGAAATATTTGACACTTAGAAAAATTTCTAAGTTTAGAAATTTTGAATTTTCAAAATGGAATCTTGATTTCTTGATTTCTTAATGAATAACTTTCATATTTTTACATGTTTTGATGAATTGTGATCTTTGATACTTAAATTTGACCAAAAAGTCAAAGTTTGACTTTTCAGTATATAGTTGACTTTTGATCAATTGACTGCAAAATTCATCTGTCAATCCAATGGATTTGCAATGTTTTGAATCACATAATTAGGTAAAAATGATTAAATTGGACTCTTGATATCATGCCTTAAAACAATTGACCATTTTCTAGGTCAAAAATCAGAAATTGCCCTTTCCCAATCAAAACCCTAATTTTGACCATTTTGCCCTTTTGGAGATTTGATCAAATTTCTTGAGGAATTATGGTACAAACTTGATCAAATGATAAATATGAGTCTAAAATGTTGGTGTGGATAAAAAATTATGAAATTTGACTGTAAATTTGCCATGGTTGACTTTTTCCCCAATGCAGTTGATTTTTAGGTCAACTGCTCAATTGACTGATCAAAAGTGTGCTCCAAGGCTTGCAACTTGTCATGAGTAATATTGGGGGTCCATAATGATCCATGAAAGTCATATGGGGAATTGGAAGTTCAAAAATCCTTGTGCAAACTCAAACCCTAATTTTGGTCATCAGTGCATAAGGAGGTGTCTTGAGCTGATCAAACCCTAGTGCGGTCTTGAGCCCAAGGAGATCTTGTGAGCAAATTCTTGATAAGTGAGAGGGAAATTTTTGGGGTACAACAGCTTCCCCTGTTCAATCTTCTTAAGCCTGAAGAGTTAGATTGGTAGGTTTTGCCAGTCGTGACTCGAAGGTGGAAGATGATTGGACACTAGAGTGCCCAGAAATTTGCACTCGATGATGTGATGTTTGAGGGAATGGGCTTAAAGATGCCATTGGAGAGGTGATAGATTTTTTTTAGAGATGGGCTTGTAGATGCCATCCAAGAGTGATTGTTGGTATTGTAATTCGTAAGTTGAAAGAATGAGTATCAGAATGGCGCCCGTGTCTAGAGCGTATCTAAACTGTATCTGGGAGATGATTTTGAATGATTATCATAATGGCATCCGTGTCTGGATCGTATCTGAATTGTATCTGAAAGCTAGTTTTGAATGAGTGTCAGAATGGCATCCGTGTCTGGAGCGTATCTGAACTGTATCTGAGAGTTGAATTTGAATGAGTATCAGAATGGCATATGTATCTAGAGCGTATCTGAATTGTATCTGAGAAGTTGAATCTAAATGAGTATCAGAATGGCATCCATGTCTGGAGCATATCTGAACTGTATCTGAAAGTTGAATCTGAATGAGTATTATAATGGCATCCGTGTCTGGAGCATATCTGAACTGTATCTGAAAGCTAAATCTGGATGAGTATCAGAATGGTATCCGTGTCTGGAGCGTATCTGAATTGTATCTGAGAGTTGAATTTGAATGAGTATCAGAATGGCATCCATATCTGGAGCGTATCTGAACTGTAACAGAGAAGTTGAATCTGAATGAGTATCAGAATAGCATCTGCCTCTGGAGCATATCTGAACTGTATCTGAAAACTTTGAACATTGTTAATGGTAGCTGTTAACCTTATCCTGAAAAAGATAAAATGTTAGCTAATATGCAATGTTATGTTGTATGAAATGCATAGTATAATGCATTCGCGTTATCAATGTTTATGATATATGGATGCAATGTATGCGTATGTGAGCTAGTTTGTTGCACTGTTGTTGGATTGGGGAAAATAAATCCCTGACTACTACTGAGGATATGGAGTATAAGTCTTCATGTTGTGAAGTCTAAGTGTTGATGAATTTCTTCTTAGAGAAATAAACTCTGTTGTAAAGGAAATGCCATGTACTGCTTGTAAAATCCTGAGAAAATGAACGACTTCTACTGGGGATTGATAATTGGAAGCTCATTCCGCTGGTAATTAAACTGTAAATTATGGGGAATTTATGGAAATAGCTTAGAGAGATTTCCCTTTCTCTTAAAGTTATTAGTAATTGTCTTTTATTTTGTTTATTTGTAAACAGTAATTATGTTCAACAATGAATCATTGGACGTTTTTGTAAACAAAACACGAGAGTAAAGAAAAACATATAGTTTTGCACTTTCAAGGAGATATCTTTATATTGACTTTGAGTAAGCATTTGTACAATGAGACAAACATTATAGTAAGAGAAAATCGTCATAAAAAAATTTAAAAAAAAATGAAAATTTTAATACTAAGAAAAGATAGCTATGTGTAATAATCCCATGGGGTTCTCATTCTACTATAGCCTTTGTATCTCCGAGCATCTTGTCTATTTGTTGCCTCGTCCAAAGATGATTGAATTGATCAGAACCTCTGAGTTTGTCAGTTGAAGCCAAAGGTTGTCTGTAAGGTGATCCAACAGGACATAGTCATATGCTTTACATTCCCTAACTTTTGCCTGGACGGCCCTTTCGGGTTTTCAGTCCACCGGGAAACCCTTTTTTGCCCAAGCCGCCCTTTCGGGTTTTCAACTTGCCGGGTGTACAGATTTTTTTTTGTTCTATCCCTAATTTTTGCCTGAACCTCTTTTGGTTCGCCGGGATGCCCTTGTTTTGCCTAGGTGTGTCTGTTGGTGTAAGCCCTAGAGGCCAATACTTTTGGTACTTGTATCGAATTATTTATTAATAATAAAAGGCATTTCTTTATTATGTTTGCTTTCCAAAATAATAAAGTCCCTATAATGGTTTATTTGTTTAATTAAATGTTAAGTGTGACTTAATCATGAGATCCCATTAAACATAAGACACTATTCTTAAAGTATCCATAGTCAAGCTTTAATGTGAAGTGGGATAACATTAAAGCATTAAGATTATTATGAAGATAGATTGATGATCACATCTCATGGATCATAGATAAGGAGTTATCAAGTCTTGACATAGGTATGAATATTAGGAGTAATATTTATACTGGATTGACCCGTTATGAGAATACTACATAGAATGTTATGCAAAGTGTTATAAGTTATTCTCATGATGATAATGGTGTATACCACCCTTCGACCTGAAACCACTATGGACCCTAGATGTAGAGTCAAGTACTTTATTGCTGATCAAACGTCATCCGTAACTGGATGACTATAAAGACGGTTGATGGGTACTTCACAAAGCATGCTAAGGGACATGAGTGACCTAGATGGAATTTGCTCATCCTGCATAACAGGATAAATGTCTAAGGGCCCAATATTGAACTGGACAAGGGTGACACAGTGTATGTCTTGTGTTCAATATAGACATGAGGGCAAAATGGTAATTGTACAACACAAATATTATCACGGAAAAGGTTTGGTCAGATCACATGACATTTTCGTGACTTGGGTAACAGTGATGTGTTGCTAGATACCGCTCACTGTTTATTATATTAAATGTGTGATTTAATATAATTGCCAACGTCGCGAAAACCTACAGGGTCACACACATAAGGACGAGTTGATGAGAGATAGAATAAATAAGGAACACCATAAGATATGGTGCACTTAAGTGTAATACGGAAAGTGGTAAGGTACCACGTGGATAAGTGATATATGGTACATCATAAGGTATGATGTCCATAAGCTTAATTGGGCTTTTAGCTTATAGCCTTAATTGGGCTTTTAGCTTGTAGCCCACACGAGTGATTCTATAAATAGATCCCTTGTGATGAAGCAATTTCACTTGATGCAATTTCGTTTTTGATTCTCTCTCTCACTCAAGGTTTCCGTTCGTGATCAGCTAGCACTGTGACCGGAAGCGATCTGTTCGTGTGGACTGAGTAGAGGCGTTGTTCTTCATCAACGCTCATGATCACAACATCAAAGGTCTGAATCGCCACAAGAGATAAATATTTCTATCACTGACCATGTTCATTTGTAAGGATCGCTAAAGGAAAATTTTAAATTCCGCTGCGCTTTTGATCACAATTTTCCTTCAGTGTCAACCTAGCGGGTCTCTTATGCGTAATATCTTTTGACTATGTCTGCGTTCGCAGGATGCGGCAGGTCGTCGCCATCCATGGTGGTCAAGATCATTTCCCCACCATAGAAAATGTTTTTGATTACAAATGGTCCTTCGTATGTAGGAGTCCATTTGCCCTTGGGATCACCTTGTGGTAGTATGATACGTTTGATTACCAGATCCCCAACTTGATACACTTGGCGTCTGACCTTCTTGTTGAAAGCCTTGATCATCCGTTATTGATACATTTGACCATGGCAGACAGTAGTAAGTCTTTTCTCATCAATCAAGTTCAGTTGATCAAGTCGAGTCTGGATCCAATCTTCTTCATTCATCCCTGCATCCTTCATAATTCTTAGGGAGGGGATCTGAACCTCAATAGGCAAGACGGCTTCCATGCTGTAAACCAGAGAATAGGGTGTTTCCCCGATTGATGTGGGAGCTGTGGAACGATACCCGTGGAGAGCAAATGGTAAAATCTTATGCCAGTCTTTGTATGTGACTTTCATTTTCTGTATGATCTTTTTAATGTTCTTATTTGTAGCTTCGACAACGCTATTCATCTTTGGCCGATAAGGGGAAGAATTGTGATGCTGGATCTTGAATTGCTCGCACAAGTCAGTGATCATAGTGTTGTTGATATTTATACCATTGTCAGTGATGATCCTTTCCGAGATACCGTACTGGCAAATGAGATTTTTCTTGATGAAACGGGCAACAACATTCTTGGTAACGGAAGCGAAGGAAGCTGCCTCCACCCACTTTGTAAAATAATCAATATCCACTAAGATGAAGCGGTGTCCATTAGAGGTTGTCGGCTTAATTTCCCCAATCATATCTACTCCCCACATAGAAAAGGGCCAAAGAGCTGTCAAGACATTCAGAGGAACCATAGGTACGTGCACCTTGTCAGCATAAATATGACACTTATGGCAAGTTCGAGAGTGTTGATAACAATATGCTTCCATGGTAGACCCGTAATAGCCTGCCCGTAGGATTTTCTTTGTCATCGTATGCCCACTGGAATGGGTTCCAAAAGTGCCTTCGTGCAATTCGGCCATGACCCTTTCAGCTTCAACCTTGTCTACGCACCGAAGTAACAGAGTCATGATTGCGTTTGTACAGGATGCCATTACTAAGGAAGAACTTAGCGGAGAATCTCCTTAAGAACTTCTTGTCAATAACTGAAGCTCCTTCCGGATATTCTTGAGCCTCGAGATACCTCTTGACTTCGTGGAACCAAGGTTGGTCCACTACTTCTTCAGTATTAATCTCGTGATAGTGTGCTAGTTCATCCATTCGTTCGATGGTGTTGTACCCCAAAATTTGTCCTCTCAATTCTCAAGGCTTTTCTTACAAGGATTTTCAAGGTTCAAGCTTGAACAAGTGCATTGGGATTTTCCAGTACCAAAATTAAAAGGAAACTGTCAAAAAGGGAGAAAACAGATAAAAATAACATTTTGAAAAATTTGGAGGAAAACATGTCTCCTTCGACTCAGCCCTTCGAATGGACAAGTCTGCTGCCTACAAGCCTGCTTCGACTGGACAAGTATGTTGCCTGCATGCATCCTTCGTTTGGACTTGAAACATCCTTCGATTCCACTTGCACCAAGGGCCTCTTGCAGACTTTTCCTCTCACAAGTTTCGTTTGAGCGAAGAGATATCTTTATACAAGATTTGACTAAGTTCTTGCTTCCCTTGAAGAAACACCCTTCGACTCAGAAGCCAGGAACTTCCCTCACGCTAAAAGGCAATGACTTCCTTTATGTTTGTTTTGACCCAAGCTTCGACTGGGCAATAGCTTCCTTCGAGTTAGCTTGTTTTGACCACAAGCTTCGACTGAGGCAAAGGCTTCCTTTGAACAGGTGTGCTTCGATCTCACTCTTGCATTCGACTCAAGACCAAATCTCATTTGCCAGGCTATGTTGCTTCCAAATCTTTACATAATCAGAGGCTTGTACAAGGGTTTTAAACTTTGTCTTTTAGATACTACTATTCTTGGTTAAAGGCTACATACTCTTTCTTTTCATAGAGAGTACTTTTATCACAAAAGCATCTTCCAACCTGAATATGGTCTGAGCACAAGCAACGCCAAAAAGCATAAGTCACATCTTCTACACCCTGTGATCGGTGGATCTGGAACTGACTGTTTAACGCTGGTTTGCGAAATGTCGCGGAAGCAAGAGTCACCATCGTCTTTTATTTTCTCCAAATGGAAAGGACAAAAGCACAGAAAAATTCCTTAAAGAGATTGCTCTCGGTTCGGGAGGTAGATTATAGAAAGGGAAGGTGTTAGCACCCTTTCTATCCATGGTTATCCATGGGCTCTTAGATACTTGCTCATTTGTGTTTTCAAAAATGGTTTGTTTGCTTTTCAACTGTGGGTTTTAAAAAGTTTCTTTGAAAATTCCAGTTCGACTCTTGTATCGGTCCTCAAGAGTGTTTGAAAAATTGCTTTCGAAAGCTTTTTGAAAAGGTGTCGGTGTGAAAAGTATTTTTGATTTTTGTTTTGAAATTAGAGCAAGTATCTAGAGTCGTCTACCTACCCTAAGGAATTTGTCTGTGTAAATGTCCTTTAAGGTAGTGTCATCCCACCATTGAGAGGTAGGTAGCACCACCGTTGGAGGTGTTCGGGTCAATTCGAAGGTTCGGGACATGGTGATCACCAGAACAATGGGAAGACACCTTAGAAGCTACCCTCATGCCAGGTTCCCGGATCATGAGGACTTACTAAGACATCCTCTACTCGACGATCACCTTTCGAGGCAAGGCAACAGTGAGGCGTACCCTAGGGGTGGTGTGTGATTTGTGTGTCGTTTTCATTTATTTTTGTCTTTTGTCAAAGTGATCTATGCGTTTGTTTTTATTTTATCATTCATTCTTGCATGCAATCTATTAGCAGTTAAAAAGTTGCGAGAAATATAAAGTTCCTAAACTATTACAAAGGCGCGGGTCCACATCGCCAAATTTAATCCAGGACCCGATTTGACATAAAATAAAGTAAAGTGCGAGAAATAAAATGTCCGAGTTTACAAGGCTTTGGGAAAATTACATTAATATTATAAGAAGCAAAATAAAATGCGCGAATTGGAATTAAAATTGGAAGCGAGGGCGTTGGACCCTTTTTAATGAAATTAAATTAAATTATTAAATTAATTAAATTAAAATGAAAAAAGAAATTATTTTGAGATTTTTTGGATTTATGGTTTTTTATGTGAATTAAATGAAATTAACTAATTAACCCTAATTCTACAACTTTTATTTATTAAGAAAAACATGTTAAAATTTAAACCTAAAATTAAATTAATTAATTATGGCAATTTGATTTATAAAAATAAATAATTAATTATTAATGAAAAGAAAAGAAAAAGGATAAAAATTGATTAAAACCCTAATTCTACAAATTTTTAATTTATTAAGAAAAATATTTGAATTAAACCTAAATTTAAATCTAATTAATTAGTGAGATTTATTTACAAAAAATATTAATTAAATAAATATATTTTGATTTTTATGACTTTTCTGTTTTTTACTATTTTTTATATTTTATGAAAATAAGTTAAATTAAAGGAATTAATTAAAAAAAAGAAATAATTGAAATAAATAAGATAAGGAAAAGAAAGAAAATACAATACCTTGGGGGTTTCTGTCCCCTTTTTGGAGGTGAATTGGAGTGGTTTGTCCATTTGTGTTCTGGCCTCATCATGCATAAGTTGTTCTACTTTGGCCATTTGGCTTTTGGCTTTTGGCCATTTGCGTTTTGGCCTCAACGTTCCTTAATCTTCTCAGGATGTCTGTCCCATGTATTGGTGTCATGCATAAGTTTTTCTACTTTGGCCATTTGGCTTTTGGCTTTTGGCCATTTGCGTTTTGGCCTCAACGTTCCTTAATCTTCTCAGGATGTCTGTCCCATGTATTGGTGTCATGCATATGTTTTTCTACTTTGGCCATTTGGCTTTTGGCTTTTGGCCATTTGGCTTTTGGCATCAATGTTCCTTAATGAACCTGCATGGGATCTGTCTAAATCTGCAGTGTTGAATCTCACGAACACATTAAATAAAATCATAAAATGCAAATAAAGCCAATATATGAAGAAATTTAATGCTTAGGCACAATATGTCATGTATGAATGATTATACCCTTTTGATCATGGAGATCAAATCAACCTTACCCTTACTGGAAAAGTAGTGACATGAATGCTTTTATGCCCTTTGGATCATGGAGATCAAGCCAGCCTTACCCTTACTGAAGAAGTAATAAGATGTTGGTTTGTAACTGAGATGGCTTGTTTGTAGTGAGAGGGATTTCTAATAAGGATTTCAAGGTTTTAGGGTTCTTGAAAGAGTTTGATATTCTGACAGTGTTGTGGCAAGGTTTTTTCTCTCTTTTCCTCTTCTTCTCTGGTTTGTGTGAAAATAAGGTGATTATATAATGGAAAGTAGGGTAAAGCAAATGGGCTTTGAATGTGCAATTGGGCCTCCAATATTCACTTGAATTCGTCACTTTCCAGGCTAAATCGCAGGGACTTAAGTGCATTTTTTGAAGTTGAAATGTGAAAACAAAATGTAGCCGACATCGAGAACTAACTCCTGTCCGAAAATCGACTCAATCGGATAAACGGTGAATTAGTTATGAATTTTTGAAGTTTCAGCTCAAACAAACTTATTTTGGGCTCCAGTGTCGACTCTGACACGTTCTTCAATAAAAAACTGGTATTGATCGGAGCATAATCCGGTCTCGACTTTTGAAACAAAGTTGTAGATCTACGAGTCAGGGACCTTGTGTAAAAATATGAGCCCAATCCGATAAAAATTGACCGAGTTATGAATTTTCGAAGTTTCGGCCCAGATGAAATAATATTCAGCATTCAGGATTTTCAGTGTGTCACGCACTCTGAGCAAAAAACGAAGGCCTTTTGTATACCGTTTGAACTCAATACCTTCTGTGAAAATGTAGCCAACTCAATTTGTGAAATTTTGGCGCCAGAACCAGCTCGATACGATGAAAATCGACCAAGTTATGATTTTTTGAACATGACGCAAATAAACTTCTGTCACAAATTCTCTGCACGAAAATACTTGATAAATCCACATTTTTGAAGACCTTCTGATCGAAATTGGCTTCCAGCCGTGAGAGATGAAAACGTAGATAATGTCAAGACGGAACTTTGGCCACCGGAACGGGTTCAAAACGAGTCACGATCTTCAAGTTATGAATTTTTTAGCGCGTAAAAACTGCACTTTCAGCACACTTTTTCACTATATTTCTTCAAGAAAACTCACACATTCGGATACCTTCTTTAAAGAATTGACTCTTGAGCCGAACCTGAATTTGAGAATATGTTATCAGAGATATCTTGGCGAAAGAACACATGAATATAACCCGCCGGGTTGGACTTGTGAATTTTCTTGAAATGTTTTGAGAAATATGGGAGGTCAAATTTTAGGGTACAACAGTTGCCCCTGTTCAATCTTCTTAGACCTGAGGATGCAGATTGGCTGACGTGCCTTTCGTAATCCGAAGGTGGAAGATGATTGAACACTAGAGTGCCCAGAAATTTGCGCTCACATAGTAGCAGTGTGATGGTGGAATGGGCTTATAGATGCCATTTGGAGATTGATGGATAGGATGATGGGCTTATAGATGCCATGCTAAGAGATGATGGAAGGTGGATGGGCTTATAGATGCCATCTGGATGTTGATCGCATAAGAGATTCCTTAGCGAGAACTTGCGTACCTGCAAAAGAAAGATGAGTACCTAACGTGTTGCAGGAGCTGGTCTTCAGATGCTTTATATAGATGTGTCCTGACTGGTTACAGGAGCTGAATCTGGAGCTTCAAACGATGGTGAATGAACCAGGGATGGTTACTACCTCAACAGGAACGATGAGAGAACCTTGGATGACTTTAACCTCAACAGCAATCATTGAGAGAACCTTGGATAACTTCACTTCAACAGCAATCGTTGAGCGAAACCTGGGATTACCAACTCCGCAGGATCGGGGAGAGAACCATAGGCGATTACCACCTCAACAGCAAACATTGAGAGAACCTTGGATAACTTCACTTCAACAGCAATCGTTGAGCGAAACCTGGGATTACCAACTCCGCAGGATCGGGGAGAGAACCATAGGCGATTACCACCTCAACAATAAACATTGAGAGAACCTTGGATAACTTCACTTCAACAGCAATCGTTGAGCGAAACCTGGGATTACCAACTCCACAGGATCGGGGAGAGAACCATAGACGACTACAACCTCAATAGCAATCATTGAGAGAATCTTGGATGTCTTCTACTGAGTCTTCATCAGGAAAATCTGTTTGGGGTCGACTTAACTGGACTAGAGAAGGCTTATGACTGGATAAGAGACAGAAAATCTTAGGGTCGATTAACTGGACCGGTCTAGGTCTTGAATGTCTTCAACTGGATAAGAGACAGGGAGATCTTTGGAGTCGATCTGACTGAACTAGACAAGGTCCTTGGAGTCTTCAACTGAGTCTTCAAAAGAAAAACCTTTAGGAGTCGGTTTAACTAGACCAGAGAACGCCTTTGACTGGATAATAACCAGGAAAATCTTTGGAGTCGATTTAACTGAACCAGACAAGGTCTTTGGAGTCTTCAACTGAGTCTTCAAAAGAAAAACCTTTAGGAGTCGGTTTAACTAGACCAGAGAACGCCTTTGACTGGATAATAACCAGGAAAATCTTTGGAGTCGATTTAACTGAACCAGACAAGGTCTTTGGAGTCTTCAACTGAGTCTTCAAAAGAAAAACCTTTAGGAGTCGGTTTAACTAGACCAGAGAACGCCTTTGACTGGATAATAACCAGGAAAATCTTTGGAGTCGATTTAACTGAACCAGATAAGGTCTTTGGAGTCTTCAACTGAGTCTTTAAAAGAAAAACCTTTAGGAGTCGGTTTAACTAGACCAGAGAACGCCTTTGACTGGATAATAACCAGGAAAATCTTTGGAGTCGATTTAACTGAACCAGACAAGGTCTTTGGAGTCTTCAACTGAGTCTTCAAAAGAAAAACCTTTAGGAGTCGGTTTAACTAGACCAGAGAACGCCTTTGACTGGATAATAACCAGGAAAATCTTTGGAGTCGATTTAACTGAACCAGACAAGGTCTTTGGAGTCTTCAACTGAGTCTTCAAAAGAAAAACCTTTAGGAGTCGGTTTAACTAGACCAGAGAACGCCTTTGACTGGATAATAACCAGGAAAATCTTTGGAGTCGATTTAACTGAACCAGACAAGGTCTTTGGAGTCTTCAACTGAGTCTTCAAAAGAAAAACCTTTAGGAGTCGGTTTAACTAGACCAGAGAACGCCTTTGACTGGATAATAACCAGGAAAATCTTTGGAGTCGATTTAACTGAACCAGACAAGGTCTTTGGAGTCTTCAACTGAGTCTTCAAAAGAAAAACCTTTAGGAGTCGGTTTAACTAGACCAGAGAACGCCTTTGACTGGATAATAACCAGGAAAATCTTTGGAGTCGATTTAACTGAACCAGACAAGGTCTTTGGAGTCTTCAACTGAGTCTTCAAAAGAAAAACCTTTAGGAGTCGGTTTAACTAGACCAGAGAACGCCTTTGACTGGATAATAACCAAGAAAATCTTTGGAGTCGATTTAACTGAACCAGACAAGGTCTTTGGAGTCTTCAACTGAGTCTTCAAAAGAAAAACCTTTAGGAGTCGGTTTAACTAGACCAGAGAACGCCTTTGACTGGATAATAACCAGGAAAATCTTTGGAGTCGATTTAACTGAACCAGACAAGGTCTTTGGAGTCTTCAACTGAGTCTTCAAAAGAAAAACCTTTAGGAGTCGGTTTAACTAGACCAGAGAACGCCTTTGACTGGATAATAACCAGGAAAATCTTTGGAGTCGATTTAACTGAACCAGACAAGGTCTTTGGAGTCTTCAACTGAGTCTTCAAAAGAAAAACCTTTAGGAGTCGGTTTAACTAGACCAGAGAACGCCTTTGACTGGATAATAACCAGGAAAATCTTTGGAGTCGATTTAACTGAACCAGACAAGGTCTTTGGAGTCTTCAACTGAGTCTTCAAAAGAAAAACCTTTAGGAGTCGGTTTAACTAGACCAGAGAACGCCTTTGACTGGATAATAACCAGGAAAATCTTTGGAGTCGATTTAACTGAACCAGACAAGGTCTTTGGAGTCTTCAACTGAGTCTTCAAAAGAAAAACCTTTAGGAGTCGGTTTAACTAGACCAGAGAACGCCTTTGACTGGATAATAACCAAGAAAATCTTTGGAGTCGATTTAACTGAACCAGACAAGGTCTTTGGAGTCTTCAACTGAGTCTTCAAAAGAAAAACCTTTAGGAGTCGGTTTAACTAGACCAGAGAACGCCTTTGACTGGATAATAACCAGGAAAATCTTTGGAGTCGATTTAACTGAACCAGACAAGGTCTTTGGAGTCTTCAACTGAGTCTTCAAAAGAAAAACCTTTAGGAGTCGGTTTAACTAGACCAGAGAACGCCTTTGACTGGATAATAACCAGGAAAATCTTTGGAGTCGATTTAACTGAACCAGACAAGGTCTTTGGAGTCTTCAACTGAGTCTTCAAAAGAAAAACCTTTAGGAGTCGGTTTAACTAGACCAGAGAACGCCTTTGACTGGATAATAACCAGGAAAATCTTTGGAGTCGATTTAACTGAACCAGACAAGGTCTTTGGAGTCTTCAATTGAGTCTTCAAAAGAAAAACCTTTAGGAGTCGGTTTAACTAGACCAGAGAACGCCTTGGACTGGATAATAACCAGGAAAATCTTTGGAGTCGACTTAACTGAACCAGACAAGGTCTTTGGAGTCTAGCTTGAGAACTTAACTGAATCTTTCCTGAAAGGTAAAGGTCAGTCATATGCAATGCATGATATGGATCAAGCAATGATGTTCTCCACATAAATGAGATTTAAGATATGATGCGTATATGCATGCTATAATGTATGAGAATGTGATGTTTTGGAATGTATGTTTTCGTCTAGGAAAGTAAATCCTTGACGGGTGCCGGGAAGTCACTCCTGGGCTGATGTTGAAGTATTGATTTATTGCTTCCGCTGGGGATGATAGTTGCAAGAATACCGGCAGGAGAAGATGACTCTGTTGGGGCATGAACTTGGCGAATGGAATATTCTGCGGGGAGAAAAGTACTCTAATGATCTTGCTGGAGAGCAATACTCTGTGGGGAGAGAGGTACTTTACTGGGTTGTTGGTAACTTCGCTGGGGATACCCTTGTTGTGTTGGAAGTATTGATAGACTTCGCTGGGGATAAGAAGGCTTCGTCGAGGACGATCTTTCTGTGGCTTTTAGCTGAGGATAACCCAGTTATATCCTGGTAAGGGCATAACTCTTTGAATAAAGCCGGATGACGCGTTCGTGCTCTGTGAGGATAAGCTTCCAGAATCTACTGGGGATAAGCTTACTGCTTGGGGGAGATGGATTCCACTTTCCTGGGGACACTGGGCTGGACTCCTGGGGAAGTTTTGAACTGTACCGGGGAAGTGACTCCTTTGCATATTGATAGAACGCCGGGGAACAATCTTAAATCAAGACTGCCGGGGATGCTTGTTAAGACTGTATGCTGCTGGGGAAGGTTGAGATCTGCGGGAGGATACCCAACTTCCTTAAGGTTGATAACTGCTTTGCTTGAGGAGAGTATACTGCCTGCTGGCTCACTCTCTGGGGAATTAAGATACCTGGTTGTGTTCTTCAGCTGAACCTACCTTGATACCTTGGAGGACAGAACAATTAGATCGCTTGGACAACTCTTTATTGCCCCTGTTTCTGAGGTATGAGAGGAAGACCTGTGAGGTGCTGATAGTTGTTGATGGACAAACCTTCTTCTGGTAGGCAGGTGATAAGATGACAGGACATAGTCGTACGCTTTGATCCCTAACTTTTGCCTGGACCGCCCTTTCGGATTTTCAGTCCACCGGGATACCCATTTTTGCCCAAGCTGCCTTTTCAGGTTTTCGACTTGCCGGGTGTACAGATTTTTCATTTTCATCCCTTATTTTTGCCCGAACTCTTTTGGTTCGCCGGGAAGCCCTTATTTTTGCCTAGGTGTGTCAACCTAGCGGGTCTTTGATTATGCGTATTTTTTTTCGACCATGTCCGTGCTTTCAGGATGCAGGGAGTTGTCACTGTTAGGAGTGTTTTGTTGCCATACCACCCGAAGATCTTCGTTTGATCGTCCAATGTCCCAAGTGACTCAGGCGGAGATTTGCCCCAGGCTATTAGGCGTTTTGAGAGATTCTCTGAATTGACTTAACTGCCCCAGATGATGGACAATGATCATGTCGTGCCCCTTGATTGGAAGTGCTTATGTTCACTAGGCTTTCATCGTGCGAATTTCCCTGCTGTTCAAACAAATAGTCATATGTAAACAATGTTATATCAAAAATGCAAAGCTTATGTCTGTCTTGAAGATTTTGAAAATGCATTCTTTTTCATAAAACAAGTGAATGTTTGTAAAACGTGATGTCAACTCTGTATTTACCGTAGGCCTTAAGGAGTCAGGATACCTTTCGTAACAGTATGCTTTCGAACTAACCCATGCTTCAGCTAGGACTTTTAAGGGTTGTAACGTGGCCTGGTTCACGGTTTAAGAAACAAAGGATAAAGGCTCAAATTATTTGTACCCACCCGTTCTTCGTGATGTTCTCCAAACCTAAACTCAGTTGATCATACGTTAGCCCTGGTTTGAGTCTTTGCTTTGATTTTCTAATGATGATTCGGATGTTGACAGTTCATTTTGAATAGGCAGTCATTTCCTTTTTTGTTGAGGGTTTGTAAGACCTCTTTCTTGTCTGATTTTTTGTTATCCCTTTCTTTTTTGCCTGAACTGTTTCCTTTTTTGGAATTACAGTCAGCGGGATGCCCCAGTTTTGTAAGTCTCCTTCATGGGTTTTGACTTAATGGGTTTTTTATTTTTTGAAATAATGATTGCCTTTCTTTATTGATTATTCGGAACCATCACTGTCTTTCCTTGTTTTGTAAGGACCTCTTTGGTGCCATTCGTTATGCATTTGGATCAACTGAGAGACTACCCTGCCCCAGGTTATGATTAAGGGTTTTAAATTTCGAAAAGAAAAACTCCTACTTCTTTGGCTCGGATGGGTTGACGAGGGATTATCATCCTTATAACTCCAGTGTTTAGGGATTGAAACAATGCCTGTACCTCATCAGCGGGGTCTGTTCAAAAGCATACTGTAGATTATGGTATCGTTTTCGTCATCCTCCCTCAAGAGGCTTAGAATTATTAAGTGAGAGTTGATCATCAGAAAAAATATGAAAATAATTTGCATTTAGTGAATACGAATATATTGTTTCAGAACAGACATATGCGATGCATTAATGAAATAACAATGTTTAACATGAGTAAATGTTTGAACAAAAGAAAATTGCAACTTGAACATTCAAATGAACAAAAGTTTCTCAATCCTAGCCATGTTTTGGCAAGGGAGCAGTGATCACGTTGGGAGTCTCGGCGGGCTCGAACTCGATCTCTTTAGCATCGATCATATTCTGAATCTTGTACTTTAGTGCCCAACAGTCCTCAGTATCGTGCCCCGGACTACCAGAATGGTAAGCGCACCTTGCTTCTGGGTTGTAGTTTGGAGAGGAAGTCTTTGGATTTGCAGGAGGGTTGATCACCGCGATCAGGTTCATCCTTAACATGTGCTGCAAAGCTCGTGACCATGACATGTTGATGTAGGTGAATTGTCTCTTAGGCTCGTCCGACCTGTTCTGATCAACCCGCTGTTCTTGGCGAGGTCGTTGTTGGACCTGAGAAGTAGTAGCAACTCGGAGAGGTCTATTCATTGGACCCGACCTTTGCCTTTTTGGAAGCTGTTCTACGACCTGGCCCCTGATTTGGGCTGGTTGCTTCATACCTTGAGGAAGCTGGCCGATCATGGCTCTCAGCTCTCCTTGCTCCTGAGCTAAACCTTGAATGAGGGCCCTTTTCCCCAGCATCTGGGTTTTCAACGTGTCTACCTCAGCTTGTAGACGTTTCAGCTGTTCGTCCTTGTCATCTTCAGGACTCTTTCTGATCAGATTCCCCATGAGGAGTGTCCTCAACTCTTCCTGCCCCTTGGATAGACCTAGGAAGATTTCCCTGAACTGAGTCTCTTGAGCGTGAAGGTCCTGGTTATCTTGTTGTGAAGCCATTGTGGAAAATCAGTGAGAAAGGTAAGTGACCTGCAACAAGGATACCTGTTATGCAATGATGAGTATGACATGCATGTAATGTTTTCAAGGACCTCGCGGGGTAAACAAGAAAATTTGTTAGCGTTTGGATCCGGTAGCTTGATTGAAAGAAACTTCATATTTGTTGAGAGTCTCTCTTCCAAGGGTCAAAGGCTCACCATATCAAGTGGGTCATAGCCCCTGACTCAAGTCATCAACCTTATTTTGCTTTCCAAACAACCTTGGTTGGGGGAACCTTCTTCAGGAGTCAAAGCTCACCATATCAAGTGGGTCATAGCCTCTGACAACTTTGGCTAGAGGAAAATAAATCCTCTTTGCCCCTTGCTAGATGTTTGATTCATCATGACCTGCATCACAGACCCTTGAGATTCTTGAAATGGGTTAGTCCTTATGCAGGATGTATGCAATGGTATGATGTTATGCTATGCATAGGGGTAATGTAAGTAACCCTGTTATGAGTCCCAATTAAGGACTGCAAACCAAAACCTGCAAGAAACTCAAGTAAAACCTGTCATGAGTCCCAATTAAGGACTATAAACAGAACCTGCAAGTAGTTAGTACACCCTATTATGAGTCCCAATTAAGGACTATAAACAAAACCTGCAAGAGACTTAGTAAACCCTGTTACGAGTCCCAATTAAGGACTATAAACAAAACCTGCAAGTAGTTCATGTGTCAGATAGATAACAAGCATGCAAGTAGTCAAGTACGAAGGCACGCAAGTCACACAAGAGAAGCCCTTAGAGTTTAAGGCCAGCATGAGGTCTGGGTATTACCCTCTTGAAGTTGGTGGGTTCATACCTGTCCTATCAAAGTAACCGGGTTCTTAGAGGATCCCAATATCATTGACTACCCTCAATCGGTCATAACTCCAGCATCGCAATCTTTTCTTGCGGCCAGAACCATCACGAGAGTTTAGCCTCAATGGGCGTAGCATACTGCTACTGTTCTAATGGCCAAGTTGTGTCATTTAAGGTTCTAAGGTTGTTGGTGCTTAATGACTCCTCAGAAGACCCATATTCTCCTCGTTGCAACACAAGGGATATCGGTACAGACCAAGGTGCCACACCAACGTAGCCACTGTTTCACCCGTGTCGGTCTACGCCGGACAGGTCCCTCACAGCTTATGCTACCTAAACAGGGTATCCCCAGATCCGGGTTAGGATCTATGTAACTCCCATGCAACCCACAAATTTAAAGCAGACAAGTCAATACAATTGAAAACACAGTTATGAACTAACCCTAAGGTACACCTCACTTTAAGTTTAATATCCCCAGCAGAGTCGCCAGTTCTGTGATCGGTGGATCTGGAACTGACTGTTTAACGCTGGTTTGCGAAATGTCGCGGAAGCAAGAGTCGCCACCATCTTTTATTTTCTCCAAATGGAAAGGACAAAAGCACAGAAAAATTCCTTAAAGAGATTGCTCTCGGTTCGGGAGGTAGATTATAGAAAGGGAAGGTGTTAGCACCCTTTCTATCCATGGTTATCCATGGGCTCTTAGATACTTGCTCATTTGTGTTTTCAAAAATGGTTTGTTTGCTTTTCAACTGTGGGTTTTAAAAAGTTTCTTTGAAAGTTCCAGTTCGACTCTTGTATCGGTCCTCAAGAGTGTTTGAAAAATTGCTTTCGAAAGCTTTTTGAAAAGGTGTCGGTGTGAAAAGTATTTTTGATTTTTGTTTTGAAATTAGAGCAAGTATCTAGAGTCGTCTACCTACCCTAAGGAATTCGTCTGTGTAAATGTCCTTTAAGGTAGTGCCATCCCACCATTGAGAGGTAGGTAGCACCACCGTTAGAGGTGTTCGGGTCAATTCGAAGGTTCGGGACATGGTGATCACCAGAGCAATGGGAAGACACCTTAGAAGCTACCCTCATTCCAGGTTCTCGGATCATGAGGACTTACTAAGACATCCTCTACTCGACGATCACCTTTCGAGGCAAGGCAACAGTGAGGCGTACCCTAGGGGTGGTGTCTGATTTGTGTGTCGTTTTCATTTATTTTTGTCTTTTGTCAAAGTGATCTATGCGTTTGTTTTTATTTTATCATTCATTCTTGCATGCAATCTATTAGCAGTTAAAAAGTTGCGAGAAATATAAAGTTCCTAAACTATTACAAAGGCGCGGGTCCACATCGCCAAATTTAATCCAGGACCCGATTTGACATAAAATAAAGTAAAGTGCAAGAAATAAAATGTCCGAGTTTACAAGGCTTTGGGAGAATTACATTAATATTATAAGAAGCAAAATAAAATGCGCGAATTGGAATTAAAATTGGAAGCGAGGGCGTTGGACCCTTTTTAATGAAATTAAATTAAATTATTAAATTAATTAAATTAAAATGAAAAAAGAAATTATTTTGAGATTTTTTGGATTTATGGTTTTTTATGTGAATTAAATGAAATTAACTAATTAACCCTAATTCTACAACTTTTATTTATTAAGAAAAACATGTTAAAATTTAAACCTAAAATTAAATTAATTAATTATGGCAATTTGATTTATAAAAATAAATAATTAATTATTAATGAAAAGAAAAGAAAAAGGATAAAAATTGATTAAAACCCTAATTCTACAAATTTTTAATTTATTAAGAAAAATATTTGAATTAAACCTAAATTTAAATCTAATTAATTAGTGAGATTTATTTACAAAAAATATTAATTAAATAAATATATTTTGATTTTTATGACTTTTCTGTTTTTTTACTATTTTTTATACTTTATGAAAATAAGTTAAATTAAAGGAATTAATTAAAAAAAAGAAATAATTGAAATAAATAAAATAAGGAAAAGAAAGAAAATACAATACCTTGGGGGGTTTCTGTCCCCTTTTTGGAGGTGAATTGGAGTAGTTTGGCCATTTGTGTTCTGGCCTCATCATGCATAAGTTGTTCTACTTTGGCCATTTGGCTTTTGGCTTTTGGCCATTTGCGTTTTGGCCTCAACGTTCCTTAATCTTCTCAGGATGTCTGTCCCATGTATTGGTGTCATGCATAAGTTTTTCTACTTTGGCCATTTGGCTTTTGACTTTTGGCCATTTGCGTTTTGGCCTCAACGTTCCTTAATCTTCTCAGGATGTCTGTCCCATGTATTGGTCTCATGCATAAGTTTTTCTACTTTGGCCATTTGGCTTTTGACTTTTGGCCATTTGCGTTTTGGCCTCAATGTTCCTTAATCTTCTCAGGATGTCTGTCCCATGTATTGGTGTCATGCATAAGTTTTTCTACTTTGGCCATTTGGCTTTTGGCTTTTGGCCATTTGGCTTTTGGCCTCAATGTTCCTTAATGAACCTGCATGGGATCTGTCTAAATCTGCAGTGTTGAATCTCACGAACACATTAAATAAAATCATAAAATGCAAATAAAGCCAATATATGAAGAAATTTAATGTTTAGGCACAATATGTCATGTATGAATGATTATACCCTTTTGATCATGGAGATCAAATCAACCTTACCCTTACTGGAAAAGTAGTGACATGAATGCTTTTATGCCCTTTGGATCATGGAGATCAAGCCAGCCTTACCCTTACTGAAGTAGTAATAAGATGTTGGTTTGTAACTGAGATGGCTTGTTTGTAGTGAGAGGGATTTGTAATAAGGATTTCAAGGTTTTAGGGTTCTTGAAAGAGTTTGATATTCTGACAGTGTTGTGGCAAGGTTTTTTCTCTCTTTTCCTCTTCTTCTCTGGTTTGTGTTAAAATAAGGTGATTATATAATGGAAATTAGGGTAAAGCAAATGGGCTTTGAATGTGCAATTGGGCCTCCAATATTCACTTGAATTCGTCACTTTCCAGGCTAAATCGCAGGGACTTAAGTGCATTTTTTGAAGTTGAAATGTGAAAACAAAATGTAGCCGACATCGAGAACTAACTCCAGTCCGAAAATCGACTCAATCGGATAAACGGTGAATTAGTTATGAATTTTTGAAGTTTCAGCTCAGACAAACTTATTTTGGGCTCCAGTGTCGACTCTGACACGTTCTTCAATAAAAAACTGGTATTGATCGGAGCATAATCCGGTCTCGACTTTTGAAGCAAAGTTGTAGATCTACGAGTCAGGGACCTTGTGTAAAAATATGAGCCCAATCCGATAAAAATTGACCGAGTTATGAATTTTCGAAGTTTCGGCCCAGATGAAATAATATTCAGCATTCAGGATTTTCAGCGTGTCACGCACTCTGAGCAAAAAACGAAGGCCTTTTGAATACCGTTTGAACTCAATACCTTCTGTGAAAATGTAGCCAACTCAATTTTTGAAATTTTGGCGCATGAACCAGCTCGATACGATGAAAATCGACCAAGTTATGATTTTTTGAACATGACGCAAATAAACTTCTGTCACAAATTCTCTGCACGAAAATACTTGATAAATCCACATTTTTGAAGACCTTCTGATCAAAATTGGCTTCCAGACGTGAGAGATGAAAACATAGATAATGTCAAGTCGGAATTTTGGCCACCGGAACGGGTTCAAAACGAGTCACGATCTTCAAGTTATGAATTTTTTAGCGCGTAAAAACTGCACTTTCAGCACACTTTTTCACTATATTTCTTCAAGAAAACTCACACATTCGGATACCTTCTTTAAAGAATTGACTCTTGAGCCGAACCTGAATTTGAGAATATGTTATCAGAGATATCTTGGCGAAAGAACACCTGAATATAACGCGCCGGGTACTTCCAAGAGGCCCCCCACATGTACTTTCACGTTACCTATTATTTTATTATCTTGCAAGGCTGGCTATTGAAAACATGTCCATTCTTTTTCTCTATAAATAGAGGAACATTTGCAAAACTAGAGGAGGATCTTTGGACCAGAGGAACGAATCCCCCAAATTTTCTCAAACACAACAAAACTCTCAAGTTCATCAACACTTGAGAAATCAAAAAACCAGAATCCCAAACACTCACCTCTTTCAATTCTGAAGAACACCCCACACATAGAAGTTTGTTCAAACTCAAAGACAACCTTCTGTGACAACTCTTCGAACCAAAAGCAAACCCCCTTGTGACTACTCTTCAAATTCCAGAAACATCCATGTAGCAGTTCAAGTTCGAATCCCACACACCAGCTTTGAGGTAAGTCTTTCTGACTTTAACTCTTTCATTTCAAAACATCTTCATTGATTCATCTACTAAACCAACATGTAATAATCATGGCCTTCGATGTTAATCTTTTGTGTTTTCCTTTAAGAACTAATCTGTACAGTCCCCTAAAAATGTTGGAATACAAAATATGCATGCTTCGATATACTTGCTTCGATGCATACACATGCTTCGACACAGACATGTTCAGCACACACACACTTGCTTTGAATACACTGACCTGCAGGCCCAGACGAAAGGCATTCCCTTACTGCTTTCAACCTCTAGTCGAAGAAGGAAACAAGGCAGAACCAGAAGGCTTCTCCATACACTGACTTCCAGGCCAATCAAAGGACAGGACCTCACTGGTGCTAGCCCCAATCGAAGGAGGCCAACAGAATGCAAGTGAAGGGTGCTACTGCCTGGGTCGAAGAGCTCATTTTCCTCAACAGAATGCAAGTCGAAGAGTGCTTCTTCCTGGGTCGAAGAGCTCTTTTTTTATTTCTTTTTATCTTATTTTTGCCTTTACATTTCTATGCACTTCAATATGGTTGTAATAGTGTAGGATTTATTTTTTGCACTTTTTATTACTTTTGTACAAATGCAAGTAATTAGGTGTGTATGGCAAGATAAAAACAACAAGTAGACATCCCTTAATCAAGACAAAAATGCATGCAATCAAACACACTTTGCACATATGCACACCTTAGGGTTACTCCACTTGTTGCCTATCGGAAAATAGTCATGTCCCTCGAACATGGGAGTTATAACAAAAGACCCTCGATAAAAGATCGTAGTCCCTCGATGACCCTCGATGTTGCCTTCGGTAACGATCTAGTCCCTAAAACGAAATTGCTAAAACGTCCCATATGTTGCCTTCTATGACTATACAAACGTCCCAACGCCCGTCCCTTCACATCCAACGATGGGGCTTCTTACCAAATCAATGGTAAGATAGCCACATCTAAAGGAGGAGGAAAAGCACATTTAAGATCTTTCGAGTAGCTAGATTCGCTCCTAGTTACTCGCTTGCCCACAACAAAAAAACATATACACCCACACTCTCACTTTTGAACTATTTTCGAAACAAACACTTTGTAGGCATTCTTATAGAAATGAGAACCATTACGAAGTTCCATTTTCAAAATACTTTCAAAAACACATCTCACAAACACACTTTTGAACTATTTTCGAAACAAACACTGTGTAGGCGTTCTTATAGAAATGAGAACCATTACGAAGTACCATTTTCAAAATACTTTCAAAAATCACCACCACAAGCACACATTCAAACAAAAGCAAGTGATCTAGCAAGTAACTAAGAGCCCATGGAAAACCATGGATGAAAAGGGTGCTAGTGCCTTCCCTTTTCATAATCTACCCCCCGAACTCAAAAAACATCTCTAAAGGTATTTCCTGTGCTTTTTCACCTTTCCTTTTTGGATAAAAGAAAAGTCGATGGCGACTCTTGCTAAACTACAACATTTGCAAACACAAACGCAAAACCTCAAGTGAGTCATCCAAGATTCCTTCATCCTCCTTCTGAGGTTGTAGTCATCCAAGATTCCTTCATCATCCTGCTGAGGTAGTAATCATCCAAGATTCCTTCATCATCCTGTTGAGGTAGTAATTGTCCAAGATTCCTTCATCACACTGCTGAGGTTGTAGTCATCCAAGATTCCTTCATCATCCTGCTGAGGTTGTAGTTATCCAAGATTCCTTCATCATCCTGCTGAGGTTGTAGTCATCCAAAATTCCTTAATCATCCTGTTGAGGTTGTAGTCATCCAAGATTCCTTCATCATCCTGCTGAGGTTGTAGTCATCCAAGATTCCTTCATCATCCTGCTGAGGTTGTAGTCATCCAACATTCCTTCATCATCCTGCTGAGGTAGTAATCATCCAAGATTCCTTCATCATCCTGCTAAGTCCAGATACAATCACTTTCGGATGGCATCTTTAAGCTCATCTCCAACAACTATCCATTACCTCTCCAAATGGCATCTTTAAGCCCATTTCTTACATAATCAACTAACATATCTTTGAGAACAAATTTTCTGGGCACTCTAGTGTTCAATCATCTTCCACCTTCAAGTCACGAATGGCAGAATTACCAATCTAACTCTTCAGGTGTAAGAAGATTGAACAGGGGCAGCTGTTGTACCCCAAAATTTGCCCTCTCAATTCTCAATGCTTTTCTTACAAGGATTTTCAAGGTTCAAGCTTGAACAAGTGCATTGGGATTTTCCAGTACCAAAATTAAAAGGAAACTGTCAAAAAGGGAGAAAACAGATAAAAATAACATTTTGACAAATTTGGAGGAAAACATGTCTCCTTCGACTCAGCCCTTCGACTGGACAAGTCTGCTGCCTACAAGCCTGCTTCGACTAGACAAGTCTGCTGCCTGCATGCATCCTTCGTTTGGACTTGAAACATCCTTCGATTCCACTTGCACCAAGGGCCTCTTGCAGACTTTTCCTCTCACAAGTTTCGTTTGAGCGAAGAGATATCTTTATACAAGATTTGACTAAGTTCTTGCTTGCCTTGAAGAAACACCATTCGACTCAGAAGCCAGGAACTTCCCTCACGCTAAAAGGCAATGACTTCCTTTATGTTTATTTCGACCCAAGCTTCGACTGGGCAATAGCTTCCTTCGAGTTAGCTTGTTTCTACCACAAGCTTCGACCGAGGCAAAGGCTTCCTTCGAACAGGTGTGCTTCGATCTCACTCTTGCATTCGACTCAAGACCAAATCTCGTTTGCCAGGCTATGTTGCTTCCAAATCTTTACATAATCAGAGGCTTGTACAAGGGTTTTAAACTTTGTCTTTTAGATACTACTATTCTTGGTTAAAGGCTACATACTCTTTCTTTTCATAGAGAGTACTTTTATCACAAAAGCAGCTTCCAACCTAAATATGGTCTGAGCACAAGCAACGCCAAAAAAAATAAGTCACATCTTCTGCACCCCAACTGCCAAGAGGCCCCCCCACATGTACTTTCACGTTACCTATTATTTTATTATTTTGCAAGGATGGCTATTGAAAACATGTCCATTATTTTTCTCTATAAATAGAGGAACATTTGCAAAGCTAGAGGAGGATCTTTGGACCAGAGGAACGAATCCCCCAAATTTTCTCAAACACAACAAAACTCTCAAGTTCATCAACACTTGAGAAATCAAAAAACCAGAATCCCAAACACTCACCTCTTTCGATTCTGAAGAACATCCCACACATAGAAGTTTGTTCAAACTCAAAGACAACCTTCTGTGACAGCTCTTCGAACCAAAAGCAAACCCCCTGTAACTACTCTTCGAATTCCAGAAACGTCCAGGTAGCAGTTCAAGTTCAAATCCCACACACCAGCTTTGAGGTAAGTCTTTCTGACTTTAACTCTTTCATTTCAAAACATCTTCATTGATTCATCTACTAAACCAACATGTAATAATCATGGCCTTTGATGTTAATCTTTTGTGTTTTCCTTTACGAACTAATCTGTACAGTCCCTAAAAATGTTGGAATACAAAATATGCATGCTACGATATACTTGCTTCGATGCATACACATGCTTCAACACAGACATGTTCATCACACACACACTTGCTTCGAATACACTAACCTGCAGTCCCAGACGAAAGGCATTTCCTCACTGCTTTCAACCTCCAGTCGAAGAAGGCAACAAGGCAGAACCAGAAGGCTTCGCCATACACTGACTTCTAGGCCAATCGAAGGACAAGACCTCACTGGTGCTAGCCCCAATCGAAGGAGGCCAACAGAATTCAAGTCGAAGGGTGCTACTACCTGGGTCGAAGAGCTCATTTACCTCAACAGAATGCAAGTCGAAGGGTGCTCCTGCCTGGGTCGAAGTGCTCTTTTTTTATTTCTTTTTATCTTATTTTTGCCTTTACATTTCTATGCACTTCAATATGGTTGTAATAGTGTGGGATTTATTTTTTGCACTTTTAATTACTTTTGTACAAATGCTAGTAATTAGGTGTGTATGGCAAGATAAAAACAACAAGTAGACAACCCTTAATCAAGACAAAAATGCATGCAATCAAACACACTTTGCACATATGCACACCTTAGGGTTACTCCACTTGTTGCCTATCAGAAAATAGTCATGTCCCTCGAACATGGGCGTTTTAGCAAAAGACCCTCGATAAAAGATCGTAGTCCCTTGATGAACCTCGATGTTGCCTTCGGTAAACGATCTAGTCCCTAAAACGACATTGCTAAAACGTCCCATATGTTGCCTCCTATGACTATACAAACGTCCCAACGCTCGTCCCTTCACATCCAACGATGGGGCTTCTTACCAAATCAATGGTAAGATAGCCACATCTAAAGCAGGAGGAAAAGCACATTTAATACCTTTCGAGTAGGTAGATTCGCTCCTAGTTACTCGCTTGCCCACAACAACAAAACATATACACCCACACTCTCACTTTTGAACTATTTTTGAAACAAACACTTTGTAGGCATTCTTATAGAAACGAGAATCATTACGAAGTTCCATTTTCAAAATACTTTCAAAAACACATCTCACAAACACACTTTTGAACTATTTTCGAAACAAACACTTTGTAGGTGTTCTTATAGAAACGAGAACCATTACGAAGTTCCATTTTCAAAATACTTTCAAAAATCACCACCACAAGCATACATTCAAACAAAAGCAAGTGACCTAACAAGTAACTAAGAGCCCATGGAAAACCATGGATGAAAAGGGTGATAATACCTTCCCTTTTATAATCTACCCCCCGAACTCAAAAAACATCTCTAAAGGTCTTTCCTGTGCTTTTTCACCTTTCCTTTTTAGATAAAAGAAAAGTCGGTGGCGACTCTTGCTAAACCGCAACATTTGCGAACACAAACGCAAAACCTCAAGTAAGTTCTCCCACCGCATCACAGATGGTGATCTGGGGAGCCTTGTTATCCCAATTAAGTTTAAGCATAGATGACATCGTGGCTAGTGCGTTTGCTAGCTGATTTTCTTCTCGCAGGAAATGCTCGAAGGTAATCTTCTCAAAATGTGGTAGCAATGTCAAAACATGTTCTTTATAAGGGATAAGGTTTGGGTGTTTAGTGTCCCATTCCCCTTTGATCTGACTGATAACCAAAGCTAAATCTCTGAATACATCCAAGGATTTGATCCCCAAGTCTATGGAAACTTTGTGACCAAAGATGCACTCTTCGTATTTCGCCATGTTGTTTGTACAGTGTGAGCATAGTATTGCGGTAAAGGGAGTATGACACCCTTCCGGAGATATGAGTACAACACCGATACCATTTCTAAGTCCGTTGGATGCCCCATCAAAGAATAGGGTCCATCGGGATCCTTGTTCAGGTCCGTCATATGGCCTGAATTCTTCACAGTTATTTACCGTCATGATGTCTTCATATGGGAATTCAAACTTCATAGGCTGGTAGTCTTCCACAGCTTGGTGAGCAAGGTGATCAGCTATTACACTGCCCTTTATAGCCTTCTGGGTAGTATACTGTATGTCATATTCCGTCAGGATCATCTGCTATCTCGCTATTCTCCCAGAAAGAGCAGGCTTCTCGAAGATGTATTTTATCGGATCCATTTTAGAAATCAACAAAGTAGTATGAGTCAGCATATACTGTCTTAGCCGACGAGCAGCTCATGCCAGAGCGCAACAAGTTTTCTCGTGCAGTGAATATCTGGTTTCACAGTCGGTAAACTTTTTGCTCAGGTAGTAAATAGCATGCTCTTTTTGGCCAGACTCGTCATGCTTCCCCAATACACACCCTATTGAGTTTTCTAAAACAGTCAGATACATGATCAATGGTCTTCCCTCGACTGGTGGCATCAACACATGAGGCTCTTGTAAGTATTCTTTGATTTTGTCAAAAGCAACTTGGCACTCGTCATTCCATTTTACTACTTGATCTTTATTCAACAATTTGAAGATTGGTTCACAAGTAGCTGTCAGGTGAGAGATGAATCTGGAAATGTAGTTCAAACGTCCCAAGAACCCTTTGACTTCCTTCTCAGCACGAGGAGAAGGCATCTCTTGTATTGCTTTAACTTTGGTAGGATCGACCTCGATACCTTTGTTGCTGACGACAAAGCCTAGGAGCTTACCGGACCGCACCCCAAATGTGCATTTGTTTGGATTCAACCTCAGCTTGTACTTCTTCAGTCTCTCAAACAGTTTTTGTAAGTGATCAAGATGCTCTTCTTCTATTTGAGATCTGGCTATCATGTTGTCCATATAGACCTCTATTTCGTGATGTATCATGTTGTGAAATAGAGCTACCATGGCATGCTGATAGGTTTCCCCAGCATTCTTCAGTCCGAATGGCATCACCTTATAGCAGAAAGTGCCCCACTGCGTGACAAACGTTGTTTTCTCCATGTCCTCAGGCGCCATTTTGATTTGATTGTAACCTGAGAATCCGTCCATGAAGAAAAACACTTTGTGTTGTGCCGTATTGTCAACTAGAATATCAATGTGGGGGAGTGGAAAATCATCCTTAGGGATTGCCCTATTCAAATCTCTGTAGTCCACACACATTCGCACTTTGCCGTCTTTTTTGGGCACGAGAACAACATTGGAAACCCATTGGGGATAAGAGGTGACAGCCAAGAATCCAGCGTTGAATTGCTTCATGACTTCTACTTTAATATTTTCTGACATATCAGGTCAATATCTGCATCAAGTCCCTGCATGTCTTTATACGACCATGCAAAGATTTCAACATACTCGTGTAACAATTGAATCGGGCACTCCTTGATACTGGGTTCCAGATTGGCACCCACCTTGACCTCTTTTTTTTCTTCTTCGGTACCTAGGTTGATTGTATCCACGGGTTCCTCGTGAGGCTGAATGGTTCTGTGATCGGTGGAAATAGAACTGACTGTTTTAAAGCTGGTTCGCGAAATGTCGCGGTAAGCAAGAGTCGCCACCGTCTTTTATGTTCTCCAATAAGGAAAGGACAAAAGCACAGCAAAATTCCTTTTCGAGATGTTTCTCGGTACGGGAGGTAGTTTTATAGAAAGGGAAGGTGTTAGCACCCTTTCTATCCGTGGTTATCCACGGGCTCTTAGGTACTTGCTCACTATGTTTTCAAAAATTGTTTGCTTTTCAAGTGTTTGTGGGTTTTGAAAAAGTTTAGTTTGAAAAACTTCTAGGTAACTCTTGTATCAGTCCTCAAGAGTGTATGAAGTATTTGTTTGAAAACTTTTTGAAAGTGTAGGTGCGAAAAGATGTTTTTGTTTTTTTGAAAGAGCAAGTACCCAGGAGAAATCTACCTACTCTAAGGAATTAGGCTGTGTAAGAGTCCTTTAGACAATACTATCCCACTATTGAGAAGTAGGTAGCACCGTCGTTGGAGTTATTCGGGTCAATTCAATTATAGGGACAATGTGTGGTCACCAAAGCAATAGTAGGACGCCTTAGCGGTAACCCTAATGTCCTAGATCCGTTTTTATCCGAGGCAACCGTTTCGAGGCAACTGGATCTTTAGACAGGAGGGCGACCTCTAAAACACCCTATACTTGACGACCACGTCGAGGCAACCAAGTGAGGCGTACCCTAGGAGTGGCGTGTGCATGTGTGTCAAATTTCAGTTTATGTTTATCTTTGAACATGCATTTGTGAGCTACGGATTGATTTTATTTTTCAAGCAAGTCTTGTCATGCATAATTAACAGTTTAATAATTTGCGGGAAATAAAGTGCGGAAAGTAAATCTACGCTATTACAAGGCGCGGGTATATACATCGCCAAAAACATAACCCGTTTGGAAAATAAATGCGAGAAAATAAAATGAAGCAATAAAAGAGGTCCTAATTATCTATTACATACTCAGAGCAGATACATAAAATATAATCAAAAATAATAATGCACGAATAGAAATTGAATCGGGACGGCCTTAGGGTTTTGACCCTTTTTGAGAAAAGAAAGAAATTTGTCCTTTTTTTTGCAATTAATTCAAATTAAACCTAATTTACTAATTAATTAATTAATTAAAAGAAAAAAGTATTTTTGTTTTTTTTATGTTTTAATGAAAATAAAATAAAATAAAATTAAAATTGTCAAAAGAAAAACCCTAAGTCTAATTCATTTTATTTATTATGAAAAAAGTCAAAATTAAACCTAATTAAACTAATTTGTTAGAATTTATTTACAAAAATAATTAAAAAGTGAGATTAATAATAATAACAATAATAATATAAATATTTACTGAATTTATTAGGAAAATAATATTAATTTGTTAATTAATTAAATAATAATAATAATAGTTATAAAAGAAAATAAAAGGAAAAAGAAAATGAAAAAAAGAATAGTAAACCAGGGTGGTTGATGGACCCATTAATGGAGGTGGATTAGCAAACTGAGGCCCAAGAAGCACACAAGCCTGTTTGACTTTCTGATTTGCATACGCGTGGGTTGACCAGGATTATGGTGAGGATCATCTTATGACCACTGGATTGATGCACAAGGCCACTTGGCACACTGATTTGTGAGGTGCATGATGAGACGCTTTGGATAGCCTGCATATGATTAGATTAGAAAAAATATGAAACAAAGGTTTAGGGGACCTGGGAATCGAACCCAGGTCCCAATGATTGCCAGACAGCACACTAACCACTGAGCCAACCTGCACGCGTTGATATTATGATAATCAATAAAAATAATATATCAAAACTAATCCTTATGCTGGAAACAAAAAACGCGCGTTATCTTTTGAATGGACTAACCAGGATACACCACGTCTTCATCCCCTTCGCTGAACCTGTAAAAAAGCAAAGAGATAGCGGGGGTTTTTAACCCCCACAAATTTTAATGAGGAATAATAGCAATTAGCAGCATAGGCCATATAAATTGTTCGCGAGGGTTGCATTCAATTCGTCTGGTTGCAACGATTACAACCATATGCATGAGAAGGTCCAATTTTTCCTGTATGGGAAAGCCCCAATCTGAGAACTCCAAAACCCTAAAAATCGTTAATGGCAATTCATAATTCCGTGCATTATAATCCAATTAATTAATACCAATAGCTTCATAAAGGTTCAAGCAATGCAAAACAATGATTAGAACATGTTAATGATGCATAAAATGTGAGTTTCGATTCTGAAAAAGTTAAGCAAATCGTATCACTGTTCTTGCGTATTCTTTGAGTGTTAGCCCTTGATTTTGATTCCAATACGTTTCTGGGAATGCTAGCAATGTATTAGAATCCTTAAATTGCTTTGAAAAGGCCTGGGAGTGAGAAAACAGTTTTGAGTTTTCTTGACTTTTTTTCAATATTGCATATGGCTTTCTTGCAGAGTTTTCACGTGTTAGGCATTAGGGTTAGGTTCAGTACTTATAATAGAATGGATTTAGGTTACAATCTTGGCCAAGAATCCATGGAATTATGGTTTGCATATTTGATTTTCAATCAAATCTTTTTTCATCTTTTTGATTGAGAAAACTTGCCAATTTTGGATATTCTTGTCTCTTTGATTGGCACACGAAATCTCCAGCTTGTCTTGAGCTTATTTGCTTCACAAAAAGATTTGAAAACCATATCTTTGAATTTCCTATATTTTAAATCAATTAAATGAATTAGTATTAATAAAAAATCCAATTAATTAATAAAAATAAGAAAATAAACTCAAATAGGCTTGATGGGTCGTGCATAGGCCTTGATTGTTAAGTTATGGTCTTTGACTTAAAGTGCATTTTGGTTGACTTTTGAAATTGACCTATAATGTAGAAATTGATAACTTTTTGTGAGAGCATTTCTTGGACTTGGAATGTGAATATGAGTTGTAGGAAATGTCATCCCCTTCAAAATGGACATTGGATGGAATTTTTCTGATGAACCATGAAAAAGTTATGCCCTGGTCAAGTTACAGTTGACTTTTCTGCTGTCCAAAAATAGTAACTTTTGCGTCTTTGATGATTTTTGAGCCATGCTTGAGGAATCATGATCAATACTTGATCAAATGATGATTGTGTGCTCAAAATAAGATGTTGACCAAAATTTTTTACTTTTGACTGCAAAATGACCATTTTACCCCTGCAGTTGATTGTGAAGCAAATGGAACTTTTGACTGTGCAATTTGCCTCTGTGAGTCTTGAGACTTGGCATGTAGAAGCTTGACAATGTATATAGGCCTATGAGACTTGATTGAGCCATTTAAAACCTTAAATTCCTTGCAAGAAACAAAACCCTAATTTTGACTGGCTTAAGAGGCATTTGGACTGTGCAATCCTTGAGAAATCCTGAACCATTTGAGGATGATTCTTGATAAATCTTTGAAGAATATGGGAGGGAAAATTTTGGGGTAAAACAGTTGCCCCTGTTCAATCTTCTTAGACCTGAGGATGTAGATTGGCTTGCGTGCCTTTCGTGATCCGAAGGTGGAAGATGATTGAACACTAGAGTGCCCAGAAATTTGCACTCGCATAGTAGAATATCAGCAACGTGATGTCGGGAATGGGCTTATAGATGCCATTTGGAAATATGGTGGATAGGAGGATGGGCTTATAGATGCCATCTGGAGATGTGACAGAACCTTGTCGGGAATGGGCTTACAGATGCCATTTGGAGATGTAATGGATAGTTGTGGAGATGGGCTTAAAGATGCCATCCGGAGGTGTCGATCGCGTAAGAGATTCCTTAGCGAGAACTTGCATACTAAAGAAAGATAATTTCCTGGCTTGTTACAGTTGTTGATCTTCAAACTCTTCATGCAGATATGCCCTGGCTAGATACAGGTATCTAATCTACAATCAATTGCTCACAGATATGCCCTGGCTAGATACAAGTGTCGAATCTGGAATTAGTCGGTCACAGATATGCCCTGGCTAGATATAGGTATCGAATCTGGACTTAGTCGTCTACAGATATGCCCTGGCTGGATACAGGTGTCGAATCTCTAAACTCTTCGTGCAGATATGCCCTGGCTGGATACAGGTATCGAATCTATAATCAATTACTCACAGATATGCCCTGGCTAGATACAGGTATCGAATCTGGAATTAGTCGTCCACAGATATGCCCTGGTTGGATACAAGTATCGAATCTGGAACAAGTCGTCTACAGATATGCCCTGGCTGGATACAAGTATCGAATCTGGAACAAGTCGTCTACAGATATGCCCTGGCTGGATACAGGTATCGAATCTGGAACTTCAAAAGGTTGATGGGTTGTCTCTACTGACAGGTTATCTTGGAAAATCTTTAGAAGTCGATTTAACTGAACCAGGGGATGTTTTGTCTTCTCTGACGAGTTGCCTCTTTTAACGGGTTGTCTGCATGGACGGGTTGTCTTTATGGACAGGTTGTCTTCAATGACGGGTTGTCTTCAACGACGAGTGGTCTTCAACGACGAGTTGTCTTCAACGACGGGTTGTCTTCAACGACGGGTTGTCTTTAACGACGGGTGTCTATAATGATGAATGTCTATAATGACGGGTGTCTATAATAACGGGTGTCTATAATGACGGGTGTCTATAATGACGGGTTGTCTTCAACGACGGGTTGTCTTTAACGACGGGTTTCTATAATGACGGATGTCTATAATGACGGGTGTCTATAACGACGGGTTGTTTTCAACGACGGGTTGTCTTTAACGACGAGTGTCTATAATGACGGATGTCTATAATGACGGGTGTCTATAATGACGGGTGTCTATAATGACGGGTTGTCTTTAATGACGAGTTGTCTTTAACGATGGATTATCTTCAACGACGGGTTGTCTTCAATGACAGGTTGTCTTCAATGACAGGTTGTCTTTATTGACAGGTTGTCTTTCTTGACAGGTTGTCTTCAACGACGGATTATCTTTAACGACGGGTGTCTATATTGACGGTTTTTTAGGAATTGATTTAACTGGATTTGTCTTCTTTGACTGGATTAGCGTCAGAAAAATTGATTTAACTGGATTTGTCTTCTTTGACTGGATTTGTCTTCCTTGACTGGATTTAGGGTTTAGTTGCAACCTTCCTGAAAGGTAAAGGTCAGTCATATGTAATGCATGATATGGATCAAGCAATGATGTTCTCAACATAAATGAGATTGTATGATATGATGCGTATATGTATGCATCATGATGTATGACAATGTAATGTTTTTGAATGTATCTCCGTCTAGGAAAATAAGTCCTTGACGAATGCCGGGAAGTTCGCTGAATCCTGGGCTCATCTTGAAGAGTAGGGTTCTTCGTTTCCGCTGGGGATGATGACTGCAAGAATAAACCGGTAGGAGAAAATGACTCTGTTGGGGAATAAACTTGTTGGAGATATTACTCTGCGGGGAGACCCTGTGGAGGAGAGATGCTTCGCTGAGATTTTGATGATAACTCCGCTGGGGATTCCGTTGATAAGTTTTGTTGAGGAATTTGATGAACTCCACTGGGGTAGGAAGAACTTCGCCGAGGACGATCCTTCCGTTGTATTTAGCAGAGGATAACCCAGTTATAGGCTCTGGTGGGGATAACCTCTGAATATGGCTGGGAGCAATATTTGTGCTCTGCAGGGGATAAGCTTCTAGAATCTACTGGGGATAAGCTTCCAGAATCTACTGGGGAGGATGATTCAACTCTCCTAGGGAAACTTTTGAACTGTACCGGGGAAGTGGCTCCACTGGGGTGTCTGGTATTCCGCCGGGGAACAATCTTATATTAAGACTGCCGGGGATACTTGCTTAGGAACATCTGCATACTCCGCTGTGGAATGTTGAGATCTTCTGGGGATATCCAACTTCCTTAAGGCTGACAGTAGGCTAACTCTGCTTGGGGAGAGTATTGCTGATTTGCTAGGGATATTGTGCCTTCTTAGGGCTAACGGGAGACCAACTCTGCTTGGGGAGAGTATGGCTGACTCTTGTCTTATTCTGCGGGGAGTGAAGGTATCTGGGCCCTATTCTTCAGCTGAATATACCTTGGTACCTGGAGGACAGAGCAGCTTGTACAGTTCGGACAATTCTTGTTGCCCCGGTTTCTGCGGGAGAAGAAGGCCTATGAGGAGCTTGATAACTGCCGATTGACAAATCTTCTTCTGGTAGGCAAGTGACGAGATGACGGGACATAGTCGTACGCTTTGATCCCTAATTTTTGCCTGGACCACCCTTTCGGGTTTTCGGTCCATCGGGATACCCTTTTTTGCCCAAGCCGCCTTTTCAGGTTTTCGACTTGCCGGGTGTATAGTTTTTTTCCATTTTCATCCCTTATTTTTACCCGAACCCTTTTGGTTCGCCGGGAAGCCCTTATTTTTGCCTAGGTGTGTCAACCTAGCGGGTCTTTGATTGTGCGTAGTATTTTTTCGACTATGTCCACGATCTCAGAATGTCGAGAGTTGTCACTGTCGGTAGTGTTGTGTTGCCATACTACCAGAAGACCTTTGATCGTACCGGATTTGTCGCTGGAATTCATGCCTGATGCCCCAAGTGATTCAAATGGAGATCTTCCCCTGGCTATTTGGCATTTTTGAGAGATTCCTTGAATTTTGACTGGACTTCCCCAGATGACGGACCATGATCATGTGTGCCCCTTGGTTGGAAGTGTTTTTCCACTTGAGGTGATCCTTGAGAAGATTTTTGTTCCCTAGATATTCGTCGTGCGAATTTCTCTGCTGTTGAACAAATAGTCATATGCAAACAATATTATTTCAAGAATGCAACGCTTATGTCCGTCTTGAAGTTTTTGAAAATGCAGTTTTCAATAAAACCAGTGATTTTTTGTAAAATGTGATGTCAACTCAAGATTTTACAGCAAGCCCTACAGGAGTCAGGATACCTTTGGTAACAGTATGCTTTCGAACTAACCCACGCTTCAGCTAGGACTTTTAAGGGTTATAATGTGGCCTGGTTCACGGTTTAAGAAACAAAGGATAAAGGCTCAAATTTTATTTGTACCCACCCGTTCTTCGTGATGTTCTTCGATCCTAAACTCAGCTAATCGTGCATTAGATCTTGTTTGAGTCTTTGCTCTGATATTCCGGTGATGGTTCGGATATTGATAATTTATTTTGAACATGCAGTCATTTTTATAAGAGTTTGCAGGACCTCTTTCTTTTGATTTTATTATCTCTGTTTTTTGCCTGAACTGTTTCTTTTGCGATTACAGTCAGCGGGATGCCCCAGTTTTTGTAAGTCTCCTTCATAGGTTTTGACTTAATGGGCTTTGATTTCTGAGAGATAATGACTGCCTGTCTTTATGATTATTCGGAACCATCACTGTCTTTTGTTTCGGAAGGACTTCTTTGGTGCCATTCATTGTGCATCTGGATCAACTGAGAGAACTACCCTGCCCCAGGTTATGATTAAGGGTTTTAATTTTTGTGAAAAGAAAAACTCCAACTTCTTTGGCTCAAAGGGGTTAACGTGGGATTATCTTCCTTATACCTCCAGTGTTTAGGATTTGAAACAATGCCTGTACTTCATCAGCGGGGTCTATTCAAAAGCATACTGTAAAGATCATGGTATCGTTTTCGTCATCCTCCCTCAAGAGGCTTAGAATTATTAATCGAGAGTTTGAACATCACAAAAAATGAAAGCAGTTTGAATATAGCGAATGCGAATATATTGATTCAAAATAGACATATGCGATGCATTAATGAAATAACAACGTTTGACATGAATAAATGTTTGAACAATCAAAGAAAAAATACAACTTGAAAAAAAAATTCTAATGAGCAAAAAGTCTTCTCGTCTCAGGACTTGTCACTTCAAATGGTGAACCTTGGAGGGATGGTAGAAGAACTCCGCCTGACCATCTTGTGTGAATTCCAATGCTCCTTCATCAATCAGGTCTTGGATCTTGTTCTTCAGAGACCAACAGTCGTCGGTGTCATGTCCTGGACTGGCAGAGTGGTAGGCACACCTTTTATTGGGATGATAGGTAGGAGCTGAGGTGTTAGGATTCCGGGGAGGAGCCCTTAATGTGATCATATTCAATCTCAACAGGCGTTGTAAAGCTTGAAACAGCGACATGTTGAGCTGGGTGAATTGCCTCCTGGGCTTGTCTGGCTTGCTCTGACCAACCCATTGTTCTTGGTGAGGTCGTTGTTGGACCTGTGAAGTAGTAGCAGCTTGGAGAGGTCTATTCATCAAACCAAACCCTTGACTTCTTGGAGGCTGATTACCGATTTGGTCTCCAGCCTTGACTACTTGCTTCATACTGTCTTGCTGAAGCTGGTTGATCACAGTTCTCAACTCTTCTTGTTCCCGAGATAAGCCTTGGATAAGGTCCATTTGCCCCAGCATCTGGGTTCTCATAGCTTCTACCTCAGCTTGTAGATGTTTCAACCGTTCATCCTTACTGTCTTCTGGGCTGTTCTTGACCAAATTCCCCATGAGGAGTGTTCTCAATTCTTCCTGCCCCTTGGATAGGCTTAGGAAGATCTCCCTGAACTGAGTCTCTTGAGTACGGAACTCCTGGTTGTCTTTTTGGGAAGCCATTGCTGAAATAAACAGCGGATAAGGTAAGTGACCTGTAACAAGGGTACCTGTTATGCAATGATGTGTATGTATGCATGCAATGTTTTCAAGGATCTCGCGGGGTAAACAAGAAAATTGTTAGAAGTTGAATACGGTGGCTTGATTGAAGTAACTTCATGTTGTTGAGAGTCCTTCTTCAAGAGTCAAGGCTCACCATATCGAGTGGGTCATAGCCCCTGACTCAAGTTATCATGTTTGATCTCCGAACAATCTTGGCTAGAGGAAAATAAATCCCCTTTGCCCCTTGCTAGACATTTGATTCATCATGACCTGCATCACAAACCTTTGAGATCCTTGAAATGGGTTAGTCCTTATGCAGGATGTATGCAATGGTATGATGGTATGATGTTATGCTATGCGTGGAGTGATGTAAGTAACCCTGTTATAAGCCCAGATTAAGGACTATAAACAAAACCTGCAAGGAACTCATGTTGTCAGATAACAAGAATGTGCAAGTAGTTCAAGTTTTAAAGCACACAAGACACACAAAGAGCCATTAGATTTTAGGCCAGCATGAAGTTTAGGTACTACCCTCTTGAAGTTGGTTGGCTCAAAACATGTCCTATGAATAGTAACCGGGTTCTAAGGAGCTCAATATCATTGGATTGTTTTCTATGTTCATTTTTTTGATTTAGCCACTGAACTGGAGACCAAAATATTCCAAGAAAACAACCCTCAATGAGTGTAGTATCGAGTATCTACCAACTTCGGACTGCACCAAAGTCGGTCATCTCACTACCCCTAAAGAGGCCAGGATGGTCAAGTAAGGTTCTAAGGTCAGTTGATGCTTCACGACACCACGCGGCAACTCCGTACTCTCCTTGACTTGACTCAAGGGTTACCGGTACTCACCAAAGTGCCACATCAATGTAGCAACTGCTTCAACCGTGTCGGTATACCCCGCACAGTTCCCTCACAGTTTGTTGCTACTTCTAAAAGGGTATCCCCCAGATCCGGGTTAGGATCAATGAAACTCCAAGACAAACCCACAATATTAAAGCAAACAAAGCAAGCAATTGAAAACATAAGAGTGGTCTAATCCTAAGGTACACCTCACTTTTATAGTTTCCCCAGCAGAGTCGCAAGTTCTTTGATCGGTGGAAATAGAACTAACTGTTTTACAGCTGGTTCGCGAAATGTCGTGGTAAGCAAGAGTCGCCACCGTCTTTTATGTTCTCCAACAAGGAAAGGACAAAAGCACAGCAAAATTCCTTTTCGAGATGTTTCTCGGTTCGGGAGGTAGTTTTATAGAAAGGGAAGGTGTTAGCACCCTTTCTATTCGTGGTTATCCACGGGCTCTTAGGTACTTGCTCACTATGTTTTCAAAAATTGTTTGCTTTTCAAGTGTTTGTGGGTTTTGAAAAAGTTTAGTTTGAAAAACTTCTAGGTAACTCTTGTATCAGTCCTCAAGAGTGTATGAAGTATTTGTTTGAAAACTTTTTGAAAGTGTAGGTGCGAAAAGATGTTTTTGTTTTTTTGAAAGAGCAAGTACCCAGGAGAAATCTACCTACTCTAAGGAATTAGGCTGTGTAAGAGTCCTTTAGACAATACTATCCCACTATTGAGAAGTAGGTAGCACCGTCGTTGGAGTTATTCGGGTCAATTCGATTATAGGGACAATGTGTGGTCACCAAAGCAATAGTAGGACGCCTTAGCGGTAACCCTAATGTCCTAGATCCCTTTTTATCCGAGGCAACCGTTTTGAGGCAACTGGATCTTTAGACAGGAGGGCGACCTCTAAAACACCCTATACTTGACGACCACGTCGAGGCAACCAAGTGAGGCGTACCCTAGGAGTGGCGTGTGCATGTGTGTCAAATTCCAGTTTATGTTTATCTTTGAACATGCATTTGTGAGCTACGGATTGATTTTATTTTTCAAGCAAGTCTTGTCATGCATAGTTAACAGTTTAATAATTTGCGGGAAATAAAGTGCGGAAAGTAAATCTACGCTATTACAAGGCGCGAGTATATACATCGCCAAAAACATAACCCGTTTGGAAAATAAATGCGAGAAAATAAAATGAAGCAATAAAAGAGGTCCTAATTATCTATTACATACTCGGAGCAGATACATAAAATATAATCAAAAATAATAATGCGCGAATAGAAATTGAATCGGGACGGCCTTAGGGTTTTGACCCTTTTTGAGAAAAGAAAGAAATTTGTCCTTTTTTTTGCAATTAATTCAAATTAAACCTAATTTACTAATTAATTAATTAATTAAAAGAAAAAAGTATTTTTGTGTTTTTTATGTTTTAATGAAAATAAAATAAAAGAAAATTAAAATTGTCAAAAGAAAAACCCTAAGTCTAATTCATTTTATTTATTATGAAAAAAGTCAAAATTAAACCTAATTAAACTAATTTGTTAGAATTTATTTACAAAAATAATTAAAAAGTGAGATTAATAATAATAACAATAATAATATAAATATTTACTGAATTTATTAGGAAAATAATATTAATTTGTTAATTAATTAAATAATAATATAAATAGTTATTAAAGAAAATAAAAGGAAAAAGAAAATGAAAAAAAGAATAGTAAACCAGGGGGGTTGATGGACCCATTAATGGAGGTGGATTAGCAAACTGAGGCCCAAGAAGCACACAAGCCTGTTTGACTTTCTGATTTGCATACGCGTGGGTTGACCAGGAGTATGGTGAGGATCATCTTATGACCACTGGATTGATGCACAAGGCCACTTGGCACACTGATTTGTGAGGTGCATGATGAGACGCTTTGGATAGCCTGCATATGATTACATTAGAAAAAATATGAAACAAAGGTTTAGGGGACCTGGGAATCGAACCCAGGTCCCAATGGTTTCCAGACAGCACATTAACCACTGAGCCAACCTGCACGCGTTGATATTATGATAATCAATAAAAATAATATATCAAAACTAATCCTTATGCTGGAAACAAAAAACGCGCGTTATCTTTTGAATGGACCAACCAGGATACACCACGTCTTCATCCCCTTCGCTGAACCTGTAAAAAAGCAAAGAGATAGCGGGGGTTTTTAACCCCCACAAATTGTAATGAGGAATAATAGCGATTAGCAGCATAGGCCATATAAATTGTTCGCGAGGGTTGCATTCAATTCGTCTGGTTGCAACGATTACAACCATATGCATGAGAAGGTCCAATTTTTCCTGTATGGGAAAGCCCCAATCTGAGAACTCCAAAACCCTAAAAATCGTTAATGGCAATTCATAATTCCGTGCATTATAATCCAATTAATTAATACCAATAGCTTCATAAAGGTTCAAGCAATGCAAAACAATGATTAGAACATGTTAATGATGCATAAAATGTGAGTTTCGATTCTGAAAAAGTTAAGTAAACCGTATCACTGTTCTTGCGTATTCTTTGAGTGTTAGCCCTTGATTTTGATTCCATTACGTTTCTGGGAATGCTAGCAATGTATTAGAATCCTTAAATTGCTTTGAAAAGGCCTGGGAGTGAGAAAACAGTTTTGAGTTTTCTTGACTTTTTTTCAATATTGCATATGGCTTTCTTGCAGAGTTTTCACGTGTTAGGCATTAGGGTTAGGTTCAGTACTTATAATAGAATGGATTTAGGTTACAATCTTGGCCAAGAATCCATGGAATTATGGTTTGCATATTTGATTTTCAATCAAATATTTTTGCATCTTTTTGATTGAGAAAACTTGCCAATTTTGGATATTCTTGTCTCTTTGATTGGCACACGAAATCTCCAGCTTGTCTTGAGCTTGTTTGCTTCACAAAAAGATTTGAAAACCATATCTTTGAATTTCCTATATTTTAAATCAATTAAATGAATTAATATTAATAAAAAATCCAATTAATTAATAAAAATAAGAAAATAAACTCAAATAGGCTTGATGGGTCGTGCATAGGCCTTGGATAAAGTTTCAAGAAGAAATTTGAGGCCCATTAGCAAGAATGATGTGTTTTGAGCAAAGTTGACTTTTGCAAATTCACAAATATTTCTCAACTTCTCCAATGCATATCTTGCTCAATTTTGATCATATGAACATGTTCTTGGACATTTTGGAAAGGTATTGAAGTCCTCTAACCAATGCCTTTGGTCCCATGTCATTTGGATTTACCAATATCAAGTTATGGTCTTTGACTTAAAGTGCATTTTTGTTGACTTTTAAAATTGACCTATAATGTAGAAATTGATAACTTTTTGTGAGAGAATTTCTTGGACTTGGAATGTGAAGATGAGTTGTAGGAAATGTCATCCCCTTAAAAATGAGCATTGGATGGAATTTTTCTGATGAACCATGAAAAAGTTATGCCCTGGTCAAGTTACAGTTGACTTTTCTGCTGTCCAAAAATAGTAACTTTTGCGTCTTTGATGATTTTTGAGCCATGCTTGAGGAATCATGATCAAGACTTAATCAAATGATGATTGTGTGCTCAAAATAAGATGTTGACCAATTTTTTTGACTTTTGACTACAAAATGACCATTTTACCCCTGCAGTTGATTGTGAAGCAAATGGAACTTTTGACTGTGCAATTTGCCTCTGTGAGTCTTGAGACTTGGCATGTAGAAGATTGACAATGTATATAGGCCTATGAGACTTGATTTAGCCATTGAAAACCTTAAATTCCTTGCAAGAAACAAAACCCTAATTTTGACTGGCTTAAGAGGCATTTGGACTGTGCAATCCTTGAGAAATCCTGAACCATTTGAGGATGATTCTTGATAAATCTTTGAAGAATATGGGAGGGCAAATTTTGGGGTAAAACAGTTGCCCCTGTTCAATCTTCTTAGACCCGAGGATGTAGATTGGCTTGTGTGCCTTTCGTGATCTGAAGGTGGAAGATGATTGAACACTAGAGTGCCCATAAATTTGCACTCGCATAGTAGAATATCAGCAACGTGATGTCGGGAATGGGCTTACAGATGCCATTTGGAAAGATGGTGGATAGGAGGATGGGCTTATAGATGCCATATGGAGATGTGACAGAACCTTGTCGGGAATGGGCTTACAGGTGCCATTTGGAGATGTAATGGATAGTTGTGGAGATGGGCTTAAAGATGCCATCCGGAGGTGTCGATCGCGTAAGAGATTCCTTAGCGAGAACTTGTGTACTAAAGAAAGATAATTTACTGGCTTGTTACAGGTGTTGATCTTCAAACTCTTCATGCAGATATTCCCTGGCTAGATACAAGTATCGAATCTACAATCAATTGCTCACAGATATGCCCTGGCTAGATACAGGTATCGAATCTGGAATTAGTCGCTCACAGATATGCCCTGGCTAGATACAGGTATCGAATATGGAATTAGTCGTCTACAGATATGCCCTGGCTAGATACAGGTGTCGAATCTCTAAACTCTTCGTACAGATATGCCCTGGCTGGATACAAGTATCGAATCTACAATCAATTACTCACAGATATGCCCTGGCTAGATACAGGTATCGAATCTGGAATTAGTCGTCCACAGATATGCCCTGGCTGGATACAGGTATCGAATCTGGAACAAGTCGTCTACAGATATGCCCTAGCTGGATACAGGTATCGAATCTGGAACAAGTCGTCTACAGATATGCCCTGGTTGGATACAGGTATCGAATCTGGAACTTCAAAAGGTTGATGGGTTGTCTCTACTGACAGGTTATCTCGGAAAATCTTTAGAAGTCGATTTAACTGAACCAGGGGATGTTTTGTCTTCTCTGACGAGTTGTCTCTTTTAACGGGTTGTTTGCATGGACGGGTTGTCTTTATGGACAGGTTGTCTTCAATGACGGGTTGTCTTCAACGACGAGTGGTCTTCAACGACGGGTTGTCTTCAACGACGGGTTGTCTTCAACGACGGGTTGTCTTTAACGACGGGTGTCTATAATGACGGATGTCTATAATGACGGGTGTCTATAATGACGGGTGTCTATAATGACGGGTGTCTATAATGACGGGTTGTCTTCAACGACGCGTTGTCTTTAACGACGGGTGTCTATAATGACGGATGTCTATAATGACGGGTGTCTATAATGACGGGTTGTCTTCAACGACGGGTTGTCTTTAAAGATGGGTGTCTATAATGACGGATGTCTATAATGACGGGTGTCTATAATGACGGGTTGTCTTTAACGACGAGTTATCTTTAACGACGGATTGTCTTCAACGACGGGTTGTCTTCAATGACAGGTTGTCTTCAATGACAGGTTGTCTTTATTGACAGGTTGTCTTTCTTGACAGGTTGTCTTCAACGACGGATTGTCTTTAACGACGGGTGTCTATATTGACGGTTTTTTAGGAATTAATTTAACTGGATTTGTCTTCTTTGACTGGATTAGCGTCAGAAAAATTGATTTAACTGGATTTGTCTTCTTTGACTGGATTTGTCTTCCTTGACTGGATTTAGGGTTTAGTTGCATCCTTCTTGAAAGGTAAAGGTCAATCATATGCAATGCATGATATGGATCAAGCAATGATGTTCTCAACATAAATGAGATTATATGATATGATGCGTATATGTATGCATCATGATGTATGACAATGTAATGTTTTTGAATGTATCTCCGTCTAGGAAAATAAGTCCTTGACGAATGCCGGGAAGTTTGCTGAATCCTGGGCTGATCTTGAAGAGTAGGGTTCTTTGTTTCCGCTGGGGATGATGACTGCAAGAATAAACCGGTAGGAGAAAATGACTCTGTTGGGGAATAAACTTGTTGGAGATATTACTCTGCGGGGAGACCCTGTGGAGGAGAGATGCTTCGCTGAGATTTTGATGATAACTCTGCTGGGGATTCCGTTGATAAGTTTTGTTGAGGAATTTGATGAACTCCGCTGGGGTAGGAAGAACTTCGCCGAGGACGATCCTTCTGTTGTATTTAGCTGATGATAACCCAGTTATAGGCTCTGGTGGGGATAACCTCTGAATATGGCTGGGAGCAATATTTGTGCTCTGCAGGGGATAAGCTTCCAGAATCTACTGGGGATAAGCTTCCAGAATCTACTGGGGAGGATGATTCAACTCTCCTAGGGAAACATTTGAACTGTATCGGGGAAGTGGCTCCACTGGGGTGTCTGGTATTCCGCCGGGGAACAATCTTATATTAAGACTGTCGGGGATGCTTGCTTAGGAACATTTGCATACTCCGTTGGGGAATGTTGAGATCTTCTAGGGATATCCAACTTCCTTAAGGCTGACAGTAGGCTAACTCTGCTTGGGGAGAGTATTGCTGACTTGCTAGGGATACTGTGCCTTCTTAGGGCTTACGGGAGACCAACTCTGCTTGGGGAGAGTATGGCTGACTCTTGTCTTATTCTGCGGGGAGTGAAGGTATCTGGGCCTTATTGTGATCGGTGGATCTGGAACTGACTGTTTAACGCTGGTTCGCGAAATGTCGCGGAAGCAAGAGTCGCCACCGTCTTTTATTTTCTCCAAATGGAAAGGACAAAAGCACAGAAAAATTCCTTAAAGAGATTGCTCTCGGTTCGGGAGGTAGGTTATAGAAAGGGAAGGTGTTAGCACCCTTTCTATCCATGGTTATCCATGGGCTCTTAGATACTTGCTCACTTGTGTTTTCAAAAATGGTTTGTTTGCTTTTCAACTGTGGGTTTTAAAAAAGTTTCTTTGAAAATTCCAGTTCGACTCTTGTATCGGTCCTCAAGCGTGTTTGAAAAATTGCTTTCGAAAGCTTTTTGAAAATGTGTTGGTGGGAAAAGTATTTTTTTGATTTGTTTTGAAATTTAGAGCAAGTATCTAGAGTCGTCTACCTACCCTAAGGAATTCGTCTGTGTAGATGTCCTTAAAGTAGTGCCATCCCACCATTGAGAGGTAGGTAGCACCACCGTTGGAGGTGTTCGGGTCAATTCGAAGGTTCGGGACATGGTGATCACCGGAGCAATAGGAAGACACCTTAGAAGCTACCCTCATGCCAGGTTCCCGGATCATGAGGACTTACTAAGACATCCTCTACTCGACGATCACCTTTCGAGGCAAGGCAACAGTGAGGCGTACCATAGGGGTGGTGTGTGCGATTTGTGTGTCGTTTTCATTTGCATTTATCTTGTCATGTTATTGGTGTTCTACGCTTGTTTTTATTTTTGTCCATACATTCTTTCATGCCATTTGTTAACAGTTTAAAAATATTGCGGGAAAGTAAAAATTCTAAGCTATTACAAAAGGCGCGGGTCCACATCGCCAAAATTTCTCGAACCCGATTTGACAGAAAGAATAAAGAAAGTAAAGAAAAGTGCGAGAAAATTAAAAGGTTACATGGCCTTGGGAGAGATACATAAATATTATAAAGAAATAAAATAAATATGCGCATAAGAATTAAATCGAAACGAGGGCGTTGGACCCTTTTTGCAAAATTAAATTACATGGAATTAATTAAAATTAAAAAGAAAAGGAAGAACTTGTTTTTTTGGTATTTTTTAGTATTTTAGGATTTAATATGAAAAAAGAATTAATAAATAAATACTAACCCTAATTCTAATGGCTTTTAATTTATTAAGAAAACATTGAATTTTAACCTAAATTAACTAAATATTTAATGTACAAATTTAATTACAAAAATAAATATTTAATTATTTAATCATTTATGAAAGAAAAATAAAAAGGATGAAAAATTATTAATTAAACCCTATTTCTACATTTTTTTTAAATTTATTATGAAAATATTAAATTAAACCCTAATTTAAAACTAATTAATTTACATGCAAATTTATTTACAAAATATTAACTAATTAAATATATTTAATTTTTGATCTTTTCTGATTTTTATGTGTTTTGTGATTTTATGAAAATATAATTAAATTAATTAATAAAACAATAAAAAGGGAAAATAGAAAATAAGATAAACAAAAGAAAGTAGAAAGAATTGCAAACCAAGGGGGTTCAGACCCAAATAGGAGGTTGATCTTTTGGAAGCCTGGCCCAATTAAATTGCTGGCCTTGTTGGACTTTTCCACTAGCGTGTAGCAGCATTGACCAGGGTTCATCATATTCCTTAGATCTGAGCCTTTGATTTGATGCCCTTGGACGCGTGGATGGCTTGATGGAGACGGTGCATTGTAATCCTCAAGGCCTGAACTGCATGTGAACATGAGTTGGAAAATAATATTGAAAGGGTGAAGACCTGGGGCTCGAACCCAGGTCATGTACTTTGCCACCACTACGCCTTGCCAGCTGAACCAATTCACGCATGTTAATATGTAATAACGAATAAATATTATAAAAGAAAACAAAAGCATTAGTGGACTTTGCGCGCGAATTTTCAAACCAGCCAATCGTTGGCAGCCACGATATCATCTTCTTCGTTGGATTTCCTAAAACAAATTAACAAACATTTAACGGGGGTTTTAAACCCCCTCAAAATATGCTGATTTCAATAATAGCGATTAGGCCCTGTGGCCTCAGAAATTTGGCGCGATGGTCCCAATCTCTTCGTCCCAACCTGCTGATTTCGTTCATGGCATTGTTATGTCTCAATTTTATAGGAATGGAAAACGCCCAAATTAAAAACCTTGGAACCCTAGGTATCTCTAATGGCGAATCCTCATATAGGGCACGAAACTTTAATCAAACTGTGCAGTTAGTTTGTAAACATCATACTAAACACGAAAACAACAACAAAATATGTTTAAAATGCATGGATAATGGAAAACGATTTTGGAATTTTCTCTACCAATTTCAGTGATGACTTCGCGTTTTCTTGAGTATGGGGCTTAGTTTTTGATTGGAATATGTCCTATGATCCTTGAGGAAGCTAATGGAATAGGTTTTGAGACTTGAATCGCCTTGCAAAGGTGTTTTCAGATTTGAGATTTTTGAGAAAAAGTGTGAGTTTGTGCAAGGGTTTTCTGAGCAGCTGCGTGGTCTTTTTAATTAGGGTTATGTTCTATGCTTATGTAGGAATGAATTAGGTTAAAGAAATCACACAAAAGCTTGGCATTCATGACTTTGGAAGATTTGATTTTCAAGATCTTTTTTCAAATATTTTCCATGTGTTTTTGTACAAATCATGATCAATTCTCTCCAAATCTTTCCCTATTTGAATATGCACGAATTATTGAGTAGATTTCATGCAAAAAAAGATTGTAAAACTTAGGTTAAATATTTTCCATGTATTTAATTTGATTTAAATGAATTATTATAAATAAAAATTCAAATAAATAAATAAAAAATGTAGAAATACTTCCCTTTGGGCCAAGTGGTCGTGCACATGCCATGGATGATGAATTATGGAAGAAAAATGGGCCCATTAGCAATTTTAGGTCATTTGAATCAATGTTGACTTTTCAAAATATCCAAAAATTTACCAACTTCCACAAGGCATAACTTGCTCAATTTTTAAGATTTTCTCATGTTCTTGGACATTTTGGAAAGTTCTTTGAGTCCTCTAACCAATGTCTTTGGTCCCATGTCATTTTGATTTACCAATCTCAAGTTATGGCCTTTGACTTAAAGTCCCTTTTTGTTGACTTTTGAAAATGACCTATAATGTTGAAATTGATAACTTTTTGTGAGAGCATTTCTTGGACTTGAAGTATGAATATGAGTTGTAGGAAATGTCTTTCTCTTCAAAATGAGCCTTGTATGGAATTTTTCTGATAATCCATGTGAAAGTTATGCCCTGGTCAATTTACAGTTGACTTTTTCAACTGTCCAAATAAGGAAACTTTTGCATCTTGATGATTTTTTAGCCAAGCTTTGAGAATCATGATCAAGGATTGATCAAATGATGTTTGTGGCTTCAAAATGATATGTTGACCAAAAATTTGAACTTTTGACTGTCAAATGACCATTTTGCCCCTACAGTTGACTGTAGTGCAATTAGGTTTTTTGACTGTGCAATCTTGTGCTGAAAGTCTTGAAACTTTGTATGAGGATGTTTGACCATATTTGTAGGCTTGTGAGACTTGATTGGACCTTTGGAAACTTCATTTTCTTGATCAGAACAAAAACCCTAATCTTGACTGTTAGGAGACCCTTGAACTGTGCAACCCTTGGGGAATTTTGAAGCTTGACTTGGCAATTTCTTGAAGAATATGGGAGGGCAAATTTTGGGGTACAACACTTATTCTTCAGCTGAATATACCTTGGTACCTGGAGGACAGAGCAGCTTGTACAGTTCAGACAATTCTTATTGCCCCGGTTTCTGCAGGAGAAGAAGGCCTATGAGGAGCTTGATAACTGCCGATTGACAAATCTTCTTCTGGTAGGCAAGTGACGAGATGACGGGACATAGTCGTACGCTTTGATCCCTAATTTTTTCCTGGACCGCCCTTTCGGGTTTTCGGTCCATCGGGATACCCTTTTTTGCCCAAGCCGCCTTTTCAGGTTTTCGACTTGCCGGGTGTACAGATTTTTTCCATTTTCATCCCTTATTTTTGCCCGAACCCTTTTGGTTCGCCGGGAAGCCCTTATTTTTGCCTAGGTGTGTCAACCTAGCGGGTCTTTGATTGTGCGTAGTATTTTTTCGACTATGTCCACGATCTCAGAATGTCGAGAGTTGTCACTGTCGGTAGTGTTGTGTTGCCATACTACCAGAAGACCTTTGATCGTACCGGATTTGTCGCTGGAATTCATGCATGATGCCCCAAGTGATTCAAACGGAGATCTGCCCCTGGCTATTTGGCATTTTTGAGAGATTCCTTGAATCTTGACTGGACTGCCCCAGATGACGGACCATGATCATGTCTGCCCCTAGGTTGGAAGTGTTTTTCCACTTGAGGTGATCCTTGAGAAGATTTTTGTTCCCTAGATATTCGTCGTGCGAATTTCTCTGCTGTTGAACAAATAGTCATATGCAAACAATATTATTTCAAGAATGCAACGCTTATGTCCGTCTTGAAGTTTTTGAAAATGCAGTTTTCAATAAAACCAGTGATTTTTTTGTAAAATGTGATGTCAACTCAAGATTTTACAGCAAGCCCTACAGGAGTCAGGATAACTTTGGTAACAGTATGCTTTCGAACTAACCCACGCTTCAGCTAGGACTTTTAAGGGTTATAACGTGGCCTGGTTCACGGTTTAAGAAACAAAGGATAAAGGCTCAAATTTTATTTGTACCCACCCGTTCTTCGTGATGTTCTTCGATCCTAAACTCAGCTAATCGTGCATTAGATCTTGTTTGAGTCTTTGCTCTGATATTCTGGTGATGGTTCGGATATTGATAATTTATTTTGAACAGGCAGTCATTTTTATAAGAGTTTCCAGGACCTCTTTCTTTTGATTTTATTATCCCTGTTTTTTGCCTGAACTGTTTCTTTTGCGATTACAGTCAGCGGGATGCCCCAGTTTTTGTAAGTCTCCTTCATAGGTTTTGACTTAATGAGCTTTGATTTCTGAGAGATAATGACTGCCTGTCTTTATGATTATTCGGAACCATCACTGTCTTTTGTTTCGGAAGGACTTCTTTGGTGCCATTCATTGTGCATCTGGATCAACTGAGAGAACTACCCTGCCCCAGGTTATGATTAAGGGTTTTAATTTTTGTGAAAAGAAAAACTCCAACTTCTTTGGCTCAAAGGGGTTAACGAGGGATTATCTTCCTTATACCTCCAGTGTTTAGGATTTGAAACAATGCATGTACTTCATCAGCGGGGTCTATTCAAAAGCATACTGTAAAGATCATGGTATCGTTTTTGTCATCCTCCCTCAAGAGGCTTAGAATTATTAATCGAGAGTTTGAACATCACAAAAAATGAAAGCAGTTTGAATATAGAGAATGCGAATATATTGATTCAAAACAGACATATGCGATGCATTAATGAAATAACAACGTTTGACATGAATAAATGTTTGAACAATCAAAGAAAAAATACAACTTGAAAAAAAAATTCTAATGAGCAAAAAGGCTTCTCGTCTCAGGACTTGTCACTTCAAATGGTGAACCTTGGAGGGATGGTAGAAGAACTCCGCCTGACCATCTTGTGTGAATTCCAATGCTCCTTCATCAATCAGGTCTTGGATCTTGTTCTTCAGAGACCAACAGTCGTCGGTGTCATGTCCTGGACTGGCAGAGTGGTAGGCACACCTTTTATTGGGATGATAGGTAGGAGATGAGGTGTTGGGATTCCGGGGAGGAGCCCTTAATGTGATCAGATTCAATCTCAACAGGCGTTGTAAAGCTTGAAACAGCGACATGTTAAGCTGGGTGAATTGTCTCCTGGGCTTGTCTGGCTTGCTCTGACCAACCCATTGTTCTTGGTGAGGTCGTTGTTGGACCTGTGAAGTAGTAGCAGCTTGGAGAGGTCTATTCATCAAACCAAACCCTTGACTTCTTGGAGGCTGATTACCGGTTTGGTCTCCAGCCTTGACTACTTGCTTCATATTGTCTCGCTGAAGCTGGTTGATCATAGTTCTCAACTCTTCTTGTTCCCGAGCTAAGCCTTGGATAAGGTCCATTTGCCCCAGCATCTGGGTTCTCATAGCTTCTACCTCAGCTTGTAGATGTTTCAACCGTTCATCCTTACTGTCTTCTGGGCTGTTCTTGACCAAATTCCCCATGAGGAGCGTTCTCAATTCTTCCTACCCCTTGGATAGGCTTAGGAAGATCTCCCTGAACTGAGTCTCTTGAGTACGGAACTCCTGGTTGTCTTTTTGGGAAGCCATTGCTGAAATAAACAGCGGAGAAGGTAAGTGACCTGTAACAAGGGTACCTGTTATGCAATGATGTGTATGTATGCATGCAATGTTTTCAAGGATCTCGCGGGGTAAACAAGAAAATTGTTAGAAGTTGAATACAGTGGCTTGATTGAAGTAACTTCATGTTGTTGAGAGTCCTTCTTCAAGAGTCAAGGCTCACCATATCGAGTGGGTCATAGCCCCTGACTCAAGTTATCATGTTTGATCTCCGAACAATCTTGGCTAGAGGAAAATAAATCCCCTTTGCCCCTTTCTAGACATTTGATTCATCATGACCTGCATCACAAACCCTTGAGATCCTTGAAATGGGTTAGTCCTTATGCAGGATGTATGCAATGGTATGATGGTATGATGTTATGCTATGCATGGAGTGATGTAAGTAACCCTGTTATAAGCCCAGATTAAGGACTGTAAACAAAACCTGCAAGGAACTCGTGTTGTCAGATAACAAGAATGTGCAAGTAGTTCAAGTTTTAAAGCACACAAGACACACAAAGAGCCATTAGATTTTAGGCCAGCATGAAGTTTAGGTACTACCCTCTTGAAGTTGGTTGGCTCAAAACCTGTCCTATGAATAGTAACCGGGTTCTAAGGAGCTCAATATCATTGGATTGTTTTCTATGTTCATTTTTTTGATTTAGCCACTGAACTGGCGACCAAAATATTCCAAGAAAACAACCCTCAATGAGTGTAGTATCGAGTATCTACCAACTTCGGACTGCACCAAAGTCGGTCATCTCACTACCCCTAAAGAGGCCAGGATGGTCAAGTAAGGTTCTAAGGTCAGTTGATGCTTCACGACACCACGCGGCGGCCCCGTACTCTCCTTGACTTGACTCAAGGGTTACCGGTACTCACCAAAGTGCCACATCAACGTAGCAACTGCTTCAACCGTGTCGGTATACCCCACACAGTTCCCTCACAGTTTGTTGCTACTTCTAAAATGGTATCCCCCAGATCCGGGTTAGGATCTATGAAACTCCAAGACAAACCCACAATATTAAAGCAAACAAAGCAAGCAATTGAAAACATAAGAGTGGTCTAATCCTAAGGTACACCTCACTTTTATAGTTTCCCCAGCAGAGTCGCCAGTTCTGTGATCGGTGGAAATAGAACTGACTGTTTTACAGCTGGTTCGCAAAATGTCGCGGTAAGCAAGAGTCGCCACCGTCTTTTATGTTCTCCAACAAGGAAAGGACAAAAGCACAGCAAAATTCCTTTTCGAGATGTTTCTCGGTTCGGGAGGTAGTTTTATAGAAAGGGAAGGTGTTATCACCCTTTCTATTCGTGGTTATCCACGGGCTCTTAGGTACTTGCTCACTATATTTTCAAAAATTGTTTGCTTTTCAAGTGTTTGTGGGTTTTGAAAAAGTTTAGTTTGAAAAACTTCTAGGTAACTCTTGTATCAGTCCTCAAGAGTGTATGAAGTATTTGTTTGAAAACTTTTTGAAAGTGTAGGTGCGAAAAGATGTTTTTGTTTTTTTGAAAGAGCAAGTACCCAGGAGAAATCTACCTACTCTAAGGAATTAGGCTGTGTAAGAGTCCTTTAGACAATAATATCCCACTATTGAGAAGTAGGTAGCACCGTCGTTGGAGTTATTCGGGTCAATTCGATTATAGGGACAATGTGTGGTCACCAAAGCAATAGTAGGACGCCTTAGCGGTAACCCTAATGTCCTAGATCCCTTTTTATCCGAGGCAACTGGATCTTTAGACAGGAGGGCGACCTCTAAAACACCCTATACTTGACGACCACGTCGAGGCAACCAAGTGAGGCGTACCCTAGGAGTGGCATGTGCATGTGTGTCAAATTTCAGTTTATGTTTATCTTTGAACATGCATTTGTGAGCTACGGATTGATTTTATTTTTCAAGCAAGTCTTGTCATGCATAATTAACAGTTTAATAATTTGCGGGAAATAAAGTGCGGAAAGTAAATCTACGCTATTACAAGGCGCGGGTATATACATCGCCAAAAACATAACCCGTTTGGAAAATAAATGCGAGAAAATAAAATGAAGCAATAAAAGAGGTCCTAATTATCTATTACATACTCGGAGCAGATACATAAAATATAATCAAAAATAATAATGCGCGAATAGAAATTGAATCGGGACGGCCTTAGGGTTTTGACCCTTTTTGAGAAAAGAAAGAAATTTGTCCTTTTTTTTGCAATTAATTCAAATTAAACCTAATTTACTAATTAATTAATTAATTAAAAGAAAAAAGTATTTTTGTGTTTTTTATGTTTTAATGAAAATAAAATAAAAGAAAATTAAAATTGTCAAAAGAAAAACCCTAAGTCTAATTCATTTTATTTATTATGAAAAAAGTCAAAATTAAACCTAATTAAACTAATTTGTTAGAATTTATTTACAAAAATAATTAAAAAGTGAGATTAATAATAATAACAATAATAATATAAATATTTACTGAATTTATTAGGAAAATAATATTAATTTGTTAATTAATTAAATAATAATAATAATAGTTATTAAAGAAAATAAAAGGAAAAAGAAAATGAAAAAAAGAATAGTAAACCAGGGGGGTTGATGGACCCATTAATGGAGGTGGATTAGCAAACTGAGGCCCAAGAAGCACACAAGCCTGTTTGACTTTCTGATTTGCATACGCGTGGGTTGACCAGGACTATGGTGAGGATCATCTTATGACCACTGGATTGATGCACAAGGCCACTTGGCACACTGATTTGTGAAGTGCATGATGAGACGCTTTGGATAGCCTGCATATGATTACATTAGAAAAAATATGAAACAAAGGTTTGGGGGACCTGGGAATCGAACCCAGGTCCCAATGGTTGCCAGACAGCTCACTAACCACTGAGCCAACCTGCACGCGTTGATATTATGATAATCAATAAAAATAATATATCAAAACTAATCCTTATGTTGGAAACAAAAAACGCGCGTTATCTTTTGAATGGACCAACCAGGATACACCACGTCTTCATCCCCTTCGCTGAACCTGTAAAAAAGCAAAGAGATAGCGGGGGTTTTTAACCCCCACAAATTGTAATGAGGAATAATAGCTATTAGCAGCATAGGCCATATAAATTGTTCGCGAGGGTTGCATTCAATTCGTCTGGTTGCAACGATTACAACCATATGCATGAGAAGGTCCAATTTTTCCTGTATGGGAAAGCCCCAATCTGAGAACTCCAAAACCCTAAAAATCGTTAATGGCAATTCATAATTCCGTGCATTATAATCCAATTAATTAATACCAATAGCTTCATAAAGGTTCAAGCAATGCAAAACAATGATTAGAACATGTTAATGATGCATAAAATGTGAGTTTCGATTCTGAAAAAGTTAAGCAAACCGTATCATTGTTCTTGCGTATTCTTTGAGTGTTAGCCCTTGATTTTGATTCTAATATGTTTCTGGGAATGCTAGAAATGTATTAGAATCCTTAAATTGCTTTGAAAAGGCCTGGGAGTGAGAAAACAGTTTTGAGTTTTCTTGACTTTTTTTCAATATTGCATATGGCTTTCTTGCAGAGTTTTCATGTGTTAGGAATTAGGGTTAGGTTCAGTACTTATAATAGAATGGATTTAGGTTACAATCTTGGCCAAGAATCCATGGAATTATGGTTTGCATATTTGATTTTCAATCAAATCTTTTTGCATATTTTTGATTGAGAAAACTTGCCAATTTTGGATATTCTTGTCTCTTTGATTGGCACACGAAATCTCCAGCTTGTCTTGAGCTTGTTTGCTTCACAAAAAGATTTGAAAACCATATCTTTGAATTTCCTATATTTTAAATCAATTAAATGAATTAATATTAATAAAAAATCCAATTAATTAATAAAAATAAGAAAATAAACTCAAATAGGCTTGATGGGTCGTGCATAGGCCTTGGATAAAGTTTCAAGAAGAAATTTGAGGCCCATTAGCAAGAATGATGTGTTTTGAGCAAAGTTGACTTTTGCAAATTCACAAAAATTTCCCAACTTCTCCAATGCATATCTTGCTCAATTTTGATCATATGAACATGTTCTTGGACATTTTGGAAAGGTCTTGAAGTCCTCTAACCAATTCCTTTGGTCCCATGTCATTTGTATTTACCAATATCAAGTTATGCTCTTTGACTTAAAGTGCATTTTTGTTGACTTTTGAAATTGACCTATAATGTAGAAATTGATAACTTTTTGTGAGAGAATTTCTTGGACTTGGAATGTGAAGATGAGTTGTAGGAAATGTCATCCCCTTCAAAATGAGCATTGGATGGAATTTTTCTGATGAACCATGAAAAAGTTATGCCCTGGTCAAGTTACAGTTGACTTTTTTGCTGTCCAAAAACAGTAACTTTTGCGTCTTTGATGATTTTTGAGCCATGCTTGAGGAATCATGATCAAGACTTGATCAAATGATGATTGTGTGCTCAAAATAAGATGTTGACCAAAAAATTTGACTTTTGACTGCAAAATGACCATTTTACCCCTACAGTTGATTGTGAAGCAAATGGAACTTTTGACTGTGCAATTTGCCTCTGTGAGTCTTGAGACTTGGCATGTAGAAGCTTGACAATGTATATAGGCCTATGATAATTGATTGAGCCATTGAAAACCTTAAATTCCTTGCAAGAAACAAAACCCTAATTTTGACTTGCTTAAGAGGCATTTGGACTGTGCAATCCTTGAGAAATCCTGAACCATTTGAGGATGATTCTTGATAAATCTTTGAAGAATATGGGAGGGAAAATTTTGGGGTACAACAGGTTCTCTCTTCTTGTTGTAGTAGTTTGTAAAGTTCCCCTTGTACTTCACAATCTTCCTCACCTTCTTCTTCGGCTTGGTAGATTAGATTTTCAGAGTCACAAAAGGCCATAGCAGTATCGTTACCCATGGGATCCCGAATAGATGTATACCTGTATTATGAGTGTGAGTGTGTGTAAGGGTATAGCTATCCTTGAAAGTATTAAAAATTTAAAGAGAAAAACAATGAGCACAAAAGTTTGTATGCGAAAACATCCATGATTCATTGATGTCATATGAAAATGAGATAATAACCCTTACAAGTGGACCATTGTGCCTCGGGTAAGACACAAGGTTTTAAGAGTGTGAATTGTTTTAATATTACAGATCCAACAAAATGTAAAGACAGATTATTGTGGGATAAAAGTGATCGGGACAAAATCTCTAGCCTCCCAGTTGCTAAGCCATCCACTGACAGTTGGGAATATCCAGCCCTCCAAGTCACAGTTATCTTCATCATCTTCTACGGTGTTGACCTCGCAGTTGTTGATCTTCAGGGGTGGTCCTCCGGCACGAGCGTAACGTACAACCTTCTGAGCACTTGAAGTGAAACCCATGCCAAACCTATCAGACTTATATGGGATATCTGGGAGTTATCCCCAGATAGTGCATCCACCTTCTTCTACCACTTCTTTGGCATCCTTCAGAGATGACATCCGGAGTGGAGGCCTTGTGATCTTGGGAACAACCTTGGTTACTTCCACATCTTGCGGAATCTCTTCAAAGTGTTGAAATGGAGTTTCAATAAGTTCACCATCTAATTCCACATATCTGAAGGAATTGAGATGGCTGATCATATACTCTTCTTCTCCATAAATGGTGATAATTTTCCCTTGAATTGGATATTTCAGCATTTGGTGCAACGTAGAAGTGACAGTGCCAGCATTGTGAATCCATGGTCGTCCTAGCAAGCAAGAATATAAGGGACGGATATCCATTACATAAAAAGTTGTATCAAATGTTTGTGTTCCAACTTTTATGGGAATGTCTACCTCCCCATGTAACATCCTTTTCGAGCCGTCAAAAGCCCTTACTACTATGTTACTTGGCTTCAATGTTAATCCCTCACAGTCAAGCCTATCAAGAGCTTTTTTAGGCAATACGTTCAGAGATGAGCCAATGTCCACCAAAACATGAGCCAAGGTTGTACCCCTACATTCAACTGAGACATGCAATGCCTCATTATGCTTCCTTCCTCTTGGAGTTAAATCAGCATCCGAAAAACCTAGACCATTATCTGTAGTCAAGCTAGCTACACAGTCTTGAAACTGATCGACAGACGTCTCTTAGGGTACATGGGCAGTTTTCAGGAATTTTACCAAGGCTTTTGCATGTGCCTCGGAACATAGTAGTAATTCCAGCATGGAAATTTTAGAGGGAGTTTGTCCCAGTTGTTCAACCACATCGTAGTCTCTTCTCTTTATGATCTTCAGAATTTCTTCCATCTCTTTCCGGGAGGCCTCAGGGATAGCCAATGATTGAGCCTTCATTCGGACAGGCTCAATCAGAATACTTTTTCCTCGAGTCTCGGTTAACTCGGCAATAGGAGTGTCAGTAGGAATGATAACAGGGGTTGTAACAGCTTTTTCAGTTGGAGTATTAGTGGAGACGATTGTAGGACTGGGAATAACCTTCGGAGGGGCAACAACAACAGGAATGATTACGGGTCCAGAAACAACCTTTAGGGGAGCAATTTCTGGAGAGAAGATCCTACCACTTCGGGTAATCTTATTAGTCCCTGCAATATTACTGACGTCAGAATCCACTTTCTCAGAACTTGAATCTTCGGTACCTGGCCAATCTTGCTTAATATTGTGGTAGTAGACATCCCCTCCATAATTCCATGGTACGGTTTTGTCTAACAAATACAGGACTGGTCCAGGCATTGTAATTATTAAAGGAGTTACTTTCGGAACTGATGTAATTCTAATGGGTCTTTTGGTGGAGACCCTGGAAGAATTGGTGGAAATGGTAATGATAGAAACATCTTCAAAAGGAACAGGTGGAACATAAGTCTTTTCAAACAATGTTATCTATTAGGCACTGAACGCTTGCTTTCAACAAAGGACAGCTGGTCGGTGAGGACAAACAGAAATGACAGCCTTCATCACAGCCTGGGAACATATTGGCATTCAACAAGTTCACTTTAATAGTCAGGAGTGGGGTCATAAGCTCATCAACTGAAGTAACAAACATATCTTCCTCAATGGCGTTAGTATTATGGCAATGTTTGGGCATAGGGGAGGAAATTACGTTTGGCTTTTCGGGTGCATCGAATTCAATCTCTTTTGCTTCAATGAGGTCTTGTATTTTGTTCTTTAGAGCCCAACAGTTATTAGTGTCATGGCCGGGACTTTCAGAGTGATATGCGCAACGGGCATTGGTATGATAGTGAGAAGATGTTGTATTGGGGTTTTTCGGAGCTTCTTTCAAGGTCACCAAATTTGATCTTAGTAGATGTGGTAATACCTGAGATGGGGTCATGTTAATTCTGGTGAATTGTTTGACTGATCTTTCCATCCTTGGTTGGTTGTTTCTTTGTTGATCAGGCGCAGGCTTAGGAATCATAACAGCCCCCACCATTGGACGGTTTTCGGCCCTATCTTGATTTCTCTGAGGATAAACGGCAACCACTTCTTTCTTTCTGATAAATGGCTTCCTTATACCAGCAGAGGATGTATCTTTCTGAATCTTTCCACTCTTTATCCCGGCTTCTACCCTTTCTCCGGTCAATACCAGTTCAGTAAAACCTGCAGATGAACTTCCAATTAAATGATTGAAGAAGGGACCAGACAAGGTGCCCAAGAACATGTCTACCAACTCTCTCTCAGATAGAGGGGGTTGAACTCTTCCAGCCAAGTCTCTCCATTTTTGCGCATAGTCCTCGAAACCTTCATTGGAAACCATGGCCGTAATCTGGAGTTAAGTACGGGTAGGCGCAAGATCAACATTATATTGGTATTGTTTGTAAAAGGTTGCAGCAAGATCTTCCCAGTTGTGAATGTTGGCTCTTTCTAACTGGTAAAACCAATCAAGTTGAGTTCCAGACAGGCTGTCTTGGAAGAAGTGTACCCATAAGTCTTTGTCAGCAGTATGGGGTTGGATTTTCCTCACATAGGACCGGAGATGCATTTTAGGGCATGAGACTCCGTCATACTTGGCGAACATAGGTGCTTTGAATTTCGGAGGAATGACAATCCCCGACACTAACCCTAATTCCTCAAAGTCTAAGCCAAACACTTTTTGGATTTCCATCACACTCAACCGCTCTTCGAGATATTTATACTTGTCATCAGCTGGAGGGTATTGTTCTTCAGAGTAGTCTTCTTCTTCCTCTTCCTCTTCTGATTTTGCCGGGACAATTGTTTCCTTGCCTTTGCTATCTTGATTGTCTCTCTCACCGGATGTCGTTGCAAAGTCTAAGGTCCTTCTTGTTTGCCCATGAAATCTTCTTCCCATGTTTAGGACTCCGGTTACCTTCTTTGTTTTCTTTTTCTTCTCCTCAGCCAGCAAAGTCTTCAACTCTTCTTGTCCTTTGGCTAGGGTCAAGAGCAACTTTTGAAACTGTGTATTCTGAGCTCGGAGGTCCTTCACTGTTTGTTCGAGATCCATCTTATTGAAATAAACATTAGAGATATGAGGAGACCTGCTTATGTTATGATGAACGGTATATGCATATGTAATGATTTCAAGGATTTCAAAGATTCAGATTTGTTTTAGACAAAAAGGAAACACACGTTATATTAATAAGTTAAAGCTTGAGTACATTAATGCCTCTTGGGAAAAATAATACAAAAACTCTAAGATAAAAAGTTAGTTCTCATCCTCTTTGGTGCGATGTAGGCATTCATAGTCTTCTCCTTATAAAGTAGTCTAGTGAGTTCCAAAACCTTCTTCTCGCTTGCGTAGAATTGGGCTTCGAACGTATCTCGCTCCCCCTTGAGTTGTATTCAATCTCTTTGTAGGTCTTCAAGAGAGGTGGGCATATCGGGATGTAGGATAGTGTATGGAACATCTCCCTCCATGACAGGCTCAATGATTACCGAGAGAATGGAGGGGTAAGGCATCATAAGATTCTGAGCACGAGTTCGTACCCATTTGAGGTAAGGCTCAAGAGGGATGGAATTCTTGTGCCCCAAATTCTTGCTATCCACCTTATTCAACATCCTCCAAGCTCGGATAAATCTCTGGTAAATACCTTGATCGTCGTTGTCATAGTCAAATACCAAACCTTGATTCAGCATCTCGTGCAGGCCATCCCTTTGGGCATAACCAAATTGTCTTAAGGCTAAACATGGGTTGTAGGTGGTACCTCCCCTAATTCCAAGTAAAGGGACATTAGGGAATTCTCTACAACGGTCGACAATGATAAGATTCTCTTTGGATCGGGAGCACCAATGAATGTCTGAATGTTTGAACGTCATCAACCTTTGTGACCACCTTGAACCTTGCTCATTTTTTAATACAGATTGGGCAAGATGCAAAATTAACCACCTTGCTAAGATAGAAGTGCAACACATAAAAACACCTCTTTTCCTCATTGTGCGAGTGTGAAAAGAGTGTAGGATATCTCCTAGCAATGTAGGCACCGGGTTGCGGGATATGAAGATTTTGACGGTGTTGACATCTATGAGTTGGTCTGGATTTGGAAACAAAACCATCCCATAGATGAGGAGAGCCACAATTTCCTCAAAGGCTTGCAAGTATAAGGAGTTCCAACAGCTTTGGGCTTTCTCGAACAGGAACTTTGCTAGGAAACCCTTGACACCAATCCTTGTTTCCCAATGAGTTGTGATATCAGATGAGTGTAAGTGTAGAGCTTGAGCAATCTCTTCTGGCTTTGGGTCTCTTTTCGTACCGTTGAAAGGTAGTTGATTGAGAATGGGAATCCTCAAGAGTTGGGAGAATTCTTCCAAAGTTGGCACAAGTTGATAATCGGGAAATGTGAAGCAATGATGTAAAGGATCAAAGAACTGAAAGAGCACCTTCATCATGTCCTCGTCTGTGTTGGAGGTGACCAAGTTGAGTAGGAGACCATGTCTCTTGGTAAATGGAGAGTGTTCAGGAATCCTTGAAGCTAGCTCCTTGAGTTGTGGATGGATCCTTACAAGATTGACTTGAATAGTTTTCCTGTGAAGTGAATACATATCCTACAAAACAAGAACAAAGATGAATCCCAAAATCCTTGAAATGGTTAGTGGATGTATATGATGTTCATGATGTTCATGATGTTATGTACAAGTATGCATATACAAACAAAACAAACAAATCCTTAGGTTTAGGCTTGCATGGAGTTTTATAGGTAAGTACCCTCTTAAAGTTTAGTTGGATTAAACCTGTCTTAGTAATAGTAACCGGGTTCTAAGGAGCTCAATATAATTGGTTTGTTTCCTTGGTCATTGTTTCAGCACAAGCCTCTTTAATGGCGACCGAAATATCCCAAGAAACCAAACCTCAATGAGTGTAGTATCGAGTATCTATCAACTTCAGACTGCACCAAAGTCGGTCATCTCACTGCATCCTAAAGGCCAAGTTGGTCAAGTAAAGGTTCTAAAAGTTCATTAGTGCTTCATGACATCACTCAGCGGCCCCGTATTCTCTTTGATTAACTCAAAGGCTACCGGTACCCACAAATATGTCGCACTAATGTAGCTATTGCTTAGACCATGTCGGTATACCCCGCACAGTTTCCACAACGTATTTCTACTTACCTATAATGTATCCCAAATCCGGGTAGAGGATTCAAACCCAAACAAAGAACCATAATGTAAAGCAATACAAGTCAAACAATGTAAGCAAATAAATGTTATCTAGCCCTAAGATAACCCCACTTTTAGAATTTTCTCCAGCAGAGTCTCCAGTTCTATGATACGGTGGGAGAACTGACTTGAGGGTTTTGCGTTTGATCGCAAATATTGAGGTTAGCAAGAGTCGCCACCGACTTTTCTTTTATCCAAAAGGAAAGGTGAAAAAGCACAGGAAAGACCTTTGAGATTATTTCTTGAGTTCGGGGGGTAGGTTATGAAAAGGGAATGTATTAGCACCCTTTTCATCCATGGTTTTCCATGGGCTTAGTTACTTGCTAGATCACTTGCTTTTGTTTGAAATTGTGCTTTATGTGGTTTTTGAAAGTATTTTGTAAAGAGGCCATTGTTTAGGCAGTCTTTGTAATGATTCTCGTTCGTAAGAATGTATACAAAGACGTTTTGATCTTTTGAAAATGTTTTCAATTTTGTAAGATGTTTGAAAGTGTATGTGTTTGTTTTTGAAAATAGCAAGGATGTTTGTTTTGAAATGGAGCAATTAATTAGGAGCAATCTACCTACTCAAATGTCTTTCTTGTTCATTTTCTTTTTCTTTGACATTGTTATCTTACCATTGATTTGGTAAGCAACCCTATCTTTGGATGTAAACGGGACGGGCGTGGGTCATCGTATAACCATGATTAGCAATATTTCAAGGTATCTTAGCATTCTTTTTTGAGGGACTAAGATCATTTGTAAGGCAACTTTAGATAGCGTCATCGAGGGACTATGATCTTGTATTTTGCTTATTTTGCTAAGATATCTCGCATGCGTAATATGGTCATTTTTGCAAGGCAACCAAGTGGGATAACCCTAGGGGTGCAAGTGTATTGTTTTCATGCTTGATTTAGTCTTGAATTTGGGTTTTTCTAGGTATTGATTTTAGTCTTTCTATACAAACCCTAATTACTAGCATTGTATATATGAAAGCGATAAATTGCGAAATTTAAAGTTACTACGCTATTACAACATTTGTGGGGAGGGGGTATACAATTTGTAAATGGGGATTGCAAGAAATTAAATCATAATTAGTCTATTACAACCAAATTGGATTTATATAAATGTACAAGAATTTAAATGAATATATTGTACAAAATGAAATAAATGTATGGAAAAAAATGCAAATGTTAAGAAAATAAATATTTTTGGATTTCTATGAGAAAAGGTTTTTTTTGTTTAACCTAATTAATTAAAATAAAATAATTAATTAAAATAATAAAAGTAAACCTAATTTAATAAGAAATTTTTTTAAATAAAATCCTAAGTCTATTAATTGATTAAAATAAATTAAGTTTAAGAAAAGTATTTTTGTATTTTTGTCTTGAAAATAATATATGGTGTTGTAAAATATTTTTGGCTTTTTTTTATTGAAATAAATATATTTTAATTAGTGTAAAAGAAAATAAATAACAACCTAGTTTTAAATTAAATTTAGAAGACTAGTTAGTAAAAATAAATAAAGTATAGAATAAAATAATTTTTTGTGTGATAAAAATATTTAAATTATGTCAAAACATAAATCTACTATTTTTATATTTTTTATGATTTTTAGTATTTTAGAAAATATATTTAAAAGAGAAAAATGAAATAAATAAATACAAATGTGCCAGGGGGTGCCAAAAGTCAGGATGGGGGTCAGCAAAGAAAAAAAACACAAGGCCCACTTATTGGAAGCCCAGGCGCCTAGTTGAACAAAAATGAGAAAAATGCTGAAAAATAATGTCAAAAGGTAGTGCTGGGTATCGAACCCAAGACCTTCCATACACACGCGCGCTACCTTTTCCACTGGGATGGTTGTACATCTGTTAATACAAATGAAACAATAAATACATAAGGTAAAACGTCTTCATGACCTGTACTTCGCCTTCAACCTTCAGCCAGCCGGACCACCTGTATCTCAATTGTTTCTCAACAAAAATGGAAAATGCAAACATAAAAATTGTGCTATTTTTCCTCACGAATCTAACCATATAACTTATGTAAGCTAAAAGTCATAGATGAAGATTAATTTTGCTGGCCCTAAGTTGAAACCTAATTTTTTCAGAAAGTTCAAATCTGAAATTCTCTATATATAGTCAATATAAATGAAAACTATGAACATGGTCAGTTTTAGAGCAATGATATCTACATTTTATCTTCACAAATCAGAATCAAATGATGTCTGTATGAAGAGATAGAAGTTTGAAAACTTACCTCTTGCAGCTGGAGTCGTGAATGGAGTTTGAGCAACTTTGGAGATGGCATAATGATCTGTTTAGCTTGCTTGGACCTCCTTGAGTGTATTCCAACTCTTACTTTGCTTTGAAAGTCTCTGAATCCCCCTACTCAAGTCAACCTGCAAGCTTGATATTTGAAAATGGTGGATAGTGATGGAGGGGTTACAGTCTTGAAACAGGGGCCTGGATCACTTATGTATGATATATGTAAGGTGTTTGAGTGATTAAGAATCAAAACGCACGAGTGGAAATGGAGATGGAGAGATTTGGCTCAAAACTGTCAAGTTGAGCAGTCTTGTGCAGCAAGGGTGTTTGGGAGAGTTTTAGGATTCTTCCAATCATGTCTTAGCTTGCAATAAACTTGTTAGTATGTATGGAAAATATTAGAGCACAAAATCACTCCAGGTTTGAGTTATAGGGTTATGGCTCTATAACTTGCTTTTGAAGAAAAATAAAATGACAAATCTCAAATGTTGTACAAGCATGTCCTGAGCTTCTTCAGGCCTTAGACACCTTGCTTTTGTATTATAGGGGTTGTGTGTGCAGAAAGAACAAGTTAGAAGCTCAAGACAAGTTGACTTTGTGATTAAAGCAACTTTTCAAGAGTGGAATGGTAACTTTCTTCCAAAATGGAAAATTGGCTTGGATAATAGCTCAAAAGCAAGTGTAATCTTCTGATTATGGAGAGATCTTGAGGTTTAGAGGCTTGTAAAACAAGATTGTGCAGCATAGGTTTGAAATTGGATTTTTGTTCATCACAAAATGCCTTGTAATTCAAGTGACAAAACACCAACTTCATCTCTTCGATTCTCCCTACTCAAGAATGATCTCAAGGAGTTATTAGACATTTTGGGAAGCTTTAAATGTTCTCTACAACTCATATTTGAATTTCTTTTGAAGATCCCCCTTGGAACTATGTGAAAATTTTCCATGAAGTTAGGTCAAAAATCTGCCTAACTAGGGCAAAATTTCACTAAGTCTTTTTTAGTTCATGAGCATGTATTCATAAAATTATAACTTGAGATCCAAGAACTTTTGGAAGAAGTTGTGTGAAGAAAAGTTGTAGATTTCATAGAGATCTACAACTTTCATGTTGGAAGTTTCCTTTGAATCATCTTTCATCATAATGAAAAAATTGCTCAAAGTTATGAAGAAATAAGAAATTTTTGACACTTAGAAAAATTTCTAAGTTTAGAAATTTTGACTTTTCAAAATGAAATCTTGATTTCTTTATTTCTTGATGAATAAGTTTCATATTTTGACATGTTTTGATGAATTGTGATCTTTGATACTTAAATTTGACCAAAAAGTCAAAGTTTGACTTTTCAGTATACAGTTGACTTTTGATCAGTTGACTGCAAAATTCATCTGTCAATCCAATGGATTTGCAATGTTTTGAATCATGTCCTTAGGTAAAAATGATGAAATTGGAATCTTGAGATCATTCCTTAAACCAATTGACCATTTTCTAGGTCAAAAATCAGAAATTGCCATTTCCCAGTCAAAACCCTAATTTTGACCATTTTGCCCTTTTGGAGATTTGATCAAATTTCTTGAGGAATTGTTGTCAAAACTTGATCAAATGATATATATGAGTCTAAAATGTTGATGTGGATAAAAAATTATGACATTTGACTGTAAATTGGCCATGGTTGACTTTTTCCCCAATATAGTTGATTTTTAGGTCAACTGTTCAATTGACTGATCAAAAGTGTGATCCAAGGCTTGAAAATTATTATGAGTAATATTGGGGGTCCATAATGATCCATGAAAGTCATATGGGGCATTGGAAGTTCAAAAATCCTTGTGCAAACTCAAACCCTAATTTTGGTCATCAGTGCATAAGGAGGTGTCTTGAGCTGATCAAACCCTAGTGCAGTCTTGAGCCCAAGGAGATCTTGTGAGAAACTTCTTGATAAGTGAGAGGGTAAATTTTTGGGTACAACAACTTTTTATATACAGCTATGCTCTTACACACACTCACGTATCAAACTGCAAACCCATATCCACTCTGGATCCCATTTATAACAGTTCTGCTATCGCCAGTTATGACTTTGAAAATCCGATCAACCAAGTTGAGGACGAAGGTGAGGAAGATTGTGAGGTACTTGGAGAACTTGCTAGGTTGTTACAGCAGGAAGAGAGGGATATACAGCCTCATGAAGAGCCAGTTGAGACAATAAAATTAGGCACGGAGGACGATAGAAAAGAAGTCAAGATCGGCGCAAATCTGGGGCTGAATGTCAAACAGCGGTTGATACAGATGTTGCATGACTATGTCGAGATATTTGCCTGGTCATATGAAGACATGCCGAAACTAGACACAGATATTATGGTTCATCGTCTGCCAACTAAAGGAGATTTCCCTCCGGTAAAGCAGAAGGTTCGTCGCATGCGCCCTGAAATGTCAGAAAAGATCAAAGCAGAGGTTATGAGGCAGTTCAACACTGGATTCTTAGCTGTCACCTCTTATCCCCAATGGGTTGCCAACGTAGTTCCGGTGCCTAAAAAATATGTAAAGGTACGAATGTGTATGGACTACAAAGATTTGAACAGGGCAAGCCCCAAAGATGACTTTCCACTCCCCCACATCGACGTTCTAGTCGACAACACCGCGCAGAACAAGATCTTTTCCTTCATGGATGGTTTCTCTGGTTAATATCAGATCAAGATGGCACCCGAAGATATGGAGAAGACAATCTTCGTCACACAATGGGGCACTTTCTGCTACAAAGTGATGTCGTTTGGATTAAAGAATTCTAGGGCAACCTATCAGCGAGTCATGATAGCCTTGTTTCATAACATGATTCACCATGAGATAGAGGTATATATGGATGACATTATAGCCTGGTATCAAACTGAGGAAGAGCACCTTGATCATTTACAAAAGTTGTTTGATAGGTTGAAGACGTACAAGCTGAGGTTGAATCTAAACAAGTGCAACTTCGGGGTAAGGTCTGGTAAACTGCTAGGTTTCATTGTCAGTGACAAGAGCATTTAGGTAGACCTTGCAAAAGTAAAGGCTATACAAGAGATGTCGGATCCTCGCACTGAGAAGGAGATCAGAGGTTTTTTGGGACGACTAAATTACATTGCCAGGTTCATTTCCCATTTAACTGCTACTTGTGAGACAATCTTCAAGCTCCTGAATAAAGATCAAGTGGTAAAGTGGAATGACAAATGACAGACTGCCTTCGAAAGAATCAAGAAATACCTTCAAGAACCACCAATTCTGATGCCTCTGATTAAAGAAAGACCTTTGATAATGTACTTAACAATGTTAGATAATTCAATGGGGTGTATGTTGGGGCAGCGTGAAGAGTCTGGTCAAAAAGAGCATGCAATATACTACCTTAGCAAAAAGTTTACCGACTGTGAAACAAGATACTCACTGCTCGAGAAAAATTGTTGTGCTTTGGCATCGGATGCTTGCCGACTAAGACAGTATATGTTGACCCACACTACTTTGCTGATATCTAAGATGGATCCGATCAAGTATATCTTTGAGAAGCCCGCCCTCTCCGGAAGAATAGCGAGATGGAAAATTATTTTGACCGAATATGATATCCAATATACGACCCAGAAAGAAATCAAGGGAAGTGTACTAGCTGATCATTTGGCTCATCAGGCTGTGGATGACTGTCAGTCCATGAATTTTGAGTTCCTGGACGAGAATATTATGCTAGTGATTGACTATGAAGAACCGGGACCAGATGAAGGACCTGAAGAAGGATCCCGATGGATTATGGTTTTTGACGGAGCCTCGTGCGCACTTGGCAATGGAATTGGTGTTGTAATTATATCTCCTGAAGGTTGTCATACTCCTTTCACCGCCAGATTATGTTTCAACTGTACCAACAATATGGCGGAGTATGAAGCATGCATCATGGGTCTCAAAGCTACTATTGACCTGATGATCAAGTTCTTGAGCATTTTCGGGGATTCAGCCTTGGTAATAAGTCAAATCAAAGGCGAGTGGGATACGAAGCACCCAAATCTTATCCCTTACAAATAACATGTGTTGACATTGCTTCCACACTTTGAAGAGGTTACCTTTGAAAATTTTCCACGAGAAGAGAATCAATTAGCAGATGCGCTAGCTACCATGTCATCTATGTTCAAGGTCAAATGGGACAATGAGGCTCCCCAAATTACCATCGAGAGGTTGGACGAACCAACATACTGCTACGAGATTGACAATGAAGAAGTAGCAGATAAACCTTGGTTTCATGAAGTGAAAAGGTGTCCCGAGGTTCAAGAATATCCCAAGGGGGCATCTGTCAATGATAACAAGTTTCTGAGAAGGTTCGCCTCAAAGTTATTCCTCAGTAATGGAATCCTCTACAAGTGCAACCATGACTCTACTTTACTTTGGTGCATAGACAAGAGCGAAGTAGAGAGGATTATGGCAGATTTACACAAAGGTGCCTTTGGAACCCATTCTAGTGGACATACCATGGCTAAAAAGATCCTACGGGCGGGATACTATTGGTCCACTATGGAAGCGGACTGCTATCAGCATTCCCGAACTTGTCACAAATGCCAGATCTATGCCGATAAGGTGCATGTACCTTTGGTTCCTTTGAACATCCTGATGGCTCATTGGCCCTTTGCAATGTGGGGCATTGACATAATCGGAGAGATTAGACCTACCACTTCCAATGGGCATCGCTTCATCCTAGTGGCCATTAATTATTTCACGAAGTGGGTTGAAGCTGCCTCTTTTGCTACTATTACCAAGAATTTCGTGGCGCGGTTTATCAAGCATAACCTGATTTGTCGGTATGGTGTACCAGAGAGAATCATCACTGACAATGGTACAAATCTCAAAAATACGATGATCACCGAACTCTATAAACAATTCAAGATCCAACATCATAATTCTTCCCCTTACTGGCCTAAGATGAATGGCGTTGTGGAGGCTACTAACAAGAACATTAAGAAAAGCATACAGAAGATGACAGTGACATACAAAGACTGGCATGAGATGTTACCATTTTCTCTTCATGGTTACCGCACCTCCGCGTGAACGTCGACACGGGCAACACCCTACTCTCTGGTATATGGTATGGAGGTTGTCCTGCCTATTGAGGTCCTGATCCCTTCTTTGAGAATCATGAAGGATGCGGGTTTAAATGAAGACGATTGGATCCAGACTCGACTTGATCAGCTAAATCTGATTGATGAGAAAAGGCTTACTACTGTCTGTCATGGTCAAATGTATCAAAAACGGATGATCAAGGCTTTCAACAAAAAGGTCAGACGCCAAGTATATCATGTCGGGGATCTAGTGATCAAGCGCATCATAATGCTGCAAGGTGATCCCAGGGGCAAATGGACTCCCACATATGAAGGGCCATTTGTGATCAAAAGCATATTTTCAGGGGGATCCATGATCTTGACCACCATGGATGATGACGACCTTCCTCACCCTATTAATGCGGACATACTGAAAAGATACTACGCATGAATAAAGACCCTCTAGGTTAACTGGCCTAGGAAAAAATAATGGCATCCCGACGAACCAAAAGGGCTCGGGCAAAAGTTAGGGATGAAAACAAAAAAATATTTGTACACCTGAAAAGTCGAAAACCTGAAAAGGCGACTTGGGCAAAAAAGGGTATCCCGGTGGACTGAAAACCCGAAAGGGCGGTCCAGGAAAAAGTTAGGGATTCGAAGCGTATCACTATGTCCCACTGGATCACCTTGCGACCAGACTTCAGTATCAACTATCAAGCTCAAACGGCACCGATCAATCCAATCAGCTTCGGACAAGTAGCAAAGTGATGAGACGCTTGAAGACATAGCGACAATAGCAGAATTAAAACTCAATGGGATTATTACACATAGCTGTTTTCTTCTCTTTGTACACTACTTTATATAGTCTTCACTCTCACAATGGCGTTCTCCTACTAGAACGTCAGTCTCTTTGTACAAAATTCCTGTTATAGGCAAACTTCATAAATCAATATAAATCATTTCTTTGGAAGTACAAAACTGTTTGTTTTTTTTATCTCTTTCCTGTTTTGTTATGAAAAAACGTCCAATGACTTATTCTTGACATATGCATTTGAATATGATTGTTATTCATAAATATTTGCATAAGAAACAGAAAGACAATTGCTCATGACTTTAAGGAACGGGGTAAAGTCTAAAAAACCATTTCAATCCCGATAAGTAACTCCTTCCAGCAGGTATAGGGGCAGAGGCAGTTTTGAAACGAAATCACCATTACATATGGCCCTGTGGCGTCTATGTTCCCCACAAAGTAGAAACAACCAAAGTTTAAATCTCTCCTTCCCTAAGCAGGAATTACTTTCTCGAGTAAAGTTCCTTCAGAGAGATGAAATATGTATTCCCCAGCCGAGTTGTATAATCCAACAGTTATAAAACCTCCTCCCGAGTAGAGTTTATTTCTCTAACTATGGAAGTCCATTCCCCAACAGTGTTTATTTCTCTACAACAGAAGAATCTTCCAATAACACATCTCCCTCCAGAGTTTATTCTCAAGCAGAGACAATCCCCGACAGAATATCCTCAGACAGAAAGAGGAAATCCCCAGCGAATCATCTATGTTCATCATCCCCGGCAAAAATGAAGAATTCATCCTCCCAAGACTCTTCGGCAGCAGTCTGGGATTTACTTTCCCAGACTAAGAAACATCACAATAGCATTCCAAATTTATACATCATGGCATGCGCATACACATCACATATAGCACAATCTCATTTATTTTGAGAACATCATTACACAATACATTTCATACATCATGACATTGCATACGACTAACTCTTCACCTTTTCAGGAAAGATCAAGTCAACGGATACTTTTGACTACTTACATGACCCGGCAGTCTTCTCAAAGGCTATGTCTGACGAAGGGCTATTTCAGCATCTTCCTCCAAAAGATTTTCTCAAAAGACCTTCTCTGGTTTAGTTAGATCGACACTAAGATCTCTCTGATTTATATTCCAGTTGAAGATACTCCAAGACTTTTGTCTGGTTCTGTTGAACCGATACTAAGATTCTTCTTATTTCTATTCTAGCCAAAGCTAACAAAAGACCTTCTCTGGGTCAGTCAGATCAACACTAAGATCTCTCTGATTACTATTCCAGTTGAAGATATTCCAAGACTTTTGTATGGGTTAGCCGAATCGATACTAAGATTCTACTGATTACTATTCCAGTCGAAGTTATAATCCAAGACCTTCTCTAGGTCAGTCAGATCAACACTAGGGTCTCTTTGATTTCCATTCCAGTTGAAGATATTCCAAAACTTTCGTCTGTTTAAGTTAAATCGATACTAAGATTTTTCTGATTTCCATTCCAGACAAAGTTAATTTAAGACCTTCCTTTGGTTCAACTAAATCGATACTAAGATTTTCTTGATCTCTATTCCAGTGGAAGACAACTCAAGCCCTTTCTCTGGTTCAGTTAAATCGACACTAAGATTTTTTTTATTTCTATTCCAGCTAAAGAAACTGTTAAGCCTGGACACGACTAGATAACAACCCAAGTCACTGAGCCTGGATTCCGACAAGACAACAGTTTAAGAAACTGCAAAGCCTAGAGTATGACCAGATAACAGTTTAATCTCATTTCCACAGTAAGTTATTGTGAAGCCTGGAATACGACCAGATAGCGGTCAGCCTTATTATCCTCAGCAAGTCATTGTGAAGCCTGGATCCTGATCAGGTAGCAGCTCACTTCCGTCTCTTCAATCAAGAGATGACTCCCCAGTAGAGTAGTGGACAACTGAAGCTCCTAAACTCTATTTCCCAAACAGAGACCAACATTCCTCAACGGAGTCGTCCTCATCAACAGGAACAAGAATCCCCACAAAGGAATATCTCACGAAATCAACATTGTTCTCTATATGGCATCTTTAAGCCCATCTCCGACGAATCTCCGCCATATTCTCTAGATGGCATCTTTAAGCCCATCTCTGAAATCCTTCTTTCTACTTTCTCAAATGGCATCTGTAATTCCATTCCCGACAATTATCCACCAACAGTGTCGCTTCAGACGAGTGCAAATTTCTGGGCACTCTAGTGTTCAATCATCTTCCACCTTCAGATCACGAAAGGCAGACCATCCAATCTACATCCTCAGGTTTAAGAAGATTGAACAGGGGCAGCTGTTGTACCCCAAAAAATACAAGACACAAATCAAATCTTATCTCACTCAATCTTCAAGATTTAATTCAGTTTTGTTAACCTAATTCGTTCTACTATATATGCATAGCATTTCCAGACCACAAAAAAGAGATTTGGCCATGTGGAATTGAGAGAAAAAACTCAAATTTTTGACAAGAAAGTGGTGATCGGATTTTTGTCTACAAGGAGATTCAAGGACTTTCAAGGCTAGCTATCAATTCCTGGCAGTATTTGGGAGCTATCTGGACCATTACCATGCCTCAACACACCCAGAAACGCCCCATACCAGTACCACAATTTGCCTCTTTTCTTGAATTTGATTTTGACTATACACGCATGATAAATGAATTCTAAATATATATTCATGTTTATATAATCATTTAGAACATGTTTGCATAATTAACTGTGTTTTTTATGCATATCTGACTGAATGCCATTGTTAGGGTTTTAAGGTTCTTTTTAGGGTTTTTCGTTTCAGGCAAAATCAGGGAAAAAGATGAGTACCATTGTACTCACGAGATCAAACCCAGTTAATCTGTATTCTTGGATTAAATTTTTATTGTGTGATTATGATTTTTGAGATATGTAAGTTTATAGCTATAGCACATGTCTGTAGGTAAAAACCCCTTGCCTAAAACGACAGTTCAGCGAAGAAGATGAAGGTGTGTCAAAACATGATTGGCTAGTTTGAATGGCGCGCGCTTTTTATTTATCACTACTGACCATTATTAAATATAATATATTGTCTTTATATTATTCAACGAATGAAACGTTGACTCAGTGGTATAGGCGAAGGGTTTTCAAAGCACACGTGTAGGAGGTCAGGGGTTCAATCACTGCCTCCTACATAATCTTTTTCTCAATAGTTCCTTGCAGATCCAGTGGTTCCACACCAAGCACGCTCATCATACTCCTCCAGATCCATCACCCTTTGATCATCTGCGCCCAAATCAAACGCTTCCAATGAAGCTCCCCATGATGGACTCTCCTAGCGCAGCCACACTGAATCGCACGCAGCTATGGGCCACAGAAGATTGGGCTTTGGACAGAATTTCAGCATGCAATCCTCCAATTTGGATTTACACCCCTCAGGCTCATTCTTTTCTCTTTTATTTAATTCTCTTTGGTTATCTAATTATTTCAATTGTTTTTTATTTCAAATCATTTTTTAATCAGGAAATAATCACAAAAAAAATAGGACTTAGTTTTTTTATTAAATTAATTTTTTGCAAATTAATTAATTTCATCAACTTTAATTGATTTTTCATTAATTAAAATTAATTAGGAAAAATTAGGTCAAAATTCCATTCTTTTTTCATAAAATCCCAAAAATATTTTTAATAATCAAATTAAATTTTTTAGGGTTTTTGAACTTTTATCCAGTTAATTCTCGCACGTCATTATTTTGTCGTATGATTATTTTTATTATTGATGTATCTGCGCCCGAGTTTGTAATAACTTAATTAGGGTTTTATTTCCGCACTTTACTTTCAGTAATTATTTATGTATCTGCACCAAAGCCTTGTAATAGCGTAGGACCTTTATTTCTCGCTTTTATATTTTATATGCTTGTATATAATTTCTAGTAACCTAGGCATGTATGATTAATCAATCATTCAGTAGATCACTGAATTGCAAGATAAATATCTGAAAAAACACACCGTTGCACACTTGCACCCTTAGGGTATACCTCACTCGGTTGCCTTCGAATTACAGTCACAATTCTCGAAACGTGAGAATTCTTAGTGGTTGTCCTTCAGTCTAGAGATCACTCGTCCCTCGATGACCCTCTCGACTATTGCCTCGGTATAAAAGTGATCTTAGGGCTTTAGGACAATTACTAAGAGATCTTGCTCTGTTGCCTTAGTGATCGTACGTCCCTTTTGATAGTCCCTCAAACATCCAACGACTAGGGCTACCTACTCACTAATAGTAGGATAGCACTGTCTAAAGTATAGGAGGAAAAGAATAAACTTTTTTCGAGTAGGTAGATAACTGTTAGGTACTTGCTCAAACAATTCTTTTTACACACCACACTTTCAAACACTTTTCAAACAAAGTTTTCAAAACGCTTTATCACACTCTTGAGGACTGATACAAGGGTTATCATAAAGCGAATCGTCGCACAAAGGCATTTTCAAACAAAAACTTTTTCACACAAACACGAAAGCAATTTTCAAAAATGAGCAAGTACCTAAGATCCCGTAGAAAACTACGAATGGAAAGGGTGCTAACACCTTCCCTTTCCATAATCTACCCCCTTACTCAGAAAATCTCGAAAAAGGTCTTTTTATGTTCTTTTCACCCTTTCCTTTGTTGGATAAAAGAAAAGTCGGCGGCGACTCTTGCTTATCGCGACATTTGCGAATAGAAAATGCAAACCAGTATTAGCAGTCGGTTCTGCCATCGTATCACATATTGTATATAGGGAAAGATGATGGATTGTGTGATCTAGAAAGCAACAACAAGTTTTTTGTTTTATTGGTAAAAGATACGCAAGTTACTTTTTGATGTTGTATCCGAGAATACTCGAAAAATGTATTTCAATTTCATGATGTAGGTTTATCTTCAAGAGACATACTCAACGACACCGAAGAAGAAATTGATCAATCTGAATCGGTGAAACTTGAGGAAGAGAAAGATAACTAGCATGAAAAGGATAAAGATGAAAGTTCAATCAAAATGAATGATTATCAAGTCAATGACCTTCTTGGCTTCGTCACAAGTTATACTTTTGGGTACTTTGTCAAAGTGTAAAGTGGTAAGATCATGTTGTTCTAAAACCTTTGTGGCACACTTTACATTTGGTGCAACCTTCTTTCGAGAGTTTCGTGTGAAATACAAGTGAATCCTACTTCATATTGTACGATGAGGTAGTATCAATTTAACTTTCGCTTTGTTAGTAAGTTCTCTCTTTTACTTGTTTATTTCTCTAAATACATGACATACTTGGTGTATGGTATATATATATATATATATATATATATATATATATATATATATATATATATATATATATATATATATATATATATATATATATATATATATATATATATATATATATATATATATATATATATATATATATATATATATATATATATATATATTATGAGTACTCATTTGCAACATAATTCTTAATTGATAATGATAGTGACTTATCAATTTATATACTTGAAATAACCTCATTATATTATATTTTCATGTAGTTCTTATAAACACTTATATGTACATAACCATATTTAGCTTCATTAAACATCAAGCATAACACATTTGACATTATATCATATTTGATTTTACTAACACGTAACTTGTCAAAGAGTTCTCTAAGTTTATGCAGGGAGTGTTTGAAATGAGTCTTATGGGAAGTTGAATTACCTTCGTGATTGTTGTACCCCAAAATTTGCCCTCCCATATTCTCTAAGATTTGTCAAGTCAAGGTTATAAAATTCCCCAAGGGTTGTGCAGCTCAACTGTCTCCTATACAGTCAAAACTAGGGTTTGAGTTCTGATCAAGAATTGAGAGTTTTCAAAGACCCAATCAAGTCTCATATGCCCACAAAGATGGTCAAGGATCCTCATATCAAGTTTCAAGGCATTCAGCTCAAAATTGCACAGTCAAAACCCTAGATTGCACTACAGTCAACTGTAGGGGCAAAATGGTCATTTGACAGTCAAAAGTTCAAATTTTTGGTCAACATATCATTTTGAAGCCACAAACATCATTTGATCAATGCTTGATCATGATTCTCAAAGTTTGGCTCAGAAATCATCAAAGATGCAAAAGTTGCTATATTTGGACAGTTGAAAAAGTCAACTGAAATTGACCAGGGCATAACTTTCACATGGATTATCAGAAAAATTCCATCCAAAGCTCATTTTGAAGAGAAAGACATTTCCTACAACTCATCTTCATACTTAAAATCCAAGAAATGCTCTCACAAAAAGTTATAAATTTCAACATTATAGGTCATTTTCAAAAGTCAACAAAAAGGGACTTTAAGTCAAAGGCCATAACTTGAGATTGGTAAATCAAAATGACATGGGACCAAAGGCATTGGTTAGAGGACTCAAAGACCTTTCCAAAATGTCCAAGAACATGTGAAAAGCTTATAAATTGAGCAAGTTATGCCTTGTGGAAGTTGGGAACTTTTTGGGAATTTTGAAAAGTCAACAATGGTTCAAATGACCTAAAAATGCAAATGGGCCCATTTTTCTTCCATGATCCATCATTCCAAGCCTATGCACGACCATTTGGCCCAAAGGGAAGTATTTTCTCAATTTTTAATTATTTATTTGAATTTATATTAATATTAATTCATTTAAATTATTTAAATATGTGAAAAATATAAACTTGACCTAAAAAAATCTTTTTGTGCACATTCTACTCTCAAGATTTCGTGTACAATTAAATATGGCAAGTTTTGGTGTGATTGGAGCATGATTGAACCAAATTACATGTGAAAAAGATTCAAAAAAAGATTTTACAAAATCAAATATGCAAAACATTGAATTCATGAGATTTTGTGCAAATTTGTTGACCTAGCATGCTCACTATATGATCAGGAATCAACCCTAATGGCCATGACACAAAAAGCTGCGCATAAGAATACTATACAAACTTGAAAAATTGTCCATAAAGTCAAGAACTGAAAAGCATTCAAGAGGTGGTTTTAAGCCCTAACATTCATCCAAAAAGCTTCCTCGTGGACTCTTGAGCACATTCCAATCAGAAATCATCACCAAAGCTCCAAAAATTGGTAGATAAAACTCAGACTGTACCTCAAAATTTCTGAAATCGTGCATCATAATTTAAGCATCATTTGCACTTTTTGTTTGTTGATCCATGTTTGTTATGAAATTCTGAGACTAACCATCATATTTAATTGAGTTTTCGTGCGCCATATACAGATTTGCCATTATTGTGTTCTAGGGTTTTCACGAGCTTTGATTTGGGCATTTCGTAATACTGTAAAATTGAGACTCATCAGTACCATGACCAAAACCAGCGCGATTGGACGATCATTCTACAACCCTCGCGCCTAATTTATATGCAATGAGGGGCTATTCGCTATTCTTGGATTAGGCTTGTTTTGAGGGGGTTCAAAACCCCCGTTAAACGTTTTCTATTTTTTCAGGGAAACAAAGCAACGAAGACGAAGATGTCGTGTCACATGGGGATAGGTCAATTCAAAATCTCGCGCGCGTTTCAAAGAGCACTAACCTTTTTCTTTTATAATAATTATTGACCATTATATATTAATTGAAACTCAAGTGCTTTAGTGGCAGGCGTATTCCATTGCATTGTCCAAGACCTGGGTTCGAGTCCCAGGTCTGTGTAAATCTCATACTATTTTTCAATACTAGTTCCTATGCAGCACTTCCATTGCAAGATCTTCATGCACGCCCAGAAATCACCATCCACGCATCCCACCAATTCAAATCAAAGGCTTGGATATAAGGAACATGCTAGGTCCAGGTCAACGCTGGCACACAAAATTGGAAAAGTCAAACGGGTTTCAAGCCATTGGGCCAGAAATGCTAGGCCTATACCTCCTGAATTGGGGTCTACCCCCCCCTGGTTTGCTAATTTTATTTTTCTTATATCTTTTTAATTATTATTTTATTTGTTTTGTTGTTTTAATTCAATAATTATTTATTTATTTTTTACAAAATACAAAAACATCATAAAATCAGAAAAGGCAAAAAAAATATAATATTTATTTATTTCAATTATTTTTTGTATAAACTAATATGTAAATTATTTAGTTTAATTAGGTTTTTAACTTTAATTCCTTTTAATAAAAATCCAAAAAATACAGAATTAGGTTAATTGATAATTTTTATACCTTTTTAATTTTCTTTTTTCTTATCACAATATTACTTATTTATTTATTTATTTTTATAATCAAATGTACATAAATAAATTAGGATTTAAATTAGGTTAAATTTCAATATCTTTCATAATAAACTTAAAAAACATTAGAATTAGGGTTTAGCATTTCATTTTAGTTTTAATTAATTCTTTTTCTTTTAAATCTTAAAAAACACAAAAATGCCCAAAACATTTAATTTTTCATTTTTTATTTTAATTCCTTATTAAAGTTAATCTTTTTGCAAAAAGGGTCCAACGCCCATTGTCTTTAATTATTTAATTTGCGCATTTATTTTATGTCATTTATTATAATTTTGTATCTCTCCCAAAGCATTGTAATTTAAATTTCTCGCACTTTTATTGCTTTATTTATTTTCCGCTAAATCGGGTCCGGTTTAATTTTGGTGATGTGGACCCGCGCCATTTGTAATAGCCTTAGATTTACTTTCCCGCAAACTTTATAACTGTTAAAAAGCATGCAAGAATGAATGTCTTAACTAAAATCAAGCGTAGAACACAAATAAACATGACAAGACAAATAACTGAAACCTGACACACAATTCGCACACACCACCCCTAGGGTACGCCTCACTGTTGCCTTTCGAAAGGTGATCGTCGAGTAGAGGACGTCTTAGTAAGTCCTCATGATCCGGGAACCTGGCATGAGGGTAGCTTCTAAGGTGTCTTCCCATTGCTCTGGTGATCACCACGTCCCTAAAACTCGAATTGACCCGAACACCTCCAACGGTGGTGCTACCTACCTCTCAATGGTGGGATGGCACTACTTTTAAGGACATCTACACAGACGAATTCCTTAGGGTAGGTAGGTTCTCAAGGATACTTGCTCTAATCTCAAAATAAACTCAAAAACATCTTTTCACAAACACTTTTCAAAAGCTTTCAAAGCAAATTTTTCAAACACTCTGACGTATGAGTCAAACTGAAATTTTTCAAAGAAACTTTTTAAAACCCACATTGAAAAGCAAACAAACAATTTTGAAAACACGTTGAGCAAGTATCTAAGAGCCCATGGATAACCATGGATAGAAAGGGTGCTAACACCTTCCCTTTCTATAATCTACCTCCCGAACCGAGAGCAATCTCTTTAAGGAATTTTTCTGTGCTTTTGTCCTTTCCATTTGGAGAAAATAAAAGACGGTGGCGACTCTTGCTTCCGCGACATTTTGCGAACCAGCGTTAAACAGTCAGTTCCAGATCCACCGATCACAGAACTGGCGACTCTGCTGGGGACAAAACTTAAAGTGAGGTGTACCTTAGGGCTAGGTCATAACTGTGTTTTCACTTGTATTGTTTTGCTTGCTTTACTATTGTGGGTTGCATCGGAGATACATAGATCCTAACCCGGATCTGGGGAATACCCTGTTTAGGTAGCATAAGCTGTGAGGGACCTGTCCGGCGTAGACCGACACAGGTGAAGCAGTGGCTACGTTGGTGTGGCACCTTAGTCTGTACCGATATCCCTTGTGTTGCAACGAGGAGAATATGGGTCTTCTAAGGAGTCATTAAGCACCAACAACCTTAGAACCTTAATTGACACAACTTGGCCTTTAGAACAGTAGCAGTATGCTACGCCCATTGAGGCTAAACTCTCGTGATGGTTCTGGCCGCAAGAAAAGATTGCGATGCTGGAGTTATGACCGATTGAGGGTAGTCGATGATATTGGGATCCTCTAAGAACCCGGTTACTTCTAATAGGACAGGTTGAGCCCACCAACTTCAAGAGGGTACTACCCAGACCCCATGCTGGCCTAAACCTAAGGGCTCTCTCTTGTGTGACTTGTGTGCCTTCGTACTTGACTATCTGCATACTGGTGACCTAACACTTGTTTCTTGCAGGTTTTGTTTCAGTCCTTAATTAGGACTCATGACAGGGTTACCTACATTACCCCATGCATCATGACATCATACCATTGCATACATCCTAACCTATTTCAAGGACCACAAGGGCTTGTGATGCAGGTCATGGTGAATCAACTGTCCCAGCAAGGGGCAAAAGGGATTGCTTTCCCTCTAGCCAAGGCTGTCAGGGGCTATGACCCACTGGATATGGTGAGCCTTTGACCCTTGAAGAAGGGCTCTCAACAACATGAAGTACCTTCAGTCAAGTTACCGGCTTGCAACTCTAACAAGTTTCTCTGTTTACCCCGCGAGGTCCTTGAAATCATTGCATGCATGTCATACATATCATTGCATAACAGGTACCCCTTCTCTGCAGGTTACTTACCTTCTTCGCTGTTTATTTCAGCCGATCGTCATGAATCCTGAATCATCAGCTGAGCAGTCTATCAAGGCCCTCCAGGCCCAGAATGCCCAATTCCAAGGGCTAATCATGAACCTGACCCAGGGGCAGCAAGATCTGAAGGCTCTGCTCTTGAAGAAGGAAAAGAAGAAGAAGAGGACTGTCTTGTTCAGCCCTAGACGCAGATCTGGGAATACACCGCAGGTCGAAACTGAGAGGACAACTCCATCTGTGAGGGAAAGCAGTCACCATGAGAGAGAGGTGCCTAGTCCAGTGGTCTCCGACAACGAGATAGATTTCAACGACGAACAATACCCTCCGGCTGAGGATAAGTACAAACAGTTGGAAGACCGGCTCAGTGCTATAGAGATACAAAAAGTGCCTGGCCTGGACTTTGAGGATCTAGGTCTGTCTTCTGGGGTAGTGATCCCGCACAAGTTTAAGGCACCTGCCTTTTCAAAGTACGACGGGGCATCCTGTCCTAAGTTGCATCTCAGGGCTTACACAAGGAGGATCCAGCCCTATACAGCTGACAAAAACTTATGGATCCATTTCTTCCAAGAGAGTCTTTCAGGGACTCAGCTCGAGTGGTTTTATCAATTGAATGGAGCCAACGTCCGTACCTGGGAAGACTTAGCCACTGCTTTCTACAAGCATTACCAGTACAATGCCGACCTTGCTCCCACACGCACTCAGCTTCAGGGAATGTCTATAGGTGCAGGCGAAGGTTTCAAAGAGTATGCACAGAAATGGAGAGACCTTGCTGGAAGGGTACAACCTTCATTAACTGACCGGGAACTCGTTGACATGTTCTTGGGAACCCTGTCTGGGCCATTCTTCAACCACCTGGTTGGTAACTCATCTGCTGGATTTACCGACCTCATCCTGACCGGCGAAAGAATTGAAGCTGGTATCAAGAGTGGGAAAATTCAAGAGGCCACACCTTCTGACCCTCACAAAAATCCTTACACGGGAAAGAGGGAATCTAATGCTGTATACGGTCAAAAGAGTCGCCGTGATCAACATGCAGGGGCAGTCATGATCTCTGGTTCTGCACCACGCCGCCAACCACAGAGGGGAAACCAGCAAAGGCCGGACGGGCCTAAAAGGCAGTTCACCAACATTAACATGCCATGGTCGCAAGCACTGCAACATATGCTGAAGATGAACCTGATCGCGGTAATCAACCCTCCTGCCAATCCTAAGACCTCCTCTCCTAGCTACAATCCAGAAGCCAGATGCGCTTATCATTCTGATAGCCCGGGGCACGATACTGAGGACTGTTGGGCACTAAAGTACAAGATTCAGAACATGATCGACGCCAAAGAGATCGAGTTCGAGCCTGCCGAGACTCCCAACGTGATCACTGCTCCATTGCCCAAACATGGCTAGGATTGAGAAATTTTTTGTTCATTTGAATTCAAGTTGTATTTCTCCTTTCTTGCTCAGATAAACAATTATTATGTTAAACTTTTTATTTCATGAATGCATTACACATGTCTGTCTTGATTTAATTATGTTTACTACGCTTAAAACTGCTTTCATATTTTTGCGATGATCAACTCTTAACTGAAAATTCTAAACCTCTTGAGGGAGGATGACGAAAACGATACCACAATTTACAGTATGCTTTTGAACAGACCCCGCTGATGAGGTACAGGCATTGTTTCAATCCCTAAACACTGGAGTTATAAGGATGATAATCCCTCGTCAACCCCTCTGAGCCAAAGAAGTAGGAGTTTTTCTTTTCGAAAATTAAAACCCTTTATCATAACCTGGGGCAGGGTAGTCTCTCAGTTGATCCAAGTGCATAACGAATGGCACCAAAGGAGTCCTTACAAAGCAAAAGACAGTGATGGTTCTGAATAAATCACAAGGACAGGCAGTCATTATCTCAAAAAATGAAAAAACCATTAAGTCAAAACCCATGAAGGAGACTTACAAAACTGGGGCATCCCGCTGACTGTAATTCCAAAAAAAAGGAAACAGTTCAGGCAAAAAAAGAAAGGGATAACAAAAATCAAAAAGAAAGAGGTTCTACAAACCCTCAACAAAAAAAGAAATGACTGCCCATTCAAAATAAATCATCATCATCTGAACCATTATTGGAACATCAAAGCAAAGACTCAAACAAGGTCTAACGTATGATCAACTGAGTTTAGGTTTGGAGAACATCACGAAGAGCGGGTGGGTACAAATAATTTGAGCCTTTATCCTTTGTTTCTTAAACCGTGAACCAGGCCACGATATAACCCTTAAAAGTCCTAGCTGAAGCATGGGTTAGTTCGAAAGCATACTGTTACGAAGGTATCCTGACTACTGAAGGTTTGCTGTAAAATATTGAGTTGACATCGCACTGTATTACAAAAAATGCATTTTCAAAATTCAAGACAGACATAGACTTTTGCATTCTTAAAATAACCTTGTTTGCATATGACTATTTGTTTGAACAGCAGGGAAATTCGCACGATGAACACCTTGTGAACAGAAGTACCTCCAATCAAGGGGCACAGTAGGAGCATTGCCCATTACCTGGGGCATGGCAAAATACTTCCAACAGGGGCAACTCCCTACATTCTGAGAGCGTGGACATAGTCGAAAAATACTACGCACAATCAAAGACCCGCTAGGTTGACACACCTAGGCAAAAATAAGGGCTTCCCGGCGAACCAAAAGGGTTCGGGCAAAATGAAGGGATGAAATGACAAAAAAACATGTACACCCGGCAAGTCGAAAACCTGAAAAGGCGGCTTGGGCAAAAATGGGTATCCCGGTGGACTGAAAACCCGAAAGGGCGGTTCAGGCAAAAGTTAGGGATCAAAGCATACGACTATGTTCCGGTATCTCGTCACCTGCCTACCCGAAGATTTGTCAATCACCCACACAGGTATCCTCTTCCCTCACCTCCGAAGCAGGGGCAATAATGAGTTATCCAGGCGATCCAATTGCTCTGTCAACCAAAGTACAAAGGACAGATCAACATAAGGATGATTACCATCTACCTTTACAAATTCCAGATCGTGGGCTAGCGTCCGAGACCAAACAGGACAATCATCCACTTGATCAAAATCATGCAACCCAACACCGGTTTCTTCTCAACCTTCAGACAAAGTCATACACAGACTCCTCCTCCATAAGATGACCTAACCCCGGTTCATCAAGAAGTTTTTACACAAACTTATCCAAGTAACCTAACCCCGGTTCCTCCTGAAGTCTTACATGGACCTATCTCAAGATGACCCAACCCCGGTTCATCAAGAAGTTTTTACACAAACTTATCCAGGTAACCTAACCCCGGTTCCTCCAGAAGTCTTACATGGATTTAGCTCAAGATGACCTAACCCCGGTTCATCAAAAAGTTTTTACACAAACTCGTCAAGTAACCTTACCCCGGTTCCTCCAGAAGTTTTTACACAAACTTATCCAAGTAACCTTACCCCGGTTCATCCAGGAGTTTTTACACAAACTTATCCCGAAGCAACCTTATCCCGGTTCATGAAGAAATCACACACGGATCTACCTCAAGGTAACCTAACCCCGGTTCCCCCAGAAGTCTCACATGGACTCGTCCCCGGTAACCTTACCCCGGTTCATCAAGAAATTTTACACGAACTTACCTCATCAAGCAACCTTACACCGGTTCTCTCTCTTCAAAATGCAGTTTTACATGGACTCGTCGCCCAGAAACCCTACACGGGATCCCCCTTTCCAAAAACGAAGTTTTACACGAACTCGTCATCCAAGTAACCCTACCCAGGTTCCTTCTCCATTTCAGATGCGGTTTTACACGAGCTCATCAGCAGGCAACCCTACATAGGTTCCCTCTTTCAACCTACAGCATCGCAGTCCAAAACTTCCCCAAAGAGTCCAGTCCAACCCAGCTTCCCCAGGAAAGTTGGAATCCATCTTCCCAAGCAGTAAGCTTATCCCCAGTAAATTCTGGAAGCTTATCCCTCGCAGAGCACGAACACGTCGTCCGGCTTTATTTAAAGAGTTATTTCCTTAACAGGATATAACTGGGTTATCCTCAGCCAAAAGCCATGGAAAGAGCGTCGTCGACAAAATCTTCTTACCCCAGCGAAGTCCGTCAACACTTCATACAACAACGGTATCCTCAGCAAGTCATTCAAGCAAAGCATCTCTATCCCCACAGAGTATTGCTTCCCAGCATGGTCGCTAGAGTATCTTTTCTCCCTGCAGAATCCTCCATTTGCCAAGATTATTCCGCAACGGAGTCATCTTCTCCTACCGGTATTCTTGCAGTTATCATCCCCAGCGGAAGCAAAATCTATTCTTCAACGTCAGCCCAGGATACAACTTCCCGGCACCCGTCAAGGATTCACTTTCCTAGACGAAAACATACATAAAACTTCACATACATCATCATAGCATGCATAACGCACTGCATCATACAAGTCTCCTTTAGGTTGAGAACATCATGGCTTGATCCATATCATGCATTGCATATGACTGACTTTTACCTTTCAGGAAAGATGCAGTTTAAAGTCTCAATCACATTTCAAGGCCTTCTCTGGTTCAGTCAGATCGACTCTAAGATCTCCCTGATACTTATCCAGTTGAAGATGTTTCAAGACCTAGACCGGTTCAGTTAAATCGACCCTAAGATTTTCCTAATGCTTATCCAGTCAAAGGCCTTCTCTGGTTCAGTCAGATCGACCCTAAGATCTCCCTGATGCTTATCCAGTTGAAGATATTCCAAGACCTTGCCCGGTTCAGTTAGATCGACTCTAAGATCTCCCTGATTCTTATCCCAGTAGAAGACACCCAAGATTTTTCTCAACGAGCGTTGTTGAAGTTAAAGTCGCCCAAGGTTCTCTTACCATTCATGCTAAGGTAGTAACCATCCCTGGTTCATTCATCAGCGTTTGAAGCTCCAGATTCAGCTCCTGTAACCAGTCAGGACACATCTATACCAAGCATCTAAAATCAGCTCCTGCAACGTGTCAGGTACTCATTTGTTCTTTTGCAGGTATGCAGGTTCTCGCTAAGGAATCTCTTACCCGATCAACATCCAGATGGCATCTATAAGCCCATCATCCTATCCAAGCGACTTCTAAATGGCATCTATAAGCCCATTCCCATCATCACTGCTACTATGTGAGCGCAAATTTCTGGGCACTCTAGTGTCCAATCATCTTCTACCCTCGGATTACGAAAGGCACGTCAGCCAATCTGCATCCTCAGGTCTAAGAAGATTGAACAGGGGCAACTGTTGTACCCCAAAATTTGCCCTCCCATATTCTCTAAGATTTGTCAAGTCAAGGTTATAAAATTCCCCAAGGGTTGTGCAGCTCAACTGTCTCCTATACAGTCAAAACTAAGGTTTGAGTTCTGATCAAGAATTGAGAGTTTTCAAAGACCCAATCAAGTCTCATATGCCCACAAAGATGGTCAAGGATCCTCATATCAAGTTTCAAGGCATTCAGCTCAAAATTGCACAGTCAAAACCCTAGATTGCACTACAGTCAACTGTAGGGGCAAAATGGTCATTTGATAGTCAAAAGTTCAAATTTTTGGTCAACATATCATTTTGAAGCCACAAACATCATTTGATCAATGCTTGATCATGATTCTCAAAGTTTGGCTCAGAAATCATCAAAGATGCAAAAGTTGCTATATTTGGACAGCTGAAAAAGTCAACTGAAATTGACCAGAGCATAACTTTCACATGGATTATCAGAAAAATTCCATCCAAAGCTCATTTTGAAGAGAAAGACATTTCCTACAACTCATCTTCATACTTCAAATCCAAGAAATGCTCTCACAAAAAGTTATCAATTTCAACATTATAGGTCATTTTCAAAAGTCAACAAAAAGGGACTTTAAGTCAAAGGCCATAATTTGAGATTGGTAAATCAAAATGACATGGGACCAAAGGCATTGGTTAGAGGACTCAAAGACCTTTCCAAAATGTCCAAGAACATGTGAAAAGCTTAAAAATTGAGCAAGTTATGCCTTGTGGAAGTTGGGAAATTTTTGGGAATTTTGAAAAGTCAACAATGGTTCAAATGACCTAAAAATGCAAATGGGCCCATTTTTCTTCCATGATCCATCATTCCAAGCCTATGCACGACCATTTGGCCCAAAGGGAAGTATTTTCTCAATTTTTAATTATTTATTTGAATTTATATTAATATTAATTCATTTAAATTATTTAAATATGTGAAAAATATAAACTTGACCTAAAAAAATCTTTTTGTGCACATTCTACTCTCAAGATTTCGTGTACAATTAAATATGGCAAATTTTGGTGTGATTGGAGCATGATTGAACCAAATTACATGTGAAAAAGATTCAAAAAAAGATTTTACAAAATCAAATATGCAAAACATTGAATTCATGAGATTTTGTGCAAATTTGTTGACCTAGCATGCTCACTATATGATCAGGAATCAACCCTAATGGCCATGACACAAAAAGCTGCGCATAAGAATACTATACAAACTTGAAAAATTGTCCATAAAGTCAAGAACTGAAAAGCATTCAAGAGGTGGTTTTAAGCCCTAACATTCATCCAAAAAGCTTCCTCGTGGACTCTTGAGCACATTCCAATCAGAAATCATCACCAAAGCTCCAAAAATTGGTAGATAAAACTCAGACTGTACCTCAAAATTTCTGAAATCGTGCATCATAATTTAAGCATCATTTGCACTTTTTGTTTGTTGATCCATGTTTGTTATGAAATTCTGAGACTAACCATCATATTTAATTGAGTTTTCGTGCGCCATATACAGATTTGCCATTATTGTGTTCTAGGGTTTTCACGAGCTTTGATTTGGGCATTTCGTAATACTGTAAAATTGAGACTCATCAGTACCATGACCAAAACCAGCGCGATTGGACGATCATTCTACAACCCTCGCGCCTAATTTATATGCAATGAGGGGCTATTCGCTATTCTTGGATTAGGCTTGTTTTGAGGGGGTTCAAAACCCCCGTTAAGCGTTTTCTATTTTTTCAGGGAAACAAAGCAACGAAGACGAAGATGTCGTGTCACATGGGGATAGGTCAATTCAAAATCTCGCGCGCGTTTCAAAGAGCACTAACCTTTTTCTTTTATAATAATTATTGACCATTATATATTAATTGAAACTCAAGTGCTTCAGTGGCAGGCGTATTCCATTGCATTGTCCAAGACCTGGGTTCGAGTCCCAGGTCTGTGTAAATCTCATACTATTTTTCAATACTAGTTCCTATGCAGCACTTCCATTGCAAGATCTTCATGCACGCCCAGAAATCACCATCCACGCGTCCCACCAATTCAAATCAAAGGCTTGGATATAAGGAACATGCTAGGTCCAGGTCAACGCTGGCACACAAAATTGGAAAAGTCAAACGGGTTTCAAGCCATTGGGCCAGAAATGCTAGGCCTATACCTCCTGAATTGGGGTCTACCCCCCCCCCCTGGTTTGCTAATTTTATTTTTCTTATATCTTTTTAATTATTATTTTATTTGTTTTGTTGTTTTAATTCAATAATTATTTTTTTTTTTTTACAAAATACAAAAACATCATAAAATCAGAAAAGGCAAAAAAAATATAATATTTATTTATTTCAATTATTTTTTGTATAAACTAATATGTAAATTATTTAGTTTAATTAGGTTTTTAACTTTAATTCCTTTTAATAAAAATCCAAAAAATACAGAATTAGGTTAATTGATAATTTTTATACCTTTTTAATTTTCTTTTTTCTTATCACAATATTACTTATTTATTTATTTATTTTTATAATCAAATGTACATAAATAAATTAGGATTTAAATTAGGTTAAATTTCAATATCTTTCATAATAAACTTAAAAAACATTAGAATTAGGGTTTAGCATTTCATTTTAGTTTTAATTAATTCTTTTTCTTTTAAATCTTAAAAAACACAAAAATGCCCAAAACATTTAATTTTTCATTTTTTATTTTAATTCCTTATTAAAGTTAATCTTTTTGCAAAAAGGGTCCAACGCCCATTGTCTTTAATTATTTAATTTGCGCATTTATTTTATGTCATTTATTATAATTTTGTATCTCTCCCAAAGCATTGTAATTTAAATTTCTCGCACTTTTATTGCTTTATTTATTTTCCGCTAAATCGGGTCCGGTTTAATTTTGGTGATGTGGACCCGCGCCATTTGTAATAGCCTTAGATTTACTTTCCCGCAAACTTTATAACTGTTAAAAAGCATGCAAGAATGAATGTCTTAACTAAAATCAAGCGTAGAACACAAATAAACATGACAAGACAAATAACTGAAACCTGACACACAATTCGCACACACCACCCCTAGGGTACGCCTCACTGTTGCCTTTCAAAAGGTGATCGTCGAGTAGAGGACGTCTTAGTAAGTCCTCATGATCCGGGAACCTGGCATGAGGGTAGCTTCTAAGGTGTCTTCCCATTGCTCTGGTGATCACCACGTCCCTAAAACTCGAATTGACCCGAACACCTCCAACGGTGGTGCTACCTACCTCTCAATGGTGGGATGGCACTACTTTTAAGGACATCTACACAGACGAATTCCTTAGGGTAGGTAGGTTCTCAAGGATACTTGCTCTAATCTCAAAATAAACTCAAAAACATCTTTTCACAAACACTTTTCAAAAGCTTTCAAAGCAAATTTTTCAAACACTCTGACGTATGAGTCGAACTGAAATTTTTCAAAGAAACTTTTTAAAACCCACATTGAAAAGCAAACAAACAATTTTGAAAACACGTTGAGCAAGTATCTAAGAGCCCATGGATAACCATGGATAGAAAGGGTGCTAACACCTTCCCTTTCTATAATCTACCTCCCGAACCGAGAGCAATCTCTTTAAGGAATTTTTCTGTGCTTTTGTCCTTTCCATTTGGAGAAAATAAAAGACGGTGGCGACTCTTGCTTCCGCGACATTTTGCGAACCAGCGTTAAACAGTCAGTTCCAGATCCACCGATCACAGTGATCATGTAGAAAGTTAGGGGATTATTAATGTCTCCAATGTTGCTTTCTTTATTATTATGCTTGCACTTTTATACTTTTTCTCTAACAATTCGTTTGAGTATTTTATGTCATGTGAGTGCAACTTCCATTACATCAAGAGTGAGATAATATTGTTCCAAATCTCTCCTTGAAAGTAAGAAGTTTCTTAGTACATATTTTAGTTGATGAAAAATACTTGTTATATATATATATATATATATATATATATATATATATATATATATATATATATATATATATATATATATATATATATATATATATATATATATATATATGCTTATAATGACTTTATGTATTAATTCTTTCACATTTGTATAAGTTTGTTCTTGTATGTACAAGTATGTGTTTCTTTTATAATTTCTTGCATTTGTGCATGAGTTGAATGTGAGCATGTTAATTGCATGTACTGTTTATGTTGTAAATGAGTCATATTTTATGGAAACAATTTGATTTTGGATTGAGTAGTGACATTTTTTTGTCACTATGTTAGGCACATGCGCGTGCGGCATGTGGAGTTCCATTGTGTTGTGTTACAAAATTGTGACGCTATAGAAGCAACTTAACTAGCTTGCTCTTGCATCGCATTCATTATTATTCAGGAAATTGCATTACATGTTTGGTAATGTTTTATGCTTAATATCTATTATTTTTTTCATCATTACATATATTTTGGGATATGTAATTCTATGCTCTTCTTTGCAAAAATGCTTTTGTGTGATATATTAGTATTGGTATTGGAATATGATACTTTTCACGATTTGCCTTCTTTCTTTTTGATGTTGTCAAATGTGGAGAAGAATATGTGATATGAAGATGGGAAGCACAAAATCAAGGGGAACCTTTTATAACTACATGAAATACATCTTTGCAAGTTATGTCATCATCAAAAAGGGGGAGTTTGTGAGAGCAACTTCACTATTAGATGTTTTGCATGATGTTAAAACTCAGAAAGCTAGCATTTCACTATGATGGACAATATCCTTATGTCTTGTGGAACTCCCTTTAATTAGAGATCTTAGGAATCATTTAAAACAACTTTAAAATTGGTCTTAATCATGAAAAATCATTTTTTGCACAAAATCATCACTTATGTATCGACCTGAAATTTCTATGTGTCGACACATAAATTCTGCATTTCTGCATTTTATTAAATGTTTTCGTATGTGTCGACACATATGATTTATGCCTCGACACATGTATTTCAATATTAAAGCTTTCAGCATTTCTGCTTTAAAACACATGCACATGTGTCGACACATATGATTTATGTGTCAGCATATGTACTGCATTATTAAAGCTTTTAGCCACTGTTTTGCATGTGTTGACACACAAACTTTTCAGGTCGACACATGCTATTTTGTGGGTCATTTTTTCATTTTTGTTCATTCTGAAACTATCTTCTTTTACCTAAAAAGAGTCCAACTATAAATATATCATTCATGCATCATTTCAACTTGATGATACCATAAAATTAGCCTATATTTCTTCTTCTTCTTCTTCAACCTTCCAATCTATGCATACACACAAACATTACATTGTGATAATGTTCCATTGAGGTTCTATCTAGACGAAGAATTATGGATTTCCAATTGGTTTGGGTTGAGATTTGTAGGGGTCTTCATCCGGGAAAAACCATCGGGTTTCTCCTCCAAAATCATTTGTTGAATTGGGGGTTTTCGTGCAAGATCATGCAAGAAGGAGTCGTCCATGTGAAGAATCCCTTGGAGTGTTTGAAATCTTTTCAAGGAACATTAGAATGTTTGAAATATTTTTAAGAAAGTAGCAAGAATTGGATAATAGAATCGGTGATCTTGTGTTGATAGTGTGCAATTGGATTCACTCGAGTGAAAAATCCCTTGGAGTGTTTGAAATCATTGCAAGAAACCTTGGAGTATTAGAAATCTTTTCAAGGAAGTAACTTAAGCGACGAATAGGTTGCATCTATCGATTTTGGTATTGTTGAAGCTCAAAAGAAGAGAAGGGGTTGAATCGACATCAAACGATTATGTTTTGTATAGTTGCTCTAGCACACTTCTCTTGTATTCATACTTTTGCAAAGTAAGAAAATATCTCAATTCCATATTGGAATTGGGTGAAGACGTACCTACATGCGAGGACGAAAGAAATGTGTAGACAAATACTTGTGTCTCTTTTCTTTTATCGCTTTTAGTTTATTTAATATTCTTCAATAATTTTGTCAAATAGGATTGAATCATTTATCGACCGCTAGGAATTTTACGAAACTAATTTTTTTTTATTTGTGTGTTGAGTTGCTTATAATCACTTTTGATTATAAGTTCTTTTTCATATCAACACAACACAAAGGAAAATTGTGAAACTTTAATTGCACGCCAAGTGTTTGACAAATTGTTTAGCTTGTTAAACTCAAAGGAAAATTGCAATGTTCTATCTCTTACTCTCATTTAATCTATATGTGCAGTTTGTTGAATGTGATGTTTGATTGATCAATTCATATAGAATTTTTCTTTGATTGTTAAATTTTAAATTGCTTAGTTGATTAGCTTATAATCACTTTGATTGTAAGTGTTTTTTCATATCATTTAAGCTCAAAGAAAATTATGAAAAATTGATTACGCACAACATGTTCGATAAAGTATCGAGTTATGTTTTTAATATGATTTCATTGGAAATAAGAAACTGTTGTGTTGGATATTAAATGGTTAATTGAGATATTATTATGTTGATTGATTTTATCATTATGTTAATTCCATATGGCTCGTTCATATCCGAGTTTCCAATAACTAGGTTCGTTTAGACTACTATATTGATTTAGGCCAAAAACCTTCCGCTCAATATTTTTTCAAATAAGTTTAAATAATCATTTTGAAAGGTAGTTTTTAGTTGGGGATCTATTCACCCCCTCCCCTCTAGATCTAGTGTCGTAGTCTAACACTTAGATCAAAGTTGATGAAAACTTGTTAGAGAATTGATAAGATCAAAGCCTCCTAACAACAAGTTTCAAGGGTCTTGAGTCATTGCTCAATAATCAATCATACTTGGGCTTTCAAACATAAAGTTTGGGCCACTAATGATCAATTAAAGAGGAAAAGGAAAGAGATGGATCCATTATAAATTATCAATGATGATTGAAGATTGAACTTAGGTCAAGGTTGATGAAAACTTGTTAGAGGATTGGTAAGACCAAAGCCTATTAACAACAAGCACTACAAGAAAATTAGGGTTTTACGACACAAAAATTGCAACAGTTACTTGATAATCGTCGTAACTCTAATATAGAGACGGGTTTCACGAAGGCATTCACCTACCGCCCTTATATTCTTTTTTAAATATTAAATATTACGACGGCTATCATTAAACCTCCCTAAAAATTCATTCATGATTGTCTTAAGATCCGCCCTAAATTTTACATCACGACGGTACAATAACCGTCGTCCCCTAAACCCTAGTAACACACGTTGCAACCTGAAAACTCATCAACAGTCACAATGGTGAACCAACCGTCGCCCTCTATTACTGAAAAATTATCAAACATCACGATGGTGACCTACCGCCGCCCTCCTTTTTTATTGTTTAAAGTGATTATTGATAATTCAAACGTAGCAATGGCTCTGACCGACGCTAGTTTTGGTGGAATTTTTTTATTTTCCTCCACAAGTTTGCCTTTTTATTGTTTTAATTATTTATAACAATATAATATAACAATAAAAATATAAAAGTCAAAATAAATTCATAAAACTATATAAAAATGATAAAACTAATTGAATCATAACTTAAACTAAATAAAAATGATTTATTATAGTTAAAATTAAGTTAAGAATTAAAATAAGAAATAAACTAAATAATATTTAAACAAAACTAAATAAAGTTATAACTATAAAAATAATAATAATAAAATAGATTAAAAACTAAAATAAAATATAAAATTAAAACTAGATTAAATTAAGAAAACTAAATAAAGAAAACAAAAACTCTAAATCTCCCAATCTCTCATTTAACGTTGAAACCCTAAATTAGAGAAGCAAGGCAAAATGAAAATGAAACCCATTTCATTTCCTCTCAGCGAAATCTCTCAATCTCTCAGCTAACGTTGGTGAGAAGCAAAGCAAAAACGAAAACGAAATATGTCAATCTCTCATAGAAACAAGGGCTAAACGAAGACGAAGGTATGAATTGGCTGTTAATGTTTCTCTAGCCACCCAGTTCCTCTCTTTCTCCAGCCACCTTGTTTCTCTAATTTATTCTTCTTCTCGTAAATATACTCACAGGTATAACAGAACTCGGTCTCCTCATTATACTCATTGATGTCATTGTTGTGTTTTTGTTTATAGTGAAGAGAAGGTAGCTCTGGTTGGGTTCTTCAGCCAGTATCCTACTCTCGTTACCAGTTTTTTCATTTTCCTGGTAAATGGTAAATTTTACTCGTGTCATTTTTATTAGCAGGTCTAAAAAAAATTACTTAGACTGATTGCAGTTTGAAACTTACTTCTAAGAATTATTGGTTGCAAGGTTCTATATATGAACATAAGTTGGACTTTCATTAATTTCCATCAACTGTTATAATGGAATTTTGGATGGAATAAGAGAAAATGTACATACATGTCTGAGTCTAAATCTAATTATGTTTGTTTCATCATTGTACAAAATATAAACAGGAAAAAGTATGATTCAACATGCTAATGGCCTATTTAAGGTATGCCCTGATCCATTTCCAACATTATTAAGAGGAGATTATATTGATGGATGAGGTTGGAAAATAGAGGAAGAGAAGATATAATGGGAGACACAAGAAGGATAGACTCAGTTTGGTACCTTTTCAACCACCAAGTATGTGATAGAGAATTCATTTTGAAATTAGATTATAGATTTTTCTTTTTTAATTGTGATAGGAGAATTCATTTTTAGAAACAAAGAAAACAATATTTTGAATTTTCTTACAAGTTAGTATTTTATGAAGTATAGATTGATAATTGATGTGTTACTTTGGTGTTTAGAAGCTAAAGAAGAGAATGGAGGTGACTTGGATCACATTGGAATGTTGATCACTGAATTGAGTGCTTGTAATTGCAATTGTTGGGCTCATGGAGTGCTTGCAGTCACAAGAAGATAGTGGTTGTGTTGGCCCTTATTTTCTTTTGGAATTTGTCTTCATTAAAGAGAACAATGCATATTATTGCAGTTTGTTAATATTGAACCCAATTGTATGTTATTATCTGCAGTAGTTCTTAATTATTCAATTAGTTGTGAATTTTGATGCATTCCTTAGTTAAGTTATGAATTTTGAAATTTGATGTATGTTAAGTTATGTTTGATCTAGAGAAATATTGATGTTTGTCTTTGTTTATTGAATTTTGGAGATTACATGTTTCAGTTATAAATAAGTTCATATATTAAATTTATTATCTATTTTTGAGTTTGTTAGTGTGCAATCAACAATGTATATTTTTTAAGATTAAAAAATTTAGCGGGGGTTTTAAACCTCCGCAGTTTGTCTAAAATAAAATTCACGGCGGTTTAAAACGTTGCAACCAGCATTAAAAACACAACTCAAACTGAAATTCACGACAGTTGCCTAACCGTCGCAATTTTTAGTTTACGTCAATTCTTTAACCGTCGTGAGATAGAACTATGGTTGGTGTGATGGTTTTGGCAACCGTCGTGAAACGGCCTGGGGACACACGTTTCTGCGGCGGTATTGTAACCTGCCAAAATAACTGTCGTTATCTGCCATTTTTCTTGTGATGAAGCTCCAAAGGTCTTGAACCATGGTTCAATAATCAATCATACTTGGACAATTTCAAGCATAAAGCTTGGGCCACTAACGATCATTTAAAAGGAAAGAAGAAAGAGATAAGATGAAGAGGAAGAGTATGAAGTAGAGATAGACAAAAATTAAATCTCACATTTGAACCAAAGGATTAATCAAGTTATTATTAAAATCATTCATCCATTTTAGTGGAGTTAAACTCAACTTCTAAGATCCAATCATGTTAATGAAGTTCATGATTAAAATTCACATGGTCCAAGATCAGCCAGAATATATACAAAAATAAAATTGCAATTAGAACAAAAATATAATAAGAAAATGATTTTTTTTAAGTTTTAAATTGAAAATAAAAGGGAAAATACCAAGCTTTAATCAAATCTTAAAATAAATGGAATCCAAAGGCATGGAAAAATCAGAAATGCCTCAAAGTATATTCACAATTTTTTTGTATTTTTTAAAAATCAGAAAATATTTTTAAAAATTGCAAAGTTAGGTGAAATAAATCAAAAATCACAAAAAAATGAAAAATTGAAAATAAAAATCAAATGAGGTTATCAACAATTGTCAAAATGTCATTGGATCCTTCCAAAATTTTCTCATAATTTTAAATGATCTAAAATATTTTTAAATAATTAAAACAACTCAAATAAAGAGAAAAATCATTAAAAATGTCAAATCATAAAATAAAATTATGAAAAAATAAAAATCAAAAAGTGAATATTCAAAAATATTTTTAGTAATTTTTTTCATTATTTTTTAGTGTGAAATGAAGTTTTTATGATTTTTTGAAATTTAAAATTAATAAAAACAAAAAATCAGAAAATCAAATAAAACCAAAATAATGTGGACCATCTGATCATTGTCAAAACGCGTTAGTAATCAAATCCAAGGGATCTAGCGCGTTGTGCATGTTATGGTTTTTATTGAATAAAACATTGAATCATCTTTTAAAAGAATTAAAAAAATAAAATATCAAAAAACAAGGGACATTAGATCTGGACTATTTTAAACATGTTGGCAATCTGGATGAACTATATGTATGGATACACTGTGAACTGGAGTCAATGCGCTTGTATGGAAGCAAAAAAAGTCCATCCAATCAGATTAAAACAATTGGCTCAAGGTCATTGGTTGAAGAGCGACACGTAGGTCGTCTTCAACCTCCAGCCATTTGCAAATAGGGCAAGGACGAGATTCTTCAAATGGAAACTTTAGAAGCTCATAGTGATACCATTGGATTCGTCTCATCCAGACGATCCTAAATATACCCTCGCAAAAAATTTATTTAAAGCATAACTCACACGATTTGGAAAAAACCAAAAGGTTTTGAAAACTTCGAAATCAAAAACAGAAACATCAAATACATTGATTCACCAAAATTAAGTTAATAGAAAGCATCAATGAACATCATAGATCATTCGAGTAATTTAAGTTAGAAGATTTGGTGCCTTAACCTACCTGAATTAAGTAACAGAAGCTTGCTCTGAAAGTGAACTTGGTATGAGCAGAATATTGCACGACTTGGCTTATTTTTTGTTTGAGAAGCTTCACTCAAGTTCCCTTAATAAGAATAGAACAAGAAACTGAATTGAAAAGCAAGGGAAAAGTGAATCTGAACTTTCAGAAAAGTGAGGTATGGAGGAAGTTGGGCAGAGGTTTTCTGGCTCTCTAAGCTTGTCAAAATGAACGAGACAAGGTCTCTATTTATAGATAGAGTGAGTGGTGATGATAATTAGAGAGGAATCATGCCAAATCTTGCTTTTCACGTTAATCTGTGTGAGCATGGAATATGTGACTTGTACATGACCAAAACTTACTCAAATAATGTGCTTTGATGATCAAAATATCTCTAGAACCTTGCTAAATTTGATTAGTGTTGAAAACACGTTCTAATTTGGCTTGTAATTTCAAATCAAAGTTGTTCAAAAATTGACCATCGAGAAAGAATGTTAATCCATGGTGCCATGTTCAAAACTGCATAACTCACTACTCAGACACATTTGTTGTGCAATCTTGGATTCTTTAGAGAGTTGAATCATCAAGCTTGACAATGTGCTTTGAAAGTTTTCATTTGGGTGCTTGAGCTAAGAGTTGTGTCCATTTGAATTTGTGAAAAACACACTGATTTTTATACTTAGAAATATTTCTAAGTATAAACTTCCAAAATGACCTATAATCTTTTGCAAAGTTAAATGACCTTCAACTCAAAATTAGCTCTTGATCTTTGAAGATGAAATGAAATAAACTCTTTAAATTGGACAAATGACCTATGATGAAATCCATAAATGACCTATAATCTTTTCACCACTTACATAACTTTCCTCACTCTTTTTGATCTTGACCCTTGAATCAAATTTGTAGTAGACATCCTCAAATTTATTGTGAAAAATGAATGAGCTCAAGGAGACAAAATTTGACCAAGTTATGAATTTTTAGAAGTCAAATCAAAGAATTTAATGGCTTTTTCAAAGGACTTGTAATCTTCTCCAAACTTAAATGATCTTCCTTGCACAATTAGCCCTAGATCCTTCAAGAGGAATTGTTAAGGACTCGTTGAAGGGAAACATGGATTTAGAATCTCTTCAAAATCTCAAAAATTGAACAAGTTATGATCTTGGGAAGTTGACAAACCCTCATTCAAAAATTACAAAAGTGACTTGTAACATTCTTCAATTTTTTATGATTTTCCTTGCACAATTGGACTTTATCATGTGAAGAGAAGTTTTTGGAAATAATGAGAAGAATCCATGGCAAAAAGAACCATTCAAAAATATTGAAAATTGAGAAAGTTATACACTTATGACCTTAGAATCAAGAACTTTCCAAATTAGGTCAAACCACTTGGATTAACTTTGAATGTTTTGAACTTTGCTTGCAAATTAGAGCACAATGAAGCTCAAGAGACCTTGAAATGACGCTATATTGAAGCACTCATGATGAAAAGGCTCAATTCTTAATAAAAAATGTTGGAGAAAGCATGAAAATAAGCACATGAACCTATGAAGTTTCTTGATGAATTCAACCACTAACTTTGAGACAATCTTGACCAAATGAAATTGATAAAATCCTCAAATCATAGAACTTTGATGCCATAACCATAACCTTGAAGTTCAAGCTTTTAAAATCCACTAAATAACTAATTGACTGAGCATCATCCTTCAAAACCCTAGCTTAGGGGGAGAAAGCATAGAAAAATAAGTACAAATCAACAGTTTCCTAATTGAAGAAATTGAGCATTTCTTTTTGGAATTTTAGTATTCAATTTTTCAGTGTTTTTGATATTTGATGATAAAGTGTAATAAACATATCTTTTTATTTTCTATGTATTTTTTTAGTAAATAAATAAATTACTTAAATTAAATAAATAAATAAAAAACCTAATAAACTAAACCAAAAGTGCATTCTTCCTATTCTCACCAACTAAATTCAAAGTCAAACCAAACAAAATACAATCTCAAGACAGTAAATCAAATTTGCGAGTTTCTTCTCGTGGTTTTTTCTTTTTCTTTGTTCTGCTTTAACTTTGTGGGTGTTGTGTATCACTTTTGATGTTATTATGAAGCTGTGATATTGATGTAAGGCTTGGTGTTGTTATTGTTTTGGTGCTATTGGAAAGAGATCATGGTAGTGAATGGTTTGAATATTTGTGAAAGTTGGTAAATGATGTTTTGGTTTTGAGTTTGTTTATTGTTTTGTACAGGTTGTTGGTGGTTAGAAAGAGAAAAAAAAGGCTATGGTACATGAAACAGGTGGTAGAAATTGGGCAAAGGATTGTTTATATGGGAAATATGTGGGTAAAAAAGTGGGCAGTGTAGTGATTAAATGGTCAGGGGCGATAGGTTTTTTTGTGGGTAAAAAAAGGTTTGACTTTTTGGGTGAAAGATGCAAAATTGGTGTTGTTAATGAACAAAATCTCAAATCTTAATCAAAACAATAAAAATCTCAAATCAGATTTTATTTGATTTTGATTTTTTATCATATTGAAAAAGACTATATCAATAATGTCTTGATCTTTTTTGCTTGAGCTCTAAGCTAAGAAAGTTGCTAAAAATAACAACAAACTAAATAAAAGCTTTCTTTTTTAATTTTTGAATTATAAAATGCATTAAATTATGATTAAAATTAAAAATTAAAAAATAATATTTTAAAAAAATGGTAAATAATAAAAAATAAAAATAAAATATAATATTTTTGTGATTTTTTATGACTCTTTTTGCTAAAAATGCATGAAATTAATTAAAAAATATTATTTAAAAAATACCTAAAATAAAAAAAAAATACAATTTTGTAATTTTTGAATAAAATAAAAATGAAAATAAAATTAGAAACAAATAAAAGGGAAAAAAGCTACAAGTGAGAAATATGAGATTCAAACTCGAGACGTTTAAGCGTGCGCACACACACACACTAAAACCTTTTTTCAAATATCTTAACTAAGATAAAATATTTTTAAAGTGTCCTTAAAGTTGCGCCAAATGATTTAGGAATGAAAATATCTAAAGGAAAATATTTGACAAATCTATTCAATTAGACCTTTATGCCAATCAATTAGAAAAATTCAAATATAAGTCCCAAGTTATTTAGGCAGCGCCTTAATGATTTACAATGGCTAGGAATATCTTTTTTCCTTTTAAATGATCAGCAACGACTATTTTTTTAAATATTTAATCAATTACAATAAAAGCATAATCGATTAGCCAACAGTCAAATTCATTAAATGAAATTTCTGTTTTGGACATTCTTTTTGTCTATAAATAGAGGTCTCATTTCTTATTTCAAAGCATCCAGAACACGATTTATATATTGACACACACTCTCTCTCTCTCTCTCTCTCTCTCTCTCTAAGTTTCATTTTTCACTTCTCTCACTAGTTCTTATATCCAAATGTTTTTGTGAGGAAAGTTACATTTGTGGATGAGATGATCATTGTAATTCTAGAAGGATAGCATTGTATAAGTTCTCCAAGAATGTTGTTTGTGCATCTTGGATGAATACAGTCCATTTAAGGATCATATATGTGGTTAGAAGTTAAACTCGTTAAAAGCTTATGGTTGGGGATTGTGTGATCAGTTCCTATTAGTTTATATATAGGTTAAAGATCATCTAACTTTGAAGATCTTACCATTAGGTTCATGGTTAGTCCAGTTAAAACCATGCTAGGTTTTGAGATCAACTCGGTTAAAATCTCAAGAGGTTTTTTGGTTATCTTGTTAAATCAATTGAGCTCAGATATGTTTTAGAACTTGAAGACTAACAGCTACAAGGTCCATGTTTGTGGAGATTGGACTAACTGCTTCAATTTGTAGTTGGGAAAGAAGTGTAACACCCTATTTCTCCAAATGCATAATTATACAATTAATCAGAATTTTTTTTAAAACTTTTGCATATAGAGTGTTACACATCTCAAAATACAAGCACCTGCTAATCATGTACACTTAATTTAAATAAATATTTCAATACAGTGTTTTAAGACACCCAAATGCACTTAGGATGCTTACACGACATCCAACTCATCTGATATGTACTTGGGATGTTTACATGATATCTAACTCATTTGATAGCATAGAAGTGGAATCATAATTAAGATACACAATAATTTAAGTCTCATAAAATTTCATGTTAAAATAAAAATATCGACTCATAAGTCTTCTCCAAATGCTAAACACACCAAAACATAAACATATTGAGCATATATTTTTGCTCATAAAATCTCAACATAAACAAGAAATCGCTCCCTAGTGTTACATATAAGAGCATAACCCAAAACTAAAAATAAAGAAACTAAAAGAGATAGCTTTAAGAGCTAACTTCCACTCACAACAGCGTCTTTACTCTTCAATATTTGAACGATGCACATGTAAAGACAATATTCAAACAAAAGGGGTGAAAAATATTTCAATAATAACGGTATAGAATGTAAGATAAAGTACAACATTTACACAAACATACACAACAACGTATCACATTCTCGAACCTAAATTATCATCAACATCTTATACAACAACATTTTAATCACATACAGTCACATTTCACGCATACATTTCATTCATGTTATGCGACTCATGACAATGACAAAGACTGGTATGCATGTGGTACCATATCATCAATAATTGGTTCACTTAGGAACCAGGTTCACTCTGCTCGAACCCCAAATCTACCCTACTCGGATCATGTATAAGTCACCAATCCACCCTGCTCGGATTGCAACTTGCCTCTTTCATCAACAACAATGATATAATGAGTGCATGTCAAACATGTCAATGCAACACATCATAATGTTTAAAGTCTCCTCCTGACAATAAACAACATGTATTGACCCACAATAATAGTTCCCCCTACTCGAACTATTATCCACCAACGGAACAACAACATCAATATTATACAATAACATCACCATCATAACAACATCACTTAATTCATCAACATATCTGACAATCATACAACAACACATTAACATCACCATTTACACATTCAACATACATCATCATCAATTATTCACAGTCACACAATAGCATAATCAATAGAATTAACATTCAATATTATAGAACAACACAGTTGATTCATGATTATTTCACTTATATGATAATATGACAACACATCACATTCGAATAACTATTTAAAATATCACGCAAATGAATATGTTTCAGAAATCTTAGAGAGTCTATTTTAAGAATATGATTTTAATTTCAGGACTTCATACACCAATCTTCTAGTTTAATCAAACAACAAAAATGGGTACTCGCATCGGGCAGAATGTTTTTCCTGACTTCAAAATGACGCCAACAATTATATACTTGTGAGAAAATTATGAAAATTTTCAGTTGAAAATATCATTAAACTATATTTCCAATGAAACTAACTTCACTCTAAACAGACTTACGAGACTCTAGTTACACTTGAAACAAGATGACCAACGCATGACCGAAGTCGCCAACATTTATGATATAAAAACATAAAACCGTTATTGTTATAGCACACTTAGACCTAATTTAGCCACTTAGACATAAAGATTATTGCATTAGATTTCTAAAGCAACTGACAGGGCCTAAAACGAACTTATGGAGCTTAAGATAAGCACGGAACAAGTTGATCAAAAATCTCATGTGTTTTCCTACGACTCCCATATAAGAATTTCACTCTTAAACTCAATTTCTTCAACCCAGACTTATCACAAACATTCCCTAACATGTCCAAATAGCTTATTTTGAAAATCTATTATTATAGGTCAATTACCAACTGTTATTTCACTCTAAACCTATCAATCAACATCTAATTTCACAAAATCCTCATAACTCTCAAACTTCATCAATGGAGGAAAGACATGGACACATCAAAATAGAGTTTTATTCACACGTTGGCATAAGAAATTCAACAATCATAGCACATGAAATTACATAGAATCGTCAAATTCAATATTTTTCAAAAAGTCAATTAATCCTATTGGAGGTTAAGGATCCCTCCACTCTACCCTTCATCATACCCCTATTATTGAACCAAATTCCCACCTTTTTCTTGTGATTGTAGAAAGTTCTCGATCGATTCTTGACTTTTCCTCTCCCAAGTCCTAAGCCTCTTTCTTTCTTCTTACACTCTTGTCTCTTTTCTCTTTTATCCCAAAATATGTATTGTAAACTTTATTCTCTCATAATTCTCTAAAAACCTAGTTCTCTCATTAGACTATCCACATCTTAACCTTAATATTTTCCCATATTGCCTACATTGCTCTCACTTACTTATCATATGTCCAATATTGTCCTTAATTCCTCTATACACCTATTTTCTCTTTTATTTATTTATTTATTTTATTTAAATAATAAAACTAGAGCATTATTTTAATTAATAAAATATTTCTAAATAATATCTAGGGTTAATAGTCAGTTCGCCCTCTTCCATTTGGGCGAGTTTTGAAAAATCCCCCTATAAAAAAATTAGATTCTCACCTTGTCATTTGAAGATTCTATACTTTTGGTCCCTCACCAAACCCAGTCAGCAAAAAAAATGATGTGACACTGTTATGTGTTTTTTTTATAATGACGTGGACTTTTATTTTTCATTTATTTATACATTCCACTAATTTCATTTTATAACTGTTTAGTTACATGATTAAATCATAATCAAAACCCAAAAACTCATCTAAACATCTCACTAATTTCTTTCTCAAACGTATTAGCTTCAACATCAAAATCTCCGCTGACATTCTCAGATGTGGTGGCTCTATGGTTGCTGATGTTTCCTAACTCCAAACAAAACTGTTATTAGATGAAGACGATACCAGTCGAGAAATCTTCACAAGCTCCGTTCTCTCCTTCGCTCTCTCTTATCCACACCTCCCTCAGCCACAACCTTCGATTTCTGGGATGACAATGATTTGAAAGGTCTTCTCACTGAACAAGGGTTATTTTATGTAGTTAGGAATTTGAAATAGGAAATTTGGTTTTTATGGGTTGAGAGATGATTTTGGAATATGTCAATTAGGGTTCAATGTTCTTGATCGATATATGTAGAATGTATTGTTCTGCTTTTGTTATTTCTAAAGGTTGGGGGAAAAAAGGAATTTTTTGAAGAGATCTACGTTGAAGAGTTTTTTTTCATTTAATTTTGATTTCATAAATTCATTATATGGATTCAATCCCAAAAATTATAGGAAGAAAGTTATCGATTTAGAAGTGAATGAAAAGAAGCATTGTCTATGATGTTCGGTTTAATTTTCCATATTAGAGAAGATGAAGAATTCATGATTCTATATATGAAACCTAGAAAATAAATAATTGGTTTATAATAATTTCATTTTACCATAAAATAAGTTGTTTGTCGTCGTATCTCTCTCTCTTTCTATCGATTTATTTGCAGCAATTGGTTTGAAAGTCCTTTGTTTCCCAATTGCATTTCTTTGATGTTGTACCCCAATTTTTGCCCCTAAAATCTCTTAATCATATCATATTGATTCAATCATAACAAGATCACATTAGGGCTTTTGGATCTCCTCCCTATCTTTAGCTTTGCTCTTTTTGGAATTACCAAACACCTTGACTTGTTTTTCTTTTGTGATCATGCTTTTGTTTTGACTTTCTTTTTAATTAATAAAATGCAATGTTGGTTTGTCTCACTTGTTAATAATGTAGGTAAAGGCAACATGGCTTAGCAAGTTGATCAATGGGTTCATGAGTTTATTTCTAAGCCCTAGTCAATAAAGCTTGAGAAATTCAAACCTCACCATTGAAGTTGTTTTGAAATAAATGACATGGCAAAGTTTATTTTGGTTCACCATATTTCAAAGTTATCAAGATTGATTCAAAAGTATAAGGGGTTGATTGAAGAAGTTGTCATGGTTAGACAAGGCTTTGTTCACATTGGTCACAAGTGCATATTTCTCTCAATTCTCAAGATATGGAAGTGGTTTTGGTTTCTATGAGTTCTCATTATCATACTCAACAAATTTTATCTACAAAGCAAAAGTGTTGGTACAAGAAGGTTGTTTAAAATTGTCAAAATTCCTCAAAGCATTTTCTTGATCTAGGAGCTAGGGTTTTGAACTTCGAAGAAGCATATCTTGCTCATATTTTGGTATTTTTGAGTGATTCCAAAAGCATCCTTCTCTTCAAAGGGTTATTAACAAATCACTTCAAAAGTTTCAAGGATTTTTCATGTGGAAGAAACTTGATGATGATGAAAGATTACAAGTCCTCCAGATGAACCCTCAATTTCCCATGTGTGACTTCAAATGATCATATCTTGATCAATTTTTATCACCTTGAGTCCATTTATTTTTCCATAATGATCTTGAGGATGTGAACTTTATTCCTTCTTTTATATGCAAAGTGAGAAAATGGATGGAAGATGCCTTAAGGATACAAAGATTATATGTCACTTCATGATTTTTTGCCAATTTCAACAATTCATAACTCTCTCAATTTTTGGAGATTTTGAATGTTTCAACTTTCAAAATTTCATTTAAGAGGTCTATTTCATGCCATATTTTTTGGTCAAGAGCAAATTCTAAGAGGAGGGCAATGTTTGGATGCAAAGCATTATAGGTCACTTTTGAAGAAAAACTTGAAATATTTCTAAGTATGGAAAGTCAACCTATTTTTCCCAATTTTGACTCATTGCAACTTTCAGCTCAAACATCCATTTGATTCTATTCTTTTCCCATTACAAAGCTTGTAATCTCATCTTTCTAAAGTATCAAGAACCATGCCCTAAGACCCCTTGAGCTGAGAATGCCATTATTTCAAAAGTGGTAACTTGGAGTTGATATTTCTCCAAAAGTCAGAATTTGAAATCCTTAATTTGGCTTCTAAACACAAAATTGCTGCGCGTTTTTGCTTCTAAACATATTTAGTGAACTTCCAGAAGTGATTAGCATAGCAAAATGCATGTTTTGGATGAGTTTTAACAAAAAAGAAGTCACACTTTCTTCATGATGCAGACCCACACGAATTCCCTCCAAATTTCATCATTCACCCTTCCTTTTGATCCCATTTGCTTATTCTATAAATACATGAGCTATCCCATTCGTTTTCTCAAGCTTGAACCACCAAAATCACCCTGCCAAACTCACTCCATAACTCACTTTTCTACAACTTCGAAATCATTGTTCAAGCATTTTTCAATCTATTTTTTCTATCAATTCACCTTCCTTGATCTTCCCTGAAGCTAACAGAAGAAGAATTGAGCCTTGATGCCTCCTGAATTAATCTGACCACGTCCATTTACAGAGCCCTGCAACTGAACTTCAATAGGCAGATTTCTCCATAAATTCTTCTAAACTTTGATATCATTGTAAAGCTCTCATTGTCCTGATTCTAGTTGCAACACTTGCTTTTAACTGGAAACACGTTTTGGCCATGAATTTTCAAATTCCTTTTCAAAACTTTCCTTCCAAATTGCTTGAGCTACAGTTTATATAAATTTTTCGCGAAGGTTTGGTTGTCTTCGTCTTGATGAGACGAAGCGAATGTCATAGGTCTGAGCTTCTGATTTTACAGTTTGAAGGACATGTGTTTCACGTTGGCTGGAGTTTGAAGATGACCAACGTATCATCTTCCAACTAATGATGGCGTGCCATTTGTATTTTTTGAAAATCTGATTTTATATATGATTCAGTGCTTTATTCAGTAATGAGCATGATATGCACAACATGTCAGATCCATTGGATTTGATTACTAACGTGTTTTGACTCTCATCCAATGGTCCACATATTTTTGACTTTATTTCATTTTCTGATTTTTATATTTAAATTGTTTTAAACTTCAAAAAATCATAGAAAATTCATTTTAAGTCCAAAAAATCTAGAAAAATTATGAAAAATATTTTTGATTTTTCTCTTTCTGATTTATATTTTTTTAAAATTGTATTTTGTGTTTTGATATTTTTTTTTAAATTTTCACTCTATTTGAATGGTTTTAAATGTTTAAAAATACTTTTATGCATTTTTAAATTCTAAAAAAAAAATATGGAATGATCCAATGATATTTTGACAAATATTGGTGACCTCATTTATTTTTTATTTCTGACTTTGTTATTTTTTATCATTTTTGGTTTATTTTACTCATTTCTTTTAATTTTAAAAATAGTTTCTGACGTTAAAAAATTACCAAAAAGTTTATAAAAATATTTGAGTCTATTTCTGATTGTTTTATGACCTTATTTCTTTTTATGAATCAATTTGAATATAGTTGATATTTTTTTCCTTTATTTTCATTTTTATTCATTTTTTTAAAAAACCCTTTTCAACATATATATTAAATGTAATATTATTTTGTGATTATTTTCTGGATGATCTTGGGTTGAATTTTTGATCATGAATTTTGTTAACATCATTGGATCCATGGTGTTGAGTTTAACTCCATAAAAATGGATGAATAATTTTAATAATAGTTTGATTAAATTTTAATTCAAATGTGGTTTATACTCTTTCCCACCCTTCTTCATCTCATCTCTTTCCTATTGCACTAAGTGTTATTAGAGCATGATCTCTATATCATGTCTCAAAACAAATGGTGCATAGATTGCTATTGACCGGCCTCAAAATAGGTGCGACTTCTATATAAGTCCACTTACGATTGCATAACATAACGCTAAATTTTGTCCCGATTCGAATAAATGATCATTTGTGGCCCAAACCTATGTTTGTAAGCCCAAGTATGTTAATTTGATCTCTTTGATCTAATAACCTTGAGATTCATTGTGTGGAGGCTTTGGTTCTACCAATCCTCTAATGGATCTACATCACTTTTGGTCAACGCGGATTACTTAAATACCGTTGATCATTAAATGTTACTTTTGAGAATTCCAAAATGGATGATATACTTGACAAAAAGCAAATGCAACTTGTTGTGTGGAGGCTTTGGTTCTACCAATCCTCTAATAAGTTCCAAATGAAAGTTTCAAGATGGTCATCCAACTAACCACTAATTACTAATAATTGACTTTATTTTGTATTTTATTTTATGCTCTTTTATTTTATGCACCATTTACTTTTTGCATTTATATTTCATGCTATTTTTCATCTTTGATCACTTGAGCCCCTTTATATTCTTGTCATTTTTATTTTGCTCACTTGAGCTTTTCTTTTCCTTTTTTAAGACACCTAATAATCAACATGAACCATAAAAAACTTTAATGATACTTGGACTATTTGGTTACTATCTTTGGCATTATGGAGTATTGGACTTCTTGGACTTAGGATTATAGACCTTGGCCTATGTTAGAGACCTTGTGACCTTAATTGATATTTTGTCTGGAGTTATTGAGGTTTACCTCAAGACATTGGGTTGTTTGGTTGTTTTATGTGCAGGTTATTATGATTAGATACTTTGTTTGTAATCTGGAATTATCCCGTATATAACCGTTACTCTGTCCAATTTTTGTGAAGACTTAATACATTTGATGTTTGGTTCTCTCAAGAGGTCTAATATATTTGCTTGCTTGGTTTCAATCCAATGAATGGGAATTCTATATTGACTCATAATGTCAAATATTGACTTCTTGTTGGTTAGATGGTTCTTATCCCTAGCTTTTACCTTATGATTTAGGATAGTCTCTTCTTCTCCTCTCATCTTCTTTAATTTCAAAAATCTTATTTCTCCTTTTGAAAACTCTTCTTGTTTCTAAACTTGAACCACTTTCATGATAAACTTGGACCTAGGTCCATGCATTTTCAAAACCTTTTCATAAATAAACTTCAATCAATTTAATAATACCCTGACATTTTTTGTGAGAAGACTAAAAGTCAATCAATCTCATTTCAAACCATTTTTCCACTTTGTATTTTTTACTTTAAAGACTTTTCTCAAAAGATTAGACTCTTGTCAATCCTTGTAGTGATGTAAACAACTATACTTCTAAAATATGTAGTGAAGTGAGATATTTTCCACTTGGGTGTTGAGTGAGGCATTGTTGATTTTAAAATCCAAGCCATATCCTCCACTTTGAGATGATGCAAATCCTCGTTTCTCATGATTGTGGGTAGTAAGTATGTTTTCCACACGGACAATGATGATGATGTCTTATCTCATAAAATTAAGCAACACACTTGTGTTTTAAATTTTTAAAAGGTGAACTAGGTGTAACCCGACCCCCTATTGCATGAAAGGTGGTACGTAGGCACTAAAGATTTGCAACCACGGCGGGTGCAAAAATCATTTAAAAATATTTCTTTTCTCACCTCCACCATCTATTTTTATACAACATTTTATAGCCAAAATATACAGATTTTACAAAGAGGTTCCTGCGGAGTACCATAGATGTTTAGGGTGCTAATACCTTCCCTTTGCATAACCAACCTCCTTACCTTGAATCTTTTCCCCTTTTTTGGGTTACTCGCTCTTTTCTGATTCCTTTGGAAACAATAAAACGCGGTGGCGATTTTTATTTTGATTTGTATAAGTCTAGTCAATCCAATTGCTTAGTCTTAAACTTTGAGGGAGTAATCCCAAAAAAGGAGGCATGAAAATCCCCCACTCAGTGGAGGCCCCTTTGACTGTAGTGTCATTTACTGAGTAATCGGGAAGACGTACTGCTTTCGACCTGGGAGCCTGCTGAAGTTGAGGACCGTAGAATACCTAACCCATCTTGGCCTTTTAGGTGTAGTTCAGAAGCTATGACAGAGAATCTGGAAATAGTTGTCACGCGATACTATGCTCGGACGAGTTTTTCTTGAGAATATTAATAATCATCGAGTTAATCGGGAAGTTGATAATATCCGAAGGAAGGGTGTAGACTCTGGGAACCTCTCGAACCTTGTTCGGTAGGTGATAACTTTTAGACCATACCTTATGGGTAGTACCTTTGACCTCATGCTCGTGACGTTGAACCTATAAACCCTATGTTTGTTATATTGTGTGTGATTGTTGCATCATGCATCCATGCACTCATAAGCATCTTTTGAAGAAATTTTATTTCAAGGGACTTGAAAGTTGACCATTTATGAATATCTCAGGTACCTTTTGACCATGAATTCTGGAAAAAGAAAGACCGAAAAATACAGTTTCAAAGATCCCAAGATAGATGAGTTGATCAGTCTAATTCCCGAGATTGAGTGTTCTGCATATTTTCGGAAGAAGTATGGATTCATCATTCCTCTCATGAAGCTTGGGATGAAGGAGGGTATTCCCTCGACCTTGGTCAAGTTCTATGATCCAATGTATTATTGCTTTACTTTCCCTGACTATCAGTTGATGCCTACGCTAGAGGAGTATTCTTATCTGTTGGATTTACCTATTACCGATCGTGTTCCTTTTAATGGTTTGGAGGGTGATCCAAAACCACACGAGATTGCTGCTTTGATCTGTCTGGGGAAGTCTCAGGTTGAATCCCATATGACTACTAAAGCAGGGATTAGAGGATTACCAGATCAGTTCTTATTGGAGAAAGCTCGTTACTTTTCCAGGATGAAGAGTACAGTCGCTTTTGAGGCCATCTTTTCTCTACTTGCTTACGAGTTGTTTTTATTTCCTAATGTGGACAAGTTTGTTGTCATTAATGCTATCAGGATCTTCATGAATTGAAACCCAGTTCCTACATTATTGGGTGATGCTTATTACTCTATTCATCTTCGGAATTCTTATCATGGGGGATGATTATCTGTTGCACGCCTCTGTTGCACCAGTGGTTTATTTCTCATATGCCTCAGTCTGATGCATTCTGGGATGTCAGGAAGGAACCCTGTTGGGCTCCTAAGATCATGGAACTTACTCACTCAGATATTGATTGGTATCATCGGGCTTACCATGATATAGAGATTGTCGACAGTTGTGGTAGTTTCTCCAATGTACCTCTTCTTGGTACAAAGGGAGGAATTAACTACAACCATGTTCTTGCACGATGACAGCTTGGTTATCCGATGAGGGATAAACCAAATAGTATTCATTTGAGTAGTTTCTTCCCGAAGGAGGGAGAAGACCATAAGGAAGCTAGGGAGAAGATTGCAAAGGCCTGGCGTCACATTCATAGGAAGAGTAGGAAAGACCTGGGACCTAGAGGGTTGTTTCTTTGGAGCCTTATCTTCAGTGGGTCCAAACGAGAGTTATTCAGTTGAAGATGTCGTATTCCCAGGAAGCACCTACGCCTGATCTATTTGTGAAGACCACACCTCCCTTATTGGATGATGTGGAAGAGCTACAACTTGCTTTGGTCAGGATGTAGCAGGAAAAGGACACTTGGAAGAATAAGTGTCAAAATTTAGAGATTTCCTATAGAGCAGACTTGAAGGAGAAAGACGAATTGATTGAGATTCTTGAGAGTCGGGCTGTAGAGATGATGGAGAGGCAAGGGGATTTATTTTCTCCTAAGCCTCAGTCAGATGCTAGTTGCTCATTTCATGATTCAGGTGATTGGAAGGAGGTTGCCACCAGATATGCAGAAGAAAACCATAGGTTGAAGGCTCAGATTTCCAGGCTTACAGGGAAGCGCTGGCGTAGAGATTGATCTCCATCAGCTTTACTTCTTAGGGATTTAGACTTTATTTTCATCTTGTATTTGGGATCATTGAAACTTGTAATCCATTTTGGATTTATTATAATAAAAAATTTCAGTATTTCAAATGTGTTATTACTTTGATATTTGCAACGTGTCTATAAATCTTTAAGTCTCTTGAAATAATAATATAATAAATCATATGCATTGCATATCATGCATTATATTGCACATATTTTTTGCATTTATTATGCATATCCAGGTGTCTTACCAAGCTTCTTTACTTTGTTCAGCAAGTTGTCTCACCACTACAATACTCGAGCTAATTTCAGAAGGAAGATGGACAACTAAGAACAAGAGAATCGCGAGATGCGCGAGGAATTTTCTGCTATGAAGGCTGGCATGGCCAATCTCACTGCTCTGATGGAATCTTTGGTGGCTGCTCAGAATCAGCCACCGAGTATTCAACCTCAACAAACAAATGTCACTACTGAAGCTTCGACTGTTCTTGTGTCTTCCACTCGAACTGTTGTTCACAATCGCATGCCTTAAGGTTGTCCGTGGGGAATGCCAGAGAACTTTGTGCCTGAAGGTTTCAATCCTGGTCCTCAAGTTACTCCAGTTGTTTAGACTAATATTACTCCTGCACCTCCTGTGGTGCACGTTACTCCTGCTCCACCTTCTTCGGTTAATATGGTCCCATTTTCTAATGATGATATGTATCATCCTTTTCCTCCACCAAGTGAAGGCTTGGGCCTCTATGATAGAATGGATGATTTTCAAGATCAGTTTGACAAGATGCAGAGGGAGATGAAGGCCCTCAGGGGAAAGGAATTGTTCGGGCAGAATGTGAATGATTTATGCTTGGTCCCGAATGTCAAGATACCTGTGAAGTTTAAAATCCAGGAATTCGAGAAGTACAGGGGAAACACTTGTCCTCGTGCTCATCTTGTGATGTATATAAGAAGAATGTCTACCCACACTGATGATCAACGTCTGCTGATTCACTTTTTTCAGGATAGTTTGACTGGTGTTGCGTTAAAGTGGTATATGAGTTTGGACAGTGTCAATATCCATACTTTCAATGACTTGGGAGAGGCATTTATCAGACAATACAAATAGAACATGGACATGGCGCCTGAATGTGATCAACTCAGGGCCATGGTCCAGAAGGACATGGAATCATTCAAAGAATATGCACAGAGATGGCGTGAGGTAGCCGCCCATGTGATTCCTCCCATGGAAGAGAAGGAGATGACTAAGATTCTCCTGAAGACTCTGGGTGATTTCTACTATGAGAGGATGGTAGCGAGTGCGCCAAGTGACTTTACTGAAATGGTGGGCATGGGTTTCCATTTAGAAGAGGCTGTAAGAGAGAGTCGTTTAACAAAAAGTGAAAGTTCTGGAAGTACGAAGCCATCCTATGGGTTTGCCAAAAAGAAGGAAGGAGATACAAATGTTTTTATGCAAGAAAGGAAGGTTAATCCTCCTAGAAGAAACTATCAGCATCATTAACAAGTCGCCTCAGTAACTCTTGTTGTTGGTGTAGCTCCAACCACTGTTTCTTATTAGAGACCATCCCATCAGGGGAATCAAGGGTATAATCAGAAAAGGGAAAGTTATGACCCTATCCCTATGAGCTATACAGAATTACTCCTGGCGTTAATTCAAAAGAAGTTGGTTCAGACCAGACCACCTCTAACCATACCATAACCATTGCCTTGGTATTACAAGGCAGACCAAACATGTGCTTTTCATCAGGGAGCACCAGGGAACAATGATGAGAAATGTTATCCTTTGAAAACTGAAGTATAAAAATTGGTGAGGACTGGTATCTTATCCTTCAAAGATGTTGGCCCTAATGTGAAACATAATCCTTTGCCAAAGCATGGAGGAGCAAATGTTATGAACATGGTGGCTGGTTGTCCAGGCGACTTCCAGATTTTTCATATTAAATTGGTTAGAGGAGATTTGGTAAAAATGCATGCGGACCTCTGTGAATTTAGCTATTATATGCATGACCATGCTGGTTGTTCTATTTGCAGTACGGATATACAGGGTTGCAACAAGATAAAGGCTGATTTGCAGGAGATGATGGATGAGGGCCTCATCCACATAATCAGGCCTATGGCAGAGTATAAAGAGGAGGTAAAAATGGTTTATGGATGTCCTGGAGAGTTCATAATCTTTTATGTGGAATATATGAATGGGGATCTTGTACAATTGCATGCTACTTTCTGCCATATGGCTGGTCAGGTAGAACATCAGTATGAATCTTACCGAATTTGCTGTTGGGACTCCCGAGGATGTTCAATTGTAAGGAAGGGTATTCAGTTGTTATTAGATAATGGAACTATCAAGGTTACAGGCCCAAGGGATGATTACCATGAGGTTAATGAGATTGAGGTTTATTTGGCTGAAGAAGAGTTAGATGATGAGTATGCCTCTGCGGATGAGTTCTTCTCCTCAGATGAAGATATGTTTTCCAGAGATGACTCTGTAATGATCGAATGTGTTGAAGAGGGAGTAAATGTTATTGTGCCTTATTTTGGTGCACCTACCCATTTTGAAGTTGAATATCATAGCAAGCTAGTTATTACTCCATTGGTGGTTAGTTTGACGGGTCTTGTCCCCTACAAGTCAGACAAGGCTGTACCCTATAAATATAATGCTACAATTTTAGAGGATGGTGTGGAAGTTCCCATCCAGCCAATGCCTAATGTTGGAAATATTGCTAAGACTAGTAGAGTGACCCGCAGTGGTCGTGTATTTGAACCAGTTGTTCGTGGAGATGTTAGTACTGGAAAGAAAGTTGTGGAAAATGTTGAACCCAAGAAGGCAGTGGGTGAATCTAGTGGAGCTACGCTAGAAAAGGAGGTGGATGATATTTTGAAGATAATCAAGATGAGCGACTATAGAATTGTAGATCAGCTATTGCAGACTCCTTCAAAAATATCTATTTTGGATTTATTGATGAACTCCTCTGCTCACAGAGAATCTTTGATGAGGGTATTGGACCAAGCTTTCGTGGAAAGTGATATGCTTGTAGACCAATTCAGCAGTGTGGTATGGAACATTACATCATGTAATAACCTGAGTTTCTGCGATGATGAACTGCCCGGTGAAGGAAGGAATCACAATTTGGCCCTCCACATCTCTATGAACTGCAAGAATGATTCATTATCCAATGTGCTGATTGATAATGGATCCGCATTGAACGTTATACCAAGGAGCACACTTATAAAGTTGAAATATCAAGGAACGCCCATGCGCCCAAGTGGCATTATTGTGAAAGTGTTTGATGGATCAAGGAAATATGTTATTGGTGAAGTGGACTTGCCTATTCATATAGGCCCACATTTGTTTCAGATTACTTTCCAGGTTATGGATATTGTACCCGCTTACATTTGTTTGTTGGGATGACAGTGGATACATGAGGCAAGGGTTGTCACTTCAACTTTACACTAGAAGTTGAAGTTTGTGTGTGAAGGAAAAGTGGTAATTATAATTGGAGAACATGCATTATTGATATCTCATTTGTCCTCTTTCAGTATTGTGGAGGCGGATGAAGCTGTTGTTGGAACCCAGTTCTAAGCTTTATCCATTGATAATATAAGAGGAAATGAGAATTTTATGGCTTCGTTTAAGGATGCTCAGCAGATTGTGCTTAATGTCCATAGTGAAGTATGGGGAGATATTGTTGATCCACCTGTAAATAAGAATAGAGCTGGCTTGGGGTTCTCTGTGAAGAATGATAAAGGTGAGAGCATGAAGCCGAAGTCTACTGCAGGCAAGTATCAAGACATATTTCGTAGTGGAGGTTATCTTCATCCAACTGTTTTCGATATTAATGCAATTATGGAAGATGAAGCAGAGCCAGAAATGCCAAATTATGTGACGCACGGAGTTAGGGTTCAGAACTGGATCACCATTGATGTTCCCTCTTGAATACATGTTTTAAAGTAATTTGTTTTTGTTAATAGTTTTGAAAAGCTTTCACTCTGCCAAAGGTGGAAGTATTAATATTGTATGGGCTTATCTATTGCTTTGATCTTTAAAATCAATAATAAAAGTTGTCTTTGATTCCCAAATTATGTCTTTATTTTCTGCTTTTTCTTGGAAAATGGTAATCAGAAAAAACCTTTCAAAATAAATAATAATTGCAATTCAATTTGCATGACCACTTGTTATATGTGTCAGTTTCTAAAAGCAATCATAAATCATATGTGCAGATTAATTAAAAAAACTCGTTGAATACAATGACCCTGCATCCTCTCCCAACATTGAATGTCCTGTGTATGGGGCCGAAGAAGAAGACTATGATGAGATTCCAGAAAAGGTCTCGTGATTGCTTGAGCGCAAGGAGAATGTCATTCATCCATATAAAGAGCCATTAGAAGTAATCAATTTGGGTTCAGAAGAAGATCTGAAGGAAGTCAAGATTGGAGCATTACTGCATCCTGATGTGAAGAGCATGTTGATTGAGATGTTGAAAGAGTATGTGGATATTTTTGCTTGGTATTACCAAGATATGTCTGGTCTAGATACATATATTGTAGAGGATCGTTTTCCGTTGAAGCCAGAGTGCCCACCAATCAAACAAAAGTTGCGAAGAACTCACCCAGATATGGAAGTGAAGATCAAAGAAGAAGTTCGAAAGCAGATTAATGTCGGTTTTCTTGTGACATCAGTGTACCCTCAGTGGATTTCCAATATTGTCCTAGTATCGAAGAAAGATTGAAAAGTTTGCATGTGCGTAGATTACATATATCGAAATAAAGCTAGTCCAAAAGATGATTTTCCATTGCCACACATTGATATGTTAGTGGACAACACAGCAAAATTCAAAGTTTTCTCGTTCATGGACGGATTTTTCGGGTAAAATCAAATAAGAATGGCTCCTGAGGACATAGAAAAAACGTTTATCACACCCTGGGGAACATTCTGTTATAGAGTGATGCCCTTCGGGTTGAAGAATGCTGGTGCAACGTACCAGAGGTCTATGACAACCTTGTTCCATGATCTGATGCACAAGGAAATTGAGGTATATGTTGATGATATGATTTCTAAATCCCAGACTAAAGAAGGGCATGTAGAAGATTTGTTGAAGTTGTTTCATCATTTGAGGAAGTATCGTCTCTGCTTGAATCCAAATAAATGTTCTTTCGGTGTTCGATCAGGGAGATTGTTGGGTTTCATTGTCAGCCAGATAGGGATTGAAGTTGACCCTGATAAAGTCAAAGAAATTCAAGAAATGCCAGCATCGAGAACTGAAAAGCAAGTCAGAGGGTTCCTCAGACGTTTGAATTATACTTCCAGATTCATTTCCCACATGACTGAAACATGTGAACCGATCTTTAAGTTGTTAAAGAAAGATCAAGGTTGTGTATGGACAGATGACTGTCAAAGGGAATTTGAAAGTATTAAAGAATATATGCTTGAACCTCATATCTTGATCCCTCCTGTTGAAGGAAGACCATTGATTATGTATCTGACAGTGTTAGATAATTCCATGGGTTGTATTCTGGGACAACAAGATGAAACTAGGAAGAAAGAGTACGCCATTTATTATCTCAGTAAAAAATTTACTGATTGTGAGTCACGGTATTCCATGCTGGAAAAGACATGTTACGCTATGGCCTGGGCGGCAAAACGTTTATGGCAGTATATGTTGAATCACACTACTTGGTTGATCTCCAAAATGGATATAATCAAGTACATTTTTGAAAAGCCTTCTCTTACTAGGAGAATTTCCCCCTGGCAGATGTTTTTATCTGAATATGACATTGAATACTGCACTCAAAAAGCTATTAAAAGCAGCGTGTTGGCAGATTATCTTGCTCACCAACCAGTTGATGATTATCAGTTTGTGATGTATGATTTCCCCGATGAGGATGTGATGTTTCTGAAAGTGAAAGATTGTGATGAACCATTGCTTGAGGAAGGTCCTGATCCTGAATCTTGCTGGAGCATGATATTTGATGGAGATGTGAATGCTTATGGTAAAAGAATTGGTGTTGTGATTGTCACTCCACACGGATCACATATTCCTTTTACTGCAAGGTTGACATTTGATTGTACTAATAATATGGCAGAATATGAGGCTTTCATCATGGGTCTCGAGGAAGCTATTGATCTCAGAATTAAAATCTAGATGCGTATGGCGATTCAGCTTTGGTAATAAATCATATTAAAGGAGAGTGGGATACTCGTCACCCCGGCTTGATCCCTTACGAAGATTATGCTAGAAGATTGTTACCCTTCTTTAATAAAGTTGAATCCATCATATCCCCAGAGATGAAAATCAAATGGCGGATGCTCTGGAAACTATGGCTTTTATGTATCAAGTGAATAATTGGAATGATATACCTCAAATTATGGTTTTGCGACTGGATAGGCCCACTCATGTGTTTATAACAGAAGAGGTAGCAGATGAGAAACCTTGGTATTATGATATCAAGCATTTTCTCCAAATTCAGGAATACCTGATTGGTGCTTTGAATAAAGATAGAAATACATTGAGAAGATTGGCTAGCAGTTTCTTCCTCAGTGAAAATGTGTTGTACAAGAGAAATTATGACATGGTCTTGCTCAGATGTGTGGATAGACACAAAGCAGACATGTTGATGCATGAGATTCATGAAGGTTCATTTGGCACTCATGCCAATGGACATTCGCTGGCTAAAAAGTTGCTAAGGGCAGGTTACTATTGACTGACAATGGAATCTGACTGTTATAGATTTGCAAAGAAGTGCCATAAATGCTAGATTTATGCGGATAAGATTCATGTTCCTCCGACACTTCTCAATGTTATTTCTTCCCCGTGGCCATTCTCTATGTGGGGTATTGACATGATTGGAATGATAGAACCTAAAGCTTCAAATGGACACTATTTTATCTTAGTAGCAATTGATTAATTCACCAAATGGGTGGAAGCTGCTTCATATGCTAATGTTACTAAACAGGTGCTAGTGTGCTTCATTAAGAATAATCTCATATGTCGGTATGGTGTGCTGAGCAGAATTATCACCAATAATGGCTCGAATCTGAACAACAAGATGATGACAGAACTTTGTGAAGAATTCAAGATTTTCCATCACAATTCATCTCCGTACAGGCCGAAGATGAATGGGGTTGTTGAAGCTTCTAATAAGAATATCAAGAAGATCATCCAGAAGATGGTTGTTACTTATAAAGATTGGCATGAAATGCTCCCTTTTGCTCTACATGGATATCGGGCATTTGTCCGCACTTCAACAGGAGCAACCCCATTTTCCCTTGTGTATGGAATGGAAGCGGTGCTCCTAATCGAGGTTAAGATTCCCTCTTTTCATGTGATAATGGAAACCAAGTTGTTAGAGGCTGAATGGGTCCAGAACAGGTTTGACCAATTGAATTTGATCGAAGAGAAGAGAATGAAGGCTTTGTGTCATGGGCAGTTATATCAGAAGAGAATGAAGAAAGATTTTGATAATAAGGTCAAACCTCGTGAATTCAGAGAAGGCGACCTTGTGCTCAGGAAGATCATGTCTTTTAACGCTGATTCTAGGGGCAAATGGACTCCTAATTTTGAAGGCCCATGTGTTGTTAAGAAAGCCTTCTCTGGAGGTGCATTAATTCTTGAAACTATGGATGGTGAGGAGTTCCCACGTCCCATGAATGCTGATGTAGTCAAGAAATACTTCACATAAAGAAATAAAAGAACAGCTCGCTAAGTTGAAAACCCGAAACGGCGGCTTAGGCAAAAAGGAGCGCCTCGGTAGGCCGAAAACCCGAAAGGGCGGTCTAGGCAAAAATTAGAGACATAAATAGAATAATATTTCCCGCTAAGTTGAAAACCCGCAAGGGCATCTTAGGCAAAATTTAGGGAATTTCTTGGCAAGTAACTACATCAGACAAGACTTGATCATTGAAGCAACAATCTTCTTGGATACTCACCATACTTCAACAGAAGCTGCTGCTCAGAATTTCAAAGTTGTTAGAGGGGATAGTGGTCATTGTATCTTTTCCATTATATATTACCATTTTCCGAACTTTGTAATCATCCGTGGAGTCTCTCCATCCGCAGACTACCATTCTATCAATAAAATTTAAGCTTTTACCTAATCCTTTGTAATTCTTATTTTATTCAGCTTACAAAGACTCCATTTATTATTGATAATAATTTTCAAAGCAAAAAGATTAAATAACAAAATTATTTTTCAAAAAGAATTTACAACTTACTTTTACTTTAGATTTTGTGATTCAAGAGGAAAACAAAAGTGGTGATCCCAGGAATGGACGAACTCCAGTAATTTTTGGAAGTTTTGTCTCCCCCGGGAAGGTTTTCTCAGGTCGTTTTCGCTGGTATGCATGTGATTTTTGTATATTAAAGACAATACCAATTGGTGTAAGGTGTGGTATTGGGTTTGTGATCCCATTGGTCCGAGTCAAGTCTTGGTTCATTTTTCATTTTGGGTTTGCATGATCTGAAGTCTCTATCCCAGATTCCCCAGCGAAGTCTTCACTCATATGACAAAATGTCTTTTTCCCTTGGTGTGATGAGATGGAACTATTTGCAAAATGTCGCTCTTTCTGTAGTATTGGCATTTTTGTTGGTATTTATTTCCCAAGCAACTAGACCAGGGCCGTATATTTTCTAAAGAAGTGTTGAGACAGTTGTCAACCCTTTGGGTTTTCACCCGCCAAGTGCTGGGTTTGATTTAAAATCCCCATAAGTTTGACCTCTTGTTATGATGTTGACTTCTTGATTCCCCGGGAAGGCTACCCTGGGCATCTTTTGTTGGAATAAGTTTGCATGATATGAAAACTCTATCCAAGATTCCCCAGTGAAGGCTTCACCATTTGATAGAAGTCTTTTCTCCCCGTGCATGCTGAGTTGGACTCATTTGCAAAGTATCTCCCTTTCGGCAGTACTTGCATTTTTTTTATTGCCCGATAATCAGGCAAGGGAAATGTTTTATTTAAGAAGTGTTGAGGCATTTGTCAGTTTTTTGGGTTTTCACCTGCCAAGTGTCGGGTTTGATTTAAAATCCCCATAAGATTGATTTCTTGATGTAATGTTTGACTTCTTAACTCCCTAAGTTGTTATCCCCATGAGGTTTCATACTTTTTCCCCAGAGAAGTTGGTGTAATACTTACTCTCAATATTGAAGAATGTATCTTGGTTTCCCTTCTTCGATGTGGTATTGTCCTCCCCAATGGAGTCAGCACAAGGTCCTCAGTTGATATCTTCATAATGAGGCACTATCTCCCTTAGTAAAGTTTGTATGATATTTCCTCAATGAAGTCAGCTTGAAATCCTCAGTTGATGTTTTACTGACATGGTTTTCATCTGCCTTATTTGAAATCAGTATTGCAATCCCCAGTAGGAGTATGGACCGTGAAACATTTGTTTTCCCCATTAAAGTCTGAGTTCTATTCCCCGGTGAAGCCTGGAGGAGGATGTTATATCCTTGTATCTGTACTATTTTGTCGCTATGATTTGATTACTTCCAGTTTATGTTTCTTCCCAGTGAAGTTAAGCCACGAAATAGGATCTATTTCCTAGTTTGGTGCTTATTTTCTTATGGAATGATCATCTTGGATGTGATTTAGCCGAGTGTTGATTGTGCCCGGGTTGCTTTTGCCTGGTTATTCCCAGTGTTATATGTTTGTTTTGTCAGCATATACTTGATAACACTCATACATTCATGCATAGTTAAATTTAGCAAATCATTGCTCATTCACATTCGTTAATATTTTGTTAACATATTACCCTGTTTTGCAGAGTTGTGTTGTTCTCTCTCCAATAGAGTGTCGGCCTTAAGCAGAAAGTGTATATTCTTTCAATTTCCCCACTGAGTTATCCCTCGTGGAAGATTTTTGCTTTAGCCTTCCTATACAGCTCTTTGTCTGGATAGACTGGGTTTCCCTCTTGAGTTTATTTCTCAAAGGATGTATTTTGGTTGACTGTTTCATTCCAGTTTATTTCTGGTTTGAATCTTTGGTTCCCAGCAATATTATTACTTTGGATTTCTGCAAGCTTCGAGCATTGGTCTGAGAATGTGCATTTATTTTGGCACAAGAAAACTTTTATCTCCTCAGCAGGAATATATTGGCATTTCCCCAGGAAGTCATGATACATTCCCTAGGAAGTCATGTCATTTTCCCCAGAAAGTCATTTTACAATCCTTCCCATAACAACAAGTAGAAGATCTCTTTATTTGAGCAACTTATACTTCCCCATAAAAGTCGACATCACTTTTTTGCTATCTTCTCTATGAGTGGATAGTTTGTAGTTCGTTGTCAAATTACTCTAGTGGATGGCAAGTCTTTCAATATCGCAGAGACAGTTTGTTATGAAATCTTTGCAAGTGGTAGTCTCTTTATTTGAGACAACTTATATATTACCCTTTCCAGGCAGAATGCCTTGGTTAAATGATCGCACTAAATCGCACTATGTTTCTGACTCAACTATCACATGTTTTCCTTAGTTTTTATTATCATTTTCTCGTATTATGTTCCTTTTTCTTTTGTTTCCAGGATTCTTGTCATTTCAGAGCCTTCTGTGAAGAAACGAGCCAAAACGCCAAGAAATTAGGGTTTTTCAAGGTATTCTGCACTTATGGCGTTCAGCGCCGCGCCGGCTACAGGGAACGCGATGACATGGCCCACTTTCACCCAGAGACCAACTGCCACGTTCCCACGATCTGGCAGTTCCAGCCACCGCGCCCGCGGCCACTGCCACCGCGCCCGCGACCTTCACAAAAGTTTCCCGCTCATAAGAAGTTGAGGGGCATGCTGGTCTTTACGCATCTCAAGGATCCTCTATAAATAGTTTTCGATTTTCATTTTTTAGTTTCATCCAAGCTTAGTACAATCTTAAGCCATATACTATCAGTTTCTGTAAAGTAATAATCTCTTCACATCGGGGAGTTATTGCGGTGTAGATTGAGTTGTAATCGAGTCTTGGAGCACTTTGGTTGAAGTTCATCATACCAGCCTTACCATTCCGCAGATTTGTATCAGATTCAAGTCTCCGACTGGAGCAAGGTTCTATTTTATTGCATTTCTTTACTTATAATTGCTCTTACCATAGTCTACACGTTTTATAGACTCTAAATGCTCTTACCATAGTCTACACGTTTTATAGACTCTAAATGCTCTTACCATATTCTACACGTTTTATAGACTCTAAATGCTCTTACCATAGTCTACACGTTTTATAGACTCGCACTCTTTTACTTACTCGCTCTTATCATAGTCTACACGTTTTATAGACTCGCACTTATTATGTCTGGCTAAACTATAAAGGTTTGGATGTAATGATTGTCATCATGGTCGTGTTCCAATTATCATGCTAGTGAAAATACTCTGGGGATGTTGTGCTTTTAACTTAAGTCAATTATGTTTAAATGTTTATTGGGTAAGATCGAAAGCCGTCCAAACTAATGATACGACTTGATTATTATTTAACCAAACGAAAAGAGCGAAAGCCGTCGATTGGTTAAATAGGAATCATTGACCTTTTTAGAAAACGATTTTGAAACTATTTTCGGACGCGTTTGTAGGTTTGAAATCTGACTCTTGGTCAAAAGCCAAAAGTCTCTTTAAGTTAATCTTTCCAAGTAAAATTACTTTTCTGTTAAGTCAAAACTATCAATTTCTTAAAAATAGGTTTACCTCTTTAACGCGGAAGGCACCCTTTATATGTGACAATAAAGGAATTTAATTTAAAGAGTAAATTCGGTTCTTAGTAGTCAAAAGCTACAAGTTCCCGTTAAATTGATTCTTTGCTATCAATAGAAAATACTGCCCCATAAGTAGTTTCATCTACGCATGACCGGACCAATATCTGATTACATGATTTACATTCCAACCTGTCTTTTAAACTGTTATTTACCTCGCTCATTTACTTTGTTGCACTGCACTCACATCAATATTCTTGTTCACCTTAGATAAGCACCTTAGCAATAGAGTTGATAGATTGACAATTGGTCTCTGTGGTTCGATAATCTTATATATTACTTCGATAGGCTGTGCACTTGCAGTACTATATTTAGGCTATACGTTACAGATTTCCCATCAAGTTTTTGGCGCCGTTGCCGGGGACCAACTTCGTCAAATTTCGTACCCTATTGTTATCCCGTTTAGACTAAGGCTATTCTAGCCGGTAGATGCGTAGAAATCGTAGCACCGGTAACCTAATAGATCCTTTAGTAGAACCTGAATGTTACGCTCGTGCCCGTCTTTTTATACGCAAGATAAGAAGAGCTATGGCAGAAGATCGTAACCAAAGACCACTCAAGGAATTCGCCCAACCATCTAACGAGGAACCTAGTTCTAGTATAGTAAACCCTACTATAACTACCAACAACTTTGAACTAAAGCCCTCATTATTACAATTAGTACAACAAAACCAATTCGCTGGTCTCGCTACCGAGAACCCGAATCAACATTTAAAGGTATTTATCCAGTTAGCTGACACCCTTAAGGCAAATGGAGCCACACCCGAAGCCATCCATTTAAGACTGTTTCCTTTTTCCCTTAGAGGTAAAGCTCACGACTGGTTAGACGCCCTTCCAGCTAACTCAATAACAACTTGGGAAGACCTTAGGAGAGCTTTTCTTGCGAGATATTTTCCACCAAGCAAGACCGCTGTTCTTAGGAACCTGATCACTTGTTTCAACCAAAACCAAGGCGAATCACTTTTTGATGCCTGGGAGAGATATAAAGAACTTTTAAGAGCTTGTCCGCACCATGGCCTGGAGCAATGGTTAATCATACATACCTTCTATAATGGACTCCATTACAACACAAAGATGTCCATAGACGCTGCCGCTGGCGGAGCGTTGATGAACAAACCTTACCCTGACGCTTGTGCCCTAATAGAGGACATGGCCCAAAACCACGCCCAGTGGGGATTAGAACGAGCGACAGTAGAGAAAAAGGAGAGCCATGGAGGAAAGCATGAGGTAAGTTGCATGGACATGATTAATGCCAAGATGGACGCCCTAGCTTTGAGAGTCGAGAACATGTCTCAAAACCCAACCACGGTAGCAGCAATCCAATCGGAATGCGAACTCTGTGGAACTCAAGGACATCAAACCGTTGACTGTAACCTTTTGAACGAATCTAGCTTAGACCAAGTTAACTATACCCAAGGGAACCCTTTCTCGAATACCTTCAATCCTGGATGGAGGAACCACCCGAATTTCTCTTACAAAAACAATAACCCTATCCAAAATCCCGGACCTTCGATACCTCAAGGATTCCAAACGCAAAAACAAAACCAACCTATGCAAATAGTGCCCCCAAGACCAAACCTTAAAGAAACCATAGACACCTTTATTCAGACTCAAACTCAGCAAAATAAGGAGTTTATGAACCAACACATTCACACGAACGAACTAGTTACTCAACTGGCAACCAAGTTTGACCAGATGATAACCCACACCAAAATGCTTGAGACTCAGATTTCCCAAGTAGCACAAAACACCTCTGTACAAGTTGCACCTGGAGGACAATTTCCTGGACAAACTCAACCAAATCCAAAAGGCCAAGCAAATTCTATCACCTTAAGAAGTGGAACTGCTTATGAAGGGCCTAGAAATCCTAACTTAAGCACATCAGAAAAACCTATGGAAGATGCTACACCTAAAGACCAGGTAGAGGAACCAGAGAAACCAGAAAAGCAATCAAAACCAGAAGTAGGGAATAACACTCAACAACCTTATAAACCACCTATTCCGTTCCCACAGAGGCTGAAAAACACCAAAGTAGAAAACCAGTACCAAAAGTTTATTAAGGTAATAGAGAAACTCCATGTAGAGATTCCTTTTACTGAAGCTATAACCCAGATACCATCATATGCTAAGTTCTTGAAAGATATTTTGACCAATAAACGGCGACTCGATGATCCCAAGCCTTTAGAATGTCATTCTATATCCGAAAATAAACTCGCCAAGAAAGATAAAGACCCTGGAAGTTTTTCTATCCCTTGTATCCTAGGTAACCATATGATAGACAAAGCATTTTTAGACTTAGGAGCAAGCGTAAGTCTGATGCCTCTGGCCGTCTGTAAGAGGTTAAAATTAGGAGAACTTCAACCTACTAAGATGTCCTTACAACTAGCTGATAGATCTGTCAAATATCCCATGGGTATTTTAGAAGACATACCTGTCAAGATTGGTCAGTTGTACATTCCGACCGACTTCGTCGTAATGGATATCAAAGAAGATGAAGACATCCCAATCCTCTTAGGAAGACCATTCCTATCGACCGCCGGAGCTATAATAGATGTTAAGAAAGGGAAACTGACTTTCGAGGTAGGAGATGAAAAGATTGAGTTCATTTTATCAAAGTTTCTAATGGCACCAGTGATAGGAGATGCGTGTTATGCCATCGACGTCATTGACGAATGTGTAAATGAGCTCGAACAAAACGAATATTTAATCAAATTACCATCAACCCCTATTTTAGAGGATGACGGATTTAAGAGTATCGAACCGTACATTGACGACAACCTTTTCGAATGCTTAGCTCTTACCCCTGACCTTATGCCGCGTACTGAGAAACCCACTATAGAACTTAAGGAACTACCCAAGAATCTAAGATATGAGTTTTTGAATGAGGAGATGAATAGACATGTTATAATTAGCGCCGCTCTAAACCAAATAGAAACAAATCAACTCTTAGATACCTTGCGAAAATATCCCTCAGCTTTAGGGTATAAAGTTTCAGATTTAAAAGGTATAAGCCCATCCGTATGCATGCATCGGATTATGCTAGAAGAAGATTCAAAACCCTCACGAGAACATCAAAGAAGAATAAACCCTATCATGAGTGATGTAGTCAAGAAAGAAGTTCTTAAGTTATTAGAAGCTGGTATCATATACCAAATTTCGGATAGTGAATGGGTAAGCCCAGTCCATGTGGTACCCAAGAAAGGAGGTATCACTGTTATGGAAAATGAGAAAGGTGAGCATGTGGCAAAACGAACAGAAGGAGGATGGCGTATGTGTATAGATTACAGAAAGTTGAATAAGGCAACGAGAAAAGACCATTTCCCTCTCTCATTTATAGATCAGATGCTTGAACGTCTAGCAAGACACTCATATTTCTGCTATCTTGATGGGTATTCGGGGTTTTTCCAATTCCCTATTCACCCATAGGACCAAGAAAAAACCACATTTACTTGCCCTTATGGAACATTCGCTTATAGACGAATGCCCTTTGGACTCTGTAATGCACCTGCCACTTTCCAACGTTGTATGATGTCAATTTTCGCAGACTACCTAGATGGAATTATGGAAGTATTTATGGACGATTTTTCAGTGTGTGGGTTTGATTTCAAAAACTGCCTCTCAAACTTAGAGAAAATCTTAAAAAGATGTGTGGAAGTAAACCTTGTGTTGAATTGGGAAAAGTGCCACTTTATGGTAAATGAAGGGATAGTCTTGGGACACATTATTTCTAAAAGAGGTATAGAAGTTGATAAGGCCAAGATAGAAGTTATAGAAAACCTAAACCCACCTAAGACCGTTAGGGAAGTAAGAAGTTTTCTAGGACATGCCGGGTTCTACCGACGTTTCATCAAGAATTTTTCCGGAATAACAAAACCTTTAACTAACTTATTGATGAAGGATGTCGAGTTTGAATTTGACCAAAAATGTCTTGAGGCCTTTGAAGTTTTAAAGCAAGCTCTTATTTCAGCACCTATCATAAGACCACCTGATTGGACACACCCCTTTGAAATCATGTGCGATGCTAGTGATTTCGCTGTAGGAGTTGTACTAGGGCAAAGAAAAGACAAGAAACTGCATGTTATTTACTATGCTAGTAGAACACTAGACGCTGCCCAGCTAAATTATACAACCACAGAAAAGGAATTGCTAGCCGTAGTTTTTGCTATTGATAAATTTCGATCTTATTTGGTGGGAGCAAAAATAATAGTATACACAGATCATGCAGCAATCCGGTACTTGTTAAGTAAGAAAGATGCTAAGCCTAGATTGCTCAGATGGGTTCTTTTACTCCAAGAATTTGACTTGGATATTAAGGATAAAAAAGGAGCTGAAAACTTAGTAGCTGATCATCTCTCTAGGTTAGAACACCTTAAACCTGAACTTATACCTATAGACGATCACTCTACTTATGAAAGATTAATAGCTGGGATAAACTCAACTGAAGAAGAGACCTATGAGGAAATCTCAACCTTGAACAACATACCATGGTACGCAGATATTGTGAATTATCTGGCCGCTGATATCATACCCCCTGACTTAAGCTACCAACAGAAGAAGAAGTTTTTTAGTGATGTTAAACACTTCTTTTGGGATGAACCCCTCCTATTCAAAAGAGGAATAGATAATATATTCAGATGATGTGTGCCGGAAGAAGAAGTAGGCAACGTCATTAAACATTGTCATGCTGCACCTTATGGTGGACATGCAAGCACATCTAAAACATGCGCCAAAATATTTCAAGCAGGTTTTTATTGGCCTACTGTATGGCGCGATGTCCACACTTAAATTACAAAATGTGACCGATGCCAACGCACTGGGAACATCTCAAGACGTGATGAAATGCCTTTAAGTAACATCCAAGAAGTGGAAATATTTGATGTCTGGGGTATAGATTTCATGGGACCTTTTCCTTCCTCAATGGGTAACAAGTATATCCTAGTAGCTGTCGATTATGTCTCAAAGTGGATAGAAGTTGTTGCATCACCCACAAACGATACCAAGGTAGTTATCAAACTGTTTAAGAATATTATTTTTCCTAGGTTTGGAACCCAGAGGTTAGTCATAAGTGATGGAGGATCGCATTTTATATCTAAGATATTTGACAAGCTTCTAAGCAAATACGGAGTAAAACATAGAGTAGCAACACCATATCACCCGCAAACCAGTGGCCAAGTAGAAGTATCGAATAGGGAGATTAAGCAGATCCTAGAGAAAACCGTATCATTATCCAGAAAAGACTGGTCTGGAAAACTTAAAGACGCCTTATGGGCTTATAGAACGGCTTATAAAACCCCTATTGGAACAACTCCTTATCAATTGGTTTATGGAAAGTCCTGTCATTTACCCTTCGAACTAGAACATAAAGCCTATTGGGCCATTAAATCCTTGAATCTAGATTACCTAAAAGCCGGAGAAAAACGTATCCTGGACATTCACAAGCTGGAAGAGCTTCGCTTGAATGCCTATGAGAATGCCATCATATATAAGGAAAGAACCAAGATGTGGCATGATAAAAAAATCATCAAGAAAGATTTCAACATTGGTGACCATGTTCTCCTATTTAACTCAAGGTTACGACTTTTTCCTGGTAAGCTTCGTTCAAGATGGACAGGTCCATTTGAAGTGTCAAAAGTTCTAAAGTCTGGAGCAGTAGAAATCAAAAACAATTCATGCGCTCCATTTGTGGTAAATGGACAAAGACTGAAGCTATACAAAGGAGGCGATTTTCCTGTTGACTACTCTAGTCATATTCTTATAGACCCACCAATACCCACATAAAGTAAGATCCAATCGTCAAGCTAAAGACGTTAAACAAGCGCTGCATGGGAGGCAACCCATGGTTTTTTCTTAATTTTATTTTATTTTATTAATTTATATATGTTTTATCTGGACTAATTTCTTGTGTTTATATTTTCAGGATGCATTACCCCGATGGTATGGTTGTGATTTTTAGGGATGAAGCACAAAAAGCCCAATTTGCTACCTTATCTGCTAGACCTATGGTACCCACTAGGTACCTCGATCAGAGCTGCATGGAGGCACTCGGGATTGAGCCAAGTATTAGGTATCTGTGCAACCAACTTGGCTGGGATTATTATGCTGATGATGTCCACAAAACCTACAGGAACCTTACTCTGGAGTTTCTTAGCTCTGTGGATTATAACCCATGGGTGGGTGAAGGAGATGAGCGAGGATGCCTAAGTTTCAGATTGTTTGGTACCGAGTATACCCTGACCATCAAAGAATTTGGGGATTTGCTTGGTTTCCAAACTGGACCGACCGCTATCACTGAGTTACCATTGAGTTACTATATGGACAGAGATATTGATAAATTTTGGCAGGACATTACTGATGGAGCCAGCCTTGACCCCTCTACCCAGCTGTCCAGGAAGATCCATAACCCGGCTTTCCGATACTTCGAGATGATTCTGGGCCATACTTTCTTTGGGAGGAGTTACTGTGACCACTTAGTCACCGCTGAGGAGATCCTTTTCCTATACTGTGCCAGTCAGTCCAGACCTATAGCTAGTGGAGGTTTTCTGATAGAGAGCCTCGAGCAGACTGCTCGATCCGCTGTAGGACTCATTCATTCCGGAGGGAATGTGACACAGATAGCTTCTGCTTTGGGTTTGGACAGTATGATAGCACAGCTGACCCCATACTGTGGATATACTTTCCTGGATTTAGACTTTTGCATGGATCGTGGGCTCATGAGGAGGGCCTCTTTCCACCCATATCAGTACAGATTGCTCATCGATGACCAGACAGTTTACACCTTCACACTGCCAGACCCTCAGATGACTTGTGTTTCCAACCCTGCTAATTGGAACTATTCTGTAGAAGGTTGGGGTGAGATATCAGAGTATGCCCCAGAATATACTCCTGCTTCCGAAGATCCCACTCCAGAATACACTCCTGCTTCCGAAGATCCCACTCCAGAATACACTCCTGCTTCCGAAGATCCCACTCCAGAATACACTCCTGCTTCCAAAGATCCTACTCCTGAATACACTCCTGCTCCCGAGGACTCTACTCCAGATCACACATCCCGACCTGAGGTTACACGCACTACTGTTCTTACTAATAACCTCAGCTTGCAGGAACCTGATATTCGCACTCTGTTGACTGCTATGCGCACTGAGATAGCCACTCTCCACAATGAGGTGGCTGACCTTCATTTACAGTTGGAACTGAATGATGTTACCTTTGCTGGTGAGTTAGATGAATTAGCTCACGAGGTGGCAGAGATTCGACGCCAGCTGACTGAGCTGCGTGGCCCAGACACTCCTGCAGAGCATCCTCCCGGTTGGCGATAGATCTGTGTTATTCACAAGATCTCTAGTTCTAGTATTATTAGTATTATGTTGATTTCCTTTTCAGACTCATTTTTATTTGCATTATCTGTTTCCTGCATTATTAATAACTATTTTGGTGACCCGATGTCCGTACCTATATATATATATATGCATATGTGTTTTTTTTTCTCTATATATACCTTTCATTTACTAATGTTTTTGTTTTTCTGGTCACCATAATGAAAATTTTGATATAAAAATAAATAAATATACATGTATATATGTATTCACATACATATATGCACGTTCGTAAGAAAACTAGGTACACCTCCAAAAATTGAAGCTAATGGCAAGGAAGGAAAAGCCCAATGGAAAGGAAGCAAGACCGGCCCAACTTGGCTCGCCCTGACCGCGCCTGCGGTGATCCCTGCCGCGCCCGCGGTGACGTAACGGTCACCTAACGGCTAGTAGCTCGGTTTTCCCCCCATTTTGCCTCTTTTTCCACTTCCAATCCCATTTTCTTCCATTCTTAACCCCCCATAACTTCCTTTATTATCCATACCTACCCCACTACATTTATTCCCATCATAAATATTCATCAACCACCATTTTTCTTCACTACCTATAAATACCCCCGCTATTTCATTTTCTTCCTCACACCTTCACTACTTCTACATCCCATTCTTTCTCTTTATATTCATCCACAAGAAAATCCTATGGAGTATCACGGCTACATTTTGCGAGATGGCCAACCCGGAGAAAGACAACGAAAGCGGCTTGAGAAATTGCTGACAACACCAATACACTCTACCAGGTATATCGATGAAAACTGTCTATATTCATTAGGTATATACCATAGTGTATTTTTCCTTCTCGACAAACTAGGCATGCATGATATTTTTGCTACTCAAGCACCAACCTACCCTAGGCTGACATTCGAATTTTTGAGTTCTTTAATTTATAACGTCTCTCCTAACACTGCTAGCACCGTAGGTGGAGTAAAATTTAGAATGTTTAATGTTGAATATGACTACTCCACTGACGGTCTAGCTGCCATGTTAGGATGGCCTTATGGGGATGGTGTCGTTTGTGAAGCACCTTTAGACACGGATTGGGCATTTGAAGCATTTTGGGCCAGGATTACTAAACAAAATGCAACATCTTTTGATGGCCTACTTGCTTCTCATATCCACAATCCTGCCCTTCGTGTTTTTAGATTTCTTTTAGCATCCACCATCTTTGCTCGGGAAAACCCAAACAAGGTGAATGCTAAAGAATTAATTATCATGCAGAGCTGCCTCACAGACACCAAAGTTAATCCAGTCCCATTTATGATTGCCCACATGCACCATGTTTTAAGAAAAGGTGGGCCGATTTCCTTTGGTGGACTGATTACTACTATTGCCCGTGCCATAGGATTGGATACAGAACTTGCCACCCTTGAGCCACTTCCTCCTCGTATTGCAAATCTTAAATTTTTAAGGGATATGCGTTTATGCAAGACGAGGAGGGAAGGTGGTTACTTCCTCATGGTTGGAGGTGCCGCTGTACCCAGTGTTGTTATTCCTTGCACCCGTCGTACTGATATCAGATTTGAGCGTAACTGGACCTACGATCTCAACGCTCCTGCTTTTATTGGTCCGTTGCCCCCAAATCTACCTTTAAATGAGGGTAACAACACTGATGATGAGTACGATTTCCGCACGGAAGAACCACCCCACTTTTCACCACCACACACGACACCATCTACGTCTAACCCACATGCAGGTACAGCTCCTAGTTTCCATGTCACTGAGGACATGTGGCGTGAGCATATGGCCCGAGAGGCCCAGCGGGACACCCTCCTTGCTACTTTGCAGCAACAGGCGACCGATAACATGGCCTTCATGCAAGCATCCCAACAGCAAAATGCTAGCTCTCTGCGCACTATTATGGAAAGTCAGCTGGCTTTCCAGAGACAACAGCACCTTAACCAGACCACATACGCTCGTCACTTCCAATTGATGCAGGCAACCCAAGGCACCCTCATTGGTAGGACCCAAGAGCTACAAGCGGCAAATGCCGCCTTGACAGAGAGAATGGAGCAGCTAGTTTTGGACCGAGAGAGCCGTTGTCGCAGCCGTAGCCGCCGTTCCGGTCGTACCAACCAGGATGGTGAAGGTCCTAGTGGCCCCCACTAGCGTTTTCAGGTACCTCCTCCTACCTTATTTTGGAACATTGAGGACAATGTCCGATTTAAGTGTGGGAGGAACATTTATCGCTTTTATTTCCCGTTTTTCCTGCTTTTATTTCCCTTCCGCATTTTTCCTTTTAGGTATGTTATATTCGTAGTTAATAAAATGCATGTGATAGGCGAGTCTTTCTGCGTAGTGTACCCTTTCATTTCCCCCACTTTTTAGTCTTACAAAATTTTTACAAAATCTTTTTCAAAGAATTGTGGTTGTTTTTAAGGATTTGGGCTATGAGACAGGTCCTAGATAGGGTCTATTTCTTGGGCACTCACTTTTTGAAAAATTCGTTATCGTTTTAACACCGTAAGCCTTTTTGAACATTTAGATTAGATCCTTTTTTCCCAATATGCTAGGATTTTGAATAAAACTGTACAAATAGGTCTTCAAGTAGTTTATCTAAGCAGTCAGCTCCGGCCTAAGCATGCTCTAAGTGTAGGATCGATGAATATAAGTGGATGATCTCTATTTTGCCTTAAAAGTTTATAAAATAAAGTATGAATACGACTACGAGTTGGGTGATCCTCACAAAGATTACTCAACTCAAGAAAGTTGTAAGCACTAATAAAAACAAAGAAAAAAATATATATAAGGCACATCCGTTGTAGTTGGTCCAGAGGTATCTGGTGCTGGACTTGGTAGGGCGGACTACGGTCCGATCCCCCGCAACTACAAATGGGTAAAATAAAAAGGGGTTAAACCAACTCTTGTACCAGAATCCCATCACTTGAGATCAGAGTCACTAACCAGTCACTACACCATGAGTATGTACGGATAACGGGCTTAATGTGATTGCGCCTGAATGAAAAAGGACCTCGTACAAAAAGAAGTCTTAGCATAGTAAGGATATTAGGATCGATCTGTATACTTATGAGGTTTATGTCCACATTTCTGCGAGTAGTGTAATTACGATACCCTTGGTTCAGATAGTTAGTGCCTGACAACACACCCTTACTCGAACTTAGAAGCCCTCTTTGCCCAAAACCTGTATACACCATAATTTTCTTTCATCTACTTCTAAGAGTTGTTGCTTGAGGACAAGCAAAGGTCTAAGCGTGGGAGGATTTGATCGCACTAAATCGCACTATGTTTCTGACTCAACTATCACATGTTTTCCTTAGTTTTTATTATCATTTTCTCGTATTATGTTCCTTTTTCCTTTGTTTTCAGGATTCTTGTCATTTCAGAGCCTTCTGTGAAAAAACGAGCCAAAACGCCAAGAAATTAGGGTTTTTCAAGGTATTCTGCACTTATGGCGTTCAGCGCCGCGCCGGCTACAGGGAACGCGATGACGTGGCCCACTTTCACCCAGAGACCAACTGCCACGTTCCCACGATCTGGCAATTCCAGCCACCGCGCCCGCGGCCATTGCCACCGCGCCCGCGGCCTTCACAAAAGTTTCCCGCTCAGAAGAAGTTGAGGGGCATGCTGGTCTTTACGCATCTCAAGGATCCTCTATAAATAGTTTTCGATTTTCATTTTTTAGTTTCATCCAAGCTTAGTACAATCTTAAGCCATATACTATCAGTTTCTGTAAAGTAATAATCTCTTCACATCGGGGAGTTATTGCGGTGTAGATTGAGTTGTAATCGAGTCTTTGAGCACTTTGGTTGAAGTTCATCATACCAGCCTTACCATTCCGCAGATTTGTATCAGATTCAAGTCTCCGACTGGAGCAAGGTTCTATTTTATTGCATTTCTTTACTTATAATTGCTCTTACCATAGTCTACACGTTTTATAGACTCTAAATGCTCTTACCATAGTCTACACGTTTTATAGACTCTAAATTCTCTTACCATAGTCTACACGTTTTATAGACTCTAAATGCTCTTACCATAGTCTACACGTTTTATAGACTCGCACTCTTTTACTTACTCGCTCTTATCATAGTCTACACGTTTTATAGACTCGCACTTATTATGTCTGGCTAAACTATAAAGGTTTGGATGTAATGATTGTCATCATGGTCGTGTTCCAATTATCATGCTAGTGAAAATACTCTGGGGATGTTGTGCTTTTAACTTAAGTCAATTATGTTTAAATGTTTATTGGGTAAGATCGAAAGTCGTCCAAACTAATGATACGACTTGATTATTATTTAACCAAACGAAAAGAGCGAAAGCCGTCGATTGGTTAAATAGGAATCATTGACCTTTTTAGAAAACGATTTTGAAACTATTTTCGGACGCGTTTGTAGGTTTGAAATCTGACTCTTGGTCAAAAGCCAAAAGTCTCTTTAAGTTAATCTTTCCAAGTAAAATTACTTTTCTGTTAAGTCAAAACTATCAATTTCTTAAAAATAGGTTTACCTCTTTAACGCAGAAGGCACCCTTTATATGTGACAATAAAGGAATTTAATTTAAAGAGTAAATTCGGTTCTTAGTAGTCAAAAGCTACAAGTTCCCGTTAAATTGATTCTTTGCTATCAATAGAAGATACTGCCCCATAAGTAGTTTCATCTATGCATGACCGGACCAATATCTGATTACATGATTTACATTCCAACCTGTCTTTTAAACTGTTATTTACCTCGCTCATTTACTTTGTTGCACTGCACTCACATCAATATTCTTGTTCACCTTAGATAAGCACCTTAGCAATAGAGTTGATAGATTGACAATTGGTCTTTGTGGTTCGATAATCTTATATATTACTTCGATAGGCTGTGCACTTGCAGTACTATATTTAGGCTATACGTTACGAATTTCCCATCATTAAAGAAGAAGTTGAGACCCGTTCTAGGTGAAACACCATAATTTTAGGGAACTTGTTATCTTTTTGCTGCCTTTAGTAAAAGTTGGTAGTTCACCATCAGTGAACGTTGGTGATTGTTATCTTTTTGCTACCTTCAGTGAACGTTGGTAGTTCACCGTCAGTGAACGTCGGTGCTATGATATTTCTTTTTTCTCTACCTTCAGTGAAAGTTGGTAGTTCACCATCAGTGAACGTTGGTGATTGTTATCTTTTTGCTACTTTCAGTGAACGTTGGTAGTTCACCATCAGTGAAAGTCGGTGCTATGATATTTCTTTTCTCTCTACCTTCAGTGAAAGTTGGTAGTTCACCATCAGTGAACTTTGGTGATTGTTATCTTTTTGCTACCCTCAGTGAACGTTGGTAGTTCACCGTCAGTGAACATCGTTGCTATCATATTTCTTTTCTCTCTACCTTCAGTGAAAGTTGGTAGTTCACCATTAGTGAACGTTGGTGATTGTTATCTTTTTGCTACCCTCAGTGAATGTTGGTAGCTCACCGTCATTGAGCATTGGTGCTAAGATATTTCTTTTATCTCTACCTTCAGTGAAAGTTGGTAGTTCACCATCAGTGAACATTGGTGATTGTTATCTTTTTGCTACCCTCAGTGAACGTTGGTAGTTCACCGCCAGTGAACGTCGGTGCTATGATATTTCTTTTCTTTCTACCTTAAGTGAAAGTTGGTAGTTCACCATCAGTGAATGTTGGTGATTGTTGTACCCCAAAATTTTCCCTCCCATATTCTTCAATATTTGCCAAGATCAAGCTTCAAAATTCCCCAAGGGTTGCACAGTCCAATTGCCTCCTAACACAGTCAAAATTAGGGTTTTGGTTCCTGCAAAGAAAATGAGGTTCCAAGGGTCAAATCAAGTCCCATATGCCTATATACATTGTCAAGCATCCATAGGTCAAGTTTCAAGACTCACAACATCAAGTTGCACAGTCAAAAACCCTACATGCTTCACAGTCAACTGCAGGGGCAAAATGGTCATTTGACAGTCAAAAGTTAAAAATTTTGGTCAACATCTTATTTTGAAGCCACAAACATCATTTGATCAATTCTTGATCATGATTCTCAAAGCATGGCTCAAAAAAGTCTCAAGATGCAAAAGTTTCTATTTTTGGACAGTTGAAAAAGTCAACTGCAAATTGACCAAGGCATAACTTCCTCATGGTTCATCAGAAAAATCCCATCCAAAGCTCATTTTGAATAGAATGACATTTCCTACAAATCATCTTCACACTTCAAGTCCAATAAATGCTCTCACAAAAAGTTATCAATTTCAACATTATAGGTCATTTTCAAAAGTCAACAAAAAGGCACTTTAAGTAAAAGACCATAAATTGAGATTGGTAAATCAAAATGACATGGGACCAAAGGCATTGGTTAGAGGACTTCAAGACCTTTCCAAAATGTCCAAGAACATGTTCATAGCTTCAAAATTGAGCAAGATATGCATTAGAGAAGTTGGGAAATTTTTGGGAACTTTCAAAAGTCAACTTTGCCTAAAACACTTCAAATTTGCTAATGGGCCTCAAATTCTTCCTTGAATCATTACCCAAATCCTATGCACGACCCATTGAGCTCAAAATGATTTATTTTCTTATTTTTAATTAATTAATTGAATTTTTATTCTTATTAATTCATTTAATTAGTTTTAATTGTAGAAAAATATCAAATAATGGTTTTCAAATCTTTTTATGCAGCAAATATACTCCAAATATGCTAAAGATTTCGTGCATCAATCAACAAGACAAAATCTTCCATAATTGGCAAAGTTTCATTGAAAAAAAGATTGAAATTTCATGATTGAAAATCAAATATTCAAATCATAAATTCATGGACTTTTGGGCTCTTTCTTGACCTAATTTGCTTCACATACAAAGGTTGAGTGAAACCCTACTCAGACATACACGAAAAAGCTGCTGCAACAACATACTCACTTTGCAAAATTTTCATAAAAACTCAAAAACTATTTTCTGATTTACAGTCCAATTGGGAGAAGATTGTTGATTCCAAACCCTTGCTGAGAGTTCCCTGAACGTGTTGCAACCACTTTCCAGCTCTCATACTCAAAGAAACGGTAAAGCAAAGTCAGGATTTGATCAAATATTTTCTTAATCGAAACCTAATTTATATGCATCATTAACATGTTTTGCTTGTGGATTTGTATTACTGACACCTTCCTGAAGCGTTTGGTATAGTTTAATTGTTCTAAAACTGCTTGAAACGAAATTCACCATGGATGAAACCTAGGGTTTCAGAAGCTTCAAAATAGGGTTTTCTTGTAGAGGAAAAATTAGACCTTTAGACCTATACAGCTGAATTCAGAAGCTCAAGACGAAGCAAATGATACCCTCACGCCCTTTTTATATTTCCTCCTCTTCTAATCGCTATTTTCACAGTTTCAGTTTGTGGGGGTTTAAAACCCCCGCTACTTGTTTTATATTTATAGGAAAAAGATGAAGAAGAAGCATGCGTGGCAAGGTGTGACAGGAGCATTCAAAATGCGCGCGTAATTTTTTGTTTATACCACTAACATTTGTTTTTTTATATAATAATTACTCTCCATTATATGAACAAACGCGTTGCCTGGCTCAGTTGGTTGATGAGGTGTATTGTAAGCATTGGGACCTGGGTTCGATTCCCAGGTCCCCCCACATAATTCATGACTTTTGTTTTAATGTCTTCTAGTGCAGCGCCTCATTCAATGGCTTACCATGAGTCTCACGCCTGTGCTTGCCAAGTGGCCAGGAGATCCCATCCAATGGTCAGAAGGTGAATTCCATGGTACACTGCAGTCAACCAACGTGCACACAAGCATGGAAAGTCAAACGAGCCTTGGCTAATGGGCCTGAATTACTTCCAAACACCTCTATTCTGAGCCTGATAACCCCTTTGGTTTGCATCTTTTTTATTTTATTTGATTTTCTTTTCTAATTCTTTTTAATGCTTTAATTGTTTTTTCACCATAAAATAATTTTCATAATAAAAAAATCAGAAACCAAAAAAAATGTTTTATATTTAATTATTATTAATTTCACCATTAAAATATTTTTGTAAATAAATTTCAATAACTAATTTAGTTAAATTAGGTTTTAATTTTAATACTTTTCTTAAATAAAAAATGTATAGAATTAGGTTTTGACATTTTTATCGTTTTTTTAAAATTAATTATTAATCATCATTATTTATCATTATTATTAATTATCATTAATTTTTGTAAATAAACATGTAAATTAAATAATTTAGTTAATTAGCCTAATTTTGACCTTTTTCTTTAACAATTAAAATAATTTAGAACTAGGGTTTCACTAACTTTAATTTTAATTCTTTTCTTTATTTCATAAATACCAAAAACATAAAAACATTTTCTTTTCCTTCTTTTCTTTAATTAAATAATAATTAGACTTTAATTTAATTTAATTTCAAGCAAAGGGTCAAAACCCTCGGACGTTCAATTTTAATTTCTATTTCGCGCATTATTTTCTTTTGAATATTATGTACCTGCTTTCCGGATGTAATAGTAATTAGGTCTTTTTTTACTTTCCGCATTTTTATCAAAAAATGGGTCTTTGTATTTTGGCGATGTATAGACCTGCGCCTTGTAATAGCGTAGCTTTTATCTTTCCGTCTTTTAATTTTCCGCACTCTTAAATTCTAACTTCGTATGAAAGAATGTATGCTAATTAAAAACAAGCGTAGCTCACAATGCCATGATCAAAGATAAACTTAACATGAAAACAACACACAAATACACACACCACTTCTAGGGTACGCCTCACCCGTTGCCTTCGAAACGTGGTCGTCAAGTATGGGACGTCTTAGCGGTCCTTATGTCCATGATCCAGTTGCCTCGAAACAGTTGCCTCGAAACAGTTGCCTCGAAACAGTTGCCTCAAAATGGTTGCCTCGGATTAAAAAAGGATCAAGGATATAAGGGTAGCTTCTAAGGTGTCCTACTGTTGCTTCGGTGACCACACTGTCCCTACACTCGAATTGACCCGAACACCTCCAACGGTGGTGCTACCTACCTCTCAATGGTGGGATGGCACTACCTTAAGGACATTTACACAGATTAATTCCTTAGGGTAGGTAGATGACTCATAGATACTTGCTCTCTAAAAAACAATCAAAAATCTTTTCACACCGACACTTTCAAAAAGCTTTCAAAAACAATTTTTCAAACACTCTTGAGGACTGATACAAGAGTTATTCAGAAATCTTTCAATGAAACTTTTTCAAACCCACTCTCATTTGAAAAGCAAGCAAACATTTTGAAAACATAAAGAGCAAGTATCTAAGAGCCCATGGATAACCATGGATAGAAAGGGTGCTAACACCTTCCCTTTCTATAAATCTACCTCCCGAACCGAGAAACTATCTCATAAGGAATTTTGCTGTGCTTTTGTCCTGTCCATGTTGGAGAAAATAAAAGACGGTGGCGACTCTTGCTTCCGCGACATTTCGCGAACCAGCGTTAAACAGTCAGTTCTATTTCCACCGATCACAGTGATTATCATCTTTTTGCTACCCTCAGTGAACGTTGGTAGTTAACCATCAGTGAATGTTGGTACTATGATATTTCTTTTCTCTCTACCTTCAGTGGAAGTTGGTAGTTCACCATCAGTGAGCGTTGGTGATTGTTATCTTTTTGCTAGCCTCAGTGAATGTTGGTAGTTCACCGTCAATGAACATCGGTGCTATGATATTTATTTTCTCTCTACCTTCAATGAAAGTTGGTAGTTCACCATCAGTGAATGTTGGTGATTGTTATCTTTTTGCTACCCTCAGTGAATGTTGGTATTTCACCGTCAGTGAACGTCGGTGCTATGATATTTCTTTTCTCTCTACCTTCAGTGAAAGTTGGTAGTTCACCATCAGTGAACGTTGGTGATTGTTATCTTTTTGCTACCTTTAGTGAATGTTGGTAGTTCACCGTCAGTGAACGTCGGTGCTATGATATTTTTTCTGTTACTACCTTCAGTGAAAGTTGGTAGTTCATCATCAATGAACGTCGATGTTCGTCTCTATACCTTCAATGAATGTTGGTAGCTCACTATCAGTGAATGTAGGTGTTGTTATTCTTTTCTCTTTCTACCTTCATTGAATGTTGGTAGTTTCGCTTTCAGTAAAAGTTGGTATATCCTTTGATCTTTTACCATTCTCAATGAGTTGGTATCGTTTTGATCTTCCACCTTCAAGTATGAGTTGGTAGTTTACTGTCATCTATGAGTCATTATCTTTTTGATCTTCTACCTCTGACTATTGAGTTTGGTAGTTCACAATTGGTTGTCGATCACTTTCATCCTATAATATCTCCTCTTTAGCTGAGTTGATGCTACCTTATCTCTTCTTTGGGTGTTACACCAATAGAGTCGGATCTTTTTGATCCACCAGTGATTTATTTTCCTGGTCAGGTTTTCTCTTTTGATCCTTATTTCCTTTACTACATCCCCAGTGGTGTTTTGCATCCCTTTGAATTTGTTCATATGCATTCATACTCATAAGCATTGCATGGCATCTTAGGGCCAAAAATAGAGTTTGTTTTATATTTAAGTATCTTTGATCACGTCGACATGAAGATTTTTAACCTTTGTATCTCCGGATAGAAGAAACTTAAATAAGGGCAGTTGTTGTACCCCAATTTTTGCCCCTAATATCCCTTCATCATACTATATTGATTCAATCACAACAAGATCACATTAGGGCTTTTGGATCTCCTCCCTATCTTTAGCTTTGCTCTTTGAGGAATCACCAAGCACCTTGACTTGTTTTTCTTTTGTGATCATGCATGTTTTTTTTACTTTCCTTTTAATTAATAAAATGCAATGTTGGTTTGTCTCACTTGTTAATAATGTAGGTAAAGGAAATATGGCTTAGCAAGTTGATCCATGGGTTCATGAGTTTATTTCCATGCCCTAGTAAATAAAGCTTGAGAAATTCAAACCTCACCATTGAAGTTGTTTTGGAATAAATGGCATGGAAAGGTTTATTTTGGTTCACCACATTTCAAAGTTATCAAGATTGATTCAAAAGTACAAGGGGTTGATTAAAAAAGTTGTCATGGTTGGACAAGACTTTGTTCCCATTGGTCACAAGTGCATATTTCTATCAATTCTCAAGATATGGAAGTGTTTTTGGTTGCTATGGGTTCTCATTATCATCCTCAACAACTTTTATCTACAAAGCAAAAGTGTTGGTACAAGAAGGTTGTTTAAAATTGTCAAAGTTCCTCAAAGTATTTTCTTAATCTGGGAGTTAGGGTTTTGAACTTCAAAGAAGTATATCTTGCTCATCTTTTCGTATTTTTGAGTGATTCCAAAAGCATCCTTCTCTTAAAAGGGTTATTAGCAAATCACTTCAAAAGTTTCAAGGAGTTTTCATGTGGAAGAAAATTGATGATGAAGAAAGATTACAAGTCCTCTAGATGAACCCCCAATTTCCCATGTGTGACTTCAAATGATCATAAATTGATCAATTTTTATCAACTTGAGTCCATTATTTTTCCACAATCATCTTGAGGATGTAAAATTTATTCCTTCTTTTATATGCAAAGTGAGAAAATTGATGGAAGATGCCTTAAGGATACAAAAGATTATAGGTCATTTCATGCATTTTTTGCCAACTTCAACAATTCATAACTCTCTCAATTTTTGGAGATTTTGAATGGTTCAAGTTTCAAAATGTCATTTAGTAGGCCTATTTCATGTCACCTTTTTTTGTCAAGAGAAAATTTCAAGAGGAGGGCCATGTTTGGATGCAAAACATTATAGGTCACTTTTGAACTAAAACTTGAAATATTTCTAAGTATGGAAAGTCAACCTCTTTTTCCCAACTTTGACTCATTGTAACTTTCAGCTCAAACATGCATTTGATTCCATTCTTTTCCCATTGCAAAGCGTGTAATATCATCTTTCTAAAGCATCAAGAACCATGCCCTAAGATCCCTTGAGCTGAGAATGTCATTGTTTCAAAAGTGGTAACTTGGAGTTGAGATTTCTCCAAAAGCCAGAATTTGAAATCCTTAATTTGGCTTCTAAACACAAAATTGCTGCATGTTTTTGCTTCTAAACATGTTTAGTGAACTTCCAAAAGGGATTAGCATAGCAAAACGTGCGTTTTGGATGAGTTTTGACAAAAAAGAAGTCACACTTTCTTCATGATGCAGACCCACACGAGTTCTCTCCAAATTGCATCATTCACCCTTCCTTTTGATCCCATTTGCTTCTTCTATAAATGCATGAGCTATCCCATTCGTTTTCTCAAGCTTGAACAGCCAAAATCACCCTGCCAAACTCACTTCATAACACACTTTTCTGCAACTTCGAAATCATTGTTCAAGCCTTTTTCAATCCATTTTTTCTGTCAATTCACCTTCCTTGTCTTCCCTGAAGCTAACAGAAGAAAAATTGAGCCTTAAAACCTTCTGAATTGATCTGACCAAGTCCGTTTACAGAGCCCTGAAACTGAACTTCAATAGGTAGATTTCTCCGTCAATTCTTCCAAAATTTGATATTATTGTGAAGTTGTCATTGTCCTGGTTCTAGTCGCAACACTTTCTTTTAACTGGAAACACGTTTTGGCCATGAATTTTCAAATTTCTTTTCAAAACTTTCCTTTCAAATTGCTTGAGCTACAGTTTATATAAATTTTTCGCGAAGGTGTGGTTGTCTTCGTCTTGATGAGACGAAGCAAATGACATAGGTCTGAGCTTCTGATTTTACAGTTTGAAGGACTTGTGTTTCACATTGGCTGGAGGTTGAAGATGACCAACATGTCATCTTCCAACCAATGATGGCGTGCCATTTGTATTTTTTGAAAATCTGATTTTATATATGATTCAGTGTTTTATTCAGTAATGACCATGATATGCACAACGCGTCAGATCCCTTGAATTTGATTACTAACGCGTTTTGACTCTCATCCAATGGTCCACATATTTTTGACTTTATTTCATTTTCTGATTTTTATATTTAAATTGTTTTAAACTTCAAAAAATCATAGAAAATTCATTTTAAGTCCAAAAAATCTGAAAAAATTATGAAAAATATTTTTGATTTTTCTCTTTCTAATTTTTATTTTTTTTACAATTTTATTTTGTGTTTTGGTATTATTTTATAAATTTTCACTTTATTTGAATGGTTTTAAATGTTTAAAAATACTTTTATGCATTTTTAAATTCTAAAAAAAATATGGAATGATCCAATGATATTGTGACAAATATTTGCGACCTCATTTATTTTTTATTTCTGACTTTGCTATTTTTTTATCATTTTTGGTTTATTTTACTCATTTCTTTTAATTTTAAAAATAGTTTCTGACGTTAAAAAATTACCAAAAATTTTATAAAAATATTTGAGTCTATTTCTGATTTTTCTATGACCTTATTTCTTTTTATGAATCAATTTGAATATAGTTGATATTTTTTCCTTTATTTTCATTTTTATTCATTTTTTAAAAAAATCTTTTCAACATATATATTAAATGTAATATTATTTTGTGATTATTTTCTGGATGATCTTGGGTAGAATTTTTGATCATGAACTTTGTTAACATCATTGGATCCATGGTGTTCAGTTTAACTCCATAAAAATGGATGAATGATTTTAATAATAGTTTGATTAAATTTTAATTCAAATGTGGTTTATACTCTTTCCCACCCTTCTTCATCTCATCCCTTTTCTATTGTACTAAGTGTTATTGGAGCATGATCTTTATATCATGTCTCAAAACAAATGGTGCATAGATTGCTATTGACCGATCTCAAAATATGTGCGACTTCTATATAATCCCATTTACGATTGCTTAACATAACGCTAAACTTTGTCCTGATTCGAATAAATGATTATTTGTGGCTCAAACCTATGTTTGCAATCCCAAGTATGTTAATTTGATCTCTTTGATCCAATAACCTTGAGATTCATTGTGTAGAGACTTTGGTTCTACCAATCCTCTAATGGATCTACATCACTTTTGGTCAACGTGGATCACTTAAACTTCGTTGATCATTAAATATTACTTTCGAGAATTCTAAAATGGATTATATACTTGACAAAAAGCAAATGCAACTTGTTGTGTGGTGGCTTTGGTTCTAACAATCCTCTAATGAGTTTCAAATGAAAGTTTCAAGATGGTCATCCAACTAACTACTAATTACTAATAATTGACTTTATTTTATGTTTTATTTTATGCACCATTTACTTTTAGCATTTACATTTCATGCTATTTTTCATCTTTGCTCACTTGAGCCCCTTTATATTCTTTTCATTTTTATTTTGCTCACTTGAGCTTTTCTTTTCCTTTTTTAAGACACCTAATAATCAACATGAATCATAAAAAACTTTAATGATACTTTAACTATTTGGTTACTATCCTTGGCAGTATGGAGTATTGGACTTCTTGGACTTAGGATTAGAGACTTTGGCCTATGTTGGAAACCTTGTGACCTTAATTGATATTTTGTCTAGAGTTATTGAGGTTCACCTCAAGACATTGGGTTGTTTGTTTGTTTTGTGTGCAGGTTATTGTGATTACATACTTTGTTTGTAATATGGAATTCACCCGTATACAACTGTTACTCTGTCCAATTTTTGTGAAGACTTAATACATTTGAAGTTTGGTTCTCTCAAGAAATCTAATATCTTTGTTTGCTTGGTTTCAACTCAAAGAATGAGAATTCTATCTTTACTCATAATGTCGAGTATTGGCTTCTTGTTGGTTAGAGGGTTCTTATCCCTAACTTTTACCTTATGCTTTAGGATAGTCTCTTCTTCTCCTCCCATCTTCTTTAATTTCAAAAATCATATTCCTCCTTTTGAAAACTCTTCTTGTTTCTAAACTTGAACCACTTTCATAATAAACTTGGACCTAGGTCCATGCATTTTCAAAACATTTTCATAAATAAACTTCAATCAATTTAATAATACTCTGACATTTTTTGTGAGAAGACTAAAAGTCAATCAATCTCATTTCAAACCATTTTGCCACTTTGAATTTTTACTTTAAAGACTTTTCTCAAAAGATTAGACTCTTGTCAATCCTTGTAGTGATGCAAACAACTATACTTCTATAATATGTAGTGAAGTGAGATATTTTCCACTTGGGTGTTGAGTGACGCATTGTTGATTTTAAAATCCAATCCATATCATCCACTTTGAGATGATGCAAATTCTCCTTTCTCATGATTGTGGGTAGTAAGTATGTTTTCGACACGGACAATGACGATGATGTCTTATCTCATAAAATTAACCAACACACTTGTGTTTTAAATTTTTAAAATGTGAACTACGTGTACCCTGACCCCTTATTGCATGAAAGATGATACGTAGGCACTAAAGATTCACAACCGCGGCGGGTGCAAAAATCATAAAAAATATTTATTTTCTCACCTCCACCATCTATTTTTATACAACATTTTATAGATAAAATATACAGATTTTACAAAGAGGTTCTTGTGGACTACCGTGGATGTTTAGGGTGCTAATACCTTCCCTTTGCATAATCAACCCCCTTACCTTGAATCTTTCCCCCTCTTTTTGGGTTACTCGCTCTTTTCTCATTCCTTTGGAAACAATAAAGCGCGGTGGCGACTTTTATTTTGATCTGTATAAGTCTAGTCAATCTAATGACTTAGTCTTTAACACTTCTACCGTCACACTCGGTACTCAAAAGCTTCCCGAATAAATTTTTTCTTCCTAATCCTCTTCATCGTAAATAATTGCTGCAACTTGATTTATCTAAGTGAAAGTTTAAAATACTTTTCATAAAGATGTTGTCGATTTATTATGAGAAACTAACTCAATATTGAAATTGAGATGCTTGCCTTTTTTAAGCAATTATAAAATGAAATTAGTGGCATGTATAAATAAATGAAAAATAAAAGTCCATATTATTATAAAAAAAATTTTAAAAAGTCTATGATACATGAAACAGGTGGTAGAAATTGGGCAAAAGATCGTTTATATGAGAAATATTTATAATTACAGTGTCATAAATGTAAATTATCACATTTTTAATGATACTAGTAGAAGATCTGTACATATGCACGAGTAAATATATTTCTATCTTAAATTATTTGTTAAATGTCATTAGAGATGATAGAATACTGTAATTTTGTGTTATTAATACAAAATGAAATTTGGGATGTTTGTATTTTGTCTTAATACATCTCAAGAAACATTATTGTGAATTACTTTTACTAAATTATTCAATACAATATCTACAAAGAAGCTGGTATAGATTTTATTGCCTATAACAATAACATATGCAAATTAAAATAATATTTATATATTAGATCTAATTGATTGTGTGTCGTATCACTATTTAAAATATTAGTTCAACATATTTAAAATAAACAAATTAATTTTATAGTGAGAGTGAATAAGTTTTATAAAATTAAAAATAAAGTTTGCTACTTGATTGGCGATGAATTCAAAATCAACTTTTGAAATGATAGTCGTAAAGCCTAAACATATCCTCTTCAGAGACCGTTATGTATGATTGCCTCAATTGTTGGCACCTTCAACATCACCTGCCATTACATAAATTATCTAGTTTCAAAGTAGATAGAACAAACATTTGGGGACATATTAACCTTATTTAGTAGTGCTTCTCTTTGATAAGAAATCACTAACTTCAGAAATATGTTGTCCTTTTGAATCACAAATTAGCTTTTGAATACTCAAATATGTCATCACCATTCCATAATAGAGAAGAATGATAAATTATAAACGAGAGTTGCAATTATGGAGAATAGAACAAATCTAAATCAAAGAACAGGATATAAAGGAAGAGGAAAAACAGTTAAGATGAGCAGATTTGTAAGCAATAGAATTGCTCTCTACAGTCTCCTTACGCTCGGTTTGTCAATCCATACGTTTTCCGACACCTTCGTGCATTTGACGGCTTCGTGGAGGTTGCGGGTTGTTTAATTTTTTTTGTGTTGGTGCAATAGATCTGAAGCAGAGGTAATGGTTATATGAAGAGGCTTTATTTATTCTGATGTAACAAAAGAAAACGAAGAACAACAACATAGAAAAGACGAAGAACAATATCATCAGATTGAAAGAAACAATGACCAACATTAAATATAGTATTCGATTTATGATAATAACATACACGATTCTCTAAAATCAAACATGATTTATTATTGTTAAATCAGCTTGATTCAATTCGAATAACAACAAAACAGTAGGAAGACTAATAATAACAACATCACTAAGATACTAAATAATTAACATGATGGATAAGATTCTGTGAATATTATAAGATTACGTGAATCCTAAAGAATTTGTTTTTACAAAAGATGTATACTCTTCAATGGGAGAAAACCGACTGAATGGAAGTGTGAAAATCCTTTGCTTATTGAAAATTAGATGAATGAATTAAATAATTATGGAGTTCAATGGATTTTTGTGTAATAAATTTTTTTTGAATAATTAAGTTGAAAAGAGTATTTATTATTATCAGATTTAATTACTATAATATAAAATTAGATAGGTAAAATAACAATTAGGAATATGAAAATAAGTCTTTAAATTGATTTTATTCGGTTATTTAAGTAATTATGATGGTAATTATTTTTATTATATTAAAAATAGATTAATTTCATTTTTTTTAAATAATCCTTAATTATTTATTGTAGAAAATAAAAAAGACTAATAAATAATTAAGAGTATTATAAATAAAAGAAAAATTATTATTTAAAAAATGATTATAGTGATTAATTTTGTTAATATATGTAAAAATAAAATGAGTAACACTCCATGAAAGAGTAACAGAGAATACCTAATAACATGCGGATTACCAAATTTTCTACCATTACTTATCAATTTTATTAGATATTATAAATAAGCCAACGATTTAATGGAGGTTCGTGTTAACAAAAATTGTAATTTAAATCCTCCACACAAGTAATAAATTCAAATAATTAGGAGGGTTTTAGAAACTTAGTATTGTCATTTAATTTAATATTTAAATTAATTTAAATATAAAATTTATAAATAATTAGGACACAATTAATAAATTATCTTCAAAACATATAAAAATATATAAATTAAAACGATACACCGTGAAAGTTTATATCCACTTCTATAATTATTTACGAAACCATTAAAACTCTATTTTAAATGTATGATGCTAAATTTTTATTATGCTATTTATTTGAATGTAAAAAATATTTTCTTTATAATTATACTATAAAATAATTGTAGAGGAAAAATATTTTAGAGAAAAAATTAAATAATAATTTTTTTAAAAGAATTTGATATTCAAACGAGACAAATTAATTTAAGATAATCAATTTCCCTGTTTACTAACAAATATAATTTAAAATTAATTTAAAATTTAAAGATGAACACACTCTCTCATATTTCAAGTAAATAATAATAATAAACTAATGCATAATGAGAAAGAAAATGGCACCTGTTATTTAAAGAAAACAACATTTATGGATTAAAGGATTGTTCTCAATGAAAATAATAAATAAAGTGATATATGAGAAATTAAAAAAATTTCTTATTCTGTTTTAGATTATTTGTGAGGTCTCTATTTGTACCTATATTTTGAAGAATTTGGAATTAGCTTTTGTATGAACGGTTAATTGGCTGGACATTATAAATTGATTTTAACTCATCAAACATTAATGCTATAATAAAGAATTGAATGAGCTATCTTTTTATTGAATATGAAAAATAATGAAGTAGCATGAGAATAATAAGTACATGCATCACAAGAGAATGATTATATGTAATTTGGAAGATGCAACATCAGAATATCTATGACATGATAAAATATAGATTTAACTATTATTATTATTTAATTTGATTTCAGGTTAGTTTTGGGTTAGTTCTGATATCAAATGATTACAGTTTTATTATGATCGTCAATTATCACTGAATCAACTAACGATTGATAGATTAACTATTATTGATAAAATATAGATGTAATTATTTGCATGTCAAATTCATGCTCTTAATTGAAATGATTCGAAGAATTTATTAAGTAATTAAGTTAAAATATCATCTACGAATAACTTATGAAATATAAACACTTTTAAAAATAGACGTGTCAGGGTGTCCGTCACTTGTACGACACTCTATAATACATATTAGAAAAATCAAACAAGTTTCTCTTCAAAAAAAAATTCTTTATTTCGACACTCTTTGAATCGGCGTCGACGCTCATATGACATTCATGCAACATGTGTTAGACAATTTTGTCAAGTATTTAAAAAAATAGTTTTTTCCTTTACTACACCTTATATATTTTTTAAACAAATCGCTTACACATCTAAAAGCGCTAAACATATTTTGCAACAATGTTACAGATTCATAATTAAGTACGTCAATTTTTAATTATAATATTTCTAACTTTTTAATAATAAATGGATAAATGAATATTAAATACTATCATATATGAAGTAGAGTCGGTGTCCTATGTTTTTGTCTTTTTGACATAATCGGTGTTGAAAAGTCTGTATCGTATCGTGTCCTGATTTCCATTTCAGAGTTTGTGCTTCATAGAGAATAACTAATATTGATTGGAATCATGATAAGTTAAAATGATCGAAGGTTTTTGCATCTCTAACAATGAACTGATTATCTCTCATATTTTCTTTGCAGATGATTGCCTACTCTTTACGAGAGCCAAAACTTTTAAAGTTAGGCTAGATAATGAGGTGCTTCAAACTTTTTACAAAACCTCATAGTATGAAGATTAATGTTCATAAATCTAAATTATTTCCCTCTAAGAATTTATCTCGAGCAAATGAGATGATATTCGAAGGTGTGACTAACTTCCAACATACTTTTAATATTTGTAAATATCTTGGATTTCCTTTGTTTTTTGGTAGGTCACTAATGTGAATTTCTCCTTTATTGTTGATAAAATAATTATCGTTTAGCTGGATGGAAATGTAGACTTCTTAGTAGGACTTAGAGGGTGACTCTTGATAAGTTTGTGCTTAATTTTATGCCTATTTATACCATGCATAATTTGGGGCTTTCATAAGGCATTTGTAGTAAGATTGATTCATGTATAAGATAGTTCGTTTGGGAATGCAAATCTAGTCATTGGGTTAAATGGGATACCATAACTCAATATTCTACTATAGGTGGCCTTGGCATCTCAAGAGAAAGACATGTTAATGTTGCCATGTTGGGTAAACATGTTTGATAGCTTCTTTACAACCCTGACAAGTTATAAATTTTGTTATTATCAACTATATCTAATTATGAAGTCCACATCATATAGGCAAATAATTATCATGGAGCATCATACATATGGTGTTCTATTGCTAAAGCAGTTGAGGCTATCATTCAGGGTTTTTGCATCAGGGTAAGGTGAGGCGACATTTCCATTTGGTATGATAAATATCTCACAAATGGTAGGATTTGTGACAAAAATTCTTTGTTAGATGAGCAGGATACACACTTACATGTCATGGGTGTCTGCAGTTATGGTACTTGGAATTTTGACATCATTTTCACTCAACTTCCTCACGATGATGACTTAGATTATATTCTTATTTGGGAACCTTCTATATCAGGTACTTATTCTACCAAATCAACTTATTCTTGGTTAACTTTGGTACCACTACACCTCAAGTTCAGACAATGACTTGGTCTTGAATTTGGAACCTTAAGTTACCTGAAAATATTCATCATTTTGTTTGGATAATCATGCATGGGAAGTTACCTACCAAATTGTACATGAGTCACTCATCACATTTCAACATATGCCTCTTATTATAAATGTGGTGCAGCTAATGAAACTATCTTACACATTCTTATAGATTATCCTATGGTCATGCAAGTTTGGAACAATTTCAGTTCTCCTTCTCACATTCACTTTTATGGGGATGATTTGTATAATTGGATTAAATTAATATGGTGGTCAATCATGGCCCTTTGTTTATCATTTATTGTGGGATGATTTTGAAATCTCATAACAAAGAATCCTTCAAAGACAACGGTCTCTCTCTCTCTCTCTCTGAAATATTCTTAACCAAATAACTACTCTTTCACATTATACCAAGAAGGCTTTTGGTGGTTATACTAAGGAATCATCCCCTAGACTTATTTATTGGCACCCTCCCCCAAAGAATGTGATAAAGGTCGATGTAGATGGTAGCTTCATTGGTAATCTAGGGTCATTTGGATTTGGTGGTCTTTTGAGAATCACTTATGGAGGTTGGATCATAGGTTTTGCATTAAGTTTTGGCTTCACCTCTAATATTAATTCCTAGATTTAAGTTATTTTCATAGTCTTGATATTTCTTGGAATCATGATTTTAAAAATTTGATTTGTGAGTTTGATTCTCATACGGCTCTGAAGTTTATTCAAAAGGGTGTGCCTTTTATTCATCATTGTGTGCATTTAGCGGATTATATTCAATTTCTTATTCATAAATAGTGGCATCTTTTCCTTGCTAGAATGAGAGTCTCGCTTGTTTAGAAACTGAGAATGTTTTCTTTTGGTCCTTCTCTTTTGTATAATAAATATTTGTGTTTCGTTTGGGAACCATAAATGAGTTGAGAAACAGTGATAAAAGTTTATCAAAGCTTCAGGTGTGGTGGACTGGAGGGACCTGTAAGGTTAGCACTCGGGCGCGGTAGACTGAAGTAAAATTGAATTTGAAATATGTTAACTCAATTTGGCGCATTATATATATATATATATATATATATATATATATATATATATATATATATATATATATATATATATATATATATATATATATATATATATATATATATATATATATATATATATATATATATATATATATATATATATATATATATATATATATATATATATATATAGAGAGAGAGAGAGAGAGAGAGAGAGAGATAACGCACTCGTTATTTATTAGGAGAGAAAAATAAATGTCTTCTTCTTTGGCATGTAGCTTCCTTGCATCTGAAAAGTTAGTTCATTATGAGCTAGAAATCATAGAAAAGTAATCACATGCGCCATTAGAATACTCCATCTTCTTGGGTAGATTTTGTCTGCTCTTTCTCTGTTTTTTCTTTTGCAAAACTGCATGGTCTTAGCGCTGCTTTTACATTAATTAGTCCACCTTTCTATTAGGGAATCTTGAGTCCCTCCAAATATGAAATAATATGTGAAAAGTATGGAAATTGTGTCCTCCCCTTTTATGAGTTTACTTTATCTGTTATGGGTCTTCGTCTTCCCTTCATTGCCTTTGAGATAGAGGTTCTAAAGCACCTGGCAATGGTTTATTCCGAACTTCATCCTACATCTAGGCATACGTGAAAGTATACCATTATTGGTGAGAATATCTAAATGGAAAGCCTTATGTGACCCTTTTTATTTCATCTCTTTAAATGTCGTCGGAGCTCCATGATAAGTGCAAAATTGTAGTTATTTTGTATATACTTTTAGTTGCACTTGCCGACTTTTTTATTGTTAATATCGTTGAATAATTCCCCGCTTTTGTATAATTATGTATAAATTGTATTTAATCAAGTTTTTGTGTATTTGTGTACCTTTTGATAGTTTTCCATTCATTTTATAGGTATTGATGCGTATTTGGAGCATGAGCAATAAAGTGTTGAAGACACGGCTTCAAACGCGCGATTTTGAGCAACTCATCAATGAATAAGGCTCAAAATAAAAGAATAAAAAATCATCAATTTTTTTGATATTTTTTCATTGTTTTAAATAGAATTGAATAATCTTTCCAACGTTTCAAATAGAGCACAAATCGGAGTTACGGTTCTCAAGTTATGACCGAAACAGTGCAGAATTTTCGACTGTTTCTTCTGGTGTATTTCGTTCGATGAAACTGACAGGACAAAAACACGTTAAAAGGGGTAAAATCATTTTTTAGGTTGTGTTTTGGGTATTTTTGGTCCCAATTCATCAAACCTCTATTTTTGGTAAAGAGAGAGCTTGAAAGCAACAAATGAAGCTTGCATCTTGATGATCCAGAGTCGAATTTCTCGTCAAACGGCGCTGACAACCCGTGAGATGTTTGGTTTTTCTCCATTTCTTCTCTATGTATTTCTTTATTTTTTAGGTTATGTTTTTATATTTACTTTGAACATATGTATATTTGTTGATCACGGTGATGTATAAAGCTTGTTTTACAAATCAATCTTGATGTCTTCTTTGATCTTTTTGCTTTATGTTTGGATTTGGGTTTTTCTAGATATATACCTCACAAATCTTGATTAGGGATGGATATTTATTAGTTTCTATATTCTATAGATGTATTTAGAGCTAATATTCACTTTGGGTGCTAAAGCTTAATGCCTCAGTGTTGTTGTAGCGTGCAAGACATTGTCGATAGAGTAATATGGTTGATCTCGCGACTTGGATTAGACATAACCTTCGTTGTGGGTACACCTCGTGGTGTCTGTGATGATTTTGACTAGTATAGTAGGTTGAGTGCAACTGATCAATAAGTTTAAGTTTATGACGATTCGTGTAAATTCATGTCTGATAGATTTCTCCTTTCCATTGAATGTATATATTTTATGTTCATTTGTTTTCCTTTCTATACAAACCAAACCTATTCAAATCTAAACTCATTAACGAGAGATATGTTGAACGATATTTCAATACACCAATCTTTGTGGACACGATACAATATAACCTATATCATCCGGTAAAAAAATAATACTTTACTTTTTGCTTGCCGCTATATACCACAACAACAAAATGGCGCCGTTGTCGGGGATTTGTTCTATTGTTTTCTCATTGCGATAATTCTTTTGTTTTTGAGTTTTTTAATTAATATATATATGTTGTATAGAAATTGTACATTAACTTGTATATGATACTTGGGCATATATGTGTTTTTCTTTGTTTTCACATATTATTGTGAATTGTCTCATTTTCGTAATATTTGTTGTGTGATTGTTAGGACACTTTCTTTAGGTTTGCATGGTGTGACAATACCATGTCATGATGAGAGAGGGTTACTAGCTTGCACAATAAAGGCGTCGAGCTTACGATATAAAACAAGCATGTTTATTTGTATTTGTTTATTTGTGTGGTGATTTGTGTTTTAGCAAGTTGAAACAAGGAAATATTCTGAATTTCAAAACTTCACTTTTCAACTTGTTAATTCATTTTCACTCAGTTTTAATATCGTTATTTGTATTTGTTTTGTTATGTCAATTTGTGTTTTCCGAAAGCTTGTCGTGTTTAGCTTGAGGAGTTTTGTTCGTTGTAAATTTTGTACATTGAAATTTTGTAGGAGTATTAATTTTCTAATTCTTTTGTTTTTGTTTGGACTCGAGTTTTGGTCCGGTAACATGTAGAATATTAAGGTGATTTGTCAAGTTTGATTGTTTTGACTTGCGAATGCATGGTAATGATTTTGTTAAAGTTTTGTACACGTTCAAGGTATGTGTTTATAGCTTTCTATACTTTAGCATATTCATGATACTTAGACTTTTTACAATTTTTATGTCATTCATTCTTTTGTATACTTGTTCATTTATGAATCACTTTAGTTCCCACCCTTTTTTGTGAGGTGGCTTTCCATTGTTCACATATGTTGGAGGTCACAATTCTTGTTTTAACTAGATTTTAATATGTTTAATCTTTTGTTTGTGTTGATTGTATGAAAGCTTGAACACGATCAAGGTATTTTTTTGTTTCATTTTGAGTACAACTTCCTTAGCCAAATAGTCAATTCACCTTATGAGTGTGTGAACTTTTGTTAACCCCTTTGAGCTTTATGTCGATATCCATGTTGTTTTTTCTAAATGCTTGTCTATGAGTGTTTGGTTCATATTTTTGTATAGATATTGATTCTTTGTTTTCTTGAACATTTAACTATGATTTGTAGTTTGAATTTTTATCTTGTCTTAGAAAGTAGGGAGTATTCACATTATGATATGGTTGAATTCAAGTTGGGAGTAAAATAATTTTATATTTATTGGTTGATTGCTATGAGGTTGAAAAGAAAAAGAAAAGAAAGAAAGAAAAAAATGTGAAAAATAAGTGATAGAAAAATAAAGAAACAAATGAAAAAAGCTTTGAAAAAGAAAAACAAAAAAAAGCATGGAATAATATTGTGTTAATAAGTGATGTGTGTTGGTGTGAAACTTGTGATGAAGAAGAATTGTGATTGGAATTATTTTGTTTGGAATTTTGTGGAAATAATTACTCCCTTAGGTTTAGGCAAGTTTTTGTTTTGATTAGCTTTAGGACTTATCACTTGTTTATTTAATAGACCATATTACAACCTTGAAAAGCCCTTGAGATTCTTATTTTTATATTTTCAATGTAAATTTTTGGATGAATGCATAATTTATCTATTGTTTGCAAGATTGTTGGATGGGTGAAAATATTCCATTTTTGTGTACTTTTCATCTATCGATGATTGTGTTTGCTAGGTGTGATTCATTTGTGAACTAGTATTATTTTAGAATGTTTGACATGAATTTTATATTTAGCATTTGTTTCGTGTTTATGTTATAGTCGTAGTTTAGTGGTAAGTGTTTACTTTGTGTGTACTGTTTTTCATTTGAATCATTGCATTTGTTTTTCGTTTTCAAATACATGTTTATTCTATAAAATCAAGCTTCTCAAATGCACTTTTGTTTTGATGAAGACAAACCATAATTGACAAAGAAGGAAAAGATTATTAATCAAGCTAAAAGCATCTATGGATAAAGTCTTTAGTTCAAGCACTTAGAAAAATTTCAAAGTATAATGATAATACTTACTTTTAACTTAAGACATAGATGCTCAACGGTCAAAAGAAATATTTTATATTGTCCAAATCCTTACTCAAGTTTTTCTAAGCTAAAAATCATTTTTCACTTGAGTGCAATCGATTTGCATATTAGTGCAATCGATTGCATGCTTCAATTTTTCAAAACATTTGCTACTGTTTCTAAGTGCAATCGATTTGCATGTTTGTGCAATCGATTGCACTCAATCAATTTTTGCTACTGACTTCAAATGCAGTCGATTTACACACTTGTGCAATCGATTGCACACTCAAAATTTTGAATTTTTAGCTGTTGAAACCCCGTGCAATAGATTTACACAAAGGATGCAATCGATTGCATGCTGAACGATTTTGAAAAACAGCAGCTTTACACATGCCTGTTCATAACACCAATTCATGGAAACCTTTCACTCAATCTTGGCAATTCTTCATGATTCATTTACAGAAATTTATGTTGTTTCAAAAGGGTGCTATGAACATATAAATAATCATTTTTAAAATCATTTTAAAACACCTCTTCCAATCATTTTTCTCTGAATTTTTCAATAATCAAACTCAAGCTGTGATACATTTTCATACACAAGTTTTCTGCATACTTTCACATATTGTTAACCAGAAAAATTTGAGCATTATATATCTTGAGTCATTGTATACTATTATCATTGGAAGAGAAGATTAATTCATTGATTAAATTACTCAAAGTGATCATTGCTACTCAAACTCACTCAAATCAAATATTGCTATATACTTTCTTATTTTTCAAGATTGTTGGAAATAAGTTTAAGTGGTTTTATAAATCTTATTTTTCCAGGATTTTTGGATACAAGTAAAGTCACTTTGAGAGGATTGTTATCATTGTTGACATAGTGAAAATCCAAGAGGATTGTTCTTGGTTTTAGGTAGTTCTTGTTTAAGTTTGCCACAATAAGGAAATCTTTTTCATGTTGAAAAGGGACTGGAGTACTCTCGGACTGTGAGGGGAATCGGGATATATCGCTTGTGTCTCTTTATTTTTTTGCAATTTACTCTTTCATAAACTCACCATAAACCAGAAAAATAATATCCATCATCACTAAAACCAGAAATTTTTAAAGTACCTAATTCAACCCCCCCCCCCCCCCCCCCTCTAAAGGCCAAGGGTTTTGTCACTTATGGAGACAATAATAAGGGAATAATTCTTGGCAAAGGAAAAGTTGGTGCTCCACCTTTCAGATCCATTGAAGATATTCTTTATGTTGAAGTACTAAAGCACAATCTTCTTAGTATTAGCCAACTTTGTGACAAAGGCTTCAAGATCAAGTTCACCAAGGATGAATGCTTGATAGAAGACGAAGTCACACATGAGGTTATACTTAAAGGTAAAAGAATCAATAATATATTCATGATTTCCCTTGATGATCCATCTTTGAAGGTAAAATGTCTCATGGCGAACAACGATGATTCATGGTTGTGGCACAAAAGAATTGCTCATATTCACATGGAACACTTGAACAAACTAATCAAGCATGATCTTGTCATTGGGTTTCCTAAAAGAAATTTTGTCAAAGATAGACTTTGTGATGCTTGTCAAAAAGGGACACAAACAAAATCAACTTTCAAATCTAAGAATTTGGTGTCTACTACAGGCCACTACAATTGTTACATATGGACTTATTTGGTCCATCAAGAACAAGAAGTTTCAGAGGTAATGTATATGCTTTGGTTATTGTTGACGGTTTCTCTAGATATACTTGGACATTCTTTTTAGTGCAGAAAAGTGATGCATTCAAGGCGTTCAAGAAGTATGCTAAACAAATTCAAAATGAGAAGTCTCTAACAATTGCCTCCATAAGAAGTGATCATGGCGGAGAATTTCAAAATTCTCTATTTGAAGAATTTTGTGGAGAACATGGAATAGCTCACACCTTTTCGGCACCAAGAACTCCTCATCAAAACGGAGTGGTGGAAAGAAATAATAAGTCTCTTGTAGAACTTGCAAGAACGATGATTAGCGATTCAAACCTTCCAAAATATTTTTGGGCAGATGCGGTGAGCACAGCATGTTTTGTTAGCAATAGAGTTAACATAAGACCGATCTTAAAGAAAACTCCATATGAATTCTTCAAAGGGAGGAAACCAAACATTGCTTTCTTTCACATTTTCAGTTGCAAATGCTTTGTCTTAAACAACGACAAAGATAACCTTGGTATGTTTGATGAAAAATCCGATGAAGGTATTTTTATTGGCTACTCTCTTTCTAGTAAGGCATATAGAATTTATAACAAAAGAACTTTAACAATTGAAGAATCAATGCATGTATCTGTTGATGAAACTAACCCCTCCAAGGAGGATAATATTGTTTGTAATGATGATGATGATGATGATGAAATACTAGAAGGCCCTCAAGAAAATACTTCCAAAGATCAACCAACTCAACAAGGAGAATCATCCCAACTAGAATCAAATTTCAATGATCTATCAAATGAATGGAGAACTCATAGAGATCATCCTATCGATAAAGTAATCTGTGATATAAGTCAAGGTGTAACAACAAGACTAAATCTGAAAGATGCTTGTCTAAACATGCCGTTTGTCTCTCAAATTGAATCTTCCAAAGTTGATGAAGCCTTAGGAGATGACCAATGGATTATTGCTATGCAAGAAGAGTTAAATCAATTTGAAAGGAATCAATTTTGGGAACTTGTCCCTAGGCCAAGCAACAAACACATTATTGGAACAAGATGGGTGTTTAAAAACAAGCTTGACGAAAATGGAATAATTGTTCGGAAAAAAGCAAGGTTGGTAGCACAAGGCTACAATCAAGAAGAAGGAATATATTTTGAAGAAACTTTCGCTCTGGTTGCAAGGTTAGAAGCTATTCGTCTCTTACTTGCCTATGCTTGCTCATTAAATTTTCAGCTTTTCCAAATGGATGTCAAAAGTGCATTCTTGAATGGATATATCAATGAAGAAGTCTACGTTAAGCAACCCCCGGGGTTCGAATATTTCAAGAATCCATCTCATGTATTTAAATTGAGAAAAGCTCTCTATGGTTTGAAACAAGCACCAAGGGCATGGTATGATCGGCTAAGTAACTTCCTATGCGAAAAAGGTTTTGAAAAAGGTAAAGTTGACAAGACTTTGTTTATCAAGAAAATAAAAAATGACACTTTGCTAGTTCAAGTCTATATTGACGATATCATTTTAGGCTCTTCAAACAAAGAAATGTGTGAAGAATATTCAGCAATGATGCAAGGAGAATTTGAGATGTCCATGATGGGTAAAATGAATTATTTTCTTGGACTTCAAATCAAGCAATTAAAAGATGGCATCTTCATCAACCAATCTAAGTATTGCAAGGAACTCTTGAAAAGATTTGACATGGATAATTGTAAGGCAATGTCTACACCAATGGGTTCTGGTACAAATGTTAATCAAGATGAATCAGGTGTTTCCATTGACATTACAAAGTATCGAGGTATGATTGGCTCCTTATTATATCTGACGGCAAGCTGTCCTGACATAATGTTTAGTGTTTGTCTATGTGCTCGCTTTCAAGAAAATCCAAAGGAATCTCATCTCATGGCGGTGAAACGGATCATGAAGTATCTCAAAGGAACAAAAAATATTGGATTATGGTATCCTAAAGGTAGTGTTTGTAACTTAGTTGGTTATTCTGACGCAGATTATGCAAGTTGTAAAACTGATAGAAAAAGCACAAGTGGTACTTGTCACATCCTTGGAAATGCATTAGTATCATGGGCTTGCAAGAAACAAGCATGTGTTGCTCTTAGCACGGACAAAGCTGAATATATTGCAGTGGGTAGTAGTTGCGCTCAAATTTTGTGGCTCAAACAACAACTTCGTGACTACATACTCGATCTAGGATGCATTCCTCTACGGTGCGACAATACAAGTGCAATAAACATTACGAAGAATCCGGTCATGCATTCAAGAACCAAACACATAGATATACGACATCGTTTCCTTCGCGATCATGTACTTCAAGGAGATGTCGAGGTAACATTTGTAGATACTCATAATCAACTTGTCGATATCTTCACTAAACCTTTGGCAAGAGAACCGTTTTACAAGATTCGAAGAGAGCTTGGCATTCTTGATGAACACGGCATATAAGGTTCTTTCTATCCTTGTTATGATTTTATATATTTGTCTTAACCTTGTTATATGTAAATATATATATGTTAAGTGGTGTTTAAGTTTAAGAAAAATATGTTTTTGGTCATTTTTGGTTGATGAAAATCGATTGCACAATAGTGTAAATCGATTGCTCACTGAATGTTTTTATTTTTGACCTTTCTGTTTCAGTGCAAATTGATTGCACTATAAGTGCAAATCGATTGCACTCTATGTGTTTCAGTTTTATTTTGCTTCTGTTTTATGTGCAAATCGATTCCATCTGTATGCAAATCGATTGCACCCACTGTAACATGCTTTTATGACAGAAATATTTGTTGGTCGGAATTCCTCACTCTCTCATATTCCCAAGCTCATCTCTATTATTGAAAAGTCAATTAAACTTCATTACATATAATATAACCCACTCATTTCTATTTACTCACAAACCATATCCAAACTTCAGCTCATCATACATCTTCCTCTCAAAACCTAAAACCTTCCAAACCCTAAAAACACCTTACCCATGGCTTCAAGGCAAAAACGAAAGGTGTCAGCTTCAGAGAAAGGGAAGAAAAAGGTTGGTTCATCCTCTGAGAATCCATTAATCTCAACTCTCACCGAAGAACAAGAAGCAAGATTTACAAAGGATTTTAAAAGAAAGATAGTGTCCAATCCTAAATATGTTATGCTATCATATTTTCCCCATGAATGTTTCTCTTTTCAAAATGATTTAACTGCTTATGGACTAGAACCATTAATTTCATCATTTGGTCCATATTATCCAGATCTGGTAAGAGTATTTTTCAGCAATTTAACTCCTCACAAAGGAAAGATGGTGACATATGTGTTAGGTACACGAATCTCTCTAACCCCTAAGATTGTTGGTGAGATTCTACATATTCCCTACACTAGAAGCTCTTTGTACGACCCTGAAAATGAAGCATGGGATGACTTCAGGAAAAAGGAATTTTATTACAGCATTGGGAGATTAAGCGAAGCTGAATTCCGTGTCAAAAGGATTTGTGGTCTAGGAGGAGTGATTCCCTCTAGAGACTCATGGAGTGCAGGTAACTTTTATATAGACGATCGAATATTTCATTATTTCATGGTCTATATTATGTTTCCACGGGCTGGAAACCACTGCACCGTGACTGACCTGGATATGCAGCTGATCTATGCAAGGAAGAAAGGTATAAGTGTTAATTGGGCAAGGCTCATAATGGTTCATGTGCTGAGGGTTGATGCAAAATCAAAATTTCTACCATATGCTTACTTTGTCACATTAATTATGGAAGAATTTTGAGTTTATTTTGCTGGGTTTGAGAAAGTTAATATGGATCCAAATCTGCATAAGATTTCAATCAAAAAATTTGACTCAAGAATGGGTGTTGATTATAATCCTGAAACAAAAAATATAACTTACATTGGTGAAGATGTGGTCGATGATGAAGGAAACGATCAAGAAGTTGAAGGTGGTGAAGTTGTACCTCCTCCACCTACTGCTCCCTCTGGTCCAAGCAATCAAGATCTTATGGATTTCATGTCTCAACAATTTGCTTCCATGAATACCAAAATCAACAACCAATGGAATGCTATCAAGGATTATACGACAACCCGGATTAATGACTTCCGCACAGATGTGAATCAACAATTTTCTTATCTTTACTCTCATCTTCACATTCCACCATATGACCCAAATAATCCAGCTGCACCTCCACAACATTACACAGAACCTCCTCTACAACAACAATTTCCAAATCAAGGACCTTGGTTCTATAATAACCGGGACATGAATCAACCATAAAGTTCTGTCCAACTTTATTATATCTACTGTTTTCTGTTATGTCCTTGTTCAGTTATGCTACGTTTTATTTGTTTTTTTTCTTCCATATTTCTTTGTAATCGTTATCTTACTATGTCTATGATAATTTGTGACGCATGATTAATTAAGTTTTTTCAATATTGCTTTATTATTGTCCATTTTTATTGCATCTTTCCATTCTTTTTGATAATGTCAAAGGGGGAGAAGGATGTGGCACTTTATGCTTGTACATTTCCTATCTTAAATTTCTAAGGTACTCTTCAACCAAGATGAACTAATTCAAAGGACTCCAACCTTCTCATACAAAGGGGGAGTTATGCATCTTAGGGGGAGAAGCTCTTTCCGGAAATTACAACGCATCAAGCAAGATCATTTTTCATCATCAAAAAGGGGGAGAATGTAAAATCAAGCTTCTCAAATGCACTTTTGTTTTGATGAAGACAAACCATGATTGACAAAGAAGTCAAAGATTATTGATCAAGCTAAAAGCATATGTGGATAAAGTCTTTGGTTCAAGCACTTAGCAAAATTTCAAGGTATAATGATAATACTTACTTTGAACTTAAGACATAGATGCTCAATGGTCAAAAGAAATATTTTATATTGTCCAAATCCTTACTCAAGTTTTTCTAAGCTAAAAATCATTTTTCACTTGAGTGCAATCGATTTGCATATTAGTGCAATCGATTGCATGCTTCAATTTTTCAAAATATTTGCTATTGTTTCTAAGTGCAATCGATTTGCATGTTTGTGCATTCGATTGCACTCAATCAATTTTTGCTACTGACTTCAAATGCAATCGATTTACACACTTGTGCAATCGATTGCACACTCAAAATATTTGAATTTCTAGCTGTTGAAACCCCGTGCAATCGATTTACATAAAGGGTGCAATCGATTGCATGCTGAACGATTTTGAAAAACAACAGCTTTACACATGCCTGTTCATAACACCAATTCATGGAAACCTTTCACTCAATCTTGGCAATTGTTCATGATTCATTTAAAGAAATTTATGTTGTTTCAAAAGGGTGCTATGAACATATAAATACTCGTTTCAAATTCATTTTAAAACACCTCTTCTAATCATTTTTCTCTGAATTTTTCAAAAATCAAACTCAAGTTGTGATACATTTTCATACACAAGTTTTCTGCACACTTTCACATATTGTTAACCAGAAAATTTTGAGCATTATATATCTTGAGTCATTGTATACTATTATCATTGAAAGATAAGATCAATTCATTGATTAAATCACTCAAAATGATCATTGCTACTCAAACTCACTCAAATCAAATATTGCTATATACTTGCTTATTTTTCAGGATTGTTGGAAATAAGTTTAAGTGGTTTTATAAATCTTAATTTTCCAGGATTGTTGGATACAAGTAAAGTCACTTTGAGAGGATTGTTCTCATTGTTGACATAGTGAAAGTCCAAGAGAATTGTTCTTGGTCCGAGAGGATTGTTCTTGGTTTTGGGTAGTTCTTGTTTAATTTTGCCACAATAAGGAAATCTCTTCCATATTGAAAGGGGACTAGAGTACTCTCGGACTGTAAGGGGAACCAGGATATATCGCTTGTGTATCTTTATTTTTCTGCACTTTACTCTTTCATAAACTCACCATAAACCAGAAAAATAATATTCATCATCACTAAAACCAGAAATTTTTAAAGTACCTAATTCACCCCCCCCCCCCCCCCCCTCCCCCTCTTAGGCGCACTTCGTACTTACAGATTTGTGATTCTTTGATTATCATTCTCTGTTTCTTTGGGTTATTTTACTTTTTTAGGACAAACAATGATTCAAGTTGGGGAGAGTTTCATAAGTGCAAAATTGTAGTTATTTTGTATATACTTTTGGTTGCAATTATCGACTTTTTTATTGTTAATATCGTTGAGTAATTCCCCGCTTTTTGTATAATTATGTATAAATTAAGTTTCATCGAATTTTTGTATATTTGTGTACCGTTTGATAGTTTTCCATTCATTTTATAGGTATTGGTGCGTATTTGGAGCATCAGCAATAAGGTGTCGAAGTCACAGATTCAAATGCGTGATTTTGAGCAACTCATCAATGAATAAGACTCAAAATAAAAGAATAAAAATCATAAATTTGGTTGATATTTTGTAATTTTTTGAAAGAGCATTGAATAAGCTTTCCAACACTTCAAACTGAGCGCAAATCAGAGTTACGGTTTTCACGTTATAGTCGAAACAGTGCAAAATTTTCTACTATTTCTTCTGGTGTATTTCGCCCGGCGAAACTGGCAGGACAGAAACATGTTAAAAGGGGTAAATAACATTTTTAGGTTTTTTTTTTTATATTTTTGGTCCCAATTCATCAAACCTCCATTTTTGGTAAAGAGAGAGCTTGAAAACAACAAATGAAGCTTGCATCTTGATGATCTATAGTAGGATTTCTCATCAATCGATGCTGGCAACCCGTGAGATGTTTGTTTTTTCTCCATTTCTTCTCTATGTATTTCTCTATTTGTTGGGTTATATTTGTATATTTACTTTGAACATATGTATATTTGTTGATCATGATGTTGTATAAAGCTTGCTTTACAAATCAATATTGATGTCTTCTTTGATCTTTTTGCTTTATGTTTAGATTTGGGTTGTTATAGACATATACCTCACAAATCTTGATTAGGGATGGATATCTATTAGTTTCTAGATTTTATATAAATATTTAGAGCTAATATTCACTTTGGGTGCTAAAGCTTAATGCCTTCGTGTTATTGTAGCGTGCAATACATTGTTGATAAAGTAATGCAGTTGGTCTTGCGACTAAGTGTTAGACATAACCTTCATTGTAGGTATATCTCGTTGTGTCCATGATGATTTTGACGAGTAGAGTAGGTGGAGTGCAACTGATTAATAGGTTTAAGTTTGTGACGAGTATTGTAAATTCATGCCTGATAGATTTCTCCTTTCCATTGAATGTATATATTTTATGTTCATTTATTTTCATTTCTATACAAACCAAACCTATTCGAATCCAAACTCATTAACGAGAGATATTTCGAATGGAATTTCAATACACCAATCTTTGTGGACACGATACGATATAACCTATATCATCCAGTAAAAAAATAATACTTTACTTTTTACTTGTCGCTATATACCGCAGAAACAAAATGGCGTTATTGCCAGAGATTGATTCTATTGTTTTCCCATTGTGATAATTCTTTTGTTTTTGAGTTTTGTAATTAATGTATACATTATATAGAAACTGTACATTAACTTGTATATGATACTTGTGCATATATGTGTTTTTTTTTTGTTTTCACGTATTGTTGTGATTTGTCTCGTTTTCGTAACATTTATTGTGTAATTGTTAAGAAACTGTCTTTAGGTTTGCACGGTGTGACAATACCATGGCATGACAAGAGGAGGTTATTAGCTTGCACAATAAAGGCGTCTAGCTTACGACGTAAAACAAGCATGTTTGTTTGTATTTATTTATGTATGTGGCGATTTGTGTTTTAACAAGTTGAAACAAGGAAATATTCTAAATTTCAAATCTTGACTTTTCAACTTGTTAATTCATTTTCACCCGATTTTAATATCGTTATTTGTATTTGTTTTATCATGTAAATTTATGTTTTCTGAAAGTTTGTCGTGTTTAGCTTGGGGAGTTTTGTTCATTTTATATTTTGTACATTGAAATTTTATAGGAGTATTAATTTTCTAATTCTTTTGTTGTTGTTTGGATTCAAGTCTTGGTCCGGTAACTTATAGAATATTGATGCGATTTATCAAGTTTGATCGTTTTGACTTGCGAATGCATGGTAATGATTTTGTTAAAGTTTTGTACACGTTCAAGGTATGTGTTTATCGCTTTCTATACTTTAGCATATTCATGATACTTAGACTTTTTACAATTTTTATGTCATTCATTCTTTTGTATACTTGTTCATTTATGAATCACTTTAGTTCCCACCCTTTTTTGTGAGGTGGCTTTCCATTGTTCACATATGTTGGAGGCCACAATTCTTGTTTTAACTAGATTTTAATATGTTTAATCTTTTGTTTGTGTTGATTGTATGAAAGCTTGAACACGATCAAGGTATTTTTTTGTTTCATTTTGAGTACAACTTCCTTAGCCAAATAGTCAATTCACCTTATGAGTGTGTGAACTTTTGTTAACCCCTTTGAGCTTTTTGTCGATATCCATGTTGTTTTTTCTAAATGCTTGTCTATGAGTGTTTGGTTCATATTTTTGTATAGATATTGATTCTTTGTTTTCTTGAACATTTAACTATGATTTGTAGTTTGAATTTTTATCTTGTCTTAGAAAGTAGGGAGTATTCACATTATGATATGGTTGAATTCAAGTTGGGAGTAAAATAATTTTATATTTATTGGTTGATTGCTATGAGGTTGAAAAGAAAAAGAAAAGAAAGAAAGAAAAAAATGTGAAAAATAAGTGATAGAAAAATAAAGAAACAAATGAAAAAAGCTTTGAAAAAGAAAAACAAAAAAAAGCATGGAATAATATTGTGTTAATAAGTGATGTGTGTTGGTGTGAAACTTGTGATGAAGAAGAATTGTGATTGGAATTATTTTGTTTGAAACTTTGTGGAAGTAATTACTCCCTTAGGTTTAGGCAAGTTTTTGTTTCGATTAGCTTTAGGATTTATCACTTGTTTGTTTACCCAACCATATTAAAATCTTGAAAAGCCCTTGAGATTCTTGTTTTTATATTTTCAATGTATATTTTTAGATGAATGCGTAACTTAGACTATTGTTTGCAAGATTGTGTGATGAGTGAAAATACCCCATTTTTGTATGTTTTTTATCTACCGATGATTGTGTTTTCTAGGTGTGATTCATTTGTGAACTAGTATTAATTTAGAATGTTTGGCATGAATTTTGTATTTAGCATTTGTTTCGTGTTTATGTTATAGTCGTAGTTTAGTGGTAAGTGTTTACTTTGTGTGTACTGTTTTTCATTTGAACCATCGCATTTGTTTTTCGTTTTTAAAAACATGTTGATTCGTGATTATTTGATTATCATTCTTTGTTTCTTTGGGTTATTTGACTTTTTTTAGGAAAAATAATTATTCAAGTTGGGGAGAGTTTGATAAGGGCAAAATTATAGTTATTTTGTATATACTTTTTGTTGGAATTATCGACTTTTTTTAATATTAATATCGTTGAATTATTTCCCTCTTTTTGTATAATTATGTATAAATTGTATTTAATCGATTTTTTTGTATATTTGTGTACCATTTGATAGTTTTTATTCATTTTATAGGTATTGATGCATATTTGTAGCATGATCAATAAAGTATCGAAGACACAACTTCAAACGCGCGAGTTTGAGCAACTCATCAATGAATAAGGCTCAAACGCGCGAGTTTGAGCAACTCATCAATGAAAACTATGGACATGGTTAGCTTTAGGACAATGATATCTACATTTTTCATTCACAAATAAACCATTAATGATGCTTGTTTGAAGAGTTCAAAAGTCAGAAAACTCACTTTGCAAGAGGGTATCGTGTTTGGAGTTTGAGTAGCTTTTAGTGAGTTCCAATGATTGGATTAGCTTTCTCAAGTTCCCAGGAAGCTAATGTGATGCTTAGCTTGAGCTGAAAGTGCCTGAGGAGTTCTGGAGAAGTCAAGGTGCAAGGTGCTATTTTTGAAAATGGTGGATGATGATGGAGGTGTTACAGTGGTGTTGCAGATGTTGGAATTGTTTGTGTATGTTATTTAGAAGCTTTTGAAAGTAAAAGGCCAAGAAACACACGAGCAAATTTGGAGATTGGATTCAAAATTCAGAAATGGCAAGTTTTGAGGTGTTTTTGGTGATTTTATGTTCTTGGGGTTTTCAGGGCTCAAGCATGTGTGGGATTTCTGGAAAATAACTTGTGTATGTATAAGCAAAAAGCTTAAGTGCTTTTGAGAGTCAGAAGTACAAGTTACAAGCTAATGGCTATGTTACTTGATTTTCAAGAAAAGTGGGAAAACAAGTTTCAAGAGGAAGTACAAGCATGGGCTGAGTGATTGTAAGTGTCTAGATAAGCTTCTCTTGAGTTATGGGACTTTTATCATCCGAAGAAAGCAATTGCAAGTCTCAAGAACAAGTTTTGTGCAAAAGGCTACTTTATCAAAATGGCATTGTGCACTTCTTCCTAAAATGGGTATAAAGCACAGCCTTGCATTGAATGCTTGAATTGAGACCTCTAACAGTTGTGCAAGCAATTAATTATGGAGTGCCTAACAAGTTTAAGGCCTTCAAAGTAGAGGTTATGCAACATAAGTTTGAATTTTGAATCTTGTTCATCACAAAATGACTTGTAATTCAAGTGTGAAAACCCTAACTTCATCTCTTCGATTCTCCCTACTCAAAAATGATCTCAAGGAGTTCTTGGACATTTTGGAAATATTGTAATATTATCTACAAACCCTCTTTGAAACACTTTTGAAAATTCCCCTTGGAACTATATTAAAAAGTGCCATGAAGTTAGGTCAAAATCCTGACCAAATTAGGGCAAAATTTCACTAAGTGTTTTGTTTCATGACCATGTGTTCTTAAAATTATAACTTGAGGTCCAAGAACTTTTGGAAGGAGTTGTGTAAAGAATTGTTGTAGATTTCATGGAGATATAAAACTTTCATGTTGAAAGTTTCTTTTGAATCATCTTGCATCATGGTGAAAATTTTGCTCAAAGTTGTGAAAAAATAAGAAATTTCCAACACTTAGAAAAATTTCTAAGTTTAGAAATTTTAACTTTTCAAAATGAAATCTTGAATTTTTGATTTCTTGATGAATAAGTTTCATATTTTGACATGCTTTGATGAATTGTGATCTTTGACATTTGATTTTGACCAAAAAGTCAAAGTTTGACTTTTTAGTATACAATTGACTTTTGATCAATTGACTGAAAATGCATCTGTCAATCCATTGGACTTGAGCAATGTTTTTAGCCATGTCATTAGGTTAAAATTATGAAATTGTACTCTTGAGATCATGCCTTAAACTAATTGATCATTTGCTAGGTCAAAAATCAGAAATTGTCCTTTCCTAGTCAAAACCCTAATTTTGACCATTTTGCCCTTTTGAAGATTTGATCAAATTTCTTGAGGAATTGTGGTCCATACTTGATCAAATGATACATATGAGTTTAAAATATTGATGTGGATCAAAAATTATGAAGTTTGACTGATAATTGGCCACAATTGAACTTTTCCCCAATACAGTTGATTTTTAGGTCAACTGCTCAATTGACTGAGCAAAAGTGTGATCCAAAGCTTGAAACTTGACATGAGTAATCTTGAGGGTCCATAATAATCTATGAAAGTCACATGGGTAATTTGAAGTTTAAATATCCTTGTGAAATTTCAAACCCTAATTTTGGTCATCAGTGTTTAAGGAGGTGTCTTGAGCTGATCAACCCTAGTGCAGTCTTGAGCCAAAGGAGATCTTGTGAGCAAATTCTTGATAAATGAGAGGGAAAATTTTGGGGTTCAACAATAGGCAAATACCCTCTTGAAGTATAGTTGGTTCAACCTGTCTTAGAAAAGTAACCAGGTTCGAAGGAGTCTCAATATCATTGATCTTTCTTTATCAGGCATTAATTCAGCTCAGGCGATCTTTTCTCGCGGCCAAAATATCCCGAAATTCCAAACTCAATGAGTGTAACATTGAGTATCAACCAATCCTCAGCTTTATACCGAGGCCGGCTATCTCACTACTTTCTAATGGCCAAGTTTGTTCAACTAAGGTTTTAAGGTCTGTTAGTGCTTTATGACACCACACGGTGGCCCCATATTCTCCTCTATTTAACACAAGGGATATCGGTACCAACCAAAGTGTCACACCAATGTAGCTATCGTTTCAATCATATCGGTTTACGCCATAGTCTCCACGATCTATTGCTGCTTACCTAAAAATGTGCCCCCAGATCTAGGTGTGTGATCTTTACAAGTAACCCAAGCAAAAACCCTTAAAGATAAAGAAATCAAAGCATACAAGGAAAGTAAATTAAATATGACCTAAGCTCTAAGGTAACCCAAATTTTTGTATAAGATCCCCAGTAGAGTCTCCAGTTCTGTGATACAGTGGTAGAATCGACTGTTTATACTGGTTTTGCGTTTGTGTTTGCAAATGTTGCGGTAAGCAAGAGTCGCCACCGAATTCTCTTTTATCCAACAAAGGAAAGGGTGAAAAGAACAGAAAAAGACCTTTCGAGAGTTTTCTGAGTAAGGGGTAGATTATGGAAAGGGAAGGTGTTAGCACCCTTTCCATCTGTAGTTATCTACGGGCTCTTAGATGCTTAGCTCATTTGAAAAATACCTCGTGATTTGTGTGTTTTTGAAAATTATTTTGAAATGCCTTAGTGCGGCGTTTTGCTTTATGATAACTCTTGCATCAGTCCTCAAGAGTGTTGATAAAGCGTTTTGAAAATGTTTTTGATAGAAGTTTTGTGTAAGTGTAAAAATTTATTTTTGAGCAAGCATTTAGGAACTATTTACTTTACTAGAAATGGTCGTTCTTTTCCTCCTTTCCTTTAGACAAGGCTAGCCTACTATTAGTGAGTAGGTAGTCATAGTCGTTTAAATGTATAAGGGACATTTGTGGGTCATCGTACAGTCATAAAGATAACATATAGAGAAGCTTTAGCAATTTTATTTAAGGGACTAGATCATTTACCGAAAGCCAACACTGAAGGGGTCATCGAGGGACTATGATCTTTTGATTCGAGGGTCTTTGCTAAAGCGTCCCCACTTTCGAGGGACATGACTGTTTTATTTTCTGAAGGCCACCAAAGTGGGAGTACCCTAGAGGTGTGCGTGTGCGAGTGTGTTGTATTCAGTTATTTTTTGTCTTTTGTGTTAGGTTTGCTAGCGTTTTGTTTTATTCTTGCCATACAATCCTATTAGTCTAGCAGTTAATATATGCAGTAATTAAAAGTGCAGAAATATAAAACCTAGCTATTACAAGGCTTCGGAGAGGGGGATTATGTACATATCCAAAAATGGGGGAAAATAAATAAAACAATAAAAGTCCTATTTAATTCTATTACATCCAGTAGGCAGATACAATAATATGAAAGTAAACACGCGCGAAATGGAAAAGAACGTAAAAAATCCTAAGGTATAAAAATCTTTTTTGTTTGTTTTTATTTTGGGAAAATGATTTAATTAAAATCCTAAGTCTATTTAGTTTTAAATTAAAGAAAAGGTTACAATAATTAATTAATTAGTTAATAGAATTAATTTTAATTATAAAAGACTAGATCTAATTTTTGTGATTTTTTTAAAATTATTTTGCTGAGTAAATAAAACAAAATAAACCAAAGGAAATAAGTTAATAACATAAAACAAAATCTAAAAGGCCAGGATAGTGAAGGAAACTATGCCAATTGTAAAATGCTGGCCTGGATCGAAAAGGAGCCTAGAGCTGCCTTTCGATCCAATGTGGAAACTGGTCGAAGGTGCACGATATACTCCTTCGATCTAGGAACATTGAATTTGCAGGAAATTTATTAGAGAAACAAAATAAAAAATCCAGGCTTGGATAGAATCTAGTCTTGGATTCGACAGCCCATGGCTGCATCATCCTAGTCTTGGATTCGACAGCCCATGGCTACATCATCCTAGTTCGAATCCCCTGGGTCTGAAACGAAAGCTACTTAATCTTGCAACATCTTGCATCCTGAGATTCGAAAGAAGATATAGATCATGCATTAGCAATGGCATGATCTCATCTCTGCGCTTAACCTTGTATGTAACGCATGAAAGCACTCACAAACATTAGCAGTAACATGAATGTATGATTAACATGAATTTAAAAACTTCATATTTAGCTAGTTTGAGATCGAAAGCAAATTACCAACAGAGATATTGTGTGAGTGATGCTCCAGTGTACATTGGACCTGCCTAGTGCTTAGGAACGCCTCCTGCAACCTTCAGGGAGTGAGTGGAGCGCTTGTTGAAGAGGCATGTGAAGGTTGCTTCGATTTTGGACCACTTTGTGAAGATTTTTGAGATTCCTTAGTGTGACTTTCTGAGGTAGTGTATTTCTTATCTCTTTTTTTTGTTTCTCTTTCTTTCGTTCCCCCTTGGCAATGTGCCCTTAGCCTTGTATTCATAGGGGTGTGAGGAGAGCAAGTACGACAAGAGACAAAGGCTTTCAAGGCCATGAGACAAAAAACCAACATATTGAAAGTTGTCCATATTTGGATAATTCTTGCCACTTTGAAATCTTGATTGAACCTGGACATGTTTTTCCCCTGCCTCTTTCGAATGACTGCACACCTGGTTCCTCGATTGGCCCTGAGTTGCTTCCTTCGAATGGCACCAGGCCTCATCAATATGGCCTCTTAGATTGAACCACTATCTGCCTTAGTAGCTTGATCTGAAACTTTTCAACTAGCCCAATTGAAAAACTCCTTTCTGGCCAGTCAAAGCTTCTCTTGTTACCTCCTTCGAATGCAATTGTGCATGAGGCTTGGGCTTAGCAGCATGTTGGACTTTGGCCAAAAAACCTCTTGGACCAAGACTTATCATAAAACAAACTGGTTTCCCACAATAATGTGTCCTTCGAATGGGCCTTTCGAATGCTTCTTCGAAGAGACCATCTTGTGTGTCAAAGTGTGGGAAACTGTGTGTTGAAGGGTTTTTAGAGGTTGAGTCAGAGCAGGCTTGAAGAAAGACAATGCCCAATCGAATCTTGCATGTAGATAGCCATTGCTTTGTGAATTAAAGGTTAGTTGAAAGGGGCCTTTTTCCTTGTGGATCGAAGGAAAGTTGAGGGGCCTTTGCCTTGTGCGCTGAAGGCACGCAGAGAGGAAGTCATTTCCTTGTGGATCAAAGCACACATGAAAGAAGCTTTTTTCCTAGTGGATCAAAGGCAAGTCTGAGGAAGCCTTTGCCTTGTGAATCTAAGGCAAGCATGAGGAAGCTTTTGCCTAGTGGATCAAAGGAAAGCATGAAGAGGCCTTTGCCTAAACGAAGCTTACATGCAGGAGGCCACTGCTTTATGAATCAAAATAAATATGCAGGAGGCCACTGCTGGTGAATCGGAGCAAACTTGTAGGGGGTTCTTTCCTTATGAATCGAAGGTAAGCCTGAAGCAGCCAATGCACAGTCGAAGCCTTGTGAATTGAACTTGATCGAAGGGGGGCCAGCGCCTAATCGAAGCTTGTGAATCAAGCCTGCATCGAAGGAGGCCAAATGCCCAATCGAAGACTGGTGAGCTAAGCTTGCATCGAAGGATTTTAGATGCCCAATCGAAGTACCTTGTTAAGGCGCCAATCGAAAGACACTTGACCATCTTCAAAAATTTATTTTCTTTAAGCAAGTGTTTGTAACCACCCATGCATGGGAAGTTCTTGGAAAACATGAGAGGGAAAATTTTGTGGTACAACACTGCATTTTGAAGACCAGTTCTTTTTTGTAATCCCCATTAGCATCTAAGTTCATGCTATAGTTTTCAATGTCGGCAGCGGAGTGAGGATAGATTTGATGAGCTATTTCCTAAGTAATGAACTGAGGTTCACTTTATGATAGGGAGTTGTCTTTACCTATATAAGGAATAGGATATTTCTGATGAGGATCGGTACCAGAAAACCTGACTGATGAAGTTTATCAGCAATCAGGGATACTACGAATGAGTTACTCCCGTGGAAGAATTTTAAAAGAGATGCTTGTAGTGCCTTATTAACGTATGATTGCTGATAGGAGTTTGTTCCCGAGATGAGATAAAAACCCATCTTTGGTAAGTTGTGGAACCTCCGACTTATATGGAAGCGAATACAACTGACTAGGAGTGACATTTTTCTATATGCCTTGTCGACTTTACCAAGTATCCCAGTTCCGAATGCCCGCCCACTACTGATGGGATCTAACTCTCATTCTGTTGGAGGTTACCAACCTTCTCCTTTGGATGAGGACTCCTCTTACTTGGATAATTTTTAAGGGCCTTCTTTGGTGGAATAACTGGCTACCCTGGCTCACTATACTCAATATACTTATTCTACTTTAACCCTCAATAGATGCATCCACTTAAAGGATATTGGTTTGACTAGCACTGAGCTGAGAAGCAATGGCTAGAGGAGAGAATTTGTGATCTGAAGATTTAGCAAGATAAATACTTGCAGGAAGTAGAGGAAGCTTCTACCTCTCTCATCGCGGGGTGTAGAATTCCATGCTTCCCCTAAATTTTTTTGGTTCTCTCGCCAACCAAGTGACTCGTCTGGTAAATACCGAGGAGAAGAAGAACCAAGCTTTGACTTCTGTTCGAGGGAGTTTAGCATTTATTTAAAGATGATTAGAGTCTTGTGACCTCATAATGCTTTTTTGACTCGACAGTTGGTTGACTATATGAGTTCTACCCTTAAGGTATTTACGCAGTCATTTGAAAATGCTTTCTGTAATACGGTGGAAGAACGGACTTAGTTGTTTTGTGTTTGATTGCAATTGTTGTGGATAGCAAGAGTCACCACTGACTTTTCTTTTATCCAATAAAGGAAAGGGTGAAAAGAACATGAAATACCTTTGATATATTTTCTTGAGTTCGGGGGGTAGATTATGAAAAGGGAAGGTGTTAGCCCCCTTTTCATCCATAGTTATCTATGTGCTCTTAGTTGCTTGCTAGATCACTTGAAAATTTGCTTTGTTTGAAAATGTGTTTTGTGATGGGTGCAAGTTTGAAAATATTTTGAAAATGCCTTTGTTTTGGTAAATTTTGTAATGATTCTCGTCTCTATAAGAATTTATACAAAGTGTTGGTTTTGAAAATAGTTCAAAGAGATGTTTGTTTTTTAAGATGTTTTGAAAGTGTAAGTGTGGAAATGGTTTTAGTTTGTGAGCAAGCAACTACAAGTGTCCTACCTACTCAAAAGGTTTATGTTCTTTTCCTTCTCCTTTAGATGTATCTATCTTACCATTGATTTGGTAAGAAGCCCTATCATTGGATGTGAAGGGACGGGCGTGGGTCATCATATAGTCATGAGTGGAAATATTGTGAGATATCTTAGCATTTCTCTTAAGAGACTAAGATCATTTGTAAGGTAACATTCGAAGCATCATCGAGGGACTATGATCTTGTATTTTTTATTGTTTTTTGCTAAGATACCTCACATGCGCAACATGACCATTTTTTAAGGCAAAAAAGTGGAGTTAAACCCTAGAGGTGCAAAGGGTGCAAGTGTATTTTATTTCATGCTTGGTTTTATCTTGAATTAGGGTTCTCTACTTGCTGATTTTAAATCTTTCCATACACATTCTAATTACTAGCATTTTATATAAAAAGCGGTAAATTGTGGAAAATAAATATCCTACGCTATTACATAATTTGGGGATGGGGTATACAAATTTACAAATGGGGGGTGGAAAGCAATAAAAGTCCTAATTATTACAACCATATTGAATAGCAAGGAAAGAAAATATATAGAAAATATTTATAAAAAAACAGCACAAAAGAGAGAAAAAACAAATCTTTCATTCATGCAGTATGTTCGAAGCATGCACCCTTCGATTCACAGAGAAAAAACAAATCTTTCGATTCGTGAAGTATGTTCGAAGCATGCACCCTTCGATTCACACACCCTTTTTTCTTCCTTCTATTTGGGCCTGTAAAGCAGTATGTGTCGAAGCCTAAGGCTTTGTGTTGAACCATGCTATTATTTTTTCACTCCAACATTGTTTTATAGTTCATATAGGTTAGTTCTTAATATTTAATTGACAAGAAAAGAAGACAAGCAAAAGGTTAGTTTCAAATGCAATGATTATTACATGTTATTTTTGAAGATGAATCATCAATGCTGCTTGAAACGAAAGGTTTAAAGTTAAGAAGACTTACCTTGAAGCTGGAATTTGTGATTCGAACTTGAGTTGCTGCCTCGAATGTTCTTGGGTTCGACAGAAAAGAACAGAGGTGTTGTGTTTTTTTGGTTCTGGGTCGAAAGAAAAGAAACAAGAGGTGTTGTGTTTTTTTTGGTTATGGGTTTAAGAGTGTTTTAAGGCTTCAGCCTTAGTATTCTCTCCTCTCTCTTTTTTTCTTCTTCTCCTTTTTTCTTGTCCAAAAGCCTCCCTTTGTGTGTTGTGGAAACAACTTATTTATAGAAGAGTCTTGCTAGAGTTTTGTGGGGGAAAACAAATGAAATTTGAACAGTTTGGGTATGTTCTTTTCATAGCTTTCGAGGTGCAGCTCTTATATGCTAGTTTGGTGCAAATATGGGACTGAGATAATGTAGACTTGGACTGGTTTGCAACAGTTTTAGAGTGTTGTGGCAGCTTGGTGCAGGGCTGTTTCATAGCAATACAACAGACTGTTTTGGACATGGTTTTAGGCTGTTATATGGACAGTACAGCAAACTTGGTCTTGGCAGCATATAGGACTTTGTTCAACAACCTTCGACCAAACTCGTCAAAATACAAGACAATATTTGTTTCCACCAATTGTGTGTTCTTCGAATGGACCAACAATTGTATGTTCTTCGAATCCATCAATTGTATGTTCTTCGAATGGACCACCAATTGTATGTTCTTCGAATCCACCAATTATATGTTCTTCGAATCCACCAATTGTATGTTCTTTGAATGGTCCACCAATTGTATGTCCTTCGAATCCACCAATTGTATGTTCTTCGAATTCATCAAATGTATGTTCTTCGAATGGACCACCAAATGTATGTTCTTAGAATCCACCAATTATATGTTCTTCGAATGGACCACCAATTGTATGTTCTTCAAATGGACCACTAATTGTATGTTCTTTGAATGGACCATAAAATGTATGTTCTTTGAATCCACCAATTGTATATTCTTCGAATGCACCACCAATTGTATGTTCTTCGAATGGACCATCAAATGTATGTTCTTCGAATCTACCAAATGTATGTTCTTCGAATGGACCACCAAATGTATGTTCTTCGAATGGGCCACCAAATGTGTGTTCTTCGAATATACCAATTGTATGTTCTTTGAGTGGATCACATTCATCTGAATGTACCATTCGAAGCTTGTGGATCGAAGCAAGATTACTCTTCTTCGATTTGTCAAAATATGCCAACCACTCCTTTTGATCAGTCATGTGGTTCGAACAGCCTGAACTAGATTTTGAATTTGACATAGTTATCTGCACACCTTTTTTTATCTGCTTTTCCCTTTCTACAGTTTCCTCTTCGACCTGATGCTTGAAAGTCTAATATGATCCATGGAAACTATATGGGGCATTAAAAGTCCAATTGTACTTGTGCAAACTTGAACTTTTGAAAATCCTTGTGAGAAATGTCTTGAGAAAAGAGAGGGAAAATTTTGGGATACAACACTATGCAACAAGTGGAGCACTTCCTTCGTCCTTTGACTATATCTAGAGAGAAAATCCATCAGAATCAATTCGTCAAAGATGAAAAGGTCGTCTCTCTGTGGAGGTAGACCTATAGGTTTTTTTAGTTTACTTCATGTGAAGTACCCTATAATGAAAGCACATTCATATGCATACTGTGATTTTTGAATGAAATGCTTTATTCCATGTTTTTATACCTGTTTGAGATATGTTTGTAGGATAATAAGTGCATAGATCTAGATATTTGAAAACTTACAGGGACTTCTCTCGAATTTAATTGGATGTCACTAGGGCCATTTTCGTCCAAAGGTCGGTTCCACTTCCCTCAACACATGAAAACCCGGGCAGAGGTAGAAGTGTGGCCGAGCTACCACGACATTTGGAATGGCTAGCTTCCAGATAGGGTGGGTTATGATTTCTTGTAGGGAATTAATTAATATGGCCCGATGTGTAAAGTGTCTTCGATAACACATATGTCTTTCCATGGGGAATTGATTATTATGGTCAAACATGCAAAGCGTATATGGAAGTAACCTTGAATTTCAATGAGGAATTGATTGATTTAGTCGAACATGTAAATTGTCTCCGTAAGCACCCCTAATTTCTTTTGGGTATGCTTCATGAAGTGGGGAATTGATTGTTTTAGTCGGACGTGCAAATCTTCTCTGACATCATCTTTGACTTTAGGTGTATCTGACCTCGATTACATCAGTTGTACCCCAGGTTTGCAGTTACTACTCACAATCACATATAAATGAATATTTTAGATAATATTATCTTTTATTCATTATTGCAAGATTTTTTGTACACAACATTTTTTTGTGAAAATACAATCACAACATTTAATCATGAATGGGAAAAAGGAACACATAACTAGACGGACTAGTCGCCACATATTCTCCTTGCTCGTGGTGGACGGTCTAGCCACTTTTCAGAGGAAAGATGCATATCCTACTGAGTTGTCCAGTGAGAGAATCTACATTGATCTCCATGGCCATGCATTATCCTTAATCCTTCTGGAGGGCTTGATATATTCTTTTTTTTTCCTCGATGTTGGAGTTGATGGTGGCCGGTTCTCCTTGGAGATTGTGATATTTCAGCTTTACATGCACCTGTGAGGCAACAACGTCTAGCATGGCTGCAAAATATCTTCCCAAGATGAAGTTGTAGACGTTCTTGTAAGGGATAACAAGGAATTATGAATTTACCTCTCGGGTGCCTTTCTCTTCATCTACGAAGACCAAAAGCTCCACGTATCTCCAAGAATGGGTAGTTGTTCCATTGAACTCCTAGAGGTAGGAGCCTTCGTGCGGCCATAAGCTACCTATATTGAGGCTCGTATTCTCGAATTATTTCGAGTGTATCATGTCACAGGAGCTTCCACCATCAATTAAGATCTGGAAAACATCAAATTTCCCAATTGTAGTCGTGATTACAAGAGGGAGATTTCGTTGGGATGTCTTTGGCCTTCTCTGAATCCCGGAACCCCGGCGTGGGTCAATAAGGTACCTTTGTTGACATGTGTTCTTCCTTCCTATAGACATCCATCATCTCAACGATCTCTCTCTCTCTTCATAGTCCCTTTGGGGGGATATTTTCCCAAGGTACACCTCTAATAATGACAGTGAAGTACGAACGATGGTCTCGACATTTGCATTCTTCGAGGTGGATTTTCCTCTAGGCGACTCCTCGCTATCTCTTTTACCTCCCTTGATGTATTCAGTCAGTCATTCGTTCTTAATCATCCCCTCAACGACTTCCTTCAGTTGGATGCAATCATCAATGTTATGGTCGTGACTCTTGTGGAAGTGAAAGTACTTTAATATACCAGTGTGGGATGTCTCCCGAAAGGAGTAAGAATGTTGGGTTCCTGCCTTCAAAAATTTTATGTTGGCGTAATCCTTAAATATTTTCTTTCAAGAAATATTTAGGGGTGTACCTGTCATACCTTCCCGGCATACCCCGGTCAGGTTCCTCTCAGAACCGATGGGACTCTTTCTTGGTCAGGTTGCTAGAGTGGGTTTCGATTGAACTAGGATTGTCAAAACACGTGCATAGCTTCTTCTCTATAAGCATGCAATATTCTTCTTTGTTTAGAACCTCTTGGAAAGTCTTCACGTCCTTCCTATTTTCGATTGGAATGGGTGGTCCCTCCATAGGCCATTCCCGAAAATCCAACACTGAAGGTTGTCTTCAACTCTGTCAACTTTAACAATAACTTGTGTGAACCGATCTATGTTAGACCACAAGCTTTCCTTCTTTCCTTGGACGGTCCTGGTGAGGGAAGCTTATGTCACCGGTTGTCTTTTTCAGACTATGAAGCAAGCAGAAAAGTGTTATGAGAAATTTGTCCAAGATATAATGCTTTTATCTGTTAGACCATTGAACCACATTTTGGTCGGTCCAATAAGAGTTAGTGAAAACATCTTGCACTTGAATGCGTCATTGATGTTGAAGTAGTTTAGCTAGTCATTTACAAGCTACACATGTTCGTCATGGCCTCCTTTTCCATCATATTCTCCTAACTTGGGCGACTTCTCCATAGATTTAGGAATCTTATTTTCCTAAATCCTACAGGAATATGGATGTTTTGGCTGCACCTTTCCCGGTTGATTTTCGACTTTAGCCGAGGAAGGAGCTTGACTAACTCGATCTCCCATGTGGCTTTGAGAAGGATTTTGATGCTTCATACTCCTATTATGATATCTTGATCGAGGAGCTTCATCTTTTTTCACAATGGACGGCTCCTGGACATAACTTTGAGTCCTCCTTGACATAACCTTCTGAATAGTGATTTCTCGAGGTTGTGCATTATGAGGATTTCTTCAAAGTGTTGTAACCCTTCTTCGAGTGTGTTTTAGTTTTGTTATCGAGCGATGTTCTACACATTTTTAAATAGTTCATTCTCACCTTTCACTTCTTATGTTGCTTGTGGCATTTGGAGGCAAGGAAAGGCTTTTGGTTGTAGAACTAGAGGCGGAATAGGAAAATTGATTGGGAAAACCTGAACAGATATGGTTGTTTGTAGAGCTTGGACCAGATCCAGATGTAGCGTAATCGTTATTACATTATTTGTGGTGCCTTGTGAAAGAGGTATAGGTGGTTGATTGCTCGCTACTATAGCAAAAGTAAAAGATTTGTGTGCGACAATGGATCCAGTAGCTTTAGATCCAGCCATCTTTGGATGTTGTCAAAACTGGAAATCTAGAAATATGAAGGATCAAAGTTGAAATGATGATTAATCGAATTGAAAACATGATAGATTATCGTGTTTGATTCGGTGACCTGAAGAGGTTACAAACTGATGAATTGGAGAGTGAGTGTGAAATTATTAAAATCATAGGAATTAGAAGTTGATTCCTACAGACGACACCAGTATTTTGTTCGAGAACCAGAAATGAGTAGAGAAACGGTGATGATGATGGATCAAGGCTTCAGGTGCGGTGGAGTGGGGGACCTGCAAGGTTAGCGTTCTAATGCTCAAGTCAGTATGTGAGGAATAAGTATGATGTAAACTTATATTTGAAACTTATTACCTTAATTTAGCCTCCTCTCTCTCTCTACATATATACATATAAGTGGATTACAGAGAGTCGTTGGATGTACTTGCAATTGAAATCATTTGTGATCAACAAGATGATAATTCTCATATGTTAAGATTATTCTTAAAGGAGTGAGGTCACTCTGTGGTGGTCGGTCGAGATCAATATGATAAGCGCAGAACAATTTATTTAAAAGACTATAGATCAATTTCCAAGAAGTTGATTTTCCGTAGTTTCCTTTTTTTCTTTTGATAAAAAAATGAATTCATCTTATTTTTTATTGACATTAATTAGAATTTAATATGTATTAAAATGGTTTTAATATTGATTTATTTGTTTTAGTCATTTTTTAAGAAAAAAAGTCAATATACTTTATCTAGTAATAATAATAATGTATTAACTATGAAATTGAAGGCATTGGATAATACTTTGATGTGAAGATTTTTTTTAATCAAACTTTTAGAAAATGTGCTATTCTCGGTTCAATTGTTTCTATTTTAGCTATTTATGTGACAAAGTACTATATTATTTCCTATTTATCTATGGCAAACTTTATGGATAAATATGAGATATGTGTAGAGACTGATGTTAATTTGGATGAGAATTTTGTGATTGAAAAAAAATTACATGATGATTGTCAATACCCTAATTTTTATACATAAGATCTCACTTATCATATGCTTTCATTTAATCAAGATCACAAACTTGGTAACCTCATAACCTTCTTGTCTTGGGTTTGTTATGTGGGAGATCATCAAACACCCTTTGTGTTTTATTTTATCTTTGTGTTTACTTGTTTTCATGTTTTACTAACCATATTCAAAATACAAAAATATACTTTGTTTTCTTTTCTTATTTTTGCAAGGTATGGCTTTTTCATCAAGAGATCAAGTTGGAGTTCTAAATTAGGGTTTTGATCCTCTAAGTCAAAGTGAATGTCAATAAGGCTTATTATTCAAGGCATGACCTATAATCTTAGGTCACATTCATTTTAAGCTTCATTCAACATCAATTGATCAAAGGAAGTTCAAGTTTGAGGCATTTTTTTCAAGTGGTTTCAAGTTAGGGTTCATGTGTTTATTTCCATGCCCTTTTAATTCAAATTTCTCAAGTAATCCTCAAGATTTTTCAAAGGCCAATCAAGGTTCAATCATGTGGTGTTAAAATCATCATCATTGTGTCTTGGAATGCAAGAAAGGGTCAAAAATCACAAGTTGGTACAACTTTGGATGACCTAAAAACCAAGTATGACATGCTTTTGGTCCAAACACCATAACTTTCTCATTTCTCAATATTTTTGGGGGCCACATATGCAAAAACTAGGTCATGACATGTTTGACCTGATGCCAGACCTATTTTTCAGTGCCACGGCCCCAACTTCCAACTCATGCTATTTCACATCAATCATCCTTTTGAATTGGTTCTTTTTTAATTGTATTCTACTCCATAAAAGGAACATTTGGCAAAAAGAAAATCAAGAAATGCACGAGTAGATTCCATTTGGCCTAAGCTTGAAAATGGTGACTCAACTCTGCATCTTGGGTACATGACCAATAATTAGAAATAACCTAAAATTTGCTTGGGACCACTTTTCACATGTGCAAACTTCTTTGTCATGATGAAACACATTTGGTATAACACAAAACAATCTGAATTGTTAAGCAAATCACACATTCCATTCTCATTCTCACATGATTTTAGATCTAGAAATTTCCAACTTGGTTCACATGATTGAGATCAAATATGGAACGTATGATGAGCTCACTCATTCTCCTATAAATAGAGCATTATTTTTCCTTCATTTGAAAGCTTAAACAGCCAAAGAAACTCTGTTTCTCTAAAGCCCGATACCTCTCAAAAACCATAAACCCTAACTCTATTTTCTCTTCATTTCAACTTCAATTCTTAACCCATAAACCTTCATCGGCGTCATCTAAAGTTATTTGAAGCTTAACAGAAGTTCTGCAACCCTTGGAAGCACTATTTCAAATCCACCATTTTCAGACCTTTTGAGCTCACTTCGAACAAGTATGATTGACCCGGTTTGGTGACTCACACCTACTTTAGGGGCTACCAAGCCAGGAAGGAAGTACACTATCAGCAGTATTGGTTCAAAGCTAAACTCCCTTATTTACAACTTCTCTCATAATCCCTATCCAATGCAACTTCTACCTAGGAACATGCTAAATATGAGAAATCAACATCCCACTTCCTAAATCACCTCAGTGATATCTATATCAATTACAACTTGTTCAGTCAAGAATCTTGACTAATAACCATACTTGGATTTTCTTCAAAGCTTCGTCCAAGAACAATACAAGATCCATTACCTAAAGGCTTTTGAATCTACATCAAACTATGTCTACCACATTGTATCAAATCGATACAAAGGGTGACTTACAAATCAAGAAAGTACATGACTTTTAAAACCCTAAACCCTTATTTTTTTTCTTTCTAAATTTGTTACACCTGGTTTAGTTATCAAGCCCTAAGTCTAAGTCTTCCTTTTATAATCTTCAATGTACTGGACTTGGAATTCAAAACACTACTGGCCTGTTGTAGATGAGGCAGCATAAATATCTCCTAAATCATAGGACTTCAATCATTAGTTTCCTAATTTATCTCTATAATTAGAAACGAATTTAACTTCTTGATTTCAGCTTAAATTTCTTCAATCTTCAAATTGTGCGCCACATAGAATTACACAATATTCCATAATATTCTACATCTGAAATATATCAATTAAATCCAACTGCCCAGCTGGTTACAGGCGCAATATCGAGTGACTCTTCATAGGACATCTTCATTTGACATGTCTGTCTTTCTGCATGACAGACCATCTTGAACATCATCTCTGATTTCTTCTTCTTGGACACAGCATATGATTACCAAATTTGTTCCATGTTTATAATCTACTCACAGAATTCAAACATCCAATTATACCAGACAAGATGTCAGATGATCAGAGTAGGAAATTTCGTTCAACATCCATTTTTGTAAGCTAAAACATCTTATTTAACATATTGCTGCCAAATTTGTTTTACTAAAATTAATGTCAACCATAAAGTATAGAATTAACATTTTTTATATAATTTTCTAAAGTTATTTTCTACCTTATATGTTTTTTTTCTTCATATTTTTAAAATCATTTTTAGTATTTTTCATCATTTTCTCTTTATTTTCTTTTTAATTAACTTTCATCAATTATAGTTTAATCATTTTTAAACATTTTGGATCCCAAGTTTTGAGATCTATACCCTTATTTTTTCTGATTTTCTCTAATTTTTCAAGACATTTATTTGATGTTTGGATGCCACTTTTGAATTTTTCTGTTATTTTTTATTTTAAACCATTTAAAAATCATTTTAAATATATTTTAATTGCTCTTGATGATTAGTACTTCTGACTTTTTGTTGACTTGGTCAATTGTGGTTGATTAAAGCTTTTTATTTTAAACCATTTAAAAATCATTTTAAATATATTTTAACATGCACTACACATGCATTACTATAGCCCGGTCTCAGATGGTTGTGACTTCTACATATGTCCAATTACGATTTCTTAACATAGCGCTAAATTGTCTCGAATCGGTTGATTAACTACTAACACTAACATTAACTCCAAATTATTATGCTAACTTTACTTTTCCACACTTTTACATTAATGTCATTTAACTTCTTGTCCTTTACTTTTGTGCAATTTAATTTCTTGTCATTTATCATTCAAGTCACTTATCATTTCATTTCATTTTTTTCTTTTTCTTTATTTTGTTTGCTTTCCTTCAAAGGCTTAGAATATTAATAAATATAAAACCCTAAAAACTTGTAATGTGCTCTTGAGGACTTTTGTCACTGTCTCTTAATTTTGAAGTTTGGCCTTTGGACTTGAGACATGGTTACTTTCTCTAGTTTGGAGTTTATCTGATACAATGAGAATTTTTATTTATTGTCCTTTACTTTATGCTTTAGGATAGTCTCTTCATCTCCTCCCCTTCTTTAATTTTTAAAATCTTCTCCCTATTTCAAAAAATTCTTCTTTTCAAATTTCACATATTTTCTTAAGCAAACCATGACTTTGTCAAGTGACCCGGAAAACATATTTCTTAATAAATGCCAAAACACTTAAAGAATATTCAAACTATTTTCAAAAGTTCTAAAAAATAAAAACCTCATCAAACTTCTTTTTGCGCCTTAGTGCACTTTTATTTTCAAACCATACCTTTTTCTGAAAGAAAGGATATGAGTTTGTTCTTGAAGTGGTGCACATTCCTATACTTCTACAGTATGTTATGAAATTGATTGACATTTTCTACTTGAATATTGAGACATGCTTGTTGAGTAAATCTAAGAAAATTCTCCATATCAAGATGATGTAAATGCTCATTTTCTCATACTTGTGGGTAGTAAGTTGAGTTTTCCACTCGAATAAGACAAAATGTCTTTTCACTTAAAATCAATCGACAAACAAATTTCTCTTGTCATAAAAAAATTCAAGTGGTTCCTATGGAGTACCATAGATGTGAGGGGTGCTAATATCATCCCTTTGCATAACCAACCCACGTACCAATATCTTTTTTTTGGATTTTATCAATATTTTCCCATTCCTCTAGAAACAATAAAGTTCAATGGCGACTCTTGCTTTTTTTGAGTTAAGTTAATCAATAGCTTAATCTTAATTTTTCTATTCGTGACAATGACAACAGTGAACATCTAGATCCTGATATTGTGGTTGAACCATTTGTGTATAAGCAAAATTCTTGTGAGGTAGAGAATAATATTGGAAGTGCATGTATAAGGGTGCCTTCTTATGATGGTGAAGACCAGAATAACTTGAATTTGGATGAGACTAATCATGTAAATGAGGTTTATAATAAAATATGTGGGTGATGATGAAGAAACTTCTATTGATCCACATCAGGCATAATTTTATTTGGCCAGAAAAAGGGAAGGGTAGATCTAAGCTAACTCAACTTAGAATGGAAATCAACATCTGAAGTATGTCAGGTAAGCACAACACTTCTCAATGAAGTTTATTTATTAGAATTCTAGAGGAGTAGGTAACCTTAATACAAGGTTGGCTATCAAAATTTTGTGTTCAACAAAAGCGAGGTCTACTTTTAATTGTTGAACATATGATTCCTTGTGCTCACTTACTAGACTAGTGTTTTAAACAAATCAAGCTTAAGATATTTACTTTAAATTTTAGACAAATTCATGATTTAAACTTATGGGTTTTTTGTGCTATAGATATGTATCCTAAAGTGTTGACTTTATCTAAACAACATATTGTTGGAATAATTAGGTTTTTTAAGAAAGATGAGGAAGAAGAAGAGGTAAAATGAGAGAATTAGAATAAGAGAAAAACTATATTTCAAAAACTTGTGAAACTGTTAAAATTGTTAAGTGTATAAACTATATAACGACATGCCTATTTATAGGTGATCAAGGCCCAAAACATACAACCCAAGTTCAAAATATACAAATTTATATTTTGGCTTCGACATAACAACTATATGTTATAGTTGACTATGTCGACTACATCTGACTTCTACTACTTCGACTGAGTCGAACACACCTATGTCGAATACTGACTTTTCTATAAAATAATGAATTACAACTTCTAACACACTACCTAATTCATGTTTTTTAGATTTCTCATCCTAATGCTTTTCTTCAACTCATCGAACTTGACTTTCTTTAGGGGTTTTGTGAGTATGTCAGCTAGTTGCAATTCAGTCTTATAATGCTCAAGTTCAAGCTTCCCTTTATTTACTTGATCCCTAGGGAAATTATACCTCCTCTTTGTGTGTTTAATTTTATCATGACACATATGATGATTGGCTAGGTTGATATCTGACTTGTTATATACAAACACCTTTACTTTATTAGATTCCATGATCTTGAGTTCTTCTAGAAACATCTCTACCAATACTGATTGACATGCTGAATAAGATGCAGCCACATACTCAGCTTCACATGATGACATATCCATAATACTTTTCCTCCTTGAGCTCCAAGAGATTGGAGCGCCTTCAATCATGAATATGTAGTCTACAATACTCTTCTTCTTGTATTGATCTCCATTGAAATATGAATCAGTATAACCATATACCTTTGCATCTGTGATGGTCTTATTTTTTCTTGGCATCAGCACACCATGATCAAATGTACCCCTTATGTATTTCATCACCCTCTTCAATGTAATGAGATGAAATTCTTGGGGTTTCTCCATGAATCTTCTTAACAATCTGACACTTTGACAAATCTATGGCCATGTGTTGCAAAGATACCTCAAGGATAAATGATTTGTTTGTATAGTGTTTCACTTACAAACTCATCATCTATCTCCTTCTTCAATTATTCTTCAGTTTCTAATGGTGTCGCAGCTGCATTAGAATTACTCATCTTGAACCTTTCAAGATATTTTGAGCATACTTCTTCTGGTGCAAGAACACCCCTTCACATGTGTCTTTGAAATACATCCCTAAGAAATAAGACAATTTCCCTAGGTCGGACATTTTAAATTCATGCATCAGCTTTGACTTGACTCTTCTTATCTTTGCTTCATTTGCACCCGTGATCAAAAAAACATCTACATACAGGCATAACACGATTTGACTTACCATATCTTGATCATTGGCATACATTCCATGTCAGAGACACACTTTGTGAAACCTGTTTCGATCAAGAAGTTATCTATTCTCTTATTCAAAGCCCTTGGAGCATGTTTCAAGCCATATATAGCCTTTCTAAATTTGTACACCTTCAAATCCTGGTGGTTAACTGACATAGACTTCTTCTTCCAAAGGTCCATTCAGAAATGTTGATTTTATGCCCAACTAATATATCTTCCACCTTGTGTACGTTGTTGTCGATACAACAATCCTGATTGTCTCCAACCTTGCAACAAGTTTATAGACCTCATCAAAATATATACCAGGTTTTTGCAGCAAACCTCTCGCTACTACTAGTCTTGGCTTATGGTTGGAAATTTTACCGTTTGGCCTTCGTTTCAACTTATAGACCTACTTCGCATTAATTGGTTTCTTGTTAGATCTTTTGATAAGCTCATAGGTTTTATTCTTCTCAATTTCCCTGATTTCTTCTTGCATGGCATCTAACCAATTTGAATCACTCGTGTCTTGGTCTAAATTGATTGGTTCTTCTTCAAACATCATCATCGCTTCTTCTATTAAGTCACCATTTTCATTGACTGCTTGATATGGGAATTTCTCATATTTAGCTAGCCTTGTTGACTCAATTCTAGTTATAATCGATCTTTTGACATTCTGCTCAGGTGGTTATTCACTTTGATTTGTTGTGACTTCAGTTTATTGGTCTTCTTCAAACATGGTTGTGATTGTATTTGACTTCTGTCGAACTGACCCACGACTCCAATCTCACCCTTTTCTTTCATCCATTAAAACATCTCTACTGATCACTAGTTTATCATTTTTTGGAAAATACAACTTGTATACACCAGTAAAATGATAACTTATGAGCACCATGGTCTGACTTCGACCATCTAGCTTTTTCATCAATTGTTCAGGAACATGCTTGAAACACATTGATCCAAAAACTCTAAGATGACTAACATTTGGCTTATGTCATGTCCAAGCCCCATAAGGTGTATTCTCGACTATATTTTTCATTAGATATCAAGTTATAATGTATACTGTTATCGAAGTTGCTTCACCCCAAAATCTATTTGGCATATCTTTAGCTTTCAACCTGATCATAGTCATGTTCAGTATACTTTGATTCTTCCTCTAATTTATACCATTATGAAAAGGTGTATAAGCTGTAATGACCTCATGCTTTATACCTTCATCATTTTATAATTTTTTAAATTCTCTAGAGGTGTATTCACCACCATCATCAGTTCTCGGTTTCTTTAACTTGCATCCACTTTGTTTCTTCACATGCAATTTAAACTTCTTGAATTATGTGAATACCTCACTCTTCCTTTAAATAAGGTAAATCCACATATATATATATATATATATATGGTGAATTCATCTATAAAAGTTAGGAAATATCAGTTACCTCCATTCGACCTTACTTCGAAAGATCCACACACATCAAAGTGAACTAGATCTAGTTTTTCCTTCGATCTTATGGGAAAGTCATGTTGGAATAATTTCCTAGCCTGCTTTGCTTGGAATCATTCCTCACACATCTCACTTAGTTCCTTCACTTGAAGTAAGCCATACACCATCTTCTTCTGGTTGAGCATACCTAAATTTCTAAAGTTTAGATGTCCATACATGTGATACCATAGTCAATTCTTGTCTTCTTTTGTAGTCAAACCAAGACACTTATGGTCAACAGTGTTGATCTCTACTTTGAAGGTCTTGTTGTCTGCCAATGGTGCTTTCAGAATCAACCTTTCATCACCATCATACACCTGTGTATACTTCTTTTCTAGCTTCATGTTGTACCCTTTTGTAAACAATTAACATATGCTTATCAAGTTGCTTGTCGTTGAAGGTACATACAATACATCAATGATGTTGGCTTTTTGAGTATTCTTTCTAACCACAAATTTTTCTCCTTTTCCACCTAATGTGACATGAACTTTATCACTTTCTTGACTGATTCATCTAACTTGGTGAACCATATTTTATTTTCAGTCATATGGTTGTTGCATCCTGAATCTAGGTACCACATGTTGGTTTTCTTATTGTTCGACTGAGTGTTGGCCATGACTAGCGCGTCATCAGAATCATTATCTCCATCATGTGCATATTAGGCTTCATCATTATCATTTACTCTTGTTTCTTTCTTTCTTCGACAGTCTCGAGCATAATGACCAAATCCTTGACAATTATAACATTACACCTCTTTCATGTCAACTTTCTTCCCTGAATACTTGTTACCCATGCCTTTCTTGGTTGAATCATCATGATTCTTTGTGTTCTTGCTTGGCTTCTCGTCATTCGTAAGATTCTTAATCTATTTCGCTTTCTCTTTTCCAGAATTCTGGATGAATCTTGTTTGTAGTGCTTGTTCAGCCACCTTCTTCCTTTTTGAATTCATTTTCTTCTGCCTCATCTCGTGATCTTCTATTGAAGCTTGAAGTTCTTCAAACTTCATCTAAGCTAGATTCTTTGACTCTTCAATTGACACTACAACGTAATCAAAATTTGTAGTCAGAGGTCTCAACTATTTCTCAATCTTCTGCAAATCAGTAATTGATTCACCATGTAACGCTCCAATTTTATTTAAATTGTTTTTCATAATTTGATTATGTAATATTGTGCATTTATATGCGTCGATGGGTGTTTTGATGTGTTGAGATGACGTTACAAATTTGAAATAGATGTGATAGAGGTGTGTGAGCAATAATGTAGAACATAGAGGTGGTGGGAGAATATTATTACTATTATTATTTAATTAGAATTCTAATAAGATAAAATCATGCAGGCGTTGGATCTCCCTTCATTAATTGACGTGACCATCTGAATGGTTCAGAAACATGGATGTATGGTGAACATTAGTCAAATAGCGCATACCATAGCCTGAAAAGTCACACCAATCAATTTAAAATGTTTGGACAAGATCATTGGTTGAAGATGACACGTAGCTCATCTTCAACCTCCAACCATCTATATGATGTACTCGACTCTGTCGAATACAACTGACTTCTACTACTTCGACTAGGTCAAATACACTTATGTCAAATACTAACTTTTCTACAAAATAATGAATTACAACTTCTCACACATATAACGTTTTTCATGAAGTGGATAAAACAAATTTTTTTGCATTACAGTTGTGTATGTAAGTGATTTCTACGTGACTCGTAGGCATTTACTAGCAATCTTCGATAGGCCAATTTTGGCCCTTGGTATGTAATAGGTGATTTCCATGCTGTTATTAGTTCTTATAAGAAGTTTAGTAGATGTCCTTCCAATAAAATATGAATTGATGAATTTCTGAGTTAGACTAATCAAAATTAGCATATTCATCTTGACATTAATTGAAGTTAGTATACATAGACCAATTGTAGAAAATGTGATGCTTAGTTTTCTGGTAGCCTTGACACAGCCATTTGTAATCGAAGATGGCTTGATAACTTGAACACATTCAATTGCAACACTTTGATTAAAAAACACATTTTTGATCATCACTTAATTCTTTGAAGGTTGGACTCTAAATGATAGTTTGTGGTAAATTTATTGCTAATAATAGTATGGTTGGTTGTCATATGTTTGTTTTAGCTTCTAAAATGAGATCTCTTAAACATGTTGTCAAATAAATGGAACAAAGATACATTTGGTAATATTTATTTTCAAGTAACTCAATTTACTGACAATGTTAACAAGATACAATGTTTCATTTATGATACAGAATGATGATCTTGACTTTGAGAAAACAAGACTAAAGTTCTGCTAGATAAGGTTTTATACATTCATAATGAGGTGTAGTGAACAATTCTCATTCTTTATATATAATTTCAAATTCCAAGTCCATCAACTTAGCAATCAAAGCTTGTTGAAAAGATGTATTCAACTTTTGCTCCATGGTATGCTTAATGTTATTTTGATTAATCTTTGCTACAAGGGAAGCATGAGATAAATGAGCTCCTCATTTTTCGACGATATAAATAATTACTAGCAGAAATTGCAAGGATGAGCACAAAATGAAAGAAAAAGTAAAAGGAAAAGAATTGCAACAATACTGCACTATCCTAATTCCTATCCTGTTTTGATTTTTCAAACATGCTTTGATTAGTTGGCTAAACCTGACTTCATCATGGTCCGAAACTCTTCATAATCCACAAACCCGTCTCCATTCTTATCAACTCCTTTGATCATAACTTTGCACTCTCCAATACTACAATGATCAAATCCTATATTTATTAGAACTCTCTTAAGTTCTTTAGCTGAAATTAAACCATTCTTATCAGTGTCAAAAACAAGAAAAGCATCCATAAGATACTCATCTTGCTCCTTATCAGTAGTACAACCAAACTTACCTTCTTTGTTATTATCCATAACAACCATGAACTCTTCCAAGTCTACAAACCCATCTCCATTGGAGTCCAACATGTTTACCATACCTTCAGCTTCTTTAGCAGCTATGCTATCTTTGTATCCTAAGCATGAAAGTAACTCACTAAGCTCACTAGTTGATATTTTTCCATCACCATTAGTATCAATCAGCTTGAAAACTTGTTTGAACTGGTTAGATATCCCCATATCAACAAAAGAAGAGAATCTTAAGTTAGATTCTCTTATACTGTCTATACTTCTTGGTTGATTGAAGAGGGATTTTGCCTTTTTGTTAAGAAAGGTGAAGCAAGTCCTGAAATGTCCTAGCATTACTACTAACTGGTTTGAACCCTCCCTTATAAACACCACAAAATCTTTTTGTACACTTTATAGAGGGTTCTGAAATTCTGATCACAACTATTTGAAATAGAAAAATGGACAAGTTTTAGACCGGTTCTTTGAGCTTGATTAGGTCTTGTTTGGTGTGTTGTTGAAAAGTATAATTTCTACAATGACTAAAATGCCGGCAAATTACACTTTCTCTTCAGATGTAGCCAGACTTTGACAACTATATTTAATTTGTTTAATTGTTCTCTACATGATGTTAGTTCCCAAGGACTGCAACTGGGTTAATGATTTGGCTTGTACCCATGTATCTGGATCTTGTGATAAAAGTATAGATTGTCATCTTTTGGAGAACTTCTGTTTCCAAAAAGTAATTCAGATTCGAACCTTCACTGAATTGAATTTGAGCAAAGGGAATTTATTTGGATATTAATAAAAATCACTATTGAATTTGAGCAAAAGCACCATTCAACCGAACCTTAAGTATTGTAGTTGTCTTACTAATCATTATTAACAATCTCAATTCTCTTGAAAATAGTAACTTGAGCAACAGAGATAGTGTGTTTTCACAACAGCCAGGAAATAATCACCAAGAAAATTATCAAACTTGCCAAACTAAGGGGAAACTCGTTCTTTTTAAAAATAGAGTGAAAAAAATTGAAGCATACAAAACATTAAATCTCTTTGTAATAAATATCAATTCTGATTAGAAAAGCTAGGCTTCTAAATTGCAGGAACTTGGAAGGTATATCTAAACATAGAATCACTATTAATTTAGGGTTCACTATCAAACTCTATTTCAATCAAGTGATCAAAGGCGAAGGTGGGAGAGGAAGAAAATATGAACAGAAAGATCTAGACAAAAAATATCCTGCATCTCGAAAAGCAGGGCCAATCTTACCAAAGCAATCAACATGACCTTAGCAAAAGTGGACCAACTGATAAACTAAGCATATCACTGAGAGCGACCTGGACCTCTGTCGATCCATGTTCACAACTTATCAAGCTTGAGAGAAGAGGGAAAAAGTGCACCAGATTCTTCTCAAAAGAAACATCTCCCAAATTACTAATAGTCTGAAGAGTGGCGACAATAAGTGGTGCGCGTGCAGCTAACTCTCTTCGCTTTCCAGAGCCTAGGGGAATCAACCAATGTTGCTGCCTACCATGAGAAGATTCAGATGCTTGTCGAGAGCCTGCTACTTCAATATAAAATCCCAAAACCTCTTGACAAAGCCGAACTAGATGAGTCTCAACCTCAGCTTCATCATAGCTAGGTGGTCTGTCTACAACAAGGTTCTGTAAAAATGTGATGCATATTTGGTAGGACTCGTTCTCAAGGCGTAACAGTGGAGGGTCTTGCATTTGGGTCATAGACCCAAACTCTTGTAACTTGGTGCGTAAAATAGTATTGCTGTTAATCATGTGAGCGTGTGATGCCACATCATGCAAAGTATCAAAGAGGACTAGAATGGCTTTTGCTGAAAGTTGAGTACGGTATAAGTTATAGATCTCCGTCACCGCCTGTCAATTTCGGAGAGAATTAATGTTATTTAATAAGAAACAAACACAACTGTATTCTATTCTATTTCTACAGTATAAGTGCACAATTTGTATGAAAAAAAAGATAATGAATGGAAAGTATATGTTCTCTCCCTGTTAATGCACATTCCTATGGATAAGACTATAACTAATAGTGCTAAAATAGTTATATAAAGACTAAAAGATATTTGCGATCCAATTTCCATGAAAATAGGGATGAGAGATATTTTAAGCAAAATATATGTTTTAACTTCTTCCTCTGTATTTACTTCTTTTAGACTTTCTTTTGGGTATATTCTTTCTATATGGCATCTTCACAATGTAAGGAGGAACAGAATGGAAAAACAACCTGAATCAATAAAAGCTGAACAGCTGCTCGACATTTTGCATCAGATATATAAGCATAAAGACGGTCAGTCCTCGGGCTTTCTAAATTGTCATGTGAGCTAGACTCGGCAAGATCTCTGCCATCTTCAGCTGTTGAAGCAGGCTCATTTCCAGTTACAAAGTCCCCACCATCAAGGAACGTAAAACTAGGGAGTGTTGCATTTGCTGCATCCTTTAGTGTCATAACCACTTCTAACCACTTCTCATCAGAAAACAACTCCCCGGCATTACTCATCAAACGGACAAATGCCGCAATACCAATGCCGGCCAGGCTTTGATGAGGGCGCTTTATAAAGCTTACAAGGAGCATCAGCACCTTTTTCAAAAGTGGATTAACAGTGCTGTAGAAGTTGATGAAAAGATCTACCACCAATTGGAGGGCTAATGTGCATGTTTCATAAAGCCATGCATCTTGATCAAGCTCACCATCAGTCTCCACTTCACTGACCTGGGAGCTACTTCCTGAAGGATCAATAGCATGACGAACATAATCAAAAATCGGGAATAGGACTGATTCAAATACTCTTTCCCATAAAGGCAGTGAAAAGAGGTGGCCATGGTTGCGTAAGGTTTCAAATAGGACTTGCAAAGCACTCTGCCTTATCTCAGACCTCGGGTCAAAGCTAAGCTCAGACAAACCTGCACAAAAGAGATAATAAATAAGCACAAACCAGCTAAGCTTCTTACAACTAGAAACAATGGCGGCGGAGCGGATACTTGATAGCAATAAGCAATGTTTTTAAAACCAAACCAGCCCGATCAACTGGTTAAACCAGGAACTAGCCAATATGCCGATTGGTTCGACCTCATTTGAACCACAGTCTAATCAAACCGAATTGAACCAGAGTTGAATTGGTTGTGCCGCAGTTCAACCAGTTTTTATGCTCATTTTATTTTTACTTTTGTAATGCTATTTATTTTTATTGTTTATTAGTTATTTGGTTCAAATGGGGTTGAACCAAATAAGCCATAACTTGGTAGTCTTGCCGGTTTGTTGAACCAATTAAGCCATAACTCGGAAGTCTTGCCGGTTTGATCTCCAGTTTGGTTTTTAAAACATCGTCAATAAGTACTAATTTTTTGAACAAGTTATGAAACATAGCCAACTATTTTTGCTCTAATTCATAGCTAGAAAAACTTAAACAATGTCCTTACCAGCCAATAAAGGAAACCAGAAATAGAGATGATCATCCTTGACAGTCACCTCTCCATTATCTTGTCTCCCCTCTTTTCCAGTTCGAGGTGAAGCTGTGGAAATCTTTCCAAAAGTTTCCTTGCCTTTATTCCTTGATGAAGAGCCAAGTTCTCCTTCAGCTAGTTTTGTTGCACAGAATCGAAGAAACGTGATGGCATTAAGGCTAATCTCTTTGTTAAATCTACTATTGGTGAATGCAATTAGACAATTGACACAATCTGTAAAGGTGGTAGTTTCAGTCTCAGTGATGTATGGAAAGTAATCTCGAATAATCTTTTCAATAATTTCAAAAGCCAAGAGTACGATGTTTTTGTGGTCATCATATGCTGCTGTTGTAAATACCTGAAATCAAGTTCACACGCGCAATAAGCAAAAGAAAAAGAAAATGATTTCTTCACCAGATAAACTCAACAAAACATCATCTGTGCAAATTGGAGTTCTACAGAAAACAGAAATTGAGAAGCCATACCATGAACATGCTCTTCCATCCTGACTTGACATTGTTGACACGAGATAAAACCATTTGAGAGACACATCTGATAATAAGTTCTCTAATTTCAACAGCATTACTCTTTCTCATAACAATCACGAAAGGCTTCATAAATTCATTTTGGAAATTATAGTTAGCCAACTCTTCCCGCTCTAGAAATTTCATTGACAACTGACGCAAGGAATCCATAGCAAAAATTGCAATCGAAAGGTTTCCTGAACAACCAATGGTTACAAAGAAATCTGAAAGAACATGCCAGATGCTTGACCATACAAGCCGGATGCGGTTCATATTATAGTGCCTGTTACAAGATAATTGTGTCAAAACGAAATAATATAACTTTAACAGCAGTAAATAAACATCAAGTCATCAATCAATCATTAAGAAATTAACTGCAAAATCATTAGTTTATAGCACCTAATGCTCTGTCCTGACTTTTTATTTCAGATGAATAGCACCTTCTCAACTTCATCTTTGGCGGAATTTGGAAAGTTCCCTCATTAATAAAACAAAACACCTTACTAATGGTTATCCAAATATAGGTCTTGTCACATGCAACCCCATATGTTATTTACAAAAAATTGAGCAATAAAATGACCAATCTTTCCAACCTACAAAGGATTTTGCAAGAGATGGGGATTTAAAAGAGGCAATATGGCAAATGATAGAAGCAATTAGGGCCACAAAGTCACTTCCTAGAATATCAAGGTTCTAAAAATTATATTCAATTTGTTGTATGTGTATCATATTCTCCAACCAATAAACACCAAGAGCCACACAAAAAAAGAAAATAAAGTTCAGAGAGAACTAGGAAGTAGCATGCATTAAGTAGTAGGAAATATAGTACATACGCAATCTCCACTATCTTTGTAAGGCTGAAAACTCGTGGATCGGATGGCGATCTTAGTTCCTCCATGGAGACCTTGCATAAAGCCTTAACAAAGTCTATTATGGCCTCACTATTCAACTTTTGACTCCGCGTGAATATCCGATTCATTTCTGAGCTTCCAACTTGTTCCAACATATTCAAATTAGAAACTAGACTGTTCACCTGCTCTGATGTGATAGCTCCAGCAGCATTACTGCCAATTCCAGCACTATCATATGAACCACGCATCAACGAGGCAGCTGCATACTGCATCCTCCCAGGCCCCTTCTTCTTCAAAACTGGAAGAATAGTTGTTTTAGTTTGCTTTACTTTATCAGAATCATTCTGAGGAAAAGCAAAGAATGTGGCATCTGGTGGAGCCCCCTCTCCAAGAAGATGTAGATGCTCAAATCGGGAAACACAGGTCAAAACATGTTCCCAAGCTTCTTGCAAGTAATTCCCATCCTCATCAGCAATAGTAACTATTGTCTATTAGCAATTCAGAAAGAAAGTCTATAGTCAAATCCACAATCACTAGAGTTTAACATTGGCTTTCTAATATTGTAGAATGCATCCTATTCCTAAGTATACATAATAAGTATAATGTGTCTTCAAATATTGCCCTCCCTACAATTAAGTATACATGTTGCTTTCTATTGTTGTACTTTTTTGTGAAGAAAGCACTTGCAAGGAATTCAGCTTTAGATAAGATGCAATCATCAAGCAAAACCCATTACCCATTACTAGCAGAAAGACGGGCAAGTGTCCAACTATCTGGTTTTCCTTTTGTGTTTCGATGTGTATATTTTTGTGTATTATTTGTATAAATTTAATTCCCCTCTTTCAGTTATATAATATATCTATGTTATCTAAATTTCAGTTTTATAATATCGACGTTACCTAAATTTCTGTTTTAATATGTTTATAAGCTTTTAAATTGCAATTTGAATTAGAGTTGTGTTGTTAAGGTCAAATTTGTACAGAAAAACGTACGACTAAAATTAGTAATTAGCTTTGGAGTTCCCTTTATTTAAGGTGTAGATTAAAATATAAATTTAAATTTCAATATGAAAAAACTGAGTAAAAGAGTAATTTTGTCCAGGAAAATGTCTGACAAAATGAATAGTTACTAGTAGTTAGCTTTGAAGTTCCTTTTATATACAAACAAATTTAATCAAACTAAGTGAAGGGGGTGGATAAAAACTTGTTGGAAGCACTCCCTGCAAACTGTAGAGCAATGAGAAAATTAACAAGTGCTTCTTCAGTAACAGGTTCTAGAACAGAGTGGAAAGTTTAATTAAAATTTTTGCTGAAGAGTTTCTAAACAAGAAATTACGACACCAAAATACAAGATTTCATATCATCATAGGCAACACGGATTAGTTTGTGTTATGATGGAGTTGCGAAATCCCACAAATAGAAACATTTAAGAAATAACAATTGACCATGGACCTGTTTGAATTGGCTATTTTGAGCTTATCTACTTACGTAAGTTTTGTGAGATTAGTCGGCTGAACTTATGAAAAACAACTGATGACATTGTTGATAAGCTGTTTTTAGTTTATCTTCATAAGTTCTTGATGATAGCTTGTGAAAACAACTTATAGCTTATACGAAAAACAATTTAACTTTATTTTATCTTTTGCTATAGAAATAGCATATAAATAAGATTTTATCATGATAAATACTTATGATATAAGCTGCAACTAAGTTATTTATCCAAACAGGACCTAAGTTGAGGTTTCCAGATGATGGAACGATATGGAAACAAATGGGACAAGTAAGCAAAAAAGAGTTGCCTTCCCCATGTTTACACTATTAAAGGGAAAGGTAATAGCTATTGTAAAAGACATTTTTTATGATAAAAGCAAAACTAAAACACTTAATTTACCCCTCAATTCAAAGTGGGAAAAAAAGTGAGAATTTCAGGGGAAATGAGAGGTCATTTCTTCCTATTCTATATATCCCTTCTTCAGCAGTACTCAAACAAACAAACTGAAGAAAATGGAACTTTAGGTATTCGATGTCCCAAAATACAATCATAAAGTATAACTTTTTCTAGAATTGTGGCTAGGCTGAAAGTGATTAAAAAAATGGAACCTAGGAGATTGTCGAAAATAAAGAAGTCAGTTGGATGGAGATTGATTTATGAGGAGACATTTGATCAAGTGGCAAAGATGAATACTGTTTGATTTGAATATTATCATCTCTTGCCTCACTTCAATTGGGAACTAAATTAGTTTTGTTGTTACAAATACATTCTTGCATGAAAACTTAGAGGAAGGGGGGGAGATGTATATGGAAGGCCTTATATGGACTAAGGCATTACGGTCTCACAATCAACAAGGTGTGTCGATTAAGGAAGGCCTTATATGGACTAAGGCAGTCCTGTTGAGTATGGTTTGGAAGATTCACAAAAGCAAAGCCAAGGAGATCACACTCTATTCTTCAAACATTCACAAGGAGGAAAACTAAAAGTACTTCTTGTTTATGTTGATGATATTTATTATTACATAAGATGATTTGACTGAGAGACGGTTTCTCAAGGAGAAATTATCGGCAAAGTTTGGGATGAAGGACCTTGACCAACTCAAATATTTCTTGAGAATTGAGGTAGCCAACTCAAAGAAAAGCATCTTTATCTCTCCGAAAAAAATATGTATTTGATCTTTGCACGAAAAAGGCAAATGTTCCTATAGAACAAAATCATAAGAGTTATGAAGAGGAAAGTACTAAAGTTGACAAGACACAATATGAGAGATTAATGGGAAAGTTGGTTTGCTTGGAACACTATGCCAGATTTAGCTTATGCAGTCTGTGTGGTGAGTCAATTCATGCATGACCCAAGAGCAAGACATTTACAAGATGTTGACCGAATTGAGCAAGACATTTACAAGATGTTGACCGAATTCTACAATATCTCAGAGTCACTCCAGGAAGAGGTCTCTTGTTCAAATGAGGTGGAAATCTAACTACGGAGGCATGCATGGATACTGATTATGCAGGTTAAGTAAGCGATCGAAGATCTTCTTTTGGTTATTGTACTTTCTTGTGTGGAAATCTTGTTACTTAGAGAAGCAATAAGCAAAGTGTAGTGACTCATTCAAATGTTAAAGCATAATTTAGAGCTATGGTACTAGACATTTGTGAATTAAAGAAGTTGGATAGTGGATTGATAACTTCGGCCTACATTCCTTCTAGTTACCAGTTGTCAGATGTGTTAATAAAAGGTTTACCAATCGAACGCTTCAACCAACTTATTTGCACATTTGAAATGATTAATATTCACTCACCAGCTTGACGGTGAGAGTTTAAATAATAGATCGAGTTGTATTTATTTTTAGTTTGTTTTATTTTATTTTTAATTAGTTTTTATCTTATTGCAATGGCCCATTAACCAAAAGCCCAATGATGAGAAGGAAACATCAAGTCAAAGTCTATGTAGCACCGACACCTCTGAAAAAAGGTGTGTCCGTGTCTGTATCTATGTCGGACACTTGTACCGACACTTGTGATTATCTTAGATTTATGTTTTTTTTTTATTTTATCGGCGTCACCGTGTCAGTGTCGGGGTCATATTTGAAATGTCCGTGCTTCATAGAGTCAAACTAATACTGTCAGGATAGCAAAACTGAACAGGAATCACAATAAGAATTACCAATTGATAATGACTTTAGCGAATTATGGTATTCAAAAGCTGCAAGGAAGAAATAAAAAATTTACCAACCTTGATTGCATCTATATTTTTCTGCTTAATATCAGCAGGAGAATGCAGGGAGGTAAACTTCGCTAATGAAGTCACAAAAGCATCTCGATGTGTCTTCATTGACATTACCGATGTAACGTGAACAGCATTGCGGAAGCCTTCAAGACACAGGGCTATTACAATTTCATCATCACTTTGGTCAAGAGGAACACTAAAAGCAGCTAACATCGGTGCCCAGCACACTTCAATCATGAATCTAAGGATTACTACATCAGTTGCTGCATAATAGACTGACCTACAAATTTTAAGCAAATAAATATCATATGTATGAGAAAGAGGAACATTCTTCTCAAGATATTGAAATAGTAATAAATAGAATAAATTTCTATAAAAAGAAGAATCCATTAAAGTTCCAAATCGTGGTCTGACTGGCAATGAAGTTACAAAAAGAAAATAACATAAAATTTCAAATACTGGAGAACATACTCAGTTTTGCGTGCTTTTTCTCTGAATTCTTCTTGCATACGACGGATTAGATCATCACTGGTCCCCATATGATTGTCATCCCCCCGCTTACGGACCACAATATTCAATATACTATCCAAGCCTAATAGTCTGTTAGGATTCACTGTCTGTATTTGTTGGTGATCCAGATCAACATCCTTCATTTTGATCTCATTTCTAGATATTCTCTCAAACAATGACCTCAAGTATTCCTCTGGTAGATCTTTTCCATCATCTATGCCACGGTTGTTTTTTATGAAATCATCGGGAGACATCTGCAAATTTCAGTAACCAAAAGAAAATAACTCATCACATCTATCGTAATCATGTGTACATCAATTACAAGAATTAAATGAGCGCACCTTGTTTTTCACCATAGGATTGTGAGCATCAGTGTTCAACAAAATTACAGAATATGCAAGGACATATGCTGTATCAGCACTAGAAAATACTTTTTGATTACATTTGCAATAACGTTCAGCAAACTTTTCCATGATTCGATCAATTTTCTGTGCCTCACCAGGCAGTCTAAAGCCTTGAAGAAACATCCTGATTGCCTCATCAAACTCCATCCCTTGAAAGTCGAAAGAATCCACATAGGCATGCATTACTTTCAAGGATAAATCTTCCCTTTCTCCAAGATAATCACCAATCAAAGTCTTGTTTAACCCAGATGCATCTTTAAGAAAAGCAGCAATATCCTCAGGTGAGTTACCCACTTTGTTGGCCTTGATGAGAAACTCAATTCCTTTCTTTGGCTTCCTATTAAAAAGTGATATACCTTCCTGCCATAAACTTTGCATTAGGTTCATAGATGATGAGCGGTTGAATTATTAAAAGAGATCTGCTTGCTACTTCAAAACTTATGCATTTGCTTACCTGAAGTTCTAGTTTATAAGCCCGGCGTTGCTCGATAGTAGAAACATCTGACCCCTCATTGGAGAGTTCAGGATGAGTATCTGATCCTTCAACTGGTTCTTCTCCATTCCCATTTGCCATAGGAAAATCTCCAGTTTCATGGCCGTTATCAACTGCTTCACTTTTCTTGCTTGAATGAGGATCTGGAATGCGCATTTGCTTGTTCATCCAGTCTCCCATTGATTTTAAAATAGCAACCAAACATTTCATGGCTTCAAGTTTTAGAGTTGCCTCTTGAGGTGGCAAAACTGTGGTTGATACACCAGGAGGGACACCTTGGGCCGTTTTAAGAAGTCCGTTGACCATCCTAGAAGGAACATAATGAGTAAGTATTTAAATGTAAGTATAGTTTTTATTCAGCGACAGTCAAGACAACCACCACTCACACCAGTATGAATAGTGTAAAAACCAACTGAAGGACATAAATGCTAAAAAAAATTGATATCCATATATAAATGTAAAATATCACAAATTATTCATAAAGAAAAACAAATTAAATAAACCATAGCACACCTTTCAAATATGTTTGATGAATTGACATCGCAGTCATAATTGATAAATATGTCAACCAATATCTGTGAATCAAGACAAAGTTTCTCTAGAAAACGAAGCACTATCATCTTTTGCTGAAAATTAGGTTGAGCAACATTTTCTAGAACCCTGAGAACAATCATGGGGAAAAACACTCCAATTTCAGCTTTCAACCCAGCTCTAAATCTTGATACCAGACTGATGAAGATGGAACATGATAACTGAAACACGATCATAAGCGTTGAAGCACTGTTCTTCAATAATGATAGGCATAAGTACTGCTTGATGGCACCCAAAAACCTGTTTTATTAGTCAAATGCAAACATCAGTATTCTTGTTAATTCAGAAAAGTAACGCAGTAAAATAAAAAGCAAAATGTGTCATGTAGTGCCTAAAAAGTAAAAATATGACTGATACAATAATGAAATTAAAGGGGAAAATAGTAAAACTGTAAAAGAGGTAAAAATGAAAAATCACAATATAATAATAGTTTATTCATTACAAACATAAAAGTATTTAAGCAAAACAATAATAATCATATGTAGTTCAGTGGCAGCATGTTTACATGATTTGATCAGTTACTTGCTAACTCATAATGAATCACCTGTTATTACAATGACGGGTGGTGAACTATCAAATGACAAAACTAAAAAGTAACTCGCTCTTATTAGAATTAAGAACGGACAAGGAAGAGGATCACCCCAAGTCAATATGAGATGTACTATGGCCATCTATCTAGCAAATATGGGATTTTAACACATCCCCCTCATCCCTAGGACTGTAGATTTGGATCATTTGGAAGAACAAAGCATTGCAGGTGAGGTGAGTAAACATCAGATGTGGGATAAATTCAGATCCACAATAAAATTGGGAACGGACTAAGCCTATCTCAACCCCAAACCCAGCTCAAGGGAAGAGGATTAACAAGGCTATTAAAGAGTACTTTGGCAATATACCTAGTCCACATGTGATCTCAACAAATCTAATAAAATGCAAGATTAAACTTCTTGTCTTCAAATAAGAAAACCTTGCTAGTGGTACACCTAACTTGCATATCCAAGTAAATGGCAACAAACTATGCTTAAGATCCTATAGGATTGGAAACAAAAAATTGATAGTTGAAAAATTTTAAAAATGCCAAAATTTCTATTACAAGTTACACCCAAAATTTCTTGCACATGTTTGGATAACTTGGTTCGTAACTTCTATACATCTACTACATGAGTAATGTTAGTACCATATATATCAACATGACAAAAGGCGACAAAACTCCAGTTCCATCACATGTTTTACACTGCCCCTACCCTTCCATAGTTATTCTCCCGTGATCTCTCAAACTTTTACTTTTCCTTGCATGGGTGGTCAGCCAGCCTTGTCTGCCATATATTAGTACAAATTAGGAGCTCCCCTGTCTCATCGCGATGTCACTTTTGAAATACTTCTGTCTCAAATTATTTGTTACTTTAGAATACCAAGACCCTATTTATTTAATATCTGCAATAACATCCTCATATTAATAAACAGTCCATCTAACTATTTCATTACCACTGCTTTCATCTATTTCAATTAATGTGGGTATTTTAGTCTTCTCATATTATTTTACGCTACAAATCGACATACTAATCATTTTATTAAGAAGTGTACATTGCTTAAAATGACACTTATAATGAGACAAAGGGAGTATTTTATTAAGAAGGATGCTCTTTTTCTTTATATACACAAGAGCAGACATATATCAAACTTGCTTTAATTTTAAGTCACATAACAAGGAAATCAAGGTTATCATCTTACATAATGCCGCCATATGCTGTTTCTTCATTAGCTTTGTAAATTTACTACTGAGTTATATTTTTAGTGTGACTTAAGTTTTCATATATCTAGCCGGTTGTTTTGTTTAATGTTTCATTAGTATTACCATCCTATCAGCACAACTAATGTTAAACTCAGAACTATAACAGCTTATCATGACAACTAATTAAACCAAGACCTATCTTCACCACCCTAATTGAAAAAGAAGCTAGCTCTTTTAAAGTTCTACTCTTTAGAGCTGAATCCTCCCAAATAAATATACAACAAAATGAAAACAATGAGAAAGAAAAAAAATAGTATATCAACACAGAAGGTACAGTCTACCTTTCACTAGTTCGGAAGACAGCTCCAGCATTCTCCAACAAAATTTTCAACAACTCCAAAGCCACAATCTTCCCCTTCATCAACTGAGGATCAGCAGAGGCCTCTTTAGGGGGTGTCTTCATAGACAACTTACAAAGTGCCCTGAACACCAAAAAGGCATCTCTCCTCAGCTTATTCCCAATCTGAATCTCAAAATCATCATCCCTCTCAACTACCTCTCCATCCACCAGCTCCCCTTTCCTATCCTCCAAAGCTGTCTTATACATACTGATCTCCCAATACTTCGCATCCAACATGTCCTTGTCAGTCGAATCCAACAAATCTGCCGGATTAGTGGTCTCCACCGTCGCAGTGGTCTGAAACGCACCATCATGAGTCAAGGCCGCAACCTTACTCGGTGTCCCCGACGGGTTCCAAACCCCATCTATATCCTGCATAATTTTAGTTATAAAACCCTGCACAAACACTGTCATGGAGCTATCAACATCAGATTTTTCCACCGGATCCATCAATTCCGCCACGACAATCGGCTGAATTGGAACAGTAGACGAATCTGCCTCCATTCTTCTAAACACAATCACCAACATCTGAATCAACGACGCTTTCGCCGTAGTTTGATTCACCACATTCTTACTTCCCAAATAGATATCATAACAGGTCCTCACAATCAAAAGCAAACAATCACCGTGAATTCTTAGCGAAATTGAAGTCACAGCTGACAACAGCGTCTTCAGGACCAAAAGTTCCATTGCCTCATCGCCTAGATCATGACACTTACACACAGATTCAATCAAACTCGCCAGAAGCTTCGACTCCGGACATTCTCCAGCCGCGTCCGCCTCACCGCGGAGGTAACCTAGAGCAATGAGTTTCTGGACAGCATCAACAGCGGGATCGGCGATCTTCAATACGCCGGAGCCAGCCGCGTTGATGAGAGGGGATAGGATCGATTCAGACTCTGCCAACGAATACTCAACAGAACCTCCGTCGTGAAGCGGTCCAGGTACGGAAACCTCGGGCTCACCGTTATCGGATGCACCAGCTTCGGAAGCTGGCGATTGAAGCTTCTGATTCGATGTAAGCGTTTCGATGACAGATTTACACTCATGAGCGAGCTTAGCGTGCTTTCTCCACGAAGCATTCTTGAGAATTTTCTCGAGTGCAGGGACGATTACTTGACTGAGACGGGAATCGGCTTCCGAAGAAGCCATTCCCGAGTAGAAAACGAGTCTCGACTCAGTGAGGACACTGGAGAACGAGTACGGTACTTCCTCAAACTAGGATCTCGGTGATGCGGAGCTCAATTGTAGTTCGTTAATGGCGACGAGTTGACTCGGTGAGAGAACGAGTTGGGTTTGGGATCTAATCGAAGCGTGTAAAGGAGTGGATTATTGGTTTTGTGATGATCGAGTTTTCGCAAGTGAAGTTTGAAAGTGGATTGACTGAAATGCCCTTTACTTCGTTGATGTAACTTTGTTGTGAAGTGAAACGTTCAAGATGGAGATGGATAGGAGTGGTGACAGTTATGAGTATTTGATGGATTTTTTTTATAAGTTGTTAGATTACATGGAGATGTTAGATGTAGATCTGGGAAGAAATCACATGAACAGGAGTGAATGAAAGTTGAAAGTCAAATTTTTGTGTCTGCAATTTTCTTTAACCATGTTGGTCAGATTTGAATCTACTAGTCTTTTTTTTTTGGTTATGAAAAAGCAAAATTATATTAAAAATCAATAGCACGGTTTTTTTTTTTATATGAAATCAATCAATAGCACAGGCTATGTATGATATTATGATAATTGTGCAACAATAATACATGAGCACATTTTTTCTGTCTCTTAGCATTGGATACACACACCCAAGGCCAATTGACCATACATATTGTCATGGGTAAGGTCGGAGAAAAAACTGTCACTCAGCCAACTTGTCAAAAAAAACCAAATAAAAATAAAATAGATTTGCGGGCACCTGAATCCATCTAAGTAACATGATATTCAAAACAGTTTTGTTTTGCATAGATTTTACTTTACCTCAGTTACATGAGCAACTAAACATTTTCACTTTCATTCACTCCTACTATGTTCTCTCTCGTCGCTCATCTCTTAGAAACTCTACCACCACTATGTCGCCTCTTTCCATTCACTCTGCTGCAACCACTTAACCACATCCAATGTCACCAATCACCACCACCCTCTAGATTTTTCTTTATATCACATACTCTCAACTCAAATACAAGATACTAGTTATATATCTCAAAATTTATCTAATTAAAAAGCTATTTCATCTCTTTAAACTTTATCCTTCCTTCTTTCTCGTGTTTGCAAGGAGAGGGTTTTGATTTTAGTTTTAAAATTTTATAATTTTAGGTTTTTCGATCTAAAGGTTTGAACTTTTTCTTCGATTTTCAAACTTATGATAAGTGTTGTCTTATTCTTTCATCTTAAAAAATTAGACATCTCTCTTTGGATTTTCCCACATTCTTCTCTGTATATGCAAAAGGTAAGGTTTAAGGTTAATATTATTTATTTTAATTTTTTTGTCTCAAGTTAGATTTCAATTTTGTTTTATGTTGGTTTTCTGACTTGGGATTTTCTATATTGTTTATTTAATTTTATAGCTTATTTAAACTTTTTTCTTTAGAGTATATTGTTTATTTTGATATTTGTCTTTAATTTTTCTCTTTGATTTACTTTCTGTTTTAACTCAGTTAAGTCCATTTTTTCTAAATAGATCAAATCAGTTTAATTTTAAATAATTTAATGGAATTGACTACGTACATATACATATAGGTGATAATTAATTGACACCTAAAATATGGAGAAAAAAAGTGTAAAGATAATTATCGACACTCACACACACGCGCGCACGCACACACACACACACATCTCAGAGACCATTGGTTCACTTATGTATCTGCTCATCAATTCGACTAAAAAACTTATATCAGGTTGACTATTGCACACATATCTCAGAGATCCGACAATTTTCTTAAACAAAGTTACAACGGCTTTGTCCTTGTCTCCATGCAGGATTCGAATCATCTATTCGGAATCTTTTGAGTATCTCTTTAACATACTTCCTTTGATGTGACATCATACCTTGCTTGGTAATTTGAAATTTCTTGCCTACGAAATACGATAAGTTTCCCATATTCGACATTTCAAATTGTCGCATTATCAGCTTTTTGAACTTTGACAAGTTCTCCAAACTATTTCCAGATACTAGCAAGTCATAGACATATAAGCAAATAATTGTTATATCTTGTGTCACAACCTGAACATGTACACCATATTTAGATTTGCATTTGATGAATCTCAATTCGACTAAGTATGAGTCGGTCTTCTTGTTTCATGTCCTAGGTGCCTGTTTGAGGCCATAGAGGGCTTTGTGTAACTTGTACGCTTTCCTTGCTTCATCTTATATCACAAATCCATAAGTTTGTGTGACATATACATCTTCATCTAAAGAACCATTCAAAAATGTTGATTTTATATATAAGTGAAATATCGACCAGCCTTGCTTACATGTCAAGGCTACCACTAATCTGACATTCCAATCTTGCTACTGGTGTGTATACTTCATAATAGTCGAGTCTTGTTATCTAAAGAAATCCTTGAGCTACTAATCTTGTCTTATATCTTGCTATCGATCCATTAGCATTTTGCTTCAACTTGAACACCCACTTCACTTTGATAACTTTTGTATGTGTTGACAATTCGACTAGCTCCCATGTATTGTTTCTTTCGATCGTTTGTAACTCTTCGACCATAGTTGTTTTCCATTGTTTATTCTTTAAAGCGTCCCTATAATCGATTGGTTAGGTACCTGCAAGTAAAGGAAAATGAACTAGTTTTCCATATGGTGTGACTTCATCATCACCAAACACTTCATATTCATGAAGTCTTGCTGAAATAACTCTAGTTCTTTGAGGTCTTTGGCTTGTGCTAGCCACACCCTCTTCGAATTTGACTAAAATATCAGCAATTGCTTCGACTTCTACCTCATTAGTTGCTTTGTCGAAACCATAGCTCATCAGTGGCTTGTCAATTTCATTATTAGAACTCCAATCCCAAGCACAATTCTCATCAATCACAATATCTTGACTCATCACGGTCTTATCATTGATTGGATTAAATAACATGTATGCTCCAGTTTTTTTATATTCTACCAGAATTATAGGTTCACTTTTATCATCAAGCTTCCTTCTTCTTGCATCAGAAACATGCTTATAGCCAATATAGCCAAACACCTTCAAATGACTCACTGATGGTCGTTTGTCACTCCAAACTTCTTCAGGAACCTTTTTCTTCAATTTCTTGGTATGGTACTTGTTCCGAATATAAACAACAGTGGTGTCAGCTTCGCCCCATAAGGATTTTTGCAAATTCTTTTACTTTAGCATGCATCTTACCATATCCAATATGGCCATGTTTCTTCTTTCTGTTACTCCATAATGTTGAGGTGTGTAAGAAGCAAGTACCTCATGATCAATACCATGTTCTGCATATAATTCTTCAAACACCTCTTATATATATTCGCCACCTTCATCTGTTTGTAGAACCCTGGTTTTCTTTTCACTCTGGTTTTTGACAAGTATTTTAAATCCCTTAAAGATTACAAATACTTCATCTTTGCACTTGATCACATAAACAAAGCTTTTGACTATACTCATCGATAAATGAGACAAAATACTTGTTTCCACAAATGGTATGCTATTCAAATGGGACACATACATATGAATGTACAACTTCAAGTATGCATGAGGATCTCATTGGCATGGTCGAAATAAAAGACTTTCTGGATTACTTCCCTACTAAGCAAACTTCACAAATTTTGTCGGACATCTCAAGACTTGGTATACCAGTTACCATATCTTGAATAATCAATTGATTGAGACACCTACAGTTTAGATGACCAAATCTCAAATGTCACATGCAACTATGCTTGTGGTTGACAATTGTTTGTAGGCATTGAACCTTAGTCGAACTGATCATGCTCTTAAATGTCATGTTCTTCGATAAAGGAGATTTTAAGAACAAACTATTATAAGTGTAAAACAATTCTAAAGCTCTATCTTTCATAACCATTGAGAAATCCTTTTCGACCAGTTGTCTAACACTTAGCAGATTTCACTTAATTCTAGGTATATTGAGTACACCTTTGATCATAGCTTTTTCTCCATTGCTCCTTTGAATAACTATTCTGTCAGTACCTTCTTCTTACAATAAGCTATTATCTACAAGTATAACCTTGCTCTTCTTCGACTCATCGAAATCTACCAACCACACGTTTCTACCAGTCATGTGATTCGAGAAGCCTGTGTCGAGGAACCAAATTTTGAAGACGACGTGGTCATCTGAAATACAACCATAATACCATATCTTCATAATCATATGAACATTGGCGTGCAAGGTTTGTTACTTCCTTCTTCCCTTGTGTTGTTCTATTGTCTTTCCTGAACCAATAATTCTTGGCCAAGTGATCCCATTTTTCACAGTTATAGCACTGCACGCCTTTTTTTCTTCTTCTTTGTCTTTCTGATAGTAGTTTTTTTCTTCTCTTTTATGGGATTCATAAGCCCTATCATCGACCTTGTGCTTTTGAGGGTTGGATAAAGACTTATTTCTTTGAGTATTGTCTCTTTTGCCCTTTAATTTTTTGGAACCACCATGTTTCTTCTACGTCTGAGCTTGTACTGCTTATATCGAATCTTGAACATATTTCTTTTCGATAATCATTATCTCATATGCCTTCAAAGAACCAACTAAATATTCTAGTTTTATGGTTTCAAGATTGTTGGATTCTTGAATGTCTATGATAACGTGATCAAAGTGTGAGGTCAGCATACACATTACCTTCTCAGCTATTATCTTCAGTTAGGGTTTCACCCTAACTTTTTATGAGATGGACAGGATTATGCACCTTTGAGACATAGCCTGCAATCTTTTCTTCTTCTCCCATCTGCAGTAATTCATGCTTACTTCGCTACATCTACAATTGGACGACTTTAACCTTCACACCTCCTTCATAATACTTTACAAGAATGTCGCTGCCTCATTTACCGATTCACCATGAGAAATCCAATCAAGTTTTATCGCATCTACTGCAAATTAAATATAATATGTAGCCTTGTAATCTTTCTTCCTCACATCCTTGTGATGGACTCTCTAAGCATTGATTTGCATTGTCAGCAAGCTTAGGGATACAAATGTTGAACACTTCAAGGGTTTAATGAAAATTGAACAAAGACTTCATTTTCTTACTCTATTGATTCCAATTTGTATCGTCAAGGATTGAAAGAGAATTTAGAATGTTATTGGTTCCATTAATCTCTGCGGTGATTGATTAACTACCCACGATCCCAGAAACAAGATCACCAACGTGTGATTCTTGAAAACATGACCAGAACCTAACCGGAACTTTGATACTAGTTGTTAGTGTGTGACGCACTTGGGTGAGAGAGAGAGAGAGAGAGAGAGAGAGAGAGAGAGAGTGTGTGTGTGTGTGTGTGTGAAGTAGTGAAAAAGGGTTTATTATTGAATGCATATTTAAAATTGAATTTTATATATATATATATATATATATATATATATATATATATATATATATATATATATATATATATATATATATATATATATATATATATATATATATATATATATATATATATATATATATATAAGTAACTAACTTCCAAGGCAGAATATTAATTTGGGTTGGACTTGGGTTACACAACTTAGATTATACTCTCAATAGTATGATGGTATATATAATCAAATTTGACAGTAGTTATGTCATCATTTTATATATGTAACTTTTGTACTCTAAAATTTTCTCTCTCATTTCTCAAGTAATTCCTCACAAGATCTCTGTGATACGGTGGGAAGAACTGACTGTTTTTTGGAATGCTGGTTTGCGTTTTGCGTTTTTTATTCGCAAAATGTCGCGGTAAGCAAGAGTCGCCACCGACTTTTATTTTATCCAACAAGGAAAGAAAAAAAGCACAGAAAAATTCCTTTTTTGAGATATTTCTCAGGTTCGGGGGGTAGATTATAGAAAGGGAAGGTGTTAGCACCCTTTCTATCTGTGGTTATCCACGGGCTCTTAGGTACTTGCTCATATTGTTTTCAAAATTGCTTTCTTTGTGCTTGTGGGTTTGAAAAGTTTTTGTTTTGAAACTTCGATTTAACTCTTGCTTCTGTCTTCAAGAGTATATGAAGTGTTTTTGAAAACTTTGTTCGAAAAAGTGTAAGTGTGAAAAAGATTTTGTTTTTTTTTTAAAGAGCAAGTACTTAAGAACCATCTACCTACTCGAAAAAGGAATCGTTATATGCTATCTTCCTTTAGACAATGTTATCCCACTATTGATGAGTAGGTAGCACCGTCGTTGGAGTTTTAAGGGTCAATTCGAATGCGGGACTTACGGTCACTAAAGCAATGTTAAGACACCTTAGCGGTAACCCTAATGTCTTAGATCATTTATTTTGAGGCAACAATATCCGAGGCAATTGTTTCGAGGTGACTATGATCTTTTAGATAAGAGGGCGGCCTCTAAAACGACCTATACTCAATGACCGTGTACGAAGGCAACCAAGTGGGGTGTACCCTAAGAGTGCGCATGTGCGAGTGTGTCGTTTTCAGTTAATTTTATCTTTATACATGTTAATGGTTATCTAAGTTGATTTTAGGTTTAAACGTTCAATCTTGTCATGCATCCCTATTATCAAACATCTAACAGTTATAATTTGCGGAAAATAAATTGCGGAATTTAAATTACAAGGCGTCGGGTATTTACATCGCCAAAGGCAAACCCTTTAAAATAAATAAAGCGATAAAAAATAAATAAAGGTCCTAATTATCTATTACATTCCGGGAACAAGTACAATATTGAATAAATAAATCACGTGCGGGAAATTAAATTGAGCGCAAAGTTCTAGGGTTTTGACCCTTTGTTATTAAAGAAAAGATTTTTTTGTTGGTTTTTGAATTAAGAAAGAAATTATCTAATTAATTATTAAATTAATAAATAAATAAATTAATTAATTAAAATAAATATTTTTTGGGTTTTTGGTATTTTAAGAAAGAAAATAAAATTAATTAATGTTAGTAAAAACTAATTAAGTCTAATTGATTTTAATTATTTTCAAAAATATATTAAAGTTATTCCTAATTAAAGCCTAAATTAATTAAATTAATATTTGTTAATAAAAAATTAAAATTTGATTTTATGAAGAAAATATTTTTATGGTTTTAATTTTATAAAGAAAAAAATTGATTGGTTAGTTGATTAAATAAAATAATTAAATAAAATAAACAAATAAACAAATAAAAAAAATAGAAAGAGAGAAAGGGTATGGGCCTGCTTTGGAGTGTTTGGGAAGCAATTCTGAGGCCCATTTGAATCTGGCCTCGTTTGACTTCTGAGATTCCCTGTGCGCATATTGACTTGACTCCATGGTGGACTCTCAATTTGGATCACCAGATCTGGCCTTTGGCCATCTGGTTGTTGGACATGTGAGGGCGCACGATATGCTACAAGCCTGGATCTGCATGTGATTATCTTAAGAAAAAATATATTGAGAAATTAAGGGGACCTGGGATTCGAACCCAGGTCCAGTTGGTCATTGGCAGGCACGCTTACCACTTGGTTGTTGTGCTTCATTTGTTAACAATATATGAACAAAACATAATATGTGAAAATACGTTAATATGCCAGAAAAATAAAAATAAATGCGCGAAAATTTGAAAAGGGCCAATCAGAGGAGGACACGATCTCGTCCATATCCTCAGGCCTGAAACAAAGTTACCTGCGGATTTGAATCCGCAGCTAAAAGCATAGGCCATTCCTAAAATTCATCTCAGGCCATATAAATTCCTCCCAAGACCATGGTTGCATTCGTCTTCCTCTCCCGGTCACGTCCATAACCATCATTAAGGCTAATTTTACCTGTAACAAAAAACCCTAATCCAAGAGGCAAAACCCTAACAATGGCATTTTGCACCACAGAGCAGATAAATGAAATCAAACAATACAAAAAGCTTGGAAATAATCTGGTGGTTACAAATATGCCATTGATTCTTTGTAATAATGCATGATTTTTGAAATATGAAATCAAATTTAGAAGGGGATCACGTGACACTTACAACACTCTAGGAGGTTGAAAAATGTGTGCTTTGGATCCCAGAAGGTTGAGTGAACACCCGGCAATCGATTGAGATCCTTCTTGGCTTCTGAGATTGCCTCTAAGTATCAATTCAGATTCAAGCTTTTTGCCTCTTTTTCAAGTTTTTGTTTTGCCTATTCTTGCAGTCTCTAGCCCTTGTTTTCGTGCCTTAAGCCTCCTTATGAATTGTGGAATGCATTAGGTTAAGAATTATGGTCCAAATCTTCTCCCATCATGGCTTGCATATTTGATTTGATTTCCATTTGAAAGCTTGCCAAATTTGTAAAAAAAAACCATCTTTTTGCACATGATCTTGTGTGATACGAATTTGATGATGATATTGATGAGAATCCAATCCTGAAAATAGCAAAAAAACTCATGTAATCAAAGTTTGGGATTTAATTTGATTTAATTTGATTTAAAATGAAATAATTCAATAAAAAATCAAATAAAATAATAAAATTGATAAATGGACACATGGATGAATCTAGGACACGTGGGCAATGATGCAAGCTCAAATCAAGTGGAAAAGAATGGGCCCATTTGACAAAATTTGAAGTTTTGGGGATAGTTGACTTTTGGCAATTTTGCAAAAATGCCCAACTTCAACAATGCATAACTTCTTCAATTTTGAACTTTTGGAGGTGTTATTGGACTTTATAGAAAGCTTGAGATGTCCTATAACCAACCATTTTGGTCTCATCTCATTTTGACTTACCATGCTCAAGTTATAAGTTTTGACAAAAAAGGTGTTTTTGTTGACTTTCAAAAATGACATATAATGTCCAAATTTATAACTTCTTGTGAGTGCATTTTCTGATATTGGGGTATGAAGATGGATTTCAGGGAATTGCATCATGTTCAAAATGAACTTTGGATGGGTCATTTCTCATAAAGTATGAGAAAGTTATGCTTGGTCAAAGTTGAGTTGACTTTTCCTATAAAACCCTAATTTAGCAACTTTTGAGTCTTGATGAATTTTGAGCAATCCTTGATGAATCATGATCAACCCTTGATCAAATGATGAAATATCCTTCAAAATGAGAATGTTGGCAAAAAATCTTGAAGTTTGACTACTTGTAGGTCACAGTTGACTTTTGCCCTAGCACAGTCGATTTTTGGACCCTTTGAGCAATTGACTGAGCAAACTTCCTCTGCAAGGCTTGAAATTTGACATGGATGATCTTGAGAACATATTAATACATTGGGGAGCACTTGAGGTCATTTGGACTCAAGGATCTTGGTGCAACACAAAACCCTAATTTGGGGTTGACTGCCTTAGGAGATAGCTTGACTGTCCAACTCTTGAGCAATCTTGAGCCACTTGGAGATTTTTCTTGCAATGTTTGGAGAAATATGATAGGGCAAATTTTGGGGTACAACAAACTCCTTTAGTTCAAGATTGCACAAGGGTTGATCAGCTCAAGCCACCTCCTCTAGCACTGATGACTGAAAATTAGGGTTTGAGATTGCACAAGGACAAATGGACTTTTAATTCCTCATATGACTTAAATGGACCATTTTGGACTCTTAGTATTGCTCATGTCAAGTTTCAAGTCTTGGATCACATTTTTGCCCAGTCAATTGATCAGTTGACCTAAAATTAGATGTATTAGGGGAAAAGTCAATTGTGGTCAATTTACAGTCAAACTTCATAATTTTTGGTCCATATCAACATTATGAACTCATATATGTCATTTTATCAACTTTGGATCATAATTCCTCAAGAAATTTGATCAGATCATCAAAAGGGTAAAATGGTCAAAATTAGGGTTTTGACCAAGAAGATGCAATTTCTGATTTTTTACCTAGAAAATGTTTGATTGGTCTAAGTTATGATCTCAAGGTATAAAATACTTAATTTTGACCTAATGGCATGGCTCAAAACATTCCTCAAGTTCAATTGGTTGACATTTGAATTTCAGTCAACTGATGGAAAGTCAACTGTACACTGAAAAGTCAAACTTTGACTTTTTGGTCAAAATCAAGTGCCAAAGACCACAATTCATTAAAACATGTCAAAATATGAAACTTGTTCATCAAGAAATCAAAAAATCAAGATTTCATTTTGAAAAGTCAAAATTTCTAAATTTAGAAATTTTTCTAAGTGTTGAAAATTTCATATTTTTTAATACTTTGAGCAAAATTTTCACTATGATGAAAGATGATTCAAAGGAAAATTCCAATATGAAAGTTGTAGATATCAATGATATATAAAACATTTATAACACAAATTATCCTATAAATGCATGGATTTCAAGTTATGATTTTGAGAATACATGTTCACGAAACTTGGAAACTTAGTGAAATTTTGCCCTAGTTTAGGCAGGATTTTGACCTAACTTCATGGCAATTTTTCACATAGTTCCAAGATGAATTTTAAAAAATGTACAACATAGAGGTTTCATAGGATGTTACAAGATTTCCAAAATGTCCAAGAACTCATTGAGATCGTGATTGAGCAAGGAGAATCGAAGGCAAGAAGTTAGGGTTTTCAAACTTGAATTACAAGCCATTTTATGAAGAACACATGAACCAAATCCATGCTAGGATGAATAATCTTTGCTTTTCAGGTCTCAAACTTTTTTGTCACTCCATAATTAAATGTTTACACAGCTTTTAGAGATTTGATCCAAGCATTTGAGCCATTATCCAAGTTGCATTTTCATTAATGGCACAAAGTAACATTGCCATTCTAGTAAAGAGGCTTTAATCACAAACTCAACTTGTCTTGAGCTTTGCATTTGTTATTTTTGCACAAGCATCCTCTACACAATCAGATAAGCATATTTAAAGTGCCTAACCACTCTAGATAGCTTTGTACTTGTGCATTGGAACCACACTTCTCAAGCTTTCTTCAAAATCAAGCAAAAAGCCATAACATGTGAATTTGTACTTCTGATCAGAAAAAGCTCTAAAAACCATGTCCTATACATTGATACACTATTATGCAACCTAACACACGAGCTTGAACACCCTGAAACACTCCCAAACTCCCTCTAGCCAGAAATTGCTTCAAAACACCATTGTTGTGCAAGTTCTGACTTTACACATCAAACTCATATCTCCCTCGTGCGTTCTTTAGCCTTTTAGTTTCTAAAGCTTCTTTACATCAAATACAAACCATCCCACACCCTGTTACATGACTGTAACATCATCTTCATCAACTTCCATAGTCAAAAACAGAGCATTGCAGTTGGACTTCTCCAGATCATTCCAGCCACTCTCAACTCAAGCTAAGTATTGCATTAGCTTCCTAGAGACTCAAGGAAGCTAACCTGATCATTGCAGCACCTTGAATCAAGCTCAAACTCATTTCCCGATTTCCAGTTTTGAGCCAGGCGCTGGGCCTCCCCCATTGGGCTTTTGTCCTTTTTGCTAACTTCTCACCCCCTGTTTACTATTATTGTATACTGGCCCAATCCCTTTATATTTTCATTTTTTTATTTTCTTTTTCTTATTAAATTTTTTATTTACAGTTTTATTATTTGTATTACTATTATTATTATTATCATTATTATTTTTATTAATAAAAATTCCAAAAATATTATTATTATTATTTTCATACTTATTATTCTATTTATTAAAAAAAACAAAAAGAACAAAAACATTTTCTTAACAAATTAATTTAGTTCTTTTATAATAAATTTTTAGACATAGGTTTAATTATTATATTATTTTATTTTCTTAATTAAAATTAATTTAGAACTTAGGTTTATTTTAATTGATTAACTTTCATTTTATTTTTATTAAGATAAAACCTTTTCATAAAAAACCCTAAAAATCACTTTTTAATTTAATTTCTTTCTTAATTAGTTTAAGTTTAATTCTGCTTATTTTAATTAATCATTTTCTTAATTAGGTCAAGGCTAAACCCTTTCATAAAGAAACAAAACAAAAATCATTTCTTTTTTCCATTTGCATTTGTACATTATTTATTCAATTCTTGTACATTTATTCAATATGGTTGTAATAGTTAATTAGGTTTAATTTTCTTGCAAATCCCCATTTGTAAAATTTATATACCCCCTCCCCTAATGATGTAATAGCTTAGTATTTTTACTTTCCGCAATTTATCGCTTTATATAAATGCTAGTAATTAGGGTTTGTATGGAAAGACTAAAATCAACAAGTTAGCAAACCCTAATTCAAGATAAACATGTATGTAAACCAAACACACTTGCACACTTGCACCCTTAGGGTAATTCCACTTTGTTGCCTTACCAAAATGGCCATGTTATGTATGTGGGGTATCTTAGCAAAAAGCAATAAAAAATACAAGATCATAGTCCCTCGATGACGCTATCAATATTGCCTTTCAAAATGATCTTAGTCCCTCAAAGAGAATTACTAAGATATCTCATGACATTGCTATCATGGCTATACGATGATCCACGCCCGTCCCTTTATATCCAAAGATAAGGCTTCTTACCAAATCAACGGCAAGATAGCAATATCAAAGGAAAGGAAGAAATGAACTAAGACTTTTGAGTAGGTAGATTGTTCCTATTTGCTTGCTCAATTTCAAATCAAACACTCTTTTCAAAACAAACACCAACACTTTCAAAAACACTTTCAAAAACACTTTCAAAACATTTTCCAAACATGAAATATTTTCAAAAGCTCAACACTTTGTATACGTTCTTACGAACGAGAACTATTACAAAGTTTGCCTAAACGAAGGCGCCTTTTCAAAATACTTTCAAAAATCACACAAAGCACTTTTTCAAACAAAATCAAGTGATCTAGTAAGCAAATAAGAGCCCATAGATAACTATGGATAAAAAGGGTGCTAACACCTTCTCTTTTCATAATCTACCCCCCGAACTCAAGAAATAATCTCAAAGGTCTTTCCTGTTCTTTTCAGCCTTTCCTTTTGGATAAAAGAAAAGTCGGTAGCGACTCTTGCTAACTGAAACAATTACGATCAAACACAAAACACCCAAGTCAGTTCTCCCACCGTATCACAGAACTAGCGGCTTTGCTGGGGAAAATCTTAAAAGTGGGGTTACCTTAGGGTTAGATCACCTTTATTTGCTTTCATTGTTTGACTTGTATGCTTTACATTTTGGTTCCTTATTTGGGCTTATTTAAATCCTCTATCTGGATTTGGGATACCTTATAGGTAAGTAGTAATACATTGTGGAAACACTGCGGGGTATACCGACATGGTCTAAGCAATAGCTATGTTAGTGTGACATATTTGTGGGTATCGGTAGCCCTTAAGTAATTCAAGGAGAATACGGGGCCTCTGAGTAATGTCATGAAGCACTAACTAAATTTTAGAACCTTTACTTGACCAAATTGGCCATTAGGACGTAGTGAGATGACCGACTTTGGTGCAGTCCGAAGTTGGTAGATACTCGATACTACACTCATTGAGGTTTGTCTTTTTGGGATATTTCGGTCACCGTGAAAGAGGGTACTTACCTATGAGACTCCATGCAAGCCTAAACCTAAGGACTTGCTTGCTTTGTTTGTATATATACTTACTTGTACATAACATCATAAAACTCATAACATCATACTCATAACATCATACTCATTCTCACTAACCATTTCAAGGATTTTTGGGATTTATCTTTGTTCTGTTTTGTAGGACATGGCTTCTATCCGCAGAAATACTATTCAAGTCAATCTCGTAAGGATTCCTCCTTGTGATACGGTGGGAGAACTGACTTGAGGTTTGCGTTTGTATTCGCAAATGTTTCGGTTGAGCAAGAGTCGCCACCGACTTTTTGTTTTATCCTAAGGAAAGGTTAAAAAGCACAGCAAAAACCTTTTGAGATGTTTTCTTGGGTTCGGGGAGTAGATTATAGAAAGGGAAGGTATTAGCACCCTTTCTATCCATGGTTATCCATGGGCTCTTAGTTACTTGCTTAGATCACTTGCCTTTTGTTTTCAATTGTTTTAAATGGTGCTTGAGTGTGAGTGGGTTTGAAAATATTTTGAAAAGAGGCCAATGTGGTGGCAACCTTTGTAATGATCCATGTGGGGATGTATACAAAGTTGTATGTCTTTTGAAAAAGGTTTTCATTTGTTTTTGAAAGTTGTTTTGAAAGTGTAGTGAGGTGTGGTTTTGAAATTAGGCAAGTGTTTTGTTTTGTAAGCTTGATTCAAGTAACTAAGAGGTTATCTACTCCTAAATTTCTCAAAGATTACTGCTATGTTTTAACCCTTTTAACAAGTTTGTTCCACCATTGAATTTGGTGGACAACCTTATGTTAGGATGTGAAAGGGACAGGCGCGGGTCATCGTTTAGACCATAATTGCAACGGCGTTAAATATCTTTGGGCAATTTTCTTTAAGGGACTTGATCATTTATTTTTGTTTGTTTTGAAAAGTTTTATCGAGGGACTATGATCATTCAAATTGTTTGCTTTGCCCAAAGAAGTTCAACATACAATATGGCCCAATTTTGAAAGGCAACAAGTGGAATACCCTAGGGGGTGCAAGTGTGATTTGTGTGTCCATTTTCATGCTTGTTTATCTTGAGATTAGGTCATAACTATTTTTTATCGTTTTTTCGCATACAAACCCTAATTCTAACATGTTATCATTAGAAAGCATATAAAGTGCGAAATTTAAATTACTAAGCTATTACAAAACCAAATATGGGAAGGGGGGTACAAATGTTCAAATGGGGATATTGACAAGTAATTTAAACCTAAAATTATTACATCAATTTTGAATATTTGCAAAGTAAATAAATTGCATAATTAAATGGAATTTAAACAAATATGCAAAATGTAAAGAGAAAGTTTTTTTTTCTATATGTATGAGAAAAGTATGGTTTATGTAAAATAAAATAAGAAAATAAAAAAAGTATTATTTTGAGTATTTTTAACTTTTAGGGCAAAAACCCTAATTTTAATGAAAATGGATATTAATTGATTTAATACAAACATTTATTTATTATTTACAAAAATAAAAATGAAATGAAGTATATTATGAAAAAAAGTATTTTTTGTATCAAATATTAATAAAAATGAAAAATTCAAGTATTTTTATATTTTAACTTAAATATATTAATAAACCTATATATATATATTAAGTTCTTAAATATACATTATATACAAAATAATATATATATTTAATATTTTAATAAAATAAATAAAAAAAGTATTTTTATGTGAAATATTTTCAGAAGGTAAAAAAATAATAAAAATGTATTTACACTATTTTTATATTTATTCTAATAATAGTATATATATAATGTTTATGTATAAACAAAGGAAATAAACAAATAAATATGCAATAAATACAAAAAATGATGGAAAAAATATTTTCAAAATTTTAATGTGCTGGGAAAAAATAAACAAGTCAAACAAAAAAGGAAAAAGTCAAAAATATTAAAAAATGAACAAATGGGCTCAGGGGGGGTGAGAAAATGGAAATAGGGTGCAAAAAGAAGAAACCACACAGGCCCAGCCCATGTAGCTTCATCTTCAACCTCAGAACACTTTCTTGTTCAAAAACACGCGTTTTCTAACTTCTCATTCCTTGATCTTTTGCCAAATCTTCCAACATGAAACCTGTAGAGCTTGAAACCACGGTTCTAGACATATAAAGAAGTCAAGCTAACTCTCAGAAATGAGAGAGAATTTCTTCTCTCCCAAATCCTGACCTAAATTTTTAACCATGTTCAGACATAAAATTCTCTAAGTACACGAAATATAAATGAAATCTAATCATATGAGCATGTTCAGGGCTATGATTGTGACATATTTTCTTCACAAACCTAAAGCTAACAATGCCTAATAAGAGAGATAGGACTTCATGAACTTACCTGTTCAGTTGGAATCGAGCTTTGCAATGGAGGATGTTTCAGAGTGAAATGATGACTTGTATAGCTTCCTTGAAGTGTAAGGATGCTTTTCCAAGTCCTACTTTGTCTTGAAACTCCCTGAATCGAGCTAGTGAACTCCAACTGCAAAACAGAAAATTAAAAATGGTGAAGTGGCTTGGAGGTGTTACAGGTCAGATTTCAAGTCATGGTTAGCTTGCATAGGTTGTAAGGAAGGTAGAGGAACAGGTTTGGGCAAGAATGCTTGAAGGGATGGAGAGATAGCACTCAATCTGCAGGGGTTCCCCTGTTTGAGCAGTTTCAAGGTGATTTGGGCAATGGGAGTGTTTTAGAGGGCAAGGGCTCGTGTCTTAGCTTGGATATGTTCTATGGAATGTGTTTGATAACTTCTTTCTTGTGTGCTCAAGCTGAGAAGAGAGTTGGCACAAGTTATGCAATGTTACTTGAATTTGAAGCAAGCAATGGTCACTTTGTGTTTTAGGTCAGTAGGGGGCCTCTAATCCTGCTGCATAAGCCTCTCTTGATCAGAGCAATTTGTCCATAATCTTGTGCCAAGAGGATCCTAACTGTACTTGCTTGGATTTCAATTTGACATAAGGTTAGCTTTTTACAAAAATGGATAAAGCACTTTATCTAGTTTAGGATTAATCTTGCATACAATGCTTGCACTCAAAGAACAACACCTTAACACATTGAATATGCATTAAATTATTGAGTATGGAATGGTTCAAGGACCTGTAATTAAGCATAAAGCAAGCTGAGTTCAAATTTGCAAGATTATGAACATGTTTTGATGAAGAACAAAAGTGAATTTTTGCCAACTTGTGAAATTCGAATCTCTCAAGTTATGAGGTTGTTTGAGAAGTTATTAGACATTTTGGAAAGCTTGGAATGTGTACTACAATCCATCTTTGAAATGCAAATTAAAATTCCAAGTGGAAGGGTATGAAAAATGGCCTTGAAGTGGGTTAGAAAATCTTGTCAAAATAGGTTAAAATTTCACTAAGTTAAAAATGGTTTAGTGCCCTTATTCAAAAAATTGTAACTTGAGATACAAGCTTCAAATGAGAAAACTTTGTGAATCAAAGTTGTAGATTATGCAACAAGCTACAACTTTCATGTTTTGACTTTTGTTTGAATCCAAATGGATCTTGGTGAAAAGATGGGGTAAAGTTGGGAAAAAATTAGGGTTTTTCATAACTTAGAAAAATTCTAAGTTATGAAAACTTCCATTTTCAAACCCTAATTTGCATTTTGTGATTTCTTGGTGAACAAGTTTCATGATTTGGCATGTTTTGATGAAAAATGAATCTTGACTCTTGATTTTGACCAAAAAGTCAAAGTTTGACTTTTCAGTATACAGTCAAAATTGATCAATTGACTGGGAAATTCAACTGTCAATCTTGTGTACTTGGGATCTTTTGAGTTTGATGAATGTGTCAAGACCATTTCATTGAGTCCTTGAGGCTATATGTGAGCTTGATTTGTCATTGGCTAGGTCAAACAGTCAAAAATTACCTTTGTGCAGTCAAAACCCTAAAAATGACCATTTTGCCCTTTTGGTGATCTGATCAAATTTCTTGTGGAATTGTGATTCAAACTTGATCAAATGGTCCATATGAATTCAATATGTTGATGTGGGTCAAATTTTATGAGGTTTGACTGTCAATTGGCCACAGTTGACTTTTCCCCCAATACAGCTGATTTCTAGGTCAACTGTCCAATTGACTGGGCAAAACTTGGAATTAAGACTTGAAACTTGGCATGGGTAAACTTGGGAGTCCAAAATGAAGCATGAAAGTCATCTTAGGCATTTTAGGTCAAAACATCCTTGGGCAAACACAAACCCTAATTTGAGTCCACAGTGCAAGGAGAAGTCTTGAGCAGAGGAAACCCTAACTGGATCTTGATCTTCAAAGGTCTTGTGATGAGAAAATGTTGAGGAAATGGGAGGGCAAATTTTGGGGTACAACAGTTGCCCCTGTTCAATCTTCTTGGACCTGAAGAGTTAGATTGGCAATTTTGCCTTTCGCGACTTGAAGGTAAAAGGAGATTGGACACTAGAGTGCCCGGAAATTTGCACTCGCATGCTGGAGTCTCAGCAATGTGGTGTCGGGAATGGGCTTATAGATGCCATTTGGAGAGATGGTGGATAGGGAGATGGGCTTATAGATGCCATCTGGAGATGTGACAGAACCTTGTCGGGAATGGGCTTATAGATGCCATTTGGAAGTGTCGATCGCATAGGAGATTCCTTAGCGAGAACTTGTGTATTTGAGAAAGACGGATGTTTTCCTGGCTTATTACAGGTGTTTGATCTTCAGTCTCCTTATGCAGATATGCCCTGGCTAGATACAGGTATCGAATCTACAATTGGTTGCTCACAGATGTGCCCTGGCTGGATACAAGAGTCGAATCTGGAAATAGTCGTTAATAGATGTGCCCTGGTTGGATACAGGAGTCGAATCTTCGGACTCTTCAGACGTGCCCTGGCTAGATACAGGAATCGAGTCTGGAAACGTGGTCAACAGATATGCCCTGGCTGGATACAGGAATCGAATCTGGAGATGTTGTAGTTGATAGATGTGCCCTGGCTGGATACAGGAATCGAATCTTCGAACTCTTCAGACGTGCCCTGGCTAGATACAGGAATCGAGTCTGGAAACTGACCACTCTCAGATATGCCCTGGCTAGATACAGGTATCGAATCTGGAATTGTGACAGTTGAAGGTAGTTGTTTTTGGGATTGTCTTTTTCCTGAAAAGGCAAAAACGTAAGTTGTATGCAATGTCATGATGTATGATATGCATGGTGTTATGATGTTCAATCATGAGATAGTGTTGTATGCGCTTTATCATGTAGGTAAGCAAGATGTATGAAAATGTGAAATGTTTATAAATGTAATTTCATCTTAGGAAAATAAATCCTTGACGAACGGCCGGGGAGTTGCTCTGTGGAAGAGATACTTGGCCGAAGCTTTGATGAGAGGCCTGTTGAGGACTTTAATGATGGATTCCGCTGGGGATAATGATGATAAACTCCGCTGGGGATTGAAGGAACTTGCCGAGAGCGATCTTCCGTGGTTTTTAGCTGAGGATAACCCAGTTATAAGTCCTTGTGGGGAAATAACTCTAAATAAAACTCGGGAGAGACGTCCGGACTCTGCAGGGGAACAAGCTTCCAGAATCTACTGGGGATGAGCTTTAAGACCTGCCGGGGAATATTGTGCCTTTTCAAGGTTGACGGGGAATCAACTCCGCTTGGGGAAAGTATTGCTGAATCTTGTCTTACTTTGCGGGACGTTGAGATGATTTGGTCACACTCTTCAGTCGAATCTAACTTGGTACCTTGGCGGACAAAACAACCAGACAACATCAGACAACTCCACATTGCCTCTGTCTCTGATGTCACCTGTAATCGATCTCTTGTTTCATATGTAAATATTTATGAATCAGCAATTTAATGTCAAATGCATATATCAAAAATGAACATTGGACGTTCTTCGCAAGACAAAACAGAACAAGGAAAACAATGGTAATTTGTAAGGACAAGTGAATTTGTATTGATTTAAACTTTGCCTGTGAATAGGCGTTTTTGTACAAGAGGCTGACATCCTAGTAAGAGGACGCCGCCAAATAACAGAGAGTTTACAATTTGGAAAAAAGAAACAAAACAGCTATGTGAACAATCCCACTGGGTTCCAACTCTGCTATCGCCTTTATGTCTTCGAACATCTCATCGCTTTGCTACCTAGTTGAAGATGAAGCTGATTGGTCGATGCCGGAATCTGGAGCCAGATAGTTAATGCTGAATTCCGGATGCGAAATGATCCAATGAGACATAGTGTTACGCTTTTATCCCTAACTTTTGCCTGGACCGCCCTTTCGGGTTTTCAGTCCACCGGGATACCCATTTTTGCCCAAGCCGCCCTTTCAGGTTTTCGACTTGCCGGGTGTACAGATTTTTATTCATTTCATCCCTTACTTTTGCCCGAACCCTTTTGGTTCGCCGGGAAGCCCTTATTTTTGCCTAGGTATGTCAACCTAGCGGGTCTTTTATTTATGCGTAGTATTTTTTCACTATGTCTGCATTGGCGGGGTGAGGAAGGTCGTCACCATCCATGGTGGTCAGGATCATGGCTCCTCCTGAGAACACCCGTTTAACCACAAATGGCCCTTCGTATGTAGGGGTCCATTTGCCCCGGGGATCACTTTGAGGAAGGATGATGCGTTTGATTACCAGGTCCCCAACTTGATACTCTTGTGGTTTGACTTTCTTGTTAAATGCCCTGATCATCCGTTTTTGATACGTTTGACCATGACAGATAGCAGTGAGCCTCTTTTCGTCAATCAGATTTAATTGATCAAGTCGAGTTTGGATCCAATCATCTTCATTCAAGTCTGCGTCCTTCATTATTCGGAGAGAGGGTATCTGGATTTCAATTGGCAAGACTGCCTCCATGCCATAGACCAAGGAGAAGGGAGTTGCCCCAGTTGACGTCCTTGCTGAGGTGCGGTACCCATGAAGAGCGAACGGTAACATCTCGTGCCAATCTTTATAGGTCACTGTCATCTTCTACACAATTTTCTTGATATTCTTATTGGCCGCCTCTACAGCCCCATTCATCTTCGGCCGATAGGGAGAAGAATTGTGGTGCTGTATCTTGAATTGTTCACAGAGTTCAGTGATCATTTTGTTATTGAGATTGGTACCATTGTCCGTAATGATTCTTTCCGGGACGCCGTACCGACAGATCAGGTTATGCCGGATGAAACGCGCCACGACGCTCTTGGTTACTGTGGCGTAGGACGCTGCCTCAACCCACTTCGTGAAGTAATCGATCGCCACCAAGATGAAGCGATGCCCATTGGATGCCGTTGGTCGGATCTCACCGATCATATCGATGCCCCACATTGCAAAAGGCCAAGGTGCCGTCAGGACATTCAGAGGAACCGGAGGGATATGCACCTTGTCAGCGTAGATCTGGCATTTATGACAAGTTCGGAAGTGTTGGTAACAATCGGCTTCCATTGTGGACCAGAAATATCCCGCCCGAAGGATTTTCTTAGCCATGGTGTGTCCACTGGAATGTGTTCCAAACGTGCCTTCATGTAATTCCATCATAATTTTCTCTGCTTCAGCCTTATCCACACAACGTAGCAGAGTTGAATCATGATTCCGTTTGTAGAGAATGCCGTTGCTGAGGAAGAATTTCGCAGCAAACCTCCTCATGAACTTCTTATCATTGACAGACACACCTTCAGGGTATTCCTGAGCTTCCAAGTACCTCTTCACCTCGTGATACCAGGGTTTTTCAGTCACCTTCTCAGCCTCGAGCTCACAGCAGTATGCCGGTTCATCCAACTTCCAGATTATGATTCAGGGAGCCTCATTGTCCCATTTAACTTTGAACATTGAAGACATCGTAGCTAGGGCGTCCGCTAGCTGATTCTCCTCTCTAGGGAAGTGCTCAAAAGTTATCTCTTCAAAGTGGGGAAGCAAGGTCAACACATACTCTTTGTAAGGAATAAGATTCGGGTGTTTCGTATCCCACTCGCCTTTGATCTGATTGATCACGAGAGCGGAATCTCCGAAAACACTTAGAAATTTGATCCTTAAGTCGATTGCAGCTTGTAAACCCATGATACATGCCTCATATTCTGCCATGTTGTTGGTGCAGCTGAAACATAATCGGGCGGTGAGGGGAGTATGAGTTCCTTTGGGAGATATGATTACAGCGTCGACGCCGTTACCCAAAGCATTGGAGGCTCCATCAAAATGCATAGACCATCGGGATCCTTCCTCAGGTCCTTCATCCGGTCCAGGTACTTCACAGTCAGTTACCACCATGATGTCTTCGTCCGGAAAATCAAAGTTCAATGATTGGTAATCGTCCACAGGTTGGTGTGCCAAATGATCCGCCAGTACACTTCCTTTAATTTCTTTCTGAGTTGTATACTGGATATCATATTCTGTTAAGATCATTTGCCATCTCGCTATTCTTCCAGACAGAGCGGGCTTTTCAAATATGTACTTGATGGGATCCATCTTTGAAATCAATAGGGTAGTGTGAGTCAGCATATACTGTCTCAGCCAGCGAGCAGCCCATACAAGAGCGCAGCAAGTTTTCTCAAGCAGTGAGTAACGAGACTCACAGTCGGTAAACTTTTTGCTCAAGTAATAAATAGCGTGCTCTTTTCGGCCAGACTCGTCATGCTGCCCCAGCACACACCCCATTGAATTATCAAGCACTGTCAAGTATAGTATCAGAGGTCTTCCTTCCACCGGTGGCATAAGAATGGGTGGCTCTTGGAGGTATTCCTTTATCTTTTCAAAGGCAGCCTGACATTCATCATTCCAGCGTACTACTTGATCTTTCTTCAGTAATTTGAAGATTGGCTCACAAGTAGCAGTCAGATGTGAGATGAATCGGGCAATGTAATTCAGTCGTCCCAGGAAGCCTCTGACTTCTTTCTCTGTTTTTGGAGTCGGCATCTCTTGTATGGCTTTTACCTTGGCAGGGTCCACCTGAATACCTTTATCACTTACAATGAAACCTAGCAATTTTCCGGATCTTACCCCAAAGGTGCATTTGTTGGGATTCAATCTCAGCTTGTACAACTTGAGTCGGTCAAATAACTTCCTCAGATGGTCAAGGTGCTCCTCCTCAGTTTGAGACCTTGCAATCATGTCATCAACGTATACCTCAATCTCATGATGGATCATATCATGAAATAAAGCAACCATGGCACGTTGATAGGTTGCCCCAGCATTTTTCAATCCGAATGGCATGACCTTATAACAGAAGGTGCCCCACTGAGTCACAAAGGTAGTATTTTCCATATCTTCTGGGGCCATCTTGATCTGATTATACCCTGAAAAACCATCCATGAAGGAGAACACCTTGTGTTGAGCTGTATTGTCAACGAGGACGTCAATGTGAGGTAGGGGAAAATCATCCTTGGGGCTGGCCCTGTTCAGATCCCTGTAGTCAACACACATTCTGACTTTACCGTCCTTCTTCGGTACTGGCACCACATTGGCAACCCACTGAGGGTAAGAAGTCACTGCAAGGAAACCGGCATCAAACTGTTTCATAACCTCGGCCTTGATCTTTTCAGACATCTCTGGACGCATCCGTCGGACTTTTTGCTTTACCGGAGGGCAATCTTCCTTGGTTGGCAGGTGATGAACTACAATGTCGGCATCCAAACCAGGCATATCTTCATAGGACCAAGCAAAAATCTCCATGTAATCCTGTAACATCTGGATCAATCGTTGCTTCACGCTGAGCTCTAGATTGGCACCAATCTTGACCTCTTTCCTATCCGTCTCAGTACCCAGGTTAATTGTCTCCACCAGCTCTTCATGTGGCTGAATAGCTCTTTCTTCCTGGAGTAGCAGTCTTGCGAGTTCACCAGGCACTTCGCAATCATCTTCACCTTCGTCTTCGGCCAAGTTGATCGGATTTTCGAAGTCATAACTGGCGGTAGCAGAGCTGTTACCAGTGAGATCCAGAGTGGATTGAAACCTGTATAAGTGAGTGTGTGTAAATATAGCTGTTTTGCAATATATATGACACAGAAAGGAAAAGAGCACAAGATTTGAAATGCAACAAACGTCCAATGTTTTGATTGATGATATATGAAAATGTCATACAAAAAGCCCTCACAAATGGAGCTACGATGCCCCGGGTAGGACACCGAGCCAACAAAGTTTTAACATATTGTTTGTTACAAATTGGAAATCAAAAGAAATTAGTTACTGCGTGACAAATGTGATAGGGGTAAAATCCTTTGCCGTCCAATTGCTTGGTCCATCGCTGGTAGTCGGGTAGATCCAACTGTCAAACTCTGCTTCCTCTACATCCTCCTCAATAGCATTCACCCTTGAGCTGGAGATAAACACCAGAGCCTTTCTGACCTTCTCCTTGCGCACAGCCCTCTGAGCCTCTGCAGTAAAGCCCAGCCCAAATTTGTCGTTCTTCTGAGTGAAGTCAGGAAGCTGACCCCAGTTTGCACAATTGCCTTTCTGAACCACAGCCCGGGCATCCCTTAAGGAAGCCATCTTCAAGGAAACATTCTCTTCGACTGCTGCTTCTGCTGCTGCTGAAATTGGATGTACCTCCTCGAAATGCTGAAAGGGGGTTTCAATAAACTCCCCATCCATCTCAATGTATCTGAAGGAATTCAAATGGCTCACCATATACTCCTCTTCTCCTTGCACAGTGACGATCTTCCCCCTGACGGGATACTTCAGCTTCTGGTGCAAGGTGGAGGTCACTGCCCCAGCTTTATGGATCCAAGGTCGACCCAGTAGACAAGAGTACGATGGACGTATATCCATCACATAAAAAGTAGAGTCAAACACTTGAGAGCCCACACGAATAGGGATGTTAACCTCTCCATGAACCATCCTTTTTGAACCGTCAAAGGCCCTGACGATGATATTGCTGGGCTTTAGTTCCAGGCCTTCATAATCCAGACGGTCTAAAGCCTTTTTCGGTAGGACATTCAAGGAAGAACCAGTATCCACCAATACATGCGCCAGAGTAGTGCCCCTGCATTCGATAGAGACATGCAGGGCGTCGTTGTGGTCTTTTCCTTTTGCAGTCAGGTCAGCATCTGAAAAACCCAAGCCATTGTCTGCTGTCAGATTTGCTACACAATCAGTGAACTGGACTGCAGTTATCTCCTGCGGCACATGGGCCGTCTTGAGAAATGAGATCAAGGCCTTAGCATGGGCCTCGGAGCATAGCAATAAGGAGAGCATGGAGATCTTGGAGGGCGTATGCCCCAGCTGCTCGACAACATTAAAATCACTCTTCTTTATTATTTTCAGGATCTCCTCCATTTCTTGTTGGGAGGCCTCAGCATTTACAGGTATTGGTGCCTCCATCCGGGCAGGCTCTTCTTCAATCCCTTTGCCCCGAGCATTTGATGACTCGGCAGCAGGGGAAACAACTTGATCAGCAGCAGGAACAAGTAAACTTGCAGGTGTTATAAGGAGGGGTTTTCGAATAGCGGGCGGTGCAATGTCAGGCGAGAAGAGCCTGCCACTGCGGGTGACCTTGGATGGACCAGTGATATCGCAGATACTGGCACCAGTGTCGAATTCTTGTTTGATTCCATTTACATATACGTCTGCCCCATAGTGCCAGGGGACAGCTTTATCAGATACGTAGGGGAGGGGCCCCGGAACAGTAATAACCACAGGTGCAACAGTCATGATTTGAACAGGCTTCTTCGAAAGAGCCTTGATTGGATTTTTGAAGATGGTAACCACAGAAATTTCTTTTATCGGAACCAACTGGACAGCAGACTTCTTGAATAGAATCTCCTTGCTATCCATTAGGCTTTGGACGCCTAACCTCAACAAGGGACAACCAGATAGGGAAACAGCACAGAACAGGCAACCTTCACTGCAACCCGGAAATAAACCGGCCCGCAGTAGGTTCTTCTTAACGGTCTTCAAAGGGGTGACAACTTCATTTACCGAAACAGCATACATTTCTTCCTCAATGGCATTTACTCTATGCTGGGGCATATGAGCAGTTACAACATTTGGTCTTTCCGGTGCTTCAAACTGAATTTCCTTTGCGTCGATCAGATCTTGTACTTTGTTTCTCAAGGCCCAGCAATCATCAGTAGTGTGCCCGGAACTATCAGAATGATAAGCACACCGGGCATTTGGGTTATACTTAGGAGACGCAGTGTTGACGACCTTAGGAGCTTCTTTGAGGGTCACCAGGTTGGTGGATAACAGTTGGGGTAAAATTTGAGATAAGGTCATACTCAGTCGGGTATACTGCCTCTTTGGCCTTTCGCTTCTTTGCTGATTGTACTGCTGAGGAGCAGCAACAGGTTTGGAGATGACCAAAGCATTGACGGCTTGGCGACTTTCGGGCTTGACTTGTCTTTTAGGACCATAGACGGCACTTGCTTCTTTCTTAAACGGCCTCTTCTCAGCACTTGTGGAGGCAGCCTTTTGTATCTTGCCTGACCTGATGCCAGGTTCAATCCTTTCTCCCGTCAATATCAAATCTGTAAACCCAGCGGAGGAGTTACCAACCAAATGATTGAAAAACGGACCAGACAACGTTCCTAAAAACATATCAACCAGCTCCCGATCAGTCAATGGAGGCTGCACCCTGCCAGCCAAATCTCTCCATTTTTGAGCGTACTCCTTGAACCCTTCACCCGTTCCTAGGGACATACCCTGAAGTTGGGTACGCGTAGGAGCGAGATCAGAATTGTATTGGTATTGTCTGTAGAAGGCGGTTGCCAAATCTTCCCAGTGTCGGATGCTGGCTCCCTCCAATTGGTAGAACCATTCAAGCTGTGACCCTGAGAGGCTATCTTGGAAGAAGTGAATCCAGAGGTTCTTATCCGCCGTGTAAGGTTGCATTTTCCTTACGTACGACCTTAGATGCAGCTTTGGGCAGGAGACCCCATCATACTTGGCGAAGGCAGGCGCCTTAAACTTGTGTGGAATTACTACCCCAGAAGATAACCCCAGATCTCCGAAATCCAGTCCCGGCACATTCTGAATTTCCATGGCGCTTAAGCGGTCCTCCAACTGCTTGTATCTGTCAGCAGCAGGTGGGTATTGTTCGTCGTTATAGTCCATCTCGTTGTCGGAGACTGCGGGACTAGGAGCTCCTCCCCCTTGGGGACTGTTTTTCTCAGCAGAAGAAGTAGTTGGATCAGCTTCATTATGGAGTGTGTTCCCAAATCTGCGTCCGGTGTTGAACAACGCAGTCCTCTTTTTCTTCTTCTTCTTCAGGAGTAGAGTCTTCAACTCTTGCTGTCCTTGGGCTAGGCTTAGGACCATCTCTTGAAACTGTGCATTTTGGGCCTGAAGGGCCTTGATTGCTTGCTCACTGGAGGAGTCTGGATTCATGATGACTGTTCAAAATAAACAGCGAAGGAGATTAAGCAACCTGTGAAATAGGGTACCTGCTATGCATATGGTGCAATGGAATGCGTATGTTTTATGTTTTCAAAGACAAACAAGATTCAACTTTGTAGACAAAAAAGGGAAACACACTTCATTAGATTAAAATTTTCAATTGTTCAACAATTTGCCCTTAGGCATTACAGGAATGAAAAATACTGGAAAGGAAATAAACTATAAAAGGGAACATCCAAAGATCATCAATGCTCCCATGGCCTCCTCTTTTCAGTGCTGATGTAGTTGTTCAGGACCCGTTCTTCCTCCAATTGCTTAGTCAGCCTCTGGATCTTCCGTTCCTGCTCGTTGAATTTCTCCCGATAGAAGTCCCGTTCTTCCTTTAGCTGCGCCCAAGATCTCTTCATGGTGTCAAAATCAGTAGGTATCTGAGGTGGGAGGACAGTTGGAGGAACCCCATCTTCAACAGGAGACTCAAGAATGAGAGGTCTAACAGCTTCGTAGGGCATGCCTAACTTTTGAGCACGGATGCGGACCCATTTGCAGTAGGGTCTCAATGGCAGGGAAGTCTTTGGTCCCAACTCATGTGGATTGGCTTTGTGGATTCTGTCCCAAGCTCTAATGAACCCCTGGCGTAGTTTGTCACTGTCTGCCTGAAACTCAAAATGGAAGTGAGGAACCAGCATTTTATGAGGCCCATCTCCTCTGGCTCTTCCAAACTGACGGAGAGCTAAGCACGGATTGTAAGAGATTCCTCCTTGGATACCAATCAGCGGAACATTAGGGTATTCTCCACAACGGTCAATAACAGCTACCTCGTCCAAACCTCTGAGAGTCCAGGTGATGTCACTATCAGTGAGAGACATTAACCTCTGAGCCCAACCTTTTCCTTCTTCATTCTTCAGCACAAACTTAGGAAGGTGTGAAATAAACCACCTTACTAGCAAAGGAGCACAACACCACGGAGTTCCCCGTTTTCGAGCAGTACGAGCATATAGTTGTTGTAGAATGTCACCCAAAAGAGTGGGTACCGGATTCCGAGACATGAAGATCTTTATGACATGGATACTGATGAAAGTGTCGGGGTTGGGAAACAATACCAGACCATAGATCAAAAGAGCCAGAATATCCTCGTACGCCTTGAAGTCCAAGTCATTCCAGAAATCATTAGCCTTGCCAACCAGAAATTTGACCAAAAAGCCCTTGACCCCATTTCTAGTTTCCCAGTTAGACAATACCTCTTCTTTGGTCAAGGGGAGAATTGCAGCAATCTCTTCAGGCCTAGGAGTCTTTTCCAAACCAGTGAATGGAGTTTGTTCCAAGACAGGGATCCCAAGCAAATAAGAAAATTCTTCCAGGGTAGGAACCAGCTGGAAGTCTTGAAAGGTGAAACAGTGATACAGAGGGTCATAAAACTGGGTCAGAACACTTATCAGTTGTTGGTCCCATTTTGCAGTAACCAAGCCAAGGAGAGAACCATGTCTGTTGATGAAGGAAGAAGTGTTTGGAATCCTACCAACCAAATCTCTGAGTAACACTGGTGGTTGAACAAAGTTGAGCCGGACAATATTCCTACGCACGGGCATCATGATGTCCTACAAAACAGAGCAAAGATGAAACCTTTTTGTCTTTGAAATGGGTTAGTCCTTTATACAGGATGCATGCAATGGTATGATGACATGATGCTATGATGAAGCACACCACAAGTGTTCACATAGGTAAGTAAGGCACACAAGTCACACAAGACACCCTTAGGTTTCAGGCCAACATGAGTTTCAGGTATTACCCTCTTTTGGTTTTGTTGGTTAAAACCTGTCCTATCAAAAGTAATCGGGTTCTAGAGTATCTCAAATCATTGGCTACCCTCAATCGGTCATAACTCCAGCATCGCAATCTTTTCTCGCGGCCAGAACCATCTCGAGAGTTTAGCCTCAATGAGTGTAGCATACTGCTACTGTCCTAATAGCCAAGTTGGTCAATTTAGGGTTCTAAGGTTGGTTGGTGTTTAATGACCCCTTAGAAGACCTATATTCTCCCCGTTGCAACACAAGGGATATAGGTATAGACTAAGATGCCACACCAACGTAGCCACTGCTTCACCCATGTCGGTCTACGCCGGACAGGTCCCTCACAGATTATGCTACCTAAAAGGGTATTTCCCAGATCCGGGTTAGGATCTATGAAACTCCGATGCAAAGCCCACAAATATAAAAGCAAACAAAGCAATCAATTGAAAACAAAGGTGATCTAAGCCCTAAGGTTACTCCACTTTTAAAGATATCCCCAGCAGAGTCGCCAGTTCTGTGATACGGTGGGAGAACTGACTTGAGGTTTGCGTTTGTATTCGCAAATGTTTCGGTTGAGCAAGAGTCGCCACCGACTTTTTGTTTTATCCTAAGGAAAGGTTAAAAAGCACAGCAAAAACCTTTTGAGATGTTTTCTTGGGTTCGGGGAGTAGATTATAGAAAGGGAAGGTATTAGCACCCTTTCTATCCATGGTTATCCATGGGCTCTTAGTTACTTGCTTAGATCACTTGCCTTTTGTTTTCAATTGTTTTAAATGGTGCTTGAGTGTGAGTGGATTTGAAAATATTTTGAAAAGAGGCCAATGTGGTGGCAACCTTTGTAATGATCCATGTGGGGATGTATACAAAGTTGTATGTCTTTTGAAAAAGGTTTTCATTTGTTTTTGAAAGTTGTTTTGAAAGTGTAGTGAGGTGTGGTTTTGAAATTAGGCAAGTGTTTTGTTTTGTAAGCTTGATTCAAGTAACTAAGAGGTTATCTACTCCTAAATTTCTCAAAGATTACTGCTATGTTTTAACCCTTTTAACAAGTTTGTTCCACCATTGAATTTGGTGGACAACCTTATGTTAGGATGTGAAAGGGACAGGCGCGGGTCATCGTTTAGACCATAATTGCAACGGCGTTAAATATCTTTGGGCAATTTTCTTTAAGGGACTTGATCATTTATTTTTGTTTGTTTTGAAAAGTTTTATCGAGGGACTATGATCATTCAAATTGTTTGCTTTGCCCAAAGAAGTTCAACATACAATATGGCCCAATTTTGAAAGGCAACAAGTGGAATACCCTAGGGGGTGCAAGTGTGATTTGTGTGTCCATTTTCATGCTTGTTTATCTTGAGATTAGGTCATAACTATTTTTTATCGTTTTTTCGCATACAAACCCTAATTCTAACATGTTATCATTAGAAACCATATAAAGTGCGAAATTTAAATTACTAAGCTATTACAAAACCAAATATGGGAAGGGGGGTACAAATGTTCAAATGGGGATATTGACAAGTAATTTAAACCTAAAATTATTACATCAATTTTGAATATTTGCAAAGTAAATAAATTGCATAATTAAATGGAATTTAAACAAATATGCAAAATGTAAAGAGAAAGTTTTTTTTTCTATATGTATGAGAAAAGTATGGTTTATGTAAAATAAAATAAGAAAATAAAAAAAGTATTATTTTGAGTATTTTTAACTTATAGGGCAAAAACCCTAATTTTAATGAAAATGGATATTAATTGATTTAATACAAACATTTATTTATTATTTACAAAAATAAAAATGAAATGAAGTATATTATGAAAAAAGTATTTTTTGTATCAAATATTAATAAAAATGAAAAATTCAAGTATTTTTATATTTTAACTTAAATATATTAATAAACCTATATATATATATATATATATATATATATATATATATATATATATATATATATATATATATATATATATATATATATATATATATATATATATATATATATATATATATATATATATATATATATATATATATATATATATATATATATATATATATATATATATATATATATATTAAGTTCTTAAATATACATTATATACAAAATAATATATATATTTAATATTTTAATAAAATAAATAAAAAAAGTATTTTTATGTGAAATATTTTCAGAAGGTAAAAAAATAATAAAAATGTATTTACACTATTTTTATATTTATTCTAATAATAGTATATATATAATGTTTATGTATAAACAAAGGAAATAAACAAATAAATATGCAATAAATACAAAAAATGATGGAAAAAATATTTTCAAAATTTTAATGTGCTGGGAAAAAATAAACAAGTCAAACAAAAAAGGAAAAAGTCAAAAATATTAAAAAATGAACAAATGGGCTCAGGGGGGTGAGAAAATGGAAATAGGGTGCAAAAAGAAGAAACCACACAGGCCCAGCCCATGTAGCTTCATCTTCAACCTCAGAACACTTCCTTGTTCAAAAACACGCGTTTTCTAACTTCTCATTCCTTGATCTTTTGCCAAATCTTCCAACATGAAACCTGTAGAGCTTGAAACCACGGTTCTAGACATATAAAGAAGTCAAGCTAACTCTCAGAAATGAGAGAGAATTTCTTCTCTCCCAAATCCTGACCTAAATTTTTAACCATGTTCAGACATAAAATTCTCTAAGTACACGAAATATAAATGAAATCTAATCATATGAGCATGTTCAGGGCTATGATTGTGACATATTTTCTTCACAAACCTAAAGCTAACAATGCCTAATAAGAGAGATAGGACTTCATGAACTTACCTGTTCAGTTGGAATCGAGCTTTGCAATGGAGGATGTTTCAGAGTGAAATGATGACTTGTATAGCTTCCTTGAAGTGTAAGGATGCTTTTCCAAGTCCTACTTTGTCTTGAAACTCCCTGAATCGAGCTAGTGAACTCCAACTGCAAAACAGAAAATTAAAAATGGTGAAGTGGCTTGGAGGTGTTACAGGTCAGATTTCAAGTCATGGTTAGCTTGCATAGGTTGTAAGGAAGGTAGAGGAACAGGTTTGGGCAAGAATGCTTGAAGGGATGGAGAGATAGCACTCAATCTGCAGGGGTTCCCCTGTTTGAGCAGTTTCAAGGTGATTTGGGCAATGGGAGTGTTTTAGAGGGCAAGGGCTCGTGTCTTAGCTTGGATATGTTCTATGGAATGTGTTTGATAACTTCTTTCTTGTGTGCTCAAGCTGAGAAGAGAGTTGGCACAAGTTATGCAATGTTACTTGAATTTGAAGCAAGCAATGGTCACTTTGTGTTTTAGGTCAGTAGGGGGCCTCTAATCCTGCTGCATAAGCCTCTCTTGATCAGAGCAATTTGTCCATAATCTTGTGCCAAGAGGATCCTAACTGTACTTGCTTGGATTTCAATTTGACATAAAGCTAGCTTTTTACAAAAATGGATAAAGCACTTTATCTAGTTTAGGATTAATCTTGCATACAATGCTTGCACTCAAAGAACAACACCTTAACACATTGAATATGCATTAAATTATTGAGTATGGAATGGTTCAAGGACCTGTAATCAAGCATAAAGCAAGCTGAGTTCAAATTTGCAAGATTATGAACATGTTTTGATGAAGAACAAAAGTGAATTTTTGCCAACTTGTGAAATTCGAATCTCTCAAGTTATGAGGTTGTTTGAGAAGTTCTTGGACATTTTGGAAAGCTTGGAATGTGTACTACAATCCATCTTTGAAATGCAAATTAAAATTCCAAGTGGAAGGGTATGAAAAATGGCCTTGAAGTGGGGTAGAAAATCTTGTCAAAATAGGTTAAAATTTCACTAAGTTAAAAATGGTTTAGTGCCCTTATTCAAAAAATTGTAACTTGAGATACAAGCTTCAAATGAGAAAACTTTGTGAATCAAAGTTGTAGATTATGCAACAAGCTACAACTTTCATGTTTTGACTTTTGTTTGAATCCAAATGGATCTTGGTGAAAAGATGGGGTAAAGTTGGGAAAAAATTAGGGTTTTTCATAACTTAGAAAAATTCTAAGTTATGAAAAATTCCATTTTCAAACCCTAATTTGCATTTTGTGATTTCTTGGTGAACAAGTTTCATGATTTGGCATGTTTTGATGAAAAATGAATCTTGACTCTTGATTTTGACCAAAAAGTCAAAGTTTGACTTTTCAGTATACAGTCAAAATTGATCAATTGACTGGGAAATTCAACTGTCAATCTTGTGTACTTGGGATCTTTTGAGTTTGATGAATGTGTCAAGACCATTTAATTGAGTCCTTGAGGCTATATGTGAGCTTGATTTGTCATTGGCTAGGTCAAACAGTCAAAAATTACCTTTGTGCAGTCAAAACCCTAAAAATGACCATTTTGCCCTTTTGGTGATCTGATCAAATTTCTTGTGGAATTGTGATTCAAACTTGATCAAATGGTCCATATGAATTCAATATGTTGATGTGGGTCAAATTTTATGAGGTTTGACTGTCAATTGGCCACAGTTGACTTTTCCCCCAATACAGCTGATTTCTAGGTCAACTGTCCAATTGACTGGGCAAAACTTGGAATTAAGACTTGAAACTTGGCATGGGTAAACTTGGGAGTCCAACATGAAGCATGAAAGTCATCTTAGGAATTTTAGGTCAAAACATCCTTGGGCAAACACAAACCCTAATTTGAGTCCACAGTGCAAGGAGAAGTCTTGAGCAGAGGAAACCCTAACTGGATCTTGATCTTCAAAGGTCTTGTGATGAGAAAATGTTGAGGAAATGGGAGGGCAAATTTTGGGGTACAACACTCCTCAACTCAAAGAGTTAGCATCAAGGGTCCCTGAGAACTCTTCATTCACTGAAAGACACGGTCGCCTCCTAAACTTGGTTACCTCCAACACTAATGAAGATATGATGAATGTGCTCTTCCAATTCTTTGATCCTCTACACCATTGCTTCACTTTTCCCGATTATCAACTTGTGCCTACTCTAGAAGAATTTTCACAACTCTTGAGGATTCCCATTCTCAATCAACTACCCTTCAATGGTACGGAAAAATATCCAAAACATGAAGAGATTGCCCAAGCACTACACTTGCAACAATCTGATATCACAACTAATTGGGAAACAAGGAGTGGTGTCAAAGGTTTCTTAGCCAAGTTCTTATTTGAGAAGGCTCAAGATTGTCGGAACTCCTTGTACTTACAAGCTTTTAAGGAAATTGTGGCCCTTCTCATCTATGGGATGGTTTTGTTTCCAAATCCTGACCAACTCATAGATGTAAACGCTGTCAAAATCTTCATGTCTCGCAATCCAGTGCCTACTTTGTTGGGAGATACCCTACATTCTTTTCACTCTCGCACTATGAGGAAGAGAGGGATCCTCATGTGTTGCACTCCTCTCTTGGAAAGATGGTTTATTTTGCATCTTCCCTGATCTGTGTTAAAGAATGAGCAAGGTTTGAGGTGGTCCTATAGGTTGATAATGCTCAGACATTTAGATGTCCATTGGTGTTCCCGATCCTTAGAGAATGTTACTATCATCGACTGTTATGGAGAATTCCCTGATGTCCCCTTGCTTGGAATTAGAGGAGGTATCACTTATAACCCTTGCTTAGTCTTACGACAGTTTGGTTACGCCCGAAAGGATAGTCCACATGAGATGATTGTCCAAGGAGTGGTATTCGACTATGAAAGCGATGATCAAAGCTACCGTCAGAGGTTTATCCGAGCTTGGAGGATGGTAAGCAAGGTGGATAGTAAGACACTAGGACACAAGAATTACATTCCCTTGAGCCCTACCTTAAGTGGGTACGATCTCGTGCTCAGAAACTTGTGATGCCTTATCCCTCAATCTTACCAGTTATCATGGAACCTGTGGTTGAAGGAGATGTCTCGTACACTGTCCTTCATCCAGACATGCCTACTTCTCTTGAAGATTTGCAAAAGGGTTGGATTCAGCTGAAGGAAGAATGAGATACTTTTGAAGCTCAATTCTATACTAGTGAGAAGAGGGTCTTAGAGCTTATGAAGCAGCTACAAGAAGAGTAAAGTGTGAACGCCTACCTTGCGCCGAAGAGGATATGTTCAGTCTTTTTATCTTAGAGAGTTATTTTGTAAGCCCAAGAGGCATGTTGTAATCTTTTCAAACTAATTAATTAAAATTGACGTTTGTTCACTCTTTTGTCTATGAAAATTTAAATCTCAATAAATCTTTGAAATCATCTGCATATACATCCTCCATGCATCATAACATGACAAGTTTTCACATAACAGGTTTCCTTATCTTTCTGCTGTTTATTTCAGCAAGATGGATCTAGAGAAAACTGTGAAGGATCTCTAGGCACAAAAGTCTCAATTCCAAGAGACTTTACTTGCCCTAGCCAAGGGGCAGCAAGATATGATGGCATTGTTGGCAGTTAAGAAGAAGCCCAAGAAGAAAGATCTACTCAACATGGGTAGAAGGTTCAAGGAGACAGTCTGTCAGATCCCGGTAGGAGAAGACTCGTCTGAAGAAGACGAGAATCAGATTGGTGAGGTTAAGAGTACCCAGGTTGACTGTGTTAATGATCAAGCATCTGATGATGATTATTTTGATGAGCAGTATCCACCCGCCGATGTCAAGTATAAGCAGTTAGAAGACAGCTTGAAAGTTGTTGAAATCCAAGGCATCCCCGGTTTAGATTTTGATGATTTGGATTTGATCTTTGGGGTTGTAATTCCCCACAAATTTAAAATACCATTCTTTGCAAAGTACGATGGAGTTTCTTATCCAAAACTTCATCTGAAATCTTATGTGCGCAAGATACAGCTGCACACTGCTGATAAGAAACTCTGGGTTCACTTTTTCCAAGAGAGCTTGGCTGGAATGAAACTTGAATGGTTTTATCATTTAGATGGTTCCCGTATTAATACTTGGGAAGATTTAGCTACCGCATTCTACCATCAGTATCAGTATAACACCGAATTGGCGCCAACGAGGGTTCAGTTGCAAGATATGACCATGGGTAAGAATGAAGGATTTAAAGAATATGCACAAAAGTGGAGAGACCTTTGTAGTAGGGTTCAACCACCCTTGACTGATAGGTAGCATATTGACATGTTCATGGGCACTTTATTTGGTCCCTTCTTTAATATGTTGGTTGGCTGCTCTTCTTCTGGTTTCACCGAATTAACCTTAACCGGTGAAAGAGTGAAAAGTGACATCAAAAGTGGGAAGATCTCTGTGGCATCTGCCTCCACTTCCAATCCTGTCAAGAAACCTTTTCCTACAAAGAAGGAAATCAATATTGTGTACGGGGCAAGGGCCCGTACCAAGAAAAATGATCATCCGTCTGTCAATGTTGTCTGAATCTCCAATCCAACTCCTACTCCAAGACCATCTGTTAATCATCAATGTTTTGAAACTCCGAGAAGACAATTTACGAGGTTAGGCATGTCACTGTCTCAAGCCTTACAACATTTACTCAAGGATAATTTGGTGACATTGCATGATCCTCCTGCCAACCCTGATACCTCTTCACCAAAGTATAATCTGAACGCTAAATGTGCTTACCACTCAAGCATCCCTTGGCATGAGACTGACCAATGCTGGGCCTTGAAGAACAAAATTCAGGATTTGATCGATAACAAGACTATTGAGTTCGATCCTCCTCCAACTCCAAATGTAATCACTGCACCTATGCCGAAGCATGACAAGGGTGTTAATGTTGTTGAAGATACAACTTTTGTTGCCTCTGTTGAAGAATTAACTACTCCATTGGATATCATCAAAAATAATTTGTTGAAAGTTGGGATCTTCCCTAGTTGTGTAAAAGACTGTGTGTGTTGTACAAGACAACTCAATGGATGTGAAGGGCTGAAGAAAGGCATTCAACGCCTGATGGATAGCCACGAAATTCTATTTGAGAAGACCCCACTTGCCAAAAGTTTGACTAACAAATGTGAAGATCTCTCCATTATCACCATCTTAAAAAAGCCTCTTAGGATCACCTCCAAAGGTCCTATTAGGATTTCAAATGAACCCATTGTTGCTCTCTTAATAATTACCAATCCCGGACCCATTCCCTACTCTTCAAACAAGGCAGTACCATGGAACTATGGTGCTGAGGTATTTTACCATGGCATAAAACAAGACGCTTGGATTGATGAAGACAAAGTTGACGATGTTGGTAATATAGCTGGCTCAAGCAAGAAATGAGAGAATATTTTCACCCAATATCTCATCACCCGTTGTTATAAAATCCGCATCACTGCGCTAAGCCAAGTACTGATGCCAGAGGGAAAGAGAAAGTTGTTGAACCAGTCGTGACAGAAATACCCGCCAAGGATGTTGCTGATGGAGAACCCTCCGCTCGTGAGATGGGCGAGATCTTGAAGATCATAAAAAGGAGCAACTTCAATATTATGGAACAGTTGGGGAAAACCCCTTCTAAGATTTCTATGTTGTCATTGCTACTCTGTTCCGACACCCATGCTCGAACATTAATCAAATTCCTGAAAAAGGCTCATGTCCCCCATGAGACCACAATGGACCAATTTGAGAATTGCGTGGCAAGCTTGACGGCTGATAATGGCTTGGGATTTTCAGATGCTGACCTAACACCGTTAGGGAAGAACCACAATAAAGCTCTACATGTTTCAGTCGAGTGCAAGGGGACCACCTTAGCACATGTTCTAGTCGACACTGGTTCTTCTCTGAATGTATTACCCAAGGGGGCGTTAGACTGTCCAGACTGTGAAGGTTTAGTTTTGAAGCCAAGTTATATCATTGTAAGGGAGTTCAATGGATCAAAGAGGACAGTTCATGGGGAAGTAAATCTTCCAATCAAGGTGGGCTCACAAATTTTCAATTCCACCTTCTACATTATAGATATCCATCCTACCTATTCTTGTTTGTTGGGTCGCCCATGGATCCATAAAGCTGGGGCAATAACCTCAACTCTCCATCAAAAACTCAAGTATCCTGTCAAAGGAAGAATTATCACCATCTGTGGAGAGGAAGAGTTTATGGTAAGCCACCTCAACTCTTTCAAGTATGTAGAGATGGATGGAGAATTCATTGAGACCCTGTGTCAAGCCTTTGAAGTCGTGCCACCAATGATTGTTTCTACCAAATGTTCCTCTGATGAGTCCAAAGCTGTTAAAGTCGTGCTGAAGATGGTGTCAGTCAAAGATGCGCGTGCGGAAATTGAAGAAGGAAGATGTGATACTTAGGGACAACTCCTCGATATCCCATTTAAAGCGGACAAGTTTGGTTTGGGCTTCACCGTCAAGGCTCAGAAGGAAGTGATGCGTGCTTGTGCTGGAAAGCCACCTCTCCACATTGGAAGCCATGAAGTCAACAATATGGGTGATTTTGATGAAGAAGTTGCATTTGAAGATTGGGTGTATCCAACTACAACAGAGCTGAAGAATTGGCATACAAAGGACTTTGTGCCCATATCCTTCATTGAGGAGTAATCTACTTGTTATTGCTTTTCTTTCAATTCAAGAACATTTTGTCTGTAATATTTAACAATAACTTTTAAGCCATGTGCCTAGTCCGGGGCACTTTGGTCCATTTATCAAGGGTTTTATTTATGTTCATCTAATCATATGATTATTCAGTACATTGGACTCTTTTGCATTCAAATATTTGTGTTCATTGTCTTTCTTTTCTTTCAAATACATTTTTCAAAATAGCCATGTATCTTACATGCACAACACACACACACACACACACACACACACACACACACACACACACACACACACACACACACACACACACACACACACACACACACACACACACACACACTTGCAGATCCCCATCCACTCTGGATCTTATTGCTAATGAATCTACTATTACCGACTATGACTTCGAATGTCAAATCAACCAAGTCGAAGACGAAGGCGAGGAATATTGTGAAATACCTGGAGAACTAGCTAGACTTTGTTTACAATAGGAAAAAGTTATTCAGCCGCACGAAGAGTCAGTTGAAGTTATAAATCTAGGTACTGAGTCAGATAAGAAGGAAATCAAGATCGGCGCTAACTTGGAAAGCAGTGTCAAGGGCAGGTTGGTTCAGATGTTGCATGATTATGTGGAAGTATTTGCTTGGTCTTATGAAGATATACCAGGGTTGGATACCGACATCATAGTTCATCGTCTGCCGACAAAAGAAGATTATCCTCCTGTCAAACAAAAGGTTCGTCGCATGAGGCCTGACATGTCTGAAAAGATTAAAGCTGAAGTGATGAAACAATTTGATGCAGGGTTCCTAGATGTGACATCCTATCCCCAATGGGTTGCCAATTAGTGCCAGTACCAAAGAAAGACGAAAAAGTTCGCATGTGTGTAGACTATAGGGATCTGAATAGAGCAAGCCCCAAGGATAACTTCCCTCTACCACACATTGATGTCTTGGTCGATAATACTGCTCAACATAAAGTCTTCTCTTTCATGGACGGCTTCTCTGGCTATAATCAGATAAGGATGGCTCCTGAAGACATGGAGAAGACAACTTTTGTTACGCAATGGGGCACCTTTTGCTACAAGGTTATGTTGTTTGGATTAAAGAATGCAGAGGCAACATATCAAAGGGATATGGTAGCTTTGTTTCATGACATGATCCATCATGAAATAGAGGTATATATGGATGATATGATTTCCAGATCACAAACTGAAGAGGAACATCTCGATCACCTGTACAAACTATTCGAGTGGCTGAAGAAGTACAAGCTAAGGTTAAACCCTAACAAGTGCATGTTTGGAGTACGATCTGGAAAGCTTCTATGTTTTGTTGTCAGCAATAAAGGCATTGAAGTTTATCCTGCCAAGGTAAAGGCCATCCAGGAAATGTCAGTCCCTTATTCTGAAAAAGAAGTTAGAGGATTCTTGGGTCGCCTCAATTACATTTCCCATTTCATATCTCATTTGATTGCTACTTGTGAGCCAATCTTCAAACTCTTGAAGAAAGATCATGTAGTCAAATGGAATGATGAATGCCAAGCCGCCTTCGACAAAATCAAAGAATATCTACAAGAGCCTCATATTCTCATGCCTCCAGTTGAAGGAAGACCCTTGATCATGTACTTGATAATACTAGAGAATCCTATGGGTTATGTTTTGGGTCAACATGACGAGTCTGGCCAAAAAGAGCATGCTATTTACTACCTGAGCAAAAAGTTTACTGACTGTGAAACTAGATATTCACTGCTCGAGAAACCTTGTTGTGCTTTGGAATGGGCTGCTCGCTGGAAAAGACAGTATATATTGGCTCATACCACTCTGTTGATTTCTAAGATGGACCCACTTAAATACATCTTTGAGAAACTTGCTCTTTCCGGACGGATAGCCAGATGGCAAATGATCTTGACTGAGTACGACATTCAATACACTACACAAAAGGCCATCAAAGGAAGCGTACTATCTGATCATTTGTCCCACTAAGCTGTGGATGATTATCAGTCCATGAACTTCGACTTCCTTGATGAGAACATCATGCTTGTAACTGATTACAGGAAGCACGGACCGTATGACGGACCTGAACAAGGATCCCGGTGGACTATGGTCTTCGATGGGGCTTCCAACGCCTTGGCTAATAGAATTGGTGCAGTGATCATATCTCCTGAAGGTTTCCACACTCCTTTCACTTCCAGACTATGCTTTGATTGCACAAACAACATGGCTGAGTATGAAGCATGCATTTTGGGTCTGAGGGCTCCCATTGACTTAAGGATCAAGCATTTGAATGTGTTTGGGGATTCCTCTCTAGTGATCAGCCAAGTAAAAGGAGATTGGTACACTAAACACCCTAATCTCATCCCTTACAAGGAACTTGTGCTATCCATGATTCCTTGCTTCGAAGAGATCACCTTTGAACACTTCCCTAGGGAAGAAAATCAGTTGGCTGACGCCTTGGAAACCATGTCTTCAATGTTCAAGGTCAGATGGGACAATGGAGCCCCTATGATTACAATTGAAAGATTCGACGAACATACGCACTGCTATGAGCTTGACACTGACGCGGAAAAGCCATGGTACCATGAGGTGATGAGATAACTTGAAGCACAAGAGTATCCAGAGGGAGCATCCATCAATGACAGAAAGTTCTTACGAAGATTTTCAGCCAAATTCTTCCTAAGCAACAAAATATTGTACAAGCGCAACTATGATTCTACTCTACTCCGATGTATGGACAAGAAGGAGGTATAGGAAATTATGGAAGACATGCATGATAGTCTCTTTAGTACTCACTCAAGCGGACATACGATGGCCAAGAAAATCCTGAGAGCTGGTTACTATTGGTCAATGATGGAGACTGATTGCCATAAACACTCTAGAACTTGTCACAAATGCCAAATCTATGCTGACAAGGTCCATGTGCCTCCTATCCCTTTGAACGTCATGACCGCTACTTGGCCATTTGCAATATGGGGCATTGACATGATTGGAGAAATCAAGCCCACCGCTTCTAATGGACATCGCTTCATTCTGGTCGCTATTGATCATTTCAACAAATGGGTCGAAGCTGCCTCGTTTGCCTCAGTCACCAAGAATGTGGTAGCCAGATTCATCAAACACAACCTCATCTGCCGCTATGGTATCCCCGAAAGGATCATCAACGACAATGGGACTTACCTCAATAATGCTATGATTACTGAGCTTTGCACCCAGTTTAAGATCAAGCATCACAATTCTTCTCCTTATAGACCTAAAATGAACGGTGCAGTCGAAGCGGCCAACAAAAATATCAAGAAGATTGTGAAGAAGATGGTAGTAACCTATAAGGACTGGCATGCGATGTTACCGTTTTCTCTACATGGCTACCGTACTTCAGCTAAGACATAAACTAAGGCAACTCCTTTTTCCTTAGTCTATGGCATGAAAGTTGTTTTGCCAGTGGAAGTTCAGATTCCCTCTTTAAGGATTATGAATGAAGCAGGCTTAGGCAAAGATGAGTGGATTCAGACAAGATTGGATCAGATAAACTTGATCGACAAAAAGCGACTGGATGCTGTTTGTCATGGTCAGACGTACCAAAAATAGATGATCAAGGCTTTCAACAAAAAGATCAAGCCTCGAGTATATCAAGATGGTGACTTGGTGATAAAGCGCATCATTCTGCCACAAGGCGACCCCATAGGCAAATGGACTCCCACCTACGAAGGGCCATTTGTTGTCAAGAGAGTTTTCTCTGGCGGTGCCATGATGCTGACTACCATGGATAGTGAAGATTTCCCACATCCTATAAACGCGGACATAGTTAAAAAATACTATGCATAAAGGACCCGCTAGGTTGACACACCTAGGAAAAATAAGAGCATCCCGACAAACCAAAAGGTTTGGGAAAAAATTAGGGATATGTGCAAAAGATTTGTACACCCGACAAGTTGAAAACCCGAAAGGGCAACTTGGGCAAAAATGGGTATCCCGGTGGGCTGAAAACCTGAAAGGGCGGTCCAGGTAAAAGTTAAGGATTGAAAGTGTATGACTATGTCCCATTGAATCACCACTGTCAACTTTATCACCGGGGTCCAAGTTTAGACGGTCCAAGATTAATCCAATCAACTTCTGTCAACAGCAAGGGGCATTTGAAGACATTGTGGCAATAGTAGAGTTAGAAGGAAATGAGATCATGTCACATGGCTATTTGTTTTTGTTTCCTATTTTTTTTCCTTTCGACGACTTCCTCTTACTAGGATCTCCGTCTCTTTGTACAAAAACGCTTATTCATGGGGAAAATATCAATACAAATATACTTTGAAGTTCAAATTTTATGTCTTTGTTTTGAATGCAAATTTGTCCAATGACTAAAATTGAACGAACATATGCATATGAACATAATTAAAACTGTCTGGGACATATGACCTAAGCAGTAACAAGCACCTCTTTAATGTATATGGAATATCCCCACAGAGTTATTTTGTTAATATCATCCTCAACAAAGTTACCCACAAAGTCTCTTTGCATAGGATAATCTCCAACCAGAGTCTCAATCTCTTGGCATCTCTCTCCCTAGCTAAGTTGATCCTACAAGTAGAAGCCGTGTGAACCTATTCCTCAAAGAACTCGCCTCGTCAGCAGTTCATCAGGTATTCATCAACAAGGTTTATTTCCCCAACAAACAATGAGTAGCATAACTCCCCAGCTGAGCCTGTTATCCCCAGATGAGTGTATCCTCCACAAGCTGAGTTTGTCCTCCCTTAATGAGTCTACACTCTCCAGCTTGAGTTTTCCTTTCAGAATATTGCAAACCTTAGGGCCACAACCCCTAATCCCCAGTAAAGTCATCCACAAAACCTTTACTATCTCCAAAAGATACTATGAAGTCTGGCCCCGACCAGATAATAGCATGCTTTCAAAATTATGAAACCTGGACCCGACCAGATAATAGTTTAACTCTTCAAAGATATAAAAGAACCTGGACTCAACCAGACAAGGGTTTAACCTTCTTTTCCCCAATAGAGTTCGCCTATATCCTAACAAGTTACTGTGAAGCCTGGATTCGACCAGATATCAGTTTTTCAATTTCAAGTAAGTTATTGTGAAGCATGGATCCGACAAGATAGCAATTCCCCTCAGAAATTCATTGTGAAACCTGGAATCCGACCAGATAACAACTAAATTCCCAAGTAAGTTACTATAAAGCCTGGACCCGACCAGATATCAGTTCAACTTTGTCTATTCAAGCAAGCTTATTGTGAAGCCTGGAATCTGACCAGATAACAACTAGCAACAACCCTCAGCAAGACACCATGAAGCCTGGACCCTACCAGATAATAGTATAACTTTTCAAAAACTATGAAGCCTGGACTCGACCAGATAGTAGTTACCACTTCAAGTTACTATGAAGCCTGGACCCGACCAGATATCAGTTCAACTTCATCCTTTCTTGCAAGTTACTGCAAAGCCTGGAATTCGACCAGATAACAGTTAACTTCCTTACCCCCAACAAGTTGTTGTGAAGCCTGGATCCGACCAGATAATAATTCAATTTCAAGAAATTTTCTGCAAAGTCTGGAATTTGACCAGATGACAGTTAATTTATTCTTCCCTAGTAAGTTACCGTGAAGCCTGAATCCGACCAGATAGCAGTTGACTTCCTCATCCTCAGCAAATTGCGAAGCCTAGATCCGACCAGATAACAAGTGACATTTAAAATACAATCCCCAACGGAGGCATTCTTTTAACAAATTCGAAGATATGCATATTCTTAATCCCCAACAGCAACCAGGGGTTCAAAACTGCTCAGCATCAGTCAGGGATTTATTTTTCCAAACAAACATACATCTCACATTCATACATCATAATACATACATACGAAACTCATTTAGCATAATCTCATTCATCTTGTGAATATCATGCATACATCTGCATTTAACTAACCCTTTTTCCCACAGGTATAACATCAAGTTTTAGTATAAATATACCAAAGACTTGTGCTGATACTTCTTCCAATATTTACCAACATTCCTCCAAATGGAATCTATAAGCTCATTCACAATACATCTTCGAGTGCAAATTTCTGGGCACTCTAGTGTTCAATCATCTTCCACCTTCAAGTCACGAATGGCGAATCTGCCAATCTAACTCTTCAGGTTTAAGAAGATTGAACAGGGGCAGCTGTTGTACCCCAAAATTTTCCCTCTCATCTCTCAAGTAATCCCTCACAAGATCTCCTTTAGTTCAAGACTGCACAAGGGTTGATCAGCTCAAGCCACCTCCTCTAGCACTGATAACTGAAAATTAGGGTTTGCGATTGCACAAGGACAAATGGACTTTTTGTAACACCCCAATTCTATCCCAAGAAATTACATAAAATAAATCAGAGTTATAAAATTTCAATCATACAAACGAATCGGGACGTCACAAATTCTTCTATCAAAATTCATTGCATTCATCGTGGATATATAACACTTTTTAAAACATCGGATTAACCATCAACATATATACAAATTCATCAACATAAAAATACACTTCTTTATGAAATCATATAACGCGACTCAATACTATGCAAATGCATGTGGTACCATTGGAGCAGAACTCCCATCTCAAAAATTTGCCAATTAATCAGAACTCCCATGCGACACAACCATGAATGTAATAACAACACCCAAGTTAACAACATCTCAAATCATCTCAAAACATCTCTAAAACATCTCAAAATAACAACATCTCAAATCATCTCTAAAACATCTCTAAAACATCTCAAAAGCATCTTAAAATAACACCATCTCAAAATTCATCTCAATGTCTCGTCATCAACATCTCATATTATCATAATAATTCATCAAACATCAATCATTTATTATAAATAATCAACACAACATCACAACTAACTTCTCACTAACAACTCAATTGTACATTAAGTCAGTTGTACATTAAGTCCACAGTAAGTCACTACTGCTATTTTGTAACTCAAACGTCATCACCGTCACTATCCTACTGTTATAGCTCAAACAACAGCTTCTAAGCATCTAACATTCACATTCTGTATGAAAACAACGTAAAGGCCAACACAACTTCTGGCCAGCACAACCTCTGACCATGCAACCTCTAACCAACTCAACTTCTAATAACACAACTTCTGATAACACAACTTCTGATAACACATCTTCTGACTAATACAACTTTTGACCAATACAACCTCTGGCCAACTCAACTTCTGACCAATACAACTTCTGACAACCTAACTTCTGACTAACCCAAGTTCTGACTAACCCAAGTTGTGACCAATACAACCTCTGATGACACAATCTTCTGACAACATAACTTCTAACCAACACAGCTTCTACCATCAGAACTTCTACTTTCTAATAATTCAACGCAACTGCTAACTAACACAGTTTCTAGCATTAGAACTTCTACTTCTTACTAATCCAATGCAACTTCTAACAACAAAATCTTTACCTCTCACTAAGCCACGCAACTTCTAACAACCTACGTCTAACATCAGAACTTCTAACATCAGAACTTCTACCATCAGAACTACTACTTTTTACCAATCTTACTATTTTAATTCTTAGCCTGATATCAACCTAATTAGGAACAGTACGATTAACTCTATCCCTAATTAATTCATCATTCTAATATAGTAGCGCCTGATATCAATTTTCCAAATTCTGTGTTCTTTCTGCAACATTCTGCGTTTCTTCTTCCCTGCTTCTCACTACGGATTCATACATAAAGCCCTAAAACTTAACATAATCATGACAATTCATCACCTATAATTACCTTCGAATTCTACATCAATTAAACAACATCATGATACCAACATTCATCTAAAATTCATCAATTCTCATCATACAACAAATCATGTATTTTTAATTTAAGAACAAGATAACAATCATCTCTAACCCCACATACCAATTACCATAAACCCAATTATAGAGTCATAACCCCACCCTTACCTTGGATGGAAGGTCGCTCTACAATTTCCGGTTGAATTCTCGTTCTTGCCGTTTTCCACTTTCTCTAGCAGCTTGCGCGTTCTTTCTCAATCCTTATTCCTCTATTGCTTCTTTCTTTTCTATTTTATTCCAACAACAATACAATAACCCTATTATTCTATTAACTCCTTATTAGGCTTAAAACCAATACACCCCCTTATTACTTCTATTCTCTCAAAATAAGCCCACATCAAAAAATATTACCCTTCTAATATTATTTCACCGCATAATATTATATCTCTAATAGTATTTCTCCACTTAATAAAATAAATCCAATTAATTAAAACACACCTTCACAAATATTCCAAAAATAATTTAATTAAATAACTAATTAAATTACGGGCGTTACAACTCTCCCCCACTTAGAATATTTTCATCCTCGAAAATTTACCTCAATCAAACAATTCAGGATAGGAGTCTCGCATCTTGCTTTCCAACTCCCAAGTCATGCTCTCACCAATAGCTCCTAGCCAAACCACTTTAACCAAGGCAATCTCCTTGCCCCTCAGTGTCTTCATTTCACGATCCATGATCCATACAAGCATCGTCTCCACCGTAAGATTATCCCGTACTTGCACATCGTCCATATGAATCACATGAGATGGATCTAAAATATACTTCCGAAGTTATGACACATGAAACATATCATGAAAATTCGAAAGGTTAGGCGGTAAAGCCACTCTATAGGCAACATTCCCCACTCTCTCCAAAATCTAATACGGTCCAACAAAACGAGAAGTGAGCTTCTTAGACTTCAATGCTCGCCCAACACCAGTCACAAGTGTAACTCTTAAAAACACATGATCACCAGCTTGAAATTCTAAATCCTTTCTTCGCTTGTCATGATAACTCTTCTGTCTACTTTGTGAAGCTTTCATCTTTTCTCGAATCAACTTCACCTTCTCAGTAGTCTCACGAACAAGTTTAGGTCCAAGTACTACACTTTCTCCAGATTCGTGCCAACATAACGGAGTTCTACATCTTCGACCATACAACGCTTCAAAAGGTGCCATCCCAATACTAGAATGGTAACTATTATTATAAGTGAACTCTATCAACGGAAGATAAGTATCCCACGAACCTCCCTGCTCAAGAACACATGCCCTCAGCAAATCTTCCAACGATTAAATTGCCCGTTCAATCTGACCATCTGTCTGAGGATGATACGCTGAACTCAACCTCAACTTAGAACCCAACGCTTCTTGCAAACTCTTCCAAAAATCAGAAGTAAATCTTGGATCTCTATCTAACACAGTTCACAAAGGAACACCATGCAGCTTCACAATCACACTAATATAAATCTCAGCCAACTTCGGCACTGGAAAACTGATGTTAATAGGAATAAAATGAGCTGACTTCGTAAGCCTATCAACAATCACCCAAATTGAATCATGTCCTCTTAAAGTATTAGGCAAACCCGTCACAAAATCCATTGAAATGCTATCCCATTTCCATTCTAGAACTTCCAACAGTTGCATCAATCCTGCAGGCTTCTGATGTTCAACTTTTGACTTCTGAAAAGTCAAACATGCATACACAAAACGAGCCACATCACTCTTCATCCTAGGCCATAAAAACAAACCTTTCAAACCTTGATACATCTTTGTAGCTCCTGGATGAATGCTCAACTTGCTTCTATGACTCTCTTCAAGTATCACCTTCTTCATCTCAACATCATCAGGAATACAAATCCAGTTATGAAACCTCAACACACCTTGCTCATCTAGCTTAAAATCACTATTCTAAGATTGATCAATCCCAACCATCAAATCTACCAGTTTCACATCCAACTTCTTAGCTTCTCTGATACTGTCTAAAAATTCATTATTAATCTTCAACATACCCAACATAACACTATGCGGAGTAACCTCGCAAGCTAAGCTCATATCTCTAAACTGCTCAATCAATTCCAACTCTTTAATCATCATTGCTGACATATGTAAAGTCTTTCGACTTAATGCATCAACTACCACATTCGTTTTTCCTGGATGATAATTCAAACTGAAATCATAATCCTTTAACAATTCCAACCATCTTTGTTGCCTCATATTCAACCCCTTCTGATCAAATAAATACTTCAAGCTCTTATGGTCACTAAACACTTCAAATCTAGAACCATAAAGATAATGCCTCCAAATCTTCAACACAAAAACAACCGCAACAAGCTCTAAATCATGCGTAGGATAGTTCTTCTCATGAGTCCTCAACTGCCTTAACGCATAAGCAACCACCTTACCATTCTGCATAAGCACACCTCCTAAACCCATTTTAGAAGCATCATAGTACACCACAAAAGGCTCTCCTGGATTAGGCAACGTCAAAATCAGAGTCGACGTCAACCTCTTCTTCAATTTTGTAAAACTTTCTTTGCACTGAACATCCCATACAAAAGCTCTACCTTTACAAGTCAACTTAGTCAACAGAAGTGACAACTTAGAAAACCCTTCGATAAACCTTCTATAATAACCAGCTAATCCCAAGAAGCTTCTAATCTCAGTAGCTGACTGTTGGCTGGAGATTTTGATAATATTATTAGAAGCCAAGTAAGTTGAACGTTTCGATCGAAATGAAACAAAGCGTCATGTTTCGAAGTAGCAGAAGCAGTGTTTCGAATAAGCATATCAAAGCTTGGAGCTTCGAGTGGAAATTATGGGAACATATCTAAAGAAGTCTCGAAATAACAACAAGGCTGTGTCTGAGAAGTGCGTTCGAAGCGGAGAAGTACCAAAATATTTGAAATTCAAATGAAAGCGGGACATTCGAAGTTTGAAATTTATGTGCTGGAGCATTTGGAGACACGTGGAAACAAGAGAGAGGCATTGTTCTACATGTTCTGAACGTGGCATAATCTTATAGCAAGACCGTTATGGTCGAAGTAGTATAAATAGAAGTCTTAGTATTAGGATTTCGTGTGTCATATCTATTGTACTAAATACTCAGTAAACATTCAAATTACCACATGGCTAGGGAAACGAATGCAAGAGCAATGTACGTATGATAGCACCACATGTTTATGATTTAATGAAAACCTTTTATCATTTCCGGTACTTTCCTTTATCTTCCTGCCAAATACCATTTACAAGTTTTCTCATTTAAAGTCTTTTATTCGAAATCTTTTCATTAAAGCCTTACATTTTAATGCTTTCTTTACATTTCAAACACTTTACATTTCAGAAAACTGTCATACTTTTCATGCCTTTATCTTCAAGTTTTATCCTTCGAACGCCTATTTTTACTTAAAGTCATTTTATAGATTTCTTGCATTAAACGCTTTCTTCATATTTCGAATCTTTTACGTTCCAGAGCATCTTTTACATTAACTGTTTTTATAATTCGAAGCCGTTTACTTGCTTTTTATGCAATTTTACATGTCTTTACAATTAACATTTATTCATGCAAGTTAGTTTCGCGCACATATATTTTGATTACACCTTTAGATTTGTAAGAGAGAAATCGAAATAAGTCAAACACCTACACAACACTCAAATACCAACCATGAATATCTGTTCGATCATGAGAGTTACCCTAATGACCAATGAGTCCTAGGATCAATCTAGTCGATCCTGCGAGTTACCAGAGAAATTGAATAACAGTCAGTAAGTTTATTCGATAGTTTGGAAGACTAGCGGTTGTTTACCAGAAATCACTGGAAACAAATTGGCACACCCGGTGGGACCAATAATTGGACATTAGAAATAAAGATTGTTGAGACATAACCATTATAAAAACGTTGGAACCTAAGAAGTTTGCTGTTTTATGAACCTAAGAAGTGGTAAAATAACCAACAACAACCAAACCTTATCCAGAAGAAAACGTTTGAACAAGATGTCTAATTCTGACAATCAACAAGGGGAACAAAATGCCCCACATACAACAGGCACTAATGTGTCCACTTCGATGGGAACATCTAATGTGATCCCTTCGAATGCACAGTCTGTTGCATCCTCAACCAGTAATATAGCCACCAATGGAGTAAGTGGCATATCAACTAATAGTTCGATCTTAGGAAATACTGGAACCGTTGGTTATCCTGGGGGATTTGTTCCACCATCAGGGACACAATCCCATTTCGCCACTCCACTAACTAGACCACCCGGTTTCGATGGTAATAGAACCAGAAATTCCTCTTATGGAATGCCAACTTCCTTTATGGCAGGTCTACACAATTCCACATCGAATTCATCACCACAATTAGGGTCTGGGTCTGGGGCGAATCAGTTTATGACAAATAACCAAGGGTCAGTGGGTTATAGCACAATGCCTATTTTAACCACAGAAAACCAATTGGCTTTTAGGCAATTGATGGATGACAGTAACCATAATATGATAGGGGTGTTAGCACAAACTATGCAGGAAATATTTGCCCCAATAGTACAAAATATGACTGTGACAAACAGGGAAAACACTGACAACATGAGTTGAATAGCAGATTTCTTTGCTCCCCCAGAAAGGCGTAGGCAGAATCAGGCGGGATTTCGAGCAAACATGCCTGTTATGGAACAAGTTGCTAACGACCCAATTTATAGACCACCTAGAGAAGAAGTTAACTTGGGGTCAGGGCACCAAGGTTAGAAGCCCCAATAATCCCAGGCCCACAAAGGGAAATTATGGAACCAGGGGCAAGGGTCGAAAGGCTAGAAGCCCCAGAGTTTCGAGAAGAACAACCTAAGGGGGTTGTCATGGTTGGTCGAAATCAAGATGCTGATGTTGTCGTTCATAGAATTCGAAACGATAACATCTTGGCAGAAAACAATCTAACCACCATGATAGAGAGAGTCATGGCCCAAAATAGCCTCAACATAGGAATGAGAAGGCCAAATTATGCTTCTCCTATATTAGATTTCATAATGCATACTGATTTACCAAGGGGATATAAAGTCCTTAAATTTACAAAGTTCGCTGGGGATACCAATGAGTCAACAGTCGAACACATAGCCAGATATCTAACCGAAGCGGAAGATATAGCCAATAATGAAGATCTCAGGATCAAATATTTCCCAAGTTCCTTGACTAAAAACGCCTTCACATGGTTTACCACTTTGCCTCCTGGGTCCATTGACACTTGGGCTCTTTTGGAGAGATTATTCCATGAACAATTTTACATGGGACAGTCGAAAATAAGCTTGAAGGAATTAGCCAGTGTCAAGAGAAAGTTCACCGAACCCATAGATGATTATCTGAATAGATTTAGGCTGTTGAAATCTAGATGTTACACAGTAGTGCCTGAACATGAGTTAGTCGAAATGGCTGCTGGTGGTTTGGATTACTCTATTCGAAAGAAACTAGACACTCAATATTTGAGGGACATGGCTCAGTTAGCCGATAGGGTTCGACAGGTCGAAAGGCTAAAGGCCGAAAAGGCCAGAGTCTTTAAGAATAGCAAGAAAGAAAGGATCTCCTATGTTGGAACTGAGGAAGCAGAAGAATATCCTGAATTCGAATTCGAAGAGGTCGAAATCGACCTCGCTGAATTAAAACAGGCTCCACCTTACTCCTGCAAATTATTGGTTCCCACAAAAGGGAAAGAGATTGTTGAAAATGAGAAAAGTGACAAATTCCCAAAGAAGGTTTATACCTTCGATGTCACTAAATGTGACGAGATTTTTGATTTACTTGTCAAAGATGGCCAACTCATTGTGCCATCAAATGTCAAAATACCTCCTTTAGATCAGAGAAAGAAGAGAGGATTTTGCAAATATCATAGTTTCCTAGGCCACAAAACCTCACAATGTTTTCTTTTCAGGGACCTAATTCAAAATGCAATCAAAGATGGCAGACTAAAGTTTGCTGATAAGGCAAAGATGAAAGTGGATGAAGATCCCTTGGACGTCGCAGACACCAACTACTCCGAGCCTGCATGCATTGGAGAGATTAACATGGTGGAAGCTGACCAAAGCGATGCCCCAACAGGAGAGAAAGGTACTGAAACTGAAAGCTGGGTGATGGTCGAAGTCGATAAAGAGGTCACTGAAGACATCCAGAAGATACCAGAGACTTCGATTGAAGCAGCACCTATAGCTGTTGCAAAAGAAACCCAGGCTACTGAAGGCCATGAAAATCAAAACCAAGAACTAACACAGGTCACTGAAGGCTTGAGGCTGGAATTGGAGAAAGTCCAAATCACGGAGCCAACTTCCCCTCAGAAGGAAATATGGGACACTCTAGGGGAACCCAGTGGAAAATTTGACTATTTGGTCAAATATTCTGCCCCAGAGAGTTCGAAGGTTCACATTGAGGATATAAAGCGCACAGGATAGGGAGATGATGAAGCTAAGGGGGAAGATGTTGAAATAAATATGGTGGATATGGAGAGGCCTCGCTCTGAGATGGAGGAGGTAGAAAAATACTTAGAAAAAGAGAAGTATAAAATGGAGGATAATCACGCTGGAGATGCTAGTCTCAAGGATTACCTCATGACATGCCACAAAGGAGATACAGGCATGATATTGTTCCCTAGGTGCAGCATCCTCTGCAATCAGAGAATCGCTGCGAATTTCGAGAGGGTACAGAGGACTCGAACTGGCAACAATTGGCGCCAGGATAACCAGCTGTTCAGGTGTTATCCTAAGGCTAGAGAAAGTTTGCTGGAATTTGTGTTTCGCTGCTACAAAGGGGCAACCAAGTGCTTGATTTGCCCAAGGTGTTCTGCCGTATATGATCAAAGCATGGCCAGAGCTTTCGAAATGATTCCCTTCGCCCCTTGCTGGAACCATCAAGAAACTGTCCAGATGGGCCCACGTTTCGACAGCAGACACAAACAACGAAGGCCTGATAGCCCTCACCCCAAGGCTGCTCGAAGAGTGACTTTCAAACTCCCTGCTGAAGTGCCAACCAACAGATGGTTGCAAGTCAGAAATGACAAAGGCAAAGACAGATGGAGAAACACCGAATGAAATGCACGCCATGCTATGACATACAGAAGGCAATTCAACATAGCAAAAAGGGAGGAGGTAAGATTAGAAAACTACAAAGGAAGGAACCCCATGTCAAGAACCCAGTGGCGCAGGCAACAAAGGATTCGAAAGGCTGAGAGGGAAGCTGTGGCAAACAAAGGGGTCACTTCAACAAAGAACCAAGGTGAATCTAGCACCAACAAACCAAAAAATCAAACTGAAGACAAACCTCCAGTTAATAGGAGGCTTTTCTCTGAAGTACAACGGGATGAACCAAAGGAATACACTCCAGGCCCAGAAGAGGACGAAGATATGATAACAGATAACTTCGAATCGGAGGGGGAGTCTTCATTCAACCTAAACTGTAACGTGGTATCTGTGCTTCCCTGTGAATTTGGGCAGGAAACCGAAATTGATGAATATGAGGAAGAAGATACCACATATTTGATGAAGCATAGGCCTGTGTGCTACTATGTGATGGACAATGGGGCTGTCGAGGAGCAAAATGCGTTCTTCGAACGTCCAGAACCTGCTATGAAGAACCATCTTAAGCCACTATTTATTCGGGCAAAAGTTGGTGCCCATGGTGTGAACAAGGTTCTAGTGGATGGGGGTGCTGCAGTCAATTTGATACCCCACTTCATGCTGAAAAGATTAGAGATCCGCGAAGGAGACATCAAGCCCCATAATATGGTTTTGTCCAATTATGAGGGAAAAGTGGGCAAAACACTGGGAGTGGTCCAGTTGGAATTGACAATAGGCTCAAGCTGTAGGCCCACCATGTTTATGGTGATCGAAGCCAAGGCCAACTATAACTTATTGCTGGGAAGGGAGTGGATCCATGGCGTGGGGGCAGTTCCTTCGTCAATGCATCAGCGACTAATTCTGTGGAGAGATGATGGAATCGTGGAAAACATCGAAGCAGACCAGAGTTACTTTATGTCAACAATCAATTTAGTTGACAAGAGGGATTATGATAAAAATCTGGCAAGGATTGCTCCGTGTGTTCCAAATGATGAGATTAACGAAACCAGAAACGCCCACTACTACATGACCCTTCGCCATGATGGCCTTTACTGGGATAGAACAATAATCAGTGAAGAAGAGGGAGTCGAAAGCACTATACAAAAACGGCCAGCAGGCTGGGACTTCGACAACCTTATCCATGACTGAGTCCACCTTTTTCGAAAGGATTTCGGCCTATATGGCTGAGAACGAATCAAAAGCGGCCTTAGAGGCTGAAATAAATAAATTAACTGTAAAGATGAACGAAGTAAGTGTGGATGGCTCGAAATGCTCACCCTTCAAAGAATTTGAGATGGATCAAAGGTTGGATGCCATCTACAATAAAGAACCCTTAGGCTTCGAAAGGGACCCCATAAACTCAGGTGCCAAAATGTTGGCACAAGATCCACTCGAAGAAGTCAACTTAGGGGATGAAAAAATGAAAAGAATAACCTACATAAGTGCAAAACTTAGCCCAGGCCTCAAGAAAGAAGTAATCGAAGTCCTCAAGGAAAACAAAGATTGCTTCGCATGGGATTATGACGAGATGCCTGGTTTAAAGAGGGAGTTGGTCGAACACAGACTGCCAATCAAAGATGGCAAGAAGCCCATCAAACAAACTCCCAGAAGATTCGCACCAGCGGTTCTCACAAAGATTAAAGCTGAGATCGAAAGGTTGCTGCGTTGCAAATTCATCAGAACAACAAGGTACGTCGAATGGTTAGCAAATATAGTACCTGTTATTAAGAAAAATGGTTCTTTAAGAATTTGCATAGATTTTAGGGATTTAAACACTGCAACCCCTAAAGATGAATACTCCATGCCTGTGGCAGAAATGCTAGTAGACTCTGCTGCAGGGTTCGAATACTTGAGTATGTTAGATGGATACTCTGGGTATAATCAGATTTTCATTGCTGAAGAAGATGTTGCAAAGACAGCATTTCGTTGCCCAGGAGCCTTAGGCACCTACGAATGGGTGGTGATGCCTTTTGGTTTAAAGAACGCTGGGGCAACTTATCAAAGGGCAATGAATTCAATTTTTCATGATTTCATTGAAACCTTCATGCAGGTGTATATTGATGACATAGTCATCAAATCTATATCTGCAGAAACACATTTGCATCATTTAAGCCAATCATTCGAGCGAATGAGAAAACATGGCTTAAAGATGAATCCCCTTAAATGTGTTTTTTTTTTGTGCAGGCTGGAGATTTTCTTGGTTTTGTGGTTCACAAGAAAGGGATTGAAATCAACCAGAACAAAACTAAAGCCATAATGGAGACGAAAGCACCTACGTCAAAAAGGGAGTTGCAATCTCTGCTAGGGAAAATTAACTTCCTCAGAAGATTCATTTCGAACCTGAGTGGAAGAACCCAAGCTTTCTCTCTGTTACTTCGTCTAAAGCAAGGCCAAGCCTTCGAATGGAACGAAGCCCACCAGGAGGCATTTGACAGGATAAAAAGATACCTCTCTCAGCCTCCTATTTTGTCTCCACCTTCATGGGGGAAGCCCATGAGATTGTACATATCTGCCTCTGAAGTTAGTATAGGTAGTATGTTAGCACAAGAAGATAGCAATGGTATCGAAAGAGCCATATACTATTTAAGTAGAGTACTAAATGATGCAGAGACCAAATATAGAAATTTAGAAAAGCTATGTCTCTGTCTGTATTTCTCTTGTATGAAACTCAAGTATTATATAAAGCCTGTTGATGTTTATGTTTCATCTCATTTCGATGTCATTAAACATATGCTTTCAAAACCAATAATGCATAGCAGAGTTGGTAAATGGGCTTTAGCCTTAACAGAATATTCTTTGACTTTCATGCCTTTAAAAGCTGTGAAAGGTCAAGTGATTTCTGACTTCATTGTGGACCATTCTTTGGTTGAGCAGACTGTCATGAGTTACGTCGAAATACAACCATGGAAATTGTACTTTGATGGTTCAACCCACAGGAATGGAAGTGGCGTTGGAGTCCTTCTAATTTCTCCTGAAGGAATTCTAACAAAATTCAAGTATAAATTAGATGGTCCTCGTTGCTCGAACAACGAAGCTGAGTATAAAGCGCTAATTGTTGGACTTGAAGCTTTGTTGGAATTGGGGGCAACTAGAGTCGAAATTAAAGGAGACTCAGAATTAGTGGTCAAACAAATTACAAAGGAATATAAGTGCATAAAGGAAAACTTGATGATATACTTCGTCATAGTCAATAGGCTACTAAGGAAATTTGAATACATGGATATTCAACACATACCAAGAATAGAGAACCAAGAAGCAAATGACTTAGCACAGTTGGCTTCGGGTTATAAAGTTTCTACCAGGAACTTTAAGGATTTAGTTGAGTTAAGGGGTAGAGTTATGGCTACTAGATTCACACCATCGGATCTGGAAAGTATGAAATTGGGATATGCTGAGAAATAGGGATTCGAAATATTAGCCATAAATACTTTGTCAGATGCAGATTGGCGAAGTCCACTGATGAGTTATTTAGCAGACCCAACTCTGAACGTGGATAGAAAGACAAAATACAGAGCATTGTCATATCTCCTCATGGGGAACGAATTGTTTAAAAAGACCCAAGAGGGCGTATTATTGAAATGCCTAGGAGAAAGTGAGGCATACTTAGCATTGTCAGAAGTCCACAATGGGGCATGTGGGGCACATCAAGCAGGCCATAAAATGAAATGGTTGTTATTTCGATACGGCTTGTATTGGCCTAGCATGCTCAAAGATTGCATAGACTTTGCTAAAGGATGTGAGGAATGTCAGAAACATGCAGGGATTCAACATGCCCCTGCAAGTGAGTTGCATTCGATCATCAAACCATGGCCATTTAGAGGATGGGCATTGGATTTGATAGGAGAAATAAATCCTGCTTCGTCCAAAGGACAAAAATATATCTTGGTAGGAATAGATTATTTTACCAAGTGGATCGAAGCTATACCACTAATAGTTGCTGATCAAGAGGCTATTATTGAGTTTATACAGAAGCACATTATCTATAGATTCGGATTGCCAGAGAGCATAACCACAGACCAAGGCTCTGTGTTTACTGGTAGAAAGATGCAAGAATTTGCCCAAGAAATGGGGTTTAGATTGCTAACGTCAACGCCATATTATGCTCAAGCAAACGGTCAAGTCGAAGCAGCCAATAAAGTGATAATAGGATTAATCAAGAAACATATTGGTAAAAAGCCAAGAAACTGGCACAAAACTTTGGACCAAATATTATGGGCCTGTAGAACATCTCCTAAGGAAGCCACTAACACTACGCCTTTCCAACTCACATTTGGTCATGATGCAGTGCTGCCAGTAGAAATTCATCTACAATCAGTTCGAATTCAGAGACAAAACGAAATCCCAGCTGCATTATATTGGGAAATGATGATGAATGAATTAGTTGAGTTGGACGAAATTAGATTACATGCATTGGAAATTTTGATGAGACAAAAAGAAAGAGTGGCCAGAACATACAACAAAAGGGTGAAGAAAAAAGTATTCATTATTAATGACTTAGTTTGGAAAGTCATATTGCCAATGGACAAGAAAAATAAAGCATTAGGTAAATGGTCACCTCACTGGGAAGGACCTTTTCGAATATTAAAAGTATTCTCAAACAATGCATATGAAATCGAAGAACTGGTGGATGATAAGCGTATCCTAAAGGTTAATGGGAAATATTTAAAGAAATATAAGCCACGCCTGCAGGAGATTCGAATAGTAACAACGTAACCAAGATATTATAAAAAGGCCAAAATGGCAAGATGAGATGCCAAAATGGCGTTGTTCGAATATTACATATAAGAAACCAAATTGTAGTCAAATAAACACTGAAATTTAGAAATAAGAGTTATTTTTCAATCGGTTGAAAGTGCTTCGAAAAGATTCAAGTCTCTGCTGAGCGAAACGCCTGGCTCCTTCCAAGGTTGCCACTTCTCCTTTAAGTTGTTCTGCAGTTTCCATTTCTGCAAGCCCCTGGTTGAGAAGCTCTTCGAATTGGTTACCAGCAGTATTGGTTTCGAAGGCTATTTGTTGTTCTTTAGCCTCCTTAACCTTCTGTTGAAGTTCCAGAATCTGCCTTTCCCAAAGAAGTATGGACTCAACTCGAGCCTCATAATCAGTTTTCGCTTGCTTTAGATGCATAGCTTGATCCTCAGCTTCTTGAGAGAGTTTCGAAGCTTGTTCATAAGCAGCATCCATTGCAATGCGTTTTTCCTGAACCTTCTTGGCAGCAGATTCATCTTGGAGAAGGTAACCAGTTACGTTGTCCAGCAAAGACTGAAGATCGAACAAGAGAGTACTAACTGGCAAGGAGCAGGTAGCAAGATTGACCTTTGTAAGCAACTCCTTCATAGTATAGCAAGCAGTGCTATCTTGTTTGAGCACTTCAAATATATCCACATTGAGAATTGTTTTCCTGATCTTATTAAGAAGTACAATTCTTTCATCTGTGGGAAGAGGATAGCTGGTCGAACTTGTGCCAGCCCTAGCAAGTGGGATGTCCCTTTGAGCTAGCTTTGCCTTCATGTACCCAATAGGGTCATTTCGTCTCAGGAGTGCAAGCTCCTCGTCAGTCATTCGAGACAAAGAGGTTTGAGGGAGTTCCACACGTAGGGGAGTCACGTCCATTTCAACCTCCATAGGTTTGTTGGTTGTGTCACCATCCCCTTCATTCGTTTCGTGCTCGTGATCTTCTTCATCATCATCCAAGTCCACCACTTTGATGTCTTCCTTTTCACTGCTATTTGCATTGGACTCCGTCCCAGCAGTCGAACCATCATTAGCATCCTCCTCCTCAGACTCTTCGTCTGCAGATTCTTCGTCTCTTTGGCCAGAATCAGCTTTCTCTCCTTCAGTTTGAGTGTCCTTTGGGTCCTCTTGAAGGGTTTCAAGAGGGGACTTTTGAAGAGAAGCTCTTTTCAAATCTTCTGCAGATGTTTGAAGTGGTGTTTCGTTTGTCTCTTTCAGAGGAATGGAGGTGCCTTGATCATCCTGCTGTTCAGAAGTTCCAGCCAGAACCGCCATATTGGACGAACCTTTGTTCTATACAAGGTTGCTGGAATCTCCTTGAGGAGAGGAGTTGAGTGGAGCAGCAGCTTTGGATGGTGAGTTCGAAGTAGTGGAAGCTGGATTCAAGATGTTCTGCAAGGAGCAAAAGAATGTTAAAAACATGCACCAAGGTAATAAGAAATTATTATTTTCAAAGAGATTTAAAGTTCAATTTACCTGTGGACTCTCGGAGGAGAGGTTACTAGCTATGCGTTCCAACATTACGTTGGAGGTCGAAGGTGGAATTTTGGATTTGGGTAAGGGAGAAGCATCCCTGGAATCAAGTCCAGAGACACTAGTTGGAACGGTACTTTTCGAAATATCCTTCTTCTGCTTCTTCTTTGAAGCAGTTGGCAAGTTTCCTCCAGCCTTGGGGTCTTCCCCAGTGGTGTTTGATTTTTGCTTCTTGGGAGTAGTAGGAGGAAGTTTGTTGGTCTGAAAAGATTTAAACAAAGAGTTAGATGCAAACCATAAAACATTAGTGAATTCGAAACATCAAGGCTAAGTGATTACCGTTGGAGTTGGAACATTGGTTGTTGTTGGTATTGTTGTTGCAGCAATGGTTGTTGTTTCAGATGGAGTCACTTTGTCAGTAGTTTCGATAGAGGTTTGAGAGGAGCTCCCTTCTTTCGACTTCGAAGCGGATGTCTTTATCCTGATGGCTGAAAATCGAAACAATTAAAGCAAAGGTTAAAGATATGGAAAATGAAAAACGTTTGGGATTTTCCCAAGCATTCGCACCTGTGCCTTGATCAGATTTAATTGACATGGCAGAAAGGTCGTATCGAAGGTGTCCTGGGAAATCGTGGAGCCAGTGTCGAGCCCATGTCACAGTCTCATATGGCTTTGGTTTCCTTTGAAGATGTTTGAACATCTCATTGCAAGTGAACCACCAAGGATATGGGGGAAACCAAGCTAGAGCCAGTTCTGAGGTAGGTAATCTAGGAAATTTAGGTGGATGCATTTCGAATGCCAACCTATACCTATCCTCAGGTGACAACCCTGAAGGAAGTTTTAACTTAGAAACTTTTTGTTTGAATTTTTCCTTCAAGGTCTCAGCCGCTTGATGCACAGTGGATTCCAAGCGCGTGGAGTCATAAGTAGTTTCAAAATAATTTTGAAAAGCTTTAATCTCTTTGGCATGAGTAAACATACCTTTCTTGGCTGGTACCTGCACATCGAAGGCATCAATTAGTTTCTGTTTAATTGTAAGAGTATCATACATATAAGTTTGATAAAACTTGGTCCACCATTCCAGAAATCCCTTGGCTGTAAGATGGGTAGGTTCGAAGGTTATTAGCTCAAACTGGGCAAAGCCTTGGTATTTTTCTTGCTGGAATTTGGCTTCCCGTGCCTTGAAAGTTCGCCCAGAGGTAATGGCACTCTCAGTGTGAAATAAGGGTTCAGGAATTAGTTGGCATAAGCCAAACCGTCTCGAAACAAAATTTGGCTGGTAAGCAAAAAGAAAAATCTGATTCTTGGCAGGAGTTATTCTTGAAGAAATGAGTCTAGGTAGCAAAAAAGCTCTCCATACATCCTGAATCTCCTTGCTCTTGACAGCTTCTGAGAGAGCCATGGTGAACCAGGAAGGTCCATGAGCCCTCGAAGCAAAAGGCGCCATGGTCTCTTCGAACTTATGCCTTTTGGAGAATATCATGATGTACTTCGAGAATAGGACTTTGAAGTCGTCTTTGTCGTCATTTGGAGTTAATCTTCGCAGCCTAGTGCCTTCGACTATTCTATCAGTTATCTCAGGGTCTTGTTCATCAATGGTGTTGGCAGTTGACAAGGAGGGTTCGAACATGGCATTTAGCCATAGCTGAAGTAACCAAAAAGGGCCAGCCAACAGGATATTCTTGGAGGTATGAGATTTTAGGCTCGAAACAGCTGACCTTAGGCTTTCATAAAGGTCAACTAAGAGCAGTTCACTTAAGCATACTCTTCGATTTTCATGCAAATCCCTAGCTAGAGGAATAAACCTACTGGCTACCTGTAGGGATCTACTGCAGAAGACGTATCTTGACAGCCATAGGGTAAGGAAAGCAATGTGTTCTACATCAGACACACTGTCTCCTTCAGCATGGTAATGACTGATAAACTTGGAAAAACTTGCTAGTTTGACTTCGAAGTCGATTATACTTGAATGTTCTTCGTTGTCAGGGATATATGTTTCTCCTACTGGTGATAGCCCAGTGATGGCCGCTATGTCGAAGAAGGTATGGGTGATCATTCCACCAGGGAGATGGAAAGTATTATAGGTACTGTCCCAGAAATAGAGGGACGCAAATAACAGAGGGTGGTTGTAAGTGAAACCAGGCTTCGACAGCTTAATCAAGTTGTAGATACCTAATTCTTCCCATTGCTGGGATTTCTTAGCTTCTACCTTCTTGAACCAGTTCTGATAAGCAGTGTCGGAGGTGGGGCAAGATAGAAACGGTTTAAAATTACTTTTTACATAGTCTAATACAAAAGGGTCCTTAGGAGGAACAGTTGGATTTTCTATGGTGTTTGGGCCAGAAGATTCTATTGCCTTAGGGGCATCCATTTTGTTAAACAAGGGTTTGAAACTATAGCAAACTGGGAAAATTGTCCTGGTATCTTTTAATATTTCAAAAACCGTAAGAGGGCCCATTAAAGCTAACCTCTTACCAGCAGCGGTGGTAGGAATGAGTACCTGTGATGCATAAAGTATTTCTTTTTCCTTTGAGATCATCTGGGGAGCAAGAACGGATTGACCTTGGTGAGTGATAACCTTACTTTCCATTGTAGTTCCTGCAGTTTTTCCTTTCTTCTTGGAAACCTTTTTGAGTTGGGATGAAGTAGAAGAAGACATTTTTGAAGAATGTTGAAAGCTTAGGGTTTTTTTTTTGGCGAGAGAAGAAGGATAAAAGATTCAGAATGTGGAAAGAAAAGAAAAAGACTAAGTTAATGATGTTTTATAATGTGGAAGTTTAAGCATCCACTGAATAAGGGTGTGATACGTGGAAATCATGGGTTGGTTTGATGAAGAGGTGGCGTAAAGTTAACATGGGTAATAGGCGTGATTAAAGCTAATCATTGTTTGTAACTGCACCATACTGTGAAGTGGCTCCAGGCGGTTAAGGAATCCAAAAAGTGTTATGATTGACGTGACTGGAGTCAAATGCATTAAATGTTACGATGATTCGAAGGTCGCATCAAAATCTTGTATGGATGTTTAAAATAAGTATTTCTCAAAGAAATCGAAATACATATTTTAAAGGGGCATTTTGTTGGCTGAAGATTTTGATAATATTATTAGAAGCCAAGTAAGTTGAACGTTTCGATCGAAATGAAACAAAGCGTCATGTTTCGAAGTAGCAGAAGCAGTGTTTCGAATAAGCATATCAAAGCTTGGAGCTTCGAGTGGCAATTATGGGAACATATCTAAAGAAGTCTCGAAATAACAACAAGGCTGTGTCTGAGAAGTGCGTTTGAAGCGGAGAAGTACCAAAACATTTGAAATTCAAATGAAAGCGGGACATTCGAAGTTTGAAATTTATGTGCTAGAGCATTTGGAGACACGTGGAAACAAGAGAGAGGCATTGTTCTGCATGTTCTGAACGTGGCATAATCTTATAGCAAGACCGTTATGGTCGAAGTAGTATAAATAGAAGTCTTAGTATTAGGATTTCGTGTGTCATATCTATTGTACTAAATACTCAGTAAACATTCAAATTACCACATGGCTAGGGAAACGAATGCAAGAGCAATGTACGTATGATAGCACCACATGTTTATGATTTAATGAAAACCTTTTATCATTTCCAGTACTTTCCTTTATCTTCCTGCCAAATACCATTTACAAGTTTTCTCATTTAAAGTCTTTTATTCGAAATCTTTTCATTAAAGCCTTACATTTTAATGCTTTCTTTACATTTCAAACACTTTACATTTCAGAAAACTGTCATACTTTTCATGCCTTTATCTTCAAGTTTTATCCTTCGAACGCCTATTTTTACTTAAAGTCATTTTATAGATTTCTTGCATTAAACGCTTTCTTCATATTTCGAATCTTTTACGTTCCAGAGCATCTTTTACATTAACTGTTTTTATAATTCGAAGCCGTTTACTTGCTTTTTATGCAATTTTACATGTCTTTACAATTAACATTTATTCATGCAAGTTAGTTTCACGCACATATATTTTGATTACACCTTTAGATCTGTAAGAGAGAAATCGAAATAAGTCAAACACCTACACAACACTCAAATACCAACCATGAATATCTGTTCGATCATGAGAGTTACCCTAATGACCAATGAGTCCTAGGATCAATCTAGTCGATCCTGCGAGTTACCAGAGAAATTGAATAACAGTCAGTAAGTTTATTCGATAGTTTGGAAGACTAGCGGTTGTTTACCAGAAATCACTAGAAACACTGACTTTGGAGTTTCCCATTGCAACACAACATCAACCTTCGATAGATCTACAGCAATGCCACTACCTGAAATCACATGACCAAGAAAACTAACCTCTTTCAACCAAAATTCACACTTGGACAACTTTGCATACAACTTCTTCTCTTTCAAAATCTGCAATACTACTCTTAAGTGTTCTGCATGCTCTTCTTCTGACTTAGAGTAAATCAAAATATCATCAATGAACACCACTACGAACCGATCCAAATAAGTATGAAAGATACGATTCATATATTCCATGAATACTCCTGGTGCGTTAGTAACACCGAAAGGCATCCCCGAATACTCGTAATGTCCATAACGCGTTCTGAAAGCCGTCTTCTGAATATCTTCATCCTTCACTTTAATCTGATGGTAACCCGATCTCAAGTCAATCTTACTAAACACACGAGCATCCACCAACTGGTCCATCAAGTCATCTATTCTTGGAAGCGGATACTTGTTCTTAATCGTCACTTTATTCAATTGTCTATAATCAACACAAAGCCTCATACTCCCATCTTTCTTCTTTACTAACAGTATTGGAGCACCCCACGGTGATACACTTGGTCTTACAAACTTCTTCTCAAGTAACTCTTCCAATTGCTTCTTCAACTCTGAAAACTCAGATGCAGACATCCTGTATGGTGCCATAGACACGGGTCTGGTACTAGGTACAAGATCAATAGAAAATTCAACTTCCCTCTCTGGCGGTACATCAGGAATCTCGTCAGGGAAAACTTCAGAAAATTCACACACCACCTGCAATTCCTCAATTATAGCTTGAGTCTCTACAGATAGCGACGCTATCAACGAGAACATCTGCGCTTCCTCTTGCATCAACTTCCTCAACTGTTTAGCAGACAACAAACCATCTTCCTCTTCTTCAGGAGTAGAAAACTTCACAGACTTGTCATAACAGTTAATATGAACACAATTATGCTCTAACCAGTTCATACCCAAAATTACATCCAAACCTCTTAACAACAAACAAACCAAATCAACAACAAAGTCTCTGTCGAAGATCGACAAGGGACACTTAATACACACCAAATAAGTAGTCACCGACCCATTGGTTGGAGTATCGACGACTATTTCTCCATTCATAGAAGATAACATAAGACCCAATCTTTCAACACAATCAGCAGCAATAAAATAATGCGTAGCACCAGTATCAATAATAGTAATTAAAGGAGTATTATTAATGAAACATGTACCTCTAATAAGTCTGTCCTCAACAGCTGTCTGATCCTAAACCAAAACAAACACGTTACCACTTGACTGAGCCCTATTCAGTTTCAGAAACTGACTACCAATGTGCCCTTCTTCTCTACAGTTGAAACAAATCACATTCTCGTGTTCACACTAAGATACAACATGTCCGTTCTTACCACAACGGAAACACCCCTTCACTTCAGCACTACATACATTACTCTTGTGCCCAGGTTTCCCACACTTAAAGAAAATCACACCAGCAGGAGCATCTCCCCTACTAGTCCTCTGACTCTGAACAACTTTCTGTTTACCTTTACTAGCTGGGGCATCATAAGGCTTACCACAATTCTGTTGGTGCTTACCCCTCTTCTCACTGATAATCTTGTAATGAGCATTATTATCCTCTTCATAAATCCTGCAGCTATCAACCAAATCAGTAAAGACACGGATTTTCTGGTATCCAACTGCCTTCTTAATCTTTGGGCGCAACCTGTTCTCAAACTTAATACACTTTAAAAGCTCAGCATCTGCCTCAACGTAATGCGGATAAAACTTGGCCAACTCAACAAACTTGGCAGCATACTCAACAACATACATACTTCCTTGCTTCAGCTCAAGGAACTCAATTTACTTCTTACCACGGACATCTTCAGGAAAATACTTTCTCAGGAATTCCCTACGGAACACGGCCCAAGTGACGTTCTCACCTGCAGCTTCTAACTTCTGGCAAGTCTCTAGCCACCAGTCATCAGCCTCGACTGCTAGCATATGAGTACCATAACGAACCTTCTACGCTGGAGTACATCCCATCACACGAAAGATTCTCTCAATCTCTTTCAACCACTCCAATACTCCGTCAGGATCATACTTTCCCTTGAACATAGGTGGATTCTCTCTCTGGAAAGTTTCCAAGCTATGAGATCCAGCATTCCCGTCAGCATTTAGCTGATTTTCCATCGCATGAGCCATTTCTTCTAAAGCAGCAGCAAGTGCAACATCATTCCTTCCAGCCATCTCAACTTCTCACTACAACATAAACAACAGTTAGAACTCAAAATAACAATACTCGATTGTTAGACAACTACGACTCGACGACAAGGTCAGACCAACCTTTTACTCTGATACCAACTTTGTAACACCCCAATTCTACCCAAGCAATTACATAAAATAAATCAGAGTTATAAAATTTCAATCATACAACCGAATCGGGACGTCACAAATTCTTCTATCAAAATTCATTGCATTCATCATGGATATATAACACTTTTTAAAACATTGGATGAACCATCAACATATATACACATTCATCAACATCAAAATACACTTCTTTATGAAATCATATAATGCGACTCAATACTATGAAAATGCATGTGGTACCATTGGAGCAGAACTCCCATATCAAAAAATTTCCAATTAATAGAGGCATCAACAAGGCATAGCCTTCATCTCAAAATTTGCTAATACAAGCCATCTCAACGAGCATAAGCTCCATCTAAAAAATGCAATGTATGTGTGATACAGTGGGAGAACTGACTATGGTTTTGCGTTTGTTTTCGCAAATGTTTCGGTTGAGCAAGAGTCGCCACCAACTTTTTATTTTATCCTAAGGAAAGGTTTAAAAAGCACAGCAAAAACCTTTGAGAGATTTTCTTGGGTTCGGGGAGTAGATTATATAAAGGGAAGGTATTATCACCCTTTCTATCCATGGTTATCCATGGGCTCTTAGGTACTTGCTTAGATCAACTTGCCTTGGTTTTCAATTGTTTGAAATGGTGCTTTGTGTGTGGCTTTGAAAAGGTTTTGAAAAAGATGCCTTGTTTAGGCTACCCTTGTAACAATTCTTTACTCGAATGTTTTACAATAGGTGTTGGTCTTTTTGAAAAGATGTTTCAAGGTTTTTTGAAAGTTTGTTTTGAAAGTGTTTGTGAAGTATGGTTTGAAAAAATAGGCAAGTGTTTTCGCTTTGCAAGTTGACAAGTACTTAAGAGCTATCTACCCTAAAGTTCTCAAAGATTTTTGTTATGTTTTAACCCTTTTAACAATTTTGTTCCACCATTGCATTTGGTGGACAATCTTGTGTTAGGATGTGAAAGGGACGGGCGCGGGTCATCGTTTAGACCATAATTGCAACGGTGCCAAGTGTCTTTGGGCAATTTTCCTTTAAGGGACTTGATCATTTTTTAGGCAACTTTCGAAAGCGTCATCGAGGGACTATGATCATTTGATTTATGTTTGTTTTTGCCCAAAGAGACCTAACATACAATATGGCCCATTTATTGAAGGCAACAAGTGGAATACCCTAGGGGTGCAAGTGTGATTAGTGTTGTCCATTTTCATGCTTTGATTATCTTGAAATTAGGTCAAACTATTTTGTTGTTTTTATTTGCATACAAACCCTAATTCTATCATGGTATATTTAGAAAGCGTTAAAGTGCGAAAAATAAAGTTCTAAACTATTACAACACAATATGGGAAGGGGGTACAAATGTTCAAATGGGGGGTATTTGACAAGGAATTTAAACCTAGCTATTACATCAATTTGGAATTATTTACAAGATAATTGATTGCACAAATTAAATGGAAATAAAATAAATATGCAAGATGTAAAAAGGGTTTTTATATGTATGGAAAAAAGGTATTTTTTATGTCAAATAAACAAAATAATAAAAAAAAGTATTATTTTTGGAGCTTTTTTATGTTTAGGGCAAAACCCTAGTTTTATTAAGTAAATATATTAATTATTTAATATATACAAATATTTAATAATTATGTACAAAATAAAATAAAAATGAAGTATATTTATAAAAAAGTATTTTTTGAGGTCAAATATTTAATAAAAGAAAAATATATGTATTTTTGCCCTATATATATATATATATATATATATATATATATATATATATATATATATATATATATATATATATATATATATATATATATATATATATATATATATATATATATATATATATATATATATATATATATATATATATATATATATATATATATATATATATATATATATATATATTTGTATTATTTTCTAAATATGTATTATATATACAAAAATAATAATATTTAATATTTATAAAAAGTATATTTTATATAAAATATTTTAAGAAGATAAAACAAAATAAAAATGAAAATAAAATGTGTTTACATTATTTTTTAGTATTTTAAGTAAAAAGTGTTCATTTATTTATTTATGTACAAATATCAATATAAACAAATAAATGCCTAAAAAATTCAAAAATGGTTTAAAAAATTATTTTTATATTTTTAATATCATGAGGAAAAATAAATAAGTCAGGAATAAAAAACAAAAGTCAAAAAATCATAAAAATAAACCAAATGGGCCTAGGGGGTGTCAAAGTAAAAATAGTGTGTGAAAAGAAATACAAAAACAGGCCCAACCCACCAAGTCCTTCTTCAACCTCCAGCCAGAAATTGTTCAAAAAACGCGCGCCTGTACACTGATTCAAACATCTGGATTCCTTGACTTTTTGCACAAACTTACAACACCAAAAATGTTAAGCATTGAATCACGATTCTGAATATGTAAAGAACTCCTCCTAACTCTCAGAAATGAGAGAGAATTTTATCATTCCCAAATCTTAACCTAACTTTTTATCAATATTCAGACCTTAAATTCTCACAGCATACGCAAAATAAATGAAAAGTAAAGGTATGTACAGTTTCAGGGGCATGAGTAGAACACTTCTTATTCACAAACTTAGAGCTAATGATGCCTACATTAAGAGATAGAAGTTCAAGAATATACCTGTTCAGTTGAAGTTGTATCTGATGATGGAGGTACTTTCAGAGCAAGGTGATGATTGGTACAGCTTCCTTGATGTCCAGGGATGCTATTCCAAGCTTTACTTTATCTTGAAACCTTTTGAATCGAGCTATGGAACTTCAGCTGCAAAACAAGAAAATGAAAATGGTGGTGTGGCCTGAGAGTGTTACAGGTCGTGTCTGGGGTTTGGATTAGCTTCAAGGGATGTTGTGGGATGTATTTGAGGTGGTTTTAGCAAGAGTGCATGGAAGGTTTGAACTGGGGAACTCAAACTGCAGCAGATGCTCTGTTTGGGCAGTTTGAGGGTGATTCTGGGAATGGGGAGATATTGGAGATGTTAGGGTCTTGTTTCAGCTTAGGATGGATCTTTAGAATATGCTTGACAAGTTTGCTTAAGGCCTGGTTAGCTGATATGAGAGTTGGTTTACAAAATGCAAGCTTTCTTACCCTTTAAGCAACAAATGTCCAAGTTGGTTTTTAGACAGGTAGAGGCCCCCCTAATGTGCTGCAAACCTTGGCATTGATCAGTGTAATTAGTTCCTAAACTTGTGCCAAGGGGATTTGAACTGTACTTCTTGGATTTGCATTTTGACATAAAGCTTACTTTTGCAAAAATGGTTAAAGTGCTTTATCTATTTTGGGATTAAACCATTATGCAATGCTTGAACACATAGAATAAGGTCTTGGAACAAAGAGTTTGCATTAAATTTATGAGTGTTGGATGGTTTAGAGGCCTGTAATCAAGGAAAGCATGCTGATTTGAAAAATTTGCACAAGTTATGAACATGTACATGGCCATGAATCAAAGTGACTTTTTTCCAACTTGCCAAATTCGATTCTCCCTAACCATGAGGTTGTTTGATGAGTTCTTGGACATTTTGGAAAGCTTGGAATGTGTACTATAATCCATCCTTGAAATGCAAATTGAAATTCCAAGTGGAAGTATGTGGAAAATGGTCTTGAAGTTAGGTAAAAACCTTGCCTAAAATAGGTCAAATTTTCTCTAAGTTAAGAATGGTTTGGTACCCTTGTTCCAAAAATTGTAACTTGAGATACAAGCTTCTTTTGGGAAAACTTTGTGAATCAAAGTTGTAGATTATGCAATAGGCTACAACTTTCATGTTTTGACTTTTTCTTGAATCCAAATGAATCTTGGTGAGAAAGTGGGGAAAAGTTAGGAAAAAATTAGGGTTTTTCATAACTTAGAAAAATTCTAAGTTATGAAAAATCTTCATTTCAAACCCTAATTTGCATTTCTTGATTTCTTGATGAACAAGTTTCATGATTTGGCATGTTTTAATGAAAAATGAATCTTGACACTTGATTTTGACAAAAAAGTCAAAGTTTGACTTTTCAGTATACAGTCAAAATTGATCAATTGACTGGGAAATTCAACTGTCAATCTTGTGCATTTGGGATCTTTTGAACTTGTTGAGCATGTCAAGACAATTCCATGGGGTCCTTGAGTCCATATGTGAGCTTGGTTTGCCATTGGCTAGGTCAAACAGTCAAAAATTGCCTTTGTGCAGTCAAAACCCTAAAAATGACCATTTTGCCCTTTTGGTGATTTGATCAAATTTCTTGTGGAATTGTGATCCAAACTTGATCAAATGGTTCATATGAGTTCATAATGTTGATGTGGGTCAATTTTCATGGGATTTGACTGTCAATTGGCCACAGTTGACTTTTTCCCCAATGCAGCTGATTTCTAGGTCAACTGTCCAATTGACTGGGCAAAACCTGGTATCAAGACTTGAAACTTGATGTGGATAAACTTGAGAGTCCAATATGAAGCATGAAAGTCATCTTAGGCATTTTTGGTCAAAATATCTTTGTGCAAACACAAACCCTAATTTGGGTCAACAGTGTAAGGAGAAGTCTTGAGCAGATGAAACCCTAACTGGATCTTGATCTCCAAGGGCTTTGTGATGAGAATTGTTGAGAAAATGGGAGGGCAAATTTTGGGGTACAACAGTATGCGACACAATCATGAATGTAATAACAACACCCAAGTTAACAACATCTAAAATCATCTCAAAACATCTCTAAAACATCTCAAAATAACAACATCTCAAATCATCTCAAAAACATCTCAAAAACATCTCAAAAGCATCTTAAAATAACACCATCTCAAAATTCATCTCAACGTCTCGTCATCAACATCTCATGTTATCATAATAATTCATCAAACATCAATCATTTATTATAAATAATCAACACACCATCACAACTAACTTCTCACTAACAACTCAGCGGTACATTAAGTCAGTTGTACATTAAGTCCACAGTAAGTCACTACTGCTATTCTGTAACTCAAACGTCATCACCGTCACTATCCTACTGTTATAGCTCAAACAACAGCTTCTAAGCATCTAACATTCATATTCTGTACGAAAACAACGTAAAGGACAACACAACTTCTGTCCAGAACAAACCTCTAACCACGCAACCTCTAACCAACTCAACTTCTAATAACACAACTTCTGACAACACAACTTCTGATAACACATCTTCTGACTAATACAACTTCTGACCAATACAACCTCTGGCCAACTTAACTTTTGACCAACCCAACTTCTGACAACCCAACTTCTGACTAACCCAAGTTCTGACTAACCCAAGTTCTGACCAATACAACCTCTGATGACACAATCTTCTGACAACATAACTTCTAACCAACACAGCTTCTACCATCAGAACTTCTACTTTCTAATAATTTAACGCAACTGCTAACTAACACAGTTTCTAGCATCAGAAATTCTACTTATTACTAATCCAACGCAACTTCTAACAACAGAATCTCTACCTCTCACTAAGCCATGCAACTTCTAACAACCTACGTCTAACATCAGAACTTCTAACATCAGAACTTCTACCATCAGAACTGCTACTTTTTACCAATATTACTATTTTAATTCTTAGCCTGATATCAACCTAATTAGGAATAGTACGATTAACTCTATCCCTAATTAATTCATCATTCTAATACAGTAGCGCCTGATATCAATTTGCCAAATTCTGCGCTCTTTTTGTAACATTCTGCGTTTCTTCTTCCCTGCTTCTCACTACGGACTCATACATAAAGCCCTAAAACTTAACATAATCATGACAATTCATCACCTATAATTACCTTCGAATTCTACATCAATTAAACAACATCATGACACCAATATTCATCTAAAATTCATCAATTCTCATCATATAACAAATCATGTATTTTTAATTCAAGAACAAGACAATAATCATCTCTAACCCCACATACCAATTACCATAAACCCAATTATAGAGTCAGAACCCCACCCTTACCTTGGATTGAAGGTCGCTCTACAATTTCCGATTGAATTCTCGTTCTTGTCGTTTTCCACTTTCTCTAGCAGCTTGCACGTTCTTTCTCAATCCTTATTCCTCTACTGCTTCTTTCTTTGCTATTCTATTCCAACAACAATACAATAACCCTATTATTCTATTAACTCCTTATTGGGATTAAAACCAATACACCCCCTTATTACTTCTATTATATCAAAATAATCCCACATCAAATAATATTACCCTTCTAATATTATTTCACCGCATAATATTATATCTCTAATATTATTTCTCCACTTAATAAAATAAATCCAATTAATTAAAACACACCTTCACAAATATTCCATAAATAATTTAATTAAATAATTAATTATATTACGGGAGTTACAATTTTAATGCCTCATAGACTTTCATGGACCAATTTGGACCCTCAGGATTGCTCATGTCAAGTTTCAAGTTTTGGATCACATTTTTGCCCAGACAATTGATCAGTTGACCTAAAATCAGCTATATTGGGGAAAAAGTCAATTGTGGTCAATTTATAGTAAAACTTTATAATTTTTGGTCCGTATCAACATTATGAACTCATATATGTCATTTGATCAAGTTTGGATCTCAATTCCTCAAGAAATTTGATCAGATCATCAAAAGGGCAAAATGGTCAAAATTAGGGTTTTGACTGAGAAGATGCAATTTCTAATTTTTGACCTAGAAAATGTTTGATTGGTATAAGTTATGATCTTAAGGTGTCAAATACTTTATTTTGACCCAATGGCATGGCTCAAAACATTCCTCAAGTTCAATTGATTGACAGTTGAATTTTAGTCAACTGATGGAAAGTCAATTGTACACTAAAAAGTCAAACTTTGACTTTTTGGTCAAAATCAAGTGTCAAAGACAACAATTTATCAAAACCTGTCAAAATATGAAACTTGTTCATCAAGAAATCAAAAAAATCAAGATTTCATTTTGAAAAGTCAAAATTTCTAAACTTAGAAATTTTTCTAAGTGTTGAAAATTTCATATTTTTTCATAACTTTGAGCAACATTTTCACCATGATGCAAGATGATTCAAAGGAAACTTCCAACATGAAAGTTGTAGATCTCAATGAGATATAAAAAATTTTAGAACACAACTTCTCCTTGAAATGCATGGATTTCAAGTTATGATTTTATGAATACATGTTCATGAAACTTGGAAACTAAGTGAAATTTTGCCCTAGTTTTGGCAGGATTTTGACCTAACTTCATAGCAATTTTTCATATAGTTCCAAGATGAATTTTCAAAAATGTCCAACATAGAGGTTGTATAGGATGTTACAAAATTTCCAAAATGTCCAAGAACTCATTAATATCATGCTTGAACAAGGAGAATCAAAGGCAAGAAGTTAGGATTTTCAAACTTGAATTACAAGCCATTTTGTGAAGAACACATGAACCAAATCCATGCTAGGCTGCATAATCTTTGCTTTGAAGGCCTAAAACTTGTTTGGAACTCCATAATTAAATGTTTACACAGCTGTTAGAGCTTAGATCCAAGCATTTGAGCCATTATCCAAGTTGCATTTCCATCAATGGCATAAAGTAACATTGACATTCTAATAAAGAGGCTTTAATCACAAAGTTAACTTGTCTTGAGCTTTACATTTGTTCTTTCTGCACAAGCATCCTCTACACAATAAGATAAGCATGTTTAAAGTGCCTAACCACTCTAAATAGCTTTGTAATTGTGCATTGGAACCACACTTCTCAAGCTTTCTTCAAAATCAAGCAAAAAACCATAACATGTGAATTTGTACTTCTGATCAGAAAAAGCTCTAAAAACCTTGTCCTATACATTGAGACACTATTATGCAACCTAACACACGATCTTGAACACCCTAAAACACTCCCAAACTCCCTCTATCCAGAAATTGCTTCAAAACACCATTGTTGTGCAAGTTCTGACTTTACACATCAAACTCACATCTCCCTCGTGCGTTCTTTGGCCTTTTAGTTTCTAAAGCTTCCTTACATCAAATACAAACCATCCCATACCCTGTTATACGACTGTAACATCAACTTCATCAACTTCCATAGCCAAAAACTGAGCATTGATGTTGGACTTCTCTAGACCATTCTAGCCACTCTCAACTCAAGCTAAGCATTGCATTAACTTCCTAGAGACTCAAGGAAGCTAACCTGATCATTGCAGCACCTTGAATCAAGCTCAAACTCATTTCACGATTTCCAGTTTTGAGCCAGGCGCTGGGCCTCCCCCATTGGGCCTTTGTCCTTTTTGCTAACTTCTCACCCCCTGTTTACTACTGTATACTGGCCCAATCCCTTTATTTTTTCATTTTTTTCATTTTCTTTTTCTTATTTAATTTTTTATTTTCAGTTTTATTATTTGTATTATTATTATTATTATTATTATCATTATTATTTTTATTAATAAAAAATCCAAAAATATTATTATTATTATTATTTTCATACTTATTATTCTATTTATTAAAAAAAACAAAAAGAACAAAAACATTTTTTAACAAATTAATTTAGTTCTTTTTCCATAAATTTTTAGACTTAGGTTTAATTATTATATTATTTTATTTTCTTAATTAAAATTAATTTAGAACTTAGGTTTATTTTAATTGATTAACTTTCATTTTATTTTTATTAAGATAAAACCTTTTCATAAAAAACCCTAAAAATCACTTTTTAATTTAATTTCTTTCTTAATTAGGTTAAGTTTAATTTTGCTTATTTTTAATTAATCATTTTCTTAATTTGGTCAAGGCTAAACCCTTTCATAAAAAAACCAAACAAAAATCATTTCTTTTTTCCATTTGCATTTGTACATTATTTATTCAATTCTTATATATTTATTCAATATGGTTGTAATAGTTAATTAGGTTTAATTTTCTTGCAAATCCTCATTTGTAAAATTTGTATACTCCCTCCCCTAATGATGTAATAACTTAGTATTTTTACTTTCCCCAATTTATCACTTTATATAAATGCTAGTAATTAGGGTTTGTATGGAAATACTAAAATCAACAAGTTAGCAAACCCTAATTCAAGATAAACATGCATGTAAACCAAACACACTTGCACACTTTCACACTTGCACCCTTAGGGAAATTCCACTTTATTTCCTTACCAAAATGGCCATGTTATGCATGTGGGGTATCTTAGCAAAAAGCAATAAAAAATACAAGATCATATTCCCTCGATGACGCTATCAATGTTGCCTTTCAAAATGATCTTAGTCCCTCAAAGAGTATTGCTAAGATATCTCACGACATTGCTATCATGGCTATACGATGACCCACACCCGTCTCTTTATATCCAAATATGAGGCTTCTTACCAAATCAATGGTAAGATAGCAATATCAAAAGAAAGGAAGAAATGAACTAAGACTTTTAAGTAGGTAGATTGTTCCTAGTTGCTTGCTCAATTTCAAATCAAACACTCTTTTCAAAACAAACACCAACACTTTCAAAAACACTTTCAAAAACACTTTCAAAACATTTTCCAAACATGAAATATTTTCAAAAGCTCAACACTTTGTGTGATATGGCGGGACAACTGACTCGGGTAGTTTTGCGTTTGATCGCAATTGTGTGGATAATAAGAGTCGCCAACGACTTTTCTTTTATCCAAAAGGAAAGGTAAAAAAGCACAGGAAAGACCTTTAGAGATTATTTCTCGGGTTCGGGGGGTAGATTATGAAAATGGAAGGTATTAGCACCCTTTTCACCCGTAGTTATATACGGGCTCTTATTTACGCGTAAGATCACTTGCTTTTGTTTGACAATATGCTTGTGGTGCGGGTTTTGAAAGTATTTTGAAAATTTCTTTGTAATGGTTCTCATTTCTATTAGAACGAGTGCAAAGTTTTGTTTCGAAAAATAGTTCAAAGATGTGTTTGAGGAATGTGTTTTTGAAATTGGTTTTAAAAATATGTTTCTACAATGGTTCTCGTCTCTATAAGAACGTATACAAAACGTTTAGTCTTTCAAAAATGTTTTTGAGATGAAAGTGTTGGTGTGAAAATGTTTTTGTCGTGGGCAAGCGAGCAACTAGGAGCGAATCTACCTACTCGAAAGGTCTTAAATGTTCTTTTCTTCCTCCTTTAGATGTTGCTATCTTACCATTGATTTGGTAAGAAGCCCCATCGTTGGATGTGAAGGGACGGGCGCAGGTCAATCGTACAATCATCGAAAGCAACTTATGAGACGCTTTTAGCAATTTTCGTAAGGGACTAGATCGTTTTGTCGAAGGCAACATCGAGGGTCATCGAGGGACTACGATATTTTATCGAAGGGTCTTTGCTAAAGTGTCTCATATTCGAGGGACATGACTGTGTTTTCGAGGCAACGAGCGAGGTTACCCTAGAGGTGTGCGGGTGAAAAGTGTGTTTGATTTAAGTTATTTTGTCTTTGAAATCAGGTTATCTAGCGATTGTTTTTTAATCTTGCCATACACGCCTAATTACTATACAGTATACAGAAAATAGTAAATTGCAGAAATTGAAATTCTACGCTATTACATAGTTTTCGGGAATGGGGATACAAATTTTACAAATGGGGATGAATCAAATGCGATTAAAAAGTTCAAATAGCAAACAATACAACCCAATCGAATTAAAGATAAACAATTAATTTAAACTAAAACAAACTATTAAATAAAATTAATTAGCGGAATAATTAATAATATCAAAATAATGTTTTTTGGTGTTTTGTTGTGATTAAAATTTAAAAATAAAAATAAAATTCTATTCTATTATTTTCTTTGAAATTTTATTTATCATGAAGAAATTAAACAATTTTAAAGAATATTAACTAAACAAAAGAAAGTGTTATTTAACTAAATTATTCACAAAATCTATAACTAAACTAATTAAGAAAACTAAATAATTTTGAAATTGTATTTTATATTTAATTGAATTTTAAATTTAAAACTAAAGATTAATAAAATTAAATCTAAACTAAATAAAGTTACTAAATTAAAATTAAAATCAAAATTCTAAGTTTATTAAAATAAATCTAAACTAAAAATTAAAAATCCTAAAATTTCAAAATTCCACCTAAGTTAGCTTAAAATTCTAAAGTTATTAATTAAACTAAATTAATAAAGATAAAACAAGTGTAGGGAGTGTTGAAGCATAATGGTGGTGATGTTGATAGTAAAACAAATTGGTCTTGTAAATCTAAGGCCCAAACTAATATCAGACAAGTTATTAGCATAAAACAAAAAAAAAACAAACTGGGCCGGACTGGGTTGGGTCCAACCCAGCCCCACTCTAGAACCCAAACGGGTTGTACCAAAACCCTAGCCATTCATTTCCTCAAAAAGAGAACATTCGTTCTCTTCTTCTCCCAGTCTCATAAAAAATCTTCTGTCCCTTTTTTTCAATCGATCTCTCTCAATCGAATCATCATCACCAATTACCACCTCCTTTATCACAACATGTTTCTCTTACTCTATTCTCTCATTGAAACATGCAAAAACAATATTATAACAGACTCTCTATATGAACCCCAAATCCCATCTTGGTTTCGATGATTCTTACAAGATTTATGACTTACATCACTGGAAAATAGAGATTCAGGTAACAAAATAGCAAAATCAATAGGAAATCATACCAATGGAGGTACAGGTAAACCTCTGAGTTCGTTCCCATTATTTGATGCTCCTTATGTTGATTGTCGTTGCTTCGTCTCTTTCTCTCTGTCAATTTCTTTCTTCTTCAGTTTATTATTCACTATTATTGTTATTGTTGCATGGATTATTTGAATGTTGTAGTTGTTGTGTATATGAGCAGAGAGTGTGAATACAAGTGTATGAGGGATGGTGAGTGTTTGAAGGTTGGATGTAGTGAAGTTACATGGTGTGTATGAAGAGATTAAGAGCAAGGTTTCTGTTGTGAGGTTTTTTGGTTTTGTATTGTCTTGGCCTTTGTTGGTTTTTGCTGTTTGCTGGTTTTTATATTTGCTCTTTTTTTGTATATTTGTTGTTGTCTTGGGGTTTTATAATAGCATGAGGATTTTAGTTGGGATGGAAAAATCATATCCTCTATCGAACAAGTTTGGCTACTGTTATATAGGAGAGGTAGTAGGAAAATGGAGGAATTTTTTGATAACTTGGTTAACTGCTCTGTGGCCTTTTTGAGTGCAGGTTGATGTTTTGCCATTTTAGTGCAACTCTTGGAGTGTTTATGATGCAGGATTGTGGACAGGTTTTTAGTATTGGTTTTGCAGGTTAACTTGCAGCAAGGATTTGGACAGATTTTATACTGCTATGGGCAGCATATGGATGCTTTGAGAGCAGGTCTTCTTGTACTGTTTTTGTAGCAGGCCTTTGTAGTAATAGCAGCCTGTTTGTCTTAGCATGACTTTGGATTATTTGTTGGCTAGGTGATATCTTTCTGCCTCTTGAATCAGATTTTGGTTTTGCTCATTTGTGTGCAAGTTTTTGGACTGATATGGCAGGTTTGGACAGGGGCAGCAGGGTTGTATTTGCAGCTAGTTTGTTTTATGATAGCAGCTGGTCTTGTTTTGGCAGGAAAGCTTTGCCTTAGCAGCTGGCTTAGCAATTTTGGGACTATTATTTTTGTACATCTTTTTTGGGCTGTGTTGCTATTGTTTTCCCATTTGGTGTATCTGGTGTATGCCTGCCCTTTTGTATTTTACTGTTGCTATTTGTAGCAGCCTCTGTTAGCTGATTTTTGTTGTTGTTTGCTGCTTGTTATTTGGCAACTTTGCTGTTCTCATTTGTTTGCAGTTTGACCTTGCCTTTGTAATGCTTGCAAATTTCTTTTTTCCCTTTTGTGAACCAAAATCCAGGTTTTGTGATTTGCAAAATAGGAAGAGGTGGATTATGATTAAAACAACAAACCTGTTAATTTATGATTCCAAAATGTAAACCCTAATGATGAGATAAAACTTGTTTTAACCATCAATTCTTGCTTGAATTTTCACGATCCTAGCTAACTTTTTGTTTCCTTGTTTCATGAGCAAATGAGAATTGGGCGATCGAGGTTGAAAGAAGAAGAGGCCATAGCGAGGAGTGGATGAGTTTCTTGAAGATGAAGCAAGAGAAAATTGAAGGAGCACTATTTCTTTTTTTTTTTGTAAACAAAACAATTTTGATTTGTATCTTAAATTGTAATCCATTTTTGTAAATTGCCCATAAAATGTAACTTGAATGATACTTCTTGAGTGAGTTTATTGTTATGGAAATCAATCTTGAATTTTGATGAAATACATAATTCCCTACTTGCATGATTTGAACATGTATCTTGCTTTGTAACTTGAACTTCTAGAAAATCCAATGCCCTTGTAATTTGTATTTCAAATAAAACCATGCGCCTTGTCTTTCAAACTCCAATCAAATTCTTGAACAAAATAAATGCTTAATAATTCAATTCCACTTGGTTTACTCGAACTCAGAACAAAATGGTTATTTAGATGAAAACCTTAAACTTCTGATCATATCCAATTCAAACTTGCATTCAAAATGAAACTCGCACGCCATGCTCGATTAAAGATGGAACTTCATTGCCAAATAAAGAAGCTCTGAGAAAATTCGTCAATCTTTCAACAAACGGTGGTTAAGAACACTTAAAAATCAATTAATGACTTGCGACGATTCGATAATTTTAAAGTCTTCCATACACAATTTTCTTTCGATCATTGGAGATAAACTCGTGTGCGATATCACTTATGACCATATGCAGAAATAATCATATCAAGATCTTGCAATTTGAAGAAATCAAAATTTTTAGGAATCAGACGACTGTTATTCAAAATTAGGTCAAAATTCATGATGCGACTTCTAACGTATTCGAATTTTAGTGATCTTCTACACGTAATTAGCTCTTGATTTGTGAAGAGAAATTGGAGATGACATCAAGGGTAATCATGCGCAATAAGAACCACTCAAAAATATTGAATAATGAAGAAGTTATGATTGTTTAAACGTGTTCTCGCAAAAGGTCAATTTTTGGGTCGATGTAGTCGTTTCAGTCATCTGAACCATTGATTGAGCAAACTTGCAATGCGAGGTTTGAAAACTGGCTTAAAAAAACTTTGAGGAGACATGAAAACCTATGAAGACCAATTGAGACCTTGGAGACTCAATTTTCTTTGAGAGATGCAAAATCCTAATTGCAGATTTACTGCTTAGGAAGAGGATCTGTCTAATCAACTTCTGAGCCAAATTGAGTATTCGAGAAACCCTAGGATAATATCTTATATGAAAAATGGGAGGGAAAATTTTGGGGTACAACAGCTGCCCCTGTTCAATCTTCTTAAACTTGAAAAGTGAGATCGGCATGTTTGTCGTTCGTAGCTTGAAAGTGGAAGATGATTGAACACTAGAGTGCCCAGAAATTTTCACTTGATGATGTGTTGGTTTATTGTGTAGGGAATGGGCTTAAAGATGCCATTTTGAGAAATGATGGAGAGTTGTTGGAGATGGGCTTAAAGATGCCATCCAGAGCTGATTATTTACAAAAAAATTAGACTAAGTCTGAACTTGACATCAACTGGAAAAGAAAATCAGAATAAACCTTTGGTCGATTTAAACCGGAACTAGCCAAAGTCTTGAATGTCGTTTAACTGGAAAGAATCAGAATAAATATTGGAGCAATTTAAACTAAACCAATAGAGGTCTTGGATTAACTTTGACTAGAAAGCATCAGAATAAATCTTGATGCAATTTATCTGAACCAGAGAAAATTATCTGTTGGGAAAGACTCAGAATAAAACGTTGAGAGATTTATCTGAACCAGCAAGGGTCTAGAGAAGAATCTGAGCTAATTGTTGAGATATCTGAATCAGCAAGAATCTGGATAGTAAGATTATGAGAACCTGGGTAGTAGGGTTACTTTGAAATAAAGCCTGGGTAGTAAGGCTTATGAGAAGGAACCTGGGTAAGGTTGCTTCGAGATGAAAGCCTGGATAGTAGGGCTATGAGAAGGAACCTGGGTCGTATGGTTACTTTGAAATGAAAGCCTAGATAGTAGAGCTATGAGATGGAACCTATGTCGTAGGGTTACTTCGAAATGAAAGCCTGGATAATAGGGCTATGAGAAGGAACCTAGGTCGTAGGGTTACTTCAAATAGAAGCCTGGATAGTAGGGCTATGAGAAGTAACATGGGTCGTAGGGTTACTTCGAAATGAAAGCCTGGATAGTAGGGCTATGAGAAGGAACCTGGGTCATAGGGTTACTTAGAAATAAAAGCCTGGATAGTAGGGCTTTGAGAAGGAACCTGGGTCGTAGGGTTACTTCGAAATAAAAGCCTGGATAGTAGGGCTATGAGAAGGAACCTGGCTCGTAGGGTTATGAGAACCTGGGTAGTAGGGTTACATCGAAATAAAGCCTGGGTAGTAGGGTTTATGAGAAGGAACCTATGTAAGGTTGCTTCAAGATGAAAGCCTGGATAGTAGAGCTATAAGAAAGAACCTGGGTCGTAGGGTTACTTCGAAATGAAAGCCTGGGTAGTAGGGCTATGAGAAGGAACCTGGGTAGTAGGGTTACTTCATGATGAATTCGTGTGAAACTTTATTTGGAAATGTATGAGAAGGGACCCGTGTAAGATTTTTCAAGATAAACCCGTGTGAAGATGTATATAAGAGAAATTCGTGTAAGATTGCATTGTGACAAACCCATGTAAAGCTGCATTTGGTCGCGCAAATGATTACTCTGTTTAGTTTTAGGAGCTAATCTTGGACCTGAGTCTGGGAAAATAAATCCATGACTGCTGCTGAAGAGTATTGGAAATAGCATTCCTGACTGTTGTAGAAAACCATGGTTCTTCTACTTCCGCTAGGGAGAGATTCTGCTTGAGAATAATTCTGTGGGGAAGAATCAGGATAAACCGTTGAGAGATTTAAATTGAACCGACAGAGGTCTAAAGGAAATATTTTTTATGTAGATGGTCAACCAGTCCTTTCTCGGGAATTGATCTGTAATTGATTTGTCCACAAATAGTTATCGTGTAAGAAATTTGATGATAATTTTCGGTTGATTGATTTTTCCTGAAAAGGTGAAGAGTTAGTTGTATGTGATGCCATGATGTATGAAATGCATGTCATGATATTGCACTATATGCATTTGTGTTGTCAATGCCATGACGTATGAATGCAATGTATGAACATATTAATTGTTCTGCTGCAATGTTGCTGGACTAAGGGAAAATAAATCCCTGAGTACTGTTGGGAATGAGGAGTGTAAGTCTTCATATTTGTTGAAGTTGAAGCATGGATGGATGAGTTTCCATTATAATAGAAATAAAATCTATTGGGGGAGGGAAATGCCGCGCATTGCTTGTGGATTTTGAGAAATCCTGTTGGGGAATCCTGAGAAGCTGAGCGACTTTCACCGGGGAATCTCTAGAGCGGTAACTGGAATTTTTGCTCCGTCGGGGATGTGAGAGCACCTGATACCATTAGGCTGTGTTGTACCCCAAAATTTGCCCTCCCATATTCTTCAAAGTTTTGACAAGCATCATCTCAATTTGCTCAAGTCTACTCAAGGGTTGCACAGTTCAAACACCCTCCTAAGCCAGTCAAATTAGGGTTTGGTTCCTGCAAGGAAGTTGAGGTTTTCAAGGGCTCAATCAAGTCACATATGCCTATACACATTTTCAAGCATCTACATGCCAAGTTTCAAGGCTCACAAGGTCAAGTTGCACAGTCAAAAACCCTAATTGCTTCACAATCAACTGTAGAGGTAAAATGGTCATTTGGCAGTCAAAAGTCAAAATTTTTGGTCAACATCTTATTTTGAAGCCACAATCATCATTTGATCAAGTCTTGATCATGATTCCACAAGAATGGCTCAGAAATCATCAAGATGTCAAAAGTTTCTATTTTGGGACAGTTGAAAAGTCAACTGTAACTTGACCAAGGCATAACTTTTTCATGGTTCATCAGAAAAATCCCATCCAATGCTCATTTTGAAGGGGATGACATTTCCTACAACTCATATTCACATTCCAAATCTAAGAAATTCTCTCACAAAAAGTTATCAATTTCAACATTATAGGTCATTTTCAAAAGTCAACAAAAAGGCATTTTAAGTCAAAGACCATAACTTGAGATTGGTAAATCAAAATGACATGGGACCAAAGGCATTGGTTAGAGGACTTCAAGACCTTAACAAAATGTCCAAGAACATGTCCATGTGATCAAAATTGAGCAAGATATGCATTGGAGAAGTTGGGAAATTTTTGTGAAATGGCAAAAGTCAACTATCCTTGAAACTTCAATTTTTGACAAAAGGGCCCACTTTTTTCCACTTGATTCAGCCTTGTCATGCCACGCATGTGTCCCATGATCAATTTCAAGATTAAACATTAATTTTTCTATTTTTATTTAATTTTATTTGATTTAATTCATTTTAAATCCATAAAATTCAAATAAAATAAAAAAATTTAATTAAATAACATCTTTTGATTTGAATGACTTTTATGTGTCATGAACAACCTACCAATTTCGTGCCAGGGCCATTTTAAGCATAAAAATTCAAAATTTGAACAAACTTGGAATGATCTTTAATGGTGGTTATGAAGAATCCAAAAACTTAATTGCAAGGGATCATTAGCTCATAATGTGACCTATTCTCATTCATTACTACATATGCAAGTGTGGCAAGCCTCATTCATAACCTAGAACATTACACAAACGGCCAAAGCAAAATCCAAAAAGTGTCAAAAAAAAGTGTGAGATCAAAAGGAGTATTGCAAGCATTTTCAGGCCAAAAGGAGAACGTGACTCTCTTCTTTGCCATCCCCTGAAGCTAAAGCAACCCTTGCCACGTCCTAAGATCCATCATACTGCGCTGTAAGTTCTTCCCAGGTCCCCCAAAATTCCATATCATTTTGTCTTATGTGTTTGTGTGCAGGATGCCCAGTGCGTTTCACCACGCACCCCAGACATCCAGGTGCCAAGTGTCTCAAGGCAGCAATCCAAAGATCAGGAGAGAGGGAACACCATGCTCCTCAGTCAACTATGCCATGGGCAATTCCAAAAGTCAAAGGGCTTGATGCAAATGGGCCACAGAATTTCCAGATTCACCCCTATATCCGACCCAAACCCCCCTTGGTTCACTCTTTTTTCTTTTTTTGTTTTATATTTTCTAATTTAAGGTTATTAACCTTTTTTTTTATTATTATTATTACCACCAAAATTAATTATTTAAACCTTTCACAATAAAATTCAAAAAAACCAAAAAAATGTAAATACTTTATTAATTTCCTTTAGGTAATTATTTTGTAAATAAATACTAATAAATTGAATTAGTTTTAATTAGGCAACTTTAACCTTTTTTTTCTTAATAACTAAAATAAATTTAGAATTAGGTTTTTATTAACTTTTAATTTTAATTCCTTTTATTTTATTTCATTAAAAACATAAAAATACAAAAACATTTTTTCTTTTAATAAATTAATTAATTAGTCATTAATTCTAATTTCATTTAATCACAAAAAAGGACAAAAAAATTCAATTCTTTTCTTAAAAGGGTCAAAACCCTTAGGACGTTCCCGATTAATTTTTACTCGCGCGCATTTATTTATTTTGATTATTTATGTAACTGTCTCCAGATATGTAATAGTTAAATAGGAATTTTACCGCTTTATTTAATTTCTCGTACTTATTTACCAAAACGGGTCTTTGTTTTTTTTGGCGATGTATAGACCCGCGCCTTGTAATGGCGTAGAATTTATCTTTCTGCAATTTATTTTCCGCATTCCTAACTGTTAACAATGCATGAAAGAATGTATGTAAATAAAATCAATCCGTAGCTCACAAATAACATGCAAAGACAATAAACTGAAAAACAACACACAAAGCACATGCCACTCCTAGGGTACGCCTCACTGGTTGCCTCGACGTGGTCATCAAGTATAGGGTGTCTTAGAGGTCGCCCTTCTGTCCAAAAGATCCAGTTGCCTCGAAACGATTGCCTCGGATACAAAGGATCTAGGACATTAGGGTTACTTCTAAGATGTCCTACCATTGCTTCGGTGACCACACTGTCCCGATAATCGAATTGACCCGAACACCTCCAACGATGGTGCTACCTACCTTTCAATGGTGGGATAGCACTATCTAAAGGACTCTTACACAGCCTAATTCCTTAGAGTAGGTAGATACTCATGGGTACTTGCTCTTTCTCAAAACAAACAAAAAAAATACTTTTCACACCTACACTTTCAAAAAGGTTTTCAAACAAAGTTTTCATAACTCTTGAGGACCGATACAAGAGTTACTTAGAAATTTTTCAAACGAAACTTTTTTTCAAAACCCACTCACACTTGAAAAGCAAACAAATTTTGAAAACATAAGAGCAAGTACCTAAGAGCCCATGGATAACCATGGATAGAAAGGGTGCTAACACCTTCCCTATCTATAAATCTACCTCCCGAACCGAGAAACATTCTCAAAGAAGGAATTTTGCTGTGCTTTTGTCCTTTCCATGTTGGAGAACATAAAAGACGGTGGAGACTCTTGCTTACCGCGACATTTCGCGAAACCAGCTTAAAAAACAGTTAGTTCTATTTCCACCGATCACAGAACTGGCGACTCTGCTGGGGACAATAAAAGTGAGGTGTACCTTAGGATTAGATCATACTTATGTTTTCAATTGCTTTGCTTTGATTGCTTTATATTTGTGGGCTTTGCATCGGAGTTTCATAGATCCTAACCCGGATCTGGGGATACCCTTTTAGGTAGCATAAGCTATGAGGGACCTGTCCGGCGTAGACCGACACGGGTGAAGCAGTGGCTACGTTGGTGTGGCACCTTGGTCTGTACCGATATCCCTTGTGTTGCAACGAGGAGAATATGGGTCTTCTGAGTAGTCATTAAGCACCAACCGACCTTAGAACCCTAATTGACTCAACTTGGCCATAGAACAGTAGCAATATGCTACACCCATTGAGGCTAAACTCTCGCGATGGTTCTGGCTGCAAGAAAAGATTGCGACGCTGGAGTTATGACCGATTGAGGGTAGTCAGTGATATTGGGATCCTCTAGGACCCGATTACTTTTGATAGGACAGGTCTTAACCAACGAAACTGAAAGAGGGTAGTACCCAAACCCCATGCTGGCCTAAGCTCTAAGGGCTGTGGTGTGACTTGTGTGCCTTCAAACTTGACTACTTGCATGCTTGTTATTTGACACTTGAGTTTCTCGTAGGTTTTGTTTACAGTCCTTAATCTGGACTCATAACAGGGTTTACCTACATTACTCCAAGCATAGCATAACATCATACCATCATACCATTGCATACATCCTGCATAAGGACTAATCCATTTCAAGGATCTCAAGGGCTTGTGATGTAGGTCATGATGGACCAACTGTCTAGCAAGGGGAAAAGAGGATTTATTTTCCTCTAGCCAAGGTTGATAACTTGAGTCAGGGGCTATGACCCACTCGATATGGTGAGCCTTGACTCTTGAAGGAGGACTCTCAGCAACATGAAGTTCCTTCAATCAAGCTACCCAAATTCAAATTCTAACAAGTTTCTCTGTTTACCCCGCGAGATCCTTGAAAGCATTGCATGCATACATACATATCATTGCATTGCAGGTACCCTTTTGACAGGCCACTTGCCGTATTCGCTGTTTATTTCAGCAATGGCTTCCCAACAAGACAACCAGGATCTTCATGCTCAAGAGACTCGGTTCGGGGAGATCCTCCTAAATCTATCCAAGGGGCAGGAAGAGTTGAGAACACTCCTCATGGGGACTTTGGTCAGGAACAGTCCAGAAGACGATAAAGACGAACGGCTGAAACGTCTGCAAGCTGAGGTAGATACAATGAGAACCCAGATGCTGAGGCAGATGGCTCTCCTTCAAGACTTAGCTCAAAGACAAGAAGAGCTCAGGGTTCTCGTCAACCAACTGCTTCGGGATAACCAACTAGGGCAAACATCTAAGGTTGAAGAGCCAGTCATCATTCAACCACCTTTGGGGCAAAAAGACAAAGGAAAAGCTCCTCAGTTTGCTTCAGGGTCACAAGCCCAGCATCAACCTCACCAGCATCAACAGGGTAATCGGCGTAAGCGAAATACGTCAGGAAGACATTTCTCGGAGACTGGTATACCATCATCACTAATACTGAAATGCTTGTTGGAGGTCAAACTGATTGCTTTAAAAGATCCTCCTAAGAATCTCAACATAACCTCCCTGAAGTACAATCCTGATGAAAGGTGTGCCTACCATTCTGACAGTACTGGACATGACACTGACGACTGTTGGAGCTTGAGGAACAAGATCCAGGACTTGATCAACGGAAGGGTGTTGGAGTTCATGCCGGGTGGCAAAATGAAAATCTTCTGCTGAGAATCTTCCCTCTGAGATGACTAGTGCAAACTAAGAAGCTTTTGTTCATTCGAATGTTCAAGTTGTATTTTTCTTTGATTGTTCAAACATTTGTTCATGTCAAACTCTATTATTTCATTAATGCATTACACGTGTCTGTTTTGAAGTAATTGTGTTCTCTATACTCAAATTTGCTTTTATTTTTTTCTTGATGTTCAACACTCGATTAATAATTCTAAGCCTCTTGAGGGAGGATGACGAAAACGATACCACAATCTACAGTATGCTTTTGAACAGACCTCGCTGATGAGGTACATGCATTGTTTCAAATTCCTAAACACCGGAGTTATAAGGAAGATAATCCCTCGTCAACCCCTTTGAGCCAAAGAAGTAGGAATTTTTCTTTTTGAAAATTAAAACCCTTAATCATAACCTGGGGCAGGGTAGTTCTCTCAGTTGATCCAAGTGCACAACGAATAGCACCAAAGAGGTCCTCACAAAACAAAAGACAGTGATGGTTCTGAATAATCATAAAGACAGGCAGTCATTATCCCTCAAAATAAACGCCCATTAAGTCAAAACCTATGAAGGAGACTTACAAAACTGGGCATCCCGCTGACTGTAATCACAAAAGAAACAGTTCAGGCAAAAAACAGGGATAACGAAATCAAAAAGAAAAGAGGACCTGCAAACCCTCAACAAGGGAATGACTGCCTATTCAAAATAAAATGTCAACATCCGAACCATCATGGGAATATTAGGACAAAGACTCGAACAAGGTCTAACGCACGATCAACTGAGTTTAGGTTTGAAGAACATCACGAAGAGCGGGTGGGTACAAATATAATTTGAGCCTTTATCCTTTGTTTCTTAAACCGTGAACCAGGCCACGTTATAACCCTTAAAAAGTCCTAGCTGAATCATGGGTTAGTTCGAAGGCATACTGTTACGAAAGGTATCCTGACTCCTTAAGGCTTGCTGTAAAATACTGAGTTGACATCACATTTTACAAAATTTTCTTGTTTTACTGAAAATGCATTTTCAAAAATTTTAAGACAGACATAAGCTTTGCATTTTTAATATAACATTGCTTGCATGTGACTATTTGTTTGAACAACATAGAAATTCGCACGACGAATGTCTAATGAACAAAAGCACCTCCAATCAAGGGGCATGGCATGATCATTGTCCATCATCTGGGGCAGTCCAGTCAAGATTCAGAGAATCTCTCAAATGCCTAATAGCCTGGGGCAAATCTCCGCCTGAGTCACCTGGGGCATTGGACATGAGTTCCAGCTACGAATCTTGCCTGATCAAACATCTTCTGGTCGCATGGCAACACAACAACAAGGGCATCTCCCTACATTCTGAGAGCGTGGACATAGTCGAAAAAATACTGCGCATAATCAAAGACCCGCTAGGTTGACACACCTAGGCAAAAATAAGGGCTTCCTGGCGAACCAAAAGGGTTCGGACAAAATAAGGGATGAAATAGAAAAATCTGTACACCCGGCAAGTCGAAAAACTGAAAAGGCGGCTTGGGCAAAAATGGGTATCCCGATGGACTAAAAACCCGAAAGGGCGGTCCAGGCAAAAGTTAGGGATCAAAAGCGTACGACTATGTTCCGTCATCTCGTCACTTGCCTACCAGAAGAAGATTTGTCAACCGGCAGTCATCAAGCGCCTCCACAGGTATCTTCTCCCACAGAAACAGGGGCAATATGAGTTGTCTAAGCGATCTAGTTGCTCTGTCCACCAAGGTACTAAGGTAGGTTCAGCTGAAGAACGTGACCAAGATACCTTCACTCCCCGCGGAGTAAGATAAGATTCAGCAATACTCTCCCCCGAGCAAAGTTGGTCTCCCGTCAGCCCTGACAAGGTACAATATCTCCAGCAAGTCAACAACGCTCTCCCCAAGCAGAGTTAGTATACTATCAGCCTTAAGGAAGTTGGGTATCCCCAGAAAATCTCAATATTCTCCAGCAGTATGCAGATGTTCCTAAGCAAGCATCCCCGGCCGTCTTAATATAAGATTATTCCCCGGCGGAATACCAGACACCCCAGTGGAGCCATTCCTCAGTACAGTTCAAAAGTCTCCCCAGGAGAGTTGAATCAATCTCCCCAGTAGATTCTGGGAGCTCATCCCCAGTAGATTCTGGAAGCTTATCACCGGCAGAGTACGAACGCTTCTCCCCGGCTTTATTCAAAGTTATTCCCCACCAGAACTTATAACTGGGTTATCCTCAGCTAATTACCATGAAAAGATCGTCCTCGGAGAAGCTCTTCCTACCCCCAGCGGAGTTCATCAGAATCCTCAACAAAACATATCAACGAAATCCCCAGTGGAGTTATCATCAAAACCTCAGCAAGTATCTCTTCCCACAGAGTAGATTTCCCTCAGAGTAATATCTTCACCAGGATTATTCCCCAACGGAGTCATCTTCTCCTACCGGTTTGTTCTTGCAATCATCATCCCCAGCGGAAACGAAGAACTCTACTCTTCAACATCAGCCCAGGATTCAACAAACTCCCGACATTCGTCAAGGATTTATTTTCCCAGACGAGAATACATTCATAAACATCACATCTTCATACATTATAGCATGCATACGCATCATACAACACAAATCTCATTTATTTTTGAGAACATCTTAAAATCATGCAGTTCATGCATCATGACATTGCATACGACTAATACTTTGCCTTTTCAGAAAAAAAGTCAATCAAAAGATGATTACCATCTACCTTTACAGTTCCAGATCAACACCGATAACAAGCCAGGAAAATTCGGTGGACGACTGATCGTGGGTTAATATCCGAAACCAAACAGGACAATTATCTACTTGATCATCCTCAGGCAACCCTACACCGGTTCCTTTTCTTTTAGAAGAAGTCTTACACGGGCTCATCAACAGGCAACCCTACACCGGTTCCTTCTCAACCTCATATGTAGTTTTACACGAACTCATCATCAGGCAACCCTACACCGGTTCCTTCTCAATTTTAAGACAAAGTCTTACACAGACTTATCATCAAAGTAAGCCTACACCGGTTCCTTTTCTTTCAGAAGAAGTCTTACACGGACTTATCTCAAGATGACCTTACCTCGGTTCATCAAGAAGTTTTACACGAACTTATCCTGCAGTAACCTTACCCCGGTTCCTCCAGAAGTCTTACACGGACTTATCTCAAGATGACCTTACCCCGGTTCATCAAGAAGTTTTACACGAACTTATCCTGCAGTAACCTTACCCCGGTTCCTCCAGAAGTCTTACACGGACTTATCTCAAGATGACCTTACCCCGGTTCATCCAGAAGTTTTACACGAACTTATCCTGCAGTAACCTTACCCCGGTTCCTCCAGAATTATTACACGGACTTATCTCAAGATGACCTTACCCCGGTTCATCCAGAAGTTTTACACGAACTTATCCTGCAGTAACCTTACCCCGGTTCCTCCAGAAGTCTTACACGGACTTATCTCAAGATGACCTTACTCCGATTCATCCAGAAGTTTTACACGAACTTATCCTGCAGTAACCTTACCCCGGTTCCTCCAGAAGTCTTACACGGACTTATCCCGAAGTAACCTTACCCCGGTTCCTCCAGCAGTTTTACACGGGCTCATCATCAAAGTAACCCCACACAGGTTCCCTTCTCAAACTCCAGACGTAGTTTTACACGGACTCGTCATCAATAAACCCTACACAGGTTTCCTTCTCAGCTCTAGATGCGGTTTTTACACGGACTCGTCATCAAAGTAACCCTACACAGGTTCCTTCTTCATTTCAGATGCAGTCTTATACAAACTCATTATCAGTAAACCCTACACAGGTTTCCTTCCTCCAAAGATGCAGTTTTACACGAGCTCATCATCAGTCAACCCTACACAGGTGTCCTTCTTTCCAAGATGCAGCTTTACACGAGCTCAACATCAGACAACCCTACACATGTTCCCTCTTTCAACTTACAAAAATTACACCTCCAGATGGCATCTATAAGCCCATCCACCTGTCAACAGTCTCCAAATGGCATCTATAAGCCCATTCCCGACAAGGTTCTGTCACACTTCCAGATGGAATCTATAAGCCCATCCTCCTATCCACCATCTCTCCAAATGGAATTTGTAAGCCCATTCCCGACATCACATTGCTGATACTCTGCTATGTGAGTGCAAATTTCTGGGCACTCTAGTGTTCAATCATCTTCCACCTTCGGATCACGAAAGGCACGCAAGCCAATCTACATCCTCAGGTCTAAGAAGATTGAACAGGGGCAACTGTTGTACCCCAAAATTTGCCCTCCCATATTCTTCAAAGTTTTGACAAGCATCATCTCAATTTGCTCAAGTCTACTCAAGGGTTGCACAGTTCAAACACCCTCCTAAGCCAGTCAAATTAGGGTTTGGTTCCTGCAAGGAAGTTGAGGTTTTCAAGGGCTCAATCAAGTCACATATGCCTATACACATTGTCAACCATCTACATGCCAAGTTTCAAGGCTCACAAGGTCAAGTTGCACAGACAAAAACCCTAATTGCTTCACAATCAACTGTAGGGGTAAAATGGTCATTTTGCAGTCAAAAGTCAAAATTTTTGGTCAACATATTATTTTGAAGCCACAATCATCATTTGATCAAGTCTTGATCATGATTCCACAAGAATGGCTCAGAAATCATCAAGATGTCAAAAGTTTCTATTTTGGGACAGTTGAAAAGTCAACTGTAACTTGACCAAGGCATAACTTTTTCATGGTTCATCAAAAAAATCCCATCCAATTCTCATTTTGAAGGGGATGACATTTCCTACAACTCATCTTCACATTCCAAATCCAAGAAATTCTCTCACAAAAAGTTATCAATTTCAACATTATAGGTCATTTTCAAAAGTCAACAAAAAGGCATTTTAAGTCAAAGACCATAACTTGAGATTGGTAAATCAAAATGACATGGGACCAAAGGCATTGGTTAGAGGACTTCAAGACCTTTCCAAAATGTCCAAGAACATGTCCATGTGATCAAAATTTAGTAAGATATGCATTGGAGAAGTTGGGAAATTTTTATGAAATGGCAAAAGTCAACTATCCTTGAAACTTCAATTTTTGACAAAAGGGCCCAGTTTTTTCCACTTGATTCAGTCTTGTCATGCCACCCACGTGTCCCATGATCAATTTCAAGATTAAACATTAATTTTTCTATTTTTATTTAATTTTATTTGATTTAATTCATTTTAAATCCATAAAATTCAAATAAAATCAAAAAATTAATTAAATAACATATTTTGATTTGAATGACTTTTATGTGTCATGAACAACCTACCAATTTCGTGCTAGGGCCATTTTAAGCATAAAAATTCAAAATTTGAACAAACTTGGAATGATCTTTAATGGTGGTTATGAAGAATCCAAAAACTTAATTGCAAGGGATCATTAGCTCATAATGTGACCTATTCTCATTCATTACTACATATGCAAGTGTGGCAAGCCTCATTCATAACCTAGAACATTACACAAACGGCCAGAGCAAAATCCAAAAAGTGTCAAAAAAAGTGTGAGATCAAAAGGAGTATTGCAAGCATTTTCAGGCCAAAAGGAGAACGTGACTCTCTTCTTTGCCATCCCCCGAAGCTAAAGCAACCCTTGCCACGTCCTAAGATCCATCATACCGCGCTGTAAGTTCTTCCCAGGTCCCCCAAAATTCCATATCATTTTTTCTTATGTGTTTGTGTGCAGGATGCCCAGTGCGTTTCACCACGCACCCCAGACATCCAGGTGCCAAGTGTCTCAAGGCAGCAATCCAAAGATCAGGAGAGAGGGAACACCATGCTCCTCAGTCAACTATGCCATGGGCAATTCCAAAAGTCAAAGGGCTTGATGCAAATGGGCCACAAAATTTCCAGATTCACCCCTATATCCGGCCCAAACCCCCCTTGGTTCACTCTTTTTTCTTTTTTTGTTTTATATTTTCTAATTTAAGATTATTAACCTTTTTTTATTATTATTATTATTACCACCAAAATTAATTATTTAACCCTTTCACAATAAAATTCAAAAAAACCAAAAAAATGTAAATACTTTATTAATTTCCTTTAGGTAATTATTTTGTAAATAAATACTAATAAATTGAATTAGTTTTAATTAGGCAACTTTAACCTTTTTTTTCTTAATAACTAAAATAAATTTAGAATTAGGTTTTTATTAACTTTTAATTTTAATTCCTTTTATTTTATTTCATTAAAAACATAAAAATACAAAAACATTTTTTCTTTTAATAAATTAATTAATTAGTCATTAATTCTAATTTCATTTAATCACAAAAAAGGACAAAAAAATTCAATTCTTTTCTTAAAAGGGTCAAAACCCTTAGGACGTTCCCGATTAATTTTTACTCGCGCGCATTTATTTATTTTGATTATTTATGTAACTGTCTCAAGATATGTAATAGTTAAATAGGAATTTTACCGCTTTATTTAATTTCTCGTACTTATTTACCAAAATGAGTCTTTGTTTTTTTTGGTGATGTATAGACCCGCGCCTTGTAATAGCGTAGAATTTATATTTCTGCAATTTATTTTCCGCATTTCTAACTGTTAACAATGCATGAAAGAATGTATGTAAATAAAATCAATCTGTAGCTCACAAATAACATGCAAAGACAATAAACTGAAAAACAACACACAAAGCACATGCCACTCCTAGGGTACGCCTCACTGGTTGCCTCGATGTGGTCATCAAGTATAAGGTGTCTTAGAGGTCGCCCTTCTGTCCAAAAGATCCAGTTGCCTCGAAACGGTTGCCTCAGATACAAAGGATCTAGGACATTAGGGTTACTTCTAAGATGTCCTACCATTGCTTCGGTGACCACACTGTCCCGATAATCGAATTGACCCGAACACCTCCAACGGTGGTGCTACCTACCTCTAAATGGTGGGATAACACTATCTAAAGGACTCTTACACAGCCTAATTCCTTAGAGTAGGTAGATACTCATGGGTACTTGCTCTTTCTCAAAACAAACAAAAAAAATACTTTTCACACCTACACTTTCAAAAAGGTTTTCAAACAAATTTTTCATACACTCTTGAGGACCGATACAAGAGTTACTTAGAAATTTTTCAAACGAAACTTTTTTTCAAAACCCACTCACACTTGAAAAGCAAACAAATTTTGAAAACATAAGAGCAAGTACCTAAGAGCCCGTGGATAACCACGGATAGAAAGGGTGCTAACACCTTCCCTTTCTATAAATCTACCTCCCGAACCGAGAAACATTCTCAAAGAAGGAATTTTGCTGTGCTTTTGTCCTTTCCATGTTGGAGAACATAAAAGACGGCGACGACTCTTGCTTACCGCGACATTTCGCGAAACCAGCTTAAAAAATAGTCAGTTCTATTTCCACCGATCACAGGCTGCATACTGGAGATACATTAGTTATCCTGTAGTAGGATGTCCTTGCTTCCGCTCCTGCTGGAGAAAGTACCTGCGGGGATTGTAGAGCAGTCTGCTGGGGAAGAGGAGTTGTGGCCCCTTGATTTATGATAGTCTAGGAAGAAAGTTCAAGCTGGATAATCTTGCCTTTTGTTGGAGAAATAAACCCTGTCGCCAATCTGCCAGAAGGGCGCTTCGGACAAAAACTCCATAAGGCTTTTAAATCAATTAAGACCAGCCCAGCTGGGGAATGTCAAAATAATTCCAAGATTTGATGGTATTTGAGGAGATATTGAATGAGTATCAAAATGATATCCATATCTGGATCGTATTTGAACCGTATCTGCAAGATAATTGTATCCTCTGTTTGGGAACTAGTGTGATGTATGCGTTTGTTGGGAGAAGATTAAAACTCCTCTATTTGCTAGCGAGTTTGAATATGTCATCGGCTGGAGGATGTCCCATTTTTGTTTAGAGATGCTTCTGCACTTGTCGGGGATAGCCTTGTGACTCTGACGACTTCATCGGGGATCACCTTATGAAGGGTATTTTATGGGGATTTGTCACTGTCTATAGTAGTAAGTTTTATAGTAATGCCAGAAAATGTTTGCTTGGTCACATATGACCCTTTATATGTGAGAGCCGGTTTGCCCCTAGAGTTAATCTGGTGCACCTTGACATTTGAGATTTTGATCACATTTCTGGTAGCCCTGAACTTTCTAGGGATATTTTCTAAGACTGTTGTGGAAGAAACCGAAGACCTGATACTGACACCATCTAGTACTACTGGCACAAACAAACAAATTGGTGGTACCTAAGATCTTTGGTCAAGTCTCAGAATTTTCTAAGAACTGTCACGGGAAGATCCGAAGACATGATACTGACACCATTTGATACTAAAGGTACAGACAAGCAATTTGATGGTACCGGGAGTCTTCATAGTGGATTCTGTTCAAACCCATGATCAACGTAACATTTCCCCTTGAGTGATTCAGATGGAGATTTGCCCCTTGAGTGATTCAACATTTCTTTGAGATATTCTTTGAATCTCGACTTTGACTGCCCCAAATGTGTTGGACAATGGTTATGTCGTGCCCCTTGGTTATGAGAGATTTGTCATGGGAAGCGTCTTTCCATTTGAAGTGATTTTGTTTATTGAGAGAGTTTTCATTTGCTGAATATTCGTCGTGTGAATTTCTCTGTTGTCAAACAATTAGCCATATGCAAACGACGATATTCACAATAATGGAAAATTTATTCTCGTCTTGAAGTTTTGAAAATGCGTTTTAGCAGATAAAAGAGTTTTGCAAGTATGTGAGTTTAAATAAGGATTTAGAGTAAGCCTTACAAGAGTCAGGATACCTTTTGTAACAATATGCTTTCGAACTAACCCATTCTTCAATTAGGACTTTGAAAGGTTATATCATGGTCTAGGTTCATGGTTTAAGAAACAAAGGATAAGGCTCAAAGTGTAATTGTACCCGCCCGTTCTTCGTGATGTTCTTCAGTCCTAAACTCAATTAATTATGCATTTGAACTCCAATTGAGTCTGGAATGACGTTTTAGTGATGGTTCAGACCAGTTAAGTTTGTTGGAAGGCAGTCATTTTTGCTATATTTTCCATGTTGTTGAGGATTTGTAGTGACCTCTTTTTGATTTATTATCCCTGATTTTGCCTGGCTGTTCTTGTTTTTGAGATTATAGTCAGCGGGATGGCCCCGTTTTTCTTAAGTGTCCTTCGTAGGTTTAACTTAGTGGACTTTTATTTTGAGAGGTAATAACTGCCTATGTGATAAGGCACCATCACCGTCTTTTGATTCCAGATGAAAGTTTTTTTGATATCATTCGTTGTATACGGAGTGAAAGTTTGCGACTGAACCTGTATTCGAATTAACTGAGTGACTACCTGCCCCAGGTTTTGATTAAAGGTTTCATTTTGTATGGAAAAGAAAACTCCTTCTTCTTTGGCTCAAAGGGGTTGACTATGCATTATCCTTATTATAACTCCAGTGTATAGGAATTGAAAAAACGCCTGTACATCGTTAGCAAGGTCTGTCCAAAAGTATACTGTATGAGATTAAGACATTCTTTTCATCATCCTCCCTCTAAAGGCTTGCAACTTTTGAAACAAGAGTTGAATATCGTAATGGGAGTAAAAAGCATAGTTTAGATATAATGAAAATGAATGGATTGATTAAAGACAAACATATTTAATGCATTAATGAGAGTAACCAAAGTCTGACATAAAGATATGTGTTTAAGCAAACAAAGAAATTACAACTGAAAATTCGAATAAACAGAAAATTTCCTTGCCCAGATCGTCACTTCATATGGATGCCCTTGAGGGGTGATAGAAGAGCTCCAGTTGATCGTCTTGTGTAAATTCCAACACTCCTTCATCGATTAGGTCTTGAATTCTGTTCTTCAGAGCCCAACAATTGTTTGTATCATGCCCAGGACCATCAGAATGGTATGCACACCTCTCATTGGGACAATAATTAGGAGCAGCAGTATTAAGATTCTGGGGGGGGGGAGGGGGAGATTTTAATGTAATTAGCTTCGCCTTTAACATGTGTTGTAGTACCTGAGCTAGTGACATGCCGATCCTGGTGAATTATCTCTTAGGTGCGAACTCTTTGCGTTGATTCCCCTGTTGTTGTTGTTGGCGTGTGTGATACGGTGGCAGAACCGACTGTTTAATACTGGTTTGCGTTTTGCGTTTTATGTTTGCAAAATGTCGCGGTAAGCAAGAGTCGCCAACGACTTTTATTTTATCCAATCGAAAAGGAAAAAAGTACAGAAAAAATCCTTTTTCGAGATTTTGAGTACGGGGGGGGGGGGGGGGGTAGATTATAGAAAGGGAATGTGTTAACACCCTTTCTATCCATGGTTTTCCATGGGCTCTTAGGTACTTGCTCATTTTTAAATTGCTTGTGTCTGTGTGCTTTGTTTTTGAACATGTTTTACTTCATGATAACCCTTGTATCAGTCCTCAAAGGTGTGACGAAGTTGTTTTGAAAATTTGTTTGAAAAGTGTACGTGTGAAAAGTTTTGATTTGAGCAAGTACCTACAAGCATCTACTTACTCGAAAAAATATCGTTTCTATTCTTGTTTCCTTTAGACAACACTATCCTATTATTAAGGAATAGGTAGCACCGTTGTTGGAGTTTGTAAGGGTTAATTCGAAAGGGACGTACGATCACTAAAGCAACATTAGGATACCTTAGTAATAACCCTAGAGTCTTAAGATCTTTTCGAGGCAACATTTCTGAGGCAACATTCGAACGGGACATTTTGATCTTTTTAGACTGGAGGGCAACCACTAAGATATCATATGCTTAATGATCGTTTACCGAAGGCAGCCGAAGTGAGAGTATACCCTAAGAGTGAATATGTGCGAGTGATTTGTTTCAGTTATTTAATCTTTGCACATTAGGGTTTTCTAACCGTTTTAATTTGTCATGAATTCTTGCCATACAATCCTATTAGCATACATCTAGATAGTTAATTGTTTGCAGAAATTAAAAAAATGCAAGAAAATAAACCTAGCTATTACAAGGCTTCGGGGAGGGGGATTAATTACATAGCCAAACAAATCGGGGATTTAAACAGTAAATAAAAACCCTAAATTAACTATTACAAACCAGTGAGCAATTACAAAAATAATGGCAAAATAAATAACAAGCGCGCAGTGAATTAAATGCGAGGTGATTAAGGTTTTGACCCTTTGACTAATCCTACTTGCGATTGATTAAAGAAAAATGTTTTTTTTTGTCATGTTTTGTTATTTGAGAAAATAATGAATAATTAAATTAGAAAAAGACCCTAATTACTAATTAATTTTAATTAAGAAAAAAAGATTAATTCATTCTAAAAAACCTATTTTTGTGTTTTGGTTTGAAAAAAGAAAATAATTAAATCAAGAACGTAACCCTAATTTTCTAATAGATTTTAATTATAAAAACAAGTTAAAATTTCCCTAAGTTAAATTAAACTAAATTAAATTAAATTTGATAAAAAAACCTAATTCTAATTTTTTTGATTTTGTAAAAAAAGTGATTAATTTTGTTAATTAAAATAATTAAAAGAAAATAGTAAAAGAATTAAAAAAAAGAATAAATAAAAAAAGTGAAGAGATGGGCCTGTGTTGAATAGCATGCTGGGGGGGGGGGGTGCAAACCGGATTTTCTTGGCCCAAATAAGCATTAAGCCTGGTCAGCGCTAGATCTGGCATGGGCGTTGACTTGAGGAGTATGGTGAACCTTCAATGATGGCACATTGGATCTGGCTTACTGATGAATCTGATGGTCAGATCTTTGAGCTGCATGGTGGATACATGGAATGGTAGTGCACCTGATCATATGAAGAAAAATAATATGAAACAAATGTTGGGACCTGGGGATCGAACCCAGGTCCTTATGCTCGCTTCCACTAATCCCTTGCCAGCTGTGCTACGCGTCCTTATTATTCACATCATAGAAACGAAACAATATAAGCTGAAAAAAAATAATATATTCAGAAAATGCGCGAAAATTCAAACGGGCCAGCCATATGCTGCCACACCATCATCTCCTTCACCGGCCTGTCGCTTTAGGTAGAACACTTTTACCTACGGACATTTTGTTGTAACTATAAACCTGTAACATTTAAAAATCTTGTACAAGCAATATAAATGAAAGGTAAGGCTACTAATCAACTCGTCTCATGCTCACGAGCATCATGGTACCAAAATCAAGGCCTGATTTTACTTGTACTGAAAACCCCTATAACAAACACAGAAAACCGAGCCATGGAAAAATCACGTACAAACATAAAAAAATGCAATTAAATGGTATGGTTAGCTTGCAAACGTGATGACAAACATGAATATAACAATCAAAAGTGCTAATGATGCATAAATTGCAATAATCGAATTGCAAAAATGTGTCAAACCGTGGGAGGCGTAGCACGCGTTTCTGGGCGTTTTGAAGCTTGCAAAGGATGTTGTTAGATCCTGAGATGTCTAGAAAGTGATTGGGAACCTCAACACACCTTGAATTGGCCTATGGAAGGAGATTCGTCTCACACTTTCTTGGAAATTTTCAAGTTTTGTTCTGGTTTTTGGAGGCAGGTTGTGCACGAAAATTCTCGTGTTTAGGGTTCCACAAACTTCAGTATATGTATTGAATCCAATTAGGTTAACAATTTTGGATCCAATCTTGAGAATCCATGAATGGAATATTTGATTTTTAAGCCATATGATATATTTCTATTTTCATGCCAATCATGCCTTTCTTGTACCAATTATGCATGATACGATTTGATCATGTAAACTCAGCATATCTTGGTTGCTAAATTGTCAAAATAACAAATCAAATCATATCTTTATTAATTTTCATCATTTATTTGATTTAATCCACTTTTTAATTAATGAAAAATCAAAATAAATTGAAAAATGAAGCACATAATGAGTGAGTGAACATTTGAGTCGTGGACCACATTATAATTGATGTGCAAGCATAAAAAGTTGGGACCATTTTGCAAAAAATGCAAATTTGAGCACATTTGACTTTTGGCAATTTTGCAAAAATGGTCAAATTGGATAATGCATAACTCTCTCAATTTTGATCCTAGAGAGGTGTTCTTGGACTTTTTAGAAAGCTTAGAATGTCCTCTAAGCAACCCTTTTGGTCTTATCTCAATTGAGTCTTCCATGTTCATGTATGAAGCTTTGATCCAAATGGTGTTTTTGTTGACTTTTCAAAACGACCTATAATGTCAAAATTCATATCGTCTTGTGAGTGCATATTCTAAACTTTGGAGATGAAGATGAATTGTATGGAATTGCATCATCTTCAAAATGAGATTTGGATGGGTCATTTCTGATAAAGTATTAGAAAGTTATGCTTGGTCAAAGTTTAGTTGACTTTTCCTGCAAAACCCTAATTTAGCAACTTTTGGGTCTTGATGAATTGTGAGCAACCCTTGAGGAATCATGATCAACCCTTGATAAAATGATGAATAAAAATTCAAAATAAGGATGTTGACAAAAAATCTTGAAGTTTGACTGTATGTGGGCCACATTTGACTTTTGACCTAGCACAATTGATTTTCAGGCATTTGAGCCATTGACTGAGCAAACTTCTTCTGCAAGGCTTGAAACTTGACATGGATGATCTTGAGAACATATTAGGAAAATGGTGAGCATTTTAGTCCTTTGTGGTTCACACATCTTGATGAAGATGGAAACCCTAATTTGGGATATATTGCCTTAGGAGAGAGTTTGTCTGGTCAACTCTTGAACTTCCTTGAGCAATTTGAGGACCTCACCTGACATGTATTGAGAAATATGGGAGGGAAAATTTTGGGGTACAACAACGTGGTTGTTGTCGGGCCCGTGACGTGGTAGAAATTTGGAAAGATCCACTCTTTATCGGAGGCTGATTAAAGACTTGAACCCCAATTATAGTTGTTTGCCCCATTTGGTCCGTCTTGATGAAGCTTGTTGATGAGGGTCCTTAGCTCCTCTTGTCCCCGAGATAAGTTTTGGATAAGAGCCATCTGGCCCACCAGTTGCCCCATCATCTGGACTTTCATTATTGCCATTTCAGTTTGTAGCCGTTCCAGCTGGTCATCCCTGTCGTCCTCAGGATTCTCCATGGTCAAGCCCATAGTGAGGAGTGCTTTTACTTCCTCTTGCCCCTTGGATAGGTTCAAGAGCATTTCCTGAAGCTGAGCATTTTGAGTCTGAATGTCCTTGATAGTCTGCTCTAGTGTCATCTCTACTAAAATAAATGGTAAGCAGATGAGAGATCTGTGTGGGAAAAGCCTGTCATGATATGATGTATGATATGTGGATGCATGTTTTCAAGGATCTTGCGGGGTAAACACAAGAAGATGTTAGAAGTTGAATTTTGATCAACAATTTTGACTGGAGAACTTCGTGTCGGTGAATATCCTTCAACTAGAATCAAGCTCACCATGTCAAGTGGGTCATAGCCCTTGACTCAAGTTACCGTGCTTTGGTCTTTGACGATGTTTGATTAGAGAAAAATAAATCCTCTTGCCCATGGATAGGCGTCTGGTTCAACATGACCCTGCATCATAGGCCCTTGAGATCCTTGAAAAGGTTATTGAAAATGCTATGGTATGATGTCATGATGTCATGTACAAGTATGCAAAGTAAGCAAGTTGTTATATACATACAAAGTAGATAAGTCCTTAGGTTTAGGCTTGCATGGAGTTTGTAGGTAAGTACCCTCTTGAAGTTTAGTTGGCTCAAACTGTCCTAGTAATAATGATCGGGTTCTAAAGGATCTCAATATCACCGACCTTTCTTCTAGGCATTATCTCAGCATAATCAATCTTTTCTTACGGCCGAGATATCCCAAAAGTCCGGCCTCAAAGAGTGTAGTATCGAGTATCAACCAATTTTCAGCTCTACACCGAAACCGATTATCTCACTATGTCCTAATGGCCAAGTTTAATCAACTAGGATTCTAAAGTCAGTTAGTGCTTCATGACGCTACTCAGCGGCCCCGTATTCTCCTCGATTTAAAACAAGGGATATTGGTACCCACAAATGGGTCACACTAACGCAGCCATTGTTTTAACCATATCGGTCTACGCTGTACAGTTTCCATAATCTATTGCTACTTACCTAAAAAGGTGTCCCATATCCGGGTGGAGGATCAAACCAAGCCCAATACAAAGAATAAAATGTAAAGCACGCAAAGAAAGCAAGTAAAGGTGATCTAACCCTAAGGTAACCCCACTTTTAGTTTTTAAATCCCCAGCAGAGTCGCTAGTTCTGTGATATGGAGGGAGAACTGACTCAGGTCATTTTTCATTTGATCACAATTATGCGGATATCAAGAGTCGCCACCAACTTTTCTTTTATCCAAAAGGAAAGGGAAAAAAGTACAGGAAAGACCTTTTGAGATTATTTCTCGGGTTCGGAGGGTAGATTATGAAAAGGGAAGGTATTAGCACCCTTTTCATCCGTAGTTATCTACGGGCTCTTAGTTACTCGCTAGATCACTTGCTTTTATTTGACAATATGCTTGTGGTGTAGGTTTTGAAAGTATTTTGAAAATGTCTTTGTAATGGTTCTCGTTTTTATAAGAACGTGTACAAAGTTTTGTTTCGAAAATAGTTCAAAGATGTGTTTGTGGAATGTGTTTTTGAAAGTGGTTTTGAAAAGATGTTTTTGCAATGGTTCGCGTCTCTATAAGAACGTATACAAATTGTTTTGTCTTTCGAAAATGTTTTTGAGATGAAAGTGTTGGTGTGAAAATGTTTTTGTCATGAGCAAGCGAGCAACTAGGAGCGAATCTACCTACTCGAAAGGTCTTAAATGTTCTTTTCTTCCTCCTTTAGATGTTGCTATCTTACCATTTATTTGGTAAGAAGCCCCATCGTTGGATGTGAAGGGACGGGCGTGGATCAATCGTACAATCATCGAAAGTAACTTATGAGACGCTTTTAGCAATTTTCGTAAGGGACTAGATAATTTTGTCAAAGACAACATCGAGGTTCATCGAGGGACTAAGATATTTTATCGAAGGGTCTTTGCTAAAGTGACCCATATTCGAGGGACATGACTGTGTTTCTGAGGCAACGAGCGAGGTTACCCTAGAGGTGTGCGTGTGAAAAGTGTGTTTGATTCAAGTTATTTTGTCTTTCAAATTAGGTCATCTAGCGATTATTTTTTAATCTTGCCATACACGCCTAATTACTATACAGTATACAGAAAACAGTAAATTGTGGAAATTGAAATTCTCCACTATTACAGAGTTTTCGGGAATGGGGGTACAAATTTTACAAATGGGGATGAATCGAATGCGATTAAAAAGTTCAAATAGCAAACAATACATCCCAATCGAATTAAAGATAAATAATTAATTTACTATTAAATAAAATTAATTAGCGGAATAATTAATAATATCAAAATAATGTTTTTTGGTGTTTTGTTTGTGATTAAAATTTAAAAAGAAAAATAAAATTCTATTCTATTATTTTCTTTGAAATTTTATTTATCATGAAGAAATTAAACAATTTTAAAGAATGTTAACTAAACAAAAGAAAGTGTTATTTAACTAAACTATTCACAAAATCCATAACTAAACTAATTAAGAAAACTAAATAATTTTGAAATTGTATTTTTTATTTAATTGAATTTTAAAGTTTAAACTAAAGATTAATAAAATTAAATCTAAACTAAATAAAGTTACTAAATTAAAATTAAAATCAAAATTATAAGTTTATTAAAATAAATCTAAACTAAAAATTAAAAATCCTAAAATTTCAAAATTCCACTTAAGTTAGCTTAAAATTCTAAAGTTATTAATTAAACTAAATTAATAAAGATAAAACAAGTGTAGGGAGTGTTGAAGCAGAATGGTGGCGACGTTGATAGTAAAACAAATTGGTCTTGTAAATCTAAGGCCCAAACTAATATCAGACAAGTTATTAGCATAAAACAAAAAAAAAAACTGGGCCAGACCGGGTCGGGTCCAACCCAGCCCCACTCTAGAACCCAAACGGGTTGTACCAAAACCCTAGTCGTTCATTTCCTCCAAAAGAGAACATTCGTTCTCTTCTTCTCCCAGTCTCATAAAAAATCCCCTGTCCTTTTTTTCCAATCGATCTCTCTCAATCGAATCATCATCACCAATTACCACCTCCTTTCTTACAACATGTTTCTCTTACTCTATTCTCTCATTGAAACGTGCAAAAACAAGATTATAACAGACTCCCGATATGAACCCCAAATCCCATCTTGGTTTCGATGATTCTTACAAGATTTATGACTTGCATCACTGGAAAACAGAGATTCAGGTAACAAAATAGCAAAATCAACAAGAAATCATACCAATGGAGGTCCAGGTGAACCTCTGAGTTCGTTCTCTTCATTTGATGCTCCTTATGTTGATTGTCGTTGCTTCGTCTCTTTCTCTCTGTCAACTTCTTTCTTCTTTAGTTTATTGTTCACTATTATTGTTATTGTTATTGTTGCATGGATTATTTGAATGTTGCAGTTGTTGTGTATATGAGCAGAGAGTGTGAATACAAGTGTGTGAGGGATGGCGAGTGTTTGAAGGTTGGCTGTAGTGAAGTTACAAGGTGTGTATGAAGAGATTAAGAGCGAGGTTTCTGTTGTGAGGTTTTTTGGTTTTGTATTGTCTTGGCCTTTACTGGTTTTTGCTGTTTGCTGGTTTTTATATTTGCTCTTTTTTTTGTATATTTGCTGTTGTCTTGGGGTTTTATAATAGCATGAGGATTTTAGTTGGGATGGAAAAATCAAATCCTCTCTCGAACAAGTTTGGCCACTGTTATATAGGAGAGGTAGTAGGAAAATGGAGGAAATTTTTGATAACTTGGTTAACTGCTCTGTGGCCTTTCTGAGTGCAGGTTGATGTTTTGACATTTTAGTGCAACTCTTGGACTATTTATGATGCAGGACTGTGGACAGGTTTTTGGTATTGGTTTTGTAGGTTAACTTGCAGCAAGGCTTTGGACAGATTTTATACTGCTATGGGCAGCATAGGAATGCTTTGAGAGCAGGTCTTCTTAGACTGTTTTTGTAGCAGGCCTTTATAGCAATAACAGCCTGTTTGTCTTGGCATGACTTTGGATTATTTGTTGGCTACGTGATATCTTTCTGCCTCTTGAATCAGATTTTGGTTTTGCTCATTTGTGTGCAAGTTTTTGGACTGATATGGCAGGTTTGGACAGGGGCAGCAGGGTTGTTTTTGCAGCCAGTTTGTTTTATGATAGCAGTTGGTCTTGTCTTGGCAGGAAAGATTTGCCTTAGTAGTTGGCTTGGAAATTTTGGGACTGTTATTTTTGTACATCTATTTTGGGCTGTGTTGCTGCTGTTTGCCCATTTGGTGTATCTGCTGTAGGCCAGCCCTTTTGTATTTTACTGTTGCTATTTGTAGCAGCCTTTGTTAGCTGATTTTTGTTGCTGTTTGCTGCCTGTTATTTGGCAGCTTTGCTGTTCTCATTTGTTTGCAGTTTGACCTTTCCTTTGTAATGCTTGCAAATTTCTTTTTTTCCCTTTTTGTGAACCAAAATCCAGGTTTTGTGATTTGCGAAATAGGAAGAGGTGAATTATGATTAAAACAACAAACCTGTTAATTTCTGATTCCAAAATGCAAACCCTAATGATGAGATAAAACTTGTTTTAACCATCAATTCTTGCTTGAATTTTCACGATGCTAGCTAACTTTCCGTTTCCTTGTTTCATGAGCAAATTAGAATTGGGCGATCGAGGTTGAAAGATGAAGAGGCCATGGCGAGGAGTGGATGAGTTTCTTGAAGATGAAGCAAGAGAAAATTGAAGAAGCACTATTTTTTTTTTGTAAACAAAACAATTGTGATTTATATCTTAAATTGTAATCCATTTTTGTAAATTGCCCACAAAATGTAACTTGAATGATACTTCTTGAGTGAATTTATTGTTATGGAAATCAATCTTAAATTTTGATGAAATACGGAATTCCCTACTTGCATGATTTGAACATGTATCTTGCTTTGTAACTTGAACTTCAAGAAAATACAACGCCCTTGTAATTTGTATTTCAAATAAAACCATGTGCCTTGTCTTTCAAACTCCAATCAAATTCTTGAACAAAATAAATGCTTAAGAATTCAATTCCACTTGGTTTACTCGAACTCAGAACAAAATGGTTATTTAGATGAAAACCTTAAACTTTCGATCATATCCAATTCAAACATGCATTCAAAATGAAACTCGCACGCCATGCTAGATTAAAGATGGAACTTCATTTCCAAATAAACAAGCTCTGAGAAAATTCGTCAATCTTTCAACAAACTATGGTTAAGAACACTTAAAAATCAACTAATGACTTGCGACGATTCAATAATTTTTAAAGTCTTCCAAACACAATTTTATTTCGATCTTTGGAGATAAACTCGTGTGCGATATCACTTATGACCATATGCAGAACTAATCATATCAAGATCTTGCAATTTGAAGAAATCGCAATTTTTAGGAATCAGACGACCGTTATTCAAAATTAGGTCAAAATTCATAATGCGACTTCTAACGTATTCGAATTTTGGTGATCTTCTACACGTAATTAGCTCTTGATTTGTGAAGAGAAATTAGAGATGGCATCAAGGGGAATCATGCGCAATAAGAACTACTAAAAAATATTGAATAATGAAGAAGTTATGATCGTTTAAACTTGTTCTCGCAAAAGGTCAATTTTTGGGTCGATGCAGTCTTTTTCAGTCATCTGAACCATTGTTTGAGCAAACTTGCAATGCGAGGTTTGAAAACTGGCTTAAACAAACTTTGAGGAGACATGAAAACCTATGAAGACCAATTGAGACCTTGGAGACTCAATTTTCTTTGAGAGATGCAAAATCCTAATTGCGGATTTACTGCTTAGGAAGAGGATTCGTCTGATCAACTTCTGAGCCAAATTGAGTATTCGAGAAACCCTAAGATAGTATCTTGTATGAAAAATAGGAGGGCAAATTTTCGAGTGCATACCTTTGTATACGTTCTTACAAACGAGAACTATTACAAAGTTTTCCTAAACGAATGTGCCTTTTCAAAATACTTTCAAAAACCACACAAATCACTTTTTTAAACAAAAGCAAGTGATCTAGAAAGCAACTAAGAGCCCATAGATAACTCTGGATGAAAAGGGTGCTAACACCTTCCCTTTTCATAATCTACCCCCCGAACTCAAGAAATAATCTCAAAGGTCTTTCCTGTTCTTTTCAGCCTTTCCTTTTGGATAAAAGAAAAGTCGGTGGCGACTCTTACTAACCGCAATAATTGCAATCAAAAGCAAAACACCCAAGTCAGTTCTCCCACCATATCACAGTAACTTTGATGTATATCTAAAGTTCAGAATTTGACATAAACTATTTAATATATATTTTTTCTCTTTTTAAAATTCATTCTTTTATGTGTTTTAAATGTGAACAATTATCCTCTCAGGGGATTATTAAACTTAGTTTATATTTAAGCATTTGAATTCATTACATAATTATATATATATGAAAGTTCACAAACCTCTATACACATACACAAATGAACTTATATTCTCAGTTCTTAGAACTCAAACAAAGATTTTACACCTTATAGTTGTTATTTTTTGGATAATCCACTATTATAAAATGGTTATTTTCTATTTGTCCCATTTGTTTGAAATTTTTATATTGCTTCTTTTATTAATAAATGTTTGATTATGCATGTGTAAGATCGTTTTATAGTTACAACTTATGAGAATATTCAAAGTGGAACAAATATGCAGTCTTGAAACATTGTCACAACTTCACAACTTTATATGATGAAAAAATTATAGGGATAACTGGGGATGTCAATTTACATTTGTTAACAGGGATCCCTGTAGCGATTATTTGTTCAGAATACCGAATTTGGGAATTTCTTCCCCCGTGGGAACGAGGATTGAGGCAAAAGTACCCCCGAAGACATTTTGGGGCGGGGATTGGGAAAGTACCATCTGCCCAGTGAATTTCCCGACTCCGACCATATTATTTAACCTTTATATTTTATATATTATATAATATATAATTATATGACTTCACACAAAAAATATTAATGTATTAGAAAATGAAGAGTCATTAGTGAATCATTTTATTTTTATGTTTTATTATATAATGTATTGTTTCACTATTCAAGTTCTCAACCCTAGAAAAGTGCATCCAATACATAGAATGTACAAACTGTCTCCTCCTTTTCTCTTCACAGTTATCTTTGTCTCCTCCATTCATCATCTTCTTTATTCTCATTATCATCACAACAACCACTCTCCTTTGTTCTTTGTACTTATGGTAGTTACTCTTTAAACTCTCTTTACTTTCATTAGTAACATGTTTTTCATTCAATTATTAAATTTGTAGTTATGAATTTGCCACACTCGCACATAATCAACCACTTGCGCTGGATGACAGCGGTATTGTGGTAGTAAATTAGTGGAAGCATGGTAGCAACAAATTCTGTTCTATTTTTTTTTTTACAAAAGAAAAAATACTAACAACAACAAATGTTTTTCTTATTGATGCAAGATTTATTTTTATTTATAAAAAAAAATATGCATGTGTTTAAAAAAAAGAAAATATAATGAAATATTAGTATTATAGTTTTGATTGAAAAGTATAAATTTTTTCTTAAGATTTGATCTCTATGGGTCTTTGTGGGGATTTGTGGAAATGATGATGAGGAAAAATATTCCCTGTGGCGGAGATTAGGGATGAGGGTGGAGAATAAATTTAGGGACGAGACAGAGAGCGGAAAAGTATCCTTCGAATATTCTCTATCCCATTTACATACATAAGAATGACAATATAGTTTTATGTTTATGGCATTAACTCAAGTTCCTTTTTTTTTTTTTTTATGTTTTGGTTCTATTTTAATCATTAACTAACATTTTAAATTATTTTGTGAGAAAATGTATGATAAAGATAATTGATAAAATGTTGGAAAGTTAAAAGAAATTATAATAGTGTGATAATTGTTTGATATAATAATATAAAATTTGATTACTCATCTTCATTTCACTATACTTTTACTAATCATACATTTGTTTTTTTTACGGGACTGATCCTACATTTGTTGTTGTTTATAATTTTTTATTAATCGTAGAGTATAGGGTAATTAATCTAAAATTGCTTAAGAAATCAAATATTTATTATTATTTTTAATGTTGTAGTAATTTGAATTAGTTTTCATTTATATTGGACATTTAATATGTGTATTTGAAATTTTAGAATGTTTGAGCTAGTTAATTAAATTTGTAATGTATAAAATTGAGAAAAGTATCGAATTTATTATTGTTTAACACTATTGGTTAGATCATATGATAATTTTTTGGCCACTAATTGGTAAATATTATAAAATTTATAATATAGGTGAAATTTTAAATTTATCGGGTAAAAAATATTTAATTTTTGGAAAGTGTTCGAATGTAATATTGGGTCACAAATACGACCATTCCATTAACTCGATAAAACTGTTCTATCAACTTGCAACTTGTTCTAACCCAACACGTTTAAATTGTACTTAAATAGAGTTTGCTCTTTTCACCCTTATGGGTGCTCTCCTACCCTTGTGAAAAGTCACAATTATTCCTAGTGTCTAGAGATGCATCTCCAGATGTATATTTCATACGCACATTTTAGCACTTCTCAAGTGAAACACCTCTATTTTGTCCAAAAAAATCATCCGAAAATATATCTCCGAAATACGAAGATGCACTTTCAGAAAGCATTAATGCCCGTGTCACTGACGTAACAATCATGTTATCCTAGTCAATAATGTAAGTGATCTCAATCCAAGATCCATTAAACGAAACTCCATATTCCATGCCTACAGATCATTAAGTTATTATAATTGTCATGCTATATAAGAATGAGACATGTCATTTCTCAAGTACTTTTGAATTCAAATTGAACCCTTTCATCTTACTCTCATACTAACTTGGGTGTTGAATTCCACCGTACCAGAAGCTCGAGTCCACCGTTGCAATATACATTCATCTATCACTATTTAATTCTTCCCCCGCGGAACAATGGAACAGTCTATGGGAATTGACATCTGATTCCCGCATTATTAATGCTTGAGCATTCATCTGATTCTCACATTTCTATGTTGTTATCAATCACATCACCTGAGGACAAGTAATGATTCAAGTTTAGGGGTGTGATAACTCACATTTTGTGAGCGATTACAAGTCTTAATATGTGAATATTGCTATTTGTTTTACCATTCAGTAGTTAAATTTACTGCATTTTAGTGTTTTAAGAGTAGATTGTAAAGAGCATAATATGTGCCATTTTTTGTAGTTTTCATGTGTTTGTTGCTTGTTAAAGGTTAGTTTCTGATGAGCTCTAGAATGACAGGCTGGAATAACAAATCGTACCTAAAGGAAAGTAGAAAGCTAGAAGCAGTTGAGAAAAAGGAAAAACATCAATTTCATTTACAGGGCACATGTGGCAATAATCCATGTTTTGAAGGAGAGCTGATTTGAAAGGATAAGAACAAGGCGCTAAAAGATAAAATCCAGTACATAGTTCAACCACTAACACGCCACGCTGCCATAAGGACAACACCTCCTTCTTGTCTATGCCAACAGACTACAACGCTACACTTTGGCTCTCACTATTGTGTATACCTAATTTTATGTTTGTACGGGTTGGAAGAAATGGTAGGAATGTTGCTAATTTTCTTCGGGCCTGATTTGATATTTATTCTCAAGCCCATGATCCAATATAATGTGAAAACTCTAGTTGAAGCAACTATAAAAGCAACTCTTGAATAAGTGAAAATGAGTTCGACGCTGTTAGAGAAAAACACTTAGAAGAAACCAATAAAGAGAGTGAGTTGAGTTAAAATGGAGATTCTTCTTCTCATCATATCAAGTACCTATTGATGTTACCCGGTGTAACAGAAGTTGTCTCTTGGTGATTAGCCATTGCAAGAAGATGAAGATGTTGCTCTTAGGTTGTTATTTCTTTTTCTCTATGTGTTTGAGAATGATTAGCTTAAGAACCAACATTATTGTATGTAATCAACTCATTATGAGTTAAACCTTTTATGTTGAGAAATGAAAAGTTAATATAATATAGTATTTATGTTAAATTATGTGTTGTCAATGCTCTATTTTATCACATGTTAAACTATTATAAATATGTTTCTTTGATTGATCAACTTAGAAAAATACAAGCTTATTATTGTGAGAGATCCAACAACATACGAATTTCATGATAAAAGTGATTGAAAATAGTAGAATAGAGAAATTCACTAGATTAGATACTTAGAGATAAATAGCTACAACCATAAAGGACTTTCAAAATAAAACCAGACATACTTTAGGGTTACAAGTGAGACTTAGAGATTTGTTCCTTGCCCTATTATATACATTTTATTGATATAGAGATACACCCTTAGATCACTTTATGACCTTTCCTAACACGACACAACACACTATGTACGCATAAATGACAATGTTATATTTATGGATCGTTGCTTAACATGCTCTCTATTATTAAACTCATTTACCTTTTTAACATTGTTCTAACATTTTTTTTGTTATTAAATTGAACCCGTGACAACCATAAACTATATTTGTCTTACTCATGCTTATTTACAAAAGATATTTCCTTGCAAAATTAATCTAAGTTACTTTGCACTCCCTGTGGATTCGACATCCTTAATATTCTATCACCTGCTGCTTAAAACATACATGTATACTTGCATGTGACATTATAACTTTTCAAGCAACAATTTCACTTAGATTTCATCATAAAAAAATCACAATCAAAGTTCTTTCTCTATGACTCATGTCTCAGTTATTGTCTGTTTGGATCTAAGAAACAAACTATATAAATCTAAAGTAGAAAATTGAATTTTTGAAGCTATGATTTGAATCAAGTAGAAACCATTATTTGAGTTATGATGTGTTATGATTCGAGTCACTTGTAATGTACGATTCAAATCAGTTTTGGCAGATCCAAAACATTGCTTTCAAGGAGTGCTATGATTCAAGTCTAATTCATTTTGTGATTCGAATCAAATCACATAGAGGCAAAATTCAATTTTAACTTGTGCGATTCGAGTCATACAATACACATGATTTAAATCAAACAACTGAACACCTTGATCTAAGAGTTCTAACTTGTGATTCAAGCAACACATGATGAAACAACAAAAATCCAATTTTCTAGGCTTAAATAGGAATACTATCATAGATCAACACTCTAATTTATTTAATAATAAGAAGTCTTAATGGTATAGTTTAAATAGCCAAAGCAAATACAATACAATTTAAATGTGAATGAATTGCAAACACACAAATGATCAAATAACGAACAAATTACAAATATGCATATAATCAAATAACGCATACACTCAAATTGAAAAGAAACATCAAAACAATATCATAAGATAATGTGACTGCAATTTCATTCCTCACTTTCATATTTTCTTGTCATTTAAGATCACACCCATGGTAATAATGATTGTTATTAATTACAATAACATCACAATATCAATTATATTGTTTATTCAATGATGTATCAACCTAATAAAAAATATGAAAATATTAAGGTTCAATAATATATGTGAATATCACGTCTATATTTATGTCTGGACTCTAGCTCATGATAAATGATTCCCTATATATAAATCTAACAACACCTCTCGACATCACGTATATCCACATATCCTTAGAAACAATCATGTCTTTACAAGCCACAAACACGATTTACCATTGGTCTAAGCCTACAAAAAGGCCATATTGACACCTCGTAGATTCACGAGCATGGTGAATGTATAGTAGACATTAAGAAAAAGAATAAATATCAAATATGTTTGATTGATTAAATAAGCATAACACCATAATTATATCAAATACATAAAATACATAATAATATGTAAATTTAATCCCAACAGAAGAGAACTTAACTACACATAACAATAATAACTAAATAGAAAATGTAAAAGTAGAACCACATTCAAATAATCCTTAGTCCTCAGCTGCTCTAGTTCAAATGACTTTTGACGTTACAAAGACTCTAGCTCTCTGTCACTTAGGATATGTTTAAATTGATGGAACATAGTAGAGCATAGCGGAATAGAATATATATATATTTTAATCCATTATTTGGTTATTTTATTAAAAATATCTCATTCCACAACATACACCCCAAATTGGATGGAACAAAAAATATGGAATTAAATGAAATGGGAAGGAATATGTGGTACGATGGGAGAACTGACTTGAGTTGTTTATGTTTTGATCGCATTTGTGTGGATAGCAAGAGTCGCCACCGACTTTTCTTTTATCCAAAAGGAAAGGTAAAAAAAGCACAAGAAAGACCTTTCGAGATTATTTCTCGGGTTCGGGGGGTAGATTATGAAAAGGGAAGGTATTAGCACCCTTTTCAATCATGGTTTTCCATGGGCTCTTAGTTACTCGCTTAGATCACTTGCTTTTGTTTTGACAGTGTGCTTGTGGTGTGGGCTTTGAAAGTGTTTTGAAAAATCTCTTTGTAATGGCTCTCGTTTCTATAAAAACGCGTGCAAAGTTTTGTTTCAAAGATAGTTCAAAGATGTGTTTGTGGATTGTGTTTTGGAAAGTGGTTTTTGAAAAGATGTTTTGCAATGGTTCTCGTCTCTATAAGAACGTATACAAAAGGTCTTGTCTTTTGAAAATGTTTTGAGATGAAAGTGTTGGTGTAAAAATGTTTTTGTCGTAAGTAAGCGAGCAACTAGGAGCGAATCTACCTACTCGAAAGGTCTCAAATGTTCTTTTCTTCCTCCTTTTGATGTTTCTATCTTATCATTGATTTGGTAAGAAGCCCCATCATTGGATGTAAAGGGACAGGCGCAGGTCAATTTTATAGTCATCGAAAGCAACTTATGAGACGCTTTAGCAATTTTCGTAAGGGACGAGATCGTTTTATCGGAGGCAACGTCGAGGGTCATCGAGGGACTACGATCCTTTTTTATTGAAGGGTCATTGCTAAAGCGTCCCATATTCGAGGGACATGACTGTGTTTTTGAAGCAACAAGCGAGGTTACCCTAGAGGTGTGCGTGTGAAAAGTGTTTTTGATTCAAGTTAATTTTATCTTTGAAATTAGGTTATCTAGCGATTGATTTAAAATCTTTCCATACACGCCTAATTACTATACATTAATAAGCAAAACAATAAAATGCAGAAATTGAAATTCTACGCTATTACAGAGCTTCGAGAATGGGGAATACAAATTTACAAATGGGGATGGATCGAATCAACAAGGCGTTTAAAAGTATAAGTAAACAAGCAATACAACTCAATCGAATTAGAAATGAACAATTAAACTAAAACAATTTATTTAATAAAACTAATTAGCAAAATAATTAATAATATAAAGATAATATATTTTTCTTAGTTTGATTATTTAGTTAAAAGTGTTTAAATATTTGATCACTAATTTGTTAATAAAGATTAAGAGAAAAGGTTGAAGTTAGGAGAAAATTATAACCAAAGAAAATCTAGAAGAAATAGGGGGTGTTAGAGTAGAATTAGGTGTATGACCAAAGTAAACTGGGCGCTGAATCCAATCAGTAAAAGCCCAAAGAACATTTTGTTGTTGTTTAACAAAATAAGGCTTTCAAAAAAAAGGCAAGGTCATGATGGGCTAAGGGAAGGGTTTCGGCCCAGGTAGTACAACATCTCAAATTATTTCTAGATTTTTTGTTTTATTAATATGTTGACATAAATTAAAACTAAAAGAAGAAAAATAAAGTAAAATACCAGAACAAAAATTAAAAGAAGATTCAGGGTTCAAAGAAAACGGGATAATGGTTCACTTCTTCTTCTTCTTCTTCTTCAATTCGACGGTGGCTTCCTCTCAGCGAACAACGACAATCTCTCCTTCTCTGATCAAATCTCGTCTCTGACTCTCCTCCCTCAATCGTCTCGCATTCATCAGATCCCTACGCTGTCTCACTCAAATGCCGCACATCAATCTTCTAAGCCGCAGCTCCTGCACGCGCATGTTCAATAGATTCGCGTTTTGGTTCGTTAGTTTGTTTAACCCATGTATTCTGATTTCATGCAGGAAGTTGAGAGTTTTTGTTGGGTTTGTATCACTGATGGTTGGATTCGAATGCTACGCGAAGAGGAAGAGATGCAAGTTATGGTTCACAGTAAGAGACAAAAAGGGTATGAAGTTGGTCTCGTGTATAGAAGAAGACAAAGTGAGTTCAGTGAGGTTGTTGTGATGGCTCGCGAGGGAGTAATCAGATGGTAGCAGGTGGTATCTTCCGCCTCTGTTGGTAAAATTCTGAACCACTCTCTTTTCACGATTTTCTTACGGCCTGTTTCTAACTCTTTTTGCATATTTGTTTTTCATGATTTAACAACAACAACAATAAAACTTAGTTTTACAGTTATGTTTCTATGGTAATAGTAACAACACAAATTTTCAACATGGCATAAGCAACGATTTTCAACAACAATTTTATTCTATGCATACAATCGACAATACACCACAATAAGATGTTAAAGAAAATCAAGAAGCACTTACATGGTCGGAGCCAGTCCGACGGTTTACCAATTCCGACAAATATAAGAAAATAAAACAAGAGATGAGGTAATTATGCTTCTATTCATTCTTCTTAATTCTTGAAATTCTAGAGATTTGTGTTGCTAGAAAGTATATGAAACTGTTAAAGAACTTTTGAGTTTATACTGACTAGTTTGAGCAGAGGTTTTGGAATGAATTTTGTGTGGATTTTCTGTCTGTTATTCTCCTCCCTTCTGGTGTGATTTTTTTTACTGCTTTCTCCTTGATTTTTCCTCCCTAATATCTGTCCTCTCCTCCTCTTTACTATCTTTCCTTTTTATAGAAGAATAAGAGATTGAATTGGGAGGGAAAAATTAGATAGATTTGAACAATTTTGTGGCACTGTTCCATTACTTTTTTAGTTGTAGTTTTTGTATTGCTGAATTTTCGCAACCTTTGGGCTGTTTGGTACAGGCTTTGATGCATGTTTGACAGATTTATTGTGCAGCTTGTTTTAGACTGATTAGGGACTGGTTTATGCAGGTTTTTGGCAGCTGGTATAGGGCTAATTTTGGTATAGTTTTGGCAGCATAACATAGCAGGTATAGCAGGGCAATTGGCAGCAAGGTAGCAAGATTGTTTTGGACAGTTTTATGGGCTGATTTATGCAGGGGTAGCAGCAGCATGATATTGGGCAATAGCTTAGCATGAAGCAAAGTTTGAATCTTAGTAGCTTTAAGATTTAGGATTTGCTTTTTTGTTTATAATTATGTATACTTGTGTAATTTTTTGTGATTTGTAATTTGAAACTTGGAAGAAGAAAAGAAAATGAATTTGATTTGTATTTTTGTACACTTGAATAATAAAATTATTCAAAGCTTTAGAATTGAAATCCATATAACTTTTCTTCTTGAAGCTTGAATGAAAGTGAATGAAATTGAATGGAAGTGGACCTTCGAATGATGAATAGATTAATGATACATGCCTTGAATACTCTTGAATTTCCTTGAATTAGCATTGATAAACTTGTATCTTGAGGTTTGAATCCAATTCTTGAATGGGATAAGAATTTGATATCTTGAATGATGATGAATGCATTAAGTGAAATTCGATGAATAAAGAAACTATGCCTCTTTCGAAAGGATAAAAACTTTGAAATAGTTTTTAAAGGATAAAAACCTTTGAATTTTTGAAGGATAAAAACTCCAAGAGTTAATGATAGATTCCTCTTTCGAAATGTACTGAATTTAATCACACCTCGAAATTCACCTTTCTTCTCAAAGAGTTTTCAAATATGAAAATTTGCAAACCCACTTTGAATACTTAAAAGGAATGCCTTGCACCGACCGTTAACGAATCAACTCATATTGCATCATAAGTCGAGCCAAACCTAAAAGGCCTTGAATGATCAATACAAGTGGGCTTCAAGATAAAAGTTGTTGTGTCGAGAACTCAGCACCTTAAAAATTTAGCGAAGCATTGATAAATCATTTTTATTGAAGAGGACCTGTTGATGGCATCGCTTATGATAATTCGCAAAAATAGTCGTCTCGAGATCTTGAAGATTGAGGACATTACGACTCTTGGAAGGCAGACCACAATTATCTGAAATTAGTTCAGAAACAGAAAGTGACATTAAAATATTCGAATTTCCGATGATCTTTTGCACCCAATCAGCTCTTGACCTGTGAAGAGAAATTGGAGATGACGTTAATGATAGTCATATGCAAACAGAACCGTTCAAAAATATCGATTAATGAAGAAGTTACAGTCGTTTGAACTTGATCTCACAAAGGTCGACTTTTGAGTCAATGGAGTCATTTTCAGTCATTTGAACCATTGACTGAGCAAACTTGCAATGCGAGGTTTGAAACTTGGCACAAACATCCTTGAGGAGGCATGAAGGTCTATGAAGACCATTTGAAACCTTGGAGACTCAATTTTCTTTGGGAAATAACAAACCCTAATTGTTGACTTACTTCCTAGGAAGAGAATCTGTCTGGTCAACCTTTGAGCCAAATTGAGTATTCGAGGAACCCTAGGATAGTATCTTGAATGAAAAAAAGTGAGGGAAAATTTTGGGGTACAATAACTGCCCCTGTTCAATCTTCTTAAACTTGAAAAGTGAGATCGACATGTTTGTCGTTCGTGGCTTGAAAGTGAAAGATGATTGAACACTAGAGTGCCCAGAAATTTGCACTTGATGACGCGCTGGTTGATTGTGTAGGGAAAGGGCTTGAAGATGCCATTTGGAGAAATGATGGAGAGTTGTCGGAGATGGGCTTATAGATGCCATCCAAAGGTGATTGTTGATAGAAGTGGACGAAGTCTGAACTTTGACTTTAACAGAAAAGAAATCAGAATAAACCTTTGGTCGATTTAAACTGGAGTTAGCAGAAGTCTTGAATGTTTGTTGGAAATAATCAAAATATCTTTTGGAGCAATTTAAATAGAGCCAAAAGATATCTTGGATTAATCTTGACTAGAAAGCATCAGAATAAATCTTGGTGCAATTTATCTGAACCAGAGAAAATTGTCGGTGGGGAAGAATAAACCATTGAGAGGTTTAAACTGAAACATCAGAGTTCAGAGATGAATCAGAACAAATCATTGAAAGATTAATCTGAACTAGCAAAATTTGGATAAGAATCAGAATAAATCATTGAGAGATTTATCTGAACCAGCAAAAATCTGGAGAAGAATCAGAATAAATTGTTGAGGTATTTATCTGAACCTGAGAAAATGTCTACGAGGAAAGAATCAAGATAAACCGTTGAGAGATTTAAACTGAACCAACAGGGGTCTGGATAGTGAGGTTATGAGAACCTGGGTAGTAGGTTTACTTCGAAATAAAGCCTGGATAGTAGGGTTATGAGAAGGAATATGGGTCATAGGGTTACTTCGAAATGAAATCCTGGATAGTAGGGCTATGAGAAGGAACCTAGGTCGTAGGGTTACTTCAAAATGAAAGCCTGGATAGTAGGGCTATGAGAAGGGACCTGAGTCATAGGGTTACTTCAAAATGAAAGCCTGGATAGTAGGGCTATGAGAAGGGACCTGGGTTGTAGGGTTACTTCAAAATGAAAGCCTGGGTAGTAGGGCTATGAGAAGGAACCTGGGTCGTAGGATTACTTCAAAATGAAAGCCTGGGTAGTAGGGCTATGAGAAGGAACCTGGGTCGTAGGGTTACTTCGAAATGAAAGCCTGGATAGTAGAGCTATGAGAAGGAACCTGGGTCATAGGGTTACTTCGAAATGAAAGCCTGGATAGTAAGGCTATGAGAAGGAACCTGGGTCATAGGGTTACTTCGAAATGAAAGCCTGGATAGTAGGGCTATGAGAAGGAACCTGGGTCGTAGGGTTACTTCGAAATGAAATCCTGGATAGTAGGGCTATGAGAAGGAACCTGGGTAGTAGGGTTACTTCGAAATGAAATCCTGGATAGTAGGGCTATGAGAAGGAACCTGGGTAGTAGGGTTACTTCATGATGAAATTGTGTGAAACTTTATTTGGAAATGTATGAGAAGGGACCCGTGTAAGATTTTTCAAGATAAACCCGTGTGAAGTTGTATTTGGTCGCGCAAATGATTACTCTGTTTAGTTTCAGGAGCTAATCTTGGACCCGAGTCTGGGAAAATAAATCCTTGGCTGCTGCTGGAGAGTATTGGAAATAGCATTCCTGACTGTTGTAGAAAATCGTGGTTCTTCTACTTCCGTTGGGGAGAGACTCTGCTTGATAATAATTATGTGGGGAAGAATCAGGATAACCGTTGAGAGATTTAAACTGAACTGGCAGAGGTCTGAAGGAAATATTTGTTACATAGATGGTCAACCAGTACTTTCTCGGGAATTGATCTGTAATTGATTTGTCCATAAATAGTTATCCTGTCGGAAATTTGATGATAATTTCCCGTTGATTGATTTTTTCCTGAAAAGGTGAAGGGTTAGTTGTATGCGATGCCATGATGTATGAAATGCATGGCATGAGATTGCGCTATATACGTTTGTGTTGTCAATGCCATGACGTATGAATGCAATGTATGAACATATTAATTGTTCTGCTGCAATGTTGTTGGACTCAGGGAAAATAAATCCCCGAGTACTGCTAGGAATAAGGAGTGTAAGTCTTCATATTTTGTTGAAGTTGAAGCATGGATGGATGAGTTTCCATTATTAGAGAAATAAACTCTATTGGGGAAGGGAAACGTCGTGCATTGCTTGTGGACTTTGTGAAATCCTGCTGGGGAATCCTGAGAAGTTGGGCAACTTTCACTGGGGAATCTCTGGAGTGGTAACTGGAATTTTTGCTCCGTCGGGGATGTGAGAGCACCTGATACCATTAGGCTGCATACTGGAGATACATTAGTGATCCTGTAGTAGGATGTCCTTGTTTTCGCTCCTGCTAGAGAAAGTACCTGCGGGGATTGTAGAGCAGTCTATTGGGGAAGAGGAGTTGTGGTCCCTTGATTTATGATAGTCTGGGAAGCAAATTCAAACTGGGTAATCTTGCCTTTTGTTGGAGAAATAAACCCTATCGCCAATCTTCCGGAAGGGCGCTTCGGACAAAAACTCAATGAGGCTTTTAACTCAATTAAGACCAGCTCAGTTGGGGAATGTCAGAATGATTCCAAGCTTTGATGGTATCTGAGGAGATATTGAATGAATATCAGAATGATGTCCATATCTGGATCGTATTTGAACCGTATCTGCAAGAGAATTGCATCCTCTATTTGGGAACTAGTGTGATGTATGCGTTTGTTGGGAGAAGATTAAAACTCCTCTAATTGCTGGCGAGTTTGACTATGTCATCAACTGGAGGATGCCCCATTTTTGTTTAAAGATTCTTCTGCACTTGTCGGGGATAGCCTTGTGATTCTGACGACTTCACCGGGGATCACCTTATGAAGGGTATTTTGTGGGGATTTGTCACTGTCTATAGTAGTAAGTTTTATAGTAATGCCAGAAAATGTTTGTTTGGTCACACATGACCCTTTATATGTGAGAGCCGGTTGGCCCCTAGAGTTAATCTGGTGCACCTCGACATTTTGAGATTTTGATCACATTTCTGGTAGCCTTGAACTTTCTTGGGATATTTTCTAAGACTGTTGTGGAAGAAACTGAAGACCTGATACTGACACCATCTAGTACTACTGGTACCAACAAACAAATTGGTGGTACCCAAGATCTTTGGTCAAGTCTCATAATTTTCTAAGAACTGTCATGGGAGGATCCGAAGACATGATACTAACACCATCTGATACTAAAAGTACAGACAAGTGATTTGATGGTACCGAAAGTCTTCATAGTGGATTCTGTTCAAACCCATGATCAACATAACATTGCCCCTTGAGTGATTCAACATTTCCTTGAGAGATTATTTAAATCTCGACTTGACTGCCCCGGATGTGTTGGACAATGGTCATGCCGTGCCCCTTGGTTATGAGAGATTTGTCATTGGAAGCGTCTTTCCACTTGAAGTGATTTTGTTTATTGAGAGAGTTTTCATTTGCTGAATATTCGTCGTGTGGATTTCTCTGTTGTCAAACAATTAGACATATGCACACAACGATATTCACAATAATGCAAAATTTATTCTTGTCTTGAAGTTTTGAAAATGCGTTTTAGAAGATAAAAGAGTTTTTCAAGTATGTGAGTTTAAATAAAGATTTAGAGTAAGCCTTACAGGAGTCAGGATACCTTTTGTAACAGTATGCTTTCGAACTAACCCATGCTTCAATTAGGACTTTGAAAGGTTGTATCGTGGTCTAGGTTCATGGTTTAAGAAACAAAGGATAAAGGCTCAAAGTGTATTTGTACCCACCCACTCTTCGTGATGTTCTTCAGTCCTAAACTCAATTAATTGTGCGTTTGAACTCCAATTGAGTCTGGAATGACGCGTTGGTGATGGCTCAGACAAGTTAAGTTTGTTGGAAGGCAGTCATTTTTGCCATATTTTTCATGTTGTTGAGGATTTGTAGTGACCTCTTTTTGATTTATAATCCCTAATTTTGCCTGACTGTTCTTACGGTCAGCGGGATGCCCCAGTTTTCCTTAAGTCTCCTTTGTAGCTTTTGACTTAGTGGGTTTTTCTCTTGAGAGCTAATGACTTCCTATTTGGTAGGGAACCATCACTGTCTTTTGATTCCAAAGGAATGTTTTGATGTCATTCGTTGTATTATGAGATGAGAGTTTGCAATTTGAACGCGCATTTGAATTAACTGAGAGACTACCCTGCCCCAGGTTTTGATTAAAGGTTTCAATTTGTGTAAAAAGGAAACTTCTACTTCTTTGGCTCGAAGGGGTTGACTAGGGACTATCTTCCTTATAACTCCAGTGTTTAGGATTTGAAAAAAATGCCAGTACATCATCAACAAGGTCTGTCCAAAAGTATACTGTATGAGATGAAGACATTGTTTTCGTCATCCTCCCTCTAAAGGCTTCCAACTTTTGAAACAAGAGTTGAATATCATAAAGGGAATAAAAAGCATAGTTTAAGATATAATGAAAATTAATGGATTGATTCAAGAAAAACATATTTAATGTGTGATACGGTGGGAGAACTGACTTGAGGTTTTGCGTTTGTGTTTGCAAATGTTTCAGTTTAGCAAGAGTCACCACCGACTTTTTATTTTATCCAAAGGAAAGGTCAAAAAGCACAGGAAAGAACTTTGAGATGTTTTCTTGGGTTCGGGGAGTAGATTATGAAAAGGGAAGGTGCTAACACCCTTTTCATCCATGGTTATCCATGGGCTCTTAGTTACTTGTTTAGATCACTTGCTTTTTCTTTTCAATTATTTGAAATGGTGCTTTGTGTGTGGTTTTTGAAAATGCTTTGAAAAAGAGGCCTTGTCTAGGCAACCTTTGTAATGATTCTTGTTTGAATATATACAAAGGTGTTTGTCTTTTGAAAATATATTTCAATGTTTGAAAGTTTGATTTGGGAAATGTTTTGAAATTGTGTTGTGAGGTGTGTTTGAAAATAGCAAGGATGTTTTGTAAGTTTTGATCAAGTAACTAAGAGTTGTCTACCCTATTTTACTCAAAGATCTTTCCTATACATTTTTAACCCTTTTGACAATGTTGTTTTACCATTGCATTTTGGTAAACAACCTTGTATTTGGATGTTAAACGGGACAGGCGCGGGTCATCGTATGGACCATGATAGCAATTGTGCTAAGTATCTTTAGCAAATTTTTGTGGGACTAGATCAATTTGTGTAGGCAACCAAGATAGCGTCATCAAGGGACTATGATCTTTTGTTTTTTTTTTGTTTTGCCAAAGTACTCAACATGCATAACATGGCCTATTTTCAAGGCAACAAGTGGATGAAACCCTAGGGGTGCATGTGTGTATTGTGTTGTCAATTTACATGCTTTTTGTCTTTGCATTAGTCAAGCTATTTGTTTTGATTTTGGATTTTTTGCATACAAACCCTAATCTCTAACATGGCATATTTGTAAGCATAAAGTGCGCGAAATAAATCTACACTATTACAACATTTGATATGGGGAAGGGGGGTAAAATTTGAATGGGGATTATTTTGCAAGAAATTAAAACCCTAACTTTTACTATTACATCTAAATTGAATAAATGGTACAAATAAATAAATGGACAAGTATTTAAATGATCAATTAAATAAACGTACAAAATATTATGAATATGCAAAAAAAAATGTTTTTGTTTATTTTTTATGTATGTAAAAAATATTTAATGTATATATAAAAAGAAATAAAAGATTGTTTTTTTATTTTATTAATTAAGGGTAAAAACCCTAATTTTCTTTAAGAAAGTATATTTATTAATATTATTTATTTATGCATAATAAAAATAAAAATATAGTCAAGTGTAAAAAATATATTAAAAAAAGTATTATTTTTAATATGGGTGGAAACCCTAGTTTTTTTGTTTTAAGATAATATATATTATATTAATTATTTTATGTACAAAAAAATAAAATATAAATATACACAAATATTTAGAAAAATAATAGTATATGAGGAAAAATATTATTTTATATGTATGAATAATAAAAATAAAATATATAATATTTCTATAATATTTATAAGTTTTTACTAAATAAAATAAAAGTATATACTACTTAATAATTATTTTCATGTCTAAAAAAAAAATGTGAAAATTTATGAAAATACTTTTGGGTATTTTTTATGTTTAGAAAATATAAAATAAAACCAGAAATGAAAAATAAATACAAAAATATAAAAATGTAAAGAAATTGGGCCAGGGGGTGCAATCAGTAAAAGGGAGGTGCAGAAAGTGAGTCAGAAACCAAGCCCAACCCACTTGGACTTCATCTTCAACCTTAGTCAAAAACAAAACACGCGCCCTGTACAAATCTCCAGATCCTGCATACGTGCTCTAATGCAAAAATTCATAACATCAAAGTTGTAGCATTTTTCAAGACGAATTCAACCATATAAAGAACTCATTCTAACTCTCAAAGACCAGAGAGAATTTCTCTGGCCCTAATTTCTAACCTAACTTTTTCAGAAAGTTCATGGATCAAATTCTCTTAACACATTTAACTTAAATGAAAACTCAGCATATGTACAGCTTCATGGCTATGAGTACTACATTTTTTATTCACAAACCTAAGCCTAATGATTCCTAAATAGAGAGATAGGAAGTTGACAAAAACCTGTTTCAGCTGAGATCGTGTATGACAATGTGGAGCTTTTGAGTGAGGCCTGAGGTGTTTGGGAGCTTGCTTGAACTTCTCCTGACCTTCTCCAATGCCTAGCTTGCCTTGAATGTGCTTGAACAAGCCTGTAGAACTCAACCTGCACAAGCTGAAAACAGAAATGGTAAACCTTGTAAATGGAGTTACAGTCAGTGTCTAAGGGCTGGGATAACTTGGATAGGTTATATGGAAGGTGTTTGAACAAGTTTGAGGCAAAACGCACGAGCAACTTGTGAGATAGAACTCAAGATGCAGAAGCTGCCCTGTTTTGCCAATAGAAGGTGATTTTGTGCTATGGAAGGTTTGAGGGCTCAAAAGCTCGTGTTTCTGGCTCAAAGGGATGTGAGAAACTTGTTTCAAATGCTTGCCCAAGTTGGTTTTTTCAGATATGCAACTTGTGTGATATTTGACAAGTTTCTTGGTTATGAAGCAAAATGAGAAGTGACAAAGAGCAGGCCTGTACAGGATAGCTCTAACCCTGCCTACATTGTGCAAGCTTGGCCCCAAGTTTATGGATTTGATTTGCTGCATAAGATCTTGTTCAAGGCTCAAGGATTCTATTTGACATAAAGCAAGATTTTGACAAAAATGGCAATGTTACCTTTTACCATTTAAGGATTAATCTATTGTATAATCTTCTAATGACCAAAACAAAGCCTTAGACCAATGGATTTGCATTTAATTATTTAGTATGGAAGGGTTTTAGGACCTGTAATCTAGTACAAATAAGGCTGATTAGAGTTTGCAACTTGTATCAATATGAACATGCCATGGATCAAAAGTGAGTTTTTGTCAACTTCAAGCTTTCGATTCTCCCTAACCATAAATTATTTTGGAGATTTCTTGGACATTTTGGAAATATTGCAACATTATCTACAATCCATATTTGAAATGAATTTTGGGATTCCAAGTGGAACTAGGTGAAAAATTGCCAAGAAGATAGGTCAAAATCCTGCCTAAACTAGGGCAAAACTACACTAAGTTAAAAGTTTCATGGACCCTTGTTCCAAAAATCATAACTTGAGATACAAGCTTATTTTGGGAAAACTTTGTGAATCAAAGTTGTATATTTTGTGGAGGACTACAACTTTCATGTTGTAAGTTTTGTTTGAATCCAATTTCATCATGGTGAAAATGTTGGGCAAAGTTGGGAAAAATTAAGAAAATTTCATAACTTAGAAAATTTCTAAGTTATGAAATTTTTCAATCTTAAACCCTAATTTGCAAAATTAGGTTTCTTGATGAACAAGTTTCATGTTTTGACACATATTGATGAAAAATGACCCTTGGCACTTGATTTTGACCAAAAAGTCAAAGTTTGACTTTTCAATTTACAATCAAATTTTGATCAGTTGACTGAAAAATTCATCTGTCAATCCAATGCAATTGGGATCTTTTGAACCTTGTGAATAGGTCAAGATGATGCCATTGAGTCCTTGTATCCATGCTTGAGCCCAATTTTCCATTGGCTAGGTCAAAAGTCAGAAATTGCCCTTCTGCAGTCAAAACCCTAAAAATGACCATTTTGCCCTTTTGATGATCTGATCAAATTTCTTGAGGAGTTGTGGTCCAAACTTGATCAAATGATTCATATGAGCTTATAAGGTTGATGTGGATCAAAATTTATGAGGTTTGACTGTAAATTGGCCACAGTTGACTTTTTTCCCAATACAGTTGATTTCTAGGTCAACTGTCCAATTGACTGGGCAAAAATTTGATTCAAGGCTTGAAACTTGGTAGAGGTAATTTTGTAAGTCCAACATGAAGTATGAAAGCCACTTTGAGCATTAGAACATCAAAATTCCTTGTGCAAACTCAAACCCTAATTTAGGTCAACAGTGCAAGGAGATGTCTTGAGTAGAGCAAACCCTAGCTTGATCTTGAGTTCAAAGAGTCTTGTGATGAGAAATGTTGATAAAATGAGAGGGAAAATTTTTGGGTACAACATAATGCATTAATGAGAGTAACCAAATTCTTACATAAAGATAAGTGTTTTAAGCAAACAAAGAAATTACAATTGAAAATTCGAATAAACAAAAAATTTCCTCGCCCAGATCGTCACTTTACATAGATGCCCTTGAGGGGTGATAGAAAAGCTCCAGTTGATCGTCTTATGTAAATTCCAACACTCCTTCATCGATTAGGTCTTGAATTCTGTTCTTCAGAGCCCAACAATTGTCTGTATCATGCCCAGGACCATCATAATGGTATGCACACCTCTCATTGGGAAGGTAATTAGGAGCAGCAGTATTAAGATTCTGGGGGGGGGGGGGGAGCTTTTAATGTAATTAGCTCCGCCTTCAACATGTGTTGTAGTACCTGAGCTAGTGACATGCCGATCCTGGTGAATTGTCTCTTAGGTGCGACCTCTTTGCACTGATTCCCCTGTTGTTGTTGGCGAGGTTGTTGTCGGGCCTGTGAGGTAGTAGTAAATTGGGAAGGTCTTCTGGCTTCTTGTCTCATGGGAGGCTGAGTAGTGACTTGATTTTCAATCCTGATTGTTTCCCCCAGACGGTTGTAACCGTCTTGATGAAGTTGGTTGACAAGAATTTTCAGCTCTTCTTATCCTTGAGCCAGATTTTGGATAAGAACCATCTGGCCCACCAGCTGTCCCATCATTTGGACCCTCATTATGGCTATTTTAGTTTGTAGCCTTTCCAACTGATCATCCTTATTGCCCTCAAGATTCCCCATGATCATGCCCCTAGTGAGGAGAGCTTTCACTTCTTCTTTCCCCTTGGATAGGTTCAAGAACATTTCTCAGAGTTGGGCGTTTTGAGCCTAGATGTCTTTCACCGTTCATTCCATATCCATTTTACTGAAATAAACAGTAGGAAGATAAGGAGACCTGTATGGGAGAAACCCGTCATGATATGATGCATGATATGTGGATGCATGTCTTCAAGGATCTCGCAGGTTAAACACAAGAAAAAGTTAGAGATTGAACTTTGATCAACATTTTTGATTGGAGAACTTTGTACCGGTGGATGTCCTTCCACGAGAATCAAGCTCACCATGTCAAGTGGGTCATAGCCCTTGACTGAAGTTACCGTGCTTTGGTCTTTGACGGTGTTTGATTAGAGAAACATAAATCCTCTTGCCCCTGGATAGGCGTCTGGTTCAACATGACCCTGCATCATAGACCCTTTAGATCCTTGAAAAGGTTATTAAAAATGCTATGGTATGATGTCATGATGTCATGTACAAGTATGCAAAGTAAGCAAGTTGTTATATACCACAAAGTAGACAAGTCTTTAGGTTTAGGCTTGCATGGAGTTTCTAGGTAAGTACCCTCTTGAAGTTTAGTTGGCTCAACCTGTCCTAGTAATAGTGATCGGATTCTAAAGGATCTCAATATCACCGACCTTTCTCTTAGGCATTGTCTCAGCACAAACAATCTTTTCTTGCAGCCGAGATATCCCAAAAGTCTAGCCTCAATGAGTGTAGTATCGAGTATACACCAATTTTCAGCTCTACACCGAAATTGATTATCTCACTACGTCCTAATGGCCAAGTTTGTTCAATTAGGATTCTAAAGTCAGTTAGTGCGTCATGACGCCACTCAGAGGCCCCGTATTCTCCTCGATTCACCACGAGGGATACTGGTACCCATAAATGTGTCACACTAACATAGCCATTGTTTCAACCATATCGGTCTACGCTGTACAGTCTCCACAATCTATTGCTATTTACCTAAAAAGGTGTCCCAAATCTGGGTTAAGGATCAAAGCAAGCCCAATAAAAAGAACAAAATATAAAGCATACAAAGAAGCAAGTAAAAAGTGATCTAACCCTAAGGTAACCCCACTTTTAAGTTTTTCATTTTCCCCAACAGAGTCGCCAGTTCTGTGATATGGTGGGAGAATTGACTTGATGTTTGCATTTTGATCGCATTTGTGCAGATAGCAAGAGTCGCCACCGACTTTTCTTTTATCCAAAAGAAAAGGCAAAAAAAGCACAGGAAAGACCTTTCGAGATTATTTCTCGGGTTCGGGGGGTAGATTATGAAAAGGGAAGGTATTAGCACACTTTTCATCCATGTTTTTCCATGGGCTCTTAGTTACTCGCTTAGATCACTTGCTTTTGTTTTGACAGTGTGCTTGTGGTGTGGGCTTTGAAAGTGTTTTGAAAAATCTCTTTGTAATGGTTCTCGTTTCTATAAGAACGCGTAAAAGTTTTGTTTCGAAAGATAGTTCTAAGATGTGTTTATGGATTGTATTTTGGAAAGTGGTTTTTGAAAAGATGTTTTGCAATTGTTCTCGTCTCTATAAGAACGTATACAAAAGGTCTTGTCTTTTGAAAATGTTTTAATATGAAAGTGTTGGTGTAAAATTTTTTTTGTCGTGAGTAAGCTAGCAACTAGGAGCGAATCTAACTACTCGAAAGGTCTCAAATGTTCTTTTCTTCCTCCTTTTGATGTTGCTATCTTACCATTGATTTGGTAAGAAGCCCCATCGTTGGATGTGAAGGGACAAGCGCGGGTCAATTTTACAGTCATCGAAAGCAACTTATGAGATGCTTTAGCAATTTTCGTAAGGGACGAGATCGTTTTATCGAAGGAAACGTCGAGGGTCATCGAGGGACTACGATCCTTTTTATTGAAGGGTCATTGCTGAAGCGTCCCATATTCTAGGGACATGACTGTGTTTTTGAGGCAACAAGCGAGGTTACCCTAGAGGTGCGCATGTGAAAAGTGTTTTTGATTCTAGTTAATTTTATCTTTGAAATTAGGTTATCTAGCGATTGATTTTACATCTTGCCATACACGCCTAATTACTATACATTAATAAGTAAAACAATAAAATGCGGAAATTGAAATTCTACGCTATTACAGAGCTTCGGGAATGAGGAATACAAATTTACAAATGGGGATGGATCGAATCGAAAAGGCGTTTAAAAGTATAAATAAACAAGCAATACAACTCAATCGAATTAGAAATGAACAATTAAACTAAAACATTTATTTAATAAAACTAATTATCAAAATAATTAATAATATAAAGATAATATATTTTTCTTAGTTCGATTATTTAGTTAAAAGTGTTTAAATATTTGATCACTAATTTGTTAATAAAGATTAAGAGAAAAGGTTGAAGTTAGGAGTAAATTATAACCAAAGAAAATCTAGAAGAATTAGGGGGTGTTAGAGTAGAATTAGGTGTATGACCAAAGTAAATTGGGCGCTGAGTCCAATCAGTAAAAGCTCAAAGAAGATTTTGTTGTTGTTTAACAAAACAAGGCTTTTAAAAAAAAAGGCAAGGTCATGATGGGCTAAGGGAAGGATTTCGGCCCAGGTAGTACAACATCTCAAATTATTTCTAGATTTTTTATTTATTTATATGTTAACATAAGTTAAAAGTAAAAGAAGAAAAATAAAGTAAAATACCAGAACAAAAATTAAAAGAAGATTCAGGGTTCAAAGAAAATGGGATGAGGGTTCACTTCTTCTTCTTCTTCAATTCGATGGTGGCTTCTTCTCAGCAAATGGCGGCGATCTCTCCTTCTCCGATAAAATCTCGTCTCTGAGTCTCCTCCCTCAATCGTCTCGCATTAATCACATCCCTACGCCGTCTCACTCAAATGCTGCACATCAATCTTCTCGGCCGCAGCTCCTCCATGCGCGTGTTCAACAAATTCGCGTTTTGGTTTGTTTGTTTGTTTAACCCATGTATTCTGATTTCGTGCAGGAAGTTTAGAGTTTTGGTTGGGTTTGTATCACTGATGGTTGGATTCGGATGCTATGCGGAGAGGAAGAGATGGAAGTTATGGTTCACAGTAAGAGACAAAGGGGGTATGAAGTTTGTCTCGTGTATAGAAGAAGATAAAGTGAGTTCAGTGAGGTTGTTGTAATGGCTCGCAAGGGAGTAATCAGATGGTAGCAGGTGGTGTCTTCTACCTCTGTTGGTAAAATTCTGAACCACTCTCTTTCCACGATTTTCTTACTGCCTGTTTCTAACTCTTTTTGCATATTTGTTTTTCATGATTTAATAACAACAACAATAAAACTTAGTTTTACAGTTATGTTTCTATGGTAATAGTAATAACACAAATTTTCAACATGGCATAAGCAACGATTTTCAACAACAATTTTATTCTATGCATACAATCGACAATACAACACATCAAGATGTTAAAGAAAATCAAGAAGAACTTACATGGTCGGAGCCAGTCCGACGGTTTACCAATTCTTACAAATATAAGAAAATAACACCTGAGATGAGGTAATTATGCTTCTATTCCTTCTTCTTAATTCTTGAAATTCTAGAGATTTATGTTGCTAGAAAGTATATGAAACTGTTAAAGAACTTTTGAGTTTATACTGAATAGTTTGAGCAGAGGTTTTGGAATGAATTTTGTGTGGATTTTCTGTCTGTTTTTCTCCTCCCTTCTGGTGTGATTTTTTTTACTGCTTTCTCCTTGATTTTTCCTCCCTAATATCCGTCCTCTCCTCCTCTTTACTGTCTTTCCTTTTTTATAGAAGAATAAGAGATTGAATTGGGATGGAAAAATTAGATAGATTTGAAAAAACTTCGGGGCACTGTTCCATTACTTTTTTAGTTGCAGTTTTTGTATTGCTGAATTTTTGCAACCTTTGGGCTGTTTGGTACAGGCTTCGATGCAGGTTTGACAGATTTATTGTGCAGCTTGTTTTAGTCTAATTAGGTACTGGTTTATGCAGGTTTTTGGCAGCTGGTATAGGGCTAATTTTGGTATAGTTTTGACAGCATAACATAGCAGGTATAGCAGGGCAATTGGCAGCAAGGTAGCAAGATTGTTTTGGACAGTTTTATGGGTTGATTTATGCAGGGGCAGCAGCAGCATGATATTGGGCAATAGCTTGGCATGAAGCAAAGTTTGAATCTTAGTAGCTTTAATATTTAGGATTTGATTTTTTGTTTATAATTATGTATACTTGTGTAATTATTTGTGATTTGTAATTTGAAACTTGCAAGAAGAAAAGAAAAATGAATTTGATTTGTATTTTTGTACACTTGAATAATAAAATTATTCAAAGCTTTAAAATTGAAATCCATATAAATTTTCTTCTTGAAGCTTGAATGAAAATGAATGAAATTGAATGGTAGTGGACCTTAGAATGATGAATAGATTAATGATACATGTCTTGTGTTGTACCCCAAAATTTTCCCTCCCATATTTCTGAAAACATTGCAAGAAAGATCTCTAAGTTGCTCAAGGTAGTCCAAGGGTTGGCCAGACAAGCTCTCTCCTAAGACAGTCTACCCCAAACTAGGGTTTCATGTTGCATCAAGATCCTTGATTCCAAGTGATCCCAAGTTCCCACCATTGTCCTAATATGTTCTCAAGATCATCCATGTCAAGTTTCAATCCTTGCAGAGAAAGTTTGCTCAGTCAATGGCTCAAAGGTCCAAAAATCGACTGTGCTAGGGCAAAAGTCAACTGTGACCCACATACAGTCAAACATCAAGATTTTTGGTTAACATCCTCATTTTGAAGTATATTTAATCATTTTATCAAGGGTTGATCATGATTCATCAAGGATTGCTCATAATTCATCAAGACTCAAAAGTTGCTAAATTAGGGTTTTGTAGGAAAAGTTAACCCAACTTTGACCAAGCATAACTTTCTCATACTTTATGATAAATGAACCAACCAAAATCATTTTGAAGAGGCTGCAATTACCTACAATCCATATTCATCTCCCAAGTTCAAAATATGCATTCACAAGAAGTTATGAATTTAGACATTATAGGTCATTTTGAAAAGTCAACAAAAACACCTTTTTTGTCAAAGCTTCATACTTGAGCATGAAATATAAAATTGATATGTGACCAAAAGGGTTGGTTAGAGGACATCTCAAGCTTTCTAAAAAGTCCAAGAACACCTCCAAAGAGTCAAAATTGAGGAAGTTATGCATTGTTGAAGTTGACCTTTTTTGTAAAATTGCCAAAAGTCAACTATCCCCAAAACTTCAAATTTTGCCAAATGAGCCCATTCTTTTTCACTTGTTTTGAGTTGGCATCATAGCCCACGTGCTCTAGCCTTTGCCACTTGTCCATATAATATTTTTATTAATTATTTTTATTTTTATTTGAATTAATTTGATTTAAATCAAAATAAATAAAATAAAAATCCAAAGCATTGATAACAAAGGATCTTTTGATTGTTTCAGGCTCTAATTACAGCTAGCAAGGCATTCAAATTTGCATCAAAGCTTGTGTGCACAAAAAGATTCAAAATAAACCATATTTGGAAAGATATTCAAAGGGTATCAAATCAAATCCAAAGTCATTAAAAGAAGAAGATTTGGACTGAATAAACAACCCTAATGCATTGTGTGATACATAAGGAGGTGAGGCAGATCAAAATAGGGGTTAGAAACAGGCGCTAGAGAGAAAACAAAAATCTGAAAATACAAAGAAAAGTGTGAGTTTGAAATCATCATTAGAGGCAATCTCAAAGCTTGCTATTGATACCAATCGCTTACTGGCATTCTCCACAACCTAAAGCAATCAAAAGTAGACGTTTTCGAGCCCTCTCACGCACTGTAAGTCGCTCACGGTATCACTATGTTCTTGAAATCGATTAACACTATTCTTGCATCCACTACATAAAATAATGGCATAATCTTGATCACCATGATGTTTACAAGCTTTTGGAATTATTCAATTTCATTTATGTGACCTATACCGTGAATCACCATTGTTAGGTTTTCTTGGAGTTTTTTAGGGTTTTTGATTTCAGGAATAATTGGCCCTAGTAATGGGTATGGTTGTGATCAGAAGAAGGAGATGAGTCTAACTATGGTGTTAGAATTCATTTACATGGCCTATACGAGATTTTGAGAGTGGACAGGTTTGTAGCGACGAATATTTGTCCGTGGGTATAGGTATTGTAGGTTTTTAGCTACGGAGAGAGGAAGGAGATGAAGGCGTGTCATCCCACCATTGGCTTGTTTAAACGAGCACGTGTTTTTTTAATTTATGTCCACTAACTTTTGTTTTTATATATTATTATTACTTTTTATTATGATAACAATCAAAAGAACGCAGCCTAGTGGTTGCCACGCAGGTCTTAAGGCATTAGGGGCTGGAGGTCAGGGGTTCGATCCCTGCCTCCAGCATTTGTTATTTTTCCTTGTTATTTCAGGGAATCCAGTACACGCTCAAGCCAAACGTCCACCATGCTCCTTCCTCATCAACACACCAGATGGCCAGATCTGGTGGTCATCATTGAAGGTGCACCAAAGGGTCAGTCAATGCACACACACTGGATTGCAAAAAAGTCTAATGGACCTCACAAATGGGCCAGAATTCCTGCTTTCTACACCCCCTAAATCAGGCCTATTCCTTTATCTTTTTATATTTTGTTTATATTTTCATTTAATTATTTTTAATTAATTACTAACCAATAATCAATTTTCTTTTTAGCAAAAAAATCACAAAATATATTTTATGTCCAATTGAATTTTAGAATTTTATTTTCATTAATAAATATTAATTAATTTAATTAGGATATTAATGTTAGATAACTTCAAATGATTTTTGCAAATATTTAAAATTAATTAGAATCAATAGGTTTTAACCCTAATTTAATTATTTAATTTCTTTCCTAAATTAACAAAAATCCAAAAATATGTCATTAATTATTTTTTATTAATTAATTTAATAACTAATTAATTTAGCATTTAATTTTAGGAATTAATTTCTTTTTTCTTAAAAAATAAAAACAACAAAAAAACATTTTCTTTTAATTAAGAGGGTCAAAACCCTAGTTTCGCATTCGATCTAATTGTCTCGCGCGCTTCATTTTTCTTTATCCAAATTATTGTATCTGCTCCCGGTTTGTAATAATTTTAATTAGGACATTTATTCATTTTTTCCGCTTTTAAATTTCAAAGGGTTTGTTTTTGGGGATGTAAATACCCGACACCTTGTAATAGCGTAGTTTAATTTCCACACTTTAATTTCTGCAAATATTCAACTGTTAAATGTTTGATAATAGGGCTTGCATGACAAGAATGAATATTTAATCTTAAAATAGTTAGATCACCCTTAATTGTACAAAGATAAAATAACTGAAATCAACACACCCACACATGTGCACTCCTAGGGTACACCCCACTTGGTTGCCTTTGTACACGGTCATTGAGTATAGGTTGTTTTAGAGGTCGCCCTCTTGTCTAAAAGATCATAAGTTGCCTCGGATATCGTTGCCTCGAATAAATGATCTAAGACATTAGGGTTACCACTAAGACGTCCTAACGTTTCTTTAGTGACCATATGTCCCTCTTTCGAATTTACCCTCAAACTCCAACGACGGTGCAACCTACTCACTAATAGTGGGATAGCGTTGTCTAAAGGAAATCAACACAGAACGATTCTTTTTTCGAGTAGGTAGATTAGTTCTTAAGTACTTGCTCTTTCAAAACAAAACTTTTTTCACACTTACACTTTTACGAACAAGTTTTCAAAAACACTTCATTACACTCTTGAAGACAGAAGCAAGAGTTAAATCGAAGTTAAAACAAAAACTTTTCAAAATCCACAAACACAAAGATAACAATTTTGAAAACAATGAGCAAGTACCTAAGAGCCCGTAGGTAATTACTGATAGAAATGGTGCTAATACCTTCCCTTTCTATAATCTACCCCCCGTACTCAGAAATATCTCGAAAAAGGAATTTTTCTGTGCTTTTTTCCTTTCCTTGTTGGATAAAATAAAAGTCGGTGGCGACTCTTGCTTACCGTGACATTTTGTGAACACAAACGCAAAATGCAAACCATCATTCTAAAAAATAGTCAGTTCTTCCACAGTATCACACCTTGAATACTCTTGAATTTCCTTGAATTAGCATTGATATGTTAGAACATAGTTTGATTCTACAACCCTTGATTAGAGTTTTGAGGATAACAAAATACAAAGAATAAATTATTTCAAAGATGTATATATAAAGAACGATTATGCTCCTTAAAATTATGTTTTGTATATACAGAAGTTCTGATGAAATCTGCATCAGAATATAATCAACATCAGAAGATCAGTAACCTATGCTACACGCTAAAGCTACCAGATTATACGCTGAAGCTTGATGACCAGAATCTTCACCTAAACAAATACACTCTGACTCTGATCAAAGACATCTTTACCAAGTCATCAACACTCTGAAGCGTTATCATCAGATACAGCAAAGAACACTCTGAAGCGTTACCAGCAGATTAAGCAAAGAAGACTCTGAAGCGTTACTGGTTATTCAAGACTGAATTAAATGCTAACGGCTTTCTTCAGACAAAGATCTTCTACAAAAGGAAAGTGCATTATTATCATTAAACCTGATTTATGGACAACGTATCCTTGCTTACCTATATAAACAGGACTGCTTGTGAAAAGAAGCACGTACGTACGCACTCAAAATTTGCCAAGCTATCCAAACCACTCATATTCAAAGCTTTAGCAAATTCATTTTATTCCAAGGTTATTTTGTGTAATTATCACAGTTGTGATATACAGTTTTGTAAGAAAACAAAAACACACTTGTTCAAATTATTTGTAAAAGAAGTTCCTTGAGATTAACCGGATTGTGGTTGTACTCAAGAAGACTTTAACAGTTGTTAAAGTAGCTGTTGTAATCCTTTGAGAATAGTGGATTAAGACCTCATTGGAGAGAGGCAAAATCACCTTGACGGGTGGACTGGAGTAGTTTGAGATAAACGAACCAGGATAAAAATACTGCGTTGTCAAGCCTTTTGATTTAAGTTTTACAATTCAACCCCCCTTCTTGTGTTTTTCACATCTTCAATTGGCATCAGAGCGCCTGGTTCTAAGCTTTAACACTTAACCGTGTCAGTACAAGATCCAACATCAGAAAAACACAATGGCAGGACCAAGTCAAAACATCAGCAATGATAACAATGAAGAAAGGGATAGATTTAGTGGCAAACCTCCAGTCTTTGATGGAGAAAAATTTGACTACTGGAAAGACAGAATTGCGAGTTTCTTTTTGGCCCATGATGCTGATCTGTGGGACATGGTGACTTATGGATACACGCACCCAGTGGATGGATGTGGTCAGAAGATTGACAGGAAAATGATGTCTGATCAGCAAAAGCGTGAGTTCAGAAATCATCACAAGGCCAAAACAATTCTTCTCAGCGTCATCTCATATTCAGAATATGAGAAAATATCAAACAGAGAAACTGCTAAGAATATGTTTGATTCTCTGAGAATGACGCATGAAGGCAACATTCAAGTCAAAGAAACAAAAGCCCTTGCGCTCATTCAAAAGTATGAGGCATTCAAGATGGAAGATATTGAATCAATAGAAGTTATGTTTTCAAGATTTCAAATTCTTGTTGCTGGTCTAAAAGTTCTTGACAAATGATATTCCACTGCTGATCACGTTAAGAAGATCATCAGGAGCTTGCCAAAATATGGGATGCCAATGGTTACAGCACTTAAACTAGCCAAGGATCTCAACAAAATCTCTCTGGAGGAACTTGTCAGCTCCCTCAGAAGTCACGAGATATAGCTAAAAGCAGATGAACCTCAAAAGCAAGGTAAGCCATTAGCTTTAAAATCTAACAGAAAATCTGACTCCAAAGTTTTGTAGGCTGTGGAAGAAACCTCTGATGGATCCTCATCATAAGAAGATGAATTGTATCTTCTCTCCATAAGGGTGAACCAACTGTGGAAGCAGAGGCAAAGGAAGTTCAGGAATCCCAGAAGATCAGAAAATCAGAATGAATCTCCCTCCAGATACAGAAGGTCAGAATCCTCCCCTGGACACAAAAGATCTGAAGGCTCTTTAGGATACAGAAAGCCAAACAACAAAGACATCATCTGCTATGAGTGTAACGGGCAAGGGCACTACAAAAGTGATTGCCCAAAGCTTTAGAAGGAGAAGCCCAAAAAGAAGTTTGGCAAAGAAAAGAAGAAAAGTCTCATGGCTACATGGGATGATTCTGATACATCTGAAGCTGACTCAAAATCAGATGATGAAAAAGAAAACATAGATCTCATGGCAAACGTCTCTGAAGACAGTTAAGCTTCTGGTTCAGATTCAGAATCAGATACAGAAGAGGTATTCCATGACTTCACTATCAACTTTACTAAGGCTGAACTAGCTGAAAGCTTTAATGAGATTTTGGAAAGGTATCAGCAGATCAGAGTCAAATTCAGAAACCTGAAAAGGAATCTTGCTTCTGACTCTGATAAAACTGAAAGTCTCAAATTGGAGAATTCTGAGTTAAAAGATACAATTTCAAAACTAGAAAACAAATTGCAAAACTCTCAGAAGGAAACAATCCCTGAAACTCCCAGCAATGTTGATGAGATCATCAAAGAGTATGATCACAGCTTTCAAAAGTTTCTGGCTAAAAACATAGATAGAAGCAAAATGGCTTCAATGATCTATGGGGTTAGCAGAAATGGCAGAAAAGGGATAGGATATCAAGGTAAGGTTCCTACACCAAAAAATGCCATGGATTTAGTTATAAAGCGTACTCCACTTGATTCACACTTTATGTATGGGCACACACATGACATAAAATATACAAGTAGTGATTACTCTGTCAAACCAAAATTCAACCAGAGTTTTGGTAAAACTAACAAATCAGGACCCAAGAAAACATGGGTACCTAAGGATAAAATAATACATGTGGCAGATATCTTTAGCAGCAAAGTAAAGACACCAGTCATGGTACCTGGACTCTGGCTGCTCACGACACATAACAGGAAGAAGGCATATGTTCCAAAGCCTGGAACTTAAGCCTGGAGGCCACGTAGGCTTTGGAGGCAATCAGAGGGGAAAGATTATTGGCTCTGGAATAGTAGGTGATGGAAATCTTCCCTCTATTAGTAATGTTTTATTAGTTGATGGATTAATGCATAACCTGTTATCCATAAGTCAATTAAGTGATAACGGTTATGATATAATCTTCAATCAAAATTCATGCAAAGCTGTTAGTCAGAAAGATGGGACTATCCTATTTAATGGAAAGAGGAAAAACAACATTTATAAAATCAAACTTTCTAAACTGAAAAGTTAGAATGTAAAATGTCTTCTGTCTGTTAACAACGAGCAATGGATCTGGCACAAAAGATTGGGACATGTTAGTATGAGAAGAATATCTCAGATTAACAAACTCAATCTGGTCAGAGGACTTCCTAATTTGAAGTTCAATTCAGATGCTCTGAGTGAATCATGTCAGAAAAGCAAGTTTGCAAAACCTGCTTTCAAACCCAAAAACGTTGTTTCCACCTCTAAGACATTATAACTTCTGCACATTGACTTATTTGGACCAGTAAAAACTGCCTCAGTCAGTGGCAAGAAGTATGGGTTAGTAATCGTAGATGACTATAGCAGATGGACATGGGTAAAGTTCTTAAGGCACAAGGACGAGTCACACTCTGTGTTTGTTACCTTCTGCAACCAAGTTCAGAATGAAAAGGATCTTAGAATCGTCAAAGTCAGAAGTGATCATGGTGGAGAATTTGAAAATAAAGATTTTGAATTATTCTTTAATGAAAAAGGCATTCTGCATTACTTCTCTTGTCCTAGAACTCCCCAACAAAATGGAGTTGTAGAACGAAAGAACAGAACATTACAAGAAATGGCCAGAACCATGATCAACGAGACTAACGTTGCTAAGATCTTTTGGGCAGAAGCAATAAACACAACGTGCTACATCCAGAATAGAATCTCCATAAGACCTATTCTGGAAAAGACTCCATATGAATTGTGGAAGAACAGAAAGCCCAACATTTCTTATTTTCATCCATTTAGATGTACATGTTTTATTTTGAATACAAAAAATTATTTGAACAAGTTTGACTCTAAAGCACAAAAGTGTATTATGCTAGGATAATCTGAACGCTCAAGAGGGTACATAGTATACAATACAGAAACACAGATTGTTAAAGAGTCAATTAGTGTTCAGTTTGATGATAAGCTTGACTTTCAAAAGTCAAAGCATAATGAATTCCTTGCAGGTATGGAAGTTGAACTCACAGGTACTACAGACAACTCAGAGGCTCTCAACAGAGACACACCCTCAACATCAGAAAGATTCACTGCAAGCAACCCAACACCTTCTGTTGATCAACTCCAGAAAAGACCATCCAGAAGCAGAATTGATCACCCAGAAGAAACAATCTTAGGAAGGAAGGAAGATCCAATCAAAATAAGATCTACCTTTAGAAACTTTGAATAATCCCTCATGGGACTAGTTTCTCTGATTGAACCAACAACAATTGATGAAGCACTTCTGGACAATGAATGGATTCTGGCAATGCAAGAGGAGCTAAATCAATTCACAAGAAATGACGTATGGGATCTGGTTCCCAAACCAAAAGGATTCAACATCATAGGTACAAAATGGGTGTTCAGAAACAAACTGAACGAACAAGGTGAAGTCATCAGAAACAAAGCACGAATGGTAGCACAAGGTTATAATCAGCAAGAGGGGATAGACTATACATAAACCTTTTCTCCAGTCGCCAAGTTAGAATCTATCAGACTCTTAATTTCATTTGCTGTTAATAAAGGCATCACTCTGTATCATATGGATGTCAAGAGTGCATTCTTAAATAGATATATAGAAGAAGAGGTTTATGTGCACCAAACCCCTGGTTTTGAAAGTTCCAAAAATACAGAATATGTTTTCAAACTAAAGAAGTCACTCTATGGTCTAAAACAAGCTCCCAGAGCTTGGTATGAAAGACTAAGTAACTTCCTGTTAGAAAAGGAATTTACCAGAGGGAAAGTGGACACAACCTTGTTTTGTAAGACAGTTAAGAATGAAATTTTAGTATGTCAGATTTATGTTGATGACATTATATTTGGATCCACTAAACCCTCTCTAGGAAGAGAGTTTGCTAAATGTATGCAGACAGAATTTGAAATGAGCCTAATGGGGGAACTAAAATTCTTTCTGGGCATTCAGATTAATCAAACTCCAGAAGGAACTTACATTCATCAGAGCAAATATGTCAGAGAACTTCTGAAGAAATTTGATCTATCAGAATGTAAGCCCTCAAGGATTCCAATGTATCCCACGTGCATTCTGGAAAAAGAAGAGGTAAGTAAAAAGGTAGAACATAAGGTCTACATAGGTATGATTGGCTCTCTTCTCTATCTGACAGCTTCAAGGCCTGACATTCTATTCAGTGTTTGCATTTGTGCTAGATTCCAATCAGATCCTAGAGAATCTCACTTAACAGCAGTTAAGCGAATTTTCAAGTATCTGAATGGTACTGCTAATGTGGGTTTATTTTATAGAAAATCAAGTAATTACAGCTTAGTAGGATACTGTGATGCTGATTTTGCTGGAGACAGAGTTGAACGTAAAAGCACTTCTGGAAGCTGCCAGTTTCTGGGAGAAAATTTGATCTCATGGTCCAGCAAAAGACAGTCCACAATAGCTCTATCAACAGCAGAAGCTGAATACATATCAACAGCTGGATGTAGCACGCAAATGCTTTAGATGAAAAGTCAACTTGAGGACTTCAATATATTTGAGAGTAACATTCCTATCCTCTGTGACAACACTTCTTCTATTTGTCTCAGTAAAAATCCTATTTTGCATTCTAGGGCTAAGCATATAGAAATAAAACATCATTTTATTAGGGACTATATTCAGAAAGGGATTCTCAATTTAAAATTCATTGACACAGACCATCAATGGGCTGATGTCTTTACAAAACCTCTTTCTGAAGATAGGTTTAACTTCATTCTGAAACATCTCAGCATGAAGCCTTGCCCAGAATAAAACAGTTTTATTTTCATATCTTAACCTTCAGAATTTTGGTTATTTTCTGTGAACTGCTGATCAACCTGCCTTCAGATTTTTAGAAGTTCATGATTGTATCAGAATCTATCCATGAAGATCTGAGCGCTCCATTTCAAGGATAGAAGTGTGCTGCTCACGTAAGCAAACAGTTGTCATCCATTCATCAGCCACCTTTTGAGGCTGAACACGCGTTCACTTTTCTGAAAGGTTAAAAGCGCTGATTGGATGCATTGAGACACATGTCATGGGTAACCGTTCCAATATCTTTCTGAATCCCCCAAAATCAGTTGTCATTAATGCTTACAATCATTACAATTTATTTCTCTATCTTGCCGTTTACGTTTTCAAAATCTATTTAAACACATTTCTCATTCTTTACACTCTTTCACCTTCACCTTCTCTACAATCTAATTGATTTCAGTTTGCATCCTTTTCAAAACCCTTTCACTTTCTTCTAAATTTTTTTGTGTGAACATGGCTTCCTCAAGCAACCCAACTTCCAGTACTCAGAGAACAGAATCCTCAGAACAATATGAATAACCTTTCAGAACTCTCCTCACGCCCATTAAAAACCTAGAAGTACTCTCAGAATTGATTGTGGACTTTAACAGTCTTCAAGAGAACGAGTTCAATCTCTCTGAAGAAGTAAAGGCTCAAGGATCGAACAGGTATTTTGACCGTCTGGTAGGTCCAACGTTCCCAATCCTTGTGAAGGAATTTTGGATTCATGCTTCATCTTCTAACCATCAAGTCACTTCATATATAATGGGGAAGAAGATAGTCATAACTGAAGACCTTATTGCAAGATTGATAGGTTACAGTGGTGGTGGCATAAGATGCATATACATGGCTGAGAGATATGCTGATGTCGCCTTAATCACTAGAGAAATCTTCACTCTGGGTCTTCCCTCCAGCAAGATAAGGGATCTGAAAGACCATCACATAATATGGGCTAAGATTATTCTAGGATGCATAAACCACAGGAAGCCAACCAGCTCTTCTGACTACATCAACATTGATCAGCAGTTTATGATCTACTTAATCTCCCAGAAGATTAAGGTGAATCTGGCTCATTTGCTGTTCAATCATCTGAGGACTAGTGTTAAGGAGACCAAAGAAGAGGAGCGCACAAAAAGGGACTGGATACCCCTTGTAAGGCTCATATCAGATATTCTGACAGAGAATAAGCTGATAGATCATCTAACAGAAGCACAGGAAATCAGCACTTTAGAAGCAACTGTTGGAAAACCGTTGAATGCAAAGAATCTGAAGAAGATGAAGATTATTGAGAACATCAAGAAGGAACCCAGTGTCACTTCTTTTGCAACAATCTAAAGCAGAAGAATCCCTCTGGATGACTTTCCCATGTTCTCAGAAATTGATTCCAAGCCTGAGATAATAGTCAGATATCTGGATGCATGCAAGGCAGATGGTACAGCACCAGATTTAAACATTCAGGATCTGCAGCAGAAGGCTCCAGAAGTTGTGCTGAAGAAGAACAAGAAAAGGAAGGCTGCAGCAGAAGGATCATCCCAGTGGACTCCCAAAGCAGCTAAAAAGAGAGGTAATCCTTCTTCTGTAACTGTTCTAGATTCAGTATCTGTATCAACATCTGTACCAATCCCTATTCAATCAGAAATTCCTACCCCACAAACATTTGATGATTTTGACATTGAATTTGACCCCTCAGAAACTTTAACTCTTAGAAGATCCCACTCCCTACCTATCAATCCAAATATTGAAGCAACTCAACAAGAACTTGCAAAAGTTCTATTAGATATTGAAACCTTTGGCCAGCATATTTCAGCTCCCATACCAATAAATCCAAATTCTGAAACCATTTCAGAAGCACCGCAACCAGAAATTCCACTCTCTCCTCAACCAGAAACTCATCCACCTTCTCCACAACCTGAACTATTACAACCAGAAGTTCAAACTTCTGAAGTCCAACCTCCTGAATCCTGTGAACCAGAACTTCATCACCGTCAATCCAACCAAACTGTTGATTCTGATCCCATTCCCATTCCTGGAATCACTGAACCTCTGGCCATCAGTATACCCCTGACCATTCTGGATATTCCCCAAATTCCCTCTTCACTAGAATCAACTCCACCAAACTCCCCAACTAGTCCAATAATCATTCCAGACCCCCCCACTCCCTCACCAAAGATCCATCCAAATGACAATCCCAAAACTGTCATTGATTTAACTATTTTTGAATGCCTTGCTGCCATAACCAACAAAATAGCCATTCCAAAACCAAAACCATCTGAACCTACACTAGATGTTGGTACCAGTTTATTGATATTTGAAATAGAAATGCAGAAGTGGATAACTTCCCTGAAGCAAGCTAGTCTTGAGCTGATTGATCCTGCTGCATCAGACTATCTTTGGACAAGTTTCAGAAAATGGGTATGTTCTGAAACTCATAAAATGCAAGAACAGAGCTACGGAAAAGTTCAACAGAACTTCAGTAATCTGCTAAAAGTAATTGAAGATCAAGTTCTGAGCCAGCTGCTCAAGGAAGAAGTTCTCCCTCTGGACAATGCTCCCTGGTCAAAACATCGTCCAGCAGACAAAGTTCAACCAGAATCAGAAGATCTCATTCTGACTGATACTCCAGAGTAGATGATTCCGGCAGAAGAACTGGGTCAAAAAGATGACATTGAAGAATGCTCTGAGAAGTATCCAGTGACTGAAGATCCTCAAGCTTCCTCCTATAAAAGGCAGACTCTGGAAGACCTGAAGAGATCTGATATTCTGATGCAGGAAAGAATGGATAAACATGATGACAAAATTTCAAAAATCAAGAGCATGTTAACCAAGCAAGAGGAAACCAACATCCAGATCAAGGGCTTGTTGGAAGCTTTGTTCACGCGTCTTCCTCCTCCCTATTAGATTTTCCTATGTTTTGTTCTGAACTTATCGTTGATTCTAATTTAAATATAAACTCATTTTGGCTATGATTATATGTTCTTTTTGATAACTGACAAAAAGGGGGAGAAAGAATAAGATCTTTTCAATAACGGATCACTGAGACATAAGTCTCAAACATTCTGATCTACTTAATTTCTCTCTTTTGAAAAGCTTGAACAGGTACAAAACTCTGATGAAAGATTCAGTAAGATTCTGATGCTCAAAGACTCATGGAATTAAAAGGAAGTAATCAACTCAGGGGGAGTTTTTCTTCTTAATTATGTACTTTTTATTCTTTATTATTTATTGAAAAATCTGGTTTTTGTCATCATCAAAAAGGGGGAGATTGTTAGAACATAGTTTCATTCTACAACCCTTGATTAGAGTTTTGATGATAACAAAATACAAAGAATAAATTATTTCAAAGATATATATAAAGAACGATTATGCTCCTTAAAATTATGTTTTGTATATACAAAAGTTCTGATGAAATCTGCATCAGAATAGAATCAACATCAGAAGATCAGCAACCTATGCTACACGCTAAAGCTACCAGATTATACGCTGAAGCTTGATGACCAGAATCTGCGCCTAAACAAATACACTCTGAATCTGATCAAAGACATCTTTACCAAGTCATCAACACTCTGAAGTGTTATCATCAGATACAACAAAGAACACTCTGAAGCGTTATCAGCAGATTAAGCAAAGAAGACTCTAAAGCGTTACTGGTTATTCAAGACTGAATTAAATGCTAACGGCTTTCTTCAGACAAAGATCTTCTACAAAAGGAAAGTGCATTATTATCATTAAACCTGCTTTATGGACAACGTGTCCTTGCATGCATATATAAATAGGACTGCTTGTGAAAAGAAGCACATACGTACGCACTCAAAATTTGCCAAGCTATCCAAACCACTCATATTCAAAGCTTTAGAAAATTCATTTTATTCCAATCTTATTTTATGTAATTATCGCAGTTGTGATATACAGTTTTGTAAGAAAACAAAAACACACTTGTTCAAATTATTTGTAAAAGAAGTTCCTTGAGATTAACCGGATTGTGGTTGTACTCAAGAAGACTTTAACAGTTGTTAAAGTAGCTGTTGTAATCCTTTGAGAATAGTGGATTAAGACCTCGTTGGAGAGAGGCAAAATCACTTTGACGGGTGGACTGGAGTAGTTTGAGATCAAACGAACCAAGATAAAAATACTGTGTTGTCAAGCCTTTTGATTTAAGTTTACAATTCAACCCCCCTTATTGTGTTTTTCACATCTTCATGATAAACTTGTATCTTGAGGTTTGAATCTAGTTCTTGAATGGAATAAGAATTTGATATCTTGAATGATGATGAATGCATTAAGTGAAATTCGATGAATAAAGAAACTATGCCTCTTTCGAAAGGATAAAAACTTTGAAATAGTTTTTAAAGGATAAAAACCTTTGAATTTTTAAAGTATAAAAACTCCAAGAGTTAACGATAGATTCCTCTTTCAAAATGGACTGAATTTAATCACACCTTGAAATTCACCTTTCTTCTCAAAGAGTTTTCAAATATGAAAATTTGCAAACCCACTTTGAGTACTTAAAAGGAATGCCTTGCACCGACCAATCACGAATCAACTCATATTGCATCATAAGTCGAGCCAAACCTAAAAGGCCTTGAATGATCAATACAAGTGGGCTTCAAGATAAAAGTTGTTGTGTCGAGAACTAGGCACCTTAAAAATTTAGCGAAGCATTGATATGTCATTTTTCTTGAAGAGGACCTGTTGATGACATTGCTTATGACAATGTGCAAAAATAGTCATCTCAAGATCTTGAAGATTAAGGACATTACGACTCTTGGAAGGCACACCACAATTATCTGAAATTAGGTCAGAAACAGAAAGTGACCTCTAAAATATTCGAATTTCCGATGATCCTTCGCACCCAATCAGCTTTTGACTTGTGAAGAGAAATTGGAGATGACGTCAATGAGAGTCATATGCAAACAAAACCGCTAAAAAATATCGATTAATGAAGAAGTTACAATTGTTTGAACTTGATCTTGCAAAGGTCGACTTTTGAGTCAATGGAGTCATTTTCAGTCATTTGAATCATTGATTGAGCAAACTTGCAATGCAAGGTTTGAAACTTGGCACAAACATCCTTGAGGAGGCATGAAGATCTATGAAGACCATTTGAAACCTTGGAGACTCAATTTTCTTTGGGAAATAACAAACCCTAATTGTTGACTTACTTCCTAGGAAGAGAATCTGTCTGGTCAACCTTTGAGCCAAATTGAGTATTCGAGGAACCCTAGGATAGTATCTTGAATGAAAAAAAATGAGGGCAAATTTTGGGGTACAACAGAATGAATTCCACCAGGTTCTATTTCATCCATTACTTGCAAATACAAATAATGAAATCTCATTAATTACCACTATGTTCCATTTCATTCCATCTCTTACCACCAATCCAAACATATCCTTAGGGTCCGTTTGGTGCGCAAGATATGATAGAGACATGATATGATATAAAACATGATAAGAATATGATATGATATGATATAAACAGGATAAGACTTATCCTATCATGTGTTTAATTGATATAAGATATCAAATATAATAACATGATATATTTAAATATGATATATATATATATATATATATATATATATATATATATATATATATATATATATATATATATATATATATATATATATATATATATATATATATATATATATATATATATATATATGTTGATCTTATTGGTGATTAGAACCTGTAATGGGCTGAGATTTACGCCTGCAAGGCATTCCAATGCTTAAGTAAGTAAGAGTGAAAAGAGATATAAGAGATAGTATATGGTTTTAGGTTTGAGTATTCGATACCTAACCTTCACAAGTGTGGAGGTTTATATAATGCCCCTGACACTTGGCTATTGGTCCCTATTTTTGGGCCTGGATATCAGGCCCCCAAAAAGAGATAACTTCCAAGAGCAGGAAACACGTGCACGAGATCCTAGGGAGAGGTGCTCGAAAATAGTTGTTACCTCGGGCAGGGATGCCTGAAACTAGTCGTTGCTGCAAGCAGGAACATGACCACGGAGGGGTGTGACCTTGTTGTCTTTGGGGCCACACGACCACATGCCCAAAGTTGTCGGGCAAAGCCAAAACACGCCCCTCACTAGCCCTAAGTTTATTGGGCCAATGCTCTTTGGTCGTTTTGGAGCAGGAGTGGATTGGTCCGTGTCTAGTTGCTGACCCAATCCAAAATAGGATCCCCCTAAGTTATTTCTACTAGACATAGGAGTAATGACTTAGATTCAGACCGTGTGTCAAGGAGAAGAACACTTTGTTAGTTCCCTAGTCCAGGATGGGGATGTTTCGTAGTTCAACTAAGGACATGCTCGTGTGAGAAAATGAAAAGTCATTTTCTATGCTCGACGTACGGGGAGTCGAATAGTTAGTGGAATTTTGAATGAGGTGTCGTGTCTCGCTTGCCTAGAGCCACACGCTGCATTAAATGCATGATGATTGCTAGGGGATAGGGTTTAATAATGATCATTCGCTTCCCTAGGCCATTGCATGAATGTGCGTGATACAGAGCTGAGTCTATAAATAGGACGAGAGGGGGCTCATTTTCAAAGTTTCCTGCTTTTCTTCTTCTCGTTCTAATTCCTTCTCTCTGTTCTCTGTTTATCATTGCTGCCGCCTACTGCCGTATTAGAACTATCTTTGTTAATTAATTTGTTGTGATTTACATTATGTTTGGTAAAACTAACTTAGCATAGACGTGTTGAAATAAGATATTCTATCAATTGGAGCAACATGTTAAATGCAATGTTCTATGCAGTTTCTTTCGACATCTTGATTTTGTACAACTTTACTGTTGGATGTTTTAGTTTGTTACAAGTGCAGAATATTTTGGAAATATTATACTACCCTATGTGGCATACAGTTTGAAGATTAAAAAAATTCAAGTTGAATTCAAAGGGTATTCTTAGTTTATAATTATGGAGATAATTTAGGAAACTAATGATTGATATCCTATCTTTGAGGAGATAATTCTCCAACTCCTCTTTCATATCCAACTGCGTTTATGAAGCCAAAATCGAGTCCATTGAAGGTTATAAAAAGAAGGCTTCAACCCTAGTACAAGTGTGGAACTTACAGTGTATTTTTATTAGGGTCTGTATGTTAATTGTGAGCCCCTCTATTATCATATTGATAAAAGAGTGTGACTGTGTTTTTGAGTTGTAAGTTCTGTTAGTCATTCTAAAGCTTTTAAGCAGTGAATGATTGTGTATCTTTGAAGTGTGACTTCTGTTATTTTATAAGTGTTTAGAATTGTTCAATCATTGTTATGTGATTGGAAGGGATTTGAGAAAGGTCTCATACTTAGGTGAGTATTAGGTAGAAGTTAAGAAAGGGTAGTGATTAAGTGAGAAGTTGTAAAAAGGGAGTTTAGCTTCAAATTGATACTATCTAGTGGATTTCGTCTCTGGCTTGGTAGCCCTTAGATTAGGTGTTGTTATACACCGAACTGGGTTAACAATTTTGTGTGTTCTTTAGTTTTCTGCACTGTTTTATTATTTTACCTTGTCATTGTGTGCATGTTCAGAGATTAGTGTCTCGACATATCTTAGGACATCTGAGATCTGAATACCAGAATTCCAGTCTTCATTTTCTGTTCAGCTTCATTTCAAGTAAGCTTCCTCTTCCCAACTTTACATTTAACTTTAGCGTTTAGAGATGCATATTGATAAGTGAACTCCGTTAGTGTAAGCACTATCGCGATGATGGTCGATGTTTGATGGTGGCTAAACCATCTTTGGACGCCAATGTTGAGAGAAACATGTAATGTTAAGTTAATTTTTTTTTGTTTTGCATTTTGGGCGGTTCTGGTGCTGTTGTTGTGGAGGCGAACGAGCCTGCTACCGACGAGGCTTATGCGTTTCCTGGTGGATTCAACTGTTTTCTGGGTTTGTATGAATTTCTCGATGAACATTACAAATTTTCTAATGAGATTAATGTGAGGTTCAAAGTCCAGTTGTCGGGGAGTTTCTTCCCCAAGAGAGTCCTAGAGTCCGTCGGTAAAGGAGACTAGGTCTCCTTATCGGGGAAAATTTTCTTTGCTTGTGTTGCTGTTGAGTAAGGGCTCTTGTCGAGGGTAATATCCTTGTGCCTATTTACGCCCTTCCACTTGATCAACGGTGGAATGGTGGATTTGATTTGATCATTGAATTCACTTCTGTCCCCTGTTTTTCAGGTAAAAGATGACAGATAACTTTGAAGAGGAGCGAATGCTCGACACAGAGGAAGTCTCCCAGGAGAAATGGGTAGCCCATAACTCAGGGAAATAAATTCATATTATGTTGTTTTCCTCGATGAAGCATTCACTATTATTGTAGAAGTAGCAGATCTGTCGGAGCCCGAGGAATAGTAGGCCATCCATTTTCCCATGGTGGACGATATGATTTGCTCGACCTTCGAGGATAATCGGTTCCCCATGTATGAGTTTGTCTTCAAGGAACTAGGACTTCAGTTGCCCTTTACCAATCTCCAGTCGGGTGTCTTCGATAATCTAAACATATCCCTCTCCCAACTGTATCCGAACTCGATAACCTTCCTTCAGGCGTTTGAGATCGTGTGCCAGTATCTCTAGATTGGGGCCATGGTCCCCTTATTCTTCTACTGCTTCCATATCCAACACCAGAATTCAGAAGGGATGTATGGTTAGGTTTCCTTGAAGCAACCAAAGAGGTTGTCCAAGGATTTTATGCAGTATGTCTGAACATTCAAAGATAGGTTCTACTCGGTTTAACCAGTGTTAGAGATGGCCATTACCTTCGCGGGTAGGATGGGACCCCATAATCAATGAACATGGCATGGAAAGGAAGATGTTGGTTTAGAAGTTTCATTTCGGTTAGGGTCACAGTAATTTTGATCGGGATACCGATTATTTTATCATCAAACCGGGCCATCTGGGCATAGAGGACCAGACCAATTACGATAAGCTGGTCCTCTTTGTTGGAGGTTTTACCCCTGCTCAGTGCTTAACCAAAAGAGGGGACATTATTGTTTACTGACACGAAGAGCCTGTGTTCGAACCCTGACTTATTAACACTAAAGTTATCCTTGAGTATGCTACCCTCGAGGACTCTTTGACACTCTTAGGTAGTCATTTTTATTATTGATCTGTTCGTATTTGTCTTCCTCGTTCTACTGATATATGTTTGTTACTTGTTGGTAGGTGAAATGCTGAATATTCAGGAGCATGTGGTCAGAATTGTTGCAGCAAACAAGGTGAAAAAATTGAAGAAAGTTCAGTTTCAAAAGAGTTGTTTAGGTGGTGTCGTGATTCCTCACTAGAGGGTAAGGGACCTCCTCCTCTACTCCTGTAAGCGATCAGTCTTCTCCCAAGCAAGTGACTTTATCTAGGAAGTGTCATCGCATGGATGGGGAAACCGTAAATCTGACCATGGAGAGGATAATGGACAAGTATGAATTTCCTCCTTGTTTTTTAGAAAAGGGTTATCTTGTACCCCAAAATTTTCCCTCCCATTTTCGCACAAGACATACTCCTAGAGGTCCTCAATTGCTCAAGTTGACTAAGGATTAACCAAACAAATCCTTCTCTTAAGACAATAAGCCTCAAACTAGGGTTGCAATTTTAAGCAATATGTTTGAGTCCCTAGGGTCACAAATGGTATCCATTGTCCTAATATGTCCTCAAGATCATCTATGCCAAGTTTCATGCCTTGCACAAGAAGTTTGCTCAGTCAACTGCTCAAATGCCTGAAAATCAACTATACTAGGCCAAAAGTCAACTGTGACCCACATACAGTCAAACTTCAAGATTTTGGTCAACATCAACATTTTGAAGTGATATCCATCATTTGATCAAGGGTTGATCATGATTCCTCAAGGAATGCTCCTAATTCATCAAAACTCAAAAGTTGCTAAATTAGGGTTTCTATAGGAAAAGTCAACCAAACTTTGACCAGGCATAACATTCTCATACTTTATCAGAAATTTCTCATCCAAGGCTCATTTTGAATAGAATCCAATTCCCTACAACTCATTTTCATCCATAAATTCAAGAAATGCACTCATGAAAAGATATAAAACCAGACATTATATGTCCTTTTCAAAAGTCAACAAAAACACCTTTTGGGTCAAAGCTTCTTACATGAAAATGGAAGAACTAATGGAGATGAAACCAAAAGGGTTGTTTAGAGGACATCCTAAGCTTTCTAAAAAGTCCAAGAACACCCTCTTAGGGTCAAAATATAGATAGATATGCATTGTCAAAGTTGGCCATTTTTGGAAATTTGTACAAAGTCAACAATGCCCAAAAATGCATTTTCTTCAAATGGGCCTAACTTTTTATGCTTGCAACACACTCCTAGCATGGTCCACGACCCATACACCTTTCCATGCATTATTGGATTTATTTATTTAATTTATTTTGATTTTTATCATTTAAAAAATCAAATAAAATCAAATAAATGATACAAAATAATGAAAGGTTGTTTTGATTTGATTTTGCATTAAATTACAATCCAAATATGCTGTATAACATCAAGAAAAACCGTGCCAAACCATGAGAGGAAGGAATCTCCAATTTTGGAAAGATTTTAATCAAATTTGAATAGCACATTCATTCCTTGATTTCTTTCCAACCATGTTGCCCTAATTTTGATTCACTATATATGCTAAAGTCATCTTAACCCTAAGCATACACAGTAGCACGCAACCTGCCCAAAACTCCACAAGAAGAAACTTCCAAAATTTCAAAGAAGTAGACAATTTGTTCTTGCACGATCTAGCCCTTTTCCACTGTTACCAAGCATCCAAGCTTACTCCTACAACATCCAGGGATTCAACCTAAACCTTGAGCAAGCCTGTAGCATCCAAAATCAGTAGATCCGTACCTCACTTTTGGGTAAGATTTCCTTGATCTCAAACTCACACAACACTTAACTTAAATCCATATTGACTACATACATGTGTTTCTATTGATGATTTTGGGTGTTTGAATGTATAATATGTAAAGCTAATGCCCATAATCGTCCTTTGCCATTAACGACTGTGGTTTCACGTTTTTTCTCATAGCGATGCTTGCAGGTTGTTTTAGGGCATGGGGATATCACCACTGGATCCGCAACCCTCGAATTAGGGGGATAAGGTCCAGTCAATGTTTTTTTTAGGTTTGCGCAAGGTTGAATAAAGAGGTGACCGGAGCTAGGGCTCCGGCGCTTCTCCGGTGGGTCAATGTTGGGGATGGTGGTCTGGCTTTGGTGTGGCATTTGGCTACGTTTTGATTGGGTCATTTAATAACCAGGGCCCCGTGTTGCTTGTGCGTGTGACAAATCAGCAATTAATAAATTTTTCCTTTATATTCTTTTCTTGTTGTTATATCATTGAATGGATAATTAGCGTAGATGGCCAGGGAATGAGTATGCAACGTCAAGGACCGGGGTTTGATCCCAGAAACCTAATTTTGCAGTTTTCTAACATTTCTATGCAGGATCTAATGCACCACTATTTAATGTGTCCATCATGCAACTCAGGATCTAACCATCAGATTCATCTCCATCCAAAATCCAACATGCAGTAGGTGCAGTTCATAGTGGGTGTTGTACCCCAAAATTTGCCCTTTCATTTATCAAGTATTTTCTCACAAGATCTCCTTTTGTTCAAGACTGCACAAGGGTTGATCAACTCAAGACACCTCCTTAAGCACTGATGACTGAAATTAGGGTTTGAGATTGCACAAGGATAATTGAACTTTTAATTCCTCATATGAATTTCATGGATCATTATGGACCCCCAAAATTGCTCATGTGAAGTTTCAAGTCTTGGATGACATTTTTGCTCAGTCAATTGATCAGTTGACCTAAAAATCAGCTGTATTGGGGAAAAAGTCAACTGTGACCAATTTACAATCAAACTTCATAATTTTTGATCCATATCAACATGATGAACTCATATGTATCATTTGATCATGTTTGGACCATAATTCCTCAATAAATAGGTGATATAATCATATCCCCAGAAGGATGTCAGACTCCATTCACCGCAAGACTTTGTTTCAACTGTACCAATAACATGGCAGAATACGAAGCGTGTATTTTTGGTCTCAAAGCTGCCATAGATTCGGGAATCAAGTCTTTAAGTGTATTTGGAGATTCAGCCTTGGTCATCAGTTAGATCAAAGGAGAATGCGACACGAAGCACCCTAACCTCATCCCCTACAAAGAACACGTGTTAACTTTAATCCCATATTTTGAGGAGATTACCTTCGAGCATTTCCCATGAGAAGAAAATCAACTAGAGAAAGCGCTAGCCACCATGTCATCCATGTTTAAACTCAAGTGGGGTAACGAGGCTCCCCAGATCACCATTGAGCGGATGGACGAACCAGCTTACTATCATGATATCGATACTGAAGAAGTAGTGGATTAGCCTTGGTTCCATGAAGTTAAGAGGTATCTCGAGGCCCAAGAGTATCCGGAGGGAGCTTCAGTCAATGATAATAAGTTCTTGAGGAGATTCTCTGCTAAGTTCTTCCTTAGTAATGGCATCCTTTACAAGTGCAACCATGACTCTATTTTGCTTCGTTACGTAGACAAGGTTGAGGCGGAAAAGATCATGGCTGGTCTACATGAAGGCACTTTTGGCACCCATTCTAGTGGGCATACAATGGTAAAAAAGATCCCACGGGCAGGGTATTACTGGTCTACCATGGAAGCAGATTGCTACCAGCATTCACGAACCTGTCACAAGTGTCAGGTCTACACTGACAAAGTGCATAGTGCATATACCTCCAGTGCCTCTAAATGTCCTGGCTGCTCCCTGGCCATTCATGATGTGGGGCATTGATATGAATGGAGAAGTCAATTCTACAGCTTTCAATAGACAACGCTTCATCTTGGTGGCCATTGACTACTTCACGAAATGGGTTGAGGCAGCTTCTTTCGCTTATGTTACCAAGAATGTTATAGCCTTGTTCATCAAACATAATATCATCTATCGGTACGGCATCCCGGAGAGAATCATCACAGACAATGGTATGAATCTCAACAATACTATGATCACCGTGCTATGCACGCAATTCAAGATCCAGCATTATAACTCTTCCCCTTACTGGCCAAAGATGAATGGCACTGTCGAAGCCGCAAATAAGAACATCAAGAAGATCATACAAAAAAGGACAGTGACTTACAAGGACTGGCATGAGATGTTACCATTTGCTCTCCATGGTTACTGTACCACGACGCGCACGTCAACATGGGAAACTCCTTTCTCCTTGGTGTACGGCATGGAAGCTGTTCTACCAATTGAAGTACAAATACCTTCTCTAAGAATCATAAAGGATGCAGGGCTGAATGAAGATGAATGGATTCAAACTCGGCTTGACCATTTGAATTTAATTGATGAGAAGAGGCTTATGACTGTCTGTCATGGCCAGATGTACCAAAAATGTATGATCAAAGATTTTAACAAAAAGGTCAGACGTCAGGTATATCAGGTTGGTGATTTGGTAATCAAGCGTATCATATTACCACAAGGTGATCCTAGGGGAAAATGGACTCCTACATTTATGATCAAAAGCATATTCTCTGGTGGAGCAATGATCTTAACCACTATGGATGGCGACGACCTTCCACACCCTATGAACACGGACATAGTCAAAACATACTATGCAAAAGAGACCCGCTAGGTTGACACACCTAGGAAAAACAAGGGCATCCCGGTGAACCACAAAGGTTCAGGAAAAAATTAGGGATAAAATACAAAAAAATATGTACACCCGACAAGCTGAAAACCCGAAAGGGCAACTTGGGCAAAAAAGGGTATCCCGGTGGACTGAAAACCCGAAAGGGCGGTCCAGGAAAAAGTTAGGGAATTAAAGCGTATGACTATGTCCCGTTGGATCACCTTATAGACAACCTTTAGCATCGACTAACAAACTCAACGGGTCTAATCAATCCAATAATTTTGGACAAGGCAGCAAGTGGACAAGACGCTCAGAGACACGAAGGCTATAGAAGAATAGGAACCCCATGGGATTATTTCATATAGCTATCTTTTCTTTGTATCAATTTTTTCATTTTTTTTACGACGACATTCTCTTACTAGAATGCTCGTCTCATTGTACAAAAATACTTATTCAAGTTAATACAAAGATATCCCTTTGAAAGTGCAAAACTATCTATTTTTCTTTTTCTGTGTTTTATTTGCGAAAACGTCCAATGATTATTTTTGAACATATGCATTTGAACATGACTAATATCTACAAATGAACAGAAAAATAGAAAAACAATCACTAATGGCTTTAAGAAATAGGATAATATCTTTAGACTATTCCATGAAATCCCCCGCAGGTACCTTTTCCAACAAGAATGGAAATCCGAGACATCCCACTACAGGATCGCTAACATATCTCCAGTATGCAGCTTAATGATATCAATCTCTCTCAAATACCAGACAGAACAAAACTTCCAGTTACCACTCCTAGGATTCCCTGGTGAAAGTCGCCCAGTTTCTCAGGTTTCCCCAGCAGGATTTCATGAGGTCTACAAGTAGTACACGGTGTTTCCCTTACACAACAAAGTTTATTTCTCTAACAAATGGAAACTCATCAACACTTCAACTTCAAAATATGAAAACTTACACTCCTCATTCCCAGCAGTACTCTGGGATTTATTTTCCCCGACTCCAGCAACGCTACAACATAACAATTAATGTGTCCATACATTACATCTATACGTCATAACGTTGACATCACAAATACATATGACACAATCTCATTTATTCTGAGAACATCATTGCACCATGCATTTCATACATAATGACATTGAATGCAATTAACCTTTCATCTTTTTCAGGAAAGATCAATCAACAGAAAATTATCGTCAAATTTTCAATATGTCAGTTACAGATCAATTCCCAAGAAAGGACTGATCAACCATCTACACAACAGATATTTCTCCAGATCCCTGTTGGTTCAGTTTAAATCTCTCAATGGTTTATTCTGATTCTTTCCCGCAGACGTCTTCTCTGATTCAGATAAATCTCTCAATGATTTATTCTGATTCTTCTCCAGATCCCTTCGGGTTTAGATAAATCTCTCAACGATTTATTCTGATTCTTTCCCGCAAACGCTTTCTCTGGTTTAGATAAATTGCTCAAAGATTTACTCTGATTCTTTCCAGTTAAATAATATTCAAGACCTCTTTTGGTTCAGTTTAAACCCCTCAACGATTTATCCTGATACTTTCCAAAGGAACACTTCGGGTTCAGATAAATCTCTCAACGATTTACTCTGTTTATTTCCAATTAAAGAATATTCAAGACCTCTTTTGGACCAGTTTAAACCCCTAAATGATTTATCCTGATACTTTCCAAAGGAACACTTCGGGTTTAGATAAATCTCTCAATGATTTATTCTGATTCTTTCCCGTAGACGCTTTCTCTGGTTCAGATAAATCACTCAAAGATTTACTCTGGTTCTTTCCAGTTAAAGAATATTCAAGACCTATTTTGGTTCAGTTTAAACCCCTCAAAGGTTTATCCTGATACTTTCCAAAGGAACACTTCGGATTCAGTTAAATCTCTCAACAATTTATTCTGATTCTTTCCCACAGACGTCTTTCTTTGGTTCAGATAAATCACAAAAAGATTTACTCTGATTTTTCCAGTTAAACAATATTCAAGATCTCTTTTGGTTCAGTTTAAACCACTCAACTGTTTATACTTATACTTTCCAAAGGAACACTTTTGGTTCAGATAAATCGCTTCAAGATTTATTCTGATTCTTCCCAGTCAAACAACATACAAGACTTCTTGTGGTTCAGATAAGTTGCTCCAAATATTTATTCTGATTCTTTTCCATTTGAAATCAAGTTCAGACTTAGTCCATTTTCTGTCAACAGTAACCTTTGGATGGCATCTACAAGACCATCTTCGGAAAATCTACATCATTCCACCAAATGGCATCTATAAGCCCGTTCCCACTTCAACTTCGAGTGCAAATTTATGGGCACTCTAGTGTCCCATCATCTTCCACCTTCAAGTCACCAATGGCGGATCCACCAATCTAACTCTTCAGGTTTAAGAAGATTGAACAGGGGAATTTGTTGTACCCCAAAATTTTCCCTCTCATTTATCAAGTATTTTCTCACAAGATCTCCTTTTGTTCAAGACTGCACAAGGGTTGATCAGCTCAAGACACCTCCTTAAGCACTGATGACTGAAATTAGGGTTTGAGATTGCACAAGGATAATTGAACTTTTAATGCCTCATATGAATTTCATGGATAATTATGGACCCCCAAGATTTCTCATGTCAAGTTACAAGTCTTGGATCACATTTTTGCTCAGTCAATTGATCAGTTGACCTAAAAATCAACCATATTGGGGAAAAAGTCAACTATTGCCAATTTACAGTCAAACTTCATAATTTTTGATCCATATCAACATGATGAACTCATATGTATCATTTGATCAAGTTTGGACAACAATTCCTCAATAAATTTGATCAGATCATCAAAAGGGCAAAATGGTTAAAATTAGGGTTTTGGCTGAGAAAGGGCAATTTCTGATTTTTGACCTAGAAAATGGTTAATTGGTTTGAGACATGATTTAAAGATTTAAATTTCATCATTTTGACCTAATGGCATGACTCAAAACATTGCTCAAGGTCATTTGATTGATAGTTGATTTTTCAGTCAACCGATCAAAAGTCAACTTTACACTGAAAAGTCAAACTTTGACTTTTTGGTCAAAATCAAGTGTCAAAGACCACAATTCTTCCAAACATGTCAAAATATGAAACTTACTCATCAAGAAATCAAAAATTCAAGATTTCATTTTGAAAAGTCAAAGTTTTCAAACTTAGAGAATTTTCTGTGTTGAAAACTTCATATTTTTTCATAACTTTGAGCCAATTTTTCACCATGATGCAAGATGATTCAAAAGAAACTTTCAAAATGAAAGGTGTAGATCTCCATGAGATCTAGAACTTTTCTTTACACAACTTCTCATTGAAATTCTTGGATCTCAAGTTATTAATCCATGAAGTCATGGTCATGAAACTAAAACACTTAGTGAAATTTTGAACATTTTGGTCAGGATTTTGACCTAACTTCTGACCCAAGTTTCACATAGTTCCATCTGGATTTTGCAAAAGTGATTCAAAGAAGGTTTGTAGAGCACATTACAAGCTTTCTAAAATGTCCAATAAATCCTTGAGATCAATTGTGAGCAAGGATAATCTAAGGCCAAAAGTTGGGGTTTCAAGTTGTTTTGCAAGGCAAAATTTGTGATGAACAAGAATTCAAATCTCAAGCCTATGCTGCACAATCTTCCCTTGCAGACCTCTAAACCTCAAAATCTCTCCCTAATCAGAATATTACACTTGCTTTTGAGCTATTATCCATTTGATTCAAGCTTTATCCAAGATAATTTTCCATTAATGACACAAAGGCACCATTGCCATTTACATAAAGCAAGCTTTATGCAAAGTCAACTTGCATTGAGCTTTGCACTTGTTCCTTCTGCACAATCTTCCTCTACAAAGTCAGATAAGCATGTTTAAAGTTGGTAACCACTCTAGATAGCTTTGTACCTTGCCTTGAAACCATACTTGTCAAGCTTGCTTCAAAAACAAGTCAAAATTCCATAACTTGTGATCTTGATTTTCTGACCACCTCAAGTATCCTAACCTTTTGCTTATAGATACACAAGTCATTTGCAAGAAAACAGATGAATTCTCAACCTTGAAACACTCCCAAACTCTCTTAAATCAGAAATTGCCCAAAAACTCCATTGTTGCACAGTTTGACCTTGGACTTATAACTCATATTTCCCTCGTGCGTTCTTTGGCCTTTTAGTTCCTAAAGCTTCCTTACATCAAATATAACTCATCCCTGTCCCTGTTACACGACTGTAACTCCATTTCTATCATCCCCCATAACCAAAAATAGAGCACTGTACATTGACTTCTCCAAGCCATTTCAACCACTCTCAACTCAAGCTAAGCATTGCATTAGCTTCATGGGAACTTGAGGAAGCTAACCTGATCATCACAACTCCTTGAAAGCAGCTCAAACTCATTTCACGATTTACAGTTTTGAGGTATATTTCTTGAACTTCTATCTTCTCATTTAGGTATTGTTAGGCTTGCATTTGTGAAGATAAAATATAGACATCATTGCCCTGAAGTTGTACATGTCCATAGATTTTATTTATATTGATTGAGATAGGAGAATTTTAGGATTGAACCTCTGAAAATAATTAGGTCAGAATTTTGTACTTTCAAAAATTCTCATTCATCTTTGATTTATAGTTTATGATATTTATATGGTTGGATTCGTATGGAAAAATGGAGCAACTTTCATGTTTGCATATTTCATTTTTATTGAGAAATGGTGAAGTTACAGATGATCTGGCTGGAGGTTGAAGATGAAGTTCCATATTCAGGACTTGTTTTGTATTATATATTTATCATTTCAATTATATCAATGGATGTATAGCCATCCCAGTGGTAAGGCAGCACACTGGTAACCAAGAGGGCGTGGGTTCAACACCCAGCACACTGCCTTTTGTTTTTTTTCCACATTTTTACAGTTTTTTCTGATTTTTGCAGCGCTAGGCTCCCCTTTGTTGGGCCTAACTTTTTTTGCTTATTTCATACTCCCTGTTTCACTTTCTAACCCCCCTGACTTTAATTTTATATTTTTGTTTTATTTTATTTCTTTATTATTTTTATTTTTATTACTGTTATTATTATTATTATTATTTATAAAAAATCCAAAAATATTTATATTTTATTATTTATATTTATTTAGTTTATTTTTCTTCATAAAACTAAAAGAACAAAAAAAAAACATTTTCTTTAATAAATTAATTTCCATTTTTTTAAATACTTAGATAATTAGTCTTAATTATCATTATTTATTTTCTTGTAAATTAAAATCAATTTAGAACTTAGGACTTTTATTTAATTAGTTTTATTTACTAATTTAATCAAATTCACAAAAAAAGCCCTAAAATTTTTTGTCTCTTTAAATTAATTTATTTTACCAACTTAATTTTAATTTTTCTTATTTTTAGTTAATTATTTTATTTTAGTTAACTAGGTCAAAAAACCCCTTTTTCATGATAACCAAACAAAAATCACATTTCTTTTTACATTTACATTCTTGCATTTTATTAATTCATTTTTGTACAATATTCAATATGGTTGTAATAGTTATTTAGATTTAATTTCTTACAATTCCCCATTTGTAATTTGTACACCCCCTCCCCTAATGATGTATTAGCTTAGTATTTTTATTTTTCGCAATTTAAATGCTTTATATACAAATGCTAGTAATTAGGGTTTGTATGGAAAGATTAAAAGCAACAAATAGAAAACCTAATCAAGATAAATCAAGCATGTAAACAAATACACTTGCACACTTGCACCCTTAGGGTAAACCCACTTTGTTGCCTTACAAAAAAGGCCATATTATGCATGTGAGGTACCTTAGCAAAAATAAACAAAATACAAGATCATAGTCCCTCGATGACGCCATCAAAGTTACCTTTCAAAAATGATCTTAGTCCCTTAAAGAAATTTCTTAGATATCTTACAACATTGCTAATCATGGCTATACGATGACCCTTGCCCGTCCCTTTTACATCCAAAGACAGGGTTACTTACCAAATCAATGGTAAGATAACAATGTCAAAGGAAAGGGGAAATAAACATGAAAGACTTTTGAGTAGGTAGATTGTTCCTAGTTGCTTGCTCAATTTCAAAATCAAAACATCCTTGCTATTTTAAAAAAAAACAAACACCAACACTTTCGAAACACCTTTCAAACTTGAAAACATTTTCAAAAGATCAACACTTTGTATACATTCTTACGAACAAGAATCATTACCAAGTTTGCCTAAACGATGACGCCTTTTCAAAATACTTTCAAAAACCACACAAATCACATTTTCAAACAAAAAGCAAGTGATCTAGCAAGTAACTAAGAGCCCATGGAAAACCATGGATGAAAAGGGTGCTAATACCTTCCCTTTTCATAATCAACCCCCAGAACTCAAGAAAACATCTCAAAGGTATTTCCTGTTCTTTTCAGCCTTTCCTTTTGGATAAAAGAAAAGTCAGTGGCGACTCTTGCTAAACCACAACATTTGCAATAAAACGCAAAACAACCAAGTCAGGTCTCCCACCGCGTTACAATGGGCATCCCAGATCTAATGACACTGGATCAAACGCCAGCCTTGGGCCGTCACCCTCGGGCTTAACAAATTCAGCAAGATACCCCCATATTTCATTCTGAACCAGGCCCATATTTTTCTATTCTTACTATATTTTTAATTTCATTTTATTTGTCTTTTTTACTTTTTTCAAAAAAAAAAATTATTATTTTAATTAAATCTTAAAACCAATTCAAAACATCACGAAATGTTAGGATTAGTTTTTATTAAAATAATTAATTTCATTAATTAACTAGGTTAATTTAATTAGGGCAATTTAATTCTTTTTTTTCATAATTAAAATTCAATTAGAAATTAGGTTAAATTGCAAGTTAATTATTTTTTCTCAAATAAAAATACAAAATATTAGGTTATTAAGAGTTAATTTCCTTTCATTTTTTAAATGTTTTTTCCTAAAAAATAAAAATAACAAAAAATATTTTCTTTCATTAATTAAGTTTTCTTAGAATTTAAACTTTAATTTTCGTATTTAATTTGTCGTGCGCATATTATTTTATGTTAATTCCAATTATTGTCATTTTCTCTGGATTGTAATATTTTAATTAGGTTTATTTCTGTATTTTTCTTGAAAAATACGGCGGGAGAACTGACTTGAAGATTTTGCCTTTTATCGCAAATGTTGCGGTTAGCAAGAGTCGCCACCGACTTTTATTTTATCCAAAAGGAAAGGTGAAAAAGCACAGGAAAGACCTTTGAGATTGTTTCTTGAGTTCGGGGGGTAGATTATGAAAAGGGAAGGTATTAACACCCTTTTCATCCATGGTTTTCCATGGGCTCTTATTTACTTGCAAGATCACTTGCTTTTGTTTGAAATTGTGTGGTTTTTGAAAGTATTTTGTAAAAGAGTCCATTGCTTAGGCAATCTTTGTAATGATTCTCATTCGTAAGAATGTATACAAAGATGTTTGTCTTTTTAAAAATGTTTTCAATGTTTGTAAGATGTTTGGAAATGTGTGTGTTTGTTTTGAAAATAGCAAGGATATTTGTTTTGAAATGGAGCAAGTAACTAGAAGTAATCTACCTACTCAAATGTATTTCTTGTTCATTTTCTTTCCCTTTGATATTGTTGTCTTACCATTGATTTGGTAACCAACCCTATCTTTGGATGTAAATGAGACGGGCGTGGGTCATCGTATAACCATGATTAGCAATGTTGCAAAGTATCTTAGCATTTTGAGGGACTAAGATCATTTTTGTAAGGCAACTTTGAATAGCGTCATCGAGGGACTATGATCTTGTTTTTTTGTTTGTTTTGCTAAGATACTTTACATGCGTAATATGACCATTTTGTTCAAGGAAACCAAGTGGAGTAACCCTAGGGGTGTTTGTGTGCAAGGGTGTCATTTTCATGCTTGATTTTGTCTTGAATTACGGTTTTCTATTTGATTGGTTTATCTTTCCATACAAACCCTAATTATTAACATGTTATATATAAAGCGATAAATTTGCGGAAAGTAAATATCCTACGCTATTACAATCATTTGGGGATGGGGTATACAATTTACAAATGGGATTGCAATAAATTAAAGTCCTAATTATCTATTACAACCATATTGAATAGCCATGAAGAAAATATATGAAGCACATAAAAATAATGAAAGGAAAAGAAAACACTTTGGATCATTATGTGTCAACACATGCCATAAACTCAAGCTTCTCGAATGCACTCTTGTTTTGATGAAGACAAATCATGATTGATAAAGAAAGAAAAAATTATTGATCAAGCTAAAAGCCTCTTTGGATGAAGTCTTTGGTTTAAGTCCTTAGAAAATTTCAAGGTATAATGATAATATGTACCTTGAACTTAAGATATAGATGCTCAATGATAAAAAGGAAAATTTTTATATTGTTCAACCCTTTATTCAAGTTCTTTCAAAGCAAAAAATCAATTTTTATTTAAGTGCAATCGATTTGCATGTTAGTGCAATCGATTGCATGCTTCAGTTTTTCAAAACATTGGCTACTAACTTCCAGATCAATCGATTTGCATGGTTGTGCAATCGATTGCACAGTCAATTTTTTTGGAAATTTGGATACTGGAAGCCCGTGCAATCAATTTGCATGGTTGTGCAATCGATTGAACACTCAAAATATTTGGAAATTTGGCTACTGGAACCCCGTGCAATCGATTTGCATGGTTGTGCAATCGATTGCATGCTGTATGATTTTGAAAAACAGCTGCCTTACACCTGCCTGTTCATGATTTTTTTTACAATCCTTTTCCTCAAAGGTCACTGCATTTTAGCCTCAAAAATGAACTAAATGATGATGATTGAAATGAATATTTTAAATTTAAGGAGACTTACCTTGCAACTAGAATTTATGTTTTGAGCTTGAGGTGTTGCTTTGTGGACTGTTATGACCTTCTTTCAGTTATGAGATTTTTGAGAGTTTGTCAACAAAACTTATGGTTTTCTTTCTCCCTTTTTCTCTTCTCTCTCCTTTTTTCTAACTCCATATCTCTTGCAATTTGCCTACCTATTTATAGAGAAGGTTTGAGACTTCAAAACAACTCAGATTTTTTAATCACATGTTATGGTTATCTTACTTGTTTTTGAAGCAAACATGAAGGACGTGTTTCCAATGCTTGTACCAATCTATGTAAAGTGGTTGATCACTTTAAACATGTTTGTTCTGACTTGTAGAAGTTGAGTGTGATTAGAACAACAAGTTAGAGTCTCAGGAAATTCACTTTATGATTAAAGTGAACTTTGCAAGAATGGCAATGGTGTCTTTGTGCCAAAAATGGAAAGATGCAATGGACAATACTTGAACCACTTGGATAATGGTTCAATCAATTGTGTAAACATCTGATTATGGATAGATTTGCAAGTCAAGAGGCCTGCAAAGTGAAGATTATGCAGCATGGTTAAGATTTTTGTTCCTTGTTCATCACAAATCTGCTTTGTAAATCAATAATGAATGTCCAACTTCAGATCCTTGTATCTTCTAGGTCAAATGTGATAAACTTATGCTCTTGGATGTTTTGGAAAGCTTGAAACACCCTCTATAACTTTCATGTTGGCCATTTTGACAAAATCATCTTGGAACTATGTGAAAAAATGCCAATAAGTTGGGATAAAATCCTGCACAAAATCTGTTGAAATTTTTCTCTAAGTGTTAAATGAAAATGTCATGACTTCGTGAATTTATAGCTTGAGATCCAAGCATATTTAGGAGAAGTTGTGTAAAGCAATGTTGTAGATATCATGGAGATCTATAACTTTCATGTTTAAAGTTTCCCTTGAACCGTCTTACATCTTGGTGAAAGAATGGCATGAAGTGATGAAATTATCATGTATAAAAACACTTAGAAAATTTCGAAGTCTTGGAAATCTTGACTTTTCAAGTTGACTTTTGACTTTCTTGGCTCCTTGATGATCAAGCTTGATATTCTTGAATGTCTTGATGAATTATGATATTTGAAATTTAATGTTGACAAAAAAGTCAAAGTTTGACTTTTGGTGCTATAGTTGACTTTTTCACCAATACGGTTGATCTGATCAATTGACTGAGCAAAAATGCGATCCAAGACCTTAAACTTGACATGAGCAATCTTGAGAGTCCCAAATGATCCATGAAAGTCAAATGGGGCATTAAAAGTCCATTTGTCCTTGTGCAAACTCAAACCTTAATTTTCAGTCATCAGTGCTTGAGGAGATGTCTTGAGCTAGTCAAACCCTAATCATGTCTTGAGTCAAAGAGATCTTGTGAGGACATTATTGATAAGTGAGAGGGAAAATTTTGGGGTACAACAGTTTCCCCTGTTAAATCTTCTTAAACTTGAAGAGTTATATTGGCGAGCTTTGCCATTCGTGACTCGAAGGTGGAAGATGATTGGACACTAGAGTGCCCAGAAATTTGCACTCGCTAATGTGAAGGTTGAGGGAATGGGCTTAAAGATACCATTTGGAGACGTGATAGAATCCTGTTGGAGATGGTCTTGTAGATGCCATCCAAGAACGCCCGTTAAATTGTAATTTGTAAGTTGAAAGAATGAGTATCAGAATTGTGTCCATGTCTGGAGTGTATCTGAGCTGTATCTGAAAGTTGAATCTGAATGAGTATCAGGATGACATCTATATCTGGAGCGTATCTGAACTGTATCAAACGTTGAATCTGAATGAGTAGCAAGATGGCATCCATATCTGGAGCGTATCTGAACTGTATCAAAAGGTTGAATCTGAATGAGTATTAGGATGGCATCCGTATCCGGTGCGTATCTGAACTGTATCAAAAGGAATCTGAATGAGTATCAGGATGGCATCTGTATCTGGAGAATATCTGAACTGAATCAAAAGGAATCTGAATGTGTATCAGGATGACATCTGTATCTGGAGCGTATCTGAACTGTATCAAAAGGTTGAAATTGAATGAGTATCAGGATGGCATCCGTATCTGGTGCGTATCTGAACTGTATCAAAAGGTTGAATCTGAATGAGTATCAGGATGGCATCCATATCTAGAGCATATCTGAACTGTATCAAAAGGTTGAAATTGAATGAGTATCAGGATGGCATCCGTATCTGGAGCGTATCTGAACTGTATCAAAAGGTTGAAATTGAATGAGTATCAGGATGGCATCTGTATCTGGAGCATATCTGAACTGTATCAAGATTGCGTATTGTTAACGGTAGCTGTTAATCTCATCCTGAAAAGGGTAAGATGTTAGCTAAAATACAAAGTTATGTTGTATGGAATGTATGATGCTATGTATTTGCCTTATCAATGTTTATGATATATGAATGTAATGTATGCGTATGTGAACTAATTTGCTGTATTGCTGTTGGATTGAAGAAAATAAATCCCTGAATACCGTTGAGGGTATGTGAGTCTTCATGTCTTGAAGTCGGAGTATTGAGAGAAATAAATTCTGTTGTGAGGGTAATGCCCTGTACTGCTTTTAAAATTCGTTGGGGAGTCCCGAGAATTTTCAAAACTTTTGCTGGGGATTGATAACTGGGAGTTTTGTTCCGCTGAGGAGTATAGAAAACTCTGTGAGGAGTAATTATGGAATGGCCTCGAGATATGCTCTTATCCTTTCAACCTATCGATGATTTCCTTTCTCATTTTTTTTATTTGTAAACAATAATTATGTTCAAATGCATATGTTCTACGGTGAATCATTGGACGTTTTTGCAAACAAAACACAAGCATAAAGAAAAAGACAAATAGTTTTTGTACTTTCAAAGGGATACCTTTGTATTGACTTTGAATAAGTATTTTTTTGTACAAGGGGACAAACATTCTAGTAAGAGAATGCTGTCGTAAAAAGGAAAAAATTTTATACAAAGAAAAGATAGCTATGTGTATAAAAATCCCACGGGGTTTCCATTCTGCTATAGCCTTTGTATCTCTGAGCATTTTGTCCATTTTTGCCTCGTCCGAAGATGAATGATTTGATCAGAACCTCTGAGTTTGTCAGTGGAAGTCAAAGGTTGTTTGTAAAGTGATCCGACGGGACATAGTCATACGCCTTAATTCCCTAACTTTTGCCTGGGCCGCCCTTTTGGGTTTTCAGTCCACCGGGAAACCCTTTTTTGCCCAAGTCTCCCTTTCGGGTTTTCAACTTGCTGGGTGTACATATTTTTTGTTTTATCCCTAACTTTTGTTTGAACCTTTTGGTTCGTCGGGATGCCCTTGTTTTGCCTAGGTATATCAACCTAGCGGGTCTCTTATGCGTAGTATCTTTTGACTATGTCCGCATTCGCAGGGTGTGGCAGTTCGTCACCATCCATGGTGGTCAAGATCATTGTCCCACCAGAGAAAATGTTTTTGATTACAAATGGTCCTTCATAGGTAGGAGTCCATTTTCCCCTGGGACCTCCTTGTGGCAAGATGATACGTTTGATCACTAGATCCCCAACTTGATATACTTGGAGTTTGGCTTTCTTGTTGAAAGCCTTGATCATCCGGTTTTGATACATTTGACCATGGCAAACAGCAATAAGTCTCTTTTCGTCAATCAGATTTAATTGATCAAGTCGAGTCTGGATCCAATCATCTTCGTTCAAGCCTGTATCTTCATAATCCTCAGAGAGGGGATCTGAACTTCAATAGGCAAGACAACCTCCATGCCGTAAACTAAAGAATAGGGTGTTGCCCCGATTGATGTGCGAGCTGTGGTACGATACCCATGGAGAGAAAATGGTAGCATATCGTGCCAGTATTTATATGTGACTGTCATCTTTTGTATGATATTTTTAATGTTTTTATTTTCCGCTTCGATAACACCATTCATCTTTGGCCGATAGGGAGAAGAATTGTGATGCTGAATCTTGAATTGCTTGCATAATGCGGTAATCATAGTGTTATTGAGATTTGTACCATTGTCAGTGATGATCCTTTCCGGGGTACCATATCGGCAAATGAGATTTTGCTTGATGAAACGGGCAACAACATTCTTGGTAACGGAGGCGAAGGAGGCTGCGTCAACCCACTTTGTAAAATAGTCAATAGCCACTAGGATGAAGCGGTGTCCGTTGGAGGCTGTCGGCTTGATTTCCCGAATCATATTAATTCCCCACATAGCAAAGGACCAAGGAGCTGTCAAGACATTCAGAGGAACCAGAGGTACATGCACTTTGTCAGTATAAATCTGACACTTATGGCAGGTTCGAGAGTGTTGATAGCAATCTGCTTCCATGGTAGACCAGTAATAGCCTGCCCGTAGGATTTTCTTCTCCAGCGTATGCCCACTAGAATGGGTACATAAAGTGCCTTCATGTAATTCAGCCATGATCCTTTCAACTTCAACCTTATCTACGCACCGAAGCAATGCAGAGTCATGATTGCGTTTGTACCGGATGCCATTACTGAGGAATTATTTAGCAGAGAATCTCCTTAAAAACTTCTTATCATTGATTGAAGCTCCTTATGGATATTCTTGAGCCTCAAGATACCTCTTGACTTCGTGAAACCAAGGCTGGTCCACTACTTCTTCAGTATTAATCTCGTGACAGTGTGCTGGTTCATCCATTCGTTCGATGGTGATCTGGGGAGCCTCGTTATCCCAATTAAGTTTAAACATAGATGACATTGTGGCTATAGTGTCTGCTAGCTAGTTTTCTTCTCGCGGGAAATGCTCGAAGGTAATCTTCTCAAAATGTGGTAGCAATGTCAAAACATGTTCTTTGTAAGGGATAAGGTTTGGGTGTTTGGTGTCCCATTCCCCTTTGATCTGACTGATAACCAAAGCTGACTCTCCGAATACATCCAAGGATTTGATCCCCAAGTCTATGGCATCCTTAAGACCGAAGATGCACGCTTCATATTCCACCATGTTGTTTGTACAATTGAAGTAAAGTCTTGCGGAAAAGGGAGTATGACACCCTTCCAGAGATATGAGTACAACACCAAACCATTACCAAGTGCATTGGATGCTCCATCAAAGAACAGGGTCCATCCGGATCCTTGTTCAGGTCTGTCATATGGCCTAAATTCTTCACAGTTGCCTAATGTCATGATGTCTTCATCCGGGAATTCAAACTTCATGGACTGATAGTCTTCTACAGCTTGGTGAGCAAGGTGATCAGCTAGTACACTTCCCTTTATAGCTTTCTGGGTAGTATACTGTATGACGTACTCTATCAGGATCATCTGCCATCTCGCTATTCTCCCAGAAAGAGCAGGCTTCTCGAAGATGTATTTTATCGGATCCATTTTAAATATCAACAAGGTAGTATGAGTTAACATATACTGTCTTAGCCAGCGAGCAGCCCATGCCAGAGCGCAGCAAGTTTTCTCAAGCAGTGAATATCGGGTTTCGCAGTCGGTAAACTTTTTGCTCAGGTAATAAATAACGTGCTCTTTTCGGCCAGACTCGTCATGCTGCCCCAGTACACACCCCATTGAGTTTTCTAAAACAGTCAGATACATGATCAACGGTCTTCCCTCGACTGGTGGCATCAACACAGGAGGCTCTTGTAAGTATTCTTTGATTTTGTCAAAAGCAATTTGCCATTCATCATTCCATTTAACTACTTGATCTTTCTTCAAGAGTTTGAAGATTGGCTCACAAGTAGCTGTTAAGTGAGAAATGAATCTGGCAATATAGTTTAAGCGTCCCAAGAATCCTCTGACTTCCTTTTCAGTACGGGGAGCAGGCATCTCTTGTATTGCTTTAACTTTGGCAGGATCGACCTCAATACCTTTGTTACTGACGACAAAGCCTGGGAGTTTACTGGACCGTACCCCAAATGTGCACTTGTTTGGATTCAACCTCAGCTTGTACTTCTTCAGTCTCTCAAACAACTTTTGTAAGTGATCAAGATGCTCTTCTTCTGTTTGCGATCTGGCTATCATATAGTCTATGTAGACCTCTATTTCATGATGTATCATGTCATAAAATAAAGCTACCATGGCGCGCTGATAGGTCGCGCTAGCATTCTTCAATCCGAATGACATCATCTTGTAGCAGAATATGCCCCACTGTGTGACAAATGTTGTTCTCTCCATGTCGTCAGGTGCCATTTTGATTTGGTTGTAACCTGAGAATCCGTCCATGAAGGAAAGAAGTTTGTGTTGTGCCGTATTGTCAACTAGGATATCAGTGTGGGGAAGTGGAAAATCATCTTTAGGGCTTGCCCTATTCAAATCTCTGTAGTCCACACACATCTGTACTTTGCCGTCTTTTTTAGGTACGGGAACAATGTTGGCAATCTATTGAGGATAGGAGGTGACAACCAAGAATCCAGCGTTGAATTGTTTCATGACCTCTGCTTTAATCTTTTCTGACATATCAGGCCTCATGCGGTGAACCTTTTACTTTACTGGCGGAAAATCTTCTCTTGTAGGCAGACGATGTACCACGATATCTGCATCAAGTCCTGGCATGTCTTCATATGACCAAGAAAAAACCCCAAAATAATCGTGTAACAGCTGAATTAGACGCTCCTTGACACTGGGTTCCAGATTGGCACCCACCTTGACTTCTTTTTTGTCTTCTTCGGTACCCAGGTTAATAGTATCCACGAGTTCCTCGTGAGGCTGACTGGTTCTTTCTTCTTGTTGTAGCAGTCTGTCCAGTTCCCCTGGTACTTCACAATCTTCCTCACCTTTGTCTTCGGCTTGGTAGATTAGATTCTCAGAGTCACAAAAGGTCATAGCAGTATTGTTATCCATGGGATCCAGAATGGATGGATACCAGCATTGTGAGTGTGTGTGTGTGTAAGGGTATAACTTTCTTTGAAAGAAAATAAAATTTAAAAGAAAAACAATGAGCACAAAAGTTTATATGTGAAAACGTCCATGATTCATTGATGTCATATGAAGATGAAATAATAACCCTTACAAATGGACATTGTGCCTCGGGTAAGACTTAAGGTTTTAAGAGTGCGAATTGTTTTTGAATATTACAGATCCAACAAAAATGTAAAGATAAATTACTGCGAGATAAAGGTTATTGGGACGAAGTCTCTAGCCTCCCAATTGATGAGCCCCCCATTGACGGTGGGAAAAATCCAATCCTCCAAGTTGCAATCATCTTCACCATCTTCTACCGCGTTGACCTCACGGTTGCTAATCTTCAAGGGTGGCCCTCCAGCACGGGCACGACGTACAACCTTTTGAGCACTTGAAGTGAAACCTAAGCCAAACTTGTCAGACTTATACGGGATATCCAGAAGTTGCCCCCAGATGGTGCATCCACCTTCCTCTACCACTGCTTTGGCGTCCTTCAGAGATGACATTCGGAGTAGCGGTCTTGTAATCTTGGGAATCTGGGACACGATCTTGGTCACTGCTACCTCTTGGGGGACCTCTTCGAAGTGTTGAAATGGAGTTTCAATGAATTCTCCGTCCAATTCCACATATCTGAAGGAATTGAGATGACTGATCATGTATTCTTCCTATCCATGGATAGTAATAATCTTTCCTTGAACCAGATACTTCAGCATCTGGTGCAATGTAGAGGTAACAACGCCAGCATTATGGATCCATGGCCATCCTAGAAGACATGAGTAAGAAGGGAGTATATCCATTACATAGAAGGTTGAATTGATTTGGGTTCCAACCTTTATGGGGATATACACTTCCCTGTGTACCATCCTCTTCGAACCGTCAAATGCTCTTACTATTATGTTGCTTGGCTTTAATGTTAGCCCCTCACATTTAAGCCAGTCAAGAGCTTTTTTCGGTAAAACATTCAAAGATGAGCCAGTGTCCACCAAAACATGGGCCAAAGTTGTGCCCCTACATTCCACAGAGACATGTAATGCCTCATTGTGCTTTCTTCCCCTCGGTGTTAGATCAGCATCCGAGAAACCTAGGCCGTTATCTGCCGTTAAGCTGACCATGCAGTCTTGGAATTGATCAGCAAACGTCTCTTGAGGCACATGGGCTATTTTTAGGAACTTCACCAAGGCTTTCGCATGTGCCTCAGAACACAGTAGTAATGCCAGCATGGAGATCTTGGAGGGAGTTTGCCCTAATTGTTCAACTACATCGTAGTCGCTCCTCTTTATAATTTTTAGGATCTCCTCCATTTCTTTCTTAGATGTCTCAGGGATAGTCAGTGATTGAGCCTTCATCCGGACATGCTCCACTTGAATACTCTTTCCTCGAGTTTCAGCAGCAGGAATGTTGGTAGGAATGACAACAAGGGTTGTAACGGCTTCGTCAATAGGAGCATTTGCAGAGATGATTATGGGTACAAAGGTAACCTTTGGAGAAGCCACACGGATGATCGCGGGTTCATAAATTGCTTTTAGGGGATCCATTTCTAGAGAAAATATCCTACCACTTCTGGTAATTTTACTAGTTCAGACAATATTGCTGATGTTGGAATCTTCTTCTTTAGAGTTTATCTCTTCGGCGACCGGCCAATCTTGTTTGATTCCATGGTAGTAAATGTCCCCTCTGTAATTCTATGGCACGGTATTTTCTAATTCATATGGGTCTGGCCCAGGCATTGTGATTATTAGAGGAGCTGCTTTCAGAACCGATGTAATTCTAACGGGTCTTTTGGTGGAGACCCTGGAAGAATTGGAGGAAATGGTAATGATTGAAACATCTTCACCAGGAATAGGTGAAACAAGAGTACTTTCAAACAAAATCTCTCTGTTATCTATCAGGCGCTGAATGCCTGCTTTCAACAAAGGGAAATCGGTTGGTGAGGACAAGCAGAGATTGCAAACTTCATTACAGCCCGGGAACACACCGGCTTTCAACAAGTTTATTTTAATGATCGGAAGTGGAGTCATGAGTTTATCAACTGTGGCAACAAACAAATCATCTTCAATAGCATTGGTATTGTGACCATGTCTAGGCATAGGAGCAGAAATGACATTTGGCTTCTCGGGCGTATCAAACTCAATTTCTTTTGCTTCAATGAGGTCTTGTATTTTATTCTTTAAGGCCTAACAATTATTAGTATTGTGACCAGGACTTTCAGAGTGATATGTGCAACGGGCATTGGGGTGATAATAAGGAGATGTGGTATTGGGGTTTTTCAGAGCTTCTTTCAAGGTTGCCAAGTTGGATCTCAGAAGATGCGGTAATACTTGAGACGGAGTCATGTTAATTCTGGTGAATTGCCTGACTGGCCTTTCCATCCTTGGTTGATTATTTCTTTGTTGATCAGACGTAGGCTTTGGAATCATAACAGCCCCCACCATTGGTCAGCGTTCGGCCCTCTCTCGGTTTCTTTGCGGATATATAGCAGCTACCTCTTTCTTCCCAATAAAAGGCTTCCTTACAGCTGTAGAAGAAGATGAATCCTTCTGAATCTTTCCACTTTTTATGCCGGCTTCCACCCTCTCTGCGGTTAATATTAGCTCAGTAAAGCCTGTAGATGAACTTCCGATTAGATGGTTGAAAAAGGGACCAGACAAGGTGCCTAAGAACATGTCTACCAATTCCCTTTCAGACAGAGGGGGTTGAACTCTTCCAGCCAAATCTCTCCATCTTTGTGCGTAATCCTTGAAACCATCATTGGAAGCCACAACCATACTCTGGAGTTGAGTACATGTAGGCGCCAAATTGGCATTGTATTGATATTGCTTGTAGAAAGCTGCGGCAAGATCTTCCCAATTATGTATGTTGGCTCTTTCTAGTTGGTAAAACCAGTCGAGTTGTGTTCCAGACAAACTGTCCTGGAAAAAGTGCACCCATAAGTCTTTATAGGCGGTATGGGGTTGGATTTTTCTCACATATGATTGGAGATGCATCTTAGGGCATGACACTCCATCATATTTGGAAAATGTAGGAGCTTTGAATTTCAGAGGAATCACAATCCTCGACACTAGTCCCAACTCCTCAAAGTCTAAGCCTGGCACCTTTTGTACTTCCATCACGCTCAACCGCTCTTCAAGATGTCTGTACTTGTCATCAGCTGGAGGATAATGTTCCTCAGAGTAGTCTTCCTCCTCTTCTTCTGATTCTGAAGGGACTGTTGTTTCCTTGCCTTTCCCTTCCTGATTGTCTTTTTCTCCGGATGTGGTTGCAAAGTTCAAAGTCCTTCTCGTCTGCTCATAAAATCTTCTCCCCATGTTTAAGACTCCAGTTGTCTTCTTTGTTTTCTTTTTCCTCTCTTTAGCTAGCAGAGTCTTCAATTCTTCTTGCCCCTTGGCCAGGGTCACGAGCAACTGTTGAAACTGCGTGTTCTGAGTTTGGAGATCTTTCACTGTCTGTTCGAGATCCATCTTACTGAAATAAACAGTAGAAAGATGAGGAAAATTGTTGCAAAAGACCTGTTTATGTTATGATGAATGATATGTGCATATGCAATGTTTTCATGGATTTCGAAGATTCAAGTTTGTTTTAGACAAAAAGAAACACACATTACATTAATAAGATAAAGTTTGAGTACATCAATGCCCCTTGGACAAATAATACAAAACTCTAAGATAAAAAGTAGTGCGTATCCTCTTTGGTGCAATGTAGGCATTTAGAGTCCGTTCCTCATGAAGTAGCCTAGTGAGTTCCAAAACCTTCTTCTCGCTTGCGTACAATTAGGATTCGAAAGTATCTCTCTCTCCTTTTAGTTGTATCCAATCCCTTTGTAGGTATTCAAGAGATGTGGGCATGTCAGGATGTAGGATAGTGTATGGAACATCTCCCTCCTTGACAGGCTCAATGATTATCGGGAGAATAGAGGGGTAAGGCATCATAAGACTTTGAGCATGGGTTCGTACCCATTTGAGGTAAGGATCAAGAGGGATGGAATTCTTATGCCCCAAAGTCTTGCTATCCACCTTGTTTAGCATCCTCCAAGCTTGGATAAATCTCTGGCGAAGACCTTGATCGTCGTTGTCGTAGTCGAATACCAAACCTTGAATCAGCATCTCGTGCGGGCCATCCCTTCGGGCGTAACCAAACTGTCTTAAGGATAAACATGGGTTGTAGGTGATGCCTCCCCTAATTCCAAGTAGAGGGACATTAGGGAATTCTCCACAGCGGTCAACAATGATAACATTCTCTTTGGATCGGGAGCACCAATGAATGTCTTAATGTTTGAGCATCATTAACCTTTGTGACCACCTTAATACTTACTCATTCTTTATGACTGATTGGGGAAGATGAGAAATAAACCATCTTTCCAAGAGAGGAGTGCAACACATAAGGACACCTCTTTTCCTCATTGTGCGAGTGTGAAAAGAGTGTAGGATATCCCCTAGCAGTGTAGGCACCGGGTTGCGTGACATGAAGATTTTGATGGCGTTCACATCTATGAGTTGGTCAGGATTTGGAAACAAAACCATCCCATAGATGAGGAGAGCCACAATTTCCTCAAAGGCTTGCACGTATAAGGAATTCCAACAGATTTGGGCTTTCTCAAACAGGAACTTTACTAAGAAGCCTTTGACACCACTCCTAGTTTCCCAATGAGTTGTGACATCAAATGAGTGCAAGTGTAGAGCTTGAGCAATATCTTCTGGCTTTGGGTCTCTTTCCGTACCATTGAAAGGTAGTTGATTGAGAATGGGAATCCTCAAGAGTTGGGAGAATTCTTCCAAAGTAGGAACAAGTTGATAGTCAGGAAATGTGAATCAATGGTGCAAAGGATCAAAGAACTGAAAGAGAACCTTCATCATATCCTCATCTGTGTTGGAGGTGACCAAGTTGAGTAGACGACCATATCTCTCAGTGAATGGAGAGTTCTCAGGGATCCTTGAAGCTATCTCTTTAAGTTGTGGAGGAATTTTAACAAGGTTGACTTGAATAGTTTTCCTGTGAAGTGAATCCATATCCTATAAAACAAGAACAAAGATGAATCTCAAAATCCTTGAAATGGTAAGTGGATGTATGTGATGTTCATGATGTCCATGATGTTATGTACAAGTATGCATATACAAGAAAAGCAAACAAGTCCTTAGTTTAGGCTTGCATGGAGTTTTATAGGTAAGTACCCTCTTGAAGCTTGGTTGGTTTAAACCTGTCCTAGTAATAGTAACCAGGTTCTAAGGAGCTCAATATCATTGGATTGTTTCCTTGGTCATTGTTTCAGCTCAAGCCTCTTTAATGGCGACCGAAATATCCCAAGAAACAAAACCTCAATTAGTGTAGTATCTAGTATCTACCAACTTCAGACTGCACCAAAGCCGGTCATCTCACTACATCCTAAAGGCCAAGTTGGTCAAGTAAAGGTTCTAGAAGTTCATTAGTGCTTCATGACATCACTCAACGGCCCCGTATTCTCTTTGATTAACTCAAAGGCTACCGGTACCCATAAATATGTCGCACTAACATAGCTATTGCTTAGACCATGTCGGTATACCCCGCACAGTTTCCACAACGTATTGCTACTTACCTATAATGTATCCCAAAGTCGGATAGAGGATTCAAACCCAAACAAAGAACCATAATATAAAACATACAAGTCAATCAATGTAAGCAAGTAAATATGATCTAAACCCTAAGGTAACCCCACTTTTAGAATTTTAATCCCCAACAGAGTCGCCAGTTCTGTGATACGGTGGAAGAACTGACTTGAAGGTTTTGCGTTTTATCGCAAATGTTGCGGTTAGCAAGAGTCGCCACCGAATTTTCATTTATCCAAAAGGAAAGGTGAAAAAGCACAGAAAAGACCTTTGACATTGTTTCTTGAGTTCAAGGGGTAGATTATGAAAAGGGAAGGTATTAGCACCCTTTTCATCCATGGTTTTCCATGGGCTCTTAGTTACTTGCTAGATCACTTGCTTTTGTTTGAAATTGTGCTTTGTGTGGTTTTTGAAAGTATTTTGTAAAGAGGCCATTGTTTAGGCAATCTTTGTAATGATTCTCGTTTGTAAGAATGTATACAAAGATGTTTGTCTTTTTAAAAATGTTTTCAATGTTTGTAAGATGTTTGGAAATGTGTGTGTTTGTTTTGAAAATAGCAAGGATGTTTGTTTTGAAATGGAGCAAGTAACTAGAAGTAATCTACCTACTCAAATGTCTTTCTTGTTCATTTTCTTTCCCTTTGATATTGTTGTCTTACCATTGATTTGGTAAGCAACCCTATCTTTGGATGTAAACGGGACGAGCGTGGATCATCGTATAACCATGATTAGCAATGTTGCAAAGTATCTTAGCATTTTGAGGGACTAAGATCATTTTTGTAAGGCAACTTTGAATAGCGTCATCGAGGGACTATGATCTTGTTTTTTTGTTTGTTTTGCTAAGATACTTTACATACGTAATATGGCCATTTTGTTCAAGGCAACCAAGTGGAGTAACCCTAGGGGTGTTTGTGTGCAAGGGTGTCATTTTCATGCTTGATTTTTTCTTGAATTAGGGTTTTCTATTTGATTGGTTTTATCTTGCCATACAAACCCTAATTATTAACATGTTATATATAAAGCGATAAATTTGCGGAAAGTAAATATCCTACGCTATTACAATCATTTGGGGATGGGGTATATAATTTAAAAATGGGGATTGTAAGAAATTAAAGTCCTAATTATCTATTACAACCATATTGAATAGCCATGAAGAAAATATATGAAGCACATAAAAATAATGAAAGGAAAAGAAAACACTTTGGATCATTACGTGTCAACACATGCCATAAATTCAAGCTTCTCGAATGCACTCTTGTTTTGATGAAGACAACTCATGATTGATAAAGAAAGCAAAAATTATTGATCAAGATAAAAGCCTCTTTGGATGAAGTCTTTGGTTCAAGTCCTTAGCAAATTTCAAGGTATAATGATAATATGTACCTTGAACTTAAGATATAGATGCTCAATGATCAAAAGGAAAAATTTTATATTGTCCAACCCTTTATTCAAGTTCTTTCAAAGCAAAAAATCAATTTTTATTTGAGTGCAATCGATTTTCATGTTAGTGCAATCGATTGCACGCTTCAGTTTTTCAAAACATTGGCTACTAACTTCCAGTGCAATTGATTTGCATGGTTGTGCAATCGACTGCACAGTCAAAAAATTTGGAAATTTGGCTACTGGAAGCCTGTGCAATCGATTTTCATGGTTGTGCAATCGATTGAACACTCAAAATATTTGGAAATTTGGATACTGGAACCCCGTGCAATCGATTTGCATGGTTGTGCAATCGATTGCACGCTGTATGATTTTGAAAAACAACTGCCTTACACCTTCCTGTTCATGATTTTTTTTACAAACCTTTTCCTCAAAGTCACTGCATTTTAGCCTAAAAAATGAACCAAATGATAATGATTGAAATGAAGAGTTTAAAGTTAAGGAGACTTACCTTGCAACTAGAATTTATGTTTTGAGCTTGAGGTGTTGCTTTGTCGATTGTTATGACCTTCTTTCAGTTATGAGATTTTTGAGAGTTTGTCAACAAAACTTCTGGTTTTCTTTCTCCATTTTTTATCTTCTCTCTCCTTTTTTCTAACTCCCTATCTCTTGCAATTGGCCTCCCTATTTATAGAGAAGGTTTGAGACTTCAAAACAACTCAGATTTTTGAATCACATGTTATGGTTATCTTGCTTGTTTTTTAAGCAAACATGAAGGACATGTTTCCAATGCTTCTCCCAAGCTATGTAAAGTGGTTGATCACTTTAAACATGTTTGTTCTGACTTGTAGAAGTTGGGTGTGATTAGAACAACAAGTTAGAAGCTCAAGAAATTGACTTTATGATTAAAGTAAACTTTGCAAGAATGGCAATGGTGCCTTTGTGCCAAAAATGGAAAGATGCAATGGATAATACCTGAACCACTTGGATAATGGTTCAATAAATTGTGTAAACATCTTATTATGTATAGATTTTCAAGTCAAGAGGCTTTCAAAGTGAAGATTATGCAGCATGGTTAAGATTTTTGTTCCTTGTTCATCACAAATCTGCCTTGTAAATCAATAATGAATGTCCAACTTCAGATCCTTGCATTTTCTAGCTCAAATATGATAAATTCATGCTCTTGGATGTTTTGGAAATCTTGAAACACCCTCTATAACTTTCATGTTGGCCATTTTGACAAAATCATCTTGGAACTATGTGAAAAAAATGCCAAGAAGTTGGGATAAAATCCTGCACAAAATATGTTGAAATTTTTCTCTAAGTGTTAAATGAAAATGTCATGACTTCATGAATTTATAACTTGATATCCAAGCATATTTAGGATAAGTTGTATAAAGTAATGTTCTAGATATCATGGAGATCTACAACTTTCATGTTGAAAGTTTCCCTTGAACCGTCTTGCATCTTGGTGAAAGAATGACATGAAGTGATGAAATTATCATGTATAAAAACACTTAGAAAATTTCTAAGTCTTGGAAATCTTGACTTTTCAAGTTGACTTTTGACTTTCTTGGCTCCTTAATGATCAAGCTTGATATTCTTTAATGTCTTGATGAATTTTGATATTTGAAATTTAATGTTGACCAAAAAGTCAAAGTTTGACTTTTGGTGCTACAGTTGACTTTTTCACCAATACGACTGATCTGATCAATTGACTGAGCAAAAATGCGATCCAAAACCTTAAACTTGACATGAGCAATCTTGAGAGTCCAAAATGATCTATAAAAGTAAAACAGGGCATTAAAAGTCCATTTGTCCTTGTGCAAATTCAAACCTTAATTTTCAGTCATCAGTGCTTGAGGAGATGTCTTAAGCTAGTCAAACCCTAATCCAGTCTTGAGTCAAAGAGATCTTGTGAGGAAATTATTGATAAGTGAGAGGGAAAATTTTGGGGTACAACAGATGGTTCCTAGTTTAGTGACGAATTCTTGAAAATTTTTATCTGTGAATTGTTTCCTATTGTCGGTAACAATTGCTCGAGGTATGCCAAATTTGGCAAGTGTGTTTCGTTTGTAGAAATGGAGTATGTTTTGTGTTGTGATTTTGGCCATGGCCTATGCTTCTATAAATTTTGTGAAGTAGTCCACGACCACAATTAGGTAATTGTTCCAGTTTAAACCCACGATGAATGGACCGAGGATGTCTAATCTCCACCACGCGAAGGGCCACAAGGATGAAAGAGTTTAAAGTTCATTGGACGGTGCCAAGTACATGTCCCTGTGACGTTGGCATTTTTCACATTTTTTTATGTGCTCCTTTGCATCGTGTTGCATGGTAAGCCAGTAATATCCTACTCGTAAATATTTCCTGGCGAGGGATCTCCCCAGAGGTGCTGGGGGTTGATTCCTTCATGGATTTCGTGTAAGATGCGGTCGACTTTGGGCTCTTAGACACACTTGAGAAGGGGATGGAGAATCCCCGTATGTATAGTTTGTTTTTGACCAGGACATACGAGCGGGCTCTTTTCTTGACCATGCTGACCTCTTTTTAGTTGGATGGTAGTTTCCTCTTTGTGAGGTAGTTATATACCGGGGTCATCCAGTAGTTGCTATCGTCGATGGAGTTTACGTCCAAAGTTGTGGAAGGTTTTTTGATGCTTGGTCGAGGAAGTATCTCTTGGATGACAAATTTTTTTCCTCCCTTCCTCTTTGTGCTTGCAAGCTTTGACAAAATATCTGTTCGAGTGTTGTGTTTGCTAGGAACATGTTTTACCTCCACAAATACAAACTTTATCATTCTTTCCCGTACTAGGGTCTAGTATTCGGAGAGGTTATTGTTCTTGACTTGATATTCTCACCATACTTGAGAAGCGACGAGCCGCAAGTTTGTGATAATTTTCACTTCTTCGACTCCTAAGTCTTTGGTCAAACGTAGTCCGACAAGGTGTTTGCCGTGAAATTTGGTAACAACTGCTGGTCTTCCAAATCGAAGAAAAGATTGGTGACTTGCAGGATCGACCAGATTGATCCTAAGGACATGTGTTCTTATTCAAACTTTTATTCTTGAAAACAAAGAATACTTTCGACACCATTCTTAATCTTTTAAACAATATTGATTTCAATTGTTACTTCGAATGTAGTAACATAATCCTTTAAATAAAAATACTGGTATGTAAAAGGCTTTCGACTTAAACATAAAAGGAATGTATAAAACTTCAATTAAAGTTGAATGGCAATAGACGTAAAATTGGTGCATCATACGTATATTCTCATAACTCGTTTATCGAGCACTGGTACTTTGAGTAATTTAGAGTAATTTTTACAAAGATGTGAACACACGAATCCTATTGCTAAGACCCTTATTTTTACTAATTCGACCCTAACGGTCAAATACTTAGACAATGCCACGTTCATCATTGCACGTTCTTCGAATCTCTTCAGGATTCCACCCATCTCTTTAGATAAGATCAAACTTTCGAATTCGAATACCTTCTTGTCTTCGAAGTGACAAATAATATAGATATGACGTTTGAAGTATCTATTATGATAATACTTCGAATAAACAAGTTCCAATGGTTCACAAAACAAACCTTACGCCAACACATAGAAAAATGAGACACTTATTAGCTTTTCGTTTATCGAAATCTTTATAAGACCTCCTTCATACCTCCTTTCGAACCAAATTCCTTTCTGGGTAGTCATTTCAACTCAACATTCACATAGTCGAAATTATCAGTTAACAAATTGCCCCCCAAAAATGTCTATTTCGATATAGTTGGAGAAATATCCATTTTTTGCAATACATCTGTATTTCGAAGGACAAACATCCTTCATGAATAATAACTTCCATGACGTCAAAAACAATCATGATTCCCTTTTTCAAAACGTCTAATCAAGACGTGCGTGATGCATTTTCATCATTGCTACTAAAATAGGTTCCCAATGTGGCTTTTCAACAAGCAACCTTATTTATTAACTTATTAAAAACCACCACGTGTCCAATTAACTAAAAATTTAAAAATATAAATTGAACAAATTCCAGCTATAAATACCTTACTTTTTCCTCAAAAATACTTTTCCAACTTCTTGACTTCTGGGTTTTCAAAGACTTTACGCCATTTTCATTTTTCTTTCTAAAAAACCTTTAATCGTCAAACAATATGAACTTTCAACCATGGCACCAACCAAGAAAAGTAGCAAATCCAGCAAGAACGTGAAGAATAAAAAGTGAAGAACACCGATAATGTTGCATTTCAACCAATTCATTATATCACCAAACCACTTCTTGTTGGAAATCAAGAGCTTGTTCCAACTCCTCATGTTTCTGCAAAACAACAAGCTATCTACGCTTCCCAGGTAATAATCAATTTCTCCCTTGCTGATAAAACCCTATGATATATGGGTCCTATGTTATCCTCTGGGTGTTTAGAACAAATTATGGAAATTTTCCCAGTTTATCATGATACCAAACCCATTGTTAATAAGGTTGAACCTCCCAAAAAGAATAACAGTAATCCTGATAAAAATCTAGCGGAATCGTCTGTAAAAAGGATTTAGAAAGAACCTTCCTCAGTTCCCATAACTGAGAGAAAACCCTTTCAATTCAACTATGTGACTGAGAACTTTAGACCTTTTAGGTCTTGTCTTGTAGCAGATAAATAATATCTTGCTTGGTTAGCCAGAGTCGAAAAGAAAAAATCCCAAGCTCGGAAAGACTTAGGTATTTTTGACATGATTCAAATGTCAAAAATAGGTTTTAGTTACTGCCACCCTATGTTGATGGCTTCATTATATTTTGGGATAATACTTATAATTGTTTCCATCTTCCTTGTGGAATGATAACTCCCACTTTCTTCGACGTGGCTGCCATTATTGGACTCCCACCAATTGGAGAAACTTTCGATCCTTACCAACAAGAAGAAAACACCATTGACTTCAAAGTCGAAAATGCTGCCTTCACAAAATACATAAGTCTTTACCATGCTTAAGAAGACAAAGTATATGATGTCGAGCATATAGCTTTTCTTTCTCTCTGACTATCCAAGTGCATTTTCTACTGCAAATCTCTGCAAATTGCCAAAATATTCCTCACCTTAGCAAATCACTTCATTATGGTCGAAAAATATGCCTTAGTGAGTTAATTCTCACTGGGTTATATGAAAGCCTTGGATATGCCACCTCCAAACTCAAAGGATACAAAGCAGGCACAAACCTATTGTTGGCTGGCCCGTATTGGCTTCTCCAATTGTGGCTCAATGCAATGTTCGAACCATCTCTCACTACTTCTGGAACACTAGATGACAAAGATCCGGACATTCAGAATCGAACCGTTGAAGGAACTAGACTGCTTAAACTGACTCCTGATAATGATGCAAAGAACTTTTGGGAGTGCTTTACCAAGTATGTCATGATGTTTCCTAAACGCCATCTCTTTAGTCCTTTGATGGCTCCTTTTACCAATAGGACTCATGGTCTTGAGTGGTTCACCAGATCCCTCTTCGACATTTCACCTGAAGATACATACATTGTTGACATATGGAGAGCCTTTTTACGCCATGGGCTGATTGTTTCGAGGATCATGCCTGTGAAGAGCAACATTTGCTTGCTTGCCTACCAACCAAACTTTGTGTCTCGACAAATTGGACTTTGTCAACTGATTCATGAACCTATCCTTGGAAGGAAATGTGAACTTTGCACAGTATGAGTGAAGTTCTTTTTCCCAGACTTGGAAAAACATATGGCTTATCATGTTATTTTTGTAGAATTCAACCATGTTCCTTTAAACCATCCTTATACTGCTCGAAGGGTTTTGACATTTAGCGGAAAGATTTTTATTTGAAGAACATGTTTGACACCATTTTTCTCAGCCAGCATCTGACAAAAGCTTTTCCATCTATGCAGGATTCGAGCCAGAAAGGTAAGCACACACATATCAAGGAAATCCAGGCGTTCCAAAAGTACTTTGAAACTGTCTATGATCCAACTAACCTTAGTTGAACCACTTTTGAAGCAGCTCAAATTTTAAAAGAGAAATTTACTAAAATGTTTTCTCATTTAAACATCTACACTTGTGTTAAACCCGAGGATAAATCTGACTTAGCCTTCAAACTTCAACCACCAAAATTCCCAAAATTGCCTAGCGCTAATTTTGGCTTGGCTTTTTATCCTCCTTACCCAAACTGGTTCTTTTGTGGGGATTATTTTAAATTTTTAAAATAAGAGTCTAAAAACCTGCTAAACGAGTGGTTTCGACTAAGCATACCTTGGACAGTTTCAAAGGCTTCCTTCACTATGACTTGTCAGCTATCTCCATTCTTTCTCCGACAGGTGAAGGTGTGGAACCAACAGATTTCCCTGGTCCTTTCGGTTACCTTTGTTATTTATTTTATACCTGATAATAACCATGGTTATCATGGACGTTGTTCTAGCCGTCGAAAAGAAAACCATAAAAAAGAAACAACCTATCTTGAAAACAGGTTCTATTGAAGCTTCCAAACAAATCAACATTTCAAAAAAAAGTGCTACTCCAAATACCAAAAAATCAAAACCATCAAAGGTATTTGTAATACTATGGGAGAGATGACTTGGTTTTGCTTTTTATCACAAATGTTGCAGATAGCAAGAGTCGCCACCGACTTTTATTTTATCCAATAAGGAAAGGGTGAAAAGAACAGGAAAGACCTTGATAGATTTTGAGTTCGGGGGGCAAGTTATGAAAAGGGAAGGTGTTAGCACTCTTTTCATCCATAGTTATCCACGGGATCTTAATTGCTTAGCTCACTTTTAAAAACTTGCTTTGTATGTGTGATTTGTTTGAAAATATTTTGAAATCGCCAATTTAAGGTTGACTTTTAAATGATTCTTTTATTAATCCTCAAAAATGCGTACAAAGTATTTTTAGAAAATATTTCGTTTTGAAAGTGTGATGTGTAAAAAATGTCTTTTAGAAAATATTGTGAGCAAGCGACTAAGAGTTTCTTATCCACTAAAGTTCGTTCTTATTATTTTCCGTCTCCTTTAGAGATAGTGTTATCCATACCATTAGTTGGTAGGTAGCCCTATCTATTGGATGTGAAGGGACATGCGAGGGTCATCGTACGATCATTGAAGGAAACTCGTAAGGACGCTTTAGCAATTTAATAAGGGACTAGATCATTTGTTAAAAGGCAACATCGAAGGGTTATCGAAGGACTATGATCTTTAATTTCAAGGGACTTTGCTAAAGTGTCCCCACGTCTGAGGGACATGACCGTTTTCCGAAGGCAACAAGGGAGGTTAACCTAGAGGTGCGAGTGTGCGAGTGATTCATATTCAGTTATTTTATCTTTGCAGTTAGAGTTTTCTAACGATTCATTTTAGTCTTGCCATACAATCCTAGTTACTAGCAGTAATATGATAAACATAGAAAATAGTAAAGGTGCGGAAAGTAAAAGCAGAAAAAATAATCCTAAACCTATTACATCGCTTCGAGGCAGATACATAATAGAAAAGTGCGGAAAGTAAACTTAACTATTACATCTGGGAAAACAATTACATAATAATGAAAAAGGAAAGCGAGAAATAATTACATTCGTGAAACCTATACATTTGATCTAAAGATGTAAAATGAAAATAGAATCGAAGGGAAAAAAAGTGTTTTTTTGATGTTTTTTTTATGAAAAAAGGTTTTTTTATGATGATTAAAGAAACCTAAAAAAATAAGTGATTTTAATTTTATAAAAATTGATTAATTAAATTAATTAAAAAAAAGGTTAATGATAAAAAAAACCTAAAACCTACTTATTCTTAGGGTTTGTGAAAAAGGTTTGTGCTTTTATGATTAAATGAAATTAGGGTTAAGGGAAAAGAATTAAGGAAAAAGAACAAGTTAGAAGCAAAATCACACAAAATGTCCGGGGTTGGTGTTGAACCCACGCCCTTAACCTTCCACGCTGCATGGTTTACCACTGCGCCAACCATGCTCTGGTGTTAGTAGAATAGAAGCAACGCGCTATAGGTTATACCGGCAAAAACATGAAAAATATGAAAAATAAATTCAAAACGCCAAAAGGCAGGGATCCAACCCATGCCCTGACATAGTAACACCTTATCTCACATGCGCTTGCCACAGGGGTGGCTGTACATCCAGAAATATTCTTGAAATGATTTAAATATAAAATAAACAATATTGCATGGACCGGAGAAGCGCAGAAGCCCTAGCTCCGGTCGTCTTCTCCGGTGACTCTTTTCTTTGTTCCTGCAAAATAGAAGAAGTTAGTGATTCCCAGGGACCCTACCCCCATAAATCAAGCCTTGTGATATCAATGGAAGTGTTATTTTGGGCTAAAACATGCTTCAAAAGGAGATACGATGAAAATAATATCACACGGTGCAAACATTGCAACCTTCGATTTAGTCATTATGGGGCTCTCGCGATGGGGTTTTCCTGCATATTGATATCTCATAAACATATTAGCATGGTGTTGTACCCCAAAATTTCCCCTCTCATTTATCAAGATTTTCTCACAAGATCTCTTTGACTCAAGACTGGATTAGGGTTTGACCAGCTCAAGACAGATCATGCCCTGATGACCCAAAATTAAGGCTTGGGATTGCACAAGGATTTTTGGACTATAAATGTTTCATATGGATTTCAAGTATCATTATGGACCCCTAACATTACTCATGTCAAGTTTCAATCCTTGAATCACATTTTTGATCAGTCAATTGGACAGTTGACCTAAAAATCAGCTGTATTGGGGAAAAAGTCAACCATGGCCAATTTACAGTCAAACTTCATAATTTTTTATCCACATCAACATTTTAGACTCATATGTATCATTTGATCAAGTTTGGACCATAATTCCTCAAGAAATTTGATCAAATCATCAAAAGGGCAAAATGGTCAAAATTAGGGTTTTAATTGAGAAAGGGCAATTTCTGATTTTTTACCTAGCAAATGACCAATTGGTTTGAAGCATGATTTAAAGAGTTCAATTGCATAATCTTTACATAATGACATGGTTCAAAACATTGCAAGTCCATTGGATTGACAGATAAATTTTACAGTCAACTGATCAAAATTCAACTGTATACTGAAAAGTCAAACTTTAACTTTTTGGTCAAAATCAAGTGCCAAGGATCACAATTCATCAAAACATGTCAAAATGTGAAACTTGTTCATCAAGAAATCAAAGATTGAAGATTTTGTTTTGAAATTTGAAATTTTCTCAACTTAGAAATTTTTCTAAGTATAGAAAATTTCTTATTTTTTCTCAACTTTAAGCTAAATTCTCACCATGATACAAGGTGATTCAAAGGAAGTTCCCAACATGAAAGTTGTAGATATCCATGAAATCTAAAACTTTGATGCACACATTTTCCCCTAAATATGCTTGGATATCAAGATATAATTTTGTGAATACATGCCCATGAACTAAAATAACTTAGTGAAATTTTGCCCTAATTTAGGCAGGTTTTTGACATAACTTCATGACAACTTTTCACCTAGTTCCAAGAGGAATCTTGAAAATCATTTCAAAGACGAATTATAGAGAACATTGCAAGCTTTACAAAATGTCAAAGAACTCCTTGAGATCATTCTTGAGTAGGGAGAATCGAAGAGATGAAGTTGGCAATTTCTCACTTTGATTTCAAGCCATTTCATGAAGAACAAAATTCAAATCCAAACCTAGGCTGCATAACCCTTGCTCTACAGGCCTCAAACTTGTTTCTCACTTCATAATTTAATGCTTACACATTTGATAAAGCCTTAATCCAAGCATAAGAGTCTTTGTCCAAGCTTTAATTCCATAAATGGCACAAAGTTGCCATTGCCATTTTAGAAAAGCACAACTTTTGCATTTGTCAACTCCTTGAGCTTTGCACCTGTTTCTCCTGCACACACAAGTCCTATAAACCAAAAGCAAAGTGTCTAGGACTTGTACCAACTCAAACTAGGCCTTTACAAGCATGTAGAGAGTTGTCTCTTCACTTTTCTTAAAAGGCAAGCAATAGAGCAAAAAGCCTATAACCCAGAAACCTGTTGTGGAATTGATTTGAAACCTTCCCTATACTTATACACAAACACATTAAAACCTAACACACAATTGCTAAGGGCCATAAAATCTCTCAAAATCTCTATCACCAAAAACCTTCCATAACTTGCAGTTTTGTACCAAACATAGCAATCCAAAAATCCACTCGTGCGTTTCAAGTTCTAATCACCTAAACACTTAACCTACATCATATCTAAGTGTTCCAGACCATCACCCCTTCACTGTAACTCCTCCTTCTCCATCTGCCATTTTTGCATTTCAAGCTTGCAGGTGGACTTGGATAGGGAGATTCAGACACTTTCAAGGCAAGATAAAGATTAGAACACACTCAGGGAGGTCCAGGCAAGCTCAAGAGATCCTCAGGCCTTCTCAAAACTCACTCAAACTCCATTCACGATCTCAGTTGAAAGAGGTAAGAACTCTAACTTGTATCTCTTCATACAAGCATCTATTGGTCTCGATTTGTGAAGATAAAATGTAGATATCTTTGTGCTAAAACCAACCATGTTCATATATTTCATTTATATTCATTGTGTATAGAGAATTTTAGATTTCAAATTTCTGTAAAAATTAGGGTTGAAATTAGGGCCACTGAAATTAACTTTGATCTTGGACTGATAGTTTACATGAGTTACATGGTTGAAATCGTGGGAAAGAGTACTACTATTTTCATGTTTGAAGTTTCCATTTTCATGGAGAAATGAGAAAGATACAGGGGGTCCGACTAGCTTGAGGAAGAAGATGTAGTACAGGGCAAGAAGGCGTTATGTGTTATGTATTTCTTGTTTCATTTGAACTAATGGATGTACAGCCACCCCAGTGGCAAGGCAGTGCACTGAAAATGCATAGGTCATGGGTTCGAACCTTGGCGATGCCTTTTGCACTTTTCTTATTTTCCCGCTTCATTTTTGACATTTTTTGCAGCGTGGGCTCAACAACTGGGCCTCATATTTTTTTCTAACACACTACCTCCTGATTTGCTCAGGACACCCCTGGCCCAATCATTTTATTATTTATTTTTATTTTCATTTTCAGTTTATTAAATATATTTTCTTTAACATAAAAAATCATAAAAAATATAAAACATGATAAATATTGCATTTTGTTTATTTCATTTTATTTTCACATAAAAAATATTTTTATTAAATTATATATTAACTATTTTTCTTAAATAAACTTGTAAAATAAAATAGACTTAGATTAATTTTTATTTCTTTTCCTTCATACTTGTAAATATTTATTTTGACATATAAAAAGACTAAATATTTTCATAAATATTATTTATTATTTTAAGACAAAAATACACAAAAATAACACTTAAAGAATTTTATTTTATTTTACAAATTAGAATTAGGGTTAACCAATTTATAAAAATAATTTCTTTTTTCTTAATTTATTAGGTTTAATTCCAAAACTCTTTTTCATATAAAAAACAAAACAAAAATCTTTTTCTTGCATACATACCATTGCACATTTATGTTGTATATTATTTATTCAAGTATTCGTACAAATTCAATTTGGTTGTAATAGATTAAATTAGGTTTACGTTATTGCAAATCCCCATTCATAATTTGTATACCCCCTCCCATAAAATGTTGTAATAGCGTAGTAATCTTAAAATTACGCAATTCACCGCTTTTATATACCATGCTAGTAATTAGGGTTTGTATGGTAAGATAAAAATAAATCAAATAGAAAATCCTAATCCAAGACAAAACCAAGCATGAAAATAACACACTTGCACACAATTCAAAGTTGCCTTACAAAATGATCTTGGTCCCTCAAAATGCTAAGATACTTTGCAACATTGCTAATCATGGTTATACGATGACCCACGCCCGTCCCTTTTACATCCAAAGATATGGTTGCTTACCAAATCAATGGTAAGACAATAATATCAAAGGAAAAGAAAATGAACAAGAAAGACATTTGAGTAGGTAGATTACTTCTAGTTTCTTGCTCCATTTCAAAACAACTGTCCTTGCTACTTTCAAAAACAAACACACACATTTCCAAACATCTTACAAACATCTTACAAACATTGAAAACATTTTTCAAAAAAGACAAACATCTTTGTATAGATTCTTACAAACGAGAATCATTACAAAGATTGCCTAAACAAATGGCCTCTTTTACAAAATACTTTCAAAACCACACAAAGCACAATTTCAAAACAAAAGCAAGTGATCTAGCAAGTAACTAAAAGCCCATGGAAAACCATGGATGAAAAGGGTGCTAACACCTTCCCTTTTCATAATCTACCCCCTGAACTCAAGAAACAATCTCAAAGGTCTTTCCTGTGCTTTTTCACCTTTCCTTTTGGATAAAAGAAAAGTCAGTGGCGACTCTTGCTAACCGCAACATTTGCGATAAAACGCAAAACCCTCAAGTCAGTTCTCCCACCATATCACAGAACTGGCGACTCTGCTGGGGAAAATAAAAAAAGTGGGGTTACCTTAGGGCTAGATCACATTTATTTGCTTATATTTTTTGACTTGTATGCTTTACATTATGGTTCTTTGTTTGGGTTTGAAATCTTCTACCCGGATTTGGGATACATTATAGGTAAATAGCAATACTTTGTAGAAACTGTGCGGGGTATACCGACATGGTCTAAGAAATAGCTATGTTAGTGTGACATATTTGTGGGTACCGGTAGCCTTTGAGTCAATCAAAGAGAATACAGGGCCGCTGAGTGATGTCATGAAGCACTAATGAACTTCTAGAACCTTTACTTGACCAACTTGGCCTTTAGGATGTAGTGAGATGGTTGGCTTTGGTACAGTCCGAAGTTGGTAGATACTCGATACTACACTCATTGAGGTTTGGTTTCTTGGGATATTTCGGTCCCCATTAAAGAGGCCTGAGCTGAAACAATGACCAAGGAAACAATCCGGTGATATTGAGCTCCTTAGAACCCGGTTACTATTGCTAGGACAGGTTTAAGCCAACTAAACTTCAAGAGGGTACTTACCTATAAAACCCCATGCAAGCCTAACCTAAGAACTTGTTTGCTTTGCTTGTATATGCATACTTTTACATTACATCATGGACATCATGAACATCATATACATCCATTAACCATTTCAAGGATTTTTGAGATTCATCTTTGTTCTTGTTTTGTAGGATATGGATTCACTTCGCAGGAAAACTAATCAAGTCAGCCTTGTAAGAATTCCTCCACAACTTAAGGAGCTAGCTTCAAGAATTCCTGAGAACTCTCCATTCACCGAGAGACATGGTCGTCTACTCAACTTGGTCACCTCCAACACAGATGAGGATACGATGAAGGTGCTCTTTCAGTTCTTTGATCCTTTGCACCATTGCTTCACATTTCCCAACTATCAGCTTGTGCCTACTTTGGAAGAATTCTCCCAACTCTTGAGGATTCCCATTCTCAATCAACTACCTTTCAACGGTATGGAAAGACACCCAAAGCCAGAAGAGATTTCTCAAGCTCTACACTTGCACTCATCTGATGTCACAACTCATTGGGAATCTAGAAGTGGTGTTAAAGGCTTAGAAAAGTTCCTGTTTGAGAAAGCCCAAAGCTGTTGGAATTCCTTAGAATTGCAAGCCTTTTAGGAAATTGTGGCTCTTCTTATCTATGGGATGGTCTTGTTCCCCAATTCTGACCAACTCATAGATGTGAGCGCGCCAAAATCTTCATGTTATGCAACCCGGTGCCTACATTGCTTGGAGATATCCTACACTCTTTTCACACTCGCACAATGAGGAAAAGAGGTGTCCTTATGTGTTGCACTCCTCTCCTGGAAAGATGGTTTATTTATCATCTTCCCCAATCAGTCTTAAAGAATGATCAAAGTTCAAGGTGGTCACAAAGGTTAATGACGCTCAAACATTCAGACATTCATTGGTGCTCCCGATCCAAAGAGAATGTTATCATTGTTGACTGTTATGGGGAATTCCCTAATGTCCCTCTAATTGGCATTAGGGGAGGCATCACCTACAACCCATGCTAAGCTTTCAGACAGTTTGGTTATGCTCGAAGGAATGGCCCACACGAGATGCTGATTCAAGGTTTGGTATTCGACTACGACAATGACGATCAAGGTCTTCGCCAGAGATTCATCTGAGCTTGGAGGATGTTAAACAAGGTGGATAGCAAGACTTTGGGGCACAATAATTCCATCCCTCTTGAGCCTTACCTCAAATGGGTATGAACCCGTGCTCAACGTCTTATGATGCCTTATCCTTCCATCCTTCCGGTGATCATTGAGCCTGTTAAGGAGGGAGAAGTTCCATACACTATCCTACATCCTGACATGCCCACATCTCTTGAAGACCTACAAAGGGATTGGATACAGCTCAAAGGAGAGCGAGATACTTTCGAAGCCCAATTCCTACGCAAGCGAGAAGAAGGTTTTGGAGCTCACTAGGCTACTTCATGAGGAGCGGACTCTGAATGCCTACATTGCACCAAAGAGGATGCGCACTACTTTTTTATCTTAGAGTTTTGTATTATTTTGCCCAAGGGGAAATGATGTACTCAAACTTTATCTTATTAATATAACATGTGTTTCTTTTTGTCTAAAAAACGAACTTGAATCTTTGAAATCCTTGAAAACATTGCATATGCACATATCATTCATCATAACATAAACAGGTCTTTTGCAACAAGTTTCCTCATCTCTCTGCTTTTTATTTCAGTAAGATGGATCTCGAAAAATAGTCAAAGATCTCCAAACTCAAAACACACAGTTTCAACAGTTGCTCATGACCCTAGCCAAGGGGCAAGAAGAATTGAAGACTCTGCTAGCTGAAGAGAAGAAAAAGAAAACAAAGAAGGTAAATGGAGTCTTGAACATGGGGAGAAGATTTCATGAACAGACAAGAAGGACTTTGAATTTTGCAACGACATCTGGTGAAGGAGAGGGGAAAGGTAAGAAAAAAACGGTCCCGTTAGAATCTGAAGAGGAGGAAGAAGAGGAAGACTACTCTGAGGAACAATATCCTCCCGCTGATGACAAGTACAGACATCTCGAAGAGCGTTTGAGCGCGATGGAAATACAAAAGGTACCAGGCTTGGATTTTGAGGATTTGGGGCTAGTGTCGGGGATTGTGATTCCCCCGAAATTCAAGGTGCTGGTTTGCAAAATACGATGGAGTGTCATGCCCTAAGATGCATCTCCGATCGTATGTGAGAAAGATCCAACCACACTCTGCTGATAAAGACTTGTGGGTGCATTTTTTTCCAGGATAGTCTATCTGGAACATAACTCGACTGGTTTTACCAACTAGAAAGAGCCAACGTCCATAATTAGGAAGATCTTGCCGCAGCTTTCTACAAGCAATATCAATATAATACTAATTTGGCACCTACCCGTACTCAGCTTCAGAGTATGGCTATGGCTTCCAATGAGGGATTCAAGGATTACGCACAGAAATGGAGAGATCTGGCTGGAAGAGTTCAACCCCCTCTGTCTGAAAGGGAATTGGTGGACATATTCTTAGGCACTTTGTCTGGACCTTTCTTCAACCATTTGATTGGAAGCTCATCTGTAGGATTTACCGAGTTAATACTGACCGGAGAGAGGGTGGAAGCTGGCATAAAAAGTGGAAAGATTCAGAAGGATTCATCTTCTTCTACAGCTGTGAGGAAGCCTTTTATTAGGAAGAAAGAGCTAGCTACTGCTTATCCACAAAGAAACCAAGAGATAGCCGAACGACGACCAATGGTAGGGGCTGTTATGATTCCAAAGCTACGTCTGATCAACAAAGAACTAATCAACCAAGGGTGGGAAGGCCATTCCGGCAATTCACCAAAATCAACATGACTCCGTCTCAAGTATTACCGCATCTTCTGAGATCCAATTTGGTAACCCTGAAAGAAGATCCAAAAAACCCCAACATAACTTCCCCTCATTATCACCCCAATGTCCGTTGCGCATATCACTCTGAAAGTCTTGGTCACGATACTAATAACTATTGGGCCTTGAAAAACAAAATACAAGACCTCATTGAAGCAAAAGAAATTGAGTTTGATGCGCCCTAGAAGCCAAATGTTATTTCTGCTTCCATGCCCAGACATGGCCACAACACCAATGCTATTGAATAAGATTTGTTTGTAACCACAGTGGATGAACTCATGACTCCACTTCCAACCATTAAGATAAACTTGTTAAAAGCCGGTGTATTCCCGGGTGGTAATGAAGACTGCCGCCTCTGCTTATCCTTACCAACAAATTGCCTTTTGTTGAAAACAGGCATTCAACGCTTGATAGACAACAAAGAGATTTTGTTCAAAATTACTCCTGTTTCACCTGTTCCTGTTGAAGATGTTTCAATCATTACCATCTCCGCCAATTCCTCCAGGGTCTCCAAAAGACCCGTTAGAATTACATCGGTTCCGAAAGCAACCCCTCTAATAATTACAATGCCTGGGTCAGTCCCATATGAATCAGACAAAACCGTGCCTTAGAATTACGATGGGGACATTTACTACCATGGCATTAAACAAGATGGGTCAGCCGCCGAAGAGATAAACTCCGAAGAAGAAGATTCCAACATTAGCAATATTGCCGGAACTAGTAAAGTTACCCGAAGCGGTAGGATATTTTCTCCAGAAATTTCCCCCCCAAAGGCAGTTTTTGGACCCGTGGGTGCTCCAAAGGTTACTTCCGTACCCATAATCATCTATGCAAGTGCTCCCATTGATGAAGCCGTTATAACCCATGTTGTCATTCCTACCAACACTCCTACTATTGAAATTCGAGGAAAAAGTATTCAAGTGGAGCCTGTCCAGACGAAGGCTCAATCACTGACTATTCCCGAGGCTTCCAAGAAAGAAATGGAGGAGATCCTAAAAATTATAAAGAGGAGCGACTACAACGTAGTCGAACAGTTGAGGCAAACTTCCTCCAAGATCTCCATGATGGAATTACTACTGTGTTCTGAGGCACATGCGAAAGCCTTGGTGAAGTTCCTAAAAACAGCCCATGTGCCTCAAGAGACGTCTGCTGACCAATTTCAAGATTGTGTGGCCAGTCTGACAGCGGATAACAACCTAGGATTCTCGGATGCTGATCTGACACCAAGGGGAAGAAAGCACAACGAGGCATTACATGTCTATGTGGAATGTAGAGGCACAACTCTGGCCCATGTCTTGGTGGACACTGGCTCATCTTTGAATGTTTTACCGAAAAAAGCTCTTGACAGACTTGACTGCAAATGACTGACGTTAAAGCCAAGTAATATAGTAGTAAGGATATTTGATGGCTCAAATAGGATGGTACATGGGGAGGTGGATATCCCCATAAAGGTTGGGACTCAAACTTTCAATTCCACCTTTTATGTAATAGACATCCGCCCCTCTTACTCCTGTCTACTAGGACGGCCATGGATCCATAATGCTGGCGCTGTTACCTCTACATTGAACCAGATGTTGAAATATCCGGTTCAAGGAAAGATTATCACTATCCACGGAGAGGAAAAATACATGATTATCCATCTCAATTCCTTCAGGTATGTGGAATTGGACGGCGAGTTCATTGAAACTCCTTTTCAACACTTCGAAGAGGTCCCCCAAGAGGTAGCAGTGACCAAGATTGTGTCCCAGATTCCCAAGATTACAAGGCCTCCACTCCGGATGTCATCTCTGAAGGACGCCAAAGCAGTAGTATAGGAAGGAGGATGCACCATCTGGGGGAAACTTCCTGATATCCCGTATAAGTCTTTCAAGTTTGGCTTAGGTTTCACTTCAAGTGCTCAAAAGGCTGTACGACGTGCCCGTGTTGGAGGGCCACCCTTGAAGATTAGCAACCGAGAGGTAAACGCGGTAGAAGATGGTGAAGAGGATTGCAACTTGGAGGATTGGATCTTTCCGACTGTCAATGGAGGACTCCGCAATTGGGAGGCCAAAGACTTCATCCCAATAAATTTCATCCCTCAGTAATTTATCTTTTTATTCTGTTGGATCTGTAATATTCAAAAACAATTCGCACTCTTAAAACCTTGTGTCTTGCGCGAGGCACAATGGTCCATTTGTAAGGGTTATTATTTCATATTCACATGACATTCAATGAATCATGGATGTTTTTCGCATACAAACTTTTGTGCTCATTGTTTTTCTTTTACATTTTATTTTCTTTTAAAGATGGCTATACCCTTACACACACCCACACTCACAAATGCAGGTACCCATCCAATCTGGATCCCATGGGTAACGATACTGCTATGGCCTTTTGTGACTCTGAGAATCTAATCTACCAAGCCGAAGACGAAGGTGAGGAAGATTGTGAAGTACTAGGGGAACTTGCCAGACTGCTACAAGAGGAAAGAACCATTCAGCCTCACGAGGAACCTGTGGATACAATCAACCTGGGCACCGAGGAAGATAAAAAAGAGGTCAAGGTGGGTGCCAATCTAGAACCCAGTGTCAAGGAACGTCTGGTTCAGTTGTTACATGACTATGTTGAGATCTTTGCCTGGTCATATGAAGACATGTCGGGACTTGATACTGACATCGTGGTACATCGTCTTCCTACAAGAGAAGATTGTCCGCCAGTAAAGCAAAAGGTTCACCGCATGAGACCTGATATGTCACAAAAGATTAAAGCGGAGGTCATGAAGAAATTCAATGCTGGATTCTTGGCTGTCACTTCTTACCCTCAATGGGTTGCCAACATTGTTCCCGTACCTAAAAAATATGGCAAAGTACGGATGTGTGTGGATTAAAGAGATTTGAATAGGGCGAGCCATAAGGATGATTTTCCACTCCCCCGCATTGATATCCTGGTTGACAATACAGCACAACACAAAGTGTTTTCCTTCATGGACGGATTCTCAGGTTATAACCAAATCAAAATGGCACCTGAGGACATGGAGAAAACAACATTTGTCACACAGTGGGGCACATTCTGCTACAAGGTGATGCCATTCGGATTGAAGAATGCTGGGGCAACCTATCAACGCGCCATGGTAGCTTTATTTCACGACATGATACATCATGAAATAGAGGTCTACGTAGACGATATGATAGCCAGGTCGCAAACGGAAGAAGAACACCTTGATCACTTACAAAAGCTGTTTGAGAGACTGAAGAAGTACAAGCTGAGGTTGAACCCAAACAAGTGCACATTCGGAGTAAGGTCCGATAAACTTCTAGGCTTTATCGTCAGTAACAAAGGTATTGAGGCCGATCCTGCCAAAGTTAAAGCAATACAAGAGATACCTGCTCCTCGTACTGAGAAGGAAGTCAGAGGATTCTTGGGACGCTTGAACTATATTGCCAGATTCATTTCTCATCTAACAGCTACTTGTGAGCCAATTTTCAAACTATTGAATAAAGATCAAGTAGTCAAATGGAATGATGAATGCCAAGTTTCTTTTGACAAAATCAAAGAATACTTACAAGAACCTCCTGTATTGATGCCACCAGTCGAGGGAAGACCACTGATCATGTATCTGACTGTTTTAGAAAACTCAATGGGGTGTGTACTGGGGAAACATGACGAGTCTGACCGAAAAGAGCACACTATTTATTACCTGAGCAAAAAGTTTACCGACTGTGAAACCAGATATTCACTGCTCGAGAAAACTTACTGCACTCTGGCATGGGTTGCTCGCCAGCTAAGACAGTATATGCTGACTCATACTACCTTATTGATATCTAAGATGGATCCGATAAAATACATCTTCGAGAAGCCTGCTCTTTCTGGGAGAATAGCTAGATGGCAGATGATCCTAACAGAATACGACATACAGTATACTACCCAAAAATCTATAAAGGGCAGTGTATTGGCTGATCATCTTGCTCACCAGGCTGTAAAAGACTATCAGTCCATGAAGTTTGAATTCCCGGATGAAGACATCATGACATTAGACAACTGTGAAGAAATCACACCATATGACGGACCTGAACAAGGATCCTGATGGACCCTGTTCTTTGATGGAGCATCCAATGCACTTGGTAATGGCATCGGTGCTATACTCATATCTCCAGAAGGGTGTCATACTCCCTTTACTGCCAGACTTTGCTTCAACTATACAAACAACATGGCGGAATACGAAGCATGCATCTTCGGTCTCAGAGCTGCCATAGACTTGGGGATCAAATCCTTAGACGTGTTTGGAGATTCAGCTTTGGTCATCAGTCAGATCAAAGGGGAATGGGACACTAAGCACCCAAACCTTATCCCTTACAAAGAACATGTTTTGACATTTCTACCACATTTTGAGAAGATTACCTTCGAGCATTTCCCGCGAGAAGAAAATCAGCTAGCAGACGCTCTAGCCACAATGTCATCTATGTTTAAACTTAATTGGGATAACGAGGCTCCCCAGATCACCATCGAACGAATGGATGAACCAGCGTACTGTCACGAGATTAATACTGAAGAAGTAGTGGACCAACCTTAGTTTCATGAAGTCAAGAGGTATCTCGAGGCTCAAGAATATCCAGAAGGAGCTTAAACAATGATAAGAAGTTCTTAAGGAGATTATCTGCTAAATTCTTCCTTAGTAATGGCATCCTGTACAAACGCAATCATGACTCCATTTTGCTTCGGTGTGTGGATAAGTTTGAAGCTGAAAAGATCATGGCTGAATTACATGAAGGTACTTTTGGCACCCACTCTAGTGGGTATACGATGGCGAAGAAAATCCTACGGGCAGGCTATTATTGGTCTACCATTGAATCAGATTGCTATCAACACTCTCAGACCTGTCATAAGTGTCAAATTTATGCTGACAAGGTGCATGTACCTCTGGTTCCTTTGAATGTCTTAACGGCTCCTTGGCCCTTTGCTATGTGGGGGATTGATATGATTGGAGAAATCAAGCATACAACCTCCACTAGACACCGCTTCATCCTAGTGGCCATTGACTATTTCACCAAGTGGGTTGAAGCAGCTTCCTTCGCTTCCGTCACCAAGAATGTTGTTGCCCGCTTCATCAAGCAAAACCTTATTTTCCGATACGGTATCCTAGAAAGGATCATCATTGATAATGGTACACATATTAACAACACTATGATCACCGCATTATGCAAGCAATTCAATATCCAACATCACAATTCTTCTCCCTATTGGCCAAAGATGAATGGTGCTATCGAGGATGCAAATAAAAACATTAAGAAGATCATACAGAAAATGACAGTCACATACAAATACTGGCATGAGATGCTACCATTCGCTCTCCACGGGCATCGTACCACAGCTCGCACATCAACCGGGGAAACACACTATTCTTTGGTATACGGCATGGAGGCTGTCTTACCTATCGAGGTCCAGATCCCCTCTCTGAGGATTATGAAGGATGTAGGATTGAATGAAGACGATTGGATCTAGACTCGACTTGATCAACTGAACTTAATTGATGAAAAGAGACTTACTGCTGTTGGCCATGGTCAGATGTATCAAAAGAAGATGATCAAGGCTTTCAACAAAAAAGTCAGACGCCAGGTATATCAAGTTGGGGATTTAGTGGTCAAACGTATCATCTTGCCACAAAGTGATCCCAGGGGAAAATGGACTCCTACCTATGAAGGACCATTTGTAATCAAAAACATATTCTCCGGTGGAGCAATGATCTTAACCACCATGGATGGCGACGACTTTCCACACCCTGCGAACGCGGACATAGTCAAAAGATACTACGCATAAGAGACCCGCTAGGTTGACACACCTAGGCAAAACAAGGGCATCCCGGCAAACCAAAAGGTTTGGGAAAAATTAGGGATAAAATGAAAAAAATCTGTACACCCGAGAAGTTGAAAACCCAAAAGGGCGACTTGGGCAAAAAAGGGTTTCCCAGTGAACTGAAAACCTAAAAGGGCGGTCCAGGAAAAAGTTAGGGAATTAAAGCGCATGACTATGTCCCGTCGGATCACTTGACGGACAACCTTTGGCTTCCACTGACAAACTCAGAGTTTCTGATCAATTCAATCATCTTCGGACAAGGCAAATAGACAAGATACTCAGAGATACGAAGGCTATAGCAGAATGGGAACCCCATGGGATTATTACACATAGTTATCTTTCTTTGTATCAATTTTTTTTTGTTTTACGAAAACATTATCTTACTAGAATGTTTGTCCCCTTTTGTACAAAATACTTATTCAAAGTCAATACAAAGATACCCCTTTGAAAGTGCAAAAACTATTTGTCTTTTTCTTTACGCTTGTGTTTTGTTTGCAAAAACGTCCAATGATTACATGATGAACATATGCATTTGAACATGATTACTGTTTACAAATAAACAAAATGAGAAAGATAATTACTGATAGGTTGAGAGAATAGGAAAATGTCTCTAGGATATTCCATAAGAAATCCCCTACAGTACGTCATTTAAATCCCCAGCAGAATGAAGCTCCCAGTTTACCAATCCCCGGTAGAAATCATCCAATTTCTCCAGATTCCCCAAGAAGATCTTACAAGCAGTATATGGCTTTGCCCTCACAACGGAACTTATTTCTCTCAACAAAAGCTCATAAGTACTTCAACTTCAAGACATGAAAATCCACATATCCTCAGCAGCATTCAGGGATTTATTTTCCTCAATAAAACAACAATGCATCGATTTAATTCACATGCGCATACATTACATCCATATATCATAAACATTGATAAAGCAAATATATTGCATCATACATTTCATACAACATAACTTTCTATTTTAACATTTTACCCTTTTCAGGATAAGATTAACAATTATCATTAACAATGTGCAATCTTGATAGAGTTCAGATACGCTCCAGACACGGATGCTGTTCTGATACGCATCTAGATTCAACTTTCAGATACAATTCAGATACGCTTCAAACACGGATGCCATTCTGATACTCATTCAGATACAACTTTCAGATACAGTTCACATACGCTCCAGATGTGGATGCCATTTTGATACTCATTCAGATACAACTTTCAGATACAGTATAGATACGCTCCAGACACGGATGCCATTCTGATACTCATCCAGATTCAAATTTCAGATACAATTCAGATACGCTTCAGACACGGATGCCATTCTGACACTTAGTCAAAATCAGCTCCCAGATACAGTTCAGATACGCTCCAAACACGGATTCCATTCTGATACTCATTCAGATTCAACTTTCAGATACAGTTCAGATACGCTCTAGAAACAGATTCCATTCTGATACTCATTCAAATACAACTTACAAATACAATTCAGATACGTTCCAGACACGGACACCATCCTGATACTTATTCTTTCAGCTTACAACTTACAGTTCAACAAACAATCTTGGATGGCATATGTTGTACCCCAAAATTTTCCCTCCCATATTTCTCAAAACATTGCAAGAAAAATCTCCAAGTGGTTCAAGATTGCTCAAGAGTTGGACAGTCAAGCTATCTCCTAAGGCAGTCAATTCAAAATTAGGGTTTTGTGTTGCATCAAGGTATTTGCATCCAAATGACCTAAAGTGATCCCTAATGTCCTAATATGTTCTCAAGTTCATCCATGTCAAATTTCAAGCCTTGCAGAGGAAGTTTGGTCAGTCAATTGCTCAAGGGGTCCAAAAATCGACTGTGCTAGGGCAAAAGTCAACTGTGACCCAAATACAGTCAAAACTCAAGATTTTTTGTCAACATTCTCATTTTGAAGGATAATTCATCATTTGATCAAGGGTTGATCATGATTCATCAAGGATTGCTCAAAATTCATCAAGACTCAAAAGTTGCTAAATTAGGGTTTTGTAGGAAAAGTCAACTCAACTTTGACCAAGCATAACTTTCTCATACTTTATGAGAAATGACCCATCCAAAGCTCATTTAGAAGAGGATGCAATTTCCTACTATCCATATTCACACCCCAAGATCAGAAAATGCACTCACAAGAAGTTACAAATTTGGAAATTATAGGTCATTTTTGAAAGTCAACAAAAACACCTTTTTTGCCAAAGCTTATAACTTGAGAATGGAATATCAAAATGAGATGATACCAAAAGGGTTGGTTAGAGGACATCTCAATCTTTCTAAAAAGTCCAGGAACACCTCCAAAAGTTCAAAATTTAAGAAGTTATGCATTGTTGAAGTTGGGCATTTTTGTAAAATTGCCAAAAGTCAACTATCCCCAAAACTTCAAATTTTGTCAAATGGGCCCACTCTTTTCCACTTGATTTGATCTTGTCATACTACACACGTGTCCTAGCTTCAACCTTGTGTCCATTTATTAATTTTTCTATTTTATTTGATTTTTTATTGAATTAATTTATTTTAAATCAATTTAAATCAAATAAAATCCAAATATTGATGAATTAGGATCTTTTTGGTTGTTACAGGTCTTAATTGTCATCATGGACATGATCAAATCCGTATCAAGCCATATCATGAACAAAAAGATGGAATTTGGACAATTTTGGAAGGTTTTCAATGGAGGATCATATCAAATCCTAAAACATCAATGCACAAAGATTCAAGACCTATTATTTGACCTAATCCAATGCTCATTACATATACAAGCTAGAGGCACACGAATCAGAGGTTGGAGGCTGAAAAATCACAAGAACCAAACTTGAGAAAATTGCAAAAAAGTGTGGAATCGAAATCACTCTTAGAGGCCAATTCAGAACCAAATCTCAACATAGATCAATTGCTGGACGTTCACTGAGTCTGTAGCAATCAAAATCAAGCTCCCAGACCCTCTCAAACGTGCTGTAAGTGATACACGACATCCCTCTGAACTTGCTTTCGTGTTTCAAGATTTACGCATCATTATAAGAAACTAATGGCATATTTACAATCACCAAACAATTTCCATGCTTTCCATATTATTTGATTGCATTTATCTGTTATATAATCCAAAACGCCATTGTAGTGTTTTCTCTAGGTTTGTTTTAGGGGTTTTTGATACAAGTGAAATTAGGCCTGTTAACGGACATGGTTGAGACCGGGATGAAGAGGCGAGCATAACCATGGCATTGGATGGAGTTTATATGGCCTGGAATGGATTTTGGAATCGACCTATGCCTTTTTCTGCGGATTTAAATCCGTAGGTAATCCCTGTGAAAATCTGAGGACAGGGACGACAACGTGTCCCCATCCCATTGCTCCATTCAAATAATTCACACTTTTTCTTTTTATTTCAGGCATATTAACTTGTTTCCCATATAATAATTGCTATCTAATGCACTAACGATTGAAAAGTAGTGGTGTAGTGGCAAGCGCGTTGTTCAGTGACTCATAGGACCTGGGTTCGAATCCCAGGTCCCCCACATATTTGTTATTATTTTCTTTCAGGTGTTCCAGCGTGTCTCATGCCTTGCAACGCACCATACTCCCTCAAATCTCCAAACGCCAAATGGCCCCAGGCCAGATCTGGTGGCCAAGATTGAATGCCTACCATGAGCCAAAGTCAACGCGTGTGCATGGAATTCCAGAAGGTCAATACAGGCCTACGTTAATGAGCCACAAATTTGCTGATTTCATCCCCAAATCAGGCCCAACACCCCTTGGTTATTTCTTTTTTCTTTTCATTTTATTTATTTATTTATTTATTTATTTGTTTTATTAATTATTTTTATTATCACCAACCAATTAAACTTTTTCCTCATAAAATCAAAAACCAAAAAAATATATTTTAATTATTAAAATTAAATTCAACATTTTATTTTTGTAAATAAATATTAATTCAATTAATTTAGTTAATTAGGAAATAAATTTTAATATTTTTTGCAATAATTAAAATTAATTTAGATAATTAGGTTTTATTAAATTTGATCAAATTTATTTTTATTTCCTTAAATATCAAAAATCCAAAAATATTTTAATTAATTAATTAGTGCATTAATTTAATTGTTAACTTAATTTAATTTCTTTTAAACCAAAAATAACCAAAAAAATCACTTTCTTTCAAAAAGGGTCAAAACCCTAGAATGCGCCCGATTTAATTTTCTCGCACGCGATCCATATTTATTTCAATATTGTATCTGTTTCTCGGAATGTAATAGTTTAATAGGACCTTTAAATTATTTTACCGCTTTATTTACTTTCCGCATTTTAATTTTAAGGGTTGTTTTTGGCGATGTAAATACCCGACGCCTTGTAATAGTTAGATTTAATTTCCGCAACTTATAAACTGTTAGATGTTTGATAATAGGGAATGCATGACAAGATCGAAACTTTAACCTAAAACCAACATAGATAACCATTGACATGTACAAAGATAAATAACTGAAAATAACACACTCGCACATGCGCACTCTTAGGGTACACCTCGCTTGGTTGCCTTCGAACATGATCATTGAGTATAGGAAGTTTTAGAGGTCGCCCTCTTGTCCAAAGATCATTTTCGCCTCGAAACGGTTGCCTCGGAAAAATGATCTAAGACATTAGGGTTACCGCTAAGGCATCCTAACGTTGCTTTAGTGACCACACATCCCTTAATCGAATTGACCCTGAAACTCCCACGACGATGCTACCTACTCATTCATAGTGGGATAACATTGTCTAAAGGACATTAGCACAAATTGATTCCTTTTTCGAGTAGGTAGATGGTTCTTAAGTACTTGCTCTTTCCAAAAACTAAACAAAACTTTTCGCACTTACACTCCTTTCAAAAACAAAAACTCTTTTCAAACCCACAAACACAAAGAAAAGAAAATTTTGAAAACACTTTGAGCAAGTACCTAAGAGCCCGTGGATAACCACAGATAGAAAGGGTGCTAACACCTTCCCTTTCTATAATCTACCCCCCGAACCCGAGAAACATCTCGAAAAAGGAATTTTTCTGTGCTTTTTTCCTTTCCTTGTTGGATAAAATAAAAGACGGTGGCGAATCTTGCTTACCGCGACATTTTGCGAAAACAAACGCAAAACGCGAACCAGCATTCCAAAAACAGTCAGTTATTTCCCACCGTATCACAACATCTACAAGCCCATCTCCAACAAGATTCTATCACCTCTCCAAATGGCATCTTTAATCCTATTCCCTCAACCACACATCGTCGAGTGCAAATTTCTGGGAACTCTAGTGTCCAAAATTTTCCCTCTCATTTATCAAGATTTTCTCACAAGATCTCTTTGACTCAAGACTGGATTAGGGTTTGACCAGCTCAAGACATCTCATTATGCCCTGATGACCGTAAATTAGGGCTTGGGATTGCACAAGGATTTTTGGACTATAAATGTTTCATATGGCTTTCAAGTATCATTATGGACCCCTAAGATTACTCATGTCAAGTTTCAAGCCTTGAATCACATTTTTGATCAGTCAATTGGACAGTTGACCTAAAAATCAGCTGTATTGGGGAAAACGTCAACCATGGCCAATTTACAGTAAAACTTCATAATTTTTGATCCACATCAACATTTTAGACTCATATGTATCATTTGATCAAGTTTGGACCATAATTCCTCAAGAAATTTGATCAAATCATCAAAAGGGCAAAATGGTCAAAATTAGGGTTTTAATTGAGAAAGGGCAATTTCTGATTTTTTACCTAGCAAATGACCAATTGGTTTGAATCATGATTTAAAGAGTTCAATTGCATAATCTTGACATAATGACATGGTTCAAAACATTGCAAGTCCATTGGATTGACATATAAATTTTGCAGTCAACTGATCAAAATTCAACTGTATACTGAAAAGTCAAACTTTAACTTTTTGGTCAAAATCAAGTGGCAAGGATCAAAATTCATCAAAACATGTCAAAATGTGAAACTTGTTCATCAAGAAATCAAAGATTGAATATTTTGTTTTGAAATTTGAAATTTTCTTATTTTTTCTCAACTTTAAGCCAAATTCTCACCATGATACAAGGTGATTCAAAGAAAGTTCCCAACATGAAAGTTGTATATCTTCATTAAATCTACAACTTTGCTTCACATATTTTTCCCTAAAGATTCTTGGATATCAAGATATAATTTTGTGAATACATGCCCATGAACTAAAATAACTTAGTGAAATTTTGCCCTAATTTAGGCAGGTTTTTGACCTAACTTCATGGCAACTTTTCACCTAGTTCCAAGAGGAATCTTGAAAAGAATTTCAAAGATGAGTTATAGAGAACATTGCAAGATTTCCAAAATGTCCAAGAACTCCTTGAGATCATTCTTGAGTAGGGAGAATCAAAGAGATGAAGTTGGCAATTTCTCCCTTTGATTTCAAGCCATTTCATGAACAAAATTCAAATCCAAACCTAGGATGCATAACCCTTGCTCTATAGGCCTCAAACTTGTTTCTCACTTAATAATTTAATTCTTACACAGTTGATAAAGCCTTAATCCAAGCATAAGAGTCTTTGTCCAAACTTTAATTCCATAAAAAGCACAACTTTTGCATTTGTCAACTCCTTGAGCTTTGCACCTGTTTCTCCTGCACACACAAGTCCTATAAACCAAAAGCAAAATGTCTAGGACTTGGTACCAACTCAAACCATGCCTGTACAAGCATGTAGAGAGTTGTCTCCTCACTTTTATCAAAAGGCAAGCAATAGAGCAAAAAGCCTATAACCCAGAAACCTGTTGTGGAATTGATTTGAAACCTTCCCTATACTTATAAACAAACACATTACAACCTAACACACGATTGCTAAGGGCCATAAACTCTCTCAAAATCTCTATCACCAAAAACCTGCCATAACTTGCAGTTTTGTACCAAGCATTACAATCCAAAAATACACTCGTGTGTTTCAAGTTCTAATCACCTAAACACTTAACCTACATAATATCTAAGTGTTCCAGACCATCACCCCTTCACTGTAACTCCTCCTTCTCCATCTGCCATTTTTGCATTTCAAGCTTGCAGGTTGACTTGGATAGGGAGATTCAGACACTTTCAAGGCAAGATAAAGATTGTAACTCACTCAGGGAGGTCCAGGCAAGCTCAAGAGATCCACAGGTCTTCTTAAAACTCACTCAAACTCCATTCACGATCTGAGCTGAAAGAGGTAAGAACTCTAACTTCTATCTCTTCATACAGGCATCTATTGGTCTCGATTTGTGAAGATAAAATATAGATATCTTTGTGCTAAAACCAACCATGTTCATATATTTAATTTATATTCATTGTGTATAGAGAATTTTAGATTTCAAATTTCTATAAAAATTAGGGTTGAAATTAGGGCCATTGAAATTATCTTTGATCTTGGACTGATAGTTTACATGAGTTACATGGTTGAAATCGTGGGAAAGAGTACTACCATTTTCATGGAGAAATGAGAAATATACAGGGGGTCCGACTAGCTTGAGGAAGAAGATGAAGTACAGGGTGTGATCGGTAGAAATAGAACTGACTATTTTTAAGCTGGTTCGCGAAATGTCGCGGTAAGCAAGAGTCGCCACCGTCTTTTATGTTCTCCAACAAGGAAAGGACAAAAGCACAGCAAAATTCCTTTTCGAGAATATTTCTCGGTTCGGGAGGTAGATTTATAGAAAGGGAAGGTGTTAGCACCCTTTCTATCCGTGGTTATCCACGGGCTCTTAGGTACTTGCTCTTATGTTTTCAAAATTTGTTTGCTTTTCAAGTGTGTGTGGGTTTTGAAAAAGTTTCGTTTGAAAAATTTCTAAGTAACTCTTGTATCAGTCCTCAAGAGTGTATGAAATATTTGTTTGAAAACTTTTTGAAAGTGTAAGTGCGAAAAGTATTTTGTTTGTTTTTGAGAGAGCAAGTACCCAAGAGAAATCTACCTACTCTAAGGAATTAGGCTGTGTAAGAGTCCTTTAGACAGTACTATCCCACTATTGAGAAGTAGGTAGCACCGTCGTTGGAGTTATTCGGGTCAATTCGATTATTAGGGACATGTGTGGTCACCAAAGCAATGGTAGGACGCCTTAGTGGTAACCCTAATGTCCTAGATCCCTTTTATCCGAGGCAACCGTTTCGAGGCGACTGGATCTTTAGACAGGAGGGCGACCTCTAAAACACCCTATACTTGACGACCACGTTCGAGGCAACCGAGTGAGGCGTACCCTAGGAGTGGCATGTGCGAGTGTGTCAGGATTCAATTAAGATTATCTTGTACATGTTATTGGCGAGATACGAGTTGGTTTTTATTTTTCAGACAAGTCTTGCATGCATAGTTAACAGTTAAATTGTGAGGAAAGTAAATTGCGGAAAGTGAATCTACGCTATTACAAGGCGTCGGGTATTTACATCGCCAAAAACATAACCCTTTGGAAAATAAATACGAGAAAATAATGAAAGCGATAAAAGTCCTAATTAACTATTACATTCTCGGAACAGTTACATAAATATAATCAAAATAATGAATCAAAAATAAATATGCGCGAATAAAAATTGAATCGGGGACGTCCTTAGGGTTTTGACCCTTTTTGAGAAATAAAGAAATTTGGTCTTTTTGCATTAAATTAATATTTAACCTAAAACTAATTAATTAATTAATTAAAAGAAAAAAAGTATTTTTTATGTTTTTTAATGTCTTAATGAAAATAAAAATAAAATAAGAATAAAGTCAAAAGTTAATAAAAAACCTAATTCTAATTTATTTTATTTATTATGAAAAAGTCAAAGTTAACCTAATTAACTAAATTAATTATATTAGTATTTATTTACAAAATAATTAAATTAAAGTGAAATTAATAATAATAATAATTAATAAAAATATTTACATTTTTTTAATTGTCTGAATTTATTATGAAAAATTAATTTATGAGTTAATTAAATAGTAATAATAATAATTATATCAAATAATTAAAAGAAAACAAAAATAAAAAGAAAGAAGAAAAGAAATAATTAAACCAGGGGGGTGATGGACCCAGAAGGAGGTTCATTTGGAAATTTCTCAGGCCCATTAACTCTAAGCCTTGTTGACTTTCTGGTTCTTCTACACATGCATTGACCTGAGAATACCATGATCATTCAATTCTGACCACATTTGTGCCTGGAGCCACATGGCGCTTGGATGTCTGGAGGCACATGGTGTACCACCCTTGGAAAGATGCACGTGAACATGCATAAGAAAATAACAAATAATTGTTTTGGGGGGACCTGGGAATCGAACCCAGGTCCCAATGATTACCAGCCACCTCACTAGCCACTACACCATTCGCTTGCCTTTGATATTATAATGAGAAACAAATATAATATTGGATAATCAACACTTATGCTGTAAACAAACAAAAACGCACGCAATTTTGAATGCTCCAACCAGGAATCAACACGTCATCTTCTTCCTCACGTTTCCTGCAAAAGCAAAGTTAGATAGCGGGGGTTTTTAACCCCCACAATTTGGCATGAGGAAAAATAGCAAATAGAATCCTAGGCTATATAAATATTTCGCGAGGGTTCCACTAGGTTCGTCTGAATGCAACGAGTTCAACCATGTGCATTAGGGGTTCCAATTTTGCCTGGATAGTAAAGCCCTAATTTGGAAGCTTGGAAACCCTAGAATTCATCAATGGCAATTTCTGTTTCAGGGCGTTCCAATGCAATTAAACCACACCATTAGCTTCGTATGAGTCCTATTAACACAAAACAATCACAATAGCATGTTAAATATGCATGAATCAAAGTATACGATTTTGGAAAAATGCTTCAAACCGTGAAACTGTTTGCAACGATTTCTTGAGCTATGAAGCTTGGTTTTGATTGCAAATCGTTCCTCACACTCCCAGCAATGTATTTGAATCACTATAATGCTTTGAATTGACTTGGAGTGTGGAAAACGGTTTTCAAGTTTTCTTGAATTTTTTCAATATGCTTATGGCTTTTCTGCAGCAATTCTCACATCCATGGCATTAGGTTTAGCTTGAGTACTTATAGTAGAATGGATTTAGGTTAAATCTTGGCCAAGAAATCCATTGAATTATGGTTTCAATATTTGATTTTCAATCATATCTTTTTGCATCTTTTTGATTGAGAAAACTTGCCAAACTTGGAGATTTTGATGTTCTTGATTGATACACGAATTTGCCAGCTTGATTAGGTCATTCTTGCTTCAAAAAAAGATTGAAAAACCATGTCTTGATATTTTCCTACATTTTAAATTAATTAAATGAATTAAAATCAATTAAAAATCCAATTAATTAATAAAAATAAGAAACTAAATCAATTTAAGCTTGATGGGTCGTGCATAGGCCTTGGATAAAGGTTCAAGAAGAAATTTGAGGCCCATTAGCAAAAACAAGGCATTTTAGGCAAAGTTGACTTTTGCAAATTCCCAAAAATTTCCCAACTTCTCCAATGCATATCTTGCTCAATTTTGATCATATGACCATGTTCTTGGACATTTTGGAAATGTCTTGAAGTCCTCTAACCAATGCCTTTAGTCCCATGTCATTTGGATTTACGAATCTCAAGTTATGGTCTTTGACTTAAAATGCCTTTTTGTTGACTTTTGAAATTGACCTATAATGTAGAAATTGATAACTTTTTGTGAGAGCATTTCTTGGACTTGGAATGTGAAGATGAGTTGTAGGAAATGTCCTCCCCTTCAAAATGAGCATTGGATTGGATTTTTATGATGAACCATGAAAAAGTTATGCCTTGGTCAAGTTACATTTGACTTTTCAGCTGTCCAAAAATAACAACTTTTGCATCTTTGATGATTTTTGAGCCATGCTTGAGGAATCATGATCAAGACTTGATCAAATGATGATTGTGTGCTCAAAATAAGATGTTGACCAAAAATTCTGACTTTTGACTGTAAAATGACCAATTTACCCCTGCAGTTGACTGTGAAGCAAATGGGACTTTTGACTGTGCAATTTGATGCTTTGAGTCTTGAAACTTGACATGTAGATGCTTGACAATGTGTATAGGCCTATGGGCCTTGATTGAGCCATTGAAAACCTCAAATTCTTTGTAAGAACCAAAACCCTAATTTTGACTGGCTTAGGAAGCATTTGGACTATGCAACCCTTTGAGAAATCTTGAACCACTTGAGGATGATTCTTGACAAACTTTGAAGAATATGGGAGGGAAAATTTTGGGGTACAACAGTTGCCCCTGTTCAATCTTCTTAGACCTGAGGATGTAGATTGGCTGGCGTGCCTTTCGTGATCCGAAGGTGGAAGATGATTGAACACTAGAGTGCCCAAAAATTTGCACTCGCATAATAGAATATCAGCAATGTGAGGTAGGGAATGGGCTTACAGATGCCATTTGGAGAGATGGTGGATAGGAGGATGGGCTTATAGATGCCATCTGGAGGTGTGACAGAACCTTGTCGGGAATGGGCTTATAGATGCCATTCGGAAATGATGGATAGGAGGATGGGCTTATAGATGCCATCTGGAAATGTAATGGATAGTTGTGGAGATGGGCTTAAAGATGCCATCCGGGGGTGTCGATCGCGTAAGAGATTCCTTAGCGAGAACTTGCATGCTTTGAGAAAGGAAGATGGTTTCCTGGCTTGCTACAGGGGTTGATCTTCAAACTCTTCATGCAGATATGCCCTGGCTAGATACAGGTATCGAATCTGCAATCAATTGCTCACAGATATGCCCTGGCTAGATACAGGTATCGAATCTGGAATTGGTCGTCTACAGATATGCCCTGGCTGGATACAGGTATCGAATCTGGAATTAGTCGTCTACAGATATGCCCTGGCTGGATACATGTATTGAATCTCTAAATTCTTCATGTAGATATGCCCTGGCTAGATACAGGTGTCGAATCTACTCACAGATATGCCCTGGCTAAATACAGGAATCGAATCTGGAATTAGTCGTCTACAGATATGCCCTGGCTGGATACAGGTATCGAATCTCTAAACTCTTCATGCAGATATGCCCTGGCTAGATACAGGTGTCGAATCTACTCACAATCACTCACAGATATGCCCTAGCTAGATACAGGTATCGAATCTGGAATTAGTCGTCTACAGATATGCCCTGGCTAGATACAGGTATCGAATCTCTAAACTCTTCATGCAGATATGCCCTGGCTAGATACAGGTATCGAATCTACAATCAATCACTCACAGATATGCCCTGGCTGGATACAGGTATCGAATCTGGAATTAGTCGTCTACAGATATGCCCTGGCTGGATACAGGTATCGAATCTCTAAACTCTTCATGCAGATATGCCCTGGCTAGATACAAGTATCGAATCTACAATCAATCATTCACAGATATGCCCTGGTTAGATACAGGTATCGAATCTGGAATTAGTCGTCTACAGATATGCCCTGGCTGGATACAGGTGTCGAATCTCTAAACTCTTCATGCAGACATGCCCTGGCTAGATACAGGTGTCGAATCCATAATTAATCGCTCACAGATATGCCCTGGCTAGATACAGGTATCAAATCTGGAATTGCGAAAGTTGATGGTAATAACTTTTGATTGACCTTTTCCTAAAAAGGCAAAACGTTAGTTGTATGCAATGTCATGATGTATGAAATGCATGATGTCATGATGTTCTCAAAAATAAATGAGATTGTGTCGTATGTATGTAAGCAGGATGTATAAAATGTGAAATGTTTATGAATGTATTTTTGTCTAGGAAAATAAATCCTTGACGAATGCCGGGAGCTTGTTAAATCCTGGGCTGATGTTGAAGAGTAGAGTTCTTCATTTCCGCTGGGGATGATGGTTGCAAGAATAAATCGGTAGGAAAAGGTGACTCCGTTGGGGAATAAACTTGTGGGAGAGATTACTCTGCGGGGAATTACTCTGTGGGAAGAGATACTTCGCTGAGATCTTGATGATAACTCCGCTGGGGATTCCATTGATAGGTTTTGTTGAGGATTTGATGAACTCCGCTGGGGATAGGAAGAAATTCTCCGAGGACGATCTTTCCGTGGTAATTAGCTGAGGATAACCCAGTTATAAGCTCTGGTGGGGAATAACCTTTGAATATGGTCGGGGAAAGATGCATGTACTCTGCAGGGGACTGGCTTCCAGAATCTACTGGGGATAAGCTTCCAGAATCTACTGGGGAGATTGATTTAACTCTCCTGGGGAAGCTTTTGGACTGCACTGGGGAATGGCTCCACTGGGGTGTCTGGTATTCTGCCGGGGAACAATCTTATATTAAGACTGCCGGGGATGCTTGCTTAGGAATATATGTATACTCCGCTGGAGAATATTGAGATCCTCTGGAGATACCCGACTTCCTTAAGGCTGGCAGTAGACTAACTCTGCTTGGGGAGAGTGTCGCTGACTTGCTGGAGATACTGTGCCCTTTCGGGGCTGATGGGAGACAAACTCTGTTTGAGGGGAGTATTGCTGAAATCTGGTCTTACCCTGCGGGGAGTGGAGGTATCTTGGTTACGTTCTTCAGCGGAACCTACCTTGGTACCTTGGTGGACAGAGCAACTAGATCGCTTAGATAACTCATTATTGCCCCTGTTTCTGATGTCACCTGTAATTAGTCCTTTGTTTCGCATGCAAATATTTATGATTTAGCAATTAATGTCAAATGCATATATCAAAAATGAACATTGGACGTTCTTTGCGAGACAAAATAGAAAAAGGAAAAAACAACTGGCAATTTGTCTGAAAAGTGAATTTGTATTGATTTTTGAATTGGCCTGTAAATAGGCGTTTTATGTACAAGAGGCTGACGTCCTAGTAAGAGAACACCGCCGAACAACATAGAGTTTATACAATTTTGTGAAAAGGTAACAAAACAGCTATGTGAAAAATAATCCCATTGGGTTCCAACTCTACTATCGCCTTTATGTCTTCAAGCGTCTCATCACTTGGATGCTTAGTTGAAGATGAAGCTGATTGCTTGATGCCGTCTGAACCTGATAGTTGATACCGAATTCTGGATGCAAGGTGATCTGTTGTACCCCAAAATATGCCCTCCCATATTCTCCAAGAAATTGCCAAGCCAAGTCACAAAATTCCCCAAGGGTTATGCAGTTCAACTGTCTCCTATACAGTCAAAACTAGGGTTTGAGTTCTGATCAAGAAAATGAAGTTTTCAAAGGGCCAATCAAGTCTCATAGGCCTACAAATATGGTCAAGCATCCTCATATCAAGTTTCAAGGCATTCAGCTCAAAATTGCACAGTCAAAACCCTAAATTGCATTACAGTCAACTGTAGGGGCAAAATGGTCATTTGACAGTCAAAAGTTCAAATTTTTGGTCAACATATCATTTTGAAGCCATAAATATCATTTGATCAATGCTTGATCATGATTCTCAAAATTTGGCTCAGAAATCATCAAAGATGCAAAAGTTACTATATTGGGACAGTTGAAAAAGTCAACTGAAATTGACCAGGGCATAACTTTCACATGGATTATCAGAAAAATTCCATCCAAAGCTCATTTTGAAGAGAAAGACATTTCCTACAACTCATCTTCATATTCCAAGTCCAAGAAATGCTCTCACAAAAAGTTATCAATCTCAACATTATAGGTCATTTTCAAAAGTCAACAAAAAGGGACTTTAAGTCAAAGGCCATAACTTGAGATTGGTAAATCAAAATGACATGGGACCAAAGGCATTGGTTAAAGGACTCAAAGTCCTTTCCATAATGTCCAAGAACATGTGAAAAGCTTAAAAATTGAGCAAGTTATGCCTTGTGGAAGTTGGGAAATTTTTGGGAATTTTGAAAAGTCAACTTTGATCCAAATGACCTAAAATTGCAAATGGGCCCATTTTTCTTCCATGATTCATCATTCCAAACATGTGCACGACCATTGGGCCCAAAGGGAAGTATTTTCTCATTTTTTATTTATTTATTTGAATTTCTATTAATATTAATTCATTTAAATCATTTAAATATGTGGAAAATATAAAACTTGACCTAAAAAATCTTTTTGTACACATTCTAGACTCAATATTTCGTGCACATGCTGATTAGGAAAGATTTGGTTAGAATTGATCATAATTTGCACAAAAACCATGTGAAAAAGATATGTAAAGATCTTAAGAAAATCAAATATGCAAATCATTGAATGCCATGGATTTTATTCAATTTTGTTGACCTAAAAGCTTTACTACATATTCAGAATGATAACCCTAATGCTAGAAGACTCTATGCTGCGCAGAGAACTCCATTACAAACTTGGAAAATTGTCAAGAAAGTTCAAAACTGAAATCAACTTTTTAGGTTGATTCAAGACACCAAACCCATTCCAAAAGCTTCCTTGGCAATTCCTGAACGCATTCCAATCAAAATCGTCCATCCAAACGCAAAGAATTGGTATAATGACTCAAAACTGTACAGAGGAAAACTTGGAGTCGTGCATCATGATTTAAGCATCTTTCTTAAGTTTTATTTGTTGATTCATGATCGTTATCTTGTCCTGATGCTAACCATATGCCTTAATTTGATTATCATACTGCATATACGATTTTGCCATTGTTAAATTTTAGGGTTTACAGAGCTTCTGAATAGGGGTTTTGTAACGAGGCAAAATTAGAAATCCAGACCACTGCCAATCAAACCAGCATGTTCAGACGAAGAGTAATCGTCCATCGCGCTGAATTTATATGCAGAGGAGCGCTAATCGCTATTTTTTCAAAGAACCCCTTCTGCAACGCGTAGAAAACCGTGGCTGAATGTTTGTGTTACAGGGGTGAGGGAGAAGACGAATTCGTGGCAGCGTGTGATACGTTGTTTTGAATTTCGCGCGTTTTAATCTGTTAACGTGTTCTTTTCTTTTATTATATTTATCGTTTATTTATTTAACAAATGCAATAACTTGGCTCAGTGGCGCAGGAAGGGATTAGTAATGCAAGTGACCTGGGTTCGAACCCCAGGTCTACTTTACTTCAATATTCTTTTTCAACGTATGTTCAGGTGTAGGCATGACTTTGCGGATTACCGTATACTCACCATATCAAGCCAGCCACGTGCTTAATGGAACCAGATCAAGGGTTGTGCATTGAGGGACACCATGAGGACGAGTCAGCATGCAGGTACGTGTCCTGGAAAAGTCAATAAAAGCCAGGCTTAATGGGCCAGCGTTCTAAGGCCTATACCTCACCATTGGGACAGAAACCCCCCCCTGGTTTGCAATCTCTTTCTTTTTTTACTTATTTTTATTTTATTGTTAATTGTTATTTCATTTTATTCAATTGTTTTAATTTAATTAATTATATTTTACAAATTATAAAATACATACAAATTCAGAAAAAGACAAAAATATAATAAATTATTTTAGTCTAATATTTTCATAAATAAATTAACATGTAAATATTTAGTTAGGATATAATTTAAATTTCTTTTAATAACTAAAAAATCCAAAAATATAGAATTAGGTTTAATTTAGGCTAAATTTCAATATTTTCTTAATAACTTAAAAATAAATAGAATTAGGGTTTGCATTCAATTTTAATTTTAATTAATTCTTTTTTCTTCTATTAAATCCTAAAACATAAAAAACCAAAAATACCAAAAACATTCTTATTTTAATTTTAATTCTAATTTTTTGCAAAAAGGGTCCAACGCCCATGTTCGTAATTTATTTAACTTCGTGCATTTATTTTATGTCGTTTATTATAATTATGTAATTCTCCCAAAGCCGTGTAAACAATTGCTCGCACTTTTATTTCTTTCGCTTTATTTATTTTCTGTCAAATCGGGTCCGGTTTAATTTTGGCGATGTGGACCCGCGCCTTTGTAATAGTTTAGGAATTTTATCTTTCCGCATCTTTTTAACTGTTAATAATTGCATGCAAGAATGAATGGCCTTAAAAATAAAATCAAGCGTAGATCACTTTAACATGACAAGGCAAATATCAATGAAAACGACACACAATTCGCACACACCACCCCTAGGGTACGCCTCACTGTTGCCTTTCGAAAGGTGATCGTCGAGTAGAGGACGTCTTAGTAAGTCCTCATGATCCGGGAACCTGGCATGAGGGTAGCTTCTAAGGTGTCTTCCCATTGCTCTGGTGATCACCATGTCCCTAAACTCGAATTGACCCGAACACCTCCAACGGTGGTGCTACCTACCTCTCAATGGTGGGATGGCACTACTTTTAAGGACATTTACACAGACGAATTCCTTAGGGTAGGTAGGTTCTCAAGGATACTTGCTCTTTTCAAAAACAAACAAAAAAACCTTTTCACACCAACACATTTTCAAAAGCTTTCAAAGCAAAATTTTCAAACACTCTGACGTACGAGTCGAACTGAAATTTTTCAAAGAAACTTTTTTAAACCCACATTGTAAAGCAAACAAAACACTTTTGAAAACACATTGAGCAAGTATCTAAGAGCCCATGGATAACCATGGATAGAAAGGGTGCTAACACCTTCCCTTTCTATAACCTACCTCCCGAACCGAGAGCAATCTCTTTAAGGAATTTTTCTGTGCTTTTGTCCTTTCCATTTGGAGAAAATAAAAGACGGTGGAGACTCTTGCTTCCGCGACATTTTGCGAACCAGCGTTAAACAGTCAGTTCCAGATCCACCGATCACAGAACTGGCGACTCTGCTGGGGACTCCTTAAAGTGAGGTGTACCTTAGGATTAAGATCACCGTGTTTTCAATTGTTTTCCTTGTGTGCTTTAAATTGTGGGTTGCTTGGGAATTCTATAGATCCTAAACCCGGATCTGGGGGATACCTTCTTAGAAAGTAGCAACAAGGCTGTGAGGGAACTGTGCGGGGTATACCGACATGGTTGAAACAGTCTGCTACGTTGATGTGGCACTTTGGTGTGTACCGGTAACCCTTGAGTTCAGTCAAGGAGAGTACGGGGCCTCCGCGTGGTGTCATGAAGCATCAACAGACCTTAGGAACCTTAATTGAACTATCTTGGCCTCTTTAGGGTAGTGAGATAACTGACTTTGGTGCAGTCCGAGGTTGGTTGATACTCGATACTACACTCAATTGAGGGTTGTTTTCTTGGGATATTTTGATCGCCAGTCAGTGGCTAAATCGAAACGATGAACAATGAAAGCAACCCCGTGATATTGGGAACCTTAGAACCCGGTTACTTTGATTAGGACAGGTTGAACCCACCAACTTCAAGAGGGTAATACCCCGACCCCATGCTGGCCTAAACTCTAAGGGCTCTCTCTTGTGTGACTTGTGTGCCTTTGTACTTGCCTACTTGCATGCTTGTTAGCTGATACGTGAACTACTTGCAGGTTTTGTTTATAGTCCTTAACTAGGACTCATGACAAGGTTTACCGAATTTCTTGCAGGTTTTGTTTATAGTCCTTAACTAGGACTCATGACAAGGTTTACCGAATTTCTTGCAGGTTTTGTTTATAGTCCTTAAACTAGGACTCATGACAAGGTTTACCGAATTTCTTGCAGGTTTTGTTTATAGTCCTTAACTAGGACTCATGACAAGGTTTACCAAATTTATTGCAGGTTTTGTTTATAGTCCTTAACTAGGACTCATGACAAGGTTTACCAAATTTCTTGCAGGTTTTGTTTATAGTCCTTAATTGGGACTCATAACAAAGTATACTGAATTTCTTGCAGGGTCTGTTTATAGTCCTTAATTGGGACTCATAACAGGGTTTACCTACATCACCCCATGCATAGCATGACATCATACCATTGCATACATCCTAACCCATTTCAAGGATCTCAAGGGCTTGTGATGCAGGTCATGATGAACCAACTGTCTAGCCAGGGGCAAAGAGGATTTATTCTCCTCTAGCCAAGGTTGTCAGGGGCTATGACCCACTGGATATGGTGAGCCTTTGACCCTTGAAGAAGGACTCTCAACAACATGAAGTTCCTTCAATCAAGTTACCGGTTTCCAACTCTAACAAGTTTCTCTGTTTACCCCGCGAGGTCCTTGAAATCATTGCATGCATATCATACATCTCATTGCATTGCAGGTATCCCTTTGACAGGTTGCTTACCCTCCTTCGCTGTTTATTTCAGCCGATCGTCATGAATCCTGAATCATCAGCTGAGCAGACTATCAAGGACCTCCAGGCTCAGAACGCCCAGTTCCAAGAGCTGATCATGAACTTGACCCAGGGGCAACAAGATCTGAAGGCTCTGCTCTTGAAGAAGGACAAGAAGAAGAAGAGGACTGTCTTGTTCAGCCCTAGGCGCAGATCTGGGAATACACCGCAGACTGAAACTGAGAGGACTACCCCATCTGTGAGGGAAAGCAGTCACCATGAGAGAGAGGTGCCTAGTCCAGTGGTCTCCGACAACAAGACAGATTTCAACGACGAACAATACCCTCCGGCTGAGGACAAGTACAAACAGTTGGAGGATAGGCTGAATGCTATGGAGATCCAACAGGTACCTGGGCTGGATTTTGGAGATCTGGGTTTGTCAACTGGTGTGATTATTCCTCGGAAGTTCAAAGCACCATCCTTTACCAAGTATGACGGGGCGTCTTGTCCCAAGTTACATCTCAGGTCCTATGTTCGGAAGATTCAGCCATATACGGTGGACAAGAATTTGTGGATCCACTTCTTCCAGGAGAGTCTTTCAGGGACTCATCTCGAATGGTTCTATCAGCTAGATGGGGCCAAGGTTCGTAACTGGGAGGAGTTGGCTACTACTTTCTACAAGCAGTATCAATACAATGCCGACCTTGCTCCTACGCGTACCCAACTCCAGGGTATGTCGTTAGGGTCAAGTGAAGGTTTTAAAGAATATGCGCAGAAATGGAGGGATCTTGCTGGAAGGGTACAACCACCTCTGACTGATCGGGAACTTGTCGATATGTTCTTGGGGACCCTGTCTGGTCCATTCTACAACCACCTAATTGGGAATTCGTCTGCTGGATTCACAGATCTTATCTTGACTGGAGAGCGAATAGAAGCTGGTATCCGGTCTGGGAAAATTCAAGAGGCTGCACCTTCTGATAAAAAGCCTCATCATGGAAAGAAAGAATCCAATGCTGTGCACGGTAAAAAGATCCGTCATGAGGTAGGGGCAGTCCAGATCTCCAATCCTGGACCTGCTCAACCAGGACAGGGGCAGCAGCGCAAGGAGAAGCGACAGTATACCAAACTCAACATGTCGCTGGATCAAGCACTGCAACAAATGTTGAAAGCAGGGCTGATCACCCTAAGGGCTCCTCTCCGGAATCCGAACACTTCTGCTCCTAACTATCATCCCAATGATAGGTGCGCGTATCATTCTGATAGCCCGGGGCATACTACGGACAATTGCTGGCCTCTCAAGAACAAAATTCAAGACATGATCGACGCCGGGGAGATTCAGTTTGAAGTGCCTGAGACTCCGAACATAATCACTGCTCCATTGCCCAATCGTTGAAACCTTTTGTTTATTTGAATTTTTGAGTTGTATTTTTCTTTGCTTATACAAACAATTAATGTCATAGCAAACTCTTTTATTCTATTAATGCATCGCATATGTCTGTTTTGGGAATTAATACAATTGTTTTCATTATATTCAAAATTCTTTTCATATTTTTTCTGATGTCAACTCTGGATCTAAAATTCTAAGCCTCTTGAGGGAGGATGACGAAAACGATACCGCTATCCCTACAGCATGCTTTTGAACAGACCCCGCTGATGAGGTACATGCATTGTTTCAATTCCTAAACACTGGAGTTATAAGGATGATAATCCCTCGTCAACACCTCTGAGCCAAAGAAGTAGGAGTTTTTATTTTCGAAAATCAAAACCCTTAATCACAACCTGGGGCAGGGTAGTCTCTCAGTTGATCCAAGTGCATAACGAATGGCACCGAAGAGATCTTTACAAAACGGACAAAGACAGTGATGGTTCAGAACAATCAAAAGGACAGGCAGTCATCATCAAAATTCATAAATGAAGAGCCCAAAAAGTCTAAACCTACAAAGGGGACTTATGAAACTGGGGCATCCCGCTGACTGTAATTCCAAAAAAGGAAACAGTTCAGGCAAAAAACAGGGATAACAAAAATCAAAAAGCAAAAGGTCTCACAAACCCTCAACTAAAGCAAAAAATGACTGCCTATTCAAAACAAATTATCAACATCTGAACCATTATTGGAACATCAAAGCAAAGACTCAAACAAGGTCTAACGCATGATCAACTGAGTTTAGGTTTGAAGAACATCACGAAGAGCGGGTGGGTACAAATAATTTGAGCCTTTATCCTTTGTTGCTTAAACTGTGAACCAGGCCACGTTATAACCCTTAAAAGTCCTAGCTGAAGCATGGGTTAGTTCGAAAGCATACTGTTACGAAGGGTATCCTGACTCCTGAAGGCTTACGGTAAAATAACGAGTTGACATCATGTTTTACAAACATTCACTTGTTCTATGAAAAAGAATGCATTTTCAAAATCTTCGAGACAGACATAAGCTTTGCATTTTTAACATAATTTTGTTTGCATATGACTTTTTGTTTGAACAGCATAGAAATTCGCATGATGAAAATCTAATGAACAAGAGTATCTCCAATCAAGGGACAGACCTGACCTTGGTCCATTATCTGGGGCAATCCAATCAAGATTCGGAGAATCTCTCAAAGGCCAAATAGCCTGGGGCAAATCTCTGCCTGAGTCACTTGGGACACTCCAGCAACGAATCTTGCCTGATCGAATACCTTCTGGTGGCATGGCAAAACACTTCTAACAGGGGTACCTCCCTACATCCTGAAAGCATGGACATAGTCGAAACAAAATACTACGCATCATCAAAGACCCGCTAGGTTGACATACCTAGGCAAAAATAAGGGCTTCCCGGCGAACCAAAAGGGTTCGGGCAAAATGAAGGGATGAAATAAAAAAAAAAATCTGTACACCCGGCAAGTCGAAAACCTGAAAAGGCGGCTTGGGCAAAAATGGGTATCCCGGTGGACTGAAAACCCGAAAGGGCGGTCCAGGAAAAAGTTAGGGATTAAAGCGTACGACTATGTCCCGTTTTCTTGTCACTTACCTACCAGAAGAAGGTTCGCCCGTCAACAACTATCAGCACCCCACAGGTATCTTCCGCTCCCACATCAGAAACAGGGGCAATAATGGGTGGTCTAAGCAATCTGATTGCTCTGTCCTCTAAGGTGTCAAGGTAGGGTCCGTTGAAGAACATAACCATTATAGTTCAATACTTCCCCAGGAGAGTCTAATCTAGTTCCCCAGGAAAGTTGGAATCATCCCCCCAAGCAGTAAGCTTATCCCCAGTAAGTTACGGAAGCTTACCCCTCTCAAGGCACGAACGCGTCGCCCGGCTTTATTCAAAGAGTTATTTCCTTAACAGGATATAACTGGGTTATCCTCAGCCAAAAGCCACGGAAAGAGCGTCCTCGACGAAGTCTTCCTACCCCAGCGAAGTCCATCAGCATTTCCATCAACAAGGGTATCCCCAGCAAACTATTATCAACAATTCAGCAAAAGTACCTCTCTTCCCACAGAGTATCACTCCCCAGCATGGTCGCTAGAGTTTTTTCTCTCCGCAGAATCTTCCATTTGCCAAGTTTTATTCCGCAACGGAGTCATCTTCTCCTACCGGTATTCTTGCAGCTATCATCCCCAGCGGAAGCAAAAGCTATTCTTCAACATCAGCCCAGGAGTGACTTCCCGGCACCCGTCAAGGATTTATTTTCTTAGACAAAAATACATTCATAAACATCACATCTTCATGCATATGCATCATGCTACACGAATCTCATTAATTTTGAAGACATACAGTTCATGCATCATGATTTTGCATACAAATATGTTTTGCCTTTTCAGGAAAAATATCAATACAAAAATGACTACTATCAAACTATCGCAATTCTGTCTAGATATAGTTTCAGATATGACCCAGAGATGGCGACGTTCTGATTCTGCTTCCAGATTTCTTTCTCGATATAGTCTCAGATATGACCCAGAGATGGCGACATTCTGATACTGCTTCCAGATTTCCTTCTAGATATAGTTTCAGATATGATCCAGATATGGTGACGTTCTGATACTGCTTCCAGATTTCCTTCTAGATATAGTTTCGGATATGATCCAGATATGGTGACGTTCTGATACTGCTTCCAGATTTCCTTCTAGATATAGTTTCGGATATGACCCAGATATGGTGACGTTCTGATGCTGCTTCCAGATATCCTTCTAGATATAGTTTCAGATATGACCTAGATATGGCGACATTCCGATACTGCTTCCAGATTGCCTTCCAGATATAGTCCAGATATGAACCAGATATGGTGACGTTCTGACACTTATTCCAGTTGAAGACATTTCAAGACCTCCTCTAGTCCATCTAAATCGACTCCCAACAGATTTTTCTGATAAAGACTCAACAGAAGTTATGGTCCCCTCTCCGACAAGTGCGTGAGGTGGTAATTCCTTCTTCAGATGTTTCCCTCTCCGACGATGAGTGTGAGGTGATAATCTCTTATGGTCCCCTCTCCGGCAAGAGCGTGAGGTGGTAATTCCTTCTTCAGATGTTTCCCTCTCCGACGATGAGTGTGAGGTGATAGTCTCCTATGGTTCCCTCTCCGACGGCGAGTGAGGTGACAATTCCTTTTCCTATGATTCCCTCTCCGACGGCGAGTGAGGTGATCCCCTTTCAGATTATAATAGCCTATGGTTCTCTTCCCGATACTGCAAAGATGGTAATTCCCGCCAAGATTTTTCTCAACGAGCGTTGTTGAAGTTAAAATCACCCAAGGTTCTCTTATCATTCATGCTAAGGCAGTAACCATCCCTGGTTCTTTCATCGCTGTTTGAAGCTCCAGACTCAGCTCCTGTAACCAGTCAGGACATATCTATACCAAGCATCTAAAATCAGCTCCTGCAACGTGTCAGGTACTCATTTTTCTTTTGCAGGTATGCAGGTTCTCGCTAAGGAATCTCCCCCGCAATCAACATTCAGATGGCATCTATAAGCCCATTCCCCCATCATCACTGCTACTATGTGAGCGCAAATTTCTGGGCACTCTAGTGTCCAATCATCTTCTACCCTCGGATTACGAAAGGCACGCCAGCCAATCTGCATCCTCAGGTCTAAGAAGATTGAACAGGGGCAACTGTTGTACCCCAAAATTTGCCCTCCCATATTCTCCAAGAAATTGCCAAGCCAAGTCACAAAATTCCCCAAGGGTTATGCAGTTCAACTGTCTCCTATACAGTCAAAACTAGGGTTTGAGTTCTGATCAAGAAAATGAAGTTTTCAAAGGGCCAATCAAGTCTCATAGGCCTACAAATATGGTCAAGCATCCTCATATCAAGTTTCAAGGCATTCAGCTCAAAATTGCACAGTCAAAACCCTAAATTGCATTACAGTCAACTGTAGGGGCAAAATGGTCATTTGACAGTCAAAAGTTCAAATTTTTGGTCAACATATCATTTTGAAGCCATAAATATCATTTGATCAATGCTTGATCATGATTCTCAAAATTTGGCTCAGAAATCATCAAAGATGCAAAAGTTACTATATTGGGACAGTTGAAAAAGTCAACTGAAATTGACCAGGGCATAACTTTCACATGGATTATCAGAAAAATTCCATCCAAAGCTCATTTTGAAGAGAAAGACATTTCCTACAACTCATCTTCATATTCCAAGTCCAAGAAATGCTCTCACAAAAAGTTATCAATCTCAACATTATAGGTCATTTTCAAAAGTCAACAAAAAGGGACTTTAAGTCAAAGGCCATAACTTGAGATTGGTAAATCAAAATGACATGGGACCAAAGGCATTGGTTAAAGGACTCAAAGACCTTTCCAAAATGTCCAAGAACATGTGAAAAGCTTAAAAATTGAGCAAGTTATGCCTTGTGGACGTTGGGAAATTTTTGGGAATTTTAAAAAGTCAACTTTGATCCAAATGACCTAAAATTGCAAATGGGCCCATTTTTCTTCCATGATTCATCATTCCAAACATGTGCACGACCATTGGGCCCAAAGGGAAGTATTTTCTCATTATTTATTTATTTATTTGAATTTCTATTAATATTAATTCATTTAAATCATTTAAATATGTGGAAAATATAAAACTTGACCTAAAAAATCTTTTTGTACACATTCTAGACTCAATATTTCGTGCACATGCTGATTAGGAAAGATTTGGTTAGAATTGATCATAATTTGCACAAAAACCATGTGAAAAAGATATGTAAAGATCTTAAGAAAATCAAATATGCAAATCATTGAATGCCATGGATTTTATTCAATTTTGTTGACCTAAAAGCTTTACTACATATTCAGAATGATAACCCTAATGCTAGAAGACTCTATGCTGCGCAGAGAACTCCATTACAAACTTGGAAAATTGTCAAGAAAGTTCAAAACTGAAATCAACTTTTTAGGTTGATTCAAGACACCAAACCCATTCCAAAAGCTTCCTTGGCAATTCCTGAATGCATTCCAATCAAAATCGTCCATCCAAACGCAAAGAATTGGTATAATGACTCAAAACTGTACAGAGGAAAACTTGGAGTCGTGCATCATGATTTAAGCATCTTTCTTAAGTTTTATTTGTTGATTCATGATCGTTATCTTGTCCTGATGCTAACCATATGCCTTAATTTGATTATCATAATGCATATACGATTTTGCCATTGTTAAATTTTAGGGTTTACAGAGCTTCTGAATAGGGGTTTTGTAACGAGGCAAAATTAGAAATCCAGACCACTGCCAATCAAACCAGCATGTTCAGACGAAGAGTAATCGTCCATCGCGCTGAATTTATATGCAGAGGAGCGCTAATCGCTATTTTTTCAAAGAACCCCTTCTGCAACGCGTAGAAAACCGTGGCTGAATGTTTGTGTTACAGGGGTGAGGGAGAAGACGAATTCGTGGCAGCGTGTGATACGTTGTTTTGAATTTCGCGCGTTTTAATCTGTTAACGTGTTCTTTTCTTTTATTATATTTATCGTTTATTTATTTAACAAATGCAATAACTTGGCTCAGTGGCGCAAGAAGGGATTAGTAATGCAAGTGACCTGGGTTCGAACCCCAGGTCTACTTTACTTCAATATTCTTTTTCAACGTATGTTCAGGTGTAGGCATGACTTTGCGGATTACCGTATACTCACCATATCAAGCCAGCCACGTGCTTAATGGAACCAGATCAAGGGTTGTGCATTGAGGGACACCATGAGGACGAGTCAGCATGCAGGTACGTGTCCTGGAAAAGTCAATAAAAGCCAGGCTTAATGGGCCAGCGTTCTAAGGCCTATACCTCACCATTGGGACAGAAACCCCCCTGGTTTGCAATCTCTTTCTTTTTTTACTTATTTTTATTTTATTGTTAATTGTTATTTCATTTTATTCAATTGTTTTAATTTAATTAATTATATTTTACAAATTATAAAATACATAAAAATTCAGAAAAAGACAAAAATATAATAAATTATTTTAGTCTAATATTTTCATAAATAAATTAACATGTAAATATTTAGTTAGGATATAATTTAAATTTCTTTTAATAACTAAAAATCCAAAAATATAGAATTAGGTTTAATTTAGGCTAAATTTCAATATTTTCTTAATAACTTAAAAATAAATAGAATTAGGGTTTGCATTCAATTTTAATTTTAATTAATTCTTTTTTCTTCTATTAAATCCTAAAACATAAAAAACCAAAAATACCAAAAACATTCTTATTTTAATTTTAATTCTAATTTTTTGCAAAAAGGGTCCAACGCCCATGTTCGTAATTTATTTAACTTCGTGCATTTATTTTATGTCGTTTATTATAATTATGTAATTCTCCCAAAGCCGTGTAAACAATTGCTCGCACTTTTATTTCTTTCGCTTTATTTATTTTCTGTCAAATCGGGTCCGGTTTAATTTTGGCGATGTGGACCCGCGCCTTTGTAATAGTTTAGGAATTTTATCTTTCCGCATCTTTTTAACTGTTAATAATTGCATGCAAGAATGAATGGCCTTAAAAATAAAATCAAGCGTAGATCACTTTAACATGACAAGGCAAATATCAATGAAAACGACACACAATTCGCACACACCACCCCTAGGGTACGCCTCACTGTTGCCTTTCGAAAGGTGATCGTCGAGTAGAGGACGTCTTAGTAAGTCCTCATGATCCGGGAACCTGGCATGAGGGTAGCTTCTAAGGTGTCTTCCCATTGCTCTGGTGATCACCATGTCCCTAAACTCGAATTGACCCGAACACCTCCAACGGTGGTGCTACCTACCTCTCAATGGTGGGATGGCACTACTTTTAAGGACATTTACACAGACGAATTCCTTAGGGTAGGTAGGTTCTCAAGGATACTTGCTCTTTTCAAAAACAAACAAAAAAACCTTTTCACACCAACACATTTTCAAAAGCTTTCAAAGCAAAATTTTCAAACACTCTGACGTACGAGTCGAACTGAAATTTTTCAAAGAAACTTTTTTAAACCCACATTGAAAAGCAAACAAAACACTTTTGAAAACACATTGAGCAAGTATCTAAGAGCCCATGGATAACCATGGATAGAAAGGGTGCTAACACCTTCCCTTTCTATAACCTACCTCCCGAACCGAGAGCAATCTCTTTAAGGAATTTTTCTGTGCTTTTGTCCTTTCCATTTGGAGAAAATAAAAGACGGTGGCGACTCTTGCTTCCGCGACATTTCGCGAACCAGCGTTAAACAGTCAGTTCCAGATCCACCGATCACATGATCCAATGAGACATAGTATTACGCTTTATCCCTAACTTTTGCCTGGACCGCCCTTTCGGGTTTTCAGTCCACCGGGATACCCATTTTTGCCTAAGCCGCCTTTTCAGGTTTTCGACTTGCCGGGTGTACAGATTTTTTTTCATTTTTCATCCCTTATTTTTGCCCGAACCCTTTTGGTTCGCCGGGAAGCCCTTATTTTTGCCTAGGTGTGTCAACCTAGCGGGTCTTTAATTCATGCGTAGTATCTTTTTACTATGTCTGCATTGGCGGGGTGAGGAAGGTCGTCACCATCCATGGTGGTTAGAATCATAACACCTCCTGAGAAGATATTCTTAACCACAAATGGACCTTCGTACGTGGGGGTCCATTTGCCCCTGGGATCACTTTGAGGAAGAATGATGCGCTTGATTACCAGGTCTCCGACTTGATACTCTTGTGGTCTGACTTTCTTGTTAAATGCCCTGATCATCCGTTTTTGGTACGTTTGACCATGACAAATATCGGCGAGTCTCTTTTCATCGATTAGATTTAATTGATCAAGTCGAGTCTGGATCCAGTCATCTTCGCTCAAACCTGCATCCTTCATTATCCGGAGAGAGGGTATCTAGACTTCAATAGGCAAGACTGCCTCCATGCCATAGACCAAGGAAAAGGGTGTTGCCCCTGTCGACGTCCGTGCTGAGGTACGGTACCCATGAAGAGCGAACGGTAACATCTCGTGCCAATCTTTGTAGGTCACTGTCATCTTCTGCACAATCTTCTTGATATTCTTATTCGCTGCTTCTACAGCCCCATTCATCTTCGGCCGGTAGGGAGAAGAGTTGTGGTGATGTATCTTGAATTGTTCACAGAGCTCAGTGATCATCTTGTTGTTAAGATTGGTACCATTATCCGTAATAATCCTCTCAGGTACGCCATATCGACAGATCAGGTTATGCCGAATGAACCGTGCTACGACGTTCTTGGTTACGGTAGCATAAGAAGCTGCTTCAACCCACTTTGTAAAGTAATCAATCGCCACCAGGATGAAGCGATGCCCATTGGATGCCGTAGGTCTGATCTCGCCGATCATATCAATGCCCCACATTGCAAAAGGCCAAGGTGCTGTCAAGACGTTCAGAGGGACTGGAGGAACGTGCACCTTATCTGTATAGATCTGGCATTTGTGACACGTCCGAGAATGTTGGTAACAGTCGACTTCCATTGTGGACCAGAAATATCCTGCCCGAAGGATTTTCTTTGCCATAGTATGTCCACTGGAATGTGTTCCGAAGGTACCTTCGTGCAGCTCTGCCATGATCCTTTCTACTTCAGTCTTATCCACACAACGCAGTAAGGTTGAATCATGGTTTCTCTTGTAAAGAAGCCGTTGCTGAGGAAGAACTTTGCCGCGAACCTTCTCAGAAACTTTTTGTCGTTAACAGATGCACCCTCGGGGTATTCTTGAGCTTCCAAGTACCTCTTCACCTCATGATACCACGGTTTTTCAGTTACCTCTTCAGCCTCAAGATCACAGCAATATGCAGGTTCATCCAACTTCCAGATAATGATCCGGGGAGCCTCATTATCCCACTTTACTTTGAACATGGAAGACATCGTAGCCAGCGCGTCCGCCAACTGATTCTCCTCTCTTGGGAAGTGTTCAAAAGTTATCTCTTCGACGTGGGGGATCAATGTCAACACATACTCTTTGTAAGGAATAAGATTTGGGTGTTTTGTATCCCACTCACCTTTGATCTGACTGATCACGAGAGAGGAATCTCCAAAGACACTCAGAAACTTGATCCTTAAGTCAATTGCAGCTTGAAGACCCATAATGCATGCTTCATACTCCTCCATGTTGTTGGTGCAGTTGAAACATAGTCGGGCGGTAAGTGGAGTATGAGTGCCTTTTGGGGATATGATCACAGTGCCAATACCGTTACCCAAAGCGTTTGAGGCTCCGTCAAAGTGCATAGACCATCAGGATCCTTTCTCAGGTCCTTCATCCGGTCCAGGTACTTCACAATCAGTCACTACCATGATATTCTCATCTGGAAATTCAAAGTTCATCGACTGGTAATCATCCACTTCCTGGTGTGCCAAGTGGTCTGCCAATACACTTCCCTTGATTGCTTTCTGAGTCGTGTACTGGATGTCATATTCCGTCAAGATCATCTGCCATCTTGCTATTCTTCCAGACAAGGCAGGCTTTTCGAATATGTACTTGATTGGATCCATTTTTGAAATCAAGAGAGTAGTGTGAGTCAACATATACTGTCTCAGCCGGCGAGCAGCCCATACCAAAGCGCAGCAAGTTTTCTCGAGCAGTGAGTATCGGGTCTCACACTCGGTAAACTTTTTGCTAAGGTAATAAATGGCGTGCTCTTTTCGGCGAGACTCGTCATGCTGCCCCAACACACACCCCATTGAGCTGTCAAGTACTGTCAAGTATAAGATTAGGGGTCTCCCTTCAACCGGTGGCATAAGAATGGGTGGTTCTTGGAGATACTCTTTGATTCTGTCGAAAGCGGCCCGACATTCATCGTTCCAACGTACTACTTGATCTTTCTTCAGTAGCTTGAAGATTGGTTCACAGGTAGCAGTTAGATGTGAGATGAATCGGGAAATATAGTTCAGCCGTCCTAGAAAGCCTCTAACTTCTTTTTCTGTCTTGGGAGTTGGAATTTCTTGTATGGATTTCACCTTGGCAGGGTCTACTTGAATACCTTTGTCGCTCACGACAAAGCCTAGCAATTTTCCAGATCTCACCCCGAAGGTGCACTTGTTCGGGTTCAACCTCAGCTTGTACAACTTCAGACGGTCAAACAACTTCTGTAGATGGTCAAGGTGTTCCTCCTCAGTTTGGGACCTTGCAATCATATCGTCAACATACACCTCAATTTCATGATGGATAATGTCATGAAACAAAGCAACCATGGCACGTTGGTAGGTTGCCCCAGCATTTTTCAACCCAAAAGGCATGACCTTGTAGCTAAAGGTGCCCCACTGAGTAACAAAGGTGGTCTTCTCCATATCCTCGGGACCCATCTTGATCTGATTATAACCGGAGAACCCGTCCATGAAGGAGAATACCTTATGCTGAGCAGTGTTGTCAACCAGAACGTCGATGTGAGGCAAAGGGAAGTCATCCTTAGGGCTGGCCCTATTCAAATCCCTGTAGTCAACACACATTCGGACCTTACCATCCTTCTTCGGCACTGGAACCACGTTGGCAACCCACTGAGGGTAAGAAGTCACTGCTAGAAAACCGGCGTCAAATTGTTTCATAACCTCAGCTTTGATTTTCTCGGACATCTCTGGACGCATACGGTGAACCTTTTGTTTAACCAGAGGGCAGTCTTCCTTGGTAGGCAGGTGATGAACCACAATGTCAGTATCCAACCCAGGCATGTCTTCGTAGGACCAAGCAAATATTTCCACATAATCATACAGCATCTGAATCAACCGTTGTTTCACACTGAGCTCTAGATTGGCACCAATCTTGACTTCCTTTCTGTCTGTCTCAGTACCCAGGTTTACCGTTTCCACTGGCTCTTCATGTGGCTGAATGGCCCTCTCTTCCTGGAGTAACAGTCTTGCAAGCTCACCAGGCACTTCACAATCATCTTCACCTTCGTCTTCGGCTAAGTTGATCGGATTTTCGAAGTTATAACTGGCAGTAGCAGAGTCGTTACCAGTGAGATCCAGAGTGGATTGGAACCTGTATGGGTGAGTGTGTGTAAATATGGCTGTTTTGCAACGTAATAAAGAAAGAAAAGGAGCGCAAGATTTGAAATGCGAAAAACATCCAATTTTTTTATTCATGATATATGAAAATGACAAATAATAAGCCCTCACAAATGAAGCCACGGTGCCCCGGGTAAGACATCGGGCCATAAAGTTTCAAATTAATGTTTGTTACAAATTCAAAACAAAGGAGTTCATTACTGAGTGACAAAAGTAATAGGTATGAAATCTTTGGCAGTCCAGTTGTTCAGTCCACCATTGGTCGTTGGGTAGATCCAACTGTCAAATTCAGATTCCTCCATATCGTCTTCAATTGCATTCACTCCCGGGTTGGTGATGAACACAGGAGATCTTCCAATCCTTGCCTTACGAACAACCCTCTGAGCTTCTGCAGTGAAACCCAAACCAAACTTGTCAGTCTTTGGAGTAAAATCAGGAAGTCTGCCCCAGTTTGTGCACTCACCCTTCTCAACCACAGCCCGAGCACCCTTCAAGGAAGCCATCTTCAAAGGAGAATCTTCTTCAGTCGCAGTCTCTGCTGATGCCAATGTCTGAGGCACCTCTTCAAAGTGTTGGAAGGGGGTCTCAATGAATTCCCCATCCATCTCTATGTACCGGAACGAGTTAAGGTGGCTGACCATATATTCTTCTTCCCCCTGCATTGTGACAATCTTCCCTCTGACCGGGTATTTAAGCTTCTGATGTAATGTGGAGGTCATAGCTCCAGCCTTGTGGATCCATGGACGACCCAGCAAACAAGAATAGGATGGTCGGATGTCCATCACATAGAACGTTGAATCAAAGACCTGAGAACCAACCCTGATTGGAATGTCAACTTCACCATGTACCATCCTCTTGGACCCGTCGAAGGCCCGGACAACAATGTTACTTGGCTTGAGCTCTAAGCCCTCACAATCCATCCTGTCTAGAGCTTTCTTGGGCAATACGTTTAACAAAGAACCAGTGTCGACCAGCACGTGGGCAAGAGTAGTGCCCCTGCATTCAATGGAGACATGCAGGGCATTGTTATGGTTCTTCCCCTTAGCAGTCAGATCAGCGTCGGAGAAACCCAAACCGTTATCAGCAGTTAAGTTGGCCACTCAATCGGTAAATTGACCAGCAGACGTTTCTTGTGGCACATGGGCCGTCTTCAGGAAGGAAATCAGGGCCTTGGCATGGGCCTCTGAACACAACAATAGTGATAGCATATAAATCTTTGATGGGGTGTGCCCCAGCTGCTCAACTACATTGAAATCACTCTTCTTAATGATCTTGAGAATTTCTTCCATCTCTTGCTGGGAAGCTTCAACATTGACGGTCTTTGGTGCCTCCATCCGGGCAGGCACATCAATAGCAATCCCTTTGCCCCGAGCGTCAGATGACTCGGCAACAGGGGTAGAAATAGGAACTTGGTCAGGCAGGGAAGCAGGCACACTTGTAGGTGTGACGATAAGAGGTCTCTGGATAGCGGGAGGTGCAATATCAGGTGAGAAGAGCCTACCACTACGAGTGACTTTGGCAAGCTCGGTGATGTTACTGACGCCGGTACTAGTATCAAACTCTTGCTTTACTCCAAGAACATAAACATCTGCCCCATAGTGCCACGGGACAGCTTTGTCAGAGGTATAAGGGACGGGCCCCGGAACAGTGATGATGATAGGAGTAATCTTCTGAGTAGACATGATTTTGACAGGCTTCTTTGAGGGAGCCTTAGGAGGGTTGTTGAAAATAGTAACAATGGATACTTCTTCAGCAGGGGTAGCAGGAACAGCAATTTTCTCGAACAAGATTTCTTTGTTATCCATCAGGTTTTGGATGCCTGACTTCAACAAAGGACAACCAGCAGGTGAAACAACACATAGATGGCAACCTTTACTACATCCCGGAAATAAACCTTCTAGCAACAGGTTCCTTTTGACAGTCAACAACGGAGTAACAATCTCATCCACAGAGACTACATACGGGTCTTCTTCCACAACATTCACTCCATGTTGGGGCATGGGAGCAGTCACAACATTGGGACTTTCGGGCGCCTCGAACTATCTTTCTTTAGCATCAATAAGGTCCTGAACCTTATTCCTTAGAGCCCAACAATCATCCGTAGAATGCCCCGGGCTATCAGAGTGATAAGCACAACGGGCGTTGGGGTTGTACTTTGGAGAGGTTGTGTTCACTACCTTCGGAGCTTCTTTGACAGTTACCATATTGGTTGACAGCAGTTGCGGCAATATCTGAGATAGGGTCATACTGAGCCGAGTGTATTCCCTTCTGGGTCTCTCACCCCTTGGTTGGTTATATTGCCGAGGAGCAGCAGCAGGCTTAGAAATTACCACCGCGTTGACAGCTTGACGGCGTTCCGGTTTATTCTGTTTCCTTGACCCATAAACAACACTAGATTCCTTTTTGAAGGGCTTCTTTTTAGTACTCGAGGAGGCACCCTTTGGTATCTTTCCAGACTTGATACCAGCTTCTATCCTGTCCCCAGTCAGAATGATGTCTGTAAACCCTGCAGAAGAATTACTAATCAGGTGATTGAAGAACGGACCAGACAGGGTCCCCAAGAACATGTCCACGAGTTCACGGTCAGTCAACGGTGGCTGCACCCTGCCAACCAGGTCTCTCCACTTTTGCGCGTACTCCTTAAAACCTTCACCCGTCCCAAGTGACATACCCTGGAGTTGGGTACGCGTGGGAGCGAGGTCGGAATTGTACTGATACTGCTTATAAAATGCAGTAGCCAAGTCCTCCCAGTTACGAATACTGGTTCCATCCAGCTGATAGAACCATTCGAGTTGAGTCCCTGAAAGACTATCCTGGAAGAAATGGATCCATAAGTTCTTGTATGCAGTATATGGTTGGATCTTCCTTACATAAGAGCGGAGGTGCAGCTTAGGGCAGGAAGCTCCGTCATACTTCGCAAAAGAAGGTGCCTTGAACTTGTGTGGGATCACCACCCCAGAAGATAAACCTAGATCTCCCAAATCTAACCCGGGCACATGCTGAATCTCCATAGCACTCAGACGGTCCTCTAGTTGCTTGTACCTGTCCTCAGCAGGAGGGTACTGTTCATTATTGAAATATGTCTCGTTGTCAGAGACCACAGGACTAGGAACCCTTCCCCCTTGGGGACTGTCTTTTCCTATAGAGGAAGTATCCTGATCAGCATCATTCTGCAGTGTATTCCCAAACCTCCGTCCAGTGTTAAACAACACAGTCCTTTTCTTCTTCTTCTTCAAAAGCAGAGTCTTCAATTCCTGTTGTCCTTGGGCTAAGCTCATGACCAGCTCTTGAAACTGGGCGTTCTGGGCCTGGAGGGCCTTGATAGCTTGTTCCGTAGTGGGCTCAGAATTCATGATGATTGCTGAAATAAACAGCGAAGAAGATTAAGCAACCTGTAGAAAAAGGGTACCTGTTATGCATATGATGAATGGAATGCGTATGATTTATGTTTTCAAAGACAATCAGGATTCAACTTTGTAGACAAAAAGGAAACACACTTTATTAGATTCAAGCTTTAGATTGTTCAAGAATTTTCCCTTAGGCATTACATAAATGAAAATACTTAAAAGGAAATGAAAGCTGTAAAAGAAATATCCAAGGCCCATCAGTGCTCCCATGGCCTCCTCTTCTCAGTACGGATATAGTCATTCAGGACCCACTCGTTCTCCAATTTCTTAGTTAGCTTCTGGATTTTCTGTTCCTGTTCGTTGAACCTTTCCCGATAAGGATCCCATTCTTCCTGTAGTTGCGCCCAAGACCTTTTTAGTGTATCAACATCAGTGGGTATCTGAGGAGGGAGTACAGTTGGAGGAACCCCGTCTCTATCAGGAAATTCAAGGATGACAGGCCTGACAGCTTCGTATGGCATACCTAACTTCTGAGCACGGATGCGGACCCATCTGTAGTAGGATTCCATAGGTAGAGAAGTCTTCGGTCCCAACTCATGTGGGTCAGCTTTGTGAATTCTGTCCCAAGCCCGGATGAATCTACGACGCAGCTCGTCACTATATACCTGAAACTCAAAACTGATGTGAGGTACCAACATCTCATGAGGCCCTACTCTTCTGGCTCTTCCAAACTGACGGAGAGCTAAACATGGATTATAAGAGATTCCTCCCTGGGTACCAATCAAAGGAACATTAGGATATTCTCCGCAACGATCAATAACAGCTACCTCATCCAAACCTCTGAGAGTCCAAATGATGTCATTATCAGTGAGAGACATTAACCTATGAGCCCAGCCTCTTCCTTCTTTGTTCTTCAGCACAAACTTAGGGAGGTGCGAAATAAACCACCTTACTAACAAAGGAGCACAACACCACAAAGTTCCCCATCTTCGAGCAGTACGAGCATAGAGTTGTTGCAGGATATCACCCAAGAGAGTGGGCACAGGGTTCCGAGACATGAAGATCCTTATGGCATTGACATTAATAAAGTTATCAGGATTTGGAAACAGAACTAGGCCATAGATTAAGAGAGCCAAAATGTCTTCGTACGCCCTGAAGTCTAAGTCATTCCAGAAACTATTAGCTTTACCAACCAGAAACTTAGCCAAAAAGCCCTTAACTCCGCTTCTAGTCACCCAGTTGTCCATTACCTCTTTGTTGGTCAAAGGAAGGGCTGCAGCAATCTCCTCAAGCCTAAGAGTCTTTTCCCAACCAGTGAATGGAGTCTGATCCAAGACAGGGATACCGAGCAGATCAGAGAATTCTTCCAGGGTAGGGACCAGCTGGAAGTCTTGAAAGGTGAAGCAATGATATAGTGGATCATAAAACTGGGTCAGGACACTCATCAGTTGTTGGTCCCATTTTAAAGTGACTAAACCGAGGAGAGAACCATGCCTCTGAATGAAGGAAGTAGTGTTTGGAATTCTGTCAACCAATTCTTTAAGCAAATCAGGTGGGTGAACAAAGTTGAGCCGAATAGTATTCCTTCGCACAGGCATCATAATGTCCTACAAAATAGAGCAAAGGTGAAACCCTCTTGTCTTTGAAATGGGTCAGTCCTTATGCAGGATGCATGCAATGGTATGATGGTATGATGTTATGATAAAGCACACCACAAGTATTCACAAAGGCAAACATGATAAGGCACACAAGTCACACAAGACAGCCCTTAGAGTTTAGGCCAGCATGAAGTTTAGGTACTACTCTCTTTCAGTTTCGTTGGTTAAGACCTGTCCTAGAAAATAGTAACTGGGTTCTAGAGGATCTCAATATCATCGACTACCCTCAATCGGTCATAACTCCAGCGTCGCAATCTTTTCTTGCGGCCAGAACCATCGCGAGAGTTTAGCCTCAATGAGTGTACCATACTGCTACCGTTCTATGGCCAAGTTGGGTCAATTTAGGGTTCTAAGGTCGGTTGGTGCTTAATGACTCCTCAGAAGACCCATATTCTCCTCGTTGCAACACAAGGGATATCGGTACAGACCAAGGTGTCACACCAATGTAGCCACTGCTTCACCCGTGTCGGTCTACGCCGGACAGGTCCCTCACAGCTTATGCTACCTAAAAGGGTATTCCCCATATCCGGGTTAGGATCTATGAAACTCCGATGCAAGCCACAAATATAAAAACAATCAAGACATACAATTGAAAACATAAGAGTGGTCTAATCCTAAGGTACACCTCACTTATAAGTATCCCCAGCAGAGTCGCCAGTTCTGTGATCGGTGGAAATAGAACTGACGGTTTTTAAGCTGGTTCGCGAAATGTCGCGGTAAGCAAGAGTCGCCACCGTCTTTTATGTTCTCCAACAAGGAAAGGACAAAAGCACAACAAAATTCCTTTTCGAGAATGTTTCTCGGTTCGGGAGGTAGATTTATAGAAAGGGAAGGTGTTAGCACCCTTTCTATCCGTGGTTATCCACGGGCTCTTAGGTACTTGCTCTTATGTTTTCAAAATTTGTTTGCTTTTCAAGTGTGTGTGGGTTTTGAAAAAGTTTCGTTTGAAAAATTTCTAAGTAACTCTTGTATCAGTCCTCAAGAGTGTATGGAATATTTGTTTGAAAACTTTTTGAAAGTGTAAGTGCGAAAAGTATTTTGTTTTTTTTTGAGAGAGCAAGTACCCAGGAGAAATCTACTTACTCTAAGGAATTAGGCTATGTAAGAGTCCTTTAGACAGTACTATCCCACTATTGAGAAGTAGGTAGCACCGTCGTTGGAGTTATTCGGGTCAATTCGATTATTAGGGACATGTGTGGTCACCAAAGAAATGGTAGGACGCCTTAGTGGTAACCCTAATGTCCTAGATCCCTTTTATCTGAGGCAACAGTTTCGAGGCGACTGGATCTTTAGACAGGAGGGCAACCTCTAAAACACCCTATACTTGACGACCACGTTCGAGGCAACCGAGTGAGACGTACCCTAGGAGTGGCATGTGCGAGTGTGTCAGGATTCAATTAAGATTATCTTGTACATATTATTGGCGAGCTACGAGTTGGTTTTTATTTTTCAGACAAGTCTTGCATGCATAGTTAACAGTTAATAATTGTGCGGAAAGTAAATTGCGGAAAGTGAATCTACGCTATTACAAGGCGTCGGGTATTTACATCGCCAAAAACATAACCCTTTGGAAAATAAATACGAGAAAATAACGAAAGCGATAAAAGTCCTAATTAACTATTACATTCTCGGAACAGTTACATAAATATAATCAAAATAATGAATTAAAAATAAATATGCGCGAATAAAAATTGAATCGGGGACGTCCTTAGGGTTTTGTTCCTTTTTGAGAAATAAAGAAATTTGGTCTTTTTGCATTAAATTAATATTTAACCTAAAACTAATTAATTAATTAATTAAAAGAAAAAAAGTATTTTTTTATGTTTTTTAATGTCTTAATGAAAATAAAAATAAAATAAGAATAAAGTCAAAAGTTAATAAAAAACCTAATTCAATTTATTTTATTTATTATGAAAAAGTCAAAGTTAACCTAATTAACTAAATTAATTATATTAGTATTTATTTACAAAATAATTAAATTAAAGTGAAATTAATAATAATAATAATTAATAAAAATATTTACATTTTTTTAATTGTCTGAATTTATTATGAAAAATTAATTTATGAGTTAATTAAATAGTAATAATAATAATTATAATCAAATAATTAAAATAAAACAAAAATAAAAAGAAAGAAGAAAAGAAATAATTAAACCAGGGGGGTGATGGATCCAGAAGGAGGTTCATTTGGAAATTTCTCAGGCCCATTAACTCTAAGCCTTGTTGACTTTCTGGTTCTTCTACACATGCATTGACCTGAGAATACCATGATCATTCAATTCTGACCACTGGATTTGTGCCTGGAGCCACATGGCGCTTGGATGTCTGGAGGCACATGGTGTACCACCCTTGGAAAGCTGCACGTGAACATGCATAAGAAAATAACAAATAATTGTTTTGGGGGGACCTGGGAATCGAACCCAGGTCCCAATGATTACCAGCCACCTCACTAGCCACTACACCATTCGCTTGCCTTTGATATTATAATGAGAAACAAATATAATATTGGATAATCAACACTTATGCTGTAAACAAACAAAAACGCGCGTAGTTTTGAATGCTCCAACCAGGAATCAGCACGTCATCTTCTTCCTCACGTTTCCTGCAAAAGCAAAGTTAGATAGCGGGGGTTTTTAACCCCCACAATTTGGCATGAGGATAAATAGCGAATAGAATCCTAGGCTATACAAATATTTCGCGAGGGTTCCACTAGGTTCGTCTGAATGCAACGAGTTCAACCATGTGCATTAGGGGTTCCAATTTTGCCTGGATAGTAAAGCCCTAATTTGGAAGCTTGGAAACCCTAGAATTCATCAATGGCAATTTCTGTTTCAGGGCGTTCCAATGCAATTAAACCACACCATTAGCTTCGTATGAGTCCTATTAACACAAAACAATCACAATAGCATGTTAAATATGCATGAATCAAAGTATACGATTTTGGAAAAATGCTTCAAACCGTGAAACTGTTTGCAACGATTTCTTGAGCTATGAAGCTTGGTTTTGATTGCAAATCGTTCCTCACACTCCCAGCAATGTATTTGAATCACTATAATGCTTTGAATTGACTTGGAGTGTGGAAAACGGTTTTCAAGTTTTCTTGAATTTTTTCAATATGCTTATGGCTTTTCTGCAGCAATTCTCACGTCCATGGAATTAGGTTTAGCTTGAGTACTTATAGTAGAATGGATTTAGGTTAAATCTTGGCCAAGAAATCCATTGAATTATGGTTTCAATATTTGATTTTCAATCATATCTTTTTGCATCTTTTTGATTGAGAAAACTTGCCAAACTTGGAGATTTTGATGTTCTTGATTGATACACGAATTTTCCAGCTTGATTAGGTCATTCTTGCTTCAAAAAAAGATTGAAAAACCATGTCTTGATATTTTCCTACATTTTAAATTAATTAAATGAATTAAAATCAATTAAAAATCCAATTAATTAATAAAAATAAGAAAATAAATCAATTTAAGCTTGATGGGTCGTGCATAGGCCTTGGATAAAGGTTCAAGAAGAAATTTGAGGCCCATTAGCAAAAACAAGGTGTTTTAGGCAAAGTTGACTTTTGCAAATTCCCAAAAATTTCCCAACTTCTCCAATGCATATCTTGCTCAATTTTGATCATATGACCATGTTCTTGGACATTTTGGAAAGGTCTTGAAGTCCTCTAACCAATGCCTTTGTTCCTATGTCATTTGGATTTACCAATCTCAAGTTATGGTCTTTGACTTAAAATGCCTTTTTGTTGACTTTTGAAATTAACCTATAATGTAGAAATTGATAACTTTTTGTGAGAGCATTTCTTGTACTTGGAATGTGAATATGAGTTGTAGGAAATGTCCTCCCCTTTAAAATGAGCACTGGATGAGATTTTTCTGATGAACCATGAAAAAGTTATGCCTTGGTCAAGTTACAGTTGACTTTTCAACTGTCCAAAAATAACAACTTTTGCATCTTTTATGATTTTTGAGCCATGCTTGAGGAATCATGATCAAGACTTGATCAAATGATGATTGTGTGCTCAAAATAAGATGTTGACAAAAAATTCTGACTTTTGACTGTAAAATGACCATTTTACCCCTGCAGTTGACTGTGAAGCAAATGGGACTTTTGACTGTGCAATTTGATGCTGTGAGTCTTGAAACTTGACATGTAGATGCTTGACAATGTGTATAGGCCTATGGGCCTTGATTGAGACATTGAAAACCTCAAATTCTTTGTAAGAACCAAAACCCTAATTTTGACTGGCTTAGGAAGCATTTGGATTGTGCAACCCTTTGAGAAATCTTGAACCATTTGAGGATGATTCTTGACAAACTTTGAAGAATATGGGAGAGCAAATTTTTGGGTACGACAGTTGCCCCTGTTCAATCTTCTTAGACTTGAGGATGTAGATTGGCTGGCGTGCCTTTCGTGATCCGAAGGTGGAAACCCCTGGCCCAATCATTTTTTCTAACACACTACCTCATGATTGGCTCAGGACACCCCTGACCCAATCATTTTATTATTTATTTTTATTTTCATCTTCAGTTTATTAAATATATTTTCTTTAACATAAAAAATCATAAAAAATATAAAACATGATAAATATTGCATTTTGTTTATTTTATTTTATTTTCACATAAAAAAATATTTTTATTAAATTATATATTAACTATTTTTCTTAAATAAACTTGTAAAATAAAATAGACTTAGATTAATTTTTGATTCTTTTCCTTCATACTTTTAAATATTTATTTTGACATATAAAAAGACTAAATATTTTCATAAATATTATTTATTATTTTAAGACAAAAATACACAAAAATAACACTTAAAGAATTTTATTTTCTTTTACAAATCCACATGCATAATTTGTATACCCCTCCCATAAAATGTTGTAATAGCATAGTAATCTTTAAATTACGCAATTTACCGCTTTTATATACCATGCTAGTAATTAGGGTTTGTATGGTAAGATAAAAACAAATCAAATAGAAAACCCTAATCCAAGACAAAACCAAGCATGAAAATAACACACTTGCACACAAGCATCCTTAGGGTTACTCCACTTGGTTGCCTTGTACAAAAATGGCCATATTACGCATGTGAAGTATCTTAGCAAAACAAACAAGTATAAGATCATAGTCCCTCGATGACGCTATTCAAAGTTGTCTTAAAAATGATCTTGGTCCCTCAAAATGCTAAGATACTTTGCAACATTGCTAATCATGGTTATACGATGACCCACGCCCGTCCCGTTTACATCCAAAGATATGGTTGCTTACCAAATCAATGGTATGACAACAATATCAAAAGAAAATAAAATGAACAAGAAAGATATTTGAGTAGGTAGATTACTTCTAGTTACTTGCTCCATTTCAAAACAACTATCCTTGCTACTTTCAAAAACAAACACACACATTTCCAAACACCTTACAAACATTGAAAACATTTTTAAAAAAAGACAAACATCTTTGTATACATTCTTACGAACGAGAATCATTACAAAGATCGCCTAAACAAATGGCCTCTTTTACAAAATACTCTCAAAACCACACAAAGCATAATTTCAAAACAAAAGCAAGTGATCTAGCAAGTAACTAAGAGCCCATGGAAAACCATGGATGAAAAGGGTGCTAACACCTTCCCTTTTCATAATCTACCCCCCGAACTCAAGAAACAATCTCAAAGGTCTTTCCTGTGCTTTTTCACCTTTCCTTTTGGATAAAAGAAAAGTCGATGGCGTCTCTTGCTAACCGCAACATTTGCGATAAAACGTAAAACCTTCAAGTCAGTTCTCCCACCGTATCACACATGGTTTGTAGTCGTAAAAACACAAAGAAAAACAAAAATATGAATTCATGCAATGATGGACAACCGGTGCAACATGTAGTGCATTTTGAGTCCTTTGGATCATCAAGGATGATCCATTATTATCCAACAGAGCTTCTGGAAGTGAATGGAACAACTGGTTTATTATGAAAGTGGCTGCAAAATAGGGTTTCACTTTGCCCTAGTTTTTTAAAAATAGTTTTAGAGTTTTTTGGAATGGCCTCTTGTGCAAGGTTTTTTGTGTTATGTTTGTCTGAAATGTATGGAATATATAATGAAGAATTATGTCAAACATGTTGGGCTTAGACCTTGTAAGAAACACCTTAACTTTATCTTATTTAATTTTGAATTTAAATTAATAAAAATAAATAAAATAAGAATCCAAGGGGTGCATGAGTAAGTTCTGAGGTTCACTATGAAGTATATAACACACATGGACCTTGAAACAATAGCCCGTTAGCCTAAAAATTCAAGTTTGGTCACTTTAGGTTTCATGCATTTGCTCAAATTTCCTAACTTGCACCAATTATAACTCTCTCAATTTTTATCATATAAAGGTGACCTAGGACTTTTTGGAAAGCTTAAGATGTCCTCTACAATCTCAATTTTGATCATTTTTGCATTTGAAGAATTTATCTTGATGTAAGTTGCTTGAAAAAAAGTGTCTTTTGTTGACTTTTGAAATGGCCTATAATGTTTTGGCCCATATCTCTCAAATGAAGCATTTTTTGGACTTGAGCTTAGAGGGACAAAGTTGTAGAGAATTGAATTTTCTTCAAAATGAGTTTTGGTTAAGGAAAATATGATGAAGCATGTGGAAGTTATGCTTGGTCAAAGTTCAGTTGACTTCTCCTTAAGAAAACCCTAATTTGGTAACCTTTGACTATTGGTGAATCTTGAGTTTTCTTGATGAATCATGATTAAACCTTGATCAAATGATGAATATGACTTCAAAATATTTATGTTGACCAAAAATCTTGAGGTTTGACTGTAAGTTGACCATAATTGACTTTTTGTCCAATATAGTTAATTTTTAGTCATCTGAGCAATTGACTGAGCAAACTTGTGATACAAGGCTTAAAACTTGGTATGAACATTCCTTGGGACATATGAAAAACCATGGAACCCACTTAAGGCATTAGAAACCCAACATTCCTTGAGAAAATTGAAACCCTAGTTGGTAGGTCCATTGCTTAGGAGGAGAATTTGTCTGATAAGTTCTTGAACTACCTTGAGCAATTGAAAACCCTAGGAGAATGTCTTGAATAGTGGGAGAGTAAATTTTGGGGTACAACAACTTCTCCTATTCAATTTTCTTAAACCTTAAGAGTTATATTGGCATGTCCTCCCTTCGTGATCTAAAGGTGTAAGAGGATTGAACACCTAAGTGCCCAGAAAATTGCACTCGCATGTGCACGAACTACCACTGTTTGTTGATAGTACTGCTTCAATGAGCTTAAAGATGTCATTCAGAGAGGTGACAGATTTTCGTTAGAGATGGGCTTATAGATGCTATCCAAAGTACTGTTAATAAGAGTATCAGAATGAGTCTACGTCCGACTGTATCTGAAGAATGCTTTTCAGAATGAATCTCTGAGGAAAAATGCTTGTCAGATTTAGTCTCTGAAGGAACTACTTGTCAGATTTAGTCTCTGAGGAAGATGCTTGTTAGGTTTAGTCTCTGAAGGGAATGCTTTTTCAGAAGAATGCTATGGATAAAATGCTTGTCATGTAGATAGTCGCCCTGTCCTATTTCGGGGATTGATCCATAATCTGTTTTTGTTGGTAAGCCTGTCCTGTTTCTGGAATTCAAACCATCTGGTCATATCGATAGTTGCCCCGTCCTGTTTCGGGAATTAATCTTTGACTGGTTATGCAGATAGTTGCCCCGTCCTATTTCAAGAATTAATCTTTACCTGGTCTTATAGATACTTGCTCCGTCCTATTTCAGGAATTAATCTGGGACCTGCCTCTTGTTGGTAAACCTGTCTTGTTTCTGGAATTCATACCACCTGGTCGTATAGATAGTTTCCCCATCTTGTTTCGGGAATCAATCTCTGACTTGTTTGAAAATAGATGATAATGTTCGTATGTTTGTGAACTTTACCTAAAAAGATAAAATTGGCTTTATGCAATGTCATGATGTATGTAATATATTACGTAATGATGTTCTCAAAATAAATGAGAGTGTCATATGTGTTTCACATGCATATGCTATGATATTTTGTAAATGGTGTATGAATGTAAGATGTCGCTTGATTACAACGGTATCTTTGTATAACATCTCTGACTGGGGAAAATAAATCCTTGACTGTTGTTGGGGATGAATAATATGAATCTTCCATTTTGTTTAGAATGTCTTCGCTGGGGATTCCTACTTTTTGTTTAAGGATATTCTGCTGGGGACGTTCTACTTTCTCTTGGGGATATAAGAGTCCAGGAACATTGGTCGTTCATCGCTATATTGGGGAATTTAGTTCTTATATGTCATGATTGGGAATAAAAGATATGATTAACCTCTGACGTGATACCTGAACAAGTTTCAGATACCGTAGCAACTCTCTGGGGATATCAACTTTGACTACACTTTACTGGAGAAGATAATTTTGTCGGGGATTTATAGTAATCAGAGAAATGAACTTTGTTGGGGAAATAAACCATGCTGGGGGAAATAAACCCTGCTGGGGAAATAAACCCTGTTGGAGAATAGAATTATGCAGTAGATTTTACAATGTTGAAGAAATAAACTCTGCTGGAGATTTAAATTCCTGTAAACTGTGCCGAGGGAATCATTTATGATGGGAATTAGAATTTCATAGGCTGTGCGGAGGAAGTTTCCATTGTATGTTAGGGAAATGATCAAACTTCCTTGTACGCTAGGGGACCTATTAGGGGAGATGATCATGTGAACTGTTGGAAGATGCCCGAATTCTTGTCTGAAGGCATATTAGACTTGTTGGGGAAATGTATCTTTGTCAGAGATGAGCTTGTGAAGATAGCTCCGCGGGGTTAGTAGTGTGGGGATTTGTGGATGACTTTAACGTTATCCCAACTCCTAGAGTCTTTGGTAAATGCTGACCCCTGTTCTTATGCACATATTTGTTAATCGTAATCATATTCATATGCATATGTTCATTCATTTTAGTCACTGGACATTTTTGCAAACAAAATAAAGAAAGTAAAACAAATTTGAAATTTGAAATTAACATTGTATTGAAAGTTTGCCTATAAACAGGAGGTTTTATACAAAGAGATAAAAATCCTAGTAAGAGGAAATCTTCGTAAAATGAAAAGAGTACAAAGTAAAACAGAGAAAAATAGTTATGTGGAAACGATCCCATCAAGTTTCAACTCTGCTATTGCCCATATATCTTAAAGCATCTCATCCCTTGATGTCGGAAGAAGTTGACTAAATTGATCTATACCATTCGAACAGGACGTTGGTAACCAAGCTTGCCGTAAGTAGATGATCCAACGAGACATAGTCGTATGATTTAATCTCTAACTTTTTCCTGGACCTCCCCTTCGAGTTTTCAGTCCACCGGGATACGTTTTTTTACCCAAGCCATCTTTTTAGGTTTTCGACTTGCCGGGTGTACAATCTTTATATATATATATATATATATATATATATATATATATATATATATATATATATATATATATATATATATATATATCCTAATTTTTGCCCGAACCCTTTTGGTTTGCCGGGATGCCCTTCTTTTTTCCTAGGCCATTAAACCTAGCGGGTCTCTTTTTCATGCGTAGTATTTTTTTACTATGTCCGCGTTCACTGGGTGCAGGAAATCTTCACCGTCCATGGTGGTCAGTATCATAGCACCGCCAGAAAATATCTTCTTCATTACAAATGGCCCTTCGTAGGTGGGAGTCCATTTTCCCCTGGGATCACCTTGTGGTAGGGTGATGCACTTTATTACCAAGTCACCATCCTGGTATACCCGATGCTTGACTTTCTTGCTGAAGGCTTTGATCATACGCTTCTGATACATCTGACCATGACAAACAACCACAAGCCTCTTCTCGTAGATCAAGTTTATCTGGTCTAGCCTAGTCTGAATCCACTCGTCTTCGTCTAAACTTACATCTTTCATAATCCTTAGAGAAGGAATCTGGACTTCAACAGGTAGGAGAACTTCCATACCATAAACTAGAAATAATGGGGTTTCCCTAGTTGATGTTTGTACTGAAGTGCGATAGCCATGAAGATCAAATGGTAACATCTCATGCCAATCTTTATACGTCACCATCATCTTCTGTATAATCCTCTTGATGTTCTTATTGGCGGCTTCCACTGCACCATTCATCTTCGGTCGATACGAAGAAGAATTATGGTGCTTGATCCTGAACTGCGTGAAACATTCTGTGATCAGAGTGTTGTTAAGATTGGTACCATTGTCTGTGATAATCCTTTTAGGGATGCCATACCAACAAATAAGGTTATGCTTAATGAACCGAGCCACAACATTCTTGGTAACAGAGGCAAATGAGGCTGCTTCGACCCACTTTGTGAAATAATCAATAGCGACAAGGATGAAACAATGCCCATTGAAAGCGGTAGGCTTAATCTCTCCAATCATATCAATGCCCCATATTACAAACAGCCAAGGAGTAGTAAAGACATTCAGAGGGACCAGAGGCACATGTACTTTGTCAGCATAAATCTGGCATTTGGGACAGGTCCTAGAATGATGATGACAATCAGTTTCCATGGTTGACCAATAATAACCTGCTCTCAGAATCTTCTTAGCCATCGTATGCCCACTGGAGTGAGTACCAAAGATCACTTCATGCATATCCTCCATAATCTTCTCAGCTTCCTTCTTGTCTACACAACGAAGCAGAGTTGAGTCGTTATTGTGCTTGTACAAAATTCCATTGCTCAGAAAGAACTTGGCAGATAACCTTCGTAGGAATTTCTTGTTATTAATAGATGCCCCCTCGAGATACTCTTGAGCCTCAAGGTATCTTTTCATTTCGTAGAACCAAGGCTTTTCCTCTACTCTATCAGTGTCAACTTTATAGTAGTGTGTCAGTTCGTCTAGTATCTCAATGGTAATTCGAGGAGCTTCGTTATCCCATCTGACTTTGAACATAGATGACATGGTAGCCAATGCGTCTGCCAACCGATTCTCTTCTCGCGGAATATGTTCAAATGGGATTTCTTCAAAGTACAAAATTAGTTTCAATATATGCTCTCGATAAGGAATGAGATTTAGATTCTTCGTATCCTATTCTCCCTTAATCTGACTAATTACTAGGGCTGAGTCCCCATATACATTCAGGAATTTGATTCTTATATCTATAGCAACTTTGATGCCCATGATGCACACTTCGTATTCAACCATGTTGTTGGTACAGTCAAAGCACATTCTAACGGTAAACATCATATGGCAACCTTTGGAAGAGATGATTACATCACCAATCCCATTGCCCAGCATGTTAGAAGCTCTATCGAAAACTAAAGTCCATCGGGTTCCTGGCTCAGGTCCTTCATACAGTCTAGGTTCTTCACAATTTGTAACTAGCATGATATTGTTATCCAGGAACTCGAAATTCATAGACTGGTAGTCGTTTATAGCTAGGTGATCCAAATGATATGCCAATACACTTACTTTGATTGCTTTATGAGTAGTGTACTGAATGTCATATTCTGTCAAGACCATTTGCCATCGGGCTATTCTTCCGGAGAGAGGGCTTCTCGAATATGTACTTTATAGGATCCATTTTAGAGATCAATAAAGTAGTATGGGTCAACATATATTGTCTCAGTCGGTGAAAAGCCCATGCCAAAGCGCATCAAGTTTTCTCGAGCAGTGAGTATCTTATTTCACATTCGGTAAACTTTTTTTCTAAGGTAGTATATTTCCTGCTCTTTTCCACCAGACTTGTCATGTTGGTCCAGTACACACCCTATTGAGTTATCTAACACTATTAGGTACATGATCATAGGTCTTCCTTCAATTGGTGGCATCAGAATCGAAGGTTCTTGGAGGTACTCCTTGATTTTGTCAAATTCTACCTGGAAATCATCATTCCACTTCAACACTTGATCTTTCTTCAGCAACTTGAAGATTGGGTCACAAGTAGCAGTCAGACGGATAATAAATATGGCAATATAATTTAGTTGTTCCAAGAAACCTATGACTTCCTTCTTAGTACGGGGAGCTGGAATTTCTTGAATGGCTTTGAACTTGGTGGGATAAATTTCAATACCTTTAACACTGACGACAAAACCCAGGAGTTTGCTGGATCTTACCCCAAAGGTGCATGTGTTCAGTTTCAACCTCAACTTGTACTTCTTCAGTCTCTCAAACAGCTTGTGTAGGTGGTTGAGATGTTCTTCTCCAGTCTGAGATCTGGCTATCATGTCATCAACATAAACCTCTATCTCGTGATGGATCATGTCATGAAATAAAGCTACCATAGCACGCTGATATGTTGCACCGACGTTCTTCAAATCGAAAGGCATAACCTTGTAACAGAAAGTTCCCCACTGTGTGACGAGGGTAGTTTTATCCATGTCTCAGGTGCCATCTTGATCTGATTATAACCTGAGAAACCATCCATGAAGGAGAATACTTTATGTTGAGCGGTGTTGTCAACCAAAACATCAATATGTGGAAGCAGAAAGTCATCTTTGGGGCTTGGCCTGTTCATATCCCTATAGTCCACACACATACGCACTTTACCGTCTTTCTTAGGTACTGGAACCACATTTTCAACCCATTGAGGATATGATGTAACAGCTAAGAAACATGCGTTGAATTACTTTATAACCTCAATCTTAATCTTTTCGGACATCTCAGGATGCATCCGACGAACCTTATGCTTTATTAGAGAACAACCTTCTTTCATCCGTAGAAGGTGAACCACAATATCAGTATCGAGCCCTGGCATGTTTTCGTACTACCAAGCAAAGATCTCAATGTAATCATGCAACATCTGAATTAACATGTTTTTTACACTGTCCTCTAGATTGGCCCCTATCTTGACTTCTTTCATGTCTTCTGCAGTTCCCAAGTTTATAACCTCGATTGTATCTTCATGCGGTTATATAGCCTTTTCCTCTTGCATTAATAGTCTGGAAAGTTCTCCCGGTACTTCACAATCTTCTTCACCTTCGTCCTCAGCTTGGTAGATCATATTTTCGAAGTCTTAAGTGGTAATAGCAGAATTGTTATCAATGAGATCCAGAGTGGATGTGGATCTGCAATTTGTTGTGTGGGTGTGTGTAAGAACACCTAACTATTTTGAAAGTGTAATAAAATAAAATAAAGACAAAGAGCGCAAAATTTGAATGCAAAACATCCACTGATTTATTGAATAAAAATATGTTGATGAAATGACAATCCTAACAAATGAACCGTTGTGCCCCGGGTAAGACACGAGGCTTAAAGTTATTGTTTTAAAATTACATAACAAAAAATTTAAAAGCAAAAAGAAACAGAAAATGACATTTACTCCTGACTAAAGGAGATTGGTATAATATCTTCAGTTTTCCGATTGCTGAGCCCGTTGCCAGTGGTGGGAAAAATCCATTTGTCTAGGTCGTAGTCATTGTCAGCCTCTTCTATAGCGTTGACTTCGTTGTTGCTGATGCGGAATGGTGGTCTTCCAGCATGAGCATGCTGAAAAGCTCTCTGAGCCTCTGCAGTGAAACCCAAACCAAACTTTTCATACTTGTAAGGAATGTCAGGAAGCTGACCCCAAGTAGTGCAACCACCTTCTTCCACTACAACTCTAGAATCCTTCAAAGAAGTCATTTTGGGCAGGACCTTAGTAACTTTAGGATTAACAGAAACATCTTCAGTAGCGGTAGTTGTCCGAGGCATAACTTCTGGTAGGGAGTTTCAAAGAATTCACCGTCCATCTCAACATACTTGAATGAGTTCAAGTGACTCACCATATACACTTCTTCACCATAAACTGTAACAACATTTCCTTTCACGGGATATTTCAACTTTTGATGTAGGGTTAATGTAACAGCGCCTGCCCCATGAATCCAGAGACGTCCAAGTAAACAAGAATAGGCCGTACGAATGTCCATCACATAAAAGGTAGAAAATCGAATACCTGCGAACTTTATCTGATTGGAAGATCCACCTCTCCGTGTACCATCCTTTTTGAACCATCAAAGGCCATGACCACAATGTCATTGGGTTTCAGCATAACCCCTTCATAGTCAAGTCTGTCTAGAGCACCCTTTGGTAGAACATCCAACGAGGAACCCATATCAACCAACACATGAGCTAAAGTAGTGCCCCTGCATTCAATAGAGACATACATAGCCTTGTTATGGTTTCTTCCTTCGGGGGTCAGGTCGATATCATAAAAGTCTAGCCCATTATCAGTCGTCAGGCTAGCAACATAACTTTCAAATTGATCAACAGAGATTTCTTGTGGCACATGTGCAGATTTCAAGAACTTCACCAAAGCCTGTGCATGGGCTTCAGAGCATAATAAGATGGATAACGTGGAGGTCTTTGAGGGAGTCTTCCCCAGCTATTCAACAATCTTGTAATAACTTTTTCGGATGATTTTTAATACCTCCTCCAACTCCTACCTGGAGGTATCTTCAGCTATAACTTCTTTAGGTGCCTCCTTCTGGGCAGACTTTTGAAAATAGTTCACGGACGCCTCCCCACATGGATGCTGATCTATTGCTTATTCAACTTCAACTCCTGAAAACAGTTTACGGATTCTCCAAACATGGATGTCAATCTACCGCTTATTCAGAACCCCAGTTCAGAGATGTTCCAAAACATGGATACCTTTCTGATACTCGTCCACTCACCAATGACATACAATTCAACATTTCCAGATGGCATCTTTAAGCCCATCCCCCGACAAGATTCTGTCACATTCCAGATGGCATCTTTAAGCCCATCACCAAATGGCATCTTTAAGCCCATTCCCTCTACCATCACATCACCGAGTGCAAATGTTTTGGGCAATCTAGTGTCCAATATCCTTTTACCCTCGAGTCGCGAAAGGCAAACTTGCCAATCTAACTCTTCAGGTTCAAGAAGATTGAACAGGGGCAACTGTTGTACCCCAAAATGTGCCCTCCTATTTTTCCACAAGAAATCACAGCTTCGGGCTTTTCCTAATTTTTCAGACTGGCTCAAGAATCGGTCAAACAGACTTTTCTCGCCAGTCAGACAAAATTTAGGGTTTTCTTTGATTTTAAAGCAGTTCAAGCAGATTGCTAGGGTTTGGTTGAGTTTGGCTCAAAGATTGATCAGACAGGCATTTCTTTGGTGTTAAGTCAAGAATTAGGGTTTTTTGTGCGCGCAGAAAGAATTAAGTCTACAATGCTTTTCAATTTACTCTGGAATAAGGACTGAGGTTTCTGACTGGGAGCTTGCAGTGTTTGATTGAATCATTAAAAGAAAAGGCATATGGACGTTTTGTTTGATTAACTGTGCATTGCTTTGGATAATTGGAGCGTCGGGTTTATTATTGATTGATGCTGAGACCACAGTGTCTATCAATTATTTATTTATTTTAAGTTAGAATAATTAGAATTTATTTCCATTTTATTATAATTTAAGAATTATAAACAATTAGATAAACATTTGAAGAAGAATTAAAAAGGAATGTCAATAAAAAGACTTTTTTATTTATCTTTAATTATTTGTACAATTGTTATTTAAATACAGTAATTATTTACAAAGTATTTACAATAATAATGTTACAATGATTAAAAGGAAAATAAAACTATGTCCTAAAATTCCTAAGTCTTCATCTTCTATCCAATGCTCCCTTGTTGCTCAATTATTTTTCATCTACAAAACAAAGAAAAAGAAAAAAAAAGAAGTCAAAAGCAGATGAAAGAAACAGACAGTTAATTTAAAAGTTCATCATTAAAAGTAACTGGCCGGAATCAGTTTGTTTGCCCCCTCTGCAAATCACAAGATTTCTCTTGGTTCACAAAGAGGGATAGAAATGGTGTTTGCAAATAAAATGTGAAATGCACAAAAGCTACCCTACTGCATTGTCAAAAATACTGCATTGTCAAACCAATTGCCCATTTCAAAAATTCCAAACAACATGTACAAGTATAAAGGCAAACTGAATCACAATTTCAAACTAAGCCAAAAGCTGTCAAAAATTGTCCAAGGATATCAAGATATCAACAAATCCAAAAGGGTGTCAACAAAGTACACACAATATGCAGGAAAGCAGGAATTATGCAGAGGAAAACAATATTGCAAGCATATTCAAATCATCACTTTCCAAGGCCAGTTTACTTTTTTAGAAAGAAGACAAAATTAAGCAATAAAAATGCTTTCTTTAATCTAGAGAGAGAAGGAGAGAAGAAATGGGCTTACAGTACAGCAGACTAAAGGCTAAAAAGAAGATATAAACAGGATGTATCAGAACACATAGAGAGAGGAGGCAGAAGGCATACAACAGAAGAGATCATAAAGAATGAAAACCTCAAGCCTTGCAAACCTGTCCAAGCATTGGAATCTACACTAAGACCAAATTCAAAAGAGAACAAATATACATAAAAAATAATAACCCATCCTGCCTTTCAAAAGATACAAAGCCAAGACTCTGTAAGATATAAAACAACATTCTTGGAGCCTTTATTTAAGACAGAGAAAAAAGCCTAAAAAACGGTCAAAGTCCAAACAGCCTCAAGCCTTGCAAACTTGCTTCAAAACATTCAAACTCACAAACAAAAAGCCTCCCAAACCTGTAGTCCAAAAGAACTCAGAGCATCAAATTGAAAAACTAACACAAAATGTCAAACAAGCTTACAGCCTGCTGAAGCCCAAGCCTCATGCCTGCGTAAAAGTCTAAAACATCAAACCCCTGTGTGATACGGTGGGAGAACTGACTTGAGGTTTGCGTTTGTATTCGCAAATGTTTCGGTTGAGCAAGAGTCGCCACCGACTTTTTGTTTTATCCTAAGGAAAGGTTAAAAAGCACAGCAAAAACCTTTTGAGATGTTTTCTTGGGTTCGGGGAGTAGATTATAGAAAGGGAAGGTATTAGCACCCTTTCTATCCATGGTTATCCATGGGCTCTTAGTTACTTGCTTAGATCACTTGCCTTTTGTTTTCAATTGTTTTAAATCGTGCTTGAGTGTGAGTGGGTTTGAAAATATTTTGAAAAGAGGCCAATGTGGTGGCAACCTTTGTAATGATCCATGTGGGGATGTATACAAAGTTGTATGTCTTTTGAAAAAGGTTTTCATTTGTTTTTGAAAGTTGTTTTGAAAGTGTAGTGAGGTGTGGTTTTGAAATTAGGCAAGTGTGTTGTTTTGTAAGCTTGATTCAAGTAACTAAGAGGTTATCTACTCCTAAATTTCTCAAATATTACTGCTATGTTTTAACCCTTTTAACAAGTTTGTTCCACCATTGAATTTGGTGGACAACCTTATGTTAGGATGTGAAAGGGACAGGCGCGGGTCATCGTTTAGACCATAATTGCAACGGCGTTAAATATCTTTGGGCAATTTTCTTTAAGGGACTTGATCATTTATTTTTGTTTGTTTTGAAAAGTTTTATCGAGGGACTATGATCATTAAAATTGTTTGCTTTGCCCAAAGAAGTTCAACATACAATATGGCCCAATTTTGAAAGGCAACAAGTGGAATACCCTAGGGGGTGCAAGTGTGATTTGTGTGTCCATTTTCATGCTTGTTTATCTTGAGATTAGGTCATAACTATTTTTTATCGTTTTTTCGCATACAAACCCTAATTCTAACATGTTATCATTAGAAAGCATATAAAGTGCGAAATTTAAATTACTAAGCTATTACAAAACCAAATATGGGAAGGGGGTACAAATGTTCAAATGGGGATATTGACAAGTAATTTAAACCTAAAATTATTACATCAATTTTGAATATTTGCAAAGTAAATAAATTGCATAATTAAATGGAATTTAAACAAATATGCAAAATGTAAAGAGAAAGTTTTTTTTTTATATGTATGAGAAAAGTATGGTTTATGTAAAATAAAATAAGAAAATAAAAAAAGTATTATTTTGAGTATTTTTAACTTTTAGGGCAAAAACCCTAATTTTAATGAAAATGGATATTAATTGATTTAATACAAACATTTATTTATTATTTACAAAAATAAAAATGAAATGAAGTATATTATGAAAAAAAAGTATTTTTTGTATCAAATATTAATAAAAATGAAAAATTCAAGTATTTTTATATTTTAACTTAAATATATTAATAAACCTATATATATATATATATATATATATATATATATATATTAAGTTCTTAAATATACATTATATACAAAATAATATATATATTTAATATTTTAATAAAATAAATAAAAAAAGTATTTTTATGTGAAATATTTTCAGAAGGTAAAAAAATAATAAAAATGTATTTACACTATTTTTATATTTATTCTAATAATAGTATATATATAATGTTTATGTATAAACAAAGGAAATAAACAAATAAATATGCAATAAATACAAAAAATGATGGAAAAAATATTTTCAAAATTTTAATGTGCTGGGAAAAAATAAACAAGTCAAACAAAAAAGGAAAAAGTCAAAAATGTTAAAAAATGAACAAATGGGCTCAGGGGGGTGAGAAAATGGAAATAGGGTGCAAAAAGAAGAAACCACACAGGCCCAGCCCATGTAGCTTCATCTTCAACCTCAGAACACTTCCTTGTTCAAAAACACGCGTTTTCTAACTTCTCATTCCTTGATCTTTTGCCAAATCTTCCAACATGAAACCTGTAGAGCTTGAAACCACGGTTCTAGACATATAAAGAAGTCAAGCTAACTCTCAGAAATGAGAGAGAATTTCTTCTCTCCCAAATCCTGACCTAAATTTTTAACCATGTTCAGACATAAAATTCTCTAAGTACACGAAATATAAATGAAATCTAATCATATGAGCATGTTCAGGGCTATGATTGTGACATATTTTCTTCACAAACCTAAAGCTAACAATGCCTAATAAGAGAGATAGGACTTCATGAACTTACCTGTTCAGTTGGAATCGAGCTTTGCAATGGAGGATGTTTCAGAGTGAAATGATGACTTGTATAACTTCCTTGAAGTGTAAGGATGCTTTTCCAAGTCCTACTTTGTCTTGAAACTCCCTGAATCGAGCTAGTGAACTCCAACTGCAAAACAGAAAATTAAAAATGGTGAAGTGGCTTGGAGGTGTTACAGGTCAGATTTCAAGTCATGGTTAGCTTGCATAGGTTGTAAGGAAGGTAGAGGAATAGGTTTGGGCAAGAATGCTTGAAGGGATGGAGAGATAGCACTCAATCTGCAGGGGTTCCCCTGTTTGAGCAGTTTCAAGGTGATTTGGGCAATGGGAGTGTTTTAGAGGGCAAGGGCTCGTGTCTTAGCTTGGATATGTTCTATGGAATGTGTTTGATAACTTCTTTCTTGTGTGCTCAAGCTGAGAAGAGAGTTGGCACAAGTTATGCAATGTTACTTGAATTTGAAGCAAGCAATGGTCACTTTGTGTTTTAGGTCAGTAGGGGGCCTCTAATCCTGCTGCATAAGCCTCTCTTGATCAGAGCAATTTGTCCATAATATTGTGCCAAGAGGATCCTAACTGTACTTGCTTGGATTTCAATTTGACATAAAGCTAGCTTTTTACAAAAATGGATAAAGCACTTTATCTAGTTTAGGATTAATCTCGCATACAATGCTTGCACTCAAAGAACAACACCTTAACACATTGAATATGCATTAAATTATTGAGTATGAAATGGTTCAAGGATCTGTAATTAAGCATAAAGCAAGCTGAGTTCAAATTTGCAAGATTATGAACATGTTTTGATGAAGAACAAAAGTGAATTTTTGCCAACTTGTGAAATTCGAATCTCTCAAGTTATGAGGTTGTTTGAGAAGTTCTTGGACATTTTGGAAAGCTTGGAATGTGTACTACAATCCATCTTTGAAATGCAAATTAAAATTCCAAGTGGAAGGGTATGAAAAATGGCCTTGAAGTGGGGTAGAAAATCTTGTCAAAATAGGTTAAAATTTCACTAAGTTAAAAATGGTTTAGTGCCCTTATTCAAAAAATTGTAACTTGAGATACAAGCTTCAAATGAGAAAACTTTGTGAATCAAAGTTGTAGATTATGCAACAAGCTACAACTTTCATGTTTTGACTTTTGTTTGAATCCAAATGGATCTTGGTGAAAAGATGGGGTAAAGTTGGGAAAAAATTAGGGTTTTTCATAACTTAGAAAAATTCTAAGTTATGAAAAATTCCATTTTCAAACCCTAATTTGCATTTTGTGATTTCTTGGTGAACAAGTTTCATGATTTGGCATGTTTTGATGAAAAATGAATCTTGACTCTTGATTTTGACCAAAAAGTCAAAGTTTGACTTTTCAGTATACAGTCAAAATTGATCAATTGACTGGGAAATTCAACTGTCAATCTTGTGTACTTGGGATCTTTTGAGTTTGATGAATGTGTCAAGACCATTTCATTGAGTCCTTGAGGCTATATGTGAGCTTGATTTGTCATTGGCTAGGTCAAACAGTCAAAAATTACCTTTGTGCAGTCAAAACCCTAAAAATGACCATTTTGCCCTTTTGGTGATCTGATCAAATTTCTTGTGGAATTGTGATTCAAACTTGATCAAATGGTCCATATGAATTCAATATGTTGATGTGGGTCAAATTTTATGAGGTTTGACTGTCAATTGGCCACAGTTGACTTTTCCCCCAATACAGCTGATTTCTAGGTCAACTGTCCAATTGACTGGGCAAAACTTGGAATTAAGACTTGAAACTTGGCATGGGTAAACTTGGGAGTCCAACATGAAGCATGAAAGTCATCTTAGGCATTTTAGGTCAAAACATCCTTGGGCAAACACAAACCCTAATTTGAGTCCACAGTGCAAGGAGAAGTCTTGAGCAGAGGAAACCCTAACTGGATCTTGATCTTCAAAGGTCTTGTGATGAGAAAATGTTGAGGAAATGGGAGGGCAAATTTTGGGGTACAACAGTTGCCCCTGTTCAATCTTCTTGGACCTGAAGAGTTAGATTGGCAATTTTTCCTTTCGCGACTTGAAGGTAAAAGGAGATTGGACACTAGAGTGCCCGGAAATTTGCACTCGCATGCTGGAGTCTCAGCAATGTGGTGTCGGGAATGGGCTTATAGATGCCATTTGGAGAGATGGTGGATAGGGAGATGGGCTTATAGATGCCATCTGGAGATGTGATAGAACCTTGTCGGGAATGGGCTTATAGATGCCATTTGGAAGTGTCGATCGCATAGGAGATTCCTTAGCGAGAACTTGTGTATTTGAGAAAGACGGATGTTTTCCTGGCTTGTTACAGGTGTTTGATCTTCAGTCTCCTTATGCAGATATGCCCTGGCTAGATACAGGTATCGAATCTACAATTGGTTGCTCACAGATGTGCCCTGGCTGGATACAGGAGTCGAATCTGGAAATAGTCGTTAATAGATGTGCCCTGGTTGGATACAGGAGTCGAATCTTCGGACTCTTCATACGTGCCCTGGCTAGATACAAGAATCGAGTCTGGAAACGTGGTCAACAGATATGCCCTGGCTGGATACAGGAATCGAATCTGGAGATGTTATAGTTGATAGATGTGCCCTGGCTGGATATAGGAATCGAATCTTCGAACTCTTCAGACGTGCCCTGGCTAGATACAGGAATCGAGTCTGGAAACTGACCACTCTCAGATGTGCCCTGGCTAGATACAGGTATCGAATCTGGAATTGTGACAGTTGAAGGTAGTTGTTTTTGGGATTGTCTTTTTCCTGAAAAGGCAAAAACGTAAGTTGTATGCAATGTCATGATGTATGATATGCATGGTGTTATGATGTTCAATCATGAGATAGTGTTGTATGCGCTTTATCATGTAGGTAAGTAAGATGTATGAAAATGTGAAATGTTTATAAATGTAATTTCATCTTAGGAAAATAAATCCTTGACGAACGGCCGGGGAGTTGCTCTGTGGAAGAGATACTTGGCCGAAGCTTTGATGAGAGGCCTGTTGAGGACTTTAATGATGGATTCCGCTGGGGATAATGATGATAAACTCCGCTGGGGATAATGATGATAAACTCCGCTGGGGATTGAAGGAACTTGCCGAGAGCGATCTTCCGTGGTTTTTAGCTGAGGATAACCCAGTTATAAGTCCTTGTGGGGAAATAACTCTAAATAAAACTCGGGAGAGACGTCCGGACTCTGCAGGGGAACAAGCTTCCAGAATCTACTGGGGATGAGCTTTAAGACCTGCCGGGGAATATTGTGCCTTTTCAAGGTTGACGGGGAATCAACTCCGCTTGGGGAAAGTATTGCTGAATCTTGTCTTACTCTGTGGGACGTTGAGATGATTTGGTCACACTCTTCAGTCGAATCTAACTTGGTACCTTGGCGGACAAAACAACCAGACAGCATCAGACAACTCCACATTGCCTCTGTCTCTGATGTCACCTGTAATCGATCTCTTGTTTCATATGTAAATATTTATGAATCAGCAATTTAATGTCAAATGCATATATCAAAAATGAACATTGGACGTTCTTCGCAAGACAAAACAGAACAAGGAAAACAATGGTAATTTGTAAGGACAAGTGAATTTGTATTGATTTAAACTTTGCCTGTGAATAGGCGTTTTTGTACAAGAGGCTGACATCCTAGTAAGAGGACGCCGCCAAATAACAGAGAGTTTACAATTTGGAAAAAAGAAACAAAACAGCTATGTGAACAATCCCACTGGGTTCCAACTCTGCTATCGCCTTTATGTCTTCGAACATCTCATCGCTTTGCTACCTAGTTGAAGATGAAGCTGATTGGTCGATGCCGGAATCTGGAGCCAGATAGTTAATGCTGAATTCCGGATGCGAAATGATCCAATGAGACATAGTGTTACGCTTTTATCCCTAACTTTTGCCTGGACCGCCCTTTCGGGTTTTCAGTCCACCGGGATACCCATTTTTGCCCAAGCCGCCCTTTCAGGTTTTCGACTTGCCGGGTGTACAGATTTTTATTCATTTCATCCCTTACTTTTGCCCGAACCCTTTTGGTTCACCGGGAAGCCCTTATTTTTGCCTAGGTATGTCAACCTAGCGGGTCTTTTATTTATGCGTAGTATTTTTTCACTATGTCTGCATTGGCGGGGTGAGGAAGGTCGTCACCATCCATGGTGGTCAGGATCATGGCTCCTCCTGAGAACACCCGTTTAACCACAAATGGCCCTTCGTATGTAGGGGTCCATTTGCCCCGGGGATCACTTTGAGGAAGGATGATGCGTTTGATTACCAGGTCCCCAACTTGATACTCTTGTGGTTTGACTTTCTTGTTAAATGCCCTGATCATCCGTTTTTGATACGTTTGACCATGACAGATAGCAGTGAGCCTCTTTTCGTCAATCAGATTTAATTGATCAAGTCGAGTTTGGATCCAATCATCTTCATTCAAGTCTGCGTCCTTCATTATTCGGAGAGAGGGTATCTGGATTTCAATTGGCAAGACTGCCTCCATGCCATAGACCAAGGAGAAGGGAGTTGCCCCGGTTGACGTCCTTGCTGAGGTGCGGTACCCATGAAGAGCGAACGGTAACATCTCGTGCCAATCTTTATAGGTCACTGTCATCTTCTGCACAATTTTCTTGATATTCTTATTGGCCGCCTCTACAGCCCCATTCATCTTCGGCCGATAGGGAGAAGAATTGTGGTGCTGTATCTTGAATTGTTCACAGAGTTCAGTGATCATTTTGTTATTGAGATTGGTACCATTGTCCGTAATGATTCTTTCCGGGACGCCGTACCGACAGATCAGGTTATGCCGGATGAAACGCGCCACGACGCTCTTGGTTACTGTGGCGTAGGATGCTGCCTCAACCCACTTCGTGAAGTAATCGATCGCCACCAAGATGAAGCGATGCCCATTGGATGCCGTTGGTCGGATCTCACCGATCATATCGATGCCCCACATTGCAAAAGGCCAAGGTGCCGTCAGGACATTCAGAGGAACCGGAGGGATATGCACCTTGTCAGCGTAGATCTGGCATTTATGACAAGTTCGGAAGTGTTGGTAACAATCGGCTTCCATTGTGGACCAGAAATATCCCGCCCGAAGGATTTTCTTAGCCATGGTGTGTCCACTGGAATGTGTTCCAAACGTGCCTTCATGTAATTCCATCATAATTTTCTCTGCTTCAGCCTTATCCACACAACGTAGCATAGTTGAATCATGATTCCGTTTGTAGAGAATGTCGTTGCTGAGGAAGAATTTCGCAGCAAACCTCCTCATGAACTTCTTATCATTGACAGACACACCTTCAGGGTATTCCTGAGCTTCCAAGTACCTCTTCACCTCGTGATACCAGGGTTTTTCAGTCACCTTCTCAGCCTCGAGCTCACAGCAGTATGCCGGTTCATCCAACTTCCAGATTATGATTCGGGGAGCCTCATTGTCCCATTTAACTTTGAACATTGAAGACATCGTAGCTAGGGCGTCCGCTAGCTGATTCTCCTCTCTAGGGAAGTGCTCAAAAGTTATCTCTTCAAAGTGGGGAAGCAAGGTCAACACATACTCTTTGTAAGGAATAAGATTCGGGTGTTTCGTATCCCACTCGCCTTTGATCTGATTGATCACGAGAGCGGAATCTCCGAAAACACTTAGAAATTTGATCCTTAAGTCGATTGCAGCTTGTAAACCCATGATACATGCCTCATATTCTGCCATGTTGTTGGTGCAGCTGAAACATAATCGGGCGGTGAGGGGAGTATGAGTTCCTTTGGGAGATATGATTACAGCGCCGACGCCGTTACCCAAAGCATTGGAGGCTCCATCAAAATGCATAGACCATCGGGATCCTTCCTCAGGTCCTTCATCCGGTCCAGGTACTTCACAGTCAGTTACCACCATGATGTCTTCGTCCGGAAAATCAAAGTTCAATGATTGGTAATCGTCCACAGGTTGGTGTGCCAAATGATCCGCCAATACACTTCCTTTAGTTGCTTTCTGAGTTGTATACTGGATATCATATTCTGTTAAGATCATTTGCCATCTCGCTATTCTTCCAGACAGAGCGGGCTTTTCAAATATGTACTTGATGGGATCCATCTTTGAAATCAATAGGGTAGTGTGAGTCAACATATACTGTCTCAGCCGGCGAGCAGCCCATACAAGAGCGCAGCAAGTTTTCTCAAGCAGTGAGTAACGAGACTCACAGTCGGTAAACTTTTTGCTCAAGTAATAAATAGCGTGCTCTTTTCGGCCAGACTCGTCATGCTGCCCCAGCACACACCCCATTGAATTATCAAGCACTGTCAAGTATAGTATCAGAGGTCTTCCTTCCACCGGTGGCATAAGAATGGGTGGCTCTTGGAGGTATTCCTTTATCTTTTCAAAGGCAGCCTGACATTCATCATTCCAGCGTACTACTTGATCTTTCTTCAGTAATTTGAAGATTGGCTCACAAGTAGCAGTCAGATGTGAGATGAATCGGGCAATGTAATTCAGTCGTCCCAGGAAGCCTCTGACTTCTTTCTCTGTTTTTGGAGTCGGCATCTCTTGTATGGCTTTTACCTTGGCAGGGTCCACCTGAATACCTTTATCACTTACAATGAAACCTAGCAATTTTCCGGATCTTACCCCAAAGGTGCATTTGTTGGGATTCAATCTCAGCTTGTACAACTTGAGTCGGTCAAATAACTTCCTCAGATGGTCAAGGTGCTCCTCCTCAGTTTGAGACCTTGCAATCATGTCATCAACGTATACCTCAATCTCATGATGGATCATATCATGAAATAAAGCAACCATGGCACGTTGATAGGTTGCCCCAGCATTTTTCAATCCGAATGGCATGACCTTATAACAGAAGGTGCCCCACTGAGTCACAAAGGTAGTATTTTCCATATCTTCTAGGGCCATCTTGATCTGATTATACCCTGAAAAACCATCCATGAAGGAGAACACCTTGTGTTGAGCTGTATTGTCAACGAGGACGTCAATGTGAGGTAGGGGAAAATCATCCTTGGGGCTGGCCCTGTTCAGATCCCTGTAGTCAACACACATTCTGACTTTACCGTCCTTCTTCGGTACTGGCACCACATTGGCAACCCACTGAGGGTAAGAAGTCACTGCAAGGAAACCGGCATCAAACTGTTTCATAACCTCGGCCTTGATCTTTTCAGACATCTCTAGACGCATCCGTCGGACTTTTTGCTTTACCGGAGGGCAATCTTCCTTGGTTGGCAGGTGATGAACTACAATGTCGGCATCCAAACCAGGCATATCTTCATAGGACCAAGCAAAAATCTCCATGTAATCCTGTAACATCTGGATCAATCGTTGCTTCACGCTGAGCTCTAGATTGGCACCAATCTCGACCTCTTTCCTATCCGTCTCAGTACCCAGGTTAATTGTCTCCACCAGCTCTTCATGTGGCTGAATAGCTCTTTCTTCCTGGAGTAGCAGTCTTGCGAGTTCACCAGGCACTTCGCAATCATCTTCACCTTCGTCTTCGGCCAAGTTGATCGGATTTTCGAAGTCATAACTGGCGGTAGCAGAGCTGTTACCAGTGAGATCCAGAGTGGATTGAAACCTGTATAAGTGAGTGTGTGTAAATATAGCTGTTTTGCAATATATATGACACAGAAAGGAAAAGAGCACAAGATTTGAAATGCAACAAACGTCCAATGTTTTGATTGATGATATATGAAAATGTCATACAAAAAGCCCTCACAAATGGAGCTACGATGCCCCGGGTAGGACACCGAGCCAACAAAGTTTTAACATATTGTTTGTTACAAATTGGAAATCAAAAGAAATTAATTACTGCGTGACAAATGTGATAGGGGTAAAATCCTTTGCCGTCCAGTTTCTTGGTCCGTCGCTGGTAGTCGGGTAGATCCAACTGTCAAACTCTGCTTCCTCTACATCCTCCTCAATAGCATTCACCCTTGAGCTGGAGATAAACACCGGAGCCTTTCTGACCTTCTCCTTGCGCACAGCCCTCTGAGCCTCTGCAGTAAAGCCCAACCCAAATTTGTCGTTCTTCTGAGTGAAGTCAGGAAGCTGACCCCAGTTTGCACAATTGCCTTTCTGAACCACAGCCCGGGCATCCCTTAAGGAAGCCATCTTCAAGGAAACATTCTCTTCGACTGCTGCTTCTGCTGCTGCTGAAATTGGATGTACCTCCTCGAAATGCTGAAAGGGGGTTTCAATAAACTCCCCATCCATCTCAATGTATCTGAAGGAATTCAAATGGCTCACCATATACTCCTCTTCTCCTTGCACAGTGACGATCTTCCCCCTGACGGGATACTTCAGCTTCTGGTGCAAGGTGGAGGTCACTGCCCCAGCTTTATGGATCCAAGGTCGACCCAGTAGACAAGAGTACAATGGACGTATATCCATCACATAAAAAGTAGAGTCAAACACTTGAGAGCCCACACGAATAGGGATGTTAACCTCTCCATGAACCATCCTTTTTGAACCGTCAAAGGCCCTGACGATGATATTGCTGGGCTTTAGTTCCAGGCATTCATAATCCAGACGGTCTAAAGCCTTTTTCGGTAGGACATTCAAGGAAGAACCAGTATCCACCAATACATGCGCCAGAGTAGTGCCCCTGCATTCGATAGAGACATGCAGGGCGTCGTTGTGGTCTTTTCCTTTTGCAGTCAGGTCAGCATCTGAAAAACCCAAGCCATTGTCTGCTGTCAGATTTGCTACATAATCAGTGAACTGGACTGCAGTTGTCTCCTGCGGCACATGGGCCGTCTTGAGAAATGAGATCAAGGCCTTAGCATGGGCCTCGGAGCATAGCAATAAGGAGAGCATGGAGATCTTGGAGGGCGTATGCCCCAGCTGCTCGACAACATTAAAATCACTCTTCTTTATTATTTTCAGGATCTCCTCCATTTCTTGTTGGGAGGCCTCAGCATTTACAGGTATTGGTGCCTCCATCCGGGCAGGCTCTTCTTCAATCCCTTTGCCCTGAGCATTTGATGACTCGGCAGTAGGGGAAACAACTTGATCAGCAGCAGGAACAGGTAAACTTGCAGGTGTTATAAGGAGGGGTTTTCGAATAGCGGGCGGTGCAATGTCAGGAGAGAAGAGCCTGCCACTGCGGGTGACCTTGGCTGGACCAGTGATATCGCAGATACTGGCGCCAGTGTCGAATTCTTGTTTGATTCCATTTACATATACGTCTGCCCCATAGTGCCAGGGGACAGCTTTATCAGATACGTAGGGGAGGGGCCCCGGAACAGTAATAACCACAGGTGAAACAGTCATGATTTGAACAGGCTTCTTCGGAAGAGCCTTGATTGGATTTTTGAAGATGGTAACCACCGAAATTTCTTTTATCGGAACCAACTGGACAGCAGACTTCTTGAATAGAATCTCCTTGCTATCCATTAGGCTTTGGACACCTAACCTCAACAAGGGACAACCAGATAGGGAAACAGCACAGAACAGGCAACCTTCACTGCAACCCGGAAATAAACCGGCCCGCAGTAGGTTCTTCTTAACGGTCTTCAAAGGGGTGACAACTTCATTTACCGAAACATCATACATTTCTTCCTCAATGGCATTTACTCTATGCTGGGGCATAGGAGCAGTTACAACATTTGGTCTTTCCGGTGCTTCAAACTGAATTTCCTTTGCGTCGATCAGATCTTGTACTTTGTTTCTCAAGGCCCAGCAATCATCAGTAGTGTGCCCGGGACTATCAGAATGATAAGCACACCGGGAATTTGGGTTATACTTAGGAGACGCAGTGTTGACGACCTTAGGAGCTTCTTTGAGGGTCACCAGGTTGGTGGATAACAGTTGGGGTAAAATTTGAGATAAGGTCATACTCAGTCGGGTATACTGCCTCTTGGGCCTTTCGCTTCTTTGCTGATTGTACTGCTGAGGAGCAGCAACAGGTTTGGAGATGACCAAAGCATTGACGGCTTGGCGACTTTCGGGCTTGACTTGTCTTCTAGGACCATAGACGGCACTTGCTTCTTTCTTAAGCGGCCTCTTCTCAGCACTTGTGGAGGCAGCCTTTTGTATCTTGCCTGACCTGATGCCAGCTTCAATCCTTTCTCCCGTCAATATCAAATCTGTAAACCCAGCGGAGGAGTTACCAACCAAATGATTGAAAAACGGACCAGACAACGTTCCTAAAAACATATCAACCAGCTCCCGATCAGTCAATGGAGGCTGCACCCTGCCAGCCAAATCTCTCCATTTTTGAGCGTACTCCTTGAACCCTTCACCCGTTCCTAGGGACATACCCTGAAGTTGGGTACGCGTAGGAGCGAGATCAGAATTGTATTGGTATTGTTTGTAGAAGGCGGTTGCCAAATCTTCCCAGTGTCGGATGCTGGCTCCCTCCAATTGGTAGAACCATTCAAGCTGTGACCCTGTGAGGCTATCTTGGAAGAAGTGAATCCAGAGGTTCTTATCCGCCGTGTAAGGTTGGATTTTCCTTACGTACGACCTTAGATGCAGCTTTGGGCAGGAGACCCCATCATACTTGGCGAAGGCAGGCGCCTTAAACTTGTGTGGAATTACTACCCCAGAAGATAACCCCAGATCTCCGAAATCCAGTCCCGACACATTCTGAATTTCCATGGCGCTTAAGCGGTCCTCCAAATGCTTGTATCTGTCAGCAGCAGGTGGGTATTGTTCGTCGTTATAGTCCGTCTCATTGTCGGAGACTGCGGGACTAGGAGCTCCTCCCCCTTGGGGACTGTTTTTCTCAGCAGAAGAAGTAGTTGGATCAGCTTCATTATGGAGTGTGTTCCCAAATCTGCGTCCGGTGTTGAACAACGCAGTCCTCTTTTTCTTCTTCTTCTTCTTCAGGAGTAGAGTCTTCAACTCTTGCTGTCCTTGGGCTAGGCTTAGGACCATCTCTTGAAACTGTGCATTTTGGGCCTGAAGGGCCTTGATTGCTTACTCACTGGAGGAGTCTGGATTCATGATGACTGTTCAAAATAAACAGCGAAGGAGATTAAGCAACCTGTGAAATAGGGTACCTGCTATGCATATGGTGCAATGGAATGCGTATGTTTTATGTTTTCAAAGACAAACAAGATTCAACTTTGTAGACAAAAAAGGGAAACACACTTCATTAGATTAAAATTTTCAATTGTTCAACAATTTTCCCTTAGGCATTACAGGAATGAAAAATACTGGAAAGGAAATAAACTATAAAAGGGAACATCCAAAGATCATCAATGCTCCCATGGCCTCCTCTTTTCAGTGCTGATGTAGTTGTTCAGGACCCGTTCTTCCTCCAATTGCTTAGTCAGCCTCTGGATCTTCCGTTCCTGCTCGTTGAATTTCTCCCGATAGAAGTCCCGTTCTTCCTTTAGCTGCGCCCAAGATCTCTTCATGGTGTCAAAATCAGTAGGTATCTGAGGTGGGAGGACAGTTGGAGGAACCCCATCTTCAACAGGAGACTCAAGAATGAGAGGTCTAACAGCTTCGTAGGGCATGCCTAACTTTTGAGCACGGATGCAGACCCATTTGCAGTAGGGTCTCAATGGCAGGGAAGTCTTTGGTCCCAACTCATGTGGATTGGCTTTGTGGATTCTGTCCCAAGCTCTAATGAACCCCTGGCGTAGTTTGTCACTGTCTGCCTGAAACTCAAAATGGAAGTGAGGAACCAGCATTTTATGAGGCCCATCTCCTCTGGCTCTTCCAAACTGACGGAGAGCTAAGCACGGATTGTAAGAGATTCCTCCTTGGATACCAATCAGCGGAACATTAGGGTATTCTCCACAACGGTCAATAACAGCTACCTCGTCCAAACCTCTGAGAGTCCAGGTGATGTCACTATCAGTGAGAGACATTAACCTCTGAGCCCAACCTTTTCCTTCTTCATTCTTCAGCACGAACTTAGGAAGGTGTGAAATAAACCACCTTACTAGCAAAGGAGCACAACACCACGGAGTTCCCCATTTTCGAGCAGTACGAGCATAGAGTTGTTGTAGAATGTCACCCAAAAGAGTGGGTACCAGATTCCGAGACATGAAGATCTTTATGACATGGATACTGATGAAAGTGTCGGGGTTGGGAAACAATACCAGACCATAGATCAAAAGAGCCAGAATATCCTCGTACGCCTTGAAGTCCAAGTAATTCCAGAAATCATTAGCCTTGCCAACCAGAAATTTGACCAAAAAGCCCTTGACCCCATTTCTAGTTTCCCAGTTAGACAATACCTCTTCTTTGGTCAAGGGGAGAATTGCAGCAATCTCTTCAGGCCTAGGAGTCTTTTCCAAACCAGTGAATGGAGTTTGTTCCAAGACAGGGATCCCAAGCAAATAAGAAAATTCTTCCAGGGTAGGAACCAGCTGGAAGTCTTGAAAGGTGAAACAGTGATACAGAGGGTCATAAAACTGGGTCAGAACACTTATCAGTTGTTGGTCCCATTTTGCAGTAACCAAGCCAAGGAGAGAACCATGTCTGTTGATGAAGGAAGAAGTGTTTGGAATCCTACCAACCAAATCTCTGAGTAACACTGGTGGTTGAACAAAGTTGAGCCGGACAGTATTCCTACACACGGGCATCATGATGTCCTACAAAACAGAGCAAAGATGAAACCTTTTTGTCTTTGAAATGGGTTAGTCCTTTATATAGGATGCATGCAATGGTATGATGACATGATGCTATGATGAAGCACACCACAAGTGTTCACATAGGTAAGTAAGGCACACAAGTCACACAAGACACCCTTAGGTTTCAGGCCAGCATGAGTTTCAGGTATTACCCTCTTTTGGTTTTGTTGGTTAAAACCTGTCCTATCAAAAGTAACCGGGTTCTAAAGTATCTCAAATCATTGGCTACCCTCAATCGGTCATAACTCCAGCATCGCAATCTTTTCTCGCGGCCAGAACCATCTCGAGAGTTTAGCCTCAATGAGTGTAGCATACTGCTACTTTCCTAATAGCCAAGTTGGTCAATTTAGGGTTCTAAGGTTGGTTGGTGTTTAATGACCCCTTAGAAGACCTATATTCTCCCCGTTGCAACACAAGGGATATAGGTACAGACTAAGATGCCACACCAACGTAGCCACTGCTTCACCCATGTCGGTCTACGCCGGACAGGTCCCTCACAGATTATGCTACCTAAAAGGGTATTTCCCAGATCCGGGTTAGGATCTATGAAACTCCGATGCAAAGCCCACAAATATAAAAGCAAACAAAGCAATTAATTGAAAACAAAGGTGATCTAAGCCCTAAGGTTACTCCACTTTTAAAGATATCCCCAGCAGAGTCGCCAATTCTGTGATACGGTGGGAGAACTGACTTGAGGTTTGCGTTTGTATTCGCAAATGTTTTGGTTGAGCAAGAGTCGCCACCGACTTTTTGTTTTATCCTAAGGAAAGGTTAAAAAGCACAGCAAAAACCTTTTGAGATGTTTTCTTGGGTTCGGGGAGTAGATTATAGAAAGGGAAGGTATTAGCACCCTTTCTATCCATGGTTATCCATGGGCTCTTAGTTACTTGCTTAGATCACTTGCCTTTTGTTTTCAATTGTTTTAAATGGTGCTTGAGTGTGAGTGGGTTTGAAAATATTTTGAAAAGAGGCCAATGTGGTGGCAACCTTTGTAATGATCCATGTGGGGATGTATACAAAGTTGTATGTCTTTTGAAAAAGGTTTTCATTTGTTTTTGAAAGTTGTTTTGAAAGTGTAGTGAGGTGTGGTTTTGAAATTAGGCAAGTGTTTTGTTTTGTAAGCTTGATTCAAGTAACTAAGAGGTTATCTACTCCTAAATTTCTCAAAGATTACTGCTATGTTTTAACCCTTTTAACAAGTTTGTTCCACCATTGAATTTGGTGGACAACCTTATGTTAGGATGTGAAAGGGACAGGCGCGGGTCATCGTTTAGACCATAATTGCAACGACGTTAAATATCTTTGGGCAATTTTCTTTAAGGGACTTGATCATTTATTTTTGTTTGTTTTGAAAAGTTTTATCGAGGGACTATGATCATTCAAATTGTTTGCTTTGCCCAAAGAAGTTCAACATACAATATGGCCCAATTTTGAAAGGCAACAAGTGGAATACCCTAGGGGGTGCAAGTGTGATTTGTGTGTCCATTTTCATGCTTGTTTATCTTGAGATTAGGTCATAACTATTTTTTATCGTTTTTTCGCATACAAACCCTAATTCTAACATGTTATCATTAGAAAGCATATAAAGTGCGAAATTTAAATTACTAAGCTATTACAAAACCAAATATGGGAAGGGGGGTACAAATGTTCAAATGGGGATATTGACAAGTAATTTAAACCTAAAATTATTACATCAATTTTGAATATTTGCAAAGTAAATAAATTGCATAATTAAATGGAATTTAAACAAATATGCAAAATGTAAAGAGAAAGTTTTTTTTTTATATGTATGAGAAAAGTATGGTTTATGTAAAATAAAATAAGAAAATAAAAAAAGTATTATTTTGAGTATTTTTAACTTTTAGGGCAAAAACCCTAATTTTAATGAAAATGGATATTAATTGATTTAATACAAACATTTATTTATTATTTACAAAAATAAAAATGAAATGAAGTATATTATGAAAAAAAAGTATTTTTTGTATCAAATATTAATAAAAATTAAAAATTCAAGTATTTTTATATTTTAACTTAAATATATTAATAAACCTATATATATATATATATATTAAGTTCTTAAATATACATTATATACAAAATAATATATATATTTAATATTTTAATAAAATAAATAAAAAAAGTATTTTTATGTGAAATATTTTCAGAAGGTAAAAAAATAATAAAAATGTATTTACACTATTTTTATATTTATTCTAATAATAGTATATATATAATGTTTATGTATAAACAAAGGAAATAAACAAATAAATATGCAATAAATACAAAAAATGATGGAAAAAATATTTTCAAAATTTTAATGTGCTGGGAAAAAATAAACAAGTCAAACAAAAAAGGAAAAAGTCAAAAATGTTAAAAAATGAACAAATGGGCTCAGGGGGGTGAGAAAATGGAAATATGGTGCAAAAAGAAGAAACCACACAGGCCCAGCCCATGTAGCTTCATCTTCAACCTCAGAACACTTCCTTGTTCAAAAACACGCGTTTTCTAACTTCTCATTCCTTGATCTTTTGCCAAATCTTCCAACATGAAACCTGTAGAGCTTGAAACCACGGTTCTAGACATATAAAGAAGTCAAGCTAACTCTCAGAAATGAGAGAGAATTTCTTCTCTCCCAAATCCTGACCTAAATTTTTAACCATGTTCAGACATAAAATTCTCTAAGTACACGAAATATAAATGAAATCTAATCATATGAGCATGTTCAGGGCTATGATTGTGACATATTTTCTTCACAAACCTAAAGCTAACAATGCCTAATAAGAGAGATAGGACTTCATGAACTTACCTGTTCAGTTGGAATCGAGCTTTGCAATGGAGGATGTTTCAGAGTGAAATGATGACTTGTATAGCTTCCTTGAAGTGTAAGGATGCTTTTCCAAGTCCTACTTTGTCTTGAAACTCCCTGAATCGAGCTAGTGAACTCCAACTGCAAAACAGAAAATTAAAAATGGTGAAGTGGCTTGGAGGTGTTACAGGTCAGATTTCAAGTCATGGTTAGCTTGCATAGGTTGTAAGGAAGGTAGAGGAACAGGTTTGGGCAAGAATGCTTGAAGGGATGGAGAGATAGCACTCAATCTGCAGGGGTTCCCCTGTTTGAGCAGTTTCAAGGTGATTTGGGCAATGGGAGTGTTTTAGAGGGCAAGGGCTCGTGTCTTAGCTTGGATATGTTCTATGGAATGTGTTTGATAACTTCTTTCTTGTGTGCTCAAGCTGAGAAGAGAGTTGGCACAAGTTATGCAATGTTACTTGAATTTGAAGCAAGCAATGGTCACTTTGTGTTTTAGGTCAGTAGGGGGCCTCTAATCCTGCTGCATAAGCCTCTCTTGATCAGAGCAATTTGTCCATAATCTTGTGCCAAGAGGATCCTAACTGTACTTGCTTGGATTTCAATTTGACATAAAGCTAGCTTTTTACAAAAATGGATAAAGCACTTTATCTAGTTTAGGATTAATCTTGCATACAATGCTTGCACTCAAAGAACAACACCTTAACACAATGAATATGAATTAAATTATTGAGTATGGAATGGTTCAAGGACCTGTAATTAAGCATAAAGCAAGCTGAGTTCAAATTTGCAAGATTATGAACATGTTTTGATGAAGAACAAAAGTGAATTTTTGCCAACTTGTGAAATTCGAATCTCTCAAGTTATGAGGTTGTTTGAGAAGTTCTTGGACATTTTGGAAAGCTTGGAATGTTTACTACAATCCATCTTTGAAATGAAAATTAAAATTCCAAGTGGAAGGGTATGAAAAATGGCCTTGAAGTGGGGTAGAAAATCTTGTCAAAATAGGTTAAAATTTCACTAAGTTAAAAATGGTTTAGTGCCCTTATTCAAAAAATTGTAACTTGAGATACAAGCTTCAAATGAGAAAACTTTGTGAATCAAAGTTGTAGATTATGCAACAAGCTACAACTTTCATGTTTTGACTTTTGTTTGAATCCAAATGGATCTTGGTGAAAAGATGGGGTAAAGTTGGGAAAAAATTAGGGTTTTTCATAACTTAGAAAAATTCAAAGTTATGAAAAATTCCATTTTCAAACCCTAATTTGCATTTTGTGATTTCTTGGTGAACAAGTTTCATGATTTGGCATGTTTTGATGAAAAATGAATCTTGACTCTTGATTTTGACCAAAAAGTCAAAGTTTGACTTTTCAGTATACAGTCAAAATTGATCAATTGACTGGGAAATTCAACTGTCAATCTTGTGTACTTGGGATCTTTTGAGTTTGATGAATGTGTCAAGACCATTTAATTGAGTCCTTGAGGCTATATGTGAGCTTGATTTGTCATTGGCTAGGTCAAACAGTCAAAAATTACCTTTGTGCAGTCAAAACCCTAAAAATGACCATTTTGCCCTTTTGGTGATCTGATCAAATTTCTTGTGGAATTGTGATTCAAACTTGATCAAATGGTCCATATGAATTCAATATGTTGATGTGGGTCAAATTTTATGAGGTTTGACTGTCAATTGGCCACAATTGACTTTTCCCCCAATACAGCTGATTTCTAGGTCAACTGTCCAATTGACTGGGCAAAACTTGGAATTAAGACTTGAAACTTGGCATGGGTAAACTTGGGAGTCCAACATGAAGCATGAAAGTCATCTTAGGCATTTTAGGTCAAAACATCCTTGGGCAAACACAAACCCTAATTTGAGTCCACAGTGCAAGGAGAAGTCTTGAGCAGAGGAAACCCTAACTGGATCTTGATCTTCAAAGGTCTTGTGATGAGAAAATGTTGAGGAAATGGGAGGGCAAATTTTGGGGTACAACACCCTGCTAACCTGCATAAGCCTTTGTCCCAAACCTGCATAAGCCTTGGTCCTAAACCAACATCAAACCTAAAGCATAAACCCGCTAGTCTGTAACACAAGCCTAAGCCCGAAACTCAAACACTAAGTATTCATACCATCAATCCAAACCATCTCAGAATCAGCAAAATAGCCAACACCCTCAGAACTGTGTTCATCACAGGGTCTAATATCCAGCAACACCATCATCAAGACAACTCAGAAGCCAGCAAGTCAAGAAAAGAAAAAGAAGTGTTCAATCTCAAGCAGGCAAACACCCAAACGAAGTTCTCAGAACCAAAAGGGTCCATCATTGAAAATACATCAAGCTAGCATACAGAAGCAAAGGGCGAACAGAAGAAGAGGAAAAGAATCAAAATCATACAGAGGCGTATAAGCAAAAGACAGAATCAAGCGAACAGGAAAAGGTTCTCAGACGTCATCATCATAAAACCAAAAAGGAGCGAAGTACAAAGATACCAGTTTTTCCGGAGCAAGCATAGCACCCCATTCCCCTCCGCCTGACCACCCCAAGCGCCTCCGATCCGCCTCCTCCTCCGTCTCCAACAAAGGTATAACTTCTTTCCTTTTCATACACCTCAAATAGCAAACCAATACCAACACATAAAATCAGAACATGAAAGTACACATAAAAGCTTGAAAACCTAAAAGACTGTCAAACACAAACAAAAGCCATTACCTGTGTACAAACATCACTGAGCGACCATGGAGGGAAGAGGAAGGACGGATGTTGGCGCTCAGTGGCCCTAGGCGGAGGAGAGCTCAGTGGCTATGGCGAAGGAGACGAAGAAGACGAAGAGGACGAAAGTGATAAGCGGCGCCTCTGTAAACCCTAAAATCCCAAATGAACAAACTCAAAGAAACCCTTGCAAACAAAAACGTGTAAAACGCAATGGGCCGGGTCGCCCCACCAAAGCCTTAAGCCAGCGCGCATACCCCCCCTTTTCCCTCTTATTTCCTTTTGTTGTTTGTTTGGGCCTTGCCTCATAAGTTCCTTTGGGCCCATTCATTTCTTTTTTTTTTATACACAGACTAATATTTTTATTTATTTTTTTCTATAACTTAACTTTTTATAAAAAAAATATAAATACACTAATTTCTCATATATAAAAAATGTTAATGTTTTTTCATTCTAATTAAAAATACCTAGATATTAGATTTTTAAGATTAAACATTTCTTTTTTCTTTTATTAAAACCCGTTTTTATTTTATTTAAGCCTTGTATATAAAAATACTAATTAAAATACATAAACTTTGATTTCTCTCAAACTTAAAACTTTTTCTCTTTAATTAAAACCCTTGTATAAAATATTCATAGAAATGCATAAAAAATAGACTTTTAGGTTGAATATTTCTTTTTTAACTAAAACACTTGTACATAATTAAAAAAATACCAAAAAAATAATATTGATACATAAATAAGTACTTAATAAGTATATTAGGGTAATACTTGCATCACCTGTAAATATTCACATGCACTTACACAAATACATTGATACATACACATTTGCTTTATTCCTATACATTGATACATATTACATTTGAGATCGCAATTCGATTCAGTTGTAAATTATTTTGGACACTACTCTCCTATATAAGTCTCATCCCCATTTGTAAATATTTGTACCCCCACTCCCGGATACTTATTTGTAATAGCGTAGACTTTAAATTCCCGCAATTTATCGCTTTCAAATATACCATGGTTAGACCTAGGGTTTGTATGTACATAAAATCAAACGCTAGATAACCTAATACAAAGACAAATACATGAAATCAATACACAATCACACTTGCACCCCTAGGGTAATCCCGCTTGTTGCCTTCCAAAATGGGCCATGCTTGCACGTTGAGTATCTTTGGCAAAACAATTCAAATGATCATAAGTCCCTCGATGACGCTTTCGAAAGTTGCCTATCAAAATGATCAAGTCCCTTCAAGCAAATTGCCAAAGACACTTGGCACCATTGCATTCATGGTCCAATCGATGACCCGCGCCTGTCCCGTTAAACATCCTAAACGCAAGATTGTCCACTAAATACAATAGTGGAACAAAATTGTTAAAAAGGGTTAAAACATGAGAAAAACCTTTGAGTACAATAGGGTAGAAAAACTCTTAGTTACTTGATCAACTTGCAAAAACACACTTGCCTACTTTTCAAAACCACACTCCACAAACACTTTCAAAACAAACTCTCAAAAACATTTGAAACATCTTTTCGAAAAGATACACACCTTTGTATATACTCAAACACGAGTCATTATAATGGTTGCCTAGACAAGGCCTCTTTTTCAAAACATTTTCAAAACACACACACACACACACACACACCATTTCAAGCAATTGAAAATCAAGGCAAATGATCTAAAACAAGTAACTAAGAGCCCATGGATAACCATGGATGAAAAGGGTGCTAATACCTTCCCTTTTCATAATCTACCCCCCGAACCCACGAAACATCTCAAAAGGTTTTTCCTGTGCTTTTTAACCTTTCCTTTAGGATAAAATAAAAAGTCGGTGGCGACTCTCGCTAAACCGAACAAGTGCGAATACAAACGCAAACCTCAAGTCAGTTCTCCCACCATATCACAGAATTGGCAACTCTGCTGGGGAATAATTTAAATGTGGGGTTACCTTAGGGTTTTAGATCACCCTCTTGCATGATTAAATTGTTTGCTTTGATTGCTTTACCTTTGTGGTTCTCTTGTTTGGGCATGAAATCCTACACCCGGATTTGGGAAACATTCATAGATAGCAATACATTGTGGAAACTGTGCGGGGTATACCGACACGGTTGAAGCAATAGCTATATTAGTGCGACATATTTGTGAGTACCGGTAAACCTTGAGTTCAATCAACGAGAGTACGGGGCCGCTGAGTGATGTCACTAAGCACTAATGACCTAGAACCTTACTTGACCATCTTGGCCTTTTATTAGGAGTAGTGAGATGACCGGCTTTGGTGCAGTCCGAAGTTGGTAGATACTCGATACTACACTCATTGAGGTTTGTTTTCTTGGAATATTTTGGTCGCTAGTTAAGTGGCTAAACCAAAACAATGAACATAGAAAACAATCCAATGATATTGAGCTCCTTAGAACCCGGTTACTATTTATAGGACAGGTTTTTTAAGCCAACTACACTCAAGAGGGTACTTACCTATGAAACCCCATGCAAGCCTGAAACTAGGGTTTTGCGTGAATTGCTTGTACATGTGTTTGTGCATACATCATAAACATCATAAGGCATCATATGCATCCACTAACCATTTCAAGGGTTTGGATCTTCACCTTTGTTCTTGTTTTGTAGGTCATGGAAATTCCTCGCAGGAAAACTATCCAAGTCAACCTTGTGAGGATCCCTCCTCAACTCAAGGAGCTCACATCCAGAATTCCCGAAAGCTCTCCCTTCAGTGAAAGACATGGTAGACTGCTCAGCCTAGTCAACACCAGCATTGAAGATGACATGATGAAGGTTTTGTTCCAGTTCTTTGACCCCCTTCACCACTGTTTCACATTCCCCGACTACCAATTGGTGCCCACTTTGGAGGAATTTTCTCAACTCCTGAGAATTCCTATTCTTAATCAACTACCTTTCAACGGTACGGAAAAGGAACCAAAGCCTGAAGATGTTGCTCAAGCACTACACTTGCAACCATCTGACATCAAGGGGCATTGGGAAACTAGAAGCGGTGTCAAAGGATTCTTGGAAAAATTCTTGTTTGAGAAGGCACAAGAGTGTTGGAATTCCTTAGATCTACAAGCCTTTGAAGAAATTGTGGCACTCCTCATTTATGGGTTGGTCTTGTTCCCAAATCCTGACCAGCTTATAGATGTCAACGCCGTCAAGATCTTCTTATTCAGGAATCCAATACCAACATTGCTTGGGGACATCCTCCACTCATTTTACACACGAACAATGAGAAAGAGAGGTGTTCTCATGTGCTGTACTCCTCTCCTTGCAAGGTGGTTTAATTCGCACCTCCCAAAATCTGTTTTGAAGAATGACCAAGGCTTAAGGTGTTCACAACGGTTGATGACCCTCACACACTCTGATGTACATTGGTGTTCTCGGTCCAGAGAAAATGTCATCATCGTCGATCATTGTGGAGAGTTCCCCAATGTTCCATTACTTGGCATTAGGGGAGGCATTACCTACAACCCTTGTCTAGCTTTGAGACAATTTGGATATGCACGGAGGGATGGCCCCCATGTCATGTTTATTCCTGACCTAGTTTTTGACTTCGACAACGATGCGCAAGGACTTCGCCAAAGATTCATCAGAGCTTAGAGGATGCCTAACAAGGTAGATAGCAAGACACTGGGGCACAAGAACTCCATTCCTCTTGAACCTTATCTTAAGTGGGTAAGGACCCGAGCCCAGAGTCTAATGATGCCTTACCCTCATATTCTCCCTGTGATTAAAGAGCCCGTTAAGGAAGGTGAGGTTCCCTACACCATCTTATATCCTGACATGCCAACGTCATGGGAGGAGATGCAGAAGAGTTGGATCTAACTCAAGGAGGAACGAAATACTTTTGAAGCCAGCTTCTACGCCAGTGAGAAGAAGGTTTTGGAGCTTACCCGCCGACTCCATGAAGAAGAGACCCTCAACACCTACATCGCACCAAAAAGGATGCGCAACGTCTTTTTACCATGAGAAGTTTTTGTAATATTTGGCCCATGGGGCATTTATGTACTAACAAAATTTCTTCTTATTAATATGACGTGTGTTCTTTTTGTCTGCAACAATTATGAATTTCTAAATCCTTGAATGCATTGCATAAATAAACATATCATTCATCATGTGCATAAGCAGGTCTCCACACCAGGTTTCCTTATCTTTCTGCTGTTTATTTCAGTAAGATGGATCTCGAACAGACGGTCAAAGATCTATAGTCTCAGAACTCACAGTTTCAACATCTTCTAATGACCTTAGCAAAGGGTCAAGAGGATCTAAAGGCACTTCTTGGGAACAAAGAGCCAGAGAAAGTGAAGAAGAAGAAGAAAAGTGTCGGGGTGGCTACCCTGGGAAGAAGGTTTGAGGGTGAAGCCGGAAGAGTTCTTGAATTTCCCCCTACATCTGAAGAAGGAACCAGTAAAGGAAAAGGGGCTGCGGTACCGTCTGAATCTGAAGCTGAAGAGGAAGAGGCTGAAGAGGATGAAGACTACTCAGAACAACAATACCCGCCGGCCGATGACAAATATAAGAGTTTGGAGGACAGGTTAGCAGCTATGGAGCTACAGAGAGTTCCCGCTTAGATTTCGAAGATTTGGGATTAATTGCTGGAATTGTGATCCCCCCGAAGTTTAAAGTGCCAGTTTTTGCAAGTTATGATGGGCTGTCTTGCCCGAAGATGCACCTAAGGTCGTATGTCCGAAGAATCCAACCTCACACATCTGACAGAAACCTTTGGGTACACTTCTTTCAGGATAGTCTGTCTGGCACACAACTGGATTGGTTCTACAATCTTGAGAGATCAGAGGTACATAGTTGGGAGGATCTGGCAGCTGCTTTTTATCGCCAATATCAATATAACTCTGACCTGGCACCAACCCGTACTCAGCTACAGAGTATGGGGATGGCCGCAGGTGAGGGATTCAAGGAATATGCCCAGAAATGGCGTGATCTGGCCGGAAGAGTGCAGCCACCTCTTTCTGATAGAGAACTTGTTGATATGTTCCTGGGGACCCTGTCTGGTCCATTCTTTAACCATTTGATCGGTAGCTCTTCCGCAGGGTTTACTGAATTAATTTTGACTGGCGAGCGGGTAGAAGCCGGTATCAAGAATGGGAAGATTCAGAAGGATGCCTCTGCATCTACAACTGTTAAGAAATCGTTTTCGGCGAAGAAGGAAACGGCTGTTGTGTATTCTCAGAGAGGAGCAGGAAGAAATGAGCGCCGGCCGACTGTGGGGGGTCCGTGATGATCCAAAATCCATAAAACGATCAGCCTCGCAATAACCAGTCCAGACCTAAACAGCAATGGGGAGAACGGCCACCACGGCAGTTTACCCGCATCAATATGACACCTGCGCAAGTTCTTCCACATTTGTTGAAATTGAACCTCACCAATATTAGGGAAGAACCGAAGATTGTGAATACTGCTTCACCGCACTATCATCCCAATGCTAAATGTGCCTATCATTATGACAGCGCCGGACATGACACCAATGATTATTGGGCGCTTAAGAACAAAATTCAAGACTTGATAGATGCAAAAGAGGTTGAGTTCGATGCTTCAGAGAAGCCAAACGTAATATCCACTCCGATGCCGAAGCATGGTCGAAATGTCCATGCTATTGAAGAAGATCTGTATGTGTCTGATGTCAGTGACCTGATGACTCCGCTGTTAGAAATCAAGTTAAATCTATTGAAGGCTGGGATATTCCCAGGATGCAAAGAAGATTGCTACTGTTGTTACTCTCTACCAATCGACTGTCCATTGCTGAAGAAAGGCATCCAAGGCCTGATGGACAGTCAACAAATTCTGTTTGAGAAGATTCCTGCTATTCCAACCCCTACTGAAGATGTTTCAATTATCACCATTTCCACCAATCTTTCCAAGGCCGTCAGAAAGCCTGTTAAGATTACATCAGCTACAAAGATTGTTCCCTTGAAAATAACTATGCATGGGCCTGTCCCCTACAGTTCTGACAAGTCAATACCATGGAATTATGGTGGAGAAATCTACTACCTTGGTGTTAAACAAGTTGAAGTAACCGAAGGAAGCTCTGATGAAGAAGATGCCAGCATTGAAAACATTGCTGGTACAAGCAAGATCACTCGGAGTGGGAGAATATTTTCTCCAGAGATTGCCCCCCAAAAGGCAATCTTTGGACCCTCAGCTGCTGCCAAAGTTAATCCTGCACCAATAAAACTTTCCGCCGAAACTCCGTTGATTGAGGAAACTATTATTCCCGTTGTTGTCCCTCCTACTTCTGCTGATAAAGGTAAATGGACCCAAGATGAGCTCGTCAGGACGAGGGCTCAACCTTTGGTCATCCCGGAGACCTCTAAGAAAGAGATGGAGGAGATGCTGAAGATAATTAAAAAGAGTGATTATGACGTGGTAGAGCAACTAGGGCAAACCCCCTCGAAGATCTCCATGTTAGCATTACTACTTTGCTCTGAGGCGCACGCCAAAGCATTGATAAAATTCCTGAAGACAACCCATGTGCCCCAGGAAACCTCTGCAGACCAATTCCAAGATTGCGTGGCCAGCCTTACCGCAGACAACGGTTTAGGGTTCTCTGATGCTGACCTAACCTCAAAAGGAAGAAAGCACAACGACGCATTACATGTGTCAGTGGAATGCCAAGGAACTACTCTGGCCCATGTTCTGGTCGACACGGGTTCTTCTCTGAACGTGCTGCCTAAGAAGGCTCTCGACCAATTAGACTGTGAAGGCTTAGAGTTAAGGCCAAGTAATATCATTGTAAGGGAATTTGAAGGGTCAAAGAGAATGGTACACGGGGAGGTAGACATTCCCATTAAAGTAGGTACATAAGTGTTCCCCTCAACCTTCTATGTGATGGACATCCGTCCGTCATACTCTTGCTTACTGGGAAGGCCATGGATACATAACGCTGGGGCGGTTACCTCCTCCTTACATCAAATGTTGAAGTACCCTGTCAAAGGAAAGATCATAACCGTGCACGGCGAAGAGAAATATATGATCAGTCACTTGAACTCCTTTCGATATGTAGAGGTGGAAGGAGAATTCATTGAAACACCATACCAGCACTTCGAGGAAGTCTCTCCTGAGGTGGCAGTAGCAAAAGCGGTAGCTGAGGTACCAAAGCAGATGGCCAGGATGGCATCTCTAAAAGACGCGAAAGCTGCGATGAAGGAAGGGAAGAGCTCAACATGGGGTCAGTTGCCCGACATTCCCCACAAAACAGAGAAGTTTTGATTAGGATTCACTGCTGCGGGGCAGAAAGCTATGCGCCGCTCAAAGGTTGAAAGAACGCCCATCAAGATTTCTCCTTATGGAATCAACGCTTTGGAGGGTGAAGACAAAGAGGCCAACATTGAAGATTGGATCTACCCAACCATCGAAGGAGGACTACGCAACTGGGAGGCAAAAGACTTTGTCCCCATTACTTTTATTAATCAGTAATTATATGTCAAACATTTCCTGGTGGTTTGTAATAATTACTTTTGAATAATCCGTACACTACTTTTTCACCTCATGCCTTGCCCGGGGCATGTAGGTCCATTTGTAAGGGTTTTGATTATCTTCATATCCATATGCCATATTTAATGATTCATTGGACGTTTTTCATTGATAAACTGTTGTGTTCATTTTCTTTCCTTTTTGCATTTTGCTTGTTTAAGGATGGCTATCCCTTACACACACCCACACTCACAAATGCAGGTACCCATCCACTCTGGATTCTATGGGTGACTATTCTGCTACGTCCTTCAATAACTCTGAAGATCTGGTCAATCAGGCTGAGTATGAAGATGACGAAGATTGTGAAGTACCAGGAGAGCTAGCCAGACTTCTACAACAAGAAGAAAGGGCCATCTTGCCTCACGAAGAGTTGTTGGAAACTGTCAACTAAGGAACAGAGGAAGACCGGAAGGAAGTACAAGTGGGTGCCAATCTGGAGCCAAGTGTCAAGGAATGCTTGATACAGCTGTTAAATGAATACATCGAAATCTTCGCTTGGTCTTACGAAGACATGTCGGGTTTAGACACAGATATAGTGGTCCACCGTCTCCCTACAAGAGAGGATTGTCCACCGATCAAGCAAAAAGTCCGCCGAATGAGGCCCGACATGTCTGAGAAGATTAAAGCAGAAGTAATGAAGAAATTTAACGCGGGCTTTCTGGCTGTTACATCCTATCCACAATGGGTTGCTAACATTATGCCAGTTCCTAAAAAAGATGGCAAGGTCAGAATGTGTGTGGACTACCGGGATTTGAATAGGGCTAGCCCTAAAGATGATTTTCCGCTACCCCATATCGACATTTTGATTGACAACACAACTCAGCACAAAGTGTTTTCCTTCATGGATGGCTTCTCGGGCTACAACCAAATTAAAATGGCCCCCGAGGACATGGAGAAAACAACCTTTGTTACACAATGGGGTACCTTCTGCTATAAGGTGATGCCGTTCGGACTAAAAAACGCAGGGGCAACTTATCAACGCGCCATGGTAGCTTTATTTCATGATATGATACATCATGAGATCGAAGTTTACGTAGACGACATGATAGCTCAATCACAAACAGAGGAGGAACACCTTGAGCATTTGCAGAAGCTGTTTGCCAGACTGAAAGAATACAAACTCAGGCTGAATCCAAGTAAATGCACTTTTGGAGTTAGGTCTGGTAAACTTCTAGGGTTCATTGTCAGCAACAAAGGCATTGAGGTCGATCCAGCAAAAGTGAAAGCAATACAAGAGATGCCTGCTCCCCGTACCGAAAAGGAGGTTAGAGGAAACTTGGGGCGCTTGAACTATATTGCCAGATTCATCTCTCATCTGACTTCTACCTGTGAGCCAATTTTCAAACTATTAAAGAAAGATCAGGTAGTCGAATGGAACGACGATTGCCAAGCTGCTTTTGATAAGATCAAGGAGTATTTGCTATAACCTCCTATTCTGATGCCACCCGTCGAGGGAAGACCATTGATCATGTATCTGACCGTCTTGGATAACTCAATGGGGTGTGTTTTGGGCCAGCATGGCGAGTCTGGTCGAAAAGAGCATGATATTTATTACCTTAGCAAAAAGTTTACCAACTGTGAGACTCGCTACTCACTGCTCGAGAAAACTGATGCACTTTGGTATGGGCTGCTCGCCGACTAAGACAGTATATGTTGACTCATACCACTCTGTTGATTTCCAAAATGAATCCTATCAAATATATCTTCGAAAAGCCTGCTTTATCTGGAAGAATCGCTAGATGGAAAATGATCCTAACTGAGTATGACATCCAGTACACCACCCAAAAAGCTATAAAAAGGAGTGTACTAGCTGACCATCTAGCTCATCAAGCTATCGAAGATTATCAATCCATGAGATTTGACTTCCCAGACGAGGACATTATGAATTTGGATAACATTGAAGGTAACGGACCGTATGACGGACCTGAAAAGGGATCCCGATGGACCCTGTACTTTGATGGTGCTTCAAATGCACTTGGAAACGGTATCGGTGCGGTACTCATTTCCTCGGAAGGTTGCCACACACCTTTCACGGCCCGACTTTGCTTCAGCTGTACCAATAACATGGCTGAATATGAAGCTTGCATTTTTGGTCTCAAGGCTGCTATAGACTTGGGGATCAAATCTTTGATCGTATTTGGGGACTCGGCTTTGGTTATCAGTCAAATCAAAGGAGAGTGGGATACCAAACATCCTAATCTTATCCCATACAAAGAACATGTCTTGACATTGTTGCCTCATTTCGAGCAAATCACCTTCGAGCATTTCCCGCGAGAAGAGAATCAGCTAGCAGATGCTCTGGCTACAATGTCTTCCATGTTTAAACTCAATTGGGATAACGAGGCTCCCTAAATCACCATCGAGCGGATGGATGAACCTGCGCATTATCACGAGATTAATACCGAAGAAGTAGCGGAACAACCCTGGTTTCATGAAATCAAAAGGTATCTCCAGACTAGAGAATATCCCGAAGGAGCTTCAGTAAATGACAAGAAGTTCCTAAGGAAGTTTGCTGCCAAGTTCTTCCTGAGCAACGGCATCCTCTATAAACGCAGCCATGATTGTGTTTTACTCCGATGTGTGGACAAAGATGAGGCAGAGTTGATCATGACTGAGATACACAGCGGTACGTTCGGCACCCACTTGAGCGGACACACAATGGCTAAGAAGATTCTAAGGGCAGGCTATTACTGGTCTACCATGGAAGCTGATTGCTATCAACACTCCCGTACCTGCCATAAATGCCAAATCTACGCCGATAAGGTGCACATTCCTCCGGTTCCTCTCAACGTGCTGATAGCTCCTTGGCCATTTACAATGTGGGGCATTGACATGATTGGAGAGATCAAGCCCACTGCACCCAATGGATATCGCTTCATCCTGGTTGCCATTGACTATTTCACCAAATGGGTCGAAGCGACTTCCTTCGCCTCTGTTACAAAAAATGTGGTTTCCCGCTTCATCAAGCAAAACCTCATATGCTGGTACGGTGTCCCCGACAGGATCATCACAGACAACGGAACCAATCTGAATAATACTATGATCACCGCTCTATGCGAACAGTTCAAGATTTATCATCATAATTCATCTCCCTATCGGCCGAAGATGAACGGTGCTGTTGAAGATGCGAACAAAAACATTAAGAAGATCATTCAAAAAATGACAGTCACTTACAAGGACTGGCATGAGATGTTACTGTTTGCTCTGCACGGATACCATACCACAACACGTACTTCAACCGGGGCAACCCCATTTTCTTTGGTATACGGCATGGAAGCTCTCCTGCCCATGGAAGTTCAGATTCCTTCCTTAAGGATTATGAAAGACGCAGGTTTGAATGAAGATGATTGGATTCAGACCCGACTTGATCAACTCAATTTGATCGACGAGAAGCGACTCGCTGCTGTTTGCCATGGTCAGACGTACCAAAAACGGATGATCAAGGCTTTTAACAAGAAAGTCAGACGTCAAGTATATCAAGTCGGAGATCTCGTGATCAAGCAGATTATCTTACCACAAAGTGACCCCAGGGGCAAATGGACTCCTACTTACGAAGGACCATTTGTGATCAAGAGCATATTTTCTGGTGGTGCGATGATTCTGACCACCATGGACGGCGATGATTTGCTGCACCCCGCGAACGCAGACATAGTCAAAAGATACTACGCATAAAATAACCCGACAAGTCGAAAACCCGAAAGGGAAGCTTGGGCAAAAATGGGCATCCCGGTGAACCGAAAACCCGAAAGGGCGGTTCAGGCAAAAGTTAGGGATAAAACAAAAAAACCTGTACACCCGGCAAGTCGAAAACCCGGAAGGGCGGCTTGGGCAAAAAGGGGTTTCCCGGTGGATCGAAAACCCGAAAGGGAGATTCAGGAAAAAATTAGGGAATTAAAGCATATGACTATGTCTCGTCGGATCACTTTAAGGACAATCTCTTCATCAACCAGCTCCAAGCTTCTGGTCAATTCTATCACCGGCAGGCGAAGCATTGAATGGACAGATATTCAGAGTTGTGAAGGCTATAGCAGAATGGAATCCCATGGAGTTGTTTCACATAGCCATCTTTCTTTTGTATAAAATTTTCAATTTTTACGGCGACATCCTCTTACAAGGATGCCTGTCTCCTTTGTACAAAGATGCTCATAAAAAGTTAATACAAATACTTTTCCAAATACGCAAATTTGCTTTGTCTTCCTTTTTTCTCTTTTGCACTTCTGTTTAATTGAGAAACATCCAATGTTTTGTTAAGTAGGCATATGCATTTGATCATAGTCATTTCCTTACAAATCAGGAAAGGATGATTACTGATAGGTTGAAGGTACGGATAGATATCGCGATGCCCTTTCAGAAGGATTCCCCAAACAGAGTTAAACTCCAGGATCCTCAGTAGAACAGGAGCTTTCTCAAAGCTAATTTCCCCAGCCGGAGAACCTTCCAGAACTTAGTCCCCCTCAGAGTTAAGTTTCAGCACCCTCGGTGGAGCCCTAAAATCTGAAAATCCTATCCCCAGCGGAGCTAAAACTTCCAACTATCAATCCCCAGTGGAACCAGACCAGTGAACATTCTCCCCACGGAGATACTTCCCACCAGACTGAAGATTCTCAGTCATACCTCTCCAGTATAAGTCTACCAGGTTCTGAACTCCCCAGTAGAGATCATCAGAATTCTCTCACCCCGCAAGTCACCAAGGAGTTCCGATCCCCAGCAGTGGTCCTAAGATCCCTCAACAAGTGAAGATCTTGTTCCCCAAGCAGTTAGTAGACAACAAAGATTCCTCATCCTCAGTAACCCCAGAGTTCTTCTATCCCCAACTTTGGTTATGGGTTTATTTCCCCAACATTTGTCCAGGATTTATTCTCCAAAACAAATTACATTTTCAGATTGAACGGCCGTTCAAAAGCTCCTTCATCATCTGTTGGAAGCTACAGTCGTCAAAGATCAAATTCTCACAAGATTCAAGTTACAAAGCCCGGATTTGACCGGATAGTATCTTAATCCCTACAGCATATTGTGAAGCCCGGAGTACGACCGGATAACAATGCCAGACAACCATCAAGCCTGGATTACGACCAGATAAGGATGTCCCCTCAGAGAAAGCTATGAAGTCCGGATTCGACCGGATAATAGTTTAATCCCTAACAAAGCTATTGTGAAGCCTGGATTGCGACCAGATGACAATACAAATTTATGTGAAGCCTGGACTACGACCAGACAACAGTCAAGAATACTACGAAGCCTGGAGTCGACCAGATAATGGTATATCTTTAACACAAGCCGTGAAGCCCGGATTTGACCGGATAGCAGCTTAACAAAGCTATTGTGAAGCCTGGTTTGAGACCAGATGACAATACAAGTTTCTGTGAAGCCTGGATTACGACCAGACAGCAGTCAAGAATACTACGAAGCCTGGAGTCGACCAGATAGTGGTATATCTTTAACACAAGCCGTGAAGCCCAGATTTGACCGGATAGCAGCTTAGCAAGCTATTGAGAAGCCTGGATTACGACCAGATGACAATACAAGCTTCTGTGAAAGCCTGGAGATCGACCAGATAACAGTTAAGCATTAGCAGAATGAAGACTCATTCTCAGTTCCTCACAGAATATTCGAATATTCTCCAGTGAAGATCTCCTCAAGACAGGAATCCCCAGTAGATTGGCATACAATCCAAACTCCTGATCCCCCAACAGTGGTCCCAGGACTTCTCATTTTCAACGATCAAAAGATTCTTGCCCTCCCTAGCAGCAGTCAAGGAATTATTTCCCCCGGCAGCAGTCTAGATTCTTTTATCTTCAGCCATCCAGGATTCATCTATCTTCAGCAGGACAACTCATCAGCATACATGCACATTCATTACATTCATATCATAAACATTGATATAACATACATTGCATCATACATTTCATGCAACATGACTTTGTGTTTCAGCTAATATCTTACCCTTTTTCAGGATAAAGATTAGCAAGCTTCGGATTCAAGACTTCTGAAAACAGTTCACGGGTTCTCCAGTAACGGATGTTAACCTATCGCTTGTTCAGATTCTTCTCAACTTTTGAAAACAGTTCACGGACGCCTCCCCACATGGATGCTGATCTATTGCTTATTCAACTTCAACTCCTGAAAACAGTTTATGGATTCTCCAAACATGGATGTCAATCTATCGCTTATTCAGAACCCCAGTTCAGAGATGTTCCAAAACATGGATACCTTTCTGATACTCGTCCACTCACCAATGACATACAGTTCAACATTTCCAGATGGCATCTTTAAGCCCATCCCCTGACAAGATTCTGTCACATTCCAGATGGCATCTTTAAGCCCATCACCAAATGGCATCTTTAAGCCCATTCCCTCTACCATCACATCACCGAGTGCAAATTTTTTGGGAAATCTAGTGTCCAATCTCCTTTTACCCTCGAGTCGCGAAAGGAAAACTTGCCAATCTAACTCTTCAGGTTCAAAAAGATTGAACAGGGGCAACTGTTGTACCCCAAAAATTTCCCTCCTATTTTTCCACAAGAAATCACAGCTCCGGGTTTTTCCTGATTTTTCAGACTGGCTCAAGAATCGGTCAAATAGACTTTTCTCGTCAGTCAGACAAAATTTAGGGTTTTCTTTGATTTTAAAGCAATTCAAGCAGATTGCTAGGGTTTGGTTGAGTTTGGCTCAAAGATTGATCAGACAGGCATTTCTTTGGTGTTAAGTCAAGAATTAGGGTTTTTTATGCGCGCATAAAGAATTAAGTCTACAGTGCTTTTCAATTTACTCTGGAATATGGACTGAGGTTTCTGACTGGGAGCTTGCAGTGTTTGATTGAATCATTAAAAGAAAAGGCATATGGACGTTTTGTTTGATTAACTGTGCATTGCTTTGGATAATTTGAGCGCCGAGTTTATTATTGATTGATGCTAAGACCACAGTGTCTATCAATTGTTTATTTATTTTAAGTTAGAATAATTGGAATTTATTTCCATTTTATTATAATTTAAGAATTATAAACAATTAGATAAACATTTGAAGAAGAATTAAAAAGGAATGTCAATAAAAAGACTTTTTTATTTATCTTTAATTATTTGTACAATTGTTATTTAAATACAGTAATTATTTATAAAGTATTTACAATAATAATGTTACAATGATTAAAAGGAAAATAAAACTATATCCTAAAATTCCTAAGTCTTCATCTTCTATCCAATGCTCCCTTGTTGCTCAATTATTTTTCATCTGCAAAACAAAGAAAAAGAAAAAAAGAAGTCAAAAGCAGATAAAAGAAACAGACAGTTAATTTAAAAGTTCATCATTAAAAGTAACTGGCCGGAATCAGTTTGTTTGCCCCCTCTGCAAATCACAAGATTTCTCTTGGTTCACAAAGAGGGATAGAAATGGTGTTTGCAAATAAAATGTGAAATGCACAAAAGCTACCCTACTGCATTGTCAAACCAATTGCCCATTTCAAAAATTCCAAACAGCATGTACAAGTATAAAGGCAAACTGAATCACAATTTCAAACTAAGCCAAAAGCTGTCAAAAATTGTCCAAGGATATCAAGATATCAACAAATCCAAAAGGGTGTCAACAAAGTACACACAATATGCAGGAAAGCAGGAATTATGCAGAGGAAAACAATATTGCAAGCATATTCAAATCATCACTTTCCAAGGCCAGATTACTTTTTCAGAAAGAAGACAAAATTAAGCAATAAAAATGCTTTCTTTAATCTAGAGAGAGAAGGAGAGAAGAAAGGGGATTACAGTACAGCAGGCTAAAGGCTAAAAAGAAGATATAAACATGATGTATCAGAACACATAGAGAGAGGAGGCAGAAGGCATACAACAGAAGAGATCATAAAGAATGAAAACCTCAAGCCTTGCAAACCTGTCCAAGCATTGGAATCTACACTAAGACCAAATTCAAAAGAGAACAAATATACATAAAAAATAATAACCCATCCTGCCTTTCAAAAGATACAAAGCTAAGACTTTGTAAGATATAAAACAACATTCTTGGAGCCTTTATTAAGACAGAGAAAAAAGCCTAAAAAACGGTCAAAGTCCAAACAGCCTCAAGCCTTGCAAACCTGCTTCAAAACATTCAAACTCACAAACAAAAAGCCTCTCAAACCTGTAGTCCAAAAGAACTCAGAGCATCAAATTGAAAAACTAACACAAAATGTCAAACAAGCTTACAGCCTGCTGAAGCCCAAGCCTCATGCCTGCGTAAAATTCTAAAACATCAAACCCCTGCTAACCTGCATAAGCCTTTGTCCCAAACCTGCATAAGCCTTGGTCCTAAACCAACATCAAACCTAAAGCATAAACCTGCTAGTCTGTAACACAAGCCTAAGCCAAAAACTCAAACACTAAGCATTCATACCATCAATCCAAACCATCTCAGAATCAGCAAAATAGCCAACACCCTCAGAACTGTGTTCATCACAGGGTCTAATATCCAGCAACACCATCATCAAGACAACTCAGAAGCCAGCAAGTCAAGAAAAGAAAAAGAAGTGTTCAATCTCAAGCAGGCAAACACCCAAACGAAGTTCTCAGAACCAAAAGGGTCCATCATTGAAAATACATCAAGCTAGCATACAGAAGCAAAGGGCGAACAGAAGAAGAGGAAAAGAATCAAAATCATACAGAGGCGTATAAGCAAAAGACAGAATCAAGCGAACAGGAAAAGGTTCTCAGACGTCATCATCATAAAACCTAAAAGGAGCGAAGTACAAAGATACCAGTTTTTCCGGAGCAAGCACAGCACCCCATTCCCCTCCGCCTGACCACCCCAAGCGCCTCTGATCCGCCTCCTCCTCCGTCTCCAACAAAGGTATAACTTCTTTCCTTTTCATACACCTCAAATAGCAAACCAATACCAACACATAAAATCAGAACATGAAAGAACACATAAAAGCTTGAAAACCTAAAAGACTGTCAAACATAAACAAAAGCCATTACCTATGTACAAACATCACTGAGCAACCATGGTGGGAAGAGGAAGGACGGATGTTGGCGCTCAGTGGCCCTAGGCGGAGGAGAGCTCAGTGGCTATGGCGAAGGAGACGAAGAAGACGAAGAGGACGAAAGTGATAAGCGGCGCCTCTGTAAACCCTAAAATCCCAAATGAACAAACTCAAAGAAACCCTTGCAAACAAAAACGTGTAAAACGCAATGGGCCGGGTCGCCCCACCAAAGCCTTAAGCCAGCGCGCATACCCCCCCCCCCCCCCCCCCCCCCCCCCTTTTCCCTCTTATTTCCTTTTGTTGTTTGTTTGGGCCTTGCCTCATAAGTTCCTTTGGGCCCATTCATTTCTTTTTTTTATACACAGACTAATATTTTTATTTATTTTTTTCTATAACTTAACTTTTTATAAAAAAAAATATAAATACACTAATTTCTCATATATAAAAAATGTTAATGTTTTTTCATTCTAATTAAAAATACCTAGATATTAGATTTTTAAGATTAAACATTTCTTTTTTCTTTTATTAAAACCCCTTTTTATTTTATTTAAGCCTTGTATATAAAAATACTAATTAAAATACATAAACTTTGATTTCTCTCAAACTTAAAACTTTTTCTCTTTAATTAAAACCCTTGTATAAAATATTCATAGAAATGCATAAAAAATAGACTTTTAGGTTGAATATTTCTTTTTTAACTAAAACACTTGTACATAATTAACAAAATACAAAAAAAATAATATTGATACATAAATAAGTACTTAATAAGTATATTAGGGTAATACTTGCATCACCTGTAAATATTCACATGCACTTACACAAATATATTGATACATACACATTTGCTTTATTCCTATACATTGATACATATTACATTTGAGATCGCAATTCGATTTGGTTGTAAATTATTTTGGACACTACTCTCCTATATAAGTCTCATCTCCATTTGTAAATATTTGTACCTCCACTCCTGGATACTTATTTGTAATAGCGTAGACTTTAAATTCCCGCAATTTATCGCTTTCAAATATACCATGGTTAGACCTAGGGTTTGTATGTACATAAAATCAAATGCTAGATAACATAATACAAAGACAAATACATGAAATCAATACACAATCACACTTGCACCCCTAGGGTAATCCCGCTTGTTGCCTTCCAAAATGGGCCATGCTTGCACGTTGAGTATCTTTGGCAAAACAATTCAAATGATCATAAGTCCCTCGATGACGCTTTCGAAAGTTTCCTATCAAAATGATCAAGTCCCTTCAAACAAATTGCCAAAGACACTTGGCACCATTGCATTCATGGTCCAATCGATGACCCGCGCCTGTCCCGTTAAACATCCTAAACGCAAGATTATCCACTAAATACAATAGTGGAACAAAATTGTTAAAAAGGGTTAAAACATGAGAAAAACCTTTGAGTACAATAGGGTAGACAAACTCTTAGTTACTTGATCAACTTGCAAAAACACACTTGCCTACTTTTCAAAACCACACTCCACAAACACTTTCAAAACAAACTCTCAAAAACATTTGAAACATCTTTTCGAAAAGATACACACCTTTGTATATACTCAAACACGAGTCATTATAATGGTTTCCTAGACAAGGCCTCTTTTTCAAAACATTTTCAAAACACACACACACACACCATTTCAAGCAATTGAAAATCAAGGCAAGTGATCTAAAACAAGTAACTAAGAGCCCATGGATAACCATGGATGAAAAGGGTGCTAATACCTTCCCTTTTCATAATCTATCCCCCGAACCCACGAAACATCTCAAAAGGTTTTTCCTGTGCTTTTTAACCTTTCCTTTAGGATAAAATAAAAAGTCGGTGGCGACTCTTGCTAAACCGAACAAGTGCGAATACAAACGAAAACCTCAAGTCAGTTCTCCCACCGTATCACAACAACCATTGGGTTAGGCTGCACAACAATAACATCTCTCAATACAACCCAAAAATAAACCGGCTTGCAACAGATTATTCTTAATAATTCAGTGGAGTAATCAAGTCAATTACAATGGAAACATAAAGAACATCATCAATAGCACTTATGCCTTTGTCGTGCTTAGGCATAGGTGTAGTAATCATGTTGGGGTCTCAGGAGGATCAAACTCAATTTCTTTATTTTCAATCGTGTCCGAAATTTTATTCTTCAAAGCCCAACAACTATTGGTGTCGTGTCTGGGACTATTGGAATGATAAGCACATCTTACATTTGGATTGTACCGAGGAGAGGAGGTGTTGGGATTATGAGGAGGATCATTTAACATTATCAGCTCTGCCTTCAATAGATATTGTAATGTCTGAGATAACGACATGTTGATCTTTGTAAACTGTATCTTGGGTGCGTCTAACATACGCTGATTTCCTTGTTGTTGTTGTTGCATAGGCGCGGGATTAGAAATTAGCACCGCTCCCACAAATTAGTTGTGATCACTTCTAGCACGACCCTTTTGGCCATACACAACATTAGTTTCCTTCTTTCCGTTGAACGTCTTCTTCACAACACTTAAAGACGTAGCTACCTGAATCTTTCCACTCTAATTCCACCTTCAACATGTTCCCCAATTAATATAAGCTAAGTGAATCCAGATGAAGAGCTTTCGATTAGATGATTAAAGAAAGGTCCTGTCAAAGTTCCCACAAACATATAACCTGCTCCCTGTAACGCCCCACTTAAATATGTAGTCATTGTTTGTTGATTTTGAATTTTTCTTTGACATTTTATGGTGAAACTTAGTTTTGGAGAAAATACTGATGATAATGGATTTATGGGATAATACTATTTTATTAATATTATAGTTATTATTAAGATTTTTAATATTGTTATTAATATTATTATTATTATTATTATTTTATTATTATTAGTGGAGTGTTAGTAATGATAAAATGCAATAGAAGAGGGTTAGACCATTGGGAACAAAAACTATTGTCACGTAGAAACAGAGAAGAGAGAACTAGGGCTAAGGAAGTTCTCCATTGTTGAAGCATCAAAGCTGTAAATTAAGGTAAGGAGGGTGAATGGGTTCTCTAAATTATTGATATTAACATGAGAGGGTAGTGAGGGTTCCTTTCCCTCCTTAGGTTTTTCATGAATGAATTGATGAATGTCTTCTTGGTCTGAATTCTGTTATTTTGTATGATTGTTATGTGAAATTCGTGAACTCAATGATGTTATTGATGTGTTATTGTTGTGATTCTGCAGTTTTTGGTGTTGTTCATAAAAACCCCAAATCTGACAAATTGTAGATCTAGGGATGTGACAAAAATTGGAAGAATTGATGTAGGAATTGGTGTAGGATCGTAGAATGACGAAGTAGAATGAAATCTCTAAGTTAATATGTGAAGGAATGTTATTTTGGACCCAAGATCAGAGGTTGGAAGTACTCAAAATGAGTAGAAAACAAACTGATGTGATTGCAGGAAAATTTTTGAAGCTAACTTGTCATACGCGTACGATACGCGTATGGGGGACGTCCCAGAGGGCCGTACGCGTATGGTACGTGCCCTGTCCCCAGTGCCAATGCAACCTTCTTCCAATACGCGTATGGAGATATGCCAAATGCATATGGGAGGGTCATACACGTATGGTGAGTTTTGGGAAAAGGTTGACGGGGAAAAAATGCTTCTGCTCATACTACGCGTATGAGGTCTGAGCGTAGGAGTTGTACACGTATCGTAGGCAGCAATACGCGTATGGGCATGTGAAGGTGTAAACATTCTCGTTTTCGCGATTTCTTCCTGTTCTCGCGTGTGGAGTGTATTCTCTCGATCCATAATGATTAGTAAGGCGTAGGTGGACATAGGGAGGCTAGTAGTAATAATAAGTTAAGTTTGAAACATGGGATTTTATATGGAATTTATGTTGTGTGATGACGATGATGATGGTCTATATTGACGAATGTTGAAGGCTTATGCCTTGTGGTTGCATAATTACGTTGTTGCATATGATGTCGCATATTGCACAATGATGAGGTCTTATGCCCTGTTGTTTGCCTGTAATGGCATTGTGATGAGGGCTTATGCCCTGTTATTGCCCAAATTGGCACACGAGATGAGGGCTTATGCCCTCATGGTACCACACGCATTGAGTTGATGTCAATCTCATTGCATTGTATTGTTTTGAGTTGATGTTGTATTACGTGAATGATGTGTTACATTGCAAAGTGTTGTATGATATGTGAATTATGTGATTACTACTCCTTAGCATGTGATATTCACCGTGTATTTATTAAATATAATTCTAACCCATTTTATGTTGTTGCGTCTGTGCTCCCCCGGGAGTACAGATAACCAGGTACCCAAGTAGTGCTTGGAGTGAGTGTTACCGGATCGAGTCCTAGGAGTCGCTCTGATACGTAACATGGGAATTGGGGATCTTTGTTATGTTTTTCTTTATTTCATTTGTTACGTATCTTCCATTTGACTTATGTTAGACAACACATTTGTGGAGTTTTATTTGTTTTTGAAGTTGTAATGACATGGAAATGAACTAATTTTATTATTCCGCTGTCGAATTGATTATGTTAAAATAAAGGAAGTAATAAAGTGACTTTGAATTTTATGAATATTTGAAGTATGTGACATCCTGCTTATGTACTCTGAAATATGTTAATGTAATTGCTATTGTGGGAAAGTGGGGTGTTACAATTGGTATCTGTTGTACCCCAAAATTTTCCCTCCCATTTTACTCAACAAATGTCAAGTAAGGTCCCCAAGTTGCTCAAGGAATCCCAAGAGTTGACCAGACAAACTCTCTCCTAAGGCAGTGCACCTCAAAATTAGGGTTTCTATTTTCATCAAGATGGGTGAGCCACAAAAGAACCAAACAATTTCCGAGGTCCTAATATGCTCCCAAGATTATCCATGTCAAGTTTCATACCTTGCACAAGAAGGTTGCTCAGTCAACAACTCAGATGCTTGAGAATCGACTGTATTAGGTCAAAAGTCAACTGTGGCCCACATACAGTCAAACTTCAAGATTTTTGGTCAACATCATCATTTTGAAGTGTCATACATCATTTTATCAAGGGTTTATCATGATTCCTCATGGAATGCTCCAAATTCATCAAAACCCAAAAGTTGCTAAATTAGGGTTTTGTAGGAAAAGTCAACCCAACTTTGACCAAGCATAACTTCTTCATACTTTATCAGAAAATTTGCATCCAAAGCTCATTTTGAAGAGGATGAAATTCCATACAACTCATATTCAGCCCTCAAGTTCAAAATATGCACTCACAAAAAGATATGAATTTTGACATTATAGGTCCTTTTGAAAAGTCAACAAAAACACCTTTTGGGTCAAAGCTTCATACATGAACATGGAAGATCCAATTGAGATGAAACCAAAAGGGTTAGTTAGGGTACATCCTAATATTTATAAAAAGTCCAAGAACATATCCCTAGGGTCAAAATTGAGAGAGTTGTGCATTGTCAAAGTTGGCAATTTTTTGAAAAATTGTCAAAAGTCAACATTGATCAAATTTGCATTTTTTACAAAGGGGCCCATGTTTTATTGCTTGAAACATGTTTCTAATAGGACCCACGACCCCTGAGCTTTTCCACCTATTACTTTATTACTTTTATCATTTATTTTAATTTTTTATTCATTTAAATCAAAATAAATCAAATTAAATGGTAAAATAATGAAAACAAATCAAATCTTGAGATTTTTGTGCACATTTGGAGTCCATGTACAACTAGCATGCCAGCCAATTCGTGCAAGGCTCATTAGGGTTGAAAAATATTGGATTGAAGCAAGTTTTTGAAAGAGATCATACATGAAGCAAATCAAATCCAATTTTCATAATTCTCAAAGATTTGATACAATTTTGTTGACCTAATTCAGTCTACTATAAGTGCATAACAAATCCAGATCAAAAACACAAGGGTTGAAGGCGTGAAACAACAAGATTAAAATTCAATTTTTGGACAAAAAGTGGAGATCAGATTTCCTTATATAGGGTGATTCAAAGCAGTTCAAGGCCAGCAATACACTCCTTGGCGTCTCAGGAAGCTATTCCACCCATCCTCAAGCTTCAAAACGCCCAGAATCGTGCCCACCATCCACCACGGTTTTCACTAAGAACTCAAAATCGTTTACCATGTTTTATGTATCATAAACCTATTCTAATCATATATTTATGTTCATCATCTTGTTTGCAAGCTATTGGTACCATTTAATTGCATTTACAATGCAAGAATTGCAATATGCCATAGTTAGGGTTTGCGAGCTCGTTTTAGGGTTTCTTAACCTAGGCAAAATTAGGTTTGATAATGGGTACCATGATGATCAGGGCTTCACGCCCAGTTGATTCATGGTCACCAATTTATTTTATCTTTCCTGTAAATGATTTTTGAGATGAACAAGGTTATAGCCATGGCCAAAATCCGTAGGTAAAAGTTGTTACCTAAAACAACAGTCCCAACGAAGAAGACAATGGCGTGGCAAGGCGTGATTGGTCCATTCAAATTTTGCACGTTTTTTTTCTAGAAGGACACTTGATTTAGCTTTTGATTTTATTTGTTTATTATGTTTACAACTAATAATTCCAGCGCAGATGGTTGGGAGGCATGCCTTTGATGCACACGTCCTGGGTTCGATCCCAGGCGTGTGCATTTTGTTATTTTCCTAATAATTTCAGGCCAATCCAATGCAATACTCCCTCACACGCCTATCATGTACCATCAACGTCCATCCACTGGATGCCCAATTGGCCAGATCTAACGTTTCTCCCTTGAAGGCCCATGGTACACATGCAAGCCAATGCTACACCAGATCCAAAGGTTGACTGAGCTTGGAAGCTTAATGGGCTGGGAAATTCAGATTCCCACCCCCCAGAATTGCTAACAGAAGGCCCACTTGGTTATTTTTACTATCTTTCTTTAATTTTTTTTTTTTAATTATTTTGTTTTTTATTAATACAAAAATTATTTTATTAAATTAACCAATCAAAAATCACAAAAAGATTTATTTTTTTTAATAAATATTTTTTTCAATTAATTAGTTTAATTAATTTAGGGCAACTTTAATTTCTTTCATAATTTAAAACAATTAGAATTAGGGTTTGAGATTTTGCGCAATTTAATTAATTTTATTTAAAAAATACATCAAAAATCATTTTTTCTCGTAAATATTTATTTCTTTAATTAATTAGGTTAATTAGAAAATTAGATTAATTTAATTACTTTCATAATTTTAAAACAATTAGAAATTAGGTTTAATTAATTTGCAATTAAATATTTTCTCAAAAAAAATCCAAAAATACTTTTTTTGTCTCAAATTAGGGTTTTAAATTATTCCAATCGTCCTCACATTTAATTTGCCGCGTGCTTGTTATTATTTTCGCCATTATTTTGTAACTATTTCAAGGTTGTAATAGTTTTAATTAGGGTTTTAAATACCATACTTTTATTTCTCATCAAGGAAATTATGTAACTGTCAAAGCCATGTAATAGCTAGGTTTATTTCCGCTTTTACTTTCAGCAAATTATTAACTGTTAGATGTATTAATAGGATTGTATGGCAAGAATGCATGAAAAATTAAAACAGTTAGAAAACCCTAATGTGCAAAGATTAAAATAACTGAAACAAATCACTCACACTTGTTCACTCCTAGGGTTTACCTCACTTAGGTTGCCTTCGATAAACAATCATTAAGCATAGGAGATTTTAGTGGTTTCCCTCCAGTCTAAAGAGATCAAATTGTCCCATTCGAATGTTGCCTCGGAAATGTTGCCTCAAAAATGTTGCCTCGGAAACGTTGCCCCGAAAAGATCTTAAGACTCTAGGGTTACTACTAAAGTTTTCTAACTATTGCTTTAGTAATTGTATTTGTCCCTTTCGAATGTCCCTTACAAACTCCAACGACGGTGCTACCTACTCCTTAATAGTGGGATAGCGCTGTCTAAAGGAAATAGAACAAAAACAATCTTTCTTCGAGTAGGTAGATGCTAGTAGGTACTTGCTCAAAACAAATCTTTTCACACTAACACCTTTTCAAAACAGTTTTAAAAAAAATAACTTCGTCACACCCTTGAGGACTGATACAAGGGTTATCACGAAGTAAAATATTTTCAAAGCATGCACACACACAAGCAATTTCAAAATGAGCAAGTACCTAAGAGCCCATGGAAAACCATGGATAGAAAGGGTGCTAACACCTTCCATTTCTATAATCTACCCCCCCGTACCCAGAATATCTCGAAAAAAAGGTTTTTTCTGTTCTTTTTCCTTTTCCATGATTGGATGAAATAAAAGTCAGTGGCGACTCTTGCTTACCGCGACATTTTGCAAACACAAAACACAAAATGCAAACCAATATTAAACAGTCGGTTCTGCCACCGTATCACAAAACTGGAGACTCTGCTGGGGACAAATATGAAGTGGGGTAAACCTTAGGATCTAGGTCATATTTAATTGCTTTGTCTTGATTGTCTTGCTTGCTTTATATTTATTGGAACTGTTTGGGTTATTTGATCCTACACCCGGATCGGGGAAACACCTTTTAGGTAAGTAGCAATAAACTATGAGGGAACTATGCTGGGGTATACATGCACGGTTGAAGCAGTAGCTACATTGATGTGACACTTTGGTTGGTACCGGTAACCCTTGAGTCAATCAGGGAGAGTACGGGGCTGCCGCGTGGTGTCGTGAAGCATCAACTGACCTTAGAACCTTTAATTGCCCAACTTGGCCATTAGAAAGTAGTGAGATAGCCGGCCTCGGTGTAAAGCTGAGAACTGGTTGATACTCGATGCTACACTCATTGAGATCAGACTTTCGGGATATTTTGGTTGCAAGAAAAGATTGCGTGAGCTGAGACAATGCCGATAAAGGATGGTCAGTGATATTGAGATCCTCTAGAACCCGATTACTTTTTAATATAGGTTTGAAACCAACTAAACTTCAAGAGGGTACTACCTTTGACCTAATGCAAGTCTTAAACCTAAGGACTTTGTGTGATTTGATTGTGCTTGCTATACCTGTGTTTTCTATACATGTGTTTTATCATGACATCATGCATCATAACATAGCATTCATTCTTATTTCACTAACCATTTCAAAGACCAAGGGTATTTATCTTTGACCTATTTTGCAGATCATGGCTTCTATTCGTAGAAACACTATCCGAATCAGCTTTGTGAAGATACCTTCCCAACTCAAAAGCTAGTATCAAGGGTTTCTGAAACTTCTGTGTTCACCAGGAGACATGGTTGACTTCTCGACCTAGTTACTTCAAACTTTGATGAAAAGATGATGAGTGTACTTTTTCAGTTCTTTGATCCCAAGCACCACTGCTTCACCTTTCTAGACTATCAGTTGGTACCTACCTTGGAAAAATTCTCTAAGCTGTTGGATATACCCGTTCTTGAGCAGTTACCCTTCACAGGTTTAAAAGAAGCTACTAAGCCAGAAGTCATTGCCTCAGCTTTGCACCTGAAACGGGCCAACGTGGTATCCAATTGGGAAACAAGAAGCGGAGTCAAGGGTTTTCTATCTAAGTTTATAATAAACAAAGCCCAGCTATTTTGGGATGATGCGTATTTTCAGGCTTTCGAGGAGGTCTTGGCTCTTCTAATCTATGGGTTAGTCCTATTCCCTAATCTGGGCTCATTCGTAGACGTGAATTCTATCAAGATCTTTCTCTCTCGCAACCCGGTGCCTACTTTTCTCGAAGATATTTTGCACGCTCTCCATACTCGTACCATGAAGAGAAGAGGGATTCTTATGTGCTGTATGCCGTTGCTGTAGAGGTGGTTTATTTCTCACCTCCCTAAGTCCATACTGAAGAATGAAGAAGGTTTGGGTTGGTCGCAAAGGATAATGTCGCTCGCCCATACAGATATTCTCTGGTGTTCTCGAGCTATGGAAAATACTGCTATTATTGATCGCTGCGGAGAGTATCCTAATGTCCCGCTACTTGGAATCAGAGGGGGTATAACCTATAACCCTTGTTTATCCCTGCGACAATTTGGTTATGCTCGAAGGGATGGTCCCCATGAGTTACTTATCGATGGTATTGTATTCAACTATGAGGATGATGTCAAGGAGTATCCCAGAGATTCATACGAGCCTGGGGCATGGTAAACAGATCTGGCGCCAAGGCTTTGGAACCAAAGACTTCCATTCCTACGGAACCTTACCTACAATGGGTACGAGCTCGTACCCAACAGCTTATTATGCCCTACGCGGCTGTTTTGCCAGTGATTATGGAACCCACTACGGAGGAGGGTATTCCTTACACAGTTCCCTATCCTTATATGCCCACTGATCTTGGAGAATTACAGAGGTCTTGGATTCAGTTGATGAAGGAGCAAGATACTTACAAGGATAAATTCCATGCTCAGGAGAGGAAGGTCTTAGAGCTTACAAAGCAGTTGCATGAAGAAAGATGACTCGATGACTATCCCGGTACAAAGAGGAAGCATCCATAGGAATTTTAATGTCTTTTATAGTTTCAGATTTATTTATTTTAAATTGTAACGCCTAAAAGGCATTTGAACTTCAAATTCAGCTAATAAAGTTTTTGTTTATTGTGGTTTGCAAATTTAAATTTCTCGAAGTCTTTGAAATCATTGCATTCGCATCCCATACATAGCACATCATTACAGGTACCATTACAGGTTTCTCATCTTCTTTGCTGTTTATATCAGCAGAAATGTCTTCTGAACAAAGCATCAAGGACCTTCAGGCACAGAACGCCCAATTCCAACAAATGTTCATCAGTCTGGCAAAAGGGAAAGAGGATCTGAAAGCCCTCATTCTAAAAGAGAAGAATAAAAAGAAGAAGGCTACAGGTATTCTGAGCATGGGCCGAAGGTTTGGAGAGCGGTTGAAGCGACAAGTCGACCTGACCTCTTCATCTATGGAAAGGGAGAACTAAGAAGGAGAGAAGGACCCTAGTCCTGCAGTCTCTGACAATGATACTGATTATAACGATGAGCAATATCCTCCTATTGAGGATAAATACAAACAGTTGGAAGATCGTCTGAGTGCCATGGAAGTTCAGAGGATACCTGGATTGGATTTTTAAGAATTGGGTTTGGTGTTGGGAGTGGTCATCCCGCAGAAGTTCAAAGCTCCAGTTTTTGCCAATTATGGTGGGTGTCCTGCCCAAAACTCTATCTCCGTTCTTATGTCAGGAAGATCCAGCCCCACACAGCTGATAGAAATCTGTGGGTTCACTTATTTCAAGATAGTCTGTCAGGGACTCAACTTGAATGGTTCTACCAGCTAGAAGGATCAAATATCCGAAACTGGGAAGATCTGGCTGCTGATTTCTACAAGCAGTATCACTATAATACCAACCTTGCTCCCACTCGTACTCAACTCTAGAGTATGTCCATGGGTGCAGGTGAAGGTTTTAAAGATTACACGCAAAAATGAAGAGACTTGGCTGGGAGAGTTCAACCCCCATTGTCTGATAGGGAGTTGGTTGATATGTTCCTGGGGACGCTATCTGGTCCATTTTTCAATCATTTGATCGACAGTTCATTAGCTGGTTTCACCGAGTTGATCCTAACTGGGGAAAGAGTAGAAGATGGAACTCGAAGCGGAAAAATACAAAAGGATGCCTCTTCAAGTTCAGTAAAGAAGTCTTTTGCTGGAAAGAAGGAAGCCAGTGCCATCTACATCCTGAGGGGCCAAAACAGGGTTGAACATCGTCAGACATTAAGAGTCGTGATGATACCTAGACTTGCAGTTGCTCCACAACACAATAATCAACAAAGGGCGGAAAGACCACAACAACAATTTACCTGCATCAACATGACATTGGATAAAGTTCTACCTCATCTGCTAAGATATAACTTGGCCACCTTGAGAGAGGCTCCTAAGAATCCAAATACTACATCTCCCTGTTATAATCCGAATGCCCGGTGTGCCCATAATTATGAAAGTCCTGGCCACGATACAAATGACTGTCAGGCTCTGAGAAACAAAATACAAGACTTGATTGAAGCCAAGGATATAGATTTCGATGCTCCAGAGAAGCCAAACGTCATAATTGCACCCATGCCAAAGCATGGCTCGGGAATCAATGATATTGAGGCTGTCTCCGCCACAGAAGATGTTGATGAAGAGGAATCAGACATTGACAACTGGATCTACCCGACTACCAATGGTGGACCGAGTAAATGGACAACTAGGGACTTCATACCTGTTTCTTTTATTCCGCAGTAATTGACTTATTTGTTTTAAGATTTGTAATAAACAATTTGAAACTTTACGGCCTGGTGCCTTGCCCGAGGCACCTTGGCTTTGCTTGTGAGGGCTATTATTTATCATTTCATAATCATTAATAAAGCATTGGACGTTTCTTGCATACAAATTTCGCGCTCTCTATTTTTCTTTTCTGTTTTCCACTCTATCAAAATAGCTATTCTCTTACACACACTCACGTATCATAATGCAGATCCATATCCATTATGGATCCCATTGATAACAGCTCTGCTATTTCCAGTTATGACTTCAAAAATCTGATCAACCAAGGTGAGGACAAATGTGAGGATGATTGTGAGGTGCCTGGAGAACTTGCTAGACTACTACAGCAGGAAGAAAGGGCCATATAGCCTCATGGAGAGCCGATTGAGACAGTGAACTTGGGTACTGAGGAAGACAAAAAAGAGATTAAAATAGGTGCAAATATGGAGCTTAGCGTCAAACAGAGCTTGATACAGATGTTGCACGACTATGTTGAAATCTTCGCCTGGTCCTATGAAGACATGCCTGGTTTGAACACTGATATTATGGTACATCGCCTGCCGACTAAAGAAGACTGTCCTCCGGTTAAGAAGAAGGTCTGCCGTATGCGTCCTGAAATGTCAGAGAAAATCAAAGCAGAGGTCATGAAACAGTTCGATGCAGGATTCTTGGCTGTCACTTCGTATCCACAGTGGGTTGCTAACATTGTTCCGGTACCTAAGAAGGACGGTAAGGTACGAATGTGTGTTGATTACAGAGATCAGAACAGAGCGAGCCCCAAGGATGACTTCCCGCTTCCTCACATCGATGTTCTAGTTGACAACATCGTGCAACACAAAATCTTCTCCTTCATGGATGGTTTCTCTGGCTACAACCAGATCAAGATGGCTCCTGAAGACATGGAGAAGACAACCATCGTCACACAGTGGGGCACTTTCTGCTACAAGGTGATGCCTTTTTGGTTGAAGAATGATGGGGCAACCTATCAGCACGCCATGGTCGCTTTGTTTCACGATATGATTCACCATGAGATCGAAGTGTATGTTGATGACATGATATCTAGGTCTCAGACTGAGGAAGAGTACCTTGATCATCTCCAAAAGTTGTTCGACATATTGAAGACATACAAGCTGAGGTTGAATCCAAACAAGTGTACCTTCGGGGTAAGATCTGGTAAGCTTATGGGTTTTGTCTTCAGTGATAAGGGTATTCAGGTAGACCCTGCAAAGGTGAAGGCCATACAAGAGATTCCGGTTCCCCTCACAGAGAAGAAGGTTAGAGATTTCTTGGGACGCCTAAATTACATCTCCAGATTCATTTCACATCTGACTGCTACTTGTGAGCCAATCTTCAAGCTTCTGAAGAAAGATCAAGTGGTAAAGTGGAATGATGAATGCCAGGCCGCTTTCGAAAAAATCAAGGTATACCTTCAAGAACCGCCAATTCTGATGCCTCCAGTTGAAGGAAGACCTTTGATATTATACTTGACAGTGCTAGACAATTCAATGTGGTGTGTGCTGGGGCAGCATGACGAGTCTGGTCGAAAAGAGCACGCCATTTATTACCTTAGCAAAAAGTTTACCGACTGTGAAACACGATACTCATTGCTCGAGAAAACTTGCTGCGCTTTGGCATGGGCTGCTCGCCGACTGAGATAGTATATGCTAACTCATACTACCTTGTTGATATCAAAGATGGATCCGATCAAGTATATTTTCAAGAAGCCCGCTCCCTCTGGAAGGATAGCAAGGTGGAAAATGATCTTAATCGAATACGACATACAATATACAATCCAAAAAGCAATAAAGGGGAGTGTATTGGCTGATCATTTGGCTCATCAGGCCGTGGATGATTACCAGTCCATGAATTTTGAGTTCCCGGATGAAATATCATGTTGGTGACTGACTACGAAGAACCTGGACCGGACGAAGGACCTGAGGAAGGATCCCGATGGTCTATGTATTTTGATGGAGCCTCGAAAGCACTAGGTAACGACATTGGCACTGTAATTATATCTCCAGAGGGCTGTCATACTCTGTTCACCGCCCAATTATGTTCCAACTGCACCAACAACGTGGAGGAGTATGAAGCATGTATTATGGGTCTTCGAGCTGCTATTGACCTGAGGATTAAGTTCTTAAGTGTATTCGGGAATTCCGCTCTGGTGATAAGTCAGATCAAAGGCGAGTGGGATACGAAGCACCCGAATCTAATTCCTTACAGAGAGTATGTACTATCATTGCTCCCACACTTTGAGGAGATAACCTTTCAACATTTCCCACGAGAAGAGAACCAGTTGGTGGACGCGCTAGCTACCATGTCTTCTATGTTCAAAGTTAGGTGGGACAATGAAGCTCCCCAAATTACCATTGAGAGGTTGGATGAACCAGCACATTGTTGTGAGATCGACACTGAAGAAGTGGCAGACAAACCCTGGTTTCACGAAGTCAAAAGGTATCTCGAGGTTCAGGAGTATCCCGAAGGGGCATCTGTCAATGATAAGAACTTTCTGATAAGGTTCACTGCAAAGTTCTTCCTTAGTAATGGAATCCTCTATAAACGCAGCCATGACTCAACACTACTACGGTGTGTAGACAAGAGCGAAGCAGAGAGGATCATGACAGATCTACATGAAGGCCCCTTCGAAACCCATTCCAGTGGACACACCATGGTCAAAAAGATCCTACGGGCATGATATTACTGGTCCACTATGGAAGCCAATTGTTATCAACACTCTCGAACTTGTCATAAATGCCAAATTTATGTTGATAAGGTGCATGTACCTCCAGTTCCTCTGAACGTCTTGACAGCTCCTTGGCCCTTTGCAATGTGGGGCATCGATATGATCGGAGAGATCAGACCTACTACGTCCAACAGGCATTGTTTCATCTTGGTAGCCATCGATTACTTCATGAAGTGGGTTAAGGCAGCCTCTTTTGCTACTGTAACCAAGAACGTCGTGGCGCAGTTTATTCGACACAATCTGATCTGTCGATATGGTGTACCAGAGAGTATTATCATCGACAATGGTACAAATCTCAACAACACAATGATCACAGAGCTCTGTAAACAGTTCAAGATACAACATTATAACTCTTCTCCCTACTGGCCGAAGATGAATTGCACTGTTGAAGCAACTAACAAGAATATCAAGAAGATTGTACAGAAGATGACGATGACATATAAAGACTGGCATGAGATGTTACCATTTGCTCTTCATGGGTACCGTACCTCAGCACGGACGTCGATAAGGGCAACACCCTACTCTCTAGTATATGGCATGGAGGCAGTCCTACCCATAGAAGTCCAGATACCTTCTCTCAGAATTATGAAGGATAAGGGTTTGAACAAAGACGACTGGATCCAAACCCGACTTGATCAGTTAAATCTAATTGATGAAAAGAGACTTACTGCTATATGCCATGGTCAGACGTATCAAAAGCGAATGATCAAGGCTTTTAACAAGAAAGTCAGGGGTCAAGAATATCAAGTCGGGGATCTGGTGATCAAACGCACCATACTGCCGCAAGGTGAGCCCAAGGGAAAATGGACCCCCACGTACGAAGGGCCATTTGTGGTTAAGAATATTTTCTCAGAAGGAGCTATGATTCTAACCACCATGGACAGTGACGACCTTCCTCACCCCGTCAATGCAGACATAGTGAAAAGATACTACGCATAATCAAAGACCTTCTAGGTCGACTGGCCTAGGCAAAAATAAGGGCTTCCCGGCGAACCAAAAGGGTTCGGGCAAAAGTAAGGGATGAAAATGGAAAAAATCTGTACACCCGGCAAGTCGAAAACCCGAAAGGGAGACTTAGGCAAAAAAGGGTATCCCAGTGGATTGAAAACCAGAAAGGGAAATCCAGGCAAAAGTTAGGGATTAAAGTGTGATACGGTGGCAGAACTGACTGTTTGACGTTGGTTTATGTTTTTTGTTCGCAAAATGTCGCGGTAAGCAAGAGTCACCACCGACTTTTATTTCATCCAACCGGAAAGGAAAAAAGTACATAATTTTTTTTCTCGAGATATTCTTAGTACGGGGGGTAGATTATAGAAAGGGAAGGTGTTAGCACCCTTTCTATCCATGGTTTTCCATGGGCTCTTAGGTACTTGCTCATCTTTTTAAAATTGCTTGTGTGTGTGCTTTGTTTTGAAAAAAGTTTTAACTTCGTGATAACCCTTGTATCAGTCCTCAAGGGTGTGACAAAGTTGTTTTTAAAATTGTTTTTGAAATGTGTAAGTGTGAAGAGTTTTGATTTGAGCAAGTACCTACTAGCATCTACCTACTCGAAAAAAAGATTGTTTCTATTCTCGTTTCCTTTAGACAGCACTATCCTACTATTGAGAAATAAGTAGCACCGTCGTTGGAGTTTGTAAGGGTCAATTCGAAAGGGACGTACGATCACTAAAGCAATGTTAGGACACCTTAGTAATAACCCTAGAGTCTTAATGTCATATTCGAGGTAACATTTCCGAGGCATCATTTGAATGAGACATTTGATCTTTTTTAGACAGGAGGGCAACCACTAAGACACCCTATGCTTAATGATCGTTTACCGAAGGCAACCGAAGTGAGGGAATACCCTAAGAGTGATATGTGCGAGTGATTAGTTTCAATTATTTATCTTTGCACATTAGGGTTTTCTAATTGTATTAATTTGTCATGCATTCTTGTCATACAATCCTATTAACATACATCTAGACAGTTAAATATTTGCGGGAATTAAAAATACGAGAAAATAAATCTACGCTATTACAAGGCTTCGAGGAAGGGATTAATTACATAGCCAAAAACTCGGGGAAAAGAGATAACTAAAAACCATAAATTAACTATTACAAACCATGAACAGTTACAAAAGTATTGTCAAAATAAATAATAAGCACGCGATGAATCAAATACGAAACGACTAGGGTTTTGACCTTTGACAAAACCTATTGACGATTGATTAAAAAATTTTTTTGTCATGTTTTAAGAAAATAATGAAACAATCAAATTAGAAAGATAATCCTAAGTTCTAATTAATTTTAAATTAAGAAAAATAAATTAACTTTAATCTAAAAACCTATTTTTTGTATTCTTATTTATTTGAGAAAAAGAGAAAATAAAATTAAATCAAGAGTCTTAACCTAATTTCTATTTGATTTTTATTTATGAAAATAGATTACAATTTCCCTAAGTTAAACTAAATTAAATTAATCTTGATAATAATAAAAAATTAATTCCAATTTTTTTTATGAGGTCTTGATTTTATGTTTTTTTTAATAAAAAAAATGGTTAATTTGTTAATTAAAATGATTAAAATAAATGTTAAAAGAATTAAGAATAAAAGGAAAAAGATAGAAGTGGGCCTAATAACATTAGAAATTCTGGGGGTATGTTATTGAATTTATCCAGGCCCAAATAGCTCAAGCCCAGTCCTGCGTCTGATTTGGTGTTGTTCTTCTGATGGTCCATAATACACCCGTGTGTATGAGACGTTGGATTGGATATGATAAGGTCTTTGAAGGTCAGATCTGAGGTCTCATGATGGACTTCATAGGGCGTGACACACTGGAACCTATAGAGAATATCAGAAAAATGTAAAAGTAACACGCCTGGGGTCGAACCCATGATGTGTACCTTATAGATTCTCCCTCCTGCCAACTGCGCTGGAACGTTAGTCATAATAATAATGAAATAAATAAACCATAAAGGAAAATAAGGTGCTAGATCTAGATCAGCAAATAATTGCACACGTCAGCAAGCATGAGCCAATCAGATGGAGTGAGAGAAAGCCATTGTTCAATCTAGCCAATGGGGTCATGAGAAACAGCCACGCAAGCTGGTTGCCCAAAGACCGGTCAGTCCAACCACCGGAGCCGGTGGTTTCCACCGTCTTCTCCGGTGGGTCACCTGAAAATATTAGCCAAATTGAAAAACAAATGATGCCAACTGCCTTAAAAAGATCCCCTGATCACGATTTTGGCCTCTAAATTAACTAATTCCTTACGCATCACTAGATTTGAACTTGGAACCCTAACCACGGTCAACAATGGCATGACGTGATCCTGGGCATTAGCTTCGCATGTGATACGTTCAAACACACATAAACATCAGTAGAAACACATGTGTATGATCAATATGAATTTATATCAAGTATTGCGCGAGTTTGAAGTCAAAGAAGTTTTACCAATGGTGAGGCACAAATCTACTGATTTGAGGATGCTACAGGCTTTGCAAATGGTCTGGCTTCACTCCTGAGAATCTCAGCAAGATGATGGAACGATTGGAATCGAGGGAGAGAGGCTAGCTAAGGTGTTTGAAGATTGTACACGTCTTTGAATTTTTTTTAGAATCTTCTTTCTCCCTTGAGGCCGGCTATGTGTGTTCTTCCTCCCTCCTAGGGTTAGCATCATTTGTTTATATATGAGGCAACAAATATGTTAACATTTGTGGAGCAAACCAAAAGAGATATGGAATTTTTAATTTTGCTTCAAATCTTTCTATTTTCAAATATTTCCTTCCCTTCCATAGCATGGCACGATTTTCTTGTCTATTTTCAGCATATTTGATCTATCATTCAATGCAAAAATCAAATCAAAGCAAATCCACATTATTTATTTAATTTAATTTAATTTTTTTTAATGATTGAAACCAAAATAAATCAAATAAATAAGACAATAATGCATGGATGGTTTTATGGGCCGTGGTCCATATTATAATTAAGGTGCAAGCATAAAAAGTTAGGCCCATTTAGCAAAAAATGCAAATTTGAGCCATTTGACTTTTGGCAATTTTGCAAAAATGGTCAACTTGGCCAATGCATAACTCTCTGAATTTTTACCCTAGAGAGGTGTTCTTGGACTTTTTAGAAAGCTTTAGATGTCCTCTAAACAAACATTTCGGTATTATCTCAATGGAATCTTCCATGTTCATGTATGAAGCTTTGACCCAAAAGGTGTTTTTGTTGACTTTCCAAAATGACCTATAATGTCAAAATTCATATCTTTTTGTGAGTTCATATTTTGAACTTGGTAGATGAAGATTAATTTTAGGGAATTTCATCTTCTTTAAAATGAGCTTTTGATGGGTCATTTCTGATAAAGTATGAGAAAGTTATGCTTGGTCAAAGTGGAGTTGACTTTTCCTACACAACCCTAATTTAGCAACTTTTGGGTTTTGATGAATTGTGAGCAATCCTTGATGAATTATGAACAACCCTTGATCAAATGATGAACGATACTTCAAAATGAGGATGTTGATCAAAAATCTTGAAGTTTGGCTGTATGTGGGCTACAGTTGACTTTTGACCTAGCACAGTCGATTTTCAGGCCTTTGAGCAATTGACTGAGCAAACTTCTTCTGCAAGGCTTGAAACTTGACATGGATGATCTTGAGAACATATTAGGACAATGGTGAGCATTTGAGTCTTTTGTGGTTTCAATATCCTGATGAAAAATGAAACCCTAATTTGAGGTAGACTGCCTTAGGAGAGAGTTTGTCTGGTCAACTCTTGACTTTCCTTAAACAATTTGGGGACCTCACTTGCCATGTGTTGAGAAATATGGGAGGGAAAATTTTGGGGTACAACAACTGCCCCTGTTCAATCTTCTTAAACCTGAGGATGTAGATTGGCTTGTCTGCCTTTCGTGATCTGAAGGTAGAAGATGATTGAACACTAGAGTGCCCAGAAATTTGCACTCGCATGAAGTGACACTTGATTTGTGATATCGGGAATAGGCTTATAGATGCCATTTTGAAGTCGAGGATTGAATATTTTCGGGGATGGGCTTAAAGATGCCATCTGAAGCAGTGTCGATCACATAAGAGATTCCTTTGCGAGAACCCGTATACCTGTTGTTGAGGAGGACTTCGCTGGGGAATACTGGTCTCTGTCTTTGGAGAGATAGAGTTTTAGGAGCTTCAGTTATCCGTTACTCTATTGGGGAATAACTCCGGTTTGGGGAAATGGAAGTGAACTGCGTATTTGGTCGGGGTATATGTTGCACCGCGACTTACTAGAGAGATGCGAAACCAATCGTGTTTGATCGGGTCCCGGTCTTACAAAGTTGTGGACTGCTGTCTGGGGATAAGAGAGGAAGAACCCGAATAGTAAGGTTATGATAAGGAACCTGGATAGTAGGGTTACTTTGATATGAAATCCTAGATAGTAGGGATTGAGAAGGAACCTGGATAGTAGGGTTACTTCGATATGAAAGCCTAGATAGTAGGGCTACTTTGAGATGAAAGCCTGTGTAGTAGGGCTTGAGAAGGAACCTGGGTCGTAGGGTTTCTTCGATATGAAGGCCTGGATAGTAGGGTTGTAAGAAGGAACCTGAATAGTAGGGTTACTTCGATATGAAAGCTTGGATAGTAGGGCTGTGTGAAGGAACCTGGATAGTAGGGTTACTTCGAAATGAAATCCTGGATGGTAGGGCTGTGAGAAGGAACCTGGATAGTAGGGTTACTTCGATATGAAAGCCTGAATAGTAGGGCTGTGAGAAGGAACCTGGATAGTAGGGTTACTTCGATATGAAAGCCTGGATAGTAGGGCTGTGAGAAGGAACCTGGATAGTAGAGTTACTTTGATATGAATACCCGGATAGTAGGGCTGTGAGAAGGAACCTAGATAGTAGGGTTACTTTGATATGAAAGCCTGGATGGTAGGGCTGTGAGAAGGAACCTGGATAGTAGGGTTACTTCGAAATGAGTTTGGGTAAAACTAGAGAGGGAACCTGGGTAAGGTTGCTTTGATGAGTCTGTGTAAGACTTATATGACGAACCTGCATAAGGTTGCATTTGTCACATTGATGATTACTCTGTTTAGCTTTGAGTGTTGATCATGGACCTGCTGGAAATTGTTGATAATAACTGTGTTTCCTGAAAGAAATATAGGGTTAGTTATGTGTGATGTATGAGATGCATTGTGATGAGGTTCTCAAAATACTTGAAATTATGTCATATGCAATGTATACAAATGTCATGATGTATGAACATGAATTGCCGACATGATAATCTGAGACCGGGAAGATAAATCCCTGACTGCTGTTTGGAGAGTATGAGAAATGGTATTCTTGACTGCTGTCAAAACATAGTTCCTTTACTTCTATTGGGGATGGTGAACAAAGATGACTATGTTGGGGATTTTCCCCTTGTTTACGGATAACTCTGTGGAGAATGACTCTGTTGGAGAGGAGATACTCTGCTGATGGATCGCTAATTTGGAGAAATAAACTCAGCTGGGGATGAATTTCTGTTGCTGGTGGTAATGAATTCCATTGGAGATTGAATTTCTTCTTGTGAGAGAAATAAACTCTGCTTGGAGAATAATTTACTGACTCACTCGCGATTGTGAACCTCAGCTGGGGAGAGTCATGTCCTGCTCGGGGAAGCTGACATCACCATCTTTGGATATTTCTCACTCTGTGGGGAGTGTATGTACCACTACTCATGTTCTCAAGCTGGCTCTAACCCGGTACCTGATGGGCAGAGTAACTGTAAGGTTTTGGGCACCTCTTATTTTCCCTGTTCCTGGAATTAGGAGTAATCGTCTTTTGTTTCTTATGTAAATATCTATGAACAACCATTATTTTCAAATGCATATATAAAAAATGAATCATTGGACGTTCTTGCAAAATAAAACAGAAAAATAAAAACAACTTGAAATTTCTTATAAAAATGAATTGTATTGATTTTTTGAAGTTGGCCTGTAATAGGCGTTTTGTAGAAGGAGGCTGACGTCCTAGTAAGAGAATTCCGCCGAAAGAAATTATGATTTGTAAGAAAAGAAAACAACTATGTAAAACAACCCCATTGAGTTTCAACTCTGCTATTTCCTTTATATCTTCAAGCGTCTCATCACTTTGCTGCTTGGTCGAAGGTGGATCAGATTGATTGGCGCCGTCTGAGCTTGATAGTCGATACCGGGGTCTGGTTGCAAGATGATCCAATGAGACATAGTGTCACGCTTCGATCCCTAATTTTTGCCTGGACCGCCCTTTCGGGTTTTCAGTCCACCAGGATACCCTTTTTTTTGCCCAAGTCGCCTTTTCAGGTTTTCGACTTGCCGGGTGTACAGTTTTTTTCATTTTCATCCCTTAATTTTTCCCGAACGCTTTTGGTTCGTCGGGAAGCCCTTATTTTTTCCTAGGCCAGTCAACCTAGCAGGTCTTTTATTATGCGTAGTATCTTTTCACCATGTCTGCATTGACAGGGTGAGGAAGGTCGTCACCATCCATGGTGGTTAGAATCATAGCTCCTCCCGAGAAAATGTTCTTAACCACAAATGGCCCTTCGTATGTGGGGGTCTATTTGCCCCTGGGATCACCTTGCGGTAGTATGATGCGCTTGATCACCATATCCCCGACTTGATATTCTTGACGCCTGACTTTCTTGTTAAAAGCCTTGATCATTCGTTTTTGATACGTCTGACCATGACAGATAGCAGTAAGTCTCTTTTCATCGATTAGATTCAACTGATCAAGTCGGGTTTAGATCCAATCATCTTCGTTCAAACCCGCATCCTTCATAATCCTGAGAGAGGGTATTTGGACTTCGATGGGTAGGACTGCCTCCATGCCATACACCAAAGAATAGGGTGTTGCCCCTGTCAATGTCTGTGCTGAGGTGCGGTACCCATGAAGAGCGAATGGTAACATCTCGTGCCAGTCTTTTTATGTCATCGTCATCTTCTGCACAATCTTTTTGATGTTCTTGTTAGCTGCTTCAACAATGCCATTCATCTTCGGCCGGTAGGGAGAAAGGTTATGATGCTGTATCTTGAAATGTTTGCAGAGCTCGGTGATCATTGTGTTGTTGAGATTTATACCATTGTCAGTAATAATCCTTTTTGGGACACCATATCGACATATCAGATTGTGTCGGATGAACCACGCAAGGACGTTCTTGGTTACTGTAGCAAAGGAAGTTGCCTCAACCCACTTCGTAAAGTAATCAATGGCTACCAGAATAAAGCGATGCCCGTTAGACGCAGTAGGTATGATCTCTCTGATCATGTCGATGCCCCACATTGCAAAGGGCCTAGGAGCTGTCAAAACATTCAGGGGAACCAGAGGTACATGCACTTTATCCACATAGAGTTGGCACTTATGACAGGTTCGAGAGTAATGATAAAAATCGGCTTCCATAGTGGACTAGTAATATCCTTCCCATAGGATTTTATTCGCCATGGTGTGTCCACTGGAATGGGTTCCGAAAGTGCCTTCATGTAATTCTGCCATGATCCTTTCTGCCTCGCTTTTGTCCACACACCGCAGTAAGGTTGAATCGTGGTTACGCTTATAGAGGATACCATTACTGATGAAGAACTTCGCAGCGAACCTTCTTTGAAACTTCTTATCAATAACATATGCCCCCTCGGGGTATTCTTGAGCCTTAAGGTACCTCTTTACCTCGTGAAACCAGGGTTTGTCTGCTACCTCTTCAGTCTCAATATCACAGCAATGTGCGGGTTCATCCAACCTCTCAATGGTAATCTGGGGAGCTTCATTGTCCCACCTGACTTTGAACATAGAAGACATAGCAGCTAGCGCGTCCGCTAACTGATTCTCTTCTCATGGGAAATGTTCAAAGGTTATCTCCTCAAAGTGTGGGAGCAATGTCAGTACATACTCTTTGTAAGGAATAAGATCCAGGTGCTTCGTATCCCACTCGCCTTTGATCTGACTTATTACCAGAGAGGAATCTCCGAATACACTCAAGAACTTAATACTCAGGTCAATAGCAGCTCGAAGACCCATGATACACGCTTCATACTCCGCCATATTGTTGGTGCAGTTAAAACATAATCGGGCGGTGAATGATGTATGACAGCCCTCAAGAGATATAATTACAGCGCCAATGCCGTTACCCAAAGCGTTTGAGGCTCCATAAAAATACATAGACCATCGGGATCCTTCCTCAGGTCCTTCATCCGGTCCAGGTTCTTTGCAGTCAGTTACCAACATGATATTCTCATCCGGGAACTCGAATTTCATGGACTGGTAGTCATCCACGGCCTGATGTGCCAAATGATCTGCCAATACACTCCCCTTGATTGCTTTTTGGGTTGTGTATTGTATGTCGTACTCGGTTAAGATCATCTTCCATCTTGCTACTCTTCCGGATAAGGCGGGCTTCTCGAAAATATACTTGATCGAATCCATCTTTGATATCAACAAGGTAGTGTGAGCCAGTGTATACTGTCTCAGTCGTTGATCAGCCCATGCCAAATCACAGCAAGTTTTCTCGAGCAATGAGTATCATGTCTCACAGTCGATAAACTTTTTGCTAAGGTAATAAATGGCATGCTCTTTTCGACCAGACTCGTCATGCTGCCCCAACACACACCCGATTGAATTGTCTAGCACTGTCAAGTATAATATCAAAGGTCTTCCTTCAACTGGAGGCATCAAAATTGGTGGTTCTTGAAGGTATTCCTTGATTCTTTCGAAAGCAGTCTGGCATTCATCATTCCACTTTACCACTTGATCTTTCTTCAGAAGCTTGAAGATTAGCTCACAAGTAGCAGTCAAATGTGAAATGAACCTGGCGATATAATTCAGATGTCCCAAGAAACCTCTAACTTCTTTTTCTATACGATGAGACGACATCTCTTGTATGGCTTTTACCTTTGCAGGGTCTACCTGGATACCTTTGTCACTACCAACAAAACCCATAAGTTTACAAGACCTAACCCCAAAAGTACACTTGTTCGGATTCAACCTCAGCTTGTACGTCTTCAACCTGTCAAACAGTTTCTGGAGATGATCAAGGTGTTCCTCTTTAGTCTGGGACCTGGCTATCATGTCATCAACATAAACCTCGATCTCGTGGTGAATCATATCTTGGAACAAAGTGACCATGGCGCACTGATAAGTTGCCCCAACATTCTTCAAGTCAAAAGACATTGCTTTGTAACAGAAGGTGCCCCACTGTGTAACAAAGGTTGTCTTCTCCATGTCCTCAGGAGCTATCTTGATCTGGTTGTAGCCAGAAAAACCATCCATGAAGGAGAAGATCTTATGCTGTGCGGTGTTGTCGACTAGAACATCAATGTGAGGAAGTGGGAAGTCGTCCTTGGGACTTGTCCTGTTCAGATCTCTGTAGTCCACACACATCCGTACCTTATCGTACTTCTTAGGTACCATAACGATGTTGACAACCCACTACGAATAAGAAGTGACAACTAAGAATCCTGCGTCGAACTGTTTCATGACCTCTGCCTTGATTTTCTCTGACATTTCAGGGCATATACAACGAACTTTCTGCTTTACCGGAGGGCAGTCTTCTTTGATTGGGAGGCGATGTACCACAATATCAGTGTTCAGACCCGGCATGTCTTCATAGGACCAGGCGAATATCTCAACATAGTCGTGTAACATCTGTATTAACCGTTGTTTGACACTAGGCTCTAGGTTCGCACCTATTTTGACCTCTTTCATGTCTTCCTCTGTACCCAAATTCACTGACTCAACTGGCTCTTCATGAGGCTGTATGGCCCTTTGTTCCTGCTGTAGTAGTCTAGAAAGTTCTCCAGGTACCTCACAATCATCCTCACCTTCGTCCTCGGCTTGGTTGATCGTATTTTTGAAGTCATAACTGGCAGTAGCAGAGATGTTATCAATGGGATCCAGAGTGGATATGGATCTGCATTGTGATACATGAGTGTGTGTAAGAAAATAGTTGTTTTGATAAAGTGAAAAATAGAAAAGAAAAAACAAGGAGCGCGAAATTTATATGCAAGAAACGTCTAATGCTTTATTAATGATATATGAAATGACAAATAATAGCCCTCACAAGCAAAGCCAAGGTGCCTCGGGCAAGGCACCAGGTCGTAAAGTTTCAAACTGTTTATTACAAATCTTAAAACAAATGAGTCAATTACTGCATAATAAAAGAAACAGGTATGAAGTCCCTAGCCGTCCAGTTATTTGGTCCACCGTTGGTTATCGGGTAGATCCAGCTGTCGATGTCTGAATCCTCTTCACTGTCCTCAATTGCATTAACTCCCCGATTGCTGATGTGTATAGGAGATCTTCTGATCTGCGCGCGCCTAACAGCCCTTTGAGCCCCTGTAGTAAAGCCCAAACCAAATTTGTCAGTTTTGTGATTGAAATCAGGGAGCCGACCCCAATTGGTACACCCACCTTCTTCAACAACAGCCTTGGCATCCTTGAGAGAAGCCATCTTCAGCAAAGGTTTATTGGTAGTAACTTCAGTCGATGCCAAAGTCTGAGGGACCTCTTCGAAGTTCTGACAAGGACTTTCTATGAACTCCACGTCCATATCCACATAGCAGAAGGAATTGAGATGAATCACCATATATTCTTCTTCACCTCGCACCGTGACAATTTTCCCCTTCACTGGATACTTCAGCATTTGATGGAGTGTAGAAGTAACTACCCCAGCCGTATAGATCCACGGACGACCCAGCAAGCAAAAATACGACGACCTGATATCCATTACGTAGAAGGTGGACCCAAAGGTATGAGAACCCACTTTGACAGGGATGTCCATCTCCCCGTGCACCATTATTTTTGATTCGTCAAAAGCCCTTACCACAATGTTACTTGGCTTTAAAGTCAAATCCTCACAATCCAAACGGTCCAATGCTTTCTTCGGAAGAACATTCAGCGAAGACCCAGTGTCTACCAATACATGGGCCATAGTGGTGCCCCTACACTTAATCGAGACATGCAGAGCATCATTATAATTCCTCCCCTTAGTAGTCAGATCCGAATTTGAAAACCCTAGCCCATTGTTAGCAGTCAGACTGGCCACGTAATCTTTGAATTGATATGCTGAAGTTTCCTACGGCACATGCGCAGTCTTGAGAAACGCAATCAAAGCCTTTGCATGGGCTTCATAACATAATAGCAGAGACAACATGGAGATCTTAGACGGGGTCTTCCCCAGCTGTTCGACCACATTGTAGTCGCTTTTCTTGATAATTTTCAGTATTTCCTCTATTTCTTGTTTAGAGGCTTCCACAACAATTTTTCTAGGTGCCTCCGTCCGGGCAGGCTCACCTATGATTTCTTTGCCCCGAGTCCCAGATGGCTCGGCGACAGGGGTGATAACTGGAGTAAGAACTAGAACAGTAGTTGATGTACTAGCGGGAACGGCAGATGGAATGACAATAGTTTTGTTGACAGTCAGAGGGGAAATCTCAGGAGAGAAGATCCTCCCGCTTCGGGTAACCTTACTAGCCTCGACAATATTACTGAAATCAATATCAGCTTCTTCATTCTTCAAGTCTTGCTTAATGCCATGATAATACACGTCAGCACCATAGTGCCATGGGACAGCCTTGTCTGAAGTGTACGGGATGGGACCAGGAACAGTGATTATTAGCGGAGCAATTATTTGAACAGGTGTAATCCTAACAGGTATTCTCGAGGAAACCTTGGAAGGATTGGCAGAAATGGTTATGATGGCAACATCTTCATTTGGAACAACGAGAATCATAGTCTTTTCGAACATAATATCTTTATTATCCATCAGGCGCTGAACACCCGACTTCAACAAGTAGCAACCAGAAGGTAGAATCGAGCACATGTGACAACCTTTATCATAACCCGGAAATAAACCGACCAATATCAAATTCCTCTTAACAGTCATAGGAGGAGTAGAAATTTCTTCAACAGAGGATACAAACAAATCATTGTCAACAACATTAACCCCATGAACATGTTTGGGCATAGGAGCAGTTATTACATTCGACTTTTCTGGAGCATCGAACTCTATCTCCTTAGCTTCCAGCAAATCTTGTACTTTGTTTCTCAAAGCCCAACAATCATTGGTATTGTGGCCAGGACTCTCAGAATGGTAGGCACACTGCTCGTTGGGATTATATCTATGAGAGGTAGTGTTTGGATTTTTGGGAGCCTCCCTCAATGTGGTCAAGTTGGATCTCAACAGGAGAGGTAACACTTCAGATAATGTCATGCTAATGCGGGTAAATTGCCATTGTGGTCTTTCCACCCTTTTTTGATTGTTGCGTTGTGGAGCAACTGAGGGTCTTGGTATCACTACAGCATTTACCGTTTGACGGTGTTCAGATCTGCTTTGGACCCTCGGGCTATAGACCGCACAGGCTTCCTTCTTACCAACGAAAGGCTTCTTTACTGAACTCAAGGAGGCATCCTTCTATATTTTACCACTCCGAATTCTAGCTTCTACTCTTTCTCTAGTTAAAATCAGCTCGGTGAAACCAGATGACGAGCTGCCAATAAGTGATTTAAAAATGGACCAGATAGCATCCTCAGAAACATATAAGCCAACTCCCTATCAGACAAAGGGGGTTGAACTCTGCCAGCCAAATCTCTCCATTTCTGAGCGTAATCTTTGAAACCTTCACCTGCACCCATGGACATACTCTGGAGTTGAGTACGAGTGGGAGCAAGGTCGGCATTATACTGATATTGCTTGTAGAAAGCAGCAGCAAGATCTTCCCAGTTTCGGACACTGGCTCCTTCCAACTGGTAGAACCATTCAAGCTGAGTCCCTGACAGACTATCTTGAAAGAAGTGCACCCACAAATTTCTATCAGCGGTGTGGGGTTGAATCTTCCTGACATACGAGCGGAGATGGAGTTTTGGGCAGGACACTCCATCATACTTGGCAAAAACCGGAGCTTTGAACTTCTGAGGGATTCCCGATACCAATCCCAATTCTTTGAAATCCAGTCCAGGTATCCTCTGAACTTCCATGGCACTCAGACGATCTTCTAGCTGTTTGTATCTATCCTCAGCAGGAGGATATTGCTCATCATCATAATCAGTATCATTGTCATAGACTGAAGGACTAGGGTCCTTTTCCACTTCCTTGTATGAAGAGGTCAAATCAGTTTGTTGCTTCAACCTTTCTCCAAACCTTCTGCCTATATTCAGAATACCAATCTTCTTCTTCTTCTTCTCTTTCAGAATAAGGGTCTTCAGATCCTCTTGCTCATGGAACTGCTCTCGGTAAGTATTCCGCTCATTCTTCAGCTGAATCTAAGACCTCTGTAACTCCCCAGGATCAGTGGGCATGTAAGGATAGAGAATCGTGTAAGGAATGCCTTCTTCATTAGTGGGCTCCACAATCACTAGTAATACGGCCACATAAGGCATCACAAGCTTCTGGGCACGAGCTCGGACCCATTGGAGGTAAGGCTGCATAGGAAGGGAAGTCTTCGGTCCCAATTCTTCTGGGTCAGATTTGTTTACCATGCCCCAAGCTCCTATGAACCTCCGGCGATGCTCCCTAACATCATCCTTATAGTCGAATACAATGTCCTCGAGAAGTAACTCGTGGGGACCATCCATTCGAGCACGACCAAATTATCGCAAGGCTAGACAAAGACTGTAAGTTATACCCCCTCTGATACCAAGTAATGGGACATTAGGGTATCCCCCACAACGGTCAATAACAGCAGTGTCTTCCATAGCTCGGGAACACCAAAGAATATCCATATGAGCGAGTGACATTATTCTGTGCGACCAACCCAAACCTTCTTCGTTCTTCAGCACAAACTTAGGGAGGTGATAAATAAACCACCTCGATACCAACGACATGCAGCACATAAGAGTACCTCTTCTCCTCGTGGTATGAGTATAGAGAGCGTGCAAGATATCTCCAAGCGAGGTAGGCACAGGGTTGCGAGAAAGGAAAATCTTGATAGCATTCACATCTACGAAAGAGTCCAGATTAGGGAAGAGAACTAAACCGTAGATAAGAAGATCCAAGACACCCTCAAAAGCCTGAAAATCCATATCATCCCAAAATAGTTGAGCCTGGTCTATCAGAAAATTGGCTAGAAAACCCTCGACTCCGCTTCGAGTTTCCAAATTGGATACCATATTGGCCCGTTTCAAATGCAAAGCTGAGGAAATGACTTCTGGCTTAGGAACTTCTTCCATACCCGTGAAGGGTACCTGTTAAAGAATGGGTATGCCCAATAGATGAGAGAATTATTCCAAGGTGGGTACCAACTGATAATCTGGAAAGGTGAAACAGTGATGCTCGGGATCGAAGAACTGAAAAAGTACGCTCATCATCTGTTCATCAGGGTTTGAAGTAACCGGGCTGAGAAGTTGACCATGTCTCTTAATGAACATAGAAGTTTCAGAAATTCTTGACACTAGCTCTTTGAGTTGGGATGGTATCTCCACAAAGTTGATTCAGATAGTCTTTCTGCGTACAAAAGCCATGATCTGCAAAACAGAACAAAGATAAATTCCCTTGGTCTTTGAAATGGTTAGTGTAATGAAGCATGATTGCTATGTTATGATGCATGATGTCATGATAAAGCACAGATATAGCAAATGACAGGTATTGCAAACACAGTCAAATCACACAAAGCCCTTAGGTTTAAGGCTTGCATGAGGTAAAAGGTAATACCCTCTTAAAGTTAAGTTGGTTTCAACCTGTCCTAGAAAAGTAACCGGGTTCTAGAGGATCTCAATATCACTGACCATCCTCCATCGGTCATGGTTTCAGCTCACGTAATCTTTTCTTGCGGCCAAAATTATTCCAAGAGTATGGTCTCAATGAGTGTAGCATTGAGTATCAACCAGTTCTCAGCTTTATATCGAGGCCGGCTATCTCACTACTTTCTAATGGCCAAGTTGGGAGATTAAAGGTTCTAAGGTCAGTTGATGCTTAACGACACCACGCGGCGGCCCCGTATTCTCCTTGTTTTTCCACAAGGGATACCGGTACCAACCAAAGTGCCACACCAATGTAGCTACTGCTTCAACCGTATCGGTCTATGTCGTACAGTTCCCTCACAGTCTATTGCTACTTACCTAAAAGGTATTCCCCAGATCCGGGTGTAGGATCTATAGTAACCCCAAATAAAACCCTTAAAAGTAAAGCAAACAAAGCAATCAAGAGAAGAAATTATGATGAACTAGATCCTAAGGTATACCCCACTTATAAACTCCCCAACAGAGTCGCCAGTTCTGTGATACGGTGGCAGAACCTACTGTTTGATGCTGGTTTGCATTTTTTGTTTGCAAAATGTCGCGGTAAGCAAGAGTCGCCACCGACTTTTATTTCATCAACCCGGAAAGGAAAAAAGTACAGAAAAAAAATCCTTTTTCGAGATATTCTGAGTACGAGGGGTAGATTATAGAAAGGGAAGGTGTTATCACCCTTTCTATCCATGGTTTTCCATGGGCTCTTAGGTACTCGCTCATCTTTTTAAAATTGCTTATGTGTGTGCTTTGTTTTGAAAAAAGTTTTAACTTCGTGATAACCCTTGTACAAGTCCTCAAGGGTGTGACAAAGTTGTTTTGAAAATTGTTTTTGAAAGGTTTAAGTGTGAAAAGTTTTGATTTGAGCAAGTACCTACTAGCATCTACCTACTCGAAAAAAAGGTCGTTTCTATTCTCGTTTCCTTTAGACAGCGCTATCCTACTATTGAGAAATAAGTAGCACCGTCGTTGGAGTTTTTAAGGGTCAATTCGAAAGGGACGTACGATCACTAAAGCAATGTTAGGACACCTTAGTAATAACCCTAGAGTCTTAAGATCATATTTAAGGTAACATTTCCGAGGCAACATTTGAATGGGACATTTGATCTTTTTTAGACAGGAGGGCAACCACTAAGACACCCTATGCTTAGTGATTGTTTACCGAAGGCAACCGAAGTGAGGGCATACCCTAAGAGTGATATGTGCGAGTGATTAGTTTCAGTTATTTATCTTTTCACATTAGGGTTTTCTAACCGTATTAATTTGTCATGCATTCATGTCATACAATCCTATTAACAGACATCTAGACAGTTAAATATTTGCGGGAATTAAAAATGAGAGAAAATAAACTACGCTATTACAAGGCTTCGGGGAAGGGATTAATTACATAGCCAAAAACCCGGGGAAAAGCGATAAGTAAAAACCCTAAATTAACTGTTACAAACCATGAACAGTTACAAAAGTATTGTCAAAATAAATAATAAGCGCAGGATGAATCAAATATGAAACGACTAGGGTTTTGAACTTTGACTAAACCTATTGACGATTGATTAAAATTTTTTTTGTCATGTTTTAAGAAAATAATGAAACAATCAAATTAGAAAGATAATCCTAAGTTCGAATTAATTTTAAATTAAGAAAAATAAATTAACTTTAATCTAAAAACCTATTTTTTGTATTTTTATTTATTTGAGAAAAAGAGAAAATAAAATTAAATCAAGAATCTTAACCTAATTTCTATTTGATTTTTATTTATGAAAATAGATTACAATTTCCCTAAGTTAAACTAAATTAAATTAATTTTGATAATAATAAAAAACTAATTCCAATTTTTTTTATGAAGTCTTGATTTTATGAATTTTTTTTGAAAAATGGTTAATTTGTTAATTAAAATGATTTAAATAAATGTTAAAAGAATTAAGAATAAAAGGAAAAAGATAGAAGTGGGCCTGATAGAATTAGCAATTCTGGGGGTATGTTGTTGAATTTATCCAGGCCCAAATAGGTCAAGCCCAGTCCTGCGTCTGATCTGGTGCTGCTCTTCTGATGGTCCATAAAACACCTGCGCGTATGAGACGTTGGATTGGATATGATAAGGTCCTTGAAGGTCAGATCTGAGGTCTCATGATGGACTTCATAGGGCGTGACACACTAGAACCTATAGAGAATATCAGAAAAATGTAAAAGTAACACACCTAGGGTTGAACCCAGGACGTGTACCTTATAGATTCTCCCTCCTGCCTACTGCGTTGGAACGTTAGTCATAATAATAATAAAATAAATAAACCATAAAGGAAAATAAGGTGCAAGATCCAGATTAACAAATAATTGCACGCGTCAGCAAGCATGAGCCAATTTGATGGAGTGAGAGAAAGCCATCGTTCAATCTAGCCAATGGGGTCATGAGAAACAGCCACACAAGCTGGTTGCCCAAAGACCGATCAGTCCAACCACCGGAGCCGGTGGTTTCCACCATCTTCTCCGGTGGGTCACTTGAAAATATTAGCCAAATCAAAAAACAAATGATGCCAACTACCTTAAAAAGATCCTCTGATCACGATTTTGGCCTCTAAATTAACTAATTCCTTACGCATCACTGGATTCGAACTTGGAACCCTAACCACGGTCAACAATGGAATAACGTGATCCTGGGCATTAGCTTCGCATGTGATATGTTCAAACACACATAAACATCAATAGAAACACGTGTGTATGATCAATATGAATTTATATCAAGTATTGTGCGAGTTTGAAGTCAAAGAAGTTTTACCAATGGTGAGGCACAGATCTACTGATTTGAGGATGCTACAGGCTTTGCAAATGGTCTGGCTTCACTCCTGAGAATATCAGCAAGATGATGGAACGATTGGAATCGAGGGAGAGAGGCTAGCTAAGGTGTTTGAATATTGCACACTTCTTTGAATTTTTTTTGGAATCTTCTTTCTCCCTTGAGGCTGACTGTGTGTGTTCTTCCTCCCTCATAGGGTTAGCATCATTTGTTTATATATGAGGCAACAAATAGGTTAACATTTGTGGAGCAAATCAAAAGAGATATGGAGTTTTTAATTTTGCTTCAAATCTTTCTATTTTCAAATATTTCCTTCCCTTTCATAGCTTGGCACAATTTTCTTGTCTATTTTCAGCATATTTGATCCATCATTCAATGCAAAAATCAAATCAAAGCAAATCCACATTATTTATTTAATTTAATTTGATTTTTTAATGATTGAAACCAAAATAAATCAAAAGAATAAGACAATAATGCATGGATGGTTTTATGGATCGTGGACCATATTATAATTGAGGTGCAAGGATAAAAAGTTAGGCCCATTTAGCAAAAAATGCAAATTTGAGCCATTTGACTTTTGGCAATTTTGCAAAAATGGTCAACTTGGCCAATGCATAACTCTCTCAATTTTGACCCTACAGAGGTGTTCTTGGAATTTTTAGAAAGCTTAGGATGTCCTCTAAACAACCCTTTTGGTCTTATCTCAATTGAGTCTTCCATGTTCATGTATGAAGCTTTGACCCAAAAGGTGTTTTTGTTGACTTTCCAAAATGACCTATAATGTTAAAATTCATATCTTTTTGTGAGTGCATATTTTGAAAATAGGAGATGAATATGAATTGTAGGTAATTGCATCCTATTTAAAATGAGCTTTGGATGGGTCATTTCTGATAAAGTATGAGAAAGTTATGCTTGGTCAAAGTTGAGTTGACTTTTCTTGCAAAACCCTAATTTAGCAACTTTTGGGTTTTGATTAATTGTGAGCAATCCTTGATGAATCATGATCAACCATTTATCAAATGATGAATGATACTTAAAAATGAGGATGTTGACCAAAAATCTTGAAGTTTGGTTGTATGTGGGCCACATTTGACTTTTGACCTAGCACAGTCGATTTTCAGGCCTTTGAGCAATTGACTGAGCAAACTTCTTCTGCAAGGCTTGAAACATGACATGGATGATCTTGATAACATATTAGGACAATGGTGAGAATTTGAGTCCTTTGTGGTTCATATATCCTGATTAAAAATGAAACCCTAATTTGAGGTAGACTGCCTTAGGAGAGAGTTTGTCTGGTCAACTCTTGACTTTCCTTGAACAATTTGGGGACCTCACTTGCCATGTGTTGAGAAATATGGGAGGGAAAATTTTGGGGTAAAACAGAAGTGTATCAATATGTCTCATTGGATAATCTTGCAACCATATTTCGGTATCGACTATCAAGCTTAGATGGCGCCAATCAATCTAATCAACCTTCGACCAAGTAGCAAAGTGATGAGACGCTTGAAGATATAAAGGAAATAACAGAGTTGGAACCCAATGGGGTCGTTTCACATAGCTGTTTTTCTTTCCTTTACACAAAATTTATAATTTCTATCTTTCGGCGGCCTTCTCTTACTAGGACGTCAGCCTCTTTGTAAAAAACACCTATTGCAGGCTGTGATCGGTGGATCTGGAACTGACTGTTTAACGCTGGTTCGCGAAATGTCGCGGAAGCAAGAGCCGCCACCGTCTTTTATTTTCTCCAAATGGAAAGGACAAAAGCACAGAAAAATTCCTTATAGAGATTGCTCTCGGTTTGGGAGGTAGGTTATAGAAAGGGAAGGTGTTAGCACCCTTTCTATCCATGGTTATCCATAGGCTCTTAGATACTTGCTCATTTGTGTTTTCAAAATTGGTTTGTTTGCTTTTCAACTGTGGGTTTTAAAAAGTTTCTTTGAAAATTTCAGTTCGACTCTTGTATCGGTCCTCAAGAGTGTTTGAAAAATTGCTTTCGAAAGCTTTTTGAAAAGGTGTCGGTGTGAAAAGTACTTTTGATTTGTTTGTTTTGAAATTAGAGCAAGTATCCACGAGTTCTCTACCTACCCTAAGGAATTCGTCTGTGTAAATGTCCTTTAAAGTAGTGCCATCCTACCATTGAGAGGTAGGTAGCACCACCGTTGGAGGTGTTCGGGTCAATTCGAGGTTCGGGACATGGTGATCACCAGAGCAATAAGAAGACACCTTAGGAGCTACCCTCATGCCAGGTTCCCGGATCATGAGGACTTACTAAGACATCCTCTACTCGACGATCACCTTTCGAGGCAAGGCAACAGTGAGGCGTACCCTAGGGGTGGTGTGTGATTTATGTGTCGTTTTCAGTTATTTTTGTCTTTTGTCATGTCATTGGTGATCTAGCGTTTGTTTTTATTTTTGTCCATACATTCTTTCATGCTTTAATTAACAGTTAAAAATTGCGAAAAGTAAATTCTAAGCTATTACAAAAGGCGCGGGTCCACATCGCCAAAATTAACCAGGACCCGATTTGACAGAAAAATAAAGAAAGTAAATAAAGAATTAAAAGTGCGAGAAGTAATTAAATACATGGCTTCGGGAGAGATACATGAATATTTAAACGGAATAAAATAATATGCGAATTAATAATCAAATCGAAACGAGGGCGTTGGACCCTTTTGAAGTTAAATTGAAATTAAGAATTAATTAATTATTAAAAGAAAGAAAGAAATTGTTTTTGGTATTTTTTTAATATCTTAGGATTTAATATGAAAAAAAAGAGAATTAATTAAAATTAAAATAAGATGCAAACCCTAATTCTAGTGGCTTTTAATTTATAAAAAAAATATTGAAGTTTTAACCTAAATTAAACCTAATTTTTATATACAAATTTGATTATAAAAAAATATCTAATTATTTAATTATTTATGAAAGAAAAATAAAAAGGGTGAAAAATTATTAATTAAACCTAATTCTACATTTTTTAGATTTTTATTAAAAGTATTAAAATTAAAACCTAATTTACACTAAATTTAATTATATGCATTTATTTATGAAAATACTAGAAATAAAAATATTTACTATTTTAATTCTTTTTTCTGATTTTTATGGTATTTTGGGTTTTTATGGAAATAATTAATTAATTAAGTAAAACAACAATTAGAAAGAAAATAAAAAATAAAGACTTGCAAACCTAGGGGGTCTGCCCCTGATTTTGGAGGTGAAGCCCAGCACTTTTAGGGCCCAATTCCTTAAGCCTCGTCGACTTTGGCACTAAGGTTTATCAGTGTTGACCATGGTTCATCATATTCCTTGGATCTGGGCCTTTGATCTGATGCCCTTGGACGCATGGATGGCTTGATTATGGAGGTGCATGATGTGCGTTTACACTGAAGCTGCATATAATTATCTAAGAAAAAATAATATGAAAGTGGTGTGGGGACCTGGGGCTCGAACCCAGGTCCAGTAGTTTACCAGTCACTATGCTTGCCAATCCTTCCAAACGCGCTGTCTGTAATTTAAACAACAAACAAATAACATAAAATAAATAATGGTCAGTGGGGCGCTTTACGCGCGAAATTCGAACCGGCCAACCAGCTTATGCCACGAGGTCATCTTCCTCGTTATATATTTTTTCCTGAAATACAAAGGACAAAGGCCACAGTTTTTAAATCGTCCCCATAGGCACCCTTAGAGAAAATAGCGAATGGCCATTGGATGCTCATAAATTGAGCGCGAAGGTAGATTCATAATCGTCCAGACAAGCTTGATTCAATGGTGTAACTCTTGAAGGCCAATTTTTCTTTAATTAAAAACCCCCAATTTGAGGTCCTGCAAACCCTAAAATACAACCATGGCGATTTCTTGTATAGCTCATAAAAACACAATCAATCCATATAGTTAGCTTCAGAATACTTTACTCAATATAAATGCATAATCAAAATGCCATGAAAACGCCTAAATCTGGAAATACGATTTTGAAAAATATAAGAGAAAACTGGATTTCTGTATACCAATTTTAGGCGCTGAGATGATCGATTTTGATTGGAATACGTTCTGTAATCCTCAAAGAAGCTAATGGGATAGGTTTGGAGGCTTGAATCGCCTTGCAAGTATATTTTCAGAATTGAGATTTTTTGCTAATTTTTCAAGTTTGTCCAAGGGTTTCTGAGCAGCTGCGTGTGTAATGGCATTAGGTTTTCGTTTAGGCTTATGTAATGAATCAATTAGGTCAAGAAAAATAGAACAAATCAATTGCATTCATAGTTTTTGGAAATTTGATTTTTAAGATCTTTTTCAAATATTTTTCCATGTGTTTTTGTCCTCAATCATACCAATTCTCTCCAAATCTTTCCATATTGGATTTCACACGAATTATTGAGTAGATTTTGTGCACAAAAAGATTGAAAAAATTAGGTTAAGCATTTTTCATATATTTAATTTGATTTAAATGAATTATTATAAATAAAAATTCAAATAAATAAATAAAAAATGAATAAAGACTTCCCTTTGGGCCAAGTAGTCGTGCATATGCCTTGGGTGATGAATTGTGGAAGAAAAATGGGCCCATTAGCAATTTTAGGTCATTTGAATCAATGTTCACTTTTCAAAATATCCAAAAATTTCCCAACTTCCACAAGGCATAACTTGCTCCATTTTTAAGCTTTTCTCATGTTCTTGGACATTTTGAAAAGGTATTTGAGTCCTCTAACCAATGCCTTTTGTCCCATGTCATTTTGATTTACCAATCTCAAGTTATGTCCTTTGACTTAAAGTCCCTTTTTGTTGACTTTTGAAAATGACCTATAATGTTGAAATTGATAACTTTTTGTGAGAGCATTTCTTGGACTTGAAGTATGAAGATGAGTTGTAGGAAATGTCTTTCTCTTCACAATGAGATTTGGATGGAATTTTTCTGATAATCCATGTGGAAGTTATGCCCTGGTCAATTTCAGTTGACTTTTTCAGCTGTCCAAATAAGGAAACTTTTGCATCTTGATGATTTTTGAGCCAAGCTTTGAGAATCATGATCAAGCATTGATCAAATGATGTTTGTGGCTTCAAAATGATATGTTGACCAAAAATTTGAACTTTTGACTGCCAAATGACCATTTTGCCCCTACAGTTGACTGTAGTGCAATTAGGGTTCTTGACTGTGCAATTTTGTGCTGAATGTTTTGAAACTTGATATGAGGATGCTTGACCATATTTGTAGGCATATGAGACTTGATTGGACCTTTGGAAACTTCATTTTCTTGATCAGAACACAAACCCTAATTTTGACTGCTTAGGAGGCTCTTACACTGTGCAACCCTTGGGGAACTTTGAAGCTTTTGACTTGGCAATTTCTTGAAGAATATGGGAGGGCAAATTTTGGGGTACAACACAGGCCAGCTTCAAAAATCAATACAAGTCATTTTTACAAAACTTCAATCTGTTTTTCTTTTTCTGTTTTATTTTGCAAGAACGTCCTATGATTTATTTTTGATATATGCGTTTGAAAATGATTGTTGCTCATAAATATTTACATAAGAAACAAAAGACAATTACTCGTAATTCCAGAAACAGGGAAAAAACAAGAAGTACCAAACCCGACGGTTCCTCTATCCAGCAGGTATCGGGATGGAGTCAGCTTGGGAACATAATCATTGGTACATACACTCCCCACAGAGTAAAAGTATCCAAAAGGCATTGATGTCAGCTTTCCCGAAACAGGACGTAACCACCCTAGCCGAGGTTCATAATCGTAGGCGAGTCAATAAATCTTATCACCCAAGCGGAGTTTACTTCCACAGATATAGAAGCTCCATCTCCAACAGAGCTCATCATCTCCAGCAACGAAATTTCAATCCCCAGCTAAATTTATTTCTCCAGATCGGCAGGTCTACCAACAAAGTATCTCTTCCCCTAAAGTCTGGTCCCCGCAGAGTTATTCTCCAGCATCTCTTCCCGACAGAATATTTACAACTCTCCAGCAATAATCAGGGATTTATTTTCCCAAATGCGAGCATACCCCGATAGAATTTCATAAATATACATTATGACATACGCATACATGACATATACAACATAATCTCATTTATTTTGAGAACATCATCTCACCCTGCATTTCATGCATCACATATAACTAACCCTGATATCTTTTCAGGAAATGACGATTAGCTTCAACCAATCCAACAGTTATACAGATCATATTTACAGACGACTAATGGAAGTTCAGTTCCAGAAATCAAACGGGTCAACTAATCTACATTATCGCTTCGAAGTAACCCTACCATCCAGGTTCCTTCTTGCAGCCCTACAATTCAGGATGTCATATTTAAAAGCAACCTTACCCAGGTTCCTTCTCGGTTCAGATGCAGTTTTACCCAAACTCCTTCTCACAGCCCTACTATCCAGGCTTTCATATCGAAGTAACCCTACTATCCAGGTTCCTTCTCACAGCCCTACTATCCAGGATTTCACATCGAAGTAACCCTACTATCCAGGTTCCTTCTCATAGCCCTACTATCCAGGCTTTCATATTGAAGTAACCCTACTATCCAGGTTCCTTCTCATAGCCCTGCTATCCAGGCTTTCATATCGAAGTAACCCTACTATCCAGGTTCCTTCTCACACCCTACTATCCAGGCTTTCATATCGAAGTAACCCTACTATCCAGGTTCCTTCTCACAGCCCTACTATCCAGGCTTTCATATCGAAGTAACCCTACTATCCAGGTTCCTTTCTCACAGCCCTACTATCCAGGATTTCATATCGAAGTAACCCTACTATCCAGGTTCCTTTTCACAGCCCTACTATCCAGGCTTTCATATCGAAGTAACCCTACTATCCAGGTTCCTTCTCACAGCCCTACTATCCATGCTTTCATATCGAAGTAACCCTACTTTCTAGGTTCCTTCTCACAGGCCTACTATCCAGGCTTTCATATAGAAGTAACCCTACTATCCAGGTTCCTTCTCACAGCCCTCTAATCCAGGCTTTCATATCAAAGTAACCCTACTATCCAGGTTCCTTCTCACAGCCATACTATCCAGGCTTTCATATCGAAGTAACCCTACTATCCAGGTTCCTTCTTACAGCCCTACTATCCAGGCTTTCATATCGAAGTAACCCTACTATCCAGGTTCCTTCTCACAGCCCTACTATCCAGGCTTTCATATCGAAGTAACCATACTATCCAGATCCCTTCTCACAACCTTACTATCCAGGCTTTCATATCGAAGTAACCCTACTACCCAGGTTCCTTCTCACAGCCCTACTATCCAGGCTTTCATATCGAAGTAACCCTACCATCCAGGTTCCTTATCACAACCCTACTATCTAGGCTTTCATATCGAAGTAACCCTACTATCCAGGTTCCTTCTCACAGCCCTACTATCTAGGCTTTCATATGGAAGTAACCCTACTCTCCAGGTTTCTTCTCACAGCCCTACTATCGAGGCTTTCACATCAAAGTAACCCTACTATCCAGGTTCCTTCTCATAGCCCTACTATCCAGGATTTTATATCGAAGTAACCCTACTATACAGGTTCCTTCTCACAGCCCTACTATCCAGGCTTTCATATCTAAGTGACCCTACTATCCAGATTCCTTCTCACAACCCTACCATCCAGGCTTTCATATTGAAGCAACCCTACTATCCAGGTTCCTTCTCATAACCTTACTATCCAGGTTCCTTCTCTCTTATCTCCAGACGGCAGCACACAACACTGTAAGTCCGGGACCCGATCAAACATGATTGGTTTCTCATTTCCCCAGTAAATCACTAAGCAGCATATACCCCAACCAGATACGCAATACACTTCCGCTTCCTCAAGCCGAAGTTATTCCCCAGAAGAGTAACAAACAACAGAAGCTCCTAAAACTCTCTTTCTCCCAAGACAGGAAATCAAGATCCTCTAGATGGCATCTTTAAGCCCATCTCCTGCAATTCTCTGTCGCATCCAGGAAGGCATCTTTAAGCCCATCTTCGATAATCTTCAATCCTCAAGATCCTCTAGATGGCATCTTTAAGCCCATCTCCTACAATTCTCCGTCGCATCCAGGATGGCGTCTTTAAGCCCATCTCCGACAATCTTCAATCTTTAACTTCCAAATAGCATATGTAAGCCCATTCCTGATATCTCCAATCAGTTCCACTTCATGCGAGCGCAAATTTCTGGGCACTCTAGTGTTCAATCATCATCCACCTTCAGATCACGAGAGGCAGCACAACCAATCTACATTTCAGGTTTAAGAAGATTGAACAGGGGCAGCTGTTGTACCCCAAAACTTACCCTCCAATTTTACTCAACAAATGTCAAGTAAGGTCCCCAAGTTGCTCAAGGAAGCCCAAGAGTTGACTAGACAAACTCTCTCCTAAGGCAGTGCACCTCAAAAATAGGGTTTCTATTTTCATCAAGATGGGTTAGCCACAAAAGCCCCAAATGCTTTCCAAGGTCCTAATATGCTCCCAATATCATTCATGTCAAGTTTCATACCTTGCACAAGAAGGTTGCTTAATCAACTGCTCAGATGCTTGAGAATCGACTGTATTAGGTCAAAAGTCAACTGTGGCCCACATACAGTCAAACTTCAAGATTTTTGGTCAACATCATAATTTTTAAGTGTTATCCATCATTTGATCAAGGCTTGATCATGATTCCTCAAGCAATGCTCCAAATTCATCAAAACCCAAAAGTTGTTAAATTAGGGTTTTGTAGGAAAAGTCAACCCAACTTTGACCAAGCATAACTTCTTCATACTTTATCAGAAAGTTTCCATCAAAATCTCATTTTGAAGAGGATGCAATTCCCTACAACTCATCTTCAGCCCACAAGTTAAAAATATTCTTTTACATTTTAATTTCTAGAAAAATTATATAGGTCGCATTATCAATGTAATAGCGTAGATTTATCTTTTCTCGCATTTTTTTTCTAATTATGTAATTGCTTCCGGGATGTAATAGTTTTAGGATTTCTTTTCCGCACTCTTCATTATTATGTAATTGCCCCAAAGCTCTGTAATAGCTTAGGTTTACATTTCCACCTTTTTATTTTTAGTCCAAAATAATTATGTATCTACAAAAGCCTTGTAATAGCTAGGACTTTAAACTTTCCGCATTTTATTTTCGCAAACTATAAACTGCTTAGATGAATGTTAATAGGCTTGCATGAAAAATACAAATAAAATTAAAATAGTAGATCACCTTAATTGTGCAAAGATTAAATAACTGAAATCAAACACATGCACATGCTCACTCTTAGGGTATGCCTCACTTGGTTGCCTCGGAAAACAATTGTCATGTCCCTCAAACGTAGGGATACCCTTAGCAAATACCCTCGGTTAAAATCATCATAAAGATCGTGGTCCCTCGATGTCCCTCGAAGTTGCCTATGGTATATGATCTTGTCCCTCGATGTTGCCTACAAATATATGATGACAGTCCCTTCGAAATGCTAAGGTATCCTTACATGTTGCCTTCAATGACCATTACGTCCCTTTTGATAGTCCCTCAAACATCAAACGACTAGGGTTACCTACTCACTAATAGTAGGATAACACGGTCTAAAGGATAGGAGGAAAAGAACGCCTTTTTTCGAGTAGGTAGATAACTGTTAGGTACTTGCTCAAAACAACAAATCTTTTACACAAACACTTTCAAAACAAAATTTTTCAAAAACAACTTCGTAACACTCTTGAGGATAGAAACAAGGGTTAAAAAAAAGTAAAAAAAAACTTTTCAAAACAAAGCACACACAAGCAATTTAAAAAATGAGCAAGTACCTAAGAGCCCATGGAAAACCATGGATGGAAAGGGTGCTAACACCTTCCCTTTCTATAATCTACCCCCCATACAGAAACATCTCGAAAAAGGTTTTTTCTATTCTTTTTCCTTTTCCTTGTTGGATAAAATAAAATTCGGTGGCGACTCTTGCTTACCGCGACATTTTGCAAACACAAAACGCAAAAACACAAAACCAGCGTCAAACAGTCAGTTCTGCCACCATATCACACTGCATAATTCATGAGGAGGACATTAAGGCTCAATACAAAGCTGTAACTGAGAAGAGAGGTAGGCAACAACAGAATCATGGGAAGCCTTACAGTTCTCCTAATGACAAAGGCAAACAGAGGGCTACTGATGGCAGAAGAACTAGTGGGGGAGGTGCTCCAGCTGACGTTGTGTGTTACAGATGTGGAAAGCTAGGTCACCGAAGTAACGCTTGTACTGGAGAAGTGAAGAGGTGTTTACACTGTGGTAAGGCTGGGCATGAGGTCGCTGACTGTAGACATAAGGCATCGATATGTTTCAACTATAGTGAGGAAGGGCACATCAGTACTCAGTGCCAAAAACCAAAGAAGGCTCAGAAATGGTGGGAAAGATTTTGCTTTAGCTGGGACTTATACATCCAGTGAAGACCGTTTGATTAAAGGTATTTGCTTCATTAATAGTACTCCTTTAATTACTATTATTGATATTGATGCTACACATTGTTTTATCGTTGCTGATTGTGCTAAAAAGCTGGGTCTCGAGTTATCCTCTATGAATAGAGAAATGGTTATCGACACTCCAACTAAGGGATCAGTGACTACTTTTCTAGCATGCTTGAAGTGTCATTTGTCCATCTATGATAAAGACTTCTTTGTTGATCTAGTTTGTTTACTACTGAGTGGTCTGGATGTAATTTTGGGTATGAACTAGTTAGAATATAATTATCTTTGTGATACGGTGGGAGAACTGACTTGAGGTTTTGCATTTTATCGCAAATGTTGCGGTTAGCAAGAGTCGCCACCGACTTTTCTTTTATCAGAAAGGAAAGGTAAAAAAACACAGGAAAGACCTTTGAGATTGTTTCTTGAGTCCAGGGGGTAGATTATGAAAAGGGAAGTTGTTAGCACCCTTTTCATCCATGGTTTTCCATGGGCTCTTAGTTACTTGCTTAGATCACTTGCTTTTATTGTTTGAAATTTTGTTTTGTGTGGTTTTGAAAGTATTTTGTAAAAGATGCCATTGTTAGGCAATCTTTGTAATGATTCTTGTTCGTAAGAATGTATACAAAGATGTTTGTCTTTTTGAAAATGTTTTCAAGATTTGTAAGATGTTTTTGAAATGTGTGTGTGTTTGTTTTGAAAAATAGCAAGGATTTTTGTTTTGAAATAGAGCAAGTAACTATAAGCTATCTACCTACTCAAATGTCTTTCTTATGTATTTTCTATTCCTTTGACATTGTTGTCTTACCATTGATTTGGTAAGCAACCCTATCTTTGGATGTGAAAGGGACAGGCGTGGGTCATCGTATAACCATGATTAGCAATGTTTGCAAAGTATCTTAGCATTTTAAGGGACCAAGATCATTTTGTAAGGCAACTTTTGAATAGCGTCATCGAGGGACTCTGATCTTATATTTGTTATGTTTTGCCAAGATACTTCACATGCGTAACATGGCCATTTTTGTTTTAGGAAACCAAGTGGTGAAACCCTAGGGATGCTTGTGTGCAAGTGTATCATTTTCATGCTTTGATTTTGTCTTGTATTTAGGGTGTTCTATTTTGCTTTGTTTTGTTCTTGTCATACAAACCCTAATTACTAATCATGGCATATAAAGTGATAAATTACGTAATGTAAATATTTCTAAGCTATTACAACAATTTATGGGAGGGGGAGAATACAAATTTGAATGGGGATTTGCAAGAATTTAAACCTAAATAAATTATTACAACCAAATCGAATTTGTACGAATTAGAATAAATACAATATAATATTAAAAAGAAAATGCAATGCAATGTACATGTAAAAAAGTTTTTTGTGTCTTGTTTTTATGTAAAAGAAAATTTAATCTAAACCTAAAAATATAAAGAAAAGGAATTAATTTTTAAAAGGGGTTTAACCCTAATTATTATTAAAGAGAAAATAAAGTTTTTATAGGTATTATTTTGTGTATTTTGTACTTTTTGTGTAAAAAAATGATAAATAATATGGTATAAAAAGAATATAAAAATTTATGTATGCAAAAATAAGTATTTATAAATATGGAATGAAAAATAAATTAAACTAAAAATGTTTTAACTATATTTTACAAATTTAATAAGAAAATATGTGATATCTATTAAAAATAAAATATATTCTTATGTGAAAAAAATAAAATAAAAATGCAATATTATGAAATTTACATTTTTTAGGATTTTATGTATTAAAGAAAATATTTAATATATTAAAAATGAAAACAAAACAAATAAAATATAAATATTTAAAAAAGAGTTGGCAGGGGGTGATGTAGCAGATTTGTGGTAAAGTTAGCAAAAACACTGGCCCAGGAAGCTAAGCCCAACCTGCAAAAAATGACAAAAAATGGAAAAAGAAAAATGTGAAAAATACAAAAGTAGCACGCAGGTTCGAACCCAAAACATGGGTGTCACCAGCGCGCTGCTTTGCCACTGGGGTGGCTATACTTCCATTGTCTTTAGGAAAGCAAAAACAATATAACACAAAACGCGCCCTATACCCTGTACTTCATCTCCTTCCCCACGCTTGGCCAGACACCCTGTAACTTTCTCATACTTCCATAAAAATAAAAGTTCATAACATGAAAGTTGTAGTACTTGAGCACACGATTCCAACCATATAAATTATGTGAACTATTAATCAAAGAACAAAGAGAATTTTAACAGCACTAAATCTTGACCTAATATTTCCAGAAATTTCAAGTTCCAAATTCTCCCAGCACAAGTAAAATCAATGCAAGATAATGGTATGTACAACTTCGTTATGATGAGGACTACATTTTTTATTCACAAATCATGGCCTAAGGTTGCCTGTACAAGGAGATAGAGTTTGAAATTTTACCCCCTTCAGTTGGAATCGTGAATGGAATTGGGGTGAGTTTGAGGGAGGCCTGATGCTTGCTTGAGCTTCCTTAAACTTCCCTGGATGTATCCCAACCCCTGCCTTGCTCTGAAAGTTGCTAGAACTCCTTGGCCAATTCAAACTGCAAGCTCTGAAGTCAACAATGGCAGATGGTGGAGGAGTGATTACAGAACAGGGATGAAGGCCTAGATTGACTAGGTATCAAGTATGTAAGATGTTTGAATGATCCAAACTCAAAACGCACGAGCTAAATGGAAGATGGATGTGCTTATGCAAAATCTGTAGTTTTGGACAGATTTTTGGTGTTTTGCTGGTTAGGAGTGTTTCAGGTCCTTGCTTGACGTGTTATGTGTTATATAATGTTTGTATATTAGTATGGAAATGGTCTTAGGTCATCACTCCAACAAATCTGCAAGCTCTAGCCTTTTTGCAACTTTCCTTGCATTTGAAGTAAAGTGAAGTGACTATACTTGCCATGCTTGTAATTGCTCCATTAGGGTTGGTATCAGTTTGTACAACTTACTTGAGACCTGTGAGACTTGTATGCGCCAAGGGGACAGGTCCAAAGGTCAAAATTGTAAAGTTTGCAAAAGTTTCTCTTTTTCAAAATGGCAATGGAACCTTTTTGCCATAAATGGAATTACAAGTTGGATAAAGGTTCAAAAGCATGGATCAAAGCTTTGTCAACTGAGTAAGCATTTAATTAAGGATTGTGGAACAAGTTTAGGACATGTACAACATGAATTAGCCAGCATGGGATTGATTTGCAACTTTGTTCTTCATGAAATGGCTTGGACAAAAAGTGAGAAATTGCCAACTTCATCTCTTCGATTCTCCCTACTCAAAAATGATATTGAGGAGTTCTTGGACATTTTGGAAAGCTTGCAATGTTCTCTATAATTCATCTTTGAAATTCATTTTGAGATACCTCTTGAAACTAGGTGAAAAATTGCCATGAATTTGGGTCAAAAACCTGCCTAAATTAGGGCAAAATTTCACCAAGTTATTTAGTTCATGACCATGTATTCATAAATTTATATCTTGAGATCCAAGAATATTTAGGGAAAAGTTTGTGAAGCTAAGTTGTAGATTTCATGGAGATCTACAACTTTCATGTTGGAAACCTTCCTTGAATCATTACGCATCATGGTGTAAAAGTGGCTTAAAGTTGAGAAGAAATAAGAAAATTTTCCATACTTAGAAAATTTCTAAGTTAGAAAAATTTTCAAATTCAAACCCTAACTTTCAAATTTGGTTTTGTTGGTGAACAAGTTTCACATTTTGGCATGTTTTAATGAATTATGACCCTTGGTACTTGATTTTGACCAAAAAGTCAAAGTTTGACTTTTCAATGTACAATTGACTTTTGATGAGTTGATTGCAAATCTCATCTGTCAATCCAATGTATTTGAGATGTTTTGAGCCATGTAATTAAGTCAAGATGATGCCATTGAACCTTTGAAATCATGCTTGAACTCAATTGGTCATTTGCTAGGTTAAAAATCAGAAATTGCCCTTCCTCAGTCAAAACCCTAATTTTGACCATTTTGCCCTTTTTGTGATTTGATCAAATTTCTTGAGGAATTGTAATCCAAACTTGATCAAATGATACATATGAGTCTAGAATGTTGATGTGGATAAAAAATTATGAAGTTTGACTGTAAATTGGCCATAGTTGACTTTTTCCCCAATACAGCTGGGTTTTTTAGGTCAACTGTCCAATTGACTGAGCAAAAGTGTGATCCAAGGCTTGAAACTTGACATGAGTAATCTTAGGGATCCATAATGATGTTTGAAAGTCACATGAAGCATTGATAGTCCAAAAATCCTTGTGCAAACTCAAACCCTAATTTTGGGTTATCAATGCAAGATGAGATGTCCTGAGCTGACCAAACCTTAATCCAGTCTTGAGTCAAAGAGACCTTGTGAGAAAAGTCTTGATAAATGAGAGGGAAAATTTTGGGGTACAACAATTGCCCCTGTTCAATATTCTTAAACCTGAAGAGTTAGATTGACGAGCTTTATCATTCGTGACTCGAAGGTGAAAGATGATTGGACACTAAAGTGCCCATAAATTTGCACTCGGCGATGTGTAGTTGAGGGAATGGGCTTGAAGATGCCATTTGGAGAAGTGATAGAATCTTGTTGGAGATGGGCTTGTAGATGCCATCTAATAATGTTTGTTGAATTGTAAGTTGTAAGTCAAAAGAATAAGTATCAGAATGGTGTCCGTGTCTGGAATATATCTGAGCTGTATCTGGAGACTGAATCTGTATGAGCAACAGAATAGCATCCGTGTCTGGAGCGTATCTGTACTATATCTTAAAGTTGAATTTGAATGAGTGTCAGAATGGCATCCGTGTCTAGAGCGTATCTGAACTGTATATGAACTTGAAATTTGAATGAGTATCAGAATGGCATTCGGGTCTGGAGCGTATTTGTACTGTATCTGAACTTTGAAATTTGAATGAGTATCAGAATGGCAACCATGTATGGAGCGTATCTGTACTGTATCTGAATTTGAAATCTGAATGAGTAACAGAATGGCATCCGTGTCTGGAGCGTATCTGAACTGTATCTGAAGTATGAATCTGAATAAATAACAGAATGGCATCCGTGTCTGGAGCGTATCTGAACTGTATCATGATTGCACATTATTTAACTGTAGCTGTTAATCTTATCCTGAAAAGGGTAAAATGTTAGATGGAACACAAAATTATGTTGCATGAAATGTATGATGCAATATATGTGTTTTATCAATGTTTATGATATGTGGATGTAATGTATGTGCATGTAAGCTGATTTGCTGTATTGCTGAGGAAAATAAATCCTTGACTGCTGCTGAGGATATGTGGATTCTTCATGTCTTGAAGTTGGAGTATTTGACAAAAATTCTGTTGTGAGAGCAATGCCATATACTGCTTGAGGAATCTGCTTGGGGAATCTGCTTGGGGAATCCAGAGAATTTTGATGACTTCTACTGGGGATTAATAACGGGAGTCTTTGTTCCATTGGGGAGTATCAGGAATCAATTGTCACCCGGTTGGATTTCAGGCTTCAAAACAACTTGTTGGAGAATTTGGAGAAATTGGATGGTTTCCACCGGGGATTAATAGTTTGAAGCTTTAGCTCCGTCGGGAATCTAAATGACGTACCGTGGGGCTTTCTCATGGAATAGCCTAAAGACGTTTTCCTATTCTTTCAACCTGTCAGTAATTGTCTTTTCTCATTTTGTTTATTTGTAAACAGTAATTATGTTCAAATGCATATGTTCATTAATGAATCATTGGACGTTTTTGCAAATAAAACACAAGTGTAAAGGAAAAGGACAAATTGTTTTATGTACTTTAAAGAGATATCTTTGTATTTAATTTGAATAAGTATTTTGTACAAAAGGGACAATCATCCTAGTAAGAGGATGGTGCCGTAAAAGTAAGAAAAAATTTATACAAAGAAAGACAACTATGTGTGATAATCCCATGGGGTTCCCATTATGCTATATCCTCCGTATCTCCTAATATCTTGTCTATTTGTTTCTTCGTCCGAAGATGATTGAATTGATCATAAACTTCGAGTTTGTCAGTGAAGAGATTGTCCTCAAAGTGATCTGACGGGACATAGTCATACGCTTTAATTCCCTAACTTTTGCCTGGACCGCCCTTTCGGGTTTTCAGTCCACCGGGAAACCCTTTTTTGCCCAAGTCACCCTTTCGGGTTTTCAACTTGCCGGGTGTACATATTTTTTTAATTTTATCCCTAATTTTTGCCCGAACCTTTTGGTTCGCCGGGATGCCCTTTTTTTGCCTAGGTGTGTCAACCTAGCAGGTCTCTTATGCGTAGTATCTTTTGACTATGTCCACGTTCACAGGGTGTGGCAAGTCATCGCCATCCATGGTGGTTAAGATCATTGCCCCACTGGAGAAGATGTTCTTGACTACAAACGGTCCTTCATAGGTAGGAGTCCATTTTCCTCTGGGATCACTTTGTGGCAAGATAATGCGTTTGACCACTAGATCTCCAACTTGATATATCTGGCATCTGACTTTCTTTTTGAAAGCCTTGATCATCCGTTTTTGATACATCTGACCATGGCAAACAACAGTAAGTCTCTTTTCATCAATTAAGTTTAGTTGATCAAGTCGAGTCTGGATCCAATCGTCTTCATTCAAACCTGAATCCTTCATAATCCTTAAAGAGGGGATTTGAACCTCGATAGGCAAGACAACCTCCATGCCATAAACCAAAGAATAGGGTGTTGCCCCAGTTGATGTGCAAGCCGTGGTACGGTACCCGTGGAGAGAAAATGGTAGCATCTCATGCCAGTCCTTGTAGGTGACTGTCATTTTTTGTATGATCTTTTTAATGTTTTTATTAGCAGCTTCGACTGCACCATTCATCTTTGGCCGATAGGGGGATGAATTGTGGTGTTGAATTTTGAACTGCTCGCACAAGGCGGTGATCATAGTATTGTTAAGGGTTGTACCATTATCAGTGATGATCCTTTCTGGGATACCGTACCGGAAAATGAGATTCTGCTTGATGAAACAGGCAACAACATTCTTAGTAACGGATGCGAAGGAAGCTGCTTCGACCCATTTTGTAAAATAGTCAATGGCCACTAGAATGAAGCGGTGTCCATTGGAGACTGTAGGCTTGATCTCCCCAATCATATCAATTCCCCACATCGCAAAGGGCCAAGGAGCCGTCAAGACATTCAGAGGAACCAGAGGTATGTGCACCTTGTCAGCATAAATTTGACATTTATGACTGGTTCGAGAGTGTTGATAGCAATCTACTTCCATGGTAGACCAGTAATAGCCTGTCCGTAGGATTTTCTTTTCCATCGTATGCCCACTGCAGTGAGTGCCAAAGGTACCTTCATGCAGTTCAGCCATGATCTTTTGCGCTTCAGTTTTATCCATACAACGGAGCAGAACAGAGTCATGATTGCGCTTGTACAGGATGCCATTACTTAGGAAGAACTTAGCAGAGAATCTCCTTAAGAACTTCTTATCATTGATTAAAGCTCCTTCCGGATATTCCCGAGCCTCGAGATAACTCTTGACTTCATGAAACCAAGGCTGGTCCACTACTTCTTCAGTATTAATCTCGTGACAGTATGCTGGTTCATCCATTCATTCGATGGTGATCTGTGGAGCCTCGTTATCCCAATTAAGTTTAAACATAGATGACATTGTGGCTAGAGCATCTGCTAGCTGATTTTCTTCTCACGGGAAATGCTTGAAGGTAATCTGCTCGAAATGTGGTAACAATGTCAAAACATGTTCTTTGTAAGGGATAAGGTTTGTATGTTTAGTGTCCCATTCTCCTTTGATCTGACTGATGACCAAAGCTGAATCTCCAAACACATCTAAAGATTTGATTTCCAAGTCTATGGCAGCCTTAAGACCAAAGATGCATGCTTCGTATTCCGCCATGTTGTTGGTGCAGTTGAAGCAAAGTCTGGCAGTAAAAGGAGTGTGACACCCTTCTGAGGATATGATTAAAGCGCCGATACCATTACCAAGTGCATTGGATGCCCCATCAAAGAACAGAGTCCATCGGGATCCTTGTTCAGGTCCGTCATATGGTCTGATTTCTTCACAGTTGTCTAATGTCATGATGTCATCATCCGAGAATTCAAACTTCATGGACTGATAATCTTCTACAGCTTGATGAGCAAGATGGTCAGCTAGCACACTGCCCTTTATAGCTTTTTGGGTAGTATACTGTATGTCATATTCTGTTAGGATCATCTGTCATCTAGCTATCATTCCAGATAGAGCAGGCTTCTCAAAGATGTACTTTATCGGATCCATCTTCGATATCAGCAAAGTGGTATGAGTCAACATATACTGTCTTAGCCGGCGAGCAGCCCATACCAGAGCGCAACAAGTTTTTTCGAGCAGTGAATATCTGGTTTCACAGTCGGTAAACTTTTATCTCAGGTAGTAAATAGCATGCTCTTTTCAGCCAGACTCGTCATGCTGCCCCAATACACACCCCATTGAGTTTTCTAAAACGGTCAGATACATGATTAGTGGTCTTCCCTCGACTGGTAGCATCAAGATAGAAGGCTCTTATAAGTACTCTTTGATCTTGTCAAAAGAAATTTGACATTCATCATTCCATCTGGCTACTTGATCTTTCTTCAACAGTTTGAAGATTGGTTCACAAGTAGATGTTAGGTGAGAAATAAATCTGGAAATATAGTTCAGGCGTTGTAATAATCCTCTGACTTCCTTCTCAGTACGAGGAGCAGGCATTTCTTGTATTGCTTTAACCTTAGCAGGATCAACCTTGATGCCTTTGTTGCTGACAACGAAACCTAAGAGTTTATCGGACTAGACTCCGAATGTTCACTTGTTTGCGTTCAACCTTAGTTTGTACTCCTTCAATCTTACAAACAGCTTTTGCAAGTGATCAAGGTGCTCTTCTTCAGTTTGTGGTCGGGCTATCATGTCATCTACATAGAACTCTATGTCATGATGTATCATATCATGAAACAAAGCTACCATGGCGCGTTGATAGGTTGCCCCGGAATTCTTCAGTCCGAATGGCATCACTTTGTAGCAGAATGTGCCCCACTGTGTAACAAATGTAGTTTTCTCCATGTCCTCAGGTGCCATTTTGATTTGGTTATAGCCTGAGAAACCGTCCATGAAGGAAAATACTTTGTGTTGGGCCGTATTATCGACCAGGATATCGATGTGGGGAAGTGGAAAATCATCTTTAGGGCTGGCCCTGTTTAAATCTCTATAATCCATGCACATTCGTACTTTACCGTCCTTTTTAGGCACGAGAACAGTGTTGGCAACCCATTGAGGATAGGAAGTGACAACCAGAAATCCAGCATTGAACTGTTTCATAACTTCCGCTTTGATCTTCTCCGACATGTTAGGTCTCATGCGGAGGACTTTTTGTTTCGCTGGTGGACAGTCTTCTCTTGTGGGTAGACGATGTACCACGATGTTTGTATTAAGTCCTGGCATTTCTTCGTATGACCAGGCAAAGATTTCAACATAATCATACAATAGCTGAATTAGGCACTCCTTGACACTCGGCTCTAGGTTGGCACCCACCTTGATTTCCTTTTTATCTTCCTCGGTACCCAAGTTGATTGTATCCAACAGTTCCTCATGAGGCTGAATAGATCTTTCCTCTTGTTGTAGTAGTCTGGCCAATTCCCCTGGAACTTCACAATCTTCCTCACCTTCGTATTCGGCTTGGTAGATTGGATCTTCAGAGTCACTAAAGGCCATAACAGTATCATTACCCATGGGATCCGGAATGGAGGGTGTGATCGGTGGAAATAGAACTGACTGTTTTGAAATGCTGGTTCGCGAAATGTCGCGGTAAGCAAGAGTCGCCACCGTCTTTTATTTTCTCCAATAAGGAAAGGACAAAAGCACAACAAAATTCATTTTCGAGATGTTTCTCGGTTCGGGAGGTAGATTATAGAAAGGGAAGGTGTTAGCACCCTTTCTATCCGTGGTTATCCACAGGCTCTTAGGTACTTGCTCACTATGTTTTCAAAATGTTTTTCTTTTCTTTGTGTTTGTGGGTTTTGAAAAAGTTTGTTTGAAAACTTCAATTTAACTCTTGTATCTGTCCTCAAGAGTGTATGAAGTGTTGTTTGAAAACTTTTGTCAGAATAGTGTAGGTGCGAAAAGTATTTTTGTTTTGAAAGAGCAAGTACCTGAGAACCTCTACCTACTCAAAAGAGATTAAGCTGTGTAAATGTCCTTTAGACAGTACCATCCCACTATTGAGAAGTAGGTAGCACCGTCGTTGGATTTTTCGGGTCAATTCGATTAAAGGGACATGTGGTCACCAAAGCAATGGTAGGACGCCTTAGCGGTAACCCTAATGTCTTAGATCGTTTTTATCCAAGGCAACCGTTTCGAGGGAACTTTTTAATCTTTAGACAGGAGAGCGACCTCTAAAACACCCTATACTCAATGACCACGTCGAGGCAACCAAGTGAGGCGTACCCTAGGAGTGGCATGTGCGAGTGTGTTAGGATTCAGTTAAGTTATCTTTGCACATGTTATGGTGAGCTACGGGTTGATTTTAATTTCAGAGATAAGTCTTGTCATGCATAGCCTAATTAACATACATCTAACAGTTAAATATTGCGGAAAGTAAATCTACGCTATTACAAGGCGTCGAGTATTTACATCGCCAAAAACAAACCCTTTGAAAAATAAATTGCGGAAAATAAATGAAAGCGATAAAAAGTCCTAATTAAAGCTATTACATCCTCGGAGCAATTACATAATATATGGTCAAAAATATGAATCAAGAATAATCGTGCGCACGAGAAAAATTGGATCGGAGAAGTCCTTAGGGTTTTGACCCTTTTTGAGAAAGAAAGAAGTTTTTTATCATTTATGAATTAAATTAAACCTAAAACTAATTAATTAATAAAAAGAACTATTGTTTGAGTTTTTTTATGTTTTAATGAAATAAATAAAAAATAGTCAAAAGTTAGTAAAAACCCTAATTCTATGTTGATTTTAAATTATTGTGAAAAATATTGAAATTAACCTAATTAAAATAACTAAATTAATTAATTATATTTATTTACAAAAATAATAAATTAAGGGTGAATTTAATAAATAATAATAAAATATATAATACTTTAGTTTTCTGATTTTTATTATGAAAAAGTTAATTTGGGTTAATTAAATAATAATAATAATAATTAATAATAAAACAATTAAAAGAAAAAAAATATAAAAGAAGAAAAGAAATAATGAAACCAGGGGGTGATGGGCCAGGTTAGGAGGTATGTTTGGAAATCCTGAAGCCCAATTGCTACAAGCCTGTTTGACTTTCTGAGATCCTCCATGGCGCGTGTTGACTGGGAGTATGATGGTCTTCCACTCAGGACCATTAGATTGATGCCTGAAGCCACATGGCGTATGGATGTTTGAGGTATATGGTAGACCACCTCCTGAGACATGCATGTAATTATATGAAGAAAAAGAGAATAAATATTTTGGGGGACCTGGGATTCGAACCCAGGTCCCAACGTTGCCAAGCCAATGCCTTAACTACTCCACTACGCTGCTTCAATCGTTAGTAAGATAAAGATCAATTATTATATTAACAAACAAATACATGTGCCTGAAAACAAAATAAAAGCGCACGATTTTCAAAGGATCCAATAGTATGCTAACACCTCATCATCTTCTTCATTGTTCCTGCATAAACAACATTAGATAGCGGGGGTTTTTAACCCCCACAAACCATTGTGGCGAAAAATAGCGAATAGAACTGTGGTTTATATAAATATTTCGCGAAGGGTTCTTTGAGTTCGTCTTGGTTCAACGATTCCAACCATATGTATCACTAGTCCTAATTGTTCCTGGATTGCAAAGCCCCAATTTCAAAGCTTAAGAACCCTAGAAATTGATCATGGCAACTTTTGATTTATGGCGTTTCAGTTCAATTCAGTTATACCATTAGCTTCGTATGGTCCCTATTAACACAAACCAATCAAGAAAATATGTTAAATATGCATGAATTCAACAATACGATTTTGGAAAAAAGCTTCAAACCGTGAAACTGTCTAGGACGATTCTTTGAGCTTTAAGGTTTGAATTTGATTGCCACACACTCCTGGGAACTCCTGCAAGGTGTTAGAATCAACAAATTTCCTTGAATTGGTCTGGAATGCAAAGATCAGTTTTCACTTTTTCTTGAATTTTCTCAATATGCTATGGCTTTTTTTCTGCAGCTTTCTCACGTTTTTTGCATCAGGGTTTGCTTGCATATATATAGGGCAACTGAATTAGGTCAAAATCTTGAGCACAAATCCATTGAATTGATGATTGAATCCTTGATTGAAAATCAAATCTTTTTGCATTTTCATGATTGAACAAAGTTGCCAATTTTGGAGATTTTGTATCTTTGACTTGGTGCACGAAATTGCCAGCCTTTTTAGGTCATATTTGCTTCACAAAAAGATTTAAAAACCAAATCTTGTATTTTCCTACAATTTAAATTGATTAAATGAATTAATATCAATTAAAAATCCAATTAATCAATAAAAAATAAGAAAATAAATTCAATTAATCTTGATGGGTCGTGCATAGGCCATGGATGAAGTTTCAAGAAGAGATTTGAGGCCCATTAGCAAAAATGAGGTGTTTTGAGCAAAGTTGACTTTTGCAAATTCATGAAAATTTCCCAACTTCTCCAATGCATATCTTGCTCAATTTTAATTATATGAACATGTTCTTGGACATTTTGGAAAGGTATTTAAGTCCTCTAACCAATGCCTTTGGTCCCATGTAATTTGGATTTACCAATCTCAAGTTATGGCCTTTGACTTAAAGTGCATTTTTGTTGACTTTTGAAATTGACCTATAATGTCAAAATTGATAACTTTTTGTGAGAGTATTTCTTGAACTTGGAGTGTGAAGATGGATTGTAGGAAATTAAATCCCCTTCAAAATTAGTATTGGATGGGATTTTTCTGACAAACCATGAAAAAGTTATGCCCTGGTCAAGATACAATTGACTTTTTTGCTGTCCAAAAATAGTAACTTTTTGCATCTTAATGATTTTTGAGCCATTCTTGTGGAATCATGATCAAGACTTGATAAAATTATGATTGTGAACTCAAAATAAGATGTTGACCAAAAATTCTGACTTTTGACTGCAAAATGACCATTTTGCCCTTGCAGTCGACTGTGGATCAAAAGGAGCTTTTGACTGTGCAAATTGACACTGTGAGTCTTGCAACTTGGCATGTAGGTGCTTGAGGATGTATATGGGCATATGAGACTTGATTGAACCATTGAAAACCTCAAATTCCTTGAAAGAACCAAAACCCTAATTTCAGCTGTCTACTGCTTAGGAGATGGTTGACCTGAAGAGTCTTGTGATGCTCTTGCATTGCTGAGCACCTTGTGAACTTGAAAATGAGTTGTCTTGGATGTATAAGACCATATGGAGCTCATTTGAGGTCTTGGAGAAGCCATGTTCTTGAAGAAAACTCAAACCCTAATTTTTGCACATTGTTGAAGAGATTTGATTTTGAATTTCTTCTTGATTTTTACCTGCCCCTTGAAACTCCTATAGTCTTGAGGAATTCATGGGAGTGCAAATTTTGGGGTACAACAGATGGGTACCTGCATTTGTGAGTGTGGGTGAGTGTAAGGGTATAGCCATCTTTAAACAATAAAATGTAAAAGAAAGACAATTAGCGCAAAACGTTTGTATGTGGAAAAACGTCCATGATTCATTGAATGTCATATGAAGATGAAATAAAAACCCTTAAAAATGGACCATTGTTCCTCGAGTAAGACACAAGGTTTTAAAAGTGTGAATTGTTCGTGAATATTACAAGTCCAATAGAAATGTAAAAGATAAATTACTGAGAGATGAAAGTTATTGGGACAAAGTCTCTGGCTTCCCAGTTGCGAAGTCCTCCGTTGACAGTAGGAAATATCCAATCTCCCAAGCTGCCATCCTCTTCAATATCTTCCACTGCGTTGACCTCCCGGTTACTAATCTTCAAAGGTGGCCCTCCAGCATGGGCACGACGCACAGCCTTCTGAGTAGCTGAAGTAACCCCCAAGCCAAACTTGTCTGATTTATACGGGATGTCCAGAAGCTGCCCCCAGATGGTGCATCCACCCCTCCTCTATTACCGCCTTTGCGTCTTTTAGAAATGACATCCGAAGCGGAGGTCTTGTGATCTTGGGGATCGAGGATAACGTCTTGGTTACTGCCACCTCTTGAGAAACCTCCTCGAAATGTTGAAAAGGAGTTTCAATGAACTCGCCATCTAACTCCACATATAGGAAAGAATTTAGGTGTCTAATCATGTACTCTTCATCTCCGTGGACAATGATAATCTTTCCATGGACCGGGTATTTCAGCATCTGGTGTAGTGTAGAGGTGACAACACCAGCATTACGGATCCAGGGCCGTCCTAACAGACAAGAGTAAGAGGGGTGGATGTCCATTACATAGAAGGTTAAGTTGAAAGTCTGAGTTCCCACTTTTATGGGGATGTCCACCTCCCTGTGGACCATCCTCTTTGAGCCATCAAATGCTCTCACAACTATGTTACTGGGTTTCAATGTCGGCCTTTCGCAATCCAATTTGTCAAGAGCTTTCTTCGGTAAGACGTTCAATGATGAGCTAGTGTCCACCAAGACATGGGCCAGAGTTGTTCCTCTACACTCCACTGAAACATGTAATGCCTCATTGTGCTTTCTCCCTTTTGGTGTCAAATCAGCATCAGAGAAGCCTAGGCCTTTATCAGCTGTCAAGCTGGCCACACAATCTTGGAACTGATCAGCAGATGTCACTTGTGGCACATGGGTTGTCTTCAAAAATTTTACCAAAGCTTTCGCATGTGCCTCAGAGCACAGCAGCAAGGCTAGCATGGAGATTTTGGAGGGAGTTTGCCCCAACTGTTCAACCACGTCATAGTCACTCTTCTTTATTATCCTCAGGATCTCTTCCATTTCCTTCTTGGATGTTTTGGGGATAGCTAGTGATTGAGCCTTCGCCCGGACAGACTCTTCTTGAATTCTTTTTCCTCGATTTTCAGTAGTAGAAGTATTGGTAGGGATAACAGTAGGGACTGTGTCGTCTTTGTCAGTAGGTACACTTGCAGGTATGATCATCGGTACATAGGTAATCTTTGGAACAGCCACGGGTCCAAAAACTTCCTTTGGAGGGGCAATCTCTGGAGAGAAGATTCTACCACTACGGGTAATCTTGCTAGTTCTGAGAATATTGCTAATGTCGGAGTTTTCTTCTTCGGAGCTCACTTCTTCAGCAGTCAGTTCATCTTGTTTGATACCATGGTAGTAGATTTCTCCACCGTAATTCCATGGTACTGTTTTGTCTGACTCATACGGGACCGGCCCGGGCATTGTGATCTTAAGAGGAGTAGTTTTTGGAACTGATGTAATCCTAACAGGTCTTTTAGGGACCCTGGAAGGATTGGCGGAGATGGTTATGATTGAAACGTCTTCAACAGGAATAGGTAAAACGGGAGCATTTTCAAACAGAATTTCTTGATTGTCTATTAGGCGTTGAATGCATGTCTTCAACAGAGGGCAAACAATTGGTGAGGATAAGCAATGATGGAAGTCTTCCTTACAACCTGGGAATACACCAGCTTTCAACAAGTTCATCTTAATGATTGGGAGCGGAGTCAAAAGTTCATCCAATGTGGCAATAAATAAATCTTCCTCATTAGCATTGGCATTGTGACCATGCCTAGGGATCGGAGCGGAAATGACATTTGGTTTCTCAGGTGCGTCAAACTCAACTTCTTTTGCATCTATAAGGTCTTGAATTTTGTTTTTCAGGGCCCAACAGTTGTTAGTGTCGTGACCCAGACTTTCAGAATGGTATGCGCATCTGGAATTTGGGTGATAATGAGGGGACGCAATATTGGGGTTCTTTGGGGCCTCCTTTAAAGTTTCCAGATTCAATTTTAGAAGATGTGGTAAAACCTGGGCTAGAGTCATATTAATCCTGGTGAATTGTCGGACTGGCCTTTCCACCCTCGGCTGGTTATTTCTTGGTTGATCAGAGGCAGGCTTTGGGATCACAACGGCCCCCACCATTGGTCGGCATTCAGTTCTTCCTTGATTCCTTTGGGAATAAACAACAGATACCTCCTTCTTCCCAGTGAAGGGTTTTCTCATAGCTGTAGAGGCAGACACATCCTTCTGAATCTTTCCACTTTTTATGCCAGCTTCCACCCTCTCTCCAGTAAATATTAACTCAGTAAACCCAGCAGATGAGCTCCCAATCAAATGGTTGAAGAAAGGGCCCGATAGGGTGCCCAAGAACATATCCACCAACTCCCTTTCAGACAGAGGGGGTTGCACTCTCTCAGCTAGATCTCTCCATTTCTGCGCGTAATCTTTGAAACCCTCATTTTAAGCCATACCCATACTCTGAAGTTGAGTACGGGTAGGTGCCAAATCTGCATTATACTGGTATTGCTTATAGAAAGCTGCGACAAGTTCTTCCTAGTTGTGGATGTCGGCCCTTTCTAATTGGTAAAACCAATCAAGTGGTGTTCCGGATAAGCTGTCTTGGAAAAAATGGACCTACAAGTCTTTGTCGACGGAGTGCGGCTGAATCTTTCTAACATATGATCGGAGGTGCATTTTAGGACATGACACCCCATCATATTTTGCAAATAACGGCACTTTGAACTTTGGTGGGATCACAATTCCTAACACTAGCCCCAATTCCTCAAAGTCTAGACCTGGTACCCTTTGTATTTCCATAACGCTTAGACGCTCTTCAAGATATCGGTATTTATCATCTGCTGGAGGATACTGTTCCTCGGAGTAATCTTCCTCTTCCTCCTCCTCTTCAGATTCTGACGGAACTGCTGTTTCTTTTCCTTTTCTCTCTCCTTCATTAGATGTTGCTGGAAAATCCAAGGTTCTTCTAGCCTGTCCTTGAAACCTTCTCCCCATGATTACCCCACCGGTTGGTTTCGTCTCTTTCTTCTTTTTCTCTTTTGCCAACAGAGTCTTCAGGTCCTCTTGCCCTTTAGCCAAAGTCATGAGAAACTATTGAAACTGCATGTTTTGAACTTGAAGATCTTTGACTGTCTGTTCGAGATCCATCTTACTGAAATAAATAGTAGAGATATGAGGAAACTTGTTGCAAAGACCTGTTTATGTTATGATGAATGATATGTGCATATGTAATGTTTTCAAGGATTTAAAAAAAATTCAAATTCGTTTTAAACAAAAAGAAACACACGTTATATTAATAAGATAGAATTTGAGTACATCAATGCCCATTGGGCCAAATAATACAAAATTCTAAGATAAAAAAGTGTTACGCATCCTCTTTGGTGCTATGTAGGTATTTAGAGTCTTCTCCTCGTGAAGTAGCCTAGTGAGTTCCAAAACCTTCTTCTCACTTGCATAGAATTGGGCTTCGAAAGTATCACACTCTCCTTTGAGCTGTATCCAATCCCTTTGTAGGTCTTCAAGAGACGTGGGCATGTCAGGATGTAGGATAGTGTATGGAACTTCTTCCTCCTTAACAGGCTCAATGATCACCGGGAGAATGGAAGGATAAGGCATCATAAGACTTTGAGCGCGGGTTCGTACCCACTTGAGGTAAGGCTCAAGAGGGATGGAATTCTTGTGTCCTAAAGTCTTGCTATCCACCTTGTTTATCATCCTCCAAGCTCGGATGAATCTCTGACGAAGTCCTTGATCGTCGTTGTCATAGTCGAATACCAGGCCTTGAATCAACATATCATGTGGGCCATCTCTTCGGGCATAACCAAACTGTCTTAGAGCTAAACACGAGTTTTAGTTGATGTCTCCCCTAATTCCAAGTAGAGGGACATTAGGGAATTCCCCACAACGGTCAACAATGATAACATTCTCTTTGGATCGAGAGAATCAATGAATATCTGAATGTTTTAGCGTCATTAACCTTTGTGACCACCTTAATCCTTGCTCATTCTTTAAGACTGATTGGGGAAGATGAGAAATAAACCATCTTGCCAGGAGAGGAGTGCAACACATAAGAACACCTCTTTTCCTCATTGTACGAGTGTGAAAAGAGTGTAAGATATCCCCAAGCAATGTAGGCACTGGATTGTGGGACATGAAGATTTTGACAGCGCTCACATCTATGAGTTGGTCAGGATTGGGGAACAAGACCATCCCATAGATAAGAAGAGCCACAATCTCTTCAAAATCTTGCAAGTTTAGGGAATTCCAACAGCTTTGGGCTTTCTCAAACAGAAACTTTGCCAAGAAGCCTTTGACACCACTTATATTTTCCCAATGAGTTGTGACATCAGATGAGTGCAAGTTCAGGGCTTGAGCAATCTCTTCTGGATTTGGATCTCTTTCCGTACCGTTGAAAGGTAGTTGATTGAGAATAGGAATCCTCAATAGTAGAGAGAATTCTTCCAAAGTAGGTACAAGCTGATAGTCAGGAAATGTGAAGCAATGATGCAAAGGGTCAAAGAACTGGAAGAGAACCTTCATCATATCCTTCTCTGTGTTAGAGGTGACCAAGTTGAGTAGATGACCATGCCTCTCAGTGAATGGAGAGTTCTCAGGGATTCTTGAATCTAGCTCCTTGAGTTGTGGAGGAATTCTTACAAGGTTGACTTGGATAGTTTTCCTGCGAAGTGAATCCATATCCTACAAAACAAGAACAAAGATGAATCTCCAAAATCCTTGAAATGGTTAGTGAATGCATATGATGTTCATGATGTCCATGATGTTATGTACAAATATACATATACAAGCAAATCAAACAAGTTCTTAGTTTAGGCTTGCATGGGGTTTTGTAGGTAAGTACCCTCTTGAAGTTTAGTTGGCTCAACATGTCCTAACAATATTAACCGGGTTCTAAGGAGCTCAATATCACTGGATTATTTCCTTGGTCATTGTTTCAGCTCAAGCCTCTTTAATGGCGACCGAAATATCCCAAGAAACCAACCCTCAATGAGTGTAGTATCTAGTATCTACCAACTTCGGACTGCACCAAAGTCGGTCATCTCACTACATCCTAAAGGCCAAGTTGGTCAAGTAAAGGGTTCTAGAAGTTCATTAGTGCTTCATGACATCACTCAGTTGCCCCGTATTCTCTTTGATTAACTGAAAGGCTACCGGTACCCACAAATATGTCACACTAACATAGCTATTGCTTAGACCATGTCGGTATACCCCGCACAGTTTCCACAACCTATTGCTATTTACCTATAATGTTTCCCAAATCCGGGTGGAGGATTCAAACCCAAACAAAGAACCATAATGTAAAGCAAACAAGTCAAACAATGTAAGCAAATAAATGTGATCTAAACCCTAAGGTAACCCCACTTTTATAAAATGTCCCCAACAGAGTCGCCAGTTCTGTGATACGGTTGGAGAACTGACTTGAGGTTTTGCGTTTTATCGCAAATGTTGCGGTTAGCAAGATTCGCCACCGACTTTTCTTTTATCCAAAAGGAAAGGTAAAAAAGCACAGGAAAGACCTTTGAGATTGTTTCTTGAGTTCGGGGGGTAGATTATGAAAAGGGAAGGTGTTAGCACCCTTTTCATCCATGGTTTTCCATGGGCTCTTAGTTACTTGCTTAGATCACTTGCTTTTATTGTGTGAAATTGTGTTTTGTGTGGTTTTTAAAGTATTTTGTAAAAGAGGCCATTGTTAGGCAATCTTTGTAATGATTCTTGTTCGTAAGAATGTATACAAAGATGTTTGTCTTTTTGAAAAAGTTTTCAAGATTTGTAAGATGTTTTTGAAATGTGTGTGTGTTTGTTTTGAAATATAGCAAGGATTGTTGTTTTGAAATAGAGCAAGTAACTAGAAGCTATCTACCTACTCAAATGTCTTTCTTATGTATTTTCTATTCCTTTGACATTGTTGTCTTACCATTGATTTGGTAAGCAACCCTATCTTTGGATGTGAACGGGACGGTTGTGGGTCATCGTATAACCATGATTAGCAATGTTTGCAAAGTATCTTAGCATTTTGAGGGACCAAGATCATTTTGTAAAGCAACTTTTGAATAGCGTCATCGAGGGACTATGATCTTATATTTGTTTTGTTTTGCCAAGATACTTCGTATGCGTAACATGACCATTTTTGTTTTAGGCAACCAAGTGGTGAAACCCTAGGGATGCTTGTGTGCAAGTGTATCATTTTCATGCTTTGATTTTGTCTTGTATTTAGGGTGTTCTATTTTGCTTTGTTTTCTTCTTGTCATACAAACCCTAATTACTAATCATGGCATATAAAGCGATAAGTTGCGTAATATAAATATTTCTAAGCTATTACAACAATTTGTGGGAGGGGGGGGGGGGGGGGGGGGGAATACAAATTTGAATGGGGATTTGCAAGAATATAAACCTAAATAAATTATTACAACCAAATCGAATTTGTACGAATTAGAATAAATACAATATAATATTAAAAAGAAAATGCAATGCAATGTACATGTAAACAATATTTTTGTGTCTTGTTTTTATGTAAAAGAAAATTTAATCTAAACCTAAAAATATAAAGAAAAGGAATTAATTTTTAAAAGGGGTTTAACCCTAATTATTATTTAAGAGAAAATAAAGTTTTTATAGGTATTATTTTGTGTATTTTGTACTTTTTGTGTAAAAAAATGATAAATAATATGGTATAAAAAGAATATAAAAATTTATGTATGCAAAAAAAAGTATTTATAAATATGGAATGAAAAATAAATTAAACTAAAAATGTTTTAACTATATTTTACAAATTTAATAAGAAAATATGTGATATCTATTAAAAATAAAATATATTCTTATGTGAAAAAAATAAAATAAAAATGCAATATTATGAAATTTATATTTTTTAGGATTTTATGTATTAAAGAAAATATTTAATATATTAAAAATGAAAACAAAACAAATAAAATATAAAAATATAAAAAAGATTTGGCAGGGGGTGATGTAGCAGATTTGTGGTAAGGTTAGCAAAAACACTGGCCCAGGAAGCTAAGCCCAACCTGCAAAAAATGACAAAAAATGGAAAAAGAAAAATGTGAAAAATACAAAAGTAGCGCGCAGGTTCGAACCCAGGACATGGGTCTCACCAGCGCGCTGCTTTGCCACTGGGGTGGCTATACTTCCATTGGCTTCAAGAAAGCAAAAATAATATAACACAAAACGCGCCCTATGCCCTGTACTTCATCTCCTTCCTCACGCTTGGCCAAACACCATGTACCTTTCTCATGCTTCCATAAAAATAAAAGTTCATAACATGAAAGTTGTAGTACTTGAGCACACGATTCCAACCATATAAATTATGTGAACTATTAATCAAAGAACAAAGAGAATTTTAACAACCTTAAATCTTGACCTAATATTTCCAGAAATTTCAAGTTCCAAATTCTCTTAGCACAAGTAAAATCAATGCAAGATAATGGTATGTACAACTTTGTTATGATGAGGACTACATTTTTATTCACAAATCGTGGCCTAAGGTTGCCTGTACAAGGAGATAGAGTTTGAAATTTTACCTCCTTCAGTTGGAATCGTGAATGGAACTGGGGTGAGTTTGAGGGAGGCCTGATGCTTGCTTGAGCTTCCTTGAACTTCCCTGGATGTATCCCAACCCTTGCATTGCTTTGAAAGTAGCTAGAACTCCTTGGCCAAGTCAAACTCCAAGCTCTGAAGTCAACAATGGAAGATGGTGGAGGAGTGATTACAAAACAAGGATGAAGGCATGGATTGACTAGGTATCAAGTATGTAAGATGTTTGAATGATCCAAACTCAAAACGCACGAGCCAAATGGAAGATGGATGTGATTATGCAAAATCTGTAGTTTTGGACAAATTTTTGGTGTTTTGCTGGTTAGGAGTGTTTCAGGTCCTTGCTTGACGTGTTATGTGTTGTATAATGTTTGTATATTAGTATGGAAATGGTCTTAGGTCAGCTCTCCAACAAATCTGCAAGCTCTAGCCTTTTTGCAACTTTCCTTGCATTTGAAGTAAAGTGAAGTGACTATACTTGCCATGCTTGTACTTGCTCCCTTAGGGTTGGTATCAGTTTGTACAACTTACTTGAAACATGTGAGATTTGCATGCGCCAAGGGGACAAGTCCAAAGCTCAAAATTGTAAAGTTTGCAAAAGTTGCTCTTTTTCAAAATGGCAATGGAACCTTTTTGCCATAAATGGAATTATAAGTTGGATAAAGGTTCAAAAGCATGGATCAAAGCTTTGTCAACTGAGTAAGCATTTAATTAAGGAGTGTGGAACAAGTTTAGGACCTGTACAACATGAATTATCCAACATGGGATTGATTTGCAACTTTGTTCTTCATGAAATGGCTTGGACAAAAAGTGAGAAATTGCCAAATTCATCTCTTCGATTCTCCCTACTAAAAAATGATCTTGAGGAGTTCTTGGACATTTTATAAAGCTTGTATATGCTCTATAATTCATATTTGAAATGAATTTTGAGATACCTCTTGGAACTAAGTGAAAAATTTCCATGAAGTTGGGTCCAAAACCTGCCTAAATTAGGGCAAAATTTCACTAAGTTATTTAGCTCATGACCATGTATTCAAAAATTTATATCTTGAGATACAAGCATCTTTAGGGAAAGGTTTGTGAAGCAAAGTTGTAGATTTCACGGAGGTCTACAACTTTCATGTTGGGAACTTTCCTTGAATCATTATGCATCATGGTGTAAAAGTGGCTTAAAGTTGAGAAAAAATGGGGAAATTTTCCATACTTAGAAACTTTTTAAGTTAGAAAAATTTTCAAATTCAAACCCTAACTTTCAAATTTAGTTTTCTTGGTGAACAAGTTTCACATTGTGGCATGTTTTGATGAATTATGACCCTTGGTACTTGATTTTGACCAAAAAGTCAAAGTTTGACTTTTTAATGTACAATTGACTTTTGATCGGTTGACTGCAAATCTCATCTGTCAATCCAATGTATTTGAGATGTTTTGAGCCATGTAATTAATTCAAGATGATGCCATTGAATCTTTCAAATCATGTTTGAACTCAATTGGTCATTTGCTAGGTTAAAAATCAGAAATTGCCCTTCCTCAGTCAAAACCCTAATTTTGACCATTTTGCCCTTTTTGTGATTTGATTAAATTTCTTGAGGAATTGTAATCCAAACTTGATCAAATGATACATATGAATCTAGAATGTTGATGTGGATAAAAAATTATGATGTTTGACTGTAAATTGGCCATGGTTGACTTTTTCCTCAATACAGTTGATTTTTAGGTCAACTGTCCAATTGACTGAGCAAAAGTGTGATCCAAGGCTTGAAACTTGACATGAGCAATCTTAGGGATCCATAATGATGTTTGAAAGTCACATGAAGCATTGATAGTCCAAAAATCCTTGTGCAAACTCAAACGCTAATTTTGGATTATCAGTGTAAGATGAGATGTCCTGAGCTGACCAAACCTTAATCCAGTCTTGAGTCAAAGAGACCTTGTGAGAAAAGTATTGATAAATGAGAGGGAAAATTTTGGGGTACAACAATGTTCATATTAACTGTTATAACAAACATGTGCGGTTTTCTACTCCTGATGAGGAAGAGGGAGCATGATTCATATCTGCTAGACAGTTGAATGAATTGATGCAAGATGAAGCTCATCTATTTTCACTAATGGCGTCCTTGTCTGTTGGGAATCAGGATGATTTAAATAAGTTGTAAGTTGTGCGTGAATTTCCGAAAGTTTTTCTAGATGACATTACAGACGTGCGCCAGAAAGGGAAGTAGAATTTTCTATTGATCTTTTTCAGGGTACCAAACCTGTTTCTATGGCACCCTATCGAATGTCAGCATTTGAATTAGCAGAGTTGAAGAAACAACTGGAAGAATTTCTTGAAAAGCAATTTATTATACCAAGTGTATCACCTTGGGGAGCTCCGGTGTTGCTGGTGAAAAAGAAGGATGGTAGTATGAGACTCTATGTGGACTACCGACAATTGAACAAAGTGACAATAAAAAACAAGTATCCACTTCCGAGAATAGATGATTTGATGAATCAATTGGTAGATGCATGCATGTTTAGTAAGATTGACTTGAGGTCGAGATATCACCAAATTCGAGTAAAGGGCGAGGATATTCAGAAGATAGCTTTCCAAACTCGATATGGACACTATGAATATTCAGTGATGCCTTTTGGTGTCACTAACGTACCAGGTGTGTTTATGGAGTATATGAACCGTATCTTTCATACTTATTTGGATCGGTTTATGGTAGTATTCATCGATGATATTTTAATATATTCCAAATCAGAAGAAGAACATGTTGAACATTTGCGAATTGTGTTGCAAGTGTTAAAGGAAAAGAAGTTATATGTGATGTTATCTAAGTGTGAGTTTTGGTTAAAGAAAGTCAATTTCCTTGGTCATGTTATTTCAGGTGGTGGAATCGCGGTAGACCCGTCCAAGGTATACGCAGTACTATAGTGGGAAACTCCAAAGTCAGTTACAAAGATCATAAGCTTTTTGGGATTGGCTGGTGTTGTACCCAAAAATTTTCCCTCTCATTTATCAAGATTATTCTCACAAGCTCTCTTTGACTCAAGACTGGATTAGGGTTTGACCAGCTCAAGACCTCTCATCATGCACTAATCACCCAAAATTAGGGTTTGAGATTGTACAAAGATTTTTGGAATATCAATTCTTCATATGACTTTCAAACATCATTATGGACCCCTAAGATCACTCATGACAAGTTTCAAGCCTTGAACCACATTTTTGATCAGTCAATTGGACAGTTGACCTAAAAATCAGTTGTATTGGGGAAAAAGTAAACCATGGCCAATTTAAAGACAAAATTCATAACTTTTGATCCACATCAACATTATAGACACATATGTATCATTTGATCAAGTTTGGATTACAATTCCTTAAGAAATTTGATCAAATCATCAAAAGGGGCAAAATGGTCAAAATTAGGGTTTTGACTGAGGAAGGGCAATTTCTGATTTTTGACCTAGAAAATGACCAATTGAGTTAAATCATGATTCCAAGTATTCAATGCCATCATCTTGATCTAATTACATGGTTCAAAACATTTCAATTTCATTGATAGACAGATGAAATTTGTAGTCAACTGATCAAAAGTCAACTATACACTGAAAAGTCAAACTTTGACTTTTCGGTCAAAATCAAATGCCAAGGGTTACAATTCATCAAAATATGTTAAAATGTGAAATTTGTTCATCAAGAAATCAAGGATTGAAGATTAGGGTTTAAAATTGAAAATTTTCTTAACTTAGAAATTTTTCTAAGTATAGAAAATTTCTTATTTTGTTTCAACTTTAGGCCATTTTTTCACCATGATACAAGATGATTCAAAGGAAGTTCCCAGCATGAAAGTTGTAGACCTCAATGAAATCTACAACTTTGCTTCACACAATTTCCCCTAAAGATGCTTGGATCTCAAGATATAATTTTATGAATACATGCTCATGAACTAGATAACTTAGTGAAATTTTGCCCTAAATTATGGCAGGTTTTGGACCCAACTTCATGACAATTTTTCACCTAGTTCCAAGAGGAGTCTTGAAATTCATTTCAAATATGAGTTATAGAGCATATTTCAAGTTTTCCAAAATATTCAAGAACTCCTCAAGATCATTTTTGAGTAGGGAGAATCGAAGAGATGAAGTTGGCAATTTCTCACTTTTGATTCAAGCCATTTCATGAAGAACAAGGTTCCAATCAGTACCTATGCTGCCTAATCCATGCTTTACAGGTCCCAAACTTGTTTCTTACTCCATAATTTAATGCTTAATCAGTTGACAAAGCTTTAATCCAAGCCCTAGAATCTTTACCCAAGTTGTAATTCCATAAATGGCATAAAGTGGCCATTACCATTTTGAAAAAGGTTCACTTTTGCAATTTTCCAATTCTTGAGCATTGAACCTGTCTCCATTGCACATACAAGTCTTATAGGCCTAAAGCAAATTGTACAAAGCATGTACCAACCCTAAGCAAGCCATTACAAGCATGTAAAGCCTTGTCCCTTCACTTTGCTTCAAAAGCAAGAAAGTGTGCAAAAAGGCTAGGATTGAAAAACCTGTGGAAGAGCTGACTTAAAATCTTCTCCATACTAATATACAAAGATATTACAATTAGAAACACGATTTCTAGAGGCCTGAAACACTCCCAAACTCCCTTTCACCAAAAAACTTTCAAGACTTGCAGTTTTTGCATAAGCATAGCAATCCCTCATTTGGCTCGTGCATTTCAAGTCTTAAACATCAAACACTTTACCTACTTGATATCTAACTGATCCAGACCCTCATCCCTGTACTGTAACTCCTTCTCCATCATCTTCTATTTCTGTTTTCAAAGCTTGCAGGTTGACTTGGATAGAGAGTCTCAGGCACTTCCATAGCAAGGCAAGGATTGGAACAGACTCAGGGAGGTTCAAGCAAGCTCAAGCAATAATCAGCCCTTCATAAAACTCACTCCAACCCCATCCATGATTTCAACTGAAAGAGGTAAAAATATCAACTTCTATCTCTTCATACAAGCATCCATTGGCCATGATTTGTGAATAAACAATGTAGACTTCATTGCTACAAAGTTCTACATGTATATATCTTGCATTTATTTGGCCTAAGTTGAGAGAATTTTGAAGTTCAAATTCCTGTAAAAATTAGGTTTTGATTTAGGGCTTTTAAAATTCATCTTGATCTTTGATTGCTAGCTTACATGATTTATATGGTTAGAATCGTGAGACAAAATGTTACAACATTCATGTTATGAGTTTTCATTTTCATGGAGAAAAGATAAAGTTATAGAGCATCTGGCTGGCTAGAGGAAGAAGACGAAGTACAGGGCCATGGAAGCGTTTCATGTTATGTTATTTTTGTTTCACATTAATCAACAGATATATAGCCACCCCAGTGGCAAGGTAGCGCGCTGGTGAGACCCATGTCTTGGGTTCGAACCTTGGCGCTACCTTTTGTTTTTTACACTTTTCCATTTTTCCATTTTTGCTGTTTTTTGCAGGATTGGGCTTGTTTCTTTGGGCCTGAGCATTTTTACTAACATATTATTCCCAGTTTCCTTACAGCACCCCCTGGCCCAACTATTTCCATACATTTTATTTATTTATTTTTGTTTTCATTTTTGTTTATTAAATATTTTCTTTAATATATAAAAATCCTAAAAAATATAAATATGATAATATTGCATTTTTTTATTTTATTTTATTTTTCACATAAAAAATATATTTTATCTTCAATATATACTAACTATTTTTCTTAAATAAATTTGCAAAAATAAATTTAGATATATTCTTATCTTTTCTCTTATACTTTTATATATGTTTATAAATATTTATTTTAGCATATAAAAACTAAATATTTTCATACCATATTATTTATTATTTTTAATACAAAGAATACACAAAAATAATATATAAGAACCCTATTTTTTTTCAAACTAGAAATTAGGGTTAAACTTTTTTTTAAGAATTAATTTCTTTTCCTTATATTTTTAGGATTAGGTTAAAATTTCTTTTCACACAAAAAAAAAAACAAAATCTTTTTCTTGCATGTACATAATATTGCATATTTAAATATTGTATTTGTTTATTCCAATATTCGTACAAATTCGATTTGTTTGTAATAGCTTATTTAGGTTTACATTCTTGCAAATCCCCATTCAAATTTGTATTCCCCCTCCCATAAATTGTTGTAATAGTTTAGTAATCTTTACATTACGCAATTTACCACTTTACATGCCATGTTAGTAATTAGGGTTTGTATGGTAAGATCAAAACAAAGCAAATAGAAAACCCTAATGAAAATCAAGGCATGAAAATAACACACTTGCACACAAGCATCCTTAGGGTTTCTCCACTTGGTTGCCTTATATAAAAATGGCTATATTTCGCGTGTGAAGTATCTTGGCAAAAAAAACAAATATAAAATCATAGTCCCTCAATGACGCTATTCAAGGTTGCCTTACAAAATGATCTTGGCCCCTCAAAAATGCTAAGATACTTTGCAACATTGATAATCATGGTTATACGATGACCCACGCCCGTCCCGTTTACATCCAAATATAGGGTTGCTTACTAAATCAATGGTAAGACAACAATGTCAAAGAAATAGAAAGTGCATAAGAAATACATTTTGAGTAGGTAGATTACTTCTAGTTACTTGCTCTATTTTCAAATAACTATCCTTGCTATTTTCCAAAACAAACACACATATTTCAAAAACATCTTACAAACATTGAAAACATTTTCAAAAGACAAACATCTTTGTATACATTCTTACGAACGAGAATCATTACAAAGATTGCCTAAACGAATGGCCTCTTTTACAAAATACTTTCAAAACCACACCAAACACATTTTCAAACAACAAAAGCAAGTGATCTAGCAAGTAGCTAAGAGCCCATGGAAAACCATGGATGAAAAGGGTGCTAATACCTTCCCTTTTCATAATCTACCCTCCGAACTCAAGAAAACATCTCAAAGGTCTTACCTGTGCTTTTTCACCTTTCCTTTTGGATAAAAGAAAAGTCGGTGGGGACTCTTGCTAACCGCAACATTTACGATAAAACACAAAACCCTCAAGTCAGTTATCTCACCGTATCACAGAACTGGCGACTTTGCTGGGGAATTTTATAAAAATGGGGTTACCTTAGGGCTAGATCACATTTATTTTCTTACATTGTTTGACTTATTTGCTTTACATTTTGGTTCTTTGTTTTGGTTTGAATCCTCCACCCGGATTTGGGAAACATTATAGGTAAATAGGAATACGTTGTGGAAACTGTGCGGGGTATACGGACATGGTCTAAGCAATAGCTATGTTAGTGTGACATATTTGTAGGTACCGGTAGCCTTTGAGTCAATCAAAGAGAATACGGGTCCGCTGAGTGATGTCATGAAGCACTAATGAACTTCTAGAACCCTTTACTTGACCAACTTGGCCTTTAGGATGTAGTGAGATGACCGGCTTTGGTGCAGTCCGAAGTTGGTAGATACTCGATACTACACTCATTAAGGGTTAGTTTCTTGGGATATTTCGGTCGCCATTAAAGAGGCTTGAGCTGAAACAATGACCAAGGAAACAATCCGGTGATATTTAACTCCTTAGAACCTGATTACTATTACTAGGACAGGTTTAAGCCTACTAAACTTCAAGAGGGTACTTACCTATAAAACCCCATGCAAGCCTAAACTAAGAACTTGTTTGTTTTTCTTGTACATACATACTTGTGCATAACATCATGGACATCATGAACATCATATGCATTCACTAACCATTTCAAGGATTTTGGAGATTCATCTTTGTTCTTGTTTTATAGGATATGGATTCACTCCGCAGGAAAACTATCCAAGTCAACCTTGTAAGAATTCCTCCACAACTCAAGGATCTAGCTTCAAGGATCCCTAAGAACTCTCCATTCACCGAGAGGCATGGTCGTCTACTCAACTTGGTCACCTCCAGCACAGAGGAGGATATGATAAAGATGCTCTTCCAGTTCTTTGATCCTTTGCACCATTGCTTCACATTTCCCGACTATCAGCTTGTGCCTACTTTGGAAGAATTCTCTCAACTCTTGAGGATTCCCATCCTCAATCAACTACCTTTTAATGGTACGGAAAGAGACCCAAAGCCAGAAGAGATGGCTCAAGCTCTGCACTTGCACTCATCTGATGTCACAACCCATTGGAAAACTAGCAGTGGTGTCAAAGGCTTCTTAGCAAAGTTTCTGTTTGAAAAAGCCCCAAGCTGTTGGAATTCCTTAGACCTGTAAGCTTTTGAGGAAATTATGGCTCTCCTCATCTATGGGATGGTCTTGTTCCACAATCCTGACCAATTCATAGATGTGAGTGCCGTCAAAATCTTCATGTCACGCAATTCGGTGCCTACATTGCTAGGGGATATCCTACACTCTTTTCACACTCGTACAATGAGGAAAAGAGGTGTCCTTATATGTTACACTCCCCTCCTGGCAAGATGGTTTATTTCTCATCTTCCCCAATCAGTCTTAAAGAATGAGTAAGGATTAAGGTGGTCACAAAGGTTAATGACGATCAAACATTCAGATATTCATTGGTGCTCTCAATCCAAAGAGAATGTTATCATTGTTGACCGTTGTGGGGAATTCCCTAATGTCCCTCTGCTTGGTATTAGGGGAGGCATCACCTACAACCCATGGTTAGCTCTAAGACAGTTTGGTTATGCCCAAATGGATGGTCCACACGAGATGTTGATTCAAGGCTTGGTATTCGACTACGACAACGACAATCAAGGTCTTCCCCAGAGATTCATCCGAGCATGGAGGATGTTAAACAAGGTGGATAGAAAGACTTTGGGACACAAGAATTCCATCCCTCTTGAGCCTTACCTCTAGTGGGTACGAACCCACGCTCAAAGTCTTATGATGCCTTATCCTTCCATTCTACCGGTGATCATTGAGCCTGTTAAGGAAGGAGAAGTTCCATACACTATCCTACATCCTGACATGCCCACATCTCTTGAAGACCGACAAAGGGATTGGATACAGCTCAAAGGAGAATGAGATACTTTCAAAGCCCAATTCTACGCAAGAGAGAAGAAGGTTTTGGAACTCACTAGGCTACTTCATGAGGAGCAGACTCTAAATGCCTACATAGCACCAAAGAGGATGCGCACTACTTTTTTATCTTAGAGTTTTGTATTATTTAGCCCAAGGGGTATTGATGTACTCAAACTCTATTTTATTAATATAACGTGTGTTTCTTTTTGTCTAAAACGAACTTGAATCTTTTTAAAATCCTTGAAAGCATTGCATGTGTACATATCATTCATCATAACATAAACATGTCTTTTGCAACGAGTTTCCTCATCTCTCTACTGTTTATTTCAATAAGATGGATCTTGAACAGACAGTCAAAGATCTTCAAGTTCAAAACACGTAGTTTCAACAGTTACTCATGACCCTGGCCAAGGGGCAAGAGAAGTTGAAGACTCTGTTGGCCAAAGAGAAGAAGAAGAAAGAGAAGAAACCAACCAGTGTTGTAATCATGGGGAGAAGGTTTCAAGGAAAAACTAGAAGAACCTTGAATTTCGCAGCAACATCTTATGAAGGAGAAGGAAAAGGAAAGGAAACAACGGTTCCGTCAGAATCCGAAGAGGAGGAAGAAGAGGAAGACTACTCCGAGGAATAGTATCCTCCAGCGGATGATAAGTACAGACATCTTGAAGAGCGTTTGAACGCTATGGAAATACAAAAGGTACCAGGTAAAGACTTTGAATAATTGGGACTAGTGTCGGGAATTGTGATCCCACCAAAGTTCAAAGTACCGTTGTTTTCAAAATATGATGGGGTGTCATGTCCTAAGATGCACCTCCGATCATATGTGAGAAATATCCAGCCGCACTCCTCCGATAAAGACCTGTGGGTGCATTTTTTCCAAGATAGCCTATCTGGAACATAACTCGATTGGTTTTACCAATTGGAAAGGGTCGACGTCCACAACTGGGAAGATCTTGCCGCAACTTTCTATAAGCAATACCAGTATAATGTAGATTTAGCGCCTACCCGTACTCAACTTCAGAGTATGGCTACGGCTTCCAATGAAGGTTTCAAGGATTACGCACAAAAATGGAGAGATCTAGCTGGGAGAGTGCAACCCCCTCTATCTGAAAGAGAGTTGGTGGATATGTTCTTGGGCACTCTATCGGGCCCTTTCTTCAACCATCTGATTGGGAGCTCATCTGTCGGATTTACTGAGTTAATACTAACCGGAGAGAGGGTGGAGGCTGGCATAAAAAGTGGAAAGATTTAGAAGGATTCATCTGCCTCTACAGCTGTGAGAAAGCCTTTCACTGGGAAGAAGGAGGTATCTGCTGTTTATCCACAAAGGAACCAAAGGAGAGTTGAACGCCGACCAATGATAGGGGTCGTTATGATCCCAAAGCCTACATCTGATCAACCAAGAAGTAACCAACCAAGGGTGGAAAGGCCAGTCCGACAATTCACCAGAATCAATATGACTCTAGCCCAGGTTTTACCACATCTTCTTAAATCCAATTTGACAACTCTAAAGGAAGCTCCAAAGAACTCTAACACCGCGTCCCCTCATTATCACCCAAATTCCAGATGCGCATATCATTCCGAAAGTCCGGGTCATGACACTAACAACTGTTGGGCCCTGAAAAACAAAATTCAAGACCTTATAGATGCAAAAGAGATTGAGTTTGATGCGCCCGAGAAACCAAACGTCATTTCCGCTCCTATGCCTAGGCATGGTCACAACACCAATGCTATCGAAGAAGATTTTTTTGTTACCACAATTGATGAACTCCTGACTCCGCTCCCAATCATTAAGATAAACTTGTTGAAAGCTGGTGTATTCTCGGGTTGTAATGAACACTGCCATCTTTGCTTATCCTCACCAACTGTTTGCCCTCTGTTGAAGACATGCATTCAACGCTTGATAGAAAACCAAGAGATTCTGTTTGAAAGTACTCTTGTTCCACCTGTTCCTGTTGAAGATGTTTCAATCATAACCATCTCCGCTAATCCTTCCAAGGTCCCCAAAAGACCCGTTAGGATTACATTGGTTCCAAAAACTACTCCACTTATAATCACAATGCCCGGGCCAGTTTCGTATGAATTAGACAAAACAGTGTCGTGGAATTACAGTGGAGACATCTATTACCATGGTATCAAACAAGATGGGCTGGCCTCCGAAGAGATAAGATCCAAAGAAGAAGACTCCGACATCAGCAATATTGCCGGAACCAGTAAGATTACCCGTAGCGGTAGAATCTTCTCTCCAGAAATTGCCCCTCCAAAGGCAGCTTTTGGACCCGTGGCTGTTCCAAAGGTTACATCCGTACCAATAATCATATCTGCAAGTGCTCCTACTGACAAAGACGACACAACCCCTGCTGTTGTCCCTACCGACAATCCTACTGTTGAAACTCGAGGAAAAAGTATTCAAGAATAGTCTGTCCGGACGAAGGCTCAACCACTAACTATTCCCGAAACCTCCAAAAAGGAAATAGAGGAGATCCTAAGAATAATAAAGAAGAGTGACTACGACGTAGTTGAACAGTTGGGGAAAACTCCCTCCAAGATCTCCATGCTGGCATTGTTGCTGTGTTCTGAGGCACATGCGAAAGCCCTGGTAAAGTTTCTAAAGACAGCCCATGTGCCTCATGAGACATCTGCTGACCAATTTCAAGATTATGTGGCCAGTTTGACAGCTGATAATGGCCTAGGTTTCTCCGATGCTGATTTGACACCAAGGGGAAGAAAGCACAACGGGGCATTGCATGTCTCCGTGGAATGTAGAGGAACAACTTTGGCCCATGTCTTGGTGGACACCGGCTCATCTTTGAACGTTTTACCAAAGAAAGCTCTCGACAGATTAGACTGCGAAGGACTGACGTTGAAACCTAGTAACGTAATTGTAAGAGCATTTGATTGCTCAAAGAGGATGGTCCATGGGGAGGTGGACATCCCCATAAAGGTTGGGAATCAGACTTTCAACTCAACCTTCTATGTAATGGATATCCACCCCTCTTACTCCTGTCTGCTAGGACGACTATGGATCCATAGTGTAGGTGTTGTCACCTCTACACTACACCAGATGCTGAAATATCCGGTCCATGGAAAGATTATCACTGTCCACGGAGAGGAAGAGTATATGATTAGCCACCTCAATTCCTTCCGGTATGTTGAATTGGATGGAGAGTTCATTGAAACTCCTTTTCAACATTTCGAAGAAGTCTCTCAAGAGGTAGCAATAACCAAGACGATGTCCCAGATCCCTAAGATTACAAGACCTCCACTCTAGATGGCATCTCTAAAGGACGCCAAGGCAGTAGTAGAGGAGGGAGGATGCACCATCTGGGGGCAACTTCCGGAAATTCCATATAAATCTGATAAGTTTGGCTTAGGGTTCACTTTAAATGCTCAGAAGGTTGTGCGTCGTTCCCGTGCTGGAGGGCCACCCTTGAGGATTAGCAACCAAGAGGTCAATGCAGTGGAAGATGGTGAAGAAGATTGCAGCTTGGAGGATTGGATTATTTCCTACTGTCAACGGAGGACTTCACAATTGGGAAGCCAGAGACTTTGTCCCAATGACTTTCATCCCTCAGTAATTTATCTTTTACATTTCTGTTGGACTTATAATATTCACAAACAATTCACACATTTAAAACCTTGTGTTTTTCCCGAGGCACAATGGTCCATTTGTAAGGGTTTTTATTTCATCTTCATATGACATTCAATGAATCATGGACGTTTTTCACATACAAACTTTTTGTGCCCATTGTTTTTCTTTTACATTTTATTTTTTAAGGATGGCTATACCCTTACACACACCCACACTCACAAATGCAGGTAACCCTCCATTCCGGATCCCATGGGTAACGATACTGCTATGGCCTTTTGTGACTCTGAGGATCTAATCTACCAAGCCGAAGACGAAGGTGAGGAAGATTGTGAAGTACCAGGGTGTGATCGGTGGATCTGGAACTGACTGTTTAACGCTGGTTCGCGAAATGTCGCGGAAGCAAGAGTCACCACCGTCTTTTATTTTCTCCAAATGGAAAGGACAAAAGCACAGAAAAATTCCTTAAAGAGATTGCTCTCGGTTCGGGAGGTAGGTTATAGAAAGGGAAGGTGTTAGCACCCTTTCTATCCATGGTTATCCATGGGCTCTTAGATACTTGCTCATTTGTGTTTTCAAAATGGTTTGTTTGCTTTTCAACTGTGGGTTTTAAAAAGTTTCTTTGAAAATTCCAGTTCGACTCTTGTATCAGTCCTCAAGAGTGTTTGAAAAAATGCTTTCGAAAGCTTTTTGAAAAGGTGTTGGTGTGAAAAGTATTTTTTGAATTTGTTTTTGAAATTAGAGCAAGTATCTAGAGTCGTCTACCTACCCTAAGGAATTCGTCTGTGTAGATGTCCTTTAAAGTAGTGCCATCCCACCATTGAGAGGTAGGTAGCACCACCTTTGGAGGTGTTCGGGTCAATTCGAGGTTCGGGACATGGTGATCACCAGAGCAATAGGAAGATACCTTAGAAGCTACCCTCATGCCAGGTTCCCGGATCATGAGGACTTACTAAGACATCCTCTACTCGACGATCATCTTTCGAGGCAAGGCAACAGTGAGGCGTACCCTAGGGGTGGTGTGTGATTTGTGTGTCATGTTCATTTATTTTTGTCTTGTCATGTCATGGGTGATCTACGCATTTGTTTTTATTTTGTCATTCATTCTTGCATGCCATTATTAACAGTTAAAAAATTGCGAGAAATATAAAAGTCCTACGCTATTACAAAGGCGCGGGTCCACATCGCCAAATTTAATCCAGGACCCGATTTGAAAATAAAATAAAGTGCGAGAAATATAAATGTCTAATTTACATGGCTTTGGGAGAATTACATAAAAAGAGGAAATAAAATAAACGCGCGAATTGGAATAACTATCGAACGCGAGGGCGTTGGACCCTTTTTAATGAAATTAAAGTACGATTAACCAATTAATTAAATTAAAATAAAAAAAAAGGAAAGATTTTTTGGAGTTTTTTGTAGAGCAATTTGGCCCATTAGACAAAAAGCTTTGTTTGACTTTCTGGCATCACGTGCGTGTTCATTGACTCCTGAGTACCGTGGTCTGCATTCTTTGGCCATTGGATTGGGTTTCATGCATAAGTTGTTCTACTTTGGCCATTTGGCTTTTGGCTTTTGCCTTTTCGCCATTTGTGTTATGGCCTCAACGTTCCTTAATGAACCTGCATGGGATCCGGTCTAAATCTGCAGTGTTGACTCTCATGAACACATTAAATAAAATCATAAAATGCAAATAAAGCCAATATATGAAGAAATTTAATGTTTAGGCACAATATGACATGTATGAATGATTATACCCTTTTGATCATGGAGATCAAATCAATCTTACCCATACTGGAAAATTAGTGACCTGAATATTTTTATGCCCTTTGGATCATGGAGATCAAGGCAGCCTTATCCTTACTGAAGAAGTAGTGAGGTGTTGGTTTGTAACTGTGATGACTTGTTTGTAGTGAGAGAGGGATTTATAATAAGGATTTCAAGGTTTTAGGGTTCTTGAAAGAATTTGATATTCTAACAGTGTTGTGGCAAGGTTTTTTCTCTCTTTTTTCTCCTCCTCTGGTTTGTGTGAAAAGAAGGTGATTATATAATGGAAATTAGGGTAAAGAAAATGGGCTTTGAATGTGCAATTGGGCCTCCAATGTTCACTTGAGTTCGTCACTTTCCAGGCTAAATCGCAGGGACTTAAGTGCAATATTTGAAGTTGAAATGTGAAAACAAAATGTAGCTGACATCGATAACTAACTCCTGTCCGAAAATCCGCTCAATCGGATAAATGGTGAATTAGTTATGAATTTTTGAAGTTTTAGCTCAGACAAACTTATTTTGAGCTCCAGTGTCGACTCTGACACGTTCTTTAATAAAAAACTGGTATTGATCGGAGCGTAATCCGGTCTCGACTTTTGAAGCAAAGTTGTAGATCTATGAGTCAGTGACCTTGTGTAAAAATATGAACCCAATCCCATAAAAATTGACCGAGTTATGAATTTTCGAAGTTTCGGCCCAGATGAAATAATATTCAGCATTCAGGATTTTCAGCGTGTCATGCGCTCTGAGCAAAAAACGAAGGCCTTTTGAATACCGTTTGAACTCAATACCTTCTGTGAAAATGTATCCAACTCAATTTGTGAAATTTTGGCGCCGGAACCAGCTCGATACAATGAAAATCGACCAAGTTATGATTTTCTGAACATGACGCAAATAAACTTCTGTCACAAATTTTCTGTATGAAAATACTTGATAAATCCACATTTTTGAAGACCTTCTGATCGAAATTGGCTTCCATCCGTGAGAGATGAAAACGTAGATAATATCAAGATGGAATTTTGGCCACCAGAACGGGTTCAAAACGAGTCACGATCTTCAAGTTATGAATTTTTTAGCGCGTAAAAACTGCACTTTCAGCACACTTTTTCACCGTATTTCTTCGAGAAAACTCACACATTCGGATACCTTCTTTAAAGAATTGACTCTTGAGCCGAACATGAATTTGAGAATACGTTATCAGAGATATCTTGGCGAAAGAATACCTGAATATGACGCGCCGGGTTGGACTTGTGAATTTTTCTTGAAATATTTTGAGAAATATGGGAGGGCAAATTTTGGGGTACAACAGTTGCCCCTGTTCAATCTTCTTAGACCTGAGGATGTAGATTGGTTGGCGTGCCTTTCGTAATCTGAAGGTGGAAGATGATTGAACACTAGAGTGCCCAGAAATTTGCACTCACATAGTAGAATGTCAGCAGTGTGATGCAGGGAATGGGCTTACAGATGCCACCTAGGTGTCGATCGCGTAAGAGATTCCTTAGCGAGAACTTGCATACCTAAGAAAGAAAAATAATTACCTGGCCTGTTACAGGAGTTGATCTTCAAAATCTTTACGTAGATGTGCCCTGGATGGATACAAGAATCGAATTTTTAAACTCTTCAGACGTGCCCTGGCAGGATACAGGAATCGAGTCCGGAGAATATTAGTCGTCAACAGATACACCCTGGCAAGATACAGGAATCAGATCTTCGAACTCTTCAGACGTGCCCTGGCAAGATACAGGAATCGAGTCTGGTAATGTTAGTCGTCAACAGATACACCCTGGCGAGATACAGGAATCGGATCTTCGAACTCTTCAAACGTGCCCTGGCTGGATACAGGAATCGAGTCTGGAATATAGAGAGGTTGGTGAGTGGTCTCTACTGACAGGTTATTTTCCTGGACGGGTGGTCTTTAACGACGAGTGTCTATAACGACAGGTGTCTTTAACGATGAGTGTCTATAACGACGAGTGTCTATAACGACGGGTGTCTATAACGATGAGTGTCTATAACGACGAGTGTCTATAACGACGGGTGTCTATAACGACGGGTGTCTATAACGACGAGTGTCTATAACGACGAGTGTCTATGACGACGAGTGTCTATAACGACGAGTGTCTATAACGACGAGTGTCTATAACGACGAGTGTCTATAACGACGAGTGTCTATAACGACGAGTGTCTATAACGACAAATGTCTATAACGACGAGTGTCTATAATGACGAGTGTCTATAACGACGAGTGTCTATAACGACGAGTGTCTATAACGACGAGTGTCTATAACGACGAGTGTCTATAAAGACGGGTGTCTATAATGACGAGTGTCTATAACGACGAGTTGTATCAGAGAAATCTTTAGGCATGGATTTAACTGGATTTGTATTCTTTGACTGGGTTGGTCTCTTTTGACTGTATTCGTCTATATAGTTGATCTTTTAACTGTATCCTTCCTGAAAGGTAAAGGTCAGTCATATGCAATGTATGATATGGATCAAGCAATAATATTTTTCAACACATGAGATTGTATGATATGATGCGTATATGCATGTATCATGATGTATAACAATGTGATGTTTATGAATGTATCTGCGTCTAGGAAAATAGATCCTTGACGGATGCCGGGAATTCAAATCCTGGGCTGATGTTGAAGAGTGAGATTCTTCGTTTCCGTTGGGGATGATGATTGTAAGAATACCGGTCGGAGAAGATAACTCCGTTGGGGAATAAACTTGGCGAAGAGATTACTCTGCGGGGAATTACTCTGTGGGAAGAGAAACATTTTGCTGAAATGCTTGATGATAACTCCGCTGGGGATACCATTGTTATGTTATGTTGAAGTTTTGATGAGCTTCGCTGGGGATAGGAAGACTTCACCGAGGACGATCTTTCCGTGGCTTTTAGCTGAGGATAACCCAGTTATAAGCTCTGGTGGAGAAATAACCTTTGAATAAAACCTGGGGAGACGCGTTCGCTCTGCAGGGAGTGAAGGTATCTTGGTCGCATTCTTCAGCTGAACTTACCTTGGCACTTCGGTGGACAGAGCAACCAGATCATTTAGACAACTCATTATTGCCCCAGTTTCTGTTGGAGAAGAAGGTACCTGTGAAGGTGTTTGATGACTGCCGATTGACAAATCTTCTTCTGGTAGGCAAGTGACGAGATGCCGGGACATAGTCGTACGCTTTGATCCCTAACTTTTTCCTGGACCGCCCTTTCGGGTTTTCAGCCCACCGGGATACCCATTTTTGCCCAAGCCGCCTTTTCAGGTTTTCGACTTGCCGGGTGTACAATTTTTTTCATTTTCATCCCTTATTTTGCCCGAACCCTTTTGGTTCGCCGGGAAGCCCTTATTTTTCCCTAGGTGCGTCAACCTAGCGGGTCTTTGATTTTGCGTAGTATTTTTTCGACTATGTCCACGCTCTCAGAGTGTAGGGAGTTGCCCCTGTTGTTGTGTTGCCATGCCATCAGAAGATCTCGATCAGGAAAGATTCGTGGCTGGAACTCACGTCCAATGCCCCAGGTGACTCAGGCGGAGATTTGCCCCAGGCTAATTGGCCTTTTGAGAGATTCTTCGAATCTTGACTTAACTTCCCCTGATGTCGGGCCATGATCATGTCTGCCCCTTGATTAGAGTGCTTTTGTTCATCCGATATTCGTCGTGCGAGCTTCTATGTTGTTCAAACAAATAGTCGTATGCAAACAAAGTTATGTTAAAAATGCAAAGCTTATGTCTGTTTCGAAGTTTTTGAAAATGCAGTTTTTTTTTTAATAAAACAAGTGAGTTCTTTTGTAAACTGTGATGTCAAACTCGTTATTTTACAGCGAGCCTTAAGGAGTCAGGATACCTTTCGTAACAGTACACCTTCGAACTAACCCACGCTTCAGCTAGGACTTTCGAGGGTTGTAACGTGGCCTGGTTCACAGTTTAAGAAACAAAGGATAAAGGCTCAAATTATTTGTACCCACCCGCTCTTCGTGATGTTCTTCAAACCTAAACTCAGTTGATCGTGCGTTAGACCTTGTTTGAGTCTTTGCTCTGAAATTCCAGTGATGGTTCGGATGTTGAACGTTTATTTGAATAGGCAGTCATTTTTGTTTGGTTTAGGGTTTGTAAGACCTCTTTCTTTTTCTTTCATTATCCCTGTTTTTTGCCTGAACTGTTTCTTTTTGGAATTACAGTCAGCGGGATGCCCCAGTTTTGTAAGTCTCCTTCATAGGTTTTGACTTAATGGGTTTTTATTTTGAGAAGTAATGACTGCCTGTCTGTATGATTGTTCGGAACCACCACTGTCTTTTGTTTTGTAAGGACCTCTTTGGTGCCATTCGTTATGCACTTGGATCAACTGAGAGACTACCCTGCCCCAGGTTATGATTAAGGGTTTTAATTTTCGAAAAGAAAAACTCCTACTTCTTTGGCTCAAAGGGGTTGACGAGGGATTATCTTCCTTATTAATCCAGTGTTTAGGAATTGAAACAATGCATGTACCTCATCAGCGGGGTCCGTTCAAAAGCATATTGTAAATGGTGGTATCGTTTTCGTCATCCTCCCTCAAGAGGCTTAGAATTATTAATCGAGCGTTGATCATCAGAAAAAATATGAAAATAATTTGCATATAGTGAATACGAATATATTGCTTCAAAACAGACATATGCGATGCATTAATGAAATAACAACGTTTAACATGAGTAAATGTTTAAACAATCAAATAACAACACAACTTGAACATTCGAATGAACAAAAGTTTTCTAGTCTCAGGGCTTGTCACTTCAAATGGTGAGCCTTGGAGGGATGGTAGAAAAACTCAGCCTGACCATCTTGTGTGAACTCCAATGCTCCTTCATCAATCAGGTCCTGGATCTTGTTCTTCAGAGCCCAACACTCATTTGTATCATGTCCTGGACAGGCAGAGTGGTAGGCACACCTTTTATTGGGATCATAGATAGGAGATGCTGTGTTGGGGTTCCGGGGATGAGCCCTTAATGTGATCAGATTCAATCTCAACAGGCGTTGTAAAGCTTGAAACAACGACATGTTGAGCTGGTTGAATTGCCTCCTGGGCTTGTCTGGATGAAGCTGGTGAAGTTGATGCTGAATTTGTGACACTGGAGCCATTTGAGGAGCTCTCCCCTTATCTCCTTGTTTCAAAGGTGGTTGAACGATGACTGGCTCTTTACCCTTAGACGTTTGCCCCAGTTGGTTATTCCGAAGCAGTTGGTTGACGAGAACTCCGAGCTCTTCTTGTCTTTGAGCTAAACCTTGAATGGCAGTCACCTGTCCCAGCATCTGGGCTTTCATTGCATCCATCTCAGCTTGCAGGTGTTTCAGCCGTTCATCCTCAGCACTGTTCCTGACCAAAGTCTCCATGAGAAGTGTCCTTAGCTCCTCCTGCCCCTTGGATAGATTCAGGAGGATTTCCCCGAACTGAGTCTCTTGAGCAAGAAGGTCCTGGTTATCTTGTTGGGAAGCCATTGCTGAAATAAACAACGAGAAAGGTAAGTGACCTGCAACAAGGATACCTGTTATGCGATGATATGCGTGATATGTATGCAATGTTTTCAAGGATCTCGCGGGGTAAGCAAGAAAAAAAAATGTTAGAATTGTAGCTTGATTGAAGGAACTTCATGTTGTTGAGAGTCCTTCTTCAAGGGTCAAAGGCTCACCATATCCAGTGGGTCACAGCCCCTGACAACCTTGGCTAGAGGAAAATAAATCCCCTTTGCCCCTTGCTAGACATTTTGTTCATCATGACCTGCATCACAAGCCCTTGAGATCCTTGAAATGGGTTAGGATGTATGCAATGGTATGATGTTATGGTATGCATGGGGAAATGTAAGTAACCCTGTTATGAGTCCCAATTGAGGGCTGCAAACCAAAACCTGCAAGAAACTCAAGTAAAACCTGTTATGAGTCCCAATTAAGGACTATAAACAACACCTGCAAGAAACTCAAGTGTCAGACAACAAGCATGCAAATAGTCAAGTACGAAGGCACACAAGTCACACAGAAGAGCCTTTAGAGTTTAGGCCAGCATGAAGTTTGGGTAGTACCCTCTTGAAGTTGGTGGGCTCAACCTGTCCTATTAGAAGTAACCGGGTTCTAAGGGTCCCAATATCACGGAATTGCTTTCATTGTTCATCGTTTCGATTTAGCCACTGAACTGACGACCGAAATATTCCAGGAAAGCAACCCTCAATTGAGTGTAGTATCGAGTATCAACCAACCTCGGACTGCACCAAAGTCAGTTATCTCACTACCCTAAAGAGGCCAAGATAGTTCAATTAAGGTTCCTAAGGTCTGTTGATGCTTCACGACACCAAGCGGAGGCCCCGTACTCTCCTTGACTGAACTCAAGGGTTACCGGTACACACCAAAGTGCCACATCAACGTAGCAGACTGTTTCAACCATGTCGGTATACCCCGCACAGTTCCCTCACAGCCTTGTTGCTACTTTCTAAGAAGGTATCCCCAGATCCGTGTTAGGATCTATAGAACTCCCAAGACAGTCCCACAATTTAAAGCAAGCAAATCAATACAATTGAAAACACAGTTATGAACTAACCCTAAGGTACACCTCACTTTAAGTTTAAGTCCCCAGCAGAGTCGCCAGTTCTGTGATCGGTGGATCTGGAACTGACTGTTTAACGCTGGTTCGCGAAATGTCGCGGAAGCAAGAGTCGCCACCGTCTTTTATTTTCTCCAAATGGAAAGGACAAAAGCACAGAAAAATTCCTTAAAGAGATTGCTCTCGGTTCGGGAGGTAGGTTATAGAAAGGGAAGGTGTTAGCACCCTTTCTATCCATGGTTATCCATGGGCTCTTAGATACTTGCTCATTTGTGTTTTCAAAATGGTTTGTTTGCTTTTCAACTGTGGGTTTTAAAAAGTTTCTTTGAAAATTCCAGTTCGACTCTTGTATCAGTCCTCAAGAGTGTTTGAAAAAATGCTTTCGAAAGCTTTTTGAAAAGGTGTTGGTGTGAAAAGTATTTTTTGAATTTGTTTTTGAAATTAGAGCAAGTATCTAGAGTCGTCTACCTACCCTAAGGAATTCGTCTGTGTAGATGTCCTTTAAAGTAGTGCCATCCCACCATTGAGAGGTAGGTAGCACCACCGTTGGAGGTGTTCGGGTCAATTCGAGGTTCGGGACATGGTGATCACCAGAGCAATAGGAAGATACCTTAGAAGCTACCCTCATGCCAGGTTCCCGGATCATGAGGACTTACTAAGACATCCTCTACTCGACGATTATCTTTCGAGGCAAGGCAACAGTGAGGCGTACCCTAGGGGTGGTGTGTGATTTGTGTGTCATGTTCATTTATTTTTTTCTTGTCATGTCATGGGTGATCTACGCATTTGTTTTTATTTTGTCATTCATTCTTGCATGCCATTATTAACAGTTAAAAAATTGCGAGAAATATAAAAGTCCTACGCTATTACAAAGGCGCGGGTCCACATCGCCAAATTTAATCCAGGACCCGATTTGAAAATAAAATAAAGTGCGAGAAATATAAATGTCTAATTTACATGGCTTTGGGAGAATTACATAAAAAGAGGAAATAAAATAAACGCGCGAATTGGAATAACTATCGAACGCGAGGGCGTTGAACCCTTTTTAATGAAATTAAAGTACGATTAACCAATTAATTAAATTAAAATAAAAAAAGGAAAGATTTTTTGGAGTTTTTTGTAGAGCAATTTGGCCCATTAGACAAAAAGCTTTGTTTGACTTTCTGGCATCACGTGTGTGTTCATTGACTCCTGAGTACCGTGGTCTGCATTCTTTGGCCATTGGATTGGGTTTCATGCATAAGTTTTTCTACTTTGGCCATTTGGCTTTTGGCTTTTGCCTTTTGGCCATTTGTGTTCTGGCCTCAACGTTCCTTAATGAACCTGCATGGGATCCTGTCTAAATCTGCAGTGTTGAATCTCATGAACACATTAAATAAAATCATATAATGCAAATAAAGCCAATATATGAAGAAATTTAATGTTTAGGCACAATATGACATGTATGAATGATTATACCCTTTTGATCATGGAGATCAAATCAATCTTACCCTTACTGGAAAATTAGTGACCTGAATGTTTTTATGCCCTTTGGATCATGGAGATCAAGCCAGCCTTATCCTTACTGAAGAAGTAGTGAGGTGTTAGTTTGTAACTGTGATGACTTGTTTGTAGTGAGAGAGGGATTTGTAATAAGGATTTCAAGGTTTTAGGGTTCTTGAAAGAATTTGATATTCTAACAGTGTTGTGGAAAGGTTTTTTCTCTCTTTTTTCTCCTCCTCTGGTTTGTGTGAAAAGAAGGTGATTATATAATGGAAATTAGGGTAAAGAAAATGGGCTTTGAATGTGCAATTGGGCCTCCAATGTTCACTTGAGTTTGTCACTTTCCAGGCTAAATCGCAGGGACTTAAGTGCAATTTTTGAAGTTGAAATGTGAAAACAAAATGTAGCTGACATCGATAACTAACTCCTGTCCGAAAATCCGCTCAATCGGATAAACGGTAAATTAGTTATGAATTTTTGAAGTTTTAGCTCAGACAAACTTATTTTGGGCTCCAGTGTCGACTCTGACACGTTCTTTAATAAAAAACTGGTATTGATCGGAGCGTAATCTGGTCTCGACTTTTGAAGCAAAGTTGTATATCTATGATTCAGTGACCTTGTGTAAAAATATGAGCCCAATCCGATAAAAATTGACCGAGTTATGAATTTTCGAAGTTTCGGCCCAAATGAAATAATATTCAGCATTCAGGATTTTCAGCGTGTCATGCGCTCTGAGCAAAAAACGAAGGCCTTTTAAATACCGTTTGAACTCAATACCTTCTGTGAAAATGTAGCCAACTCAATTTTTGAAATTTTGGCGCCGGAACCAGCTCGATACGATGAAAATCGACCAAGTTATGATTTTCTGAACATGACGCAAATAAACTTCTGTCACAAATTTTCTGTATGAAAATACTTGATAAATCCACATTTTTGAAGACCTTCTGATCGAAATTGGCTTCCATCCGTGAGAGATGAAAACGTAGATAATGTCAAGACGGAATTTTGGCCACCAGAACGGGTTCAAAACGAGTCACGATCTTCAAGTTATGAATTATTTAGCGCGTAAAAACTGCACTTTCAGCACACTTTTTCACCGTATTTCTTCGAGAAAACTCACACATTCGGATACCTTCTTTAAAGAATTGACACTTGAGCCGAACCTGAATTTGAGAATACGTTATCAGAGATATCTTGGTGAAAGAATACCTGAATATGACGCGCCGGGTTGGACTTGTGAATTTTTCTTGAAATATTTTGAGAAATATGGGAGGGCAAATTTTGGGGTACAACACAGGGGAATTGGCCAGACTGCTACAACAGGAGGAAAGATCTATTTAGCATCATGAAGAACTGGTGGATATAATTAACTTGGGTACCGAGGAGGATAAAAAAGAAATCAAGGTGGGTGCCAATCTAGAGTTGAGTGTCAAGGAGCGCCTGATTCAGCTGTTGCATGATTATGTTGAGATCTTTGCCTGGTCATATGAAGACATGCTGGGACTTGATACAGACATAGTGGTACATCGTCTGCCAACAAGAGAAGACTGTCCATGAGTAAAACAAAAAGTCTGCTGCATGAGACCTGATATGTCGGAGAAGATCAAAGCGGAAGTCATGAAACAATTCAATGTTGGATTCTTGGCTGTCACTTCCTATCCTCAATGAGTTGCCAACATTGTTCCCGTGCCTAAAAAGGACCGAAAAGTACGAATGTGCGTTGACTATAGAGATTTGAACAGGGCTGGCCCTAAAGATGATTTTCCACTTCCCCACATAGATATCCTAGTTGACAATACGACCCAACACAAAGTGTTTTCCTTCATGGACGGGTTCTCAGGTTACAACCAAATCAAAATGGCGCCCGAGGACATGGAGAAAACAACATTTGTCACACAATGGGGCATATTCTACTACAAGGTGATGCCATTCGGACTGAAGAATGCTGGGGTAACCTATCAACGTGCCATGGTAGCTTTGTTTCATGATATGATACATCATGAAATAGAGGTCTATGTAGATGACATGATAGCCCGATCACAAACTGAAGAAGAGCACCTTGATCACTTGCAAAAGTTGTTTAAGAGATTGAAGGAGTACAAGTTAAGGTTGAACCCAAACAAGTGCACATTCGGAGTACGGTCCAGTAAACTTTTAGGTTTTGTTGTCAGTAAGAAAGGCATCGAGGTTGATCCTGCCAAGGTTAAAACGATATAAGAAATGCATGCTCCTCGTACTGAGAAGGAAGTCAGAGGGTTCTTGGGACGCCTGAACTATATTGCCATATTCATTTCTCACCTAACAGCTACTTGTGAGCCAATCTTCAAACTATTGAAGAAAGATCAAGTAGTCAAATGGAATGACAAATGCCAGACTGCTTTCGACAAAATCAAAGAGTATTTACAAGAGCCTCCTGTTTTGATGCCACCAGTCGAGGGAAGACCACTGATCATGTATCTGACTGTTTTAGAAAACTCAATGGGGTGTGTATTGGGGCAGCATGACGAGTCTGGACGAAAAGAGCACTCTATTTACTACCTGAGCAAAAAGTTTACCAACTGTGAAACCAGATATTCACTGCTCGAGAAAACTTGATGCACTCTGGCATGGGCTTCTCGCCGGCTAAGACAACATATGCTGACTCATACTACCTTGTTGATATCTAAGATGGATCCGATAAAATACATCTTCGAGAAGCCTGCTCTATCTGGGAGGATAGCTAGATGGAAGATGATCCTAACAGAATATGACATACAATATACTACCCAGAAAGCTATAAAGGGAAGTGTGCTAGTTGATCATTTTTCTCATCAAGCTGTAGAAGTTTATCAGTCCATGAAGTTTGAATTCCCGGATGAAGATATCATGGCATTAGACAACTTTGAAGAAACCAGACCATATGACGGACCTGAACAAGGATCCCGATGGACCCTGTTCTTTGATGGGGCATCCAATGCACTCGGTAATGGTATCAACACTGTACTCATATCTCTGGAAGGGTGTCATACTCCCTTTACTGCCAAACTTTGCTTCAACTGTACGAACAACATGGCAGAGTACGAAGCGTGCATCTTTGGTCTCAGAGCTGCCATAGGCTTGGGAATCAAATCCTTAGATGTGTTTGGAGATTCAGCTTTGGTTATCAGTCAGATCAAAGGGGAATAGGACACTAAGCACCCAAACCTTATCCCTTACAAAGAACATGTTTTAACATTGCTACCACATTTTGAGAAGATTACCTTCGAGCATTTCCCGCGAGAAGAAAATCAGCTAGCAGACGCTCTAGCCATAATGTCATATATGTTTAAACTTAATTGGGATAATGAGGCTCCCCGGATCACCATCAAACGAATGGACGAACCGAGACACTGTCACGAGATTAATATTGAAGAGGTAGTGGACCAGCCTTGGTTTCATGAAGTCAAGAGGTATCTCGAGGCTCAAGAATATCCGGAAGGAGCTTCAATCAATGATAAGAAGTTCTTAAGGAGATTCTCTGCTAAGTTCTTCCTTAGTAATGGCATCCTTTACAAACGCAATCATGACTCCATTTTACTTCGGTGCGTGGATAAGGTTGAAGCTGAAAAGATCATGGTTGAATTACATGAAGTTACTTTTGGCCCTCACTCTAGTGGGCATACGATGGCGAAGAAAATCCTACGGGAAGGCTATTATTGGTCTACCATGGAAGCATATTTCTATCGACACTCTTAGACTTGTCATAAGTGTCAAATCTATACTGACAAGGTGCACGTACCCCCGGTTCCTCTAAATGTCTTGACGGCTCCTTGGCCCTTCGCTATGTGGGGAATTGACATGATTTGGGAGATCAAGCCAACAGCCTCCAATGGACACCGCTTCATCCTGGTGGCCATAGACTATTTTACCAAGTGGGTTGAAGCAGCTTCCTTCGCTTCCGTTACCAAGAATGTCGTTGCCCTCTTCATCAAGCAAAACCTTATTTGCCGGTACGGTATCCAGGAAAGGATCATCACTGACAATGGTACAAATATTAACAACACTATGATCACCGCCTTGTGCGAGCAGTTCAAAATTCAGCATCACAATTCTTCTCCCTACCGGCCAAAGATAAATGGTGTTGTCGAAGCTGCAAATAAAACATTAAAAAGATCATACAAAAGATGTCAGTCACATAATAAGACTGGCATGAGATGCTACCATTCGCTCTCCACGGGTACCGTACCACGGCTCGCACATCAACCGGGGCAACACACTATTCTTTGGTATATGGCATGGAATTTGTTTTGCCTATTGAGGTCCAAATCCCCTCTCTGCAGATTATGAAGGATGCAGGTTTGAATGAAGACGATTGGATCCAAACTCGACTTGATCAACTGAACTTAATTGATGAAAAGAGACTTACTACTATTTTCCATGGTCAAATGTATCAAAAATGGATGATCAAGGCTTTCAACAAGAAAGTCAGATGCCAAGTATATCAAGTTGGGGATCTAGTGATCAAATGTATCATCTTTCCATAAAGTGATCCCAGGGGCAAATGGACTCCTACCTATGAAGGACCATTTGTAATCAAAAGCATTTTCTCTGGTTGGGAAATGATCTTGACCACCATGGATGGCGAAAACTTGCCACACCCTGCGAACACGGATATAATCAAAAGATACTACGCATAAGAGACCTTCTAGGTTGACACACCTAGGCAAAAAAAGGGCATCCCGGCGAACCAAAAAGGTTCGGGCAAAAATTAGGGATAAAATAAAAAATCTGTACACCCGGCAAGTTGAAAACCCGAAAGGGCGACTTAGGAAAAAAAGGGTTTCCCGGTGGGCTGAAAACTCGAAAGGGCAGTCCAGGAAAAAGTTAGGGAATTATAGCGTATGACTATGTCCCGTCGGATCACTTTACGGACAACCTTTGACTTCCACTGACAAACTCAGAATTTCTGATCAATTCAATCATCTTCGGACAAGGAAAATAGACAAGATACTCAGAGATATGAAGGCTATAGCAGAATGGGAACTCTATGGGATTATTGCACATAGCTATCTTTCTTTGTATAAATTTTTCTTGTTTTATGGCACCATTATCTTACTAGAATGTTTGTCTCCTTTGTACAAAAAAATACTTATTCAAAATCAATACAAAGATACCCCTTTGAAAGTGCAAAAAACTATTTGTCTTTTCTTTACGGTTGTGTTTTGTTTACAAAAACGTCCAATGATTCATTGATGAATATATGCATTTGAACATAATTATCGTTTACAAATAAACAAGATGAGAAAGACAATTACTGATAGGTTGAAAAGACAGGAAAATGTCTCTAGGTTATTCCATAAGTAATCCCCACAGTACGTCATTTAAATCTCCAGCGGAACAAATTTCAAACTATTAATCCCCGGTAGAAATCGTCAAATTTCTCAAGATTCCCCAAACAGATCTTACAAGCAGTACATGGCATTACCCTCACAACAGAATTTACTTCTCTCAACAAGAGTTCGTCAGTACTTCAACTTCAAGACATGAGATTCACGTATCGCCATCAGCATTCATGGATTTATTTTCCTCAAACAAATAGAAATATAGCAAATCGGCTTACATGCGCATACATTGCATCCACATATCATAAACATTGATAAAGTGACTACATTGCATCATACATTTCATGCAACATAATTTTGTGTTTCAGCTAACATTTTACACTTTTCAGGATAAGATTAACAGCTACCAATAACAATTTGCAATCATGATACAGTGTAGATACACTCCAGACACGGATGTCATCCTGATACTCATTCAGATACAACCTTTCAGATACAGTACAGATACGCTCCAGACACGAATGTCATTCTGATACTCATTCAGATTCAACTTTCATGATACAGTACGGATACGCTCCAAACACAGATTCCATTATGATACTCATTCATATACAACCTTTTAGATACAATGCAAATACTCTCCAGACACGGACGCCATTCTGATACCCATTCAGATTCAACTTTCAAATATAGTACAGATACGCTCCAAACACGGACGCCATTCTGATACTCATTCATATTAAACTTTCAGATACAGTTCAGATACGCTCCAGACACGGACTCCGTTCATATACTTATTCTTTCAGCTTACAACTTACAATTCAACAAACATTCTTGGATGGAATCTACAAGCCCATCTCCAACAAGATTCTATCACATCTCCAAATGGAATATGTAAGCCCATTCCTTCTATCATCACATCATTGAGTGCAAATTTATGGGCACTCTAGTGTCCAATCTTTCTTTCACCTTCGAGTCACGAACGACAAAACTCGCCAATCTAACTCTTCAGGTTTAAGAAGATTGAACAGGGGCAGCTGTTGCACCCCAAAATCTGCCCTCTCATTTATCAAGATTATTCTCACAAGATCTCTTTGACTCAAGACTGGATTAGGGTTTGACCAGCTCAAGACCTCTCATCATGCACTGATCATCCAAAATTAGGGTTTGAGATTGTACAAAGATTTTTGGACTAACAATGCTTCATATGACTTTCAAACATCATTATGGACCCCTAAGATCACTCATGACAAGTTTCAAGCCTTGAAGCACATTTTTGATCAATCAATTGGACAGTTGACCTAAAAATCAGCTGTATTGGGGAAAAAGTCAACCATGGACAATTTACAGTCAAACTTCATAATTTTTTATCCACATCAACATTCTAGACTCATATGTATCATTTGGTCAAGTTTGGATTACAATTCCTCAAGAAATTTGATCAAATCATAAAAAGGGGCAAAATGGTCAAAATTAGGGTTTTGACTGAGGAAGGGAAATTTCTGATTTTTGACCTAGCAAATGACAAATTGAGTTAAAGCATGATTCCAAGGATTCAATGGTATCATCTTGATCTAATTACATGGTTCAAAACATTTCAATTTCATTGATAGACAGATGAAATTTGCAGTCAATTGATCAAAAGTCAACTGTACACTAAAAAGTCAAACTTTGAATTTTTGGTCAAAATCAAATTCCAAGGGTCACAATTCATCAAAAAATGTCAAAATGTGAAACTTGTTCATCAAGAAATCAAGGATTGAAGATTAGGGTTTAAAATTGAAAAGTTTCTTAACTTAGAAATTTTTCTAAGTATAGAAAATTTCTTAGTTTTTTCAACTTTAGGCCATTTTTTCACCATGATACAAGATGATTCAAAGGAAGTTCCCAACATGAAAGTTGTAGACCTCCATGAAATCTATAACTTTGATTCACACACTTTTCCCTAAAGATGCTTTGATCTCAAGATATAATTTTATGAATACATGCTCATGAACTAGATAACTTAGTGAAATTTTACCCTAATTTAGGCAGGTTTTGGACCCAACTTCATGACAATTTTTCACCTAGTTCCAAGAGGAGTCTTGAAATGCATTTAAAAGATGATTTATAGAGAAAATTGCAAGCTTTCCAAAATTTTCAAGAACTCCTTAAGATCATTTTTGAGTAGGGAGAATCTAAGAGATGAAGTTGGCAATTTCTCACTTTTGATTCAAGCCATTTCATGAAGAACAAGGTTCCAATCAGTACCTATGCTGCCTAATCCATGCTTTACAGGTCCCAAACTTGTTTATTACTCCATAATTTAATGCTTACTCATTTGACAAAGCTTTAATCCAAGCCCTAGAATCTTTACCCAAGTCGTAATTCCATAAATGGCATAAAGTGGCCATTGCCATTTTGAAAAAGGTTTACTTTTGCAATTTTCCAATTCTTGAGCATTGAACCTGTCTTCATTGCACATACAAGTCTTACAGGCCTAAAGCAAATTGTACAAAGAATATAACAACCCTAAGAAAGCCAATACAAGCATGTAAAGCCATGTCCCTCACTTTGCTTCAAAAGCAAGAAAGTGTGCAAAAAGGCTAGGATTGAAAAACCTGTGGAAGAGCTGACTTAAAATCTTCTCCATACTAATATACAAAGATATTACAATTATAAACACGATTGTTAGAGGCCTGAAACACTCCCAAACTCCCTTTCACCAAAAAAACTGTCAAGACTTGCAGTTTTTGCATAAGCATAACAATCCCTCATTTGGCTCGTGCGTTTCAAGTCTTAACCATCAAAACACTTTACCTCCTTGATATCTAACTGATCCATACCCTTATCCCTATACTGTAACTCCTTCTCTATCATCTTCCATTTCTGTTTTCAGAGCTTGCAGGTTGACTTGGATAGAGAGTTCCAGGCAGTTCCAAATCAAGGCAAGGATTGGAACACACTCAGGGAGGTTCAAGCAAGCTCAAGCAATCATCAGGCCTTCATAAAACCCACTCCAACTCCATCCACGATTTCAACTGAAAGAGGTAAAAATCTCAACTTCTATCTCTTCATACATACATCCATTAGCCACGATTTGTGAATAAACAATGTAGACCTCATTGCTACGAAGCTGTACATGTATATATCTTGCATTTATTTGGCCTAAGTTGAGAGATTTTTAAAGTTCAAATTCCTGTAAAAATTAGGTTTAGATTTAGGGATTTTAAAATTCATCTTGATCTTTGATTGCTAGCTTACATGATTTATATGGTTAAAATCGTGAGACAAAATGCTACAACATTCATGTTATGAGTTTTCATTTTCATGGAGAAATGAGAAAGTTACAGAGCATCTAGCTGGCTAGAGGAAGAAGATGAAGTACAGGTCCATGGAAGCGTTTCATGTTATGTTATTTTTGTTTCACATTAATCAACGGATGTATAGCCACCCCAGTGGCAAGGTAGCGCGCTGGTAAGACCCATGTCTTGGGTTCGAACCTTGGTGCTACCTTTTGTTTTTTACACTTTTCCATTTTTCCATTTTTGCTATTTTTTGCAGGATTGGGCTTGTTTCTTTGGGCCTGAGCATTTTTACTAACATATTACTCCCAGTTTCCTTACAGCACCCCCTGGCCCAACTATTTCCATACATTTTATTTATTTATTTTTGTTTTCATTTTTGTTTATTAAATATTTTCTTGAATATATTAAAATCCTAAAAAATATAAATATGATAATGTTGCATTTATTTTATTTTATTTTATTTTTCAAATAAAAAATATATTTTATCTTCAATATATACTAACTATTTTTCTTAAATAAATTTGTAAAAATAAATTTAGATATATTCTTATCTTTTCTCTTATACTTTTATATATATATTTGTAAATATTTATTTTAGCATATAAAAACTAAATATTTTCATAACATATTATTTATTATTTTTAATACAAAGAATACACAAAAATAATATATAAGAACCCTATTTTTTTTCAAACTAGAAATTAGGGTTAAACTTTTTTTTTTAAGAATTAATTTCTTTTCCTTATATATTTAGGATTAGGTTAAAATTTCTTTTCACACAAAAAAAAAATCTTTTTCTTGCATGTACATAATATTGCATATTTAAATATTGTATTTGTTTATTCCAATATTCGTACAAATTCGATTTGGTTGTAATAGCTTATTTAGGTTTACATTATTGCAAATCCCCATTCAAATTTGTATTCCCCCCTCCCATAAATTCATAAATTGTTGTAATAGTTTAGTAATATTTACATTATGCAATTTACCGCTTTATATGCCATGTTAGTAATTAGGGTTTGTATGGTAAGATCAAAACAAAGCAAATAGAAAACCCTAATGCAAATAAAAGCATGAAAATAACACACTTTCACATAAGCATCCTTAGGGTTTCTCCACTTGGTTGCCTTATATAAAAATGGACATATTACGCATGCGAAGTATCTTGGAAAAACAAACAAATATAAGATCATAGTACCTCGATGACGCTATTCAAGGTTGCCTTATAAAATGATCTTGGTCCCTCAAAATTCTAAGATACTTTGCAACATTGTTAATCATGGTTATACAATGACCCACACCCGTCCCGTTTACATCTAAAGATAGGGTTGATTACCAAATCAATGGTAAGACAACAATGTCAAAGGAATAGAAAGTGAATAAGAAAGACATTTTGAGTAGGTAGATTACTTCTAGTTACTTGCTCTATTTTCAAACAACTATCCTTGCTATTTTCCAAAATAAACACACATATTTCAAAAACATCTTACAAACATTGAAAACATTTTCAAAAGACAAACATCTTTGTATACATTCTTACGAACGAGAATCATTACAAAGATTGCCTAAACGAATGGCCTCTTTTACAAAATACTTTCAAAACCACACCAAACACATTTTCAAACAACAAAAGCAAGTGATCTAGCAAGTAGCTAAGAGCCCATGGAAAACCATGGATGAAAAGGGTTCTAATACCTTCCCTTTTCATAATCTACCCCCCAAACTCAAGAAAACATCTCAAAGGTCTTTCCTGTGCTTTTTCACCTTTCCTTTTGGATAAAAGAAAAGTCGGTGGCGACTCTTGCTAACTGCAACATTTGCGATAAAACACAAAACCCTCAAGTCAGTTCTCTGACCGTATCACAACTGGCTACTATAGGAGGTTTATCGAAGGTTTTTCTAAGTTAGCACTTTCGCTAACTCAGTTGACTTGTAAAGGCAAGGCATTTATATGGGACATTCGATGCAAAGAAAATTTTGTTGAGTTGAAGGAGAGATCAACGACAACTTCGATTTTGATATTACCTAATCCTGAAGAATCGTTTGTTGTATATTGTAATGCTTCTAAATTGGGTTTAGGTGGTGTACTCATGTAGAATGATAAAGTAGTTGCATACGCTTCAAGATAGTTGAGGATTCATGAAAGGAATTATGCTACTCACAATCTGGAATTAGCTGCAGTCGTATTTGTTCTAAAGATTTGGAGGCATTATCTTTATGGTTCTCGATTTGAAGTGTTTAGTGATCATAAAAGCTTGAAATATTTATTTGATCAAAAGGAATTGAATATAAGACAACGCAGGTGGTTAGAAATGTTGAAAGATTAAAACTTTGTTTTAAACTATCACCCTTGTAAAGCTAATGTCGTGGATGATGCTTTAAGTTGGAAGTCATTACATATGTCTACCATGATGGTTAGAGAATTAGAGTTGACCGAACAATTTAGAGACATGAGCTGGTATGTGAAGTGACACCGCAGAGTGTGATATTGGGGATGTTGAAGATCAACAATGACTTCATGAATGATATTAAAGAAGCTCATGAGTTGGATGTCAAATTGGTATATTTGATGATTGGAAGTAATCATTCTAAAGATAGTGACTTCAAGGTAGATGCACAAGGTGTGTTGAGGTTCTGAGATTGAATATGTTTTCCTGATGACCCCGAGATGAAAAGGATGATCCTAGAAGAAAGTCATAGAAGTAGATTGAGTATCCATCCAGGTGCGACTAAGATGTATCAAGACTTATAGAAGTTGTTTTGGTGGCCAGGATTGAAATGTGATGTGGCGCGGTTCGTGTATGCATGTTTTACTTGCCAGAAGTTGAAAGTCGAACATCAGAAACCTGTAGGGTTGTTGGAACCGTTAGATATTCCAGAATGGAAATGGGACAGTATATCCATGGACTTTGTGACGGGATCGCTGAGCACTCTAAGAGGACATGATGTGATTTTGGTGATTGTGGATATGCTAATGAAGTTAGCTCATTTTATTCCAATCGGTATCAGTTTCCCAATGCTAAGGTTAGCATAGATTTATATTCGTGTGATTGTGAAGCTACGCAGTGTTCCGTTAAGTCTTTTATCTGATAGGGACCCGATATTTACTTACAATTTTTAGAAGAGTCTGCATGATGCGTTGGGTTCTAAATTGAGATTGAGTTCTGTGTATCACCCGTAAACAAATGGTCAGACAGAGAGGACTATTCATTCGTTAAAGGATTTGTTGAGAGCTTGTGTTCTTGAGAAAGGAGGTACATGGGATAATTACCTTCCACTAATTGAATTCACTTATAACAATAGTTTCTATTCCAGTATTGGTATGGCACCCTTTGAGGCATAGTATGGTCAGAGGTGCAGAACACCTTGGTGTTGGTATGAATCTGGTGAAAGTGTGATGCTTGGGCTCGAAATTGTACGAGAGACTACATAAAAAGTGAAGTTAATTATAGAAAAGGTGAAAGATTCATAGAGTAGACAAAAGAGTTACCATGACAAGCGAAGGAAGGACCTTGAATTTCAGAAAGGATATCATGTCTTTCTGAGAGTCAACCCATGACCGGTGTTGGGAGAGCGTTAAAATTGAAGAAGCTTACTCTTCGGTTTATTGGCTCGTATCAAATTTCGGATTGAGTGGGACCTGTTGCATATAGGGTGGCCTTACAACCTAATCTTTCGAATTTGCATGATGTGTTCCATGTGTCGCAACTTCAGAAGTATATTGCGGACCCATCTCATGTAATTCCAATGGATGACGTACAAGTAAGGGATAATCTTATGGTAGAGACTTTACCAGTAAGGATCGAAGACCGTGAAATGAAGAATCTGAGAGGCAAGGAAATCTCTCTAGTGAAAGTAGTTTGGGGGTGGAGCAGCTGGAGAGAGTATGACGTGGGAGTTAGAGAGCAAGATGCGAGAGTGTTATCCGGAATTGTTCACATAAGATAATTTTCGAGGACGAAAATATTCTAAGTGGAGGAGATTTGTAATTCCCCATTTAAATACGTAGTAATTGTTTGTTGGTTTTGAATTTTGCTTTTGCATTTTGTGGTGAAACTTAGTTTTGGGGGAAATACTGGTGATAATGGATTTATGGGATAATACTATTTTATTAATATTATAGTTATTATTATGATTTTTAATATTGTTATTAATATTATTATTAATATTAATATTATTATTATTTTATTATTATTTTATTATTATTTTATTATTATTAGTGGAGTGTTAGTAATAATAAAATGCGATAGAAGAGGGTTAGACCATTGGAAAGAAAAACTATTCTCACGTAGAAACAAAGAAGAGAAGAGAAGAGATAACTAGGGCTAAGGAAGTTCTCCATTATTGAAGCATCAAAGCTGCAAATTAAGGTGAAATTTTGGCTGCAGATACTCAATGTCAGGTTCAATGTTATGACACCGTATCTGACTTACTATATGACAGTAAATACAAAAGCGATAAAGAACACAGTCAATTGTTTACCCAGTTCAGTGTGCAACAACACCTACTCTGGGGGCTACCAAGCCAGGGAGGAAATCCACTATAAGAGATGTTAATTCAGGAATAAACCAACCAGTTTATCTCCTTCACTTAAGACCTACCCAATGCAATTTCAATCTAAGTACAACTTAAACCTGAGTTCCTACTCACTCCCCCTCAATCACAGCAGTGATACATAAAACAATTTGACTAAAGAATTGATGAAGATACTCTTCAAAAACAAACACTTGATTAAGCTTCACAGCTTTTTAATCAAGCAACACAATCACTCTTGCTTCACAGCTTTGAGTGATGCACACATCTAACTTGACTCTGCTTCACAGCTTTAGTCAAGGAACATTCAAACACTCTTGCTTAGAAGCTTTGAGTGCTACACAACCCTTACAATTAAAAACCTATTCCAAGTCACTTATCACAATGATAATTGCTTGGAGTACAATAATTAAACCTATACATTTTACAAATGATCTTCTGATCAACAAAAGGGATAGCTTGCAAAACAGCAGCTCTGTTGAATATATAGCAGCTGCAACTTCAGTTAGGGTTTCCACAAAAACCTAGGGTTAATTCCGTTTGGCCTCAAGACCAGGTCACATGACTTTATTAACCAGGTTAGGGTTGAGCTAGGTTACTCCTCAGAAAACGCAGGATTCTGTTCTGGAGAGACTGAGTTATTTTCCTGAAAAAACTCAGACTTATCCAACCTGCAAACCTGTTAGTTCAGAACAGGATGTCATAACATCTGTTATGACATATGAGAAAACCTGTCTACTGATTTAGCAAAATGTGATTATTTTGCAAAATGCTCAGATACACATTTAAAAACATCAGTTCCTAAATGACAATATTTTTCTGCAAAGGTACCTAATGAATCAGTACAAACTAAACTAGAATGTTATGACATCAGTCATGACATTCACACATACACTTGGGTTTTACCAAAAATGCAAGCCAATACCTAAACACCTACATAAGGTAAGGAGGGTGAGTGGGTTCTCTAAATTGGTGATATTAACATGAGAGGGTAGTGAGGGTTTCTTTCCCTTCTTAGGTTTTTCATGAATGAATTGATGAATGTCTTATTGGCCTGAATTCTGTTGTTTTATATGATTTTTATGTGAAATTCGTGAACTCAATGATGTTATTGATGTGTTGCTGTTGTGATTCTGCTGTTTTTGGTGTTGTTCATACAAATCTCAAATCTGAAAAATTATAGATCAAGGGATGTGACGAAAATTGGAAGAATTGATGTAGGAATTGGTGTATGATTATAGAATGACGAAGTAGAGTGAAATCTCTAAGTTAATATGTGAAGGAATGTTGTTTTGGACCCAAGATCAGAGGTTGTAAGTATTTAAAACGAGTAGAAAACAAACTGATGTGATTGTAGGAAATTTTTTGAAGCTAACTGGTCATACGCGTACGATATGCATAAGGGGGACGTCCCAGAGGGCCGTACGCATATGGTACGTGCCTTATCCCCAGTTCCAGTGCAGCCTTTTTCCAATACGCGTATGATACACATATGGCGAGAGGCCAAATGTGTATGGGAAGGTCATACGCATATGGTTAGTTTTGGGAAAAGGTTGAAAGGGAAAAATGCTTCTACTCGTACGCGTATGGTACGTGTATGAGGTGTGAGCGCGAGATCCGTATGCGTATCATAGGCAGTAATACACGTATGGGCAGGTAAATGTGTAAAAATTCCCGCTTTTATGATTTCTTCCTGTTCTCGCATGTGGAGTGTATTCTCTCGATCCATAATGATTAGTAAGGCTTAGGTGGACATAAGGAGGCTAGTAGTAATAATAAGTTAAGTTTGAAACATGGGATTTTATATGGAATTTATGTTATGTGATAACGATGATGATGGTCTGCATTGACGAATGTTGAAGGCTTATGCCTTGTGGTTGCATAATTACATTGTTGCATATGATGTCGCATGTTGCATAGTGATGAGGGCTTATGCCCTGTTGTTGGCCTGTAATGGCATTGTGATGAGGGCTTATGCCCTATTATTGCCTAAATTAGCACACGAGATGAGGGCTTATGCCCTGATGGTACCACATGCATTGAGTTGATGTCAGTCTCATTGCATTGCACTGTTTTGAGTTGATGTTGTATTACGTGAATGATGTGTTATATTGCGAAGTGTTGTATGATATGTGAATTATGGGATTACTACTACTTAGCATGTGATATTCACCGTGTATTTATTGAATGAAATTCTCACCCCTTTTGTGTTATTGTGTTTGTTCTCCCTTGGGAGTACAGATAATCAGGTACCTGAGTAGTGCTTGGAGTGACTGTTACCTGATCGAGTCCTAGGAGTCGCTCTGATACGTAACATGGTAATTGGGGATCTTTGTTATGTTTTTCTTTATTTCATTTGTTACGTATCTTCCATTTGACCTATGTTAGACCATACATTTGTGGAGTTTTATTTGTTGTTGAAGTTGTAATGACATGGAAATAAACTAATTTTACTATTCCGATTCCAAATTAATTATGTTATAATAAAGGAAGTAATAAAGTGACTATGAATTTTATGAATATTTGAAGTATGTGACATCCAACTTATGTACTCTGATATATGTTAATGTAATTGCTATTATGGGAAAGTGGGGTGTTACACTCCCTATCAGACAGAGGAGGTTGAACTCTTCCGGCTAGATCCCTCAATTTCTTAGCATATTCCTTAAAGCCTTTGTTCGAGCCTATAGTCATACTTTGTAATTGCACATGGGTTGGTGCAAGATCAACATTATATTGGTATTGCTTGTAAAAGATAGCAGCCAAGTCGTCCTAAGTACGGATGTTTGTTCCTTCCATTTGATATAACCATTCTAATTGTGTCCCCGACAAGCTCTCTTGAAAGAAGTGTACCCATAAATTTCTATCAGCAGTATGGGGTTGGATCTTCCAGACATAAGACCTCAAATGCAGCTTAGTATAAGAAACACCGTCATACTTCACAAAAGCAGGGACCTTGAACTTGTGAGGGATAACAACCCCTGATACTAATCCTAACTCTTCAAAATCCAAGCCAGAAACTCTCTGTATCTCCATAGCATTGAGACGATCTTCCAGTTGTTTGTATTTGTCATCAGCAGGAGGGTACTGTTCGCCTGAATAGTCTGCTTCTTCTTCATCAGATCCTTGATCGTTATTCTCCTCAACTTTCACACTCTTATCATCTTCCTCTCGGTTATCATCTTCATTTGATGGACCTCATCAGTTCTGTATGTCCCTTGGCTAAGTTAAGGAGAATCTCTTGGAATTGAGTGTTTTGACCTTGAAGTTCTTTCACGGTTTATTCGAGAGCCATCTTTTACTAAAATAAACAGCAAGAAGATGAGAAAACTTGTCTTGGGAATACCTACTATAATATGATGTGTATGGCATGTGAATACATATGTAATATTTTCAGGGATCTCGCGGGATAAACAAAAATGAAATGTTAGAAGTTGAGTCTCACTGCATCTTTAACTTAAGAACTTTGCATCTTTGGACATCCTTCTATGAGAATCAAGCTCACCATGTCGAGTGGGTCCTAGCCTTTGACTTAAAACAGTGCACTTCGGTCTTTGACGACATCTGGTTAGAGGAAAATAAATCCTCTTGCCTCTTACTAGATGTATGGTTTATGATAAACCTGCATCACAGGTCTCTGAGTTCCTTGAAATGGTCAGTAAAAAGGAAATGGTATAATGTTACAATGTCATGATGTCATGTTTGAAAAAATAGCAAACACAAACAAATCACACAATAACCTTAGGTTTAAAGGCTTACATGAGGTTCATAGGTAAGTACCCTCTTTAAGTTCAGTTGGCTCAACCTGTCCTAAGAATAGTAATCGGGATCTAAGAGTCTCATACCACCGATCTTTCTCAAAGGTTTTATTTCAGAAGAGAAACTGACTTGCCACCAAAATATCCCGGGAGTCGAATCTCAATGAGTCTAGCATCGAGTATCAACCAACTTTGGACAACACCAAAGACGACCATCACACTACCTTCTAGTGGCCAAGTTGGGTCAATTAAGGTTCTAAAAGTCAGTTAGTACTTATGAAACCACGCGACAACCTAGTGTTCTCCTCGATTGACTCAAGGACACCAGTACAAACCAAAGTGTCACACTAACGTAGCCATTACTTCAACCATATCGGTCTATGCCATAAAATTTCCATGATCTATTGTTACTTACCTAAGGTATCACCAGATCTGGGTGTAGGATCTTTGCAAGAAATAAACCCAAGAAACCCTCAAATATTAAGAAAACAAGGCAAACAATTTTAAGTAAAAGTGATCTGACTCTAAGGTAACCCCTCTTTTTAAGTTTCATTTCCCCAGCAGAGTCGCCAACTCTGTAATACGGTGGGAGAACTGACTTGGTTTTATGCTTTATTGCAAATGTTGCGGATAGCAAGAGTCGCCACCGACTTTTCTTTTATCCAATAAGGAAAGGGTGAAAAGAACAGGAAAGACCTTGATATATTTTGAGTTCGGGGGGTAAGTTATGAAAAGGGAAGGTGTTAGCACCCTTTTCATCCGTAGTTATCCACATGCTCTTAATTTCTTAGCTCACTTTAAAAAATTTCTTTGTGTGTGTGATTTGTTTGAAAATATTTTGAAATCGCCAATGTAAGGCTTACTTTGTAATGATTCTTGTATTAGTCCTCAAGAATGCGTACAAAGTGTTTTTAGAAAATATTTCGTTTTGAAAGTGTGATGTGTAAAAAATGTCATTTAGAAAAGATTGTGAGCAGGAGAGTAAGATTTTATTACCCACTAAAGGTCGTTCTTATTCTTTTCCTTCTCCTTTAGAGATAGTGTCGTCAGTACCATTAGTTGGTAGGTAGCCCTATCTATTGGATGTGAAGGGACAAGCGAGGGTCATCGTATGGTCATCAAACGCAACTTGTAAGGATGCTTTAGCAATTTCGTAAAGGACTAAATAATATTTCGAAAGGCAAAATCGAAGGGTCATCAAGGGACTATGATCTTTGATTTTGAGGGACTTTGCTAAAGCGTCCCCACATTCGAGGGACATGGTCGTTTTCCTAAGGGAACAAGGGAGGTTACCCTAGAGGTGCGAGTGTGAGAGTGATTCATATTCAGTTATTTCATCTTTGCAATTAGGGTTTTATAACGATTCGTTTTAGTCTTGCCACATAACCCTAGTCACTAGCAGTAATATGATAAATATAGAAAATAATAAAGGTGCGGAAAGTAAAAGCAGAAAAGATAAACCTAAACCTATTACATCGCTTCGGGGTAGATAAATAATAGAAAAGTACGAAAAGTAAACCTAACTATTACATCCCGAAAAATAGTTACATAATAATGAAAAAGGAAAACGAGAAATAATTATATTCATTAAACCTATACATTTGATCTAAAGATGTAAAATGAAAATAGAATGGAAGGGAAAAGAAGTGTTTTTTTTTTAATGTTTTTTTATGAAAAAAGGGTTTTTTTGATGATGATTAAGCAACCTAAGAAACTAATTGATTTTAATTTTAAAAAATTGATTAATTAAATTAATTAAAAAAAGGTTAATGATAAAAAAAACCTAAAACCTACTTATTTTTAGGGTTTGTGAAAAAGGTTTGTGCTTTTATGATTAGATGAAATTAGGGTTAAGGGAAAAGAATTAGGGAAAAAGAACAAGTTAAAAGAAAAATTACACAAAAATCAGGGGTGGGTGTTGAACCCACACCCTTAACCTTCCACGTTGCATGGTTTACCACTGCGTCAACCATGCTTTGGTGTTAGTAGAATGTAAGCAACGCGTTATAGGTTATACCTGAAAAAACATGAAAAATATGAAAAATAAATCCAAAACGCCAAAAGGCAGGAATCGAACCCGTGCCCTAGCATAGTAAGACCTTATCTCGCACGCTCTTGCCACTTGGGTGGCTGTACATCCGGTAATATTCATGAAATGATTTAAATATAAAATAAATAATACTGCATGGACCTGAGAAGCGTCGGAGCCCTAGCTCCGGTCGTCTTCTCCGTTGATTCTTTTCTTTGTTCCTGCAAAATAGAAGAAGTTAGTGATTCCCAGGGACCCAACCCCCCTAAATCAAGCCTTGCGATATCAATGGGAGTGTTATTTTGGGCTATAACATGCTACAAATGGAGATACAATGAAAATAATATTGCACGGTGCAAGCATGACAACCTTCGATTTACCCATTATGGGGCTCTCACGATGGGTTTTTCCTGCATATTGATATCGCATAAACATATTATCATGGTTAGTAAGCGTAAAAACACAAAGAAAAACAAAAATATGAATTCATACAATGATGGATAATCGATGCGACATGTAGTGCATTTTGAGTCCTTTGGATTATCAAGGACGATCCATTCTTATCCAATAGAGCTTCTGGAAGTGAATGGAACGACTGAGTTGTTGTGAAAGTGGATGCAAAATAGGGTTTCACTTTGCCCTATTTTTAAAAAAATAATTTTGGAGTTTTTTTGAATGGCCTCTTGTGCAAGGTTTTTTGTGTTATGTTTGTCTGAAATGTATGGAATATATAATGAAGAATTAGGTCAAACATGTTGGGCTTAGACCTTGTAAGAAAAGCCTTGACTTTATCTTATTTAATTTTGAATTTAAATTAATAAAAATAAAAAATAAAAAATAAAATAAAAATCCAAGGGGTGCATGATTAAGTTATGAGGTTCACTATGAAGTATATAACACACATGGACCTTGATACAATAACCCATTAGCCCAAAAATTCATGTTTGATCACTTTAGGTTTCATGCATTTGCTAAAAATTTCCCAACTTGCACCAATCATAACTCTCTCAATTTTTATCATATGAAGGTAATCTTTGAATATTTGGAAAGCTCAAGATGTCCTATAAAATCTCCAATTTGATCATTTTTGCATTCGAAGAATTCATCTTGATGTAAGTTGCCTTGACAAAAAGTGTCTTTTTGTTGAATTTTGAAATGACCTATAATGTTTTGGCCCATATCTCTCAAATGAAGCATTTTTGGACTTGATCTTAGAGAGATAAAGTTGTAAAGAATTGAATTTCCTTCAAAATGATATTTGGTTGAGGAAAATCTGATGAAGCATGTAGAAGTTATGCTTGGTCAAAGTTTAGTTGACTTCTCCTTAAGAAAACCCTAATTTGGTAACTTTTGACTTTTGATGAATCTTGAGTTTTCTTGATGAATCATGATCAACCCTTTATCAAATGATGAATATGACTTCAAAATCTTGATATTGACCAAAAATCTTGAGGTTTGACTGTATGTTGACCATAATTGACTTTTTGTCCAATATAGTTGATTTTTAGTCATCTGAGCAATTGACTGAGCAAACTTATGATGCAAGGCTTGAAACTTGGTATGAAAATTTGTTGTACCCCGAAATTTGTCCTCCCATTTTTCTCAAGACATCTCAAGGGATGACCAGTCAAACCCTCTTCCTAAGCAAGAAGTCCACAACAAGGTTTTAAGTATCTAAAGGAAATTTGGGTTGCAAATGTCTCGAGTGGCTTCCAATGTTCTCCATAGGTCTTTATCATGCTCATTTTAAGTTTCAAGCCTTGCATCACAAGTTTGCTCAGTCAATGGCTCAGATGATTGAAAATCAACTGTATTGGTCAAAAAGTCAACTATGGTCAACATATAGTCAAACTTCAAGATTTTTGGTCAACATCAACATTTTGAAGTGATATTCATCATTTGATCAAGGGTTTATCATGATTCCTCAAGGAAAGATCTTAAATCATCAAAAGTCAAGAATTGTCAAATTAGGGTTTCCTTAGGAGAAGTCAATTGAACTTTGACCAGGAATAACTTTTACATACTTCATCAACTTTTCCCTAACAAAAGCTCATTTTGAAGAAAATTCAATTCCCTACAACTTTTTTTTTATGCTCAAGTCCAAAAAATGCTTCATTTGAAAGATATGAGCTAAAACATTATAGGTCATTTTCAAAAGTCAACATAAGACACTTTTTATAAGGTAACTTACATCATGAAAAATCTTCAAAAACAAAAATGATCAACATAGAGATGTAGAGGACATCTTGAGCTTTCCAAAAAGTCCAATATCATCTTCAAAAGATGAAAATTGAGCAAGTTATGAGTTGCACAAATTGGGAAATTTTGAGGAAATTCATGAAATGCAAGATGAGCAAAATTGATGTTTTGAACCAATGGGCCTAGTTTTTGATGTTAAAACATATTCACAACACCTTAGAAGACCTATAAGTCCATCCATACATTGCTTTGACTTTTATTTATAATTATTTTGATTTTGTTTAATTTAAAAATAAAGTAAATTAAATATAATCACAAAAATCATGAACTAATGCATATGGGCTTGGTTTGGCCAGCTTTAAAGCCCAATAATTCGTGCAATCCAGCCATAATATGTTAAGGTTCATGCAATTTCAAAAGTGGCAAGGATATGTGTGATACGGTGGGCGAACTGACTTGATATTTTTTGTTTTGATCGCATTTGTGCGGATAGCAAGAGTCGCCACCGACATTTCTTTTATCCAAAAGGAAAGGTAAAAAAGCACAGGAAAGACCTTTTGAAATTATTTCTCGGGTTCGGGGGGTAGATTATGAAAAGGAAAGGTATTAGCACCATTTTCATCCATGGTTTTCCATGGGCTCTTAGTTACTCGCTTAGATCACTTGCTTTTGTTTTGACAGTGTGCTTATGGTGTGGGCTTTGCAAGTGTTTTGAAAAATCTCAATGGTTCTCATTTCTATAAGAACGTGTACAAAGTTTTGTTTCGAAAGATAGTTCAAAGATGTGTTTGTGGATTGTGTTTTGGAAAGTGGTTTTTGAAAATATGATTTGCAATGGTTCTCGTCTCTATAAGAACGTATACAAAAGGTCTTGTCTTTTGAAAATGTTTTGAGATTTGGTGTAAAAAAATTTTTGTCGTGAGCAAGCGAGCAACTAGGAGCGAATCTACCTACTCGAAAGGTCTGAAATGTTCTTTTCTTCCTCCTTTAAATGTTGCTATCTTACCATTTATTTGGTAAGAAGCCCTATCGTTGGATGTTAAGGGACAGGCGCGGGTCAATTTTACAGTCATCGAAAGCAACTTATGAGACGCTTTAGCAATTTTCATAAGGGACAAGATCATTTTGTCGAAGGAAACATCGAGGGTCATCGAGAGACTACGATCTTTTTTTATCGAAGGGTCATTGCTAAAGCGTCCCATATTCGAGGGACATAACTGTATTTCCAAGGCAACGAGCGAGGTTACCCTAGAGGTGCGCGTGTGAAAAATGTTTTTGATTCAAGTTAATTTTATCATTGAAATTAGGTTTATCTAGCGATTGATTTTAAATCTTGCCATACACGCCTAATTACTATACAGTAATAAGTAAAACAATAAAATGCGGAAATTGAAATTCTACGCTATTACAGAGCTTCGGGAATGGGGGGTACAAATTAATGAATGGGGGTGATAGTAAGAAATAAATATTTAAATCACACAATACAAGTCCAAACCGTTAAATAATTATTTAAGTTAAAACTTTTTTCATTTGATAAAATTAATTAAGGATTTAATTAATAATGTCAAACAAAAATTATTTTAAAGTTAATAATTATTTAAAACAATATTAACCTATTTGCAATTTTTAAATATATGCTGAAATACAAAATAAAAATCAAATAATAAAAAATAATAACAACAAAAATATAAAGGCAAATTTTAGAAATGGGCCTGCAATAGAGCAAAAACTGGGGGTGTAGAAATCAAAAGGCCCAATGCTCCTGGCTAAACGGGTGCAACAGCCCCCTAGAGGTGCACCATAGGCGTGCATCTATGGTGTGCTAGAGAGTTATTGATAGATGATGAGATGAAACAGACGGAGGGATGATGAGGGTGCATCAATGACTAACATAGGGATGCATGCATATGATCCCTCATAATGGTTAAGGGGTGGTGACAAGTGTCACCACCAGATTAGTCACTGTAAACAAATAATTAACAAAACTAAAAACCAATTAAATGTAACAAATCTGGCTCATAACTCATTTCTCTTTCTCTCTCTTAGCGCGATGCTCTCTCTTCTCTCTTGTTAGGAGTCTTCACCGGAGACGACAATCTGGCCGCGCCAGAAATCGCCTTGCGGCGGTGACGGCGGTGGCGTGACTCCAAACACTATTTTCTTTACATCACCCTGATCGTCTCCTTTCCCTAATTACTAATTTGTGATTAATTTTTGCAGATTCTTACTCTAAATCCCTAGATCTAAAGAGGGGTGGACGGAAACCCTAGGTCAAAGATGTAGCGAACAACGATGATTTATGATGAAACATGCAAAATGGAAAAACAAAATGTAAAGAAAAAGGGAGAACGGAGGCCGTGTTCTCCAAATATTTGAGCTTCGAACCTTTTCTGAAATTTGTGCTTCCGATATTTTTTGAGTCTCTTTCTCTTCTTCTGAATATGTTGGGACGATTGCTGGGTAGGATAATGATGAGGATTATTTTTTGCTATTTTCTGAGTTATTGGGTCGTTGTAGGTTTTTGGTGATGATGTTTGGTTACAATTTTTTGATGTTGTAAACTTTTGTTGGTTTTCGTTGGTTTTAGTTATGTGGCTACTGGTTTTGTGACACTTGAAAAATCTGTGGCTTTTTGGTTTCTGGATTTTTGATACTTACTGGTTTTATAGTGATGGTCTTTTGGATGTTTTGATGGTTTTACAGTGATGGTCTTTGTGATGTTTTGATGGTTTTACAGTGATGGTCTTTGTGATGTTTTGATGGTTTTACAGTGATGGTCTTTATGATGTTTTGATGATTTTGTTGGCTTCTGATCAGTGAGGTTTTGTTTCTGGTATTGTTTGTGTTATTTTCTAGTTCTGTTTTTTGTGATATCTGATGGTTCTCTCCCTCTCCCTTTCGTTCAAAAATATCCTCCTCTTTTATAAAACAACCCTTCTCCTTATTATCAGATTAGGGTGAAAATAGGAGGGAAACACTTGTGAATTTGGACAGTTTTGGTTTTTCTAGCTTTGGGCTTTAGAGTGTAGATTGAACTATGTGCATTTTGGTGCAAGTTTGGGCAGGTTTTTGGACTGTAATGCAGGCTGGTTTGCTGTGGTTCATTTTGACATGCTTTTATGCAGAATTTGGACAAGTCTTGTACTACTATAGGCAGCATAAGGATGCTTTGAGAGCAAGTCTCCTTGGACTGTTTTTGTAGCATGCCTTTGTAGCAATAGCAGCCTGTTTGTCTTGGCATGGCTTTAGATTATTTGTTGGCTAGGTGATATCTTTCCTCTTTTTATGAAATAAAGCACTTTTTGCTTTTGATATATTTTCTGAAGGGTTTGCTGATTTAGGAAAGTGATGATATGTGAACAAGTTGAGCAAGTTAACTTGTATTGCAATATTTGATGCCTTTGACCCTTTGGCCTGTTGCTTGCATTTTTTTATTTTGTTTTGTTGTATACATGTGTTGCTGACTTTGTTTATTACATGTTGGTTTGCAGCATGCTTTTGCTTGGATCCTGCTGTGATATTTTGCATCTGCTGTAGGCTTGCCCCTTTTAGTATTTGACTGCTGCTGTTTGCAGCCAGTTGCCTTTATTGCAGTTTAGGCAGCAGCTTGCCTTTTACTCGAATCCTGTTGTTTTGTTTTGTTGCTTGTTTGAACTGTTGGCATAGCTTGTTGACTGTTTGTATTTGCTGCCTTGCCTGTCCAGTTTGTATATTTTTTTTTCCCGTTTTTTTTGTGAACCAAAACCTAGGTTTTGAGATTTGCAAAAATAGGGAGAAATGGATGGTGATTAAAACAAACAAAATTATGATTCCTAAAAGTAAACCCTAGTGATGAAAATCATTTTTGCTTGGACTTTTTCAATGCTGATTGTTTTCTAATGTTTTTCCTTTCTTTTGTTACATGTACAAACAATTGAATGGAAAGAAAGATAATATGAAGAGAAGACCATGGCTAGCAATGAGGAATTTCTTGAAGATGAAGCAAAGAACATTTCTTTCCTTGTAAATATAACTAGTGATTTTTTTTTGTAAACAAGACAAACAATTTGCAATTTATATTTTGCATTGTAAACCCTTTCTGACAAATTGTCAAAGAATGTAATCATAAACATAACATTTGAATGAAATGTATGTGTAGCGGTGAAAATCGGAGATCAAGTTATTAATTAACTTGACTCACAAAAGCAAGAGTCGCCACCGCGCTTTATTATTTCCAAAGGGAAAAGGGAAAAGAGCGAAATAAAACCCTAAAAAACATGCAATGTAAAATAAAAAGTAATACAATGCGTTTTTAAAAAAAAAGATCAAGAGTTCGGGGGTTGGTTATGTAATGGGAATCTATTAGCACCCAATGCATCTGCGGTACTCCGCAGGAACCTTTTGAAATATCTGTTTTTTGGTTAAAATTGTTTGTTATATACAAGGGTGTATTCATCTACAACTATATTTGTTTAAAGGGAAAAAAATGAGTTTTTTATTATTGTGTTCGTGAGGGTTTCGCGACCCTTTGCCTACGTATCCAATGAAGGAATCAAAACACCGTAGTTCCTCTAGAAAAAGTTGATTTGTTTGGTGTTTTTTAGTGGGCGACATTATCGCACGCATTCTAGCAATAGGCAATGGCCGATATCGCGGTAGAACGGAGTTAACATGACCTTGGGGGGAGTTTTGATTTGTTGAGTGTTTTGCATGTTTTAAAGTATGTTCAAGTAATGATTAAAGAGTGTTTTTTGATTTTTTTGTGTTTGTTTTCTTGTTGATTTTATCTTGCCTAATTACTAACATTTGTACAAAGCAAATAAAATGCAGAAAGATAGAAACCTACGCTATTACAAACATATCAAAAAGCATAAAAAATATTAAGGAAAAGAAAAAAGGTAAGAAAACTGAGTGTATTTCGACCCAGGCAGTAGCATCCTTCGACTGGCATTTTGTTGGCCTCCTTCGATTGGGGCTGGCAGAAGTGGAGTTCTGTCCTTCGATTGGGCTTTGGCAGGGGCGAGGTCCTGTCCTTCGATTGGGAAAAGGCAGCAATAGGTTGTATCCTTCGATTGGGCCTTGACAGGGGTGAGTTGTATCCTTCGAATGGGAGTGGCATCAGTGAGGTTCTGTCATTCGATTGGCCTGGCAGTCAGTGTATGGCGAAGTCTTTAGATTCTGCCTTGTTGCCTTCTTCGACTGGAGGTTGAAAGCAGTGAAGGAGTGTCTTTCGATTGGACTTGATTTGCCTCCTGGTTGTCTCTTTCGTTTGACCTGGAGAAAGATAGAAGCTAGAAGCTTTGTTTCCTATTTCCTGTTTCCTGTTTTCTTTCAATTCAAACATTAAATGACAACATGGCCTGAGGCCATGCTAATAACAGTTTAACAGTAAAAACGAAAGAGCTCAGTTCTAAAAAATATGTTAAAAGGGTGGAAACGAAAGAACAGTGGTATGTACAAAGTTTCAAATGAAAAAAGGTATTATTTACATGTTATGTCATGAAACAAAAAGTTCAAAGGTAAGAATACTTACCTTGCTTCAGGCTTTGAATGGGTGTGGGCTTTGAGCGGTGGCCCTGGATGTTGGATTCGAAAGAGGGGTCACAGGTTGTGCTTGGAGCGCTGGACTTGAAGGAAAAGAAAACAACAAGCGTGATGCTTCTGTGATTCGAAGGGAGAGGTCACAGGCTGTGCTGTGAGCGCTGGATTCGAAGGAAGGGAAAAAGCAAGTGTGCTTCTTTGATTCGAAGGAGACTGCAGTATGGTTATTCTTCAGAATCGAAGGAAGTAAGTGTTTGGGATTTTTTTTGTTCTCACAAGTATTGAAGGGACTTGAGAGATTTTTGTGTTTAGGAAAATTTGGTGTTTGAGAATTTTCTGAAGGTTTGTTCGTTTGGACCAAAAAATCCTCTCTTTGTGATTTCTAACAGTGTTTATGAACTTTGAGAGTTTTTCTGGGTTGGAGAAAATTGGGGAGAGATTCGTCTGGCCCAAAGTCCTCTCCTAGAAATGTGTGTGAGGCCTTGTATTTATAGGCGAGGTGGCTGAAGTTTTGGGGGGAAAACAAAAATGATTTGAACAGTTTGGGAATGTTGTTTCGACCCTTTCTTCTACGCAGCCCTTGTGCACTCCGTTTTGGGCAAGTACAGGACCGTGATAACGCAGGCTTGCAGTATCTTGGAGTTTAGTGACAGGTTGGTGCAGGACTGTTGTAGCAGACTGAGTGGTGTTTGTTGCATGGCAGTACAGTGGTCCAACTTGTGAATCGAATGAGGTTGTATTGCCCAATCGAAGGCTGTTGATCGAAAGAAGCAATGTTGCCCAGTCGAAGGCTATGGATCGAAGGGAGACTGTATTTCCCATCGAAGCTTGTGGATCGAAGGAAGCAATGTTGCCCAATCGAAACATGTGGATCGAAGGGAGACTGTTGCCCAATCGAAATATGCTTGCAGGCAGCAAACTTGTCCAATCGAAAGCAGGCGTGCAGGCAGCAAATTTGTCCAATCGAAAGCAGGCTTGCAGGCAGCAAATTTGTCCAATCGAAAGCAAGCTTGCAGGAAACAAATTTGTCCAATCGAAAGGCTGAACTTGCATTCGAAGGATACCTGTCAACACATGAAATCAAAGAAACAAAAATACACATTTCGTGCTTGATTAGAAGTTAATGATACATAGGCAAAAAATGTTCAAAACACTTGACAATTTCTGCACAATCAATGCTCAACGGTGAGAGGTTGAAAACCAACTGTATTTAGTGACCTTGACCTTTGTATAAAATGAAAAAATGCAAATGGGATCTTAGGTCAAAAATTGGGGTACAACAGTATGAATGATGAATTTGTTGTACCAAACTGAGTTCTATTTTAAATTTTGCAATTCTTGATTGAACATTTTGAATAAAACATCTTGGCTTGGTAACTTGCATTTTAAGCAAACACAATATGATAGGATAAATCATGTATTTTGCACTCTTAAACAAAATAAATGTTTAAGAGCTCAAACCCAATTGATTAATTGAACCCACAATCATGATTGTTTAAAATGATAGTCTTAAACTTTATATCTTATCCAAACAGAACATGCTCCCAAGAATAACATCAACCCTCAGAAAATTGTGGTTAAGAAAAATTTAAAATCACACAAATGCTTTTTCAGTTATCTGGGCCATTGATTGGGCAAACTTGCAATGTGAGGTTTGAAATCTGACTTAAACAACTTTAAGGAGACATGGTGACTTATTTGAAACCTTGACGACTCAATTTCCTTTGAGAAGTGCAAAACCCTAATTGCTGACTGGTTGCCTAGGAAGAGAACCTGCTTGATCAACTTTTGAGCCAAATTGAGTGTTTGAAAAACCCTGGGATAGCATCTTGAGCGGAAAAAAATGGGAGGGAAAATTTTGGTGTACAACAGCTGCCCCTGTTCAATCTTCTTAAACTTGAAAAGTGAGATCGACGTGTTTGACATTCGCGACTTGAAAGTAGAAGATGATTGAACACTAGAGTGCCCAGAAATTTGCACTTGATGATGCGCTGGTTGATTGTGTAGGGAATGTGCTTAAAGATGCCATTTGGAGAAATGATGGACAGTTGTCGGAGATGGGCTTATAGATGCCATCCAAAGGTGATTGTTGACAGAAAGTCTGAACTCGACTTTAACAGAAAACGAATCAGAATAAACCGTTGAGAGATTTATCTGAACCAGTAAGAATATGGAAATGAATCAGAATAAACCGTTGAGAGATTTATCCAAACCAGTAAAAATCTGGTAAAGAATCAGAATAAACCATTGAGAGATTTATCTGAACCAGTAAAAATCTGGAAATGAATCAGAATAAACCATTGAGAGATTTATCTCAACCAGTAAGAATCTGGAAATGAATCAGAATAAATCATTTAGAGATTTATCTGAACCAGTAAGAATCTGGAAACAAATTAGAATAAACCGTTGAGAGATTTATCTGAACCAATAAGAATCTGGAAATGAATCAGAATAAACCGTTGAGAGGTTTATCTGAACCAATAAGAATCTGGAAATGAATCAGAATAAACCGTTGAGAGATTTATCTGAACCAGTAAAAATCTGGAAAAGAATCAGAATAAACCGTTGAGAGATTTATCTGAACCAGTAAGAATCTGGAAACGAATCAGAATAAAACGTTGAGATATTTATCTGAACCAGTAAGAATTTGGAAACGAATCAGAATAAACCGTTGAGAGATTTATCTAAACCAACAAGAATCTGGAAAAGAATCAGAATAAACCGTTGAGAGATTTATCTGAACCAGTAAAAATCTAGAAACAAATCAGAATAAACCGTTGAGAGATTTATCTGAACCTGTAAGAATCTGGAAACTAATCAGAATAAACTGTTGAGAGATTTATCTGAACCAGTAAGAATCTGGAAACGAATCAGAATAAACCGTTGAGAGATTTATCTGAATCAGCAGAAGTCTAGAAATGAATCAGAATAAACCGTTGAGAGATTTAAACTGAACCAACAGAAGTTTGAAGGAAATATTTTCTATGTAGATGGTCGACCAGTCTTTTCTCGGGAATTGATCTGTATTTGACTTGTTGAAAATATTTGCCTGTCGGAGACTTGTTGATGATAATTTCCTATCGATTGATTCATTCCTGAAAAGGTGAAGAGTTAATCGCATGCGATGTCATGATGTATGTAATGCACGATATAATGTTGTTTCTCAAAATAAATGAGATTGCAATGTATGTACTTGTGTTGTCAATGTTATGACGTATGAATGCAAATGTATGGACTTAAAGATTGTTCGTGTTGTAGTGTTGTTGGAAGCGGGGAAAATAAATTCCTTTTGAAGCAATGATGAGTGAGTTTCCAATTATTAGAGAAATAACCTCTGTTGTAGAAAGGAAACGCCAGACATTTCTTGTGGACTCTGTGAAATCCCGCTGGGGAATCCTGAGAAGTTGGGCAACTTACACTGGGGAACCTCTGGAGCGGTAGTTGGAAGTTTTGCTCTGTCAAGGGTATGAGAGCGATTGATACCAATAGGCTGCATATTGGGGATACGTTAGCGATTCTGTAGTAGGATGTATTTGCTTCCGCTCTTGCTGGAGAAGGTACCTGCGGGGATCTTATAGAATGGCCTATAGATATTATCCTATTTCTTAAAGCCATTAGTAATTGTCTTTGCGTTTTTATGTTCATTTGTAAACATTAATCACGTTCAAATGCATATGTTCAAAAATAAATCATTGGACGTTTTTGTAAACAAAACAAAGAAATAAAGAAAAAAAGATGTTTTTGCACTTCCAAAAGGGATATCTTTGTATTAACTTGAATAAGTATTTTTTGTACAATGAGACGAGCATTCTAGTAAGAGAATGTCGTCATAAAAAAAATGAAAATTAATACAAAGAAAAGATAGCTATGTGCAATAATCCCATGGGGTTCCCATTCTGCTATAGTCTTCGTGTCTCTGAGTGTCTGGTCTACTAGTCACTTTGGCGATGCTGATTGGATTGATTAGAACCGTTTGAGCTGGTTGGTCAACGCTGAAGATTGTCTGTAAGATGATCCAACGGGACATAGTCATATGCTTTAATCCCTTAAATTTTGCCTGGACCGCCCTTTCGGGTTTTCGATCCACCGGGATACCCTTTTTTGCCCAAGCCGCCCTTTCAGGTTTTCAGCTTGCCGGGTGTATAGATTTTTTTTGTATTTTATCCCTAATTTTTGCCCGAACCTTTTGGTTCACTGGGATGCCTTAATTTTTTCCTAGGTCAGTCGACCTAGCGGGTCCTTGTTCATGCGTAGTATCTTTTAACTATGTCCGTATTTACAGGGTGCGGGAGGTCATCGCCATCCATAGTGGTCAAGATCATTGCTCCACCAGAGAATATGCTTTTAATTACAAATGGTCCTTCATATGTAGGAGTCAATTTTCCCCTGAGATCACCTTGTGGCAAAATGATACGCTTGATTACCAAGTCACTGACCCGATATACCTGACGTTTGACCTTTTTGTTAAAAGCTTTGATCCTGCGTTTTTGGTACATCTGACCATGACAGATAGCTGCAAGCCTCTTCTCATCAATCAAGTTCGACTGGTCAAGTCCAGTCTGGATCCAATCTTCTTCGTTCAAACCAGTATCCTTCATGATCCTCAGAGAGGGGATCTGGACCTCAATGGGTAAGACAGCCTCCATACCGTATACCAGAGAATAGGGTGTTGCCCCAGTTGATGTACGAGTTGTGGTATGATGCCCGTGGAGAGAAAATGGTAGCATCTCATGCCAGTCTTTGTAGGTGAGTGTCATTTTCTGTATGATCTTCTTAATGTTTTTTTTAGCAGCTTCTACAGTGCCATTCATCTTTGGCCGGTAAGGGGAAGAATTGTGATGCTGGATCTTGAATTGCTCGCACAAGGCGGTGATTATAGTGTTGTTTAGATTCGTACCATTATGAGTGAGGATCCTCTCCGGGATACCATACCGACAGATGAGATTCTATTTGATGAACCGGGCGACCACATTCTTAGTAACGGAAGCGAAGGAAGCTGGCTCAACCCACTTTATAAAATAGTCGATGGCCACTAAGATGAAGCGGTGTCCATTGGAGGTTGTTGGCTTGATTTCTCCAATCATATCGATTCCCCACATAGCAAAGGGCCAAGGAGCCGTTAAGACATTCATAGGAACCGGAGGGACGTGCACTTTATCAACATAAATCTGACACTTATGGCAAGTCCGAGAGTGTTGATAGCAATCTGCCTCCATGGTAGACCAATAATAGCCTGCTCGTAGGATTTTCTTTCCCATCGTATGCCTACTGGAATGGGTATCAAAAGTGCCTTCATGTAATTCAACCATGATCCTTTCAGCTTCAACCTTGTCTACACACCGAAGTAATACAGAGTCATGACTGTGTTTGTACAAAATGTCATTGCTAAGGAAGAACTTAGCCGAGAATCTTCTTAGGAACTTCTTGTCATTCACTGAAGCTCCTTCTGGATATTCCTGAGACTCAAGATACCTTTTAACTTCATGGAACCAAGGTTAATCCACTACTTCTTCGGTACCGATCTCGTGACAGTAGGCTGGTTCATCCATCCGCTCAATGGTGATTTGAGGAGCCCCGTTATCCCAATTAAGTTTAAACATAGATGACATTGTAACTAGTGCGTCTGCTAGCTGATTTTCTTCTCGCGGGAAATGCTCGAAGGTAATCTTCTCAAAATGCGGAAACAATGTTAACACATGTTCTTTGTAAGGGATACGGTTGGGGTGTTTGGTGTCCCATTCCCCTTTGATATGACTGATGACCAAAGTTGAATCTCCAAATACATCCAAGGATTTGATCCTCAAGTCTATGGTAGCTTTGAGACCGAAGATGCATGCTTCGTATTCCGCCATGTTGTTTGTACAGTTGAAGCAAAGTCTGGAAGTAAAGGGAGTATGACATCCTTCCAGAGATATGAGTACAACACCGATACCATTTCCAAGTGCATTGGATGCTCCATCAAAGAACAGGGTCCATCGGGATCCTTGCCCAGGTCCGTCATATGGCCTGATTTCTTCACAGTTGTCTAATGTCATGATGTCTTCATCTGGGAATTCAAACTTCATGGACTGGTAGTCTTCCACAGCTTGGTGAGTGAGGTGATCAGCTAATACACTACCCTTTATAGCTTTCTGGGTAGTATACTGTATGTCATATTCTGTCAGGATCATCTGCCATCTCGCTATTCTCCCAAAAAGAGCAGGCTTCTCGAAGATGTATTTTATCGGATCCATTTTAGATATCAACAAGGTAGTATGGGTCAGCATATACTGTCTCAGCCGGCGAGCAGCCCATGCCAGAGCGCAGAAATTTTTCTCGAGCAGTGAATATCTTGTTTCACAGTCGGTAAACTTTTTGCTCAGGTAATAAATAACATGCTTTTTTCGTCCAGACTCGTCATGCTGCCCCAACACACACCCCATTGAGTTTTCTAAAACAGTCAAATACAGGATTAAAGGCCTTCCCTCGACGGGTGGCAACAACACAAGAGGCTCTTGTAAGTATTATTTGATTTTGTCAAAAGAAACTTGGCATTCATCATTCCATTTGACTACTTGATCTTTCTTCAAGAGCTTGAAGATTGGCTCACAAGTAGCTGTCAGGTGAGAAATGAACCTGGCGATGTAATTCAAACGTCCCAAAAATCCTCTGACTTCTTTCTCAGTACGAGGATAAGGCATCTCTTGAATCGCTTTAACCTTGGCAGGATCAACCTCGATACCTTTGTTACTGACGACAAATCCTAGGAGTTTACCAGACCGTACTCCGAACGTGCACTTGTTTGGATTCAATCTCAACTTGTACTTCTTCAGCCTCTCAAACAACTTTTGTAAGTGATCAATATGCTCTTCTTCTGTTTGTGATCTGGCTTTCATATCGTCTACGTAGACCTCTATCTCATGATGTATCATATCATGAAATAAAGCTACCATGGCGCGTTGATAGGTTTCCCCAGCATTCTTTAGTCCGAATGGCATGACCTTATAGCAGAATGTGCCCCACTGTATAACAAAGGTTTTCTCTCCATATCCTCAGGCACCATTTTGATTTGGTTGTAGCCTGAGAAACCGTCCATGAAGGAAAAAACTTTGTGTTGTGCCGTATTGTCAACTAGAATGTCGATGTGGGGGAGCGGGAAATCATCCTTTGGGCTTGCCCTGTTCAAATCTTTGTAGTCCACACACATTCACACTTTACTGTCTTTCTTGGGCACGGGAACAACATTGGCAACCCAATGGGGATAAGAGGTGACAACCAAGAATCCAACATTGAATTGCTTCATGACTTCTTCTTTAATCTTTTCTGACATATCAGGCCTCATGCGGCGAACCTTTTGCTTTACTGGAAGAAAATCTTCTCTTGTTGGCAGACGATGTACCGCAATGTCTGTATCAAGTCCCGGCATGTCTTCGTACGACCAGGCAAAGACTTCAACATAATCGTGCAGCAACTGAATCAAACGCTCCTTGACACTGGGTTCCAAATTGGCACCCACCTTGACCTCTTTTTTGTCCTCCTCAATACCTAAGTTAACTGTTTCAACCGGCTCTTCGTGAGGCTGAATGGTCCTTTCTTCCTGTTGCAACAACCTGGCCAACTCCCTTGGCACCTCACAATTTTCCTCACTTTCATCGTCGGCTTGGTAGATCGGATTTTCAAAGTCACAATTGGCCATAGCAGAATCGTTACCCATGGGATCCTGAGTGGATGTAGATCTGCATTTTAATATGTAAGTGTGTGTAAGAGCATAGCTACCTTTGAAAGAAATAAAATGTAAGAAAGAAAGACAAAGAACACAAAATTTGATGCAAAAACGTCCATGATTCATTAATGACATATGAAAATGAAGTGATAACCCTCACAAATGGACTGTTGTGCCTCGGGTAAGACACAAGGTTTTAAAAGTCTGAATTGTTTTAAATATTACAAGCCTGAAAATATTAAAAGACAATTACTCTTGAATAAAAGTAATAGGAATGAAATCCCTGGCCTCCCAATTGTTGAGCCCTCCGCCGGTGGTTGGGAAAATCCATTTGTCCATATCACAACTTCCATCATTGTCGTCTACTACATTGACTCCCTGATTGCTGATATGCAGAGGTGGTCCCCCGATGCGAGAACGTTGAACAACTCTTTGGGCCTGTATAGTGAACCCCAAACCAAATTTGTCGGACTTGTAGGGAATATCTGGAAGCTGGTCCTAGATGGTACACCCGCCTTCTTCAAATACTGCTCGAGCATCTTTCAAAGAGGCCATCTTCAGTGGAGGTCTGGTAATCTTCGGGACATTAGGAGTAGACTTGGTTGCCACGACTGTTGCTGGAACCTCCTTAAATTTTGACAGGGAGTCTCAATGAATTCACCATCCATTTCAACATACCTGAAAGAGTTCATATGGCTAACCATGTACTCCTCCTCTCCGTGAACTGTGACAATCTTTCCTTTGATCGGGTATTTTAGCATTTGGTGCAGGGTAGAAGTGACGGAACCAACACCATGGATCCAGGGTCGACCCAATAGATAAGAGTATGAAGGGCGGATGTCCATCACATAGAAAGTTGAGTCAAAAGTCTGCGTTCCAATTTTTATGGGGATACTAACTTCTCTGTGCACTGTCCTCTTGGAACCATCAAAGGCCCTTACTATGATGTTGCTAGGCTTTAAGGTGAGCCCCTCGCAGTCCAATCGGTCGAGAACATTTTTGGGCAATACATTCAATGATGAGCTGGTATCCACCAGAATATGGGCAAGTGTGGTGCCCCTGCATTCAATGGAAACATGCAAGGCATCGTTGTGCTTCCTTCCCTTAGAAGTTAAATCAGCGTCGGAAAAGCCCAATCCATTATCAGTAGTTAGACTGGCCAAAAAATTTTCAAATTGGTCGATAGAGGTCTCTTGGGGCACGTGGGCGGTCTTAAGAAACTTTACCAAGGCTTTGGCGTAGGCCTCTGAACACAAAAGTAAGGACAACAATGATATCTTCAAGGGGATCTGCCCAACCTGTTCTACAATGTTGTAGTCACTTTTGTTTATTATTTTCAGTATTTATTCTATCTCCTTTCTAGAAGCTTCAAGGATGATCTCGGGACGCTCTTTTGCTTGGGCAGGCTCATTCAAGACCTCTTTGCCCCTTGTCTCGGTAGCAGGGATAATAGTAGGAGTATCACTGGGAGTGTCGGTAGGAGTGGCAGTAGGAATGATCACAGGAGTAACAACGGTCTTTGGAGAAATATCGGGTGAGAAGACTCTTCCACTTCTTGTTATCTTGCTGGTCCCAGTGATATTCCCGATGTCGGGATCAATATCGATCGTAACTTCGTCTTTGACAGCCAACTGATCTTGCTTGACGCCATAATAATAAACATCGGCCCCATATCTCTAGGGAACAGCTTTATCCGAAGAGTATGATATCGGTCTTGGCAAAGTGATGATTAAAGGTGCAGACCTTGAAATTCTGGAAACAGATACTCAATGTCACAGTGAATGTTATGACACCGTATCTGACACACTTCAAGACAGTAATTTTAAAAGCAGTAAAGAACACAATCAATTGTTTACCCAGTTCAGTGTGTAACAACACCTACTCTGGGGGCTACCAAGCCAGGGAGGAAATGCACTATAAGAGATATTAATTTAGGAATAAACCAACCAGTTTATCTCCTTCAATTAAGACCTACCCAATGCAACTTCAATCTAAGTTCAACTTAAACCTGAGTTCCTGCTCACTCCCCCTCAATCACAACAGTGATACTAAACTATTGATTAATGAAATTATGAAGATACTCTTCAGTACACACACTTGATTTTGCTTCACAACTTTAATTAAGTTATAAACACTCTTGCTTCAAAGCTTTGAGTGATACACAACCCTAACTTGACTTTGCTTCAAAGCTTTAATCAAGTGACACAAACACTCGTGCTTCAAAGCTTTGAGTGATACGCAACCCTTACAATCAAATCCTAATCCAAGTCACTTATCACAATGATAATTGCTTGGCTCACAGTAGTTACAACTATACAATCCCTTATTAATCTTCTGTCAAAAAGTGTGCTTCACCAACAATCTTCATGAGGAATATATAGGCAACTATTCTTCAGTTAGGGTTTCCACGAAAATAGCTAGGGTTAATTAGAGTTAACCTCAAGACTTGGTCATAGGTCTTTAACAACCATATTAGGGTTAAGCAGAGTTAACCTAATGTCCACGTGAGTATATGATCTGGACTGTATAAACCAGATTCCTGAAAATTCTCAGGAATAACAAATCTGCACAAATGTTAGATCAGTACAAGATGTCTTAACATTGGTTATGACAACAAGAATCTTGTTCACTGATTTTGGTAGAATGCAATAAAAATGATCATTGCTTAATGATCAGCTAGACACTCATATTGAGTAGCTTCTGTATGACATTCTTTTTCTGCAGAATGTACCTTGTATCCCAGAATATTATGACATCAGTCATGACATTCACAAAACTGGTTTTACCAAAAAGGATGCCAACAACCAAACACCTACAAACTCCCCCTTTGGCAAATTTTTGGCTAAAACCCCTAAACAATCAGAGATTAGAAAGCAGCAGAATTTTTTAATAACATCTACCAAGTCTAATTCTACCAAAATTATCACAAAATCTTCTCCCCCTCTTTAGCCATAAATAGGCCAGAGATACTTGTACTTTTAAGTTATACAGTCATCCAAAAGGAATAATAAAAACACAGAGAAAAATCAAAAGTCATTTAGCAGCAACAGGTACCAGCAACAAACTTTTCAACAACACTGATCTTCAAGCACTGTCATCTTCCAAGGAGGCACTATCTTCAGCATTATGCTGGTCTTCATCAGCATCCTCTTCCCTTCTTTGTCCTTCATTCTCCTCCTGTTCTAGTCTAGCAATCAGGTCCTCAAGAGTCCTTTTCCTTGTATCAAGCTCTTTGCAAGTTTCCTTCAGCACATCTATAACATCAGTTTTCTTGGAATGAGATTTGATAGTTGATGTCTCAGCAGATGTCATAACAATATCAGGGACATGAGTTCCCTGAAACAGCTTATAGTGCAAACCAAGATCAGGGGCTCTTTTGCATACAGTATCTTTTTCAACTAGAATATCAGGATACTGAGCAATGACTATACCACACAGGAGAGAGGGAAAGGCAATAGGGCCTTTAATAGCACAGCTTCCAGCATGTTTCAATGTTTGATCAAAGATATACTTGCCATAGTCAAATTTTGTCCTGGTTCCAACAGCATAAATAAATCTTCCCAAGCCTGTGGAGATGGTTGATTTATGGTTGGTGGGAACCCAGTTAGCTGCACCAATTTTGTGCAGAATGGCAAACTTCATGCTCAGCTTGCTAGCATTCAACTTCCCTTTTAAGAGCCAGCTCTTGACTTGATTTGCAGTGATGGTTTGACAAACTTGGTTGTCAGTAACTTCAAACTCAAGGCAAGCATCATCAGGTCTTCCTAGGAATTTGTTTATTTCAGAGGGAGAGAAATTTACCTTCCTTCCTCTCATATACACACTCTTAAAGTCAGCTGACTTTCCATCAGCACACCCATCAGATAAATTTACTATGAATTCTTTGACAAGAATCTCATAGCAGTTGGTAAACTTTATCACAGTTTTCATTAGACCCGCAATCTTGATTAGATCCATGATCTCCTTACATTCAATGGCACTGTTGTTCAGCTCTCTTTCCAAGGCAATCCTTTTCAGAATTACATACTTCCACCTATTTTCATTTTCTGGATGGTGAAAGGAGATGTTGTCAATGGCAACTTCAGGGACTTTAGGCATTTTTCTCTAAGAGAGTTTCTTTCTGAGAGGAATGTATGGAACATGACTCTCAACATCAAACTCAAATTCTGATTCTTCATCAGATTTAGAGGGTTCAGGGTCCTTCCTTTTCTTGGCTATTGGTTTTCTCAAAGGTTTTGAGAGACTACCAACAGGAACTCTAGTTTTCACCTTCCCCTTCTCTTTTGACAATCCAGCCTTCTCAGCTTCTACTCCAGTCTTGTTCTTAGACCTGGTTTTCTTATGAACAACTTCAGTAGCCTTCTCTTTGGAGAGGCTTTTGGCAGCATCCTGCTTTCCTTTTCTGTTCATCATCCTTCTAGCTATGCTAGGGTTGATATTGGCAATTAAGTCATTGTCAGAGTATTCTTCATCAACATCAATAATCGGGGGTTCATCATCCTTGTCAGTAGGGTTCTGGTGATCATCATGATTTTCAGGAGATTTCCTAATGTTGTCATCAGGTGTCTCAACATTCTGAGTGACATCTGGATTTATTTCAACATTTGGACTAGTAGATTCTTGGTTCAAAGGTACAGAAATGCCAGGTACAGATTGATTCTCATTTAGAATCCTAGTGACTAGTCTATCTATAGCTTGATGAACATAAACAGAACCTTCCCTATTTGCTATTTCTCGAGGAACAGAAGATGATGGTTGAGAAGATTTACCAGATGGAGAGGCTTGTGATCTTCTTGCATGTCTGGTTCGCATCTTCTTGACCTTAGTGGGGTTAGCTTCCAGTTCATGAAGAGGAGTTATCTCTAGAACATCTGAATCCATGTAGTTTGTGATTTCCCTAGGTTCGCGATCAGAGGATGCGGAAGAAGCAGTCGCCTTTGAAGAGGATGATGACATTGATAGTTTAGACATTTTGAGTGATTTAGAAAACAGGTACAACGATAGTGAAATCTTCGTTTGAGAGATTGGAGATTGTTGCAGAAACGTGAGAGGAGGGAGATATATGAATGTCTATTCAACTTCTTAAAAATTTGGAAAGAAATAGAGAAACAGATGATTAGCCCAATCAGAGTAGACTTAACTAAAATATCTCTTTCATCCCTTGTTTTAAGCAAAATTAATTGCTACATTTCTTCATGTTGGCATATACCCAGCTTGCCCCTCAAATTTTCAAATTGACTAGCATCAAGTTCCTTGGTAAAAATGTCATCCAGTTGTAGTTCAGTGGCAACATGTTCCAGTTTAATCGCCTTTTCCTCCACAAGATCTCTGATGAAGGGATGTCTAATGTCAATATGCTTGGTTCTGCTATGCCTAATAGGATTCTTGGAAATGTTGATAGTACTCAGATTGTCACAGTACAATGTCATGACATCTTGTGTGGCATTATACTCAGTAAGCATCTGTTTCATCCAGATCATTTGAGAACAGCTACTACCAGCTGCTATGTATTCAGCTTCAGCAGTAGATAGCGACACACAATTCTGTTTCTTGCTGAACCAAGAGACAAGATTATTTCCCAAGAAGAAACATCCTCCAGAGGTGCTCTTTCTATCATCAGCACTTCCAGCCCAATCAGCATCACAGTAACCAGACAGAGTTGGTTCACATCCATGAGAGTACAGTAAGCCATAGTTGTAAGTTCCACTCACATATTTCAGAATTCTTTTCACTTGGTTGACATGACTTACTTTGGGTTCAGCCTGGTATCTTGCACATACTCCAACAACAAAAGCAATGTCAAGTCTGCTGGCTGTTATGTATAGCAGACTTCCTATCATGCTTCTGTACAAGCTTTGATCCACATTAACTCCACTTGAATCTTTGGACAGCTTTAAATGAGTAGGTGCAGGAGTCCTTTTGTGACTGGCATTCTCTATTCCAAACTTCTTGACAATGTTCTTTGCATACTTGCTTTGAGACAGCAAAATTGAGTCTTCCATCTGGGTGACTTGCAGTCCAAGAAAGTAGGTCAATTCTCCCATGAGGCTCATTTCAAATTCAGCTTGCATCTGGTCAGCAAAATGTTTAACCATTTTATCTTACATTCCCCCAAACACTATGTCATCAACATAGATTTGAGCTACCATTATCTTTCCTCCTTCATTTTTGACAAAAAGAGTTTTATCCAAGCCTCCTTTCCTGTATCCTTTGTCAGAGAGGAATTTTGTCAACCTATCATACCAGGCTCTAAGAGCTTGTTTCAGGCCATATAAAGCTTTCCTCAATTTGTAGACATGATCAGGGCAGTTTGGATCCACAAATCCTTTAGGTTGTTCCACGTATACTTCCTCATTTAAGTACCCATTAAGGAAGGCACTCTTTACATCCATCTGAAATAGCTTGAACTTAAGGAGACAAGCAATTCCCAATAGTAGTCTGATTGATTCCAGTCTGGCTACAGGAGCAAAAGTCTCATCAAAACCAACCCCTTCAACTTGGGTGTATCCTTGAGCAACAAGTCTTGCCTTATTTCTGGTGACAACTCCTTCAGCATCTGATTTGTTCTTGTAGATCCATTTTGTGCCAATGATGTTTGTTCCTCCTGGTCTAGGAACTAACTTCCACACTTCATGTAGCTTGAATTGGTTCAATTCATCTTGCATTGCTCCAATCCAGTATTCATCAGTTAAAGCCTCCTTAACATTTCTTGGTTCAATCTTAGATACAAAGCAAGAGTTTGTGATGGTTTCTCTAGATCTTGTAATGACCCCACTGTTAGGATCTCCTATGATGAGTTCCTTAGGATGATCTTTCTGAATTCTGATGGAAGGGTCTTTGTTAGCTTCCTTTGATTCAGACTCTGATGAAGTAGTTTTAGGAACATCATCCTTTTGAGTTAAAGTCTCAAAGAATGTCTCAACATCATATGGGACATTTGTTTCCTCATGATAATCATCAACTATGACATTTATATATTCCATCATAACTTTGGTCCTGGAATTTAATACCCTATATTCTCTGCTGTTGGTAGAGTATCCTAGGAATATTCCTTCATCACTTTTAGGGTCCATCTTTCTCCTTTGTTCACGATCTGTCAGAATGTAGCATTTGCTTCCAAAGACATGGAAGTACTTCACTGTAGGATTTCTTCCTTTCCAAAGTTCATAAATGGTGGAAGATGTTCCCTTTCTCAAGGTGACCCTGTTATGGACATAACATGCTGTATTCATAGCTTCAGCCCAAAAATGAATAGGAAGTCTTTTGGCATGTATCATTGCTCTGGCAGATTCCTGTATAGTCCTGTTTTTCCTTTCCACAACTCCATTTCGTTGAGGAGTTATGGGTGAAGAGAATTCATGATTAATTCCTTCTGAGGAGCAGAACTCATCAAACTTACTGTTTTCAAATTCCTTGCCATGATCACTTCTGATTCGGACAATACATCCTTCTTTTTCTATTTGAATTCTTTTGCACAGTTCCTTAAATACTTCAAATGCATCAGACTTTTCCCTAATGAAGTTAATCCAGGTGAATCTGGAAAAATCATCCACAACAACATAGGCATATCTTTTTCCACCAAGACTTTCCACCTGCATTGGTCCCATCAGATCCATATGTAGAAGTTCTAGCACCTTAGAGGTGATCAGATGTCTTGTCTTTGGATGTGACATTCTAGTTTTCTTTCCAACCTGACATTCACCACAGACTCGCCCTTCATCAATTTGCAGCCTTGGAATCCCTCTGACTGCCTCCATGGATATAATCCTTTTCATTCCTCTTAGATGTAAATGACCAAGTTTTTGGTGCCACAGTTTCACTTCTTTTTCTTCTTTGGCAATAGAGCACACAGAAGAGTAATTAGTGTTCTTAGATTCCCATAAGTAACAATTGTCTTTAGATCTGACTCCTCTCATTACAACTTCTTATTTTTCATTAGTTACAAGACATTCAGACTTGGTGAAGTTGACCTTGAATCCTAGATCACATAATTGACTGATACTTATGAGATTAGCAGTCAAGCCTTTTACCAGCAACACTTCATTTAGGTTTGGAACTCCAGGGCAGTCCAAGTTTCCAACTCCTTTGATTTATCCTCTAGCACCATCTCCAAAAGTCACATAACTAGTAGTATGAGGTTTAACATTATTGAGAATATTCTTGATTCCAGTCATGTGTTTAGAGCATCCACTGTCAAAGTACCAGTCTTCCTTTGCAGAGACTCTAAGGGAGGTGTGAGCTATCAGGGCTGCAAACTTTTTCTTCCACTGTTGAGTATATGGTGTCTTGTTAGACTTAGGTTTGACAACTGGGGTCTGATTAGGATATCCATATAATCTGAAGCAGAATGGCTTTATGTGACCAAACCTCCCACAATGATGGCATCTCCATCTTTGATACTTTTTCTTCATATTTCTCTGTTCTCGATGTTGAGTGCTATGTTGTGACATTTGCTTTGACATTTGTTTATCAGGCCTGATCTTCTTCTTGTCTACAATAGATTTCTTTGCTGCCACAAATCCTAGACCAGACTTGTTTCCCACATTTTGTCCAACCTGAAGGATTTCTTCTAATTTGTCAGTTCCATTTGTCAGCATCTTGACAGATTTGGTCATCTGGTCAAGTTTTGAGTTTAGCATTTGAACTTCACCTTCGAGATAACTTATAGTATCAATGCCTGCCTTCTTCTCAGCCTCCAACTTTACTATGAGTTTTTTTTGTCTCTCATTTTGTTGACAGACTTCAGCACTTCTGATACATAACTTCTTGTAGGAGTCGTCCAGTTCTTCAAATGTCACTTCCTCATCACTAGAGTCACTATTAGAGTTACAAATACCAGTTAGTGCAGTAACTAGTTTGGCAGATTCTTCTTTAGAGTTACTTTCTGAGTCACAATCAGACCAAGTAACAAACATTCCTTTCTTTTGTTTCTTAAGAAAGGTAGGACATTCAGCTCGAATATGCCCATATCCTTCACATCCATGGCATTGGATTCCTTTGCTTTGATTTCCCTTTTCTTCAGACTTTGGTCTTTTGCTGGAGTCATAAGATCTGTTAATGTCAGAGGGAATGTTCTTGACATTTGACCTTGACTTTGGGTCCATTCTCTTGATGAGTTTGTTGAGCTGCCTTCCAAGCATGGCTATAGCTTCTGAAATATTTTCTTCTTCATCCTCCTTGTTTTCATCTTCAGTATTAGATACAAGTGCTATGGTCTTGCTTTTCTTGTCGACATTGTCACTGATCCCCATCTCAAAGGTATGAAGTGACCCAAGGAGTTCATCAACCTTCAAGTTGCAGATATCCTGAGCTTCCTCTATAGCAGTCACCTTTATTGCAAATCTTTTACGCAAGGATCTGAGAATATTTCTCACCAGCTTTTCTTCTGACATCTTTTCTCCCAATGCTCCTGAGGTGTTGGCAATTTCCAAGATGTTCATGTGAAACTCATAAATGGTCTCATCTTCCATCATCCTTAGGTTCTCAAATTTGGTAGTCAGCATCTGAAGCCTTGACATTTTTACTTTGGATGTGCCCTCATGGGTAGTTTTGAGAGTGTCCCAAACCTCCTTGGCCAGTTCACATTGATGTACTAGTTTGAATATGTTTCTATAAATTCCATTGAACAAGGCATTTAGTGCTTTGGAGTTACCCAGGGCTGACTCATCTTCTTCTTTGCTCCATTCTTCCTCAGGTTTCAGGATGGTTGTCCAATCTTTCTCAGTTATGGTGGGATGGTTCCACCCTTTGTCAGCAGCTCTCCAAGCCTTTTTATCCAGTGATTTTAAGAAGGCAATCATACGAGGTTTCCAGTAGTCACAATTTGATCCATCCAGAATGGGTGGTCTGTTCCTAAATCCTCCTTCTTTGTCCATAGCGCCAGAAAATAATATCCCTAGATCTCACCCAGTAAGACAGGCAGGGTGCCTGCTCTGATGCCAATTGAAATTCTGGAAACAGATACTCAATGTCACAATGAATGTTATGACACCGTATCTGACACACTTCAAGACAATAATTTTAAAATCAGTAAAGAACACAATCAATTATTTACCCAATTCAGTGTGTAACAACACCTACTTTGGGGGCTACCAAGCCATGGAGGAAATGCACTATAAGAGATAATAATTTAGGAATAAACCAACCAGTTTATCTCCTTCACTTAAGACCTACCCAATGCAACTTCAATCTAAGTTCAACTTAAACCTGAGTTCCTGCTCACTCCCCCTCAATCACAACAGTCATACTAAACTATTGATTAATGAAATTATGAAGATACTCTTCAGTACACACACTTGATTTTGCTTCACAACTTTAATCAAGTGAATAACACTCTTGCTTCAAAGCTTTGAGTGATACACAACCCTAACTTGACTTTGCTTCAAAGCTTTAATCAAGTGACACAAACACTCGTGCTTCAAAGCTTTGAGTGATACACAACCCTTAAAATCAAATCCTACTCCAAGTCACTTATCACAATGATAATTGCTTGGCTCACAGTAGTTACAACTATACAATCCCTTATTGATCTTCTGTCAAAAAGTGTGCTTCACCAACAGTCTTCATGAGGAATATATAGGCAGCTATTCTTCAGTTAGGGTTTCCATGAAAATAGCTAGGGTTAATTAGAGTTAACCTCAAGACTTGGTCATAGGTCTTTAACAACCAGATTAGGGTTAAGCAGAGTTAACCTAATGTCCACATGAGTATCTGATCTGGACTGTATAAACCAGATTCCTGAAAATTCTCAGGAATAACAAATCTGCACAAATGTTAGATCAGTACAGGATGTCTTAACATTGGTTATGACAACAAGAATCTTGTTCACTGATTTTGGTAGAATGCAATAAAAATGATCATTGCTTAATGATCAGCTAGACACTCATATTGAGTAGCTTCTGTATGACATTCTTTTTCTGCAGAATGTACCTTGTATCCCAGAATGTTATGACATCAGTCATGAGATTCACAAAACTGGTTTTACCAAAAAGGATGCCAACAACCAAACACTTACAGACCTTGGAATAGATGTAATCCTGACGGGTCTTTTGATGGAGACCCCGGGAGGATTGTCAGAAATGGTGATTATCGAAACATCTTGATAAGAACTTCTGGTAAGAGGAAGCTTTTCAAATAAGATTTCTTTGCTAGTCATTAGGCGCTGGACGCCTATCTTCAGTAACAAACAACCGTTCGGTAGAGTCTTGTGTTGTACCCCAAAATTTCCCTCCCATATTTTTCAATACATTTCAAGTGAGGTCCTCAAATGGCTCAAAGAAGTCCAAGGGTTGACCAGACAAACTCTCTCCTAAGGCAGCCTACCTCAAATTAGGGTTTCAGTTTGCATCAAGATGTTGGAATAAAAAGGGTCCCAAATGCTCACTATTGTCCTAATATGTTCTCAAGATCATCCATGTCAAGTTTCAAGCCTTGCAGAGAAAGTTTGCTCAGTTAATTGCTCAAAGGCTTGAAAATCGTGAATGTTTATCAAATAAAATCAAAATAAAATCATGAAAATATCAAAACTAATCAAAGCTTGAGATTTTGTGCATGTTTAGGCCTCTTATACAGCTGGAAGAAGAATCAAATCGTGCAAGCTTCAAATGGACACAAAAATATTGGATTTTCTCAATTTGGAAAGATTTGCACAAAGGATCAAATCTTGAATCAATGATCATTATTGGAGAAGATTTGATACCAAATTGCAACCCTAATTCATTCTAGGGTACATATAGAACAAGTGCAGATCAAAAGAAGGGATATTAGAGGCGTGTAAAACAAAAATCAGAATTGCAAAAACTCAAGAAAAGTTGCAAATTGTTTTCTCAGTTCCAGGCTTCCTCAAGCCATTCCAGTCACACAAATCACTTCCTGGACATTCTAGGATCCTTTTACAATCATTAACAAGCCTCCTAACGCCCAGAATTTCATTGTAAGCATCTCACGACATCCATGCATTCTTGAAATCGAATATCCGAATTCTATCACTTTTAGCATGATTTATTTGCATATTCTGAATCCTTGAATCCTTTGTAAGCTAATGGTAATACTTAATTGCATTTTTATTAACTGTAGAGCAAGATGCCATAGTTAGGGTTCTTGGCTCGTTTTTGGGGTTTTTCTTTACAAGTACAATTGGCCAGGGACAAGGGTACCATGGTGCTCGTGAGGTTGCCTCGAGTTGATTGGTACCATTGTGTTTCCAGTGATTTCTGGTAAACAACCGCTAGTCTTCCAAACTATCGAATAATCTTTATTAACGCTACTCAATCTCTCTGGTAACTCACAGGATCGACTAGATTGATCCTAGGACTCCTTGGATATTAAAGTTACTCTCACAATCGAACAATTATTCATGGTTGCTATTGTACAAGTGTTTGGTTTATTTCGATCCTTCTCTCTAAGAGTTTAAAATGTGGCCAAAATGTACATGAAAACTAAGTTATACGAATAAATGTTAATTGTAATGCATGATTGAAGAGACATATAAAACTGTATGAAAAATGAAGTAAATGGTTTCGATTTGCAAAACATAAAAGGTTTCTGGAACGTAGAAGTTTAAAATGTGAAGAAAGCGTTTAATGCAATTTTAAGTAAAAGGATGCGTTTGAAAAACAATACTTGGAAGTAAAGGTATTGAAAGCGTAACAGTTCTCTGAAATATAAAATGCTCGAAATATAAAGAAAGCATTAAAGAGTAAAACTTTGAGGAAAAGACTTTGAAATGAAAAGACAATAAATAAAGAAACTTGTAAATGCTGTTCGACAAAAGAAAAGAGGAAAGTACTGGAAATGGTAAAAAGGCTTTCATTAAGTTAAAAATACATGGTGCTATCATACATACATCTCTCTTGCATTCGTTTCCCTTGTCATGTGGTAGTTTGAATGTTATTGAGTATTTTGTATAACAGATATGACACACTGAAATCCTAATACTAAGACTTCTATTTATACTAATTCGACCCTAACGGTCTCGCTATAGGATCATGCCACGTTTCGAACATGCAAGACAATGCTTCTTTCATCTTTCCACGTGTCCCCAAATGCTCCAACACATAACTTTCAAACTTTGAAAGTCCCGCTTCCATTTGAATTTTAAATGCTTTAGTGTTCTTCCGTTTCGAACGCTCTTCCCAAAACTAACCTCGCTGTTGTTTCGAGACCCCTTTGGATATTTTCCCATGATCATCGTTCGAAGCTTCAAGCTTTGACACACTCATTCGAAACACTGCTTCTGCAACTTCGAAACATGGTGTTCAATTCCATTTCGATCAGAACTTTTAACTCTTTTGAATTCTAGATAACATTATCAAAATCTTCAGCCAACAAATTGCCCCTTTAAAATATGTATTTCGATCTCTTTGAGAAATACCTATTTTAAACATTTATACAAGATTTTGATAGGATTTTCGAATCATCATAACATTTAATGCCTTTGACTCCAGTCACATCAATCATAGCACCTTTTGGGTTCCTTAACCGCCCAGAGTCACTTCACAGCATGGTGCAGTTATAAGTAATGATTGTTTTTAAATCACGCCTATTACCTATATCAACTTCTCGCCACCTCTTCATCACACCAACCCATGATCTCCACGTATCACACTTTTACTCGGTGGATGTTTAATCTTCTCATTATAAAATGTTAATTCACTCTTCCTTTTCTTTTTTACACTCTAAATCTTTCAGACTCTGAATTTTCACTCTTCTTCTCTCATAAACAATCTAAGCTCTCAAACAACAAAAATGTCTTCTTCCACCTCTTCCCAACTCAAGAAAGTCTCAAAGAAGAAGGGAAAAACTACAGGAGCAACCATGGAGAGTAAAATCGTCACCATTCAAGGCCAATCTGCTCTTGCTCCTCAAATGATTTCCAAAGAAAAGGAAATGCTGTACGCATCACAGGTACTCATCCCTACCCATGTTGCTGGTAAGAGGTTAGCCTTAAATGGTCCTCTTACAGTTTTTGAAATACTAAAGGACACCAGGACAATTTTTCCCGTATGTTATAGCTTCAAACCTTTATTCAACAAAATGGACACCCCTAGGATAGTAGAATCCCTCAGTTCGAATACCGCAGAAACCCCAACTGTTCCTCCCAAAGACCCATTTGTTTTGGATTATGTAAAAAGCAATTTTAAACCATTTAGATCTTGCCCTACTTCTGATATTGCCTATCAAAACTTGTTCGCGAAAGTAGAAGCCAAAAAATCCCAGCAATGGGAAGAACTAGGCATCTATAACCTCATTAAGCTATCGAAACCTGGATTCACCTATAGCCACCCTTTGCTGTTTGCGTCCCTTTATTTCTGGGATAGTACCTACAACACTTTCCATCTCCCAGGTGGAATGATTACCCCAACTTTCTTTGATATAGCGGCTATTACTGGGCTGTCGCCAGTGGGAGAAACTTATGTTCCTGACAATGAAGAGCACTCCAGCATAATTGACTTCGACGTCAAGTTAGCCAGCTTTTCCAAATTTATCAGCCATTATCATGCTGAAGGGGATAATGTGTCTGACATAGAGCATATTGCATTCTTAACCCTGTGGCTATCTAGGTACGTTTTCTGCAGTAGATCCCTGCAGGTAGCTAGTAGGTTCATTCCTCTAGCTAGGGATTTACACGAAAACCGCAAGGTATGCCTAAGTGAATTACTCTTAGTTGACCTCTATGAGAGCCTGAGGTCAGCCATTTCGAGTCTCAAATCCCACACCTCTAAAAACATTCTATTAGCTGGCCCATTTTGGTTACTCCAATTATGGCTAAATGCCATGTTTGAACCTTCTTTACCAACCGCTAACACTATAGATGAGCAAGATTCGGAAATAAGTGACAGGATAGTCGAAGGCACTAGGCTTCGAAGACTAACTCCTAATGATGACAAGGATGACTTCAAGGTTCAATTCTCGAAGTACATCATGATCCTCTCTAAAAGGCATAAGTTCGAAGAGAGCATGGCGCCTTTTGCTTCGAGGGCTCATGGACCTTCTTGGTTCACCATGGCTCTCTCAGAAGCCATCAAGAGCAAGGAGATCCAAGATGTATGGAGAGCTTTCTTGCTTCCTAGACTCATCTCTTCAAGGATAACCCCAGCTAAGAATCAAATTCTCCTCTTTGCCTATCAACCAAACTTCGTTTCGAGGCAGTTTGGCTTATGCCAACTGATTCCTGAACCTTTGTTCCAAACTGAGAGCGCCATCACATCTGGTCGAACTTTCAAGGCAAGGGAAGCCAAGATTCAACAAGAACAATATTAAGGCTTCGCCCAATTTGAACTGATAGCCTTCGAACCTACCCATCTCGCGGCTAAAGGATTTCTGGAGTGGTGGATTAAGTTTTATCAAACTTGCATGTTCGATACACTTACAATTCGACAGAAACTAATTGATGCCTTCGATGTGCAGGTACCAGCAAAGAAAGGTATGTTTACTCATGCCAAAGAGATAAAAGCTTTTCAAAATTATTTTGAAACTACGTACGACCCCACGCGCTTGGACTCCACTGTGCATCAAGCAGCTGAGACCTTGAAGGAAAAATTTAAACAAAAAGTTTCTAAGCTAAAACTTCCTTCAGGGCTGTCACCTGAGGATAGGTATAGGTTGGCATTCGAAATGCATCCACCTAAATTTCCCAGATTACCTACCTCAGAACTGGCTCTGGCTTGGTTTCCCCCATATCCATGGTGGTTTACTTGCAAAGAGATGTTCAAATATCTTCAAAGGAAACCAAAGCCATCTGAGACTGTGACATGGGCTCGACACTGGCTTCATGATTTCCCAGGACATCTTCGATATGACCTTTCTGCCATGTCAATTAAATCTGATCAAGGCACAGGTGCGAATGCTTGGGAACAATCCCAAATGTCTTTTATTTTCCATATCTTTAACCTTTGCCTTAATTGTTTTGATTTTCAGCTATCAGGATAAAGACTGCTGCCTCGAAATCGAAGGAAGGGAGTGCCTCTCAGACCTCCATCGAAACAACCGAAAAAGCTAATCCACCCGAAACAACTGCTACTGCTGCAACTACAACAACAACAATAACACCAACAACAAGTGCCCCAATTCCAACGGTAATCACTTAGTTTTTGATGCTTCGAATTCACTCAAGCTTTTTATATCTAACTTCGTTAAAATTCGTTCAGACCAACAAGCTTCCTCCCACTACTCCTAAGAAGCGAAAACCAAGCACTACTGGGGAAGATCCCACTGCTGGAGGAAACTCAAATACTGCTTCGAAGAAGAAGCTAAAGAAAGCTACACCTAAAAGTACTGTTCCGACTAGCGTCTCTGGACTCGACTCCAGGGATGCTGCTCCCTTACAAAAATCCAAAAATCCACCTTCGACCTCCAACCCACAGTTGGAACGCATAGCTAGTAACCTCTCCTCTGAGGGCCCACAGGTAAATCGAACTACTTCTAACAATGTTTAACTTCTTATTACCTTGATGAATGTTTTTCTTTAACCTTCTGCCACTCTTTGCAGAACATCTTGAATCCCACTTCTACCATTTCGACCTCACCGTCCAGAGCTGCTGCTCCGCTTAACTCCTCTCCTCAAGGAGATTCCAGCAATTTGGTCCAAAACAAAGGTTCTTCCAATGTGGCGGTTTTAGCTGGAACTTCCGAACAGCCAGATGACCAAGGTACCTCCATTCCTCTGAAAGAGGTGAACGAAACGATACTTCAAACGTCTGCAGAGGATTCACAAAGGGTTCTTCAAAAATCCCCTCTTGAAACTCTTCAAGAGGACCCAAAGGATACTCAGACTGAAGAAGAAAAAGCTGATTCTGGGCGAGAATTCGAAGAATCTGCAGGCGAAGAATCTGAGGAGGAAAACGCCAATGAGGAAAACGTCAATGACGAGGATAACGCCAATGATGGTTCGACTGCCGGGACGGAGTCTAACGCACATAGCGGCGAAAGGGATGGTATCGAAGTGGTAGATTTGGACGAAGATGAAGAAGAGCAAGAGCACGAAGCAAATGAAGGGGGCGGTGATGCAATCAACGAAACCCTAGAGGTTGAAGCAAACGTGGTTCCCCTACGCGTGGAATTCCCCCAGTCCTCTCCGTCTCGAATGACTGACGAGGAACTGGCACTTCTGAGGCGCAATGACCCCATTGGGTATATGAAGGCAAAGTTGGCTCAGAGGGATGTTCCAATCGCTAGGGCTGGCACAAGTTCAACCAGCTATCCTCTTCCCACAGATGAAAGAGTCGTTCTTCTTAACAAAATTAGGAGAACTATTCTCAATGTGGATATCTTCGAAGTGCTTAAGCAAGATAGTACTGCTTGCTATACCATGAAGGAGCTGCTCACAAAGGTTAATCTTTCCAACTGCTCTTTGCCAGTTAGTACTCTCTTGTTTGATCTTCAGAATTTGCTGGACAACGTAACTGGCTACCTTCTCCAAGACGAATCTGCTGCCAAGAAGGTTCATGAGAAACGCATTGCCATGGATGCCGCCTATGAACAAGCTTCGAAGCTTTCTCAAGAAGCTGAGGATCAGGCTATGCATCTGAAGCAGGCGAAAACTGAATATGAGGCTCGAGCTGAGTCCATTCTCATTTGGGAAAGGCAGATTCTGGAACTTCAGCAGAAAGTTAAGGAGGCTAAGGAACAACAACTAGCCTTCGAAACTAATCCTGCAGGTAACCAATTCGAAGAGCTTCTCAACCGGGGGCTTGCAGAAATGGAGACTGCAGAACAACTTAAAGGAGAAGTGGCAACCTTGGAAGGTGCCAGGCGGTTTGCTCAACAGAGACTTGAAACATTTCGAAGCACCTTTAATCGATTGAAAAATAATGTTTATTTCTAAATTTTTATGTCTGTCTGACCATGACTTTGGTTTTTACATGTAATATTCGAACAACGCCATTTTGGCATTCTTATCTTGCCATCTTGGCTTTTTATAATATTTTGTTTATGTTGTTATTATTCGAATCTCCCGCAGGCTTGGCTTATATTTCTTTAAATATTTCCCATTAACCTTTAGGACTCTTTTATCATCCAAGAGTTCTTCGACTTCGTATGCATTGTTTGAGAATACTTTTAGTATTCGAAAAGGTCCTTCCCAATGAGGTGACCATTTACCTAATGCTTTGTTCTTATTATCCATAGGCAATATGACTCTCCAAACCAAGTCATTAATAACGAATACTTTTTTCTTCACCCTTTTATTGTATGTTCTGGCCACTCTTTCTTTTTGCCTCATCAAAATCTCCAACGCATGTAACCTAATTTCGTCCAACTCAACTAATTCATTCATCATCATTTCCCAATATAATGCAGCTGGGATTTCGTTTTGTTTCTGGATTCGAACTGATTGCAGATGAATTTCTACTGGTAACACTGCATCATGGTTGAATGTAAGTTGGAAAGGCGTAGTGTTGGTGGCTTCCTTAGGAGATGTTCTACAAGCCCACAACACTTGGTCCAGAGTTTTATGCCAATTTCTTGGCTTCTTGCCAATATGCTTCTTGATCAATCCTATTATTACTTTGTTTGCTGCTTCGACTTGTCCGTTTGCTTGAGCATAATATGGCGTTGATGTTAGCAATCTAAACCCCATTTCTTGGGCAAATCCTTGCATCTTTCTACCAGTAAATACAGAGCCTTGGTCTGTAGTTATACTTTCTGGCAATCCAAACCTATAGATAATGTGCTTTTGTATAAACTCGATAATTGCCTCTTGATCAGCAACTACCAAAGGTATAGCTTCGATCCATTTGGTGAAATAATCTACTCCTACCAAGATATATTTCTGACCTTTGGACGAAGCAGGATTTATCTCCCCTATCAGATCCAATGCCCATCCTCTGAATGGCCATGGTTTGATGATCGAATGCAACTCACTTGCAGGGGCGTGTTGAATTCCTGCATGTTTCTGACATTCCTCACATCCTTTAGCAAAGTCTATGCAATCTTTGAGCATGCTAGGCCAATACAAACCATATCGAAATAGCAACCATTTCATTTTATGGCCTGCTTGGTGTGCCCCACATGCCCCATTATGGACCTCAGACAATGCTAAATATGCCTCACTTTCTCCTAGGCATTTCAATAATACACCTTCTTGGGTCTTTTTGAACAATTCGTTCCCCATGAGGAGATATGACAATGCTCTATATTTTATTTTTCTATCCACCTTTAAAGTTGGGTCTGCTAAATAACTCTTTAATGGACTTCGCCAGTCTGTATCTGACAAAGTATTTATGGCTAGAATTTCGAATCCTTGTTTCTCAGCATATCCCAATCTCATACTTTCCAGATCCGATGGTGTGAATCTAGTAGCCATAACTCTTCCCCTTATTTCGACCAAATCTTTAAGGTTCTTGGTAGATACTCTATAACCTGAAGCCAACTGCGCTAAGTCATTTGCTTCTTGGTTTTCTAATCTTGGTATGTGTTGAATATCCATGTATTCAAACTTTCTTAATAGTCTATTGACTATGACGAAGTATACCATTAAATTTTCCTTTATGCACTTGTATTCTTTTGTGATTTGTTTGACCACCAATTCAGAGTCTCCTTTAATTTCGACTCTGGTTGCCCCCAATTCCAAAAAAGCTTCAAGTCCAACAATGAGCGCTTCATATTCAGCTTCGTTGTTCGAACAACGAGGACCATCCAATTTATACTTGAATTTTGTTGGAATTCCTTCAGGAGAAATTAGAAGGACTCCAACACCACTTCCATTCTTGTGGGTTGAACCATCAAAGTACAATTTCCATGGTTGCATTTCGACGTAACTCATGCTTGTCTGCTCAACCAACGAATGATCCACAATGAAATCAGAAATCACTTGACCTTTCATAGCTTTTAAGGGCATAAAAGTTAATGAATATTCTGTTAAGGCCAGAGCCCACTTTCCAACTCTACTATGGATTATTGGCTTTGAAAGCATATGTTTAATGACATCGAAGTGAGACGAAACATAAACATCAACAGGTTTTATATAATACTTGAGTTTCATACAAGAGAAATATAAACAGAGACATAGCTTTTCTAAATTGCTATATCTGGTCTCTGCATCATTTAGCACTCTACTTAAATAGTATATGGCTCTTTCGACGCCATCGTTATCCTCTTGTGCTAACATACTACCTATGCTAACTTCAGAAGCAGATATGTACAATCTCATGGGCTTCCCCCATGATGGTGGAGACAAAATAGGAGGCTGGGAAAGATATTCTTTTATTTTTTCAAACGCCTCCTGGTGAGCTTCGTTCCATTCGAAGGCCTGACCTTGCTTTAGACGAAGTAACGGAGAGAAAGCTTGGGTCCTTCCACTCAGGTTCGAAATAAATCTTCTGAGGAAGTTAACTTTCCCTAGTAGAGATTGCAACTCCCTTTTTGACGCAGGTGCTCTCGTCTCCATTATGGCTTTGGTTTTGTTCTGGTTGATTTCAATTCCTTTCTTGTGGACCACAAAACCAAGAAAATCTCCAGCCTGCATGAAGGTTTCGATGAAGTCATGAAAGATTGAATTCATCGCCCTTTGATAAGTTGCCCCAGCATTTTTCAAACCAAAAGGCATCACCACCCATTCGTAGGTGCCTAAGGCTCCTGGGCAACGAAATGCTGTTTTTGTAACATCTTCTTCAGCAATGAAAATCTGGTTATATCCAGAATATCCATCTAACATGCTCAAGTATTCGAATCCTGCAGCAGAATCTACTAGCATTTATGCCACGGGCATGGAATATTCATCCTTAGGGGTTGCAGTATTTAAATCCCTAAAATCTATGCAAATTCTTAAAGAACCATTTTTCTTAATAACCGGTACTATGTTTGCTAACCATTCAACGTACCTTGTTGTTCTGATGAATTTGCAGCGCAGCAACCTTTTGATCTCAGCTTTAATTTTTGTGAGAACCGCTGGTGCGAATCTTCTGGGAGTTTGTTTGATGGGCCTCTTGCCATCTTTGATTGGCAACCTATGTTCGACCAACTCCCTCTTTAAACCAGGCATCTCATCATAATCCCATGCGAAACAATCTTTGTTTTTCCTAAGGACTTCGATCACTTTTTCCTTGAGGCCTGGGCTAAGTTTAGCACTCACGTAAGTTACTCTTTTCGTTTCTTCATCCCCTAAGTTGACTTCTTCGAGCGGGTCCTGTGCCAACATTTTGACACCTGAGTTTATGGGGTCCCTTTCGAAGCCTAAGGGTTCTTTGTCATAGATGGCATCCAACCTTTGATCCATCTCCAATTCTTTGATGGGTGAGCATTTCGAACCCCCCCCCCCCCCCCCCCACTGACTTCATTCGTCTTTACAGTTGATTCATTTATTTCAGCCTCTAAGGCCGCTTTCGATTCATTCTCAGCCATATAGGCCGAAATCCTTTCGAAGAAGGTAGACTCAGTCATGGTTAAGGTTGTCGAAGTTCCAGCCTGCTGGCCGTTTTTGTATAGCACCTTCAACTTCCTCTTCTTCACTGATTATTGTTCTATCCCAGTAAAGACCATCATGACGAAGTGTCATGTAGTAGTGGGCGTTTCTAGTTTCATTCATCTCATCGTTTGGGACACATGGAGCAATCTTTGCCAGATTTTTATCATAATCCCTTTTGTCAACTAAATTGACAGTTGACATAAAGTAACTCTGGTCTGCTTCGATGTTTTCCACGATTCCGTCATCTCTCCACAGAACTAGTCGTTGATGCATTGACGAAGGAACTGCCCCCACGCCATGAATCCATTCTCTTCCTAGCAGTAGGTTATAGTTGGCCTTGGCTTCGATAACCATAAACATGGTGGGCCTGCAACTTGAGCCTATTGTTAATTCCAACTGGACCACCCCCAGTGTTTTGCCCACTTTTCCCTCATAATTAGATAGAACCATATTATGGGGCTTGATATCTCCTTCGCGGATCTCTAACCTTTTTAGCATGAAATGGGGAATCAGGTTGACTGCAGCACCCCCATCCACTAGAACTTTGTTCACACCATGGACACCTACTTTCGCCCGAATGAAAAGTGGCTTGAGGTGATTCTTCATTGCAGGCTCTGGACGTTCGAAGAACGCATTTTGTTCCTCAACAGCCCCATTGTCCATTACGTAATAGCACACGGGCCTATGTTTCATTAAATCTGTGGTGTCTTCCTCCTCATATTCATTGATTTCGGTTTCCTGCCCAAATTCGCAGGGAAGCACGGACACCACGTTACAGTTCAGATTGAATGAAGACTCCCCCTCCGATTCGAAGTTATCTGTTATCATATCTTCGTCCTCTTCCGGGCCTGGAGTATATTCCTTTGGTTCGTCTCGTTGGTCTTCAGAAAAAAGCCTCCTATTGACTGGAGGTTTCTCTTCAGTCTGATTATTTGGTTTGTTGGTGCTTGATTCACCTTGTATCTTGGTTGAAGTATCCCCTTTGTTTGCCATAGCTTCTCTCTCAGCCTTTCGAATCCTTTGCTGTCTGCGCCACTGGGATCTTGACATGGGGTTCCTTCCTTTGTAATTCTCTAATCTTACTTCCTCCCTTTTTTGTGTGTTGAATTGCCTCATGTATGTCACAGCATGGCGTGCATTTCGTTCAGCACTCCTCCATTTGTCTTTGCCTTTGTCATTTCTGACTTGTAGCCATCTATCGGTTGGCACTTCAGCAGGGAGCTTGAAAGTCACTCTTCGAGCAACTTTGGGGTGAGGGCTATCAGGTCTTCGCTGTTTGTATCTGCTGTCGAAACGCGGGCCCATCTGGGCAGTTTCTTGATGGTTCCAGCAGGGGTCGAAGGGGATCGTTTCGAAGGCCCTGGCCATGCTTTGGTCATACACAGCAGAACATCTTGGGCAAACCAAACACTTAGTTGCCCCTTTGTAGCAGCGAACAACAAACTCCAACAGACTCTCTCCAGCCTTGGGATAGCACCTAAAGAGTTGGTTATCCTGGCGCCAATTGTTGCCAGTTCGAGCCCTCTGTACCCTTTCGAAATTTGCAGCAATTCTTTGGTTGCAGAGGATGCTGCACCTAGGGCATAATATCATGCCTGGATCTCCTTTATGGCATGTCATGAGATAGTCTTTGAGAGTAGCATCTCCAGTGTGATTATCCCCCATTCTGTGCTTTTCTTTTTCTAAGTATTTTTCCACTTCCTCCATCTCAGAACGGGGTCCTTCCATATCCACCATATTTATTTCCACATCCCCCTCTTTAATTTCGTCATCGCCCCATCCTGTGGGCTTTATATCTTCGATCTGGACCTTCGAACTTTCTGGGGCAGAATATTTGACCAGATAGTCGAACTTTCCACTGGGTTCCCCCAGAGTGTCCCATATTTCCTTCTGAAGGGGAACTGGCTGTGTAATTTGGACTTTCTCCAATTCCAGCCTTAAGCCCTCAGTGACTTGTGTCAATCCTTCGTTTTGATTCCCTTGGCCTTCAGTAGCCTGGGTTTCTCCTGCAACAGCCACAGGTGAAACAATCGAAGTGTCTGGCGTTTTCTGGATGTCTTCAGTGACTTCCTCGCTGACTTCGACCATCACCCAGTTTTCGACTCCAGTGTCCTTCTCTCCTGTTGGGGCGTCGCTTCGATCAGCTTCCACCATATTGATCTCTCCAACGCATGCAGGCTCGGAGTAGTTGGTGTCTGCGACGTCCAACGGATCTTCGTCCACTTTCATCTTCACCTTGTCAGCAAACTTTAGTCTGCCATCTTTGATCGCGTTTTGAATCAAGTCCCTGAAAAGAAAACATTGTGAGGTCTTGTGGCCTAGGAAACTATGATATTTGCAAAATCCCCTTTTCTTCCTCTGATCCAAGGGAGGTATTTTGACATTTGATGGCACAATTAGTTGGCCATCCTTGACAAGCAAGTCAAAAATTTCGTCACACTTAGTGACGTCGAAGGTGTAAACCTTCTTTGGAAACTTGTCACTTTTCTCATTTTCAACAATATCTTTCCCTTTCGTGGGAACTAACATTTTACAGGAGTAAGGTGGAGCCTGTTTTAATTCAGCGAGGTCGATTTCGACCTCTTCGAATTCGAATTCAGGATATTCTTCTACTTCCTCAGTCCCAACATAGGAAACCCTTTCTTTCTTACTATTCTTAAAGACTCTGGCTTTTTCAGCTTTTAGTCTTTCGACCTGTCGAACCCTATCGGCTAATTGAGCCATATCCCTCAAATACTGAGTATCTAATTTCTTTCGAATAGAGTAATCCAAACCCCCAGCGGCCATTTCGACTAACTCATGTTCAGGCACTACTGTGTAACATCTGGATTTTAACAGCCTAAATCTATTCAAATAATCATCTATGGGTTCAGTGAATTTTCTCTTAACACTGGCCAATTCCTTCAAACTTATTTTCGTTTGTCCCATGTAAAATTGTTCATGGAATAACCTCTCTAAAAGGGCCCAAGTGTCAATAGATCCAGGAGGCAACGTGGTAAACCAAGTGAAGGCGTTTTTTGTCAACGAACTTGGGAAGTATTTGATCCTGAGATCTTCATTATTGGCTATGTCTCCCGCTTCAGTTAAATATCTCGCTATGTGTTCGACCGTTGACTCGTTGGTATCTCCAGCGAACTTTGTAAATTTAGGGACTTTGTATCCCCTTGGTAAATCAGTATGCATTATACAATCTAATATAGGAGAAGCGTAATTTGGCCTCCTCATTCCCGTATTGAGGCCATTCTGGGCCATGATCCTCTCTATCATGGTGGTTAGGTTATTTTCTGCCAAGATGTTATCGTTTCGAATCCTATGAACGACGGCATCGGCATCTTGATTTCGACCAACCAAAACAACTCCCCTAGGTTGTTCTTCTCGAAATTCTGGGGCTTCTGGCCTTTCGATCCTTGCCCCTGGTTCCATAACTTCCCTTTGTGGGCCCTGAATTACTGGGGCTTCTAACCTTGGTGCTCTGGCCCCTAAGTTAGCTTCTTCTCTGGGTAGTCTCTGAATTGGGTCGTTAGCAATTCGTTCTATAACAGGCATGTTTGTTCGAAATCCCGCCTGGTTCTGCCTATGCCTTTCTGTGGGAACAAAGAAGTCTGCTATTCGACTCATATTGTCAGCGTTTTCCCTGTTCGTCACAGTCACATTCTGAACTATTGGGGCAAATATTTCCTGCATGGTTTGCGCTAACACCCCTATCATATTGTGGTTGTTGTCATCCATCAATTGCCTAAAAGCCAACTGGTTATCTGTGGTTAGGATAGGCAACGTGCTATAACCCACTGACCCTTGGTTATTTGTCATAAATTGGTTCGCCCCAGACCCAGATCCTAGTTGTGGGGATGAATTCGAAGTGGAATTGTGTAAACCTGCCATAAAAGATGTTGGCATTCCGTAAGAAGAACTTCTAATTCTATTCCCATCGAAGCCGGGTGGTCTAGTTAATGGTGTGGCTAAATGGGATTGTGTTCCTGGTGGTGGAACGAATCCCCCAGGGTAGCCCATAGTTCCAGTATTCCCTAAGATCGAACTGTTAGTTGATATGCCACTTACTCCAGTGGTGGCTATGTTACTGGTTGAAGATGCAACAGACTGTGCATTCGAAGGGATTACATTAGATGTTCCGCTCGAAATGGACGCGTTAGTGCCTGTTGCATGTGGGTCACCTTGGTTTCCTTGTTGATTGTCTGAATTAGACATTTTGTCCAAACGTTTTCTTCTGGATAAAGGTTGGTTGCTGTTGGTTATCTTACCACTTCTTAGGTTCATAAAACAGCAAATTTCTTATGGTTCCTATGTTTTTGGGATGGCTACGTCTCGACAATCCTTAATTCTGATATCCAACTATGGTCCCACTGGGCGTGCCAATTTGTTTCCAGTGATTTCTGGTAAACAACCGCTAGTCTTCCAAACTATCGAATAATCTTTATTAACGCTACTCAATCTCTCTGGTAACTCACAGGATCGACTAGATTGATCCTAGGACTCCTTGGATATTAAAGTTACTCTCACAATCGAACAATTATTCATGGTTGCTATTGTACAAGTGTTTGGTTTATTTCGATCCTTCTCTCTAAGAGTTTAAAATGTGGCCAAAATGTACATGAAAACTAAGTTATACGAATAAATGTTAATTGTAATGCATGATTGAAGAGACATATAAAACTGTATGAAAAATGAAGTAAATGGTTTCGATTTGCAAAACATAAAAGGTTTCTGGAACGTAGAAGTTTAAAATGTGAAGAAAGTGTTTAATGCAATTTTAAGTAAAAGGATGCGTTTGAAAAACAATACTTGGAAGTAAAGGTATTGAAAGCGTAACAGTTCTCTGAAATATAAAATGCTCGAAATATAAAGAAAGCATTAAAGAGTAAAACTTTGAGGAAAAGACTTTGAAATGAAAAGACAATAAATAAAGAAACTTGTAAATGCTGTTCGACAAAAGAAAAGAGGAAAGTACTGGAAATGGTAAAAAGGCTTTCATTAAGTTAAAAATACATGGTGCTATCATACATACATCTCTCTTGCATTCGTTTCCCTTGCCATGTGGTAGTTTGAATGTTATTGAGTATTTTGTATAACAGATATGACACACTGAAATCCTAATACTAAGACTTCTATTTATACTAATTCGACCCTAACGGTCTCGCTATAGGATCATGCCACGTTTCGAACATGCAAGACAATGCTTCTTTCATCTTTCCACGTGTTCCCAAATGCTCCAACACATAACTTTCAAACTTTGAAAGTCCCGCTTCCATTTGAATTTTAAATGCTTTAGTGTTCTTCCGTTTCGAACGCTCTTCCCAAAACTAACCTCGCTGTTGTTTCGAGACCCCTTTGGATATTTTCCCATGATCATCGTTCGAAGCTTCAAGCTTTGACACTCTCATTCGAAACACTGCTTCTGCAACTTCGAAACATGGTGTTCAATTCCATTTCAATCAGAACTTTTAACTCTTTTGAATTCTAGATAACATTATCAAAATCTTCAGCCAACACATTGTTGTATATTTATCATGCTTGCATAGAGTTCTGGAGAATCACAGGGCTGTACCTACGCCCGTTTGTCTGTAGGTAAAAGTTAAGAGACTTTTAGCAACAGTGGCAGGAAGGAGATGATAGCGTGGTATCCTGTGATTTGCCCATTCAAAAATTTGCACGTTTTTGTATTATGCCATGTTGTTTTTCCATATATTGCTTGTTTATTATTATTCATACAAGAAAACAAGCCAGCTCAGATGGTCAGTGTGCGTTGGGAAAAGCCAAAGGGCCTGGGTTCGATCCCCAAGTCCCCATGTTTGTTCAATATTATTTTCTTTTACATGATCAGGTGTACAAGCATCCAAGGCGTCCACTGTGTATCATCAATATCTCATCCTCCAAGTCGTCAACAAGCTAGGTCCAAGTGTCATCCTTTGGAGGTCCATCATAGGCCTAGTCAAGCTTGCAACACAGGATCTGGAAAGTCAACATGGGCTAGGCGCTATTAGGCTCAGAAAATGCACTTAGCACCCCCCTCCTTTGCTATAACACCAGGCCCATTCTAATTTCTTATATATTTTTTTCTTTTATTTAATTTATTTTGTTTATTTTCTAACACAAATTAATTCTTTTTTTACAAAAATCATAAAAATCAATTTTCACAAATTTAGATTTAGGTATTATTTTTTATCAAATTTAATTTAATAATTAGTTAAATTTAATTTTAGGGTAATTCTAACCTTTTTGTAAATAATTTAAAATCAATTAGAAAATTAGGTTTTGTTCTTGATTTAATTTTTAGTTCTTTTCTCAATAAAGCAAAATACAAAAATAGGTCAAATTAATTATTTTTCTTAATTTAAATTAATTAGTAATTAGGTTTGTACTTATAATCAAAAACAACAAAAATATGGTTTTTTTTCCAATTGGGTTTAGATGGGGTCAAAACCCTAATTTCTCTCGTTCTCGATTCATCGCGCGCATTTATTATTTTTTACGATATTAATGTAACTGCTCATGGTATGTAATAGTTTAATTAGGATTTTCTTTTATTTATCGTTTTGCGGGTTTTTGGCTATGTAATTAATCCCCCTCCCCGAAGCCTTGTAATAGCATAGTTTTATTTATCGCATTTTAATTTTCGCAAATATTAACTGTTAGATGTATGATAACAGGATTGCATGACAAGATTGTATGTTAATTTAAAATGGTTAGAAAACCCTAATGTGCAAAGATAATAACTGAAATCAAATCACTCGCACATGCGCACTCCTAGGGTATACTCTCACTTCGGTTGCCTTCGGTAAACGATCATTATGTATAGGGTGTCTTAGTAGTTGCCCTCTTGTCTAAATAAAGATCAAATGTCCCACTCGAAAAAGTTGCCTCGGAAAGGTTGCCTCGGAAATGTTGCCTCGAATATGATCTTAAGACATTAGGGTTATTACTAAGACGTCCTAACATTGCTTTAGTGATCGTACGTCCCTTTCGAATTGACCCTTAAAACTCCAACGACAGTGCTACCTACTCATTAATAGTGGCATAGTGTTGTCTAAAGGAAACAAGAACAAAAACATTCTTTTTTCGAGTAGGTAGATGCTAGTAGGTACTTGCTCAAAATAATCTTTTCCACACTTACACTCTTTTCAAACAAAGTTTCAAAAAACACTTTGTAACACTCTTGAGGACTGATACAAGGGTTAAAACGAAGTAAAACAAAAACTTTTCAAAACAAACACACACAAGCAATTTTTAAAATGATGATAAAGTACCTAAGAGCCCGTGGAAAACCACAGATAGAAAGGGTGCTAATACCTTCCCTTTCTATAATCTACCCCCGTACTCAAAATCTCGAAAAAGGAATTTTTCTGTGTTTTTGTCCTTTCCAGTTGGATAAAATAAAAGTCAGTGGTGAATCTTGCTTACCGCGACATTTTGCGAACACAAACGCAAAACGCAAACCAGCATTTTCCAAAATAGTCCGATTCTGCCACCGTATCACAGAACTGGCGACCCTGCCGGGGAATTAATAAGTGGGGTATACCTTAGGAATAGTTCATCATATTTTCTTCTCTTGTTTGTTTTGGTTGCTTTACTTTTAAGGGTTTTGTTTGGGAGGTACTATAGATCCTAACCCGGATCTGGGGAACACCTTTCAGGTAAGTAACAATAAACTGTGAGGGAACTGTACGGTGTAAAACGATATGGTTGAAGTAGTAGCTATGTTGATGTGGCACATTGGTTGGTACTGGTATCCCTTGTGGAGAAACGAGGAGAATACGGGGCTGCTATGTGTATCATTAAGCATCAACTGACCTTAGAACCCATAATTGACCAACATGGCCATTAGGAAGTAGTGAGATAGCCGACCTCGGTGTAAAGCTGAGAACTGGTTGATACTCGATACTACACTCATTAAGATCATACTCTCGAGATAGTTTCGGCTGCAAGAAAAGATTGTGTGAGCTGAAACCATGACCGATGGAGGATGGTCAGTAATATTGAGAACCTCTAGAACCCGATTACTTTTGCTAGGACAGGTTGAAACCAACTGAACTTCAAGAGGGTAATACCTAGACCACATGCAAGCCTTAAACTTAAGGGCTTTTGTGTGACTTGTTTACCTTTTCCATGTCTGTTATTTGCTATACCTATGTTGCTTTTATCATGACATCATGCATCATAACATAGCATGCATACTTCATTATACTAACCATTTCAAAGACCGAGGGGATTTATCTTTGTTCTGTTTTGCAGATTATAGCTTCTGTACGCAGGAACACCATCCGAGTTAACTTTGTGCAAATACCTGCTCAACTCAAAGAATTAGCCTCAAGATTGTCTGAGACTTCTTCCTTCATTAAGAGACATGGTCAACTTCTTAGCCTGGTTACCTCAAAGTTTGATGAGCAGATGATGAGTGTGCTTTTCCAGTTCTTCAATCCTGTGCATCATTGCTTCACTTTCCCAGATTATCAGTTGGTTCCCACTTTGGAAGAGTTTTCTCACTTATGGGCATATCCATCCTTGAGCAGATGCCCTTCACAGGTTTGGAAGAGACTCCTACACCAGAAGAAATTGCCTCAGCTCTACATATGAAAAGGGCTAATGTAGTATCCAATTGGGAAACACGAAGCGGGATTGAAGGTTTCTTAGCCAAGTTTCTGATAGAACAAGCTCAGCTGTTCTGGGATAGCTTGGACTTTCAAGATTTCGAAGATATCTTGGCTCTCCTCATCTACGGTTTGGTTCTCTTCCCGAATCTAGATTCCTTTATAGATGTGAATGCGGTTAAGATCTTCCTGTCTCGCAATCCCGTGCCTACTCTTCTGGGTGATATCTTGCATGCCCTCTACACTCATACTGTGCGTAGAAGAGGCACTCTTATGTGTTGTATGCCTTTGCTGGAGAGGTGGTTTATTTCGCACCTCCCCAAATTTGCGTTGAAGAATGAAGAAGGTTTGGGATGGTCTTACAGGATAATGTCCCTTGCCCATACAGACATTCTTTGGAGTTCCAAGGCTATGGAAAGCATTGCTGTTATTGATCGTTGTGGGGGATACCCTAATGTCCCATTGCTTGGAATCAGAAGGGGAATAACCTACAGTCTTTGTTTAGCTTTGCGACAATTTGGTTGTGCTCGGAGAGACGGTCCTCATGAGCTACTTCTTACAGATATGGAATTTGTCTACAAGGAAGACGTAGACGAGCATCGCCGGAGGTTTATACGAGCTTGGGGCATGGTGAACATATCTGACCCTCAAGAGCTAGGACCAAGGACTTCCCTCCCTATGCAGCCTTACCGCCAGTGGGTCCGAGCTCATTCTCAGAACCTTGGGATTCCTTATGAAGCTGTGTTGCCAGTGATTGTGGAGCCCACCAATGAAGAGGGCATTCCTTATACAGTCCTTTATCCCTACATGCCCACTGATCTTGGGGCATTGAAGAGGTCTTGGATTCAACTGAAAGAGGAGAGGGATACCTACCGGGAGAAGTACCATGAGCAAGAAAGGAAGATCTTGAAGCTTACCAGGCAACTTGAGAATGAAAGAACAATCAATGAATACGTCAGCACCAAGGGGAAGCGTCCATGGGATTTCTGATTTTTCTTTTTCTAGTTTAGATTTGTTTTTCATTTACTTCTTTGTAAACGCCTTAAAGGCATTGTTGAACCTTTTTACAAGTTTAATCTAATAAAGTTTGTTTATTTTTGGGTTTGAAAATTTAAATCTCCCAAAGTCTTTGAAATCATTACATATGCATCCCATTATCATGCACACCATTACAGGTACCATTACAGGTTTCTCATCTTCTTCGCTATTTATTTCAGCAGAAATGTCTTCCGATCAAGCAATCAAAGATCTTCAGGCACAAAATGCCCAATTCCAAGAGATATTCTTAAGTTTGGCTAAAGGGCAAGAGGACTTGAAAGCTCTCATTCTCAAAGAGAAAGAGAAGAAGAAGAAGAAGAAGAAGAAGAAGAAGGTTGTTCTTCTGAGTATGGGAAAAAGGTTTGGGGATAGGTTGAAATAGCAAGCTGATATGTCCTTTTCATCCAAGGGAGGGGAGGACCAAGAAGAAGAAAAGGGCCCTAGTCTTGTAGTTTCAGATAATGATACGGATTATGATGAAGAGCAATATCCTCCTGCCAAGGATAGGTACAAGCAATTAGAACACCGTCTGAGTGCCATGGAGATTCAGAAGATCCCAGGTTTGGATTTTAGAGAGCTGGGATTGGTATCTGGAGTGGTGATCCCTCATAAGTTCAATGCTCCGGTTTTTTCCAAGTACGATGGAGTATCCTGTCCAAAACTCCATCTTCGCTCGTATGCCAGGAAAATTCAACCCCACACGGCTGATAGAAATTTGTGGGTGCACTTCTTTCAAGATAGTATGTCAGGGACTCAACTTGAATGGTTTTATCAGTTGGAAGGAGCTAATGTCCGAAATTGGGAAGATCTTGCTGCTGCTTTTTACAGGCAGTATCAGTATAACGCCGACCTTACTCCCACTCGTACTCAGCTTCAGGGTATGTCTATGGGTGCAAGCGAAGGCTTTAAGGACTATGCTCAAAAGTGGAGAGACTTGGCTGGAAGAGTCCAACCCCCGTTGTCTGACAGGGAGTTGGTTGACATGTTTCTTGGGACGCTATATGGTCCATTTTTCAATCATCTGATCGGAAGTTCATCATCTGGGTTTACTGAATTGATTTTGACTGGGGAGAGAGTAGAAGTTTGTATCCGAAGTGGTAAGATACAGAAGGATACTTCATCAAGTGCAGTAAAGAAGCCTTTCACCGGTAAGAAAGAAGCTAGTGCAGTTTACAGCCCGAGGGGCCAAAGCAGACCTGAACACCGTCAAGCAGTGAATGCGGTAGTGATATCAAGACCCACAGTTGCTCCATAATGAAACAATCAAAAAAGGGTGGAGAGACCACAAAGACAATTCACTCGGCTCAATATGACCTTGGCTCAAATTCTACCATAATTATTGAAGACCAACCTGGTAACTCTGAGGGAAGCCCCGAAGAATTCCAACACCACATCTCCGCTATATAACCCGAATGCCTATTGCGCCTATCACTCTGATGGCCCAGATCATGATACAAACAATTGTTGGGCCTTTAAGAATATGGTGCAAGACTTGATCGAAGCTAAAGAGATTGAGTTTGACGCTCCGGAGAAACCCAACATCATAACTGCTCCTATGCCCAAACTTGGTCATGTAGTGAATGCTGTGGACGATGATTTATTTGTGACCTCCTTGGAAGAAATTTCTACTCCTTTGATGACAGTTAAGAAGAATCTATTGTTGGCCGGTTTATTTCCGGGTTGTGGCGAAGGTTTCCACATGTGTTCAATTCTGCCTACTGGTTGCCACTTATTGAAATCAGGTGTTCAACGCCTGATGGATAATAGAGAGATCCTGTTCGAGAAGACTATGATTCCGTTAGTTCCAATTGAAGATGTTGCCATCATAACCATTTCCGCCAATCCTTCCAAGGCTTCCTCGAGAAAGCCTGTTAGGATTACACTCGTTCTAAGAATCGCTCCGTTAATCATTACTATCCCTGGTCCTATCCCATACACTTCAGATAGGGTTGTCCCTTGGCACTATGGGGCCAATGTGTATTACCATGGAGTTAAGCAAGACTTAAAGATTGAAGAAGCTGATGCTGATATCAGCAATATTGTCGGGGCTAGCAAGGTCACCAGGAGCGGAAGACTCTTTTCTCCCGAGATTTCCCCTTCGACTGTACACAAACCTATTGTCATTCCATCTGCTAGTACATAAGCTACTGTCCCAGTTCCTATTCTGGTTATCACCCCTGTCGCCGAACCATCTGGGACTCAGGGCAAATAAATCACAGGCGAGCCTTCCCGGACGGAGGCGCCTAAGAATATCATTGTAGAAACCTCGAAACAAGAGATAGAGGAAATTCTGAAGATTATCAAGAAGAGCGATTACAACATAGTCGAGCAGCTGGGGCAGACCCCGTCAAAAATCTCCATGTTGTCCTTATTATTGTGTTCTGAAGCCCATGCAAAGGCTTTAATTGCTTTCCTCAAAACTGCACATGTGCCGCAAGAAACTTCGACTGATCAATTTAAAGATTGTGTAGCTAGTTTGACTGCCGACAACGGGTTGGGTTTCTCAGACGCAGATCTGACTACTAAAGGAAGAAATCACAATGATGCTCTGCACGTCTCGATCGAGTGCAGGGGCACTACTATGGCCCATGTACTGGTGGATACTGGGTCCTCATTGAATGTTTTACCATAGAAAGTATTAGACCGTCTGGACTGTGAAGGTTTGATTCTGAAGCCGAACAATATTGTGGTTAGGGCTTTCGACGGGTCAAAAAGGATGGTGCACGGGGAAGTGGATGTCCCTGTTAAAGTTGGCTCTCAGACTTTTGCATCTACGTTCTATGTGATGGATATCAGACCATCATATTCTTGCTTGTTGGGTCGCCCTTGGATTCATAAGGCTGGGGCAGTGACTTCCACGCTCCATCAAATGTTGAAATATCCGGTAAAGGGGAAGATCGTCACAGTACAAGGTGAAGAGGATTATATGGTGAGTCATCTTAATTCCTTTCGCTATGTGGAGATGGATGGGGAGTTCATCGAAACCCCGTGTCAGAAATTTGAAGAGGTCCCCCAGACTTTGGCGTCGAATGAAGTTGTTATTGACAAACCTCCGATGAGGATGGCTTCCCTCAAGGATGCCAGGGCTGTAATTGAAAAAGGTGGGTGTGCAAATTGGGGTCAGATCCCTAATTTCACACACAAAACTAACAAGTTTGGTTTGGGCTTTACTGCATAGGCTCAAAGGGCTGATCGGCGCGCGCGGATTGGAAGACCTCCTTTGCATATCATTAATCAAGGAGTTAATGCAATTGAAGGTGATGAAGAAAATTCAGATATCGACAGCTGGATCTACCCTACAACCAATGGTGGCTTGAACAACTGGACGGTAAAAGACTTCATACCTGTTTCTTTTATTACACAATAATTGACTTTTGTTTGAGATTTGTAACAAACAGTTTGAAACTTTACGGCCCGTTGCCTTGCCCAAGGCACCTTGGCTTTGTTTGTAAGGGCTTATTATTTGTCATTTTCATATATCATCAATAAAGCATTGGACGTTTTCTTGCATTAAAAATTTTGCCCTCCTTGTCTTTCTTTTCTATCTCGCACTTTATCAAAATAGTTATTGTCTTACACACACTCACATATCATAATACAGATCCATATCCACTCTGGATCCCATTGATAACAACTCTGCTACTTCCAGTTATGACTTCGGAAATTCGATCAACCAAGCCGAGGACGAAGGTGAGGATGATTGTGAGGTGCCTGGGGAACTTGCTAGACTGTTACTTCAGGAAGAGAGGGCCATACAGCCTCATGAAGAGCTAGTGGAATCAATGAATTTGGGTACAGAAGAAGACAGGAAAGAGTTCAAGATAGGTGCGAATCTGAAGCCTAGTGTTAAGCAACAGTTGATACAGATGTTACGCAACTATGTTGAGATCTTTGCTTGGTCTTATGAAGATATGTCTGGTTTGGACACTGATATTGTGGTACACCGCTTGCCAACCAAAGAAGACTGTCCTCTGGTAAAGCAGAAAGTTCGCCGTATGCGCCCTGAGATGTCTGAGAAAATCAAAGATGAGGTTATGAAACAGTTTGACACCAAATTTCTAGCTGTCACTTCTTAACCGCAATGGGTTGCCAACATCGTGTCGGTGCCTAAGAAATATGGTAAGGTACGGATGTGTGTCGACTATAGAGATCTTAATAGGGCAAGCCACAAAGATGATTTCCCACTTCCTCACATCGATGTTATGGTCGACAACACTATGCAGCATAAGATCTTCTCCTTTATGGATGGTTTTTCTGGTTACAATCAGATTAAGATGGCTCCCGAGGACATGGAGAAGACAACCATCGTTATGCAGTGGGGCACCTTCTGTTACAAGGTAATGTCCTTCGGGTTGAAGAATGCTGGGGTAACTTATCAGCGCGCCATGGTCGCTTTATTCCACAACATGATTCACCATGAGATTGAGGTTTACGTTGATGACATGATCGCACGGTCCCAGAATAAGGAAGAGCACCTTGACCATCTCCAGAAACTATTCGACGGGTTAAAGATGTATAAGCTAAAGTTGAACCCGAACAAGTGCACCTTCGGGGTAAGGTCTGGTAAGCTGTTGGGTTTCGTTGTTAGTGATAAAGGTATTCAAGTGGATCCTGCAAAGGTGAAGGTTATACAGGAGATGCCAGCTCCCCAAACAGAAAAGGAAGTTAGAGGCTTTTTGGGACGTCTAAATTACATTGCAAGATTCATTTCACATCTGACTACTACTTGTGATCCAATCTTCAAGCTGCTGAAGAAAAATCAAGTAGTAAAATGGAATGATGAATGTCAGACCGCCTTTGAGAGGATCAATGAATACCTTCAAGAACCACCTATTTTGATGCCTCTAGTCGAAGGAAGACCTTTGATCTTATACTTGATAGTGCTGGATAATTCAATGGGGTGTGTGCTGGGGCAGCATAACAAGTCTTGCCGAAAAGAGCACGCTGTTATATGGTGGAAGAACTGACTTGAGGTTTTGCGTTTGTGTTTGCAAATGTTTCAGTTTAGCAAGAGTCACCACCGACTTTTTATTTTATCCAAAGGAAAGGTCAAAAAGCACAGGAAAGACCATTGAGATGTTTTCTTGGGTTCGGGGGGTAGATTATGAAAAGGGAAGGTTCTAGCACCCTTTTCATCCATGGTTATCCATGGGCTCTTAGTTACTTGTTTAGATCACTTGCTTTGCTTTTTCAATTGTTTGAAATGGTGCTTTGTGTGGTTTTGAAAGTATTTTGAAAAGAGGCCATCATTTTGGCAATCTTTGTAATGATTCTTATTTGAAGAATATACAAAGATGTTTTGTCTTTTGAAAAATGTTTCAATGTTTGAAAGTTTATTGGAAAATGTTTTGAAATTGTGTGTGTGTTTTTGAAATTAGCAAGGATGTTTGAAAATTGATCAAGTAACTAGGAGTTGTCTACCATACTCAAAGATCTTTCTTGTACATTTTTAACCCTTAGACATTGTTGTTTTATCATTGTATTTGGTAAACAACCTTATCTTTGGATGTTAAACGGGACGGGCGCGGGTCATCGTATGACCATGATAACAATGGTGCCAAGTATCTTTAGCAAGTTTTTTGAGGGACTTAAGATTATTTTTGTTTAGGCAACCAAGATAGCGTCATCGAGGGACTATGATCTTTTGTTTTTGTTTTGATTTTGCCAAGATACCTAGCATGCATACCATGGCCATTTTAAGGCAACAAAGTGGATGAAACCCTAGGGGTGCTTATGCGTATTGTGTTGTCATTTTCATACACTTTTGTCTTGTGTTTAGTCATACTATTTGTTTGATTTTTGGTCTTCGCATACAAAACCCTAATTTACTAAACATGCATATAAAAGCAATAAATGCGTAAAGTAAATCTAAGACTATTACAATAATATTATGGAGAGGGGGTACGAGTTTGAATATGGGGTATTGCTCAAAATAAAACCCTAAAACTATTACAACCATATTAAATTTATTTGTACAAATAAATAAATAAGCAAATATTAAATATGCAAATAAATGTAAATATGCAAAAAATGTTTTTGTATTTATTTTTATGTATGTAAAAATAAATTTAATTAAATCCTAAAAATAAGGAAATAAAGTGATTGTTTTTTGAAAGGGTGAAAACCCTAATTTTTGGTTTTAAAAGAAAATATATTATATTACTTATTTATTCATTTTTTGTACAAAGAAAAATAATAATAATATATACAAAATGTTAAAAAATTGAATATTGTATGAAAATATTAATTTGAGTGTATAAATAATAAAAATAAAAATATATAATATTTTTGTATTATTTATAAATTTATTCAAGAAAATAAGTTATATTTAACCTAATAAACTAATTTTATGCCCAAAAATAAAATAAACAAATATGAAAAATACAAAAAAATAAAGAAAATATTTTTATGATTTTTAATGTTTAAGAAAAAATAAATAAAAGTCAGAAATGTTAAATATGCAAGAAAATATGAAAAATAAAAGAAATGGGCCAAGGGGGTGCAAATAACAGAAGGGGGTGTCAAAAGCAGGAGGCCCAAGGCGCCAGGCCCAGCCAGCTTCGTCCCTGTCCTCTGGCCAACGACCAAACGCGCGCGCTTCTGAACTTGAAACCTGTTCTTGCTATTCTTTGCATGAAATCAAAAACTCACAACATGAAACTTATAGAGTTTTAAACCACGATTCTAACCATATAAAAAACTTGATCTAACTCTAAGAAACCAGGGAGAATTTCAGTGCCCCTAATTTATGACCTAGTTTTTTCAGCAACTTCAACATCCAAATTCTCCTAGCTCAGTCAATATAAATACAAGCTATGCATATGTACAGCTCAAGGACATTAAGGACTACATTTTTGCTTCACAAAACTAACCTAAGGATGTATAAATAAGGAGATAGAATGTTGGAAATTACCTTGTTCAGTCAAGTATAAGGTCGTTTGAAATGAGTCCAAGACTTGCTTTTATCAGATTTTCAAGTTGTGGACTTTTTGCACAATTGCTTGTTTTTGAAGAAAAGGTGGGAAGTGACAATGCCACTGGCTGTACAGGCTAGCTTAAGGCCTGAGGAGAGTTGGTAAACCTTTTTTGATGTTTATGGATCTTGTTTTCACAAAGAGATTAGGTTCAATTCTCAAGATAAACAAAATTGCATAAAGTGTGCTTTATCAAAGTAGCATTGTAGCCTTTTTGCCATTTTTGGATTAAACCTTTGTACAAAGCTTCAAATATCAAAACAATGCCATTAACCAATGTATTTGCATTTAATTTATGAGTGTAGAAAGGATTAGAACCTGTAAACCAAGTACAAGCATGATCCAAACTGATTTGCAACTTGTATCAATGTGAAAAATGCCATGGACAAAAGTGAGAAATGGCCATTTTCTTTTCTTCGATTCTCCCTAACCATAAATGATTTTGGAGAGTTCTTTGACATTTTGGAAAGCTTGTAACATGATCTACAATCCATATTTGAAATTCATTTTGAGATCCCTAGTTTAGGTCAAAATCCTTCCTAAACTAGGGCAAAATTTCACTAAGTTAAAAGTTTTATGGACCCCTATTCACAAAATCATAACTTGATATCCAAGCATCTATTGGGAAAACTTTGTGAATAAAAGTTTCAGATTTTGTGGAGGACTACAACTTTCATGTTGGAAGTTTTCTTTGAATCCAATTTCATCATGGTGAAAAAGTTGGGAAAAGTTGGGAAAAAATAAGAAGTTTTCATAACTTAGAAAATTTCTAAGATGAAAATTTTCCATTTTAAACCCTAATTTTCAAATTTAGGTTTCTTAGTGAACAAGTTTCATGTTTTGAGACATCTTGATGAAAAATGACCCTTGGCACTTGATTTTGACCAAAAAGTCAAAGTTTGACTTTTCAGTGTACAGTTGATTTTTGATCAGTTAACTAGAAAATTCATTTGTCAATCCAATGCATTTGAGATCTTTTGAACCTTGTGATTAGGTCAAGATGATGTCATTGAGTCCTTGAAACCATGCTTGAACCCAATTTGCCATTGGCTAGGTTAAAAATCAGAAATTACCCTTCTACAATCAAAACCCTAAAAATGACCATTTTGCCCTTTTGATGATCTGATCAAAATGAGCAATCTTAGGAGTCCAACATGAAGTATGAAAGTCACATGGGGCATTAGAAGTCCAAAATTCCTTGTGCAAACTCAAACCCTAATTTCAGGTCATTAGTGCAAGGAGATGTCTTGAGCTGGGCAAACCCTAATCCTGTCTTTAGTCCAAAGAGTCTTGTGAGGAAAATCTTGATAAAATGAGAGGGAAAATTTTGGGGTACAACAGCTGCCCCTGTTCAATCTTCTTGAACCTGAAGAGTTAGATTGGCGATTTTTTCCGTTCATGACTCGAAGGTAAAAGATGATTGGACACTAGAGTGCCTGTAAATTTGCACTCGTCAAAATATATTTGAGGGAATGGGCTTAAATATTCCATTTGGAGAGGTGACAGAATCTTGTCGGATATGGGCTTGAAGATGCCATCCAAGAATGTTTGTTGAAAATCAGGAGAATTAATATCAGAATGGTATATGTATCTAGAATGTATCGGAGTTGTATCTGGAGATTGAGACTGTATGAGCAATGGAATGGCGTCCGTGTCTGGAGCGTATCCGAGTTGTAACTGTATTTGAATTTGAATAAATAACAGAATGACTGCCGTGTTTGGAGTGTATCTATATTGTATCTGAATCTGAATTCTGAATAGGCGACAGAATAGCATCCGTGTCTGGAGCATCTCTGAGCTGGGGAAAAATTCAAAATAAGTGACAGAATGGCAACCGTGTCTGGAGCGTATCTGGATTGTATCTGAAGTTGAGATCTGTATGAGTAGCAGAATGACTTCCGTGTCTGGAGTGTATCTGAACTGTAACTGGGATATGAATAAGTGACAGAATGACTTCCGTGTCTGGAGTGCATCTGAACTTGGAATTGATAGTTGAATCTGAATGAGAAATAGAATGGCTTCCGTGTCTGGAGCGTATCTAATCTGTATCTGATTGCTGAAGTCTGAATGAGTGGCAAAATGGCATCCGTGTCTGGAGCGTATCTGGACTGTATCTTAACTTGAAATTCTGAAAGAGTAATAGAATGAGCTCTGTGTCTGGGGTGTATCCATATTGTATCTGAATAAGAGATCTGAATGAGTAACAAAATGGCTTTCGTGTCTGGAGTGTATCCGTACTGTATCTGAATTCTTTGAATATCTGTTAAAGATAGCTGTTAATCTTATCCTGAAAAGGGTAAAATGTTAGCTGAAACACAAAGTTATGTTGCATAACATGTATGATGCAATAAATGTGTTTTATCAATGTTTATGATATATGAATGTAATGTATGCGCATGTAAGCTGATTAGCTGTATTGCTGAGGAAAATAAGTCCTTGATAGTTGGGGATAATGAAAATCCTTGACTGCTGTCGGGGAAAATAAATCCTTGACCGCTGCTGAAGATTCAAAATCTTTGATTGCTGAGGATGAGAGATCCTTGCTGACTGCTTGGGGATTAAAGATCCTTGACAACTTCTGTGGGGATGTAAGAATCCTTCACGAATATTCATGGGGATAGGGATCCTTCAAGTCTTTGGTGTCGGAGGATGATAAACATTCTGTGGTGAGAATAATGCCAAGTGTTGTTTGAGAGATTTTCTTGGGGAATCTCGAGAACTTTGATGACTATGGTTGGGGATTACACAATGGGAATCCTTACTCGGTTAGGGAATAAGGAAAACTCTGGCGATCTCTACCAGGGGTCAAACAAAGGAAAACCTTGATCTGCTGGAGAATAAGGAAGGATCTGATGGCTTCTGCGGGGAACTGAGAATGAGAATCTTCATTCTGCTAGGGGATTAAAAATTCTGACAAATTCATGCAGGGGAGTAATGAAGACTTTGGCAACTTCACTGGGGAAATGAGAATGAGAATCTTCATTCTGCTAGGGGATGAAAAACTCTATGGGGAGTAGCTATACTGCTGGGGAGTAGCTATCCTGCTGGAGAGTAAGTTCAGGACTCTGGGGGAAAAGCTTATTCCTGTTTGGAAAAAGTTTAGGAGTTTGGGTTGTATGCCAATCTACTGGGGAGTCAAGAATGAGAATCTTCATTCTGTTGGGGATATCAGGAGTTTGGGTTATATGCCAATCTACTGGGGAATTATCCTAGGTTGAGGATAAAGCAAAAGTTAATTGCTATCTGCTTGATTCTCAGATTTTAAGACAACTTGCTGGGGAATCTGGGGAAAACTGGATGGTTTCCGCTTGGGATTGGTAGTTGGAATTTTGACTCCGTTGGGGAAGAAGGTTTCATCTTTGCTGAGGGCTCTGTAGTTCAAAGTTTTGGCTCCGAAGGAGATTGGGAGTTTGAAGTTTTAACTCTGATGGGGATTTTGAAATTTAGCTCCGCTGGGGATATGTATTTCAAGGCTTTAACTCCGCAGGGGATCAAGATGATGTACTGCAGAGGATTTCTCTTGGAATAGCCTAAAGATGTTTTCCTATACCTTCTACCTATCAGTAATTTTTCTTTCCCATTTCGTTTATCTGTAAACAGTGATTATATTCAAATGCATATGCTCATTTAATAAATCATTGGATGTTTTCAAACAAAACACAAGTGTAAAAAAGAAGAAAAGGCAAATAGTTTTCTGCAGTTTGAAGTATCTTTGTCATTAACTTTGTGTAAGTATTTTGTACAAAGGAGACAGACATCCTAGTAAGAGAACGTTGTCATAAAAATTGAGAAAAATTTATACAAAGATAGGTGGCTATGTGTGAAAATTCCATGGGGTTCCCATTCTGCTATAGCCTTCGTAACTCTGAGTATCTTGTCCATTTATTGCTTCGTCCGAAGATGATTGAGTTGATCAGAATCCCGGAGCTTGTCTGTGAAGAGATTGTCCTCAAAGTGATCCGACGAGACATAGTCATACGCTTTAATTCCCTAACTTTTGCCTGGACCGCCCTTTCGGGTTTTCGATCCACCGGGAAACCCTTTTTTTCCCAAGTCGCCCTTTCGGGTTTTCAACTTTCCGGGTGTACAATTTTTTTTATTTATCCCTAATTTTTGCCTGAATTACCCTTTCGGGTTTTTGATTCACCGGGATGTCCTTTTTTTGCCTAGGTGTGTCAACCTAGCGGGTCATTTATGCGTAGTATCTTTTGACTATGTCTGCATTCGCAGGGTGCGGCAGGTCGTCGTTGTCCATGGTGGTTAATATCATTGCCCCACCAGAAAAGATGTTTTTGATCACAAACGGTCCTTCGTAAGTAGGATTCCATTTTCCCCTGGGATCACTTTGAGGCAAGATGATCCGCTTGATTACAAGATCCCCGACTTGATATACCTGGCGTCTGACTTTCTTGTTGAAAGCCTTGATCATTCATTTCTGATACGTCTGACTATAGCAAATAGCAGTAAGTCGCTTTTCGTCAATCAAGTTAAGTTGATCAAGCTGGGTCTGAATCCAATCGTCTTCACTCAAACCAGCATCCTTCATGATTCTCAAGGAGGGAATCTGAACCTCGATAGGCAAAACAGCTTCCATGCCGTAAACCAAAGAATAGGGTGTTGCCCCAGTTGATGTACGCGCCGTGGTACGGTACCCGTGGAGAGAAAACAGTAACATCTCATGCCAGTCCTTGTAGGTGACTTTCATCTTTTGTATGATCTTCTTGATATTTTTTTTCGCAGCTTCGACAACACCTTTCATCTTTGGCCAATAGGGAGATGAATTGTGATGTTGAACCTGGAACTGCTCGCACAAGATGGTGATCATAGTATTGTTCAGGTTTGTACTATTGTCGATGATGATCCTTTCGGGGATGCCGTACCGGCAAATGAGGTTCTGTTTGATGAAGCGGGCAACCACATTCTTTATGACAGAGGCGAAGGAAGCTGATTTGACCCACTTGGTAAAGTAATCGATGGCCACCAGGATGAAGCGGTGTCCATTGGATGATGTAGGGTTGATCTCTCCAATCATGCCGATTCCCCACATAGCGAATGGCCAAGGAGTTGTTAAGACATTGAGAGGAACTGGAGGTATATGTACCTTGTCCGTATAGATTTGACATTTGTGACAAGTACGGGAATGTTGATGGAAATCAGCTTCCATGGTAGACCAGTAATAGCCTGCCCGTAGAATCTTCTTAGCCATCGTATGCCCGCTAGAGTGAGTGCCAAAGGTACCATTGTGCAGTTCAACCATGATCTGCTCAGCTTCAACTTTGTCCATACAACGGAGCAGAATGTGGTCATGATTGCGCTTGTATAGGATACCATTGCTCAGGAAGAACTTGGTAGAGAATCTCCTCAAGAACTTTTTGTTGTTGACCGAAGCTCCTTCAGGATATTCTTGAGCCTCGAGATACGTTTTGACTTCGTGAAACCAGGTTCGGTCCACTACTTCTTCAGTATTAATCTTGTGACAATGTGCAGGTTCGCCCATCCGTTCAATGGTGATTTGGGGAGCCTCATTATCCTAGTTAGGTTAAAAATGGATGACATTGTAGCTAGAGCATCTGCTAGCTGATTTTCTTCTCGCGGGAAGTGCTCGAAGGTATTCTTCTCGAAATGTGGTAGTAATTTCAAGACATGTTCTTTGTAAGGGATGAGGTTGGGATGTTTAGTGTCCCACTCTCCTTTGATCTAACTGATGACCAAAGCTGAGTCTCCAAACACAATCAAAGATTTGATTCCCAAGTCTATAGCAGCCTTGAGACCAAAGATACAAGCTTCATACTCGGCCATGTTGTTGGTGGAGTTAAAGCAAAGTCTGGCAGTGAAAGGTGTATGGCAACCTTCTGGAGAGATGAGTACCACGCCGACACCGTTGCCAAGTGCATTGGAGGCACCATCAAAGTACAGGGTCCATCAGGATCCTTGTTCAGGTCCGTCATATGGTCTGAAATATTCAAAGTTATCCAATGTCATAATGTCTTCGTCGGGGAAGTCGAACCTCATGGATTGGTAATCTTCGACAGCTTGATAAGCCAGATGATCAGCTAGAACACTCGGCTTTATAGCTTTTTGGGTCGTGTACTGTATGTCGTATTCGGTCAGGATCATCTTCCATCTAGCTATTCTTCCAGATAAAGCCGGTTTCTCAAAGATGTACTTGATCGGATCCATCTTAGATATCAGCAAAGTGGTATGAGTCAACATATACTGCCTTAGCCGGCGAGCAGCCCATACCAAAGCGCATCAAGTTTTCTCGAGCAGTGAGTATCGGGTCTCACAGTCGGTAAACTTTTTGCTAAGGTAATAAATGGCATGCTCTTTTCGGCCAGACTCGTCATGTTGGCCCAGTACGCACCCCATTGAATTATCCAAAACAATCAGATACATGATTAGCGGTCTTCCTTCGACGGGAGGCATCAAGATAGGAGTTTCTAGCAAATACTCCTTGATTTTATAGAAAGCAACTTGACATTCATTATTCCACTTAACCACCTGATCTTTCTTCAACAGCTTGAAGATTAGTTCACAGGTAGATGTTAGGTGAGAAATGAACCTTGCAATGTAGTTTAGGCGTCCCAAGAAACCTCTGACCTCCTTCTCAGTGCGAGGAGCAGGCATTTCTTGTATAGCTTTGACTTTGGCAGGAGCAACCTCGATGCCTTTGTTGCTGACAATGAAACGCAAGAGTTTACCGGACCTGACTCCGAAAGTGCACTTGTTAGGCTTTAATCTGAGCTTGTACTCCTTCAACCTGACAAACAGCTTTTGCAAGTAGTCGATGTGTTCTTCTTCCGTTTGTGATCGAGCTATCATGTCATCTACGTAGACTTCTATCTCATGATGTATCATATCATGAAACAAAGCTACCATGGCGCGTTGATAGGTTGCCCCGGTATTCTTCAGTCTAAATGGCATCACTTTATAGCAGAACGTACCCCACTGTGTAACAAAAGTAGTTTTCTCCATGTCTTCAGGTGCCATTTTGATCTGGTTGTAACCTGAAAATCCATCCATGAAAGAAAATACCTTGTGCTGAGCTGTGTTGTCAACCAAGATGTCAATGTGCGGTAGTGGAAAGTCATCTTTAGGGCTAGCCCTGTTTAAGTCTTTGTAATCCACGCACATCCTGACTTTGCCGTCCTTCTTAGGCACGGGCACAATGTTAGCAACCCATTGTGGATAGGAAGTAAGAGCAAGAAACCCAACATTGAAATGCTTCATAACTTCTGCTTTGATCTTTTCAGACATGTCAGGCCTCATTCGGCGGACCTTCTGTTTAATTGGTGGGCAGTCTTCTCTTGTAGGGAGACGGTGAACCACAATATCTGTATCGAGTCCCGGCATGTCTTCATATGACCAGGCGAAGATCTCAACATATTCATTCAACAGCTGAACTAGGCGCTCTTTGACACTTGGCTCTAGGTTGGCACCCACTCCGACCTCTTTTCTGTCTTCATCAGTACCCAAGTTGATTGTCTCTAACAGCTCTTCATGAGGCATAATTGCTCTTTCTTCCTGTTGTAGTAGTCTAGCCAATTCTCCTGGCACTTCACAGTGTTCATCACCTTCGTATTCGGCATGGTAGACCAGATCTTCAGAGTCGATGAAGGCCATAGCAGAATTGTTACACATGTAATCCGGAATGGAAGGGTACCTGCATTTGTGAGTGTGGGTGTGTGTAAGGGATAGCCACCTTTAAACAAATAAAATGTAAAAGGAAATAAAATGAACATAAAAGTTTATATGTGAAAACGTCCATGATTCATTAAAATGGCATATGAAGATGAAAAAACAAACCCTTACAAATGGACCTATGTGCCTCGGGTAAGGCACAAGGTTAAAAATGTACGAATTGTTTGAGAATTATTACAAACCAACATAAATGTTTGAAAGATAAATTACTGCGGTATGAAAGTAATCGGAACAAAGTCTTTTGCTTCCCAATTGCACAGTCCTCCGTCAACAGTAGGGAAAATCCAGTCTTCCAGTTTTCTCTCCTCTTCACTATCCTCCAAAGCATTGACTCCATAATGGGTGATCTTCACTGGTGGCCCTCCAGCCTGGGCGAGGCGTACAACCTCTTAAGCAGAAGCATGGAACCCAAGCCGAATTTATCTGATTTGTGAGGAAAATCTGGAAGCTACCCCCAGATTGTGCTTCCTCCTTCTTCAATCACAGCCTTTGCATCTTTGAGGGATGACATCCGAGGCGTAGGTTTGGTGATCAAGGGTACAGAAGACACTGTCTTGGTTGCTTCAATCTCCTGAGTTACCTCTTCAAAATGATGAAAGGGGGTTTCGATGAATTCACCATCCAATTCTACATAGACGAAAGAATTTAGATGGCTTATCATGTATTCCTCTTCGCCATGAACAATTATAATTTTCCCCTGGACAGGGTACTTGAGCATTTGATGCAGAGAAGAAGTGACGGCTCCAACATTATGAATCCAGGGTCTTCCCAACAAGCAAGAATAGGAAGGACGGATGTCCATCACATAGAATGTGGAGTTGAAGGTTTCAGTTCCCACTTTAATCGGGATGTCCACCTCCCTGTGGACCATCCTTTTAGAACCATCAAAGGCTCTGACAATTATATTACTGGGCTTTAGGGTTAGGCCTTCACAGTCCATTCTATCCAAGGCTTTCTTCGGCAAGACATTTAAAGACGACTCAATATAAACCAGAACGTGTGCTAGAGTAGTCCCTCTGCATTCCACCGAGACATGCAAAGCGTCATTATGTTTTCTCCCTTTAGATGTTAAATCGGCATCGGAGAATCCAAGACCATTGTCAGCTGTTAAGCTAGCTACACATTCCTGGAACTGATCCGCGGAGGTTTCCTGTGGCACATGGGCCGTCTTCAAAAATTTGATCAGAGCTTTAGCATGAGCTTCAGAACAAAGCAGCAGGGCCAAGATAGAGATCTTTGAGGGGGTTTTCCCCAGTTTTTCCACAACATCATAATCTCTTTTCTTGATTATTTTCAAAATCTCTTCCATTTCTTTTTTAGAGGTCTCAGGGATGACCAATGGCTGAGCCTTCTTCTTGACGGGCGCTTCTTGGATCCCTTTCCCTCTATCATCAACAACATCATAGGGGAAAACCACAGGAGTTACAACTTCTTCAATAATTGGAGTTCTCGCAGATATGTTGACCGACACAGGGGTAACCTTAGAAGCATTTGAGGATCCGAAGATTGCCTTTGAAGGAGCAATCTCCGGAGAGAAAATTCTTCCACTGCGGGTGATTTTACTCGTTCCAGCAATATTTCCAATGTCGGAAACCTCTTCATCATAACTCTCTTCAGTTGATTAAATTTGCTTAATACCGTGGTAGTAGATCTCCCCACCATAGTTCCATGGTATTGATTTGTCAGACTTGTACGGGATGGGCCCCGACATGGTTATCTTCAAAGGTGCAATCTTCAGATCAAATGTAATCTTAAAAGGTCTTTTAGAGACCTTGGAAAGATTGGCGGATATGGTTATTATTGAAACATCATTGACAGGATTCGGTGTAACAGGAGTCTTTTCAAAAAGGATTTCTTGATTATCCATTAGGCGTTGGATGCCTAACTTCAACAATGGACAATCGGTTGGTAAGGATGAACAAAGGCAACAATCTTCTTCACAACCTGGGAAAATCCCAGCCTTCAGCAAATTCAACTTGATTATTGGTAGCGGAGTCATCAAATCATCAATAGTAGCAACAAAAAGATCCTCTTTAACAGCATGGGCATTGTGGCCATGCCTTGGCATTGGAGCAGAGAATACATTCGGCTTTTCAGGGGCATCGAATTCCACTTATTTAGCATCTATCAAATCCCGAATCTTATTCTTCAGGGCCCAACAATTGTTGGTGTCGTGCCCTATACTCCCTAAATGATAAGCACACTTGGCGTTTGAATGGTAGTACGAAGAAGTTGTATTCGGATTCTTCGGGGCCTCTTTCAGACTGGCAAGGTTTAACTTCAAGAGATGGGGTAGAACCTGAGCGGGAGTCATGTTTATCTGGGTGAATTGCCGTACAGGCCTTTCCACCCTTGCTTGTTTGGTTTTGGGTTGATTGTTTCTGGGCTGATCAGCTGCAGACTTCTGAATCATTACGGCCCCCACTGTTGGCCGGCGCTCAACTCTTCCTTGACCTCTTTGGGAGTAGACAAATGAGACTTCTTTCTTTGCTAGAAAAGGCTTTTTAACGGCAGCGAAAGCAGATGCATCTTTTTGAATTTTACCGCTCTTGATTCCGGCTTCAACTCTCTCACCAGTTAGAATCAACTCGGTGAACCCCGCATACGAACTTCCAATTAGGTGATTGAAAAAGGGGCCTGACAGTGTACCCAAGAACATATCTACTAGCTCCCTCTCAGATAGAGGTGGTTGTACTCGTCCCGCCAAGTCTCTCCATTTTCTGGGCATACTCCTTAAAACCTTTATTTGAGACCATGCCCATACTCTGTAATTGAGTACGGGTTGGTGCTAAGTCCGCATTATACTGATACTGCTTGTAGAAGGCAGCAGCCAAATCCTCCCAATTGTGCACATCAGACCACTCTAGCTGGTAGAACCAATCTAACTGCGTCCCCGACAAACTGTCCTAGAAGAAATGGACCCACAGGTCTTTGTCAGAAGAATGTGGTTGAATTTTCCTGACATAGGACCGTAGGTGCATCTTTGGGAAAGACACCCCATCGTATTTAGCAAACAGATGTACTTTAAACTTCGGAGGGATAACAATTCCAGAAACCAACCCCAACTCTTCAAAATCCAGCCCAAGCACTCTCTGAATCTCCATGGCTGCCAGACGTTCTTCCAGATTCTTGTATTATTCATCTGCAGGAGGATACTGTTGCTCTGAATAGTCTTCATCTTCCTCCTCTTCAGCTTCAGATTCAGAAGGCACTGCAAATCCTTTACCCTTTCCTTCACCCTCTTCAGATGTTGGTGGGAAATCCAGGACCCTTCTGGCTTGACCTTCAAACCTTCTGCCCAAGGTAGCCACACCAACTCTCTTCTTCTTCTTTTTCTCTTTTTCCTTCTCTAACAGAGCTTTGAGCTCCTCCTGACCCTTTGCCAAGGTCATGAGTAGCTGTTGGAATTGTGAATTCTGCGCTTGCAAATCTTTGACCGTTTGTTCAATATCCATCTTGCTGAAATAAATAGCAGAGAGATAAGGAAACTTGGTGTGAAGACCTGTTTATGCATATGATGAATGATATGTATTCATGTAATGCATTCAAGGATTCATAAATTCAAATTTGTTTTAAACAAAAAGGAAGCACACGTCATATTAATAAGATAGAATTGTTAGTACATAAATGCCCCATGGAAAAAATAATAAAGAATTCTAAGGTAAAAAGACGTTGCGCATCCTTTTTGGTGCAATGTAGGTGTTGAGAGTTTGCTCTTCATGAAGTTGACGAGTAAGTTCTAAAACCTTTTTCTCGCTAGCGTAGAATTGGGCTTCAAACGTATTGTGTTCTCCCTTGAGCTGTATCCAACTCCTTTGCAAATCTTCAAGTGATGTCGGAATGTCAGGATGTAGGAGGGTGTATGGAACCTCTCCTTCCTTAACAGGCTCTTTAATCACAGGTAGAATGTAGGGGTAAGGCATCATAAGACTTTGGGTGCGGGTTCGTACCCAGTTGAGGTAAGGCTCAAGGGGGACGGAATTCTTGTGTACCAAGGTCTTACTGTCCACCTTGTTGGGCATCCTCCAAGCTCGGATGAACCTTTTTCGAAGTTATTGATCGTTGTTGTCGAAGTCAAAAACCAAGTCGGGAATTGGCATGTCATGTGGGCCATCCCTTCAGGCATGCACAAACTGTCTCAGAGCCAAGCAGGGGTTGTAGGTAATGCCTCCCCTAATGCCAAGTAGAGGGACATTAGGGAATTCCCCACAACGGTCAATGATGATAACATTTTCTCTAGATCGAGAACACCAATAGACATCTGAATGTGTAAGAGCCATCAGCCGTTGTGACCACCTCAAACCTTGCTCATTCTTCAAGACTGATTAGGGAAGGTGAGAAATAAACCACCTTTCCAGTAGAGGAGTGCAACACATGAGAACACCTCTTTTCCTCATTGTTCGAGTGTGAAAATAGTGCAAGATATCTCCAAGCAAAGTAGGCACCGGATTGCGAGCCATCAAGATTTTGACAGCATTGACATCTATAAGCTGGTCAGGGTTTGGGAACAATACCAACCCATAGATGAGAAGAGCTATAATCTCCTCAAAAGCTTGCAGGTCTAGAGAATTCCAGCATTCTTGAGCTTTCTCAAACAAGAACTTTGCCAAGAAACCCTTGACACCACTTCTAGTCTCCCAATGGCCTATGACATCAGATGGTTGCAAGTGGAGGGCTTGAGCAAAATCTTCAGGATTTGGATCTCTTTCTGTACCGTTGAAAGGTAGTTGATGGAGAATAGGAATCCTCAGGAGTTGATAAAATTCCTCCAAAGTAGGCACTAGCTGGTAATAAGGAAATGTGAAGCAGTGATGTAGGGGGTCAAAGAACTGGAAGAGAACTTTCACCATGTCTTCCTCTGTGTTGGAGTTGACCAAGTTGAGAAGTCGACCATGTTTCTCAGTGAATGGAGAATACTCTGGAATCTTGGAAGCAATCTCTTTGAGTTGAGGAGGAATTCTCATAAGATTGACCTGAATAGTTTTCCTGCGAAGGGATTCCATAACCTACAAAACAGGAACAAAGATGAAGATCCAAAATCCTTGAAATGGTTAGTGGATGCATATGATGCTTCATGATGTTCATGATGTTATGAACAAGTATATATGTACAATAAAATCACACAAGTTCCTAGTTTAGGCTTGCATGGGGTTTCATAGGTAAGTACCCTCTTGAAGTTTAGTTGCCTCAACCTTTCCTAGAAATAGTAACCGGGTTCTAAGGAGCTCAATATCACTGGACTATTTTCTGTGTTCATTGTTTCAGTTTGGCCACTTTACTGGCGACCAAAATATTCCAAGAAAACAACCCTCAATGAGTGTAGTATCGAGTATCTACCAACTTCGGACTGCACCAAAGCCGGACATCTCACTACATTCTAAAAGGCCAAGATGGTCAAGTAAAGGTTCTAAAAGTCCATTAGTGCTTGATGACATCACTCAGCGGCCCCGTATTCTATTTGATTGACTCAAAGGATACTGGTACCCGCAAATATGTCGCACTAATATAGTTATTGCTTAGACCATGTCGGTATACCCCGCACAGTTTACACAATGTATTGTTATTTACCTATGAATGTTTCCCAAATCCGGGTAGAGGATTCAAACCCAAACAATAGAACCAAATGTAAAGCAAACAAATCAAGCAGGATAAGCATGTAAAGGTGATCTAAACCCTAAGGTAACCCCACTTTTAGAAATTTCCCAGCAGAGTCGCCAGTTCTGTGATACGGTGGGAGAACTGACTTGAGGTTTTGCGTTTGTGTTTGCAAATGTTTCGGTTTAGCAAGAGTCGCCACTGACTTTTTATTTTATCCAAAGGAAAGGTCAAAAAGCACAGGAAAGACCATTGAGATGTTTTCTTGGGTTCGGGGGGTAGATTATGAAAAGGGAAGGTTCTAGCACGTTTTTCATCCATGGTTATCCATGAGCTCTTAGTTACTTGTTTAGATCACTTGCTTTGCTTTTTCAATTATTTGAAATGGTGCTTTATGTGGTTTTGAAAGTATTTTGAAAAGAGGTCATCATTTTGGCAATCTTTGTAATGATTCTTGTTTGAAGAATGTATACAAAGATGTTTTGTCTTTTGAAAAATGTTTCAATGTTTGAAAGTTTGTTGGAAAATGTTTTGAAATTGTGTGTGTGTTATTGAAATTAGCAAGGATCTTTGCAAATTGATCAAGTAACTAGGAGTTGTCTACCCTACTCAAAGATCTTTCTTGTTCATTTTTAACCCTTAGAAATTGTTGTTTTACCATTGTATTTGGTAAACAACCTTATCATTGGATGTTAAACGGGACGGGCGCGAGTCATCGTATGACCATGATAGGAATGGTGCCAAGTATCTTTAGCAAGTTTTTTGAGGGACTTAAGATCATTTTTGTTTAGGCAACCAAGATAGCGTCATCGAGGGACTATGATCTTTTATTTTTGTTTTGATTTTTCCAAGATGCCTAGCATGCATACCATGGCCATTTTAAGGCAACAAAGTGGATGAAACCCTAGGGGTGCTTGTGTGCATTGTGTTGTCATTTTCATACACTTTCGTCTTGTGTTTAGTCATACTATTTGTTTGATTTTTGGTCTTCGCATACAAAACCCTAATTTACTAAACATGCATATAAAAGCAATAAGTGCGTAAAGTAAATCTAAGACTATTACAACAATATTGAATTTATTTGTACAAATAAATAAATAAGGAAATATTAAATATGCAAAAAATGTTTTTGTATTTATTTTTATGTATGTAAAAATAAATTTAATTTAATCCTAAAAATAAGGAAATAAAGTGATTGTTTTTTGAAAGGGTGAAAACCCTAATTTTTGGTTTTAAAAGAAAATATATTATATTACTTATTTATTCATTTTTTGTACAAAGAAAAATAATAATAATATATACAAAATGTTAAAAAATTGAATATTGTATGAAAATATTAATTTGAGTGTATAAATAATAAAAATAAAAATATATAATATTTTTGTATTATTTATAAATTTATTCAAGAAAATAAGTTATATTTAACCTAATAAACTAATTTTATGCCCAAAAATAAAATAAAAAAATATGAAAAATACAAAAAAATAAAGAAAATATTTTTATGATTTTTAATGTTTAGGAAAAAATAAATAAAAGTCAGAAATGTGAAATATGCAAGAAAATATGAAAAATAAAAGAAATGGGCCAAGGGGGTGCAAATAACAGAATGGGGGTGTCAAAAACAGGAGGCCCAAGGCGCCAGGCCCAGCCAGCTTCGTCCCTGTCCTCTGGCCAACGACCAAACGCACGCGCTTCTGATCTTGAAACTTGTTCTTGCTATTCTTTGCATGAAATCAAAAACTCACAACATGAAACTTATAGAGTTTTAAACCACGATTCTAACCATATAAAAAACTTGATCTAACTCTAAGAAACCAGGGAGAATTTCAGTGCCCCTAATTTATGACCTAGTTTTTTCAGCAACTTCAACATCCAAATTCTCCTAGCTCAGTCAATATAAATACAAGTTATGCATATGTACAACTCAAGGACATTAAGGACTACATTTTTGCTTCACAAACCTAAGCCTAAGGATGTCTAAATAAGGAGATAGAATGTTGGAAATTACCTTGTTCAGTCAAGTTTGAGTTTGGCAATGTAGCAACTTTGAATGAGGCCTGAAGGTCTTTTGAGCTTGCTTGATGTTCCCTCAACCTTTCCCAATGCTTAGCTTGCCTTGAACTTTCCTGAATGTCCTTGTAGAACTCAACCTGCAAAGCTTCAAAATGAAAATGGTGAAGTGTGCAAACGAGGTTACAGTTGCAAAGTAAAGGCCTGGACAGTTTAGGTATGTTGTATGGAATGTGTTTTAAGTGATTTAAGAAAAAACGCACGAGGCAAATATGTTTTGGCTTAAGTTCTGCAGAGCTTGCCTTGTTTTGGGCAGAAATGGAGTTTTTGGTGTATTTGGGTGTTTGAGAGGCTTGTAACTCGTGTATTCTTCTTTCTATAATGTGTTGAGGTCGTTTGAAATGAGTCCAAGACTTTCTCTTATCATATTTTCAAGTTGTGGACTTTTTGCACAATTGCTTGTTTTTGAAGAAAAGGCGGGAAGTGACAATGCCACAGCCTGTACAGGCTAGCTCAAGGCCTGAGGAGAGTTGGTAAACCTTTTCTGATTTTTATGGATCTTGTTTGCACAATGAGATTAGGTTCAATGCTCAAGATAAACAAAATTGCATAAAGTGTGCTTTATCAAAGTAGCAATGTAGCCTTTTTGCCATTTTTGGATTAAACCTTTGTACAAGGCTTAAAAGATCAAAACCATGCCATTAACCAATGTATTTGAATTTAATTTATGAGTGTAGAAAGTATTAGAACCTGTAAACCAAGTATAAGCATGATCCAAACTGATTTGCAACTTGTATCAATGTGAAAAATGCCATGGACAAAAGTGAGAAATGGCCATTTTCTTTTCTTCGATTCTCCCTAGCCATAAATGATTTTGGAGAGTTCTTTGACATTTTGTAAAGCTTGTAACATTCTATACAATCCATATTTGAAATTCATTTTTAGATTCCACTTGGAACTATGTGAAAAGTTTCCATGAAGATAGGTCAAAATCTTGCCTAAACTAGGGCAAAATTTCACTAAGTTAAAAGTTTTATGGACCCCTATTCACAAATTCATAACTTGAGATCCAAGCATCTTTTGGGAAAACTTTGTGAATCAAACTTTTAGATTTTGTGGAGGACTACAACTTTCATGTTGGAAGTTTTCTTTGAATCCAATTTCATCATGGTGAAAAATTTTGGAAAAGTTGGGAAAAAATAAGAAGTTTTCATAACTTAGAAAATTTCTAAGTTATGAAAATTTTCCATTTTAAACCCTAATTTTCAAATTTAGGTTTCTTGGTGAACAAGTTTCATGTTTTGACACATCTTGATGAAAAATGACCCTTGGCACTTGATTTTGACCAAAAAGTCAAAGTTTGACTTTTCAGTGTACAGTTGATTTTTGATCAGTTGACTGGAAAATTCATTTGGAAATCCAATGCATTTGAGATCTTTTGAACCTTGTGATTAGGACAAGATGATTCCATTGAGTCCTTGAAACCATGCTTGAACCCAATTTGCCATTGACTAGGTTAAAAATCAGAAATTACCCTTTTACAATCAAAATCCTAAAAATGACCATTTTGCCCTTTTGATGATCTGATCAAAATTCTTGAGGAGTTGTGGTCCAAACTTGATCAAATGGTTCATATGAGTCTATAATATTGATGTGGATAAAAAATTATGAGGTTTGACTGTAAATTGGCCACAATTGACTTTTTCCCCAATACAACTGATTTTTAGGTCAATTGTCCAATTGACTGGGCAAAAATTTGATTCAAGGCTTGAAACTTGGTATGAGCAATCTTAGGAGTCCAACATGAAGTATGAAAGTCACATGGGCCATTGGAAGTCCAAATTGCCTTGTGCAAACTCAAACCCTAATTTCAGGTCATCAGTGCAAGGAGATATCTTGAGTTGAGCAAACCCTAATCCTGTCTTGAGTCCAAAGAGTCTTGTGAGGAAAATCTTGATAAAATGAGAGGGAAATTTTTGGGGTACAACACACGCTATTTACTACCTTAGCAAAAAATTTACCGACTGCGAGACCCGATACTCGTTGCTCGAGAAAACTTGTTGCGCTATGGCATGGGCTCCTCGTCGGCTGAGACAGTATATGCTGACTCACACTACCCTATTGATATCAAAAATGGATCCAATCAAGTATATCTTCGAAAATCCTGCCTTGTCCGGAAGAATAACAAGATGGCAGATGATCTTAACTGAGTATTACATCCAATACACAACCCAGAAAGCAATCAAGGGGAGTGTATTGGTAGATCATTTGGCGCATCAGGCCGTGGACGACTACCAATCCATGAATTTTGAGTTCCCGGATGAGAACATCATGTTGGTGACCGACTGTGAAGAACCTGGACCAGATGAATGACCTGAGGAAGGATCCCGATGATCCATGTATTTTGACAGAGCCTCAAACGTGTTGGGTAATGGCATTGGCACTATGATCATAACTCCTGAGGGCTGTCATACTCCATTCACCGCCCGATTATGTTTTAACTGCACCAACAATGTGGCGGAGTATGAATCATGCATCATGGGCCTTCGAGCAGCTATGGACCTGAGGATTAAGTTCTTGAGTGTATTCGCAGATTCCGCTCTAGTGATCAGTTAGATCAAAGGCGAGTGGGATACGAAGCACCCAAATCTTATTCCTTACAAAGAGTATGTACTGACGCTGCTCCCACACTTTGAGGAGATAACCTTTGAACACTTTCTAAGAGAGGAGAATCAGTTAGCGGACGTGCTAGCCACCATGTCTTCTATGTTCAAAGTCAGGTGGGACAATTAAGCTCCCCATATTACCATTGAGAGGTTGGAAGAACCCGCACATTGATGTGATATTGAGACTGAAGAGGTAGCAGATAAACCCTGGTTTCACGAGGTAAAGAGGTATCTTAAGGCTCAAGAGTACCCCGAGGGTGCATCTGTTAATGATAAGAAATTCCTGAGGAGGTTTGTTGCGAAGTTCTTCATCAGTAATGGGATCCTTTATAAGCGTAACCATGATTCCACCATACTGCGATGTGTGGACAAGAGCGAGGCAGAAAGGATCATGACAGAGTTACATGAAGGTACCTTTGGAACTCATTCCAGTGGACATACCATGGCAAAGAAGATCCTACGGGCTGGATATTATTGGTCTACTATGGAAGCCAACTGTTATCAGCACTCTCGGACCTACCATAAGTGCCAAGTCTACGCTGATAAGGTACATGTACCTCTAGTTCCTCTGAACGTCTTGACGGCTCCTTGGCCTTTTGCAATGTGGGGCATAAATATGATTGGCGAGATCAGACCTACTGCGTCTAACGGGCGTCATTTCATTCTGGTAGTTATTTATTATTTCACAAAGTGGGTTGAGGCAGCTTCTTTTGCTACAGTAACAAAGAACATCGTGGCGCGGTTCATCCGACACAATCTGATTTGTCGATACGGTGTACCAAAGAGGATCATTATGGACAATGGTACAAATCTCAACAATACAATAATCACCGAGCTCTGCAAACAGTTCAAGATACAACATCATAACTGTTCTCCCTACCGGCCGAAGATGAATGGGGCTATTGAAATGGCTAATAAGAACATCGAGAAGATTGTGCAGAAGATGACGGTGACATACAAAGACTGGCACGAGATGCTACCATTCGCTCTTCATGGGTATCGCACCTAAGCACGAACATCGATAGGGGCAACACCCTACTCTCTGGTGTATGGCATGGAGGCAATTTTACCCATTGAGGTCCAGATACCCTCTCTCTGGATTATGAAGGATGCAGGTTTGAGCAAATACGATTGGATCCATACCCGGCTTGATCAGCTGAACTTAATCGATGAAAAGAGACTTACTGCTATTTGTCATGGTCAGACGTCTCAAAAGTGAATGATCAAGGCATTTAACAAGAAAGTTAGACGACAAGAATATCAAGTCGGGGATCTAGTGATCAAACGCATCATACTGCCACAAGGTGATCCCAGGGGAAAATGGACCCCCACTTATGAAGGGCCATTTGTGGTTAAGAACATCTTCTTAGGAGGAGCTATGATTCTAACCACCATGGATGGTGACGACCTTCCTCACCCCGTAAATGCAGACATAGTGAAAAAATACTACGCATAATCAAAGACCCGCTAGGTTGACTGGCCTAGGCAAAAATAAGGGCTTCCCGGTGAACCAAAATGGTTCGAGCAAAAGTAAGGGATGAAAATGAAAAAGATTATACACCCGGCAAGTCGAAAACCTGAAAAGGAGGCTTGGGAAAAAAAAGGGTATCCCGGTGGACTGAAAACCCGAAAGGGCGGTCCAGGAAATAATTAGGGATCAAAGCGTAACACTATGTCTCATTGGATCACCTTGCAACCAGACTTCGGTATCGATTATCAAGCTCGGACGGTGCCAATCAATCTGATCTACCTTCGACCAAGTAGCAAAGTGATGAGACGCTTGAAGATATAAAGGAAATAGCAGAGTTGGAACCCAATAGGATTGTTCATATAGTTGTTTTTCTTTCTTTTACGCTAATTGTATAAACGTTGTTCCTTCGGCGGTGTTCTCTTACTAGGATGCCAGCCTCTTGTACAAAACGCCTATTACAGGCTGTGATACGGTGGGAGAACTGACTATGAGTTTTGCGTTTGTTTTCGCAAATGTTTCGGTTGAGCAAGAGTCGCCACCGACTTTTTATTTTATCCTAAGGAAAGGTTTAAAAAGCACAGCAAAAACCTTTGAGATATTTTCAATTGTTTGAAATGGTGCTTTGTGTGTGGCTTTGAAATTTTTTTGAAAAAGATGCCTTGTCTAGGCTACCCTTGTAACAATTCTTTACTCGAATGTTTTACAAAAGGTGTTTGTCTTTTTGAAAAGATGTTTCAAGGTTTTTTTTGAAAGTTTGTTTTGAAAGTGTTTGTGAAGTGTGGTTTGAAAAATAGGCAAGTGTTTTTGTTTTGCAATTTAACAAGTACTTAAGAGCTATCTACCTTAAAGTTCTCAATGATTTTTGCTATGTTTTAACCCTTTTAACAATTTTGTTCCACCATTGAATTTGGTGGACAATCTTGTGTTAGGAGGTGAAAGGGACGGGCGCGGGTCATCGTTTAGACCATAATTGCAATGGTGCCAAGTATCTTTGGGTAATTTTCCTTTAAGGGACTTGATCATTTTTTAGGCGACTTGCGAAGGCGTCATCGAGGGACTATGATCATTTGAATTGTTTTGTTTTGCCCAAAGAGACCTAACATGCAATATGGCCCATTATTGAAGGCAACAAGTGGAATACCCTAGGGGTGCAAGTGTGGTATGTGTTGTCCATTTTCATGCTTGTTTATCTTGAATTTAGGTCAAACTACTTTTGTTCTTTTTATTTGCATACAAACCCTAATTCTAGCATGGTATAATTAGAAAGCAATAAAAATGCGAAAAGTAAAGTTCCTAAGCTATTACAACACAATAAGGGAAGGGGGGTACAAATGTTCAAATGGGGGGTATTTGACAAGGAATTTAAACCTAGCTATTACATCAATTTGGAATTATTTACAAGATAATTGATTGCACAAATTAAATAGAAATAAAATAAATATGCAAAATGTAAAAAGGGTTTTTATATGTATGGAAAAAAGTATTTTTTTATGTCAAATAAAATAAAATGAAAAGTATTATTTTTTTGGAGTTTTTGTGCTTAGGGTAAAACCCTAATTTTATTAAGTAAATATATTAATTATTTAATATGTACAAATATTTATTTATTATATACAAAATAAAATAAAAATGAAGTATATTTATAAAAAAGGGTATTTTTTGAGATCAAATATTAATAAAAGAAAAATGCATGTATTTTTGTATTCTTGTCCTAAATATACTAATATATATATAAATTTGTATTATTTTCTAAATATGTATTATATATACAAAAATAATAATATTTAATATTTATAAAAAAGGTATATTTTATATAAAATATTTTAAGAAGATAAAACAAAAAAAAATGAAAATAAAATGGTGTTTACATTATTTTTATTATTTTAAGTAAAAAGGGTTTATTTGTTTATTTATGTACAAATAACTATCTTAAACAAATAAATGCCTAATAAATTCAAAAATGGTTTAAAAAATTATTTTTATATTTTTAATATCATGAGGAAAAATAAATAAGTCAGAATGAAAAAAGAAAAGTCAAAAAATCATGAAAATAAACATAATGGGCCTAGGGGGTGTAAAACCAAAAATATGGTGTGAAAAGAAATATCAAAATAGGCCGAGCCCACGTGGCTCTTCTTCAACCTCTGGACAGTTCTTGTTCAAAAAACGTGTGTTTGCAACATGATTCAAACATCCTGATTCCTGGCTTTTTAATGAAAACTCACAACATAAAAAATGTTCAGCATCAAACAACGAATCCATACATATAAAGAACTCATCCTAACTCTCAGAAATGAGAGAGAATTTCATCATTCCCAAATCTTAACCTAACTTTTTATCAATATTCAGACCTTAAATTCTCACAGCATATGCAAAATAAATGAAAAGTAAAGGTATGTACAGATTCAGGGGCATGAGTAGAACACTTTTTATTCACAAACCTAGAGCTAACAATGCCTACATTAAGAGTTAGAAGTTCAAGAAGATACCTGTTCAGTTGAAGTTGTATCTGATGATGGAGTTACTTTCAGAGCAAGGTGATGATTGGTACAGCTTCCTTGATGTCCAGGGATGCTATTCCAAGTTTTACTTTGCTTTGAAACTAGCTGAATCGAGTTGTAGAACTCCACCTGCAAATCAGAAAAATGAAAATGGCCAAACTGAATAGAGGAGTTACAGTCCACTTCTAATGCTTTGGATAGTTTGGATTGATGGTAGGGAAGGTGTTTGAACTGGTTTGGGCAAGAATGCACGATGGAAATGAGTTGTGGGATTCAATCTGCAGCAAGCCCTGTTTTTGTGCAGTTCAATGGTGATTTTGTGAATGGGAGTGTTTGGGACTTGGTTTGCTCGTGTTCTAGCTTGGGTTTGATGTTTAGAAAATGTTTGATAACTTTGCTTTAGCTTGGTTTACAGGAAATGAGAGTTGTGTACAATAATGCTATGTTTCTTCACACTTAAGCAAGAAAAGGTCAAGTTGGTTTTTAGACAGGTAGAGGCCCCCCTAATGTGCTGCAAACCTTGGCATTGATCAGTGTAATTAGTTCCTAAACTTGTGCCAAGGGGATTTTAGCTGTACTTCTTGGATTTGCATTTTGACATAAAGCTCACTTTTGCAAAAATGATTAAAGTGCTTTATCTATTTTGGGATTAAACCAATATGCAATGCTTTAACACATAGAACATGGTCTTGGCACAAAGAGTTTGCATTAAATTTATGAGTGTTGGATGGTTTAGAGGCATGTAATCAAGGAAAGCATGCTGATTTGAAAATTGCCTAAGTGTATGAACATGGAAATTGGCCATAACAAAAGTGAGTTTTTGCCATATTGCAAAATTCGATTCTCCCTAACCATGAGGTTGTTTGATAAGTTCTTTGACATTTTGGAAAGCTTGGAATGTGTACTACAATCCATCTTTGAAATGAAAATTGAAATTCCAAGTGGAAGTATATGGAAAATGGTCTTGAAGTTAGGTAAAAACCTTGCCTAAAATAGGTCAAATTTTCTCTAAGTTAAGAATGGTTTAGTACCCTTGTTCCAAAAATTGTAACTTGAGATACAAGCCTCTTTTGGGAAAACTTTGTGAATCAAAGTTGTAGATTATGCAATAGGCTACAACTTTCATGTTTTGACTTTTGTTTTAATCCAAATGAAACTTGGTTAGAAAGTGGGGCAAAGTTAGGAAAAAATTAGGGTTTTTCATAACTTAGAAAAATTCTAAGTTATGAAAAATCTTCATTTCAAACCTTAATTTGCAATTTTGGATTTCTTGATGAACAAGTTTCATGATTTCGCATGTTTTGATGAAAAATGAATCTTGACTCTTGATTTTGACCAAAAAGTCAAAGTTTGACTTTTCAGTATACAGTCAAAATTGATCAATTGACTAGGAAATTCAACTGTCAATCTTTGTGTATTTGGGATCTTCTGAACTTGTTGAGCATGTCAAAATAATTCCATGGGGTCCTTGAGTCCATATGTGAGCTTGGTTTGCCATTGGTTAGGTCAAACAGTAAAAAATTACCTTTGTGTAGTCAAAACCCTAAAAATGACCATTTTGCCCTTTTGGTGATCTGATCAAATTTCTTGTGGAATTGTGATCCAAACTTGATCAAATGGTCCATTTGAGTTTGTAATGTTGATGTGGGTCAATTTTCATGAGATTTGACTGTCAATTGGCCACAGTTGACTTTTTCCCCAATACAGTTGACTTCTAGGTCAACTGTCCAATTGACTGGGCAAGGCTTGAAACTTGATGTGGATAAACTTGGGAGTCCAATATGAAGCATGAAAGCCATCTTAGGCATTTTAGGTCAAGACATCTTTGTGCAAACACAAACCCTAATTTGGGTCATCAATGCAAGGAGAAGTCTTGAGCAGATGAAACCCTAACTGGATCTTGATCTCCAAGGGCTTTGTGATGAGAAATGTTGAGAAACTGGGAGGGCAAATTTTGGGGTACAACACAGGCCGACTTCAAAAATCAATAAAATTCATTTTCACAAAGAATTTTCAATTTGTGTTTTCTTTTTCTGTTTTGTTTTGCAAGAACGTCCAATGATTCATTTTTGATATATGCATTCGACAATAATTGATGTTCATAAATGTTTACATGCGAAACAAAAGACGATTACTTGTAATTCCAGGAATAAGGGGCAAAACAAGAAATGTCCAAACCTTACAGTTGCTCTACCCACCAGGTACATGGATATAGCCAGCTTGAGAATATGACTAAAGATGCATACACTCCCCGCAGAGTAGGAAGTACCCAAAGACAGAGGTGTTAATTCTCCCCAAGTAGAGTTTATCTATCACCAACAATAGAAGTTCACCATTAGTAGAGTTTATTTCTTCCACAGGCGGAAACTCAGTCCCCGGCAGGATTCATTATCACCAACAACAGTAATTCATCCCCAGCTGAGGATATTTCTCCAAATCAACAGATCTTCTAGCAGAATATCTCTCTTCCCCACAGAGTCATTCTCTCGCTAATTTATTCTCAAATCATCTTCGGTCGTTACCCCTAGCGAGAACGAAGAACTCAACTCCTTGTACTCTCCAACAGCAGTCCATGATTCATTCTCCCCAGCTAGAGAACATCATAAGAACATTGCATATCCATACATCATGGCATGCGCATACGCATCATACAACACAGTCTCATTTATTTTGAAAACATCATTACTCAATATATTTCATACATCATGACATTGCATACGACTAACCCTTTACCTTTCAGGGAAAGATACAATCAAATTCTCACAAGTTTTCTCTGGTTCAGTCAAATCGGTGCTAAGATTTCTATTCCAGTTCAAGATATGAAGCCTGGATCTGACCGGATAATATCTTGGTTTCTCCATCATACTGTGAAGCCCGAAGAATGATCGGATAACAGTACCAAAATACTACGAAGCCTGGAATCGACCAGATAGTGGTATATCCCAAATTCAAAGCTATGAAGCCCGGAAATCGACCAGAAAATAGTGGAATCCCCAACAAGTTACTGTGAAGCCTGGAAATCGACCAGATAGCAGTACAAAACACCATGAAGCCTGGAATCGACCAGATAGTGGTATATCTTAAATTCAAGCTATGAAGCCGGATTCGACCGGATAATATCTTGATTTCTATAAAACACCATGAAGCTTGGAATCGACCAGATAGTGGTATATCTTAAATTCAAGCTATGAGGCCCGGATTCGACCGGATAATATCTTGATTTCTCCAAAACACCATGAAGCTTGGAACCGACCAGATAGTGGTATATCATAAGCACAAGCTGTGAAGCCTGGAGATCGACCAGAAAACAATTTAACAAGGTATTGTGAAGCCTGGAAATCGACCAGATAGCAATACAAGATACCATGATGCCTGGACTCGACCAGATAATGGTATAAGACACCGTGAAGCCTGGATCACGACCAGATAGCGGCAAAGGATACTGAAGCCTGGATAACGACCAGATAATAGTATGGGATACTGCGAAGCTCGGAATCCGACCGAATAGCAGTTCACTCGGCCAATCACTATGAAGCCTGAAATCGACCGGATATTAGTAGACCTTAAAATCAAATGGAAACCCGGATGCGACCGGTTAACCACTTGATTCATTTGAAGCCTGGATCATGACCAGATAAGAATTGATAAATTGCGAAGCCTGGAGAACAACCAGATAGCAAGCCTAATCTCATCTCCCCAGTAAGTCACTGTAAAGCCTAGAGCACGACCAGATAGCAGTCGGTCTTATTTTCCTCAGAAAAACACTGTAAAGCCTGGAGCACGACCAGATAGAAGTTCATTTTCATCTCCTTGACTAAGAGATGATTCCCCAGTAGAGTAACAGACAACTGAAGTTCCTAAAACTCTATTTCTCCCAAGATAGAGATCAGCATTCTCCAGCGAAATCTTCCTCAACAACGGGTATACGCGCTCTCGCAAAGGAATCTCTTATGCGATCGACACTTCTTCTGATGGCATCTTCAAGCCCATATTCTGACATCAACTTCCAAATGGCATCTATAAGCCCATTACCGACATCACAAGACAAATACCACTTCGTGCGAGTGCAAATTTATGGGCACTCTAGTGTTCAATCATCTTCCACCTTCGGATCACGAAAGGCAGACAAGCCAATATCTATATCCTCAGATTTAAGAAGATTGAACTGGGGCAGCTGTTGTACCCCAAAATTTTCCCTCCCATATTTTTCAATACATTTCAAGTGAGGTCCTCAAATGGTTCAAAGAACTCCAAGGGTTGACCAGACAAACTCTCTCCTAAGGCAATCTACCTAAAATTAGGGTTTCAGTTTGCATCAAGATGTTGGAATCAAAAGGGTCCCAAATGCTCACTATTGTCCTAGTATGTTCTCAAGATCATCGATGTCAAGTTTCAAGCCTTGCAGAGAAAGTTTGCTCAGTTAATTGCTCAAAGGCTTGAAAATCGACTGTGCTAGGGCAAAAGTCAATTGTGTCCTACATACAGTCAAACTTCAAGATTTTTGGTCAAAATCCTCATTTTGAAGTATTATTCATCATTTGATCAAGTATTGATCATTATTCCTCAAGGATTTCTCACAATTCATCAAAACCCAAAAGTTCCTAAATTAGGGTTTTGTAGGAAAAGTCAACTCAACTTTGACCAAGCATAACTTTCTCATACTTTATCAAAAATGACCCATCCAAAGATAATTTTGAAGATGATGCAATCCCCTACAATTCATCCTCAACTCCCAAGTTCAAAATATTCACTCACAAGAATATATAAATTTGGACATTATAGGTCCTTTTGAAAAGTCAACAAAAACACCTTTTTTATCAAAGCTTCATACATGAACATGGAAGACTCAATTGAGGTGAAACCAAAAGGGTTGATTAGAGGACATCCTAATATTTCTAAAAAGTCCAAGAACACATCTCTAGGGTCAAAATTGAGGAAGTTATGCATTAGCAAAGTGTCCCTTTTTGCAAAATTGCCAAAAGTCAAAAGTGGCAAAAATTACAATTTTTGTCCAATGGGTCTAGTTTTTTATGCTTGCATTGAGTTTGTAACATGACCCACGACCCATGATCTCTTCCACTTGTCTTTATTTTATTTTTGTCATTTATTTTGATTTTTATTTCAATTAAATCAAATAAAATCAAAATAAAATCATGAAAATATCAAAACTAATCAAAGCTTGAGATTGTGTGCACGTTTAGGCCTCTTATACAGCTGGAAGAAGAATCAAATCATGCAAGCTTCAAATGGACACAAAAATATTGGATTTTCTCAATTTGTAAAGATTTGCACAAAGGATTAAATCTTGAATCAATGATCATTATTGGAGAAGATTTGAAACCAAATTGCAATCTAATTCATTCTAGGGTACATATAGAACAAGTGCAGATCAAAAGAAGGGAGATTAGAGGCGTGTAAAACAGAAATCAGAATAGCAAAAACTCAAGAAAAGTTGCAAATTGTTTTCTCATTTCCAGGCTTCCTCAAGCCATTCCAGTCACATAAATCACTTCCTGGATGTTCTAGGATCCTTTTACAATCATTAACAAGCCTCCTAACGCCCAAAATTGCACTGTAAGCATCTCACGACATCCATGCTTTCTTGAAATCGAATATCACAATTCTATCACTTTTAGCATGATTTATTTGCATATTCTGAATCCTTGAATCATTTTTAAGTTAATGGTAATACTTAGTTGCATTTTCATTAACTATAGAGCAAGATGCCATAGTTAGGGTTCTTGGCTCGTTTTTGGGGTTTTTCTTTACAGGTACAATTGGACAAGGACAAGGGTACCATGATGCTCGTGAGGTTGCCATGAGTTGATTGGTACCATTGTTGTACATTTATCATGCTTGCATAGAATTCTGGAGAATCACAGGGCTGTACCTTCGCCCGTTTGTTCGTAGGTAAAAGTTAAGAGACTTTTAGCAACAGTAGGAGGAAGGAGATGATATCGTGGCATCCTGTGATTTTCCCATTCAAAAATTCACGCGTTTTGTATTATGTCATGTTTTTTTTCCATATATTGCTTGTTTATTATTATTCATACAAGAAAACAATCCAGCTCAGATATTCAGTGTGCGTTGGGAAAAGCCAAAGGGCCTGGGTTCGATCCCCAGGTCCCCATGTTTGTTCAATATTATTTTCTTTTACATGATCATGTGTACAAGCATCCAAGGCGTCCACCGTGCATCATCAATATCTCATCCTCCAAGTCGTCAACAAGCTAGGTCCAAAGGTCATCCTTTGGAGGTCCATCATAGGCCTAGTCAAGCTTGCAACACAGGATCTGGAAAGTCAACATGGGCTAGGCGCTATTGGGCTCTGAAAATGCAATTAGCACCCCCTCCTTTGCTATAACACCAGGCCCATTCTAATTTCTTCTCTATTTTTTCTTTTATTTAATTTATTTTGTTTATTTTCTAACACAAATTAATTCTTTTTTTAGAAAAATCATAAAAATCAATTTTCACAAATTTAGATTTAGGTATTATTTTTTATCAAATTTAATTTAATAATTAGTTAAATTTAATTTTAGGGTAATTCTAACCTTTTTGTAAATAATTTAAAATCAATTAGAAATTTAGGTTTTGTTCTTGATTTAATTTTTAGTTCTTTTCTCAATAAAGCAAAATACAAAAATAGGTCAAATTAATTATTTTTCTTAATTTAAATTAATTAGTAATTACGTTTGTACTTATAATAAAAAACAACAAAAATATGGTTTTTCTTTCAATTAGGTTTAGATGGGGTCAAAACTCTAATTTCTCTCGTTCTCGATTCATCGCGCGCATTTATTATTTTTTACGATATTAATGTAACTGCTCATGGTATGTAATAGTTTAATTAGGATTTTTATTTTATTTATCATTTTGCGGGATTTTGGCTATGTAATTAATCCCCCTCCCTGAAGCCTTGTAATAGCGTAGTTTTATTTCTCGCATTTTAATTTTCGCAAATATCAACTGTTAGATGTATGATAATAGGATTGCATGACAAGATTGTATGTTAATTTAAAATGGTTAGCAAACCCTAATGTGCAAAGATAATAATTGAAATCAAATCACTCGCACATGCGCACTCCTAGGGTATACTCTCACTTCGATTGCCTTCAGTAAACGATCATTAAGTATAGGGTGTCTTAGTAGTTGCCCTCTTTTCTAAACAAAGATCAAATGTCCCGCTCGGAAAAGTTGCCTCGGAAAGGTTGCCTCGGAAATGTTGCCTCGAATATGATCTTAAGACATTAGGGTTATTACTAAGACGTCCTAACATTGCTTTAGTGATCGTACGTCCCTTTCGAATTGACCCTTACAACTCCAATGACGGTGCTACCTACTCATTAATAGTGGGATAGCGTTGTCTAAAGGAAACAAGAACAGAAACATTCTTTTTTCAAGTAGGTAGATGCTAATAGGTGCTTGCTCAAAATAATATTTTCCACACTTACACTCTTTTCAAACAAAGTTTTCAAAAAACACTTCGTAACACTCTTGAGGACTAATACAAGGGTTAAAATGAAGTAAAACAAAAACTTTTCAAAATAAACACACACAAGCAATTTTTAAAATGATGAGTAAGTACCTAAGAGCCCGTGGAAAACCACGGATAGAAAGGGTGCTAATACCTTCCCTTTCTATAATCTACCCCCCGTACTCAAAATCTCGAAAAAGGAATTTTTCTGTTCTTTTGTCCTTTCCAGTTGGATAAAATAAAAATCGGTGGCGACTCTTGCTTACCGCGACATTTTGCAAACACAAACGTAAAACGCAAACCAGCATTTTCCAAAACAGTCTGGTTCTGCCACCGTATCATAACTTGCATAAGTGACAATCTTCATCGCAGCCCGGGAACAGACTGGCTTGCAGTAGATTCTGTTTAATGGTCAATGGTCAATAGAGGAGTAATTAAGTCATTCACGGAAGAGACAAAATTATCATCATCAATGGCGTTGATACCTTGGCCATGTCTGGGCATTGGTTCCATTATTACATTAGGCGTTTCTGGGGGATCAAACTCAATCTCTTTCGCATCGATAAGGTCTTGCACCTTATTCTTTAAGGCCCAACAGTTGTTTGTATCGTGCCCCGGGCTTTCAGAATGATGGGCACATCAAGCGTTCGGGTTGTAGCGAAGGGAGGCAGTATTGGGGTTCTAAGGAGCTTCTTTTAAAGTTATCAAATTGGTCTTCAAAAGGTGTGGCAAAACTTGAGACATGGTCATGTTGATCCAGGTAAATTGTCTCATGGGCGCTTCTGGCTTGCGCTGATAATTTCGCTGTTTATTTAGCACAGGATTAGAAATCATAACATCCCCTACCGCCGGGCGACGATCAGTTTTATTTTGATTCCTATAGTCATATGCAGCATTGACCTCCTTCTTTCTAACAAAGGGCTTCTTCATCATGCTCGAGGATGCATCTCTTTGAATTTTTCTGCTTTTTATACCAGCTTTGACCCGCTCACCAGTCATGATTAATTCAGTAAATCCAGCTGAGGAACTCTCAATCAGGTGGTTGAAGAATGATCCTGACAAGGTGCCTAGGAACATATCCATTAATTCTCTGTCAGATAGAGGGGGCTGGACTCTGCCTGCGAGATCCCTCCATTTTTGAGCATAGCTTTTGAAACCTTCACATGTTCCCATAGACATGCCTTGCAATTGCGTCCTAGTTGGAGCTAAATCAACATTGTAATGATATTGTTTGTAGAAAGCGGCGACCAAATCTTCCCAATTGCGAACATTGGTCCCTTCAAATTGATAGAACCAATCCAACTGCGTCCCAGATAAGCTCTCTTGGAATAAATGCACCCATAGATTCTTGTCAGCCGTATGGGGTTGAATCTTTCTGACGTATGACCTTAGATGTAGCTTTGGGCAAAAGACACCGTCGTATTTGGAGAAAGTGGGGACCTTGAATTTTTGTGGGATGACAACCCCTGAGATGAGTCCTAATTCTTCAAAATCCAAACCGGGTACCCTCTGAATCTCCATAGAAGTCAAACGATCCTCTAGCTGTTTGTATTTATCATCAGTAGGAGGATATTGTTCCTCAGAGTAATCAGGCTCTTTCCCTTCCTCAGATGTTGGGTCGTTGTTCACTTCCTGGGTTTGATTATGTCCTTCGCCTGATGATGTCGCAAAGTCTAAAGTTTGTCTGGCTTTTCCTTTAAACCTTCTTCCCATGATCACAACACCGATTGATTTCTTTGCTTTCTTCTTCTTGTCTTTAGCCAGTAGAGTCTTCAACTACTCTTGTCCTTTTGTCAGAGCCAAGAGCATTTGTTGAAACTGGGCATTTTGCGCCTGAAGATCTTTCACAGTCTATTCAACATCCATCTCACTGAAATAAACAGTAGAAGGATAAGGGGACCTATTATGAGAAACCTGTATGATGTTATGATGAATGAAGATGCAATATGAAAATGATTTCAAGGAATTTTAGAGATTTAAATTTGTTCAAACCAAAAAAGAACACATGTTATATTAATAAAACCAAGTTTGAATACATCATGCCTCTTTGGGATTACAATGAAAGAAACAAAATACAACAAAACTCCTAAGACAGAAAGACTAAACGCATCTTCTTTGGAGCAATGTAGGCATTCAGGTTTTTATCTTCATGAAGAAGCTTGGTGAGCTCCAGAACCTTCTTCTCACTGGCGTAAAACTGGGCTTCAAAGGTGTCTCGCTCTTCCTTCAACTGAACCCAAGCTTTCTGCAAGTCTTCGAGAGAGGTAGGCATGTCAGGATGAAGAACGGTGTATGTGATATCTCCTTCAACAACAGGCTCTATGATGACATGAAGGATGGAAGGGTAAAGCATCACGAGACTCTGAGCACGAGCCCATACCCATCTAAGGTGAGGCTCGATAGAGATAGAGTTTTTGTGTCCCAAATTCCTACTGTCCACCTTGTTCACCATTCCCCAAGCTCGTGTAAACCTCTGGCGGTAACCTTGGTCTTCTTTATCGTAGTCGAACACCAGACCTTGGATGAGCATCTCGTGAGGACCGTCTCTTCGGGCATACCCAAACTGTCGAAGAGCTAAGCAGGGGTTGTAGGTGATACCCCCTCTAATACCAAGCAGAGGTACATTAGGGAACTCTCCATAGCGGTCAATGATAGAGACATCTTCCAAGGATATCGAACACCAACGGGCATCAGAGTGGGTGAGAGACATCATTCTTTGGTACCATGTCAGTCTTTGCTCGTTCTTCAATGCTGATTGAGGTAGGTGTGAAGTGAACCATTTTGCAAGTAGGTGGATACAACACAAAAGAGTACATCTTTTCTTCATGGTGCGGGTATGAAGGCAATGCAAGATGTCTCCTAGTAAGGTAGGTATAGGATTGCGAGAGAGAAAGACTTTGATAGAATTAACGTATATGAATTGGTCCGAATTGGGGAATAGAACCAAACCATAAATGAGAAGAGCCATGACGCCTTCGAAAGCTTGGAAATCCATGTCGTCCCATAATGAAGGAGCCTTTTCCAATAGAAACTTGGCTAGAAAGCCTTTAACCCCGCTTCTTGTCTCCCAATTGGCTATGATGTCGACCCTCTTCATATGCAAAGCTTCGGCGATGACTTCAGGTTTTGGAATCCCTTCTAGACCAGTGAACAGTATCTGATCAAGCATGGGCACCCCAAAGAGTAGAGAGAACTCTTTCAGTGTAGGTACCAACTGATAGTCCGGGAAAGTGAAACAATGATGTACGGGATCAAAGAATTGGAATAGTACACATATCATCTCTTCTTGGAAACTGGATGTAGCCAAACTGAGGAGTCGACCATATTTCTTGGTAAAAGGAGAATCCCCGGGCACTCTTGAGGCTAGCTCTTGAAGTTGAGGGTGTGCTTTTACAAAGATGATTCAGATGGTGTTTCTTCGGATGGAATTCATGACCTACAAAATAGAAACAAAGATAAATTTCTAAATCCTTGAAATGGTTAGTGAGCATGCGTATGATGTTCATGATGTTTATGATGTTATATACAAGTAAATATATACACACACAACAAACAAGTCCCTATGTTTTAGGCTTGCATGGGGTTTTATAGGTAAGTACCCTCTTGAAGTTTAGTTGACTCAACCTGTCCTAGTAATAGTGATCGGGTTCTAAAGGATCTCAGTATCACCGACCTTTCTCTTAGGCATTGTCTCAGCACAAAAATCTTTTCTTGCGGCCGAGATATCCCAAAAGTCTAGCCTCAATGAGTGTAGTATCGAGTATCAACCAATTTTCAGCTCTACACCGAAACCGGCTATCTCACTACGTCCTAATGGCCAAGTTTGTTCAATTAGGGTTCTAAAGTCAGTTAGTGCTTCATGATGCCACTCAACGGCCCCGTATTCTCCTTGATTCACCATGAGGGATACCGGTACTCATAAATGTGTCACACTAACATAGCCATTATTTCAACCATATCGGTCTATGTAGTACAATTTCCACAATCTATTGCTATTTACCTAAAAGGTGTCCCAGATCCGGGTGGAGGATTAAAGCAAGCCCAATACAAAGAACAAAATATAAAGCACACAAATCAAATAATGAAAGAATGTAAACGTGATCTAACCTTAAGGTAACCCCACTTTTAAGTAGATTCCCCAGCAGAGTCGCCAGTTCTGTGATACGGTGGGAGAACTGACTTGATGTTTTGCGTTTTGATCGCATTTGTGCGGATAGCAAGAGTCACCATCGACTTTATTTTATCCAAAAGGAAAGGTAAAAAAGCACATTAAAGACCTTTTGAGATTATTTCTCGGGTTCGGGGGTAGATTATGAAAAGGGAAGGTATTAGAACCCTTTTCATTCATGGTTTTCCAATGGATCTTAGTTACTCGCTTAGATCACTTGCTTTTGTTTTGATAGTGTGCTTGTGGTGTGGGCTTTGAAAGTGTTTTAAAAAATCTCTTTATAATGGTTCTCGTTTCTATAAGAACGCGTAAAAAGTTTTGTTTCGAAAGATAGTTCAAAGATGTGTTTGTGGATTGTGTTTTGGAAAGTGGTTTTTGAAAAGATGTTTTGCAATGGTTCTCGTCTCTATAAGAACGTATACAAAAGGTTTTGTCTTTTGAAAATGTTTTGAGATTTGGTGTAAAACTGTTTTTGTTGTGAGCAAGCGAGCAACTAGGAGCGAATCTACGTACTCGAAAGGTATCAAATGTTCTTTTCTTCCTCCTTTAGATGTTGCTATCTTACCATTGATTTGGTAAGAAGCCCCATCGTTGGATGTTAAGGGACAGGTGCGGGTCAATTTTACAGTCATTGAAAGCAACTTATGAGACGCTTTAGCAATTTTCTTAAGGGACGAGATCATTTTATTGAAGGCAACGTCGAGGGTCATCGAGGGACTACAATATTTTTTTTATCGAAGGGTCATTACTAAAGCGTCCCATATTCGAGGGACATGACTGTATTTCCGAGGCAACGAGCGAGGTTACCCTAGAGGTGCGCGAATGAAAAGTGTTTTTGATTCAAGTTAATTTTATCTTTGATATTAGGTTTATCTAGCGATTGATTTTAAATCTTGCTATACACACCTAATTACTATACAGTAATAAGTAAAACAATAAAATGCTGAAATTGAAATTCTACGCTATTACAGAGCTTCGGGAATGGGGGGTACAAATTAATGAATGGGGGTGATAGTAAGAAATAAATATTTAAATCACACAATACAAGTCCAAACCGTTAAATAATTATTTAAGTTAAAACTCTTTTCATTTGATAAAATTAATTAATGATTTAATTAATAATGTCAAACAAAAATTATTTTAAAGTTAATAATTATTTAAAACAATATTAACCTATTTGCAATTTTTAAATATATGCTGAAATATAAAATAAAAATCAAATAATAAAAAATAATAACAACAAAAATATAAAGGGAAAGTTTAGAAATGGGCCTGCAATAGAGCAAAAACTGGGGGTGTAGAAATCAAAAGGCCCAATGCTCCTGGCTGATCAGGTGCAATAGCCCCCTAGAGGTGCACCATGGGCGTGCATCTATGGTGTGCTAAAGAGTTATTGATAGATGATGAGATGAAACAGATGGAGGGATGATGAGGGTGCATCAATGACTAACATGGGGATGCATGCATATGATCCCTCATAATGGTTAAGGGGTGGTGACAAGTGTCACCACCAGATTAGTCACTGTAAACAAATAACTAACAAAACTAAAAACCATTTAAATGTAACAAATCTGGATCATAACTCATTTCTCTTTCTCTCTCTTAGCGCGATGCTCTCTCTTCTCTCTTGTTAGGAGTCTTCACCGGAGAAGACAACCTGGCCGCACCGAAAATCGCCTTGCGCCGGTGACGGTCACGGCGTGACTCCAAACACTATTTTCTTTACATTGCTCTGACCGTCTCCTTTCCCTAATTACTAATTTCTGATTAATTTTTGCATATTCTTACTCTAAAGCCCTAGATCTAAATAGGGGTGGACAAAAACCCTAGGTTAAAGATGTAGCGAACAACGATGATTTATGATGAAACATGCAAAATGGAAAAACAAAATGTAAAGAAAAAGGGAGAACGGAGGCCGTGTTCTCCAAATCTGTGAGCTTCGAACCTTTTCTGAAATCTGTGATTCCGGTATTTTTTGAGTCTCTTTCTCTTCTTCTGAATATGTTGGGACGATTGCTGGGTAGGATAACGATGAGGATTATTTTTTGCTATTTTTTGAGTTATTGGGTCATTGTAGGTTTTTGGTGATGATGTTTGGTGACTATTTTTTGATGTTGTAAACTTTTGTTGGTTTTCGTTGGTTTTGGTTCTGTGGCTTCTGGTTTTGTGACACTTGAAATTTTTGTGGCTTTTTGATACTTGCTGGTTTTACAGTGATGGTCTTTTGGCTGTTTTAATGGTTTTACAGTGATGGTCTTTGTGATGTTTTGATGGTTTTACAGTGATGGTCTCTATGATGTTTTGATGGTTTTACAGTGATGGTCTTTGTGATGTTTTGATGATTTTGTTGGCTTCTGATCATTGAGGTTTGGTTTCTGGTATTGTTTGTGTTATTTGCTAGTTCTGTTTTTTGTGATATCTGATGGTTCTCTCCCTCTCCCTTTCGTTCAAAAATATCCTCCTCTTTTATAAAACAACCCTTCTCCTTATTATCAGATTATGGTGAAAATAGGAGGGAAACACTTGTGAATTTGGACAGTTTTGGTTTTTCTATCTTTGGGCTTTAGAGTGCAGAATGAATTATGTCCATTTTGGTGCAAGTTTGGGCAGGTTTTTGGACTGTAATGCAGGCTAGTTTGCTGTGGTTCATTTTGACATGCTTTTATGCAGAATTTGGACAGGTCTTGTACTTCTATGGGCAACATAAGGATTTTTTGAGAGCTAGTCTCCTTGGACTGTTTTTGTAGCATGCCTTTGTAGCAATAGCAGCCTGTTTGTCTTGGCATGGCTTTAGATTATTTTTTGGCTATGTGATATCTTTCCTCTTTCCTCTTTTTATGAAATAAAGCACTTTTTGCTTTTGATATATTTTCTGAAGGGTTTGCTGATTTAGGAAAGTGATGATATGTGAACAAGCTGAGCAAGTTAACTTGTATTGCAATATTTGATGCCTTTGACCCTTTGGCATGTTGCTTGCATTTTGTTTGTTTTATTCTGTTGTATACATGTGTTGCTGCATTTGTTTATTACATGTTGGTTTGCAGCATGCTCTTGCTTGGATCCTGCTGTGGTATTTTGCATCTGCTGTAGGCTTGCCCCTTTTTGTATTTGACTGCTGCTGTTTGCAGCCTGTTGCCTTTATTTCAGTTTGGGCAGCAGCTTTCCTTTGGCTCAGATCCTACTGTTTTGTTTTGTTACTTGTTTGAATTGTTGGCATAGCTTGTTGATTGTTTGTATTTGCTGCCTTGCCTGTCCAGTTTGTATATTTTCTTTTTCCCTTTTTTTTTGTGAACCAAAACCTAGGTTTTGAGATTTGCAAAAATATGGAGAAAATGATGGTGATTAAAACAAACAAATTTATGATTCCTAAAAGAAAACCCTAGTGATGAAAATTATTTTTGCTTGGAATTTTTCAATGCTGATTGTTTGCTAATGTTTTTCCTTTCTTTTGTTACATGTACAAACAATTGAATGGCAAGCAAGACAAGATGAAGAGAAGACCATGGCTAGCAATGAGGAATTTCTTGAAGATGAAGCAAAGAAAATTTATTTCCTTGTAAATATAACTAGTGATTTTTTTTTGTAAACAAGAAAAAACAATTTTCAATTTATATTTTGTATTGTAAACCCTTTCTTACAAGTTGTCAAAGAATGTAATCATAAACATAACATTTGAATGAAATGTATGAATGATGAATTTGTTGTACCAAACTTTGAGTTCTATTTTAAATTTTGCAATTCTTGATTGAACATTTTGAATAAAACATCTTGGCTTGGTAACTTGCATTTTAAGAAAACACAATATGATAGGATAAATCATGTATTTTGCACTCTTAAACAAAATAAATGTTTAAGAGCTCAAACCCAATTGATTAATTGAACCCACATCATGATTATTTAAAATGATAGTCTTAAACTTTATATCTTATCCAAACAGAACATGCTCCCAAGAATAACATCAACCCTCAGAAAATTGTGGTTAAGAAAAATTTAAAATCACACAAATGCTTTTTCAGTTATCTGGGCCATGGATTGGGAAAACTTGCAATGTGAGGTTTGAAAATTGACTTAAACAACTTTAAGGAGACATGGTGACTTATTTGAAACCTTGACGACTCAATTTACTTTGAGAAGTGCAAAACCATAATTGCTGACTGCTTGCCTAGGAAGAGAACCTGCTTGATCAACTTTTGAGCCAAATTGAGTGTTTGAGAAACCCTGGATAGCATCTTGAGTGGAAAAAATGGGAGGGCATATTTTGGAGTACAACAATATGGAAAGTTTGGAAACAATTTAAGGTGTTTGATATTGGTTTGAAAAGAGCCTTCATGGCTTGATTTATTACCATGTATATCAGCTCATCTCTCCCTCTATAAATACTGCAAGCATAGCATGCCAAAGACCACGAGCTGCTGCCTCCAGAAAACCCTAAAGCTTTCAAAATTTTCTCAAGCAAGTGCAAAGTCATATTTTCATTTCCAGACAGCTGCAGTCCAAACAAGCGATCAAATCACATTCCCGAGGCTTCCAGGAGTTGAACCAAGCTCGTAACCAAGCCCTCCCACATCTAGAACGACCATTACAGTCATCACCGATTTGGTATAGTTCTTTTTGAATTCAATATGTTAAAATATAAATGGTAACCAATCTAACGCATGCATACATGTTTATGGAAATGTTTAGAACATGTTTGACGTAGCACATATGAGCTTTAGTGCTTAAATAGCGGGATGCCATTTTTATCCCCAATCAGACATTTTGTTTCAGAGCGTATGATTAAGGGTGTTTTAGCCAAAAATAAGCCTTGATTCGAGTTCAGGGGGATTTTTAAGGGGGTATGATCGTTTTGGATCCTTAATCGTTGTTGTTTTGCAGGGATAGGTTTTAAGCCAACCGGAGAAGACAACTGGAAATTTGACTCCGGTGGGCTGACTCTGGTGGCATGCGTGTTATCTTCTGAGTGGCCCATTCAAATCCATCAGTGTGCACATGTTTTGAAATAAGAATGATCTAGTTTCATAATATATATTTGTTTATATCTGAATTAACAAATGAATATCTGGCTCAATGGTAGCAGGTACACTCTTAAGGCGCATCCTTGCCAGGTCCTGTGTTCCACCCAAGCAGGGAGCAATTTTATTTTTTTTTCTAACATTCATTTCAGATCCAGTGTGTACAAGGGCTAACGTACGCATGGTATGTGTAATACAGTGGGAGAACTGACTTAGGTGTTTTGCATTTTATCGCAATTGTTGCGGATAGCAAGAGTCGTCACCAACTTTTCTTTTATCCAATAAAGGAAAGGGTGAAAAGAATAGGAAAGACCTTTTGAGAATTTTTCTTGAGTTCGGGGGATAGGTTATGAAAAGGGAAGGTGTTATCACCATTTTCATCTGTAGTTATCTACATGCTCTTATTTTCTAGCTCACTTTGAAAATGCTTGTGAAGTGTGTTTGTGTTTGGTGTAAGTTTGAAAATATTTTGAAAATACCTTTGTTTCGGAAAAATTTATAATGATTCTCGTCTCTATAAGAATGTATATAAAGTGTTGGTTTTGAAAATAGTTCAAGGAGAAGTTTTCTTTTTGAAAGATGTTTTAAAAGTGTGAGTATGAAGATGGTTTTATTTGTGAGCAAGCAACTACGAATATTCTACCTACTCAAAAAGTCTTAGTTCTTTTCCTCCTCCTTTAGATAGTGTTATCTTACTATTAGTTAATAAGAAACCGTATCATTGGATGTGAAGGGACGGGCGTGGGTCCTCGTACAGTCATAGAAGGCAACATTGTAAGGTACTTTAGCAATTTGTCATAATGGTCTAAGATCGTTTTACCGAAGGCAGCATCGAAGGGTCATCGAGGGACTACGATCTTGTAATCAAGGGTTTTTGCTAAAGTATCCCACGTTCGAGGGACATGACTGTTTTATTCTAAGGCAACAAGTGAGGGTTAACCCTAGAGGTGCAAGTGTACGAAGTATGTTGTTTTTATTTATTTGTCTTGAATTAGGGTTGTCTATTGTTTGGTTTTAAGTCTTGCCATACAAACCCTAATTACTAGCAATAATATTGAAAGCAATAAATGGCGGAAATTAAAAGTCCTACGCAATTACATCATTTTAGGGGATGGGGATACAAATTACAAATGGGGATGAAAGCAATTAAAACCTAATTATTATTACAACCATATTGAATAATTTAAAAAAATGCAAGAACATAAAGATAATATGAAATAAGAGAGAATTGTTTTTTGTGGTTTTGGATGGAAAAAGTTTTAACCAAACTAGTTAAACTAAATTAAATAGAGAGAAGTTAATTAATTAAATTCCTAAATTCTAAGTTAATTTAATTTAAAAGAGAAAATTAAACTTAAACCTAAGTCTAAATCTATTTTAATTAAATTAAGAAAAGAAAATATTTTTGTTTTAGGGTTTTATGTTTGAAAGAAATTAAAGTAAAATGGAAATAAAATAAAAATTTTAGTCTAAGTATTTAATAAAATATTTTCTTGATTTTTTAAATAGAAATAATAAAAATAATAATATTAAAAGGAAATAAATGAAAATAAAAATTGAAAGTCATGGGGGTTAGAAAAGGAATGTTGGAGGTTAGAGAGTAAAAAAAAACAGTTTTTGTTTAGGGCCCAACAAATTTTTGAAATCAGAAATAAAAAGCAAAAAATAAAAAAGTGGGGGCTCGAACCCAGAACCTTATATGGGTATGCCTTACGTGCGCGCTTGTTTCCACTGAGGTGGCCTGTACATTTGGTATAGAAACAAGTTACAATAAATATAAGATAAAGCGAGTCTATGATTGTACTTCATCTTCTTCCTCGTGCCAACCATAACTCCAAGTTTCTCAACTCTCAACCATTCTCAAAAGTATGAACATCAAACTTGTTATAAATTTCACCATGATTTCAAATATGTAAATAACTTAAGCAATAGATTAAAGATGAGCACGAATTTTAAATGGTACCAAATTTTAACCTAATTTTTCAGGAAGTTCAAACTCAAAATTCACACTACTCAAGCAATATAAATGAATTCTAAGGACATGGTTAGTTTCAGGGCTATGATGTCTACATTTTATCTTTTAAAATGGAAGCCAAATGATGCTTGTATGAAGAGTTAGAATTCCAGAAAACTCACCTTGCAGATGGATATTGTGTTTTGAGTTAGAGCTCACTTCAAGGTGCTGCAATGATCTGGTTAGCTTCCTTGAACCTCTAGGAAGCTAATGCAATGCTTAGCTTGAGCTGAGAGTGTTTGGAATGTTCTAGAGAAGTCGAGTTGCAGAGGTGCATAGTGAGGTTTGGACAATGGTGATGGAGGTGTTACAGCTGTGAAACAGGGAGGGGGATGAGTTATATTTGATGTAAGGAAGCTTTAGGATTGATTTGGAGAAGAAACACACGAGTGGTTTATAAGATGGAAATTCCTGGGAAAATTATGACAAGTTGTGGTGTTTTTAGAGCAATTTATGGTTTTAGGGAGTTTGAGGGAGTTTCAAGGCTTCTAATTTCGTGTCTTAAGTTGCATAATAGTGTCTTAATTTATAGTATAAGATTTGGAGGCTTGAGGTGGTCAGAGGCAAAAGTTTACATGTTATGGCCATTTGACTTGTTTTTGAAGCAAGCTTGACAAGCATTGCTCTTAGGTAAGGTAAAAGGATATCTAAAGTGGTTAGGAACTTTAAACATGCTTATATGATTGTGAAGAGGATGCTTGTGCAGAAAGAACAAGTGCAATGCTCAAGACAAGTTAACTTTGTGATTAAAGCCACTTTACTAGAATGACAATGTTACTTTATGTCATTAATAGAAATGCAACTTGGATAATAGTTCAAATGCTTGGACAATGGCTCTATCAGTTGTGTAATCAATCAATTATAGAGTGAAACATAATTTATAAGCCTGCAAAGTGAAGTTATGGAGCATATGCTAGGTTTTTGCTCAAGTGTTCATCACAAAAATGCCTTGTAATTCAAAAATGGATGCCCAACTTCCTCTCTTCGATTCTCTTAGCTCAAAAATGATATCTTCAAGTTCTTTGGAATTTTGAAAAGCTTGAAACATCCTATACAACTTTGATGTTTTAAACTTTTTCTAAATCAAATTGGAGCTATGTGAAAAATGGCCAAGAAGTTGGGACAAACAATCTGCCTAAACTAGGTCAAAATTTCACTAAGTGTTTAAGAAAAAGTGCATGACTTCATGGGCCTACAACTTAAAATCTAACCATTTTTTGGATATGAGCCCTCTAATAAAAATTTGTATATTTCATCAAGATCTACAACTTTCATGTTTAAAGTTTTCATTAAATCATCTTGGATCTTGGTGAAAAGATGGCATGAAGTAGTGAAACTATCATGTACAAAAACACTTAGAAAAATTTCTAAGTCTTGAAAAGTTTGAATTTTCAAATTTACTTTTGAATCTCTTGATTTATTGATGATCAAGCTTCATATTTTTGAATGTTTTGATGAATCTTGACTTTTTAAACTCAATTTTGATTAAAAAGTCAAAGTTTCACTTTTGGTGTTTCAGTTGAACAAATTTCATCTATCAATTGTTTGATCTTGAGAGGTGAATTAATTATGCAATTAGGTCAAAATTATGTACTTGAATCCTTGAGATCATGTTTCAAACTAATAAGTCATGTATTAGCTCAAAAGTTAAAAATCAGTCATTCTAATCAAAAACCTTAAATTTGACCATTTTGCCCCTTTTGATGATTTGCACACTGTTCTTGAGGATTGTGATCCAAACATGATCAATTGATGAATATGACTTCAACTTGTTGATATTGGTAAAAAATATTGAAGTTTGACTATAAGTTAACTTTTCAACCAATGCAATTGATTTTTCAGTCATCTCATCAATTGATCATGAGTATTATTAGATGCTTGAAACTTCAATACCAAACATGATTCAAGGCTTGAAACTTGACATGAGTATTATTAGAGGTCTATAATGATCCATGAGAGTCACTTGAGGCATTAGAAGTCCATTTGTCCTTGTGAAAATCAAAACCCTAATTTGGGGCATCAGTGTTTAAGAGGTGGTTTGACCTAGTCAATACTTGTGCAAACTTGAGCTATTTGAAGATCTTGTGAGAAATGTCTTGAGAAAAGAGAGGAAAAATTTTGGGGTACAACAGCTGCCCCTGTTCAATATTCTTAAACCTTAAGAGTTAGATTGGCGTGTCCGCCATTCGTGACTTGAAGGTGGAAGATGATTGAACACTATAGTGCCCATAAATTTGCACTCGCTGATACATGAGGTAATGTGTTGGTTGATTATATCGTGAATGGGCTTGAAGATGCCATTTGGAGAGGTGATAAATAGTTATCGAAGATTGGCGTATAGATGCCATCCATAGGTAACAGAAAATTAACGGAGATGGGCTTATAGATGCTGTCCAGAGCGACTGTTGGTAGATATTGGAAGAAGTACCAGAATAAATCTTTGGTCGATTTATTCTGAAACAGCAGATGTCCTTTGCCTGTTTTTAACTGGAAGAAATAAATCTAACCCAGAAAAGGTCTTTCGTTCGCTTGTCTTTAACTGGAAGAAGTAAATCTAAACCATAAGAGGTTTTTCGTTCGTTTGTCTTTAACTTGAAGAAGTAAATCTAAACAAGAAGAGGTCTTTTGTCTGTCTATCTTTAATTGGAAGAAATAAATATAAACCAGAAGAGGTCTTTTTTCCTCCTATCTTTAACTGGAAGAAATAAATCTCAACCAGAAGAGGTCATTTGTCCGCCTGTCTTTAATTGGAAGAAGTAAATCTAAACCAGAAGAGGTATTTTTTCCGCCTGTTTTTAACTCGAAGAAATAAATCTAAACCAGAAGAGGTCTTTTGTTCTCCTGTATTTAAATGGAAGAAGTAAATCTAAACCAGAAGAGGTCTTTTGTCCACCTATCTTTAACTAGAAGAAATAAATCTAAACTAGAAGAGGTCTTTTGTCCGCCTATTTTTAACTGGAAGAAATAAATCTAAACTAGAAGAGGTCTTTTGTCCGTTTGTCTTTAACTGGAAGAAGTAAATCTAAACCAGAAGAGGTCTTTTATTCGCCTGTCTTTAACTGGAAGAAATAAATCTAAACCAGAAGAGGTCTTTTGTTTGTTGATTGATTCTTTCCTGAAAAGGAAAAGGCTTAACTGTATGTGATATCATGATGTATGAAATACATTGCATAATGATGCTCTCAACATAAATGAGATCGTGCTATATACGTTTTGTATGCATATGTCATGATGTATGAATGCATAATGTTATTGAAATGTGTCTTAATCTGGGAAAATAAATCCCTGACTACTGCTGGGGAGTTTCGGGAAGCTGAATCACGGACTTCTGCTGGAGACGAAGAGTCTGCGTACCTTCAACTTTGTTTAGAGTGTTTCTGCTGGGGATTCCTGCTGATTTGTCTGAGAAAACTCTGTATGGGATGTTGATTTCTACTTGAGGAGTAGGGTTCAGGAACCTTGGTTGATCATTATTCTACTGGGGAATTTAATTCTCAAATGCCCTGACTGGGGATAAAAGAGATGACTAAACTTCTGATTTGTATGGGGAGGATAAAGTTAACTGATATCTGGTTGGATCTTAGGCTTTGCGGTAACCTTTTAGGGATAGTATCAACTCTACTGGGGAAGAGGAGTTTTGTCAGTTGATTTGTAGTAGTCTGAGGAGTAAACTCAAGCTAGGGAAGATTATAGTCTGTTGGGGAAATAAACTCTATTGAAGAAAGTATTTTGTGGACCTTACTGGGGAAGTGAATTCCTCTGGGGAAGAACTTTTACAAAGTTTCTTTCTCAACTTTGAAAGACCAAACTCGGCCGGGGAAGAGAATTTTTAGGAGATATGCTTATTGGAACTCTGGATGGAGAATGTATGAATTCACTCTGTGGGGATAATCCTATTAAAGTGACTCTGTGGGGATATCCCAAATCCTTAAGTAAACACTTATCAATGTCCTTGTGCGTATATTTTTTAACAGTTAATCAATGTTCAAATGCATATGTTCATTCAATTTTAGCCATTGGACATTTTTGCAATCAAAACAGAAAAAACAAAAGTATGCACTTCAAAGTATATTTGTATTGATATTTTGCCTATAAACAAACATTTTTGTACAGGGAGATAGAAAATCCTAGTAAGAGGAAGTCGTCTAAAGAGAGAAAATTATAAAAAGTGAAAATGAAAATGTATAGCCATATGGAAGTGATCTCATTAGGTTCCAACTATGCTATTGCCCTTATGTCTTTGAACATCATCCCTTGTCGTTGAAAGAAGTTGATTGAATTGATCTTGCACCATTTGAACTTTGACCTTGGTAATAAAAAACTGGATGTAATGATCCAACGGAACATAGTCGTACGCTTTAATCCTTAACTTTTGCCTGGACCGCCCTTTCGGGTTTTCAGTCCATCTGGATATCCTTTTTTTGCCCAATCTTCCCTTTCAGGTTTTCAACTTGCCGGGTGTACAATCTTTTGTATATATTCCTAATTTTTGCCCAAACCTTTATGGTTTGCTGGGATGCCCTGGTTTTTTGCCTAGGTATATTAACCTAGCGGTTCATTCTTATGAGTAAGTGGGAGTCCATTTTCCCCTGGAATCACCTTGTGGTAAAATGATGCGCTTCAAGTCACCAGCCTAGTATACTCGAGGTTTGATCTTCTTATTGAATGCCTTGATCATACGCTTTTGATACATTTGACCATGACAAATAACATGCAGTCTCTTCTCATGAATCAAGTTCAACTGATCCAATCTTGTCTGAATCCATTCATCTTCACCTAAGCATGCTTCTTTCATAATTCTTAGAGAAGGAATCTGAACTTCGACAGGCAGGACGACTTCCATGCCATAGACTAAAGAGAATAGGGTTGCCCAGTTTATGTTCGTGCTGAGGTACAATAGCCATGAAGAGAAAATGGTAGCATCTCATGCCAGTCTTTATAAGTCACCACGATCTTTTGCACAATCTTCTTTATGTTCTTATTAACAGCTTCCACTATGCCATTCATCTTAGGTATGTATGGAGAAGAGTTGTGATGCATGATTTTGAACCGCGTACAGAGTTAATTAATCATGGCATTGTTAAGGTTGGTTTCGTTGTCGGTGATGATCCTTTCGGGGATGTCGTACTGGCAGATGAGGTTATGCTTGATAAATCGGGCTACAACATTCTTGGTTACTGAGGAAAATGAAGTAGCTTTGACCCATTTGGTGAAGTAATCAATGGCGACGAGGATGAAACGATGTCCATTAGAGGCGGCAGGCTTGATTTCTCCAATCACGTTAATGCCCCACATTACAAATGGCCACAGAGTGGTCATGACGTTTAAATGTATTGGAGGTGCATGAACCTTATCGGCATATATATATGACACTTATCGCAAGTCCTCGAGGGGTAGTAACAATCAGTTTCCATAGTCGACCAATAGTGACCAGCCCTCCGAATCTTCTTGGCCATAGTGTTTCCACTAGAGTGAGTTTCGAAGATACCCTCATGCATGTCTTCCATGATCTTTTATGCCTCCTTCTTGTCCATATAGCGGACCAAAATTAAATCATGGTTACGTTTGTACAGGATCCCGTTGCTTAGGAAGAATTTGGATGAGAACCTCCGCAGGAATTTCTTGTCGTTGATTGAGGCCCCCTCGGGATATTCTTGTGCTTCAAGGCACTTACTCACTTCATGATACCAAGGCTTCTCCTCATCAGTGTCAATCTAATAACAGTGTGCAGGTTCGTTAAATATTTCGATGGTAATTCTAGAAGCTTCGTTGTCCCAATTGACCTTGAACATAGATGACATAGTTGCTAAAGCATCTCCCAACTATTTTTCTTCCCTCGGGATATGTTCAAAGGTGACCTCGTCAAAGTATGGGATCAAGGTTAGCACAAGCTCTTTGTAAGGGATCATGTTTGGATGCTTGGTATCCCACTCTCCTTTAACTCGACTTACCACTAGGGTTGAGTCTCCGTATACACTCAAGAATTTGATTTTAGGGCAATGATAACCTTTAGACCCAAGATACATGCTTCATACTCGACCATGTTGTTCGTACAGTCGAAGCAAAGTCTAGTGAAAGGTGTATGGAAACCTTCGGGAGAGATAATCACAACACCAAATCCGTTACCCAGTGCATTGGAAGCTCCATCAAAAACCATAGTCCATCGGGATCCTTGTTCAGGTCCTTCATAAAGTCTAGGATTTTCACAATCAGTTATCAACATGATATTCTCGTCTGGGAATTCAAAGTTCATGGATTTATAGTCATCAACAACTTGATGGGCTAAATAATCCGCCAACACACTTCCCTTGATTGCTTTTTGTGTAATGTATTCGATATCATATTCAGTCAAGATCATTTTCCATCTAGTTATTCGTATGGAGAGAGTTGGTTTCTCGAAGATATACTTGATAGGATCCATCTTAGAAATCAATAAGGTAGTATGAGTCAACATATACTATCTTAGTCGGCGAGCAACCTGATAACACGAAAAGATATAACATTTTTCGTCAAAATTACATAGATTAAATCTCCGATTCTTCAATTATTATGTCACATTTTATCCCTTTTTGTAGTTTTTGAATCATACTTCAGGTACTTAGCATTTGCAAGGCATAAATAAGAAAATGAAGAAAAAGAATGTAAAAATGAAGAAGAAATGGTTTTAAAACAACAAAATGCAGTTCTGTAGCAGAGAAGCATGATGCCCGCCATAAAGTCATTACGACCAACACAAACTAAGTTTTTGTGCCCCTCGGCACATGCACATTACGACAAGCACATGATTTAGTTATGTGACCCACGTCACGTACCACACCAAGCTCGCCACGATCATCCAGGAAGTTATGAAGCTTTCGTCAACAAAGAATACTCAGTGTATATTCCTGGATTTTCTCCATGTTTCAGTAACGTAAATCATGGGAAGTTACATATTTTTTATCAACCAAAATAGACCCTATATATGGAGGTAGTTACCAACAACTGAGGCTCTGTGGTCGCTCTCTCGTTTTGATCTTTCTCTGGCACTTTAGAATTACGCAGTATTATTGTTTTCAATTCCATTTACTCTGTTCAACAATTTATTTTATTGTATTCCATTGTAGTATTTTCCAGTATTGATTTTCCAATTTTCGTAGTATTCCGTAGGCAATAAAACCTTACCGTTAAAAGTAGTATTTTTCAACATCGTAGAAATACTGCAACACTAGTTTGTTTCCAGACTTTCAGAATTTGCCTAGGATTTTTATAATTAGTCCGATATTTTTTTTTACTACAAGTCAATCCTACCGGCTTATGGAGGATACGCAATATTCAGATCAGTTGCTTTGTATTCACATTCAGGTTCCTATTTTATTAAGCACAATTTATTTTATTCCTGCCATGCATGCACTATTGAATCTACGCTTTAATTTTGTATTGTTTTGCAATAATATTATGTCTGGCTAGATTCCCTATACCGGTATGTAAACCTTGACCAAAGGGTTCGGTAATTAATTGGCATTATTATTTTTACAAAAAATAATTTTCTGGTTTTAATTTCCAATTGAATATTTAAATGTTTTTGTACGGAAGTAAGAGACAGTCTAAGGTTAAAATCAATAGAGCGAAAGTTTGAGGTTTTAACCGGATAGTGGTTATTGAAACATTAATTTTAAAAACAGTGGAAGCGCTTTAAATTTAATTGGATCTTATTTGTTTTAAAAAAATACTTTTGAGTTTTAAATGAAACAGCGGAAGCGCTCATTTCGAGCTTGACTGATATGATCTGATTCAATAGAACGGAAGTTTGAGACGAAGGTTTTTAAACAAATAGTTTCACTGAAATTGTGTTTTAATACTAAAAACAAATGCCAATGACATACTGAACCCCTTAAGTTAACGAAATACATACCAGTTTCCTTCATTAATTATTAAATTCTAGTTAATTCTCAATTAAACCCAAACACCCAAATTTATTATTAGCCTTAGCTTTACATAGTAACCTTTAGATAACAGTAGTTTTTGACTATCAGTCATTGTGGGTTAGATATCTTTTAAAACTATGCGATAGACTGTGCACTTGCAGTCACTACACCCTATAGACTCATAAAGTCGCGATCAAGTTTTTGGTGTCGTTGCCGGGGAATGAATTAGTCGAATACTGCAAATCCCTTGTTATGCAGTATAGACTAAGGCAACCAATTTATTTTTTATTTTTATCGTCGATTGTATGCCAAACACTCGCTCTAAAGACGAGGAATTAGAGCAACCAATCAACGAAGTCGAGCATTTTGTTAGCATAAGACGCTAAATCAGAGAGTACCAAGCCAAGTACGATCTTCCCGAAATCAATCTTCCTAACTTTTCTCTTCCTGACCCCAAAACGGCTGAAGGACCCCAAAATCGTCCTCTGAAAGATTATGTTGTCCCATCGCAAGAGGAACCCCACAACAATATTGCTACTCCCTCTATCACATGGAATGATTTCGAACTAAAGCCTTCACAGTTGCAAGCCGTTCAACAAACCCAATTTTCAGGATGTCCTACGGACGATCCAAACCTTCATTTATCTGTGTTTGTTAGTACACAGACACAGTGAAAGCAAATGGAGTCAGCCCTGAAGCGATAAGACTCCATCTTTTTCCTTTTTCGCTAAGAGATAGAGCTAGAGCATGGCTCTGGTGTCTACCATCTCACTCCGTTACCACATGGAACGAATTGAAGAAAGCTTTCCTAGCGAGGTATTTTCCACCGAGTAAGACGTCTATGCTGAGAGCTAATATAAATGGATTTAAACAAAAGGAAAGCGAATGTCTTTTTGAAACATGGGAGAGATACAAAGACATATTGCGACTCTGTCTGCATCACGGTCTAGAGGAATGGCTGATCATCCACACCTTTTACAATGGTCTCTTGTACAACACAAGACTAACGATTGACGCAACTGGTGGTGGTGCATTGATGGATAAACCATACCATGATGCCTATCAACTTATCGAAAGTATGGCATAAAATCACTATTAGTGGGGAAGCGATAGAACAATGATGGAAAAATATCCAACGAAGAGTGGTATGCACGAAGTTAGCAGCTTAGACCAAGTTAATGCTAAGGTAGAAACCCTTACCCAAAAGATAGAAAGCTTGACCATAATTCCTGCAGCCATTGTGGCTGCAGTAACTCCAACTTGTGATCTATGCGGACTTTACACGCATAACGCACCCGAATGTCCACTTTTAACAGGAGTACCAGTTGATCAAGTGAACTATGCTCAAGGAAACCCCTATGGGAACAACTATAACCCTACTTGGAAGAACCATCCAAACTTTTCATACAAAATCAATAACGCTTTGTACGCACTAGAGCAAGCTCCTACTACACCTCAAGGATTTCAGAAATCCACCCAAAATGTCCCAAATATCCCTAGGAAGTCCAACATCAAAATCATGATAGAAAAATTTGTAGCTAACCAAGCTCAAACTATCAAAGATTTCATGAATCAAAACATTCACACTAGTGAACAGATTAAGCAATTGACTAATAAGATCGATGCCCTTGCCACACACAATAAAATGTTAGAAACACAAATTTTGCAAGTGGCTCAACAGCAAGCGACTACAGCTGCTCCAACTGGAACTTTTCCTGGACAGCCCCAACCAAATCCGAAGGGACACGCTAACGCCATAATACTACAAAGTGGGACAAAACTAAGAAGACCAACTGAACCTAGAATCGAGAACCCATCCATGAACCAAAAACATGGAAAAGAAACTGAGAAGGAAACTGAACTAAAGGAAGTAGAAAAAGAAGGTGACAAAGAGGTCGTAGAAAAAGAAGAACCTTATGTACCTCTGCCACCCTATAAACCACCCATTCCTTATCCTCAAAGACTTGCTAAGTCTAAGAACGCAGGGCAATTCAAGAAATTCGTTGAACTTGTGAAACAACTTAACATTACCATACCTTTTATAGAAGCTATCACACAAATTCCCTCCTACGCTAAATTTCTTAAAGAAATCTCGTCCAATAAGAAAAAGCTTAAGGATAACAAAACTGTATTGCTCACTGCTAAGTGCAGTGCTATAATACAAAACAACATGCCTCATAAACTTAAAAACCCAGGTAGTTTTTCCATACCTTGCGTAATTTGAAAATTTGTCATAGACAAAGCACTATGAGATTTAGGAGCCAATATTAGTCTGATGCCATTATCAATTTGCAAGAAACTCAACATGGGAGAACTAAGACCAAAAATAATTTCCGTACAATTAGCAGATTGATCAGTGAAATTTCATTTAGGTATGTTATAAAATGTTCCTGTACGTATAGGACTGTGATACAGTGGGAGAACTGACTTGGGTGTTTTACGTCTTATCGCAAATGTTGCAGTTAGCAAGAGTCGCCACTGATTTTCTTTTATCCAAAAGGAAAGGCTGAAAAGAATAGGAAAGACCTTTGAGATTATTTCTTAAGTTCGGGAGGTAGATTATGAAAAGGGAAGGTGTTAGCACCCTTTTCATCCATAGTTATCTATGGGCTCTTAGTTGCTTGCTAGATCACTTGCTTTTTGTTTGAAAATGTGATTTGTGTGGTTTTGAAAGTATATTGAAAAGGCGCCATCGTTTAGGCAAACTTTGTAATAGTTCTCGTTCGTAAGAACATATACAAAGTGTTGAGCTTTTGAAAATGTTTCAAGTTTGGAAGATGTTTTGGAAGTGTTTTTGAAAGTGTTGGTGTTTGTTTTGAAAATAAGAAAGAATGTTTGATTTGAAATTGAGCAAGCAACTAGGAACAATCTACCTACTCAAAAGTATTAGTTCATTTCTTCCTTTCCTTTGATATTGCCATCTTACCATTGATTTGGTAAGAAGCCCTATATTTGGATGTAAAGGGACGGTCGTGGGTCATCGTATAGCCATGATAGCAATGTTATGAAATATCTTAGCAATCCTCTTTGAGGGACTAAGATCATTTTGAAAGGCAAGTTGATAGCATCATCGAGGGACTATGGTCTTGTATTTTTTTATTGCTTTTGCTAAGATATTCCACCTGTATAACATGGCCATTTTTCATAAGGAAACAAAGTGGATTTACCCTAAGGGTGTAGGTGTGCAAGTGTGTTGATTTACATGCATTATTTTGTCTTGATTTAGGGTTTTCTAACTTGTTGATTTTATCTTTCCATACAAACTCTATTTTACTAGCATTTATATATAAAGCTTTAAATTGCAGAAAATAAAAATACTAAGCTATTACATCAATAGGGGAGGGGGTGTACAAATTTACAAATGGGGAAATTGCAAGAAAATTAAATCTAATTAATTATTACAACCATATTGAATATTGTACAAATTGAAGATAAAATGCAAGAAGGCAAAATGGAAAAAGAAATGATTTTTATTTGGTTTTTTTTATGAAAGGTTCTAATCTTGACCTAATTAAGAAAATGATTAATTAAGAATTAAACAAAATTAAAACTTAAATTAATTAACAAAGAAAATAAGTTAAAAATGATTTTTAGGGTTTTTTATGAAAAGTTTTTAATCTAAAAATTATATATGAAAATTAACTAATTTAATTAAAAGGAAACCTAAGTTCTAAATTATTTTAATTTACAAGAAAATAATGATATAATAATTTAAACTAATTATCTAAGTATTAAAAAAGAAATTAATTTACTAAAAGAAAATGTTTTTTATTCTTTTGTTTTATGAAGAAAAATAAACTAAATAAATATAAATAATAAAATAAGAATATTTTTATATTTTTAGTAAAATAATAATAATAATGATAATAATAAAAATGGTAATAAAATATATGAAGAAAATATGAAATAGAAATAAAAATAGATAATAACAAAATTAAAAATAAAATAAAATGGGCCAGGAGTGTAAACATAGTCAAGAGGGGTTAGAGTCAGCAAACAAATAGCCAGACCCAACTTGGAGGCCCAGCGTTGCAAACAACAACCAAAAAAGTGAAAAATATGAAAAATAAGCAAAATGGTACCACTGGGGCTCGAACCCAGGTCCCTAAGGTAACAGGCGCGTACTTTAACCACTGGGGTGGTGATACATCCCTTAACTTATGCACAACAATAAATATATGATACAAGTTTTGCCCTGACTGTACTTCACCTTCAACCTCCAACCAAAGGATCTGTAACTTGCTCATTCCTCAACCATTTTCAAAAATGTAAACATGAAACTTGTGCATTTTTCCAACATGAATCCAACCATGTAACTAACTTAAGCTAACATTCAAAGATAAGGATGAATTTATGAAAGTACCAAATTCTGACCTAAACGTTTCAGCAAGTTTAAACTCAGAATTCTCCATGCTCAAGAAACATAAATGAAATCTATGGACATGTATAGTTTCAGGGTAATGATACCTACATTCTATCTTCACACATGTAAGCCTAACAATGCCTAAATAATGAGATATAAGTTCAAGAAAAATACCTCAAAAACTGAAATCGTGAAATGAGTTTGAGCTTGTTTCAAGTGATGGTGATGATCAGGTTAGCTTCCTTGGACCTCTAGGAAGCTAATGCGATGGCTGGCTTGAACTAAGGTGGCTGGAATGGTCTGGAGAATTCCAACTTTGATGCTCTAATTTTGAACTTGGAAGTGGGTTAAGATGGTGTTACAGTCGTGTAACAGGGACAGGGATGGCTTATGTATGATGTTTGGAATATTTTGGAAGCAAAAGGCCAAGAAACGCACGAGTGAAATGGAAGTTTGAAGTTCTTGGTCAGAATGTGTAAAAATGGTGGTTTGACTATATGGAAAAGATTTTGAGGCTTGAGAGAGTCAGAATCACACAAGTACAAGTTATGGGTTTTTGCTTGGTTTTGAAGTAAGCTTGAAACATCTTTTTCTAATGTCAAGTACAAAGCTTGTAGGATGGATGTAACCTTTAAACATGCTTGTTCTAATTGTGTAGGGAATGCTTCTGCAGAAAGGATAAGTTCAATGCTCAAGACAAAGTTGATTTTGTGGTTAAAGCAACTTTAATAGAATGGAATGGTTACTTTCTTCCTAAAATGGAATTAAGCATGGGCAATGCATTGAATGCTTGGATTGAAGCTTCTAACAGCTGTGTAGGCATTTAATTATGGAGTGAAAGGAAAGTTAGAAGCCTGCAAAGTAGGATTTGTACAGCATGGGCTTGGATTTGAATTCTTATTCATCATGGAAATGACCTATAATTCAAGAATGAAATGCCAACTTCATACCTTCGATTCTCCTTGATCAAACATGATCTCAATGAGTTATTGGACATTTTCGAAAGCTTATAACATCCTTTACAACCTATATGTTTGTCACTTTTGAAAATTCCCCTTGGAATATGTGAAAAAATTCCATGACGGTAGGTCAAAATCCTGCCTAAACTAGGGCAAAATTTCACTAAGTTTCCATGTTTCATGAACATGTATTCCCAAAATCATAACTTGAAATCCATATAAATATAGGAGGAGTTGTGTTCAAAAATGTTTTAGATCTCATTGAGATCTACAACTTTCATGTTAAAAGTTTCCTTTGAATCATCTTGCATCATGGTGAAAAATTGGCTCAAAGTTGTGAAAAATATGAAATTTCCAACACTTGGAAAAATTTATAAGTTTAGAAATTTTGAATTTTCAAAATGAAATCTTGACTTTTTTGTGATCTTTGATACTTGATTTTGATCAAAAAGTCAAAGTTTGACTTTTTAGTGTACAATTGACTTTTGATCAATTGACTGAAAATTCCTCTGTCAATCCATTGATCTTGGGCCATGTTTTGAGCCATGCCATTAGGTCAAAATGATGCAATAGAAACCTTGAGATCATGTCTCCAACCAATCAACAATTTTCTAGGTCAAAAAATCAGAAATTGCTCTTTCTCAATCAAAACCCTTATTTTGACCATTTTGCCCTTTTGATGATCTGATCAAATTTCTTAAGGAATTGTAGTCCAAACTTGATCAGATGACATATATTAGTTCATAATGTTGATATGGATAAAAAACTATGAAGTTTGACTGTAAATTGACCATAGTTGACTTTTTGCCCAAAACAGCTGATTTTTAGGTCAACTGATCAATTGATTGAGCAAAAATGTGATCCAAGACTTGAAACTTGACATGAGCAATCTTAGGAGTCTAAATGATCCATGAAAGTCATATGAGGCATTACAATTTCAATTATCCTTGTGCAATCTCAAACCCTAATTTTCAGTCATCAGTGCTTAAGGAGGTGTCTTGAGCTGATCAACCCTAGTGAAGTCTTGAACCAAAGGAGATCTTGTGAGATATTATTTGAGAAATGAGAGGGAAAATTTTGGGGTACAACAGCTGCCCCTGTTCAATCTTAAACCTGAAGAGTTAGATTGGTTGATCCGCCATTCGTGACTTGAAGGTGGAAGATGATTGAACACTAGAGTGCCCAGAAATTTGCACTCGAAGATGAATTGTGAATGGGCTTATAGATGCCATTTGGAGGAATGTTGGTAAATACTGGAAGCAGTATCAGCATAAATCTTTTGGTGATTTATACTAAAAACTTGATGTTTTACCTGTGAGAAAAAAAGTTAGTAAAATGCAGATGTATGCAAGATGTTCACTAGAGGTTGTGTTATGATAAATGCATCTTGTATATGCATGCTATGATGTATGAATGTGAGATATATGTCTTTGTCCGGGAAAATAAATCCCTGAAGAGTTTTGGGTAGTTAACTCTTGGATTTCCGTTGGGGATGAAGAATATACATATCTTCAAACTTTGTTGAAAGGATGCTTCCGCTAGGGGGAATATCTCTTGAACGTCAACTGTTATCTGGTCGAATCCAGGCTTCACAATTTGCGGGGGATGAAGTAGTCAACTTCTACCTGGTCGAATCCAGGTTTCACAATGTCTCTATGGGGATCATAGTTAATTGTTATCTGGTCGGGCTCTAGGTTTCACAATAACTTGCTTGAAAACGGACATCTGGTCGGGTCCAGGCTCTGCAGATTTCTGAGGTGGATAAGGCTAATTGTAATCTGGTCGGGTCCAGGTTTCACAATAGACTGTTTGGGAATTTTAGTTGTTATCTGGTCGGGTTTCAGGTTTCATAACGAATTTTTGAGGGTAATTGTTATGTGGTTGGATCCAGGCTTCACAATAACTTTTTTGGGTAAAGGCAAATTCTACTGGGGAAAATAAGTTTAACATTGGTCTGGTTAAGTCCAGGTTCTTCTATATTTTGGAGAGTTAAACTATTATCTGGTCGGGTCCAGGCTTCATAGTATCTTAGATTAACTGTTATTTGGTCGAGTTCAGGTTTCAGAAACTCAAACTGTTATCTGGTCTGGTCTAGGTTTCAAAAACTCAAACTGTTATCTGGTCGGGCCCAGGTTTCAGTAATTGATAAATTCAAGCTAATATCTGGTCGGGTCCAGGTTTTACAGTGACATGAGAAGTTGACTATTATCTGGCTGGGTCCAGGCTTCATGGTAAAGGTTTTGTTAATGAATTTACTAGGGATCAGGGGTTGTGGCCCTATGATTTGTAATAATCTGAAAGGAAAATTCAAGTTGGAGAGTGTAGGCTCAGTCGGGGAGGACAGACTCAGCTTGGGGAGGTATACTCAGCTAGGGGTAATAGGCTCAGCTGGAGAAGATAGACCAAAGCTATGGAACTTTGTACTCAGCTGGGGAGTTATGCTACTCGTTGTTTGTTAGGGAAATAAACCCTATTAAAGAGGTGAGTTCCTTTTAGGAAGAGATCCACGAGGCTTCTACTTGTAAAATTCAACTTAGCTGGGGAAAGAGATACCGAGAGATTGAGACTCTGGTTGGAAATTATCCTAAGCAAAGAGACTTTGTGAGTAACTTTGTTGAGGAGGATGTTAATGAAATAACTCTATGGGGGTATTCCATATTCATTAAAGAGATGCTTGTTACTGCTTAGGTCATATGTGCCAAACGGTCTTAATTATGTTCATATGCATATGTTCATTCAATTTTAGTCATTGGACAAATTTGCATTCAAAACAAAAAACAGAAAGTTTGCACTTCAAATTATATTTGTATTGATATTTTGCCCATGAATAGGCGTTTTTGTACAAAGATACGGAGATCATAGTAAGAGGAAATCGTCGAAAGGAGACAAAATTTGAACATAAAAACAAATAGCCATGTGAAATGATCTCATCGCCTTCCAACTCTATTATTGCCCCAATGTCTTTGAATGTCCCTTGTCGTTGACAGAAGTTGATTGGATTGATCTTGGACCATTTGAACTCGGACCTTGGTGATAAAGTTGATTGTGGTGATTCCACGGGACATAGGCATACGTTTTCAATCCTTAACTTTTTCCTGGACCGCCCTTTCGGGTTTTCAGTCCACCAGGATACCCATTTTTTCCCAAGTCGCCCTTTTGGGTTTTCAACTTGTCGGGTGTACGATTTTTTTCATATATCCCTAATTTTTGCCCAAACCTTTTGGTTTGCCGGGATGCCCTTATTTTTCCTAGGTGTGTCAACCTAGCGGGTCTCTTATGCGTAGTATTTTTAACTATGTCCATGTTTATAGGATGTGGGAAGTCTTCGCCATCCATGGTAGTCAGCATCATGGCACCGCCAGAGAACACTCTCTTTACAACAAATGACCCTTTGTAGGTGGGAGTCCATTTTCCTTTGGGGTCGCCCTGTGGTAGAATGATGCGTTTTATCACCAAGTCACCAGCTTGATATACTCGAGGATTAATCTTATTATTGAAAGCCTTGATCATACGTTTTTCGTACGTCTGACCATGACAAATAGTAGCCAGTCGTTTTTCGTCGATCAAGTTCAGCTGATCCAATCTCGTTTTAATCCACTCATCTTCGCCTAGGCCTGCCTCATTCATAATCCTCAGCGAGGGAATCTGAACTTCCACTGGCAAAACAGCTTCCATGCCATAGACCAGAGAAAAGGGAGTTGCCCCAATTGATGTTCTAGTTGAAGTGCGGTAGCCATGTAGAGCAAACAACAACATCTCATGCCAATCCTTATAGGTTACCACCATTTTATGCATAATCTTCTTGATATTTTTGTTGGCCGCTTCGAATGTGCCATTCATTTTCGGTCGATATCGAGAAGAATTGTGATGCTTGATCTTAAACTGAGTGTAAAGCTCAGTAATCATAGCATTTTTAAGGTTAGTCCCGTTATCGGTGATGATCCTTTCGGGGATACCATAGCGGAAGATGAGGTTGTGTTTGATGAATCTGGCTACCACATTCTTCGTGACTGAGGCAAAAGAAACAGCTTTGACCCACTTGGTGAAATAGTCAACAGCGACAAGAATGAAGCGATGTCCATTGGAAAAGGTGGGCTTGATTTCTCCAATAATGTCAATGCCCCACATTACAAATGGCCACGGAGCGGTCATGATGTTCAGAGGGATAGGAGGCACATGGACCTTGTCAGCATAGATTTGGCATTTGTGACAAGTTCTTGAATGTTGATGGCAATCAGTCTCCATTATTGACCCATAGTATCCAGCTCTTAAGATTTTCTTAGCCATCGTATGTCCACTTGAGTGAGTACCAAAGTGTCTGTCGTGCATGTCTTCCATGATTTCTTCTGCCTCCTTCTTATCCATACATCAGAGTAGAGTAGAGTCATGGTTGCGCTTGTACAACATCCCATTACTTAGGAAGAATTTGGCTGAAAATCTTCGTAAGAACTTTCTGTCATTGATGGATGCTCCCTCTGGATACTCTTGCGCTTTAAGATATCTCATCACCTCATGGTACCATGGCTTTTCTGCGTCAGTGTCAAGCTCACAGCAATGTGCGGGTTTATCGAATCTTTCAATTGTTATCATAGGGGCTTCATTGTCCCATCTGACTTTGAACATTAAAGACATGGTGGCCAAAGCGTTGGCTAGCTGATTTTCTTCCCTAGGGAAGTGCTCAAAAGTGATTTCTTCGAAGTAGGGAATCAGGGATAGCACAAGTTCCTTGTAAGGGATAAGATTAGGGTGCTTAGTGTCCCAATCTCCTTTTACTTGGCTGATCACTAGAGAAGAATCCCCAAACACATTCAAGTGCTTGATCCTCAAGTCAATAGCAGCTTTCAGACTCAAGATGCACGCTTCATATTCAGCCATATTGTTTGTGTAATTGAAGCATAGTCTGGAAGTGAATGGGTTATGGCAACCTTCAGGAAAGATGATCACAACGCCAATTCCATTACCTATGGATTTGGAAGCCCCATCGAATACCATAGTCCATCGGGATCCTTGTTCAGATCCGTCATATGGTCCAGGTTTTGCACAGTCAGTTACTAGCATGATGTTCTCATCAGGGAAGTCGAAGTTCATAGACTAATAATCATCCATAGCTTGATGGGCCAAATGATCTGCTAGTATGCTTCCTTTGATTTCCTTTTGAGTAGTGTATTGGATGTCGTACTTAGTCAAGATCATTTGCCATCTAGCGATCCGTCCGAAAAGGGCAGGTTTCGCGGAGATGTACTTGATTGGGTCCATCTTAGAAATCAACAAAGTGGTATGATTCAACATATACTAACTTAGCCGGCGAGCAGCCCATGCCAGAGTGCAATAAGTTTTCTCGAGCATTGAATATATGGTTTCACATTCAGTAAACTTTTTGCTCAGGTAATAAATAGCATGCTCTTTTCAGCCAGACTCGTCATGTTGGCCCAAAACACACCCCATAGAGTTTTCTAGTACCATCAAGCACATGATCAAAGGTCTTCCTTCAACTGGAGGCATGAGAGTAGGAGGTTCTTGTAGATATTCTTTGATTTTGTCGAAGGCAGCCTGGCACTCGTCATTCCATCTGACTACCTGATCTTTCTTCAAGAGTTTGAAGATTGGCTCACAAGTAGCAGTCAAGTGTGATATGAAGCGAGCAATATAATTGAGACGACCCAAGAATCCTCTGACTTCTTTTTCAGAATAAGGGCTGGCATTTCTTAGATGGCCTTTACCTTGGCATGATTAACTTTAATGCCTTTATTGCTGACAACAAAACCTAGAAGCTTTCCAGATCGTACTCCAAATGTGCACTTGTTGGGGTTCAACCTCAACTTGTACTTCTTCAGCCTCTCGAATAATTTGTACAGGTGATCGAGATGTTCCTCTTTAGTTTGTGATCTAGCAATCATATCATCCATATAGACCTTTATTTCATGATGTATCATGTCATGAAACAAAGCTACCATAGCCCTTTGATATGTTGCCCCTGCATTCTTTAATCCGAATGGCATGACCTTGTAACAAAAGGTGCCCCATTGCGTAACAAAAGTAGTCTTCTCCATATCTTCGGGAGCCATCCTTATTTGATTATAGCCTGAGAATCCATCCATGAAACAGAATACTTTATGTTGAGCAGTATTATCAACTAATATGTCAATGTGTGGTAGAGGGAAGTCATCCTTGGGGCTTGCCCTATTCATATCCCTATAGTCTACGCACATGCGAATGTTCCCATCCTTTTTTGGCACTGGCACCACATTGGCAACCCATTGGGGATAGGATGTCACAGCTAGGAATCCTGCATCAAATTGTTTCATCACTTCAGCTTTGATCTTCTCAGACATATCAGGCCTCATGCGGCGAACCTTTTGTTTGACGGGAGGACAGTCTTCTTTTGTCGGCAGACGATGAACTATGATGTTAGTATCCAACCCAGGCATATCTTCATAAGACCAAGCAAATACTTCCACATAATCATGCAACATCTGAACCAACCTTCTCTTGACATTATCTTCTAAGTTAACGCCGATCTTGATTTCCTTCTTATCTGCCAAAATTCTCATATTGATGACTTCAACTGACTCTTTGTGCGGCTGAATAGCTTTTTCCTCTTGTAATAGAAGTCTAGCTAGTTCTCCCGGTATTTCACAATCTTCCTCGCCTTCGTCTTTGGCTTGGTTGATTGGACATTCGAAGTCATAGTCGGCAATAGTAGAGTCATTGGCAATACGATCCAGAGTGGATGAGGACCTGCAAGAATGTGTGTGTGTGTGTGTGCATGTAAGATACATGGCTATTTTTGAAAAATGTATTTGAAAGAAAGGAAAGACAATGAACACAAATATTTGAATGCAAAAGAGTCTAATGTACTGAATGATCATATAATTAGATGAACATAAATAAAACCCTTTACAAATGGACCAAAGTGCCCCGGGCCAGGCACATGGCTTAAAAGTCATTGTTGAATATTACAGATAAAATGTTCTTGAATTGAAATAAAAACAATAACAAGTAGATTACTCCTCAATGAAGGATATGGGCACAAAGTGCTTTGTATGTAAATTATTCATCTCCATTATAGTTGGGTACACCCAATCTTCAAATGCAGCTTCTTCATCTGAATCACCAACGGCGTTGACTTCATGGCTTCCAATGCAGAGAGGTGGCTTCCCAGCGCGAGCACGTCTCACTTCCTTCTGAGCTTTGACGGTGAAGCCCAGACCAAACTTGTCTGCTTTATATGGGATATCGAGGAGTTATCCCCAAGTATCACAGTTTACTTCTTCAATTTCCGCACGAGCATCTTTAACTGAGACCATCTTTTGTACGGCTTCAACAACTTTAGACTCATCAGAGGAACATTTAGTAACAAAAATCATTGGTGGCACAACCTCGAAGGCTTGACACGGGTTCTCAATGAATTATCCATCCATCTCTATGTATTTGAATGAGTTAAGGTGGCTTACCATAAACTCTTCTTCTCCACAGACGGTGACTATTCTCCTCTTGACTGGATATTTGAGTTTCTGATGGAGAGTTGAGGTTACTGCCCAGCTTTATGGATCCATGGGCGGCCCAACAGGACAAGAATAGGCAGGACAAATATCCACTTTGATTGGAAGATCTACTTCCCCATGAACAGTCCTCTTTGATCCGTCAAATGCCCTTACAATGATATCGCTTGGCTTCAAGACTAAACCTTCACAGTCTATATGGTTTAACACCTCCTTGGGTAATACATTCAGAGAAGAACCAGTGTCGACTAGCACATGTTCTAAGGTAGTCCCTTTGCACTCGACAAAAACATGTAAAGCTTTATTGTGATTCTTCCCAAGAGGTGTTAAGTCAACATTTGAAAATCCCAGACCATTATCAGCTGTCAGGCTAGCCATCCAATTCTCAAATTGGTTCGTTGTTGTCTCATGGGGGACATGAGCCTTTTTTAGGAATTTGATTAATGTCAGAGCATGGGTGTGATACGGTGGGAGAACTGAGTTGAGGTTTTGCGTTTGTGTTCGCAAATGTTTCGGTTTAGCAAGAGTCGCCACCGACTTTTTATTTTATCCAAAGGAAAGGTCAAAAAGCACAGGAAAGACCTTTGAGATGTTTTCTTGGGTTCGGGGGGTAGATTATGAAAAGGAAAGGTGCTAGCACCCTTTTCATCCATGGTTTTCCATGGGCTCTTAGTTTCTTGTTTAGATCACTTGCTTTGAAAGTATTTTGAAAAGAGGCCATCTTTGTGGCAATCTTTGTAATGATTCTTGTTTGAAGAATGTATACAAAGATGTTTGTCTTTTGGAAAAATGTTTCAATGTTTGAAAGTTTGTTTGGAAATTGTTTTGGAATTGTGTGTGTTTGATTGAAAATAGCAAGGATGTTTGCAAATTGATCAAGTAACTAGGAGTTGTCTACCCTAATCAAAAGTCTTTCTTGTGCATTTTTAACCCTTTGACATGGTTGTTTTATCATTGTATTTGGTAAATAACCTTATCTTTGGATGTTAAACGGGACGGGCGCGGGTCATCGTATGACCATGATAGCAATATTGCCAAGTATCTTTAGCAAGTTTTTGAGGGACTTAAGATCATTTTTGTTTAGGCAACCAAGATAGCGTCATCGAGGGACTATGATCTTTTTGTTTTGATTGATTTTTCCAAGATACCTAACATGCATACCATGGCCATTTTAAGGCAACAAAGTGGATGAAACCCTAGGGGTGCTTGTGTGCATTGTGTTGTCATTTTTCATGCATTTTTGTCTTGTGTTAAGTCATGCTACTTGTTTGATTTTTTTCTTTGCATACAAAACCCTAATTTACTAAACATGCATATAAAAGCAATAAAATACGCAAAGTAAATCTAGACTATTACAACATTATTATGGGAAGGGGGTACAAGTTTGAATAGGGGGTATTTGCACAAAATAAAACCCTAAAACTATTACAACCAAATTGAATTTATTGTACAAATAATAAATAAATGAAGAATTATTTAAATAAGCAATAAAATGTAAATATGCACAAATGTTTTTGTATTTATTTTATGTATGTAAAATAAATTTATTTATGTTCTAAAAATAAGAAAATAAAATGATTATTTTTTTGAAAGGGTGAAAACCCTAATTTTTTGGTTAAAAGAAAATAGTTTATTCTATTATTATTTATTTCATTTATGTACAAGAAAATAAAATATAAATATATATAAAAATGTTTAAAAAAATAAAATATGTGTGAAAATATTAATATAAGTGTATAAATAATAAAAATAAAAATATATAATATTTTTTTGTATTATTTACAATTTTATTTAAGAAAATAAAGTATATATTATTTAATAAACTATTTTTATGCCCAAAAAATAATAAAAATAATAAAATAAAATGCAAAAAAAATTAAGAAAGTATTTTTGAGATTTTTATTTGTTTAGAGAAAATAAATAAAGTCAGAAAATATGAATATGCAAGAAAATATAAAAAAATATAAGAAAATGCAAAAACGGGGTGCAGAAAGTAAAAGAGGGGGGGGGGGGGGGGGGGGGGTGTCAAAAGAAAGCAGGCCCAAGCGCCTTGGCCTAGTCCCACTTCATCCCTATCCTTGGGACACCACGCGTGCGCGCTTCTGAACTCGAATCTTGTTCTCTCTATTCCTTGCACGAAATCAAAAATTCACAACATGAAAGTTATAGCATTTTCAATCACGATTCCAACCATATCCATTTTGTGACCTAACTCTCAAAGGACAGAGATAATTTCAGTGCCCCTAATTTATGACCTAAAATTTTCAGCAACTTCAACTATCAAATACTCCTAGCTCAGTTAATATAAATGAAATCTACGCATATGTACAGCTCAAGGAACTTAAGGACTACATTTTTGCTTCACAAACCTAAGCCTAAGGATGCCTAAATAAGGAGATAGAACTTTGAAAATTACCTTGTTCAGTCAAGTTTGAATATGGCAATGTAGCAACTTTGAGCGAGGCCTGAAGTTCTTTTGAACTTGCCTGAAGTTCCCTTGACATTTCCCAATGCCCAGCTTGCTTTGAAATGGCTTGAATGTCCCTGTAGAAGTCAACCTGCAAAGCTTCAAAATGAAAATGGTGAAGTGTGAAAACGAGGTTACATTTGCTGTACAGGTGCTTGGATAGTTCAGGTGGGTTGTAGAGAATGTGTTTGAAGTGGTTCAAGGCAAAACGCACGAGTGGATTTGGTTTTGGAAGTGGTTCTGCAGATATGGCCCTGTTTTGACAAGAACTTAGTGTTTTGTGCTTAAGGGTGTTTGAGAGGCTTGGAAATCGTGTTTCTTGCTTGGTATAATATGCTGAGGTTGTTTGAAAATGTTGCAAGACTTGGTTTTATTAGATGCACAAATTGTTGACCTTTTGCAAGCTTACTTGCTTTTGAAGCAAAAGTTGAGTTGATAAAGCTAAAGCCTGTACAGGCTAGCTCAAGGCCTGAGGAGATTCGGTACACCTTTTCCTGATGTTTGTGGATGTTGTTTGTATCAAGAGATCAGGTTCAATGCTCAAGATAAACAAAATTGCAAAAAGTATGCTTTATGGAAATGGTATTGCAACCTTTATGCCATTTTTGAAATAATTCTTTGTGTAATGCTCCATAGCTCAGAACAATGCCAATATCCATTGTATTTGCATTAAATTAAGGAGTTTGGAAAGGTTTAATACCTGTAAAACAAGTACAGGCATGCTTACGACAGATTTTGCAACTTGTAGCAATATGAAAAATGCCATGGACAAAAGTGAGAAATGGCCATTTTCATTCCTTCGATTCTCCTTAACCATAAATGATCTTTGAGAGTTCTTTGACATTTTGGAAAGATTATAACATGCTCTACAATCCATCTTTGAAATAAATTTTGAGACTCCACTTGGAACTATCTGAAAAGTTACCATGAAGTTAGGTCAAATATCTGCCTAAACTAGGGCAAAATTTCACTAAGTTAAAAGTTTCATGAACCCTTATTCACAAAATCATAACTTGAGATCCAAGCATCTTTTGGGAAAACTTTGTGAATCAAAGTTGTAGATTTTGTGGAGGACTAAAACTTTCATGTTGGAAGTTTTCTTTGAATCCAATTGCATCATGGTGAAAAAGTTGGGAAAAAATAAGAAATTTTCATAACTTAGAAAATTTCTAAGTTATGAAAATTTTCAATCTTCAACCCTAATTTCCAAAATTAGGTTTCTTGGTCAACAAGTTTCATGTTTTGACACATCTTGATGAAAAATGACCCTTGGCACTTGATTTTTACCAAAAAGTCAAAGTTTGACTTTTCAGTGTACAGTTGATTTTTGATCTGTTGACTGGAAAATTCATTTGTCAATCCAATGCATTTGAGATCTTTTGAACTATGTGATTAGGTCAAGATGATGCCATTGATTCCTTGAAACCATGCTTGAACCCAATTTGCTATTGGCTAGGTTAAAAATCAGAAATTGTCCTTTTGCAGTCAAAACCCTAAAAATGACCATTTTGCCCTTTTGATGATCTGATCAAATTTCTTGAGGAGTTGTGGTCCAAACTTGATCAAATGGTTCATATGAGTCTATAATGTTGATGTGGATCAAAAATTATGAGGTTTGACTGTAAATTGGCCACATTTGGCTTTTTCCCCAATACAGCTGATTTTTAGGTCAACTGTCCCATTAACTGGGCAAAATTTTGATTCAAGGCATGAAACTTGGTATGAGCAATCTTAGAGGTCCAACATGAAGTATGAAAGTCACTTGAGGCATTAGAAGTCCAAAAATCCTTGTGCAAACTCAAACCCTAATTTCAAGTCATTAGTGCAAGGAGATGTCTTGAGTTGAGCAAACCCTAATCTGGTCTTGAGTCCAAAGAGTCTTGTGAGGAGAATCTTGATAAAATGAGAGGGAAAATTTTCGGGTACAACAGCTGCCCCTGTTCAATCTTCTTGAACCTGAAGAGTTAGATTGGCGAGTTTTTTCGTTCGTGACTCGAAGGTAAAAGATGATTGGACACTAGAGTGCCCGTAAATTTGTACTCATCAAAGTATAGTTGAGGGAATGGGCTTAAAGATGCCATTTGGAGAGATGACAGAATCTTGTCAGATATGGGCTTGTAGATGCCATCAAGAATGTTTGTTGAATTATATGTTGTAAGTCAGAAGAATGAGTATCAGAATGGTATTCGCGTCTAGAACGTATCTGAACTGTATCTGGAGACTGAGTTTGTATGAGCAAGAGAATGGCATCCGTGTATGGAGCGTATTCGAGTTGTAACTGTACTTGACTCTGAATGAATAAAAGAATGACTGCCGTGTCTGGAGTGTATCTGTATTGTATCTGAATCTGAAATCTGAATAAGCGACAGAATGGAATCCGTGTCTAGAGCATCTCTGGGCTGGGGAAAAAGTCAGAACAAGTGATAGAATGGAAACCGTGTATGGAGCGTATCTAGACTGTATCTGAAGTTGAGATCTGTCTGAGTAGCAGAATGACTTCCATGTTTGGAGTGTATCTGAACTGTAACTGAGATCTGAATAAGTGACAGAATGACTTCTGTGTCTGGAGCATCTTGGAACTTGAAATTGATAGTTGAATCTGAATGAGAAATAGAATGGCTTCCGTGTCTAGAGCGTATCTAATCTGTATCTGATTGTTGAAGTCTGAATGAGTAACATAATGACTTCCGTGTCTGGAGTGTATCTGGACTGTCTCTTGACTTGAAATTCTGAATGAGTAATAGAATGACTTCCGTGTTTGGAGTCTATCTTTACTGTATCATGAATAAGAGATCTGGAATGAGTAACAAAATGACTTCCGTGTCTGGAGTGTATCCGTACTATATCTGAAATCTTTGAATATTTGTTAAAGATGGCTTTTAATCTTATCCTGAAAAGGGTAAAATGTTAGCTAAAACACAAAGTTATGTTGCATGAAATGCATGATACAATAAAATGTGCCTTATCAATGTTTATGATATATGAATGTAATGTATGTGCATGTAAGTTGATTTGCTGTATTGCTGAGGAAAATAAATCCTTGACGGTTGGGGATAATGAAATCCTTGACTGCTACCGGGGAAAATAAATCCTTGACTGCTGCTGGAGATTCAAATCTTTGATTGCTGAGAATGAGAAATCCTTACTGACTGCTTGGGGATTAAAGATCCTTGACAACTTCTGTGGGGATGTGAGAATCCTCCACGACTTTCCTGGGGATATAGGGATCCTTCAAGTCTTTGGAATTGGAGGATGATAAACATTCAGTTGTGAGAATAATGTCAAACTGCTTGAGAAATCTGCTTGGGGAACCCCGAGAACTTTAATGACTATGGCTGGGGATTACACAATGGGAATCCTTACTCGTCTGGGGAATAGGGAAAATTCTGATGATTTCTGCGGGGAACTAAGAATGAGAATCTTCATTCTGTTGGGGAATTTGAATCCTTGGGGACCTCATGCTGGGGAGTCAAGAATGAGAATCTTCGATCTATAGGGGATTAAAAATTCTGACAAATTCATGCTGGGGAGTAAAGAAGGCTCTGGCAACTTCACTGGGGAAATGAGAATGAGAATCTTCAATCTGCTAGGGGATGAAAAAACTCTATGGGGAGTAGCTATACTGCTGGGGAGTAGTTATCCTGTTGGAGAGTAAGTTCAGGACTCTGGGAAAAAGCTTATTCCTGTTTGGAAAAAGTTCTGGAGTTTGGGTTGTATGCCATTCTTTTGGGGAACTATCCTAGTTTGGGGATAAGACAAAAGTTAATTGTTATCTGGTTGACTTCCAGGCTTTAAGACAACTTGCTGGGGATATCTGGGGAACACTGGATGGTTTTCGCTGTGGATTGGTAGTTGGAATTTTGACTCCGCTGGAGAGGAAGGTTTCATCTCCACTGAGGGTCTGTAGTTCAAAGTTTTAGTTCCACTGAGGATTGGGAGTTTGAAGTTTTAACTCTGATGGGAATTTTGAAATTTAGCTCCGCTGGGGATATGTATTTCAAGGTTTTAGCTCCACTGGGGACCTAGATGGTATACTGCAGGGGATTGCTCCTGGAATAGCCTAAAGACGTTTTCCTATCCTTTCAACCTGTCAGTAATTATTCTTTCCCATTTCGTTTATTTGTAAACATGTGATTATATTCAAATGCATATGCTCATTAATAAATCCATTGGACGTTTTCAAATAAAAACACAAGTGTAAGAAAGAAGAAAGGGAAAATAGTTTTCTGCACTTTGAAGTATCTTTGTATTAACTTTTTGTAAGTATTTTTTACAAAGGAGACAGACATCCTAGTAAGAGAATGTTGTTATAAAAATGAGAAAAAAATTATACAAAGAAAGATGGCTATGTGTAAAAATTCGATGGGGTTCCCATTCTGCTATAGCCTTCGTAAATCTGAATATCTTGTCCATTTGTTGCTTCGTCTGAAGATGATTGAATTGATAAGAAGCCCGGAGCTTGTCTATGAAGAGATTGTCCTTAAAGTGATCCGACGAGACATTGTCATACGCTTTAATTCCCTAACTTTTGCCTGGACTGCCCTTTCGGGTTTTCGATCCACCGGGAAACCCTTTTTTCCCAAGTCGCCCTTTCGGGTTTTCAACTTGCCTGGTGTACATATTTTTTTGTTTATCCCTAACTTTTTCCTGAACCTCCCTTTCGGGTTTTCGATTCACAAGGATGCCCTTTTTTTCCTAGGTGTGTCAACCTAGCGGGTCATTTACGCGTAGTATCTTTTGACTATGTCTGCATTCGCAGGGTGCGGAAGGTCGTCGCCGTCCATGGTGGTTAAAATCATTTCCCCACCAGAAAAGATGTTTTTGATCACAAATGGTCCTTCATAGGTAGGAGTCCATTTGCCCCTGGGATCACTTTGCGGCAAGATGATCCACTTGATTACAAGATCCCCGACTTGATATACTTGGCGTCTAACTTTCTTGTTGAAAGCCTTGATCATCCGTTTTTGACACGTCTGACCATGGCAAACAGCAGTAAGTCGCTTTTCGTCAATCAAGTTAAGTTGATCAAGCCGAGTCTAAATCCAATCGTCTTAAATCAAACCAGCAACCTTCATGATTCTCAAGGAGGGAATCTGAACCTCGATAGGTAAAACAGCTTCCATGCCGTATACCAAAGAATAGGGTGTTGCTCTGGTTGATGTACGTGTCGTGGTATGGTACCCGTGGAGAGCAAACAGTAACATCTCATGCCAGTCCTTGTAGGTGACTGTCATCTTTTGTATGATCTTCTTGATATTTTTGTTTGCATCTTCGACAACACCGTTCATCTTTGCCGATAGGGAGATGAGTTGTGATGTTGAATCTGGAACTGCTCGCACAAGACGGTGATCATAGTGTTGTTAAGGTTTGTACCGTTGTCGATGATGATCCTTTCGGGGATGCCGTACTGACAAATGAGGTTCTGCTTGATGAAGCGGGCAACAACATTCTTTGTGACGGATGCAAAGGAAGCTGCTTCGACCCATTTGGTAAAGTAATCAATGGCCACCAGGATGAAGCGGTGTCCATTGGGTGTTGTAGGCTTGATCTCTCCAATCATGTCGATTCCCCACATAGAGAACGGCCAAGGAGTTGTTAAGACATTGATAGGAACTGGAGGTATATGTACCTTGTCCGCATAGATTTGACATTTGTGACAAGTCCTGGAATGTTGATGGCAGTCAGCTTCCATGGTAGACCAGTAATAGTCTGCCCTTAGAATCTTCTTAGCCATCATATGCCCGCTAGAGTGGGTGCCAAATATACCATTGTGCAGTTCTGCCATGATCTTCTCAGCTTCAACCTTGTCCACACAACAGAGCGGAATGCAATCATGATTGCGCTTGTATAGGATACCATTGCTCAAGAAGAACTTGGCAGAGAATCTCCTCAAGAAATTTTTGTCGTTGACTGAAGCTCCTTCAGCATATTCTTGAGCCTCGAGATACCTTTTGACTTCATGAAACCAGGGTCAGTCCACTACTTCTTCGGTATTAATCTCTTGACAATGTGCAGGTTCGTCCATCCGCTCAATGGTGATCTGGGGAGCCTCATTATCCCAGTTAAGTTTAAACATGGAAGACATTGTAGCTAGAGCATCTGCTAGCTGATTTTCTTCTCGCGGGAAGTGCTCGAAGGTAATCTGCTCGAAATGAGGTAGTAATGTCAAGACATGTTCTTTGTAAGGGATGAGGTTGGGATGTTTGGTGTCCCACTCTCCTTTGATCTGGCTGATGACCAAAGTTGAGTCTCCAAACACAACCAAAGATTTGATTCTCAGGTCTATGGCAGCCTTGAGACCAAAGATGCAAGCTTCATACTCGGCCATGTTGTTGGTGCAGTTAAAGCAAAGTCTGGCGGTGAAAGGTGTATGGCAACCTTCTGGGGAGATGAGTACCGCGCCGATACCGTTGTCAAGTGCTTTGGAGGCACCATCAAAGTACAGGGTCCACCGGGATCCTTGTTCAGGTCCGTCATATGGTCTGAAGTCTTCAATGTTGTCCAATGTCATAATGTCCTCGTCGGGGAAGTAAAACTTCATGGATTGGTAATCTTCGACAGCTTGATGAGTCAGATGGTCAGCTAGTACACTTCCCTTTATAGCTTTTTGGGTCGTGTACTGTATGTCGTATTCGGTCAGGATCATCTACCATCTAGCTATTCTTCCAGATAAAGCCGGTTTCTCAAAGATGTACTTGATCGGATCCCTCTTAGATATCAGCAAAGTGGTATGAGTCAACATATACTACCTTAGCCGACGAGCAGCCCATACCAAAGCGCATCAAGTTTTCTCGACCAGTGAGTAGCGGGTCTCACAGTCGGTAAACTTTTTGCTAAGGTAATAAATGGCATGCTCTTTTTGTCCAGACTCGTCATGTTGGCCCAGTACGCACCCCATTGAATTATCCAAAACAGTCAGATACATGATTAGCAGTCTTCCTTCGATGGGCGGCATCAAGATAGGAGGTTCTAGTAAATACTCCTTGATTTTATTGAAAGCAACTTGACAGTCATCATTCCATTTAACCACCTGATCTTTCTTCAACAGCTTGAAGATTGGCTCACAGGTAGATGTTAGGTGCGAGATGAACCTAGTAATGTAGTTTAGGCGTCCCAAGAAACCTCTGACCTCCTTCTCAGTGCGAGGAGCAGGCATTTCCTGTATAGCTTTGACCTTGGCAAGATCAACCTCGATGCCTTTGTTGCTGACAATGAAACCCAAGAGTTTACCAGACCTGACTCTGAAAGTGCACATGTTAGGGTTCAGTCTGAGCTTGTACTCTTTCAACCTGACAAACAGCTTTTGCAAATGGTCGAGGTGTTCTTCTTCCGTTTGTGATCGGGCTATCATGTCATCTACATAGACTTCAATCTCATGATGTATCATGTCATGAAACAAAGCTACCATGGCGCACTGATACGTTTCCCTAGCATTCTTCAGTCCGAATGGAATCACTTTATAGCAAAACGTACCCCCTTGAGTAACAAAAGTAGTTTTCTCCATGTCTTCAGGTGCCATTTTAATCTGGTTGTAACCTGAAAATCCATCCATGAAATAAAATACCCTGTGCTGAGCTGTATTGTCAACCAAGATGTCAATGTGCGATAGTGGAAAGTCATCTTTAGGTCTAGCCCTGTTTAAGTCTCTGTAATCCATGCACATTCTCACTTTGTCGTCCTTTTTAGGCACGGGCACAATGTTAGCAACCCATTGTGGATAGGAGGTAACAGCAAGAAATCCAGCATTGAACTGCTTCATAACTTCTGCTTTGATCTTTTCAAACATGTAGGGCCTCATGCGGCGGACTTTTTATTTAATTGGTGGACAATCTTCTCTTGTAGGGAGACGGTGAACCACAATATCTGTATCGAGTCCCGGCATGTCTTCATATGACCAGGGAAAGATCTCAACATATTCATTCAACAACTGAACTAGGCGCTCTTTGACACTTGCCTCTAGGTTGGTACCCACTCTAACTTCTTTTCTGTCTTCCTCAATACCCAAGTTGATTGTCTCTAACATCTCCTTATGAGGTAGAATAGCCCTTTCTTCCTGTTGTAGCAGTCTAGCCAATTCTCTCGGCACCTCACAGTCTTTATCACCTTCGTATTCGGCATGGTAGACCAGATCTTCAGAGTCACTGAAGGCCATAGCAGAATTGTTACCCATGGAATCCAGAATGGAAGGGTACCTGCATTTGTGAGTGTGGGTGTGTGTAAGGGATAGCCACCTTTAAACAAATAAAATGTAAAAAGAAAGACAATGAACACAAAAGTTTATATGTGAAAACGTCCATGATTCATTAAAATGGCATATGAAGATGAAAAATCAAACCCTTACAAATGGACCTATGTGCCTCGGGTAAGGCACAAGGCTAAAAGTGTAGGAATTGTTTAAGAATTATTACAAACCAACAGAAATGTTTGAAGGATAAATTACTACGGTATGAAAGTAATCGGAACAAAGTCTTTTGCCTCCCAGTTGCACAGTCCTCCGCCAACAGTAGGGAAAATCCAGTCTTCTAGGTTGCTCTCCTCTTCACTATCCTCCAAAGCATTGACTCCATGATGGGTGATCTTCACTGGTGGCCCCCAGCCCGGGCGCGGCGTACAGCCTTTTGAGCAGAAGCAGTGAACCCCAAGCCAAATTTATCTGATTTGAAAGGAAAGTCTGGTAGCTGACCCCAAATTGTGCTTCCTCCTTCTTCAATCACAGCCTTTGCATCTTTGAGAGACGACATCCGAGGCGGAGGTCTGGTAATCATGGGTACAGAAGACACTGTCTTGGTTGCCGCAATCTCAGGAGAAAACTCTTCAAAGTGCTGGAAAGGGGTCTCGATGAATTCACCATCCAACTCTACATAGTGGAAAGAATTTAGATGGCTTATCATGTACTCCTCTTCTCCATGAAAAGTTATAATTTTCCCCTGGACAGGGTACTTGAGCATTTAATGTAGAGAAGAAGTGACGGCTCCAGCATTGTGAATCCAGGGTCTTCCCAACAAGCAAGAATAGGAAGGACAAATGTCCATCACATAGAATGTGGAGTTGAAGGTTTCAGTTCCCACTTTAATTGGGATGTCCACCTCCCCGTGGACCATCCTTTTAGAACCATCAAAGGCTCTGACAATTATATTGCTGGGCTTCAGGGTTAGGCCTTCACAGTCCAGTCTATCCAAGGCTTACTTCGGCATGACATTTAAAGACGACCCAGTGTCTACCAGAACGTGTGCTAGAGTAGTCCCTATGCATTCCACCGAGACATGCAAAGCGTCATTATGTTTTCTCCCTTTAGATGTTAAATCGGCATCGGAGAATCCTAGACCATTGTCTGCTGTTAAGCTAGCTACACATTCTTGGAACTGATCCGCGAAGGTTTCCTGTGGCACGTGGGCTATCTTCAAAAATCTGATCAGAGCTTTAGCATGAGCTTCGGAACAAAGCAGCAGAGCCAACATAGATATATTTGAGGGGTTTTTCCCCAGTTGTTCCATAATATCATAATCGCGTTTCTTGATTATTTTCAAAATCTCTTCCATTTCTTTTTTAGAGGTCTCAGGGATGACCAATGGTTGAGCCCTCGTCCTGACGGGCGCTTCTTGGATCCCTTTCCCTCTATCATCAGCAGCAGCAGAGGGGACAACCATAGGAGTTACAATTTCTTCAATAATTGGAGTTCTTGCAGATATGTTGACCGGCGTAGGGGTAACCTTAGGAGCAACTGAGGGTCCAAAGATTGCCTTTGGAGGGGCAATCTCTGGAGAGAAAATCCTTCCACTGTGGGTGATTTTGCTTATTCCAACAATATTTCCAATGTCGGAAGTCTCTTCATCAGAACTCTCTTCAGTTGATTCAATTTGTTTAATACCGTGATAGTAGATCTCTCCACCATAGTTCCACGATATTGATTTTTCGGACTTGTACGGGACGGTCCCGGGCATAGTTATCTTCAAGGGTGCAATCTTCGGATCGGACGTAATCTTAACAGGTCTTTTGGAGACCTTGGAAAGATTGACAGATATGGTAATTATTGAAATATCATTGACAGGAGTCGGTGTAACAGGAGTCTTTTCAAAAAGGATTTCTTGGTTATCCATTAGGCGTTGGATGCCTAACTTCAACAACGGACAGTCGGTTGGTAAGGATGAACAAAGGCAGCAATCTTCTTCACAACCTGGGAAAATCCCAGCCTTCAGCAAATTCAGCTTGATTATCGGTAACGGAGTTATCAAATCACCAACAGTAGTAACAAAAATATCTTCTTCAATAGCATGGGCATTATGGCCATGCCTTGGCATTGGAGCAGAGATCACGTTCGGCTTTTCAGGGGTGTCGAATTCAACTTCTTTAGCATCTATCAAATCCTGAATCTTATTCTTGAGGGCCCAACAATTTTGGTGTTGTGCCCTATACTCCCAGAATGATAAGCACACTTGGCGTTCGAATGGTAGTAAGGAGAAGTCGTATTCGGATTCTTCGGGGCCTCTTTCAAACTGGAAAGGTTTAACTTCAAGAGATGGGGTAGAACCTGAGCAGGAGTCATGTTTATCTGTGTGAATTGCCGTACAGGCCTTTCCACCCTTCCTTGGTTGGTTCTGGGTTGATTGTTTCTGGGCTAATCAACTGCAGACTTCTGAATCATTACGGCCCCCACCGCTGGCTGGCGCTCGACTCTTCCTTGACCGCTTTGGGAGTAGACAACTGAGACTTCTTTCTTTGCTGGAAAAGGCTTTTTGATGGCAGCGGAAGCAGATGTGTATTTTTGAATTTTCCCGCTTTTGATGTCGGCTTCAACTCTCTCACCAGTTAGAATTAACTCGGTGAACCCCACAGACAAACTTCCTATCAGGTGATTGAAATAGGGACTTGACAGTGTACCCAAGAACATGTCTACTAGCTCTCTCTCAGATAGAGGTGGTTGAACTCGTCCCGCCAAGTCTCTCCATTTCTGGGCATACTCTTTGAAACCTTCATTTGAGACCATGCCCATACCCTGTAATTGAGTACGGGTTGGTGCTAAGTCCGCATTGTATTGATACTTCTTGTAGAAGGCAGCAGCCAAATCCTCCCAATTATGCACATCATACCTCTCTAGCTGGTAGAACCAATCCAATTGCGTCCCCGACAAACTGTCCTGAAAAAAGTGGACCCACAGATCTTTGTCAGAGGAATGTGGTTGAATTTTCCTGACATAGGACCGTAGGTGCATCTTTGGGAAAGACACCCCATCGTACTTAGCAAATAGAGGCACTTTAAACTTGGGAGGAATAACAATTCCAGAAACAAACCCTAACTCTTCAAAGTCCAGCCCAAACACTCTCTGAATCTCCATGGCTTCCAGACGTTCTTCCAAGTTCTTGTATTTCTCATCTGCAGGAGGATACTGTTGTTCTGAGTAATCCTCATCTTCCTCTTCTTCAGCTTATGAATCGGAAGGCACTGCAACTCCTTTACCCTTTCCTTCACCCTCTTCAGATGTTGATGGGAAATCTAGGACCCTTCTGGCTTGACCTTCAAATCTTCTCCCCAAGGTAGCCACACCAACTCTCTTCTTCTTCTTTTTCTCTTTTTCCTTCTCTTTTTCTAGCATAGCTTTGAGCTCCTCCTGACCCTTTGCCAAGGTCATGAGTAGTTGTTGGAATTGTGAATTCTGAGCTTGTAAGTCTTTGACCGTTTGTTCAATATCCATCTTGCTGAAATAAACAACAGAGAGATGAGGAAACTTGGTGTGAAGACCTGTTTATGCATATGATGAATGAAATGTATTCATGTAATGCATTCAAGGATTCAAAAATTCAAATTTGTTTCAAACAAAAAGAAACACACGTCATATTAATAAGATAGAATTTGTTAGTACATCAATGCCCCATGGGAAAAATAATACAAAATTCTAAGGTAAAAAGACGTTGCGCATCCTTTTTGGTGCAATGTAGGTGTTAAGAGTCTACTCTTTGTGAAGTTGACGAGTAAGTTCCAAAACCTTCTTCTCGCTGGCGTAGAATTGGGCTTCAAAAGTATCGCGTTCTCCCTTGAGATGTATCCAACTCCTTTGCAAATCTTCGAGTGATGTTGGCATGTCAGGATGTAGGAGGGTGTATGGAACCTCTCCTTCCATAACAGGCACTCTAATCACAGGGAGAATATAGGGGTAAGGCATCATAAGACTTTGGGCGCGGGTTCGTACCCACTTGAGGTAAGGCTCAAGGGGGATGGAATTCTTGTGTCCCAAGGTCTTACTGTCTACCTTGTTGGCATCCTCCAAGCTCATATGAACCTTTGTTGAAGTCCTTGATCGTTGTTGTCGAAGTCAAAAACCAAGTCCGGAATCAGCATGTCATGTGGGCCATCCCTTCGGGCATACCCAAACTGTCTCAGAGCTAAGCAGGGGTTATAGATAATGCCTCCCATAATGTCAAGTAGAGGGACATTAGGGAATTCCCCACAACGGTCGATGATGATAACATTTTCTCTGGACCGAGAACACCAATGAACGTCTGAATGTGTAAGAGTCATCAGCCGTTGTGACCACCTCAAACCTTGCTCATTCTTCAAGACTCATTGGGGAAGATGAGAAATAAACCGTCTTGCTAGTAGAGGAGTGCAACACATGAGAACACCTATTTTCCTTATTGTTCGAGTGTGAAAAGAGTGTTGGATATCTCCAAGCAATGTAGGCACCGGGTTGCGAGCCATGAATATTTTGACAGCATTTACATCTATAAGCTGATCAGGGTTTGGGAACAAGACCAACCCATAGATGAGAAGAGCTACGATCTCCTCAAAAGCTTGCAGGTCTAGAGAATTCCAGCATTCTTGAGCTTTCTCAAACAGGAACTTTGCCAAGAAACCCTTGACACCACTTCTGATTTCCCAATGACCTATGACATCAGATGGTTGCAAGTGCAGGGCTTGAGCAACATCTTCAGGCTTTGGATCTCTTTCCATACCGTTGAAAGGTAGTTGATGGAGAATAGGAATCCTCAAGAGTTGAGAAAATTCCTCCAATGTAGGTACTAGCTGGTAATCAGGAAATGTGAAGCAGTGGTGTAGGGGGTCAAAGAACTGGAAGAGAACTTTCACCATGTCTTCCTCTGTGTTGGAGTTGACCAAGTTGAGAAGTCGACCATGTCTCTCAGTGAATGGAGAATACTCTGGAATCTTGGAAGCAAGCTCCTTGAGTTGAGGAGGGAATCTCACAAGATTGACTTGAATAGTTTTCCTGCGAAGGGAATCCATAACCTACAAAACAAGAACAAAGATGAAGATGAGAAATCCTTGCAATGGTTAGTGGATGCAAATGATGCTTCATGATGTTCATGATGTTATGCACAAGTATATGTGTACAAGAAAATCACACAAATTCCTAGTTTAGGCTTGCATGGGGGTTTCATAGGTAAGTACCCTCTTGAAGTTTAGTTGGCTCAACCTGTCCTATAAATAGTAACCGGGTTCTAAGGAGATCAATATCACTGGATTATTTTCTGTGTTCATTGTTTCAGTTTAGCCACTTTACTGGCGACCGAAATATTCCAAGAAAACAACCCTCAATTAGTGTAGTATCGAGTATCTACCAACTTAAGACTGAACCAAAGTCGGTCATCTCACTACATCCTAAAAGGCCGAGATGGTCAAGTAAAGGTTCTAAAAGTCCATTAGTGCTTCATGACATCACTCAGCGGCCCCGTATTCTCTTCGATTGACTCAAAGGCTACCGGTACTCACAAATATGTCGCACTAATATAGCTATTGCTTAGACCATGTCGGTATACCCCGCACAGTTTCCACAACGTATTGCTATTTACCTATGAATGTTTCCCTAATACGGGTATAGGATTCAAACCCAAACAATAGAACCAAATGTAAAGCAATCAAAGCAAACAAGATAAGCATGTAAAGGTGATCTAAACCCTAAGGTAACCCCACTTTTCTTTAAGTCCCCAGCAGAGTCGTCAGTTCTGTGATACGGTGGGAGAACTGACATGAGGTTTTGTGTTTGTGTTCGCAAATGTTTCGGTTTAGCAAGAGTCGCACTGACTTTTTATTTTATCCAAAGGAAAGGTCAAAAATCACAGGAAAGACCTTTGAGATGTTTTCTTGGGTTCGGGGGGTAGATTATGAAAAGGGAAGGTGCTAGCACCCTTTTCATCCATGGTTTTCCATGGGCTCTTAGTTACTTGTTTAGATCACTTGCTTTGCTTTTCCAATTGTTTAAAATGGTGCTTCGTGTGGTTTTGAAAGTATTTTGAAAAGAGGCCATCTTTGTGGAAATCTTTGTAATGATTCTTGTTTGAAGAATGTATACAAAGATGTTTGTCTTCTGAAAAAATGTTTCCATGTTTGAAAGTTTGTTTGGAGATTGTTTTGAAATTGTGTGTTTGTTTGAAAATAGCAAGGATGTTTGCAAATTGATCAAGTAACTAGGAGTTGTCTACCCTAATCAAAAGTCTTTCTTTTGCATTTTTAACCCTTTGACATGGTTGTTTTACCATTGTATTTGGTAAACAACCTTATCTTTGGATGTTAAACAGGACGGGCGCGGGTCATCATATGACCATGATAGCAATATTGCCAAGTATCTTTAGCAAGTTTTTGAGGGACTTAAGATCATTTTTGTTTAGGCAACCAAGATAGCATCATCGAGGGACTATGATCTTTTTGTTTTGATTGATTTTGCCAAGATACCTAGCATGCATACCATGTCCATTTTAAGGTAACAAAGTGGATGAAACCCTAGGGGTGCTTGTGTGCATTGTGTTGTCATTTTTCATGCATTTTTGTCTTGTGTTAAGTCATGCTACTTGTTTGATTTTTGTCTTTGCATACAAAATCCTAATTTACTAAACATGCATATAAAAGCAATAAAATGCGCAAAGTAAATCTAGACTATTACAATATTATTATGGGAAGGGGGTACAAGTTTGAATAGGGGGTATTTGCACAAAATAAAACCCTAAAACTATTACAACCAAATTGAATTTATTGTACAAATAATATATAAATGAACAATTATTTAAATATGCAATAAAATCTAAATATGCACAAATGTTTTTGTATTTATTTTATGTATGTAAAATAAATTTATTTATGTTCTAAAAATAAGAAAATAAAATGATTATTTTTTTGAAAGGGTGAAAACCCTAATTTTTTTGTTAAAAAAATAGTCTATTCTATTATTATTTATTTCATTTATGTACAAGAAAATAAAATAAAAATATATACAAAAATGTTAAAAAATAAATAAAATATGTGTGAAAATATTAATTTAAGTGTATAAATAATAAAAATAAAAATATATAATATTTTTTTGTATTATTTACAATTTGTTTTAAGAAAATAAAGTATATATTATTTAATAAACTATTTTTATGCCCAAAAAATAATAAAAATAATAAAATAAAATGCAAAAAAAATTTAAGAAAGTATTTTTGAGATTTTTATTTGTTTAGAAAAAATAAATAAAGTCAGAAAATATAAATATGCAAGAAAATATAAAAAAATATAAGAAAATGCAAAAAGGGGGTGCAGAAAGTAAAAAGGGGGTGTCAAAAGAAAGCAGGCCCAAGCGCCTTGTCCCACTCCCACTTCGTCCCTGTCCTTGGGACACCACGCGCGCTTCTGAACTTGAGTCATGTTCTCTCTATTGCTTGCACGAAATCAAAAATTCACAACATAAAAGTTATAGAATTTTCAATCACGATTCCAACCATATCCATTTTGTGACCTAAATCTCAAAGGACAGAGAGAATTTTAGTGCCCCTAATTTATGACCTAAAATTTTCAACAACTTCAACTATCAAATACAACTAGCTCAGTTAATATAAATGAAATCTACGCATATGTACAGCTCAAGGAACTTAAGGACTACATTTTTGCTTCACAAACCTAAGCCTAAGGATGCCTAAATAAGGAGATAGAACTTTGAAAATTACCTTGTTCAGTCAAGTTTGAATATGGCAATGTAGCAACTTTGAGCGAGGCCTGAAGTTCTTTTGAACTTGCCTGAAGTTCCCTTGACATTTCCCAATGCCCAGCTTGCTTTGAAATGGCTTGAATGTCCCTGTAGAAGTCAACCTGCAAAGCTTCAAAATGAAAATGGTGAAGTGTGAAAACGAGGTTACATTTGCTGTACAGGTGCTTGGATAGTTCAGGTGGGTTGTAGAGAATGTGTTTGAAGTGGTTCAAGGCAAAACGCACGAGTGGATTTGGTTTTGGAAGTGGTTCTGCAGATATGGCCCTGTTTTGACAAGAACTTAGTGTTTTGTGCTTAAGGGTGTTTGAGAGGCTTGGAAATCGTGTTTCTTGCTTGGTATAATATGCTGAGGTTGTTTGAAAATGTTGCAAGACTTGGTTTTATTAGATGCACAAATTGTTGACCTTTTGCAAGCTTACTTGCTTTTGAAGCAAAAGTTGAGTTGATAAAGCTAAAGCCTGTACAGGCTAGCTCAAGGCCTGAGGAGATTCGGTACACCTTTTCCTGATGTTTGTGGATGTTGTTTGTATCAAGAGATCAGGTTCAATGCTCAAGATAAACAAAATTGCAAAAAGTATGCTTTATGGAAATGGTATTGCAACCTTTATGCCATTTTTGGAATAATTCTTTGTGTAATGCTCCATAGCTCGGAACAATGCCAATATCCATTGTATTTGCATTAAATTAAGGAGTTTGGAAAGGTTTAATACCTGTAAAACAAGTACAGGCATGCTTACGACAGATTTTGCAACTTGTAGCAATATGAAAAATGCCATGGACAAAAGTGAGAAATGGCCATTTTCATTCCTTCGATTCTCCTTAACCATAAATGATCTTTGAGAGTTCTTTGACATTTTGGAAAGCTTATAACATGCTCTACAATCCATCTTTGAAATAAATTTTGAGACTCCACTTGGAACTATCTGAAAAGTTACCATGAAGTTAGGTCAAAAATCTGCCTAAACTAGGGCAAAATTTCACTAAGTTAAAAGATTCATGAACCCTTATTCACAAAATCATAACTTGAGACCCAAGCATCTTTCGGGAAAACTTTGTGAATCAAATTTGTATATTTTGTGGAGGAATAAAACTTTCATGTTCGAAGTTTTCTTTGAATCCAATTTCATCATGGTGAAAAAGTTAGGAAAAGTTGGGAAAAAATAAGAAATTTTCATAACTTAGAAAATTTCTAAGTTATGAAATTTTTCAATCTTAAACCCTAATTTCCAAAATTAGGTTTCTTGGTCAACAAGGTTCATGTTTTGACACATTTTGATAAAAAATGACCCTTGGCACTTGATTTTGACCAAAAAGTCAAAGTTTGACTTTTCAGTGTACAGTTGATTTTTGATCAGTTGACTGGAAAATTCATCTGTCAATCCAATGCATTTGAGATCTTTTGAAATATGTGATTAGGTAAAGATGATGCAATTGAGTCCTTGAAACCATGATTGAACCCAATTTTCCATTGGCTAGGTTAAAAATCATAAATTTCCGTTCTGCAGTCAAAACCCTAAAAATGACCATTTTGCCCTTTTGATGATCTGATCAAATTTCTTGAGGAGTTATGGTCCAAACTTGATCAAATGGTTCATATGAGTCTATAATGTTGATATGGATAAAAAATTACGAGGTTTGACTGTAAATTGGCCACAGTTGGCTTTTTCCCTAATATAGTTGATTTTTAGGTCAACTGTACCATTGACTGGGCAAAAGTTTGATTCAAGGCTTGAAACTTGGTATGAGCAATCTTAGAGGTCCAACATGAAGTATGAAAGTCACATGAGGCATTATAAGTCCAAAAATCCTTGTGCAAACTCAAACCCTAATTTCAAGTCATCAGTGCAAGGAGATGTCTTGAGTTGAGCAAACCCTAATCTGGTCTTGAGTCCAAAGAGTCTTGTGAGGAGAATCTTGATAAAATGAGAGGGAAATTTTTGGGGTACAATAATGGGCATCGAAACAAAGCAGCAATGACAACATTGAAATCTTATAAGGGGTTTGCCCCAACTGTTCCACAATCTTAAAGTCACTTCTTTTTATTATCTTCAAGATCTCGTTCATCTCACGAGCAGAGGGTTCTTCATCAACATCATCCTTAAAGGATACTTCAATCACAACGGGCTCAACAACCTTCTCCTTCCCTCTTGTATCGGTACTTGGCTTGGCAGCAGTAATGTGGATGGGCGTTCTTGTTAAAACTGGTGGTGAGATATTGGGAGAAAATATTCTCCCAGTTCTAGTTACTTTGCTTGAGCCAGCTATGTTACCAACATTGTCATCTCTTTCTTCTTTGATCCAGGCATATTGTTTAATCCTATGATAAAACACCTCAGCACCATAATTCCATGGTACCTCCTTGTTTGAAGAGTAGGGAATTGGTCTGGGATTGGTAATTATTAAGGGAGCAACAATGAGTTCATTTAAAATCCTGATAGGAACTTTGGAAGTGATCCTAAGAGGCTTGTTTGAGATGGTAATAATGGCGAGGTCTTCACATTTGTTAATCAAACTTTTGGCAAGCGAAGTTTTCTCAAATAGAATTTCGCGGCTATCCATTAGGCATTGAATGCCTTTCTTCAGCCCTTCACATCCATTGAGTTGTCTTCTACAGCACACACAGTCTTTTACACAGCCAGGGAAGATCTCAGCTTTCAACAGATTGTTTTTAATTATATTCAGTGGAGTAGTCAATTCTTCAACAGAGGCAACAAAAATTGTATCTTCAATAGCATTAAGACTCTTGTCATGCTTCGGCATCGGAGCGGTAATTACATTCAGCATTGGAGGAGGATCAAACTCAATAGTCTTATTATTAATCAAATCCTGGATTTTGTTCTTCAAGGCCCAACACTGGTCAGTCTCGTGCCCGGGGCTGCTCGAGTGGTAAGCATACTTAGCATTCGGATTATACTTTGGTGACAAGGTATCAGGGTTGGTGGGAGGATCGTGCAACGTCACTAAATAAGCCTTGAGAAAATGTTGTAAGTCTTAAGATAATGACATGCATAACCTCGTAAATTGTCTTCTTGGAGCTTCAAAATGTTGATGATTTACAGATGGTCTTGGAGTAGGAGTTGGATTATATATTCAGACGACATTGACAGATGGGTGATCATTCTTCTTGGTATGGGCCCTTTCCCCGTACACAACATTGGCTTCCTTTTTTGTAGCAAAATGTTTCTTGATAGGACTGGAAGTGGAGGTAGACGCCAAAGAGATCTTCCCACTTTTTATGCCACTTTCAACTCTTTCACCGGTTAAGATCAATTTGGTGAAACCAGAAGAAGAGCAGCCAACCAACAAATTAAAGAAGGGACCAGATAAAGTGCCCATGAACATGTCGATGTACTCCCTATCAGTCAAGGGTGGTTGGACTCTACTAGCAAGGTCTCTCCACTTTTGTGCATATTCCTTAAATCCTTCATTTTTTCCCATGGTCATATCTTGTAATTGAACCCTCGTTGGCGCCAAGTCGGTGTTGTGCTGATACTGATGGTAGAATGCGGTAGCTAAATCCTCCCAAGTATTGATACGGGATTCATCCAATTGATAAAACCATTCAAGTTACATTCCAGCCAAGCTCTCTTGGAAAAAGTGAACCCAGAGCTTCCTATCAGCAGTGTGCGGCTGTATCTTGTGCACATAAGATTTCAAATGGAGTTTTGGATAAGAGACTCCATCGTACTTTGCAAAGATGGGTATTTTGAATTTGTGGGGAATGACTACCCCATAGATCAAACCCAAATCGTCAAAATCTAAACCAGAGACGGCTTGGATTTCAATAGCTTTTAATATGTCTTCTAACTGCTTATATTTGATATCAGCGGGTGGATACTGCTCATCAAAATAATCATCATCAGATACTTGATCATTGACACAGTCAGCCTGAGTACTCTTGACCTCACCAATCTGGTTCTCGTCCTATTCAGATGAGTCTTCTCCTACTGGGATCTGACGAACTATCTCCTTGAACCTTTTACCCATGTTGAGTAGAGCTTTCTTCTTGGGCTTCTTCTTAACTGCCAGCAAATCCATCATATCTTGTTTCCCCTTGGCTAGGGTTAGTAAAGTTTCCTGGAACTGAGAATTTTGGGTTTGGAGATCCTTCACAGTTTTCTCTAGATCCATCTTGCTGAAATAAACAGCAGAAAGATAAGGAAACCTGTTATGCGAAAACTTGTCAAGTTATGATGCATGGAGGATGTATATGAAAATGATTTCAAGGATTAATGAGATTTAAATTTTTATAAACAAAATAATGAACAAACGTCAATTTTTATTAAACAAGAAAGATTACATCATGCCTCTTGGGCTTACAAAGTAATTTTCTAAGATAAAAAGACTGAACGCATCCTCTTCGGTGCGAGATAAGCGTTCACACTTTTCTCTTCTTGTATCTACTTTGTAAGCTCCAAGACCCTCTTCTCACTGGCATAGGATTGAGCCTCGAAATTATCTCATTCTTCCTTCAGCTGGATCCAACCCTTTTGTAAGTCTTCGAGGGAGGTAGGAATGTTAGGATGCGGGATAGTGTAGGGAACATCTCCTTCAACCACATGATCCATGAAGACTAGTAAGATGGAGGGATAAGGCATCATATGTTTCTGAGCACGAGCTCGTACCCACTTAAGGTAAGACTCAAGGGGAATGGAATTCGTGTGTCCTAGTTTCTTGCTATCCACCTTGTTCAACATCCTCCAAGCTCGGATAAACTTCTGACGGTAACCTTGATTGTCCTTATCGTAATCAAATACCACTCCTTGGATAAGCATCTCATGTGGACCATCCCTTCGGGCGTAACCAAACTGTCGTAAGGCCAAGCAGGGGTTGTAAGTGATACCTCCTCTAATGCCAAGTAAGTGGACATTAGGGAATTATCCACAACGGTCGATGATAGTAACATTCTCCAAAGATCGGGAACACTAATGAATATATGTATGTCTGAGCGTCATCAACCTATGGGGCCACCTTGAACCTTGCTCATTCTTCAATACAGATTGGGGAAGATGCGAAATAAACCATCTTGCCAAGAGAGGAGTGCAACGCATGAGGATACCTCTCTTCCTCATAGTGCGTGAGTGAAAATAATGTAGGATGTCTCCTAACAAAGTAGGCACGGGGTTACGAGACATGAAGATTTTGACGGCGTTTACATCTATGAGTTGGTCAGGATTTGGAAACAAAACCATCCCATAAATGAGAAGGGCCACAATTTCCTCAAAAGTTTGTAAGTGCAAGGAGTTCCAACAATCTTGAGCTTTCTCAAACAAGAACTTGGCCAAGAAACCTTTGACACCACTCCTCGTTTCCCAATTAGTTGTGACATCAGATTGTTGCAACTGTAAGGCTTGAGAAATCTCTTCAAGTTTTGAATCTCTTTCCGTACCGTTGAAGGGTAGTTGATTGAGAATGTGAATCCTCAAGAGTTGGGAGAATTCTTCCAAAGTTGGAACAAGTTAATAATCGGGAAAAGTGAAGCAATGATGTAGAGGATCAAAGAATTGGAAAAGCACCTTCATCAGTGTTGGAGGTAACCAAGTTTAGGAGGCGACCATGTCTTTCAGTAAATAGAGAATTCTCAGGCACCCTTGATGCTAACTCTTTGAGTTTAGGAGGAATCCTTACGAGATTAACTAGAAGGGTTTTCCTGCGAATAGAATCCATGTCCTACAAAACAGAACAAAGATAAATCCAAAAAATCCTTGAAATGGTTAGTAAGTATGAGTATGATGTTATGATGTTTATGATATCATGTACATGTAAATATACACAAACAAGACAAACAAGTCCTTAGGTTTAGGCTTGCATGGAGTCTCATAGGTAAGTACCCTCTTGAAGTTTAGTTGGCTCAAACCTGTCCTAGAAATAATAACCAGGTTCTAAGGGAGCTCAATATCACTAGTTTGTCTTCTCGGGCATTGTTTCATCGTAAACCTCTTTAATGGAGACTGAAATATCCCAAAAAGCCAAACCTCAATAAGTGTAGTATCGAGGATCTACCAACTTCGGACTGCACCAAAGTTGGTCATCTCACTACGTCCTTGTGGTACGGTGGCAGAACCGGACTGTTTTTTGGAAAATGCTGGATTGCGTTTTGCGTTCGTGTTTGCAAAATGTCGCGGTAAGCAAGAGTCGCCACCTACTTTTATTTTATCCAACTGGAAAGGACAAAAGCATAAAAAAATTCCTTTTTCGAGATTTTGAGTACGGGGGGTAGATTATAGAAAGGGAAGGTATTAGCACCCTTTCTATACATGGTTTTTCATGGGCTCTTAGGTACTAGCTCATCATTTTAAAAAATTGCTTCCGTGTTTGTGTGTTTTGAAAAGTTTTTGTTTTACTTCGTTTTAACCCTTGTATCAGTCCTCAAGAGTGTTACGAAGTGTTTTTGAAAACTTTGTTTGAAAAGAGTGTAAGTGTGAAAAAGTTTATTTTGAACAAGTACCTACTAGCATCTACCTACTCGGAAAAAAAATATTGTTTCTGTTCTCGTTTCCTTTAGACAATTTTACACTACTATTGAGAAATAGGAAGCACCGTCGTTGGAGTTGTAATGGTCAATTCGAAAGGGACGTACGATCACTAAAGAAATGTTAGGACGTCTTAGTAATAACCCTAAAGTCTTAAGATCATATTCGAGGCTACATTTCCGAGGCAACTTTTCCGAGGCAACATTTCTGAACGAGACATTTGATATTTGTTTAGACAGAAGGACGACCACTAAAACACCCTATACTTAATGATCATTTACAGAAGGCAACCGAAGTGAGAGTATACCCTAGGAGTGCACATGTGCGAGTGATTTAATTTCAGTTACTATCTTTGCACATTAGGGTTTCCTAGCCGTTTTAAAAATTATCATGCAATCTTGTCATACAATCCTATTAACATACATCTAACAGTTAATATTTGCGAGAATTAAAATGCGAGAAATAAAAACTACGCTATTACAAGGCTTCGGGATAGGGATTACATATCCAAAAAACCCGTAAAACGATAAATAAAAGAAAATCCTAGATTAAACTATTACATACCATGAGCAGTTACATTAATATTGCAAAAAATATAAACGCGCGCGGTGAATCTAGAACGAGAGATCTAGGGTTTTGACCCCAGCTACCTAATTGTTATTTCAAAGAAAAAACATTTTTGGTTGTTTTTGATTGTCTTGTGAAAATGAGATTTTAATAAATAAAACCTAATTACTAATTAATTTAAAATTTAAGAAAAATAATTAAATCAACCTGTTTTTGTATTTTTGGTTTTGAGAAAAGAAAATAAAAATTAAACCAAGAACAAACCCTAATTTTTCTAATTAGTTTTAAATATATGAAAAAGTTAGAATTAATCCTAAATTAAATTAGACTAATATTAAATTAAATTTGATAAAATAAATAAAAACCTAATTCTAAATTTTGTGAAAATTGATTTTATGATTTTTTTTGTGGGTAAAAAAAAGTAATTTGGTGTTGATAAAAAAAGAAGAATACTAAAGAAAGGTAAATTAGAGAGAGAAAAAATAATAATAATAACCCAAGGGCCTGCTGTCAACGACGCTGATCAGAGGATGGTGGTCTAGAGGATGGTGATCAGAGGATGATGGTACAGAGTATGATGGTCCAGAGGATGATGGTCCAGAGGGAGATGATCAGAGGATGATGGTACTGGGCCTATTCCTGGCTGATGGACCCATCAGATCATGACCAGAGGGTGCTTGATCTGGTCCTGGTTGATGGGTCTAGAAGATGATGATCAGAGGATGATGGTACTGGGCCTGTTCCTGGCTGATGGACCCAGCAGATCATGACCAGAGGGTGCTTGATCTGGTCCTGGTTGATGGGTCCAGAAGATGATCCTTAGAAAGTGCAGGTGTTGGATCTGGTGAATACAAAGGGGAAAGATGCCAAAAGGTCACGCCTGGGGTCATACCCAGAACCATGAACTTCTGACTACCTTCTTCTGACCAACTGCGCTGGGTGTTAGTTTATCAATACAATAGAAATAAACAAATATATCAGAATTATAGGCTTCTAGGCAGAATAAACGCGCCAGCATTTAAATCGGACAGTAAAGTTGTGACACGCCATCGTCTTCTTCCCTGGATCCGTCGTTTAAAACTCTGAACCTTTACCTACAGACATGGCGTCGTGGCTATAACCCTGTGCATTTCAGAAATTGCATACAAGCAATATAAATAATATTCAAGACCATGGATCAACTGGGTTTGACCAACTGATCACAATGGTCTCCTCCATTAGGGCCAATTGTTCCTGTATGAAAAATCCCTAAAAACGAAGCATGAACCCTAGCCATGGTAATTGGGTATACAGTTAATGAAAATGAAATTAAACATGACCATTAGCTTGAAAACATCATAAGGATCAAGAATATGTCAATTATTCATCCTAAAGATGCTAGAATTAATGGATTCGAAATCAAGAAAAGTGAGAAACCGTGTGGTACGTACAACGCGTTTCAAGGCTTGAGGGAGCTTGTTAGTGGTTGAATCTTGATCCCTAGGTGTCCAACAATCGATTGGTGTGCCTGGAATGGCTTGAGGAAGCCTGGAACTGGGAAATCATCTTGAAACTTTTCCATGAAATTTTGAGATTTGTTCTCTTCTTTGCACGCCTCTCCTCCATTTGCTTTTGATCTGAATATGTTCCTTAAGTACCCTAGAATGAATTAGGGTTGCAATTTGGTTTCAAATCTTCTCCAATTATGATCATTGATTCAAGATTTGATCCTTTGTGCAAATCTTTCCAAATTGAGAATGTCCAATCTTTTTGTGTCCATTTGAAGCTTGCATGATTTGATTCCTTCTCCAGCTGTATAACAGACCTAAACATGCACAAAATCTCAAGCTTTGATTAGTTTTTGATATTTTCATGATTTTATTTTGATTTTACTTGATTTAATTGAAATAAAATAAAAATAAATGATATAAATAAAATAATGACAAATGGAAAGAATCATGGGTCGTGGGTCATGTTACAAACTCAGTGCAAGCATAAAACGTTAGGCCCATTTGACAAAAAATGCAATTTTGGCCACATTTGACTTTTGGCAATTTTGCAAAAAGGGTCAACTTTGCCAATGCATAACTCTCTCAATTTTGACCCTAGAGATGTGTTCTTGGAATTTTTAGAAATCTTAATATGTCCTATGAGCAACCCTTTTGGTATCATCTCAATTGAGTCTTCCATGTTCATGCATGAAGCTTTGAAAAAAAAGGTGTTTTTGTTTACTTTCCAAAATGACCTATAATGTCCAAATTTATATCTTCTTGTGAGTGCATATTTTTAACTTGGGAGATGAATATGGATTGTAGGTAATTCCATCCTATTATAAATGAGATTTGGATGGGTCATTTTTTATAAAGTATGAGAAAGTTATGCTTGGTCAAAGTTGAGTTGACTTTTCATGCAAAACCCTAATTTAGCAACTTTTGGGTTTTGATGAATTGTGAGAAATCCTTGAGGAATCATGATCAACCCTTGATAAAATGATTAATAATGCTTCAAAATGAGGATGTTTACCAAAAATCTTGAAGTTTGATTATATGTGGGCCACAGTTGACTTTTGCCCTAACATAGTCGATTTTCAGGCCTTTGAGCAATTGACTGAGCAAACTTCCTCTGCAAGGCTTGAAACTTGACATGGATGATATTGAGAACATATTAGGAACATGGTGAGAATTTGTGATCCTTTGGACTCAAGTACCTTGATGCAAACTGAAACCCTAATTTGAGGTAGACTGCCTTAGGAGAGGGTTTATCTGGTCAACCCTTGAACTTCTTTGAGCAATTTGAGGACCTCACTTGAAATGTTTTGAGAAATATGGGAGGGAAAATTTTGGGGTACAACAGCTGCCCCTGTTCAATCTTCTTTAACCTGAGGATGTAGATTGGCTTGTCTGCCTTTTGTGATCCGAAGGTGGAAGATGATTGAACACTAAAAGTGCCCAGAAATTTGCACTCACTTGAAGTGGCATTTGTCTTGCGATGTCGAGAATGGGCTTATAGATTCCATTTGGAGATTGATGATGGAGGATGGGCTTAAAGATTCCATCAGAGGAAGCGTCGATCGCATAAGAGGTTCCTTTGTGAGAGCCCGTATACCTGTTGTTGAGGAGGACTTCGTTGGGGAATATTGGTCTCTGTCTTGAGAGAAATAGAGCTTTAGGAACTTTAGTTGTCCGTTACTCTACTGGGGAATCACCTCTTAGTCGAGGAGGTGAAAATGAACTACTATTTGGTCATGCTCCAGGCTTCACAGTTATTTGCTGAGGAAAATAAGATCGACTACTATTTGGTCGTGGTCCAGGCTTCACAGCGACTTACTGGGGGGATAAGATTAAACTTGATATCTGGTCGTTATCCAGGCTTCGCAATTTGTCACTTCTTATCTGGTCGTTATCCAGGCTTCAGAAGAAATCAAGTGGTTATCCGGTCGCATTCGGGCTTCCATTTTATTTTAAGTCCTACTAATATCCGTCGATTTCCGGGCTTCATAGTAATTGGCCGGGTAAACTGCTATTCGGTCGAATTCTGAGCTTCGCAGTACCTTATATTGTTATCTGGTCGTAGTCCTAGGCTTCAATATCCTTTGTTGCTATCTGGTCGTGATCCAGGCTTCACGGTGTCTTATACCATTATCTGGTCGACTCCAGGCTTCATGGTATCTTGTATTGCTATCTGGTCGATTTACAGGCTTCACAATAACTTGCTGAGGATTAAGTTGTTTTTCGGTCGATTTCCGGGCTTTAAGCTTGTATTTAAGACATACCACTATCTGGTCGATTCCAGGCTTCGTAGTATTCTGGGGAAATCAAGATATTATCCGGTCGAATCTGAGTTTCATAGCTTGAATTTAAGATATACCACTATCTGGTCGATTCCAGGCTTCATGGTGTTTTGGAGAAATCAAGATATTATCCGGTCGAATTCGGGCTTCATAGCTTGAATTTAAGATATACCACTATCTGGTCGCTTCCAGGCTTCATAGTATTTTGGAGAACTCAAGATATTATCCGATCGAATCCGGGCTTCATAGCTTAAACTGGAATATAAATCTTAGTATTGATTTGACTGAACTAGAGAAAACTTGTGAGAATTGGATTGCGTCTTTCCCTGAAAGGTAAAGAGTTAGACGTATGTAATGTCATGATGTTTAAAATGTATTGAGAAATGATGTTCTCAAAATAAGTGAGATTGTGTTGTATGATGCATATGCGCATGCTACGATGTATGGATATGCAATGTTTTTTTTGTGATGTTCTCTAGCTGGGGAGAATAAATCCCGGACTGCTATTGAAGAGTTCAAGGAGTTAAGTTCTTCGCGCTCGCTGGGGATAACGATCGAAGATGTTTAGCCAGAGACTCGCGTCCATTCTGATTGAGAATGTTCCGCCGGGAGAGACTCTGCTAGAGAATAAATTGGCGAGAGCATGACTCTATGGGGAAGAGAGATACTCTGCTAGAAGATCTACTGATTTGGAGAAGTAACTCCGCCGGGGATGAATTACTGTTGCTGGTGATGATGAACTCTGTCGGGGTATGAATTTCTGCCTGTGGAAGAAATAAACTCCACTGATGGTGAACTTCTATGGTGGGTGATAGGTAAACTCTGCTTGGTGAGAATTTTGCCGACTTATTCGCGATTATGAACCTCGGTTGGGGAGAGTTAATCACCACTGTCTTTGGATACTTCCTACTCTGCGGGGAGTGTATGTATCTTTAGTTATATTCTCCAGCTGGATCTATCCCCGTACCTGGTGGGTAGAGCAACTGTAAGGTTTGGACATTTCTTGTTTGCCCCTGTTCTTGAAATTACGAGTAATTGTCTTTTGTTTTTCATGTAAATGTTTATGAACAGCGATTATTTTCAAATGCATATATAAAAAATGAATCATTGGATGTTCTTGCAAAACAAAACAGAAAAATAAAACGAATCAAAATTTCTTGTGAAAATGAATTGTATTGATTTTGAAGTTGTCGGCCTGTAATAGACGTTTTGTACAAAGAGGATGACGTCCTAGTAAGAGAACACTGCCGAGGGAATTATACATTTTGTGAAAAATAAATAAAAACATCTATGTGAAACAATCCCACTGGGTTCCAACTCTGCTATTGCCTTTATATATTTGAGCGTCTCATCACTTTGCAACTTGGTCGAAGATAGATCAGATTGATTGGCGCCGTCCGGGCTTGATAGTCGATGCTGAATTATGGTTACAAGATGATCCAATGAGACATAGTGTTACACTTTGATCCCTAACTTTTGCCTGGACCGCCCTTTTGGGTTTTCAGTCCACCGGGATACCCTTTTTTACCCAAGCCTACTTTTCAGGTTTTTGACTTGCCGGGTGTACTTTTTTTCATTTTCATCCCTTACTTTTTCCCGAACCCTTTTGGTTCGCCGGGAAGCCCTTATTTTTACCTAGGTCAGTCGACCTAGTGGGTCTTTGATTATGCGTAGTATCTTTTCACTATGTCTGCATTGACAGGGTGAGGAAGGTCGTAACCATCCATGGTAGTTAGAATCATGGCTCCTCCTGAGAAAATGTTCTTAACCACAAATGGCCCTTCGTATGTAGGGGTCCATTTTCCCATGGGATCACCTTGCGGCAGTGTGATGCGTTTGATTACTAGATCCCCGACTTGATATTCTTGCCATCTGACTTTCTTGTTAAATTCCTTGATGTGATCGGTGGATTTAGAACTGACTGTTTAACGCTGGTTCGCGAAATCGCGGAAGCAAGAGTCGCCACCGTCTTTTATTTTCTCCAATATGGACAGGACAAAAGCACAACAAAATTCCTTATGAGATAGTTTCTCGGTTCGGGAGGTAGATTTATAGAAAGGGAAGGTGTTAGCACCCTTTCTATCCATGGTTATCCATGGGCTCTTAGATACTTGCTCTGTATGTTTTCAAAATGTTTTCTTTTCAAGTGTGTGTGGGTTTGAAAAAGTTTCTTTGAAAGATTTCGGAATAACTCTTGTATCAGTCCTCAAGAGTGTTTGAAAAATTGTTTTGAAAGCTTTTTGAAAGTGTCAGTGTGAAAAGGTTTTTGATTTGTTTTTTTGAATAGAGCAAGTATCCATGAGTCATCTACCTACCCTAAGGAATTAGGCTGTGTAAATATCCTTAAGGTAGTGCCATCCCACCATTGAGAGGTAGGTAGCACCACCGTTGGAGGTGTTCGGGTCAATTCGAGTGTAGGGACAGTGTGGTCACCGAAGCAACAGTAAGACACCTTAGAAGCTACCCTTATGTCCTTGATCCTTTTTTATTCCGAGGCAACCGTTTCGAGGCAACTATTCCGAGGAAACTGTTTCGAGGCAACTGTTTCGAGCCAACTGGATCATGGACATAAGGACTTACTAAAACGTCCTATACTTGACGACCACGTTTTGAAGGCAACAGGTGAGGCGTACCCTAGAAGTGGTGTGTGTATTTGTGTGTTGTTTTCAGTTTAACAGTTATCTTTGATCATGGTATTGTGAGCTACGCTTGTTTTTAATTAGCATACATTCTTTCATACAAAGTTAGAATTTAAGAGTGCGGGAAGTAAAAAGACGGAAATATAAAGCTACGCTATTACAAGGCGCGGGTCTATACATCGCCAAAGTACAAAGACCCGTTTGATAAAAGATGCGGAAAGTAAATAAATGCGATAAACCTAATTACTATTACATCCGGAAAGCAGTTACATAATATTCAAAAGAAAATAATGCGCGAAACAGAAATTGAAATTGAACGTCCGAGGGTTTTGACCCTTTGCTTGAAATTAAATTAAATTAATTATTTAATTGAAGAAAAGAAAATGTTTTTTTTTATGTTTTTGTATTTATGAAAATAAAGAAAATTAAAATTAGAAGGAAACCCTAGTTCTAAATTATTTTTAATTATTAATAAAACGTCAAAGTTGACCTAATTTAAACTAATTAGTTAATTTACATATTTATTTACAAAAATAATAATTAATAATAATAATAAATAATGAGGAAAATAGTTTATTAAGAAAAAAGGTAAAAATATCAAAACCTAATTCTACATATTTTTTTATTTATTAAGAAAAAAGATTAAAATTAAAACCTAAATTAACTAAGTTAGTTATTGAAATTTATTTACAAAAATATTTTAATGGTGAAATTAATAATAATTAAATATAAAACATTTTTTTGGTTTCTGATTTTTTATTATGAAACTTATTTTAATGAATTAATAAACATAATTAAAGCAATTAAAAGAATTAAAGAGAAAAGAAAATGAAATTAAATATACAAACAAGGGGGGGTGTCTGGCCCAAATGGAGGTAAATTGGAGTAATCTGGCCCATTGAAACATAAGCTCATTTGACTTTCCAGCTTGAGGGCGCCTTGGTTGACTGAGGTACACCATGGATTTCCTTCTGAGGCCCTTGGATTAATCATCATGTCCACTTGGCAGGCCTAAGCATGAGCGTGTATGGTGAACCATTGAGTGAGCGCTGCATGGAAACACGTTAGGATAAAAATCATGAAATATGTGGGGGGACCTGGGAATCGAACCCAGGTCCCAACGCTTGAGGGACACGTTGCCAACCAGCTGAGCTATTGCGTTTGTTTGTATACATAATGGATAGAAAATATAATATATAAAAAACAATGGTTAATGGTATCAAACAAAAAGCGCGCCAGATATTTGAACTATCCAACCATATGATGACACGCCTGCCTTCGTCTTCGTTTACATGCAAAACATGAATGAGATAGCGGGGGTTTTAAACCCCCAGTAAGTGTAACAGTGGAAAATAGCGATTACGCCCACAGATAAGATAAATTGAGCGTGAGTAGTTGGTTTGCTTCGTCTTGAGCTTCTAAATTCAGTTGTATAGGTCAAAAGGTCCAATTTTTCCATACAAGGAAAGCCCTATTTTGGAGCTTTTGAAAACCTAATTTTCGTCCATGGTTAATCTTGATTCAGGCAACATTAATTCAATTGAGTTATACCAATCGCTTCAGAAGGTTAATATTAGTGTAAATCAATGAATAAAACATATGAATGATGCATAGAAATCATGTTTCGATTATCAACATATTCGTTCAAACCATAACCATATGTTACCGTTTCTTTGGGTATGAGGACCTGTTCTTGATGCCAATAGCTTCCTAGCAATGTCAGCAAGGTGTTGGAATAGATTTTAGGCCTTGAATGATCCTGCAACTATGAAATCAGTTTCAAGCTTTTTGTTGAAATTTTGCAATTTGGTAGCATGAGCAGCTTTTTCGTGAATGTATGAATAGGGTTTCACTCAGCCTTTGTATGTGAAGCAAATTAGGTCAAGAAAGAGCCCATGGATCCATGAATTTATGATTTGAATATTTGATTTTTAATCATGAAATTTCAATCTTTTTTTCAATGAAACTTTGCCAATTATGGAAGATCTTGTCCCTTTGGATGATGCACGAAATCTTTAGCATATTTGGAGTATATTTGTTGCACAAAAAGATTTGAAAAGCATTATTTGATATTTTTCTACAATTAAAACTAATTAAATGAATTAATAAGAATAAAAATTCAATTAATTAATTAAAAATAAGAAAATAAATCCTTTTAAGCTCAATGGGTCGTGCATAGGATTTGGGTAATGATTCAAGGAAGAATTTGAGGCCCATTAGCAATTTTGAAGTGTTTTAGGCAAAGTTGACTTTTGAAAATTTCCAAACATTTCCCAACTTCTCCAATGCATATCTTGCTCAATTTTTAAGCTATGATCATGTTCTTGGACATTTTGGAAAGGTCTAGAAGTCCTCTAACCAATTCCTTTGGTCCCATGTCATTTTGATTTACCAATCTCAAGTTATGGTCTTTGACTTAAAGTGCCTTTTTGTTAACTTTTGAAAATGACCTATAATGTTGAAATTGATAACTTTTTGTGAGAGCATTTCTTGGACTTGGAGTGTTAAGATGAGTTGCAGGAAATGTCATCCCCTTCAAAATGAACTTTGGATGGAATTTTTCTGATAAACCATGAAGAAGTTATGCCTTGGTCAATTTGTAGTTGACTTTTTCAGCTGTCCAAAAATAGAAACTTTTGCATCTTGAGAATATTTGAGCCATGCTTGTGGAATCATGATCAAGAATTGATCAAATGATGATTGTGGCTTCAAAATAAGATATTGACCAAAAACTTTGACTTTTGACTGTCAAATGACCATTTTGCCCCTGCAGTTGACTGTGAAGCAATTAGGGTTTTTGACTGGGCAATTTGATGCTGTGAGTCTTGAAACTTGACATATGGATGCTTGACAATGTATATAGGCATGTGGGACTTGATTGGACCCTTGAAAACCTCACTTTCTTTGCAAGAACCAAAACCCTAATTTTGACTGTGTTAGGAGGCAATTGGACTGTGCAACCCTTGAGAGATTTTAAATCTTGATCTTGCCAAATCTTGAAGAATATGGGAGGGCAAATTTTGGGGTACAACAGTTTCCCCTGTTCAATCTTCTTAGACTTGAGGATGTAGATTGGCTGGTGTGCCTTTTCGTAATTCAAAGGTGGAAGATGATTGAACACTAGAGTGCCCAGAAATTTGCACTCACATAGTAGAATGTCAGCAGTATGCTAGCGGGAATGGGCTTACAGATGCCATTTGGAGAGGATGATGGGTAGGAGGATGGGCTTATAGATGCCATCTGGAGGTGTGACAGAACCTTGTCGGGATTGGGCTTATAGATGCCATTTGGAAATTGTCTGCTGAGTTGTATTTTTGTAAGTTGAAAGAGGGAACCTGTGTAGGGTTGCCTGATGATGAGCTCGTGTAAAACTGCATCTTGGAAAGAAGGAAACCTGTGTAGGGTTGACTGATGATGAGCCTGTGTGACGTTGCATCTGAAATGGAGAAGAAACATGTGTGGGGTTACTTTGATGATGAGCCCGTGTGGCGTTGCATCTGAAATCGAGAAGAAACCTGTGTAGGGTTTACTGATGACGAGTCAGTGTAAAACTGCATCCTTGGAAATAGAGAATCTGTGTAGGGTTTCTGGGTGACGAGTCCGTGTAAAACTTCATCTTTGAAAAGAGAGAACCTGTGTAGGGTTTCTTGATGACGAGTCCGTGTAAAGCTACGTCTGGAGAGAGAGAACCCGTGTAGGGTTTCTTTGTGGTAAGTTCGTGTAAAACTTCTGGAGGAACCGGGGTAAGGTTACTTCGGGATAAGTCCGTGTAAGACTTCTGGAGGAACTGGGGTAAGGTTACTGCAGGATAAGTTCGTGTAAAACTTCTTGATGAACCGGGGTAAGGTTATCTTGAGATAAGTCCGTGTAAGACTTCTTAATGAACCGGGGTAAGGTCATCTTGAGATAAGTCCGTGTAAGACTTCTTAATGAACCGGGGTAAGGTCATCTTGAGATAAGTCCGTGTAAGACTTCTTGATGAACCGGGGTAAGGTCATTTTGAGATAAGTCCGTGTAAGACTTCTTGATGAACCGGGGTAAGGTCATTTTGAGATAAGTCCGTGTGAGACTTCTTATGAAATAAAAGGAACCGGTGTAAGGTTACTTTGGTGATAAGTCCGTGTAAGACTTCTTCTTAAAATTGAGAAGGAACCGGTGTAGGGTTGCCTGATGATGAGTTCGTGTAAAACTACATCTGAGGTTGAGAAGGAACCTGTGTAGGGTTGCCTGTTGATGAGCCCGTGTAAGACTTCTTTTGAAATAAAAGGAACCGGTGTAGGGTTTCCCGAGGATGATCAAGTAGATAATTGTCCTGTTTGGTTTCGGATATTAACCCATGATCAGTCGTCTACAGAATTTTCCTGGCTTGTTACCGGTGTTGATCTGGAACTGTAAAGGTAGATGGTAATCATCTCTTGATTGACTTTTTCCTGAAAAGGCAAAACATTAGTTGTATGCAATTTCATGATGCATGAACTGCATGATTTTAAGATGTTCTCAAAAATAAATGATATTTGTGTTGTATGATGCGTATGCATGCTATAATGTATGAAGATGTGATGTTTATGAATGTATTTTCGTCTGGGAAAATAAATCCTTGACGAATGCCGGGAGCTTGTTGAATCCTGGGCTGATGTTTGAAGAGTAGCTCCGTTGGGGAATAAACTTGGCGAATAGATTACTCTGCGGGGAGTGAACTCTGTGGGGAAAGAGAGGTACTTTGTTGAGGTTGATGATGACTCCGCTGGGGATATCGTTGTTGAGTTCTGTTGGAAGATTTGATGAACTTCGTTGGGGATAGGAAGGCTTCGCCGGGGACGATCTTTTCGTGGCAATCTGCTGAGGATAACCCAATTATAAGCTCTGGTGAGGAATAACTTTTGAATAAAGCCGGGGAGCGTTCGTACTCTACAGGTGATAAGCTTCCAGAATCTACTGGGGATAAGCTTCCTACTGGGGAGATTGATTGAGTTCTCCTGGGGAAACTTTTCATATTAGATTGTACTGGGGAAGTAGCTCACTGGGTGTCTGATATTCCGCCGGGGAACAATCTTAGATCAAGACTGTCGGGGATGCTTGTTAGGAATGTTTGTATACTCTGTTGGAGAATGTTGAGATCTTCGGGGGATAACCAACTTCCTTAAGGCTGACAGTGGGCTAACTCTGCTTGGGGAGAGTGTTGCTGACTTGCTGGAGATGTTGTGCCTTTTTAGGGCTGCTGGGAGATCAACTCCGTTTGAGGAGAGAATTGCTGAATTTTGTCTTACTCTCAGGGAGTGAAGGTATCCTGGTTACGTTCTTCAGCTGAACATACCTTGTACCTGAAGGACAGAGCAGTTTGTACAATTTGGACCATTCTGATTACCCCAGCTTCTGTGGGAGAAGGTACCTGTGGAGGTGCTCGATAACTGCCGATATGACAAATCTTCTTTTGGTAGGCAAGTAACGAGATGACGGGACATAGTCGTACGCTTTGATCCCTAACTTTTGCCTGGACCGCCCTTTCGGGTTTTCAGTCCACCGGGATACCCATTTTTGCCCAAGCCGCCTTTTCAGGTTTTCGACTTGCCGGGTGTACAGATTTTTTTATTTTCATCCCTTATTTTTGCCCGAACCCTTTTGGTTCGCTGGGAAGCCCTTATTTTTGCCCGAACCCTTTTGGTTCGCCGGGAAGCCCTTATTTTTGCCTAGGTGTGTCAACCTAGCGGGTCTTTTATTGTGCGTAGCATTTTTTCCGACTATGTCCATGCTCTCAAGATGTAGGGAGTTGTCACTGCCAGTAGTGTTACCATGTTACCAGAAGATCTTCGTTTGATCGTCCAATGCCCCAAGTGATCTAGATGGAGATTTTCCCCAAGCTGGTTGGCCTTTTGAGAGATTCTCTGAATCTTGACTTAACTGCCCCAGATGATGGACAATGATCATGCCATGCCCCTTGATTGGAAGTGTTTCCTTTATTTGAGCTTTTGTTGAGAAGATTTTTGTTCATCGGATATTCGTCGTGTGAATTTCTCTGTTGTTCAAACAAATAATCATATGCAAACAATGTTATCTAGAATGCAAAGCTTATGTCTGTTTCGAAATTTTTGAAAATGCATCTTTTTTTTAGTAAAAACAAGTGAATTTTATAAACTGTGATGTCAACTCGTTATTTTACCGCTAGCCTTAAGGATTCAGGATACCTTTCGTAATAGTATGCTTTTGAACTAACCCATGCTTCAGCTAGGACTTTTAAGGGTTGTAATGTGGCCTAGTTCACGGTTCAAGAAACAAAGGATAAAGGCTCAAGTTTATTTGTACCCACCCGCTCTTCGTGATGTTCTTCAAACCTAAACTCAGTTGATCATGCGTTAGACCTTGTTTGAGTCCTTGCTCTGATATTCCGGTGATGGTTCGGATATTGACAGTTTATTTTGAATAGGCAGTCATTCCTTTTTTGGTTGAGGGTTTGTAGGACCTCCTTCGTTTTGATTTTGTTATCCCTATTTTTTTCCTGAACTGTTTCCTTTGTGATTACAGTCAGCGGGATGCCCCAGTTTTGGTAAGTCTCCTTCATAGGTTTTGACTTATTGGGCTTTTTTTTAGAGATAATGACTGCATGTCCTTATGATTATTCGGAACCATCACTGTCTTTGTTTTGGAAGGACTCCTTTGATGCCATTAATTGCGCACCTGGATCAACTGAGAAAACTACCCTGCCCCAGGTTTTGATTAAGGGTTTTTAATTTGTGAAAAGAAAAACTCCAACTTCTTTGGCTCAAAGGGGTTGACTAGGGATTATCTTCCTTATAACTCCATTATTTAGGATTTGAAACAATGCATGTACTTCATCAGCGGGGTCTGTTCAAAAGCATATTGTAAAGCTCGTGGTATCGTTTTCGTCATCCTCCCTCAAGAGGCTTAGAATTTAAAAATCGAGAGTTGAACATCAAACATAAAAGCAATTTTGAATATAGTAAACGTAATTACTTCAACACAGACACGTGTAATGCATTAATGAAATAACCAAGTTTGACATGAAATAAAATGTTTGAACAATCAAAGAAAATTACAATTTGAACATTCGAATGAACAAAAGTTTTTCAATCCTAGCCATGTTTTGGCAAGGGAGCAGTGATCACATTAGGGGTCTCAGAAGGCTCGAATTCGATCTCTTTAGCGTCGATCATGTTCTGGATCTTGTATTTTAGCGCCCAACAATCCTCAGTATCGTGCCCCGGGCTATCAGAATGATAAGCGCACCTCGCTTCTGGGTCGTAGCTTGGAGAGGAGGTCTTGGTATTTGCAGGAGGGTTGATCACCGCAATCAGATTCATTTTCAACATGTGTTGCAATGCTTGTGACAACGGCATGTTGATGTTGGTGAATTGTCTTTTAGGCTCGTCCGGCCTTCGCTGATTTCCCTTTTGTGGTTGTCGGCGTGGTGCGGAACCAGATATCATGATTTCCCCTGCATGTTGGTCACGATGACTCTTTTGACTGTATGCAGCATTAGACTCTTTCTTCCCCATGTAAGGCTTTTTGTGAGTATCAGAAGGTGAGGCCTCTTGAATCTTCCCACTCTTGATGCCAGCTTCAATTCTTTCCCCAGTCAAGATCAGATCTGTAAACCCAGCAGAAGAATTCCCAATCAGATGGTTGAAGAAAGGTCCAGCCAGTGTCCCCAAGAACATGTCCACAATCTCACGGTCGGTTAGAGGTGGCTGCACCCTTCCAGCAAGGTCTCTCCACTTTTGCGCATATTCTTTGAAACCTTCGCCTACACCCATAGACATTCCCTGAAGCTGAGTGCGCGTGGGAGCAAGGTCGGCATTGTACTGGTACTGCTTGTAGAATGCAGTGGCCAAGTCCTCCCAGCTGCGGATGTTGGCTCCATTCAGTTGATAGAACCAGTCGAGTTGAGTTCCTGACAGGCTATCCTGAAAGAAGTGAATCCATAAATTCTTGTCGGCCGTGTAGGGCTGGATCCTCCTTATGTACGACCTGAGATGCAGCTTAGGACAGGATGCCCCGTCGTACTTTGCAAATGCAGGTGCCTTGAATTTGTGTGGGATTACTACCCTAGAAGACAGACCTAGATCTTCGAAGTCCAGGCCGGGAACTTTTTGTATCTCCATAGCACTTAGCCGGTCTTCCAACTGTTTATACATGTCCTCGGCTGGAGGGTACTGTTCATCATTGAACTCTGTCTCGTTGTCGGAGACCACTGGACTAGGAAACTCTCTCTCATGGGGGCTGTCCTTTCCAACAGATGGGGTAGTCTTCTCAACTTCATTTAGTGATCCATTCCCAGATTTGCGTCTCGGGTTGAACAACACCGTTCTCTTCTTCTTCTTCTTTGAGAGCAGAGTCCTCAAGTCCTGTTGACCTTGGGCTAGACTCTTAGTCAACTCCTGGAACTGGGCATTCTGAGCCTGGAGGGCCTTGATGGATTGCTCAGTAGATGATTCAGGATTCATAATGAGACTGCTGAAATAAACAGCAAAGAAGGTAAGTGACCTGTAAAAAGGGGTACTTGTAATGCAATGATATGTATGATATGCATGCAATATTTTCAAGGATCTCGCGGGGTAAACAGAGAAATTGGTTAGAATTTTGTAGCTTGATGGAAGGAACTTCATGTTGATGAGAGTCCTTCTTCAAGAGTCAAGGCTCACCATATCGAGTGGGTCATAGCCCCTGACTCAAGTTATCAACCTTGGCTAGAGGAAAATAAATCCCCTTTTCCCCTTGCTAGACAGTTGTTCCATCATGACCTGCATCACAAGCCCTTGAGATCCTTAAAATGGATTAGTCCTTATGCAGGATGTATGCAATGGTATGATGGTATGATGTTATGCTATGCATGGAGTAATGTAGGTAAACCCTGTTATGAGTCCAGATTAAGGACTATAAACAAAACCTACAAGAAAACTCATGTGTCAGATAACAAGTATGCAAGTAGTCCAGTATGAAAGCACACAAGTCACACAAGAGAGCCCTTAAATTTTAGGCCAGCATGAAGTTTGGGGTACTAACCTCTTGAAGTTGGTTGGTTAAGACCTGTCCTATCAAAGTAACCGGGTTCTAAGGATCTCAATATCATTGGATTGTTTTCTGTGTTCATCGTTTCGATTTAGCCACTGAACTGGCGATCGAAATATTCCAAGAAAACAACCCTCAACTGAGTGTAGTATCGAGTATCAACCAACTTCGGACTGCACCAAAGTCAGTTATCTCACTACCCTAAAGAGGCCAAGATGGTTCAATTAAGGTTCCTAAGGTCAGTTGATGCTTCACGACACCACGCGGCGGCCCCGTACTCTCCTTGACTTGACTCAAGGGTTACCGGTACTCACCAAAGTGCCACATCAACGTAGCAGACTGCTTCAACCGTGTCGGTATACCCCGCACAGTTCCCTCACAGTCTTGTTGCAACTTTCTAAGAAGGTATCCCCCAGATCCGGGTTAGGATCTATAGAACTCCCAAGACAGTACCCACAATAATAAAGCAAACAATTCAGACAATTGAAAACACAAGTGATCTTAGTCCTAAGGTACACCTCACTTTAAGTGTCCCCAGCAGAGTCGCCAGTTCTGTGATCGGTGGATTTAGAACTGATTGTTTAACGCTGGTTCGCGAAATGTCGCGGAAGCAAGAGCCGCCACCGTCTTTTATTTTCTCCAACATGGACAGGACAAAAGCACAGCAAAATTCCTTATGAGATAGTTTCTCGGTTCGGGAGGTAGATTTATAGAAAGGGAAGGTGTTAGCACCCTTTCTATCCATGGTTATCCATGGGCTCTTAGATACTTGCTCTTTATGTTTTCAAAATGTTTGCTTTTAAAGTGTGTGTGGGTTTGAAAAAGTTTCTTTGAAAGATTTCGGAATAACTCTTGTATCAGTCCTCAAGAGTGTTTGAAAAATTGTTTTGAAAGCTTTTTGAAAGTGTCAGTGTGAAAAGGTTTTTGATTTGTTTTTTTGAATAGAGCAAGTATCCATGAGTCATCTACCTACCCTAAGGAATTAGGCTGTGTAAATATCCTTAAGATAGTGCCATCCCACCATTGAGAGGTAGGTAGCACCACCGTTGGAGGTGTTCGGGTCAATTCGAGTTTCGGGACAGTGTGGTCACCGAAGCAACAATAGGACACCTTAGAAGCTACCCTTATGTCCTTGATCCTTTTTTATTCTGAGGCAACCGTTTCGAGGCAACTATTCCGAGGCAACTGTTTCGAGGCAACTGTTTCAAGGCAACTGGATCATGGACATAAGGACTTACTAAAACGTCCTATACTTGACGACCACGTTTCGAAGGCAACAGGTGAGGCGTACCCTAGAAGTGGTGTGTGTATTTGTGTGTTGTTTTCAGTTTAACAGTTATCTTTGATCATGGCATTGTGAGTTACGCTTGTTTTTAATTAGCATACATTCTTTCATACAAAGTTAGAATTTAAGAGTGCGAAAAGTAAAAAGACGGAAATATAAAGCTAGGCTATTACAAGGCGCGGGTCTATACATCGCCAAAGTACAAAGACCCGTTTGATAAAAGATGCGGAAAGTAAATAAATGCGATAAACCTAATTACTATTACATCCGGAAAGCAGTTACATAATATTCAAAAGAAAATAATGCGCGAAACAGAAATTGAAATTGAACGTCCGAGGGTTTTGACCCTTTGCTTGAAATTAAATTAAATTAATTATTTAATTGAAGAAGAGAAAATGTTTTTTTTTTATGTTTTTGTATTTATGAAAATAAAGAAAATTAAAATTAGAAGGAAACCCTAGTTCTAAATTATTTTTAATTATTAATAAAACGTCAAAGTTGACCTAATTTAAACTAATTAGTTAATTTACATATTTATTTACAAAAATAATAATTAATAATAATAATAAATAATGATGAAAATAGTTAATTAAGAAAAAAGGTAAAAATATCAAAACCTAATTCTACATATTTTTTTATTTATTAAGAAAAAAGATTAAAATTAAAACCTAAATTAACTAAGTTAGTTATTGAAATTTATTTACAAAAATATTTTAATGGTGAAATTAATAATAATTAAATATAAAATATTTTTTTGGTTTCTGATTTTTTATTATGAAACTTATTTTAATGAATTAATAAACATAATTAAAGCAATTAAAAGAATTAAAGAGAAAAGAAAATGAAATTAAATATACAAACAAGGGGGGGTGTCTGGCCCAAATGGAGGTAAATTGGAGTAATCTGGCCCATTGAAACATAAGCTCATTTGACTTTCCAGCTTGAGGGCGCCTTGGTTGACTGAGGTACACCATGGATTTCCTTCTGAGGCCCTTGGATTAATCATCATGTCCACTTGGCAGGCCTAAGCATGAGCGTGTATGGTGAACCATTGAGTGAGCGCTGCATGGAAACACGTTAGGATAAAAATCATGAAATATGTGGGGGGACCTGGGAATCGAACCCAGGTCCCAACGCTTGAGGGACACGTTGCCAACCAGCTGAGCTATTGCGTTTGTTTGTATACATAATGGATAGAAAATATAATATATAAAAAACAATGGTTAATGGTATCAAACAAAAAGCGCGCCAGATATTTGAACTATCCAACCATATGATGACACGCCTGCCTTCGTCTTCGTTTACATGCAAAACATGAATGAGATAGCGGGGGTTTTAAACCCCCAGTAAGTGTAACAGTGGAAAATAGCGATTACGCCCACAGATAAGATAAATTGAGCGTGAGTAGTTGGTTTGCTTCGTCTTGAGCTTCTAAATTCAGTTGTATAGGTCAAAAGGTCCAATTTTTCCATACAAGGAAAGCCCTATTTTGGAGCTTTTGAAAACCTAATTTTCGTCCATGGTTAATCTTGATTCAGGCAACATTAATTCAATTGAGTTATACCAATCGCTTCAGAAGGTTAATATTAGTGTAAATCAATGAATAAAACATATGAATGATGCATAGAAATCATGTTTCGATTATCAACATATTCGTTCAAACCATAACCATATGTTACCGTTTCTTTGGGTATGAGGACCTGTTCTTGATGCCAATAGCTTCCTAGCAATGTCAGCAAGGTGTTGGAATAGATTTTAGGCCTTGAATGATCCTGCAACTATGAAATCAGTTTCAAGCTTTTTGTTGAAATTTTGCAATTTGGTAGCATGAGCAGCTTTTTCGTGAATGTATGAATAGGGTTTCACTCAGCCTTTGTATGTGAAGCAAATTAGGTCAAGAAAGAGCCCATGGATCCATGAATTTATGATTTGAATATTTGATTTTTAATCATGAAATTTCAATCTTTTTTTCAATGAAACTTTGCCAATTATGGAAGATCTTGTCCCTTTGGATGATGCACGAAATCTTTAGCATATTTGGAGTATATTTGTTGCACAAAAAGATTTGAAAAGCATTATTTGATATTTTTCTACAATTAAAACTAATTAAATGAATTAATAAGAATAAAAATTCAATTAATTAATTAAAAATAAGAAAATAAATCCTTTTAAGCTCAATGGGTCGTGCATAGGATTTGGGTAATGATTCAAGGAAGAATTTGAGGCCCATTAGCAATTTTGAAGTGTTTTAGGCAAAGTTGACTTTTGAAAATTTCCAAACATTTCCCAACTTCTCCAATGCATATCTTGCTCAATTTTTAAGCTATGATCATGTTCTTGGACATTTTGGAAAGGTCTAGAAGTCCTCTAACCAATTCCTTTGGTCCCATGTCATTTTGATTTACCAATCTCAAGTTATGGTCTTTGACTTAAAGTGCCTTTTTGTTGACTTTTGAAAATGACCTATAATGTTGAAATTGATAACTTTTTGTGAGAGCATTTCTTGGACTTGGAGTGTTAAGATGAGTTGCAGGAAATGTCATCCCCTTCAAAATGAGCTTTGGATGGAATTTTTCTGATAAACCATGAAGAAGTTATGCCTTGGTCAATTTGTAGTTGACTTTTTCAGCTGTCCAAAAATAGAAACTTTTGCATCTTGAGAATATTTGAGCCATGCTTGTGGAATCATGATCAAGAATTGATCAAATGATGATTGTGGCTTCAAAATAAGATATTGACCAAAAACTTTGACTTTTGACTGTCAAATGACCATTTTGCCCCTGCAGTTGACTGTGAAGCAATTAGGGTTTTTGATTGGGCAATTTGATGCTGTGAGTCTTGAAACTTGACATATGGATGCTTGACAATGTATATAGGAATGTGGGACTTGATTGGACCCTTGAAAACCTCACTTTCTTTGCAAGAACCAAAACCCTAATTTTGACTGTGTTAGGAGGCAATTGGATTGTGCAACCCTTGAGAGATTTTGAATCTTGATCTTGCCAAATCTTGAAGAATATGGGAGGGCAAATTTTGGGGTACAACACTTGATCATTCGCTTTTGGTACATCTGACCATGAAAAATAGCAGTAAGTCTCTTCTCGTCGATTAAATTCAACTGATCAAGCCGGGTTTGGATCCAATCATCTTCTCTCAAACCTGCATCCTTCATAATCCGGAGAGAGGGTATTTGGACTTCAATGGGTAGGACTGCCTCTATGCCATACACCAAAGAGTAGGGTGTTGCCCCTGTTGACGTCCTCGCTGAGGTGCGATACCCATGAAGAGCAAATGGTAACATCTCATGCTAGTCTTTGTATGTCACCGTCATCTTCTGCACAATCTTCTTGATGTTCTTATTAGCCGCTTCAACAACCCCATTCATCTTTGGCCGATAGGGAGAAGAGTTATGATGGTGAATATTGAACTGTTTGCAGAGTTTAGTGATCATTGTATTGTTGAGATTTGTACCATTGTCCGTGATGATCCTCTCCGATACACCATATCGACAGATCAAGTTGTGTCGGATAAACTGCACCATGACGTTCTTGGTTACTGTAGAAAAGGAAGCTGCCTCAACCCACTTTGTGAAATAATCAATGGCTACCAGGATGAAACGATACCCGTTGGACACAGTAGGTCTGATCTCGCCGATCATGTCGATGCCCCACATTGCGAAAGGCCAAGGAGCAGTCAAAACATTCAGAGGAACTAGAGGTACATGCACCTTATCAGCATAGACTTGGCCCTTATGACAGGTTCGAGAATGCTGATAACAATCGACTTCCATAGTGGACCAATAATATCCAGCCCGTAGGATCTTCTTTGCCATGGTATGTCCACTGGAATCAGTTCCGAAGGTACCTTTATGTAACTCTGCCATAATTATTTTTGCCTCGCTTTTGTCCACACATCATAGTAAGGTTGAATCATGGTTACACTTATAGAGGACCCCATTACTGATGAAGAACTTTGCAGCGAACCTTGTCAAGAATTTCTTATCATTAATAGATGCACCCTCGGGGTATTCTTGAGCCTCAAGATACCTCTTTACCTCTTGGAACCAATGTTTATCTACTACCTCTTCAGTCTCAATATCATAGAAATATGCGGGTTCATCCAACCTCTCAATGGTAATCTGGGGAGCTTCATTGTCCCACCTGACCTTGAACATAGAAGACATGGTAGCTAACGCGTCCTCCAGCTGGTTCTCTTCTCTAGGGAATTGTTCAAAGGTTATCTCCTCAAAATGTGGGAGCAACGTCAATACATACTCCTTGTAAGGAATAAGATTTGGGTGCTTCGTATCCCACTCGCCTTTGATCTGACTGATCACTAGAGAAGAATCTCCAAATACACTAAAAAACTTAATCCTCAGATAAATAGCAGCTCGAAGACCTAGGATACATGCTTCATACTCCGCCATATTGTTGGTGTAGTTAAAACATAATCGGGCGGTGAACGGAGTATGACATCCCTCAGGAGATATAATCACAACGCCAATGCCATTACCCAACGCGTTTGAGGCTCCGTCAAAATACATAGACCATCGGGATCCTTCCTTAGGTCCTTCATCCGGTCCAGGTTCTTCATAGTCGGTCACCAACATGATGTTCTCATCTGGGAACTCGAAATTCATGGATTGGTTGTCGTCCACGGCCTGATGCGCCAAATGATCTGCCAACACACTACCCTTGATCACTTTTTGGGTTTTGTATTGGATTTCATACTCAATTAAAATCATCTGCCATCTTGCTATTCTTCCGGATAAGGAAGGCTTTTCGAAGATATACTTGATTGGGTCCATATTTGATATTAATAAGGTGGTGTGAGTCAGCATATACTGTCTCAGCCGGCGAGCAACCTATGCCAAAGCGCAACAAGTTTTCTCGAGCAGTGAGTATCGGGTTTCACAGTCGGTAAACTTTTTGCTAAGGTAGTAAATAGCGTGCTCTTTTCGGCCAGACTCATCATGCTGCCCCAGCACGCACCCCATTGAATTATCTAGTACTTTCAAGTATAAGATCAAAGGTCTTCCTTCAACTGGAGGCATCAGAATTGGCGGTTCTTGAAGATATTCTTTGATCATTTCGAAAGCGGTCTGACATTCATCATTCCATTTTGCCACTTGATCTTTCTTCAGCAGCTTGAAGATTGGTTCACAAGTAGCAGTTATATGTGAAATGAATCGGGTGATGTAGTTCAGACGTCTCAAAAAGCCTCTAACTTCATTTTCTGTGCGGGGAGCCGGCATCTCCTGTATGGCTTTTACCTTGGCAGGATCCACCTGAATACCTTTATCACTGACGACGAAACCCAGTAGCTTAGCAGACCTTACCCTAAAGGTGCATTTGTTCGGGTTTAACCTCAGCTTGTATATCTTCAACTTGTCGAACAGTTTCTGGAGATGATCAAGGTGTTCTTCCTCAGTCTGGGACCTTGCGATCATGTCATCAACATAAACCTCAATCTCATTGTGAATCATGTCGTGGAACAAAACGACCATGGCGCGCTGATAAGTTTCCCCAGCATTCTTCAACCCAAAAGGAACTACCTTGTAACAAAAGGTGCCCCACTGTGTAACGAAGGTTATTTTCTCCATGTCCTCAGAAGCCATCTTGATCTGATTGTAACCAGGAAAACCATCCATGAAGGAGAAGATCTTATGTTGTGCGGTGTTGTCGACCAGAACATCGATGTGAAGAAGTGGGAAATCATCCTTGGGGATTGCCCTGTTCACATCTCTATAGTCCACAAACATCCGTACCTTACCATCTTTCTTAGGCACCGGAACCACGTTGGCAACCCACTGTGGATAATAAGTAACAGCTAGGAATCCAGCGTCAAACTGTTTCATGACCTCAGCTTTGATTTTCTCAGACATCTCAGGGCGCATACGGCGAACCTTCTACTTTACCGGAGGACAGTCTTCTTTAGTTGGCAAGCGATGAACCACAATATCAGTGTCCAAACCAGGCATATCTTCATAAGACCAAGCGAAGATCTCAACATAGTCACGTAGCATCTGTATCAACCGTTGCATGACACTAGGCTTCAGATTTGCACCTATCTTGACTTCTTTCTTGTCTTCCTCTGTACCCAAATTCACTTATTCCACTGGCTCTTCGTGAGGTTGTATGGCCCTTTCCTCCTACAGTAACAGTCTAGCAAGTTCCCCGGGCACCTCACAATCATCCTCACCTTCGTCCTCAGCTTGGTTGATCGGATTTTTGAAGTCATAACTAGAAATAGGAGAGTCGTTATCAATGGGATCCAGAGTGGATATGGATCTGCATTATGATACGTGAGTGTGTGTAAGAGAGTAACTGTTTTTGATAAAGCGAGAAAAGAAAAAGAAAGACAAGGAGCGCAAAATTTGTAATGCAAGAAACGTCCAATGCTTTATTGATGATATATGAAAATGACAAATAATAAGCCCTCACAAGCAAAGCCAAGGTGCCTTGGGCAAGGCACCGGGCCGTAATGTTTCAAGCTGTCTATTACAAATCTCAAAACAAAATTCAATTACTTTGTAATAAAAGAAACAGGTATGGAGTCCTTCACCATCGAGTTGTTCAATCCACTGGTGGTCATTGGGTAGATCCACCTGTCAATGTCTGAATCTTCTTCACCATCCCCAACTGCATTAACTTCCTGATTGCTGATATGTAGAGGAGGTCTTCCAATATGCGCGCGCCTAACAGCCCTTTGAGCCCCTGTAGTAAATCCTAAACCAAATTTGTCAGTTTTGTGTGTGAAATCAGGGAGCTGACCCCAATTTGCACACCCACCTTTTTCAATTACAGCCCTGGCATCCTTGAGGGAAGCCATCTTCATTGGAGGTTTGTCAGCAGCAACTTCAGTCGATGCCAAAGTCTGGGGGACCTCTTCAAAGTTCTGACAAGGGGTTTCGATAAATTCCCCATCCATCTCCATGTCGCGAAAGGAATTAAGATGACTTACCATATACCCCTCTTCACCTCGTACCGTGACAATCTTCCCTTTTACTGGATATTTCAACATTTGGTGGAGCGTGGAAGTCACGGCCCCAGCCTTATGAATCCAAGGGCGACCCAGCAAGCAAGAATATGATGGTCGGATATCCATCACATAGAAAGTAGATGCAAAAGTCTGAGAGCCAACTTTAACAGGGACGTCAACCTCCCCGTGCACCATCCTTTTTGACCCGTCGAAAGCCCTGACCACAATATTGCTCGGCTTTAGAATCAAACCTTCACAATCCAGATGGTCTAGTGCTTTCTTTGGCAAAACATTCAATGAGGATCCAGTATCCACCATTACATGGGCCATAGTAGTGCCCATGCACTCGATCGAGACATACAGAGCATCATTGTGACTTCTTCCTTTAGCAGTCAGATCTGCGTCTGAGAAACCCAACCCATTGTCGACAGTCAAACTAGCTACGAAGTCTTTGAATTGATCGGCTGAGGTTTCCTGTGGCACATACATCGTTTTGAGGAAAGCAATTAAAGCCTTTGCATGGGCTTCAGAACACAAAAACAAGTACAACATGGATATTTTTGACGGGGTCTGCCCCAGCTTGTCGACTACGTTGTAGTCTCTCTTCTTGATAATTTTCAGAATTTCCTCTATCTCCTGCATAGAGGTTTCCACAATGATCTTCTTAGGTGCCTCCATCCGGGCAGGCTCACCTGTGATTTCTTTGCCCTGAGTCCCAGATGGCTTGGCGACAAGGATGATAATTGGAATAGGAACTGGGATATTAGCTGATGTACTGGCAGATGGAATGACAACAGGTTTGTGAACAGTCGGAGGGGAAATCTCGGGAGAAAAGAGTCTTCCACTTCTGGTGACCATGCTAGCCCCGACAATATTGTTGACATCAACATCAGCTTCCTCACTCTTTAAGTCTTGTTTAACTCCATGGTAATACACATCAGCCCCATAGTGCCAAGGGATAGCCTTATCCGAAGTGTATGGGATAGGACCAGGGACAGTAATGATTAATGGAGCAATTCTTGGAATGGATGTAATCCTAACAGGATTTCTCGGGGAAACCTTGGAAGGATTGGCGGAAATGGTAATGATGGCAATATCTTCAATTGGAACCAACGGAATCATAGTCTTTTCAAACAGGATCTCTTTGTTATCCATCAGGCGTTGAACACCTAATTTCAGCAAATGGCAACCAGCAGGCAGAATTGAACAAATGTGCCAACCTTCGCCAGAGCCCGGAAATAAACCGACCAACAATAGATTCTTCTTAACTGTTATTAAAGGAGTAGAAATTTCTGCCAAAGAGGTCACAAATAAATCATCGTCCACAGCATTTACTCCATGATCGTGTTTGGGCATAGGAGCAGTTATGACGTTGGGCTTCTCCAGAGCGTCAAACTCAATATCTTAGGCTTCGATCAAGTCTTGCACCTTATTCTTCAAGGCCTAACAGTTGTTTGTATCATGACCTGGGCCATCGGAGTGATAGGTGCAACGGGCATTCAGGTTATATAGCGGAGATGTGGTGTTGGGATTCTTCGGGGCTTCCCTCAAAGTTACCAGGTTGGTCTTCAATAGTTGTGGTAGAATTTGAGACAAGGTCATATTGAGCCGAGTATAGTGTCTCTATGGTCTTTCCACCCTTTGTTGATTGTTGCTTTGTGGAGCAACTACGGGTCTTGATATCACTACCGCATTCGCCGCTTGACGGTGTTCAGGTCTACTTTGGCCCCTCGAGCCATAGACTGCACTAGCTTCTTTCTTACCAGTGAAAGACTTATTTACTGCACTTGATGAAGTATCCTTCTTTATCTTACCACTTTGGATACCAGCTTCTACTCTCTCCCCAGTCAAGATCAACTCAGTAAACCCAAACGACGAACTGGCGATTAGATGATTGAAAATCGGACCGGATAGCGTCCCTAGAAACATGTCAACCAGCTCCCTATCAGACAAAGGGGGTTGGAATCTTCCAGCTAAATCTCTCCACTTCTGAGCATAGTCCTTAAAACCTTCACTTGCACCCATTGACATACCCTGAAGTTGAGTACGAATGGGAGCAAGGTCGGAGTTATACTGATACTACCTGTAAAAAGCAGCAGCAAGGTCCTCTCAGTTTCGGACATTGGCTCCTTCCAACTGATAAAACCATTCAAGCTGAGTCCCTGACAGGCTATCTTGAAAGAAATGCACCCACAAAGTTCTATCAGCAGTGTGAGGTTGGATTTTATGGACGTACGAGCGGAGATGGAGTTTTGGACAGGATATTCCATCGTACTTGGAAAAAACCAGAGCTTTGAACTTATGAGGGATCACCACTCTAGATACCAGTCACAGCTCTCCGAAATCCAAACCAGGGATCTTCTGAATCTCCATAGCACTCAGACGGTCTTCTAACTGCTTGAACCTATCCTCAGCAGGATGATATTGCTCATCATCAAAATCAGTATCATTATCAGAAACTGCAGGACTGGGGCCCTTTTCTTCTTCTTGGTTCTCCCCTTCCTTGGATGAAAAGGACAGATCAGCTTGCTGTTTAAACCTATCCCCAAACCTTTTACCCATACTCAGAAGAACGACCTTCTTTTTCTCCTTCTTCTCTTTCTCTTTCAGAATGAGAGCTTTCAAATCCTCTTGCCCTTTAGCCAAGCTCAAGAACATCTCTTGGAACTGGGCATTTTGTGCCTGAAGATCTTTGATAGCTTGATCGGAAGACATTTATGCTGAAATAAACAGCGAAGAAGATAAGAAACCTGTAATGGTACATGTAATGGTGTGCATGATAATGGGATGCGTATGTAATGATTTCAAAGACTTTGGGAGATTTAAATTTGCAAACAAAAAGATAAACCAACTTTATTAGGTTAAACTTGTAAAAAGGTTCAACAATGCCTTTGAGGCGTTACAAAGAAATAAACGGAAAACAAGTCTAAACTAGAAAAAGCAAAATCAGAAATCCCATAAGCGCTTCCCCTTGGTGCTGACGTAGTCATTGATCGTTCTTGCATTCTCGAGTTTCCTGGTGAGCTTCAAGATCTTCCTTTCTTTCTCATGGTACTTTTCCCGGTAGGTATCCCTCTCCTCCTTCAGCTGAATCCAAGACCTCTTCAATGCCCCAGGATCAGTGGGCATGTAAGGATAAAGAACTGTATAAGGAATGCCCTCTTCATTAGTAGGATCCACAATCACTGGCAACACAGCTTCATAGGGCATCCCAAGCTTTTAGGCACGAGCTCGGACCCACTGGAGATAAGGCTGCATATGGAGAGAAGTCCTTGGTCCTAGTTCTTGAAGGTCAGATCTATTCACCATGCCCCAAGCTCGTATAAACCTTTGGCGATGCTCGTCAATGACTTTCTTGTAGTCAAATGAAATATCCGTAAGAAGTAACTCATGAGGACCATCTCTCCGAGCACGACGGAATTGTCGCAATGCTAAATAAGGAGTGTATTTTATACCCCCTCTGATTCCAAGCAACGGGACATTAGGGTATCCCCTACAACAATCAATGACAGCAGTGCTTTCCATAGCCTTGGAACTCCAAAGAATGTCTGTATGGGCAAGGGACATTATCCTGTAAGACCATCCTAAACCTTCTTCATTCTTCAACACGGACTTAGGGAGGTGCAAAATAAACCACCTCGACAGTAATGGCATACAACACATAAGAGTCCCTCTTCTACGCACAGTACGAGTGTAGAGGGCATGCAAGATATCACCCAGAAGAGCGGGCACTGGATTGCGAGATAGGAAGATCTTAACCGCATTCACATCTATAAAGGAATCTGGATTCGGGAAGAGAACTAAACCGTAGATAAGGAGAGCCAAGATGTCTTCAAAAGTCTGAAAATCCAAGTTATCCCAGAATAGCTAAGCCTGATCTATCAGAAATTTGGCTAAGAAACATTCAACCCTGCTTCGTGTTTCCCAATTGGATACTACATCATCCCGTTTCAGATGTAGAGCTGAGGAAATTTCTTCTGGTCTAGGAGTCTCTTCCGTAGCTGTGAAGGGCATCTGCTCAAGGATGGATATGCCCAATAAGTGAGAAAACTCTTCCAAAGTGGGAACCAGCTGATAATCTGGAAAGGTGAAGCAATGATGCACAGGTTCAAAGAACTGGAAAAGCACACTCATCATCTGCTCATCAAACCTTGAGGTAACCAGGCTAAGAAGCTGACCATGTCTCTTAATTAATGAAGAAGTCTCAGAAACTCTTGAGGCTAACTCTTTGAGTTGAGCAGGTATTTGCACAAAGTTAACTCGGATGGTGTTTCTGTGCATGGAAGCCATAATCTGCAAAACAGAACAAAGATAAATCCCCTCGGTCTTTGAAATGGTTAGTATAATGAATTATGCATGCTTTGTTATGATGTATGATGTCATGGTAAAACAAACAACAGGTATAGCAGATAACAAACATGGTAAAGGAAAACAAGTCACACAAAAACCCTTAAGTTTAAGGCTTGCATGGGGTCAAAGGTATTACCCTCTTGAAGTTCAGTTGGTTTCAACCTGTCCTAGCAAAAGTAACCGGGTTCTAGAGGTTCTCAATATCATTGACCATCCTCCATCGGTCATGGTTTCAGCTCACGCAATCTTTTCTTGCGACCGGAACTATCTCGAGAGTATGGTCTCAATGAGTGTAGTATCGAGTATCAACCAGTTCTCAGCTTTACACCGAGGCCGACTATTTCACTACTTCCTAATGGCCAAGTTGGTCGATTAAGGGTTCTAAGGTCAGTTGATGCTTAAAAACACACATAGCAGCCCCGTATTCTCCTCGTTTCTCCACAAGGGATACCAGTACCAACCAATGTGCCACATCAACGTAGCTACTGCTTCAACCGTATCGGTCTATGCCGTACAGTTCCCTCACAGTTTATTGCTACTTACCTAAAAGGTGTCCCCCAGATCCGGGTTAGGATCTATAGTAACTCCCAATACAAAACCCTTAAAATTTAAAGCAACCAAAACAAACAATAGAAGCAATTTATGATGACTTATTCCTAAGGTACACCCCACTTATATAGTCCCCAGTTGAGTCACCAGTTCTGTGATACGGTGGCAGAACCATACTGTTTTTTGGAAAATGCTGGTTTGCGTTTTACGTTTGTGTTGGCAAAATGTCGCGGTAAGCAAGAGTCGCCACCGACTTTTATTTTATCCAACTGGAAAGGACAAAAGCACAGAAAAATTCCTTTTTCGAGATTTTCAGTACGGGGGGTAGATTATAGAAAGGGAAGGTATTAGCACCCTTTCTATCTATGGTTTTCCATGGGCTCTTAGGTACTAGCTCATCATTTTTAAAAATTGCTTTCGTGTTTGTGTGTTTTGAAAAGTTTTTGTTTTACTTCGTTTTAACCCTTGTATTAGTCCTCAAGAGTGTTACGAAGTGTTTTTGAAAACTTTGTTTGAAAAGAGTGTAAGTGTGAAAAAGTTTATTTTGAGCAAGTACTGTTGTACCCCAAATTTTGACCTAAGATATCATCTCCCATCTGCATCATTATATTACAAGTGTTTTGATCTATTGATTTTAAAAATTCATAACTTTTTTCAGGCCGAGAGCTATTTATTTTGAACACTAAATTATTTAATCGATTCATGCTAAAACAATGTTTATTAATTATTTATTATCTTAAATTTAAATAATTGGAATTTGTTTTCAATTATTATATAATTTAAAGATGTATAGATAATAAAATAAACATTAGAAAAGAGGCGTATTAATCGTGCAGACAGTATTTATTTATTATTCACTACTTAAATTTAAATAACTGGAATTTATTCTCAGTTATTACATAATTTAAAGATTTATGAATAATATAATAAATATTTGAAAGAGTTCATTAATTGGTCAATAATGATTATTTAATTATTTATCATTCTAAGTTAAAATAATTGAAATTCTATTTTAATTATTATAATTTAGAAAATTATGAATAATGAATTAAATAATTGAAACTATTAATTGATCAATGATATTATTTATTTACTTGTTTATTATTCTGAATTTAGGTAATTGAGATTCATTTTCAATTATTATACGATTTAAAGAATTGTAAACGATAAAATAAATAATTAGAGAAGGAGGAAACTAATTGGCAAATATTGGAATTTTATTCATTTTCTTCTAATTGTACAATTATTGTGTAAATATTGTATTTATTACAACAAATTTACAATAACAATTTTACAAAGTTAAAATGAAATAAAAATTAATCTAATGTTTCCTAATTCTAAATCTTCTATCCAATGCCTTTTTGTCTGCTCACTTAATTTTACCTGCAAAACAATTAAAAGAAATTAGAATTGAACAAATAATTAAAAGCAAAAAAAATTATTTAATGTTCATCATTAAAAGCAATGGCTGGAATCAGTTTACCCTTTTTTGCAAATAACGGGATTTCTCCCGGTTCACAAAAAAGAGAGGAATTTTTATAAATGAATGCACAAATTCATTTTTGTCAAAAATTGCATTTTTCAAATCAATTGCATTTTCAAAAGCCCACTGCATAGTTCAAAACAATATGCATCAATTCAAATGTTTGACAAATAGCATACAAAAAATCAACAGCATATGCACTTTCAAAGCCAAATTGCAACGTAAACATGCCCATATAGGAAGAGGCCAAACATACAAAGAGGCTCCCACTGTGCCATGCAGTAGGCAAGTTAAAAATATGCAGTTTAAACAATTTTTGCAAGCAATATATTTCCTTTTTCATCATGTTCCAGCCCATGCAGTTTCAGAACAAGTACAGTACACCTCATCTTAAGGCATCAGTTGGTACTTGAGAGAGAGAAGAGAGAAAGAAATTGGTTTTGCAGGTTTTGGTTTAGGCAGAAGGAATTATAAGACAAAGCTACTGCAGTATCACAGTAAAAGGAGAAGCACAAGAGTAGAATACAAACAAAACTGCTGTAACAATATGATGCAGGAGGCCAAGAATATTATTCAAATATTCAAATCTCCAACCTGTAACACAGCCTAAGCCTGTAACGTAAACCTGAGGAGAAAGAAGAAAAAGTTGTTATAATAAGCTAGCAAACCCCTTCAACGAAAGGAGAATTCACAACCTGCATTATAAACAAAAAACCCTTCCTACTGCATAAAAAAACCAGTAGAACAAAACCATTTTTTTTCCTCAAGCCCCCTAAACCCGTTACTGCATAAACCTGCAATATGCATAGAACCATTGCAGAACCAAACCACAACATGGCCTAAACCTCAATAACTTGTTTAAACCATAGAAAACCATTAACCTGATTGAGCCAGCAAACCAATACCACCAACCACCATTCATACCGTATAACCTACTGCATAAACCAGAACCATGCCAAAACTTGACATGGCCTAAAACCAGTAAAAACCAGTAAATTCAAAGCCAAACCTGCTACTGCATAAACCATATCAGAACCCCAAACCTGTCTAAACCCATAAACATACCAAAAAACACCTACTTCATTACCGAAACTAGAACCATTTCAAAGAAACAGTAAAACCTGTGTGAAGCCCTCAAAACCAATTTCCAAACCCAAGCATACAGTAAGGCCTCAATACGTGCATCATTGGCCAAAAGCAAAGCATACTGAAACCAGGAAGAAAAAAGAGAAAAAACGTCAATGCCATCAAGCTAGTCAAAATGGTTATCTCAACATAGCATTCAAAAATGTTCAAGGAAACAGAAGGCATACAGTAGCAGTAGCAAAGTCAGAAAGAAGAAAAAGGCAAGCTAGTCAAATTTCGTTTCAACAAAAGCATCAAGGCAACATTAACATACACGGTAACAGGCAAGAAGTGAAGAAACAGAGTACTGGGATACCAAGCAAAGCCAACTCATGCGCCGTTCTCTCCGCCCTCGGCCTCCTAGCTCATCCAACTGTTCCTCCTCCATCTCCGCCTCTAGGTAACGATTTCCTTTTCCCCTCTTACTTTCATAACACCTCACACAAACAATAAAACGAAATCAGAATCAAAGTGGATCAAAGATTACGACATGCATTTACAATGAAACCCTAAAACGAGTGATAAAATGAATTTGTACCGTAGAATCCGTCGCCCCTTTAACGTTTGGCTGGAGGGAAGAGGACAGTGGGAGCTGGTGGCCATTAGACAGGAGGTGATTTCAGTAGCGATTGAAGAGGATAACGCACGAGGACGAAGAGGACGATCGGATAAGAAGACGAACGAGAGAGTGAGCGCCGTTTCGGCCAAGACCTTAACCTTAATCCAATTTCCCCAAATGCTAAAACAACGTTTAACCCTTAACAAATTGATTGGGCCTTTAACCTTGTTTCCCCCCAAGCCCAACGAAACTGCTTATGCACCCCCCTGTTTTCAGTTTCTGATTAGGTTCTCAAAACCTTTAGCCCAAACGAAATTGCCTATCCACCCTTTTATTTCTAATAACACCCCTTCTTTCATTTTTGCTTTCTATTAGTTTTTTTTTAGAATATTATTAGTTTAGTTAATTAGTGGGTTAATCAAGTAATAGATACGTAATCTAATTAGATAGTTTTAATATTTGACTAATTTTATTTTTAGGTTTAACCTTAGGCTTAATTTAATAATTTTGGTATCCCTTTTTTAGTTAGACTTAAGTCAGTAGCTTTTAAGTTTTAATTAGTTTAAAATCATTTAATAATTCTCATAATAGTACTTTATATAAAACTCTAAAAACATATAAAAATAGAAACTTAAAAAATATTTTATTTAATTAACTCACTCGTTTTAGTTAATATTAATACAAAATATATAAAAAATATAGAGACTTAAAAAACTAAAAATATTTTGTCTTCTTTAATTAATCCTCATGCTTTTTATCCATATTAAGAAATGCGTAAAAAATGAAAACTATTAAAAATACTTTCTTTTCATTAATATTAAACCAAGAATCTAAAAAATGCATTATTCACATCATTTAGTCTATCATTTAACTATTATTATTTAATCATTATCCGCATAATTTGTCTGGTTATTTATTTCATATTTATTTGTTTATTCCGTTTACGTTTAAATCCAAAGGAAAACGATAAATTTGTTGACTTCATGTCCTCAAGTCTAATCGCGCGAATATTTGCATTTTCATTAAAACTTAGGATAGTTTTCCTTCAAGTATGCAATCTTTTCAAAATTTATGCCCTTTAAGCAAAAACTTCGACGTTAGGTCGTCGTACCTTCAAAAACCCGTCTGTATCCCTTTTCGGCCAAAACGATTTATTTTTAATCAAACGAACAATTTTAATAAACAGATATTTCAAAAGGTTCCTATAGAGTACTATAGATACATTGGGTGCTAATACCTTCCCATTGTATAACCAACCCCCGAACCATAAGATCTCTTTTCAAAAACGCCTTGTATTTTCATTACTTTTAAAAAAGTATTATTTACATTGCATATTTAGGGTTTTATTTCGCTATTTTCCCTTTTCCTTTGGAAACAATAAAGCGCGGTGGCGACTCTTGCTTTTGTGAGACGAATTAATCAATAATTCGATCTCCGATTTACCCCGCTACATTTTTTATCGCTACAAGTACCTACTAGCATCTATCTACTCGGAAAAAAAGATTGTTTCTATTCTCGTTTCCTTTAGATAATGCTACCCTACTATTGAGAAATAGGAAGCACCATCGTTGGAGTTGTAAGGGTCAATTCGAAAGGGACGTACGATCACTAAAGCAATGTTAGGACGTCTTAGTAATAAGCCTAAAGTCTTAAGATCATATTCGAGGCAACATTTCCGAGGCAACCTTTCCGAGGAAACATTTCCGAACGGGACATTTGGTCTTTGTTTAGACAGAAGGGCGACCACTAAAACACCCTATACTTAATGATCGTTTACCGAAGGCAACCGAAGTGAGAGTATACCCTAGGAGTGAACATGTGCGAGTGATTTGATTTCAGTTACTATCTTTGCACATTAGTGTTTTCTAGCCGTTTTAAAAATTATCATGCAATCTTGTCATACAATCCTATTAACATACATCTAATAGTTAATATTTGCGAGAATTAAAATGCGAGAAATAAAAACTATGCTATTACAAGGCTTCGGGGTAGGGATTACATAGCCAAAAAACCCGTAAAACGATAAATAAAAGAAAATCTTATATTAAACTATTACATACCATGAGCAGTTACATTAATATTGCAAAAAATATAAACGCGCGCGGTGAATCGAGAACGAGCGATCTAGGGTTTTGACCCCAGCTACCTAATTGTTATTTAAAAGAAAAAAACATTTTTTGGTTGTTTTTGATTGTCTTGTGAAAATGAGATTTTAATAAATAAAACCTAATTACTAATTAATTTAAAATTTAAGAAAAATAATTAAATCAACCTGTTTTTGTATTTTTGGTTTTGAGAAAAGAAAATAAAAATTAAACCAAGAACAAACCCTAATTTTTCTAATTAGTTTTAAATATATGAAAAAGTTAGAATTAATCCTAAATTAAATTAGACTAATATTAAATTAAATTTGATAAAATAAATAAAAACCTAATTCTAAATTTTGTGAAAATTGATTTTATGATTTTTGTGTGGGTAAAAAAAAAGTAATTTTGGTGTTGATAAAAAAAGCAGAATAACTAAAGAAAGGTAAATTAGAGAGAGAAAAAAATAATAATAATAATAACCCAAGGGCCTGCTGTCAGCGGCGCTGATCAGAGGATGGTGGTCTAGAGGATGGTGATAAGAGGATGATGATCAGAGGATGATGGTACTGGGCATGTTCCTGGATGATGGACCCATCAGATCATGACCAGAGGGTGCTTGATATGGTCCTGGTTGATGGGTCCAAAAGATGATGATCAGAGGATGATGGTACTGGGCCTGTTCCTGGCTGATGGACCCAGCAGATCATGACCACAGGGTTCTTGATCTGATCCTGGTTGATGGGTCCAGAAGATGATCCTTAGAAAGTGCAGGTGCTGGATCTGGTGAATACAAAGGGGAAAGATGCCAAAAGGTCACGCCTGGGGTCGAACCCAGAATCATGAACTTCTGACTTCCTTCTTCTGACCAACTACGCTGGATGTTAGTTTATCAATACAATAGAAATAAACAAATAGATCAGAACTATAGGCTTCTAGCCAGAATAAACGCGCCAGCATTTAAACCGACCAGTAAAGTTGTCACACGCTGTCGTCTTCTTCCCTGGATCCGTCGTTTAAAACTCTAAACCTTTACCTACAGACATGGCGTCGTGGCTATAACCCTGTGCATTTTAGAAACTGCATACAAGCAATATAAATAATATTCAAGACCATGGATCAACTGGGTTTGACCCACTGATCACAATGGTCTCCTCCATTAGGGCCACTTGTTCCTATATGAAAAATCCCTTAAAATGAAGCATGAACCCTAGCCATGGCAACTGGGTATACAGTTAATGAAAATGTAATTAAACATGACCATTAGCTTGCAAGCATCATAAGGATCAAGAATATGTCAATTATTCATGCTAAAGATGCCAGAATTAATGGATTCAAAATCAAGAAAAGTGAGAAACTGTGTGGTACTTACAGCGTGTTTCAAGGCTTGAGGGAGCTTGTTAGTGGTTGAGCCTTGATCCCTGGCTGTCCAACAATCAATTGGTGTGCCTGGAACTGGGAAATCAGCTTGCAACTTTTCCATGAAATTTTGAGATTTGTTATCTTCTTTGCACGCCTCTCCTCCCTTTGCTTTTGATCTGAATATGTTCCTTATGTACCCTAGAATGAATTAGGATTGAAATTTGGTTTCAAATCTTCTCCAATTATGATCATTGATTCAAGATTTGATCCTTTGTGCAAATCTTTCCAAATTGAGAAAATCCAATCTTTTTGTGTCCATTTGAAGCTTGCACGATTTTATTCCATCTCCAGCTGTATAATAGACCTAAACATGCACAAAATCTCAAGCTTTGATTAGTTTTTGATATTTTCATGATTTTATTTTGATTTTATTTGATTTAATTGAAATAAAATCAAAATAAATGATAAAAATAAAAGAATGACAAATGGAAAGAATCATGGGTCATGGGTCATGTTACAAACTCAGTCCAAGCATAAAAAGTTGGGCTCATTTGACAAAAAATGCAATTTTGGCCACATTTGACTTTTGGCAATTTTGCAAAAAGGGTCAACTTTTCCAATGCATAACTCTCTCAATTTTGAACCTAGAGATGTGTTCTTGGACTTTTTAGAAAGATTAAGATATCCTCTAAGCAACCCTTTTTGTCTCATCTAAATTTAGTCTTCCATGTTCATGCATGAAGCTTTGACAAAATAGGTGTTTTTGTTGACTTTCCAAAATGACCTATAATGTCCAAATTTATATCTTCTTGTGAGTGCATATTTTGAACTTGGGAGCTGAAGATGGATTATAGGGAATTCCATCCTATTCAAAATGAGCTTTGGATGGGTCATTTTTTATAAAGTATGAGAAAGTCACGCTTGGTCAAAGTTGAGTTGACTTTTCCTACAAAACCCTAATTTAGCAACTTTTGGGTTTTGCTGAATTTTGAGAAATCCTTAAGGAATCATGATCAAACCTTGATAAAATGATGAATAATGCTTCAAAATGAGGATATTGACCAAAAATCTTGAAGTTTGACTGTATGTGGGCCACAGTTGACTTTTGCCCTAGCATAGTCTATTTTCAGGCCTTTGAGCAATTGACTGAGCAAACTTCCTCTGCAAGGATTGAAACTTGACATGGATGATATTGAGAACATATTAGGACCATGGTGAGCATTTGGGATCCTTTGGACTCAAGTACCTTGATGGAAACTGAAACCCTAATTTGAGGTAGAGTGCCTTAGGAGAGGGTTTATCTGGTCAACCCTTGGACTTCCTTGAGCAATTTGAGGACCTCACTTGAAATGTATTGAGAAAAATGGGAGGGCAAATTTTGGTGTACAATAGTCCTAATGGCCAAGTTAGTCAAGTAAAGGTTCTAAAGTCAGTTATCGCTTCATGAGATCACTCAGCGGCCCCGTATTCTCCTTGACTACTCAAGGGCTACCGGTAACCATAAATATGTCACACTAACGTAGCTATTGCTTAGACCATGTCGGTATACCCCACACAGTTTCCACAACGTATTTCTACTTACCTATAAGGTATCCCAAATCTGGGTAGAGGATTTAAACCCAAACAAAGAACCAAAAATATAAAGCAAACAAATTAAACAATGAAAGGAAGTAAATGTGATCTAGCCCTAAGGTAACCCCACTTTTATAATTTTCCTCAGCAAAGTCGCCAGTTCTGTGATACGGTGGGAGAACTGACTTGGGTGTTTTGCATTTTATCGCAAATGTTGCGGTTAGCAAGAGTCACCACCGACTATTCTTTTATCCAAATGGAAAGGCTGAAAAGAACAGGAAAGACCTTTGAGATTATTTCTTGAGTTTGGGGGTTAGATTATGAAAAGGGAAGGTGTTAGCACCCTTTTCATCCATGGTTATCTATGGGCTCTTATTTGCTTGCTAGATCACTTGCTTTTTGTTAGAAAATGTTCTTTGTGTGGTTTTTGAAAGTATTTTGAAAAGGCTCCACCATTTAGACAAACTTTGTAATAGTTCTCATTCGTAAGAACATATACAAAGTGTTGAGCTTTTAAAAATGTTTCAATTTAAGTGTTTTTGAAAGTGTTGGTGTTTGTTTTGAAAATAAGAAAGAATGTTTGATTTGAAATTGAGCAAGCAACTAGGAACAATCTACCTAATCAAAAGTCTTAGTTCATTTCTTCCTTTCCTTTGATATTTCCATATTACCATTGATTTGGTAAGAAGCCCAATCTTTGGATGTAAAGGGACGGGCGTGGGTCATCGTATAGCCATGATAGCAATGTTGTGAAATATCTTAGCAATTCTCTTTGAGGGACTAAGATCATTTTGAAAGGCAAGTTGATAGCATCATCGAGGGACTATAATCTTGTATTTTTTTGATTGCTTTTGCTAAGATATTCCACATGCATAACATGGCCATTTTTCATAAGGCAACAAAGTGAATTTACCCTAAGGGTGTAGGTGTGCAAGTGTGTTGATTTACATGCATAATTTTGTCTTGATTTAGGGTTTGCTAACTTGTTGATTTTATCTTTCCATACAAACCCTATTTTGATAGCATTTATATATAAAGCATTAAATTGTATAAAATAAAAATACTAAGCTATTACATCAATAGGGGGGTGTACAAATTTACAAATGGGGAAATTGTAAGAAAATTAAATCTAATTAATTATTACAACCATATTGAATATTGTACAAAATTGAAGATAAAATGCAAGAATGCAAAATGGAAAAAGAAATTATTTTTATTTGTTTTTTTTTATGAAAGGTTCTAATCTTGACCTAATTAAGAAAATGATTAATTAAGACTTAAATAAAATTAAAACTTAAATTATTAAAAAGAAAATAAGTTAAAACTGATTTTTAGGGTTTTTTATGAAAAGGTTTTAATCTAAAAATTATATATGAAAACTAATTAATTTAATTAAAAGGAAACCTAAGTTCTAAATTATTTTAATTTACAAGAAAATAATAATATAATAATTTAAACTAGTTATCTAAGTATTAAAAAAGAAATTAATTTACTAAAAGAAAATGGTTTTTATTCTTTTGTTTTATGAAGAAAAATAAACTAAATAAATATAAATAATAAAATAAAAATATTTTTATATTTTTAGTGAAATAATAATAATAATAATAATAATGATAATAATAAAAATAGTAATAAAATATATGAAGAAAATATGAAATAGAAATAGAAATAGATAAAAACAAAATAAATATAAAAAATAAAATGGGCCAGGAGCGTAAACATAGTCAAGGGGGGTTAGAGTCAGCAAACAAATAGCCTGACCCAACTTGGAGGCCCAGCGTTGCAAACAATAACCAAAAAAGTGAAAAATATGAAAAATAAGCAAAAGGGTACCACTGGAGCTCAAACCAAGGTCCCTAAGGTAACAGGCGCGCACTTTAACCACTGGGGTGGTGATACATTCGTTAACTTATGCACAACAATAAATATATGATACAAGTTTTGCCCTGACTGTACTTCATCTTCAACCTCCAACCAAAGGATCTGTAACTTTCTCATTCCTCAACCATTTTCAAAAATATAAACATGAAACTTGTGCATTTTTTCAACACGAATCCAACCATGTAACTAACTTAAGCTAACATTCAGAGATAAGGATGAATTTATGAAAGTACCAAATTTTGACCTAAACGTTTCAGCAAGTTCAAACTCAAAATTCTCCATGCTCAAGCAACATAAATGAAATCTATGGACATGTATAGTTTCAGGGCAATGATACCTACATTCTATCTTCACAAATGCAAGCCTAAAAATGCCTAAATAATGAGATAAAAGTTCAAGAAAAATACCTCAAAAACTGAAATCGTGAAATGAGTTTGAGCTTGTTTCAAGTGATAGTGATGATTAGGTTAGCTTCCTTGGACCTCTAGGAAGCTAATGAAATGGCTGGCTTGAACTGAAGGTGGCTGGAATGGTCTGGAGAAGTCCAACTGTGATGCTCTATTTTTGAACTTGGAAGTGGGTGAAGATGGTGTTACAGTCGTGTAACAAGGACATGGATGGCTTATGTATGATGTTTGGAAGCTTTTGGAAACAAAAGGCCAAGAAACGAACGAGTGAAATAAAAGTTTGAAGTTCTTGGTCAGAATGTATAACAATGGTGGTTTGAGATGTAGTTCTGACCTTGGGGGAGTTTTAGAGCTTGTGTCCTCATCTTTTTGCTTGTAAACAATTTGTATAACTATATGGAATATATTTTGAGGCTTGAGAGGGTCAGAATCACACAAGTACGGGTTATGGGTTTTTGCTTGTTTTTGAAACAAGCTTGAAACATCTTGTTCCAATGTCAAGTACAAAGCTTGTAGGATGGTTGTAACCTTTAAACATGCTTGTTCTGATTGTGTAGGGAATGCTTGTGCAGAAAGGACAAGTTCAATGCTCAAGACAAAGCTGATTTTGTGGTTAAAGCAACTTTACTAAAATGGAATGGTTACTTTCTTCCTAAAATGGAATTAAGCATGGGCAATGCATTGAATGCTTGGATTGAAGCTTCTAACAGCTGTGTATGCATTTAATTATGGAGTGAAAGGCAAGTAAGAAGCGTGCAAAGTAGGATTTGTACAGCATGGGCTTGGATTTGAATTATTGTTCATCATGGAAATGACCTATAATTCAAGAATGAAATGCCAACTTCATGCCTTCGATTCTCCTTGCTCAAACATGATCTCAATGAGTTCTTGGACATTTTGGAAAGCTTGTAACATCCTCTACAACCTATATTTTGGTCACTTTTGAAAATTCCCCTTGGAACTATGTGAAAAATTGCGATGAAGTTAGGTCAAAATCCTGCCTAAACTAGGGCAAAATTTCACAAAGTTTCCAAGTTTCATGAACATGTATTCCCAAAATCATAACTTGAAATCCATACATTTATAGGAGGAGTTATTTTCAGCAATGTTTTATATCTCATTGATATCTACAACTTTCATGTTGAAAGTTTCCTTTAAATCATCTTGCATCATGGTGAAAAATTGGCTCAAAGTTGTGAAAAATATGAAATTTCCAACACTTAGAAAAATTTCTAAGTTTAGAAATTTTGACTTTTCAAAATGAAATCTTGACTTTTTGATTTCTTGATGAAAAAGTTTCACATTTTGAAATGTTTTGATGAATTTTGATCTTTGATACTTGATTTTGATCAAAAAGTCAAAGTTTGACTTTTGAGTGTATAGACTTTTGATCAATTGACTGAAAATTCCTCTGTCAATCCATTGATCTTGGGCCATGTTTTGAGCCATGCCAATAGGTCAAAATTATGCAATCAAAACCTTGAGATAATGTCTCCAACCAATTAACCATTTGCTAGGTCAAAAAATCAGAAATTGCCCTTTCTCAATCAAAACCCTAATTTTGACAATTTTGCCCTTTTGATGATCTGATCAAATTTCTTGAGGAATTATGGTCCAAACTTGATCAAATGAAATATATGAGTTCATAATGTTGATATGGATAAAAAATTATGAAGTTTGAGTGTAAATTGACCATAGTTGACTTTTTGCCCAATATAGTTGATTTTTAGGTCAACTGATCAATTGACTGAGCAAAAATGTGATCCAAGACTTGAAACTTGACATGAGCAATCTTGAGAGTCTAAAATTATCCATGAAAGTCATATGAGGCATTAAAATTTCAATTATCCTTGTGCAATCTCAAACCCTAATTTTCAATCATCGGTGCTTGAGGAGGTGTCTTGAGCTGATCAACCCTAGTGCAGTCTTAAACCAAAGGAGATATTGTGTGATATTATTTGAGAAATGAGAGGGAAAATTTTGGGGTACAACAAGGAAAATTCTATATCCCTACTTATTTCATAATCATGGACATTAAAGAAAACACCAATATTTCGATCATATTAGGTAGACCATTCCTAGCTACTGCAGGAGCCATAATAGATGTCAAAAATGGAAAATTGACCTTCGAAGTCGGAGAGGAAAAGGTTGAATCCATCTTATCTAAATTCCTCATGGCACTATCCATCGATGATTCATGTTGTTTCCTGGATGAAATCGATAAATGTGTGAAAGAAATGGAGAAACAACAAACCACTTATTCGAAAGTATTAAGTATCCCCATACCCCCGATACTCGAAGATGATAATTAGCACCCTGAATATCAAGATGAAAACCTGGTTGAATGCCTAGCCTTAACGCCTGATCATATACCATTTCAAAAAAAAACCTGCCATAGAACTCAAAACATTACCCAAAAACCTAAGATATGAATTCCTAGACACAGAACTTGAACGACAAGTTATAGTCAATGCAGACTTAGGACAAATAGAGGCTGAAAAATTAATACATGTCCTTAGAAAATACCAAATTGCTTTAGGTTATAACATATCATATCTAAAATGAATAATCCCTTCTATTTGCATGCACCGTATTATGCTAGAGGAAGACTGTAAAACCTCTAGGGAACATCAAAGGAGAATAAATCCCATTCTGAGGGATGTAGTCAAAAAGGAAGTAGAAAATCTACTAGAAGAAGGAATCATATACCCAATATATGACAGTAAATGGGTCAGCCTAGTACATGTCGTACCTAAGAAAGGTGGTGTGACTATTGTCAGCAATACTAAAGGAGAATCAGTAGCGCAACGAACTCACACCGGTTGGAGAATGTGCATCGACTATAGAAAGTTAAACAAAGCAACTCATAAAGATCATTTTCCTTTACCCTTCATTGACCAAATGCTTGAATGACTAGATAAACACTCTCACTTCTGCTACTTAGACGGGTATTCTGGATTTTTCCAAATTCCTATCCATCCCGACGACCAAGAAATAACGACTTTTACTTGTCCTTATGGTACATTCGCTTATCGACGAATGCCATTCGGATTAAGCAATGCCCCTGCAACATTCCATAGATGTATGATGTCCATCTTCTCTGATTTTCTAGATGGAATGATGGATGTTTTTATGGATGACTTCTCTGTCTGTGGAGAAAGTTTTGAGGGATGTTTATTGAAACTTGAAATGGTGCTAGAAAGATGTGTAAGTGTCAATCTCGTGTTAAATTGGGAAAAATGCCACTTCATGGTCCGACAAGGAATCGTCTTAGGGCACATAGTATCCAATAAGGGAATCGAAGTAGATAAAGCAAAGATCAAAGTTATAGAAAATATTCAACCACCCAAAAGTATTAGAGAGATAAGGAGTTTTCTGGGACACTACAGTTTTTATCGACGTTTCACTAAAGACTTCTCTAAAATAACGAAACCTCTAACCGAACTCCTAATGAAGGATGCTGAGTTCATCTACATCGACAAATGTTTGGACGCGTTTACAACTCTAAAAAAAGCATTAATTTCAGCACCTATAATGTAACCTCCTGATTGGAACGAGCCATTCGAGATAATGTGTGATGCTAGTGACTATGTCATAGGCGCAGTCCTAGGACAAAGAAAGGATAAAAAGCTTCATGCGATCTACTACGCAAGTAGAACCCTAGATACTGCGCACACAAATTACGCTACCATTGAAAAAGAATTTTTAGCTATTGTGTCTGCTTTAGATAAATTTTGTTCCTACCTAGTAGGAGCACGAATAATTATCTATACTGACCACACTGCAATCCGGTACATCTTAAGTAAGAAAGACGCCAAAACAAGATTACTAAGGTGGATCTTACTTCTTTAAGAATTTGATTTAGAAATAAAAGACAAGAGATGCACCGAGAATGTAGTCGCTGACCACCTATCCAGAATAGAAGGCATCAAACCAGGTCATGTTCCCATCAATGACGATTTTCCTTATGAATGCCTTGTAGCCAAATTAGAACTAGAAAGTATCATAACTGAGTACAATATAACTTATGAAGACAAGAATACAAACGAAATTTTGGAAGCAATATGCACCGCAACCATGCTACCATGGTACGCCGATTTAGTTAGCTATTTGGCTTCCGGAGTGCTTCCACCCGATATGTCTTATCAACAAAAGAAGAAATTTTTTCATGACCTTAAACATTATTATTGGGACGAGCCTTTACTTTTCAAAAGAGGCGCCGATGGTATTTTCCGTTGATGTGTTCCCAAAAGTGAAATGGAAAACGTAATTTTCCACTGTCATGCCGCTCCCTACGGAGGACATGCAAGTACTTCAAAGACTTGTGCTAAGATATTACAATCTGGCCTTTATTGGCCTAACCTCTGGAAAGACGTCCATATTGCGGTTAAAACTTGCGACCAGTGCCAACACAGCGAAAATATCTCTAGACGCAATGAGATGCCTCAAAAGGGATTTCTAGAAGTTGAAGTCTTTGATGCATGGGGAATCAATTTCATGGGACCTTTCTCATCTTCCTTTGGAAATCACTACATACTAGTTGTTGTCGACTACGTTTCGAAATGGATCGAGGTTGTAGGTTCTCCAAAAAATGATGTGCGAGTAGTAGTCAGGCTTTTCTAGAACGTAATCTTTCTAAGATTCGGTGTGCTGAGACTCGTCATCAGTGACGTGGCTCCCATTTCATTTCCAGAATCCTAGAAAAATTATTAGCGAAATACGGAGTCCGACATCATGTCGTAACGCCTTATCATACACAAACAATTGGGAAAGCAAAGGTCTCCAACAGAGAAATAAGGCAAATCTTAGAAAAAATTGTAGCAACCTCTAGGAAAGATTGGTCATCTAAGTTACATGACGCTCTACGGGCATATAGGACAACATATAAAACTCTAATGGAACAACACCATTCAAACTACTTTATGGGAAATCATGTCATCTGCCGGTGGAAATAGAACATAAGGCTTATTAGGCCATTAAGACCCTTAACTTGAATTACACCGTTGCGGGTGAGAAAAGAATATTAGACATCCACGAACTAGAAGAACTTAGACTAGACGCTTACGAAAATGCTTGGATATATAAAGAGAGAACTAAAAAAATGGCACGATAAACGAATATCTAGAAAAGAATTCAGTGAAGGCAATATAGTTCTCCTGTTTAATTCTAGACTTAAATTATTCCTGGGAAAACTTCGTCCTAGATGGTCTGGTCCATTCAAAGTTACCAAGATTTTTCCAAGTGGCGTAGTAGAAATCAAAGGAATGAGTTGCAAACCGTTCATTGTAAATGGACAACGCTTAAAACATTATCATAGCATAGATAAAAAAGAATATTACACAGTAATTAGGCTAGATGCGCTACCACCCCATTCATCAGACTAATCCCCATGTAATGTCGAGCTTACGACTTTAAAAAAAATGCTTCTTGAGAGACAACCCAACTTTGAGTCTGTTCTTTTTGTTTTTCTTGTTTTTCTATTTTATTTTTATTTCTTGCTTTATTTATTATTAATGCTAAAATATGCAGTATTGTTTCTATAATTTTGCTTGTTACTAACTTAATGTTAACTGTCAACCTACTTCAGGCTAACATTCCAATTAACTAGTATACTAACCACGATGAACTTGGTTGATACGATGGGAATTGTGTTCAGAGGAAGGAACCAACAGAGGAGGTTTGAGTCTCTTTCTGATAGGGAGTTAGGATTAAATACCTACCCCGACGGACCAGCCATGATAACCTTAGGGATTCGGGATAATGTTCTATTTTTATTGAGCCAAATAGGATGGGATACATCTGCTATAAGGAGAAAATTTAGCTCTTACCGTAGACTGACTTTAGAGTTTTTAAGCTCCCTCGTCTACAAACCTGACCACGATCTGGGATTTAATAGGGGACTCATTAGATTTAGATTGTTTAGTATAGAGTACACTTTCACCCACAGAGATCTAGCTAAGTTACTAGGATTCCCACATAGCCTGGATGCATTTACCGTAGTCCAGGAAGAGCTTTTTAATGTAGGAGAGCTAGATTATTTCTGGGGGGACATTACATGCATTAGTAACCTTGAACCTGAGGACATGCTTTCTGAAAACATCCACAACCCAGCTTTTAGATATTTCCACAAAATTCTATCCCATACCCTGTTTGGTAAAGCTGAAAACATTACCATTGTTTCTAGAGCTGAGTTGTTTATCATCTTTTGTGCCTCGCAAAACCGTCCTATAAACGGAGCTATATTTATGCTAGCAAATTTTCACCGTCTTGTGAGGGCTGAACATGAACCCATTCTTTTAGGAGGTTTAGTGACCATGATAGCTAATGTCATTGGATTAAGACAACAATTGATAAACCTTGTCCCTCAGGGTAGATTCCAGCCTATGCATATTCATTTATGTTTCAATAGGGGTATCATCAGGAACCTAGGCCCAGGTAGTTTTGACCTCCTCATTAACAACCAGTTCATGCCACTTTTTACCTTACCTGACCCTAGGACGAGCATTCATGACCGAAATAACTGGTTATACGATTGGGACGCACAACATATGTCACCACCACACACTCTTGAGACACCCATGATATATGACCACCTAGATGCTTTCCTTTCCGATGAAGATATAGATCCTGAGACCCCTCCTTTCTACCATGACTTCCCACCTCCCGAACAGATAGGCTCAAACTTCCCTGACTCTCCAGTTATTTCTCCACCTCTTGTATTTCATCCTGCTCCTGCTTTGACTGCCATTCAATCAGAGATTGATATGTTGAAGGACGAGCTTGTTATTTTGCAGATTGACTTCTATTCCTTTATGGGTACGGTAGTCAAACAACTGGATTACATTTATCAGCATCTTTTCTCTGCATCGCTGGACCGCCGTGGCTGATTCACCTGACATACTGCTTTATTTTATTTCCACATTTAAACACTGAGGATAATGTTTTGTTTAACTGTGGGGAGAAGTTTTATTTTCATTATTTATTAGACACTTTATTTTTTTCAGTATTTTTGGAAGTTTATCATTCAGTACAATTTTATCATTCATCACTTTTGGAATTTTATCTTTCAGTACAATTTTTATTCATCTTAATTTTTTAGTTCAATTTTATTATGAGTTTATTTATTTCGTTTATTCTGCATTCCTACCATATTTACGTGTATATGCTATGCTTAAATGATTCAATATTATTTACCCATATATATGTATAATTATTGAAATGGTATTCTGCAATATAGAAAAAGAAAAATATTGCAGTTTTGGACATGTGTTGCTCGCCACACAAGCGTAATGCCCGTCACGCTTCGCATGACTTAGTCCCGGTCGGCACACACGCGTGACGCTCGGCACATACTGATAATACAACATTGTTTATGTATTCTTTCAGAAAGCTCGCAAAACCCTTTCACCCTTCCATTTTCTTAAACCGCTGCTCACGATACAATGAACCTACTGCCTATTTCTCTTCCCCCATTATCATTTCCATAAAAAACCATTAAAACCCCACTTATTACCATCATTACATCTCTCTACATAAACCATCTCCAAACCCTTTTTCACTATGAAATCCCCAATTTCTCACATAAACCTTCACCCTTCTCCTTTCCTTGCTTCAAAATGGCACGGAGAAATTCCAAGCCTGAACCTGATCTTTCTGGCATTATATTTCGTAACGGAGAAGTCGGAGAGCACCAAAGGGCTCAGTACCTCAAGTTCTATAAATTCTTTGTTGTACCGACGCGGTATGTGGATACTGAGTGCCTCCAAAAATTAGGCTTGCTTGATAGTGTCCAGTGGTTACTCCATCACTCTGATTTGACGTCCATCTGCATGCAGAACCTCCCAACATACGAGTCGCTAACCTTGGAATTTTTGAGTTTGTTCTCTTACAACCTTCCTTGTGACGAGAACGAGCGCGTATCTGGCTCCGCCACTTTTAGAATATTCAACGACAAATATTTTGTAAGCCAATCCACTCTTAGTGCCTTCTTCCACTTTCCTGCTGAAGTGATGATACGCCACTGCATTCCAGAAGACCTTGATTAGGCGTATACATGTTTCAAACTTTGGAAGGTTCTTATCAATGAAGAACCAAATAGTTGGGAAGGACTTCACGCTTCTTCCATCATGTAAACCCATCATAAACGAAGATGGCATACCATAAGACTGCTCACGACAATTTGAGGCATGGAAAAACCAGGTGGCCCCTTAGGCCTATGAAAATTATTTTCCCCTGGAGGGGGTCCCTTGTGGACCCTGTGGTTCTATATAGGTCAAAATATGGCCAGTATAAACGTTCGACCGCATTGGCGTCGAACTTATTGAAGATGGTATAACCTCTGAAAAAGGCGCAGAAATCGTAGTTCCCCTTGTCGAAGTGACTGAGGATGGTACTTCATCATTGTTAGGAGGGTTCTGATTACCTGTCTGGATTTGGTTTGCCATTTTCCTAACGTATTTTATCTTAGGTATTTCCTTGTTGCTTATGGCTAATTTACCACTTCTAAGTATCATACAATGCAGAAAAATACAAAATAATGATGAAGATTTTCAAAAAATTTATTAGAACAAAAAATTTGTTTATTGAACACAAGTCCCACCAAGTGTGCCAATTTATTTACCGTAAAATTTGGTAAACAACCACTGGTCTTCGAAATCGAAGAAAAAATTGGTGACTTTCAGGATCGACCAGATTGATCCTAAGGACATGTATTCTTATTCAAACTTTTGTTCTTGAAAACAAAGAATACTTTCGATAACATTCTTAATCTTTTAAACAATATTGATTTCAATTGTTACTTTGAATGTAGTAATGTAATTCTTTAAAGAAAAAAATTGGTATGCAAAATGCTTTCGACTTAAACTTAAAAGGAATGTATAAACCTTAAATTAAAGTTGAATGGCAATACATACATTCTCACATCTCGTTTCTCGAACGCTGGTACTTTGAGTAATTTAGTGTAATTTGTACAAATATGTGAACATACAAATCTTATTGTTAAGACTCTTATTTATACTAATTTGACCCTAAGGGTAAAATACTAAGACAATTCCACGTTCATCATTGCATGTTCTTGGAATCTCTTCAGGATTCCACGCGTCTCTTTGGATAAGATCAAACTTTCAAATTTGAATACCTTTTTTTCTTCGAAGCGCCAAATAATATATACATGACGGTCAAAGTATCTATTCTGATAATACTTTGAATAGACAAGTTCCAATGGTTCACAAAACGAACCTTGCACCAACACTTAGCAAAATGAAACTCTTATTAGTTTTTTTTATCGAAATATTTATAAGACCTCCTTATTACCTCCTTTCTAACCAAATTTCTTCCAGGATAGTCATTTCAGCTCAACATTCACATAGTCTAAATTCTCTGTTAACACAAGGAAAGCTTCGTATTTTGCTTGGTTGTTGGAGGTCGGGAAGGATAAGGTGAGAGAGACTTCGATCAAGATTCCTTCCTTATTTTCGAGGATCATTCATGCTCCACTTCTAGATGAACTGGAGGCTCCGTCCATGAAGATGGTCCATTTTCGTGCCCGATATGTCGGGGCGACGATGATGTCATCTTTACTACGAATTCAAATAATAATTGGGCTTTAAGGGCCTTTCTTCCCTCGTACCTGATGTTAAATTATGATAGCTCTAATGAACATTTGAGCATCATGTCTTCCATGTATGAACGCCCGAGCAGTTGTTTTACGTGTCGGTCTGTCCGTACAAAGATTGTGTGAGCTAGGAAGTAGTGCCTTAATCTTATTGTCGCATTGATAAGGGCCAGGGAAACTTTTTCGATCTACTGATATATGAGATCCGGGCCTTGCAAGGACTTGCTTGTAAAGTATATGGGTTTCTGCCCTTTAGGGGTTTCCTGAATGAGAGCTGCGCTGACAGCTTCAGCTGCGACGATGAGATAAAGGTAGAAAGTTTCCCCATTATCTGGTTATGAGAGGACTGGTGGCTTCAAGAGCGCTTGTTTGATGTGGAGGTGGGCTTACTCGCACTCCCTGATCCAATTAAATGTGGTTTCCTTGCAAAGAAGTTTGAAAGGGGAAGTGCATGTTGGGTAGATTTTTTTACGAAATAGGACAATGAGGTAAGCATCTTGTTCAAAGATTGGATTGACTTTTTTGAGTTCAGCATTGGGAATTCAGAGAATGCCTTGAACTTGTCGGGATTGGCTTTAATTCCTCGTTCTATTAGGTATAAGCCAATGAATTTTCATGCTCGTACGCCGAAGGTGCATTTCTCCAGATTGAACCACATTTTGCATTTCCTCGCTTGGTCGAATACTCTCTTTAAGTGGAGTGTATGGTCAGATTATTCTTGGGAATTTACGAGCATATCGTCCATATAGACCTTGATCATGTCTTAAATCTCTCCATGGAAGAATTTGTTCATCATTCTTTTGAACGTGGCACTGATATTTTTCAAGTCGAAGGGCATTACATTGTAGTAATAGTTGTCTCGACTCGGTCATGAAATCCGTGTATTTTTTGTCGTTTTTTGCCATGAGGATCATGTTGTATCTAAAGTATGCATCCATAAAAGACAACAATTTAAAACCAACATAATTATCAACTAATCTATCTATGTTGGACAGAGAATAAGCATTTTTAGGGCAAGCATTATTGAGATTTGTATAATCAACACACATTCTCCATTTTCCATTTAATTTCTTTACAAGTAAAACATTAGATAGCCAGGTTGTGTACTGGTCTTCAAAAACAAAATTTTCCTCTAGGAGGTCTTTTACAACTTGCTCGAAAACCTCTATTTTCTTTGGAGACTACTTGCGTCTATGTTGGGCTACAACCATAAGGGCGGGATCTATTGTCAGGTGGTGACATGCCATTTTTGGATCCAAGTCGGGCATCTCTGAGGTGCTCCATGCGAATAGATATACATTCTCCCTCAGGCATGCTTTTAGCTGCTTCCTTTTCAGGTCGAGGATACCAGTGTCGATTTTTACTCCCTTGGTGGGATCGAAGGGGGATGATCTCGAACTCCCCGTCCAAAACTAGGCGTATAGGATGGGCATGCTCCTTATTGCTTGATGTCGTCGAGGGATTTGATGCAGTCATCCGAGCATCTTTCTCATTCTTCTTCTGATCCTGCAGACCTTTCTTAGTGAAACGAATGTCAAGGTCGATCATGTCGACATGAGGCAACGACTTTGGTTCTTCGGAGTTGTTGGGTCAGGCAGAATTGCTAGCCGCTCTGAGTGGTGCCCTGATGGAGTTGAGCCCCTTCAAAACTTCCTTGAAACATCTCCTCGCAGCTTCTATATCCCCATGGAGACTGGAGGCGAGCCCTTTTAAAGTGTAGTACTTCATCTTCAAGTGTACGGTGGAGGGGATAACTATCAGCTCGACTAGAGTTAGCCTTCCCAAAATGCACTGGTATAGAGATGGGCAATCTATTACCAGGAACTGGGCCTTGATGGACCTGTCCGTCTCTGTTGCCCTGAAGGTGACTATTAATTCGATGTAGCCCCATGGTTTGGTGACTGCACCGTTGAAACCATGTAAGTCTGAGCCCATGTAAGGTGTCATGTGTGTCTCGTCGAGCTGCAAGGTTGTGAATAACTAGAAGTACATAATGTCAGACAACAAAGTTGTCTATCTGTGCTCTTACGAGAAACGAGATGGTTGAATTAAGAGATTTATCGAGGAGTTATTCACGGTAGAACGCGATGGGGACAGAGTTTCCTCGAAACTTGTTGAGGGTGGAGTTCTTGTTGGAGCTTACGTTGATCAGCTGCTTGAACTTCCTTTTTACTAAACCCAAAATGATTTTATTAAATTCCTCTCCAGATATTGTAACGCCCGTTAATTTAATTAATTATTTAATTAAATTATTTTTGGATTATTGGTCGAAGTTGTCAGATGTTGAGAATTGTTGGTATAAGTTGTTAGATAATTATTAATTAATTGATTAGTTGATTAATAATAATAATAATAATGTTGAAATTAATGGAAAAATATAAGATTAAGTTGTCGGACTTATTTATATGGTGGTAGGTAGAATTAAGGAGGTGTGAGAATTAGACCCAATAGCAATACTATTATTATTAAGTTTGGCTATAATAATAGAAATTAGAAGTGACAGTAAGGACAATAGGTTTTGTCAAGTAGAAGAGGAATAAGGGTTGGAAGAAAGAAAAGAACGTAAAAGTTACAGAGAAGAGGAAAATAGGCAAAGCGGGATTCGATCAGAAAATTGTAAAGCAATCTCTAATCCGAGATAAGGGTGGGGTTTTGACTCTCTAATAAGTGGTATAATGGTAGGGATGTAATGATATGCATGTTAGGTTTTGGTGTAGATTGTTTGATTTAATCCGTTGAAATTGACTATAATCGATAAATTGATGCTTTGAATTGTGTAGTAATTTATGTATGTTGATAGAAATGATAAATGGATGTTTGATTGTGTATTATTTCATGAAGTTTGTGTCTTTGGAATTGAAACAAATGGGTTTTCGTACTGCACTTTATAGAATTCTTAAAATTGTTTTTCACAGGGTGCAATTGATTGCAGTAGAAGAGCAATCGATTGCACTGCTTAAAAAATGGAATTTTTGCTTCTGTTTCAGTAAGAAATTGATTACAACAGAAGAGAATTCGATTGCACTGCTTAAAAATGTGATTTTTGGCCTCTGGAACAGGGTGCAATCGACTGCTCTGTTAGTGCAATCGATTGCTCACTGTTTGACAGTATTTTTGAAAACTTGAAAACTCCACAACTTTTGGACCGTAACTCAGTTTAATGTGCCGTTCGAAGTGTTGGAAAGCTAATGCGATGGAATATATTTATAAGGAGTAAAATTAAGGATAAAAAGTATAATTATAGTACCCAAGTTAGGATAGAGTTAGCTTTCCCGCGTTGAATCGCCGTGATGTTTTGTGGTGATGAAGTATGATGATGACATGACGATATTATAATAATGCTTGGTTCATAATAATAATATCAATGATAATGATGACATAGTATTATAGTATAACAATTTGTAGAAGTTTTGTAATTAGAAATAAGCATTTAGATAAGTAATTAACTGGTATAGTCGAGAATTGTCCAAATAATTATGGGCAATATTATGTTGTAGGCCTATGGCTAATGTCGAATAGTTGTTGACATGTTGTTGTGTTATTATTGTTGTGACGTACTAAGTTGTAGGCTTATGCCAACGTTGCGCTAATTGTTGTTGTTGAAATATCAAGTTGTAGGCTTATGGCCAGTGTTGAATTATTATTAAGTTGTTAGGTGTGATACAGTGGGAGAACTGACTTAAGGGTTTTGCGTTTTATCGCAAATGTTGCAGTTAGCAAGAGTCACCACCGAATTTTCTTTTATCCAAAAGGAAAGGTGAAAAATCACAGGAAAGACCTTTGAGATTGTTTCTTGAGTTCGGGGGGTAGATTATGAAAAGGGAATGTGTTATCACCCTTTTCATCCATGGTTTTCCATGGCCTCTTAGTTACTTGCTAGATCACTTTCTTTTGTTGTTTGAAAACGTGTTTGGTGTGGTTTTTGAAAGTATTTTGTAAAAGAGGCCATTGTTTAGGCAATCTTTGTAATGATTCTCGTTCGTAAGAATGTATACAAAGATGTTTGTCTTTTTTGAAAATGTTTTCAATGTTTGTAATATGTTTTGAAATATGTGTGTTTGTTTTGAAAATAGCAAGGATAGTTGTTTTGAAATGGAGCAAGTAATTAAGAGCAAACTACCTACTCAAATGTCTTTCTTGTTCATTTTCTATTCCTTTGACATTGTTGTCTTACCATTGATTTGGTAAGCAACCCTATCTTTGGATGTAAACGGGACGGGCGTGGATCATCGTATAACCATGATTAGCAATGTTGCAAAGTATCTTAGCATTTTTGAGGGACCAAGATCATTTTGTAAGGCAACTTTGAATAGCGTCATCGAGGGACTATGATCTTATATTTGTTTATTTTGCTAAGATACCTCACATGCGTAATATGGCCATTTTTTCGTAAGGCAACAAGCGAGATTACCCTAAGGGTGCATGTGTGCAAGTGTGTTATTTCATGCTTGATTTTGTCTTGAATTTTGGTTTTCTATTTAATTGATTTTATCTTGCCATACATTTCCTACACTACGCCAAAAAGACTTACGAAACGCTTTTTTGGCCTTTAAAAGCGCTTAAAAGCGCTTTCTAAGGTGGCGCTGCTATAGGTTTTAGCAGCGCTTTTTGTTTAATGAAAAGCGCTTTCGTAGGTCTACCTAATACAACACTTTTTCTAAAAAGTGCTCTCTTAAGTAGGCTTTTGGCAGCGCTTTTTTATGAAGAAGCGCTTTCATAGGTCTACCTAAGGCAGCACTTTTTTCTAGAAAAGCGATGTCTTAGGTAGGCTTTTAGCAACGCTTTTTTCTGGAAAAGCGCTTTCATAGGTGGTCTTTTAGCAGCGCTTTTGCTTGGAAAAGCGCTGTCATATGTTTACCTTAGACAGCGCTTTTTGTGAAAAAGCGCTTTCATAGGTTACCTAAGGCAGCGTTTTTCTTGAAAAAACGCTTTCATAGGGTGTTTTTTTAGAGGTATAATTTATATAATTCATATACCTAAATTGTTTGCAGCATATTATTTATATAAACCAGTTGCCATAACCTGTAATTCATAAACCGCGGTAATGCATTATATACCATTGTAATCAAAAATATATATACACCATTTTTGTACCTCAAAATATATAAAAACCATTGTTATCAGCATTGTAACTCAAAATCAGTTGAAGGATTTCTTTGATAAACCGCATAAAAATATCAAGAAGATGTGGCTCAAACTAAATAGTACTCAATAATCTAAAGATAATTGATACACTTACAAAACCTTCCTCAAATATCCAAATCAAATATAACAATAATTAAGGACGTACAAGAGTTTCTGCAATAACTTTGAAAACAAAAAATAACTAAATTGTAATACTGCTTCCTTTCTAACTCTCAGTCTGCTCCCTCAACCTTAGGATGGTACTCCGAACAGTCACAGCACTGGCAGTACTGTCAAAATAATAAGCACAAAGAAAATCACAAGGTTAGCAACTATATACAAGCAATTAATCAATTGAAAAAACATGTTTTTTGAGCAAGATTCTTACTTCAAAGTGTAAGCACCACTAGCCTTGACCTTCCCACAATCTTTGCAGCCCCAAATGCCAACAACCTTTCTCTTAACAGCATACTACATACAACAAATTGAGAACATAATCAACCAATGAAGATCGAAAAAACTCGTCACAAAACACCTTAAAAAAACTACCTTTCCACAAAACTCGCAGAAGAATTTACTGTGCTGACTGACTTCCATCTTCTTAATTTGCTTCCTCAAACTAGCACCATATCGGGTGCCTGAAATTAGAACACAAACCTATCAGTTATCACCATTTACGACACAAAAACCATAAACTCATCTTAGCTGAGAATTTCATTTAAATTAGAAGCAAATAAATCTAAGCTAAACCTAATTGAAATTAAAAAACCCACAAAGTTTTTAGGGTTAGAACAAACACATTTATAGTGAATTGAAATGAAATAAATATCTACAAAACAAACAAATCTGAAACCGAAAAGCACAACAAACAAGACAAAATGTTGAAAAGTAAGAAAATTGATAGAACTTACCGTATTTGCCAACAATACCGGCCTTCTTGGTTCTCTTAGTCTGTAACCAAAATCACAAACAATAATCACATAAGAATGAAATTAGAATAACAGTTTAAAATTCAACAAGCTGCGAAAATGAACGAACCATTTTGGAGCGGCTTCACGGGATACTGTGAGAAACGAAGATGAGTGACTATACTACAAATGGTTTCCAACAAGGGTTTCTGTTGAATAACTAATAATAATAATTCGGGTATGGGCTTAACTAATGGGCCACAATAACTACCTACAAAAGTGCTTTTAAAAGCGCTTTCTAAAGGTCATCTATAACAACGCTTTTACATCAAAAAGCGCTTTCGTAGCATATCCTATAGCAGCGCTTTTAAAAGCGCTTTCTAAAGGCCAACTTTAGCAGCACTTTGGAAAAGCGCTTTCTAAGGCTGACCTTTAGCAGCGCTTTTGAAAAGCGCTTTCTTAAGGTACCCTCTGAAAGGCCAGCTTTAGCAGCGCTTCCCAAAAAGCGCTTTCTAAGGGTGACCTTTAGAAGCGCTTTTGAAAAGCGATTTCTTAAGGCACCCTTTGAAACCGCTTTTTTAAGCGATTTTTTTTTAAAACCTACAATAGCGCTTTTTTCCAAAAGCACTTTCTTTTATGTGCTACTAAAGCTTATTTTTGGCGTAGTGCTAATTACTAGAATTTACATTTGAAAGCGATAAATTGCAGAAATGTAAAGTCCTACGCTATTATAATATTTAGGGGATGGGGGTAAAAATTTATGAATGGGGATTGAAAATGAAAATAAGGCCCTAAATTACTATTACAACCATATTGAAATACATACAAGAAAATATTAAATGAACTTGTTTTGTTTTTAAGAAAATATTTTTTATCTTTTATTTTAAGAAATAAAATAAAGTGTGAAAGAATTATTTTTGATGTTTGCAGATTAATGAAATGGAAGGTGACAGCAAAAAATAATAACAAGGGGAAGAAAAAGAGAATCAGCGTGTTGCTAAAAAAGAAGTCAGAGGTTCTGACCTTGGCACGCTGTAGAACAGAAACCTGTTAGTGAAAATGTATGAGGTCAGAGGTTCTGACCCTGGCACGCTGCAAAACAGAAACCTGTTAGTGAAAATGCATGAGGTCAGAGGTTCTGACCCTGGCACGCTGCAAAACAGAAACCTGTTAGTGAAAATGTATGAGGTCAGAGGTTCTGACCCTGCTGGGAACACAGTAATTTTCAGAAGTTCTGATATTACTGATAACAAAACAGGCTCCAGAAGCGCTGGTGGAAATGACAGTACTTGGTCTTGAAGGGGTAAGAAAACACTTAGAAGGGGGGGGGGGTTGAATAAGTGACTCTTTTTCTTCAAAACAAAGCTCAACAATAATGGAATGACACGGTTATTTTTATCCTGGATCGTTTGAACTCAAACTACTCCAGTCCACCCGTCAAGGTGATTTCACCTTTCTCAACAAGGACTTAATCCACTATAATCAACTGATTACAAACACACAACAACTGTTGTGACTAACAATGCACAAGTAATCTTACAAGTGACTAACACCACTAAGACTTAAATCTAGTCCTAGTCTGCTTGAGAAATCTGACCAAACTTGGTCTCTCAAGGAGAAATTACAAGGGTTTAATCTTTACAGATAGTGAAATAAAATTTTCTTCTAATCAAGCTATATAACAACTGTGATTTTTCACTTAGAATAAATTGCACAAAGTGTATGAACAAAGAGTTTGTGAGCCCAGAATCTTTCACGTAGTTTCTTGCTTCTTTTTGAAATTTGATACATTAGTTAGCTTGCAATAAATGTCCTTCTATTTATAGTAAGAACAAAATAACCGTTGCTGCCTTCAGAAAAGTGGAGAGCATTAAATGCTTGCGTGTTTCTTTGCACTCTTCCATTTTCCAAGAAACTAGCTTTAGGCACTTGAGTGCTTGACGCCGTTTTTGCATTAATGAGTAAATGACAACTTGTAAGAACGTGTTTCCTGTGCTTGACAAGACAAGTTCGTTTGTATCAGAACATGCTTCACCGTCTTGATTTCAGAACATGCTTTACTTCATCTTCTAGGCATTACTTTGCTTGCTAAGAACTTGATCAGCACTTGCTTTTAAGTAATCTTGTGAGCAAGGAAACCTGCTAAATGTTAGAAGATATATTTAAATAAAATTTCTTACCAGAGTCAGCAGGTGCGCTTAAAACAAAAGGTTATTTCATTAAAGAACTTCTTCATAATTTTTTGCTTAGCACTTCAGAATGCTTCTTGTCAGAACATTATCTAAAATAGTCAAATACGTTCATCAGAGTATAAATTATCTAAAATATAGTTTATTGTTATCATCAAAACTCTTAGATAGATCAGAACTAATCTTGTTCTAACAATCTCCCCCTTTTTGATGATTACAAAAAATTATTCAGATATAGAAATGAAATATGATAAGAGATAAGAATCTCCCCATGAAATGAATATTTCTAAATATAAAATTTTCTGAGAATATTTATAAGAGTAAAAAAAATCTTTGTTGGATTTCTTCAGAACTTCTTTAAGAAGATAATGTGTAGATGGAATATTCTTTCAGAGTTAAAAGGATACCTGCAAGAAAAAAATTATTTTGCACAAGAAGAAATTTTGTATCTTGTTAGAATGTCTGAGACTTTAGTCCCATAACTGTTAAACAGTGATTAGTTCAAGAATACACATTTTCTCCCCCTTTTTGGCATAATCAAAAAGTGTAAAAAAAAATGAAGAGATGAAAAGTTTTCATAAAAAAAAATATTCAGAAGTACAAAACAACAAACTAAAGTCAAGAAACAAAAATACACTAGGATTTCTTAGTAATAAGAGCCATCAGAAGATTCTTGATCTCAGAGGCAGATTCTTCTTATTTCACCATCCAGTTCTTGATTTGTTTGGTTTTGCTTATCCAAGCGTTCATTTATGACTTCATTCTCCCTCTTGAGCTCTTTCAGAGTGTCCATGATAAGTGAGGTAGAAGTAGAGGATGACGAAGCTTCAGCAGAAACAGGCTTAGAAGCAGCAATCGTTGAGTCAGAATGCACGAAGGTTGAAAGAAGAGTGCCCAGATCTATTGCAAGAGTTGGCACTGGTTCAGGTTCAGCCATAACAGAAGGTTGATTGAATAGAACAATAGCCAGAGGGTTTGAATCTTCAGAGGATTCTTCAGATTCATCTTCTGATATGTCCATCATATCAGCTGGTGTATCAACAATTATTAATGAAGACTTCTTATTCCAAATGTCAGCAGCTTCTGTCTTGAAAGCATGCAGATGTTTGGAATAGTTGTCCAGCACCTGAAAGTGGCATAAGTCCTGTAGCTTCAGTGACTCAGCATTAAAAGTTCTTCTGAAGGTTTCCCATAGAAGATCCATTGTAGCTGTGTTCACGCTTCTAGAGCAATCTTCTTTCAGCAGATTCAACCATGCTTGGACATCTGTTAAAAAATTATGAAACAATGTATTCACATCTGGCTGAACAGGTTTTGGGACAGCCTTCTTGAAATTTTTGTTTTTCAAGAATTGTAGAGATTCAAAATCCACTACAGTTCTTAAAAAGCTAGCAGGTTCAGGATTTTTGGTAGGTTTAGAAGTGGCTGAATGATCAGGTTGGTCAACAAAGATAGGTGGTGCTGATAGTTCATGAGGTTTGGATGATTCAGCAGTTTCAGGTTGTTCAAAAGGTTGTTGTTCTGGAATATGAGGGGGTGAGAGTGTAGGTGAGTTTGGTGTTGTATGTTGTGGTGAAGTAGGTGGAGTGACATCAGGTGAAATTATTATTGTATTATCAGGAGTGGGAATGGGGTTCTAAGGTTGTGGTCAATTCATAGCAAAAATGTTTTCATATGGTAAGTTGAAAGGAGGCTTTATAGTGGCCAGAGGTTCATTTATCCCTAGAATTCTCCAAGAGCCAGCATCATACCATCTAGTGGGTCTGGGTGATAGAGGTCTGGGATGAGGTCTTGAAAAACATTCAGCAGGAATGGGTTGAAAAACATATGGTTCAGGGGGTTCTGAGTGTGAGGGTTTTGATTGAGAGGGTTCTGATTGGGTGTCAGAGTGTTCATCAGAGTCAAAATCACTCAAATATGATAAAACTTGATTTTTATGAGGGTTGTCAGTAAGGGAGTCAGATGGTAAGGTCAGGTCAATATCAACATCTATATCTCCTAAGGTTTGGGAGGGTTCAGCAGATGTAGATACATTGACAAAATCATAAATAGTGATAGTTTCAGCGGGTTTACCCGTCTTCTTTTTCTTCTTCTGAGGAGTGGCAGAAGGTCCTTCTACAGCTTTTCACTTCAAAGATTCCTGGAGAACAACATCTGGAGCTGCTTGATTTCTTCCTTGGAGCCAAGCTTGATCAATAGGTGTTCCAGTCTCTTTGTTGATTTCAATGTAGTGCAGGATGATACGAGGATGATCTCTTGAGTTGAACAGAGGAAAATCAGTAATAGGTATCCTTCTCCTCTTCACAGCAGCTGGCACATACGGAATTGGTTCCACCAGCAGCTTGTCAATTATTTTCCTTTTCAGTAAATTCTTCCCATTCATAGTCTTACCACAAGTAGGTTCTAGCTCCCCCAGAAGATAGGATTCATCTAGGTGAGCAATCAGACCATTCTCAGTCAGAATGTCTGATATTAATCTACCCATAGGAATCCAATTCCTTTTGGATTTGAGGTTTTTCATCCTTTCAGCCTCCCTAGTCTCTTTTACATGATTCCAGAGATGTTCAAACAGCAAATAAGGCAAATCAATTTTTACATTTGTTCCAAGGAAGAACAATAAGTATTCTTGATCAGCGTTAATGTAATCAGGAGAGCTGGTGTCCTTCCTATGGTGAATACATCCATGAATAATCCTTGACCAAATCTTGTATTTATCTTTCAAGTCCCTGAATTTTGAAGATCCTTGGACATTTGTGAAAACCTCTGAGTAGACCCTTGACATTTCTATCCTTCCACTTGGCATACCTGTATCTCCAAGTCCTTTAAACCCTAGCAACTTTCTGATTTGATTTTCTGTAATGGATATTTCCTTGCCCATTACGAAGGAGAGAATAACCTTAGGGGTTGCAATAGCATGTATCCAGAATTCCTTCACCAGATGTGGAAAGACTGGACCAATGAGACGATCAAAAAATTTCTCCCAACCTCAAAACTTAACAGGAGGGAACAAGTCAAAACCATTTTCTCTTAGATTCTCAAAATCTACCATTAACTCACTTAAAACATCCAAACTGTCTACCGGAATAAGAGTTGTTCTTTCAGGCACTATGTATTGCTCGGAGTGGGTAGAAGAAGAAGAAGCCATTGAAGTTCTTTAGAAAAGAGAGTTTGAAGAAAAGGGTTTAAGAGAAAAAGTACAGAAACGCTTGAGTTTGAAAGAGACGGTAAAGAATGAAAAAGGTTTTTTCAAAAAGTATTTATATGTAAAAAAATCAGAAATAGGTTTAGAAATAAGATTAAAAAAGTATTTAAGACGAATTTAAAATTAATTTAAAAACGGATTTAAAACGAACCTCATCATTACGTGCATTTAATGATTTTGCTAAAAATAAGGGGAAATGTGAGATTATGGCTAATCATTAATAGTTACCTAGAACGTCATCATTAGCTTTTGCACGCGTGACCTTTCAGAAACACACCACGTGTTCATCTCCTGAAGGCTACATGTAACAGCTGTTTGTTCTAATGAATTTCTGAACTATACTTAGAAATGAAGCGTTAGAGCATTTCAGAACTTTTCATATAGCTTCTGTTGCAACTTCTCTTCTAACTTCTGAAGAGTTGTTAATCAGAGCATTCATTTCAGAATATTCTGAAGTCAAATACAGAAGATAAGTATTATTTTATTCAGGACATAATTCCATACAAATATTTTTCAAATTGAAATTAAATCTATCTTCTGAAAGGGGTTTGGTAAAAATGTCAGCCCATTGATGGTCTGTTTTTACAAAAATTAAGTTTAAAATTCCCTTCTGAATATAGTCCCTTATAAAATGATATTTGATTTCAATATGTTTGGCTTTAGAATGTAAAATTGGATTCTTAGAAAGACAAAAAGCAAAAGTATTGTCATAGAAGATAGGAATCTTACTTTCATAAAGATTGAAATCTTCTAGTTGACTTTTCATCCAAATCATCTGAGAACTACATCCAGCAGCAGATATATATTCAGCTTCTGTGGTTGAAAGTGCAATTGTTGCTTGCTTCTTGTTGTACCACGAGATAAGATTGTCACCCAGAAACTGACAACTTCCAGAGGTGCTCTTTCTTTCAATTCTATCTCCAGCAAAGTCAGCATCACAATAACCTACTAGTCTGTAATCTTGTGATCTTCTGTAACACAAACCCAGATTAGTAGTACCTTTCAGATACCTAAGAATTCTCTTAACAGCTGTTAAGTGAGATTCTCTAGGATCTGATTGGAATCTAGCACACAAGAACACGCTAAATAGTATATCAGGTCTAGATGCAGTCAGATAGAGAAGGGATCCAATCATACCTCTATAGAGCTTCTGATCTACCTTCATACTTACCTCATCTTTACCCAGAATGCAGGTTGGATGCATAGGTGTCTTGGCATCTTTGCTTTCTGACATCTGAAATTTCTTTAGAAGTTCTTTAACATACTTCGTCTGATGTATGAAAGTACCTTCTGGAGTCTGGTTGATTTGAATTCCCCGAAAGAACTTCAATTCTCCCATCATGCTCATTTCAAATTCTGCCTGCATGGTCTTAGCAAATTCTTTTACAAGGGAGATATTAGAGGTTCCAAAAATTATATCATCAACATAAATTTGACAAATTAAAATATCATTTTTAAATGTCTTTCTGAAAAGAGTTGTGTCCACTTTCCCTCTGGTAAAATCTTTTTCTAGAGGAAAATTACTCAGACGATCATACCAAGCTCTGGGAGCTTGTTTTAAACCGTACAAAGACTTTTTTAATTTAAAAACATGTTCTGGATGTTTTGAATCATTAAATCCAAGAGGTTGATGGATATAAAATTCTTCTTCAATATAGCCATTTAGAAATGCACTTTTAACATCCATTTGATATAATAAAATGTAATTTTGTACAGCAAAAGAAATTAATAATCTTATAGACTCTAACCTGGCGACTGGGGCAAAGGTTTCATTATAATCAATTCCTTCTTGTTGACTATAACCCTGTGCAACCAGTCGTGCTTTGTTTTTGATTACCTCTCCTTGCTCGTTCAATTTGTTTCTGAAAACCCATTTGGTTCCTATAACGTTAAATCCTTTGGGTCTTGGAACTAGATTTCATACATCATTTCTGGAGAATTGATTAAGTTCTTCTTGCATTGCTAAGATCCAATCATTATCTTTCAGAGCTTCATCAATGGAAGTTGGCTCAATCAGAGAAACCAAACCAAACAAAGATTCTTCATTGATTCTGAGAGAGGATCTTGTTCTGATGGGATCTTCTTTTCTTCCAATGATTACGTCTTCTTCGTGAGCTGAAGATATTCTAGGAAACCTTATCTGAGTGGGTTGATCAGATATTCTGAGATTGTCCAGAGCATTGTCAAGAGGATGATCTGCTGAGTCTTCCTTTGCTTCTGAGTCTTTCTTTGCTTCTGAAGTTTCAGAGTTTGATGGATGATCTTCAATACCTATAGAAAAATCAATTTGTTTTGGCTGTTGCTAGCCAAGCTTATCATCAAACCTGATTTTGATTGATTCTTCAACAATCATAGTTTTTGTGTTGTATACTCTATAGCCTTTTGAGCATTAAGAATATCCAAGCAGGAAACCCTTTTGTGCTTTAGAATCAAACTTGTTCAGAGTTTCTTTGGTGTTCAGAATAAAACAAGTACATCCAAAAGAATGGAAATAAGAAATGTTGGGCTTTCTATTTTTCCACAATTCATAGGGAGTCTTTTCAAGAATAGGTCTTATAGAAATTCTATTTTGAATGTAACACGTTGTGTTCACAGCTTCTGCCCAAAAATGCTTTGCCATATTAGTTTCATTGATCATGGTTCTGGCCATTTCTTGTAATGTTCTATTCTTTCTTTCTATAACTCCATTTTGCTGGGGAGTTCTAGGACAAGAAAAATTATGAACAATACCATTTCCTTTAAAATACTTTTCAAAATAATGATTTTCAAATTCGCTACCATGATCACTTTTGACTTTTATGATTTTAAAATCTTTTTCGTTTTTCACTTGAGTACAGAAGTCAATGAACACAGAATGTGACTCATCCTTGTGTTTTAAAAACTTTACCCATGTCCATCTGCTGAAGTCATCAACAATGACCAATCCATACTTCTTGCCTCTGATGGATGCAGTTTTAACTGGCCCAAACAGATCAATATCAAGTAACTCTAATGGCTTAGAGGAAGAGACAACATTTTTGGATTAAAAGGAAGGTTTTGAAAATTTTCCTTTTTGGCATGCTTCGCACAGAGCTTCTGAGTTGTACTTCAGATTGGGAAGTCCTCTGACTAAATTTAGTTTATTTAGTTGAGAGATTTTTCTAAGACTGACATGTCCCAATCTTTTGTTCCATACCCATTGCTCATTGCTAACAGAAAAAAGGCATTTGACGTTTTGAGATTTAAGATTTGATAAATCAATTTTGTAAATGTTGTTCTTTCTCTTGCCAGAAAAGAGGATTGATCCATCTTTTTGACTTGCAGCTTTATGGGAGTTTTGATTGAAGATAATGTCATAACCATTGTCACTTAATTGACTTATGGACAATAGATTATGAGATAATCCTTCTACTAATAAAACATTAGAGATAGAAGGAAGGTTACCGTTTCCAATGGTTCCAGAATCAATAATCTTCCCTTTCTGATTACCTCCAAACTTCACGACTCCTCCAGCTTTAAGTTCCAGGCTTTGGAACATAGACCTTTTTCCCGTCATGTGTCGTGAGCACCCAGAGTCCAGGTACCATGACTGGTGTCTCAATTGAGCTGTTAAGGACATCTGCAACAAATATTATTTTATCCTTAGGTACCCATATCTTTTTTGGTCCTTTTGGGTTAGAGTGTTTAAAGTTCTGTTTGAACTTTGGGTTAGCATAAGAGTTTCCGGAATGTGATTTATATTTTATATCATGTGAGTGTCCAAACTTGAATTTTTTATTCAAAGGTTTGTAAGTGAAATTCATTTTAGAAACAGGTTTTGGTATGTATGTCTCCTTCCTTTTAGGAGGTTCATATCCAATTCCTCTTCTATTTTTCCCACTAACTCCATATATTATTGAAGCCATTTTGCTTCTATCTATGCTTTTAGCTAGGAAAGTTTGAAAACTATAGTCATATTCTTTCAGAATATCTTTTGAACTAGACACAGATTCTGAACTAGAAGTTTTTTGAATATTTTGAATTTCTTCTTTAAGTTTATAATTATTTTCTAAGAGTTCAGATTTTTCTGCTTCATGTTTCTCAATATCAGATGCAAGACTCTTCTTGAGTTTCTTGTATTTGATTTTGAGTTTACTATAGTTTTCCAGAAGTTCTGATAAACTAACAACAAGTTCATTTCTAGTGAATTCAGAAAATACCTCTCATGGTTCTGACTCACAGTCTGAGTCATCTGTTGTGATATCCATCAGAGCTAGGTTGGCATTTTCATCTTCAGAACCAGATTCATCTTCAGAAGAGTTTGAGTCATCCTAGGTTGCCATCATCCCTTCCTTCTTACCAAACCTTTTCTTTGGTTTTTCTTTTTGAAGCTTTGGACAATCACTTTTGTAGTGACCAGGTTCTTTGCATTCATAACAGATAATTTCTCTTCTGTTTAACTTTTTGTGTCCAGAAGATTCAGGTTTATCTTCTGACTTTTTTAAGTTTCTGAACTTCTTTTGTCTGTGCTTCCACAGATGATTGATCCTTCTGGAGAGCAAGGATAGTTCGTCTTCTTCTGACGTTGATTCTTCAGAGTTTTCCTCTTCAGCCTGAAAATCGTTAGTATCAAATTTCTTAATTTATTTAAGGGCTAGAGACTTACCTTTCTTCAGAGGCTCGTGCTCATCAAGTTCTATCTCATGACTTTTGATAGCGCTGATGAGTTCCTCCAGAGACACGTTGTTCAGATCCTTTAAAACATTGAAAGCAGTGACCATTGGTGCCCATCTTCTGGGTAAGCTTCTGATGATCTTTTTAACATGATCTGCTTTATTATATCCCTTGTTCAAAACTCTTAGACCAGCGATCACAGTTTAAAACCTATAGAACATTGCTTCTGTAGACTCACTTTCTTCAACTTTGAAGGCTTCATACTTCTGAACTAAAGCCAGAGATTTAGACTCCTTAACTTGAGCGTTTCCTTCATGAGTCATTTTAAGAGACTCAAACATATCATGCATTGTATCTCTATTAGTGATTTTTCATATTCAACTTTAGAGATAGCATTTAGAAAAATATTTCTAGCTCTATGATGATTTTTAAATTAAGCTTTTTGTAGTCTATCCATATTTTTGTCAACTTTGTTTCCTTCTGAGTTAGTAGGATGTGTGTAACCATCCAAAACTATATCCCATAAATCACTATCATGACCTAGAAAGAAACTTCCTAGTCTGTCTTTCCAGTACTCAAAATCTTCTCCATCAAAAACAGGAGGTTTATTATAACTATTGTTGTTTTGTTTAGCAGCCATTGTGTTTTCTTCTGGATATTTTCCTGACACGGTTAAGTGTTGTGCTCAGAGTCAAGCTCTGATACCAATTGAAGGGGTAAGAAAACACTTAGAAGGGGGGGGGGGGGGGGGGTTGAATAAGTGACTCTTTTTCTTCAAAACAAAGATCAACAATAATGGAATGACACGGTTATTTTTATCCTTGTTCGTTTGAACTCAAACTACTCCAGTCCACCCGTCAAGGTGATTTCGCCTTTCTCAACAAGGACTTAATCCACTATAATCAACTGATTACAAACACACAACAACTGTTGTGACTAACAATGCACAAGTAATCTTACAAGTGACTAACACCACTAAGACTTAAATCTAGTCCTAGTCTGCTTGAGAAATCTGACCAAACTTGGTCTCTCAAGGAGCAATTACAAGGGTTTAATCTTTACAGATAGTGAAATAAAATTTTCTTCTAATCAAGCTATATAACAACTGTGATTTTTCACTTAGAATAAATTGCACAAAGTGTATGAACAAAGAGTTTGTGAGCCCAGAATCTTTCACGTAGTTTCTTGCTTCTTTTTGAAATTTGATACGTTAGTTGGCTTGCAATAAATGTCCTTCTATTTATAGTAAGAACAAAATGACCGTTGCTGCCTTCAGAAAAGTGGAGAGCATTAAATGCTTGCGTGTTTCTTTGCACTATTCCATTTTCCAAGAAACTAGCTTTAGGCACTTGAGTGCTTGACGTTGTTTTTTCATTAATGAGTAAACAACAACTTGTAAGAGCGTGTTTCCTATGCTTGACAAGACAAGTTCATTTTTATTAGAACATACTTCAACATATTGATTTCAGAACATGCTTTACTTCATCTTCTAGGCATTACTTTGCTTGCTAAGAACTTGATCAACACTTTCTTTCAAGTAATCTTCTGAGCAAGGAAACCTGCTAAATGTTAGAAGATATATTTAAATAAAATGTCTTACCAGAGTCAGCAGGTGCACTTAAAACAAAAGGTTCTTTCATTAAAGAACTTCTTCATAATTTTTTGCTTATCACTTCAGAATGCTTCTTGTCAGAACATTATCTGAAATAGTCAAATACGTTCATCAGAATATAAATTATCTAAAATATAATTTATTGTTATCATTAAAACTCTGAGGTAAATCAGAAATAATCTTGTTCTAACAATCTCCCCCTTTTTGATGATGAAAAAAATTATTCAGATATAGAAATGAAATATGATAAGAGATAAGAATCTCCCCCTGAAATGAATATTTCTAAATATAAAATTTTCTGAGAATATTTATCAGAGTAAAAAAAATATTTTTGGATTTCTTCTGAACTTCTTTAAGAAGATAATGTGTAGATGGAATATTCTTTCAGAGTTAAAAGGATACCTGCAAGAAAAAAATTCTTTTGCACAAGAAGAAATTTTGTATCTTGTTAGAATGTCTGAGACTTTAGTCCCATAACTATTAAACAGTGATTAGTTCAAGAATACACATTTTCTCCCCCCTTTTTGGCATAATCAAAAAGTGTAAAAAAAAATTGAAGAGCTGAAAAGTTTTCATAAAAAAAAATATTCAGAAGTACAAAACAACAAACTAAAGTCAAGAAAGCGAATGACACTAGGATTTCTTAGTAACAAGAGCCATTAGAAGATTCTTGATCTGAGAGGCAGATTCTTCTTGTTTCACCATCCAGTTCTTGATTTCTTGATTTGTTTGGTCTTGCTTATCCAAGCGTTCATTTATGACTTCATTATCCCTCTTGAGCTCTTTCAGAGTGTCCATGATAAGTGAGGTAGGAGCAGAGGATGACGAAGCTTCAGCAGAAACAAGCTTAGAAGTAGCAACCGTTGAGTCAGAATGCACGAAGGTTGAAAGAAGAGTGCCCAGATCTATTGCAAGAGTTGGCACTGGTTCAGGTTCAGCCTTAACAGAAGGTTGATTCAATAGAACAATAGCCAGAGGGTTTGAATCTTCAGAGGATTCTTCAGATTCATCTTCTGATATGTCCATCGTATCAGCTGGTGTATCAAAAGTCATTAACGAAGACTTCTTATTCCAAATGTCAGCAGCTTCTGTCTTGAAAGCATGCAGATGTTTGGAGTAGTTGTCCAGCACCTGAAAGTGGCATAAGTCCTGTAGCTTCAGTGACTCAGCATTAAAATTTCTTATAAAGGTTTTCCATAGAAGATCCATTGCAGCTGTGTTCATGCTTCTAGAGCAATCTTCTTTCAGCAGATTCAACCATGCTTGAACATCTGTTAAAAAATTATGAAACAATGTATTCACATCTGGCTGAACAGGTTTTGGGACAGCCTTCTTGAAAGTTTTATTTTTCAAGAATTGTAGAGATTCAAAATCCACTACAGTTCTTAAAAAGCTAGCAGGTTCAGGATTTTTGGTAGGTTTAGAAGTGGCCGAATGATCAGGTTGGTCAACAAAGATAGGTGGTGATGATAGTTCATGAGGTTCGGATGATTCAGCAGTTTCAGGTTGTTCAAAAGGTTGTTGTTCTGGAATATGAGGGGGTGATAGTGTAGGTGAGTTTGGTGTTGTGTGTTGTGGTGAAGTAGGTGGAGTAACCTCAGGTGAAATTATTATTGTATTATCAGGAGTGGGAATGGGGTTTTGAGGCTGTGGTCAATTCATAGCAAAAATGTTTTCAGAGGGTAAGTTGAAAGGAGGCTTTATAGTGGCCAAAGGTTCATTTATCCCTAGAATTCTCCAAGAGCCAGCATTATACCATCCAGTGGGTCTGGGTGATAGAGGTCTGGGATGAGGTCTTGAAAAACGTTCAGCAGGAATGGGTTGAAAAACAGATGGTTCAGGGGGTTCTGAGTGTGAGGGTTTTGATTGAGAGGGTTCTGATTGGGTGTCAGAGTGTTCATCAGAGTCAAAATCACTCAAATCTGATAAAACTTGATTTTTATTAGGGTTGTCAGTAAGGGAGTCAGATGGTAAGGTCATGTCAATATCAACATCTATATCTCCTAAGGTTTGGGAGGGTTCAGCAGATGTAGATACATTGACAGAATCATAAACAGTGATAGTTTCAACGGGTTTACCTGTCTTCTTTTTCTTCTTCTGAGGAGTGGCAGAAGGTCCTTCTACAACTTTTCTCTTCAAAGATTCTTGGAGAACAACATCTGGAGTTGCTTGATTTCTTCCTTGGAGCCAAGCTGGATCAATAGGTGTTCCAGTCTCTTTGCAGATTTCAATGTAGTGCAGGATGATACGAGGATGATCTCCTGAGTTGAACAAAGGAAAATCAGTAATAGGTATCCTTCTCCTCTTCACAGCAGCTGGCACATACGGAGTTGGTTCCACGAACAGCTTGTCAATTATTTTCCTTTTCAGTAAATTCTTCCCAGTCATAGTCTTACCACAAGTAGGTTCTAGCTCCCCCAGAAGATTGGATTCATCTAGGTGAGCAATCAGACCATTCTCAGTCAGAATGTCTGATATTAATCTACCCATAGGAATCCAATTCCTTTTGGACTTGGGGTTTTTCATCCCTTCAGCTTCCCTAGTCTCTTTTACATGATTCCAGAGATGTTCAAATAGCAAATAAGGCAAATCAATTTTTACATTTGTTCCAAGGCAGAACAATAAGTATTCTTGATCAGCGTTAATGTAATTAGGAGAGCTGGTGTCCTTCCTATGGTGAATACATCCATGAATAATCCTTGACCAAATCTTGTATTTATCTTTCAAGTCCCTGACTTTTGAAGATCCTTGGCCATTTGTGAAAACCTCTGAGTAGACCCTTGACATTTCTATCCTTCCACTTGGCATACCTGTAACTCCAAGTCCTTTAAACCCTAGCAACTTTCTGATTTGATTTTCTGTAATGGATATTTCCTTGCCCATTACGAAGGAGAGAATAACCTTAGGGGTTGCAATAGCATGTATGCAGAATTCCTTCACCAGATGTGGAAAGACTGGACCAATGAGACGATCAAAAAAGTTCTCCCAACCTTGAAACTTAACGGGAGGGAACAAGTCAAAACCATTTTCTCTTAGATTCTCAAAATCTACCATTAACTCACTTAAAACATCTAAACTGTCTACCGAAATGAGAGTTGTTCTTTCAGGCACTATGTATTGCTCGGAGTGGGTAGAAGAAGAAGAAGCCAATGAAGTTCTTTAGAAAAGAGAGTTTGAAGAAAAGGGTTTAAGAGAAAAAGTACATAAACGCTTGAGTTTGAAAGAGACGGTAAAGAATGAAAAAGGGTTTTTCAAAAAGTATTTATATGCAAAAAAATTTAGAAATAGGTTTAGGAATAAGATTAAAAAAGTATTTAAGACGAATTTAAAATTAATTTAAAAACGGATTTAAAACGAATCTCATCATTACGTGCATTTAATGATTTTGCTAAAAATAAGGGGAAATGTGAGATTATGGTTAATCATTAACAGTTACCTAGAACGTCATCAGTAGCTTTTGCACGCGTGACCTTTCAGAAACACATCATGTGTTCATCTCCTGAAGGATGCATGTAACAGCTGTTTGTTCTAATGAATTTCTGAACTATACTTAGAAATGAAGCGTTAGAGCATTTCAGAACTTTTCATATAGCTTCTGTTGCAACTTCTCTTCTAACATCTGAAGAGTTGTTAATCAGAGCATTCATTTCAGAATATTCTGAAGTCAAACACAGAAGATAAGTATTATTTTATTCAGGACATAATTCCATACAAATATTTTTCAAAATGAAATTAAATCTATCTTCTAAAAGGGGTTTGGTAAAAATGTCAGCCCATTGATGGTCTGTTTTTACAAAAATTAAGTTTAAAATTCCCTTCTGAATATAGTCCCTTATAAAATGATATTTAATTTCAATATGTTTGGCTTTAGAATGTAAAATTGGATTCTTAGAAAGACAAATAGCAGAAGTATTGTCACAGAAGATAGGAATCTTACTTTCATAAAGATTGAAATCTTCTAGTTGACTTTTCATCCAAATCATCTGAGAACTACATCCAGCAGCAGATATATATTCAGCTTCTGTGGTTGAAAGTGCAATTGTTGCTTGCTTCTTGTTGTACCATGAGATAAGATTGTCACCCAGAAACTGACAGCTTCCAGAGGTGCTCTATCTTTCAATTCTATCTCCAGCAAAGTCAGCATCACAATAACCTACAAGGCTGTAATCTTGTGATCTTCTGTAACACAAACCCATATTAGTAGTACCTTTCAGATACCTAAGAATTCTCTTAACAGCTGTTAAGTGAGATTCTCTAGGATCTGATTGGAATCTAGCATACAAGCACACGCTAAATAGTATATCAGGTCTAGATGCAGTCAGATAAAGAAGGGGTCCAATCATACCTCTATAGAGCTTTTGATCTACCTTCATACTTACCTCATATTTACCCAGAATGCAGGTTGGATGCATAGGTGTCTCGGCATCTTTTCTTTCTGACATCTGAAATTTCTTCAGAAGTTCTTTAACATACTTCATCTGATGTATGATAGTACCTTCTGGAATCTGGTTGATTTGAATTCCCCGAAAGAACTTCAATTCTCCCTTCATGCTTATTCAAATTCTGCTTGCATGGTCTTAGCAAATTCTTTTCCAAGGGAGATATTAGAGGTTCCAAAAATTATATCATCAACATAAATTTGAAAAATTAAAATATCATTTTTAAATGTCTTTCTGAAAAGAGTTGTGTCCACTTTCCCTCTGGTAAAATCTTTTTCTAGAAGAAAATTACTCAGACGATCATACCAAGCTCTGGGAGCTTGTTTTAAACCGTGCAAAGACTTTTTTTAATTTAAAAACATGATCTGGATGTTTTGAATCATAAAATCCAGGAGGTTGATGGACATAAACTTCTTCTTCAATATAGCCATTTAGAAATGCACTTTTAACATCCATTTGATATAATGAAATGTTATTTTGTACAGCAAAAGAAATTAATAATATTATAGACTCTAACCTAGAGACTGGGGCAAAGGTTTCAGTGTAATCAATTCCTTCTTGTTGACTATAACCTTATGCAACTAGTCGTGCTTTGTTTCTGATTACCTCTCCTTGCTCGTTCAATTTGTTTCTGAAAACCCATTTGGTTCCTATAACGTTGAATCCTTTGGGTCTTGGAACTAGATTCCATACATCATTTCTGGAGAATTGATTGAGCTCTTCTTGCATTGTTAAGATCCAATCGTTATATTTTAGAGCTTTATCAATGGAAGTTGGCTTAAGCAAAGAAACCAAACCAAACAAAGATTCTTCATTGATACTGAGAGAGGATCTTGTTCTGATGGGATCTTCTTTTCTTCCAATGATTACGTCTTCTTTGTGAGCTAAAGATATTCTAGGAATCCTTTTCTGAGTGGTTTGATAAGAGATTCTGAGGTTGTCCAGAGCATTGTCAAGAGGATGATCTGCTGAGTCTTCCTTTGCTTTTGAGTCTTTATTTGCTTCTGAAGTTTCAGAGTTTGATGGATGATCTTCTGTACCTACAGAAAAATCAATTTGCTTTGGCTGTTGCTGGCCAAGCTTATCATCAAACCTGACTTTGATTGATTCTTCAACAATCAGAGTTTATGTGTTGTATACTCTATAGCCTTTTGAGAACTCAGAATATCCAAGCAGGAAACACTTTTGTGCTTTAGAATCAAACTTGTTCAGAGTCTCTTTGGTGTTCAGAATAAAACAAGTACATCCAAAAGGATGGAAATAAGAAATGTTGGGCTTTTTGTTTTTCCATAATTCATAGGGAGTGTTTTCAAGAATAGGTCTTATAGAGATTCTATTCTGAATGTAACACGCTGTGTTCACAGCTTCTGCCCAAAAATGCTTTGCCATATTAGTTTCATTGATCATGTTTCTGGACATTTCTTGTAATGTTCTATTCTTTCTTTCTACAACTCCATTTTGCTGGGGAGTTCTAGGACAAGAAAAATTATGAACAATACCATTTTCTTTAAAATACTTTTCAGAATAATGATTTTCAAATTCACCACCATGATCACTTCTGACTTTTATGATTTTAAAATCTTTTTCGTTTTGCACTTGAGTACAGAAGTCAATGAACACAGAATGTGACTCATCCTCATGTTTTAAAAACTTTACCCATGTCCATCTGCTGAAGTCATCAACAACGACCAATCCATACTTCTTGCCTCTTATGGATGCAGTTTTAACTGGCCCAAACAGATCAATATGAAGTAACTCTAATGGCTTAGAGGAAGAGACAACATTTTTGGATTTAAAGGAAGGTTTTGAAAATTTTCCTTTTTGGCATGCTTCGCACAGAGCTTCTGAGTTGTACTTCAGATTGGGAAGTCCTCTGACTAAATTTAATTTATTTAGTTGAGAGATTTTACTAAGACTGACAAGTCCCAATCTTCTGTGCCATGCCCATTGCTCATTGCTAACAGACAAAAGTCATTTGACGTTTTGAGATTTAAGATCTGATAAATCAATTTTGTAAATGTTGTTCTTTCTCTTGCCAGAAAAGAGGATTGATCCATCTTTTTGACTTACAGCTTTACAGGAGTTTGGATTGAAGATAATGTCATAACCATTGTCACTTAATTGACTTATGGACAATAGATTATGAGCTAATTCTTCTACTAATAAAACATTAGAGATAGAAGGAAGGTTATCATTTCCAATGGTTCCAGAACCAATAATCTTCCCTTTCTGATTACCTCCAAACATCACGACTCCTCCAGCTTTAAGTTCCAGGCTTTGGAACATAGACCTTTTTCCCTTCATGTGTCGTGAGCACCCAGAGTCCAGGTACCATGACTGGTGTCTCAATTGAGCTGTTAAGGACATCTACAACAAATATTATTTTATCCTTAGGTACCCATATCTTTTTGGAGCCTTTTGGGTTAGAGTGTTTAAAGTTCTGTTTGAACTTTGGGTTAGCATAAGAGTTTACAGAATGTGATGTATATTTTATATCATGTGAGTGTCCAAACTTGAATTGTTTATTCAGAGGTTTTTAAGTTAAATTCATTTTAGAAACCGGTTTTGGTATGTATGTCTCCTTCCCTTTAGGAGGTTCATATCCAATTCCTCTTCTATTTTTCTCACTAACTCCATATATTATTGAAGCCATTTTGCTTCTATCTATGCTTTTAGCTAGGAAAGTTTGAAAACTATAGTCATATTCTTTAAGAATATCTTTTGAATTAGACACAGATTCTGAACTAGAAGTTTTTTGAATATTTTGAATTTATTCTTTAAGTTTAAAATTATTTTCTAAGAGTTCAGATTTTTCTGCTTCATGTTTCTCAATATCAGATGCAAGACTCTTCTTGAGTTTCTTGTATTTGATTTTGAGTTTACTATAGTTTTCTAGAAGTTCTGATAAACTAACAACAAGTTCACTTCTAGTGAATTCAGAAAATACCTCTCTTGGTTCTGACTCACAGTCTGAGTCATCTACTGTGATAGCCATCAGAGCTAGGTTGGCATTTTCATCTTCAGAACCAGATTCATCTTCAGAAGAGTTTGATTCATCCCAGGCTGCCATCATCCCTTTCTTCTTACCAAACCTTTTCTTTGGTTTTTCTTTTTGAAGCTTTGGACAATCACTTTTGTAGTGACCAGGTTCTTTGCATTCATAACAGATAATCTCTCTTCTGTTTGACTTTTTGTGTCCAGAAGATTCAGTTTTATCTTCTGACTTTTTTAAGTTTTTGAACTTCTTTTGTCTGTGCTTCCACAGATGATTGATCCTTCTGGAGAGCAAGGATAGTTCGTCTTCTTTTGACGCTGATTCTTCAGAGTTTTCCTCTTCAGCCTGAAGAGTGTTAGTATCGAATTTCTTAATTGATTTAAGGGCTAGAGACTTACCTTTCTTCAGAGGCTCGTGCTCATCAAGTTCTATCTCATGACTTCTGAGAGCGCTGATGAGTTCCTCCAGAGACACGTTGTTCAGATCCTTTGATACTTTGAAAGCAGTGACCATTGGTGCCCTTCTTCTGGGTAAGCTTCTGATGATCTTTTTAACATGATCTGCTTTTGTATATCCCTTATTCAAAACTCTTAGACCAGTGATCAGAGTTTGAAACCTAGAGAACATTGCTTCTATAGACTCACTTTCTTCAACTTTGAAGGCTTCATACTTCTGAACTAAAGCCAGAGCTTTAGACTCCTTAACTTGAGCGTTTCCTTCATGAGTCATTTTAAGAGACCCAAACATATCATGCGATGTATCTCTATTAGTGATTTTTTCATATTCAACTTTAGAGATAGCATTTAGAAAAATATTTCTAGCTCTATGATGATTTTTAAATTCAGCTTTTTGTAGTCTATCCATATTTTTTCTATTAACTTTGTTTCCTTATGAGTCAGTAGGATGTGTGTAACCATCCAAAACTATATCCCATAGATCACTATCATGACCTAGAAAGAAACTTTCTAGTCTGTCTTTCCAGTACTCAAAATCTTCTCCATCAAAAACAGGAGGTTTGTAATAACTATTGTTGTTTTGTTCAGCATCCATTGTGTTTTCTTCTGGATATTTTCCTGACACGGTTAAGTGTTATGCTCAGAGTCAAGCTCTGATACCAATTGAAGGGGTAAGAAAACACTTAGAAGGGGGGGGGGGGTTGAATAAGTGACTCTTTTTCTTCAAAACAAAGCTCAACAATAATGGAATGACACGGTTATTTTTATCTTGGTTCGTTTGAACTCAAACTACTCCAGTCCACCCGTCAAGGTGATTTTGCATTTCTCAACAAGGACTTAATCCACTATAATCAACTGATTACAAACACACAACAACTGTTGTGACTAACAATGCACAAGTAATCTTACAAGTGACTAACACCACTAAGACTTAAATCTAGTCCTAGTCTGCTTGAGAAATCTGACCAAACTTGGTCTCTCAAGGAGCAATTACAAGGGTTTAATCTTTACAGATAGTGAAATAAAATTTGCTTCTAATCAAGCTATATCACAACTGTGATTTTTCACTTAGAATAAATTTCACAAAGTGTATGAACAAAGAGTTTGTGAGCCCAGAATCTTTCACGTAGTTTCTTGCTTCTTTTTTAAATTTGATACGTTAGTTGGCTTGACATAAATGTACTTCTATCTATAGTAAGAACAAAATGACTGTTGTTGCCTTCAGAAAAGTGGAGAGCATTAAATGCTTGCGTATTTCTTTGCACTATTCCATTTTCCAAGAAACTAGCTTTAGGCACTTGAGTGCTTGACGCCGTTTTTGCATTAATGAGTAAACGACAACTTGTAAGAACGTGTTTCCTATGCTTGACAAGACAAGTTCGTTTGTATCAGAACATGCTTTGACGTCTTAATTTCAGAACATGCTTTACTTCATCTTCTAGGTATTTCTTTGCTTGCTAAGAACTTGATCAGCACTTGCTTTCGAGTAATCTTCTGAGCAAAGAAACCTGCTAAATGTTAGAAGATATATTTAAATAAAATGTCTTACCAGAGTCAGCAGGTGCGCTTAAAACAAAAGGTTCTTTCGTTAAAGAACTTCTTCATAATTTTTTGCTTAGCACTTCAGAATGCTTCTTGTCAGAACATTATCTGAAATAGTCAAATACGTTCATCAGAGTATAAATTATCTAAAATATAATTTATTGTTATCATCAAAACTCTGAGATAGATCAGAACTAATCTTGTTCTAAAAGGTCTCTCTCTCTCTCTTTGCTATTCAGAACATCTGCAATTTGGTTATTTCTCCATAAAACAGAAGACATGCCTAGGACAGTTACAACAGGTGTCATAGTGTTTCAGAAATAAGGAATTTCAGAACCATAAATCAGTGGCAAGTATGCCTTTGCTAATCCTAACTCTGAGTTTTAGTTTCTTCAAGAAAGGTCTGAACTGATTCATTCTCTACTTGAGCAAACAGATGCGTGAAAATCTCAGAATATGTACAATATCAGAAACATGATATCTACATTGTGTTTTTGAGCATGCAAATCTGGTGATGCTTAAACAATATGGTGAGAGTCAGCAGAAACTTACCTTGCAACTGGAAGAAATTCTGTGAACCGGAGTTAGCCTCAACTCTGATGACGTTCTGAACAGCTTCTTTACGTACTATGTAAGCTGGAAGTTTCCAACTTCTGGGGATGGCAAGGAGATGATGTTCTGACTTCTTTGAATGGATGGATGGAGAGTTTGTAGTAATGTGAATACAGAAGTTATGGCAGTTTCCAACGTGTGGGTCAGAAAATGTATGGATGGTTTTTTAGTCAAGAAATATTTTGAGAAAAAATGGAGTTTGAAAGCAGGGGATCCAAAGTTAATGGGTTTTTTGTGTGTTGTGTTTATAGTTCTTGAAGCTCTGGGAATTTTGGTAGAGATTCAAGGTTTTTTTCTTGCTCAAACTTTCGACCTCTTTTCAGCAATTTTTCTGCCCTTTTCTCAGTGACCAATGGTATTCTATTTATAGGCAAAGCTTTATGGGTTTTAAAATTTCAAGTGGCGCCAACATCATACACTAGATGCTGACTTGCTCTTGAAGAAAGTTCAAGAAAGGTGTGATAAGTGACAGTTTTTTTAGCCTAGGTTGGCTTAGTAAGCAGGGATTAAGGAAAAGTGAAACCCATAAGCAAAAAGTAGCGCATATACCCATACCTAAATCTGTACAAAGGTATTTCTATGCTACACGTGGAGAGACCCTTCAGACAAAGACTCGAAAGTGGTTGTGAGCATTAATGAGCATTAAATGATGATGAGATTTGTCAAAATCAGAAATCTTGTAATGGGAGATTTTGCATCATTGCCTAAATTTAGGCCAGAAGTTCCATTTCAACATAGTCTAGAACAACGTACCTAAGTTCTGATCTTGGTATCCTGCTTCCTTAGCAAGTTCTAAGGGATCCTTAGGCTTTCCAGCATGTTCTGAAAGAGCATTCAGACTTTTTATCACTTTTTATAATCTTCTGTTTTTAACCTGGCAAACTCTAACTGAGCTTGCGTAGATGCTAAAGAGCCACATTCTGAGTGGAGGTTATATGCTGAACTAAGTTTGCAACTTCTGACTGCTCCTGCCTGGAGGTTGGTTCAGAAGTTCTGAAGTGTCATTTTTTCTTAAATACTTAGAAAGATCCCAAGTATTTAGAAATTTGGCTTTCCATAGTAAATTTGATTTTTGAACTTTAGATGGAACAAACTTCTTGTTTCAACATGTTTTGATGAAATATGATTTTTGAGATTTGATTTTGATCAAGAGGTCAAAGTTTGGCCTTTCAGCGTGCAAATGACCATTTTGCCCTTGTGAGTGATCTTCATGAAAAAATTGTAATTCAAAGCTTGGGATTGGATGGAAGTAAACCTGAGGATTCAGGGTGATTTCTTGAGAAAAATGAGAGGGAAAATTTTGGGGTACAACAGTTGCCCCTGTTCAATCTTCTTAAACTGGAAAAGCGAGATTGACATGTTAGTCGTTCGTGGCTTGAGAGTGGAAGATGATTGAATACTATAGTGCCTAGAAATTTGCACTCGATGATGCACTGGTTGATTGTGTAGGGAATGGGCTTAAAGATTCCGTTTGGAGAGGTGATAGAATCTTGTTGGAGATGGGCTTGTAGATGCCATCCAATAATGCTTGTTGAGATGTAATTTGTAAGTTGAACATCAGAATGGCGTCTATATTTAGAGCGTATCTGTATTGTATCAAAAGGTTGAATCTGCATGAGTATCAGAATGGCTTTCATGTCTGGAGCGTATCTGAACTGTTTTTGCAAGTTGAAGTCTGAATGAGTATCAAAATGGCTTCCGTGTCTGGAGCGTATCTGCATTGTATCTGGAGGCGTCTTTGAATGAGTATCAGAATGGCTTCCGTGTCTGGAGCGTATCTGAACTGTATCAAGGATGTTGAATCTGAATGAGTATTAGAATGGCTTCCGTATCTGGAGCGTATCTGCACTGTATCTGCAGGCGTCTTTGAATGAGTATCAGAATGGCTTCCGTGTCTGCAGCGTATCTGAATTGTATCAAGGATGTTGAATCTAAATGAGTATCAGAATGGCTTCCGTGTCTGGAGTGTATCTGCATTGTATCAAGATTACATATTGATAATGGTAGCTGTTAATCTTATCCTGAAAAGGATAAAATGTTAGTTGAAAAACAAAGTTATGTTGCATGAAATGTACGATGCAATGTAATTTCTTTGTCAATGTTTATGATATGTGGATGTAATGTATGTGCATGTAAGCTGATTTGTTGTATTGCTGTTTGATTGAGGAAAATAAATCCTTGAATGCTGCTGAGGATAAGTTGAATTTTCATGTCTTGAAGTTGAAGTAATGACGAACTCTTGTTGAGGGAAGTAAATTCCATTGTAAGGGCAATGCCATGTACTGCTTGTAAGATCTGCTTTGGGGAATCTTGAGAAATTCGACGATTTCTACTGGGGATTAATAATTTGAAATTTAGTTCCGCTGGGGATTCAAATGACGTACTTGGGGATTACTTATGGAATAGCTTAGAGACGTTTTCCTGTCTTTTCAACCTATCAGTAATTTTCTTTCTCATTTTGTTTATTTGTAAACAGTAATTATGTTCAAATGCATATGTTCATCAATGAATCATTGGACATTTTTGAAAATAAAACACAAGAGTAAAGAAAAAGAAAAATAGTTTTTGCACTTTCAAAGGGATATCTTTGTATTGACTTTGAGTAAGTATTTTTGTAGAAAAGGGACAAACATTCTAGTAAGAGAATACTGTCGAAAACAAGAAAAATTTATACAGAGAAAGATAGTTATGTGTAATAATCCCATGGGGTTCCCATTCTGTTATATCCTTTATATCTCTGAATATCTTGTCTATTTGTTGCTTCGTCCGAAGATGATTGAATTGATCAGAAACTCCGAGTTTGTTAGTAGAAGTCAAAGGTTGTCCGTAAGTGATCCGATGACATAGTCATACGCTTTAATTCCCTAACTTTTGCCTGGACCGCCCTTTCAGGTTTTCAGTCCACCGGGAAACCCTTTTTTGCCCAAGTCACCCTTTCGGGTTTTCAACTTGTCGGGTGTACAGATTTTTTTTTAATTTTATCCCTAATTTTTGCCCGAACCTTTTTTTGGTTCGTCGGGATGCCCTTGTTTTGCCTAGGTGTGTCAACCTAGCGGGTCTCTTATGTGTAGTATCTTTTGACTATGTCTGTGTTCACAGGGTGTGGCAGGTCATCGTCGTCCATGGTGATTTAGATCATTACCCCACCGGAGAAGATGCTTTTGATTACAAATGGTCCTTTATAGGTAGGAGTCCATTTACCCCTGGGATCACTTTGTGGCAAGATGATACGTTTGACCACTAGATCCCCAACTTGAGATACTTGGCGTCTGACTTTCTTGTTGAAAGCCTTGATCATCCGTTTTTGATATATTTGACCATGGCAAACAGCAGTAAGTCTCTTTTCATCAATTAAGTTCAGTTGATCAAGTCGAGTCTGGATCCAATCGTCTTCATCCAACCCTGCATCCTTCATAATTCTCAAAGAAGGGATCTGAACCTTAATAGGCAAGACAACCTCCATGCCATAAACCAAAGAATAGGGTGTTTCCCCGGTTGATGTACGAGCCGTGGTACGGTACCCGTGGAGGGCGAATGGCAACATCTCATTCCAGTCTTTGCATGTGACTATCATTTTCTGTATGATCTTTTTAATGTTCTTATTTGCAGCTTCAATAATACCATTTATCTTTGGTCGGTAGGGAGAAGAATCATGATGCTGAATTTTGAATCGCTCGCACAAGGCGGTGATCATAGTATTGTTAAGATTTGTACCATTTTCAGTGATGATCCTTTCCGGGATACCGTACCGGCAAATGAGATTTTGCTTGATGAAGCGGGCAACAACATTCTTAGTGACGGAAGCGAAGGAAGCTGCTTCGACCCACTTTGTAAAGTAATCAATGGCCACTAGGATGAAACGGTGTCCATTGGAGGTTGTTGGCTTGATCTCCCCAATCATATCAATTCCCCACATAGCAAAGGGTCAAGGAGCCATTAAGACATTCAGAGGAACCGGAGGTACGTGCACCTTTTCAGCATAAATTTGACACTTATGACAGACCCAAGAGTTCTGATAGCAATCTACTTCCATAGTAGACCAATAATAGCCTTCTCGTAGGATTTTCTTCGCCATCGTATGCCCACTAGAGTGGGTGCCAAAAGTACCTTCATGTAATTCAGTCGTGATCCTTTCCGCTTCAACCTTATCCACACACTGGAGCAGAACGGAGTCATGATTGCGTTTGTACAGGACGCCATTACTTAAGAAGAACTTAGCAGAGAATCTCCTCAAGAACTTCCTTTCATTGATTGAAGCTCCTTCTGGATATTCTTGAGCCTCGAGATACCTCTTGACTTCATGAAACCAAGGTTGGTCCACTACCTCTTCAGTATTAATCTCGTGACAATGTGTTGGTTCGTCCATTCGTTCGATGGTGATCTGGGGAGCCTCGTTATCCCAATTAAGTTTAAACATAGATGACATTGTGGCTAGAGCATCTGCTAGCTGATTTTCTTCTCGCGGGAAATGCTCGAAGGTAATCTCCTCAAAATGTGGTAGCAACTTCAAAACATGTTCTTTGTAAGGGATAAGATTTGGGTGCTTAGTGTCACGTTCCCCTTTGATCTGACTGATGACCAAAGCTGAATCCCCAAACACGTCTAAGGATTTGATTCCCAAGTCTATGGCAGCTCTGAGACCGAATATGCATGCTTCGTACTCCGCCATGTTGTTCGTACAGTTGAAGCAAAGTATGGAAGTAAAGGGAGTATGACACCCTTCTGGAGATATGAGCACGACGCCAATACCATTACCAAGTGCATTGGATGCCCCATCAATGAACCGAGTCCATCGGGATCCTTGTTCAGGTCCGTCATATGGCCTGATTTCTTCACAGTTGTCTAATGTCATGATGTCTTCATCCGGGAAATCAAACTTCATGGACTGATAGTCTTCTACAGCCTGGTGAGCAAGGTGATCAGCCAATACACTCCCCTTTATGGCTTTCTGGGTAGTATATTGTATGTCATATTCCGTTAGGATCATCTGCCATCTAGCTATCCTCCCAGACAGAGCAAGCTTTTCGAAGATGTATTTTACCGGATCCATCTTAGATATCAACAAAGTGGTATAAGTCAGCATATACTGTCTTAGCCGGCGAGCAGCCCATGCCAGAGCGCAGCAAGTTTTCTCGAGCAGTGAATATCTGGTTTCACAGTCGGTAAACTTTTTGCTCAGGTAGTAAATAGCGTGCTCTTTTCGGCCAGACTCATCATGCTGCCCCAATACACACTCCATTGAATTTTCTAAAATGGTCAGATACATGATCAGTGGTCTTCCCTCGACTGGTGGCATCAAAACAGGAGGCTCTTGTAGGTACTCTTTGATTTTGTCAAAAGCAACATGGCATTCATCGTTCCATCTGACTACTTGATCTTTTTTCAATAGTTTGAAGATTGGCTCGCAAGTAGTTGTTAGGTGAGAAATGAATCTGGAAATATAGTTCAGGCGCCCCAAGAATCCTCTGACTTCCTTCTCAGTACAAGGAGCAGACATTTCTTGTATTGCTTTAACCTTGGCAGGATCAACCTCGATGCCTTTGTTGCTGACGACAAAACCTAAAAGTTTACCGGACCATACTCCGAATGTGCACTTGTTTAGATTCAACCTTAACTTGTATTCCTTCAATCTCTCAAACAACTTTTGCAAGTGATCAAGGTGTTCTTCTTCAGTTTGTGATCGGGCTATCATGTCATCTACGTAGACCTCTATTTCATGATGTATCATATCATGAAACGAAGCTACCATGGCGCGCTGATAGGTGGCCCCAACATTCTTCAGTCCGAACGACATCACTTTGTAGCAGAATGTTCCCCACTATGTGAAAAATGTAGTTTTCTCCATGTCCTCAGGTTCCATTTTGATTTGATTATAACCTGAGAATCCATCCATGAAGGAAAACACTTTGTGTTGGGCCGTATTGTCAACCAGGATATCGATGTGGGGGAGTGGAAAATCATCTTTAGGGCTGGCCCTATTCAAATCTCTATAGTCCATGCACATTCGTACTTTGTCGTCCTTTTTAGGCACGGGAACAATGTTGGTAACCCATTGGGGATAGGAAGTGACAGCCAAGAATCTAGCATTGAATTGTTTCATGACTTCCGCTTTGATCTTCTCTGACATATCAGGTCTCATGCGGAAGACTTTTTGTTTTACTGGTGGACAGTCTTCTCTTGTTGGCAGACGATGTACCACGAAGTTTGTATTAAGTCCCGGCATGTCTTCATATGACCATGCAAAGATCTCAACATAATCACGCAATAGCTGAATCAGACGCTCCTTAACATTGGGCTCTATATTGGCACCCACCTTGACCTCTTTTCTATCCTCCTTGGTACCCAGATTGATTGTATCCACGGGTTCCTTATGAGGCTGAATAGCTCTTTCCTCTTGTTGTAGTAGTTTGGCCAGTTCCCCTGGTACTTCACAATCTTTCTCACCTTCTTCTTCGGCTTGGTAGATTAGATCCTCAGAGTCATGAAAGGCCATAGCAGTATCATTACCCATGGGATTCGGAATGGAGGGGTACCTGCATTTGTGAGTGTGGGTGTGTGTAAGGGTATAGCCATCCTTAAAAATAAAATGTAAAAGAAAAACAATGAGCATAAAAGGTTTGTATGTGAAAAACGTCCATGATTCATTGAATGTCATATGAAGATGAAATAAAAACCCTTACAAATGGACCATTGTGCCTCGAGCAAGACACAAAGTTTAAAATGTGCGAATTGTTTGTAAATATTACAAATCCAACAGAAATGTAAAAGATAAATTACTGAGGGATGAAAGTTATTGGAACAAAGTCTCTAGCATCCCAATTGCAAAGTCCTCCGTTGATAGTAGGAAAGATCCAATCCTCCAAGTTGTAATACTCTTCACCATCTTCCACCGTATTGACCTCTCGGTTGCTAATCTTCAAGGGTGGCCCTCCCGCACGGGCACGGCGCACGGCCTTCTGAGCACTTATAGTGAACCCTAAACCAAACTTGTCAGATTTATACGGGATGTCTAGAAGTTTCCCCAGATGGCGCATCCTCCTTCCTCAACTACAGCTTTGGCGTCCTTCAGAGATGACATCCGGAGTGGAGGTCTTGTAATCTTGGGAATCTAGGACACAGTCTTGGTTACTGTTACCTCTTGGGGGACTTCTTCGAAATGTTGAAAAGGAGTTTCAATGAACTCGCCATCCAATTCCACATACCTGAAGGAATTGAGGTGGCTAATCATATATTCTTCCTCTCCATGGACAGTTATGATCTTTCCTTGGACCGGATATTTCAACATTTGGTGCAATGTAGAGGTGATAGCACCGGCATTATGGATCCACGGCCGTCCTAGCAGACAGGAGTAATAAGGGCGGATGTCCATTACATAGAAGGTTGAGTTGAAATTTTTAGTCCCAACCTTTATGGGGATGTCCATCTCCCCATGGATCATCCTCTTTGAGCCATCAAATGCTCTTACAACTATGTTACTGGGTTTCAACGTCAGTCCTTCGGAGTCCAATCTGTCAAGAGCTTTCTTCGGTAAAACATTCAAAGATGAGCCAGTATCCACTAAGACATGGGCCAGAGTTGTTCCTCTATATTCCATAGAGACATGCAATGCCTCGTTGTGCTTTCTTCCCTTTGGTGTCAGATCAGCATCAGAGAAACCTAGGCCGTTATCCGCCGTCAAACTGGCCACACAATCTTGAAATTGGTCAGCAGACGTCTCTTGAGGCACATGGGCTGTGTTTAGAAACTTCACCAGGGCCTTTGCATGTGCCTCAGAGCACAGTAACAATGCCAACATGGAGATTTTGGAGGGAGTTTTCCCCAACTGTTCAACTATGTCGTAGTCACTCTTCTTTATTATTCTCATGATCTCCTCTATTTCCTTCTTGGTGGTTTCGGGGATAGTCAGTGGTTGAGCCTTCGTTCGGACAGGCTCTTCTTGAATACTTTTTTTCGAGTTTTAGCATTAGGAGTGTTGGTAGGGATAACAGCAGGGGTTGTGTTATCTTCGTCAATAGGAGAACTTGTAGGTATGATTATTGGTACAGAGATAACCTTTGGAGCAGCCACGGGTCCAAAAACTGCCTTTGGAGGGGAAATTTCTAGAAAGGAGATTCTACCGCTACGGGTAATCTTACTGGTTCCGGCAATATTGCTAATGTCGGAGTCTTCTTCTTCGGGGCTTATTTCTTCGGCGGCCAGCCCATCTTGTTTGATGCCATGGTAATAAATGTCCACACCGTAATTCCACGGCACAGTCTTGTCTGATTCATATGGGACTCGCCCAGGCATTGTGATTATTAGAGGAGTTGCTTTCAGAACCAATGTAATTATAACGGGTTTTTTGGAAACCCTGGAAGAATTGGCGGATATGGTAATGATTGAAACATCTTCAACAGAAACAGGAGTACTTTCAAATAGAATCTCTTTGTTGTCTATCAAGCATTGAATGCCTGTTTTCAACAAAGGGCAATCAATTGTGAGGATAAGCAGAGGTGGAAAACTTCATTACATCCCGGGAACACACCGGCTTTCAACAAATTTATCTTAATTATTGGAAGTGGATTCATAAGTTTGTCAACTGTGGTAACAAACAAGTCTTCTTCAATAGCATTGGTGTTGTGACCATGTATGGGCATGGGAGCAGAGATAACATTTGGCTTCTCGGGCGCATCAAACTCAATTTCCTTTGCTTCAATGAGATCTTGTATTTTTTTCAAGGCCCAACAGTTATTGGTATCGTGCCCAAGACTTTCGGAGTGATATGCGCAACGGGCATTGGAGTGATAATGAGGGGATGTCGTGTTGGGATTTTTTGGAGCTTCCTTCAGGGTTACCAAATTGGATCTCAATAGATGCGGTAATACTTAAGATGGAGTCATGTTGATTCTGGTGAATTGTCGGACTGGCCTCTCCACCCTCGGTTGATTACTTCTTGGTTGATCAGATGTAGGCTTTGGGATCATGACAGCTCCTACCATTGGTCGGTGTTCAACTCTCCCTTGGTTCCTTTATGGATAAACAGACGATACCTCCTTCTTCCCGGTGAAAGGCTTTCTCACAACTGTAAAGGCAGATGAATCCTTCTGAATCTTTCCACTTTTTATGCCAGCTTCCACTCTCTCTTTGGTCAGTATTAACTCAGTGAATACTGCAGATGAGCTTCCAATTAAATGGTTGAAGAAAGGGCCTGATAAAGTGCCTAAGAACATGTCCACCAATTCCCTTTCGGACTGAGGGGGTTGGACTCTCCCAGCTAGATCTCTCCACTTCTGCGCGTAATCCTTGAAACCCTCATTGGAAGCCATAGCCATACTCTAAAGTTGAGTACGGGTAGGCGCCAAATCTGCATTATATTGATACTACTTATAGAAAGCTGCGGCAAGATCTTCCCAATTGTGGATGTTGGCTCTTTTCAGTTGGTAAAACCATTCGAGTTGTGTTCTAGATAGACTATCCTGGAAAAAGTGCACCCACAAGTCTTTGTCAGCGGAGTGTGGTTGGATCTTTCTCACATATGATCGGAGGTGCATCTTAGGACATGACACCCCATCATATTTTGCAAATAACGACACTTTGAACTTCGGTGGGATCACAATTCCCGATACTAATCCCAGTTCTTCAAAGTCTAGACCTGGTACCCTTTTTATTTCCATAGTGGTTAAACGCTCTTCAAGATGTCTGTACTTATCATCAGCTGGAGGATACTGTTCCTCGGAGTAGTCTTCCTCTTCTTCTTCCTCTTCATATTCTGACGGAACCGCTATTTCATTTCCTTTTCCCTCTCTTTCATCAGATGTTGTTGTGAAATTCAAGGTTCTTCTAGTTTGTCCTTGAAACCTTCTCCCCATGATTACAACACCGGTTGGTTTCTTCACTTTCTTCTTATGTTTGGCCAACAGAGTCTTCAACTCCTCTTGTCCTTTGGCCAAGGTTGTGAGTAACTGTTGGAATTGCGTGTTTTGAACTTGAAGATCTTTGACTGTATGTTCGAGATCCATCTTACTGAAATAAACAGCAGAGAGATGAGGGGACTTGTTGCAAAAAACCTGTTTATGTTATGATGAATGATAGGTGCATATGCAATGTTTTCAAGGATTTCAAAGTTTCAAGTTCGTTTTAGACAAAAAGAAAACACATGTTATATTAGTAAGATAAAGTTTGAGTACATTAATGCCTCTTGGGAAAAATAATACCAAACTCTAAGATAAGAAATTAGTGTGCATCCTCTTTGGGTCAATGTATGCATTTAGAGTCTGCTCTTCATGAAGTAGCCTAGTGAGTTCCAAAACCTTCTTCTCGCTTGCGTATAATTGGGCTTCGAAAGTATCACGCTCTCCTTTGAGCTGTATACAATCCCTTTGTAGGTCTTCAAGAGATGTGGGTATGTCATGATGTAGGATAGTGTATGGAACTTCTCCTTCCTTAACAGGCTCAATGATCACTGGGAGAATGGAAGGATAAGGCATCATAAGACTTTGGGCACGGGTTCGTACCCACTTGAGGTAAGGCTCAAGAGGGATGGAATTCTTGTGTCCCAAAGTCTTGCTATCCACCTTGTTTAGCATCCTCCAAGCTCGGATGAATCTCTGGCGAAGACCTTGATCGTCTTTGTCGTAGTCGAATACCAAACCTTGAATCAACATCTCGTGCGGGCCATCCTTTCAGGCATAACCAAACTGTCTTAAGGCTAAGCATGGGTTGTAGGTGATGCCTCCCCTAATGTCGAGTAGAGGGACATTAGGAAATTCCCCATAACGGTCAACAATGATAACATTCTCTTTGGATCGGGAGCACCAATGAATGTTTGAATGTTTGCATGTTATTAACCTTTGTGACCACCTTAAACCTTGCTCATTCTTTAAGACTGATCGGGGAAGATAAGAAATAAACCATCTTTCCAGGAGAGGAGTGCAACACATAAGTACACCTCTTTTCCTCATTGTACGAGTGTGAAAATAGTGTAGGATATCCCCCAGCAATGTAGGCACCGGGTTGCGTGACATGAAGATTTTGACGATGCTCACATCTATGAGTTGGTTAGGGTTAGGGAACAAGACCATCCCATAGATAAGAAGAGCCACAATTTCCTCAAAGGCTTGTAAGTCTAAGGAATTCCAACAGCTTTGGGCTTTCTCAAATAGGAACTTTGATAAGAAGCCTTTGACACCACTCCTAGTTTCCCAATGAGTTGTGACATCAGATGAGTGCAAGTGCAGAGCTTGAGCAATCTCTTCTGGATTTAGGTCTCTTTCCGTACCGTTGAAAGGTAGTTGATTGAGAATGGGAATCCTTAAGAGTTGAGAGAATTCTTCCAAAGTAGGCACAAGCTGGTAGTCGAGAAATGTGAAGCAATGGTGCAAAGGATCAAAGAACTGAAAGAGAACCTTCATCATATCCTCATCCGTGTTGGAGGTGACCAAGTTGAGTAGACGACCATGTCTCTCGGTGAACGGAGAGTTTTCAGGGATCCTTGAAGCTAGCTCCTTAAGTTGTGGAGGAATTCTTACAAGGTTGACTTGGATAGTTTTCCTGCGAAGTGAATCCATATCCTACAAAAAAAGAACAAAGATGAATCTCCAAAATACTTGAAATGGTTAGTGGATGCATATGATGTTCATGATGTCCATGATGTTATGTACAAGTATGCATATACAAGCAAAACAAACTAATTCTTAGTTTAGGCTTGCATTGGGGTTTTATAGGTAAGTACCCTCTTGAAGTTTAGTTGGCTTAAACCTGTCCTAGTAATAGTAACCAGGTTCTAAGGAGCTCAATATCACCGGATTGTTTCATTGGTCATTGTTTCAGCTCAAGCCTCTTTAATGGCGACCGAAATATTCCAAGAAACCAAACCTCAATGAGTGTAGTATCGAGTATCTACCAACTTCGGACTGCACCAAAGTCGGTCATCTCACTACATCCTAAAGGCCAAGTTGGTCAAGTAAAGGGTTCTAGAAGTTCGTTAGTGCTTCACGACATCACTCAGCGGCCCCGTATTCTCTTTAATTAACTCAAAGGCTACCGGTACCCACAAATATGTCACACTAACATAGCTATTGCTTATACCATGTCGGTATACCCCGCACAGTTTCCACAACTTATTTCTATTTACCAATAATGTCAATGTTATTTACCCATATATATGTATAATTATTGAAATGGTATTCTGCAATATAGAAAATGAAAAATATTACAGTTCTGGACGTGTGTTGCTCGCCACACAAGCGTGATGCCTGTCACGCTTCGGGTGACTCAGTCCCGGTCGGCACACATGCGTGATGCTCGGCAGATACTGATAATACAACATTGTTTCTGTATTCTTTCAGAAAGCTCGCAAAACCCTTTCACCCTTCCATTTTCTTAAACCGCTGCTCACGATACAATGAACCTACTGCCTATTTCTCTTCTCCCATTATCATTGCCATAAAAAACCATTAAAACCCCACTTATTACCATCATTACATCTCTCTACATGAACTATATCCAAACCCTTTTTCACTCTGAAATCCCCAATTTCTCACATAAACCTTCACCCTTCTCCTTTCCTTGCTTCAAAATGGCACGAAGAAATTCCAAGCCTGAACCTGATCTTTCTGGCATTATATTTTGTAATGGAGAAGCCGAAGAGCACCAAAGGGCTTAGTACCTCAATTTCTATCAATGATTTGTCGTACCGACGCGGTATGTAGATACTGAGTGCCTCCGAAAATTAGGCTTGCTTGATAGTGTCCAGTGGTTACTCCATCACTCTAATTTGACGTCCATCTGCGTGCAGAACCTCCCAACATACAAGTCGCTAACCTTAGAATTTTTGAGTTCTTTCTCTTACAACCTTCCGTGTGACGAGAACGAGCACCTATCCATGTCCGCCACTTTTAGAATATTCAACGACGAATATTTTGTAAGCCAATCCACTCTCAATGCCTTCTTCCACTTTCCTACTGAAGGGATGGTACACCACTACATTCCAGAAGACCTTGATTGGGTGTATACATGTTTCAAGCTTTGGAAGGTTCTTATCAATGAAGAACCAAACAGTTGGGAAGGACTTTACGCTTCTTCCATCATGTAAACCCATCATAAATGAAGATGGCATACCATAAGGCTGCTCACGACAATTTGAGGCATGGAAAAACTAGGTGGCCCCTTAGGCCTATGAAAATTATTTCCCCCTGGAGGGGGTCCCTTGTGGACCCTGTGGTTCTATATATGTCAAAATAGGGCCAGTATAAGCGTTTGACCGCATTGGCATCGAACTTATTGATGATGATATAACCTCTGAAAAAGGCGCAGAAACCGTAGTTCCTCTTGTCGAAGTGACTGAGGATGGTACTTCATCATCGTTAGGAGGGTTTTGATTACCTGTCTGGCTTTGGTTCGCCATTTTCCTAACGTATTTTCTCTTAGGTATTTCCTTGTTGCTTATGGCTAATTTACCACTTCTAAGTATCATAGAATGCAGAAAAATGCAAAATAATGATGAAGATTTTCAAAACTTTTATTAGAACAAAAAATTTGTTTATTGAACACAAGTCCCACCAAGTGTGCCAATTTGTTTACCGTAAAATTTGGTAAACAACCACTGGTCTTTGAAATCGAAGAAAAGATTGGTGACTTGCAGGATCGACCAGATTGATCCTAAGGACATGTATTCTTATTCAAACTTTTGTTCTTGAAAACAAAGTATACTTTCGATAACATTCTTAATCTTTTAAACAATATTGATTTCAATTGTTACTTTGAATGTAGTAATGTAATGCTTTAAATAAAAAAAATTGGTATGCAAAATGCTTTCAACTTAAACTTAAAAGGAATGTATAAACCTTCAATTAAAGTTGAATGGCAATAAACGTAAAATTAGTGCATCATACATACATTCTCACATCTCGTTTCTCGAACGCTGGTACTTTGAGTAATTTAGTGTAGTTTGTACAAAGATGTGAACATACGAATCCTATTGCTAAGACTCTTATTTATACTAATTTGACCCTAAGGGTCAAATACTAAGACAATTCCACGTTCATCATTGCATGTTCTTGGAATCTCTTCATGCTTCCACGCGTCTCTTTGGATAAGATCAAACTTTCAAATTCGAATACCTTCTTGTCTTCGAAGCGCCAAATAATATATACATGACGGTCAAAGTATTTATTCTGATAATACTTCGAATAGACAAGTTCAAATGGTTCACAAAACCAACCTTACGCCAACACTTAGCAAAATGAAACTCTTATTATATTTTTTTTACCTCCTTATTACCTCCTTTCGAACCAAATTTCTTCCAGGATAGTCATTTCAGCTCAACATTCGCATAGTCTAAATTCTCAGTTAACACAAGGAAAGCTTCGTATTTTGCTTGGTTGTTGGAGGTCAGGAAGGATAAGGTGAGAGAGACTTCAATCAAGATTCCTTCCTTATTTTCGAGGATCATTCTTGCTCCACTTCTAGATGAACTGGAGGCTCCGTCCATGAAGATGGTCCATTTTCGTGCCCGATATGTCGGGCGACGATGATGTCATCTCTACTATGAATTCAGATAATAATTGAGCTTTAAGGGCCTTTCTTCCCTCGTACCTGATGTTAAATTATGATAGCTCTAACGACCATTTGAGCATCATGTCTTCCATGTATGAATGCTCGAGCAGTTGTTTTACGGGTTGGTATGTCCGTACAAAGATTGTGTGAGCTAGGAAGTAGTGCCTTAATCTTCTTGTCGCATTGATAAGGTCCAGGGAAACTTGTTCAATCTACTGGTATATGAGATCCGGGCCTTGCAAGGCCTTGCTTGGAAAGTATATGGGTTTCTGCCCTTTAGGGGTTTCCCGAATGAGAGCTGTGCTGACAACTTCAGCTGCGACAATGAGATAAAGGTAGAAAGTTTCCCCATTATCTGGTTATGAGAGGACTGGTGACTACAAGAGCGCTTGTTTGATGTGGAGGAGGGCTTACTCGCACTCCCCGATCCAATTAAATGTTGTTTCCTTGCAAAGAAGGTTGAAAGGGGAAGTTCATGCTGGGTAGATTTTTTACGAAATAGGACAATGAGGTAAGCATCTTGTTCAGAGATTGGATTGACTTTTTTGAGTTCAGCATTGGGAATTCAGAGAATGCCTTGAACTTGTCGGGATTGGCTTTAATTAATTTTTCTATTAGGTATAAACCAAGGAATTTTCATGCTCGTACGCCGAAGGTGCATTTCTCCAGATTGAATCATATTTTGCATTTCCTCGCTTGGTCGAATACTCTCTTTAAGTGGAGTTTATGATCAGATTCTTCTTGGGAGTTTACGAGCATATCGTCCATATAGACCTTGAGCATGTCTTAAATCTCTCCATGGAAGACTTTGTTCATTATTCTTTTGAATGTGGCACTGATATTTTTCAAGTCGAAGGGCATTACGTTGTAATAATAGTTGTCTCGACTCGGTCATGAAATCCGTGTATTTTTTGTCGTTTTTTGCCATGGGGATCGGGTTGTATCTAAAGTATGCATCCATAAAAGACAACAATTTAAAACCAACATAATTATCAACTAATCTATCTATGTTGGGCAGAGAATAAGCATCTTTAGGGCAAGCACTATTGAGACTTGTATAATCAACACACATTCTCCATTTTCCATTTAATTTCTTTACAAGTAAAACATTAGATAGCCAGGTTGTGTACTGGTCTTCAAAAACAAAATTTGCCTCTAGGAGGTCTTTTACAACTTGCTCGAAAACCTCTATTTTCTCTGGAGACTACTTGCATCTATGCTGGGCTACAACCATAAGGGAGGGATCTATTGTCAGGTGGTGACATGCCATTTTTGGATCCAAGTCGGGCATCTCTGAGGCGCTCCATGCGAATAGATATACATTCTCCCTCAGGCATGCTTTTAGCTGCTTCCTTTCCAGGTCGAGGATACCAGTGTCAATTTTTACTCCCTTGGTGGGATCGGAAGGGGATGATCTCGAACTCCCCGTCCAAAACTAGGCGTATAGGATGGGCATGCTCCTTGTTGCTTGATTTCGTCGAGGGATTTTCTGCAGTCATCCGAGTATCTTTCTCATTCTTCTTCTGATCCTACAGACCGTTCTTAGTGAAACGAATATCAAGGTCGATCATGTCGACATGAGGCAATGACTTTGGTTCTTTGGAGTTGTTGGGTCAGGCAGAATTGCTATCCGCTCTGAGTGGTGCCCTGATGGAGTTGAGCCCCTTCAAAACTGCCTTGAAACATCTCCTCGCAGCTTCTATATCCCCATGGAGACTGGCGGCGAGCCCTTTTAAAGTGTAGTACTTCATCTTCAAGTGTACGGTGGAGGGGATAACTATCAGCTCGACTAGAGTTAGCCTTCCCAAAATGCACTGGTATAGAGATGGGCAATCTATTACCAGGAACTGAACCTTGATGGATATGGCCGTCTCTGTTGCCCTGAAGGTGACTATTAATTTAACGTAGCCCCATGGTTTGGTGACTGCACCGTTGAAACCTTGTAAGTCTGAGCCCACGTAAGGTGTCATGTGTGTCTCGTCGAGCTTCAAGGTTGTGAATAACTAGAAGTACATAATGTCAGACAACAAAGTTGGCCATCTGTGCTCTTATGAGAAATGAGATGGTTGAATTAAGAGATTTATCGATGAGTTCTTCACGGTAGAATGTGATGGGGACAGAGTTTCCTCGAAACTTGTTAAGGGTGGAGTTCTTGTTGGAGCTTACGTTGATCAGCTGCTTGAACTTCCTTTTTACTAAGCCCAAAATGATTTTATTAAATTCCTCTCCAGATATTGTAACGCCCGTTAATTTAATTAATTATTTAATTAAATTATTTTTGGATTATTGGTTGAATTTGTGAGATGTTGAGAATTGTTGGTATAAGTTGTTAGATTATTATTAATTAATTTATTAGTTGATTAATAATAATAACAATAATAATAATAATAATAATAATAATGTTGAAATTAATGGAAAAATATAAGATTAAGTTGTCAGACTTATTTATATGGTGGTATGTAGCATTAAGGAGGTGTGAGAATTAGACCCAATAGCAATACTATTATTATTAAGTTTGTCTATAATAATAATAGAAATTAGAAGTGACAGTAAGGAAAATAGGTTTTGTCAAGTAGAAGAGGAATAAGGGTTGGAAGAAAGAAAATAACGTAAAAGTTACAGAGAAGAGGAAAATAGGCAAAGTGAGATTCGATCGGAAAATTGTAGAGCAATCTCTAATCCGAGATAAGGGTGGGGTTATGACTCTCTAATAAGTGGTATAATGGTAGGGATGTAATGATATGCATGTTAGGTTTTGGTGTAGATTGTTTCATTTAATCCGTTGAAATTGACTATAATCGATGAATTGATGCTTTAAATTGTATGGTAATTGATGTATGTTGATATAAATGATAACTGGATGTTTGATTATGTATTATTTCATGAGGTTTGCGTCTTTGGAATTGAAACAAATGGGTTTTCGTACTGCATTTTATAGAATTCATAAAACTGTTTTTCACAGGGTGCAATTGATTGCAGTAGCAGAGCAATCGATTGCACTGCTTAAAAATTGAGATTTTTGCTTCTGTTTCAGTAAGAAATCGATTACAACAGAAGAGTAATCGATTGCACTGCTTAAAATTGTGATTTTTGGCCTCTGGAACAGGGTGCAATCGATTGCTCTATTAGTGCAATCGATTGCTCACTATTTGACAGTATTTTTGAAAACTTGAAAACTCTATAACTTTTGGACCGTAACTCCGTTTAATGCGCCGTTCGAAGTGTTGGAAAGCTAATGAGATGAACTATATTTATAATGAGTAAAATTAAGGATAATATGGATAATTCTAGTACCCAAGTTAGGATAGAGTTAGCTTTCTCGCGTTGAATCGCCGTGATGTTTTGTGGTGATGAAGTATGATGATGACATGAGGATCTTATAATAATGCTTGGTTCATAATATAATATCAATGATAATGATGACATAGTATTATAGTATAACAATTTGTAGAAGTTTTGTAATTAGAAATAAGCATTTAGATAAGTAATTAACTGGTATAGTCGAGAATTGTCCGAATAATTATGGGCAATATTATGTTGTAGGCCTATGGCTAATGTCGAATAGTTATTGACATGTTGTTGTGTTATTATTGTTGTGACGTACTAAGTTGTAGGCTTATGCCAATGTTGCGCTAATTGTTGTTGTTGAAATATCAAGTTGTAGGCTTATGGCCAGTGTTGAATTATTATTAAGTTGTTAGGTGTGATACGGTGGGAGAATTGACTTGAGCGTTTTGCGTTTTATCGCAAATGTTGCGGTTAGCAAGAGTCGCCACCAAATTTTCTTTTATCCAAAAGGAAATGTGAAAAAGCACAGGAAAGACTTTTGAGATTGTTTCTTCAGTTCGGGGGGTAGATTATGAAAAGGGAAGGTGTTAGCACCCCTTTCATCCATGGTTTTCCATGGGCTTTTAGTTACTTGCTAGATCACTTGCTTTTGTTGTTTGAAAACGTGTTTGGTGTGGTTTTTGAAAGTATTTTGTAAAAGAGGCCATTGTTTAGGAAATCTTTGTAATGATTCTCATTCGTAAGAATGTATACAAAGATGTTTGTCTTTTTTGAAAATGTTTTCAATGTTTGTAAGATGTTTTGAAATATGTGTGTTTGTTTTGAAAATAGCAAGGATAGTTGTTTTGAAATGGAGCAAGTAATTAAGAGCAAACTACCTACTCAAATGTCTTTCTTGCTCATTTTCTATTCCTTTGACATTGTTGACTTACCATTGATTTGGTAAGCAACCCTATCTTTGGATGTAAACGGGACGGGCGTGGGTCATCGTATAACCATGATTAGCAATGTTGCAAAGTATCTTAGCATTTTTGAGGGACCAAGATCATTTTGTAAGGAAACTTTGAATAGCGTCATCGAGGGACTATGATCTTATATTTGTTTGTTTTACTAAGACACCTCACATGCGTAATATGGTCATTTTTTCGTAAGGCAACAAGCGAGATTACCCTAAGGGTGCATGTGTGCAAGTGTGTTATTTCATGCTTGATTTTGTCTTGAATTATGGTTTTCTATTTAATTGATTTTATCTTGCCATACATTTCCTAATTACTAGCATTTACATTTGAAAGCGATAAATTGCATAAATGTAAAGTCCTACGTTATTACAATATTTAGGGGATGGGGGTACAAATTTATGAATGGGGATTGCAAATGAAAATAAGGCCCTAAATTACTATTACAACCATATTGAAATACATACAAGAAAATATTAAATGAACTTGTTTTGTTTTTAAGAAAATATTTTTTGTCTTTTGTTTTAAGAAATAAAATAAAGTGTGAAAGAAATATTTTTGATGTTTGTTGATTAATGAAATGGAAGGTGACAGAAAAAAATAATAACAAGGGGAAGAAAAAGAGAATCAGCGTGTTGCTAAAAAAGAAGTCAGAGGTTTTGACCTTGGCATGCTGCAGAACAGAAACTTATTAGTGAAAATGTATGAGGACAGAGGTTCTGACCCTGGCACGCTGCAAAACGGAAACCTGTTAGTGAAAATGTATGAGGTCAGAGGTTCTGACCCTGGCACGCTGCAAAACAGAAACCTGTTAGTGAAAATGTATGAGGTCAGAGGTTCTGACCCTGCTGGGAACATAGTAATTTTCAGAAGTTCTGATATTACTAATAACAAAACAAGCTCCAGAAGTGTTGGTGCCAATGACAGAACTTGGTCTCTCTCTCTATGCTAGTCAGAACATCTGCAATTTGGTTATTTCTCCACAAAACAGAAGACATGCTTAGGACAGTTACAGCGGGTGTCATAGTGTTTCAGAAATAAGGAATATCATAACCATAAATCAGAGGCAAGTATGCCTTTGCTAATCCTAACTCTGAGTTTTAGTTTCTTCAAGAAAGTTCTAAACTGATTCATTCTCTACTTGAGTAGACAGATGCGTGAAAATATCAAAATATGTACAACATCAGAAACATGATATCTACATTGTGTTTTTGAGCATGCAAATATGGTGATGCTTAAACAATATGGTGAGAGTCAGCAGAAACTTACCTTGTAGCTGGAAGAAATTATGTGAACCGGAGTTAGCCTCAACTCTGATGACGTTCTAAACAGCTTCTTTACGTACTCAGTAAGCTGAAAGTTTCCAACTTCTGGGGATGGCAAGGGGATGATGTTCTGACTTCTTTAAATGGATGGATGGAGAGTGTGTAGTAGTGTGAATACAGAAGTTATGGCAGTTTCCAACGTGTGGGTCAGAAACTGTATGGATGGTTTTTTAGTCAAGAAATATTTTGAGAATAAATGGAGTTTGAAAGCAGAGGATCCAAAGTTAATGGGTTTTTTGTGTGCTGTGTTTATAGTTCTTAAAATTCTGGGAATTTTGGCAGAGATTCAAGGTTTTTTTCTTACTCAAACTTTCGACCTCTTTTCAGCAATTTTTCTGGCCCTTTTCTCAGTGACCAATGTTATTCTATTTATAGGAAAAGCTTTGTGGGTTTTAAAATGTCAAGTGGCGCCAACATCATACACTAGATGCTGATTTGCTCTTGAAGAAAGTTCAAGAAAGGTGTGATAAGTGACATTTTTTTAGCCTAGGCTGGCTTAGTAAGCAGGGATTAAGGAAAAGTGAAACCCATAAGCGAAAAGTAGCACATGGACCCATACCTAAATTTATACAAAGGTATTTCTATGCTACACATGGAGAGACCCTTTGGACAAAGACTCAAAAGTGGTTATGAACACTAATGAGCATTAAATGATGATGAGATTTGTCAAAATCAGAAATCTTGTAATGGGAGATTTTACATCATTGCCTAAATCTAGGCCAAAAGTTCCATTTCAACGTAGTCTAGAACAACGTACCCAAGTTCTGATCTTGGTATCCTGTTGCCTTAGCAAGTTCTGAGGGATCCTTAGGCTTTCCAGCATGTTCTAAAAGAGCATTCAGACTTTTTATCACGTTTTATAATCTTCTGTTTTTAACCTGGCAAACTCTGATTGAGCTTGTATAGATGCTGAAGAGCCACATTCTGACTGGAGGTTATGTGTTGAACTAAGTTTACAACTTCTGACTGCTCCTTCCTGGAGGTTGGTTCAGAAGTTCTGAAGTGTCATTTTTTCTTAAATACTTAGAAAGATCCCAAGTATTTAGAAATTTGGCTTTTCCATAGTAAATTTGATTTTTGAACTTTAGATGGAACAAACTTCCTGCTTCAACATGTTTTGATGAAATATGATTTTTGAGATTTGATTTTGATCAAGAGGTCAAAGTTTGCCCTTTCAGCGTGCAAATGACCATTTTTCCCTTGTGAGTGATCTTCATGAAAAATTTGTAATTCAAAGCTTGGGATTGGATGGAAGTAAACTTGAGGATTCAGGGTGATTTCTTGAGAAAAATGAGAGGGCAAATTTTGGGGTACAACATTAGGCTTATGGATAATGTCGATTTATGTTGAGATGTTGTGTTGTTATGACTGTCTCTGTGGATTCTTGTTGATAATGTGAAGTTGCAGAGAATTTTAAATGATGATGAATTACCTTTATTTAGTGGTAATAATGGTGATGTGGGCTTGTGCCTTGCAATTAATGATGATTGTTGTGAGTATATGATAGTGCATTCATTGAGTCACATACATTTGCATACTCCGTGATGGCCTAGATTGGAAAACTGCGAAGAAGGCTTATGCCTTGTTGATGCCTCTATTAATCGGAAATTTTTAAGATGGGAGTTCTGCTCTGTTTCTAAGTTGGGAGTTTTGCTCCATTTTTAAGTTGGGAGTTTTGCTCCAATGGTACCACATGCACGTGCATTGTAATTGAGTCGCATTTGATGTTGCGTCTTGAGTTATGGTAAAGATAGATTTGTAGTTTCTTTATGATGTTGACTTATTATGACAGGTATCATCTAAAATCTGTGAATTAGTCGTTATGTCGTGTTGATGTTTTTTTTTTATTAAAGTTGTTTCTAAGTTGTGAAGTGGTGATTTTATATGATCTGATTTAATATATTATTTATCATACGACTTATTGTATTGTCCGATATCTCACCCCTTCTGTTTGAATGTTTCCCTCTATTGGTAACGTGCAGGTAATCAAGAAGGACAGTTGTTACCTCATTAGTTTAAGTCGGTGTTGTCGCTCTGATACGTAGCACTCGGGGGATGAACGCTTGATGTTTAGTTGTTGATTATTATTTCATTTACTGAATTTTTAACTTGATTACATGAAATACTCGTTAACTTGAGGTTGTTTTAGTTGAATAAAATATGTTAAAATTGAAATTGAGTATGTAGATTCCACTGCTTATCAATAAAAAGTTGTTTGATTTTGAAGAATAAATCAGGTTGTTATCGGTTCATCTAAGTTAAGTGTTATGTATCTGTTTGTATGCGATTAAATGAAGTTTGATTTTAAGTTGTAAATGTAGCGTCCTAATTATGTTGAACTCTGATTTTTAATATTATTCTTTGGGTAGAAATGGGGTGTTACATTAGTGGTATCAGAGCAGGTCGGTCCGTCCGGCCAAGCTGTCTAATGTTGTTTGTTCCTTAGTGTTGCACCCCAAAATTTTCCCTCTCATGTTTTCCAAAGTCTTCCCCCTGCCTGGTTGATCACAAACTCCTGCCTAAGGAAAAAGAAGATTTTTGAGTGGTACTTCAAATACCTTTCGATTGGCATCCTGAAAGACACTTCGATTGACATTCTGGACAAGCATTTCGATTGGCATCCTAAAAGACCCTTCGATTGGCATTCTGAAGGAGTATTTTAATTAGCATTATGGACAAGCATTCGATTGGAATTATGTCAAGGAAATTTCGATAGGCATGTCAACCATGTCCTTCGATTGGCATGAACAACACCTTTTGATTGGCCTGTTAGCAGAGCATTTCGATTGGAATCCTTCGATTGATATTTGGGCCAGGCCCATTCGAAGGGTACGCAGGGAGTCCATTCGAAAGAGGCAAATCAGGACTAATCGAAGAGCATGGCTTGAAAGCACTCGAAATCCAAGCGTCCAGGTTCATTCAAGGGACACGAATGTTTCAAAAAAGGAAATGATTTAATGTGTTTGATTTTTGTCCAGAGCGTTAAAGGCCTATTTTAATGGTTGTCCGTTGCCATTTTCGTGCACTCCCACACTCCTATAAATAGGAGGCCAGTGACACATTACAAGAGACAGAAAATTACACGAAAAATCACATGGAAATCATAGAACGAAAATTATACACACACAAAAAAAAATCTGCAGGAGAACAAAACATTGGAGAGACGCTTCCCAGAATTTTCCAAGCCAAAGCAGTCCCTCAGATCGAAGGTGCCTACGCCCAGAAGCCCTCAAATCAAAAGTGCCTACATCTAGGAAGTGCCCAGATCGGAAGTGCCTACACCCAGAAGTGCCCAGATCGAAAGTGCCTGCGCCCAGAAATCCCAGATTGAAAGTGCTCCCATCCAGCCAGTGCCCAAATCGAAGACTCAATCTGCAGGTAAGAAAGGGTAAATTGTCCAACCTTACATTTGCGTAAACGCATTATTACTTGTTGTTACCTTTGACTTACCATCTTAGACAGGATCGAAAGGCATGGGTTTGGCACCCAGGTCACATTTTTCGTGTGCTAACATTTGCTGCAGATTTAGCCTGAAGAGACCCCAACAAGTGCAGGATTGAAGGGCCTGGGATTCAATACCCAGGCCCTTCATTTTTGTTTCGCTCACATACTTTTGCAGGTATAACATCCCAGATCGAAGGAGAGCCCTTCTCTGGATTGAACCCATTAGCGTGCTGGATCGAAAGAGGCGTCTCATCCCTGGATCGAAAGCCATGACCTCCATGATCGAAGGACAATCCTCTTCCCTGGATCGAAGGCTACTCACGCCTTACTGTCTAGCCCAATCGAAAGGACCAGGACCCTCTCTGGACCGAAGCAGTCCATTCCCTCCCTGGGTCGAAACTCCTTTTTTTCCCTGGATCGAAGGATCCCTCCTGCACTTTATTTTTTTTTGTTTTTATTCTCATAGACTTCTTTTTATCTTTTAATTAACATTAAAATAAAATAAAAAATCACAAAAAAACATTAGGTTAGTTTTTATTCAAATTAATTTTGTAAATTAATTAATTAATTATTTTAACTTCATTTTATCAATTTAAAATAAACTAGACTTAGGAGTATTTAATTCAAATATCTTCTTAATCAAAAACAACCAAAAAGATTTTCTTATTTACTTAGAAATCTCTTAGACGTCTCTTTTCCTTGTTTTATGCGCGTTTATTTTATTGTAATTGCCTATTGGAATGTAATAGCTTAACTAAGACCCTTTACTGCTTTATTCCCCCCAATTTTGGACATGTAAATAATCCCCCTCCCCGAAAGCCTTGTAATAGCGTAGGGTTTACAATTCCCGCACTTTAAATTTCTGTACATATATTAAACTGCTTAGATGTATGCTTCTAGGATTGCACGACAAGATTAACTCTTAAACTTAAAATCAACAATATCTCACCATGACATGCAAGAGTAAAGTAACTGAAAATTGACACACTTGCACATGCCACTCTTAGGGTACACCTCACTTGGTTGCCTCGAACGTGGTCATTAAGTATAGGATGTTTTAGAGGTCGTCCTTTGTCCCAAGATCATAAGTTGCCTCGAAATGGTCGCCTCGATAAAAATGATCTAAGACATTAGGATTACCACTAAAGCGTCCTAACGTTGCTTTAGTGACCACACGTCCCTAAAATCGAATTGACCCGAAAACTCCAACGATGGTGCTACCTATTCCTCAATAGCAGGATAGTACTGTCTAAAGGACATTTGCACAATTAAATTCCCTTTTGAGTAGGTAGAGGTTTTTAAGTACTTGCTCTCTTTTAAAACAAAACGAAAACTTTTTCGCACTTACACTTTCTTCAAAAAAAAAACTCTTTTCAAAACCCACAAACACAAAGAAAAGCAAACCTTTTGAAAACATAGTGAGCAAGTACCTAAGAGCCCGTGGATAACCACGGATAGAAAGGGTGCTAACACCTTCCCTTTCTATAATCTACCTCCCGAACCCGAGAAACATCTCAAAAAGGAATTTTTCTGTGCTTTTGTCCTTTCCCTTGTTGGATAAAATAAAAGACGGTGGCGACTCTTGCTTACCGCGACACTTTGCAAAAACAAACGCAAACGCGAACCAGCATTCAAAAAACAGTCAGTTCTCGTTCCCACCGACCACAGAACTGGCGACTCTGCTGGGGACGTTTAAATAAGTGAGGTGTACCTTAGGATTAGATCACTTGTGTTTTCAATGGTATTGCTTTGTATGCTTTTAATTTTGTGGGCTTGTATCGGAGTTCTATAGATCCTAACCCGGATCTAGGGTACCCTTTTTAGGTAAGTAGCAGTAAACTGTGAGGGATCCGTCCGGCGTAGATCGACACGGATGAAGCAGTAGCTACGTTGGTATGGCACCTTAGTCTGTACCGATATCCCTTGTGTTGAAACGAGGAGAATATGGGTCTTCTAAGGAGTCATTAAGCACCAACTGACCTTAGAACCTTAAATTGACCAACTTGGCCATAGAACAGTAGCAGTATGATACACTCATTGAGACTAAACTCTCGCGATGGTTCCGGCTGCAAGAAAAGGTTGCTAAGCTGGAATTATGACCAATTGAGGATAGTCAGTGATATTGAGATCCTCTAAAACCCGGTTACTATTTTTTTTAGGACAGGTTTAAACCAACTAAACTGAAAGAGGGTAATGCCTAAACTCCACGCCAGCCTAAACTTAAGGCTATATGTGTGACTTGTGTGCCTTCAAACTTGAACTACTTGTTATCTGACAACAGGGGTTCCTTGCAGGTTTTGTTTATAGTCCTTATCCAACAAATTGGATTTATTGCAGGGCTCACTTACATCACCTCACTTTTTGCTTGAACGCATAGCATATACATCATAACATCATACCTTAACATTTCCTTAACCATTTCAAGGATCTCAAGGGTCTGTGATGCAGGTTATGGTAAATCAAAAGTCTAGCAAGGGGTAAAGGGGATTTATTTTCCTCTAGCCAATACCATCTAGAAATCCAAGCACGATAACTTGAGTTAGGGGCTATGACCCACTCGATATGGTGAGCTTGACTCTTGAAGAAGGACTCTCGGCAACATGAAGTTCCTTCAATCAAAACTACCAGATTCAGATTCTAACAGTTTCTTGTTTACCCCGCGAGATCCTTGAAAACATTGCATACATATATCATACATATCATAACAGGTCCTCCAATACAGGTCTCTCATGTTCTCGCTGTTTATTGCAGCAATGGCTTTCCAACCAGACAACCAAGATCTCCGGGCTCAAAACGCCCAACTTCAAGAAATGTTCTTGAACCTATCCCAGGGGCAAGAAGAAATAAAAGCTCTCCTCACAAGGGGCTTGGTCCTAGGGAATCCAGGAGGCATCAGGAATAATCAGTTGGAAGGGCTACAAATTGAGTTTGCAACAATGAAGATCCAGGTGATGGGACAGCTGGTAGGCCAGATGGCTCTCATTCAAGACTTAGCTCAAAGACAAGAAGGGCTCAGGGTCCTCGTCAACAAGCTGCTTCAAAATAACCGAGTGGGGCAAACAACTAGGGTTGAATATCAAGTCATCATTCAACCACCTTTGGGGCAAGAAGACAAGGGAAAAGCTCCTCAGCTTGCTTCAGGGTCACAAGCCCAGCATCAACCTCACCAAAAGCAACGGGTTGACCGAAAGCAATTTACCAAGCTCAACATGCCGATGTCTCAAGCTTTACAACACCTGTTAAGATTGAATCTGGTGACATTAAGGGACCCTCCTAAGAATCCCAACACAGCCTCCCCAAGGTACAATCCTGATGCAAGGTGTGCATACCATTCTGACAGTCCTGGACATGACACTGACGACTGTCGGACTTTGAAGAACAAAATTCAAGACCTGATTGATGAGGGAGCATTGGAATTCACACAAGATGGTCAGGCTGAGTTCTTCTACCATCCCTCCAAGGTTCACCATTTGAAGTGACAAGTACTGAGACGAGAAGATTTTTGTTCATTTGAATTTTCAAGTTGTAATCTCTTTGTTATTCAAACAATTATCCATTAATGCCAAACTTTGTTTCATTAATGCATCGCATATGTTTGTCTTGATTTGATCCAATCATTTTCATTATATTTAAACTATGCTTTTTACTCTCTTTATGACGTTCAACTCTTGCTAAAAAGTTACAAGCCTTTAGAGGGAGAATGACGAAACAATGCCATAATCTCCTACAGTATGCTTTTGAACAGACCTTGCTGATGATATACAGGCATTTCTTTCAAATCCTAAACACTGGAGTTATAAGGAAGATAATCCCTAGTCAACCCCTTCGAGCCAAAGAAGTAGGAGTTTTATGTTCTAAACAAATTGAAACCTTTGATTTAAACCTGGGGCAGGGTAGTCTCTCAGTTAATTCAAAAAAGATGCGCATTGAAGTCGCCAACTCTCAGTTCGTAATACAACGAACGACATCAAAAAAAAACATTCCTTTGGAATCAAAAGACAGTGATGGTTCTCTATCTCATAGGCAGTCAATCTCACAAAAGAGAAAAACCCACTGAGCCAAAACCTACAAAGTAGGCTTAAGAAAGTTGGGGCATCCCGCTGACTGTAATCTCGAAAACAGGAACAGTCAGGAAAAAGTTAGGGATAACAAATCAAAAGAACAGGTCATTACAAATCCTCAACAACATGAAAAATGTTGCAAAAAAAAAAGAGATGATGACTGCCTTCCAAAATTCAACTGATGTGAACCATCACCAAAAAGTCGTTCCAAACTCGAATGGAGTTCGACGTACAATTAACTGAGTTTAGGATTGAAGAACATCACGAAGAGCGGGTGGGTACAAATATACTTTGAGCCTTTATCCTTTGTTTCTTAAACCGTGAACCAAGCCATGTTACAACCCTCCAAAAGTCCTAACTGAAGCATGGGTTAGTTCGAAAGCATACTGTTACAAAAGGTATCCTGACTCCTGTAAGGCTTTGCCCTAAATATTGCGTTGAATTTGTCTTATAAAAAAAAAGTTTTCTACTAAAAAACACACTTTTCAAACTTCGAGACAAGCATAAACTTTGCATTATTTGAATATCACTGTTTGCATTTGGCTATTTGTTTGACAGCGGAGAAATTCACACAACGAATATTCGATGAACGAAAACCCTCTCAGTGAACAAAATCACTTCAAAAAGGATGACACTTCCAATCAAGGGGCGTGGCATGATCATTGTCCATCACCTGGGGAAGTCCAATCAAGATTCCAGGACATCTCTCAAAGAAGTGCAGAGTAACCAGGGGCAAATCTCCATCTCCGTCACTTGGGGCATTGAACATCAATCTCAGTGAAGGGTTACATACAGTCAAACATTTCCAGGAAGTGCCACAAACACCTGCTGCTAGGGGCAATGACAAATCTCCCCAGATCCTTCTCATAGGATGACTCCCAGCAAGGGTTTAATCTCTGAAAACCTTTCCCCAACTGAATCCACCTCAAGAATCCTCGAGGACTTCCCCCAACGAAGATGTCACCTCTCTAGCAGACTGATGACAGGGTTTATTTCCCCAACAACACCAGGATTCCCCAGCTTGAGTTTGCCTCTCCGACTACTACAAATCAAAGGACCACAACTCCTCTTCCCCAGTAGACTACTCTGCAATCCCCAGCAAGTTACTGTGAAACCTGGACCCGACCAGATGTCAGTTTAACTTTGACTCCCCAGTAGAGCAACGGACAACCGAGACTCCTGAAGTTGTTCCCCAAGAACGAATCAATACTCTCCACAGAGTTCACAACTTTCCCCAACGGAGTTCTCCTCAACAAAACAAGGATCCTCAGTGGAAACATTCTAAGCAAAGTTTGAAGACATGCCTACTCTTCAACAGCAGTCCGGGATTTAATAACTCCCCAACGCTTGTCAAGAATTTATTCTCCAAGACAAAATTACATTTCAACAACATTCATAACATGTGCATACAAAATGCATATAACATAAATCTCATTTATTTTGAGAACATCATTACACAATGCATACATCATGACATTGCATACAAATAACTCTTTACCTTTTCAGGAAAGATCGATCAACAGATAAAAGTCATTACCTTTTGGAGTAGCAGTCATCAAAGATTCCTTCACCATCCCGTTGAGGTAGTAATCGTCCAAGATTCCTTCACCATCCCGTTGAGGTAGTAATCATCAAAGATTCCTTCATCATCCTGCTGAGGTAGAAGTCATCCAAGATTCCTTCACCATCCTGCTGAGGTAGTAATCGTCCAAGATTCCTTCATCATCCTGCTGAGGTAGAAGTCGTCCAAGATTCCTTCACCATCCCGTTGAGGTAGTAATCTTCAAAGATTCCTTCATCATCCTGCTGAGGTAGAAGTCATCCAAGATTCCTTCACCATCCTGCTGAGGTAGTAATCGTCCAAGATTCCTTCATCATCCTGCTGAGGTAGAAGTCATCCAAGATTCCTTCACCATCCTGCTGAGGTAGTAATCGTCTAAGATTCCTTCATCATCCTGCTGAGGTAGAAGTCATCCAAGATTCCTTCACCATCCTGCTGAGGTAGTAATCGTCCAAGATTCCTTCATCATCCTGCTGAGGTAGAAGTCATCCAAGATTCCTTCACCATCCTGCTGAGGTAGTAATCGTCCAAGATTCCTTCATCATCCTGCTGAGGTAGAAGTCATCCAAGATTCCTTCATCATCCTGCTGAGGTAGAAGTCATCCAAGATTCCTTCACCATCTTGCTGAGGTAGTAATCATCCAAGATTCCTTCATCATCCTGCTGAGGTAGAAGTCATCCAAGATTCCTTCACCATCCTGCTGAGGTAGTAATCGTCCAAGATTCCTTCATCATCCTGCTGAGGTAGAAGTCATCCAAGATTCCTTCACCATCCTGCTGAGGTAGTAATCGTCCAAGATTCCTTCATCATCCTGCTGAGGTAGAAGTCATCCAAGATTCCTTCATCATCCTACTAAGATAGAAGTCATCCAAGATTCCTTCACCATCTTGCTGAGGTAGTAATCGTCCAAGATTCCTTCATCATCCTGCTGAGGTAGAAGTCACCCAAGATTCCTTCATCATCCTGCTGAGGTAGAAGTCATCCAAGATTCCTTCACCATATTGCTGAGGTAGTAATCGTCCAAGATTCCTTTATCATCCTGCTGAGGTAGAAGTCATCCAAGATTCCTTCATCATCCCGTTGAGGTAGTAATCGTCAAAGATTCCTTCACCATCCCGTTGAGGTAGTAATCGTCCAAGATTCCTTCACCATCCCGTTGAGGTAGTAATCGTCCAAGATTCCTTCATCATCCTGCTGAGGTAGAAGTCATCCAGGATTCCTTCATCATCCTGCTGAGGTAGTAATCGTCCAAGATTCCTTCATAATCCCAGTGTTGTAGTAATCGTCCAAGATTCCTTTATCATCTGTTTGGAGTAGCAATCGTCTCAGATTCCTTCATCACACATCATTATCAAAAAAGACCTCCTCTGGTTAGATTTATTTCTCCCAGTTAATGATTGGCAATCGGAGACCTTCAAATAACAGTCCAGATACGATCCAGATTCGGATGTAATTCTGTCACTCATTCAAATACAGTCCAGCAATCGCCCCTGGATGGCATCTTTAAGCCCGTCTCCAATGACTATCCATTACCTCTCCTGCAGATGGCATCTATAAGCCCATCCTCCTACCAACCATCTCCAAATGGCATCTATAAGCCCATTCCCGATGTCACAATGCTGATACTACACCATGCGAGTGCAAATTTCTGGGCACTCTAGTGTTCAATTATCTTCCACCTTCGGATCGCAAAAGGCTAGAAAGCCAATCTATATCCTCAGGTTTAAGAAAATTGAACAGGGGCAACTGTTGCACCCCAAAATTTGCCCTCTCATGTTTTCCAAAGTCTTCCCCCTGCCTGGTTGATCACAAACTCTTGCCTAAGGAAAAAGAAGATTTTTAAGTGGTACTTCAAATACCTTTCGATTGGCATCCTGAAAGACACTTCGATTGACATTCTGGACAAGCATTTCGATTGGCATCCTGAAAGACCATTCGATTGGCATTCTGAAGGAGTATTTCGATTGGTATTATGGACAAGCATTCGATTGGAATTATGTCAAGGCAATTTCGACAGACATGTCAACCATGTCCTTCGATTGGCATGAACAACACCTTTTGATTGGCCTGTTAGTAGAGCATTTCGATTGGAATCCTTCGATTGATATTTGGGCCAGGCCCATTCGAAGGGTACGCAGGGAGTCCATTCGAAAGAGGAAAATCAGGACTAATCGAAGAGCATAGCCTGAAAGCACTCGAAATCCAAGCGTCCAGGTTCATTCAAGGGACATGAATGTTTCAAAAAAGGAAATGATTTAATGTGTTTGATTTTTGTCCAGAGCGTTAAAGGCCTATTTTAATGGTTGTCCCTTTCCATTTTCGTGCACTCCCACACTCCAATAAATAGGAGGCCAGTGACACATTACAAGAGACAGAAAATTACACGAAAATCATAGAACGAAAATTATACACACACAAAAAAAAAATCTGCAGGAGAACAAAGCATTGGAGAGACGCTGCCCAGAATTTTCCAAGCCAAAGCAGTCCCTCAGATCGAAGGTGCCTACGCCCAGAAGCCCTCAAATCAAAAGTGCCTACATCCAGGAAGTGCCCAGATCGGAAGTGCCTGCGCCCAGAAGTGCCCAGATCGAAAGTGCATGCGCCCAGAAATCCCAGATTGAAAGTGCTCCCATCCAGCCAGTGCCCAAATCGAAGACTCAATCTGCAGGTAAGAAAGGGTAAATTGTCCAACCTTACATTTGCGTAAACGCATTATTACTTGTTGTTACCTTTGACTTGCCATCTTAGACAGGATCGAAAGGCCTGGGTTTGGCACCCAGGTCACATTTTTCGTGTGCTAACATTTGCTGCAGATTTAGCCTGAAGAGACCCCAACAAGTGCAGGATCGAAGGGCCTAGGATTCAATACCCAAGCCCTGCATTTTTGTTTCGCTCACATACTTTTGCAGGTATAACGCCCCAGATCGAAGGAGAGCCCTTCTCTGGATCGAACCCATTAGCGTGCTAGATCGAAAGAGACATCTCATCCCTGGATCGAAAGCCATGACCTCCATGATCGAAGGGCAATCCTCTTCCCTGGATTGAAGGCTACTCACGCCTTACTGTCTAGCCCAATCGAAAGGACCAGGACCCTCTCTGGACCGAAGCAGTCCATTCCCTCCCTGGGTCGAAACTCCTTTTTTTCCCTGGATCGAAGGATCCCTCCTGCACTTTATTTTTTTTTTGTTTTTATTCTCATAGACTTCTTTTTATCTTTTAATTAACATTAAAATAAAATAAAAATCACAAAAAAACATTAGGTTAGTTTTTATTCAAATTAATTTTGTAAATTAATTAATTAATTATTTTAACTTCATTTTATCAATTTAAAATAAACTAGACTTAGGAGTATTTAATTCAAATATCTTCTTAATCAAAAACAACCAAAAAGATTTTCTTATTTACTTAGAAATCTCTTAGACGTCTCTTTTCCTTGTTTTACGCGCGTTTATTTTATTGTAATTGCCTATTGGGATGTAATAGCTTAACTAAGACCCTTTACTGCTTTATTCCCCCCAATTTTGGACATGTAAATAATTCCCCTCCCCGAAAGCCTTGTAATAGCGTAGGGTTTACAATTCCCGCACTTTAAATTCCTGTACATATATTAAACTGCTTAGATGTATGCTTACTAGGATTGCACGACAAGATTAACTCTTAAACTTAAAATCAACAATATCTCACCATGACATGCAAGAGTAAAGTAACTGAAAATTGACACACTTGCACATGCCACTCTTAGGGTACACCTCACTTGGTTGCCTCGAACATGGTCATTAAGTATAGGATGTTTTAGAGGTCGTCCTTTGTCCCAAGATCATAAGTTTCCTCGAAATGGTCGCCTCGATAAAAATGATCTAAGACATTGGGATTACCACTAAAGCGTCCTAACGTTGCTTTAGTGACCACACGTCCCTAAAATCGAATTGACCCAAAAACTCCAACGATGGTGCTACCTATTCCTCAATAGCAGGATAGTACTGTCTAAAGGACATTTGCACAATTAAATTCCCTTTTGAGTAGGTAGAGGTTTTTAAGTACTTGCTCTCTTTTAAAACAAAACGAAAACTTTTTCGCACTTACACTTTCTTCAAAAACAAAACTCTTTTCAAAACCCACAAACACAAATTAAAGCAAACCTTTTGAAAACATAGTGAGCAAGTACCTAAGAGCCCGTGGATAACCACGGATAGAAAGGGTGCTAACACCTTCCCTTTCTATAATCTACCTCCCGAACCCGAGAAACATCTCGAAAAGGAATTTTTCTGTGCTTTTGTCCTTTCCCTTGTTGGATAAAATAAAAGACAGTGACGACTCTTGCTTACCGCGACACTTTGCAAAAACAAACGCAAACGCGAACCAGCATTCAAAAAACAGTCAGTTCTCGTTCCCACCGACCACACTTAGTACGCGACAAGTGTGTGAAACATTGTTGGTGTTTTCTTGCTTTTCTAATCGCTTGTATGCAGGAGTTGGTTTGAATATAAGTGGGGGAGAAGCTTTGATTCTCGGATATGTTTCGGTTGTAAGATGTTGGTTCAGTATGGTGATAGTGCAAGTATTATTGAAGTTTTGTTATTTCCCGAATCCAAACGTGACCTGGATTAAAGACTTTGCTTGTTAATCAAGTTGGAACATCTTGAGGGAGGATGATCAGACATTGTTGATGTTTACTTCTCGAAGGATGAGGAGCAATGTAACAGTTGTTGATATACGAGTAGAGTGTAAATCCTTGATGATTCAGAAGGTGATTGTTAAGTAACAAGGATAATCTTTAGAAGGTGGAATTTAGAAAGTTGCGATGTTCCAGCGCTGTTGGTGGACTGTAAAGTTATCGGTTTGGGAAGCAATTGCGTAAGGTGTGTGATAGTATGTCGCTTCATGACGTCAGTGTTTGCATTTTCAGATAACTTTGGAAATTCATATCTTGTGTTCCGAGTATCGGATTAGTGTTCCGTTTGAACCTATGAGGAGATAGAAATATATTCTATCATATGAAAGTGTTTTCAAATATGGTTGATGCATTCCCATATGTAGGAACTCTGAAGTCGTTTACAGAACTAGAGGCTTTTTGGGCATAAATGATTATTATTGCAGTTGTTTGACACGAGGTCAAGCATAATATGTTATTGGCGAATAAGTTGAGAAATGAGATGTTCGACATTAAAAAAGGATAGTCGTTCATCATTTTAAGTATGGGATGTTGCATGTGAAGAAAGTTTTGTAGAACTAAAGAAAAGATTGACGATTGCTTCGGTATTGGTTTTGCCTAATCCGAGTGAGTCATTTTTAGTGTATTATGAACGCGTCTAAGATGGGACTTAATGGTGTTTATGTTGAAGATTTGGAGACATTGTCTTTTTGGTTCTAGATTTGAAGTATTTAGTGACCATAAGAGTTTAAAGTATTTATTTTATCAGAAGGAATTGAATAGGATACAACGAAGATGGTTGGAGTTATTGGAAGATTATGGTTTCGGTTTGAATTATCATCCAAGGTAAAGCAAATGTGGTGGCTGATGCGTTAAGTCAAAAGACTTTACATATGTCAGCAATGATGGTTAAAGAATTGGAATTAATTGAATAGTTCAGAGATATGAGCTTAGTTTGTGAAGTGACACCGAAGAGTGTTATGTTGGGGATGTTGAAGATTAACAATGATTTTCTGGACAGTATCAAAGAAGCTCAGAAGCTAGATGTGAAATTGTTAGATTCGATGGTTGGACTTGATCAATCTGAGAATGATGATTTCGAGTTAGATGCGCATGGTATGTTGAGATTCCATAATCGAGTTTGTATTCCTGATGATGCGGAGATGAAGAAATTAATTCTTGAGTTGGAGGATACTTAACCTTCGTATGAGGCTAAGTGAGTGTAATGTGGACCGTGTAATATGTTGAGCGTTGGTGTCTCATCGATAAAATCGAATGAGAGGGGAATTATGGAAGTATTTGTAAACCTCATTGGAAATTATTGGATTATGGTGCATTAGGTGACTTGAGTACAAGTTCTAAAGGAACACTATTATATTTCGGTAATGATGGTTTATACTCCATTATAATTGTCGGCTATCTATTGACAAATTGAGGAACTGATCACCCTTAATCTCTTGTTGATAGTAGACGAGATCGTGTTGGATGGTATAGACTTGTCTTACTATCTTAATGGTGAGTGAAGTGGTTAATGTTATATCATGAGGTAGTCGCTCACCAGTTTGTGTGAAGTAATAGAGGAATTTCTAGGAAAGAGTTATGACGTATTGAACAATTCGGAGTAGCGGGTTTATATTCGAGCTAACGTCGCAAAGTGAAAGATTGAGAATATCAAGTGAACAATGGTTTTATGGTGGATGTTGAGGAAAGTCTGAAACTGGAATGAGACTTGTAAACTGTATAGTTGGCATAAACTTTAATGAGGACGGCGACTTAAGATGGATTATTAGAGTTGCGCAGCTGAAGCGTATGTGGTGCAGTTGCTATGAGTATACGACTCTACATGCTTGATTTGGTAGATTGTTGATGTAGGGTTGATGTGCCAAGGTGTTGTGATATATCGGAGATATTTGTTAATCCTATAAGGAAATTATTATGGTTGTTAGTTGATGGTGAGTTGTGTGTATTTTTTTGAGTTATATTGTTAAGTTGATATTATAATAATTTTGTTCACGTTGTTGTGATGTTGTTGTTAGTTACCGTAAATGATGGATAATACTCTATAATATGACGAAGTTGACTATGTTGGATATGTTGATGTCACTATAAAGGTGACACGATGATATGAATGGAGTTGTTGATATTGTGTTGATAATTGACATACATATGTATATATGGGAATGAAATTTCGTATGTGTTTTGGTGTTGGAAATGTTGTTAGGATGATATTGCGATGATGTACATCCAAGTGTAAGTGTGTTATAATTGTTGCTACTTTAATTGTGGATATGTCAGATGATGGTTGAGTAGTTGAGATGCTATTAATGATCATGTCGTGAAGTGTTGAATGATTAGCACGTATGAATTTGATTTAAATCGTGTTGAGTTATTTTTATGTCGAGAAAGTAGTGGTCAAAGTGTTGCCAGACGCGACTTGGGGATCAGAGAGTGTGATGTGAAATTCGCGTTAAGAGTGGTAGTATCGAGTAGATTTTTGAGGATGAAAATATTCTAAGTGAGAGAGAGTTGTAATGCCCGTTAATTTAATTAATATTTAATTAAATTATTTTTGGATTATTGGTTGAAGTATGTTGAGAATTGTTGGTATAAGTTGTTAGATTATTATTAATTAATTGATTAGTTGATTAATAATAATAATGTTGAAATTAATGGAACAATATAAGATTAAGTTGTCGGGCTTATTTATATGGAGGTATGTAGCATTAAGGAGGTGTGAGAATTAGGCCCAATAGCAATATTATTATTATTAATTTTGGTTATAATAATAGAAATTAGAAGTGACAGTAAGGAAAATAGGTTTTGTCAAGTAGAAGGGGAATAAGGGTTGGAATAAAGAAAAGAACGTAGAAGTTACAGAGAAGAGGAAAAGAGGCAAAGCGGGATTCGATCAGAAAATTGTAGAGAAATCTTTAATTCGAGGTAAGGGTGGGATTCAGACTCTCTAATAAGTGGTATAATGGTATGGATGTAATGATATGCATGTCAGGTTTTGGTGTAAATTGTTTGATTTAATCCGTTGAAATTGACTATAATCGATGAATTGATACTTTGAATTGTATGGTAATTGATGTATGTTGATAGCAATGATAACTGGATGTTTGATTGTTTATTATTTCATGAAGTTTGTGCCATTGGAATTGAAACAAATGGGTTTATGTACTGCACTTTATAGAATTCGTAAAACCGTTTTTCACATGGTGCAATCGATTGCAGCAGAAGAGCAATCGATTGCACTATTTAAAAATTAGGATTTTTGCTTCTGTTTCAATAAGAAATCGATTGCAGCAGAAGAGAAATCGATTGCACTGCTTAAAAACGTGATTTTTGGCCTCTGGAATAGGGTGCAATCGATTGCTCATTGTTTGACAGTATTTTTGAAAACTTGCAAACTCCATAACTTTTGGACCGTAACTTCGTTTAATGCACCGTTCGAAGCGTTAGAAATATAATGAGATGAACTACATTTATAAGGAGTAAAATGAAGGATAAGAAGGATAATTCTAGTACCCAAGTTAGGATAGAGTTAGCTTTCCCGCTTTGAATCACCATGATGTTTTGTGGTGATGAAGTATGATGATGACATGACGATCTTATGATAATGCTTGGTTCATAATAATAATAATATCAATGATAATTATAACATAGTATTATACTATAACAATTTGTAGAAGTTTTGTAATTAGAAATAATCATTTAGATAAGTAATTAACCGGTATAGTCGAGAATTGTCTGAATAATTATGGGCAATATTATGTTGTAGGCTTATGACCAATGTCGAATGGTTGTTGACATGTAGTTGTGTTATTATTATTGTTATTGTTATTGTTATTATGGCGTACTAAGTTTTAGGCTTATGCCAATGTTGTGCTAATTGTTGTTGTCTAAATATCAAGTTGTAGGCTTATGGTCAGTGTTGAATTATTATTAAGTTGTTAGGCTTATGTCCAATATTGATTTATGTTGAGATGTTGTGTTGTTGTGGCTGTCTCTGAATTCTTGTTGATAATGTGTTGTACCCCAAAATTTTCCCTCTCACTTATCAAGAATTTTCTCATAAGATCTCCTTAGGCTCAAGATTGCACTAGGGTTTGATCAGCTCAAGACACCTCCTTAGACACTGATGACCAAAATTAGGGTTTGAGTTTGCACAAGTATTTTTGAACTATCAATGCTTCATATTACTTTCATGGATCATTATGGACCCCAGAGATCACTCATGTCAAGTTTCAAGCCTTGGATCACACTTTTGATCAGTCAATTGAACAGTTGACCTAAAAATCAACTGTATTGGGGAAAAAGTCAACCATAACCAATTTATAGTCAAACTTCATAATTTTTTATCCAAATCAACATTTTAGACTCATATGTATCATTTGATCAAGTTTGGACCATAATTCCTCAAGAAATTTGATCAAATCTTTAAAAGGGCAAAATGATCAAAATTGGGGTTTTGATTGGGAAAGGGCAATTTTTGATTTTTGACCTAGAAAATGATCAATTGGTTTAAGGAATGATCTCAAGAGTCCAATTGCATCATTTTGACCTAATTACATTGTGATACAGTGGGAGAACAGAACTGGCGACTCTGCTGGGGACAAATTTAAAAGTGGAGTAACCTTAGGGCTTAGATCACCCTTTTGCATGGCTAATTGTTTGCTTTGATTGCTTTATATTTTGGTTCTCTTGTTTGGGCTTGAAATCCTACACCCGGATTTGGGAAACATTCATAGATAGCAATACGTTGTGGAAACTGTGTGGGGTATACCGACACGGTTGAAGCAATAGCTATATTAGTGCGACATATTTGTGAGTACCGGTAACCCTTGAGTTCAATCAAGGAGAGTACGGGGCCGCTGAGTGATGTCACTAAGCACTAATGACCTAGAACCTTACTTGACCATATTGTCCTTTTATTAGGGGTAGTGAGATGACCAGCTTTGGTGCAGTCCGAAGTTGGTAGATACTCGATAATACACTCATTGATGGTTGTTTTCTTGGAATATTTTGGTCGCTAGTTAAGTGGCTAAACCAAAACAATGAACATGGAGAACAATCCAATGATATTGAGCTCCTTAGAACCCGGTTACTATTTATAGGACAGGTTTTTAAGCCAACTAAACTCAAGAGGGTACTTACCTATGAAACCCCATGCAAGCCTGAAACTAGGGTTTTGTGTGACTTGCTTGTACATATGTTTGTGCATACATCATGAACATCATAAAGCATCATATGCATCCACTAACCATTTCAAGGGTTTGGATCTTCATCTTTGTTCTTGTTTTGTAGGTCATGGAAGTTCTTCTCAGGAAAACTATCCAAGTCAACCTTGTGAGAATCCCTCCTCAACTCAAGGAGCTTACATCCAAAATTCCAAAAAGCTCTCTCTTCAGTGAAAGACATGGTAGACTGCTCAACCTAGTCAACACCAGCATTAAAGAAGACATGGTGAAAGTGTTGTTCCAATTCTTTGACCCCATTCACCACTGTTTCACATTCCCCGACTACCAATTGGTGCCCACTTTGGAGGAATTTTCTCAACTCCTGAGAATTCCTATTCTTAATCAACTACCCTACAACGGTACGGAAAAAGAACCAAAGCCTGAAGATGTTGCTCAAGCACTACACTTGCAACCATCTGACATCAAGGGGCATTGGGAGACTAGAAGTGGTATCGAAGGCTTCTTGGCAAAATTCTTGTTTGAGAAGGCACAAGAGTGTTGGAATTCCCTGGATCTGCAAGCCTTTGAAGAGATTGTGGCACTCCTTATTTATGGGTTGGTCTTGTTCCCAAATCCTGACCAACTTATAGATGTCAATGCTGTCAATATTTTTCCTATCCAGGAATCCCATACCTACATTGCTTGGGGACATCCTCCACTCATTTTACACACGAACAATGAGGAAGAGAGGTGTTCTCATGTGCTGTACTCCTCTCCTTGCAAGGTGGTTTATTTCTCACCTTCCACAATCTGTTTTGAAGAATGAACAAGGCTTAAGGTGGTCACAACGATTGATGACCCTCACACATTCTGGTGTACATTGGTGTTCTCGGTCCAGAGAAAATGTCATCATCGTCGATCGTTGTGGTGAATTCCCTAATGTTCCATTACTTGGCATTAGGGGAGGCATTACCTACAACCCTTGTCTAGCTTTGAGACAATTTGGATATGCACGGAGGGATGGCCCTCATGACATGCTGATTCCTGACCTAGTTTTTGACTTCGACAACGATGCGCAAGGACTTCGCCAAAGATTCATCAGAGCTTGGAGGATGCCTAACAAGGTAGATAGCAAGACACTGGGGCACAAGAACTCCATCCCTCTTGAGCCCTACCTCAAGTGGGTACGAACCCGAGCCGAGAGTCTTATGATGCCTTACCCTCACATTCTCCCTTTGATTAAAGAGCCTGTTAAGGAAGGAGAGGTTCCCTACACCATCCTACATCCTGACATGCCAACATCATGGGAGGAGATGCAGAAGAGTTGGATCCAACTCCAGGAAGAAAGGGATACTTTTGAAGCCAGCTTCTACGCCAGTGAGAAGAAGGTTTTGGAGCTTACCCTCCGACTTCACGAGGAGGAGACCCTCAACACTTACATCGCACCAAAAAGGATGCGCAACGTCTTTTTACCTTAAGAAGTTTTTGTAATATTTGGCCCATGGGGCATTTATGTACTGACAAAATTTCTTCTTATTAATATGACGTGTGTTCTTTTTGTTTGCAACAACTTTGAATTTCTAAATCCTTGAATGCATTGCATGAATAAACATATCATTCATCATATGCATAAACAGGTCTTCACGCCAGGTTTCTTTATCTTTCTGCTGTTTATTTCAGTAAGATGGATCTCGAACAGACGGTCAAAGATCTGCAGTCACAAAACTCGCAGTTTCAACAGCTCCTTATGACCTTGGCAAAGGGTCAGGAGGATCTTAAAGCACTAATAGGGAATAAAGAGCAAGAAAAAGGAAAAAAGAAGAAGAAAAGAGTTGGGGTAGCTACACTGGGAAGAAGATTTGGGAATGAAGCTAGGAGAGTTCTTGAATTTCCCTCCACATCTGATGAGGGAACCGGTAAAGGAAAAGGAGTTGCACTACTTTCCGAGTCTGAGGCTGAAGAGGAAGAGGTTGAGGAAGATGAAGATTATTCAGAGCAGCAATACCCGCCAGCGGACGACAAATACAAAAACCTGGAGGATAGACTGGCAGCTATGGAGCTGCAAAGGGTTCCTGAGTTAGATTTTGAAGAATTGGGATTGATTGCTAGGATTGTGATCCCTCTAAAGTTTAAGGTGCCAATTTTTGCAAAATATGACGGGTTGTCTTGCCCGAAGATGCACCTGAGGTCATATGTCAGAAGGATTCAACCTCATACATCCGACAGAAATATTTGGGTACACTTCTTCCAAGACAGCTTGTCCGGTACACAGCTAGACTGGTTTTACCAGCTTGAGAGGTCAGAAGTGCATAACTGGGAAGACTTGGCAGCTGCCTTTTATCGCCAGTATCAATATAACGCTGACTTGGCGCCAACCCGTACTCAGTTACAAAGTATGGGGATGGCCTCAAATGAGGGATTCAAAGAATACGCCCAGAAATGGCACGACTTGGCCGGAAGAGTGCAGCCACCTCTTTCAGATAGGGAACTAGTTGATATGTTCTTGGGGACCCTATCTGGCCCGTTTTTCAACCATTTGATCGGGAGCTCTTCCGCAGGGTTTACTGAATTGATTCTGACTGGCGAACGGGTGGAAGCTGGTATTAAGAGTGGGGAGATTCAAAGGGATGCCTCTTGTGATCGGTGGATCTGGAACTGACTGTTTTAAAGCTGGTTCGCGAAATGTCGCGGTAAGCAAGAGTCGCCACCGTCTTTTATTTTCTCCAATTGGAAAGGACAAAAGCACAGAAAAATTCCTTTAAAGAGATTGCTCTCGGTTCGGGAGGTAGGTTATAGAAAGGGAAGGTGTTAGCACCCTTTCTATCCATGGTTATCCATGGGCTCTTAGGTACTTGCTCAATGTGTTTTCAAAATTGTTTGCTTGCTTTTCAATGTGGGTTTCAAAAATATTCTTTGAAAAGTTTCAGTTCAACTCGTACGTCAGAGTGTTTGAAAAGTTTGTTTTGAAAGTTTTTGAAAGTGTGTTGGTGTGAAAAGAGTTTTTGTTTTGTTTGAAATTAGAGCAAGTACCCTTGAGAACCTACCTACCCTAAGGAATTCGTCTGTGTAAATGTCCTTTGAAGTAGTGCCATCCCACCATTGAGAGGTAGGTAGCACCACCGTTGGAGGTGTTCGGGTCAATCCGGGTTTTAGGGACATGGTGATCACCGAAGCAATGGGAAGACACCTTAGAAGCTACCCTTATGCCATTGATCTTTTATTCTGAGGCAGCTTATTCGAGGCAACTAGATCAATGGAACATAAGGACTTACTAAAACGTCCTCTACTCGACGATCACCTTTCGAAAGGCAACAGTGAGGCGTACCCTAGGGGTGGTGTGTGCAAATTGTGTGTCATGTTTCAATCATTTTGTCTTGTCATGTTTGTTGTGATCTACGCTTGATTTTATTTTTGGGTCCATACATTCTTTCATGCATATTTATTAACAGTTATATATTTGCAAGAAAATAAACCTAAATTATTACAACCGGCGCGGGTCCACATCGCCAAAAAAACCGAACCCGATTTGACTGAAAATAAATAAAGCGAATAAATAAAAGTGCGAGAATTTTAATTACATGGCTTTGGGGCATATACAGAATTATTTAAACAATACAAAATAAATGCGCGAAATAAAGAGATTAAACAAAACTAGGGCGTTGGACCCTTTTACAAACAATTAAAATTAATCAAGGAATCTAAAATTAAAATTAAATGAAAAATAGTATTTTTGTGTTTTTTAGATTTAAAAGAAAAAAAGAAAAGTTAATTAAAATTAAAATCCTAGTTCTAATGTCTTTTAAATTTATTATGAAAATATTGACTTTTAACCTAATTTAATTCTAAATTAATTTATGTGCATTAAATAAATAAATAATATTATTATTAAAAAAAAGAAAATAAAAAGTTATTAAACCTAAACTCTATTTTTTTGGATTTTAGTTATTAAAAGAATTAAAATCTAACCTAAAATGCAACCCTAGTTTAATTATGAAAAACACTAGTACTATGGCAAAAAACAAGGAAAGTTAAAAGGAAAAAGTCATTAACCTAATTCTATGCTTTTGTTTTGATTTTTATTGAAAAGGATTAAAATTGAATACCTAATTAAATCTAAATATTTACATGTATTTTTTATGAAAATAATTATAATATAAAATTTATCATTTTTGGTCTTTTTCTGATTTTTGAATGTTTTTGTATTTTGTGAAAATAGTTAATTAAATAAAAAGAAAGGAAATAAAAAGAAAAAAAAATTAAAGAAAGAATGAAAACAATAAGGCAAACCAGGGGGGTAGACCCCAGAATTATGAGGTGTAGGCCTGGCAATTTGGCCCAAGAGGCAATGGAATTTGTTGGACTTTTTGAATCAGGTATGACACCTTTGACTGAAGCATAGCATATTCCTCAATCTCAACCTTTGATGTGGGTGCTCTGGGACACGTGGATGATGCATTTTGAGCGTGCATGGTGAGTCTTGATGTTAGCGCTGCATGTGAATTCAAATGAAAAAATAATATGAGAAATGTGTGAGACCTGGGGTTTGAACCCAGGTCATGAGAGTCCCTAGCGCGCGTCCCTGCCAGCTGAGCCACTTGATTTCATTTAACATATAATAGTTAATAAACAATATAAAATAAAAAGGTTAGTGCTATTTGAACTGCGCGCGAGATTTTAAACCTCCCAATCCCTGTATGCCACGCCATCATCCCTTCCATTTTCCTGAAACACAAAACAAGAAGGCAACGGTTTTTGAAGTGTAGTGTTAGGCAGCTTTTGAGAAAATAGCGATTAGGTCCCTGTAGCTCATAAATTTGTCGCGAGTAGGTCAATCCATTCGTCTTGGTGTACTGAGTTCAACCATGGTGGTCCTGGGCCCTAATTTTTCCTCTATGTGAAATCCCTAATTTGAGAAAGCTGTAACCCTAAAATTCTCACATGGCAAGTTCTTATACATGGCACAAAAATGAAATCAAACGCAAAGGTTAGCTCAGAAACATCATCATGAGTATGAATATCTAAAAAAAACTGCAAGAATATGCTTGAATCGTGCTATATGATTTCAGAATTTTTAAGATGCAGTTGGACTCGTGGATACCAGTTCAAGGAGTTTTGATTGATGTTATGAATTGGAATGCGTTCAGAATTGTCTCAGGAAGCTATTGGTATAAAAATTAAGGCTTAAAAAACTCCCTAGCTTTGAAATCAGATTTGCATTTTATGTCCAAATTTCCAAAGTTCCAATCCACTTTTGAGCGAGACTTTTGCTGCACTATGGTTAGGGTTTGACTCAATGATGATCATGGAATAGAATTGGCTTATTCTTTGACCTTAATTCATGCTTGGGAAAGAATTGGTCTTAGGGTTTCTTCCATTAACCATTTTTCCTATTTTTTAGCCAAAACCTAGACCTAGTGTGCAAATGAACCCTAGCTGATTTCTTGAGTTGGTTCATGATACATAGAAATTGTCCAAGTTCACATGACACTATTCCATTGGTTTTTGAATTTTATTTGAATTTTCAAAGAATTAAAATGAATTAAATCATTAAAAATTAAATAAAATAAAAAAATCAATATTTGGTCTTGAAATTAACCATGGGACACGTGTGTGGCATGACAAGGATGAACCAAGTGGAAAAAATGGGGCCCTTTTGTCAAAATTGGATTTTCAAAGATAGTTGACTTTTGCCATTTCACAAAAATTTCCCAACTTCTACAAGGCATAACTTGCTCAATTTTTAAGCTTTTCACATGTTCTTGGACATTTTGGAAAGGTCTTTGAGTCCTTTAACCAATGTCTTTGGTCCCATGTCATTTTGATTTACCAATCTCAAGTTATGGCCTTTGACTTAAAGTCCCTTTTTGTTGACTTTTGAAAATGACCTGTAATGTTGAAATTGATAACTTTTTGTGAGAGCATTTCTTGGACTTGAAGTATGAAGATGAGTTGTAGGAAATGTCTTTCTCTTCAAAATGAGCTTTGGATGGGATTTTTCTGATAATCCATGTGAAAGTTATGCCCTGGTCAATTTCAGTTGACTTTTTTCAGCTGTCCAAATATAGCAACTTTTGCATCTTTGATGATCTCTGAGCCAAATTTTGAGAATCATGATCAAGCATTGATCAAATGATGTTTGTGGCTTCAAAATGATATGTTGCCCAAAAATTTGAACTTTTGACTGTCAAATGACCATTTTGCCCCTACAGTTGACTGTAGTGCAATTTAGGGTTTTGACTATGCAATCTTGAGCTGAATGCCTTGAAACTTGATATGAGGATGCTTGACCCTCTTTGTAAGCATATGAGACTTGATTGGACCTTTGAACACTTCCCTTTCTTGACCAACACACAAACCCTAGTTTTGACTGTATGGAGGCCTTTGCATTGTGCAACTCTTGGGGAATTTTGTAGCTTGGCTTGGCAGTTTATTGGAGAATATGGGAGGGCAAATTTTGGGGTACAACAGTTGCCCCTGTTCAATCTTCTTAGACCTGAGGATGGAGATTGGCTGACGTGCCTTTTGTAATCCGAGGGTAGAAGATGATTGGACACTAGAGTGCCCAGAAATTTGCGCTCACATGGTAGCAGTGTGGTGGGGGAATGGGCTTATAGATGCCATTTAGAGATTGATGGGTAGGATGATGGGCTTATAGATGCCATCTGGATGTTGATCGCGTAAGAGATTCCTTAGCGAGAACCTGCATACCTGCAAAAGAAAATGAGTACCTGACACGTCGCAGGAGCTGGGTCTGGATCTTCAAACGGTGATGAAGTTGTCTCTACTGACAGGTTGTTTCCAAAGACGAGTGGTCTTTAACGATGGGTGTCTATAGCGACTAGTGTCTATGACGAATGTCTATAACGACAAGTGTCTACACTGACGAGTGTCTATCACGACGAGTGTCTATCACGACGAGTGTCTATCACGACGAGTGTCTATCACGACGAGTGTCTATCACGACGAGTGTCTATCACGACGAGTGTCTATCACGACGAGTGTCTATCACGACGAGTGTCTATCACGACGAGTGTCTATCACGACGAGTGTCTATCACGACGAGTGTCTATCACGACGAGTGTCTATCACGACGAGTGTCTATCACGACGAGTGTCTATCACGACGAGTGTCTATCACGACGAGTGTCTATCACGACGAGTGTCTATCACGACGAGTGTCTATCACGACGAGTGTCTATCACGACGAGTGTCTATCACGACGAGTGTCTATCACGACGAGTGTCTATCACGACGAGTGTCTATCACGACGAGTGTCTATCACGACGAATGTCTATTACGACGAGTGTCTATCACGACGAGTGTCTATCACGACGAGTGTCTATCACGACGAGTGTCTATCACGACGAGTGTCTATCACGACGAGTGTCTATCACGACGAGTGTCTATAACGACGAGTTGTATCAGAGGAATCTTTAGGCATTGATTTAAACTGGATTTGTATTCTTTGACCGGATTTGTCTCTTATGACGGGATTTGTCTTTTCTGACGGTGTTTTGTCTATTTTGACATAGCTGATCATTCAACTGTATCCTTCCTGAAAGGTAAAGGTCAGTTATATGCAGTACGTGATATGAATCAAGCAACGGCATAAATGCAATTGTATGACATGATGCGTACATGCATGTGTCATGATGTACGAAAATGTGATGTTTATGAATGTATGCTTTCGTCTAGGAAAATAAATCCTTGACGGGTGCCGGGAAGTCACTCCTGGGCTGATGTTGGAGAATAAGCTTTTGCTTCCGCTGGGGATGATAAGACTTTACTGAGGACGGTCTTTTCCGTGGCTATTGGCTGAGGATAACCCAGTTATATCTTATTAAGGAAATAACTCTTTGAATAAAGCCGGACGACGCGTTCGTGTTCTGCGGGGAGTGAAAATATCTGGGTCGCATTCTTTAGCCGAACTTATGATGGACAGAGCAACCGGATCTTTTAGACAACTCCTTATTGCCCCAGTTTCAGTGGGAGGAGGCACTTGTGGGAGTACTTGACGAGTCTTCTGGTAGGCAGGTGCCGAGATGCTGGGACATACTCGTACGCTTTGATCCCTAACTTTTGCCTGGACCGCCTTTTCGGGTTTTCAGTCCACCGGGATACCCCTTTTTGCCCAAGCCGCCTTTTCAGGTTTTCGACTTGCCGGGTGTACAGATTTTTTTCATTTCATCCCTTATTTTTGCCCGAACCCTTTTGGTTCGCCGGGAATCCCTTATTTTTGCCTAGGTGTGTCAACCTAGCGGGTCTTTGATTGTGCGTAGTATTTTTCGACTATGTCCGTTCTTTCAGCATGTAGGGAATTGCCCCTGTTGGAAGTATTTTGCCATGCCCCAGAAGATCTTCGTTTGATCGTCCAATGCCCCAGGTGACTTAGACGGAGATTTGCCCCAGGCTGGTGGTGTCGCCATATTGTCAGAAGGTGTCTGATCGTGCAAGATTCGTTACTGGATTGCCCCAAGTGACTCAGGCAGAGAGTTGCCCCAGGCTTTTTGGCCTTTTGAGAGATTCTCTGGATCTTGACTTAACTGCCCCAGATGATGGACAATAGTCATGCCATGCCCCTTGATTGGAGGTACTTCTGTTCATTAGGCATTCGTCGTGCGAATTTCCTTACTGTTCACACAAAAAGTCATATGCAAACAGAGTTATGTTAAAAATGCAAAGCTGATGTCTGTCTTGAATATTTTAAAAATGCATTTTGTTGTAATACAATACGGTGTCAACTCAAGATTTTACAGCAAACCTTCAGGAGTCAGGATACCTTCGTAACAGTATGCTTTCGAACTAACCCATGCTTCAGCTAGGACTTTTAAGGGTTATATCGTGGCCTGGTTCACGGTTTAAGAAACAAAGGATAAAGGCCCAAACTATTTGTACCCACCCGCTCTTTCGTGATGTTCTCCAACCCTAAACTCAGTTGATCATACGTTAGACCTTGTTTGAGTCTTTGCTCTGATTTTCCGGTGATGGTCCAAACATTGATGATTTATTCTGACTAGGCAGTCACTTTTTGTTGAGGGTTTGTGAGACCTCTTTCTTGATTTTTGTTATCCCTTTCTTTTTTTGCCTGAACTGTTTCCTTTTTGGAATTACAGTCAGCGGGATGCCCCAGTTTCGTAAGTCTCTTTTCATAGGTTTTGACTTCTTGGGCTTTTCGTTTATGATTTTTTTTTATAATGACTGCCTGTCCTTATGATTGTTCGGAACCATCACTGTCTTTTGTTTTTGAAAAAACTCATTTGGTGCCATTCATTGTGCACTTGGATCAACTGAGAGAACTACCCTGCCCCAGGTTATGATTAAGGGTTTTGATTTTCGAAAATAAAACTCCTACTCCTTTGGCTCTGATGGGTTGGCGAGGGATTATCATCCTTATAACTCCAGTGTTTAGGGGTTGAAACAATGCCTGTACCTCATCAGCGGGGTCTGTTCAAAAGCATACTGTAAATCGTGGTATCGTTTTCGTCATCCTCCCTCAAGAGGCTTAGAATTATTAACCAAAAGAGTTGACATCAGAACAAATATGAAAATAATTTGCGTATAGTGGATACGAATATATTGATTCAAAATGGACATAAGCGATGCATTAATGAAATAACAATGTTTTAACAATGAGTAAATGTTTGAACAAAAGAAAATTGCAACTTGAACATTCGAATGAACAAAAATTTCTAGTCTCAGGGCTTGTCACTTCAAATGGTGAGCCTTGGAGGGATGGTAGAAAAACTCAGCCTGACCATCTTGTGTGAATTCCAGTGCTCCTTCATCAATCAGGTCCTGGATCTTGTTTTTCAAAGCCCAACACTCGTTTGCATTATGTCCTGGACAGGCAGAGTGGTAGGCACACCTTTTATTGGGATCATAAGCAGGATGTGCTGTGTTAAGGTTCTGGGGCTGAGCCCTTAATGTGATCAGGTTCAATCTCAACAGGCGTCGTAAAGCTTGAAACTGCGACATATTGAGCGGGGTGAACTGCCTCCTGGGCTTGTCTGTCTGAAGTTGGTGAAGTTGCTGCTGAATTGGTAATACTGGAGCCATATGAGGAGTTTTCTCCTTGCCTCTTTGTCTCAAAGGTGGTTGAACGATGATTGGCTTTTTACCCTTAGATGTTTGCCCCAGTTGGTTGCCCTGAAGCAGTTTATTGATGAGAACCCCGAGCTCATCTTGTCTTTGAGTTAAACCCTGAATGGCAGTCATCTGCCCCAGCATCTGGGCTTTCAATGCATCCACCTCAGCTTGTAGGTGTTCCAGCCTTTCATCCTCAGCACTGTTCCTGACAAAAGTCTCCATGATAAGTGTCCTTAGCTCTTCCTGCCCCTTGGATAGATTCAGGAGGATTTTCCCGAACCGGGTCTCTTGAGCAAGAAAGTCCTGATTGTCTTGTTGGGAAGCCATGGCTGAAATAAACAGCGGGAAAGGTGAGTGACCTGCAAAAGGGATACCTGTGATGCAATGATGTGTATGATATGCATGCAATGTTTTCAAGGACCTCGCGGGGTAAACAGAGAAACTTGTTAGAGTTGGAAATTGGCAACTTGATTGAAAGTACTTCATGTTGTTGAGAGTCTTTCGTCACGGGTCAAAAGCTCACCATATCAAGTGGGTCATAGCCCATGACAACCTGGTCTAGAGGAAAATAAATCCTCTTTGCCCCTTGCTGGGACAGTTGATTCGTCCTGACCTGCATCACAAGCCCTTGAGATCCTTGAAATGGGTTAGGATGTATGCAATGGTATGATGTCATGGTATGCATGGGGTGATGTCAGTAACCCTATTATGAGTCCTAATTAAGGACTGAAACAAACCTGCAAGAAACAAGTGTTAGATCACAAGCATGCAGATAGTCAAGTACTAAGGCACACAAGTCACACAAGAGAGAGCCCTTAGGTTTAGGCCAGCATGGGGTCTGGGTAGTACCCTCTTGAAGTTGGTGGGTTCAACCTGTCCTAATCAAAGTAACCGGGTTCTAAGGTTCCCAATATCACGGGATTGCTTTCATTGTTCATCGTTTCGATTTAGCCACTGAACTGGCGACCGAAATATTCCAGGAAAGCAACCCTCAATTGAGTGTAGTATCGAGTATCAACCAACCTCGGACTGCACCAAAGTCAGTTATCTCACTACCCTAAAGAGGCCAAGATGGTTCAATTAAGGTTCCTAAGGTCTGTTGATGCTTCATGACACCACATGGAGGCCCCGTACTCTCCTTGACTGACTCAAGGGTTACCGGTACACACCAAAGTGCCACATCAACGTAGCAGACTGTTTCAACCATGTCGGTATACCCCGCACAGTTCCCTCACAGCCTTGTTGCTACTTTCTAAGAAGGTATCCCCAGATCCGGGTTAGGATCTATAGAACTCCCAAGCAACCCACAATAATAAAGCAAGCAAAGAAAGCAATTGAAAACACAGTGATCTTAATCCTAAGGTACACCCCACTTTAAGTTTTATTCCCCAGCAGAGTCGCCAGTTCTGTGATCGGTGGATCTGGAACTGACTGTTTTAAAGCTGGTTCGCGAAATGTCGCGGTAAGCAAGAGTCGCCACCGTCTTTTATTTTCTCCAATTGGAAAGGACAAAAGCACAGAAAAATTCCTTTAAAGAGATTGCTCTCGGTTCGGGAGGTAGGTTATAGAAAGGGAAGGTGTTAGCACCCTTTCTATCCATGGTTATCCATGGGCTCTTAGGTACTTGCTCAATGTGTTTTCAAAATTGTTTGCTTGCTTTTCAATGTGGGTTTCAAAAATATTCTTTGAAAAGTTTCAGTTCAACTCGTACGTCAGAGTGTTTGAAAAGTTTGTTTTGAAAGTTTTTGAAAGTGTGTTGGTGTGAAAAGAGTTTTTGTTTTGTTTGAAATTAGAGCAAGTACCCTTGAGAACCTACCTACCCTAAGGAATTCGTCTGTGTAAATGTCCTTTGAAGTAGTGCCATCCCACCATTGAGAGGTAGGTAGCACCACCGTTGGAGGTGTTCGGGTCAATCCGGGTTTTAGGGACATGGTGATCACCGAAGCAATGGGAAGACACCTTAGAAGCTACCCTTATGCCATTGATCTTTTATTCTGAGGCAGCTTATTCGAGGCAACTAGATCAATGGAACATAAGGACTTACTAAAACGTCCTCTACTCGACGATCACCTTTCGAAAGGCAACAGTGAGGCGTACCCTAGGGGTGGTGTGTGCAAATTGTGTGTCATGTTTCAATCATTTTGTCTTGTCATGTTTGTTGTGATCTACGCTTGATTTTATTTTTGGGTCCATACATTCTTTCATGCATATTTATTAACAGTTATATATTTGCAAGAAAATAAACCTAAATTATTACAACCGGCGCGGGTCCACATCGCCAAAAAAACCGAACCCGATTTGACTGAAAATAAATAAAGCGAATAAATAAAAGTGCGAGAATTTTAATTACATGGCTTTGGGGCATATACAGAATTATTTAAACAATACAAAATAAATGCGCGAAATAAAGAGATTAAACAAAACTAGGGCGTTGGACCCTTTTACAAACAATTAAAATTAATCAAGGAATCTAAAATTAAAATTAAATGAAAAATAGTATTTTTGTGTTTTTTAGATTTAAAAGAAAAAAAGAAAAGTTAATTAAAATTAAAATCCTAGTTCTAATGTCTTTTAAATTTATTATGAAAATATTGACTTTTAACCTAATTTAATTCTAAATTAATTTATGTGCATTAAATAAATAAATAATATTATTATTAAAAAAAAGAAAATAAAAAGTTATTAAACCTAAACTCTATTTTTTTGGATTTTAGTTATTAAAAGAATTAAAATCTAACCTAAAATGCAACCCTAGTTTAATTATGAAAAACACTAGTACTATGGCAAAAAACAAGGAAAGTTAAAAGGAAAAAGTCATTAACCTAATTCTATGCTTTTGTTTTGATTTTTATTGAAAAGGATTAAAATTGAATACCTAATTAAATCTAAATATTTACATGTATTTTTTATGAAAATAATTATAATATAAAATTTATCATTTTTGGTCTTTTTCTGATTTTTGAATGTTTTTGTATTTTGTGAAAATAGTTAATTAAATAAAAAGAAAGGAAATAAAAAGAAAAAAAAATTAAAGAAAGAATGAAAACAATAAGGCAAACCAGGGGGGTAGACCCCAGAATTATGAGGTGTAGGCCTGGCAATTTGGCCCAAGAGGCAATGGAATTTGTTGGACTTTTTGAATCAGGTATGACACCTTTGACTGAAGCATAACATATTCCTCAATCTCAACCTTTGATGTGGGTGCTCTGGGACACGTGGATGATGCATTTTGAGCGTGCATGGTGAGTCTTGATGTTAGCGCTGCATGTGAATTCAAATGAAAAAATAATATGAGAAATGTGTGAGACCTGGGGTTTGAACCCAGGTCATGAGAGTCCCTAGCGCGCGTCCCTGCCAGCTGAGCCACTTGATTTCATTTAACATATAATAGTTAATAAACAATATAAAATAAAAAGGTTAGTGCTATTTGAACTGCGCGCGAGATTTTAAACCTCCCAATCCCTGTATGCCACGCCATCATCCCTTCCATTTTCCTGAAACACAAAACAAGAAGGCAACGGTTTTTGAAGTGTAGTGTTAGGCAGCTTTTGAGAAAATAGCGATTAGGTCCCTGTAGCTCATAAATTTGTCGCGAGTAGGTCAATCCATTCGTCTTGGTGTACTGAGTTCAACCATGGTGGTCCTGGGCCCTAATTTTTCCTCTATGTGAAATCCCTAATTTGAGAAAGCTGTAACCCTAAAATTCTCACATGGCAAGTTCTTATACATGGCACAAAAATGAAATCAAACGCAAAGGTTAGCTCAGAAACATCATCATGAGTATGAATATCTAAAAAAAACTGCAAGAATATGCTTGAATCGTGCTATATGATTTCAGAATTTTTAAGATGCAGTTGGACTCGTGGATACCAGTTCAAGGAGTTTTGATTGATGTTATGAATTGGAATGCGTTCAGAATTGTCTCAGGAAGCTATTGGTATAAAAATTAAGGCTTAAAAAACTCCCTAGCTTTGAAATCAGATTTGCATTTTATGTCCAAATTTCCAAAGTTCCAATCCACTTTTGAGCGAGACTTTTGCTGCACTATGGTTAGGGTTTGACTCAATGATGATCATGGAATAGAATTGGCTTATTCTTTGACCTTAATTCATGCTTGGGAAAGAATTGGTCTTAGGGTTTCTTCCATTAACCATTTTTCCTATTTTTTAGCCAAAACCTAGACCTAGTGTGCAAATGAACCCTAGCTGATTTCTTGAGTTGGTTCATGATACATAGAAATTGTCCAAGTTCACATGACACTATTCCATTGGTTTTTGAATTTTATTTGAATTTTCAAAGAATTAAAATGAATTAAATCATTAAAAATTAAATAAAATAAAAAAATCAATATTTGGTCTTGAAATTAACCATGGGACACGTGTGTGGCATGACAAGGATGAACCAAGTGGAAAAAATGGGGCCCTTTTGTCAAAATTGGATTTTCAAAGATAGTTGACTTTTGCCATTTCACAAAAATTTCCCAACTTCTACAAGGCATAACTTGCTCAATTTTTAAGCTTTTCACATGTTCTTGGACATTTTGGAAAGGTCTTTGAGTCCTTTAACCAATGTCTTTGGTCCCATGTCATTTTGATTTACCAATCTCAAGTTATGGCCTTTGACTTAAAGTCCCTTTTTGTTGACTTTTGAAAATGACCTGTAATGTTGAAATTGATAACTTTTTGTGAGAGCATTTCTTGGACTTGAAGTATGAAGATGAGTTGTAGGAAATGTCTTTCTCTTCAAAATGAGCTTTGGATGGGATTTTTCTGATAATCCATGTGAAAGTTATGCCCTGGTCAATTTCAGTTGACTTTTTTCAGCTGTCCAAATATAGCAACTTTTGCATCTTTGATGATCTCTGAGCCAAATTTTGAGAATCATGATCAAGCATTGATCAAATGATGTTTGTGGCTTCAAAATGATATGTTGCCCAAAAATTTGAACTTTTGACTGTCAAATGACCATTTTGCCCCTACAGTTGACTGTAGTGCAATTTAGGGTTTTGACTATGCAATCTTGAGCTGAATGCCTTGAAACTTGATATGAGGATGCTTGACCCTCTTTGTAAGCATATGAGACTTGATTGGACCTTTGAACACTTCCCTTTCTTGACCAACACACAAACCCTAGTTTTGACTGTATGGAGGCCTTTGCATTGTGCAACTCTTGGGGAATTTTGTAGCTTGGCTTGGCAGTTTATTGGAGAATATGGGAGGGCAAATTTTGGGGTACAACACCTCTGCATCCACAACTGTTAAGAAATCATTTCCGGCCAAGAAGGAAGTAGTTGTTGTGTACTCTCAAAAAGGATCGGGAAGAACTGAGCGCCGGCCGACTGTAGGGGCTGTGATGATTCAAAATTCATCAAATGATCAGCCTCCTAACAATCAGTCCAGACCTAAACAACAATGGGGAGAACGGCCACAACGGCAGTTCACCCGCATCAATATGATGCCCGCACAAGTTCTTCCCCATTTGTTGAAGCTGAATCTCGCCAATATCAAAGAGGCACCAAAAAATGTGAATACAACTTCCCCGCATTATCATCCCAATGCTAAATGTGCCTATCATTCTGACAGCATCGGGCATGACACCAACGATTGCTGGGCGCTTAAGCATAAAATTCAAGACTTGATAGATGCAAAAGAGGTTGAGTTCAACGCTCCAGAGAAGCTGAATGTAATATCTGCTCTGATGCCAAAGCATGGTCGCAATGTCCATGCTATTGAAGAAGATCTGTATGTTGCTGCTGTTGATGATCTGGTAACTCCGCTACTAACAATCAAGTTGAATCTGTTGAAAGCTGGGATTTTCCCAGGATGTAAAGAAGATTGCTACTGTTGTTCCTCCCTACCAATCGACTGTCCATTGCTGAAGATAGGCATCCAAGGCCTAATGGACAACCAACAAATTCTTTTCGAAAAGATTCCTACTACTCCAACCCCTATCGAAGATGTTTCAATAATCACCATTTCCACCAATCTTTCCAAGGTCCCTAAAAAGCCTGTTAAGATTACATCTGCTACGAAGATTGCACCTTTGAAAATAACCATGCCTGGGCCTGTCCCCTACAAATCTGACAAATCGATACCGTGGAATTATGGTGAAGAAATCTACTACCACGGTGTTAAACAAGTTGAGATAACTGAAGAGAGCTCTGATGAAGAAAATGCCGACATTGGAAACATTGTCGGTACGAGCAAGATTACCCGAAGTGGGAGAATTTTCTCTCCAGAGATTGCCCCTCCAAAAGCAATCTTTGGACCCTCAGCTGCTGCCAAGGTTACTCCTGCACCGATAAAACTTTCTGCAAGAATTCCATTGATTGAAGAAGCTGTCACTCCTGTGGTTGTCCCTCCTACTTCTGCTGATAAGGGGAAAGGGATCCAAGAAGAGCTCGTCAGGACGAGGGCTCAACCCTTGGTCGTCCCCGAAACCTCTAAGAAAGAAATGGAAGAGATTCTGAAAATAATAAAGAAAAGTGATTATGACGTTGTAGAGCAACTGGGGCAAACCCCCTCGAAGATCTCCATGCTAGCTTTGTTGCTTTGTTCGGAGGCTCACGCCAAAGCTTTGATAAGGTTTTTGAAGACAGCCCATGTTCCCCAGGAAACCTCAGTCGATCAATTCCAGGATTGTGTAGCCAGCCTTATCGCCGACAACGGCCTGGGGTTCTCTGATGCTGACCTGACTCCGAAAGGAAGAAAGCATAATGACGCACTGCATGTGTCAGTTGAATGTCGAGGAACCACTCTCGCCCATGTCTTGGTCGATACTGGTTCTTCCCTAAACGTGCTGCCTAAGAAAGCTCTGGACCGGTTGGATTATGAAGGCTTGGAGCTGAAACCAAGTAATATCATTGTCAGGGCCTTTGACGAGTCTAAAAGGATGGTGCATGGGGAGGTCGACATTCCCATCAAGGTAGGCACTGAGGTGTTCCAATCCACTTTCTATGTGATGGACATCCGCCCATCTTACTCTTGCTTGCTAGGAAGACCGTGGATACATAATGTTGGGGCAGTCACTTCCTCTCTACATCAGATGCTGAAATACCCTGTTAAGGGGAAAATCATAACTGTACACGGTGAAGAAGAGTACATGATCAGCCATCTGAATTCTTTTCGGTATGTGGAAGTGGATGGCGAATTCATTGAAACACCCTTTCAACACTTTGAGGAAGTTGCTCCCGAGGTTGCAGTAGCAAAAGCAGTAGCTGAGGTACCTAAGCAGGTGGTCAGGATGGCATCTCTGAAAGACGCAAAAGCTGCAATGAAGGAGGGGAAGAGCTCAACATGGGGATAATTGCCTAACATTCCTCACAAAACAGACAAGTTTAGGTTAGGATTTACCGCGGCGGGGCAAAAAGCTATGCGTCGCTCAAAAATTGAAAGACACCCATCAAGATTTCTCCTCATGGAATCAATGCTTTGGAAGACGAAGACGAAGAGGCCAACATTGAAGATTGGATCTTCCCAACCATCAAAGGGGGACTACACAACTGGGAGGCAAAAGACTTCGTTCCCATTACTTTCATAAATCAGTATTTTATCTTTCGAACATTTCCTGTTGGTCTGTAATAATTACTAAAACAATCTGCACACTATTTTTCACCTCATGCCTTGCCCGGGGCATGTAGGTCCATTTGTAAGGGTTTTAATTCTCTTCATGTTCATATGCCATGTTTAATGAATCATTGGACATTTTTCATTTATAAACTGCTGTGTTCATTTTCTTTCCTTTTGCATTTTTGTTTGTTTAAGGATGGTTATCCCTTACACACGCCCACACTCACAAATGCAGGTACCCATCCACTCTGGATTCTATGGGTGACTATTATGTTGTATCCTTCAATAACTCTGAATATTTGGTCAATCAGGCTGAATGCGAAGACGACGAAGATTGTGAAGTACCGGGAGAGCTAGCCAGACTTCTACAACAAGAAGAGAGGGCCATCTTGCCTCATGAAGAGTTGTTGGAAACTGTCAACTTAGGAACAGAGGAAGACCGGAAGGAAGTACAAGTGGGTGCCAATCTGGAACCAAGTGTCAAGGAGCACTTAATACAGCTGTTGAATGAATACATTGAAATCTTCGCCTAGTCTTATGAAGACATGCCGGGTTTAGACACAGATATCGTGGTTCACCGTCTCCCTACAAGAGAGGATTGTCCACCGGTCAAGCAAAAAGTCCGCCGAATGAGGCCCGACATGTCCGAGAAGATTAAAGCTGAAGTAATGAAGCAATTCAACGCTGGTTTTCTGGCTGTTACATCCTATCCACAATGGGTTGCTAACATTGTGCCAGCTCCCAAAAAAGACGGCAAGGTCAGAATGCGTGTGGACTACCGGGATTTGAACAGGGCTAGCCCTAAAGATGATTTTCCGCTACCGCATATCGACATTTTGATTGACAACACATCTCAGCACAAGGTGTTTTCCTTCATGGACGGATTCTCGGGCTACAACCAGATTAAAATGGCCCCCGAGGACATGGAGAAAACAACCTTTGTTACACAGTGGGGTACCTTCTGCTACAAGGTGATGCCGTTCGGACTGAAGAACGCAGGGGCAACTTATCAGCGCGCCATGGTGGCTTTGTTTCATGATATGATACATCATGAGATCGAAGTTTACGTAGACAACATGATATCTCGATCACAAATAGAGGAGGAACACCTTGAACATATGCAAAAGCTGTTTGCTAGGTTGAAGGAGTACAAACTCAGGCTTAATCCAAGTAAGTGCACCTTTGGAGTTAGGTCTGGTAAACTTCTAGGATTTATTGTCAGCAACAAAGGCATCGAGGTCGATCCAGAAAAAGTGAATGCTATACAAGAAATGCCTTCCCCTCGTACTGAAAAAGAGGTTAGAGGGTTCTTGGGGCGCTTGAACTATATTGCCAGATTCATCTCTCATCTGACGTCTACCTGTGAGCCAATTTTCAAACTATTGAAGAAAGATCAGGTAGTCGAATGGAACGACGATTGCCAAGCTGCTTTTGATAAGATCAAGGAGTATTTGCTAGAACCTCCTATTCTGATGCCACCCGTCGAAGGAAGGCTGTTGATCATGTATCTGACTGTTTTGGACAACTCAATGGGGTGCGTACTGGGCCAACATGACGAGTCTGGTCGAAAAGAGCATGTCATTTATTACCTTAGCAAAAAGTTTACCGACTGTGAGACTCGCTACTCACTGCTCGAGAAAACTTGTTGTGCTTTGGTATGGGCTACTCGCCGACTAAGACAGTATATGTTGACTCATACCACTCTGTTGATTTCCAAAATGGATCCTATCAAGTATATCTTCGAGAAGCCTGCTTTATCTGGAAGAATCGCTAGATGGCAGATGATCCTGACTGAGTATGACATCCAGTATACTACCCAAAAAGCTATAAAAGGGAGTGTGCTAGCTGACCATCTAGCTCATCAAGCTATCGAAGATTATCAATCCATGAGATTCGACTTCCCAGACGAGGACATCATGACTTTGGACAACATTGAAGGTAACGGACCGTATGACGGACCTGAAAATGGATCCCGATGGACCCTGTACTTTGATGGTGCTTCAAATTCACTTGGAAATGGTATCGGTGCGGTACTCATTTCCCCGGAAGGTTGCCATACACCTTTCACGGTCCGACTTTGCTTCAGATGTACCAACAACATGGCCGAATATGAAGCTTGCATCTTTGGTCTCAAGGCTGCTATAGACTTGGGGATCAAATCTTTGGTTGTATTTGGAGACTCGGCTTTGGTTATCAGTCAAATCAAAGGAGAGTGGGATACCAAACATCCTAATCTTATCCCATACAAAGAACATGTTTTGACATTGCTGCCTCATTTCGAGCAGATCACCTTCGAGCACTTTCCGCGAGAAGAAAATCAGCTAGCAGATGCTCTGGCAACAATGTCCTCCATGTTTAAACTCAACTGGGATAACGAGGCTCCCCAAATCATCATCGAGCGAATGGATGAACCTGCGCATTGTCATGAGATTAATACCGAAGAAGTAGTGGAACAACCCTGGTTCCATGAAATCAAAAGGCATCTCCAGACTAGAGAATATCCTGAAGGAGCTTCAGTAAATGACAAGAAGTTCCTAAGGAGATTTGCTGCCAAGTTCTTTCTGAGAAACGACATCCTTTATAAGCGCAGCCATGATTGTGTTTTACTCCGATGTGTAGACAAAGCTGAAGCAGAGTTAATCATGACTGAGATACACAGTGGCACATTTGGCACCCACCTGAGCGGGCATACGATGGCTAAGAAGATTCTAAGGGCAGGCTATTACTGGTCTACCATGGAAGCTAATTGCCATCAACATTCCCGTACTTGCCACAAATGTCAAGTCTATGCTGACAAAATTCATATTCCTCTTGTTCCTCTCAACATTCTGACAGCTCCTTGGCCATTCGCAATGTGGGGCATTGACATGATTGGAGAGATCAAGCCCGCGGCATCCAATGGATATCGCTTCATCCTGGTCGCCATTGACTATTTTACCAAATGGGTCGAAGCAGCTTCCTTCGCCTCTGTTACAAAGAATGTGGTTGCCCGCTTCATCAAGCAGAACCTCATATGTCGGTATGGTGTCCCCGATAGGATCATCACAGACAACGGTATAAATCTGAACAATACTATGATCACCGCTCTATGCGAACAGTTCAAGATTTATCATCACAATTCATCTCCCTATCGGCCGAAGATGAACGGTGTTGTTGAGGCTGCGAACAAAAACATCAAGAAGATCATTCAGAAAATGACAGTCACCTACAAGGACTGGCATGAGATGTTACCGTTTGCTCTGCATGGATACCATACCACGGCACGTACTTCAACAGGGGCAACCCCATTTTCTTTGGTATATGGCATGGAAGCTATCTTACCCATGGAGGTTCAGATTCCTTCTTTAAGGATTATGAAGGACTCTGGTTTGAGCGAAGACGATTGGATTCAGACCCAACTTGATCAACTCAATTTGATCGATGAGAAGCGACTCATTGTTGTATGCCATGGTCAGACGTACCAAAAACGGATGATCAAGGCTTTCAACAAGAAAGTCAGACGTCAAGTATATCAAGTCGGAGACCTTGTAATCAAGCGGATTATCTTTCCGCAAAGTGACCCCAGGGGAAAATGGACTCCTACTTACGAAGGACCGTTTGTGATCAAGAGCATATTTTCTGGTGGTGCAATGATTCTGACCACCATGGACGGCGACGATTTTCCGCACCCTGCGAACGCAGACATAGTCAAAAGATACTACGCATAAAACAACCCGACAAGTCGAAAACCTAAAAGGGCGACTTGGGTAAAAATGGGCATCCCAGTGAACCGAAAACCCGAAAGGGAGGTTCAGGCAAAAATTAGGGATAAAACAAAAAAAATATGTACACCCGGCGAGTCGAAAACCCGAAAGGGCGGCTTGGGCAAAAAGGGGTTTCCCGGTGGATTGAAAACCCGAAAGGGCGGTCCAGGCAAAAGTTAGGGAATTAAAGCGTATGACTATGTCTCGTCGGATCACTTTAAAGAACAATCTCTTCATCAACAAGCTCCGAGTTTCTGATCAATCCAATCATCGGCGGACGAAGCAGTGAATGGGCAAGATATTCAGAGTTGTGAAGGCTATAACAGAATAGGAATCCCATGGAATTGTTACACATAGCCATCTTTCTTTTGTATAAAATTTTCAATATTTTACGACAACATCCTCTTACTAGGATGCCTGTCTCCTTTATACAAAGATACTCATAGAAAGTTAATACAAATACTTTTCCAAATACAGAAATTTGCTTTGTCTTCTTTTTGCTTTTCTACACTTATGTTTTATTTGAGAAACGTCCAATGTTTTGTTAAATAGGCATATGCATTTGAACATAATCATTTACTTACAAATCAAGAAAGATGATTACTGATAGGTTGAAGGTACGGATAGATATCTTGATTCCCTTTCAGAAGGAATCCCTAGCAGAATTAAACTTCAAATTCCTCAACAAGGTCAAAATCCAGAACTTAATTCCCCAAACAGAGTTAAACTTCAGGATCTTCAGCAGAACAGAAGCTTTCTCAAAGTTGATTTCCCCAGCCAGAGAGCCTTCTAGAACTTAATTCCCCTCAGAGTTAAGTTTTAGTATCCCCAGTGGAGCCCTGAAATCTGAAAATCTTATCCCCAGTAAAGTCAAAACTGTTAATCCCCAGTGGAGCTAAAACTTCCAACTAGCAATCCCCAGTGGAACCAGATTAGTGAACGTTATCCCCACAGAGATACTTCCCTTCAGATTAAAGATTCTCAGTCTTACTTCTCCAGCATAAGCCTACCAGGTTCTGGACTCCCCAGTAGAGATCATCAGAATTCTCATTCCCTACAAGTCACCAAGGAGTTCCAATCCCCAGCAGTGGTCCTAAGATCCCTCAACAATTGAAGATCTTGTTCCCCGAGCAGTCAGCAGTCAACAAGGATGTCTCATCTTCAAACAACCAAAAATTCTTGCAATCCCCTGCAACAGTCAAGGATTCACTTTCCCTGGTAGCAGTCAAGATTCTATTATCTCCGGCTATCCAGGATTCATCTATCCTCAGCAAGACAGCTCATCAGCTTACATGCGCATTCATTACATTCATATCATAAACATTGATATAGCATATATTACATCATACATTTCATGCAACATAACTTTGTGTTTCAGCTAATATTTTACCCTTTTCAGGATAAGATTAATAAGCTTCAACTTCTGAAAACAGTTCACGGGTTCTCCAGTTACGGATGTTAACCTATCGCTTGTTCAGATTCTTCAACTACTGAAAACAGTTTACGGGTTCTCCAGATACGGATGTTAACCTATCGCTTGTTCAGATTCCAAGATTTCTGAAAACAGTTCACAGGTTCTCCAGTTACGGATGTTAACCTATCGCTTTTTCAGATTCTTCAACTACTGAAAACAGTTTACGGGTTCTCCAGATACGGATGTTAACCTATCGCTTGTTCAGATTCCAAGACTTCTGAAAACAGTTCACGGGTTCTCCAGACACGGATGTTAACCTATCGCTTGTTCATATTCTTCAGCTTCTGAAAACAGTTTACGGATTCTCCAAACACGGATGTTAATCTATCGCTTGTTCAGACTCTACTTTTGAAAACAGTTTACGGACGCTTCCCAACATGGATGCTGATCTATTGCTTATTCAACTTCAAGACTTCTAAAAACAGTTTACGGGTTCTCCAGACACGGATGTTAACCTATCGCTTGTTTAGATTCTTCAGCTTCTGAAAACAGTTTACGGATTCTCCAAACACGGATGTTAATCTATCGCTTGTTCAGACTCTACTTTTGAAAATAGTTTACGGACGCTTCCCAACATGGATGCTGATCTATTGCTTATTCAACTTCAAGACTTCTGAAAACAGTTTACGGGTTCTCCAGACACGGATGTTAACCTATCGCTTGTTCAGATTCTTCAACTTCTGAAAACAGTTTACGGATGCTGCCCAACACGGATGTTAATCTATCGCTTGTTCATACTCTAATTTTGAAAACAGTTTACGGACGCTTCCCAACATGGATGCTGATCTATTGCTTATTCAACTTCAAGACTTCTGAAAACAGTTTACGGGTTCTCCAGACACGGGTGTTAACCTATCGCTTGTTCACATTCTTCAGCTTCTGAAAACAGTCTACGGATTCTCCAAACACGGATGTTAATCTATCGCTTGTTCAGACTCTACTTTTGAAAACAGTTTACGGATGCTTCCCAACATGGATGCTGATCTATTGCTTATTCAACTTCAAGACTTCTGAAAACAGTTTACGGGTTCTCCAGACACGGATGTTAACCTATCGCTTGTTCAGATTCTTCAACTTCTGAAAACAGTTTACGGATGCTTCCCAACACGGATGTTAACATATCGCTTGTTCAAGATCCAAGACTTATGAAAATAGTTTACGGGTTCTCCGGACACGGATGTTAACCTATCGCTTGTTCAGATCTAAGACTTCTGAAAACAGTTTACGGGTTCTCCAGACACGGATGTTAACCTATCGCTTGTTCAGATTCTTCAGCTTCTGAAAACAGTTTACGGATTCTCCAAACACGGATGTTAATCTATCGCTTGTTCAGACTCTACTTTTGAAAACAGTTTACGGACGCTTCCCAACATGGATGCTGATCTATTGCTTATTCAACTTCAAGACTTCTGAAAACAGTTTACGGGTTCTCCAGACACGGATGTTAACCTATCGCTTGTTCAGATTCTTCAACTTCTGAAAACAGTTTACGGATGCTTCCCAACACGGATGTTAATCTATCGCTTGTTCAGACTCAACTTTTGAAAACAGTTTACGGACGCTTCCCAACATGGATGTTGATCTATTGCTTATTCAACTTCAAGACCTCTGAAAACAGTTTACGGGTTCTCCGGACACGGATGTTAACCTATCGCTTGTTCAAGATCCAAGACTTCTGAAAACAGTTTACGGGTTCTCCGGACACGGATGTTAACCTATCGCTTGTTCAGATCCAAGACTTCTGAAAACAGTTTACGGATTCTCCAAACACGGATGTTAATCTATCGCTTGTTCATATTCAACTTTTGAAAACAGTTTACAGATTCTCCAAATACAGATGTCAATCCATTGCTTATTCAAGATCCCTAGTTCAGAGATATTCCAAACATGGATACCTTTCTGATACTCACTCACTCATCAACGACATACAGTTCAACAAGCATCCCAGATGGCATCTTTAAGCCCATCCCCCGATAAGATTCTGTCACATCTCCAGATGGCATCTCTAAGCCCATCTCCAAATGGAATCTTTAAGCCCATTCCCGCATCCATGTCTTGACAAGTGCAAATTTACGGGCACTCTAATGTCCAATCTCCTTTTACCTTCGAGACGCGAAAGGCAAACTTGCCAATCTAACTCTTCAGGTTCAAGAAGATTGAACAGGGGCAACTATTGTACCCCAAAATTTTCCCTCTCATTTCATCAACATTTTCTCACCACAAGACCCTTGGAGCTCAAGATCAGGTTAGGGTTTGCTCTGCTCAAGACTCCTCCTTGCACTGTTGACCCAAATTAGGGTTTGAGTTTGCACAAAGATGTTTTGACCTAAAATGCCCAAAGTGACTTTCATGCTTCATGTTGGACTCACAAGTTTATCCATACCAAGTTTCAAGCCTTGATTCCAATCGTTGCCCAGTCAATTAGACAGTTGACCTAGAAATCAGCTGTATTGGGGAAAAGTCAACTATGGCCAATTGACAGTCAAACCTCATGATTTTTGACCCACATAAACATAATGAACTCATATGAACCATTTGGTCAAGTTTGGATCATAATTCCACAAGAAATTTGATCAGATCACCAAAAGGGCAAAATGGTCATTTTTAGGGTTTTGACTGCACAAAGGCAATTTTTGACTGTTTGACTTAACCAATGGCAAACCAAGCTCACATATGGACTCAAGGAATCAATGGCATTGTCTTGACCCATTCAACAAGTTCAAAAGATCTCAAATGCACAGGATTGACAGATGAATTTTCCAGTCAACTGATAAAAATTTGACTGTATACTGAAAAGTCAAACTTTGACTTTTTGGTCAAAATCAAGTGCCAAGATTCATTTTTCATCAAGACATGTCAAATTATGAAACTTGTTCATCAAGAAATCCAAAATTTGCAAATTAGGGATTAAAATTTGCAGTCAACTATATATTGAAAATTCAAATTTTGACTTTTTGGTCAAATCCAAGTGCCAAAGATCATGATTCATCAAAATATGTCAAAATAGGAAACTTATTCATCAAGAAATCAATAAATCAAGATTTCAATTTGAAAAGTCAAAATTTCTAAACTTAGAAATTTTTCTAAGTGTCAAAATTTTCTTATTTTTTCATAACTTTAAGCCAAATTTTCACCATGATACAAGATGATTCATAGGAAACTTCCAACATGAAAGTTGTAGATCTCCATGAAATATACAACTTTTCTTCACACAACTTATCCTAAAAGTTCTTGTATCTTAAGCTATAATTTTGTGAGTACATGCTAATGAACTAGAAAAGACTTTGTGAAATTTTGCCCTAGTTAGGCAGATTTTTTACCTAACTTCATGGCAATATTTTACATAGTTCCAAGGGGATTATTCAAAAGCAATTAAAATATTATTTAAAGAGCATATTGCAAGCTTTCCAAAATGTCCAAGAACTCCTTGAGATCATTTCTGAGCAAGGCGAATCGAAGGCAAGAAGTTGGGGTTTTGTCACTTGGATTACAAGCCATTTTGTGAAGAACACTTGATCCAATATTCAAGCATGCTATACAAATATTGCTTTGCAGGCTTCAAACTTGCTAATCACTCCATAATTTAATTCTTACACAACTGATAGAGCCATTTTCCAAGCATTTTAGCCATTATCCAAGTTGCATTTCCATTTTTGGAAGAAAGTCACCACTTCCATTTTGGAAAAGTGACTTTAATCACAATGTCAACTCTTCTTGAGCCCATACTTTGTTGTTTCTGACTCAAAAGCATTTAAAAGCAATAAGAAACATATCTACAGTCTGCTAACCACCCTGCAAACCCTTGTACTCCACATTGAAACCATGTTTGTCAACTTTGCTTCAAAAACAAGTAACCAAGCCATAACATGTGATTTCAATTTTTGAGTTGTTTCAAGCCTCAAAATCTCTTTCCTATAAGTACAAACACTATTTGCAAGATGACACATGAATGCTACTACCCTGGAACTATCTCAAACACTCAAAAACCATAAATCTGCTCAAGAACACCATTGATACACTATTTTGAACCAAAACTCATCATCTTCATTTCCAATCGTGCGTTTTGAAAACTAATAATTAAAACACCTTCAATACATCATACCAAAGCAATCGAGGCCCCTGTTTCAAGACTGTAACTCCTCCATCACTATCCACCATTTTCAAATATCAAGCTTACAGGTTGACTTGAGTAGAGAGATTCAGGGACTTTCAAGGTAAAGTAGGAGTTGGAATACACTCAAGGAGGTCTAGGCAAGCTAAACAAGTCCTCAAGCCATCTCAAAATTTGCTCAAACTCCATTCACGATTCCAGCTGCAAGAGGTAAATTTTCAAACTTCTATATCTTCATACAAGCATCATTTGATCCTGATTTATGAAGACAAAATGTAGATATCTTTATTTTAAAGCTGACCATGTTCATAGTTCCCATTTATATTGACTGTGTATAGAGAATTTTGGATTTGAAATTTCTGAGAAAATTAGGTTTCAATTTAGGGCCAGCAAAATTAATTTTTATCTTTGACTTTTAGCTTACATAAGTTATATGGTTGGATTCGTGGAAAGAAACACCACAACTTTCATGTTTGAACTTTCCATTTTTGTGGAGAGATGAAGAAGATACAGGTGGTCCGGCTAGGCGCGAGGTTGAAAATGAAGTTGTCTTCAGGAAGCAGTTTCTAATATATATTTATGGTTTGACATAAGTAAATGGATGTACAGCCACCCTAGTGGCAAGCGCGCGTGTACTAAGTCACTTCTTACATAAAGGGCGAGGGTTCGAACCAATGTGAACCCCCCCCCCCCCCCTTTTGCATTTTTTTCATATTTTTCTGATCTCTAACATTTTTTTGCAAGCGCTGGACCCTTTGGGCCTGACAGTGCTTTTTTATTTTTGCTAGCTCACCTCTCTGCCTACATTTGGCACCCCCTGGCCCATTTATTTTTATTTACTTATTTATTTAATTTTTCTTTTAAATATATTTTCTAAAACACCAAAAAAATCATAAAAAATATTAAAAAATAATAGATTTATGTTGTGACATAATTTAAATATTTTTCACACACAAAAAATTATTTTTATTCATTATACTTTATTTACCTTTACTAATTTCCTTGTAAATTAAATTAAAACTAGGTTATTATTTATTTAAGTATATTTATTTTAACATAAGAAAAGGCCAAAAATATTTCACAACACCATGTATTATTTTCAAGATAAAAATACAAAAAAAAACTTTTTCTTTAAACTTATTTTCTTTTAATCAATGTAATAGAATTATGGTTTTATTCAAAAAAAAAATCCTTAATTAATTTATTTTCTTAATTAATTTAAGTTAATTTTGATTTAATTATTTTTCTCTAATTAAGTTTAGGTTAAAACCTCTTTCATATAAAAATCCAAACACAAAAATCATTTCTTTCAATTTGCATTTGTACTTTATATATTTCTTCAATTATTTGTACATATTCAATTTGGTTGTAATAGATTAATTAGGTTTATATTATTGCAATCATCATTCATAAATTTTATACCCCTCCCACAAATGTTGTAATAGCATAGTAATTTTAAATTTCGCTATTTATCGCTTTTACATAATATGCTAGTAATTAGGGTTAGTACGGAAAGAATAAAATCAGTCAAGTAGAAAACCCTAATTCAAGACAAAATTAAGCACGAAAACAACACACTTGCACACAAGCACCCCTAGGGTAAAATCCACTTGGTTGCCTTACAAAATGGCCATATTACGCATGTAAGGTATCTTAGCAAAAAACAAACAAATACAAGATCATAGTCCCTCGATGATGCTATCTAAGTTGCCTTACAAATGATCTTAGTCCCTCAAAAAGAATGCTAAGATACCTTGCAACATTGCTAATCATGGTTATACGATGACTCATGCCCGTCCCGTTAACATCCAAAGATAGGGTTGCTTATCAAATCAATGGTAAGACAACAATGTCAAAGGAAAAGAAAATGAACAAGAAATACTTTTGAGTAGGTAGAATGCTCCTAATTACTTGCTCAATTTCAAATAAACATCCTTGCTATTTTCAAAACAAATACCTACACTTTCAAACATCTTACAAACTTGAAAACATTTTCAAAAGATCAAACATCATTGTATACATTCTTACGAACAAGAATCATTACAAAGATTTCCTAAACAATGTCGTCCTCTTTACAAAATACTTTCAAAAACCATACAAAGCACGATTTCAAACAAAAGCAAGTGATCTAGCAAGTAACTAAGAGCCTGTGGAAAAATATGGATGAAAAGGGTGCTAATACCTTCCCTTTTCATAATCTACCCCATGAACTCAAGAAACAATCTCAAAGGTATTTCCTGTGCTTTTTCACCTTTCCTTTTTGGATAAAAGAAAAGTCAGTGGCGATTAAACGCAAAATACACAAGTCAGTTCTCCCACCGTATCACAGAACTGGCGACTCTGCTGGGGAGAATTCTAAAAGTGGGGTTACCTTAGGGATTAGATCATATTTATTTGCTTACATTGTTTGACTCGTATGCTTTACATTATGGTTCTTTGTTTGGGTTTGAATCCTCTACCCGGATTTGGGATACATTATAGGTAAGTAGCAATACATTGCGGAAACTGTGTGGGGTATACCAACATGGTCTAGGCAATATCTACGTTAGTGCGACATATTTGTGGGTACTGGTAGCCTTTGAGTTAATCAAAGAGAATACCGAGCCGATGAGTGATGTCATGAAGCACTAATGAACTTCTAGAACCTTTACTTGACCAACTTGGCCTTTAGGATGTAGTGAGATGACCGACTTTGGTGCAGTCCGAAGTTGGTAGATACTCGATACTACACTCATTGAGGTATGGTTTCTTGGGATATTTAGGTTTCTATTAAAGAGGCTTGTGCTGAAACAATGACCAAGGAAACAAACTGGTGATATTGAGCTCCTTAGAACCCGGTTACTATTACTAGGACAGGTTTGAGCCAACTAAACTTCAAGAGGGTACTTACCTATAAAACCCCATGCAAGCCTAAAACTAAGGATTTGTTTGCTTTGTTTGTATATGCATATTTGTACATAACGTCATGAACATCATGAACATCATATACATCCACTAACCATTTGAAGGATTTTGGGATTCATCTTTGTTCTTGTTTTATAGGATATGGATTCACTTCGCAGGAAAACTATTCAAGTCAATCTTGTAGGGATCCCTCCACAACTTAAGGAGCTAGCTTCAAAGATTCCTGAAAACTCTCTATTCACCGAGAGACATGGTCGTCTACTCAACTTGGTCACCTCCAACACAGATGAGGACATGATGAAGGTGCTCTTTCAGTTCTTTGATCCTTTACACCATTGCTTCACATTTCCTGACTATCATCTTGTGCCTACTTTGGAAGAATTCTCCCAACTCTTAAGGATTCTCATTCTCATTCAACTACCTTTCAACGGTACAGAAAGAGACCCGAAGCCAAAAGAGATTGCTCAAGCTCTACACTTGCACTCATCTGATGTCACAACTCATTGGGAAACAAGGAGTGGTGTCAAAGGTTTCCTAGCAAAGTTCCTGTTTGAGAAAGCCCAAAGCTGTTGAAATTCCTTAGACTTGCAAGCCTTTGAGGAAATTGTGGCTCTCCTCATCTATGGAATGGTTTTGTTCCCAAACCCTGATCAACTCATAAATGTGAACACCGTCAAAATCTTCATATCACGCAACCCGGTGCCTACATTACTAGGGGATATCCTACACTCTTTTCACACTCGCACAATAAGGAAAAGAAGTGTCCTCATGTGTTGCACTCCTCTCTTAGCAAGATGATTTATTTCTCATCTTCTCCAATCTGTATTAAAGAATGAGCAAGGTTCAAGGTGGCAACAAAGGTTGATGACGCTCAAACATTCAAACATTCATTGGTGCTCCCGATCCAAAGGGAATGTTATTATTGTCGACCGTTGTGGGGAATTCCATAATGTCCCTTTACTTGGAATTAGGGGAGGTATCACCTATAACCCTTGTTTAGCTTTAAGGAAGTTTGGTTATGCCCGAAAGGATGGCCCGCATGAGATATTGATTCAAGGTTTGGTATTTGACTATAACAACGACGATCAAGGTCTTCGCTAGAGATTTATCCGAGCTTGGGGGATGTTAAACAAGGTGGATAGCAAGACTTTGGGGCACAAGAATTCCATCCCTCTTGAGCCTTACCTCAAATTGGTACGAACTCGTGCTCGGAGTCTTATGATGCCTTACCCCTCCATTTTCCCGGTAATCATTGAGCCTGTCATGGAGGGAGATGTTCCATACACTATCCTATATCCTGACATGCCCACATCTCTTGAAGACCTACAAAGGGATTGGATATAACTCAAAGGAGAGCGAGATATCTTCAAAGCCTAATTCTATGCAAGCGAGAAGAAGGTTTTGGAACTCACTAGACTACTTCATGAGGAGCAGACTCTGAATGCCTACATCGCACCAAAGAGGATGCGTACTACCTTTTTATCTTAAAGTTTTTTTATTATTTTTCCCAAAAGGCATTGATGTACTCAAGCTTTAACTTATTAATATAATGTGTGTTTCCTTTTTGTCTAAAACAAATTTGAACCTTTGAAATCCTTGAAATTATTACATATGCATATACCATTCATCATAACATAAACAGGTCTTTTACAACAAGTCTCCTCATCTCTCTACTGTTTATTTCAGTAAGATGGATCTTGAGCAAACAGTGAAGGATCTCCAAGCTCAGAATACATAGTTTCAACAGTTGCTCTTGACCCTAGCCAAGGGACAAGAAGAGTTGAAGACTTTACTGGCAGAGAAGAAAAAGAAGGCAAAGAAGGTAACCGGAGTTTTAAACATGGGAAGAAGATTTCATGAGAAGACAAGAAGGACGTTAAACTTTGCAACGACATCTGGTGAAAGAGACAATCAAGAGAGGAAAGTCAAGGAAACAGTTGTCCCGTCTGAATCAGAAGAGGAAGAGGAAGAAGAAGACTATTTTGAAAAACAATACCCTCTAGCTGATGACAAGTATAGACATCTCGAAGAGCGGTTGAGTGCGATGGAAATCCAAAAAGTGCCTGGCTTGGACTTTGAGGAATTGGGTTTAGTATTGGGGATTGTGATTCCTCCGAAATTCAAAGCACCCGTGTTCACTAAGTATGACGAAGTGTCATGCCCTAAAATGCATCTCTGATCCTATGTAAGGAAAATCCAGCCCCATACCGCTGACAAAGACTTATGGGTATATTTCTTCCAAGAAAGTTTGTCTGGAACTCAACTTGACTGGTTTTACCAACTAGAAAGAGCCAACATTCACAATTGGGAAGATCTTGCTGCAGCCTTCTACAAAAAATACCAATACAATGCTGATCTTGTGCCTACCTGTACTCAACTCCAGAGTATGGACATGGTTTCTAATGAAGGTTTCAAAGACTATGCACAAAAATGGAGAGACTTGGCTGGAAGAGTTCAACCCCTCTATCTGAGAGAGAATTGGTAGACATGTTCTTGGGCACCTTGTCTGGTCCCTTCTTCAATCATTTAATTGGAAGTTCATCTGCAGGCTTTACTGAACTAATATTGACCGGAGAAAGGGTAGAAGTCGGTATAAAGAGTGGAAAGATTCAGAAAGATACATCTTCTTCTACAGCTGTAAGGAAGCCTTTCATCAGAAAGAAAGAGGTGGTTGTTGTATATCCGTAAAGAAACCAAGATAGGGTCGAACACCGAACCATGGTGGGGGCTGTTATGATTCCTAAGCCTGCGCCTGATCAGCAAAGAAATAACCAACCAAGGATGGAAAGGCCAGCCAGGAAGTTCACCAGAATCAACATGACCTTGTCTCAAGTATTACCGCATCTACTAAGATCCAATTTGGTGACCTTGAAAGAAGCTCCAAAAAAACCCAATACAACATCTCCTCACTATCATCCCAACACCCGTTGTGCATATCACTCTGAAAGTCCCGGCCACGACACTAATAATTGTTGGGCTCTAAAGAACAAAATACAAGACCTCATTGAAGCAAAAGAGATTGAATTCGATGCGCCTGAAAAGCCAAATGTCATTTCTGCCCCTATGCCCAGACATGGCCATAATACCAATGCCATTGAAGAAGGACTGTTTGTTACTTCAGTTGATGAACTCATGACCCCACTTCTGACTATTAAAATGAACTTGTTGAATGCCGGTGTGTTCCCGGGCTGTGATGAAGTTTACCATTTCTGTTTGTCCTCACCAACCAGCTATCCTTTATTGAAAGCAGACGTTCAGTGCCTAATAGATAACAAAGAAATTTTATTCAAGAAGACTCCTGTTCCACTTGTTCCTTTTGAAGATGTTTCTATCATTACCATTTCCACCAATTCTTCCAGGGTCCCCACCAAAAGACTCGTTAGAATTACATCAGTTCCGAAAGTAACTCCTTTAATAATTACAATGCCTGGACCAATCCCATATTCGTCAGACAAGATCGTACCATGGAATTATGGAGGGATGTCTACTACCATGGTATCAAGCAGGACTGACCAGCCGCCGAAGATTCAAGTTCTGAGAAAGTCGATTCCGACGTCAGTAATATTGTAGGGACTAGTAAGATTACCCGAAGTGGTAGAATCTTCTCTCCAGAAATTTCTCCCCCAAAGGCCGTTTCTGGACCCGTAATCATTCATGTTGCTATTCTAAAGGTTATTCCCAATCCTACAATCATCTCCACCAATACTCCAACTGACAAAACCGTTACAACCCCTGTTATCATTCCTACTGACACTCATGTTGCCGAGTTAACTGAGACTCGAGGAAAAAGTATTCTGATTGAGCCTGTCTGGACGAAGGCTCAGTCATTGACTATCCCTGAGACCTCCAAGAAATAAATGGAGGAGATCCTAAAAATTATAAAGAGAAGCGACTACGATGTAGTTGAACAACTGGGGCAAACTCCCTCTAAAATTTCCATGCTGGCATTACTACTATGTTCCGAGGCGCATGCAAAGTCCTTGGTAAAATTCTTAAAAACCGCCCATGTACCTCAAGAGACATCTGTTGATCAGTTCCAAGAATGCGTAGCCAGCTTGACTGCAGATAATGACCTAGGTTTTTCAGATGCTGATCTAACGCCAAGGGGAAGGAAGCATAATGAGGCATTGCATGTCTTAGTTGAATATAGGGGCACAACCTTGGCTCATGTTTTGGTGGACACTGGCTCATTTATGAATGTACTGCCTAAAAAATATCTTGATAGACTTGACTGTGAGGGACTTACATTAAAGCAAAGCAACATAGTAGTAAGGGCTTTTGACGGCTCGAAAAGGATGGTGCATGGGGAAGTGGATATCCCCATAAAGGTTGGAACCCAAACTTTAAATTCAACTTTTTATGTAATGGACATCTTCCCTTCATACTCCTGCTTGCTATGCCGACCATGATCCATAATGTTAGAGTTGTTACTTCTACGTTGCACCAAATGCTGAAGTATCCAATTCAAGGGAAGATTATCACCGTTCATGGAGAGGAAGAATACATGATTAGCCATCTCAATTCCTTCAGATATGTGGAATTAGATGGTGAATTTATTGAAACTCCATTTCAACACTTTGAAGAAGTCCCTCAAGATGTGGCAGTGACCAGGGCTGTGTCTCAGGTTCCCAAGATTACAAGGCCTCCACTCCGAATGTCATCTCTGAAGGACGCAAAAGCAGTGATAGAAGAAGGTGGGTGCACTATCTGGGGGCAACTCCCAGATATCCCATATAAGTCTGATAAGTTTGGCCTGGGTTTCACTTCAAGTGCTCAGAAGGTTGTACGCCACGCTCGTGCCGGAGGACCACCCCTAAAGATCAGCAACCGCGAGGTCAACACCGTAGAAGATGGTGAAGATGGCTGCAACCTGGAGGATTGGATTTTCCCAATTGTCAGTGGAGGGATCAGCAATTGGGAGGCTAGAGATTTTGTCCCGATCACTTTTATCCCACAGTAATTTGTCTTTACATTTTGTTGGATCTGTAATATTAAAACAATTCGCACTCTCAAAACCTTGTGTCTTACCTGAGGCACAATGGTCCATTTGTAAGGGTTATTATCTCATTTTCATATGACATCAATGAATCATGGACGTTTTCACATACAAACTTTTATGCTCATTGTTTTTTATTTTACATTTTTATTTTCTTTCAAAGATAGTTGTACCCTTACATACACCCATACTCATAATGCAGGTATACATCCAATCGGGATCCCATGGGTAACGATACTGCTATGGCCTTTTGTGACTCTGAGAATCTAATCTACCAAGCCGAAGACGAAGGTGAGGAAGATTGTGAAGTACAAGGGGAACTTGCCAGACTACTACAACAAGAAGAGAGAACCATTCAACCTCACGAGGAACCCGTGATTACAATCAACCTAGGTACCGAAGAAGACAAAAAAGAGGTCAAGGTGGGTGCCAATCTGGAACCCAGTGTCAAGGAGCGTCTGATTTAGTTGTTACACGATTATGTTGAAGTCTTTTCCTGGTCGTATAAAGACATGCCGGGACTTGATGCAGACATTATGGTACATCGTCTACCTACAAGAGAAGATTGTCCGCCAGTAAAACAAAAGGTTCGCTGCATGAGGCCTGATATGTCAGAAAAGATTAAAGCAAAAGTAATGAAGCAATTCAACGCTGGATTCTTGGTTGTCACCTCTTATCCCCAATGGGTTGCCAATATTGTTCCCGTACCCAAAAAAGAAAGAAAAGAGCGAATGTGTGTGGACTACAGAGATTTGAATAGGGCAAGCCCTAAGGATGATTTTCCACTCCCCCACATTGATATTCTAGTTGAAAATATGGCACAACACAAAGTGTTTTCCTTTATAGACGGTTTCTTAGGCTACAACCAAATCAAAATTGCGCCTGAGGACATGGAGAAAACAACATTTGTCACGCAGTGGGGCATTTTCTGCTATAAGGTGATGCCATTCGGACTGAAGAATGTTGGGAAAACCTATCAACATGCCATGGTAGCTTTATTTCATGACATGATACATCACTAAATAGAGGTCTACGTAGATGATATGATAGCCAGATCTCAAACAGAAGAAGAGCATCCTGATCACTTACAAAAACTGTTTGAGAGACTGAAGAAGTACAAGTTGAGGTTGAATCCAAACAAATGCACATTTGGGGTATGGTCTGGTAAACTCCTAGGTTTTGTCATAAGCAACAAAGGTATCAGGGTCGATCCTTCCAAAGTTAAAGCAATACAAGAGATGCATACTCCTCGTACTGAGAAGGAAGTCAGAGGATTCTTGGGCCGTTTGAATTACATTGCCAGATTCATCTGTCACCTGACAGCTACTTGTGAACCAATCTTCAAATTATTGAAGAAAGATCAAGTAGTCAAATGGAATGACGAGTGCCAAGTTGCTTTTGACAAAATTAAAGAATACCTGCAAGAGCCTCCTGTGTTAATTCCACAAGTGGAGGGAAGACCATTGATCATGTATATGACTGTTTTAGAAAACTCAATGGGGTGTGTATTAGGGCAGCATGACGAGTCTGGCCGAAAAGAGCATGTTGTTTATCACCTGAGCAAAAATTTTACCAACTGTGAAACAAGATATTCACTGCTCGAGAAAACTTGTTACGCTCTGGCATGGGCTTCTCTTCGGCTAAGACAATATATGCTGACCCGTACTACTTTGTTGATATCTAAAATGGATCTGATAAAATACATCTTCGAGAAGCCTGCTCTTTCTAGGAGAATAGCAAGATGGCAGATGATCCTGACGGAATATGACATATAGTATACTACCCAGAAAGAAATAAAGGGAAGTGGATTAGCCGATCATCTTGCTCACCAAGCTGTAGAAGACTACAAGTCCATGAAATTCGAATTTCCGGATGAAGACATCATGACGTTACACAATTGTGAAGAATTCAGCCCATATGACGGATCTGAACAAGGATCCCGATGGACCCTGTTCTTTGATGGAGCATCTAATGCACTTGGAAATGGTGTCGGTGTTGTACTCATATCTCTGAAAGGATGTCATACTCCCTTTACTGCAAGACTCTGCTTCAATTGTACAAACAACATGGTAGAATACGAAGCGTGCATCTTTGGTCTCAGAGCTGCCATAGACTTGGGGATCAAATCTTTGGATGTATTCAAAGATTCAGCTTTGGTCATCAGTCAGATCAAAGGGGAATGGGACACCAAACACCCTAACCTTATCCCTTATAAAGAACATGTTTTGACATTGGTGCCACATTTTGAGAAGATTACCTTTGAGCATTTCTCGCGAGAATAAAATCAGTTAGCAGACGCACTAGCTGCAATGTCATCTATGTTTAAACTTAATTGGGATAACAAGGCTCCTCGGATCACCATTGAACGAATGGATGAACCAGCACACTGTCACGAGATTAATACTGAAGAAGTAGTGGACCAACCTTGGTTTCACAAAGTCAAGAAGTATCTCGAGGCTCAAATATATCCAGAAGGAGCTTCGGTCAATGATAAGAAGTTCTTAAGGAGATTCTCTTCTAAATTCTTCCTTAGTAATGGCATCCTGTACAAATGCAATTATGACTCTGTGTTACTTCGGTGCATAGATAAAGTTGAAGCTGAAAGGATCATGGTTGAATTGCATGAAGGCACTTTTGGCACCCACTCCAGTGGGCATACGATGGCAAAGAAAATCCTACGGGTAGGCTACTACTGGTCTACCATGGAAGCATATTGTTATCAACACTCTCGAACCTGCCATAAGTGTCATATTTATGCTGACAAGGTGCACGTACCTCCGGTTCCTCTGAATGTCTTGACGGCTCCTTGTCCCTTTGCTATGTGGGGGATTGATATGATTGGGGAAATCAAGCCGACGACCTCCAATGGACACCGCTTCATCTTAGTGTCCATTGATTACTTTACAAAGTGGGTGGAGGCAGCTTCCGTCGCTTCCGTTACCAAGAATATTGTTGCCCGTTTCATCAAGCAAAATCTTATTTACCGGTACGGTATCCCGAAAAGGATCATCACTGACAATGGTAAAAATATCAACAACACTATGATCACCGCCTTTTGCGAGCAATTCAAGATCCAGCATCACAATTCTTCCCCTTACGGGCCAAAGATGAATGGTGATGTCGAAGCTGCAAATAAAAACATTAAAAAGATCATACAGAAAATGACAGTTACATACAAATACTGGCATGAGATGTTACCATTCGCTCTCCACGGGTATCGTACCACAGCTCGCACATCAACCGGGGCAAGACCCTATTCTTTGGTATACGGTATGAAAGTCGTCTTGCCTATTGAGGTTCAGATCCCCTCTCTGAGGATTATGAAGGATGCAGGGTTGAACGAAGACGATTGGATTCAGGCTCGACTTGATCAACTGAACTTGATTGATGAAAAGAGATTTACTGTTGTTTTCCATGGTCAAATGTATCAAAAACGGATGATCAAGGCTTTCAACAAGAAAGTCAGACGCCAAGTGTATCAAGTTGGGGACCTAGTGATCAAACGCATCATATTGCCACAAGGTGATCCCAGGGGAAAATGGACTCCTACCTATGAAGGACCATTTGTAATCAAAAATATATTCTCTGGTGAGGCAATGATCTTAACCACCATAGATGGTGACGACCTGCCGCATCCTGCAAACGCGGACATAGTCAAAAGATACTACGCATAAGAGACCCGCTAGGTTGACGTGCCTAGGCAAAACAAGGGCATCCCGACGAACCAGAAAGGTTCGGGCAAAAATTAGGGATAAAACAAAAAAACATGTACACCCGGCAAGTTGAAACCCCGAAAGGGAGACTTGGGCAAAAAAGGGTTTCCCGGTGGACTGAAAACCCGAAAGGGCGGTCCAGGCAAAAGTTAGGGAATTAAAGTGTATGATTATGTCCCGTTGGATCACCTTACGGACAACTTGCAAACTCGACATCCCTGACCAATTCAATCATCTTTGGATAAGGCAATAAATAGACCAGATGCTCAGAGATACGAAGGCTATAACAGAATGGGAACCCCATGGGATTATTACACATAACTATCTTTTCTGTATATTAAAATTTTCATTTTTTTACGACGGTATTCTCCTACTAGAGTGTTTGTCTCATTGTACAAAAATACTTACTCAAAGTCAATACAAAGATATCCCTTTGAAAGTGCAAAAACTATCTGTTTTTCTTTATGCTTATGTTTCATTTACGAAAACATCCAATGATTCATTGTTGAACATATGCATTTGAACATAATTACTGTTTACAAATAAACAAAATGAAAAAAAGGCAATTACTGATAGGTTGAAAGGATAGGGAAATACCTCTAGGCTATTCCATAAGAAATCCCCCGCAGTATGTCGTTTAATCCCCAGTGGAACAAAGCTTCCAATTATCAATCCCGGGTAGAAATCATCCAATTTCTCCAAACAGATTTTTAAGCAATACATGGCATTTCCCTTGTAACAGAGTTTATTTCTCTAAACGGAAATTCATCAACACTTCAAGACATGAAGACTTACATATCCTCAGCAACATCCAAGGATTTATTTTCCTCAATCCAACAGCAGTGCAGCAGATTAGCTCGCACACGCATACATCGCATCCATATATCATAAACATTGATTACACAAATGCATTATATCATACATTTCATACAACATGACTTTGCATTTTAGCTAACATTTTACCCTTTTAAGGATAAGATTAACAACTATCATTAACAATGTTCAGAGCTTTCAGATATAGTACAGATACGCTCCAAACACAGATGCCATTCTGATACTCATTCAGAGCCTCTTCCAGATATAGTACAAATACGCTTCAGACACAGATTCCATTCTGATACTCATTCAGAGCCTCTTCCAGATACAGTACAGATACGCTCCAGACACAGATGCCATTCTGATAATCATTCAGAGCCTCTTCCAGATACAGTTCAGATACGCTCCAGACACGAATGCCATTCTGATACTCATTCAAATCAACAAATACAATACAGATACGCTCCAGACCCGAATGTCATTCTGATACTCATTCAGATTCAACTTTCAGATACAGTACAAATACACTCCAAACACGGATGCCATTCTGATACTCATTCAGATTCAACTTTCAGATACAGTACAGATACACTCCAAACACTGATGCCATTCTGATACTCATTCAGATTCGACTTTCAGATACAATACAGATACGCTCCAGACACGGACGCCATTCTGATACTCATTCTTTCAACTTACAAATTCAATACCAACAATCACTTTTAGATGGCATCTTTAATCCCATCTCCTACAACTTTCTATAACCTCTCCAAATGGCATCTTTAATCCCATTCCCTCAACCTTCACATCGTCGAGTGCAAATTTCTGGGCACTCTAGTGTCCAATCGTCTTCCACCTTCGAGTCACGAATGGCAAAACTCGCCAATCTAACTCTTCAAGTTTAATAAGATTGAACAGGGGCAGATGTTGTACCCCAAAATTTTCCCTCTCACTTATCAAGAATTTTCTCATAAGATCTCCTTAGGCTCAAGACTGCACTAGGGTTTGATCAGCTCAAGACACCTCTTTAGACACTGATGACCAAAATTAGGGTTTGAGTTTTCACAAGGATTTTTTAACTATCAATGCTTCATATGACTTTCATGGATCATTATGGACCCCCAATATCACTCATGTCAAGTTTCAAGCCTTGGATCACACTTTTGATCAGTCAATTGAACAGTTGACCTAAAAATCAGCTGTATTGGGGAAAAAGTCAACCATAGCCAATTTACAATCAAACTTCATAATTTTTTATCCACATCAACATTTTAAACTCATATGTATCATTTGATCAAGTTTGGACCATAATTCCTCAAGAAATTTGATCAAATCTTCAAAAGGGCAAAATGGTCAAAATTAGGGTTTTGATTGGGAAAGGGAAATTTCTGATTTTTGACCTAGAAAATGATCAATTGGTTTAAGGCATGATCTAAAGAGTCCAATTGCATCATTTTGACCTAATGACATGATTCAAAACATTGCAAGTCCATTGGATTGACAGATGAATTTTGCAGTCAACTGATCAAAAGTCAACCGTATACTGAAAAGTCAAACTTTGACTTTTTGGTCAAATCCAAGTGCCAAAGATCATGATTCATCAAAACATGTCAAAATAGGAAACTTATTCATCAAGAAATCAAGATTTCAATTTGAAAAGTCAAAATTTCTAAACTTAGAAATTTTTCTAAGTGTCAAAATTTTCTTATTTTTTCATAACTTTAAGCCAAATTTTCACCATGATACAAGATGATTCAAAGGTAACTTACAACATGAAAGTTGTAGATCTCCATGAAATCTACAACTTTTCTTCACACAACTTCTCCTAAAAGTGCTTGGATCTCAAGTGTTGTACCCCAAAATTTTCCCTCCTAATTTCTTCTAGTTTGGCTTAGACTATCGCATTCATCTGCATATATTTGATTAGGTCACTAACATGGCATACATTTCATTCAATATAGCTCTTTCAGTGGTTATGCGATATTAGCATTTCGCAATGGTTAAGGCGTTCGTATCCAATAAAGACTGATTTCTTATTCAGGTAGTGAGCAGTGGAATTAGGGTTGTGACTTTGGTCGTTGAGGATTTTTTTCTTCATCAAGCTGCTAGGCTATCAGGGTTTATTTCCCCATATGTGATCAAAGCCAGGTTTTTGGCAATTGTGTTCCAATCGGGTTTTTCGTCAAAGATCATGAGATTAAGGTTTGTTCTTATTAAGGGACTTTCTCAGAAAGCTTTATATTGTGCGTCAGGAATTATCATCTTTAAGAAAATTTCTTAAGGATTTTAGCCTTACATTTTCAAGTAGACATGTTTGTGACTTGAATTACAAAAGTTGAAGCACAATATAAGATATGACGCGGGAGAGTGCTAATTGAGTTAGACAAACATGAATAAAGGCTTTGATTTTGGGCAATTGCAATATGGAAAGGTTGTTGTCTGGACTGAGTTCATGCATGAATATTATTGATTCGATTGAATGTTATGACATGTCTTGAGTTCAAGACTAGTTCATCGAATATGCAAGTTGGTTGGAATTCGTTCGCCGAGTCATGAAGTGAAGTGCTTAAAGGATAATCAAATGGTACTAAAGAAGTCTAAGCATTGGTTTATTTTTGAGAATTCGATTTAAGCAAGTTTGGAGACCTTAATCATAAGGGTTTCTTGGAATGCAAAAAGATGAGATACAAATGGCAAGGCATAGTCATTCATTATAATTCCATTCAAGTGGTTATTTTGATTCAAGTTGTTATTTCCAATATTATTCCACATCATTGTTCATCCCAAGGGCTCATATGTGTTACGAATTCCATTGGCAAATAATCAAGAAGCATAACTCAAAGTATCGGTTTATAACTCCCTTATGGTTGATTCAAGCATGTAGATTGGAAAGCCTATTTATATGGATGTGTTCTACTAGCAGGACATTCAAGTGGATCAATATTTTAAGGTTGCAAGATTCATCCATAATGCAAAATCTCATTCAAGATTCATTCGAGGTAAACCAAGGAATTATGAAATGAAAGGCTAAGAAATTTTTGGGTGCATTGATATGGCCATATTGCACAAAATTTTGTATTTGGTGATTGAGTCAAGTCTACATAGCATTATGTTTATCTTTGTTAAAGGTTTGAGTTTCGACTATTCAAAAACCATTACAAAGATTTCAATGGCCATTACAAGTTATGTCCAAACATCCAATACAAAATTCCGATGCTGAAAGGGTCCTGCTGTACACACACAAGAGTAGTTCAGCAAACCATAAATCCACAGTCAAAGCAAATAGAGCAGCTGTTACATAATTATATTGCAGCCCTACATGTATCAACCAAATCAGTTCAAAAATGGGACACAAATAGACCAAACATGTTTGGAACCTGCTGCAACTTGATTAATTTGTACAAGAGATGATATATCGAAAGCTTACAAAACCTGGGCTATTGTTCATTAAACTTCAGGGAGCATCTGTATTAAGGAAACAACCCAGCAACGTTAATGTATACTTTGGATAGAGACTAGAATCTCATCGTTCACAACACCCTGATTTCTGGCTGGAAAGATTTGTTCCTTCTCCTGGTTGGATATTAAAAGCATGGTCAACATCCGAGAATGAGATATTGGATATTGGTGGCTTGGATGCAGTAGTTTTTATAAGGATACTTGTGTTCAGTATTCGGGTTTTTTCCATTGCTGCTGTCATCTGCACTGTTATAGTGCTTCCTGTGAATTACTATGGTAATGAAACAAGTCATAAGAATATACCTTTGGAGTCATTGGAAGTTTTTACCATTGAGAATGTCAAAACAGGATCAAGATTGCTTTGGGCTCATTGTCTTGCATTATACATCATTACACTTGCAGCTTGCACTCTTCTTTACTTTGAATACAAGAGCATTACTAAGTTGAAGCTACTTCATATTATTGGATCTCCTCCAAAACCAAGTCATTTTACTATTCTTGTCTGATCAATTCCCTGGTCAGCAGAACAATCATAATGTGACACAGAGAACAAATTCTTCTCATATTACCATGCATCCATAAGCAACTGGCTTGGTACAATTCTAACCCATGCCTTGCTTTCGAACAAAAACAAACCTGCACTTAAATAGAAAGAACAGAAAACTAATTAACATCAGTTCAGAAAGAACCTACCACAACCTACATAACAGAATTCCCAACAGTGAGCCAATTCTAACTCCTAACTAACTGCTAAGAAACTCCTAACTGTCAAACCAAGTTTTTCATAACAGCCATGCAATTAACTTTCTAACAGAATCCAAACTCTAACAGAATTCTTAACAGATTCTAACCGAAACTTCCTAACAGCACTGTAACTAACTTTCACAAACTTAACAAACTTCCTCCAACCTCCAAACTATTTCCCTAACCAATTCTAATAGCTAACTTTCTCATAACAGAATTTTTGATAACTAATTCCTAACTGCCATATAACCAATCCCTAATTGTTTTTTAACCGAGAACAACTAATTTTAACCAATTCCATAACAGAATTTCCAAAGCCCATCTCTTCTAACCAACTCTACAGAAAATCTATATAACAGGGGAATCCAGTTTTCAGATGGACGGTCAGGATTCATTATGCAGAAACCAGAGAAAAATCTCACCTCAAAATTCTCTCAAGACACTCTTGAGTTTCTCTCGATAACTTCAACAACCTTCATCTTTGCATCTTGAAATTTCATCCATCTGCATTCATTATGAATTTTCACAAAACAAAAATCTCAGAAAGATGACACAGAAGTTCACAATTTTTTATTCACCAAGAAAAAAAAACTCAAGCGGGGTCATTCCTAAAAACCAGAGAAAAATTCACAAAGAACTCACCAAAAAAACCCTCTCATATCTCTGAGCTTTCTATGTACCTTCATTCATCATTCTCCATGCTTCCTTCTTCAACCTTCCATAATGCTACACATTCTTGGAGAATAACAGAAAGAAGCTCTCAGAAAATTCTTCTCTCTTTCTTTGCAAATAAATGCATCACACAAAATCTTTTCTTCATCAACTTCTATACACTTTCTTTCTGGTTTTTCATCACCTTCATCCTCGCATCATTCCCCTTCACGGTATAATAACAACACCACGGATGCGACAACACGCGCATCTTCCACGACCGTATCTTAACTTTCACCTTTGTGTCACGTTCAATTCCATCTCCTTCAATTTAATCAACAACAAACCTGCAACCATCGTACATCATAGAATATTAACCACAACGGTAACGCATAAATGAAAATCAGAAAAGAGAAGAAGCATAAGGCGCAAAAGACTCAATGGAGATTGTTTCCACCGTACCGGAGTAGCAAAAGTCTCAACTAGGTTCTATTTTCTAGACCACTTCACGCATCCTTCCGTTCTTAGTTGTTTATAGTTGATGGCGTGTCTATTCACTGTGAAGTACTGAGGAGTGATCGGAATTTGCAAAATCCAATTTAGGGCTTCGAATCCCCAATCTATCAATCTGGACAAATGTGATTTTCGGAAAAAATGGGTGTGATATTGGTGATCAGGGTTAAAGGATAGATAGGGTTCATGGAGGAAGTATGGTGGTTTGAGCTGGTCTGAGCGGTGGTCGGCGGCGGCATTCTCTCGAAGTCGTTCTGGCATTGAGGGAGACGAGGACGAAGAACATTTTGTTCCAAAGTAGATCAAGGGTCACAATGCCTTTTCAGCCAAAACGACTGCGTTTCACCCATGATTTCATTTTGTTTTATTTATTCAATTCATAATAATAAATGCTGAAAAATTGAAAAGAGAATTAAAATTTGGATTACATTCTGTTGATGGATCGGACCAGATTTTTGGGCTCTTTACATGCACCCCTCATAAGCCCATTACAACGTTTTTAGAGAAGACTGAAGTTTCTGACCACAAAATATCTACCTTGGCCCACGAATTTTTTTTGGTAAAGAGGTAAAACAAAAAAAGAGGTTTATGGACTTTTTTTTGGTTTGGGCTTAGTGCTATATATTGAATTGTCGGATTATACCTCCAGAATGTTGTATGCACCTCTTAATTGCTTGACTTTATTTTCCTTGTATGATTATTGTGATTGGTTTTAATTGATCAAGTGATAATCGGGAGAAAATTTCACGAAGCTCTAAAGCTAGCCAAGAGCATAATTGTCAACAAGTGAATTAGAGGAAGCTTTTGGTAGAGTTTTCTTTTTGTTCGTGTGGTTATGAAGAGGCAACAGACTTTCTCCGTTCAGTATCATCGTGACCCTATTTTACCCCTCATTTCGCACTTTATTGCATTTCTTCACTGCAAGCTATGCATGCTAATATTGGGTAGAATTCCCTCGAAATTACAATTTTTGGTCCATGATGCATGATAACGTTAGGGTTAGAAATATGCTAATCTCCCCTTGGTTTTTCTTTATTTCGCATATGCATTAAAACAATTTTTTTTTAAAAAAAACTTCAAAATACTAAAAATTTACTGACGAGAATCATATCTTTGTTAAGTATATGAGACGATAAGCGGGTCTCTTCTCGACCTTATTGTTCTCTTATTCTAAGCTTTGGCGTGGTTCAAGTCTCAAAGACTCATTTCACGAATAAGTAGAGACATGGCTAAAATCTCTCCCTTGAGATTAACTAGTTATTATCTACAAGCAAAAACACCAACCAACACAAAATTCTTTTTGCCTTCGGGCCTTCCTTTCAAAATATTTTTTCAAAAAGAGCATATTGATTCACTTATGTGCTGACGCATAAGTCTCCAAAGGTCGAGTTGCGGCAGAAGGCAAAATTAATATCGTTCATTTAAAACACAAACAAATTCAAACTTTTGTGCGCCCAGGCACGTTTTCTTCAAACTTTTTCAGAAAAGCATGTTAATTCACTTCTGTGCTGACGCGTAAGTCTCCAAAGGTCGAGTTGCGGCAGAAGTCGAAATTAATATTGTTCGTTAAAAAAATACAAAACAACAAAAACACATAAGCCGAACTACGGCTGCTCTGATTCCTTAAAAGGGATACGTAGGCATCGGGGTAGGGCCCGAACGAGCATAACTCTTATTTTCCCTACATTCTTTTCCCCTTCTTTTGCATGCATTCTCCCTTTAGCAGTAATAAACAGTAAGCATAGATTAAACACACCCATAAGATAGACAACAAGAGTAGATACCGTAGAGTACTACGGGCATGTGGGGTGCTAATACCTTCCCCTCGCGTAACAGACTCCCTTACCCTTATCTCTTGGTCGTTCGACCTTGATTTCATCCTTCTCAGGTTTAATCGATGTTTACCTTTCCCTACATGTGGGATAAAAGACGTTCGATGGCGACTTCATTGTTTTGATGATTTTCAGCCGGTTATTTCATCAACCTATAATTTTGTGAATACATGCTCATGAACTAAAAAAGACTTAGTGAAATTTTGCCCTAGTTAGGCAGATTTTTGACCTAACTTCATGGCAATATTTCACATAGTTCCAAGGGGAGTATTAAAAGGAAATTCAAATATGAGTTGAAGAGCACATTGCAAGCTTTCCAAAATGTCCAAGAACTCCTTGAGATCATTCATGAGAAAGGAGAATCGAAGGCAAGAAGTTAGGGTTTTGTCACTTGGATTACAAGCTATTTTGTGAAGAACACTTGATCCAATCTTCAAGCATGCTGTACAAATCTTGATTTTCAGGCTTCAAACTTGCTAATCACTCCATAATTTAATGCTTGCACAACTGATAGAGCCATTGTCCAAGCATTTGAGCCATTATCCAAGTTGCATTTCCATTTTTGGAAGAAAGTCACCACTTCCATTTTGGAAAAGTGACTTTAATCACAATGTCAACTCTTCTTGAGCCCGTACATTGTTGTTTCTGACTCAAAAGCATTTAAAAGAAAGAAGCAACATATCTACAGCCTGCTAACAACCCTGTAAGCCCTTGTACTCCACATTGAAACCATGTTTGTCAACTTTGCTTCAAAAACAAGTAACCAAGCCATAACATGTGATTTCAATTTCTGAGTTGTTTCAAGCCTCAAAACCTCTTGCCTATAAGTACAAACACTATTTGCAAGATGACACACGAATGCTAGTGCCCTGAAACTATCTCAAACACTCAAAAACCATAAATATGCTCAAGAACACCATTGATACACTGTTTTGAACTAAAACTCATCATCTTCATTTCCACTCGTGCGTTTTGAAAGCTAATCATTCAAACACCATCTATACATCATACCAAAGCAATCTAGGCCCCTGTTTCAAGACTGTAACACCTCTATCACTATCCACTATTTTCAAATATCAAGCTTGCAGGTTGACTTGAGTAGAGAGATTCAGGGACTTTCAAGGTAAAGTAGGAGTTGGAATACACTCAAGGAGGTCCAGGCAAGCTAAACAGATCCTCAAGCCATCTCAAAAGTTGCTCAAACTCCATTCACGACTCCAGATGCAAGAGGTAAATTTTCAAACTTCCATCTCTTTATACAAGCATCATTTGATCCTGATTTGTGAAGACAAAATATAGATATATTTGCTCTAAAGTTGACCATGTTCATAGTTCCCATTTATATTGACTGTGTATAGAGAATTTTGGATTTGAAATTTCTGAGAAAATTAGGTTTCAATTTAGGGCCAGCAAAATTAGTTTTTATCTTTGACTTTTAGCTTACATAAGTTATATGGTTGGATTCGTGGGAAGAAACACCACAACTTTCATGTTTGAACTTTCCATTTTTGTGGAGAGATGAAGAAGATACAGGTGGTCCGGCTAGGCGCGAGGTTGAAGATGAAGTTGTCTTCAAGAAGCAGTTTCTAATATATATTTATGGTTTGACATAAGTAAACGGATGTACAGCCACCCCAGTGGCAAGCACGCGCGTACTAAGTCACTTCTTACCTAAAGGGCGAGGGTTTGAACCAATGTGAACCCCCCTTTTGTATTTTTTTTTCATATTTTTCTGATTCTCTAACATTCTTTTGCAGGCGCTGGGCCCTTTGGGCCTGGCAGTGTTTTTTTTTTTGCTAGCTCACCTCCCTGCCTAGTTTTGGCACCTCCTGGCCCATTTATTTTTATTTACTTATTTATATCATTTTTTTCTTTTAAGTATATTTTCTAAAACACCAAAAAAATTATTAAAAAAACAAAAAAAAACAATAGATTTATATTTTGACATAATTTAAATATTTTTCCCACATAAAAAATTATTTTTATTCATTATACTTTATTTACCTTTACTAATTTCCTTGTAAATTAAATTAAAACTAGGTTATTATTTATTTAAATATATTTATTTTAACATAAGAAAAGGCCAAAAATATTTCACAACACCATGTATTATTTTTAAGACAAAAATACAAAAAAATTACTTTTTCTTTAAACTTATTTTCTTTTAATCAATGTAATAGAATTAGGGTTTTATTCAAAAAAATTACCTTAATTAATTTCTTTTCTTAATTAATTTAAGTTAATTTTGATTTAATTATTTTTCTCTAATTAAGTTTAGGCTAAAACCTCTTTCATATAAAAATCCAAACACAAAAATCATTTCTTTCAATTTGCATTTGTACTTTATATATTTCTTCAATTATTTGTACATATTCAATTTGGTTGTAATAAATTAATTATGTTTATATTATTGCAATCCCCATTCATAAATTGTGTACCCCCCCCCCCCCCCCCTCCCACAAATGTTGTAATAGCGTAGTAATTTTAAATTTCACAATTTATCGCTTTTACATAATATGCTAGTAATTAGGGTTTGTACGGAAAGAATAAAATCAATCAAGTAGAAAACCCTAATTCAAGACAAAATCAAGCGTGAAAATAACACACTTGCACACAAGCACCCCTAGGGTAAAATCCACTTGATTGCCTTACAAAATGGCCATATTACGCATGTAAGGTATCTTAGCAAAAACAAACAAATCCAAGATCATAGTCCCTCGATGACGCTATCTAAGTTGCCTTACAAATGATCTTAGTCCCTCAAAAATAATACTAAGATACCTTGCAACATTGCTAATCATGGTTATACGATGACCCACGCCCGTCCCGTTAACATCCAAAGATAGGGTTGCTTACCAAATCAATGGTAAGACAACAATGTCAAAGGAAAAGAAAATGAACAAGAAAGACTTTTGAGTAGGTAGAATGCTCCTAATTACTTGCTCAATTTCAAACAAATATCCTTGCTATTTTCAAAACAAACACATACACTTTCAAACATCTTACAAACTTGAAAACATTTTCAAAAGATCAAACATCTTTGTATACATTCTTACGAACAAGAATCATTACAAAGATTTCCTAAACAATGGCCTCTTTACAAAATACTTTCAAAAACCATACAAAGCACGATTTCAAACAAAAGAAAGTGATCTAGAAAGTAACTAAGAGCCCATGGAAAACCATGGATGAAAAGGGTGCTAATACCTTCCCTTTTCATAATCTACCCCGCGAACTCAAGAAACAATCTCAAAGGTCTTTCCTGTGCTTTTTCACCTTTCCTTTTTGGATAAAAGAAAAGTCGGTGGCGACTCCTGCTAACCACAACATTTGCAATCAAACTCAAAACACACAAGTCAGTTCTTCCACCGTATCACATAATGCGAAGTTGCAGAGAATTTTAAATGATGATGAATTACCTCTATTTACTGGTAATAATGGTGATGCAGGCTTATGCCTTGTGATGAATGATGATTATTGTGAGTATGTGATAGTGCACTCATTGAGTCACATACAATTGCATACTCTATAATGGCCTGGATTGGAAAATTGAGAAGAAGGCTTATGCCTTGTTGATGCCTCTATTAATTGGCAATTTTTAAGATGGGAGTTCTGCTCCATTTCTAAGTTGGGAGTTCTGCTCCATTTTTAAGTTGGGAGTTCTGCTCCAATGGTACCACATGCATGTGCATTGTAATTGAGTCGCATTTGATGTTGCATCTTGAGTTGTGGTGAAGATAGATTTGTAGTTGCTTTAAGCTATTGACTTGTTGTGACATGTATCATCTAAAAGTTGTGAATTAGTCGTTATTTCGTGTTGATGTTTTATTATGATTAAAGTTGTTTGTAAGTTATAAAGTGGTGATTTTATATGATCTAATTTAATATATTATTTATCATACGACTTATTATATTGTCGGATATCTCACCCCTTTTGTTTGAATCTTGCCCTCTGTTGGTAACGTGCAGGTAATCAAGAAGGATAGTTGTTACCTTGTTAGTTCGAGTCGGTGTTGTCGCTCTGATACGTAGCACTCGGAGGATGAATGCTTGATGTTTAGTTGTTGATTATTATTTCAATTGCTGAATTTTTAAGTTGATTACATGAAATACTTGTTGTCTTGAGGTTATTTTAGTTGAATAAAATTTGTTAAGTGAATTGAAATTGAGTATGTAGATTCCACTACTTATCAATAAAAAATTGTTTGATTTTGAAGAATAAATCAGGTTGTTATCGGTTCATCCGAGTTAAGTGTTATGTATTTGTTTGTATGCGGTTAAATGAAGTTTGATTTTAAGTTATAAATGTAGCATCCTATTTATGTTGAACTCTGATTTTTAATATTATTCGCCGGTTAGAAATGGGGTGTTACAGATATGACCATAGAGGAGGGGAAGGTCTTCTAGGGACTGTGCATTGAGAAGTAGATGAAGTGCTTGACATCATCATGGATGTTGAAATCCTTCGGTCGAGAAATGCACATGGCAACTGTCATGCTGACATCATCAGAAGATGGTTTCTATTTCTCAACCTTCTTTGATTCTGGGGAGCCCTTGCGAGAGCCTTCTTTTTTCTTGTATTGTTTAAGATGCCAATCTCTGATGAGGATCTCGATGGCATCCTTCAGATGGATGCAGTCTTCAGTGGTATGTTCATGGCTCTTGTGGAACTGGAAATACTTTATTTTATGCGTGTTGGGCTTGGATGGTGTTTGGCGGGGGAAGCAGAATTTGGCCTAATAGAACTCCGAGTTGGTGCATTCAGTCAAGATATGCTCATGTGAGGCGGTCAGGGGAGTGTAGACTTGGAACCGGTCAACATACCCTTTGTATTCCCACGATTCACGGGGTTTGTCATATCTTTTTTTATCTGCTCCCCGATGAGATGTCAATGAGTCATCGTGTTTTGAAACTTTGTAATTCTCCTGATGTCGTGAGTCTCACGCGTTGTTGGCAACTTCTTTTTCTTCATACTGGATGTATGCATGGGCCTTGAGAAGGAGGGCATCTAGTGTAGTATGTGTTTCAATGCCAACCTCCTTGGCAAAATCACTGCGAGTACGTAGTCCGCGTTTAAGCAGATATTTCTTTATACCGTCAATCGTGGAGACTTGGATGGCTTCGGGGTTGAGTCTTTCTATATACGCCGGGAGGGATTCGTCCTTTCCTTGGATGATCGCCTCCATCGATGCCTCAGATTTTGGATGTCGGTGGGAGACCGTAAAGTGTCTGGAGAACTATTTCCCCAGGTTCTTCCAAGATGTAATCGACTCGAAGGGGAGGATTTTGTACCAAGCCATAGCCCCCTTTCTTAGAGTGGTGGGAAAGAGTCAGTTCTTGATGGTGCCCCTTACGCCTTGCTAATCGAGCAGGGCATTGATATTCTCGATGTGCTCGTCTAGATCGGTGGTCCCATCGTACGTCCCCGGATTCAGAGGCTTTTCTAGCCCGACAGGTAGGGGAGTTTCCATGATTTATCTTAAAAACGGATCGCGGGGCTCATCAAACTCACTCTGGTCTGGTGATGGCGGGGGAGAGTAACTGTTCCTCCCTCGCCAGGGATTATCGTCACATTGAGGGGATGTGCTTCTCAGATGAACTTTTGGCTTGTGCGAAGGAGAACGGTGATTATCTTATCGTTGATTGCCTTTGGTCTTCTTTGCAACCGGGGAGCGTTAGCCTCTGCAAGGAGAATTACACTCACATTTCTTGATTAGTGAGGTTCCTGATTTCTCTAAAGCAAAACGACAGATTGGTTGTCGTGGAGATCGGTTGCGAGACCCCCGTCTTTTGTGTCTCAGAGGGGATGTGAACTGACATACTTTTTCTAAATCTCCGATCATGTTGTTTCACTAGAGGATCAGAGTGTTGGTCTCATTTAGTGTTGTGAGCAATGCTGCAATGGCGGGGTCAACGTTGGTCGGTACCTGAATTGGCTGGAAGATGAATGATGCTTCTTCTTGGACTTTCTTGGACCCATTGAACTCCAAGAAGTGGATGTCGTCGTCCTTAGCTTTGTTAGAGGAGAGAGACATGGTGCAACCATCTCTCAGGGGAATATCTTTATAAAGAGGCATTTCTCTGTCATCGTCAGTCTTGCAGACAAGGGAGATAACATTTTTGTCAGCGAGATAGATGTCATCTAGATCGGAAATGATCTGAATCTTGAAATACTGATTTGATCTTTATTTTATAGGGAAAGAAAGATGGGGAAAACAATTTCCCATAGATAGCACCATTGATCTTACCGGTGTTCAGAACCTGTAACGGGTCAAGATCTGCGTATGTAAGGCTATAATCAAAGAGAAGGGGGTGTACCTGCAAAGTACTCTGATGCTAAAGTAAGTAAGAGTGCAAAGAGATAGAAGAGATAATATAGGGTTTTAGGTTTGAATATTCGATACCTGACTGTTGTACCACAAAATTTTCCCTCTCTTTTCTCAAGGAATTTCTCACAAGGATTCTCGAAAATTCAAGCTTGCACAAGTACAATCAAATTTTCCAGCATCAAGTTAAAGAGGAAACTGCTAAAAAAGGGCAAAGCAGATAAAAATGTTTTTTTTTAAGAAAAGCAAGTTTCCTTCGATTCATTCTAGCTTCGACTGGGAATCTAGGCTTCCTTCGAACAAGCTTGATTCATCCTTGGGTTTCTAGGCTTCCTTCGATTTAGAAGACAAAGGCCTCCTGTTGGTGTCCTTCGATTCAAAAGATTAGTGGCTCCTTACCAGCTTCCTTCATTTCAGAAGGAAAGGGCCTCTTGAAAGCTCCCTTCGAGTTAGAAGTTAGTTGGCTTAATGTTGGTCCCTTTCGATTCATAGGGAAATGACCTTCTGAAAGTATCCTTCGGTTCAGAAGGCAATGGCCTCCTGCAGCCTTCCTTCGATTCAGAAGCCATTGGCCCCTTGCATGATTCCTTCGATTCACAAAACCCAGGACTTCCTTCAGGCCAATATGCACAAGGAAAGAGCCTCCTGCATGCCTGCCTGCACAAGGCAATGGTTTCCCTTCATGCTGGTGCCCACAAAGCAAGTGGCTTCCTGCATGCAAGCTTCAACTGAAGTAATGACCCCTTACATGCTTGCTTTGATTCACAAAGCAATAGCCCCTTACCATGTTTGTTTTGATTCAGGAAGCAAAGGTATATTTCCTGTTTATTTCAAATCACAAGGCAAGAACTTCCCTCACGCATTGGCTATTTTCATACTAACTTCGAAAGGACAATATCTCCCTTTAAAATAGCTTGCTTCGATTCCACCTTTGAAAATCTTCAACACACAATTGTTGTTCCATTCGAAGGACATACTTTGGTGGCCCATTCGAAGGACCTACAAGACATACATGGATGTCCCATTCAAAGGACATATTTTAGTGACCCATTCAAGGGGCACACATTTGGCTCCTTCAAAGGATGCACAAAAAGGGCGCATCCGAAAGGCACATATTGTTGTCTAAAGAGAGGATATGGTCGAAGGTTGGACTTATGAAGTCAAAACGAAAAGATGAAATATTCAAAGATGCTTGCTGCAAGTTCAAGTCTGATACACTGGACATAACGCTCCAAAACTGCTGCACAGCAGTCCTGCTACACTTCTCATATATTTGCACCAATTTGGCATACAAATACTGCCCCTCGAAAGCTACAAAAACAGTATACCCAATTTGTTCAAATTTCTTTTGTTTTCTCTCCTAAACCTCAGCCAACTTCATCTATAAATAAGAGGCTCCATAACACGTCTAAGGGGCTGTACAACACATCCAGAGGTTTTTGGTAGCTGGAGAAACTTTGAGTGTGTGAAAATCATCAAACACTTAACACATCCTCAAACCCAGAATCAAAAGACCATACATTTGTTTTTGTTCCTTTCAAATCCAACACTAGAAACACAACACCTGTTTATTTTCCCTTTCGAATCCAGGAGCAACCCACCCTTTGTTCTTTCCTTCGAATCCAACAAAGAAACACTACACATATTCTTTTCCTTCGAATCCAGAAACAACAAGCACAAACTCCACTCTTCTTGGCCTTCGAATCCAGCATTAGAAACACCACCTTTGTTTCTTCCCTTCAAATCTAGGAGCACCCGGGGAAGCGGCTCAAGGTCCAATCCACACACCCCAGCGTCAAGTAAGGTAAGTCCTCTTAACCTTAAGCTTTTCATTTCAAACATAACATGTAAATACCATTTATTTTCTTTTTCGTTTCTCCCTTATTCGTTTTTTTTTCTTGTCCAAATATATGGTAGAATTAACCTGTAGTGCAAACTCAAACACAAAAAAAGAAAACAAAACAAGGTTCATTGAATCTAAGCCTTAGGCTTCACCCCCTTACTACTTCACAGTCTAAACGAAGGAGCAAGAAGGGAGAAACGAAGGGTGTTCACACTGACTGTCAGGCCCAATCGAAAGAAGCAGCCAGAAGGATGAATTGAAGGCTACCTCTCACACTGACTTCCAGGCCCAATCCAAAGAAGCAGCTAGAAGGATGAATCGAAGGCTGCCTCTCACGCTGACTGCTAGGCCCAAATCGAAAGAAGCACAGAAAAGCATAATCGAAGGATGCATTCTGCCTGGATCAAAAAATTTATGTTCCCTTCTTTTATTTTGCTTTGTTTTTACATTTTATTTCTATTCAATATGGTTGTAATAGTTTAGGATATTTATTTTATGAATTTTTATTTCTTTATATAAATGTTAGTAATTAGGATGTATGGCAAGATAAAACCAACAAGTAGACAATCCTAATCAAAGAAAAAATGTATGCAATCAAACACACTTTGCACACATGCACCTCTAGGATAATCTCACTTGTTGCCTCGGAAAAAAGTCATGTCTCTCGAGTATGGGCATTTTAGCAAAGACCCTCGATAAAAGATCATAATGCCTCGATGTTGCCTTCGGAAAACGATCTAGTCCCTATACGACATTGCTAAAACGTCTCATAGGTTTCCTTCTATGACTATACAAATGACACACGCCTGTCCCTTCACATCCAATGATGGGGCTTCTTATCAAATTAATGGTGAGATAGCAACATCTAAAGGAGGAGGAAAAGAACATAGACCTTTTGAGTTGGTAGGTTGCTTATAGTTGCTCGCTTGCTCACAAACTAAAAAACCATTTTCACACCAACACTTTCAATTGAAACATTTTCAAAAGTCAAAGCTCTTTGTACGCATTCTTATAGAAACGAGAATCATTACAATGGAACTTTTCAAAATCCCTTTCAAAAACACCCACAACAAACACCTCTTTGAACTATTTTCAAAACAAACACTTTGTACACATTCTTATAGAGACGAGAATCATTACAAAGACGTTTTCAAAAATATTTTCAAACCCACACCACAAAGTATATTTTCAAACAAAAGCAAGTGATCTAGCAAGTAACTAAGAGCCCGTAGAAAACTACAGATGAAAAGGGTGCTAACACCTTCCCTTTTCATAACCTACCCCCCGAACTCAAGAAATAATCTCAAATGTATTTCCTATTCTTTTCACTCTTTCCTTATTGGATAAAAGAAAAGTCAGTGGAGACTCTTGCTATCTGCAACAATTGCGATCAAACGCAAAACATCCAAGTCAGTTCTCCCACCGTATTACAGAACTGACGACTCTGCTGGGAACTCTTTTAAAAGTGGGGTTACCTTAGGGATAGATCCCTTTTACTTGCTTTCCTTGTTTGACTTGTTTGCTTTACATTTATGGGCCCTTGTTTGGGTTATTGTTAAAGATCCTACACCCAGATCTGGGGCACCTTTTAGGTAAGTAGCAATAAATCGTGGGGGTTGTGTGGCGTATACCGACATGGTTGAAGCGATAACTACGTTAATGTGACACATTTGTTGGTACCGGTAGCCCTTGAGTCAGTCAAGGAGAATACGGGGCCGTTGTGTCGTGTCATGAAGCATTAAATGACCTTATAACCTTAATTGAACAACTTGGCCATTAGGAAGTTGTGAGATAATCGGCTTTGGTTCCGACCAAAGACTGGTTGATATTCGATGCTACACTCATTGAGATCAGACTTTTGGGATATTTCGGTCTCCAATAAAGAGGCTTGCGCTGAAACAATGCCCGATGAAGAAAGATCAGTGATATTGAGATCCCCTAGAACCCGGTTACTTTCTAGGACAGGTTGAGCAAACTAAACTTCAACAGGGTACTTACCAACAAACTCCATGCAAGCCTAAACCTAAGGACTTGTCTGCTTTGTGTGTATATGACTATTTGTACATAACAACTTGCTTGCTTTGCATACTTATACATAACATCATGACATCATACCATAGCATTTTCTATAACCATTTCAAGGATCTCAAGGGCCTACGATGCAGGGTCATGTTGAACCAGCACCTATCAAGGGGAAAGATGATTCATTCTCTAATCAAACACCGTCAAAGACCGAAGTACAGTAACTTGAGTCCAGGCTACGACCCACTTAACATGGTGAGCTTGATTCTCGTGGAAGGACATCCACCGATACGAAGTTTTCCGATCAAAATTGTTGATCAAAATTCAACTTCTAACATCTTCTTGTGTTTACCCTGCGAGATCCTTGAAAACATGCATCCACATACCATGCATCATATCATGACAGGTTTCTCCCACACAGGTTTCCTTATCTTCCTACTGTTTATTTCAGTAAGATAGATATGGAACAAACAGTGAAGGATCTTCAAGCACAAAATGCTCAATTCCAACAAATATTCCTGACTTTGGCTAAAGGGAAAGAGGACTTGAAGACTCTTCTTCTCAAAGACAAGAAGAAAAAGACAAAGAAGTCAGTGGGCATCCTGAATTTGGGAAGGAAGTTCAAAAGACCAACAGAGTGAGCTCTAGAATTCGCAACTCTGTCAACTAAGGGGGGACAATCAGACAGGGTATAATGAAGAAGAGGCAGACTACGCTAAAGGGTAGTATCCTCCTGCAGACGACAAATACAAACAACTGGAGGATCGTCTCAACGCCATCGAAATTCAGAGGGTACTTGGGTTGGATTTTGAAGATTTGGGTTTGATTTCTGGAGTGGTCATCCCACCAAAGTTCAAAATCCCTACTTTTGCCATGTATGATGGGGTCTCTTGTCCTAAGATGCATCTGAGATCTTATGTCCGCAAGATTCAACCATACACAACTAATCAGAAGCTCTGGGTCCATTTCTTCCAAGAGAGCCTAACTAGGACGCAACTTGAATGGTTCTATCAATTGGAGAGTTCCAACATCCACACTTGATAAGATCTAGCTCCTGCTTTCTACAAGCAGTATCAATATAATGCTGACCTTGCACCAACTCGTGTGTAGTTGTAGAATATGACCATGCGTTCAAATGAGAGCTTCAAAGAATACGCCCATAAATGAAGAGACTTGGCAGACAGAGTGCAGCCACCCTTAACTGGCAGGGAGCTGATTGATATCTTTATAGGAACTTTGATGGGACCTTTCTTCAATCACCTAATTAGAAGCTCCTCGGATTGGTTCACTGAGCTAATACTAACTGGCGAAAGAGTCGAATCTGGCATCAAAAGCGGTAAAATCCAAAGGGGTGCATCTTCAAGTGCAGAGAAATAACCTTTAAATGGGAAGAAAGAGTCTAATGTTGCATATGGTCAAAAAGGTCGTAACCAGAGTAACCACGATCAACATGTGGGGGCAGTCTTAATCTCTAGTCCTACACTGGCGCGACAACAACAGGGAAATCAGTGAAGATAAGACGAGCCCAAGAGACAGTTTACCAACATCAACATGCCACTATCACAAGCATTGCAACACACGTTGAGGATGAATTTGATTACATTGATAGGACCTCATCCAAATCCAAAAACTTTTTCTCCTAACTACAATCCTGATGTAATATGTGCATATCATTCTGGCAGTCCTGGGCATGATACTAACGAATGTTGGGCACTGAAGTATATGATTCAAAGTATGATCTATGCCAAGGAGATTGAGTTCGATCCTCCAGAGACTCTCAACGTGATCACTGCTCCCATGCCAAATCATTGAGCGTTCCAGTTCATTTTGAATTCTCAATTGTATTTTCTTTTGTTATTCAAACACTTATCTATTAATGTTAAACTCTGTTTCATTAATGCATTGCATATGTTTGTCTTGAATTTATCCATTTGTTTTCACTATATTTAAGCTATGCTTTTTACTCTCTTTATGACATTCAACTCTTGCTAAAAGTTACAAGCCTTAAGAGGGAGGATGGCGAAAACAATGCCATTTTCTCATACAATGTGTTTTTGGACAGACCTTGCTGATGATGTACACGCGTTTCTTTCATTCCCAAACATTGGAGTTATAAGGAAGATAATCCATAATAAACCCCTTTGAGCCTAAGAAGTAGGAGTTTTCTTTTTCACACAAAATGAAATCTTTAATCAAAACCTGGGGCAGGGTAGTCTCTCAGTTAATTCAAATGCGCGTTCAGTCATAAGCTTTCACCTCGTACACAACGAGTGACATCAAAAACATTCCTTCTGAATCAAAAGACGGTGATGGTTCCCTATCAAATAGGCAGTCATTATCTCTCAAGAGAAAAGCCCACTAAGTCAAAATCTACGAAGGAGACTTAAGAAAAAACGGGGGCATCCCGCTGACTGTAATCTCAAAACAAGAGCAGTCAGGCAAAAATCAAGGATAGTAAATCAAAAAGAGGTCACTACAAATCCTCAACAACATGGAAAATATGGCAAAAATGACTGTCTTCCAACAAATAAACTTCTAAATTTCTGAACCATCACCAAAACATCATTCAGACTCAAGTGGAATTCAAACGCACAATTAACTGAGTTAGGGACTGAAGAACATAACGAAGAATGGGCGGGTACAAATACACTTTGAGCCTTATCCTTTATTTCTTAAACCGTGAACCAGACCACGCTACAACCCTTCAAAAGTCCTAATTGAACCATATGTTAGTTCAAAAGCATACTGTTACAAAAGGTATCCTGACTCCTGTAAGGTTTACTGCAAATTCTGAGTTGAATTCATATTCCTACAAAACTCTTTACTTGCTAAAACTGCATTCTCAAAGCTTCAAGACAAGCATAAACTTTGCATTATTTGAATATTGTTGTTTGCATATGGCTAATTGTTTGACAGCGGGGAAATTCACATAATGAATATCCAATGAACAAAAATTCTCAAGAAACAGAATCACTTCGAGTGGGAAGACACTTCCAACGAAAAACTCTCATATGAGCAAGGGGGCATGACATGTCACCGTCCACATTGTCTGGGGGCAGTCAAGTCGAGATTCCAAGAAATCTCTCAAGAAATGCTAAATAACCAGGGGCAGGTCTGTATCTGAATCATTTGGGGCATTGAACATGAATTCCAGCAAAGGGTTGCGTACGACCAAGCAAACATTTTCTGGCAGTGCTACAATCAAACAAAATTTGGGGCAGTAACAAATTTCCCACAAAGTCCTTTTCATAGGGTAATCCCCAGTCAAGTCCATACAGAGTCATCCCCACAGATTAATCTTCACAAATAAAGGCACAAACTTCTCAAGGCCAAATTCATGGATATCCCCCATAAAGTTGGATCCAGGAAATCCCCAGCCAGAGTTTCAATCTCTGGAAAATCTTCTTCCCAGCTGAGTTGGTCACAAGAAGAATCCTCGAGGAGTTCTGCCAAAAGAAAACACCTCCCTAGCAGATTGGCAACATAGTTTATTTCCCCAATAAACTACAGATTCCCCAGCTTGAGTTGGCCTCTCCGACTACTATAAATCAAGGGACCACAACCCATCTTCCCTAATATACTTTTCTACAACCCCCAGTGAATTGCTACAAAGCCTGGGAGACAACCAGATAACAGTTAACTTCTTTATCCCTAACAAGTTGTTAACTTCCTTCCTCTTCTATCAAGAGATAACTCCACAGTAGAGCAATGGACAACCAAGACTCTTGAACTCTTTTCCCAAGCAGGAATCAACATTTCCCACAGAGTTTTCTTCTCAAACAAAATCAATATTCCCCAGTAGAGTTCTCCTCAAACAAAGACGAGAATCCTCAGTGGAAACATTCTAAAACAAGGTCCGGAGAGGGGCATACTCTTTATCCCCAATGGCAGTCCGTGATTTAACTTCCCAAAACTCCCCAATATTTTTCAATGATTTATTTTCCAAGACGAAGATACATTCCAACAACATTTCACATTTCATGCATCATATTACATACATGATAAATACATACAACATAATCTCATTCATTTTGATAACATCATCAAGCCATGCATACATCTGCATGCAACTAACCCTCTTCCTTGCTGGGAAAAGTCAATCAACAAAAGTCCATTTTGGTAAATACCACAACCATTTTAAAAAGGTTAAATATTAATACCTAAAACCAGCCAGGACGACTATCTCAACGACCAACAAAAAATAAGTTCCAGATTAACACCTGAAGCAAGACAGGAAAACTATCTGTGGACGATCGATTGTAGATTAATACCTGTAACAAGCCAGGGAAGCTATCTACATGAGTAGATTGAAGATTAATACCTATAACAAGTCAGGAAAACTACCTTTTCTTTCTGAGGTCAGAGATTAATACCTGAAACCAGCCAGGACGACTATCTCAACAACCAACAAAAAACAAGTCATAGATTAATACTTGAAGCAAGACAGGAAAACTATTTGTGGACGACCGATTGTAGATTAATACCTGTAACAAGCCAGGAAAGCTATCTACATGAGCAGATTGAAAATTAATACCTGTAACAAGTCAGGAAAACTTTCTTTCTTTCTAAGGTCAGAAATTAATACTTGAAACCAGCCAGGACGACTATCTCAACGACCAACAAAAAACAAATTCTAGATTAATACCTGAAACAAGACAGGAAAACTATCCGTGAATGACTGATTGTAGATTAATACCTGAAACAAGATAGGACAATCATCTACTTGACCAGCTGAAGCAACCCTACCCAGGTTCCTTCTCACTTCCAAATGCAGTTTCACACGAACTCATCCTGAGGCAACCCTGCCCAGGTTCCTTCTCATAATTCCCAGATGCAGTTTCACACGAACTCATCCCGAAGAAACCCTACCCAGGTCCCTTCTCATACATTTCCTTATGAAGTTTTACACTGACTCATCATGAAGCAATCCTACCCAAGTTTCTTCTCATACATTTCCAGATGAAGTTTCACATGGACTCATCCTGAAGCAACCCTACCCAGGTTCCTTCTCATTTTCCAGATGAAGTTTTACACAGACTCATCCTGAAGCAACCCTACTCAGGTTCCTTCTCATTCCCAGATGCAGTTTTACCCAGACTCATCATGAAGCAATCCTACCGAGGTTTCTTCTCATTTTCCAGATGAAGTTTTACACAGACTCATCATGAAAGAAACCCTACTGAGGTTCCTTCTCGTTTCCATATGAAGTTTCACATGGATTCATCCTGAAGCAGCCCTACCCAGGCTTCCCTCTCACATATATCGTAAAGCAGCCCTACACAGGATCATCATAAAGTAATCTTACACAGATTCCTTCTAATACATTTCCAGACACGGCTTAACACGAGTCCATTGACGTATATCATTCAGAGTTAAATCAACCAAAGATTTATTCTGACACTTCTCCCAGTTATAGTCAAGTTTAGACTTGGTCTAATCAACAATAACCTTTGGATGGCATCTATAAGCCCATCTCCAACAACTCTCCATCATCTCTTCAAATGGCATCTTTAAGCCCATTCCCTACACAATCAACCACCGCATCATCGAGTGCAAATTTGTGAGCACTCTAGTGTTCAATCATCTTCTACCTTCAAGCTACGAACGACAACGTGCCATACTCACTTTTCAGGTTTAAGAAGATTGAACAGGGGAAGCTGTTGTACCCCAAAAATTTCCCTCTCTTTTCTCAAGGCATTTCTCATAAAGATTCTCGAAAATTCAAGCTTGCACAAGTACAATCGGATTTTCCAGCATCAAGTTAAAGAGGAAACTATTAAAAAAGGGTAAAGCAGATAAAAATGACTTTTTGAAGAAAAGCAAGTTTCCTTCGATTCATTCTAGCTTAGATTGGGCATTTAGGCTTCCTTCGAACAAGCTTGATTCATCCTTCGATTGGGCGTCTAGGCTTCCTTCGATTCAGAAGACAAAGGCCTCATGTTGGTGTCCTTCAATTCAAAAGATTAGTGGCTCCATACCAGCTTCCTTCGTTTCAGAAGGCAAGGGCCTCTTGAAAGCTCCCTTCGAGTCAGAAGTTAGTTGGCTTAATGTTGGTCCCTTTCGATTCAGAGGGAAACGACCTTCTAAAAGTGTCCTTCGATTCAGAAGGCAATGGCCTCCTGCAGCCTTCCTTCGATTCAGAAGCCATTAACCCCTTGCATGATTCCTTCTTCACAAAAGCCAGGACTTCCTTCAGGCCAATATGCACCAGGCAAGGGCCTCCTGCATGCCTGCCTGCACAAGGCAATGGTTTCCCTTCATGCTGGTGCCCACAAAGAAAGTGGCTTCCTGCATGCAAGCTTCGATTGAAGCAATGACCCCTTACATGTTTGCTTTGATTTACAAAGCAATAGCCCCTTACCATGTTTGTTTCGATTCAGGAAGCAAAGGTTTCTTTCCTGCTTGTTTCAAATCACAAGGTAGGAACTTCCCTCATGCATTGGCTATTTTCATACTAGTTTCGAATGGACAATGTCTCCCTTTAAAATAGCTTGCTTCAATTCCACCTTTGAAAATCTTCAACACACAATTGTTGTTCCATTCGAAGGACATACTTTGGTGGCCCATTCGAAGGACCTGCAAGACATACCTGGATGTCCCATTCGAAGGACATATTTTGGTGACCCATTCAAGGGGCACACATTTGGATCCTTTGAAGGATGCACAAAAAGGGCCCATTCGAAAGGCACATATTGTTGTCTAAAGAGAGGATCTGGTCGAAGGTTGGACTTATGAAGTCAAAACGAAAATATGAAATATTTAAAGATGCTTGTTGCGGGTCTAAGTCTGATACACTGGCCATAATGCTCCAAAACTGCTGCACAGCAGTCATGCTACACTGCTCATGTATTTGCACCAATTTGGCATACAAATATTGCCCCTCGAAAGCAATAAAAACAGTATACCCAATTTGTTCAAATTTCTTTTGTTTTCCCTCCTAAACCTCAACCAACTTCATCTATAAATAAGAGGCTCCATAACACGTCTAAGGGGCTGGACAACACATCAAGAGGTTTTTGGTAGCTGGAGAGACTTTGAGTGTGTGAAAATCATCAAACACTTAACACATCCTCAAACCCAAAATCAAAAGACCATACCTTTGTTTCTGTTTCTTTCGAATCCAACACTAGAAACACAACACCCGTTTCTTTTCCCTTTCGAATCCAGGAGCAACCCCATGCTTTATTCTTTCCTTTGAATACAACAAAGAAACACTACACCTGTTCTTTTCCTTCGAATCCAGAAACAACAAGCACAAACTCCACTCTTCTTGGCTTTCGAATCCAGCATTAGAAACACCACCTTTGTTTCTTACCTTCGAATCCAGGAGCACCCAGGGCAGCAGCTCAAGGTCCAACCCACACACCCCAACGTCAAGCAAAGTAAGTCCTCTTAGCCTTAAGCTTTTCGTTTCAAACATAACATGTAAATACCATTTGTTTTCTTTTTCGTTCCTCCCCTTTTCATTTTTTTTTTCTTGTCCAAATATAGGGTAGAACTAACCTGTATAAACTCAAACACAAAAAAAGAAAACAAAACAAGGTTCATTGAATCGAAGCCTTAGGCTTCGCCCCCTTACTACTTCACAGTCCAAATGAAGGAGCAAGAAGGGAGAAACGAAGGGTGTTCACACTGACTGACAGGCCCAATCGAAAGAAGCAGCCAGAAGGGTGAATCAAAGGCTGCCTCTCACACTGACTTCCATGCCCATTCGAAAGAAGCAGCCATAAGGATGAATCGAAGGCTGTCTGTCACGCTGATTGCTAGGCCCAAATAGAAAGAAGCCCAGAAAAGCAGAATCGAAGGGTGCATTCTGCTGGATCGAAAAACTTATGTTCCCTTCTTTTATTTTGCTTTGTTTTACATTTTCTTGCTATTCAATATGGTTGTAATAGTGTAGGATGTTTATTTTCTGCATTTTTATTGCTTTATACAAATGTTAGTAATTAGGATGTATGGAAAGATAAAACCAACAAGTAGATAACCCTAATCAAAGACAAAATGCATGCAATCAAACACACTTTGCACACATGCACCTCTAGGGTAATCTCACTTATTGCCTCTGAAAAAAGTCATGTCTCTCGAGTATGGGTGTTTTAGCAAAGACCCTCGATAAAAGATCGTAGTCCCTCGATGTCCCTCGATGTTGCCTTCGGTAAAGGATCTAGTCCCTATATGACATTGCTAAAACATCTCATAGATTGCCTTCTATGACTATACAAACGGCCCACGCGTGTTCCTTTACATCCAATGATGGGGCTTCTTACCAAATCAATAGTGAGATATCAACATCTAAAGAAGGAGGAAAAGAACATAGACCTTTTGAGTAGGTTTATTGCTCATAGTTGCTCGCTTGCTCACAAACTAAAAAACCATTTTCACACCAACACTTTCAATTAAAACATTTTCAAAAGTTAAAGCTCTTTGTATGCATTTTTATAGAAACGAGAATCATTACAAAGGCACTTTTCAAAATCCCTTTCAAAAACACCCACAACAAACACCTCTTTGAACTATTTTCAAAACCAACACTTTGTACTCATTCTTATAGAGACGAGAATCATTACAAAGACGTTTTCAAAATATTTTCAAACCCACACCACAAAGTATATTTCCAAACAAAAGCAAGTGATCTAGTAAGCAACTAAGAGCCCGTAGAAAACTACGGATGAAAAAGATGCTAACACCTTCCCTTTTCATAACCTATCCCCCGAACTCAAGAAATAATCTCAAAGGTCTTTCCTGTTCTTTTCACCCTTTCTTTATTGGATAAAATAAAAGTTGGTGGCGACTCTTGCTATCCGCAATAATTGCGATCAAACGCAAAACATCCAAGTCAGTTCTCCCACCGTATTACACTGACCCTCACAAATGTGAATGTTTATATAATGCCATCAGCGCCTGGCTATTGGTCCCTATTTTTAGGCCTGGATATCAGGCCCTAAAAAATAGGTAACTGCCAAGAGCGGGTAACACGTGCATAACATTCTGAAGAGAGGTGCTCGAAACTAGTCGTTGCCTTGGACAAGGATGCCTGAAACTAGTTGTTGCTTCAAGAAGAGACGCAACCGCAGTCAGGCGTGACCTTGTCGTTTTTGAGGCCAAACGACCAAATCCCAAAACTGTCGGGCAGAGGCGAAATGCGCCCCTCGCTAGCCCTAAGCTGATTTGGCCAATACTGTTGATAACACGAATTTATATAACATATTTGGCTTAATTTTCATAGATAATATTAGTATTTTTATCTATTTATTTTATTTTATCTTTGTATTACGTTGGTATTTCTTTTCTTTCAGGTATTTGTATTAAATAAAAAGATCAATTGAGAAAAGAAAGAAATTGAGGGAAAATCGGATTAAAAAGCCAAAGAAATGAAGCAAAAGGGGTGATATAGCAAAAAGGAGGAGTTAAGAAGAAAGAAATAATTATACAAAGAAAAAGACTAAGCCCAGAAGAGCAAAAGCCCAGCAGAAGTTTAGTCCACAAGGTGTTACGACCGTAACAGCCTTGTGACGACCGTAACACGCTAATAGCCTTGTGACGACCGTAACAGACCTGTGACGACCGTAACGCGCTATATTTCAACTTCCTCACATCATGGAGACGTGTCCCATGTTCTCCCATGATTCTGGTAGTTATTCCCATGTTCTCCCATGATTCTGGTAGTTATTCCCATGTTCTCCAATGATTCTGGTAGTTATTCCCATGATCTCCACTAGCCTTCGTACAACATGGAAACGGGAAGTTACAAATGAAGCCTATAAATACAAGTTCAACCTTCAGAGCAAGGGTCGAAGAATTTTCTACAGACCAAATTTCTATTTTTCTACATTATTTCTATTTCCTTGTTTTAGAGTTTTTTCTACATTACTGTAATTTTCATTCCAAGTTTTAGTTTTTAGTTTTAAGTGTTAATTCTTCCTTCAAGAATTAACACGAATTATTTACTGCAATCAAGCTCAAGGATTATTGTAATACTTCAAGATTACCATAGCAACTTTGATTCCAGGTTTTTATTGCAATTAATATTTATTCAGTTTTTATATTATGCCAATTGTTGTTATGAATTATATTTTGAATTGTATTGCTTTCAAGTTAATTATGTCCGGCTAAATTATTAATACCGGTATGTGACCCGTAAGAACTAAAAGAATTCAGTGATACCTTGGCCAAAAATATTTATAAAACAATTTCTGGTTTCCAATTTCCAAGATTAATTTAACTAACCTTGTCACGAGAGTGAGAGGTTAATTAACATGATTTTGCCACGAGAGTGGAAAATTAATTAAGGCAAGAACCTACATGCGAGAGTTGGGGTTCAACCCAGATAGTGGTAACGAAACATTAATTTTTAAATACACGAGAGTGTTTTAATAAATTAATTAAATTCAAATTGTTTTCAAAAAGTGTTATTAAATTTAAAGTGCATCCACTAGGTTTAGTAGCATGACTTATTTCATAAACACGAGAGTGTATGTCTCAGGTTTTTAAACAATTAGCTTTTACCGAAATACTTTATAGGCCAAGCGGTTCACCGAATTCCCTAAGTCCGATTATCACATACCGGTATAACTAGTACTATTATTTTTAATTAAACTGTTTCCCCCAAAAATCGAATAGTCATCGCTTAGTTAGACATATTGTAGCATTAGATCGTATGCGATTGATCCTCAGTCTCTGTGGGTTCGATAATCTTTTAAAACTAGAACGACTGAACTGTATACTTGCAGTTAGTATCCCGACAGACTCATAAAGTCCCGATCAAGTTTTTGGCGCCGTTGCCGGGGACTGATTAATCAATTAAGTACGATTCTTATGTTGCGCGTTTAGACTAAGCAACAAAAAAAAATCTCTCTTTCGATTTGTATGCCAAATACTCACTCCCGAAGCGAGCCTTTGCATCTACAAATCTTATCCCAGTTACTATGTATCACCCGAATTTTTTCTACAACCCCCACTCTGAGTATTTCGAGGAATCACAAGAATCCTATAAATCCGACCTCGAAATACTATTGGAGAATCTCAATGTATCACAGACTCATTCTCATCCGAATTACCTTTCCAACCACCAATCCCAACGTTTTGAGGAATCGCAAGAATATTATAATTCCAACCAAACTTATCCTCAACCAAATTTCCCCTACAATCACTACACCCAATATTTCGAGGAGACGCAAGTATCCTATAAATCCGACCTCGAAATATTAATGGAAAATTTTAATGAAATATCAATGATGACAAAGCGCTTTACGGAAACACAAAATTCGACTCTATCTCAATTTGAAGAATCAGAAGAATCACATGATTTCGACTTCGAAACATCAATGGAGGATTCTGACGCGACGCTAATTCACTCTAGGGTAGAATCTCTGATGGAGCACTTTGTAGAGACACAAACTGTCCAGAACGAAGAGTTTAGAAAACAAAGTCTTCAAAACAATGAAAACCTTAGGCAACTGACCACTGTGGTTGACTCGCTCACGACCCACAATATAGCCTTAAAGACCCAAATCTCTCAGCTTGAACAAAACCCTCTAGGACCCTTTCCTGAGGAGAAATTGGATGTTGTAACAACCAGTAGTGAAAAACACGTTGAAAATCCTAAGGAGAGTGATAATGAGTTTGAGGAGAGTAATGATGTGGACGAGGAGAGTTCAGACGAGAAAAGAGTAAAGATTGAGAAAAATCCTCCAATACCATCTAAAAGGGAGGTTGTAGAAGAGGTAGAAAAGGGAGCACCTATTGTTATGCCTCACCCCTATACCCCACCGTTTCCTTTCTCGAAAAGTTTTATGGAAGCTCAGATAGACTCCAACTCCAAAACGTATGTGGAGGTATTGGAAAATATCCACACTAATGCACCCTTGTTGGAAGTCTTGCATAAAAAGAGAAAATTAGAGGACCGTGAAACTAGGGATATAATTACTGTTAAGAAGGTAAGGTTAACCTTTGAGGTGGTGGATGAAATCACTAAGCCCAAACTTGAAAAGTTGATACTTAGGATAGATCCAGAACCACCACCACAAGTTCAAAAGAATGAACCACCCCACAGAAGAAAGAAAAGAAAAGGTGAGGGATATGTGAGATGGCTTGATAAGTGGCCATGGAAAATCAACCAGTAGTCGTCCTGGTTTCTAATTTTAAATTTTCTCTTCCATATTTTCATTTTTTTTCTATTTTATGTTAAATTTTATATTTAAGTCAATTATCGGTTGCACCCTTTCATCTGATGCGTTTGAACTATTTCCCCGTAATATCGATAATTATACTCAATTAAATAATTCACGTTAATATTTATAATTATAATTGAATATTATTTTAATTATCGTATTTCCCCGTCTCGTATTAATATACTGAACTAATACTTCCCAATATTTATAGTATCAATCATAATGCATTATATACTAGTATTATATATATATATATATATATATATATATATATATATATATATATATATATATATATATATATATATATATATATATATATATATATATATATATATATATATATATATATATATATATATATATATATATATATATATATATATATAATAGATAAATCTAGAATTTTAATTAATAGTATATATATATATATATATATATATATATATATATATATATATATATATATATATATATATATATATATATATATATATATATATATATATATATATATATATATATATATATATATATAGTATGTAGTATGTATGCATGTGAGCTGAAATACAATTCCTTGTTCCTTATTCTGCCTAAATTCAAATCGCTGCCCAAGACGGTCGCCTCAAGTCCCCACACCATGCTCTGGAATATATCTGCACTAGTTTGAAAATAAATACTGGACGCAATAATGCTTTGTAATGTATCTGTAGTAAGAAAGAAATGTCACAGAACAGAAACAGCTCTGTTCTGCTAAAAGTTACAAAATTTGTAGCTGTTACGACCGTAACAAAGCCCTTACGACCGTCACACGCCTTTTAGCGTGTTACGACCGTCATGCCCGTGTTACGACCGTAACACGGGTTATATCAGTAACCCCTATAGCAGGCAGAATCTCTTCTTCTTCTTCCACTACCTCCATAACCGTCCCACTACGTCCATAACCCCCGCCTCAGCTCGTGCTTCTCCAGATGCATGTTGTCTTTTCTGCTCCCTTGACTGACTGTTTGTTTCGTCCTTTTCTTCTTTTCATTTTCCCACATTACTCCCATTCAACTCTTATTTACTCTTCCATCAAAATATTCTTCTTATTCATCTTCCACCATAATTCTTATTCAAACTTTCCCTCTTCATTTCCCAACACATTATTATTATAATAATTCCTCTTCAATCTTAACCCTCTATAAACACTCTTCTACATTTCTTCTCATTTCACGTCCCTTCCATCTAATTCTCATATACTTTCTCTCATCCATTTCATTTTCTACCATTTTATCTTTCATTTCATTCTCTTCCATGGCTCCACGACGCACTCAACGTCAAGTGAGGCCAGACCGACCACCACCCGACCTATCCACGATTATATTCTGAGAAGACGATGATGGCCAACAAAGAGGAAAGTACATGAAATTCTATTCCCGTTCGGTTGTCCCCACTAAATATGTGGACACCGATTGTTTGGATGCCTTGGGTAGGGCGGAAAGCATCACTTTTATGCTTACGAATACGGGTTTGTTAAATCTCTGTTTAAATCCTTCTCCGACCTTCGAACCGCTCGTGCTTGAGTTCCTCAGTTCATTCTCATACAATACGCCTCCCGACGATCCATTCACAACCGGTACCGCGAACTTCCGCATGTTTAATCAAGAATATTCAATTGATCAAGAAAGAGTCGCTGAACTTTTAGAATTCACTAGAGGTCTGACCGTTCATTGCAAACCTTTCGACCCCGAAGGAGACATTTCTTGGGATAAAGTTGGTTTTTCCCTTTGGGATGATCTAACCGGTCAACCCACGGAAAGTTGGCGAGATCTCTGCGCTTCGCATATTCATAATCCCGCTCTGAGGTACTTCCATCGAATTCTCGCAAACATCATTTTTGGGAGGACCAATAATCACAAGGTCAACCAAAATGAGATGTTTCTTATTTTCTGTGCCCTCAACGGTCAAGCTGTCAACGCGGCTCCCTTCATGCTTAGCCACTTTCACACATGCGTAAATGCGGCCGGTACCAACCCATTTGTCTTCGGTGGAATCATCACATCTTTAACATATGCTTTAGGCCTTTTCGACGAGCTTTTGTCCTTGGGGACAATATATGATGCCGGCCCAGACGCTAGATGTTATGTACTGCCGCGATTCACATCTGATTCCCAATATAATACTTCCATGTCCAAATCAGATTAATGTGCAAAATTTCCAAAATTGGCGTTTCAATTTGAATGCACCAGTCAAGCCGGCTGCACAACCAGATAATGATCATCCTCCGGCTACTCTAGAAGCAATGTATGCTACGATTCTACAACAAGATCAACGTTTCCAAGCAATGGAAGTCGTTCAAAATGAAACATTGCGCCTAGTTCGAGAAATGCAACGCGACCAACACGACTACGCACATTGGAATAACCGCAATTACGAAGCAATATCAAATCAAATGGAGGATTTCAACGAGTCCATACATGCCTTAAACCTTAGAATCGATGGATTGCATGATTACGACTCTGATAGACGTAGAAGACAACAAAATAAAAATAGAGGAGCCAGAGGACAAAATTCTCCAAGCGACGAGTGATCACCCTTCTCTTTTCTGATTTCTCCTGGTACTATCGCATTGAGGACAATGCTTACTTTAAGTTTAGGGGAGTCAGAACATTTCTTACTTCATTTTTATTATCTTTGCTCTATTTCGTATTCCCTTTTAGTTTCCTTTTTTTCCTATGTACTGCGAAATTTCCATTTAATAAAACACATGTTTATGAAATTTTAGCCTTTTATGTAAAATTCTCGTGCTTATTCGAATTCCTCCATATTCTTGAGCCATAACGAAAAAATTCAAACGTTATATTAACATATTCAACTAGTATTAAGGTTGCTTATTTTTATAAATAAGAACTCGAGCGCGACTAAAGCAAAATTATTATCATCATAACACTTCAATACCCCAACGTGTTAGATTGATTTAAGTACTTATTATACCAACACCTTAAGACTTAGTTTTAAATTAATCCCGAGTAGTTTATAAAAGCAGTCAGCACCGCCTTGAACGACAAACTACGTGGAGAATCGATGAATATAAGTGTTTGATCAAGATTTTTAAAGAGAAATTTTTATTAGAAGATGCACTTATTAAGTTAGATGATCCTTACCAGATCATTTAATTCAACGGTTGCAGAAACTATAAAATATTTATGCAAACAACCATTATGAATTGGTTCAGTGGTCTCTGGTGCTGAACTTGGTAGGGCGGACGACGGTCCGATCCCCCACAATTTGTAATTGGATAAAGGAGTACCAAATATAACTACCAGAACTCCAAGCTAGATTATAAAGATCAAAGTCACTAACCGGTTACTCCACTATGTGCGCGTAAGGTAAATGGCTTAATGTGATTGCACCAGAATGAAAACGGGTGAAACGAAACGAAAGTATTAGGTCGAGTTATAATTCATGACTTAATTTGGTCTGCATAAATAAGGGTATCTAGTGTCATTACGGTAATTTTGGTGTCGAAGTCTGAACCTGAGTTATCCAAACAAAAGAATTGACCTGCAACCAAATACGAATTGAATTGTGTTCTATATCTACGTTTGACTTATGCTTAAGTAATTTTTCATTTTTAATTTTTGCTTGAGGACAAGCAAAGGTTTAAGTATAGGGGTGTTGATAACACGAATTTATATAACATATTTGGCTTAATTTTCATAGATAATATTAGTATTTTTATCTATTTATTCTATTTTATCTTTGTATTACGTTGGTATTTCTTTTGTTTCAGGTATTTGTATTAAATAAAAGATCAATTGAGAAAAGAAAGAAATTGAGGGAAAATCGGATTAAAAAGCCAAAGAAATGAAGCAAAAGGGGTGATATAGCAAAAAGGAGGAGTTAAGAAGAAAGAAATAATTATACAAAGAAAAAGACTAAGCCCAGAAGAGCAAAAGCCCATCAGAAGTTCAGTCCACAAGGTGTTACGACCGTAACAGCCTTGTGACGACCGTAACACGCTAATAGCCTTGTGACGACCGTAACAGACCTGTGATGACCGTAACGCGCTATATTTCAACTTCCTCACGTCATGGAGACGTGTCCCATGTTCTCCCATGATTCTGGTAGTTATTCCCATGTTCTCCCATGATTCTGGTAGTTATTCCCATGTTCTCCCATGATTCTGGTAGTTATTCTCATGATCTCCACTAGCCTTCGTACAACATGGAAACGGGAAGTTACAAATGAAGCCTATAAATACAAGTTCAACCTTCAGAGCAAGGGTCGAAGAATTTTCTACAGACCAAATTTCTATTTTTCTACATTATTTCTATTTCCTTGTTTTAGAGTTTTTTCTACATTACTGTAATTTTCATTCCAAGTTTTAGTTTTTAGTTTTAAGTGTTAATTCTTCCTTCAAGAATTAACACGAATTATTTACTGCAATCAAGCTCAAGGATTATTGTAATACTTCAAGATTACCATAACAACTTTGATTCCAGGTTTTTATTGCAATTAATATTTATTCAGTTTTTATATTATGCCAATTGTTGTTATGAATTATATTTTGAATTGTATTGCTTTCAAGTTAATTATGTCCGGCTAAATTATTAATACCGGTATGTGACCCGTAAGAACTAAAAGAATTCAGTGATACCTTGGCCAAAAATATTTATAAAACAATTTCTGGTTTCCAATTTCCAAGATTAATTTAACTAACCTTGTCACGAGAGTGAGAGGTTAATTAACACGATTTTGCCACGAGAGTGGAAAATTAATTAAGGCAAGAACCTGCATGCGAGAGCTGGGGTTTAACCTAGATAGTGGTAACGAAACATTAATTTTTAAATACACGAGAGTGTTTTAATAAATTAATTAAATTCAAATTATTTTCAAAAAGTGTTATTAAATTTAAAGTGCATCCACTAGGTTTAGTAGCATGACTTATTTCATAAACACGAGAGTGTATGTCTCAGGTTTTTAAACAATTAGCTTTTACCGAAATACTTTATAGGCCAAGCGGTTCACCGAATTCCCTAAGTCCGATTATCACATACCGGTATAACTAGTACTATTATTTTTAATTAAACAGTTTCCCCCAAAAATCGAATAGTCATCGCTTAGTTAGACATATTGTAGCATTAGATCGTATGCGATTGATCCTCAGTCTCTGTGGGTTCGATAATCTTTTAAAACTAGAACGACTGAACTGTATACTTGCAGTTAGTATCCCGACAGACTCATAAAGTCCCGATCACTCTTGGGCCGTTTTGGAGTAGGATTGGATTAAACCGTGTTTAATCATTGGTCCAGTCCAGAATATATATATATATATATATATATATATATATATATATATATATATATATATATATATATATATATATATATATATATATATATATATATATATATATATATATATATATATATATATATATATATATATATATATATATATATATATATATATATGACAAATTTATCTTTGTAAAATAACTACATTTTTTTTAAAATTATTTTGTAAAATATTTAAAAATTTATAATTGATAAAAAAAATTAACAATTCATATAATTTAAATAGAATTCATTGACATTTGACACTACTCAATAAACACCATTCGATAACAATTTTAATTTTCTTAAAAAAATTATGAATTTTATTATATATGTTGGATAAACAAAACTACCATTGCAAAAAAAATTTAAATTTGATAAAAATAAAATTACTTTTCATATTTTTAAAATTTTAATAACTATTTTATTTTTAAATAATTTATTATATTTTAATTTTTTTTATATTATATAAAATTATATAATAACTCTTATAACAAAATCATACATATTTTTAAAAAATTATTATTTTTTGTTTTTTAATTTAAAAAATTAATTTTTATTTATATTTCATCATATTTAACTTTTTATTTTAAATTATATTTTATATAGATAAATTATTAAATTATTGTTTTATCCTATCTTTATTAGATTTTAACTCAACTTATATTCGGAACAAAAATGTGTACCACTGAAACAGTATATGATAAGTTTCAAATTTAACTTATCATATTTGTTGCATTATCAAATATTGAATTGAAATAAAATATAATATAAATATCTTATCATTTTTTTATTCGGGCACCAAATCGAGAAATTTTTTCTTCAATAACCAATTTTTATAATTAAAATTTTTTAATGATCATTTTTTTTCCAAGAAATAACCTAAACAATCAAATTTGAATTTTAATTTAAGTGTAGACGTCATCTCATATGACGCATGCACTAAAAAATAAATCTAAGCATTATATGTGATGGCTAATTAATGACATTACTATGATGTCATAAATTAGTCATTTATATGACACCTATGTTTATATTTGAATGCATGCGTCATATGAAATATCACCTATATTTAAATTAAAATCCAAACTTAATTATTTGAGTAATTTTTGAAAAACATGATAGTCGAAGAATTTTAATTATAAAAATTAGTTATTGATAAAAAATGTTCCTAAACCGATATTTATGATATGTTTGTTTTGAGTGAAATAATGAAGAGAGAACTTGGTAAGAAATACCAAACTTCTCTTACTTAGTTTAAAAAGAACAAAGAGAGAAAGATGAATATATTATGGATCCCATACATTTTTTTATTTCTTCTCTAAAGTGGGAAGAAAGAAGAAAGTAATGTGTTATTCCCTATGCTACCCTTATCGCTTACTGCATTAACACAATCTACTATCTTATTGAGCATAAATTATTGCACCTGTCCAATATGTCACAAAGTTTTTTTTTTTTACTAAATCTATATAAAACAAATTTTCATAAATATATTATATTAATAATAATTATATTCGATTTGAGAAATTTATTAAAAAAAAAAAAACAGTGGTTGGTAACTAGCCGGAAACCCAATCCACTTCCGTCATGACCGCTTTGCCCCTGTATCCTTTTCCATTTCGAATTACAGTCCCTTCTCCTTTAGCCCGCGAGGAACATTTGGTTCTCTTGCATAACATTAATTCACACTTCAATTCATCTTCTATATCACAATAATTGAATCAATAACATTCACTTTTTTGTTCACCATTTTCAGATTCTTCCTATAAGCCAAATCATGTGTTAGATACTTCAAACTTCAATAGCTAGTTCAGTATGAATATCTTAGGAACTAATAGGTTTTGTATTGATCCTACTCTCATTACAGTAACCTATTGCAGTAACCTCTTATGCAAAATTTACAACCCTAATTACTCAACAACCAACAATGCCACCAAATCGTATCGATTCCAGAACAAACCAAACTCGTTATGGAAAAACCCCTGTGATTTTGATTTCCATAAACGCCATTTCGATTCAGTATTAGTTCGTGTTAGTACGGAGGGGATTCTGCAAGATGTGGTGGATGGAAACCAGAAAAGATTTAGGTGGAATGAGATACGAGATGGTATCACAGAAGAACAAAAGCTGGCTATATCGAAACTTCCCTTCAAGATGGTTAAGCGGTGTAAGGCCGTCATGAGACAGATAATATGTTTTTCTGAAGAAAAGGGAAGGTTGTGCGATGTTTTGGGGGCTTGGGCGAAGATTATGATGCCTACTAGAGCGGACTGGCTTTCCGTTCTGAAAGAGTTGAAGAATATTGATCATCCTCTTTACGCCGAGGTATTCATTTCACATCTTGAACTACCTTTTTTGTACATATGACTTTATGCACAGACAGCTAAAATGTACTCAGTGGGATAAGGCTTAGTTGTTGTTGAGCTTATGCAAATTACTTAAGTTTCTTGCTATTAGTTCATAACCTTATATCAGTAGTATTTGTGTATCTTGTAATTTCAATTGTGTAGATTTTTTTGTTTATGGGCTAGTATGATGGATAAAATTTGATTTACACACTTTTATAGGTGGCAGAACATGCTCTTATAGAAAAATCCTTCGAACCCAATCTTCGTGATTATACCAAGTTAGTTCATCATTATAGCAAGGAGAATCAACTTGAAGCTGCTGAGAATATTTTCATGTTAATGAAGGAAAGGGGCTTCATCTGTGATCAAGTGATTCTAACTACCATGGTTCACATGTACAGCAAGGCTGGCCATCTTGATCGGGCCGAGGAATATTATGAAGAGATCAAATTGCTTGGTGAGCCTTTGGACAAAAGATCATACGGCTCAATGATTATGGCGTATATTAGAGCTGGAATGCCTGAAAAAGGAGAGAGTTTACTCGAAGAAATGTACGCGCAGGAAATATATGCAGGCAGTGAGGTTTACAAAGCGTTACTTAGAGCTTATTCTGGGGTTGGTAATGCGGATGGCGCGCAAAGGGTTTTTGATGCAATTCAGCTGGCTGGTATCATTCCAGATGATAAGGTGTGTAGTCTTCTTATTTATGCCTACGGTATGGCCGGGCAAAGTCAAAAAGCTCGAATTGCATTCGAAAATATGAGAAGAGTTGGTATCGAACCTACTGATAGATGCATATCTTCTGTAGTTGTTGCTTATGAGAAGGAAAACATGCTAAATACAGCATTAGAGTTTCTAATGGGTTTGGAGAAGGATGGCATTATGGTTGAGGAAGAAACTTCTAGAATACTGGCTGGGTGGTTCCGGAAACTCGGGGTTGTGGAAAAGGTGGAACTTGTTTTAAGAGACTTTGCCACCTCTACCAGTCATCAAAGAAGCTAATGTAGAGGTACTGCATTGTAATTTATTTGAAGTTTTGCGTGAGCAATGTCCCTAAGAAAGCACTCTTGTTTTCAATGTATTATAGTCATTTCAATATGCAATGTGATGCAATTCTTTCCCTTCTCACTGTACTTCTTGTCTTGTGGTTGAACAAAAGCAACAAATAATTACTTCTTAGCCTTAAGTTTTTTGGAGATCCTATGTAGGTTATTCATGATTCAACCATGACAAAACAGTTAGAAGGCCTGTTTAACCACATGTTAATAGTGATAACCATTTTATGAGATCCTATTTAGATTTGGTTTAACTATGACAAATTTTAAATCCTGTGGGGTAGCCCGCCTTACAAGCCCTCAAAGACGACCGTCCTGCACAATTATAACTTTGAAATGCATGTTGAAGAAAACTCAATATGCACAAACATGCTATCAACAAAAAGTAATTGTGAAAGAAATTTGGCAATAAGAAAAGAAGGGAATAACATATAATAATATAACCATGACTATTTCATAATAAGATTTTCAGCAGATTAATACATAATAACTAATTGGTCTGTAATGAAAAATGTTTACAACAACCAAATCTTATCCTCCTAAATAGGATCAACTACCTGAATTAATTTCTGCTATAATGTTTTATAATGAAAAAATATTTAAAAATTTAAAACCCCTTGCTAAAATATATCCCTTGTTCGGTCAAAGGAACACAAGAAAAAATGAATTAAATTCAAAACATGACTGATCATTTATAAAATTTGGAAAATGAAGGAACTGACGAGACTTTGGAGGATGATCCTGCTGAAGAACCAACTTGTCTATGAGAAAGGTCACATTCCACTGATTGAAGCCCAGAACTAGTGGTTGATATTGAGCCATGAGCATCTACATATTGATGCGGGTCAATATTGGGCCTCTGTTGTTGCGCGGACAGTGCAGGTTGGCCAATTGGATCAAAAAGTGTAGACATGTCGTAGGTGGCCGGCATAGTTGCGGTGGTGGCTGGTGGTAGGTCGGCAAAGGAGAAGACCATTGGTGCTGCGGCCGCCTGTGATGGTGGCTGAGGTTGTTCTGTTGAGTTAAGCTGGCTTTGTAAGTAGGAGAGCTCAGCTTGTAAAGTCATCACCTAGGGAAACCATCAAAGAGCAAGAAAAAAAATATCATGATCAAGAAAAATAATATTTCCTAGAATAAATTCTTAATTGATGCTTCAAAATTCATGCTCATTTGTGTTAGCATTTGAAATGTTTTATTTTAAGTTAAATAATAAAAATACGAATCTTCATCAAATTTGTTTAAACACTTTTGTTTTTCTAAAACTAAATATAATCAAATTTGTCATGTTAATTTTTAAAATATTTCTATGGTAGCATTATATTGCTTTGTCTTAGGATGCAAGAATACATTGAAAAATATGAAAGCGTGACTTTAAACAAATTTCACAAATTTCGTAAGAGTTTTGTATAAACAAAGTCACTTGGGAAACTAAACATGATTAAACTTGAAGAGAAAAAATATCTAAGATCAGCAATCTTCATAAAATAATTTGAAGATTAGCATTGTTAATAATATTTCTGATTTTGACCTTGACCTATTTAAAAGCACGGGGATTATCAAATTACAGTTGTAATTTTTGAAATAGAGTACTCAAAGTCAATCAATTATAATATACTATATTACTACCTAGGCATATAATATATTTTATTTATCGCATTATAGGCTATTAAAATATTGTATTTGTCTGATAAAAATTCATTAAATAATTTCGATAACATAAGTCTATAAAACAAATAAATATTTCTCTTTAACACTCTCATTTAAAAGAGAAAAAAAAATACATGTCATTAAAATAATCTACTCACTAAGAATGTTTCTAACAATACAATTTTAAAGATATCATGTTATAATTTTATATACCTCTTCAATTTTATGATACTCACATATTTTTCACTCTAATAAAAAAATTCATCCTTAAATTCATCAATTCACAAAATATTATATCTCTTTTTTATATTTGAATTTCTCTCTTCCATGTTTATACATCTAAATATATAAAATTAACACTTTAATCTTATAAAATTTATTTTTGATATATCTTAATTATGTAACTTTAATTAAATTTATAAAACAAAAAAAAATTTCGTATATGATATGACACACCAAAATAGTATTTTATTATTAAAAAACCTTTATACTATTTAAATTAATAATCTAAAAAGATATCAATTATAACCGTTATATTAATCAAACATTTATAAATTTATAAAAGAAAAAGATAGTATTTTATTATTAAAAAACCTCTATACTATTCAAATTAATATTCTAAAAAGATATCAACCGTTATGTTAATCAAATATTTAAAAATTTATTATAAAAAAAATGAAAGTTTGGAAAAAAATCATTTGTAACGCATAAAAGTTTGAAAGAAATTATTACGTGGGTGTCAAAATTGGATATTAAATTAAAAAAAAAAAAATTATTTATAATTTCACAAAATGATAAAAACAAATTAATGTGAATTTTGATTTCCTTATCAAAATAGCTTTAGATGAACCATGGAAACTACCGACCATCTCCCTAAAAACAGCATGAACCAAGGACTTTGTGTAGACTAACCATTTTACTACGTAACAACCGACCACATAATTTCTTAATCAATTCAAACATCTCACTAAAATGTATACAAACTGTTCCCTTTCCATGGCTTCCCAAACCCTACCTAAAGTAGTTTAGGGAAAGGAATAATTAAGACATCTAAATTAAGAAGCAAACAAACATTTAATATTATGATTCATCCAAATCTATATCATTTGAAAAAAATGACACATTAATTAACCATATTTTTCATCCTGAGTACAAGTTTGAATACCGAATAAGTATTTTACCAGAGGTTCAAAGTTCGATCTCTGCTACTGAATGATACTTCTAATGATGAAAATCAAATGGTTAATGAGTTACCTGTTGCTGGAGTGCAAAGATGTGACCAACACATCCATAGACAGGATCTCTCAACCTTGATTGAGCTTCATAACAAAGAGAGATTGTAGCATCAAACCTCCTATTAATTGGAATACCAAGGAGAAGTTTTGATACATTGCTAGCCCCAAACACTTTGTGCACAGCTGCAAAGTGTGTTGCACCATGCTCCGAATCGAAATACGGAGCAAAAACACAATTTTGCACACACTTCCTCCTCAAAAACTTGCATGCCCCACATGGGCTACCGCTGCTTCCGCCACCACCGCCATTGCCACCGCCGCTGCCAGTAGATTTTACACTCATCTCTAAAGCTAGGGTTTATAGTACTTTTTTCCGATGTAATAATTAGGTTACAAAAAAGCTAGGGTTTGCTTAAATTTGTGAGAGTAATAACTCAAAGGAATTAAGGAAACAAATGAGGAATGATAGAGTATGTTTGTAGGAATATTTGGTGGGGCTATATATATAAGAGAAAATGCTTAACCTCCAAATCTTAGCTTCTTGCGTGAAGAAACATATAAGATAAGTATATATATATAAGTTGGCTTACATGATTAAGTTTCTTCCTCTTTTGTCCTTGTTGTTCTCGTGACTATTTTTAACATAACTCATGCTGTTTTCTCCAAATACAGTTAAGAGGAAAGAATAATAAGAGTATATAAGTTGTATATCATGAGATGAATGCAAGTTATGTATTGGGAAAGAAGCTTTGAATTTAGAGTAGAGATGAATATGATGATGTATATGAGAGAAACGTGTCAGGGTGTGGCTAAAAATGACTCACACTTTTGTCTTTTTCTTCTTTACAAAATATTACAGCTAAAATAAACTAATTAGGATAGGAGTTATGGTGTAAAAATGATATTAATGTGTTGTTAGTATGGAGGTTCCTTAAATTATACACCTTACTATGTTTACTATGTTTTGTTTCATGTTTTTTTGTTTTGTTGAGGAAGATAGATTGTGAGAGAACAATTAACAGATGGAATATCATATGATGAGAGTTAGTGGAGTATATAGCATGTTTTTTTATTGATTCATATTAAAAATAATATAATACTATTTTCATTTTAATAAGTGTTGTTTAAGAAAATAAAGCATTTCTGTTGACCGAAAGAAAAACAAAACACAAGTGATCAATGAGTACGTATAATAACATTACATTAATATTTATTAATTATTAAAAAGAAAATACTAATGTATATAACTTTTGGTGTGAATCAATTTATTTATATTTATTTGTGAGAAAAATTCTGATAAAATAATTAATATTTGATAAAAAAATCACAAAATTGAAGAAAATTTAAAATATATGGTTAAACACTCGATATATCAAAATTTATTTTTAGTCTCTCAATTTTTTTTCTTAAACAATTGTCCTTCTATTTGTTTTTCATCTATATTTTTATCTTTAGTGAGAACGTTTTGACGTCAAATTTGTGGTGACCTGCACACGTGACAATGCCATGTGATAAAGATGTTAACATTATAGAATATACAAAAAGTATATATTTTATTATATCATTTACGTGTATGATGAATGAAATAAATAGGAGATACAAGTTATAGAAATAAATTTATTGCCGACAATAACATAACAAATCAGCTAAAATTAAGGCAACAAGTCAACACACGTATAGGCTAATTTAAATATATAATAACTATACAATATTTCTAAATTATAAAGTATGCTGCTATAATTAAGGAGATGAGGCAAGAATCAAGGAACTTCTATAATTACGTGACTATGTTAATACGCCCTCGCAAGATGTAGGAGTGGTCAACGCCGCCAATCTTGGAGAAAAGACTCATGGCGAGGCCGAGAGAATGATTTTGTTAGTAAATATGCTAGTTGGTGACTGGAAGGTACATGTGACACTTTGAGTTCACCTTTTGCAATGATGTCACGAACGAAGTGATAGTCGATAGCTAAATGCTTCATTCGTGAGTGGAACACTGAATTTCCATAAAGATATGTTGCACCAATATTATCTGAAAATATGTATTGCGGATGAGTAATTTTGATCCCAAGTTCCAATAAAAGCTGATGTAACCACAAAAGTTCAGATGTAGTAGTTCCGATTATGCAATATTCAGCGTTTGTGGAGGATCTCATATATATGGTTGTTTCTTGCAGGACCAAGAAATAACATTGGGTTCGAGATAAACTATGTAGGCACCCATGGACTTTCGCTCAACAGTGTCACCGCCCCAATCTGCATCACAAAAGGCAGTGAGTTCAAGATTCTTTGTTGATACTAGATGGAGACCATGTGAGATAGTATGCTTGAGATATCAGAGAATGCATTTAAGAGCTTGCATGTGAGTTGCTGAGGGTGCTTGCATGAATTGGGATAACTTATTAACAATAAATGTCTTATATGGTCTAGTGATAGATAAATAATGCAAAGATCCAATAATGTTGCGAAAAGGAGTAGTTTCACATGAAGGTGTATCATCATGGGTGCCAAGGGAGCAAGTAGTAGACATTGGAGTTCATACTGACTTGACATCAATCATATTTCCTTTTTACAGTATGAGTTCGACACTAAGGAAATGACTTGGTCTTCCAAGATCTTTTAGAGAAAGTTTTATAGAAAGATCAACCTTGAATTTATTTAAAAAGTTGATATTGTTTCCCATAAGAAGTGGATCATCAACATATACTAGGAAATAGGCAGTGATATTATCGTGATTGTAGATGAAGAGAGATGAATCTGATTTGCTATTGAGAAATCCAGAAGCAACCACATAGGATTTTAATTCATTGTACCATGCTCGGGGAGCTTGTTTTAGACCATATAATGCTTTATGAAGATTGCATACATGATTAGATAATGTAGGATGACCAAAGCCATATGGTTGACACATGTAGACATCTTCAGATATGGTACCGTGCAAAGAGGCATGGTACCGTGAAAAAAGACATTGGTAAAATCCATTTGAATTAAATTCTAGCCTTTTTAAAGTGCAATACACAATACCATTTTGATCGTTTGCAGTTTAATAACAGGACTAAAAGTGTTTTTATAATCAATACCTGACCATTAATGAAAATCTTTTGCAATAAGTCGCGCTTTGTGGCGAGCGATAGATCCATCCGAATATCTTTTCAGGAGAAACACCCATTTGTTTCCAATGACATTAAAATGGGGTTTTAGAGGAACTAAATACCATGTACCATTAGTCATGAGAGTTATAAATTCTTTAGACATTGCTTGTTTCCACTCGTGGCACTGCAGTGCTTTGGATACACATGTTGGTTCTTCAGCTGGTGGTAGTGTATGTTTAGACACGAAAAAAGTTTCTTTGATTTGAATATTCCTGATTTTCCACGAGTGATCATAGAGTGATTTAGCATTACCAAAGTTGAAGTTTGGGAAGGAGAACCTACTGCAAGTGATTGAGATGAAGATGAAACATGTACAAGTGGTGATTAAGGTGGGGAATATATAATGGGTTGAGATGGGGAAAAATGATATATGGTTTGATTGGATGGTGAGGTATCACTTTGGGTTAAGGAATTTGTTGGTGATCTGGATGAGGTGGGGGTGGTCGAGCAAGAGATTTGAGTAAAGTTAGTGGGGATAGATTTTGAGATTGGTATTATAGAGGTTACATGTTGAACATTATAATCTATATTTGCAGAAGGTTGTTTAGAGTCTGGATCAAGGTGAGATATATGTGATGGTTTATTTTTGTTTGGTGAGTATGGAAAAATGTCTTTTAGAAATTGAACATGTCTAGAATGACAAATTTTGTTGTTTTTGAAGTTGAAGAAAATGTATGCAATTTGTGTGAGACTTTATCCAAGGAACAAGCATGGTTCAGATCTTGGTTCTAACTTAATATTTGTGTATGGTTTAAGCCAATGAAAGCTTATACAACCAATTTTTTTTTTGTTTTTTTTTGGTAGTTTGGAGATGTTTTAAAGAGTACATGATATGGTGTGCTCATGTTAAGACAATGAGTGGGTAACTGATTAATTAGACAGGTTGTTGTTTGAAAGGCATATGACCAAAAATCGGAAGGTAGGGAGGCGCGGTTTAGGAGGCAGCGAGCAATTTCAGTGAGGTGACAGTGCTTTCGGTTAGAGAGACCATTGTGTTCAGGGGTATAAGGTAGGGTGGTTAAGTGAGATATACCATTGGCTTGTAAGAATGGTCGAATTTTTATAAATTCTCCACCATTGTCAGAGTAAAGGGTTTTAGTTTTAGAGTTAAATTGTGTTTCTACCAAGTTTTTAAAAATTGGAAATATTGTTGAAACATCGTATTTGAGTTTTATAGGGTAGAGCCAAACATACTTGGAAAAATGGTCCACAAAAATTACATAATAACGAAAACCATCAATTGAATTTACTGGAGCCAGTCCCCATAAATCTGAGTACAAAATTTCCAAGGGACTAGAACTAAAAATAGAAGACCTTGAGAATGGTAGTTTATGACTATTATTAGAAAGACAATCTAAACATTTATTAAAATAACTAGAATGTGGAATATTGTTTGACTTGAGGGCGTGAAGGAGAGTAGGAGGTGCAGGATGACCGAGTCTGTGGTGCCATAGTTTGAGCGAGGAGTTGGAGATTGCATAGGAAATTTTATGGGACTGGTGCATTTGGTTGAAACCTGTACACATTTTCTTCATTCAATCCTCACAGAAGAATATCTTTCGTATGCAAGTCCTTTACCTCGAAATGCCAAGGGAAAAATTCAATAGAAAATTTGTCAGTTTGACATAGTTGAGAGACATATATCAAATTTTGAGTAACATTTCGAACATAGAGAATGTATGACATCTTTAAGGAAGAACTATTTGTGGAAATAATTGTGGAACCAATATGAGTAATGGGAAGTTGATTACCATTTACAACTTGGAGATCGTCTGTTCCATGATATTATTCCTTGATGGATAAATTTCTCATGTCATTGATAATGTGGTGAGATGCGCTAGAATCAAAGAGCCATGGAGGTAGAGACGAGTGAGAGGCCATTGTTTGTGCAACATGTACAGTAGGATGGCGAGGCTTGTTTGGGTAGCCATGAATCTTGTAGTACTGTTTTATTGTGTGGCTAGATTTTTCACAATATTGACATATGACAACATTGTTGGATGTTGGCTTCGTAGTGTTGGGAAAAGTTTGATCATGACCATTATAGATATTGCGACTTTGTGAATCATGGTTATGGTGATGATTGTTGTGGCCGGTGTGAGGGAGTCCTTAATTGTAGACGTTGTAATGATGCCGTGCAAGGTTGGCAGTGATGGAAACCAGTGTCGAGATATATTCTTCTCACTATAAAACATATTGAAATCCACCAATTTGTCATAGAGTTTGTTGAAGGCGATTGATGAGTCACAAGTGCGAATTGCAGTAGTAAAGTCCTTGAAGGTCTGTCCGAGACCATTCAAGGCATGAATAACCATTTCAAGATTGTCGATAGGATGACCAATGAAATCCAATTCACCAGTAATATTGCAGATTGAATGCAAATAGGTTGAGATACAGGAATTCCCCTTGGTGATTGAACTGAGACGTTCTCGGAGTGACATAATTTTGGATTGCGATCGGTTTGAGAAGGCACGAGCAATAGCAGTCCAAGTATCATACGACATATTTAAAGCTGCCATGACAGGTCCTGCTTCAGAATCACATTGTCCAAGAAGAGTGTAACACCCTTCTAAACCCCAAGGAATATTCGCGAATGATTTAACAAGTAAATCATAGTCAAGCACCAACAAGAGTGTCACATGCTTCATAAAACATCAATATAAAATATCCTTCTCAGTAACACGGGCTCTTAAAAATTAAAACAATTATCTCATTATAATATCAACACATAACTTCAAACTTCACAGCAGAATTATCATCTAAACATAGTTTCATTATAACTCTTTAAAGAAAACTTCATCATTCATAAGTTATGATTCAAAACAACTCAAACAATTAAAACATCTTATACGTCATGTCAACAAAAGGAACATAAAGTTCAATTCAAACATTTCCCAAAAACCTAGAGGTTACATATTAGAGTAAAATCCTCTTTATTCAATATAAAGCAGCTAAATAACTCCATAAAGCTATCCTCGAGCTTCTAAGGCTATTACTGATTACCTGCAAGTTACCCACGTATTGAGGCAACATTTTCAAGTAGAAAGGGTGAGCAATCACAAATCATTATAAAAGATATACATAATAGATATAGTAGCACAACAACAATTATCAAGAATTCCACATATCATCATACTGCATATATCATACTCATACTTTCACATACACATCAATTATTTCATAATATCATCAAAACAATATTCATAACCAACATCACTTAGATCATAACATAACTTAATCAACCATCATACAATGCCACAAAGAATGTAATGAACTTCACTTGAATCATGCATGTTGTACCAAACTTTAATGATGATCATGTGTCATCTTCCTCCAAAGATCCCCAACGCAGAATCGATTTCTGCTAGAAACCAAAGCACTTCACAAAAATACACTCAATCCACACAATGAGATTGAGGCCATTACTGGACCAACGTCCTATCAACATCACTGGGCCAATGTCCTATCAACATCACTGGACCAACATCCTAATATATGCCATGAATGTATAATGCAGAACAACATAATAAAACACGACCACTGCTAGTCAAAACACATTATCATTCATGCAATCATTAACAACATGATACTCATAGCATGTATACACACCAAACCTGTACCTAGTTCACTTTATTCAACATGTCATCATCAAATACATCATAGCACGACACGAAATCATCATAGCATCAATAGTTCTTCATACATCGTTACACCACTGCAATTCAACACGTAAAGTCTAATATAATCATATAAAAGGTACTGGAAACATACATCATTTTTCTCATATTATCCCACTAAAATATAGTTCATCGCGTTGCCTCGCTAACGCTTTAAACGACGCGTCAAATGAAGTTCGAGAACTCAAGTTATGACACTTAAAACATTTTATCAACTGTCCCTCGCTCGAGGCTCTCCCAACGAAGCAGTCTACTTGCCCGAGGCTTGCTCGGCGAAGCGGGGGAGACTCACATTCCCCATACAATTTTCCATAAACTTGATTTTCTCCCATTTCCATCGCCTCTCACTTGCCCGACGAAGCTCACGCTCAACACCATTGATCTCATTATTAATATCAACACATAACTTCAAACTTCGCAGTGGAATTATCATCTCAACATAGTTTCATTATAACTCTTCAAAGAAAACTTCATCATTCACAAGTTATGATTCAAAACAACTCAAACAATTAAAACATCTTATACGTCACGTCAACAAAAGGAATATAAAGTTCAATTCAAACTTTTCTCAAAACCCCCATTGTTACATATCATAGCAAGACCCTCTTTATTCAATATAAAGCAGCTAAATAACTCCATAAAGCTATCCTCGAGCTTCTACGACTATTCTTGATTACATGCACGTTACCCACGTATCGAGGAAACATTTCTAAGCAGAAAGGGTGAGCAATCACAAATTATTATAAAAGATATATGAAATAGATATAGTAGGATAACAACAATCATCAAGAATTCCATATATCATCATACTGCATATATCATACTCACACTTTCACATACACATAAATTATTTCATAATATCATTAAATCAACATTCATCACCAACACCACTTAGATAATAACATTATTTAATCAATCATCATGCAATGTCACAAAGAATGTAATGCACTTAATTTGACTCATGCATGTGGTACCAAACTTCACTGAGGATCATGTGTCATCTTCCTCCAAAGATCCCACCATAGGATCAATTCTCGCTTAGAACCAGAGCACTTCATAAATATGCACTCAATCCACATGATAGGATTGAGGCCATCACTGGACCAACATCCTATCAACATTACTGGACCAACGTCCTAACACATGCCATGAATGCATGATGCAGAACAACATAATAAAACACGATAACTGATAGTCAAAACACATCATCATTCATGAAATCATTAACAACATGGTACTCATAGCATGTATACACACCAAAACGGAACCTAGTCCACTTCATTCAACATGTCATCATCAAATACATCATAGCACGACACAAAATCATCATACATCAACAATTATTCATACATCATTACACCATCACAATTCAACACGTAGAGTCTGATCTAATTATAACAAACATACTGGAAACATACATCATTTTTCTCATCTTATCCCACCAAAATATAGTTCATCGTGTTGGTTCACTAACGCTTCTAATGGTGCATCAAACGGTGTCTGAGAACTCAGGTTATAACACTTAGAACATTTTGTCAACTGCCCCTCGCTTGAGGCTCGCCCGACAAAGAAGTATGCTCGCCTGAGGATCGCTCGGCGAAGCTGGGGTGACTCACCTTTCCTATTCAATTTTCCAGAAACTTGAATTTTCTCTCATTTCCCTTGTCTCTCACTCACCCGGCGAAGCTCACGCTCGTCACCATTTTCGCCCGGTGAAGCTGGAGCAAGAAACCCTTCCTATACATTTTTCCAGGAGCACCAAAAATCACCTATTCCTATCTCCACCCTCTCTCCCAACACTGCCTAGGTGAATTAGCTTCGCTCGACGAAGCACAAGGCTTACCCGGCGACTCGTTCGTGACAACAACTCTACTGTTTGGTTCCTGCACATGTTTAGTCTTAATTTCTACTCAATTTCACACCAGAACAGACCCAAAATTCATACAATTAGACATGTTATCACACAATCAATAAAATTGCATTATCACATCATTATGGTTATCAATCCATGGTATTCTACACATCATAGTTCATTAATTTCATCACAAATCATCACACTACCAATTCATCATAAAACCCCTAACAAACCTACATACATCTAAACCACATATCAATTATAATAACAAGGATAACCCCCATTACCTCAGATTCATAGCTTTGATGTTTCACTTTGCGTTCGGCCAAAATCTCTATGTTTCCTCGTGCCCTAATTCTTCACTGCTCTCTTCCTAAAATTCACGATTGTACATAATTAATCACTAAACCTCAATTTTCCTTTTTGTCTAAATTACCCCTTGGATCCCTAATATATTTTCCCCAAGTTACCCCCACTAATCTTTACGAATATTACCTCCTTGCCCTTATCACCTCTACACCATATTATCTTATTTAATTAATAATAATAATTATAATTAGTAATTCTAAATAATTATACTAATTATCTAAAATACTAAAATTCCCAATATCACATTCATTTCCATAATTCCATACAATGGCATCACATCACACTTCATTTTCAACAAAATACCATATATTCACAAATAATTCACAATTACTCATCATAAATCAATTAAATTGTAATTATTTTGGGGTGTTACAAAGAGCAAGATCAATTAGTTTATCTTGTTTGATCCATAAGGAATAATCAGGATTTCGTGATGTAGTTTCACCGGTAACAATAGTAGCAGGAGGACACTTGTTTGTTCCTGTAACAAAACCTTCAAGGTCACAAGCTATGAGGAGGGCGTTGAACTGTTTGTATCAGGTATGATAATTAGTTCCATTTAACTTAATTGGAAGATGATAATTTATGTTTAATTCCATAAGTTCTTTAAGGTTAGAGTTGTTATTTGGTGTTGTCATGATAAGGATTGAAAAGAATGCTATTAAGCAATGACTATTCAGATACCATATAGAATACTCCCTCCGGTCTCATTTATAAGAAAAAATTAACTTTTTATATACATTGAATAAGTAATGTATTTGGACAATATATTGTCCAAATACATTACTTATTTAATGTATCTAAAAAGTTAATTTTTTCTTATAAATGAGACTGGAGGGAGTATATAGAAAGTGTATATTTTGTTATATCATTTACGTGTATGATAAATGGAATAAATAGGAGAAGTTAGTGAAATTAATTTGGTGTTAACAATAGTCTAACAAATCAGCTAAAACTAAGACAATTAATCAACATAAAAATGACTAATTTAAATATATAATAACTATACAATATTTCCAAATTGTAACAGATGCTGCTATAATTAAGGAGATGAAGCAAGGATCAAGGAACTACTATAATTACGTGACTGTGCTAATAAACATGACATGCCACATGCCTAAGATCAACACCATTCTTCATCCTATAAATGGCGGCAAGTTTGTATTTAAAGTTGTAACTAATGTGTAGCAAATTCAATCTCTAAAAATTCAAACACACTATTCTTTCTTTTTTTCATTCTTTCATTTTTTTGTATGCATGTTTATCACTTTATAAGCATATCTATCACAAAAAAATGAAGTATTTTTTTGACATGGGATGAACTAATTATGAGTTTTTTAAACATTGATTTACCATGAAACAAAAACAATGCAAACTTTAGTTTATGAGTGAATTTTGAGGTGATATTTTGGAGAGACTTTCCTCATAACACATAAAAAGGATCTACAAAGTTTCGTACCATTTTATGTCTCAATTTATTTATTTTTTAAATCGAAACACATATAAATGTATTTTTTTCAAGATGAAACAAAACAATAAAATTAAGATATCCTTAGAATTCTACGAAACTTTGTAGTTCATCTCTATTTGTTGTCATAGAAATATCTGCAAAAAATTAGATAAAAATGCATTGTGTAGGCCTATGTTTATGTTATTTTTGCCTCTTGAATATTTGATACTCGAAAAATCATAATAGATGGAGTTATCCCATAATACCAAGAAATTTTGCAGCTTGTCTCTATTTGCTGTCATAGAAATCCATGCAAAAAGTTAAATTAAAATTTATTATGTTGTCCTATGTTCATGTTGTTTTTGTGTCTTAAAAACATCAATGTGTTCAGTCTAAAAATCAAAATAAATTGATACTTGTTCAAAATGGTACAAATTTTTGCAGATCCTTTCTATGTGTTATGAGGGAAGTCTCTTTGTTATCTCAAAATTCAATCATAGGTCAAGTTTTGCTTTGTTTGCATTTCATGAAAACTTGACGTTTAAAAAATTCATATTTAATTTATCCATAGTAAAAATATCTTAGATTTTTGGGGTAGATATGCTTATAAATTGATAAATGTGCATGCAAAAAATCATGAAAGGATGAAAACAATTGAAGAATTGTGTGTTTTAATTTTTGGAGATTTAATTTGCTATAGATTAGCTACAGATTTGCTGCCAATTATGAGTTCAAGTATGATGTTGATCTTAGACACACGGCATGCCATGTTAGCATCTTTGCCACGCCCATGCCACATGTATGCCCAGTCACCAAAAAAATTTCACTCGGCGCGCCATGTCAAATTCTATTAACAAATGTTAACATGAAGGACCTAAAGTGTGGATGAAAAACATTAGGAGGACGATTGTTTGAAAGAAACTTTTTGGAAGACTAAATATGAATTTTGGTGTATTTAGAGGTACCACAAAGATATTTAACCCTATGATAAATATTAAAGCCTTGTAATATCTTCTGATCTCAGTTGACACATATGTTATAAAGTCTAACAAAAGGAAAAACTAGAAAAGTGAAAACAAAGACTGTCAAATCATCACAAGGAATGATTTATAGCCTATGTCCCATGAGATAGGTTTCCATATAGAGAATGTTCTATAAACCTAAATTACAGAACCCTACTATAAAGGCCTAACGAATAACCTGGATTCATGTACACATTTTTTTGGGCACGAGACTCTAAACATAAGCATGGGGAATGGGTGAATTATGTGAGATTGAAAATTCACAAAAGCAGCGAAAATGAGAAAATGGAACTGCAACAAAATAAATGACTTGAATGTAAGGAGTCAAGGGATGATAGAAAAACACTAGAATTATAAAGGTTCTATCTATCGAGTGACCTACTCCTCTCCCCAAGAATCCCTTCTTGTGAATTTCCACTATGATGAGAGCTTTTAATATGTTATACCCACGAACCTCCTTATACTAGGACTATAGTTTTTCAATGGATAACTTCTAAACCAATATGGAGTTTTAAGTAGGTAAACCTCTATAACTAACTAAGAGCTTTTTAATAGAAGACTAAGCTAACAAATTGATTGAGAGCTCTAATAGTTGGCTAAGCTTACAAACTGGCCAAAAGTTTTAAATACAGAGACCTCGATAACCAATCATAGGCTTTACTTGGTTTGCATCAATAACCATGTTGTAACTGGATTTTAAATCGAGTTGCCACTACTATTTTTTATTCTAAGGAAGAGAGTCTAATAGGAAACCCTAATTTTGTACACAGAGATTATAGGTTCTTACTTCGTTTAGAAGAAGGGAAGGTGTTAGGAACCCCTCATCTACCTTGTTCGCAAGGATACCATGGTTTAGGTTTTAAAGGTTTAGTGTGAGAGTTTTAATTTTTTTAATAGGGGAACTCGTCACGATTTTAATCGTATGCCTACGTATCCTCTTATGAGGAATCAGAGTCCCAATTCATAGTTCGTATGGGTTTGTGTTTTTTATGGATTACACAGATATTTTAATTCCCCTCACACTTGGCCCGGGTGTGTGAATAACAGAGATTTTGGACCAAATGTGCGATTAATTAAAATATGCTTCATATTTCTTTTGTAAAATTAATTTATTTATGAAAAATGATTTGGTGTTTGGTTGAATATTTTTTAAGAATTAATTGTAAAAAAACCTAATTAACGCATGATTAAAAATATTTTAATGCAATAAATAAAAAAAATATTATTTTGCATGAGTTTAAAAAAAATCATGATTTATACTAATAACAACAATAATTAATATAATATAAAAATTATGAAATAATAAAAAAAGAAGTAATAAAGAAAATTAAATAAATGCAGGGGGGTGTAAATTATGTTGAGGTAGTAAAGAAAGGGGGTGTTAACAACATGGGCCCGAATTCATATATTGAATTCAGGCCAAAAAGGCAGGGGGTACGTTTTTTTGGTCTAGGCAGTAAACTGGGGGTGTGAGAAATACGGGGTCCAAGTCTAGATTTTGGACTGGGCCCGTTAGCCGGAGGGGTACGTTTTTGTACTAACTAGCAAAAACAAAAAAATAGGGGGCATGCTTAGTAATTGGGCTTAGCCTAGAGGGATGGGAGTCCGTTGGTCAGCGTGTGAGTGGTCGCACGATTATATGATGGTTATGCGTTCTATGGTACACATGAGGGAGATTATGTGGTTGAGATTAAAAGAACATGATAATGGTGGTAGACTTGCGCGCATGAGATTACTGATCTTAATATAATTCACTTTACAAAATTCATTTTTCATTTTTGTTATTTTATTCTTCTCTCTGTCTCGCCTCTCTCTCGTTTCTCTCTTCTAATAACCCTAACATACCACATAACCCTAATCACAAACCGACGGTGACCTTCGCCGTCTCTACCCCCTAAATCTCCCCAAAATCCCCACAATTCCCCAAGCAATAAGACAATCAATTCCGAAAATAAAAGCTAAGTGGGATTGAAAATACCTTTATTGCCGTAAACTTCTATGAGCCTCTGTATTCTGATTCTCACTCTCTTTCTCCTTCTTTTGCAGGCAAAGCAGTGGCGAATGGCGAAGATGATGAAGATGGCGGCGGGCGATTGAGGATGGTGGTGGCGTCTCTAAGCTCTTAGTGGCAATGATTGAAGGCGATGGAGGCGCAGTGGAACATATCCAGGGTTTCATATTTTGAAACCCAGATCTCAACAAGCCAGCACTTCTTATGCTCCTTCAGTTCTCTTCTCCTTCTCCTTTCAATTTTTTTTGTTTGCTTCAAAGTCTCTTCCCATTTGTTCTTTAATTTTAAGGCTTTTTATAGATATATTTTAGGTCTAGATTAGGAAATTTTTATGTAATTTTCGGTTACTTTGTTGTGATTTAGGGAAATTAGGGATTTGTATAGATTTTCAGATTTTTAATTAATTCAAAAAATAGAGATTTTGTTTGATATGATTCTGTATCGATTTTGTCACGATTTGTATTGAATGCTAGACTTGATTTATTTGTAATTTGTTAAGATCTGATTTAATTTGTATTGATTTGTTTATGTAAATATAAAAGTTTTATTATGTTTAAGATCTGTTCTGGAAATGTAAGATTGATAAGTATTAAAAATTAAGATTTGATTCTGTTTGGTTTTTTTTATTCACACAGTACTCGTTGATATAATAAAACACGTGTTTTCTGTCTTTTAATCTGTACAATACTACGTTTGTTTAGTTTTGGGCCAAGCACATTTTTTATTTAAAATTTAGGCTTGCTTGCTCGGGCTTTTGTACTGGACCGGGTGATAAAAATAAAAAAATGTGATTTCAATTAGACTTAATAATAATCATTAACAAAAATAAAACTGTCATAATTTAAACAAAATCATTAAGTCATTTTTAATATATAGATTATTCAATTTATAAATACAATAATAAGGTTAAAAACAAGACAATTCTTCCAAAACAAAACCCAAAAACTGAATGGGCCATATTATGGGGCCTTACAAAAAAAACATTGCTTTTACACACCCATTCCATCTTATTAAAAAAAGGGCTTTTCTCTAATGTTTGTAACATACACCCTCTAACTTTTTTTAAAGAGGCAAACCTTAATAATTTTATTGGTCCTTAAACAAAACGAATTTATTATGGGCCACTACATTGGACCTCAACAAAAGTGAATTACTCACACACACCTCTTTGATTATGACATACACCCCTCCTCACTTATTTTAAGATAAACCTGTATCACTCTAATGGGTCATTATGATATAGAAGGCTCATGAATCCTTTAACTAACATCCCCTCTTATTAATAACTAGACCCCTCCCTAACAAGACTTAAAAATTTACACGGGCTTTTCTGATTTTAAAAATAAACCCATCAAAACCCCTTTTAAAACTAAACCCCGTTAATGTATCATCAAGCAAAAAATGATGTCTCTATGAATGAAAGATTGAGAAATGGTAGGACAAATTTGGGGTATTACAGTTGCCCCTATTTAATTACCTTTCGACTGAATAGTGCGATAATATGCAGGTTTCGCACATTCTAATCAGGAGTTTATTAAATATTAGAAGACCCTAAAATTTGTCCGAAAGATTATAAGGATACGCTGTACATCGTTCCCATGGGTACGAAGAGTAGGCGTAGATGATGATGTATCATCTAACCAGCATTTTCACCAAAGTTGATTTGGTTTTAGGTATGACAACGCGGATAACCCGTCAATGTCTAAAAGAGATTGAAAATTTTATATATTTACCATAACCTAGGAGGTAAATGATAAAAGTTTGAAAAGCTAACTTATTAATGCTTGGGGACTAATATAGTAAGTTTGAGACGTAGGTTTTGTATATCCATTGCAACCAGGGGATGAATAACATAAATCTTGGTAATAAATTACTGCTTAGAGAATTACATAGTGAGCCAAAGATTTTTCTTATACCTACCATAGCCTAGAGGATAGATAATACGAGCTCGAAACCTGATATTTAGAATCTGGAAGATGATGTCAGTTGTGTTAGCCCTTAACTAAGACTCGATAACCAAATGAAATACGTTAAATTTGAAGCGATGGAACCTAAATTTTTTTGATGGTGTCAGTTGTGTCATCCTCAACCATGACTATCAACATGAAGAAATAAACCCCAAATTTCATTGCTGGTGTTAGTTGTGTCGTCCTCAGCCATGACTATCAACATGAAAGATAAACCCCAAATTCATTATGATGTCGGTTGTGTCGTCCTCAACCATGACTATCAATATGAAGAAATAAACCCCAAATTCACGATGATGTTGGTTGTGTAGTCCTCAACCATGATAATCAACATGAAGAAAATAAACCCCAAATTTGTTGATGATGTCGGTTGTGTCGTCCTCAACCATGACTACCAACAGGAATAAATAATCCCCAAGATTCACTGATGATGTCGGTTGTGTCGTCCTCAACCATGAATATCAGCAGGAAGAAATAAACCCCAAAATTCACTGCTGAATGTAGGTTGTGTCATCCTCAACCATGACTATCAACATGAAGAAAGTAAACCCTAAATTCATTATGATGTCGGTTGTGTCCTCCTCAACCATGACTATCAATATGAATAAGTAAATTCCAAAATCCATCGTTGAATGTCAGTTGTGTCGTCCATAACCATGACAATAAACATGAAGAAAGAAACCCCAAATCGCTTTAAAGTTTGAACTATTTAGTCCGCACAGATAGGCTTGCTAATGATGAACCTCAAGAAAATTCACAATTTTAACCAAAGTAGCTCTGCCAGATGCCATGCATACAGCCCTAAATTGATGTGCTATCCAAGTGTGATGTATGCCCCAAATATTTACATATGTACAAAACATGTGTATATGCCCCAATGTTTTAAATGTGTATGCCCCAAATGTAGGTGTATATGTACCAGATGTATATATATGCCCCAAGTGTTTTAAATGCTCATGTATCAAAATGCTTACGTGTGTATATGCCCTAAATGTATGTGTATACCCCAAGTATTTGGAAAATATTTTTGCTAATTCTCCTTTGTTAAACCACCGGGTTCTCGTAATTACTAACTCCTCAACGTTGTTTGTTGCTATGTGTTGTATCTTTGATTTGAATTTTGATAAAGTGTTGTGAACAGTGGCAACATGTCATATGTAATTTTTGTATCGCAGGCGCAGGCGTAGGTGTGGACATAGACGTGAATTTTCTTTTGACATTTTTCTAACCAACATGATTTTTGATGCTTTTATCAAATGCTTTTATTTGTATGTCGATTCCCCAAAATGATTTCAAACAGTATTCACCAAAAATAATCATAGTATTTTGCATACAAGTCTGAAAAGAAAAAACACATTTGAAAGATTTGAAAAACTTAGAAGTTTTATTGATAAATATGCCTCTGAATAGGCGAGAGTACAAGATGAAATTCCTTGAAAGAGATGATTACAGAAAGTTTAAATGAAGACTGTAAATGGTAATGAAATGATAATTGCTAGTTCTATTTCCCCAATGTTCTTTTGATAACTCCAATCTTCTTTGCTTTTAAGTTGAATGATTTGGACCCATCTCTCTCCTTCGTGGTTTGTGGTCGTAATTCTTAGATCGCAATATTTTTGTTCTTTATTTCTTTGAATAAGATCCCTAATTTTTTCCTGGATTGCCCTTTCCGGATTTCAATCCACCAGAATAATTTTTTTTATGTATGTCCCTAATTTTTACCTGGATCGCCCTTTGGGTTTTTGATCCACTGGGACGCTCCTTTTTTCCTAAGTTTCCCGTTTAAGGTTCTAGCTTAGCGAGCTTTTTATACATACTATTTTTTGACTGCGTCTGAATTTGCTGGATGTGGTAGTTCTTCCCCATCCATTGTTGTGAGGATAAGACCACCACCGGAGAATTCTATTTTTACCACATATGGACCTTCGTAGTTAGGTGTCCATTTACCACGTGAATCAAGGTGAGGTAGCAAAATCTTCTTGAGCACCAAATCCCCTTATTTGAACACTCGAGGGTGGACTTTCTTGTCGAATGCTTTCTTCATCTGCTTCTGATATAGCTCGCCGTGGCACAAAGCTGTCAAGCACTTCTCTTTGATGAGGTTGAGCTGATCAAGTCGTGTCTTTACCCACTCTGCTTCTTCAAGTTTTGTTTCCATTAGAACTCGAAGTGACAGGATTTCTATTTTAACATGGAGTACTTCCTTCATGCCGTACACTAGCGAGAAAGGAGTTGCACCTGTCGATGTGCGTACAGAAGTATGATAGCCATGTAGTACAAATGGAAGCATTTCGTGCCAATCTTTGTATGTCTTCACCATCTTTTGAATGATTTTCTTGATGTTTTTATTGGCAGCTTCAATGGCTCTGTTCATTTTGGGTCGATATGGTGAGGAATTGTGATGCTCGATTTTGAAATTACCGCGTAACTCCTTCATCATTTTGTTGTTCAGATTAGACCCGTTGTCTGTAATAATCCTACTTGGAACCCCATATTTGCATATGAGATTTTTCTTGATGAATCGAGTAACCACTTGACTTGTCACATTTGCGTATGATGCCGCTTCTACCCATTTGGTGAAGTAATCAATGGCAACTAGTATGAACCAGTGTCTGTTAGATACTTTCGGTTCGATCATGCCTATCATATCAATCCCCCAAATTGAAAATGGCCAAGGAGAGCTCATGACATTCATAGGAGTTGGTGGCACGTTCATTTTTTTTAGCATAAATTTGGCATTTGTGACATGTTTTCATGTAATGATAGCAATCAGCTTCCATTATCAATGAATAATAACCTGCTCGTAGGATTTTTCTCGCCATGGCATGTCCATTTGTATGTGTTCCAAAGGTACCTTCATAGATTTATCTCATAAGCGTATCAGCTTCCTATTTCTCCATGCACCTGAGTAGGGTCATATCATAGTTTCTTTTGTACAACACATCCCCACCTAGATAGAATTTTAAGGCCAGCTTCCGTAGAGTTTGTTTATCAATGATAAAGGCATTTTCTAGATATTCCTGTTTTTTAAGGTACCTCTTAATGTCATAGAACCAGGGCTTGTTATTTGGTCCTTCTTCAATCGCGAGGAAATGTACAGGCTCTTCAAAATGTTTGATTGTAATTTGTGGTTTGGCCACATCACTTTAAACATGGATGATAGTGTTGCCAAGGCGTCTGCCATTTTATTTTCTTCGTGTGGGATGTGACTGAAAGTGATCTTCGTAAATTCCGTAGCTAGCTTTAAAACATGATCCCAATATGGAATCAATTTGGGATGTTTAGTGTCCCATTCACCATTGACTTGATATATGACTAGCATGGAGTCTCCGAATACTTCGAAATGTTTGATTCTTAGATCAATGGCAGCTTCTAGACCCAAGATACAAGCTTCGTATTCGACGATATTGTTGGTGTAGTCAAAACATAACCTCGCGGTATAAGGATTGTGATAATTTTTGGAGAAGTCAAAACTGCCCCAATGCCATGCCCCCGTGTGTTTGAAGCCCCGTCGAACATGAGTGTCCAACGTGCCCCTGATTCAGGTCCTTCGTCGGGCCCTGGTATTTCATAGTCACTTATAACCATGACATATTCATCTGGAAAGTCGAACTTCATTGGTTGATATTCTGGAAACGACTGGTGAGCTAGGTGATCAGCCAATACACTACATATGATGGCATTTTGAGTAACATATTGGATGTCGTACTCTGATAGTAACATCTGCCATCGGGAAATCCTTCCTGTAAGAGATGGTTTTTCGAGCACATACTTTAGAGGATCCATTCTTGCTATTAACCATGTGGTGTGAGTTAACATGTATTTCCTCAACCTTTTAGTAGCCCAAGCCAATGCACAACATGTTTTCTCGATAAGTGAGTACCTGGTTTCGCAGTCGGTAAATTTCTTGTTGAGGTAGTAAATTTCATGCTCTTTTCTACCTGTTTCATCATGTTTTCCCAACATACATCCCATTGATCCTTCAAGAACTGTTAGGTACATGATGAGTCGTCTTCTGGGAATAGGTGGCATTAAGATTGATGGCTGTTGTAGATATTGCTTTATTGTCTCAAAAGTTGTTTGAAAATCATCATTCCATACAACCGTCTGATCTTTTCACAGTAACTTGAATATGGGATCTCACCTATAAGTTAGGTGAGATATGAACCTTGAGACGTGGTTTAATTTTCCTAAGAAACCACAAAATTCTTTCTCTGTTCTCGGAGCTAGAATTTCTTGTAAGGCTTTTACCTTGTTGGGGTCTACCTCGATACCACACTGGCTTACAATGAAACCCAATAGTTTGCCTGATCTGACACCAAATGTACATTTGTTTGGTTTCAACCTTAGCTTGAACTTGCGTAAACTCTAGAATAGCTTTTGTAAATGTATGATATGTTCCTCCTCCATATGGGATTTGGCAATCATATTATCTACGCATACCTTGACCTCTTTGTGAATCATATCGTGGAATAATGTGACCATAACCCGCTGATAAGTTGGCCCCGTGTTCTTCAGATCAAACGACATTACCTTATAGAAGAAAGTGCCCCAAGGTGTCATGAAAGTGGTCTTTTCCATATCTTCAGGTGCAATCTTTATTTTATTATAGCCTGAGAAACCATCAGTGAATGAGAATACCGAAGCTTGAGCTGTATTGTCCACCAAAACATCTATGTGAGGTAACAGGAAATCGTCTTTAGGACTCGATTTGTTTATATATCGATAATCCACACACATGCATACTTTACCGTTATTTTTGGGTACTAGCACAATGTTAGCTACCCAAGGTGGATAATCTACCACCGCTAAGAACCTTGTGTCAAATTGTTTAAGGACCTCTTCTCGAATTTTATTGAACATGTTTGGACGAGTTCTTCTGAGCTTCTGCCTGAATGGAGAGCAAACTTCCTTTAGAGGTAGCCTATTGTTGTACCCCGAAATTTTCTCTCTCATTTTACTCAACACATTCCCATTGAGGCCCCTAACTTGCCTTAGGATGACTAAGAATTGACCAGACAAATTCTCCTCCTAAGGCAATAAACCTCAAACTAGTGTTTCAGTTTTCATCAAGATGTGTGAGCTCCAAGGGTATAAAATGTTTTCCATGAACTAATATGTCCTCAAGATAATCCATGCCAAATTTCATGCCTTGCACAACAAGTTTGCTCAGTTAACTGCTCAAATGCCTGAAAATCAACTATACTAGATCAAAAGTCAATTGTGGCCTTTATACATTCAAACTTCAATATTTTTGATCAACATAAATCTTTTGAAGTGATATACATCATTTGATCAAGGGTTGATCATGATTCCTCAAGAAATGCTCCTAATTCATCAAAAGTCAAAAATGGCAAATTAGGGTCTCCATAGGAAAAGTCAACCAAAATTTGACCAGGCATAACTTTCTCATACTTTATCAGAAATTTTTCCACCAAAGCTCATTTTGAAGATAATCCAATTCCCTACAACTTCTCTTCATCCCTCAAGATCAAGAAATGCCCCAGTTAAAAGATACAAGCTCAAACATTATAGGTCCTTTCAAAAAGTCAACAAAAACACCTTTTGGGTCAAAGCTCCTTACATGAACATGGAAGATCCAATTGAAAGGAAACCAAAAGGGTTGTTTAGAGGACATCCTAATGTCTCTAAAAAGTCCAAGAACACCCTCTTAGGGTTAAAAATGAGAGAGATATGCATTGCTAAAGTTGACCAATTTTTGGAAAAGTGCATGAAGCCAATATTAACCAAACTTGAATGTTTTCCAAATGGGTCCATCTTTTCATGTTTGAAACTTGTTCCTAGAATGGTCCACGACCTCTAGGCCTACCCATGCATTATTATATTATTTGTGCTATTTATTTTGATATTTTATTTATTAAAATGCAAAATTAAATAAATAAATAATAGAAATAATGAAAGATATGATTTGGAATCTGTTGTACCCCAAAATTTTCCCTCCCATATTCTTCAAGAAATTGCCAAGCCAAGTCACAAAATTCCCCAAGGGTTGCACAGTCCAACTGTCTCCTATACAGTCAAAACTAGGGTTTGTGTTCTGATCAAGAAAATGAAGTTCTCAAAGGCCCAATCAAGTCTCATATGCCTACAAATATGGTCAAGCATCCTCATATCAAGTTTCAAGGCATTCAGCTCAAAATTGCACAGTCAAAACCCTAAATTGCACTACAGTCAACTGTAGGGGCAAAATGGTCATTTGACAGTCAAAAGTTCAAATTTTTGGTCAACATATCATTTTAAAGCCACAAACATCATTTGATAAATGCTTGATCATGATTCTCAAGATTTGGCTCTGAAATCATCAAAGATGCAAAAGTTACTATATTTGGACAGCTGAAAAAGTCAACTGAAATTGACCAGGGCATAACTTTCACATGGATTATCAGAAAAATTCCATCCAAAGCTCATTTTGAAGAGAAATACATTTCCTACAATTCATCTTCATATTCCAAGTCCAAGAAATGCTCTCACAAAAAGTTATCAATTTCAACATTATAGGTCATTTTCAAAAGTCAACAAAAAGGGACTTTAAGTCAAAGGCCATAACTTGAGATTGGTAAATCAAAATGACATGGGACCAAAGGCATTGGTTAGAGGACTCAAAGACCTTTCCAAAATGTCCAAGAACATGAGAAAAGCTTAAAAATTGAGCAAGTTATGCCTTGTGGAAGTTGGGAAATTTTTGGATATTTTGAAAAGTCAACTTTGATCCAAATGACCTAAAATTGCTAATGGGCCCATTTTTCTTCCATGATTCATCATTCTAAGCATGTGCACGACCACTTGGCCCAAAAGGGAAGTATTTTCTCATTTTTTATTTATTTATTTGAATTATTATTCATATTAATTCATTTAAATTATATAAATATGTAAAAAATATCTAACATGACCTAACCAATCTTTTTGTACACATTTTAGGCTCAATAATTCGTGCACATCCCAACATGGAAAGATTTGGCTTGATTGGATGCTAATTGAATCAAATGCACATGAAAAAGATATGAAACATAATGAAAAAAAATCAAATATTCAAACAATGAATTACAAGAGATTTGATTGATTTTCTTAACCTAATTGCCTCATTACATAAGCATAAAGAGAACCCTAATGCATACACACTCTAAGCTGCGCAAAAGAACCATATACAAACTTGAAAAAATTCCTTGAAAACAAAATTCTGAAATCATTGATAGAGGGCGATTCAAAGCTTAATTCCTTTTCCAATAGCTTCCTCAAGGTTCCCAGAAGCGATTCCAATCCCTAACATCAACTCAAACGCAAAGAATTGGTAAAACGGATTCAAACTGTACCAAGAAAAATCCATGATCGTATTTTGATTTCTAGGCATCCTCATTGCATTTTAATTGTATATTCATGTTCCTTGTGAAGTTTTGAAACTAACCATGTAGTCCAATTGCGTTTTTGTGCTATATATTTGATTTTACCATTGCTGATCTTTAGGGTTTTCAGAATTTTAATTTAGGGCTTTTCACCCAAGGCAAAATCGTGACTCCAGACCAAGACCATTAAACTCAGCTCACCTGGACGAAGAGATCCCAACTCTCGCGATGAATTTATATTCAAGGATAGCCTAATCGCTATTTTCTTGAAACCGGCCTAAGAAAACGCATCCAAAACCGTTGCCTTACAGTCTTGTTTCAGAAAAAATAAAATAGAACGAAGGAGATGATGTGTTGTCCATCAGCGATAGGCCGGTTTGAAAATTGGCGCGTTAAACCACTAATGCGTTTGTTTTTCTTTTTGTTATTTGTTTGTTATTAATATATCAAAAGCGTCCAATGGCTCAGCTGGCAGGTGTTGGTAGCGTTCACATCCAAGACCTGGGTTCGAGTCCCAGGTCTGAACAATTTCAATATTGTTTTTCTATACTAATTCCTATGCAGCGTCAGTATTGAGGATGCACCATATGCCTCAAAATCCAAAGGTCCACGCGTCCAAGGGATGCAGATCAAGGGCTCAGAACTGAAGAACACCATGAGGACTAGTCAACACGCGCATACGTGGCCTGGGAAAGTCAATGGATCTGCATATTAAATGGGCCAGAATTTCACTAATAAAACCTCCAAATTGGGACTTCCACCCCCCCTGGTTTGCAATTTCCTTTTTATTTATTTTGTTTTCAATTTTTATTTTATTTATTTTATTGTTTTAATTTAATAAATTATTTTTACCATATATATAAAAATATCACAAAAAATCAGAAAAGATGGCAAATATAATAAATATTTAATTTAATTATTTTCATAAATAAATTAACATGTAAATTAACTTAGTATTAATTTAGGTTGCAACTTTAATTCTTTTCATAAAAATATAAAAAATATAGAATTTAGGTTTAATAAATTTTATTCCTTTCAATTTTTCTTTTTTTCATAATAATAATGTTACTTATTTTATTTTCATAATTAACTTGTAAATTAATTAGGGTTTCATTTAGGTTAAAAAAGGTCGATATTTTCTTAATAAACTTAAAATAATTAGAATTAGGTTTAATATTTAGTTTTAATTAATTATTTTTTCTATTAAATCTTAAAAAATACAAAAACACCAAAAAACATTCCTTTTTAATTTTTAATTTTTTATTCCTCATTAATTCTAATTAATTAAATTCATTAACTTTAATTTTTTGCAAAAGGGTCCAACGCCCTCGTTCGTAATTTATTTTATTCGCACATTTGTTTTATTTCTTATAATATTAATGTAATTCTCCCAAAGCCTTGTAAACTCGGACATTTTATTTCTCGCACTTTATTTTATTTCTTTATTTTATGTCAAATCGGGTCCTGGTTTAATTTGGCGATGTGGACCCGCGCCTTTGTAATAGTTTAGGAATTTTATCTTTCCGCACTTTTTAGCTGTTAATAAATGCATGCAAGAATGAATGACTAAAATAAAAACAAACGCATAGATCACTTTGACATGACAAGACAAAAATAAATGAACATGACACACAAATCACACACCACCCCTAGGGTACGCCTCACTGTTGCCTTGCCTCGAAAGGTGATCGTCGAGTAGAGGATGTCTTAGTAAGTCCTCATGATCCGGGAACCTGGCATGAGGGTAGCTTCTAAGGTATCTTCCTATTGCTCCGGTGATCACCATGTCCCGAACCTCGAATTGACCCGAAAACCTCCAACGGTGGTGCTACCTACCTCTCAATGGTGGGATGGCACTACTTTAAAGGACATTTACACAGACGAATTCCTTAGGGTAGGTAGATGACTCTAGATACTTGCTCTAATTTCAAGAACAAATCAAAAAATACTTTTCACACCAACACATTTTCAAAAAGCTTTCGAAAGTAATTTTTCAAACACTCTTGAGGACCGATACAAGAGTCGAACTGGAATTTTCAAAGAAACTTTTTAAAACCCACATTGAAAAGCAAACAAACCATTTTTGAAAACACAATGAGCAAGTATCTAAGAGCCCATGGATAACCATGGATAGAAAGGGTGCTAACACCTTCCCTTTCTATAACCTACCTCCCGAACCGAGAGCAATCTCTTTAAGGAATTTTTCTGTGCTTTTGTCCTTTCCATTTGGAGAAAATAAAAGACGGTGGCGACTCTTGCTTCCGCGACATTTCGCGAACCAGCGTTAAACAGTCAGTTCCAGATCCACCGATCACAGAACTGGCGACTCTGCTGGGGAATTAACTTAAAGTGAGGTGTACCTTAGGGCTTAGTTCATAACTGTGTTTTCAATTGCTTTCCTTGTGTGCTTTAAATTGTGGGACTGTCTTGGGAGTTCTATAGATCCTAAACCCGGATCTGGGGGATACCTTTCTTAGAAAGTAGCAACAAGGCTGTGAGGGAACTGTGCGGGGTATACCGACATGGTTGAAACAGTCTGCTACGTTGATGTGGCACTTTGGTGTGTACCGGTAACCCTTGAGTTCAGTCAAGGAGAGTACGGGGCCTCCGCGTGGTGTCGTGAAGCATCAACTGACCTTAGGAACCTTAATTGAACAATCTTGGCCTCTTTAGGGTAGTGAGATAACTGACTTTGGTGCAGTCCGAGGTTGGTTGATACTCGATACTACGCTCAATTGAGGGTTGCTTTCCTGGAATATTTCGGTCGCCAGTTCAGTGGCTAAATCGAAACGATGAACAATGAAAGCAATCCCGTGATATTGGGAACCTTAGAATCCGGTTACTTTGATTAGGACAGGTTGAACTCACCAACTGAAAGAGGGTACTACCCAGACCCCATGCTGGCCTAAACTTTAAGGGCTTCTCTTGTGTGACTTGTGTGCCTTCGTACTTGGCTATTTGCACGCTTATTACCTGACATTTGTCTCTTGCAGGTTGTGTTTGTAGTCCTTAATTAGGACTCATAACAGGGTATCCTAAGTTTCTTGCAGGTTTTTGCAGTCCTTAATTTGGACTCCTAACAGGGTTACTCACATTACCCCATGCATCATGACATCATACCATTGCATACACCCTAACCCATTTCAAGGATCTCAAGGGCTTGTGATGCAGGTCATGGTGAATCAACTATCCCAGCAAGGGGCAGAGAGGATTTATTTTCCTCTAGCCAAAGTTGTCAGGGGCTATGACCCACTGGATATGGTGAGCCTTTGACCCTTGAAGAAGGACTCTCAACAACATGAAGTACCTTCAATCAAGTTACCGGTTTTCAACCCTAACAAGTTTCTCTGTTTACCCCGCGAGGTCCTTGAAATCATTGCATGCATGTCATACATATCATTGCATAACAGGTACCCTTTCTCTGCAGGTTACTTACCTTCTTCGCTGTTTATTTCAGCCGATCGTCATGAATCCTGAATCATCAGCTGAGCAGTCTATCAAGGCCCTCCAGGCTCAGAATGCCCAATTCCAAGGGCTAATCATGAACTTGACCCAGGGGCAGCAAGATCTGAAGGCTCTGCTTTTGAAGAAGGAAAAGAAGAAGAAGAGGACTGTCTTGTTCAGCCCTAGACGCAGATCTGGGAACACCCTGCAGGACCAAGCTGAGAGGACAACTCCATCTGTGGGGAAAAGTAGTCACCAAGAAGAAAGGATTCCCAGCCCAGTGGTCTCCGACAATGAGACAGATTTCAACAATGAACAGTACCCTCCGGCTGAGGACAGGTACAAACAGTTGGAAGACCGGCTCAGTGCTATGAAGATACAAAAGGTGCCTGGCCTGGACTTCGAGGATCTAGGTCTGTCTTCTGGGGTAGTGATCCCGCGCAAATTCAAAGTACCCGCCTTTGCTAAATACGATGGGGCATCCTGTCCTAAGTTGCATCTCAGGGCCTACACAAGGAGGATCCAACCCTATACAGCTGACAAAAACTTATGGATCCATTTCTTCCAAGAGAGTCTTTTAGGGACTCAGCTCGAGTGGTTTTATTAATTGAATGGAGCCAACATCCGTACCTGGGAAGACTTAGCCACTGCTTTCTACAAGCATTACCAGTACAATGCCGACCTTGCTCCCACACGCACTCAGCTTCAGGGAATGTCTATAGGTGCAGGCGAAGGTTTCAAAGAGTATGCACAGAAATGGAGAGACCTTGCTGGAAGGGTACAACCTCCATTAACTGACCGGGAACTCGTTGATATGTTCTTGGGGACCCTATCCGGGCCATTCTTCAACCACCTGATTGGCAATTCATCTGCTGGATTCACTGACCTCATCCTGACCGGCGAAAGAATTGAAGCTGGTATCAAGAGTGGGAAAATTCAAGAGGCCACACCTTCTGATATTCATAAAAAGCCTTACACGGGATAGAAGGAATCTAATGCTGCATACAGTCAAAAGAGTCGCCGTGATCAACATGCAGGGGCAGTCATGATCTCTGGTTCTGCACCACGCCGCCAACCACAAAGGGGAAACCAGCAAAGGCCGGACGGGCCTAAAAGGCAGTTCACCAACATTAACATGCCATGGTCGCAAGCACTGCAACATATGTTGAAGATGAACCTGATTGCAGTGATCAACCCTCCTGCCAATCCTAAGACCTCCTCTCCTAGCTACAATCCAGAAGCCATATGCGCTTATCATTCCGATAGCCCGGGGCACGATACTGAGGACTGTTGGGCACTAAAGTACAAGATTCAGAACATGATCGACGCCAAGGAGATCGAGTTCGAGCCTGCCGAGACTCCCAACGTGATCACTGCTCCATTGCCCAAACATGGCTAGGATTGAGAAATTTTTTGTTCATTTGAATTCAAGTCGTATTTTCCTTTCTTGTTCAGATAAACAATTATCATGTTAAACTCTTTTATTTCATGAATGCATTACACATGTCTGTCTTGATTTAATTATGTTTACTACGCTTAAAACTGCTTTCATATTTTTGCGATGATCAACTCTTAACTGAAAATTCTAAACCTCTTGAGGGAGGATGACGAAAACGATACTACAATCTACAATATGCTTTTGAATAAACCCCGCTGATGAGGTACAGGCATTGTTTCAATCCCTAAACACTGGAGTTATAAGGATGATAATCCCTCGTCAACCCATCAGAGCCAAAGAAGTAGGAGTTTTTATTTTCGAAAATCAAAACCCTTAATCATAACCTGGGGCAGGGTAGTTCTCTCAGTTGATCCAAGTGCACAATGAATGGCACCAAAAGTTTTTCAAAAAAAAAAAAAAACAAAAGACAGTGATGGTTCCGAACAATCATAAGGACAGGCAGTCATTATCAAAAAAAAAAAAAAAATCATAAATGAAAAGCCCAAAAAGTCAAAACCAATAAAGAAGACTTACCAAACTGGGGCATCCCGCTGGCTGTAATTCCAAAAAGGGAAACAGTTCAGGCAAAAAGAAAGGGATAACCAAAAATCAAAAGAAAGAGGTCTCACAAACCCTCAACAAAAGCAAAAGTGACTGTCTGTTCAGAATAAATCATCCATATCTGAACCATCACCAGAAAATCAAAACAAAGACTCAAACAAGGTCTAACGCACGATCAACTGAGTTTAGGTTTGGAGAACATCACGAAGAGCGGGTGGGTATAAATAATTTGAGCCTTTATCCTTTGTTTCTTAAACCGTGAACCAGGCCACGATATAACCCTTAAAAGTCCTAGCTGAAGCATGGGTTAGTTCGAAAGCATACTGTTACGAAGGTATCCTGACTCCTGAAGGTTTGCTGTAAAATATTGAGTTGATATCGCACTGTATTACAAAAAATGCATTTTCAAAATTCAAGACAGACATAGACTTTTGCATTCTTAAAATAACCTTGTTTGCATATGACTATTTGTTTGAACAATAGGGAAATTCGCACGATGAACACCTTGTGAACAGAAGTACCTCCAGTCAAGGGGCACAGTAGGAGCATTGCCCATTATCTGGGGCATGGCAAAATACTTCCAACAGGGGCAACTCCCTACATTCTGAGAGCGTGGACATAGTCGAAAAAATACTGCGCATAATCAAAGACCCGCTAGGTTGACACACCTAGGCAAAAATAAGGGCTTCCCGGCGAACCAAAAGGGTTCAGGCAAAATGAAGGGATGAAATGAAAAAACATGTACACCCGGCAAGTCGAAAACCTGAAAAGGCGGCTTGGGCAAAAATGGGTATCCCGGTGGACTGAAAACCCGAAAGGGCGGTTCAGGCAAAAGTTAGGGATCAAAGCGTACGACTATGTTCCGGTATCTCGTCACTTGCCTACCCGAAGATTTGTCAATCACCCACACAGGTATCCTCTTCCCTCACCTCCGAAGCAGGGGCAATAATGAGTTATCCAGGCGATCCAATTGCTCTGTCAACCAGAGTACAAAGGACAGATCAACATAAGAATGATTACCATCTACCTTTAGAAATTCCAGATCGTGGGCTAACGTCCGAGACCAAACAGGACAATCATCCACTTAATCAAAATCATGCAACCCAACACCGGTTTCTTCTCAACCTTCAGACAAAATCATACACAGACTCCTCCTCCACAAGATGACCTAACCCCGGTTCATCAAGAAGTTTTTACACAAACTTATCCCGAAGTAACCTAACCCCGGTTTCTCCAGAAGTCTCACATGGACCTATCTCAAGATGACCTAACCCCGGTCCATCAAGAAGTTTTTACACAAACTTATCCAGGTAACCTAACCCCGGTTCCCCCAGAAGTCTCACATGGACCTATCTCAAGATGACCTAACCCCGATTCATCAAGAAGTTTTTACACAAACTTATCCAGGTAACCTAACCCCGGTTCCCCAAGAAGTCTTACATGGATTTAGCTCAAGATGACCTAACCCCGGTTCATCAAAACGTTTTTACACAAAACTCGTCAAGTAACCTTACCCCGGTTCCTCTAGAAATCTTACATGGGTTTATCTCAAGCAACCTTACCCCGGTTCGTCAAGAAATCTCACACGGATCTATCTCAAGGTAACCTAACCCCGGTTCCCCCAGAAGTCTCACATGGACTCGTCTCCAGCAACCTTACCCCGGTTCGTCAAGAAATCTCACATGGATTTACCCCAAGGTAACTTAACCCCGGTTCCTCCAGAAGTCTTACATGGATTTAGTTCAAGATAACCTCACCCCGGTTCATCAAGAAGTTTTACATGAACTTACCTCACCAAGCAACCCTACACCGGTTCCCTCTCTTCAAGATGCAGTTTTACATGGACTCGTCACCCAGAAACCCTACACAGGTTCTCCCTTTCCAAAAACGAAGTCTTACACGAACTCGACATCAAGCAACCCTACATAGGTTCCCTCTTTCAACTTACAACATTACAGTCCAAAACTTCCCCAGAAGAGTCCAATCCAATCTCCCCAGGAAGGATGGAATTCATATCCCCAAGCAACAAGCTTATCCCCTCACAAAGCACGAACGCGTCGTCCGGCTGGATTTAAAGAGTTATTTCCTTAACAGGATATAACTGGGTTATCCTCAGCCAAAAGACACGGAAAGAGTGTCCTCGACGAAGTCTTCTTATCCCCAGCGAAGTCTATCAACACTTCCAACAACAAAGACATCCTCAGCAAGTTACTATCAACATTCAGCAAAGCATCTCTCTCCCCACAGAGTATTGCTTCCCAGCATGGTCGTCAGAGTGTCTTTTCTCCCCGCAGAATCTTCCAAGTTTATTCCACAACGGAGTCATCTTCTCCTACCGGTATACTTGCAGTTATCATCCCCAGCGGAAGCAAAATCAATACTTCAACATCAGCCCAGGATACGACTTCCCGGCACCCATCAAGGATCTACTTTCCTAGACGAAAACATTCATAAAACATCACATACATCATTATAGCATGCATAGACGCATTATATCATACAAATCTCATTTATATTGAGAACATCATGGCTTGATCCATATCATGCATTGCATATGAATGACCTTTACCTTTCAGGAAAGATGCAGTTAAATTCTCAAACATATTTCAAGGCCTTCTCTAGTCCAGCTAAATCGACTCCCAACAGATTTTTGATAAAGACTCAGCAGAAGTTATTGGTCCCCTCTCCGACAAGTGCGTGAGGTGGTAATTCCTTCTTCAGATGTTTCCCTCTCCGACGATGAGTGTGAGGTGATAGTCTCCTATGGTCCCCTCTCCGACAGTGCGTGAGGTGGTAATTCCTTTTTCAGATGTTTCCCTCTCTGACGATGAGTGTGAGGTGATAGTCTCTTATGGTCCCCTCTCCAACGGCGAGTGAGGTGGTAATTCCTTTTTAAGATGTTTCCTCTCCGACGATGAGTGTGAGGTGATAGTCTCTTATGTTTCCCTCTCCGACGGTGTGTGAGGTGACAATTCCTTTTCCTATGATTCCCTCTCCGACGGCGAGTGAGGTGAGTCCCTTTCAGCTTATAATGGCCTATGGTTCTCTTCCCGATACTGCAAAGATAATAATTCCCATCAAGATTTTCTCAACGAGCGTTGTTGAAGTTAAAATCACCCAAGATTCTCTTACCATTTATGCTAAGGCAGTAACCATACCTGGTTCATTCATCATCTTGTGAAGCTCCAAGCCCGGCTCCTGTAACCAGTCAGGACATATCTATGCCAAGCATCTAAAATCAGCTCCTGCAACGTGTCAGGTACTCATTTTTCTTTTGCAGGTATGCAGGTTCTCGCTAAGGGATCTCCTACGCAATCAACATCCAGATGGCATCTATAAGCCCATCATCCTATCCAGCAATCTCCAAATGGCATCTATAAGCCCATTCCCATCACACTGCTAACATGTGAGCGCAAATTTCTGGACACTCTAGTGTCCAATCATCTTCTACCCTCGGATTACGAAAGGCACGTCAGCCAATCTACATCCTCAGGTCTAAGAAGATTGAACAGGGGCAACTGTTGTACCCCAAAATTTTCCCTCCCATATTCTTCAAGAAATTGCCAAGCCAAGTCACAAAATTCCCCAAGGGTTGCACAGTCCAACTGTCTCCTATACAGTCAAAACTAGGGTTTGTGTTCTGATCAAGAAAATGAAGTTCTCAAAGGCCCAATCAAGTATCATATGCCTACAAATATGGTCAAGCATCCTCATATCAAGTTTCAAGGCATTCAGCTCAAAATTGCACAGTCAAAACCCTAAATTGCACTACAGTCAACTGTAGGGGCAAAATGGTCATTTGACAGTCAAAAGTTCAAATTTTTGGTCAACATATCATTTTAAAGCCACAAACATCATTTGATCAATGCTTGATCATGATTCTCAAGATTTGGCTCTGAAATCATCAAAGATGCAAAAGTTACTATATTTGGACAGCTGAAAAAGTCAACTGAAATTGACCAGGGCATAACTTTCACATGGATTATCAGAAAAATTCCATCCAAAGCTCATTTTGAAGAGAAATACATTTCCTACAATTCATCTTCATATTCCAAGTCCAAGAAATGCTCTCACAAAAAGTTATCAATTTCAACATTATAGGTCATTTTCAAAAGTCAACAAAAAGGGACTTTAAGTCAAAGGCCATAACTTGAGATTGGTAAATCAAAATGACATGGGACCAAAGGCATTGGTTAGAGGACTCAAAGACCTTTCCAAAATGTCCAAGAACATGAGAAAAGCTTAAAAATTGAGCAAGTTATGCCTTGTGGAAGTTGGGAAATTTTTGGATATTTTGAAAAGTCAACTTTGATCCAAATGACCTAAAATTGCTAATGGGCCCATTTTTCTTCCATGATTCATCATTCTAAGCATGTGCACGACCACTTGGCCCAAAAGGGAAGTATTTTCTCATTTTTTATTTATTTATTTGAATTATTATTCATATTAATTCATTTAAATTATATAAATATGTAAAAAATATCTAACATGACCTAACCAATCTTTTTGTACACATTTTAGGCTCAATAATTCGTGCACATCCCAACATGGAAAGATTTGGCTTGATTGGATGCTAATTGAATCAAATGCACATGAAAAAGATATGAAACATAATGAAAAAAAATCAAATATTCAAACAATGAATTACAAGAGATTTGATTGATTTTCTTAACCTAATTGCCTCATTACATAAGCATAAAGAGAACCCTAATGCATACACACTCTAAGCTGCGCAAAAGAACCATATACAAACTTGAAAAAATTCCTTGAAAACAAAATTCTGAAATCATTGATAGAGGGCGATTCAAAGCTTAATTCCTTTTCCAATAGCTTCCTCAAGGTTCCCAGAAGCGATTCCAATCCCTAACATCAACTCAAACGCAAAGAATTGGTAAAACGGATTCAAACTGTACCAAGAAAAATCCATGATCGTATTTTGATTTCTAGGCATCCTCATTGCATTTTAATTGTATATTCATGTTCCTTGTGAAGTTTTGAAACTAACCATGTAGTCCAATTGCGTTTTTGTGCTATATATTTGATTTTACCATTGCTGATCTTTAGGGTTTTCAGAATTTTAATTTAGGGCTTTTCACCCAAGGCAAAATCGTGACTCCAGACCAAGACCATTAAACTCAGCTCACCTGGACGAAGAGATCCCAACTCTCGCGATGAATTTATATTCAAGGATAGCCTAATCGCTATTTTCTTGAAACCGGCCTAAGAAAACGCATCCAAAACCGTTGCCTTACAGTCTTGTTTCAGAAAAAATAAAATAGAACGAAGGAGATGATGTGTTGTCCATCAGCGATAGGCCGGTTTGAAAATTGGCGCGTTAAACCACTAATGTGTTTGTTTTTCTTTTTGTTATTTGTTTGTTATTAATATATCAAAAGCGTCCAATGGCTCAGCTGGCAGGTGTTGGTAGCGTTCACATCCAAGACCTGGGTTCGAGTCCCAGGTCTGAACAATTTCAATATTGTTTTTCTATACTAATTCCTATGCAGCGTCAGTATTGAGGATGCACCATATACCTCAAAATCCAAAGGTCCACGCGTCCAAGGGATGCAGATCAAGGGCTCAGAACTGAAGAACACCATGAGGACTAGTCAACACGCGCATACGTGGCCTGGGAAAGTCAATGGATCTGCATATTAAATGGGCCAGAATTTCACTAATAAAACCTCCAAATTGGGACTTCCACCCCCCCTGGTTTGCAATTTCCTTTTTATTTATTTTGTTTTCAATTTTTATTTTATTTATTTTATTGTTTTAATTTAATAAATTATTTTTACCATATATATAAAAATATCACAAAAAATCAGAAAAGATGGCAAATATAATAAATATTTAATTTAATTATTTTCATAAATAAATTAACATGTAAATTAACTTAGTATTAATTTAGGTTGCAACTTTAATTCTTTTCATAAAAATATAAAAAATATAGAATTTAGGTTTAATAAATTTTATTCCTTTCAATTTTTCTTTTTTTCATAATAATAATGTTACTTATTTTATTTTCATAATTAACTTGTAAATTAATTAGGGTTTCATTTAGGTTAAAAAAGGTCGATATTTTCTTAATAAACTTAAAATAATTAGAATTAGGTTTAATATTTAGTTTTAATTAATTATTTTTTCTATTAAATCTTAAAAAATACAAAAACACCAAAAAACATTCCTTTTTAATTTTTAATTTTTTATTCCTCATTAATTCTAATTAATTAAATTCATTAACTTTAATTTTTTGCAAAAGGGTCCAACGCCCTCGTTCGTAATTTATTTTATTCGCACATTTGTTTTATTTCTTATAATATTAATGTAATTCTCCCAAAGCCTTGTAAACTCGGACATTTTATTTCTCGCACTTTATTTTATTTCTTTATTTTATGTCAAATCGGGTCCTGGTTTAATTTGGCGATGTGGACCCGCGCCTTTGTAATAGTTTAGGAATTTTATCTTTCCGCACTTTTTAACTGTTAATAAATGCATGCAAGAATGAATGACTAAAATAAAAACAAACGCATAGATCACTTTGACATGACAAGACAAAAATAAATGAACATGACACACAAATCACACACCACCCCTAGGGTACGCCTCACTGTTGCCTTGCCTCGAAAGGTGATCGTCGAGTAGAGGATGTCTTAGTAAGTCCTCATGATCCGGGAACCTGGCATGAGGGTAGCTTCTAAGGTATCTTCCTATTGCTCCGGTGATCACCATGTCCCGAACCTCGAATTGACCCGAACACCTCCAACGGTGGTGCTACCTACCTCTCAATGGTGGGATGGCACTACTTTAAAGGACATTTACACAGACGAATTCCTTAGGGTAGGTAGATGACTCTAGATACTTGCTCTAATTTCAAGAACAAATCAAAAAATACTTTTCACACCAACACATTTTCAAAAAGCTTTCGAAAGCAATTTTTCAAACACTCTTGAGGACCGATACAAGAGTCGAACTGGAATTTTCAAAGAAACTTTTTAAAACCCACATTGAAAAGCAAACAAACCATTTTTGAAAACACAATGAGCAAGTATCTAAGAGCCCATGGATAACCATGGATAGAAAGGGTGCTAACACCTTCCCTTTCTATAACCTACCTCCCGAACCGAGAGCAATCTCTTTAAGGAATTTTTCTGTGCTTTTGTCCTTTCCATTTGGAGAAAATAAAAGACGGTGGCGACTCTTGCTTCCGCGACATTTCGCGAACCAGCGTTAAACAGTCAGTTCCAGATCCACCAATCACAGAATCTTTTCTCATCAAATAATGGGCAAGATGTGCTGGCATATCAAGGAAAAAACGCACAAGGCAATAGGAGGGAAAGATTTTATTGTTTAAAATTTTTGGAACAAATCTTCATGACATTAAAAACATGATTATATTTGATCTCATGGATGTTTTTGTTGACCTAATATGGTCTCATATATATGCACAACAATTCCAGACCTAGGATACATGCGCAACTGCCTCTAAAATAACCCTAATATTTTCCAAAAAAATTCAAAGAGAAGGTGCAACTTGTATTGTACGATCCAACCATTCTCCATCAGGTCCAAGCACTCCATCACACTCCTGAAGATCCCAGGAGTCCATCCCTGCCAATCTCCAAGCTTGTAACACTCCCAAACGCCTAGACCACACATCACTGGATTGGGGTTCGACCCTTGCCTCCTGCATATTATTTTTATGATTTGTGCATGTAGATCCAGTACTCCAAGTCCCAACGTGTCTACCATGCATTGTTATCTCTATACCATAGGATCTCATCAAGACCATATCAAATGTTCCAGATTCAGACACCCACAGTAAGCCCTCAGGGCAGGGCAACATGGGATCTCACAAAGTGGTGGGCCAATAGATCTCGGCCCTAACAAAAATTCCAGCCAGCACCCCTCAATTTGGTTTCTCACTCCAGGCCCATTTCTTTTTTTTTTTTTTAAATTCTTTTTAGTTTTTTTTTTTTAATTAGTTTACATTTTTTTAACTTCATTTTTTTATCATAGAATCAACAAAAATATCACAAAAAAATAGGTTTAGGTTTTTTAATTAAAATTAATTCTTGCAAATTAATATAATTTAATTTAATTTTAACTTGTTTTCTTTAATTTAAAATTAATTAGAAATTAAGTTAAATCTCAAATTTTTTTCATAGAATACCAAAAAAATATTTGAATAAGCAATTAGATTTTTAGGGTTTCAAACTTATTCCCGTCTTAATTTTTGTGCATTGTTATTTTTCGTACGATTATTTTCTCTATTATGTAACTGTATAGCACCCTTTCCATACGTGTTATTTTTGCACGGTGTTAGCACCTTATTAGGATTTTTACTTTCCGCATTTTACATTTTTAGTCAGATATAACTGTAATTATCCCGAAGCTTTGTAATAGCTGTAGGATTTATTTTCTGTACTATATTATATGCCTGTATATAAATTTCTAGTAAATTAGGTGTGTATGGCAAGAACTAATCAATCAATCTTAGATCACTAACATCAAGATAAAAATACCTGAAAAAAGCACATTATTTCACACTCTCACCCCTAGGGTATTTCCCACTTTGGTTGCCTTCGTAAATGGTCATGTACCTCGAACGTAGGGATACTCTTAGCAAAGACCCTCAGTTTAAAGTCATTATAAAGATCATAATCCCTCAATGTCCCTCGAGTTTCCTACGAGAAATGATCTTGTCCCTCAATGTTGCCTACGAATATATGATGACAGTCCCTTCGAACTACTAAGGTATCTCTACAGGTTTCCTTCAATGACCATAAACGTCCCTTCGATAGTCCCTCAACATCCAACGATAGGGCTACCTACTCACTAATAGTAGGATAGCACTATCTAAAGGAAAGGAGGAAAAGAACGCATTTTTCGAGTAGGTAGACAGCTGTTAAGTACTTGGTCAAATCCGATTCATTTTCACACCACACTTTCAAAACTCTTTTCAAAAACGCTTTATCACACTCTTGAGGACTGATACAAGAGTTATCATGAAGAAAAAAAAAACCTTTTCAACACACACAAACACAAAAGCAATTTTCAAAATGAGCAAGTACCTAAGAGCCCATGGAAAACCACAGATGGAAAGGGTGCTAACACCTTCCATTTCCATAATCTACCCCCCTTACTAAAAAAATCTCGAAAAAAGTCTTTTTCTATTCTTTTCACCCTTTCCTTTGTTGGATAAAAGAAAAGTCGGTGGCGACTCTTGCTTACCGCAACATTTGCGAATAAAAAACGCAAAACCAGTATAACAGTCAGTTCTGCCACCGTATCACACATGTGCACCACAATGTCTGTATGCAATCCTGGCATATATCTGTAGGACCATGCAAATATATCCATGTATTCATGTAATAACTTGATCAACCTTTCTTTGACGCTTTTCTCCAATGTTTCCCTAGCTTGATCTCTTTCGGATCTTCCTCTGTGCCAAGATTAATGGTCTTAATAGGTTCATGGTATGGTTTTATATTATCAGCTTCTTGCTCTATCTCCCTCGCCAATTCTTTAGAAAGTTCAAGATATTCATCATCTTCCTCTTCATCTTGGTTGATGGGAGCATCAAAATTATATCAGTTAGCAGCAGTAACATTATCGGTGATTTTGGGCATGGATCTGCACATTTATCATGTTTTGGTGTAGTTTAGTATGTGAATTTGGAAAATGTATATGCAGAAAAGTATTACCATTTTTTAAATGTAAGAGATGAATGCAAGAGAAAGACAGGGATCTTAAATTGAGTGCAAAATATAACTTTTATTAATTGTCAATACTGTCTGAATTAAATTGGAGGACCCTTACAAGCAGCCCCTATGGCTCGAGCTTGACATAGGTTTTTTCAAAAAACAAGAAAAATGTTCCTTTTGTAATTGACTTCTAACTTCTAATTCACTAACTAACTTTACTTTATGCCTTTATTTTGTACCTTTACTTTTATGTACCATTTATTTTAGCATTTACATCTCATGTTATTTTCCTTTTGTTCACTTGAGCATTTATCTTTATGTCATTTTATCTTTGCTCATTTGAGCTTTTATTTTCTTTGGAAGGCACTTAATAATCAACTTGAACATTAAAAAATTTAAGGTTACTTGGACTATCTAGTTACTATCCTTAGCATTATGAAGTTGTGGATCTCTCGGACTTATGATTAGAAGCCTTGATACTTGGGGACCGTGTTGCTCTGTTGTTATTCTGTTTGAAGTTATTTGGGTTTACTCCAATGCATTGGGTTGATTTTTCTTGTGTATAGGTTATTCTGATTTTATTCTTTGTCTGTGATTGATAATTCCTTTGTATACAGCCGTTACTCTACTCAATTTTTGTGAAGACTTAATTCATCTGAAGCTTGGTATTCCTCAAAGGTTTATTATTTTTGCTTGTTGGTTTTAATCCAAAGGATTAGAATTCTAAATTGACTTCTTTATGTCAAGTGTTGGCTTCTTGTTGGTTAGATCGTTCTTTTCCTTAGCTTTTTACTTTGTGTACTTAGGATAGTCCCTTGATCTCCTCCCTTCTTCTTTAATTTCAAAAATATTCTCCCTCATTTTCAAAACTCTTCTTGTTTTCTAACTTGAACCGCTTTCATAATAAACTTGGACATAGGTCCATGAATTTTCAAAAACTATTTTCTTAATCAAACTTTAATCAATTTAATCATACCTTGACATATTTCTCAAGACTAAAATCCAATTAACCTCATTCAAACCATTTTGCCACTTTGGCTTTTTTTTACTTTAAAACTTTTCTCAAAAGATTAGACTCTTGTCGATTCTTATAGTGATGCGAGCTACTATACTTCTACGATATATAGTGAAGTGAAATATTTTCCACTTGGGTGTTGAGTGAGGCTTTGTTGATTTTAAAGTTCAAGCTATATCCTCCACTTTGAGATGATGCAAATTCTCCCTTCTCATAATTGTGGGTAGTAAGTATGTTTTCCACTCAGATATGACGATGATGTCTCTTCTCTTAGAATTAACCAACACACATGTGTTTTAAATTTTCTAAGGTGAACTACGAGTACCCTGATTCCCTATTGCACGAAATGTGGTACGTAGGCACTAAAGATTCACAATCGTGGCGGGTGAAAAAATTGTAAAAAATACTTCTTTTCTCATCTCCACCATCCATGTTTTATATACGCCTTTTATAGCCAAAATACATAGATTTTCAAAGAGGTTCTTGTGGAGTACCGTAGATGTTTAGGGTGCTAATACCTTCTCTTTGCTTAACCAAACCCCGTACCTTGACTATCCCCCATCTTTTTGGGTTTATTCTCTCTTTTCACATTTTCTTTGGAAATAATAAAGCGCGGTGACACTTTTTATTTGATATGTACGAGTTAAGTCAATCAAATGGCTTAGTCTCAACATTTCTACCGCTACCGAAAATTGGCGACTTCACTGGGGAAATAAATATCTCTAAGTGGGTTGAGCCTATCTTTGTTTATTTGTATATGTGCTGTTATTTGTTGTACATTATTTGTTGTATATATGTATTTCTGGATTTTTCTGGTTTTCAAGGTGCTTGGTGATCTCTTATAAGTCCTATACCCGAACTTGGGAAAACTTAAGATAGGAAGGATGGTATAGTCATATTAACTTTGATGGAGTAATTCCAAAAAAGGGGACATGAGATCCCTCACTTAGTGGAGGCTCTTTTGATGGTAATATCTGTTTACCGAGTAATCAGGAAGACATTGCTGCTTTCAACCTGGGAGCCCGCGAAGCTAGAAAACTGTAGAACCCTTAACCCATATTGGCCTTTTAGGTGTAGTGAGGAGACTATAACGGAGAAATCTGGAAGTAGTTGTCACGCGATGCTGCACTCATACGAGTTTTTCCTAAGAATTTGCTAATTACCGAGCTAATTGGGACGTTAGAAATATCCAAAGGAAGAATGTAGACTCTGGGATTTCCTTAGAACCTTGTCCGGCAGATGAGAAACCATTAGTCCTTACCTTGTGGGTAGTACCTTTGACTTAATTCTCGTGATGTCAAACCTATGAACCCCCATGTTTGTGATCTTGTGTATGATTGTTGCATCATCATGCATACATGCACCCATGCACATTCTTTAAACAATTTTTCGAGGAACTTAAGGTTGACTTTTGAAAATATCTCAGGTACTTTTTAAACATGGATTTTGGAAGGAGAAAGACTCGGAAGTACAGTTTCAAGGATCCTAAGATGGAGGAACTGATGAGCTTGGTTCCTGAGATTCAGAGTCCTATAGATTTACGGAAGAAGTATGGAGCTATTGTCCCTCTTATGAAGCTCAAGATGAAGGAGGGTATTCTTTCTACATTGGTCCATTTCTATGATCTGTTATACCGGTGTTTCACTTTTCTTGATTATCAACTAATGCCCATATTAGAAGATTATTCTTACTTACTTGGTTTACCTATTACTGATTGTGTTCTGTTCACCGGCTTAGAAGGAGAGTCTAAGTCTCATGAGATTGCCCCCATAACTCACTTGAGGAAGTTTAAGATTGAGGCTAACATGACTACCAAAGGAGGAATCAGAGGTTTACCTGCTCAGTTTCTATTGGAGAAAGCTCGTTACTTTGCTAAAATGAAGAGTACAACTGCTTTTGAGGCTATCTTTGCTTTGCTTACTTATGGGTTGTTCTTGTTTCCTAACATCGACAACTTGGTAGATGTTAATGCCATTAGGGTCTTTCTGATTGGGAATCCAGTACCTACGCTACTAGGAGATACTTATGATTCTATCCATACTCAGAATTTCTATCAGGAAGGGATGATCATTTGTTGCACACCGTTCTTATATCAGTGGTTTATTTCTCACTTACCTTTGCCTGCTGCTTTTTAGGATATCAAGAAAGAACATCGTTGAGAGCCGAAGATTATTGCTCTCACTCATTCTGACATTGATTGGTATCATCAAGCTTATTATGTTATGGAGATTATTAATAGTTGTAGTGTTTTTCCCAATGTGCCTCTTCTTGGTACAACATGAGGAATTAACTACAATCCTATTCTTGCATGCCGCCAACTTGGATATCCAATGAGAGACAAGCCAAGCAACATTCATCTGAGTGGTTTCTTTCTCAAGGAAGAAGAAGATCACAAGGAAGATAAGAAAGATATTGAAAAGGCTTGGCGCCATATTCATAGGAAGGGTAGAAAAGTTTGTCAAGAAAGGAAAACCCAATTCAAACCCCTCCTTTTTTGTGTTTTCTTCACACCATCACAACACCTGGGTGGAAGATCCCTCGCTAGGAAAGCTCTACAAGCGGGGTATTACTGGCCCACCATGCAACACAATGCAAAAGAGAACATAAAGAAGTGCAACAAGTGCCAACGGTACGGGGACAAACACTTGGCTCTCTTGAACAAGCTCAGGTCCCTCTCTTCTCCCCGGACCTTCGCCTGGTGGGGGTTAGATCTCCTCGGGCCGTTCGTGGTAGGTAAAAATTAAAACAAATATTTGATAGTAGTCGTAGACTACTTCACCAAATGGATATAGGAAGAATAATTGGCCAAAATTACCACCCAATACGTCCTCCACTTCTACAAGAGAAACATCCTTGCTTGGTTCGACATCCCACAAGAAATTGTCACTGACAAGGGACCCAATTCACATGCCAGACCTTACAGGAATTCATCGCTAAGTTGGGCACCACCCAACACTTAGCTTATGTCTCGCATCCCTAGACAAACGGCCAGGCCGAATCCAAGAATAGGGTGATACTCAGGGGTCTTAGACGAAGGTTAGACGAAACCAAGAAAAAATGGGTCGAGGAGATGCACAATGTACTTTGGGACTATCGAACAACAACACACTCATCCACCAGGGAAACTCCTTTCTGACTAGCTTATGGAACAAAGAATGTTATCCCCATAGAGATCGAGGAACTGTCCAGGAAAACTGAAGCTCCCCTAGATGAGGAGATGAATGATGTCGTCCTACGGGAAGAACTAAATTTGGTCAAAGAAATCTGAACAGGAGAGGCCTTACGAGACTGCTCTCTCAAAAACAAAATATCCATCTACTACGACACCAAAGTTGTATGACGAGAGTTTGAGGTCGGCAACCTTGTCTTAAAGAGAAATTGCAAATAATCTCGCGAAGGCAAGCTCGCAACGAACTGGGAAGGTCCATATCACGTCTACGCAACAACAGGGACCGAGGAGACTACTTAGAAAATCTACAAGAGGAACAACATGCTCGACCATGGAACGGTGAAAAGATAAAACAATATTACAGTTAAAACACTGAGCAGTCGGCGAGCATTGTCGACAAGAAGAACTCATCCAGGCCCGACCACCCGTGCATTCCTAGGTACAAGCATGGAACTAAAAAATTATTTGAATAGGAGAGACTCCACTCTTTTGATGAGTGGACATTCAACCCAACATGGATAACTCGACCGAGATCCATCATTGTTGTACCACGTTAGTAGAACACCCAAATCGCGATAAGAAGTTCACGCTGTCGAGCTCGGGTCCTCGAAACGAGACCTGAGTTCCGACCCATACCCAGTATTCACCCTGGCCATTTGACCAGTTTCCCCACACTGGCGAACACACTAACTAATGAGCTAATCCCCACTGAAAAATCGGCCAATAAAAAAGTGTCTCAAGTAGACGAGCATACAATGAACATGCATAAACAATCAAAAATATGAAAGTGACACGATCACGCACAGAAAATGACCAATGTTGTCGAAAATTTAACATACGACCATTAAGGCCGCTATTGTACAAACTTTACAAAAAGGGAGGCCCCTGGCCCCTCATCCAACAAAATAACATTGTGGCCACAAGGATGTTGGCTCTTAAATTCGACACCCACGATAAATTGGCCTTATGGGCCAAATACAGAGAAAATGAAGCCAAGCTGGAAAATGCTTCGACAGATGGAAAAACTTAGAGAAATATCTGAGTTACAAATTGGTCTTCAACCAGACATCACCATCAAGCCGTCGGCTAGAAGAATAACCCTCGTGTCAGCATCAAAGACGAAGGATATTTGAATTTGAAGAAGGGAGGGAAATGCAGTTCGCCTAGCAGTTAAGGGAAAGCGACGTGGCAAGAAGATAAAGGTCGAGGGACATGCAGAGGACAATTGTCTTCATCCTAGAGCAAGGCAACCCCTCGACAATTACATGATTTTAGTATAAAGATAGGAAGTTTGTGTAGATTTTTCGGGTGTTCAATCTATTGTACTAGTCACTCAACATTATTCAAGTACCCGCTGTGTGTGAAAGAATAACTGAGAATGTACATTGGAAACACCACCTTTTATTAACCAAATCTTTTACATTGCTTTGATCTTCTTTTGCAAAGTTTACGTTTCATGCATTTTATCGGCATTTCTATTTGCTTTCCAAAACCACAAACACCAACTCCCCGGTCGAACGTGTGTTCTTCTTAGATATTAACTTTTACATAAAACCAGCACAAAAATTAGCATATGTTCTGGAATCAATCTCATCGATCCCGCGAGTAACCAAAAGGGCTTTCCTTTTTGGAGGATCAACGGTTGTTTACCAAAAACCACGGTAAACAAATTGGCACACCTGGTGGGACCTTGCTATTTTTGTCATCTATTTGTTCATTTATGTTATTGCTTTTCTTTTACACACATACAATGTTACATGTTATTAAGAAGTGGTAGAATAACTACCAACGAGTGTACTGCTATGAAGAGAAATAACGAAAGTAGAATGGATAATCATCCAAATAATGGAGAAATACCTCCACCAAATACTACAGGAACAACGGTTATAACTACCGTCGGAGAAAATATCTCAACATCTGTTGGTTCAGTACCAAAGTTAACAACGAATCAAACAGGACCCATACTTTCGTATGTAGGTCCTAGAGGTCCATTAGGAACACCCCCACCAAGGGAAAATCCAGGATCGCTCCCCCAGGATTTTCGACAGCCTGGATGGGTCGAGAACAGCCGTATGGCATGCCAACCACTGAAATGGCTAGCCTTATGAACGATGCGTCTACATTTTCAGAACCTTTGGTTAGTACGTCTTCACCATTACAGGGATCTGGAGCCAGTATGGTAAATTTGGGTAGAAACCAACCTTTAGGAGGGCCATCGCATGCAATACCAAGCCTCACAAATGCTTTTACAACAATTTTGAGGCAACAGATGGATGAAAGCAACCATGATATGGTGAAAATGCTGGCACAAACTCTAAGTACAATGCTGAACCCCCTAATACAAAATACTACCCAGTCGAATCAACAAATGGCAGTGCAAATGATGCGTATGGCTGAATTTTTTAGGGTTCCCCAAACTATTCGACAACCCCAAAGAATACCAATAAGAGTGAACCAAGGGATAATCTTGAAGGAAGACTTAACCATTAACCAAAATCCACAGATCCCTAGAGTAGAAATAGAACAACCTAGGGTCGAAATACCTCGAAATCCCCCACAGATCCCTAGAGAAGTCGATCAAGGAGTGATTATGTTGAATAGGAACCAAAACGCTGATGAATTGATACAACAAGTTCGACACCAAAATTATGGAACAAATAATAATCTGACTGCCGTGATCAAAAGAATCATGATACATAATGGGATGAACATTGGTTTTCACAGACCAAACTTCACATCCCCATTGTTAGAATATATTCTGCAAATAGATTTACCCCCTATGGGAAAAGTCCCTAAGTTTACTAAATTTTTAGGGGATATGACAGAGTCTACTGTCGAACATGCGGCGAGATATTTGATAGAAGCTGGGGAAATAGAAAACAACGAGAACCTTAGGATTAAATATTTCCCAAGTTCTCTAACGAAAAACACTTTTACTTGGTTCACTACCCTCCCAGCCAATTCGATCCATAATTGGAATCAATTGGAAAGGTTGTTCCATGAACAATTTTACATGGGACAGACCAAAATAAGTTTGAAAGAATTGGCTAGTGTGAAAAGGAGATTCACTGAGCCAATAGATGAGTATCTGAATAGATTTCGACTGCTCAAAGCCAGGTTCTTTACACAAGTGCCTGAACATGAATTAGTCGAAATGGCAGCAGGGGGCCTAGATTATTCCATTAGGAAAAAATTAGATACCCAATACTTGAGAGACATGGACCAGTTGGCCGATAGAGTTCGACAAGTAAAACGCCTTAAAGCCGAAAAGGCTAAAGCAGCCAAGACTCATCGAAGAGAAAGAGTAGCCTATGTCGAAATGGATGATGATGATCCAGAGACATCTAGTGGTCCTATAGATGTCGAAGAAGGCAAAATAGACTTAGCAGAATTAAAACAAGGGCCGCCATACTCTTGCAAATTGCTATTGCCCTCAAATGGGAAGAATCCTGTTGAGTCTGAAAGGAACAATGACAGATTCCCAAAGAAAACATATAGTTCGGCATCACTAAACGTGACGAAATATTTGATTTATTAGTCAAAGATGGCCAAAAGATAGTGCCCCCTAGGGAAAAATGCCTCCTTTAGAACAAAGAAAGAAAAGAGGTTTTTGTAAATATCACAATTTTCTGGGCCATAAAACCTCACAATTTTTTCTTTTCAGGGATCTTGTTCAAGAAGCACTCAAATAAGGAAGGCTCAAGTTCGCTAATAAGCCGAAAATGAAAATTGATGCGAACCCGCTACAAATGGATGCACACTATGCTGAACCAGTTGGCATCCATATGGTCAAAGTTTCTGAGGACTTCATCAACAAGCCTGTATTTGGCAGTTTTACTGGAAACATATATAGGAAAACTGTCGAAGGGGTGAGGAAGGATACTGAAGGCCTGAATAAAGGAGCTACTGAAGGCTCAAGCAAAAGAGCTACTGAAAGCTCAAGCAAAGGAGCTGCTGAAAGCTCAAACAAGAGGACCACTACAGGTTCTTACCTGGCTGCTGTCAAGGGTTCGACAGAAAACTTGGAAGCTAAGATGCAAAAACTGAACCTCGTTGCCAAGAATAACGTCGAGGTAAACATGGTCGAGGTATATGAGGCCAAGGCTTCAGAGGAGGCCATTTGACAAGAGGAAGTGAATAAGACAACATTTCCAAAAGAAAACAAGAATCTGGAAGAATTTTTACATCGATGCCAGAAGAAAAAGTCTGAAGTGATGCTGTGTCCCAGATGCAATTCCATTTTCAATAAGAAGGCTACGGAGCACATATAAGGTGTGAGAGCAGCGAAGGAAAAACGGGGCACCAATGCTCAGCCAAATATGGATCCAGAAATTAGATATGATCCCAGGAGGGGATATCAAAAGGGACCCATGAGCCAAGTGAGGAGGCCACCAACTTTTCGGCCTCCAACTAATGTACCTGTGGATACTTGGCTCAATATAGTGGGCATAAAAAGGCCCAATGAAGAAAAATGGCAAACGTTTGACATGCTTGCCTAGGTTCTAGGAGTAATGGCCATCATGGCAGCATGGTAACGGCTGATTGAAATGACGTATCTGGAAAAGAGTAATGATGATTCTAAGTGTGGCAGATGTTGGAAGGCAAAAAGTACACGTTAAGCCTTTGTGGAAAAAAAAAGACAGGTGTCGAATAGGAATATCAAAGAATGACTATTTCTCTCGACGTTGAAATAGACATTCTTGGTGGGAAATTTGTTGGCTCTTAAATTCGACACCCACGATAAATTGGCCTTATGGGCCAAATATAGAGCAAATGAAGCCAAGCTGGAAAATGCTTCGACGGATGGGAAAACTTAGAGAAATATCTGAGTTACAAATTTGTCTTCTACCAGACATCGCCATCAAGCCTTTAACTGAAAAGGTCCTGTGACCTTCGATTAGAAGAACAACCCTCGTGTCAGCATCAAAGACGAAGGATATTTGAATTTGAAGAAGGGAGGGAAATGCAGTTCGCCTAGCAGTTAAGGAAAAGCGACGTGGCAGGAAGATAGAGGTCAAGGGACATGCAAAGGATACTTTTCTTCATCCTAGAGCAAGGCAACCCCTCGACAGTTACATAATTTTAGTATAAAGATAGGAAGCTTGTGTAGATTTTCCAGGTGTTCAATCTATTGTACTACTCACTCAACATTATTCAAGTACCCGCTGTGTGTGAAAGAATAACTGAGAATGTACGTTGGAAACACCACCTTTTATTAATCAAATATTTTACATTGCTTTGATCTTATTTTGCAAAGTTTACGTTTCCTGCATTTTATCTACATTTCTATTTGCTTTCCAAAACCATAAACACCAACTCCCCGGTCGAACATGTGTTCTTCCTAGATATTAACTTTTACATCAAACCAACATAAAAATTAGCATATGTTCTAGGATCAATCTGATTGATCCCGTGAGTAACCAAAAGGGCTTTCCTTTTTGGAAGATCAGCGGTTGTTTACCAAAAACCACGGTAAACAAAGGACAACAACTGTTTGAAACTTACAACAAAATGGGCTAGAACCTGAAGAATGAAGATACATCAATATGATGCTCAGGTCAAAAAAAAGAAATAACTAAAAGAAATCAAGTATATGGCTGGGGATCCTCCTCAGTAACGGGATATTAGTGTGACGACTCTTCAACAGTCACATCCCCGACACCTCTAAGATACTCAGGGATTAGGATCTTGCCATCTGCCACATAATTGTAGAGACCCATCCCAGTCACATTCAATTCGACCGTAGGGTTCAGAACCTGAAGCTGCTTCATTGTGTTATTAAAACTCCCCTCAACAATGGCCAGAGCATCATCCAACGCCAGTTGTAGGCGAGCGACTAGATCAGCTCGGGTCTTTAAACCTTTGGCCTCTTTAGGCTCATCCTCGGCGGGAGCAGCTTCAGCATCAATGCCGCCATCTGCTCGTCAGAATCCTTCTTCTAGAGAAAAAGTGCATTGTGATCCTTGGACAATTTCCCTAGACTGTCCTCTGCTGCCTTCTGGGAAGTCTTATCGTCATCACACTCCTTCTTCGCTCGCAACTTCCTCACCTCGACCTCCAGGGAAGTACCCCCCTTAGTGTACGCCACAACAATCTCCAAGACCCTCATGATGGCCCCGACATCCTGGGATAATGTTGTCCTCTTTGTCGAGCGATCTAACTATTTGAGCATAAGGGATTCACCCCAAAAAAGATACAGAGAAGAAACCTCAAAGAAGGACCTGTTGTCGTACCCCAAATTTGCCCCCTCTATGATCGTATTTTCAAGATTAAAAATACAAGAGAAGTATTTTAATTAAGGATTGTCCAGCAATATTTGAGGGCTTATTCTTAAATCCAAGTTAACCAGGGGGTGTATTTTAATTCGGGAGAGTGGGGCTTTCTAAATTAGAAAGACCCATGTATCCGTAGGTCCATTTGCGAAGCATGTTGGCCGATGGCCCATGAGATCCGAATATGAAAAATTATTTTAGAAAATTATTAATTTCTTAATTGTAATAAAACTAATTTAAGTTGTTAGTAAAAAGAGAGGTTGAAATTGCAATTAAAAAGCCCATTTTGTTTAGGCCCATTTCCACTTTTCGTTGTTGATAGCAAAGAGGGGTGTATATTATCTTTTTACAGGCCCATTAAGATTTTCAAAACTAGCCCATTTGGAATTTGTTATTAATGCTATTATATTTTTTTAAAAAAATCTTATTAAACATTATTTGGCTGGTTTTTATAAACTATCTATCAATACTGGGCCCAACCCAGAGGAAGCAAAGTAGTAGGCTGGCCCATTCGTCATTTCCTTTGTTGTTATTACTGGTAATTTTTTAAGAGGTTTATTAAAAGATACTATATTTAATGTCATTTTTTTTATTAAATATTTTTGTTTGAAAAAATAGATTTGGTGGGTCAAAACTTTTAGGATTACTGGGCCCAATTCATACAAAAAAATGAATGCTAACAAAAATTCATTGCTAGGGGGATAGGCCCAAATTGATAGCAAGATGGATAGTAAAATAAGAAACATTGGGCCCATGCTAAAGGAAACAAAACTACTGTGTAAATTAAACCAAAATTTGCGCACGTTTCTTTCAATAATGCTTACTGTAGAAATTAAATAAAGATCAAATCTTTTTTTTACAGTCCAAATTGAACAAAATATCCAGAATCATTACAAAGGCCCAAAAATCTTCTATTACAGTAAAAATATAAAACAATCAAATCTCCAGATTACAGTAAAAGAAAATAAAAAACATTACGAATTGAATCAATTACACAGATTTACAATCTCTAATTTATTCTAAAAGCCCTAAATCTATGCTAGTCAAAACTGTAACAGCAATTCAAATCAAAACCCTATAAATAGTGAGTAGGGGATATAGAGACAGGGGGAATGGATATACAGAATTAACAGAAGAGGTGGAAATTAACATAAGAAGAGGGGGATATACAGAAACAGAAAAAAGAGATTGGGAGAATTCGAATACGAATAGAAGAACACGAAGAAGAAAGACCCGATTTGCTGTTGAAGAAGGAGAATAGGCGATTAGGGTTTCAATATCTGAAACCCTAATCGCGTAAGCACAACCGCCTTCTCAAATTTCCATTACTGTTGTCTTTATAGGAACCTGCAAACCAAAGAGGATGGAGACAAATTAGCATCAAGAACAAAGCTTAAAGGCCGAGAATGAAAATCGCGCGAAGGGGTAAACTTAGCTTTTTCTTTTTTTCTTGATTGTTGATTTGAGGGATGGGTTGGATCGATTTATTCTAGGGGATAGTTATGCCTCCACGAGTTAGTTGGGGTTAGGAAAGAAGAAGAAAGGGTAGGGTAAGGCGTGAAAGGGAGAAACGGAAGGTTATTGTGAGATAAAAACAAAATGATTGAAAAATGTAAAAGAAAACGATTCCGTCTGATTCAATACCCGTGCGCTTACTGTAGTTAACATGTTACCTCAATTTCATCCCTTTGATTTCCATCGGACGACTGATAGGCCAAGTCCCACCGTAAGAACGATGCACCCTTGCAACACACAACCAACCAAACCCCTCTCAAAATCTGTAGTGGGCCTAACCCAATTACTGCTTGCACCCTCCTTTTTTTCCCAATTATTAAAACAAAGCTAATGTTACACCCCCAGACACATTGGGCCTAGCCCAACCTCCTTTTTACACCCCCTATCTTTTACTGCTTAACATAGACTGCACCCCCTAGAATTAATTACTATTTTCTATTTTTTGTTATTTTCTTTTTTTATATGTTCTTATTTACATTTATTTATTATTCTTATTATTTCTTTTATAATAAAAATTATTATTAATACTTTATATATTTTATTTATTTTATTTATTATTTATATTATCATGTAAATAAATTATTTTATTAAGAAACTCATGTATATTATTTATATATTTGCATTAAAATATTTTCTATATCATGCATTAATTAAGAAATTTTGCAATTAATATTATAAAAAGTACTTAACAAATCTCAAATCTATTTTTCGTAATAAATTAACCTAAACAAATATTTTTTGCAAAAGGGTTTCAAACGTATTTTGACTAATCGCACATTTAGTCCAAAATTCCGCAATCTCTACACCCGGTCAAAATGCGAGGAAATTCAAAATACTTTTGCAACCCCTAGAAAACACAAACCCCATACGAACTATGAATTGGGAATCTGATTCCTCATAAGAGGATACGTGGGCATACGACTAAAATTATGGCGAGTTCCCCTATTAAAAATTAAAACCCATTTCCCCTATTAAAAATTAAAAATCTATTTCACCCGAAACCTAAACCTAAAACCTAGTATCCTTAAGAATAAGGTAGATGAAAGGTGCCTAACACCTTCCTTTCGTCTAATAGAGTCTGAAACTTAGAATCTCTGTCTTTGCGAATTAGGGTTTCCTATTAGATGCCCTTCCTTAGGATAAAAACTAGTAGTGGCGACTCTGATTAACAACCAGTCGTAACAGCTGTCGACTCTGCTGGGGAATCAACCTTAGGTTTTAGGTTATTTTGGGTTTTATTTTCTTTATTTATTGCATTTTATTTATTTGTTTAATTTACTTATTCTTGTATATTCTTTATCATTATATATTTACTGCGTGGAGGGTTTTTTGTTTCAAAAAAAAAAATCCTCAAATAACCCTTAGAAAGAAGGTTCATCTATTAACTTAGAGGATACATCATCTTGTGAGTTTATGTGACGACTTCGCCTAGAGTCGATGGAATTCTGCAAATGGAATACTTATCGAGAGATATCCTCTTGACGAGTAGGACTTTGGAATGCCACCTATGACTCGTTGTAACGACCTTAACCAAAATCTCATGACGAGACCTTTCACGACTTTGAGACGAAAGTCTCGATCCGTAAAGAGGCTCCACCTAAGGGAGGGTAGACTAACCGTAGGTCAAGATTAAGGAGCCTACCTTATAAGGGTACCTATCACAAAATCCTATCACTCAATCCTACATCCATGCATTCATACATTTCATATATTCACCATTTGTTTCTTTTATTTGTCTTATTCACAGGGTAAAAACAAAAAGTAACAAAATTAAGATTTTGGTGATTATCTTGGAAAATGGATACCCAAGGGAAACAACTTATCCGCGTCAATGTGCCAGACATGTTTGAAATCAAAGCCACAAAATGGAAATTATACGAAAGAGCTCTAAAATGTTCGTGCGTCGCTATGAGGATGCCCTTGATCCTAAGGATGTTGAAGATTTTCGTAGGCTTTGTCAAGCAATGGTCGATGGTTTCGGAGCAAATATCCGCAAGCACACCTAGAAGATTTGTTTCCATTTTCTTAATTTCATGCAAGCAAGTTTGGTTTAAGATTGTAATATCTTTCAATATCTGAATCATGTTACTTTCAATAAAGACATTTTGTTTCTGTATCTTGTTTGCGTATCTATTTTTAAGATATTCACCAAATAAAAAAATAATAAGAGAAGAAAAATATATACTCAAGTGAATAAGACATTTAAAACAAGAAACTTTTCATGCTCATACATATTCATTCGCATTCATGCAAACACCTGTATATCATATCAAAGCTCATCTCGGGTTTTTCAAAAATCTCTCCAGTTAAACCATTGGTAGAAAAATATCACCACCTCCTTGGCCTCCATATCAAACAAGGGCCTATCAGCAAAAAATAATGGAACAAATCGAGGAGAATCAGGCTGCATTCAAGGAGGATGTCGACCAAGTCAAGGGTGATGTGAGTTCAATGAAAGGAGATCCGAGTCAAGTTCTCCTAGCTCTGAAGAACATCATTGACAGACAAGTTCATATTCCCAGGGTAACTTTTGAAGAAGTAGCTCAAACGATTGGTGCATTAAGTGGCCACCAACTAAGGAAAGAGCCAGAGACAGGACCCCAAAAGTCTGTCATGGCCCAACAAGAGATAAGAGAACCTGAGACTGAAGGGTTTGTCCCACCACCATCAAAATCAGGGGCATCACATACCCTACAAATTCTAATCACTAATGCAGAAAACTACTTGGACCTGCAGTATGGAGACCACGGCCTAGAGGATGTAAATCAGGCACCCTTGAAAATGACTGGTACTCATGCTGTCGATAATCCACTGGTGATGAATTAGTATAAGGCTCTAGAAGAAAGGTTGAAAGCCATGGAGGGTTTTGATGCCTTCGAAGTAGATGCTCTCGAAATGGGCCTAATTCCTAATGTGGTAATTCATCCGAAGTTCAAAGTGCCTGGCTTTGGAAAATACAAAGGGCTCACTTATCCCAGGAATTATCTACGCATGTATTGCAGGAAGATGCATGCCCATGCCCACGATCAAAATCTGATGGTTCACTGTTTTCAAGACAACTTAAGCGGGGAATCTCTAGATTGGTATATGTAGTTGGAGCGAGTACACATTCGAACATGGAAAGATCTTGCTAATGCTTTCTTAAAGAATTACAAATATAACCTAGATATGGCGCCTATCCGCATGCAACTCTAGAATCTATCTCAGAAGAAAGAAGAGTCCTTTACAGAGTATGCTCAGAGATGGAGGGAGATGGCATTCCGTTTGCAACCATCGCTGTGGGATAAGGAGTTAGTAGATATGTTCATGGGAACCTTGCAAGGGTTATATTATGATAAGATGGTTGGAAATATCTCTTCGGGGTTCGCAGATCTAGTGACTATCAGAGAAAGAATTGAGACTGGAATAAAGAATGGGAAAATACCAGGGGGACCATCAAATGCCCCCTACAATTCAAAAAGGACCATTTCAAACTTCCTAAAAATGAAGGAGGGAGAAATTAACATAGTCGCATCACAACGAAGGGCACAATAACCATTAATGATCCCATAAGGACAGCATCAAGGTAGATTTGGAAGGCCACGGAGAAATTTTGATTCACTCCCCATACCACCTAGCCAATTATTACAACACCTGGTCAAGGCATCCTTGGTGGAACTCAAACCTCTAGCTCCTCCAGTCGGGCCACTCCCACGAAAGTACAATGTCGATGCCAGATGCGAGTATCATGCTAATTCTCCGGGGCTCACCATAGAGCAGTGTTGGGCATTCAAGCATAAAGTTCAAGATTTGTTAGAATCTCAAGGCATCACTTTTGAGAAACCTAACATCAAATCAAACCCTATGCCTCCACATAGTGGACCGACAATAAATGCAATTGAAGTAGTCACTGACTGTGGGGCAACCAGGTAAGCAAAAGCCCCAATAAACTTGTTGAAGGAATATCTGTTGGAATGTGGGTTCCTACTGGAGCATAATGAAGCCTTCAAAAGAACTCTGCATAAACTAGTGGACCAGGGGATAGTCCAATTCGGACCATGCCCTGAAGAAAAATATAAACCTAAAATAATTGTTTTTTCTTAAACCTTAAACATAATTAGGTTTTAGGTTTTTTATCATTAACCTTTTTTATTAATTTAATTAATCAATTATTTTGTTAATTAAAATTAATTAATTTTTAGATTTTTTATCATTTAACCTTTTTTATTAATTTAATTAATCAATTATTTTGTTAATTAAAATTAATTAATTTTTAGGTTTTTCATCATTAACTTTTTTTATTAATTTAATTAATCAATTATTTTGTTAATTAAAATTAATTAATTTTTAGGTTATTCATCATTAACCCTTTTTTATTAATTTAATTAATCAACTATTTTTTGTTAATTAAAATTAATTAGTTTTTAGGTTTATTTTAATCATCATTAAAAACAACCTTTTCCATAAAAAATCATCAAAAACATTTTTTCCCCTCTATTTTAATTTTATTTTATTTTCATAGATAAAGTGTATGAGGTTCGCAATTTGTAAATAGCCTTATCTTCCGCTTTTCCATTATTATGTAACTGCTCTAGTATGTAATAGCTTAGGATTTCTATTTTTCGCTTTTCTATTATGTAACTTCCCCAAGACCATGTAATAGCGTAGGAATTTTATTTTCCTCAATTTACTTTTCCTGCTATTATTTTACTATAAGTTTTTTAGTAATTAGGGTGTATGGCAAGATAAAACCTGACAATAGAAAACCCTATTCTCAAAGATAAAGTAACTGAAAATAACACACTTGCATATGTGCACCTCTAGGGTAACCTCTCTTGTTGCCTTTCGATTAAACAGTCATGTCCCTCGAACGTGGGGACGCTTTAGAAAAGTCCATCCGATACAAAAGATCATAGTCCCTCGATGACCATTTCGACGTTGCCTTCGGTAAATGATCTAGTCCCTTAAACGATAATTGCTAAAGCATTTTTACGAGTTGCCTTCGATGACTGTATGATGACCCTCACTTGTCCCTTCACATCCAACGATAGGGCTTCCTATTAACTAATGGCAGGGTAGCACTATCTAAAGGAGAAAGAAAATTACAAGAAAGACCTTGAGTAGGTAGACAACTGTTAATCGCTTTCTCACAAATCTCTTCAAAACAAAAATATTTCGCAGACACTTTCGAAATATTTTCAAAACACCTTGTACACATTCTCGAGGATAGATACGAGAATCATTACAAAGTTCGCCTTACAATTGGCATTTTCTAAATATTTTCAAACACACATTCACAAAGAATTTACAAAGTGAGCTAGCGATTAAGAGCCCATAGATAACTACGGATGAAAATGGTGCTAACACCTTCCCTTTTCATAACCTACCCCCGAACTCAGAAATATCGAAGGTCTTTCCTATTCTTTTCACCCTTTTCTTTTTTTTTATAAAAGAAAAGTCAGTCGCGACTCTTGCTATCCACAACATTTGTGATCAAATGCAAAACCAATTCAGTTCCCCCAACGTATTAAAGAACTGGAGACTCTGATGGAGAGAACTAAAATTGGGGTTACCTTTAGAGTTAGATCATTTTTAATGCTTTCCTTGTTTGTCTTGTGTGCTTTACATTTTGGGGCTTGCTCGGGTTTATTTTCTTGCAAAGATCCTACACCTGGATCTGGGGGTATTTTAGGTAAGTAGCAATATATCATGGAAACTATACAGCGTATACCGATATGGTTGAAGTGATGGCCACGTTAGTGCGACAGATTGATTTATACTAGTGTCCCTCGAGTCAGTTGGGGATAATACTAGGCTGCCACGTGGTGTCATAAACACTATATGACCTTTAGAACCTTAATTGACCTAACTTAGCCATTACAAGGTAGTGAGATAGCCGACTTTGGTGTTGTCTGAAGTTGGTTGGTACTCGATACTGCACTAATTAAGATTCGGCTCTCGCATTTTGTTTGGTGGCAAGTCAGTTGCCATGCTAGACAAAATTTATGGGAAAAATTAGTGATATTGAGATCCCTAGAATCCAGTTAGTTCTTTAGGACAGGTTGAGCCAACTAAACTTCAAGAGGGTACTTACCTACAAACTCCATGCAATCCTAAACCTAAGGCCTTGTGTGCTTTTCCTGTGTTTGATTATATGTTCGAACATAACATCATGACATCATGACGTCATACCATATTATTTTCTTAACCATTTCAAGGATCTCAAGGGCCTGTATTGCAGGTTTATCATGAACCAGACGTTTAACAAAGGGAAAGGGGATTTATTTTCCTCTAACCAGATGCCATCAAAGACTAAAGTGTATTCTTTTGAGTCAAAGGCTAGGACCCACTTGACATGGTTAGTTTGATTCTCATAAAAGGACGGCCAAAGACACAAAGTTCTTCAGTCAAAGCTATAGTCAGAATCAACTTCTAACATTTCCTTTTATTTACCCCGCGAGATCCTTGAAAACATTGCATCCACATATCACGCATGTCATTACATAACAGGTATTTCCCAAGACAAGCTTTCTCATCTTCTTGCTGTTTATTTCAGTAAAAGATGTCTCTCAAACAAACCGTGAAAGACCTTCAAGCTCAAAATGCCCAATTCCAAGAGACGCTCCTGAACTTAGCCAGGGGACATCAAGAACTGATGGCGCTCATCGCCAAGAAGAAAAAGACTAGGAAACTGATTGACATCTTTAACATGGGAAGAAGATTCAAAGGTCCCACCAAACATGTTCAAGTTGCTGATATTCCATTAGATGAAGATGACAATCAAGAGGAAAATAGTATAAGTATCAAAACTGAGAGGGGAAGAAATCTTGGTTCTGGTAAAATTCCTGATGAAGAAGACTATTCTGGTGAGCAGTATCCTCCCGCTGATGACAGATACAAACAACTAGAAGATCGTTTGAATGCCATGGGAATCCAAAAAGTGCATGGACTAGATTTTGAAGAGCAGGGTCTTATGTTAGGGGTTATTATCCCTCACAAATTCAAGGTCCCTACTTTTTCCAAATATGATGGTGTTTCTTGTCCTGAGGTCTTATATCCGAAAGATCCAACCCCATATTGCTGACAAAAAGTTATGGGTTCACTTCTTTCAAGAGAGTTTCTTGGGGACATAAATGAAGTGGTTCTATCAGCTGGAAGGAACCAATATACATACTTGGGAAGACTCTGCTACTTCCTTTTACAAATAATGTCAATACAATACTAACCTTGCACCAACTCGTGTGCAGTTACAAAGTATGACTATGGGCTCTCACGAAGGCTTTAAGGAGTACGCCCAGAAGTGGAGAGATTTAACTGGAAGGTTTCAACCTCCTTTATCTGATAGGGAGATGGTTGATATCTTTATGGAAACTTTGACCGGTCCTTTCTATAATCACCTACTTGAAAATTCTTTAGCCGATTTCACTGAACTGATATTGACAGGGGAACATGTTGAGAATGGAATTAGAAGTGGTAAAATCAAGGTGCCTATCTCTTCTGATACTCGTAAGAATTCATACAATGGGAAGAAAGAATCTAATGCTGTGTAGGGCTAGAAGGGTCGTAATAAGAGATACCACAACCAATATGTGGGGGCAGTACTAATCTCTAATCCTGCACCAGTGCAACAATGAAAACATGGTAATCAGCGTAAGCAGGATACACCCAAAAGACAATTTACCAAAATCAACATGTCACTAACTCAAGCGTTGCAACACATGTTTAAGGCAGAGTTGATTACATTGAAGGATTCTCCTCAGAATCCCAATACTTATGCTCCTAGCTATCATCCCAATGCAAGGTGTGCATACCTTTCTAATAGCCCCGATCATGACACCAATAGATGTTGGGCCTTGAAGAACAAAATCTAAGACATGATTGACAATAAGGAGATTGAGTTTGACCCTTCTGAGACTCCTAATGTGATCACTGCTCCCATGCCAAATCATGACTAAAATTGAGAGCGTCCAGTTCATTTAAATTTTCAGTTGTAATTTCTTTTGTTTGTTTAAACACTTATCTTTATGTAAAACTTTGTTTTCTTTCCATTAATGCATTTCATATGTTTGTCTTGAATTAATCCATTCGCTTTCGCTATATTTAAATTATGCTTTTTACTTCCTTTTTTGTGATATTCAACTCTCGTTAAAAGCTATAAGCCTTTAGAGGGAGGATGACGAAAACTATACCATAATCTCATACATTATGCTTTTGAACAAACCTTGATCACAATATACATGCGTTGCTTCAATTCCTAAATAGTGGAGATATAAGGAAGTTAATCCCTAGTCAACCCCTTTAAGTATAATAAGTATGAGTTTTCTTTTTCATGCAAATTGAAACCCTTAATCATAACATGGGGCAGGGTAGTTTCTCAATTAATTTAATTGTGCATTCAATCGCAAGATTTTCCTTCGTACATAGAAGGTAGTATCAAAGACATCCTTCCAAATCAAAAGTCGGAGATGGTTCCCCGTAATCATTAAGTCGGGCAGTCATTATCTTTCAAAAGAAAAGCCCGCTAAGTCGAAACCTATGAAGGAGACTTAGGGAAAAAACTGGGGTATCCCGCTGACTGTAATCTCAAACAAAACAATTCAAGAAAAAATTTGGGATAATAAATTCAAAAAGAGGCCGCTACAAATCCTTAACAAAAGAAAGATGTTGCAAGAAAAAGTGTCTGCCTTCTCAAATAAACTTTCAATTTCTGAACCATCACCAAGTATCAGTGCTATAGTTCCAAACTCTATTGAAACCTAAATGCATAATTAATTGAGTATAGGATTTAAGGACATCATGGAGAACGGTTTGGGTACAAATAAACTTTGATCCTTTATCCTTTGTTTCTTAAACCGTGAACCAGACCACATTACGACCCTTCAAAGTCCTAACTGAAGCATGGGTTAGTTCGAAAACATAATGTTACTAAAAGGTATCCTGACTCCGGTTAGGCTTACTATAAATCCTGAGTTGATATCACATTCTTACAAATTTTCTTTTACTAAAAAATTCATTTTTTAAAAAAACTTCAAGACAGACATAATCTTTGCATTTTAATACCACTGTTTGCATATGACTAAGTGTTTGACAACATATAAATTTTCTTGATAAATATTCAATGATGAAAATCCTCTCAATGGACATAATTACTTTAGATGATGTGTCAAAGAGAAAGACACTTCCAGTAACAGGCCTTTCATGGACCCAATTGGTTATAAATCGAGGGGCATGACATGTTATTGTCCAACTCATCTGTGGCAGTCAAGTCAAGATTCAAAGAATCTCTCAGAAGTTCTAAATAGACAAGGGCAAATCTCCATTTTAATTACTTGGGGAATGTTACATTGATCATGAGTTTCAGCAAAAGCCACTATGAAAATTGAATCTTCGGTATCACCAAATTGCTTGTCTATGTCAGTAGTATCAGATGGTGTCATTATGTCGTGACAATTCTTAGAAAAATACCGAGGAAGGTCAAGACTATCATAAAGTTGGAAATCAATGGTTGATAAATAACTTCAAGCATTAGGTGCACCGGACTAATCCCAGGGGAAAACGAACTCCCGCATATGAAGGGCCATGTATGATCAAGAAAAATATTTTCTGGTAGTGCTAAACATTTACTACCATGGACAATGAAAATTCTCCGCACCCTGTGAACACGAACATAGTAAAAAATACTACGCATGAAAAAGAGACCCGCTAGGTTGATTGTCCTAGGAAAAAATAAGGGCATCCCGATGAACTAAAAAGAGGTTCGAGTTAAAATTAGGGATATATAAATAAAATTGTAAACCCGACAAGTCGAAAACCTGAAAAAGGTGGCTTGGGAAAAAAGGGTATCCCAGAGGACTGAAAATCTGAAAAGGTGGTCCAGGAAAAAGTTAGGGATTAAAGCGTATGACTATGTCCCGTTATCTCATCACTTATTTATCGGCAGAAGATTTATCACTCTGATCAACATTTACTAAAGACTCTAGGAGTTGGGATAATGTTCAAGTTATCCACAAATCCCCACAGAATAACCTCCATGGGATTAACCCCAGAGTTACCTTCACAGGCTCATCCCCGACGGAGATACATCCCCCTTGCAATTCTAATATACTTCTAGACATGAATTAGGGCATCTTCCAGCTACTAATATAACCATACTCCACATCAAATCCCCCTAGCGGATAAAGGAGTCTGATATTTTCTCCAGCATATAGTGGAAATTTCCTCTACACGGCCTACAGAATTTCAATTCCCATATGAAATTATTTCCTTAGTACAGTTCACATGAATTTAATTCCCCAGCTGAGTTATTTCTCCAACACTGCAAAATCACCTACAGAATTCTCTTCTCCAGCAAGGTTTACTTCTCCAGCAGGGTTTATTTCCCCAGCAGAGTTTATTTCCTCAACAAAATTTAACTTCTCAAGAAGAGCTCATTCCTCCGATTACTACAAATCCCCAGTAATGTTCTCTTCTCCAGCAAGGTTTACTTCTTCAGCAGGGGTTATTTCCCCAACAAAATTTAACTTCCCAAGCAGAGTTCATTCCTCATATTACTACAAATCCCCTGTAAGATTCTCTTTTCCAGCAAAGTGTAGTCCAGGTTCTTTCCCCAGAAAGTTGCTACGAAATCTGAAACCGAGCCATACATTATTTAACTTTGTCCTCCCCCAGAAGAGTTGACGTCCATATTGAAAACTCGGTCATACGACACCTCTGAAGGTTATTCATCTCTTTTATCCCTAGTCAGGGTATATAAGAACTAAACTCCCTAGTAGAGAGATGAACGATCAATGTTCCTGAACTCTTCTATCCCCAAGCGGAAGCCAAACATTCCCAGTGGAGTATCCTCAAGCAGAAAGTAGGAATCCCCAGCAAGACATTCTAAATGAGATTGAAGATTCATATTCTTCACCCCCAGCTCCAGTCAGGGATTTATTTTCCTCAATCGGAAACATTATACGGAGCTACCAATACGCTTCAACGACATCTCACATTCATACATGTCATAGCATATGCATACAAAATGCATATAACACACTCTCATTTACATTGAGAACATGATTACGCAATGCATTTCATACATCATGACATTGCATACGGCTAACGCTTTATCTTTTCAGGTAAACAAACGAATATCATCAACAATTCTCAAACAGGTCCAAGATAAATTCTCGAAACAAGACATGACAACTATCTATGTGACCAGGTCAGAGATTAATCCCTGAAACAAGACAGGGCAACTATCTCTATGGTCAACAAAAGCAGGTCCCAGATTAATTCCTGAAACAAGACAGGGCAACTATCTGGATGACCAGACACAAATTACTTCCTGAAATAAGACAGGGCAACTATCTGTGAAAGTGAATTGTAGATCAATTCTCAAAACAAGACGGGGAGACTATCTACATGAACAGGTTGAAGATTAACTCCGGAAACAGGATGGGGAAACTATCTATACAACCAAGCAAAGATTAACTCCCTAAATAGGACGGAGAAACTATCTTTCTATCTTTATGAGTAGGTGAAGATCAATTCCTGAAACAGGACGGAGCAACTATCTTTATCACCAGGCGATATGAATTCCCGAAATTGGACAAGTTTACCAACAAAAACACATTGTAGATCAATTACTGAAACAGGATGGGGCGACTATCTACATGACAAACATTTCCCTTCAGAGACTGAATTCTGAAAAGCATTTCCATTAGATCAAGTCGAGCGTAGGCTCATTCTGATACTTCTATCAACAATTACTTTGGATGGCATCTGCAAGCCCATCCCCAACAACATTTTGTCATCTCCTTGAATGGCATCTTTAACCTATTCAAGCAATATTATCAACCAACAGTGTTACTCTATGCACATGCGAGTGAAATTTTTTGGGCACTTAAGTGTTCAATCCTCTTCTACCTTCAGATTACGAATGGCGGACATTCCAATCTAACTATTCAAGTATAAGAAGATTGAACAGGGGAAACTGTTTTACCCCAAAATTCGCCTCCCATTTTTTCTTCAAGGCATTCTCCTAGGGTTCTCAAATGCTCAAGGTTGCTCAAGAATTGATCAGGCAAATTCTCCTCATAAGCAATGGGTCCACAATTAGGGTTTTGTGTTTCAAAAGGAAATTTGGGTTTCTAAGGTCTCAAGTGGTTTTCATGGTTCTTCATATGTCTTAAAGAATGATCATATCAAGTTTCATGCCTTGCATCACAAGTTTGCTTAGTCAATGGCCCAAATGATTGAAAATCAACTATATTGGGTAAAAAGTCAATTGTGGTCAACATACAGTCAAACTTTAATATTTTTGGTCAACATCAATATTTTGAAGTGATATTCATCATTTGATCAAGGGTTGATCGTGATTCCTCAAGAAAAACCCTCAAATCATCAAAAGTTAAAAGATGCCAAATTAGGGTTTTCTTAGGAGAAGTCAATTGAACTTTGACCAGGCATAACTTTAACATGCTTCATCAGCTTTTCCCCAACAAAAATCATTTTGAAGGTAATTCAATTCTCTAAAACTTTGTCTCTCTAAGCTCAAGTCCAAAAAATGCATTATTTGAGAGATATGGGTCAATACATTACAGATCATTTCAAAAGTCAACAAAAAGACACTTTTTGTCAAGGTAACTTACATCAAGATAAAGTCTTCAAAAGCAAAAATGATCAATATAGAGGTTGTATAGGACATCTTGAGTTTTCCAAAAAGTCCATGATAAACTTCAAAAGATAAAAATTGAGTGAGTTATGACCATTGCAATTGGGAAATTTTGAGCAAAGGCATGAAGTTTAAATTGAGCAAGCTTGATATTTTGGGCTATTGGGCCATGGTTTAAGAGTCCAAATTTGTATCACACTCTTCGTACACCTCAAACCTTATTCTTACACCCTTTGACCTTTTTTTTTTTTAAATTTTAATCATTTTTATTATTTTTGTTTTATTCATTAATAATATAAAAAAAATCATATCTTTTACACAAGGTCTAAGTCCACTTATTCTTAACCTAAATTTTCACGATATAATCTCAGCACTTCCCATACAAGAACACATAAAAACCCCTGCAGAGAAAACTATTCCAAAAATTCAAGAAATGAGGGCAACACAAAACCCTTATTTCCAGCCCTTCTCAATTTAAACCAAGCATTGCATTATCATCTTGAAGTACCCGGAAATCCATCCTAATCCTCAAGCAGTCAAGATCGTGCCCATCACATTACATTCATCCTCACCGGTTTTGGTAGTTTTTTTTAAATTCAAACCTTTGATTTATGCATTATTAGCTAATTTGATACATTTATATATGTTCATATACATAATTAGAGCAGGTTTGATGCATAATATGTGAGCTCTAACACAGTGGCAAGGCAGACAGTGATAAAGGCTAAGGGCGTGGGTTCAACACCCACCCCTGGTATTTTTGCTTCTAACTTGTTCTTTTTCCCTATTTTTTTCCCTTAATGCAGTTTGGAAGACTAAGGGCGTGGGTTCAACACCCACCCCTAACATTTTTTTGGTTTTGCTTTCAACATGTGATTTTTTCCTTAATTCTCTTCCCATAAACCCAAATTCTTTTGGCAAACTTAACCATAAATTCACCTAACCATAAAACCACAAATCTTTTTTTTTTACAAACCTAAAATAATTGTATTTTTGTAAACCTTAAAAATAATTAGGTTTTTGGTTTTTTATCATTAACCTCTTTATTAATTTAATTAAACAATTATTTTGTTAATTAAAATTAATTAATTTTTAGGTTTTTTTTATTATTTAACCTTTTTTATTAATTTAATTAATAAATTATTTTGTTAATTAAAATTAATTAACTTTTAGGTTTTTCATCATTAACCTTTTTTTATTAATTTAATTCATCAACTATTTTTTTAATTAAAATTAATTAATTTTTAGGTTATTCATCATTAACCCTTTTTTATTAATTTAATTAATCAACTATTTTTTGTTAATTAAAATCAATTAGTTTTTAGTTTTATTTTAATCATCATTAAAAAAAACCTTTTCCATTAAAATTCATCAAAAAAATTTCTTTTTTCCCCTCTATTTTTATTTTATTTTATTTTCATAGATAAAGTGTATGGGATTCACAATCTGTAAATATCCTTATCTTTCGCTTCTCCATTATTATGTAACTGCTCTAGTATGTAATAGCACAAGATTTGTATTTTCCGTTTTTCTATTATGTAACTGCCCCAAGGCCATGTAATAGCGTAGAAATTTTATTTTCTGCACTTTACATTTCCTGCTATTATTTTACTATATTGTTGTTAGTAATTAGGGTGTATGGCAAGATAAAACCTGACGATAGAAAATCCTATTCTCAAAGATAAAGTAACTGAAAATAACACACTTGCACATGCGCACATCTAGGCTAGCCTCTGTTGTTGCCTTTCGATTAAACAGTCATGTCCCTCGAATATGGGGAAGCTTTAGCAAAGTCCCTCTGATATAAAAGATCATAGTCCCTTGATGACCTTTTCGATGTTGCCTTCGGTAAATGTTCTAGTCCCTTAAACGATAATTGCTAAAGCATCTTTATGAGTTGCCTCCGATGACTGTACGGTGGGAGTACTGACTTGGGTTTTTGCGTTTTATTGCAAATGTTGCGGATAGAAAGAGTCACCACCGACTTTTTCTTTTATCCAATAAAGGAAAGGGTGAAAAGAACAGGAAAGACCTTTTGAAAATTTTCTTGAGTTTGGGGGGTAGGTTATGAAAAGGGAAGGTGTTAGCACGCTTTTCACCCGTAGTTATCTACGGGCTCTTAATTGCTAGCTCATTTTGAAAATACTTTGTGTTTGTGTATGTTTGCAAATATTTTGAAAATGCCTAAGTGCAGCATTTTTTTAATGATTCTTGTATTGTTGAGAATGTATACAAAATGTTTGTTTTGAAAATATTTGTTGAATGAAAGTTTTGTTTTGTGGAAAGATGTTTTGAAGGTGCCAATGTAAGGCAATTTTGTAATGATTCTCGTATCGTTGAGAATGTATACAAAATGTTTGTTTTGAAAAGTGTTTTGAAAATATTTGTTTTGAAAGTGTGGAATTTGTTTGCGTTTGTGAGCAAGAGATTACGAGCGATTTACCTACTAAAAAAGTATTTGTTCTTTTCCTCTTCCTTTAGATAATTATATCCTACCATTAGTTAGTAGGAAGCCCTATCATCGGATGTGAGGGACAGACGTGGGTCATTGTAGATTCATAGAAGAAAACTTGTAGGATACTTTAGCAATTGTCGTAAGGGACTAAGATCATTTACCGAAGGAAGCATCGATGGGTCATCAAGGGACTACGATCTTTTAACCGAGGGTCTTTGCTAAAGCATTCTACATTCGAGGGACATGACTGTTTTATTCGAAAGCAACAAGTAAAGTTACCCTAGAGGTGTAAGTGTGCAAAGTATGTTTGATTCAATTATTTTATCTTGAATGTATGGTTTTCTAATTTTTGATTTTAAATCTTTCCATACAATCCTATTAAACTAACAATAATAAGGAAAGCGGTAAATTGCATAATTTTAAGTGTTCTACGCCATTAAAATGCTTTGGGAATGAGGGGTAAAAATTTGTGAATGGAGATGGAAAGCAATAAACCCTAATTTATCTATTACAAGTATTTGAGAAATTACGATAATTGGGAAATAAAGACAAAAGATAAAATGTGTGAAGATGATAAGAAAAGGGGAATGTTTTTAGAAACCTTAAAAACATTTCTAAGTGTTAAGAAAATAAGTTATTTTTTGTTGTTTTTGTTATTTTTGTTTAGAAAGAGCTTTGATGATTAATTTAATTAAAAGGAAAAATTAATTTAATTGAAGGGAAAAAAATAGGTCTAAGTTAACTTAAAAAGAAACTAATTGTTTAGAAAAAATATTTTTGATGCTTTATTTTGAAAAGATATTTGAACTATAACCTAATTCTTAGGGTGATTAAAATAAATCGATTTTTGTCAAAAATTAAATTAACTAATTAAAAAACCTAAATCTAAATTTTATAAATAAAAATTATATTTTGTATTTTAGTTAAATGAAATAAATAAATAAAAGTAAAGAAAAGAATATATAAAAAAGATTGGGCCTGGCGTTAGTAAAAGATTATTGGGGGAGGGGGGGGGGGGGGTAAAAAGAAAATGTTAGGCCCAAAAAGCAGTTTTTGTTTGAAGCAAAAAACAAAAAAGAAAAATGGGTCTGCATTGTGAAAGTAAATTGGGGGTGTTAACAAGGAAAAGCAAAAAGGCCCAGGACAACTAAGCCCAAGCGCTGCATGGTTCAATGTGGTTGAGCTCTTGAAGGTGTGTCATGCGTTTGCCTTCTGGGGCGTGTGATCTGACCTTGGGATGACCATGTGGTAAGGGAGTGAGGGTGTATACCTTGCACGCTGGGCTTGTTTGTATTGAATCTGTAAGAAATAAATGTGAAACAAATAAAAGGGTACCACTGGGGCTCGAACACAGCTCTCTATAGTCACAGGCGCGCGCTTTAACCACTAGGCTAGTGATATATCCGTTGGTTTATAGATAAATTATTAAATATATTACAAACTCCTTCCTGAATGTTTGAAGATGCAACTTCATCTTCTTCACGTGGCCAACAACAACAACAAAATTTTTGAAAATGCTAACGCCTTCATCTCTCGATCATTTCAAAAATTGTAAACACCAAACTTTTTCCAAATCTCAACACGAATTCAGCCATGTAAATAATTTAAGTTAACACTTAAAGATGAACATGAATTTCTGTTGGTACCAAACTGAACCTTAATTACTCAGAAACCTCAAATCCAAAATTCACATTATTCAATCAATAAAAATGAAAATTAAGGACATTGTTAGCTTCATAGGCATGATATCTACATTTTATCTTTTAAAAGCAGATGCAAATGACGCTTAAGTAAGGATTTCAAAGTTAGAAAAAATTACCTCTGAAGTGAGAATCGAATATGGAGTTGGAGCACTCCTGGAGATGTTGTGATTATCTGGATAGCTTCACTGAACTCCCAGGAAGTTATTGCAATGCTTACTTTGGAATGAGAATGGAGGATGGTGGAGATGATGTTACAGTTGTGAAACAGAGCCTTGGATAAGTTCTATATGAGTTATAGAATCTTTGTGAATGATTTAAAACGAAAACACACACGATTGGATTAGGTGTTTGATGTTCAAGGTCAGAAACTTGCAACAAAATGGAGTTTTAAGGCAATTCTGACTTTGGGAGTGATTGAGGGGGTTTAAGGGATATTGGACTCGTGTCTTAGCTTGAAAATACTTCCTTTATTTATAGGAAAGATGTTTGAGGACAAGGATTGATCAGATTTGCAAAATCACATGTTATGGCTAGGTTGGATTGTAAATGAAGCAAGCTTGAAGATCATAGTTCCAATGCTTTATACTTTGCTTCATAGAGTTGTTGGATACTTTAAGTATGCTTATGTAATCTTGTATTTTGAGTGTGTGTAGAAGGAGCAAGTTAGAGGCTCAAGAAGAGTTGACTTTGTGATTAAAGCTGCTTTACAAGAATGACAATGTTAACTTTGTGCCATAAATGGAATAATCACTTGGACAATGGCTTGAATACTTGGATAATGATTCAATCAGTTGTGTAAACATTTAATTATGGTGAGATTTTCAAGTAAGAAGCCTGCAAAGCAAGATTTATGCAGCATGGCTTGGAGATTTGATCTCATGTTTATCACAAAATGACTTGTGTTTCAAGAATGGATGCACAACTTCATCTCTTCAAATCTCCTAGCTCAAGCATGATAAAAATATGTTCTTGGAGATTCTGGAAAGCTTGAAACATTGTCTACAATTTTCATGTTGACCACTTTGGCTAAATAAACTTGGAACTTGGTAAAAAATTCCCAAGAAGTTGGGACAAAAAACTGACCAAACTTATTGAAAATTTCTCTAAGTGTTAGATAAAAATGTCATGACTTCATGAGCCTATATCTCCTAATCCAAGCATTTTTTGGACATCATCCCTCAAGGACAAAGTTGTATAATTTATCATGCTCTATAACTTTCATGTTGGAAGTTTTCCTTGAATCATCTAGCATTTTAGTGAAAAATAGTCATGAAGTAGTGAGTTTATTACGAACAAAGCATTAACACTTAGAAAATTTTCTAAGTATTAGAAAATTTCTATCTTTGACTTTTGTTGACTTTATTGATTCTTGATGATCAAGCTTGATAAATTTGAATGTTTTGATGATTCTTGATTTTAGAAGTTCAATGTTGACCATAAAGTCAAAGTTTGACTTTTGTGTGACAGTTGGTTTTTTCATCAATCAATTCAATTTTCCAACTATCAGTCATTTGTATCTTTGGAAATGTTTTGAGCCATGTAATTAGGTCAACATATTATACTTTAATCCTTGAGATCATGCTTCAAGTCATTAGGTCATGTACTAGGTCAAAAGTCAATGATCAGTCATTCTTAGTTATAACCCTAATTTTGACAATTTTGCCCCTTTGGTGATCTGAGGGATCTTCTTGAGGAATTATGATCAACCTTTTATAAAATGATGAATATGACTTCAAAATGTTGATGTTGACCAAAAATCTTGAAGTTTGACTGTATGTTGACCATAATTGACTTTTTACCCAATATAGTTGATTTTCAGTCATCTGATTAATTGACTGAGCACATTTGTGATGCAAGGCTTGAAACTTGGCATGAGAATTAATGGAGACCTATTATGAACCATGAAATTAACTTGAGGCATTAGAAGTCCAATTTTCCTTGAGAAAACCAAAACCCTAGTTGTGGACCCAGTGCTTAGGAGGTGAACTTGTCTGATCATCTCTTGAGTATTCTTGAGCATTTGAGAACTTTTGTAAGAAATGTATTGAGAAAAAGGGAGGGAAAATTTTGGGGTACAACATCTTCCCCTGTTTAATCTTCTTAAACCTGAAGAGTTAGATTGGCATGTTCGTCATTCGTGACTTGAAGGTGGAAGATGATTGAATACATAAGTACCCAGAAATTTGCACTCACTTGTGTATGAAGAAATGATGTTGGTTGATTATGCCGGGAATGGGCTTAAAAAATGTCATTCAGAGAGGTAATGAAGAGTTGTTGGAGATGGGCTTATAGATGCCACCCAAAGTAACTGCTGATAGAGAAATTAGACTAAGTCTACGCTCGAGTTTAACTGGGAGAAGTATCAGAATAAATCTTTGGTCGATTTAATCTGAGCTAGAAAATGTCTACTGGAAGACGTATAATAATAAATATTTGGTCGACTTAATCTGAGCCAGAAAATGTCTACGTCTGTCTTTAACTAGAAGAAGTATCAGAATAAATCTTTGGTCGATTTAATTTGAGCCAGAAAATGTCTACTGGAAGAAGTATCAGAATAAATCTTTGGTCGATTTAATCTGAGCCAGAAGATATCTAAGTTTGTCTTTAATTGGGAGAAGTATCAGAATAAATCTTTGGTCAATTTAATCTAAGCCAGAAAATGTCTACTGGAAGAAGTATCAAAATAAATCTTTGGTCGATTTAATCTGAGCCATAAGATATCTACGTCTATCTTTAACTTGGAGAAGTATTAGAATAAATCTTTGGTCGATTTAATCTAAGCCAGAAAATATCTACTGGAAGAAGTATCAGAATAAATATTTGGTCGATTTAATCTGAGCCAGAAGATATATACGTCCGTCTTTAACTGGGAGAAGTATCAGAATAAATCTTTGGTCGATTTAATCTGAGCCAGAAAAGATCTACTGGAAGAAGTGTCAGAATAAATCTTTGGTCGACTTAATCTGAGCCAAAAGATATCTACGTTCGTCTTTAACTGGGAGAAGTATCAGAATAAATCTTTGGTCGATTTAATATGAGCCAAAAAAGATCTACTGGAAGAAGTATAATAATAAATCTTTGGTCGATTTAATCTGAGCTAGAAGATGTTTGAAGGAATTATTCATCATGTAGATATTCACCCTCTTGTTTCGGGAATTAATCTTGGACCTATTGGTGATGATATTCGTCTGCTGATTGATCTTTCTTGAAAAGGTAAGAGTTATTTGTATGCAACGTTATGATGTATGAAATTCATTTCCTAATGGTGTTCTCAAAATAAATGAGACTGAGCTACATGTGTTTCGTATGCATATGTTATGATGTATGAATGTGAAATATTGTGAAGTGTATTTGTAAGCTCGTGCTGTATTTTGTCTGGGAAGATAAATCCTTGACTATTGTTGGGGATGAAGAGTGTGTATATCTTAAATCTTGTCTAGAATGATTCCGCTGGGGATTCCTGCTTATTGTTTGAGGAAACTACGCTGAGGAATGTTAACTTTTATTTGGGGAGAAGAGTTCAGGAACATTAGTCGTTCATCGCTCTACTGGGGAGTTTAATTCTTATATATCCTAACTAGGGATAAAAGAGATGGATAACCTTCCGACTTCTTTGGGGAATTTAATTCTTATATACCCTGAATGAGGATAAAAGAGATGGATAACCTTTCGAATCGTCTGGGGAGGATAATTCTTATATACCCTGACTGAGGATAAAAGAGATGGATAACCTTCCGACTCATCTAGGGAGGATAATTCTTAGATACCCTGATCGGGGATAAAAGAGATTGATAACCTTCTGACTTGTCTGGGGAGGATAATTCTTATATACCCTGACTGAGGATAAAAGAGATGGATAACCTTCCGACTCGTATGGGGAGGATAATTCTTATATACCCTGACTGGGGATAAAAGAGATGGATAACCTTCCAACTCGTTTGGGGAGGATAATTCTTATATACCCTGGCTGGGGATAAAAGAGATGGATAACATTTTGACTCATCTGGGGAGGATAATTATTATATACCCTGACTGAGAATAAAAGAGATGGATAACCTTTCGACTCGTCTGGCGAAAATAAAGTTGATTGATATCTGGCCCGGTTCCAGGTTTCATAGCAAATTTCTAGGGATAATGGAAATTTCACTGGAGAGAAGAATTTTGCCGGTGATTCGTAGCCATTTGAGGAGTAGACTCAAACTGGGGAGATTGTAATCTTTTAGGGAAATAAACCCTGTTGGGGAAGTAAACCCTGTTGACAGAAAAATACTCTGCTGGGGAAACAAGCTCTGCTGGAAAGAAGAAAACCACAAAGGTTTTTACAGTTTTGGATGAATAAACTCAGCTGGGGAGGAGGATTTCCATGAACTGTACTGATTTGAACTCTGTAGGTGGGTGATATTACCGGGGAAAATATCACACTCCTTTATCCTTTAGGGGATCTGCTGGTGAGTACGATTATGTTAATAGTTGTAAGATGCCTTATGTGATATGGTAGTAGAACCGACTGTTAATATTGGTTTGCATTTTGTATTCGCAAATGTCACGGTAAGCAAGAGTCGCCACCGACTTTTATTTCATCCAACTAAGGAAAAGGAAAAAGAACAGAAAAAACCTTTTTCGAGAATATTTCTGAGTACGGGGGGTAGATTATAGAAAGAGAAGGTGTTAGCACCCCTTATATCCATGGTTTTCCATGGGCTCTTAGGTACTTGATCATTTTGAAAACTGCATGTGTCTGCTTGTTTTGAAAAGTTTTTTTTTTACTTCGTTTTAACCCTTGTTTCTGTCCTCAAGAGTGTTACGAAGTTGTTTTTGAAAACTTTGTTTGAAAAGTGTTTCTGTGAAAAAGTTTTTGTTTGTTTGAGAAAGTACCTAGGAACTAATCTACCTACTCGAAAAAGTTTGTTCGTTTTCCTTTAGACAACACTATCCTATTATTAAGGAATAGGTAGCACCGTTGTTGGAGATTTTAGGGACGTTCAAAGGGACAAGTACGATCACAAAAGCAATGTTAGGAGGTGTTAGTAAGCATCCTAAAGCCTTAAAGATCTTTTTCCGAGTTAACATCTGAATGGGTCATTTGAGATCTTTCGGGGCTAGAGGACGACCACTAACAAACCCTATACTTCATGTCTGTTTAACCGAAGGCAACCGAAGTGGAGTAAACCCTAGGAGTGAGCATGTGCGAGTGAACTTTTTCAATTAATTTGTCTTTGCACATTTAGGTTATCTACCATTTTAATTTTCAAGCATTCTTCCCATACAATCCTATTAGCAGACATCTAACAATTTATAATTGCAGAAATTTAAAGTGCGAAAATAGAAATCCTAATTATTACATGGCTTTCGCAGATACAAAATTATTTTGACTGAAAATAAAATGCGGAATTAAAACCTAATTAAATCTATTACAACCTCGAAGCAGTTACAAAAAATAATTAAAAAAGTAATTGAAACACGCGCGACGAATTAAATGCCGGGACGATTAGAAAACCTAAAAAATCTAATTTGAGAAAATGTACTTGATCGGATCCATCTTCGATATCAATAAGGTAGTGTGAGTCAGCATATACCGTCTCAGTTAGTGAGCAGCCCATGCCAAAGTGCAACAAGTTTTCTCAAGCAGTGAGTATCTTGTCTCACATTCGGTAAACTTTTTGCTAAGGTAGTATATTACATTCTCTTTTCGACCAGACTCGTCATGCTGCCCCAGCACACATCATATTGAATTGTCTAGAACTGTCAAGTATAATATCAAAGGTCTTCCTTCAACTGGAGGCATCAGAATTGGTGGTTCTTGAAGGTACTCCTTGATTCTTTCGAAAGCTATCTGGCATTCATCATTCCACTTTACCACTTGATCTTTCTTCAGAAGCTTGAAGATCTGCTCACAAGTAGCAGTCATATGTGAAATGAACCTGGCGATATAATTCAGGCGTCCCAAGAAACCTCTAACTTCCTTCTCCGTACGGGGAGCTGGAATTTCTTGTATATCCTTTACCTTTGCAGGGTCTACCTGAATGCCTTTGTCACTGACAATGAACCCCATAAGCTTACCAAACCTTATCCCGAAGGTGCACTTGTTCGAATTCAACCTCAACTTGTATATCTTTAACCTGTCGAACAACTTTTAGAGATGACCAAGGTGCTCTTCCTCAGTTTGAGACCTGGCTATCATGTCATCAACATTGACTTCGATCTCGTGGTGAATTACATCATGGAACAAAGCGACCATGGCGCGCTGATAAGTTTCCCCAACATTCTTCAACCTAAAAGGAATCACCTTGTAGCAGAAGGTGCCCCACTGTGTGACGAAGGTTGTCTTCTCCATCTCTTCAGGAGCCATCTTGATCTGGTTGTAGCCAGAGAAACCATCCATGAAGGAGAATATTTCATGTTGCACGGTGTTGTCGACCAAAACATCAATGTGAGGAAGAGGGAAGTCATCCTTGGGACTTTCCCTGTTCAGATCTCTGTAATCCACACACATCCGTACCTTACCGTCCTTCTTAGGTACCGGAACTACGTTAGCAACCCACTGTGGATAAGAAGTGACAGCTAAGAATCCTGCGTCGAACTGTTTCATGACCTCTGCCTTGATCTTCTCTGACATTTCGGGATGTATACGGCGGACCTTCTGTTTAATCGGAGGACAGTCTTCTTTAATCGGCAGGCGATGTACCACAATATCAGTGTCCAAACCAGGCATGTCTTCATATGACCAGGCAAAGATCTCGACGTAGTCGTGCAACATCTGTATCAACCTCTGTTTGACGCTAAGCTCTAGATTTGCACCTATTTTAACCTCTTTTATGTCTTCCTCGGCACCCAAATTCATTGTCTCAATCGACTCTTCATGAGGCTGTATGGCCCTTTCTTCATGCTGTAATAGTCTAGCAAGTTCTCCAGGCACCTCACAATCATCCTTTGCCTTCGTCTTCGGCTTAGTTGATCGGACTTTTGAAGTCATAACTGGAAATAGCAGAGCTGTTACCAATGGGATCCAGAGTGGATATGGATCTGCATTATGATACGTGAGTGTGTGTAAGAGAATAATTATTTTGATAAAGCGAAAACAGAAAAGAAAGAACAGAGAGCGCAAAATTTGTATGCAAGAAACGTCCAATACTTTATTAATGATATATGAAATGACAAAATAATAGCCCTCACAAGCAAAACCAATGTGCCTCGGGCAAGGCACAAGGCCGTAAAGTTTTTAAATTGTTTATTACAAATCTCAAAACAAGTAAGACAATTACTGTGGAATAAAAGAAATTGGTATAAAGTCCCTAGCCGTCCAGTTATTCGATCCACCGTTGGTAGTTGGGTAGATCCAGTTGTCAATGTATGAGTCTTCCTCGCTGTATTCAATGGCATTAACCCCTCGATTGCTGATGCGTAGGGGAGGTCCTCCAGCCCGAGCACGTCGAACAACCCTTTGAGCCCCTGTAGTAAAGCCCAAACCAAATTTGTCAGTTTTGTGAGTGAAATCAGGGAGCTGACCCCAATTGGTACACCCACCTTCTTCAACTATGGCCCTGGCGTCCTTGAGAGAAGCCATCTTCAGAGGAGGTTTGTTGCTAGTAGTAGTTTCAGCCGATGCCAAGATCTGAGGGACCTCTTCGAAGTTCTGACAAGGAGTTTCTATGAATTCCCCGTCCATCTCTACGTACCTGAAGGAATTGAGGTAGCTCACCATATACTCCTCTTCACCCCGCACAGTGACAATCTTCCCTTTTACCGGATACTTCAGCATTTGGTGTAGTGTGGAAGTAACTGTCCCAGCCTCGTGGATCCAAGGATGACCTAACAAACAAGAATACGACGGCCTGATGTCCATCACATAGAATATGGACCCAATAGTATAAGAACCCACTTTGACAGGGATGTCCACCTCCCCGTGCACCATTATTTTTGACCCATCAAAAGCCCTTACCACAATGTTACTAGGCTTTAAAGTCAAACCCTCGCAATCTAACCGGTCCAATTCCTTCTTGGGCAGAAGTTTCAGCAAAGACCCAATATATACCAACACATGAGCCATAGTGGTGCCCCTGCATTCAATCGAGACATGCAAAGCATCATTATGCTTCCTTCCCTTCACTGTCAAGTCTGCATCTGAAAATCCTAGCCCATTGTCAGCAGTCAGGCTGGCCATGCAATCTTTAAATTGATCAGCTGAAGTCTCCTGCGGTACATGCACACTTTTGAGGAATGCAATCAAAGCCTTCCCATGCGCCTTAGAGCACAACAACAGGGATAACATGGATATCTTTGAGGGGGTCTTCCCCAGCTGCTCAACCATGTTGTAGTCGCTCTTCTTAATTATTTTCAGTATTTCCTCTATCTCTTGCTTAGAGGCTTCCACAACAGTTTTTCTAGGCGCCTCCGTCCAGGCAGACTCACCTATAACCTCTTTGTCGTGGGTATTAGACTATTCGCAGACAGGGGTAATAATTGGAGTAAGAACAGGAGCAGTAGTTGATGTACTAGTAGGAACAGCAGATGGGATGACAATAGGCATGTCGATAGTCTTAGGGGAAATCTCGAGAGAGAAGACCCTTCCACTTCGGGTAACCTTGCTGATTCCGACAATGTTACCAATATTAGGATCAACCTCTTCATTTTTGAAATCTTGTTTGATGCCATGATAGTACACATCGGCACCATAATGCCAGGGGACAGCTTTGTCCGAGACATACGGGACAGGACCAGGAATAGTGATTACTAGCGGAGTTATTCTTGGAGTAGATGTAATCCTAACAGGTATTCTCGAGGAGACCTTGGAAGGATTGGCGGAAATGGTTATAATGGCAATGTCTTCAGACGGAACAACGGGAACCAAAGTTTTCTCAAAAAAAATTTCTTTGCTGTCCATCAGGCATTGAACACCTGACTTTAGCAAATGGCAACCAGAAGGTAAAATTAAACACATATGGAAACCTTCACCACAACCCGGAAATAAATCGACCAACAACAAATTCTTCTTCACAGTCATGAGAGGGGTAGAAACTTCATCCACCAGGGTCACAAACAGGTCGGTATCAACAACATTAACTCCACGACCGTGCTTAAGCATGGGAGAAGTTATGACATTGGGCTTCTCCGGAGCATCGAACTCAATTTCCTTGGCTTCAATCAGATCTTGTACCTTATTTCTTAGAGCCCAACAATCGTGGCCAGGACTCTCAGAATGGTAGGCACACCGAGCATTTAGATTATATCAGGGAGATGTGGTATTTGGATTCTTGGAGCCTCTTTCAAGGTTGCCAAGTTGGATCTCAGCAGATGAGGTAGAACTTCAGCCAATGTCATATTGATTCGGGTAAACTGCCGTTGTGGTCTTTCCACCCTTTGTTGATTGTTGCATTATGGAGCAACTGCAGGCCTAGGTATCATTACGACACTTACTATCTGACGATGTTCAGCTCTGTTTTGGCCCCTCGGACTGTAGATGGCACTGGCTTCTTTCTTACCAGCAAAAGGCTTCTTTACTAAACTCGAAGAGGCATCCTTCTGTATCTTGCCGCTATGAATCCCAGCTTCTACTCTCTCTCCAGTCAGAATCAGCTCAGTGAAACCAGCTAACGAGCTGCCGATCAAATGATTAAAGAATGGACCAGATAACATCCCCAGAAACATATCAACCAACTTCTTATCATACAACGGGGGTTGAATTCTTCCAGCCAAGTCTCTCCATTTCTGTGCATAGTCTTTAAAGCCTTCACTTGCACCCATGGACATACTCTGGAGTTGAGAACGAGTAGGAGCAAGGTCGGCGTTATATTGATACTGCTTATAGAAAGCAACAACCAGATCTTCCCAATTTCGGACATTGGCTCCCTCCAGTTGGTAGAACCATTCAAGCTGAGTCCCTGACAGACTATCTTGAAAGAAATGAACCCACAAATTTCTATCAGCGGTGTGGGGATGAATCATTCTGACATAAGAGCGGAGATGGAGTTTTGGGTAGGACACCTCATCATACTTTGCAAAAATTGGAGCTTTGAACTTCTGTGGGATGACCACTCCCGATACCAATCCCAATTCTTCGAAATCTAACCCAGGTATCCTCTGGACTTCCATGGCACTCAAACGATCTTCCAACTGCTTGTATCTATCCTCAGCAGGAGGATACTGCTCATCATTGTAGTCGGTATCATCGTCAGAAACTGCAGGGTTGGGATCCTTCTCCCTTGTTTCTTCTTCTTGATTCTCCCCTTCTTTGGATGAAGAGGTCATATCGACTTGTCGCTTCAACGACCCTACAAACCTTCTTCCCATATTCAGAATACCGGCAACCTTCTTCTTTTTCTTTCTCTCTTTCAGGATGAGGGCTTTCAGATCCTCCTGCCCTTTTGCCAGATTTATGAACATTTGTTGGAACTGGGCATTTTGTGCCTGAAGGTCCTTGATGCTTTGTTCAGAAGACATTTCTGCGTATGAACAACGAAGAAGATGAGAAACCTGTAATGGTACGTGTACATGTAATGCTATGAATGGGATGCGCATGCAATGATTTCAAAGACTTTGAGAAATTTAAATTTGCGAACCAAAATAAAACAAAGATTTTATTAGTTGAATTCAAAGTTCAAATGCCTTTTCAGTGTTACAATTAAAAACAAATCTAAAACTAGAAAAGAAATCAAAATTCCCATGGATGCTTCCTCTTTGTGTCGAGATAAACATTGAGTCCTTTTTCCTCATGGAGCTGCTTTGTGAGCTATAAAACCTTCCTCTCCCGAGCATATAACTGATCCCTGAAAGTATACCGCTCCTTCTTCAACTGAATCCAAGACCTCTGCAATTCTCCAAGATCAGCGGGCATATCAGGATAGAGAACCGTGTAAGGAATACCCCCTTCAGTGGTGGGTTCCACAATCACTGGTAACACGGCCATATAGGGCATCCTAAGCTTCTGGGCGCGAGCTCGTACCCATTGGAGGTAAGGTCCCATGGGAATGGAAGCCTTTGGCCTGAAAGCCCTGGCGCCAGATCTGTTTACCATGCCCCAAGCTCGTATGAACCCCCGACGATACTCTTGAACATCATACTCATAGTTGAATACAATGCCCTTGATAAGAAACTCATAGGGACCATCTCTTCGAGTGTAACCAAATTTTCGCAGAGCTAAACAAGGATTGTAGGTTATACCCCCTCTGATGCCAAGTAATGGGACATTAGGGTACTCCCCACAATGGGCAATAATAGCAGTGTTTTTCATAGCTTGGGAACACCAGAGAATATCCATATGAGCGAGCGACATTATCCTTTGTGACCAACCTAAACCTTATTCATTCTTCAGTATAGACTTAGGGAGGTGAGAAATAAACCACCTCGACAGCAATGGCATGCAACACATAAGAACCCCTCTTCTCTTCATGGTACGAGTATGGAGAGTGTGCATAATATCTCCGAGCAAGGTAGGCACAGGGTCGTGAGAGAGGAAGATCTTGATAGCATTCACATCTATGAATGAGTCTGGATTAGGTAATAGAAATAACCCATAGATTAGAAGAGCCAAGACCTCCTCAAAATCCTGAAAATCCATATCATCCCAAAATAGCTGGGCTTTGTCTATCAGAAACTTGGCTAGAAAACCCTTGACTCCGCTTCTTGTTTCCCAATTGGATACCACGTCGACCTGTTTCAGATGCAAGGCTGAGGCAATGACTTCTGGCTTAGGAACCTCTTTTAAACCTGTGAAAGGCAACTGTTTAAGAATGGGTATATTCAATAGCCGAGAGAACTCTTCCATGGTAGGCACCAACTGATAGTCTGGGAAGGTGAAACAGTGGTGCTTGGGATTAAAGAACTGAAAGAGTACACCCATCATCTTTTCATCAAAGTTTTAAGTTACCAGGTTGAGAAGTCGACCATGTCTCTTAGTGAACGCAGAAGTTTCAAGAACCCTTGATACTAGTTCCTTGAGTTGGGAAGGTATCTTCACAAAGTTGATTCAGATAATGTTTCTACGAACGGAAGCCATGATCTACAAAACAGAACAAAGATAAATTCCCTTGGTCTTTGAAATGGTTAGTGCAATAAGAATGGATGTTATGTTATGATGCATGATGTCATGATAAACCACAGGTTTAGAAAACACACACAAATCACACCAAGTCCATAGGTTTAAGGCTTGCATGAGGTTAAAGGTCATACCCTCTTGAAGTTTAGTTGGTTTCAAACCTGTCTTAAAAAGTAACCGAGTTCTAAAGATTCTCAATATCACTGACCATCCATTATCGGTCATTGTCTCAGCTTGAGCAATCTTTTCTTGCGGCCGAAATATCCTGAAAGTCTGATCTCAATGAGTGTAGCATCGAGTATCAACCAACCCTCAGCTCTATTCCGAGGTCGGCTATCTCACTACTTTCTAATGGACAAGTTTGTTCAACTAAAGTTCTAAGGTCCGTTAGTGCTTCACGACACCATGCGGCGGTCTCGTATTCTCCTCGTTTCCCCACGAAGGATACTGGTACCAACCAAAGTGCCACACCAACACAACCATCGCTTAAACCATATCAGTCTACGCCGTACAGTCTCCACGATCTATTACTGTTTACCTAATAAGTGCCCCCAGATCCAGGTGTAGGATCTATAGTAACCCAAGAAAAATCCTTTAAGAATAAAGCAAACAAGCAAGAAAGCAAATTTTAAAAAGACCTAGATCCTAAGGTATACCCCACTTTATTTTAATTCCCTAGCAGAGCCGCCAATTCTGTGATACGATGGCATAACCGACTATTAATACAGGTTTGTATTTTGTATTCGCAAGTGTCGCAGTAAGCAAGAGTCGCCACCGACTTTTATTTCATCCAACTAAGGAAAAGGAAAAAGAATTAAAAAAAACCTTTTTTGAGAATATTTCTGAGTACGGGGGGTAGATTATAGAAAGGGAAGGTGTTAACACCCCTTCTATCCATGGTTTTCCATGTGCTCTTAGGTACTTGCTCATTTTTAAAACTGCTTGTGTGTGCTTATTTTGAAAAGTTTTGTTTTACTTCATTTTAACCCTTGTTTCTGTCCTCAAGAGTGTTACGAAGTTGTTTTTGAAAACTTTGTTTGAAAAGTGTTTGTGTGAAAAAGTTTTTGTTTGTTTGAGCAAGTACCTAGGAACTAATCTACCTACTCGAAAAAGTTTGTTCGTTTTCCTTTAGACAGCGCTATCCTATTATTAAGGAATAGGTAGCATCGTCGTTGGAGTTTTTAGGGACGTTCGAAGGGACAAGTACGATCATAAAAGAAATGTTAGGAGGTGTTAGTAATCATCCTAAAGCCTTAAAGATCTTTTTCCGAGGCAGCATCTGAATGGGTCATTTGAGATCTTTCGGGGCTAGGGGATGACCACTAACAAACCCTATACTTCATGACCGTTTAACCGAAGGCAACCGAAGTGGAGTAAACCCTAGGAGTAAGCATGTGCGAGTGAGCATCTACCGTTTTAATTTTCAAGCATTCTTCCCGTACAATCCTATTAGCATACATCTAACAATTTATAATTGTGGAAATTTAAAGTGCGGAAATAGAAATCCTAACTATTACATGGCTTTCGCAGATAAAGAATTATTTTGACTGAAAATAAAATGCGGAATTAAAACCTAATTAAATCTATTACAACCTCGAAGCAGTTACAAAAAATAATTAAAAGAGTAATTGAAATACACGCGACGAATTAAATTCGGGGTCGATTAGAAAACCTAAAAATCTAATTTGAGAAAAAATATTCAAGTTATTTTTTGAAGAAAAAAATAATTATTTACAAAAATCAAATCCTAATTTCTAATTGATTTTAATTACAAAAAGGAGTTACATTAACCTAATTTTTAATCAAATTAATTAATTAAAGAAAATAAATATTTTATGAAAAAAATGATTTTTTGGTGTTTTTTGTGGTTTTGATTAAATAAAAATAATTTTGATGTTATTTTAAAAGAAATATGATTAGGGAGTAATTAAAAAGAAATAAAAATAATAAAAAAAAGAAGAATGGGCCTGTTTAAGCAATTGGAGGGGGGGTGTATTTGTGAAATTTGCTCAGGCCCACAAAGTTGAAACCCAGTCAACGCCTGATCCAGTGCTGGCCCTCTTTGATGGTACACCATGGTCCTTCAGTGATATGTGTTGGATCTGACTGATCATGGATCATGTGGCTGGCGGTTGATGGTGCATAGTGAGCGTTGGAGATGGTGATGTACAGGATCCTGCAAAGAAGAATTAAAATAAGAAAGTTGTTGGGACCTGGGATCGAACCCAGGTCCTCTACCCTTTCCAACATGCACACTTGCCATCTGCGCTACATGTCTTGCTTGTTAATATAATAACAATAATATATAATATATGAAATCAAGTGGCTGATTGTAAAAAGTGCGCAGAATTCAAATTGGCCAATGGTTATAAGCCACGTCCTTATCTTCTTCCTGGAACCGTCGTTTTGGATAACGACCTTTTACCTACGAACGATATCCATGGCTACAAATCTGTATCATTTAAAAATCAAATATACGCAATATAAATTTCCATGGAGACCATGAATCAACTGGGTTTGAAGCCCTGAACATCACGGTGCCCTTATCCATCCCTAATTTTTCCTGTGCTAAAAGACCCCAAAACGGAGCTTGAAACCCTAGTAATGACAGTCATACATATAGGCTTCAAAAATTCAATTAAATGATCCAGACTTGTTAGAAATACATCAAGGATCACAAATATATTATTAAATTATGCTAATGATGCAAGAATGGTTGTAATCGATTTTGAAAAAGCAAGCAAATCGTATGAGGTATAGCGAGCGTTTCTGGGCGTGACAGGACCTGCAATCGATTGGGTTAGCTTCTGGGAAGGTCCAGGAATCATTTAGGAATGTTGGAAAGACTTGAATCGTCCTCTAGGGTAGAGATCAGATCACCACTTTTTGCCAAAATTTTGAGTTTGTTCTAGTGTTCTTCACGACTGCAACCTCTCGTTTTTGTGCATGGCCTTGTTCCTTATATATCCCTAAGTGAATTAGGGTTATAAAAATAACTGGTATCTTTGCAATTTTTGAAGATTTGATTTGGTTTTAATGTTGTATGATATCCTTCCAAATTTGTCCTAAATCATGCCATTCTTGTTCCAATTAACTTTGATCCGATTTGATCTTGATATGCTGGCATAATTAACTTGTGATCCTATCCAAAAATCAGATCAAAACAAATGTTTGCTATTATTTATCATTTATTTGATTTAATTTAATATTTAATTAATAAAAAATCAAAATAAAATAAATAATGAAGCAAATAACATGTGACTGAATATTTGGGTCTTGGATCATGTTATGAGTGAGGTGAAAGCATAAAAAGTTAGGCCCATTTGGCAAAAAATGCAATTTTGAGCATATTTGACTTTTGGCAATTTTGCAAAAATGGTCAACTTTGACAAGGCATATCTCTTCCAATTTTAAACCTAGAGAGGTGTTCTTGGACTTTTTAGAAATCTTAGGATGTCCCCTAAACAACCATTTTGGTATCATCTCAATTGGGTCTTCCATGTTCATGTAAGAAGCTTTGACCCAAAAAGTGTTTTTGTTGACTTTTAAAAAGGACCTATAATGTGGAAATTCATATCTTTTTGTGAGTGCGTATTTTGAACTTTATGGATGAAGATGAATTGTAGGTAATTGCATCCTCTTCAAAATGAGCCTTGGATGGAAAATTTCTGATAAAGTATGAGGAAGTTATGCATGGTTAAAGTTTTGTTGACTTTTCCTAAGAAACCCTAATTTAGCAACTTTTGGGTTTTGAGGAATTTGGGGCATTCCTTGAGGAATCATGATCAAATGATGGATATAACTTCAAAATGTTGATGTTGACCAAAAATCTTGAAGTTTGACTATATGTGGGCCACAGTTGACTTTTGACCTAATACAGTCGATTCTCAAGCATCTGAGCAGTTGACTGAGCAAACTTCTTGTGCAAGGCTTGAAATTTGACATGGAGGGTCTTGAGAACATATTAGGACCATGGAGAGCATATGAAGTCTTTGGAGTCCACCCATCTTGTTGAAAATGGAAACCCTAGTTTAAGATACATTGCCTTAGGAGAGAGTTTGTCTGGTCAACTCTTGGGCAACCTTGAACAAATTGAGGACCTCTAGGAGTATGTTTTGAGTAAAATGAGAGGGAAAAATTTGGGGTACAACACCTTACTTTTTGTTTGAAGGCACATTAGACCTATCGGGGAAAAGATCATACTCCTTTATCCTCTAGGGGGGTGTGCTGGCGAGTATGACTAGGTTAATTCAGCCTTGTGGGGAATGTATCTTTGTTGAAGATGAGTTTGTGCAAATAGCTTTGTAGAGATAATTTCGTGGAAACTGCTCCGTGGGGATAATCCTTTAGTGGAGGTGGATGACTTGGACATCATGGCTACTTCTAGAGCCCTCGGTAAATGTTGATCAGAAAGATAAGTCTTCTACTGATAGATGCATGATGAGATAACGAGACATAGTTGTAGCTTTAATCCCTAACTTTTTCCTGGACTGTCTTTTCAGATTTTCAATTCACTAGGATATCCCTTTCTTTTCCCAAGCCGCCTTTTTCAGGTTTTTGACTTGCCGGGTGTACAATCTTTATGTATATATATCCCTAATTTTTACCCGAACCCTTTTGGTTCGCCGAGGAGCCCTTACTTTTTCCTAGGCCAGTCAACCTAGCGGGTCTTTTTTATGCGTAGCATCTTTTAACCATGTCCACGTTCATAGGGTGCGGAGAATTGTCACTGTCTATAGTAGTAAGTGTTGTAGCACTGCCAGAAAATGTTTGCTTTATCGTATGTGACCCTTCGTATGCAGAAGTCCATTTTCCTCTGGGGTTAGTCTGGTGCACCCGATGTTTGGAGTTATTGATCAACCATGGATTGCCAAGTTTCTGATAGTCTTGACCTTCCTCAATATTTTTCTAAGAATTGTCACGGAAGAATGACACCATATGATACTGCTGACATAGACAAGCAATTTGGTGATACCGAAGATTCAATTTTTATAGTGGCTTTTGTTGAAACCCATGATTCAGATGGAGATTTGCCCCTGACCATTCAACACTTTTGAGAGATTCTTTGAATCTTTACTTGAATTCCACATATGAGTTGGAAAATAACATGTCATGCCCCCTTGATTATGGAAGGTTTGTCACGGGAAACGTCTTTCCATTTGAAGTGATTCTGTTCATCGAGGATTTCCGTTCATTGGATATTCGTCGTGTGAATTCCTCTGCTGTCGAACGATTAATTATATGCTAACAGTGGTATTTAAAAAGCACAACTTATATTTGTCTTCAAGTTTTTGAAAATTCATTTTAATAAACAACAAAATTTTGTAAGAATATGAATTCAACTCAGGATTTATAGTAAGCCTTACAGGAGTCAGGATACCTTTTTGTAACAGTATGCTTTCGAACTAACCTATGCTTCAGCTAGGACTTTAAGGGTTGTAACGTGGCCTAGTTCACGGTTTTAAGAAACAAAAGATAAAGGCTCAAACTTTATTTGTACCCAACCCGTTTTCCGTGATATTCTTCGGCCCCATACTCAGTTAATCATGCATTTATCTCCCAATAGAATCTTAAATGACATTTTGGTGACGGTTCGAATACTGGAAGTTTATTTGAGAAGGCTGTCATTTTTTGTAATATTTTTCCTTTTGTTGAGTATTTGTAGCGTCCTCTTTTTATTTTATTTTATTATCCCTACATTTTTGTTGAACTGTTTCTTTTGTGATTACAGTCAGCGAGATGCCCCAGTTTTTTCTTAAGTCTCCTTCATAGGTTTTGACTTAGCAGGCTCTTCTTTTGAAAGATAATGACTACATGTTTTATGGGGAACCATCACCGTCTTTTGATTTGGAAGGACGTCTCCAATGTTATTTGCTTTGTACAAAGTGAAAGCTTGCGACTAAATACACATTTGAGTTAACTGAGAAACTACTCTGCCCTAGGTTATGATTAAAGGTTTCAATTTGCATGAAAAAGAAAACTCATACTTCATAGTCTCAAAGGGGTTCACTAGGGATTATCTTCCTTATAACTCCACTGTTTAGGATTTGAAACAACGTCTGTACATCGTCATCAAGGTCTATTCAAAAGCATAATGTAGAGATTACGGTATTTTTTCGTCGTCCTCCCTCTAAAGGCTTATAAATTTAAATAGAGAGTTGAATATCACAAAAGGAATTAAAATCATAGTTTAAGTATAGTGAAAATAAATGGATTAATTCAAGACAAACATATGCAATTCATTAGTGAGGACAACCAAAAGTCTGACATAAAGATAAATGTTTGAATCAACTAGAGAAATTAAAAACAAAAATTCGAACGAAAACAAAAAGCTTCTCCTCCTGAACTTGTCACTTTAGACGGTGTGCCTTGCAACCTCGACGTTTGGGGATAACAGGAGAACTCGATCTGACCATCTTGCATGACCTCGACTATTCCTTCGTCAATCAGGTCCTGAATCTTATGTTTCAATGCCCAACAATTGTTAGTGTCATGCCCAGGATTGCTGGAGTGGTATGTGTACCTTACATTAGGGTGTGACGAGAAGAAGAAGTATTGGGATTTTAAGGAGGATCCTTCAATGTCACCAGCTTGGCCTTCAATATGTGTTGCAATTCTTGAGCCAATGACATGTTGATTTCAGTAAATCGTCATTTGGGTGTATTCTGCTTACATTGATTCCCCTGTTGTTGTTGGCGAGGACGTTGTTGGGCTTGCGATGTAGTAGAAATTTGGAAAGGCCTACTTTTAACCAAGCTAACTTCCTATCTCATCGGAGGTTGATTAATGATTTGATCCCCAATTATATCCGTTCATCCCATACGGTTGTATTCGTCTTGGTGAAGTTTGATAATGAGAATTCTCAACTCTACTTATCCCCGAGCTAAGTTTTTGATAAGAGCCATCTGTCCCATTATCTGGATTCTCATTGTTGCCATCTCAGCTTGCAATTTCTCCAACTGGTCATCCTTGTTGTCTTTAGGATTCTTATTTGTCATGCTCTCAGTGAGGAGTGTTTTCAATTCTTCTTGCCCCTTGGATAGATTCAGGAACATTTCTTTGAACTGAGCATCTTGAACTTGGATATTTCTGACAGTCTGTTCGAGAGCCATCTTTACTGAAATAAGCATTAAGGAGATGAGAAAACCTGTATGGGGAAACCTGTTATGGCATGATGCATTATATGTAGATGCAATATTTTCAAGGACCTTAGGAGATTTATATTTTCTAGCCAAAAGGAAACAGAAACAAAGATTTCATTAATAAGTTCAAAATTACAATTTCCTTTTAGGCTTACAATGAAAAGTAAAAGGGTCTCAAGGGGACAACAAAATAAAACTCCTAAGACTCAAGTCTCACACAGACGCTTCCTCTTTGTGTTGATGTATGCATTAAGGCTTTGCTCCTCGTGAAGTAGCTTTGTGAGCTCCAACACTTTCCTTTCACTTGCATAGAATTGAGCTTCAAAGAGATCTCGTTATTCCTTGAGTTGAATGCAAGACTTCTGCAATTCTTCAAGGTCAATAGGCATGTCTGGATGGAGAATGGTATAAGGAATATGCCCTTCGGAAACAAGCTCCATGATCACTGGTAGGATAGTGTGATACGGTGGCCAGAACCGGACTGTTTGAAAATGCTAGTTTGCATTTTGCGTTTGTGTTTGCAAAATGTCGCGGTAAGCAAGAGTTGCCACCGACTTTTATTTTATCCAACTGGAAAGGATAAAAGCACATAAAAATTCCTTTTTTCGAGATTTTGAGTACGGGGGGTAGATTATAGAAAGGGAAGGTATTAGTACCCTTTCTATCCATAGTTTTCTACGGGCTCTTAGGTACTTGCTCATCATTTTCAAAATTTCTTGTGTGTGTTTGATTTGAAAAGTTTTTTGTTTTACTTCGATTTAACCCTTTCTTCTGTCTTCAAGAGTGTTACGAAGTCGTTTTGAAAACTTTGTTTGAAAAAGTGTTTGGTGTGAAAAAGTTTGTTTTGTTTGAGCAAGTACTTAAGAACTAATCTACCTACTCGAAAAAGAGAATGTTTCTGTTCTTGTTTCCTTTAGACAGTGCTATCCCACTATTAGTGAGTAGGTAGCACCGTCGTTGGAGTTTTAAGGGTTAATTCGAAAGGGACATACGATCACTAAAGCAATGCTAGGACGTCTTAGTAATAACCCTAATGTCTTGAGATCAATATTCGAGGCAATAATATCCGAGGCAACCATTCCGAGGGAACTTTTCCGAACGGGACTTTGATCTTTGATTAGACAAGAGAGAAACCACTAAAATATACTATACTTAATGACTGTTTACCGAAGGCAACCGAAGTGGGAGTGTACTCTAGGAGTGCGCATGTGCGAGTGATTCAATTTCAAATTATTATCTTTGCACATTTAGGGTTTGCTAACCGTTTTAAAGTTAATCATACATTCTTGTCATGCAACCCTAATATCACACATCTAACAGTTTAATATTTTGCGGAAATTAAAGTGCGGAAAGTAAAGCTACGCTATTACAAGGCTTCGGGTATTAATTACATAGCCAAAAACAACCCGTAAAAAAACAATAAATGAACGAAAAAGTCATAATTAAGCTATTACATCCCATGAACAATTACAACAATATTGCAAAAATAAAATAATAAAGCGCGCACGATGAATTTAAGAACGATAGGAAATTAGGGTTTTGACCCCGTCTAACCTAATTAAAAGAAAAAAATTATTTTTGTTGTTTTTTGATTATTTTGAGAAAATAAGGTTTAAAATTAAATACAAAAACCTAATTACTAATTAAATTAATTTAAAGAAAATAATTTACATGGCCTATTTTTGTATTTTGTTATTTTTAAGAAAAAGAAAATAGAATTAAGTTAGAAACAAAAACCCTAATTGTTCTAATTAATTTTAATTTATTTACAAAATAGTTAAAGTTACCCTAAAATTAAATGAACTAATTAAATTAATTTTTGATAAAAATAAACTAAAATCTAATTTGATGGAAAAATTATTTTTATGATTTTTTTGATCAAAAGAAAAATTAATTTGTGTTAGTGAAATAATTAAATAAGGAAAATAATGGTGTACAATGGATTCCATGTTGTGCGTTGACTATGGTGTACAATGGCCTTTCCTGTGATATCCTTCAGATCTGGCCTCCTGGAGATCTTAGTGGTTGAGCCTTAAAGGCATATGATGGACCTCACGATTGCATGCACACCTGATCATACAAGTGAAAATAATATGAAATAATGGGGGGACCTGGGATTCAAACCCAAGTCCTATAACCTTTTCAAACTGCTCCACTACCAACTGAACCACACGCTTTTGTTGTATGTAAAGAAACAAATAAATATTATAAAAACAACACAACTTTGTTAGCTCCCTGCGCGCGAAATTTTAAACAAACGAATGGGATGGTGCCACGCAAGTCATCTTCTTCCCCTCTCCGTTGGTAAAAGTCAGAGACTTTTACCTACGGACAAACGTCCGTCACTACAAGCCTTGCTTGTTTCAAAATCAAATACAGGCACGATAAACAAAATCTAATGCCATGAATCGAATCGTCTTGGCCTGCTGAGCATGATGGTTCCCTTCTTGAGGGCCAATTTTACCTGTGTGAAAAGACCCTAAAATAAAACCAAGAACCCTAGCAATGGTGGATTCTGATATAGCTTCCAAAAATGCAATTAAATGATATAGATAGCTTGCAAATGTGTTAGGGGTTCAGAATATACTATTGAAACATGATGAATGTGCAAGAATAACAAGATTCAGTTTTGGAAATAAGGTCAAACCGTGGGAGTCGTGGGGATGAATTCTGGGCACTAGCGCGCTTGCTTTCGATTGGTACAGCTTCCTTGCAATCCCAGGAAGCGAATGAGATGGCTAGGGAATCCTGTAAACGACTGGAAGTATGAAATCAAGTCAGCACTTTTTGGTGATTTTTTCAAGTTTTGTTCTTCCTCTATGCGCCTCGAAAACCTTGTTCCTTCTGGTTGCAATTGTTCAATATATACCAAGGGCTGAATTAGGTTTACAAATATGATCTTAATCCTTGCCAATTATGATTTGTGATCTTGATTTGATTCACTTGAAAATATTTCCAAAAATAGGCCAAAACCAATCTTTTCATGCACACAAAGGCCTTGCACGACTTGATTCACTTACTAGCTGTATATGGGACCTGAAACATGCACAAGATCTCGAGGTTTCAATGATTTGGATTTTTTCATGATTTGTTTTGATTTAAATTGATTTTATTGCAATAAAAATCAAAATAAATAGCAAAAATAAGGTAAAGAGAAATGGGAAGAGCTAGGGCTCGTGGACCATGCTACCAACTCAAAAAAAGTGCAAAACGTTAGGCCCATTTAGCAAAAATTGCAATTTGAGGCACTTTTGACTTTTGGCAATTTTGCAAAAAAGGTCAACTTCACCAATGCATAACTTCCTCAATTTTGACTCTTTGAAGGTGTTCTTGGACTTTTTAGAAAGCTCAAGATGTGCTATAAGCAACCCTTTTGGTATCATCTCAATTGAGTCTTCCATGTTTATGTATGAGGCTTTGACAAAAAAAGTGTTTTTGTTGACTTTTCAAAATGACCTATAATGTCCAAATTCATAACTTCTTGTGAGTGCATATTTTGAACTTGGGAGCTGAAGATTAATTATAGATCATTGCATCCTATTCAAAATGAGCTTTGGATGGGTCATTTCTCATAAAGTATGAGAAAGTTATGCTTGGTCAAAGTTGAGTTGACTTTTCCTGCAAAACCCTAATATAACAACTTTTGGGTTTTGATGCATTGTGAGCAATACTTGATGAATAATGATCAACCCTTGATCAAATGATGAATAATACTTTAAAATGAGGATGTTGACCAAAAATCTTGAAGTTTGACTATATGTAGGCCACAATTGACTTTTGCCCTAGCATAGTCGATTTTCAGGCCTTTGAGCAATTGACTGAGCAAACTTTCTCTGTAGGGCTTGAAACTTGACATGGATGATCTTGAGAACATATTAGGACAATAGTGAGAATTTGGGATCCCTTGGACTCAATTATCTTGATGCAACATGAAACCCTAATTTGAGGTAGACTGCCTTAGGAGAGAGTTTGTCTGGTCAACCCTTGGACTTCCTTGAGCAACTTAAGGATCTTTCTTGAAATGTTTTGAGAAATATGGGAGGGAAAATTTTGGGGTACAACAACTGCCCCTGTTCAATCTTCTTAAACCTGAGGATGTAGATTGGCTTGCGTGCCTTTCGTGATCTGAAGGTGGAAGATGATTGAACACTAGAGTGCCTAGAAATTTGCACTCGCATGAAGTGATATTTGTCTTGTGATGTCGGGAATGGGCTTACAGATGCCATTTGGAAATTGATGAAGGAAGATGGACTTAAAGGTGCCATCTGAAGGAGTGTCGATCACATAAGAGATTCCTTAGCGAGAGTCTGTATACCTGTTGTTGAGGAAGACTATGTTGGGGAGTGTTGGTCTCTGTCTTGTTAAAAGTTGAATTTTAGGAGCTTCGGTCGTCCGTTATTCTACTGGGGAATCGTCTCTTAGTTGAAGAGGTGAAAATGAACTACTATCTGGTCGTGATCCAGGCTTCATAGTGATAAGACCGAGTGTTATCTGGTCGTAATCCAGGCTTTACAGTGACTTACTGGGGAGATGAGATTAAACTTGCTATCCAGTCGTAATCCAGGCTTCACAATTTCTCAATTCTTATCTGGTCGTAATCCAGGCTTCAGAAGGAAATGAGTTGTTATTCGGTCGCATCCGGGCTTCAACTTAAATTTAGGGCACACTAATATCCGGTTGACTCTGGGCTTCTCAGTATTTGTCCATATAAACTGCTATTTGGTCGAAATCTAAGCTTCACAGTGTCTTGTACTATTATCTGGTCGTAATCCAGGCTTCAGTCCTTTTATCACTATCTGGTCGTAATCCAGGCTTCATGATGCTTTATACCATTATCTGGTCGAATCCATGCTTCATGGTGTCCTGTACTGCTATTTGGTCGTAACCCAGGCTTCACAATACCTTGCTTCTTATCTGGTCGTAATCCAGGCTTCAGAAGAAATCAAGTGGTTATCCGGTCGCCTTCGGGCTTCCATTTGATTTTTAGGCCTACTAATATCTGGTCAAATCCGAGCTTTATAGTAATTGGCCGGGTAAACTGCTATTTGGTCGTAACCCAAGCTTCACAGTGTCCCTCACTGTTATCTGGTCGTAATCCAGGCTTCAATGTCTCTTACCGCTATCTAGTCATAATCCAGGCTTCGCGATGTCTCATACCATTATCTGGTCGAATCCAGGCTTTATGGTGTTTGGAGAAATCAAGGTACTATCCGGTCGAATTCGGGCTTCATAACTTATGTTAAAGATGTACCACTATCTGGTCATAATCCAGGCTTCGCGGTATCTTTGGCTGCTATCTGGTCGTAATCTAGGCTTCACAATAACTTGTTGAGCTGTTATCCGGTCGTAACCCGGGCTTCACGGCTTGCTGGGGATTAAACTATTATCTGGTCGAATCCGGGCTTCATAGCTTAAAGATAAACCACTATCTGGTCGATTCCAGGCTTCACGGTGTTTGATACTATTATCCGGTCGTTCTCTGGGCTTCATAATATGATGTAGAAATCAAGATACTATTCTGTCGGATCCGGGCTTCATAGCTTGAATTTGGTGAGAATTTGATTGTATTTTTCCTGAAAGGTAAAGGGTTAGTCATATGTAATGCATGACATGTATCAAGCAATGATGTTCTCAAAATAAATGAGACTGTGTTGTATGATGCTTATGCGTATGTCATGATGTATGGATATGCAATATTTTTATGATATTCTCTAGCTGGGGAAAATAAATCCCGGATTACTGCTGGAGAAAAGAGTTGAATTCTTCGTTCTCGCTGGGAATAACGACCGAAGATGATTGTGAGAATAATCCTGCTGGAGAATACACTGACGAGAAAATGACTTTGTGGGGAAGGAAAATTCTGCTAGAGGATCTGTTGATTCGGAGGAATAACCTCGGCTGGGGATGAATTACCGCTACTGGCGATAATGAAACTTGTTGGGGATTGAGTTTCTGCTTGTGGAAGAAATAAACTTCTCTGGGGATAATCTTCTAATGCTGGTGATAGAGAAACTCTGCTTGGGGAGAATCACTGTTTTTAGATACCTTTTGCTCTGCGGGGAGTGAATGTACCTTTAGTCGTATTCTCCAGCTAGGTTTATCCTTATACCTGGTGGACAGAGCAACTGTAAGGTTTGGACATTTCTTGTTTGCCCCTGTCCCTGATATTACGAGTAATCGTCTTTTGTTTGCATGTAAATATTTATGAGCAGCAATTATTGTTAAATGCATATATACAAAATGAACATTGGACATTCTTGCAAAACAAAACAGAAAAAGAAAAAAAACTTGAAATTTCTTTGTGAAAATGAATTGTATTGATTTTGAAGTTGGCCTGTAAATAGGCGTTTTTGTACAAGAGGCTGACGTCCTAGTAAGAGAACTCCGCCGAAAGATAGAATTTATACAATTTGTGTAAAACAAAGAAAAACAGCTATGTAAATAATCTCACTGGGTTCCAACTCTGCTATTGCCTTTATATCTTCAAGCGTCTCATCACTTTGATACTTGGTTGAAGGTAGATCAAATTGATTAGTGTCGTCCGAGCTTGATAGTGATACTGAAGTCTGGTTGGAAGATGATCCAATGAGATATAGTGTTACGCTTTGATCCCCAACTTTTGCCTGGACCGCCCTTTCGGGTTTTCAGTCCACCGGGATACCCTTTTTTTCCCAAGCCGCCTTTTCAGGTTTTCGACTTACCGGGTGTACAGATTTTTTCATTTTCATCCCTTATTTTTTCCCGAACCCTTTTGGTTCGCAGGGAAGCCCTTATTTTTGCCTAGGCCAGTCAACCTAGCGGGTCTCTGATCATGCGTAGTATTTTTTCACTATGTCTGCATTGACGGGGTGAGGAAGGTCGTCACCATCCATGGTGGTTAGAATCATAGCTCCTCCTAAGAAAATGTTCTTAACCACAAATGGCCCTTCATACGTAGGGGTCCATTTGCCCCTGGGATCATCTTGTGGCAGTATGATGCGTTTGATCACTAGATCCCCAACTTGATACTCTTGTCATCTGACTTTCTTGTTAAATGCCTTGATCATTCGCTTTTGGTACGTCTGACCATGACAAATAGCAGTAAGTCTCTTTTCATTGATTAAGTTCAGCTGATCAAGCCGGGTTTGGATCCAGTCATCCTCGCTCAAACCTGCATCCTTCATAATCCGAAGAGAGGGTATATGGACCTCAATGGGTAAGACTGCTTCCATGCCATACACCAAAGAGTAGGGTGTTGCCCCTGTTGAAGTATGCGCTGAGGTTCGGTACCCATGAATAGCAAATGGTAACATCTCGTGCCAATCTTTGTATGTCACCGTCATCTTCTGCACAATCTTCTTGATGTTCTTATTAGCTGCGTTAACAGCTTCATTCATCTTCGGCCAGTAAGGAGAAGAGTTGCGATGCTGTATCTTAAATTGTTTGCAGAGCTCGGTGATTATTATATTGTTGAGATTTGTACCGTTGTCCGTAATGATCCTCTCTGGTACACCATATCGACATATCAAGTTGTGTCAGATGAACCGTGCCACGACGTTCTTGGTTACTGTAGCAAAGGAAACTGCCTCAACCCACTTCGTGAAATAATCAATAGCTACCAGAATGAAACGATTCCCGTTAGACGCAGTAGGTCTGATCTCGCCAATCATATCGATGCCCCACATTGCAAAGGGCCAAGGAACTGTCAAAACATTCAGAGGAACTGGAGGTACATGCACCTTATCAGCATAGACTTGGCACTTGTGACATGTTTGAGAATGCTGATAACAACCAGCTTCCATAGTAGACTAATAATATCCCGCCCGTAGGATTTTCTTTGCCATGGTATGTCCACTGGAATGAGTTCCGAAAGTACCTTCATGTAACTCTGCCATAATTCTTTCTGCCTCGTTCTTGTCCACACATCACAGCAAGGTTGAATCATAATTACATTTGCAAAGAATCCCATTGCTAATGAAGAACTTCGCAGCGAACCTTCTCAAGAACTTCTTGTCATTAACAGATGCACCCTCGGGGTACTCTTGAACCTCAAGATACCTCTTTACCTCGTGAAACCAGGGTTTATCTGCTACCTCTTCAGTCTCAATGTCACATCAATGTGCGGGTTCGTCCAACCTCTCGATGGTAATCTGGGGAGCTTCATTGTCCCACCTGACCTTGAACATAGAAGACATAGTAGCTAGCACGTCCGCTAACTGGTTCTCCTCCCTGGGGAAATGTTCAAAGGTTATCACCTCAAAATATGGAAGCAACGTCAATACATACTCTTTGTAAGGAATAAGATTTGGGTGCTTCGTATCCAACTCGCCTTTAATTTGACTGATCACGAGATCGGAATCTCCGAATACACTTATGAACTTAATCCTCAGGTCAATAGCTGCTCGAAGGCCCATGATGCATGCTTCATACTCCGCCATGTTATTGGTGCAGTTAAAACATAATCGGGCGGTGAACGGAGTATGACAACCTTCAGGAGATATGATCACGGTGCCAATGCCATTACCCAACGCGTTTGAAGCTCCGTCAAAATACATAGACCATCGGGATCCCTCCCCAGGTCCTTCATCCGGTCCAGGTTTTTCACAGTCGGACACCAGCATGATATTCTCATCCGAAAACTCGAAATTCATAGACTGGTAATCATCCACGGCCTGATGTGCCGAATGATCTGCCAACACACTTCCCTTGATTGCTTTTTGGGTTGTGTATTATATGTCATACTCAGTTAAGATCATCTGCCATCTTGCTATTCTTCCGGACAAGGCAGGCTTTTCGAAGATATACTTGATTGGATCCATCTTTGATATCAATAAGGTGGTGTGAGTCAGCATATACTGTCTCAACCGGCGAGCAGCCCATGCCAAAGTGCAACATGTTTTCTCAAGCAGTGAGTATCGGGTTTCACAGTCGGTAAATTTTTTTCTAAGGTAGTAAATAGCATGCTCTTTTCGGCCAGACTCGTCATGCTGCCCCAGCACGCACCCCATTGAATTGTCGAGTACTATCAAATATAAGATCAAAGGTCTTCCCTCAACTGGAGGCATCAGAATAGGGGGATCTTGGAGATATTCCTTGATCCTTTCGAAAGCGGCCTGACATTCATCATTCCATCTTACCACTTGATCTTTCTTCAACAGCTTGAAGATTGGTTCACAAGTAGCAGTCAGGTGCGAAATGAATCGGGCAATGTAGTTCAGACGTCCCAAAAAGCCTATGACTTCTTTTTCCATTTGGGGAACTGGCATTTCTTGTATAACTTTCACCTTTGTAGGATCCACTTGAATACCTTTATCACTAACAACAAAACCCAACAGCTTACTAGATCTCACCCCGAAGGTGCACTTGTTCGGATTTAACCTCAACTTGTACATCTTCAACCTGTCGAACAGCTTCTGGAGATGGTCAAGATGTTCTTCTTCAGTTTGGGATCTTGCAATCATGTCGTCAACGTATACCTCAATCTCATGATGAATTATGTCGTGGAACAAAACGACCATGGCGCGCTGATACGTTGCCCCAGCATTCTTCAATCCAAACGACATGACCTTGTAGCAAAAGGTACCCCACTACGTAACGAAGGTTGTCTTCTCCATGTCTTCGGGAGCCATCTTAATCTGATTGTAACCAGAAAAACCATCCATAAAGGAGAAGATCTTATGTTGCGCGGTGTTGTCGACCAGAACGTCGATGTGAGGGAGTGGGAAATCATCCTTGGGGCTTGTCCTATTCAGATCCCTATAGTCCACACACATCCGAACCTTACCATCTTTCTTCAGCACCGGAACCACGTTGGAAACCCACTGTGGGTAAGAAGTGACAGCTAGAAAACCGGCATCAAATTGTTTCATGACCTCAACTTTGATTTTCTCAAACATCTCTAGGCACATACAGCGAACCTTCTGCTTTACTAGAGGACAGTCTTCTTTAGTGGGCAAGCGGTGTACCACAATATCGGTATCCAACCCAGGCATATCTTCATAAGACCAAGCGAAGATCTCAACATAGTCGCGTAGCATCTGAATCAACTGTTGCTTGACACTAGGCTCCAGATTTATGCCTCTCTTGACCTCTTTCTTATCTTCCTCTATACCCAGATTTACTGATTCCACTGGCTCTTCATGGGGTTGTATAGCCCTCTCTTCCTGTAGTAACGGTCTAGCGAGCTCCCCAGGCACTTCACAATCATCCTCACCTTCATCCTTGGCTTGATTGATCGGATTTTCAAAGTCATAACCGGCAGTAGCATAATCGTTATTAATGGGATCCAGAGTGGATGTGGATCTGCATTATGACATGTGAGTGTGTGTAAGACAATAGTTGTTTTGATAACGTGCAAGATAGAAAAGAAAAACAAGGAGCGCAAAATTTGTAATGAAAAAAAACGTCCAATGCTTTATTGATGATATATGAAAATGACAAATGTTAAGCCCTCACAAACAAAGCCAAGGTGCCTCGGGCAAGGCACCGGGCCGTAAAGTTTCAAATTGTATGTTACAAATTTCAAAACAAAAGTCTATTACTGTGTAATAAAAGAAACGGGCATGAAGTCCTTTGCCGTCCAATTATTCAATCCACCGTTGGTAGTCGGATAGATCCAGCTTTCGAACTCTGACTCTTCTTCATCATCTTCAATCGCATTCACTCCCGGATTACTGATGCACAGAGGAGGTATTACAATCCGTGCGCACCGAACAACCTTTTGAGCCTCTGCAGTAAAGCCCAAACCAAACTTGTCAGTTTTGTGTGCAAAGTCAGGGAGTTGACCCCAATTTTCACACCCACCTTTTTCAATAACAGCCCTAGCATCCTTGAGGGAAGCCATTTTCATTGGAGGTTCTTCAACAGCAGCTTCAGTCGACGCCAGAGTCTGGGGGACCTCTTCAAAGTTCTGACACGGGGTTTCCATGAATTCTCCATCCATCTCCACATACCAAAAGGAGTTAAGATGACTCACCATGTACTCCTCTTCTCCTCGTACTGTAATAATCTTCCCCTTTACTGGATATTTCAACATCTGATGGAGCGTAGAAGTCACTGCCCCAAGCCTTATGAATCCACGGGCGACCCAACCAACAAGAATAAGATGGTCGAATATCCATCACGTAGAACGTAGATGCAAAAGTCTGAGAGCCAACTTTAACAGGGACGTCCACCTCCCCGTGCACCATCCTTTTGGACCCGTCAAAGGCCCTAACCACAATATTACTCGGCTTCAGAACCAACCCTTCACAGTCCAGCCGGTCCAACACTTTCTTGGGTAAAACGTTCAATGAGGACCCAGTATCCACCAGTACGTGGGCCAGAGTAGTGCCCTTGCACTCGATCGAGACATGCAGGGCATCATTGTGATTTCTTCCTTTAGCAGTCAGATCTGCGTCAGAGAAACCCAACCCGTTGTCAGCGGTCAAACTGGCTACACAGTCTTTGAATTGATCAGCAAAAGTTTCCTGCGGCACATGCACAGTTTTAAGGAAAGCAATTAAAGCCTTTGCATGGGCTTCCGAGCACAACAATAAGGATAACATGGAGATCTTTGACGGGGTCTGCCCCCGCTGCTCGACTACATTATAGTCGCTCTTCTTGATAATCTTCAAAATTTCCTATATCTCCTGTCTAGAGGTTTCTACAACAATCTTCTTAGGTGCTCCATCCGGGCAGGCTCACCTATGACTTCTTTGCCCCGAGTGTCATATGGCTCAGTGATAGGGGTGATAATTGGAATATGGATTGGGGCAGTAGTTAATGTACTAGAAGATGGAATGGCAACAGGCTTTTGAATAGTCGGAGGGGAAATCTCGGGAGAGAAGAGTCTTCTGCTTCGGGTGACCTTGCTAGCCCCGACAATGTTGCTGACATCAGTATCATCCTCTTCAACCTTCAAGTCTTGTTTGATCCCATGATAATACACATCGGCCCCATAGTGCCACGGGACAGCCTTATCCGAAGTGTATGGGATCAGACCAGGAATAGTAATGATCAATGGAGCAACTTTTGGAATGGATGTAATCCTAACAGGCTTTCTCGAGGAAGTCTTGGAAGGATTGGCGAAAATGGTTATGATGGAAACATCTTCAATAGGAATCAACATAATCAAAGTTTTCTCGAACAGGATCTCCTTGTTATCCATCAGGTGTTGAACACCTGATTTCAATAAATGGCAACCAGCAGATAGGAATGAACATAGGTGGCAACCTTCACCACAGCCCGGAAATAAACCAGCCAATAATAGGTTCTTCTTTACTGTCATCAACGGAGTAGAAATGTCTTCCACAAAGGTCCCAAATGAATCATCGTCCACAACATTTACTCCATGCTTGGGCATAGGAGCAGTCATGACGTTAGGCTTTCCAGGGCGTCAAACTCGATTTCTTTAGCTTCAATCAAATCTTGCACCTTATTCCTCAAGGCCCAACAATTGTTTGTATCATGCCCTGGGCTATTGGAGTGATAGGTGCAGCGTGCGTTCGGATTATACAGCGGAGATGTGGTGCTGGGATTCTTTGGGGCTTCCCTCAGAGTTATCAGGTTGGTTTTCAACAATTGCGGCCGAATTTGAGATAAGGTCATACTGAGCCGAGTATACTGTCTATGCGGCCTCTCTACTATTTGCTGATTGTTGCGTTGTGGGTCAACGGTGTGTCTTGATATTACTACCGCATTAACCACTTGGCGTCGTTCAGGTCGGTTTTGGCTCCTCGAGCTGTAAACTGCACTAGCTTCTTTTATGAAAGGCTTCTTTTCTATATTTGATGAAGCACCTTTCTGTATCTTGCCACTTCTGATGCCAGCTTCTACCCTCTCCCCAATCAAAATCGGTTCAATAAACCCAGATGACGAACTACCGATCAAATGATTGAAAAACGGGCCAGACAAAGTCCCAAGAAACATATCCACCAACTCCCTATCAGACAGAGGGGGTTGGACTCTCCCAACCAGATCTCTCCATTTCTGAGCATAGTCCTTAAAGCCTTCGCCTACACCCATAGACATACCCTGAAGCTGAGTACGCGTGGGAGCAAGGTCGGGGTTATACTGGTATTGCTTGTAAAAAGCAGCAGCAAGGTCCTCCCAGTTGCGGACGTTAGCTCCTTCCAACTGATAAAACCATTCAAGCTGAGTCCCTGACAGACTATCTTGAAAGAAGTGAACCCACAGGTTTCTATCAGCAGTGTAGGGTTGGATTTTTCTGACGTATGAGCGAAGATGGAGCTTTGGACAAGATACTCCATCGTACTTAGCAAAAATATGAGCTTTGAATTTGTGAGGGATCACCACCCCAGATGCCAGTCCCAGGTCTCCGAAGTCTAAACCGGGTATCTTCTGAATCTCCATTGCACTCAGACGGTCTTCGAGTTGCTTGTACCTATCCTCAGCAGGAGGATACTGTTCTTCATCAAAATTAGTGTCATTATCAGAGACCACAGGACTAGGACCCTTTTCTTCCTCTTGATTCTCCCCTCATTTAGATGAATGAGACAAATCAGCTTCCTGTCGCAACCTATTTCCAAATCTGTGACCCATATTCAGAAGGACCACCTTCTGCTTCTTTTTCTTTTTCTCCTTCATGATGAGAGTCTTTAAATCTTCCTGCCCTTTAGCCAAGTTCAGGAACATCTCTTTGAATTGAGCATTCTGTGCTTGAAGAGCCTTGATGGCTTGATCGGTAGGTATGTCAAAAGACATTTTGTGCTGAAATAAACAGTAAAGAAGATGAGAAACCTGTAATGATACCTGTAATGAGGTGCATGATAATGGAATGCGTATGAAATGATTTCAAAGACTTTGAGAGATTTAAATTTGCAAACCAAGAAATAAACAAACTTTATTAGATTCAAACTTGTAAAAATGTTTAACAATGCCTTTAAGGCGTTACAAAAGAAATAGACTGAAAATAAATCTAAACTAGAAGAAAAACAAAAATCAGAAATTCCATGGACGCTTTCCCTTCGTGCTGACGTAATCGTTGATCATCCTTTCATTCTCAAGTTGCCTCGTGAGCTTCAAGATATTCCTCTCTTGCTCATGGTACTTCTCCTTGTAAGTATCCCTCTCCTCTTTTAGATGAATCCAGGATCTCTTTAATGCCCCAAGATCAGTAGGCATGTAGGGATAAAGGATTGTATAAGGAACACCTTCTTCATTAGTATGCTCTAAAATCACTGGTAACACAGCTTCATAAGGCATCCCAAGCTTCTGAGCTCGATCTCGGACCCACTGAAGGTAAGGTTTCATAGGGAGAGAGGTCTTTGGTCCTAGCTCTTGAGGGTCAGACCTGTTCACCATGCCCCAGGCTCGTATAAACCTTCGGCGATGCTTTTTGACGTCCTCCTTGTAGTCAAAGACAATGTCTGTAAGAAGTAGCTCATGAGGACCGTCTCTCCGAGCACGACCAAACTGTCATAAAGCCAAGCAAGGACTGTAGGTTATTCCTCCTCTGATTCCAAGCAATGGGACATTAGGATATCCCCCACATCGATCAATGACAGCAATGCTTTCCATAGCCTTAGAACTCCAAAGAATGTCTGTATGAGCAAGGGACATTATCCTGTAAGACCATCCTAAACCTTCTTCATTTTTCAGCACAAACTTGGGGAGGTGCTAAATAAACCACCTCGCCAGCAGTGGCATGCAACACATGAGAGTCCCTCGTCTTCGCACAGTACGAGTATAGAGGGCATGCAGGATATCACCCAGTAGGGTAGGCACAGGATTGCGAGACAAGAAGATCTTAACCGCATTCACATCCACAAAAGAATCCGGATTTGGGAAAAGAACCAAACCGTAGATAAGGAGAGCTAAGATGTCTTCGAAAGCCTGGAATCCAAGTTATCCCAAAATAGTTGAGCTTGATCTACAAGAAACTTGGCTAAGAAACCTTTAACCCCGCTTCGTGTTTCCCAATTAGATACTACATCGGCCCTTTTCAAATGTAAAGCTGAAGCAATGTCCTCTGGTCTAGGAGTCTCTTCCAAACTTGTGAAGGGCATCTGCTCGAGGATGGATATGCCCAATAAGTGAGAAAACTCTTCCATAGTGGGAACTAGCTGATAATCCGAGAAAGTGAAACAATGATGCACTGGATCGAAGAACTGGAAAAGCACACTCATCATCTGCTCATCAAACTTTTAGGTAACCAAGCTAAGAAGCTGACCATGTCTTCTAATGAATGAGGAAGTATCAGAAACTCTCGAGGCTAAATCCTTGAGTTGAGCAGGTATTTGCACAAAGTTGATTTAAATAGTGTTTCTGCGCAAGGAAGCCATAATCTGCAAAACAGAACAAAGATAAATCCCCTCGGTCTTTAAAATGGTTACTCTAATGAAGTATGTATGCTATGTTATGATGCCTGATGTCATGATAAAACACACAACAGGTATAGCAGATAACAGACATGATAAAGGCAAACAAGTCACACAATAGCCCTTAAGTTTAAGGCTTGCATGGGGTCTAGGTATTACCCTCTTGAAGTTCAGTTGGTTTCAACCTGTCCTAATAATAGTAATCGGGTTCTAGAGGTTCTCAATATCACTGACCATCCTCCACCGATCATGGTTTCAACTCATGCAATCTTTTCTTGCAGCCGTAACTATCTCGAGAGTACGGTCTCAATGAGTGTAGCATCGAGTATCAACCAGTTCCCAGCTTTACACCGAGACTGGCTATCTCACTACTTCCTATGGCCAAGTTGGTCAATTATAGGTTCTAAGGTCAGTTGATGCTTAACGACCTATATAGCAGCCTCGTATTCTCCTCGTTTCTCCACAAGGGATACCGATACCAACCAATGTGCCACATCAACGTAGCTACTGCTTCAACAGTATCAGTCTACGTCGTACAGATCCCTCACAGTTTATTGCTACTTACCTAACAGGTGTCCCCCAGATCCGGGTTAGGATCTATAGTAACTCCCGATACAAGACCCTTAAAAGTAAAGCAATCCAATCAAACAAAAGAAGAAATTTATGATGAACTAATCCTAAGGTATACCCCACTTATTAATTCCCCAGCAGAGTCGCCAGTTCTGTGATACGGTGGCTAGAACCGGACTGTTTGAAAATGTTGGTTTGCATTTTGCGTTTGTGTTTGTAAAATGTTGCGATAAGCAAGAGTCGCCACCGACTTTTATTTTATCCAACTGGAAAGGACAAAAGCACAGAAAAATTCCTTTTTTCGAGATTTTGAGTACGGGGGTAGATTATAGAAAGGGAAGGTATTAGCACCCTTTCTATCCGTAGTTTTCTACGGGCTCTTAGGTACTTGCTCATTATTTTCAAAATTGCTTGTGTGTGTTTGATTTGAAAAGTTTTTTGTTTTACTTCGATTTAACCCTTGCTTCTGTCTTCAAGAGTGTTACGAAGTCGTTTTGAAAACATTGTTTGAAAAAGTGTTTGGTGTGAAAAAGTTTGTTTTGTTTGAGCAAGTACTTAAGAACTAATCTACCTACTCGAAAAAGAGAATGTTTCTGTTCTTGTTTCCTTTAGATAGTGCTATCCCACTATTAGTGAGTAGGTAGCACCGTCGTTGGAGTTTTAAGGGTCAATTCGAAAGGGACATACGATCACTAAAGTAATGCTAGGACGTCTTAGTAATAACCCTAATGTCTTGAGATCAATATTCGAGGCAACAATATCCGAGGCAACCATTCCGAGGCAACTTTTCCGAACGGGACTTTGATCTTTGATTAGACAAGAGAGCGACCACTAAAATACCCTATACTTAATGATCGTTTATTGAAGGCAACCGAAGTGTGACTGTACCCTAGGAGTGCGCATGTGCGAGTGATTCAATTTCAAATTATTATCTTTGCACATTTAGGGTTTACTAACCGTTTTAAAGTTAGTCATACATTCTTGTCATGCAACCCTAATATCACACATCTAACAGTTTAATATTTTGAGGAAATTAAAGTGCCGAAAGTAAAGCTACGCTATTACAAGGCTTCAAGTACTAATTACATAGCCAAAAATAACCCGTAAAAAAATGATAAATGAACGAAAAAGTCCTAATTAAGCTATTACATCCCATGAAAAATTACAACAATATTGCAAAAATAAAATAATAAAGCGCGCGCGATGAATTTAAGAACGATAGGAAATTAGGGTTTTGACCCCGTCTAACCTAATTAAAAGAAAAAATTATTTTTGTTGTTTTTTGATTATTTTGAGAAAATAAGGTTTAAAATTAAATACAAAAACCTAATTACTAATTAAATTAATTTAAAGAAAATAATTTACATGACCTATTTTTGTATTTTGTTATTTTTAAGAAAAAGAAAATAGAATTAAGTTAGAAACAAAAACCCTAATTGTTCTAATTAATTTTAATTTATTTACAAAATAATTAAAGTTACCCTAAAATTAAATGAACTAATTAAATTAATTTTTGATAAAAATAAACTAAAATCTAATTTGATGGAAACATTATTTTTATGATTTTTTTGATCAAAAGAAAAATTAATTTGTGTTAGTGAAATAATTAAATAAATTAAATAAGGAAAATATAAAGGAAAAGGAAGAGAATATGGGCCTGCTTTGTAAGTAATTTTGGGGGTGTGGATAGTAACTTCTGGGCCCAAAAGCAAGGGTCCACGTTGACCTCCATGGATTCCATGATGTGCGTTGACTATGGTGTACAATGGTCTTTCCTGTGATATCCTTCAGATCTGGCCTCCTGGAGATCTTAGTGGTTGAGCCTTAAAGGCATATGGTGGACCTCACGCTTGCATGCACACCTGATCATACAAGTGAAAATAATATGAAATAATGGGGGGACCTGGGATTCGAACCCAGGTCCTATAACCTTTTCCAACTGCTCCACTACCAACTGAACCACGCGCTTTTGTTCTATGTAAAGAAACAAATAAATATTATAAAAACAACACAACTTTGTTATCTCCCTACGCGCGAAATTTTAAACAAACGAATTGGATGGTGCCATGCAAGTCATCTTCTTCCCCTCTCCGTTGGCAAAAGTCAGAGACTTTTACCTACGGACAAACGTCCGTCACTACAACCCTTGCTTGTTTCAAAATCAAATACAGGCACGATAAAAAAAATATAATGCCATGAATCGAATCGTCTTGGCCTACTGAGCATGATGGTGCCCTTCTTGAGGGCCAATTTTACCTGTGTGAAAAGACCCTAAAACAAAACCAAGAACCCTAGCAATGGTGGATTATGATATAGCTTCCAAAAATGCAATTAAATGATATAAATAGCTTGCAAATGTGTTAGGGGTTCAGAATATACTATTGAAACATGATGAATGTGCAAGAATAACAAGATTCAGTTTATGAAATAAGGGAAAACCGTGGGAGTCGTGGGGATGAATTCTGGGCACTAGCGTGCTTGCTTTCGATTGGTACAGCTTCCTTGCAATCCCAGCAAGCGAATGAGATGGCTAGGGAGTCTTGTAAACGCCTAGAAGTATGAAATCAAGTCAGCACTTTTTGGTGATTTTTTCAAGTTTTGTTCTTCCTCTATGCGTCTCGAAAACCTTGTTCTTTCTGGCTGCAATTGTTCAATATATACCAAGGGATGAAATAGGTTTACAAATATGATCTCAATCCTTGCCAATTATGATTTGTGATCTTGATTTGATTCACTTGAAAATATTTCCAAAAATAGGCCAAAACCAATCTTTTCATGCACACAAAGGCCTTGCACGATTTGATTCACTTGATAGCTGTATATGGGACCTGAAACATGCACAAGATCTTGAGGTTTCAATGATTTGGATTTTTTCATGATTTGTTTTGATTTAAATTGATTTAATTGCAATAAAAATCAAAATCAATAGAAAAAATAATATAAAGACAAATGGTAAGAGCTAGGGCTAGTGGACCATGCTACCAACTCAAAAAATGTGCAAAAAGTTATGCCCATTTAGCAAAAATTTCAATTTGAGGCACTTTTAACTTTTGGCAATTTTGCAAAAAAGGTCAACTTCACCAATGCATAACTTCCTCAATTTTGACTCTTTGAAGGTGTTATTTGACTTTTTAGAAATCTAAAGATGTCCTATAAGCAACCCTTTTGGTCTCATCTCAATTGAGTCTTCCATGTTTATGTATGAAGCTTTGACACAAAAGGTGTTTTGTTGACTTTTCAAAATGACCTATAATGTCCAAATTCATAACTTCTTGTGAGTGAATATTTTGAAATTTGGAGCTGAAGATGAATTGTAGAGAATTGCATCCTCTTCAAAATTAGCTTTGGATGGGTCATTTCTCATAAAGTATGAGAAATTTATGCTTGGTCAAATTTGAGTTGACTTTTCCTGCAAAATCCTAATTTAGCAACTTTTGGGTTTTGATGCATTGTGAGCAATCCTTGATGAATCATGATCAACCCTTGATCAAATGATGAATAATACTTCAAAATGAGGATGTTGACCAAAAATCTTGAAGTTTGACTGTATGTAGGCCACAATTGACTTTTGCCCTAGCACAGTCGATTTTCATGCCTTTGAGCAATTGACTGAGCAAACTTTCTCTGTAGGGCTTGAAACTTGACATGGATGATCTTGAGAACATATTAGGAAAATAGTGAGCATTTGGGATCCCTTGTACTTAATTATCTTGATGCAACATGAAACCCTAATTTGAGGTAGACTGCCTTAGGAGAGAGTTTGTCTGGTCAACCCTTGGACTTCCTTGAGCAACTTGAGGATATTTCTTGAAATGTTTTGAGAAATATGGGAGGGCAAATTTTGGGGTACAACAGATAGATGGATATGGCATCATGAAGTTTTGAGCGTGAGCTCGTACCCACTTGAGATATGGCTCCAAAGGGATAGAATTCTTATGTCATAAAGTCTTGCTATCAACTTTGTTTACCATTCCCCAACCACATACAAACTTCGACGATAACCTTGAGGATCATTTTTGTAATTGAATATAATACCCTGGATAAGTGCGTCATGAGGACCATCTCTTAGAGCGTAACCAAACTGATGTAGAGCAAGAGAAGGGTTGTTAGTAGTACCTCCCCTAATGCCAAGGAGTAGAACATTATGGAATTCCCCGCAGCGTTCAATGATAATAACATCCTTTTGAGATTGGGAACACCAATAGACATCTGAATGAGAGAGTGACATCTTCCTTTGAGACAACCTCAAGCCTTGTTCATTCTTCAATACTGATCAGGGAAGGTGCTAAATAAACCACCTTGACAACAATGGTATACAACATATAAGAGTCCCTCGTTTCCTCATAGTACGAGTATGAAGAGAATGCAAATTATCTCTGAGCAAAGTAGGTACAGGGTTACGAGAAAGAAATATTGATGGCGTTCACATCTATGAGTTGGTCCGGATTAGGGAATAGTACCAAACCATAGATTAGAAGAGCCAAAACTTCTTTGAAAGTTTGAAAATTTATAGCATCCAAAAATAGTCGAGCCTTCTCTAATATAAATTTAGCAAGGAAACTCTTGACTCCACTCCTTGTTTCCCAATTGGCTACAATGTCGGAACACTTTAGATGCAATACTGTTGCAATTTCTTTAGGTTGTGGATCTTTCTCTAAATCGGTGAAAGGTGTCCGATCAAGAACATGTATTCCCATAAGTTCAGAGAATTCTTCCAAAGTGGGTACCATTTGATAGTTTGGAAAGGTGAAACTGTGATGAGCGGGATCAAAGAACTGGAATAAAATACTCATCATGTCTTCTTCAAAACCCGAGGTAACTAAACCGAGTAGTCGCCCGTGCCTTTTGATGAATGGAGAACTTTCGAGAACCCTTGAGACTAACTCATTAAGTTGAGAAGGCACCATTACAAAGCTGATTCAGATAGTGTTTCTGCGAGTGGAGGCCATAACCTACAAAACAGAACAAAGATAAATCCCTAGGTCCTTTAAATGGTTAGTGAAAATGATATGGCATGATGTCATGATGTTTATAATGTCATGTTCGAATAATTAATCATAAACAAACAAAAAACACAAGGCCTTAGTTTTAGGCTTACAAGGAGTTTATGAAGTTTTAGTTGCCTCAACCTGTCCTAAAAGAAGTAACCGGGTTCTAGGAGCCTCAATATCATTGATCTTTCTTCTCGGGCATTGTTTAAGCACAAGCATCTGAACTGCGACCGAAATATCCCGATAGTCCGATCTCAATGAGTGTAATATTGAGTATCAACTAACTTTAGTTTGCACCAAAGCCAGCTATCTCACTACTTTCTAATGGCTAAGTTATGTCGACTAAGGTTCTACGGTCAGTTAGTGCTTTATGACACCACACAACGGCCCCGTATTCTCCTTGAGTTAACTCAAGGGACATCGGTACCAACAAATGTGTCACACTAACATAGCCATCATTTCAACCATATCGGTCTATGTCGTACAGTTTTCATGATCTATTTCTACTTACCTAAAATGCCCCAGATCCGGATATAGGATCTATACAATAAATAAACCCAAGCATAACCCGAAATATAAAGCTATCAAGGCAAACAAGTAAAGCAATAAAGGTGGTCTAGCTCTTAAGGTAACCCCACTTTAATTATAATCCCCAGCAGAGTCGCCATTTCTATAATACATTGGGAGAACTGACTTTGGTTTTTGCATTTATCGCAAATGTTGCGAATAGCAAGAGTTACCACTAACTTTTCTTTTATCCAATAAAAGAAAGGGTGAAAAGAACAGGAAAGATCTTTTGAGAATTTTATTGAGTTTAGGGGGTAGGTTATGAAAAGAGAAGGTGGTAGCACCCTTTTTATCTGTAGTTATCTACGGGCTCTTAATTGCTAGCTCACTTTGAAAATGCTTTGTGTTTGTGTATGTTTGCAAATATTTTGAAAATGCCTAAGTGTGGCAATTTGTGTAATGATTCTCATATCATTGAGAATGTATACAAAATGTTTGTTTTGAAAATATTTGTTGAAAGGAAGTGTTGCTTTGTGGAAATATGTTTTGAAGGTGCCAATGTAAGGCAATTTTGTAATAATTCTCGTATCGTTGAGAATGTATACAAAATATTTATTTTGAAAAGTGTTTTGAAAATAGTTGTTTTGAAAGTGTGAAGTGTGGAATTTGTTTGAGTTTGTGAGCAAGCGATTACGAGCGATTTACCTACTCAAAAAGTCTTTGTTCTTTTTCTCCTCCTATAAATAATGCTATCCTACCATTAGTTAGTAGGAAGCCCTATCATTTGATGTGAGGGACATGCGTGGGTCATTGTACAGTTATAGAAGGAAACTTGTAGGACACTTTATCAATTGTCGTAAGGAACTAAGATCGTTTACCAAAGACAGCACCGAAGGGTCATTGAGGGACTACGGTTTTTTAACTGAGGGTCTTTGCTAAAGCATTCTACATTCGGGGACATGACTATTTTGTTCGAAAGAAACAAGTAAGCTTACCCTAGAGGTGTAAGTGTGAAAAATGTGTTTGATTCAATTATTTTATCTTGAATTTATGGTTTTCTAATGTTTGATTTTAAGTCTTCCCATACAATCATATTAAACTAACAATAATAAGGAAAGCGGTAAATTGCAGAATTTTAAGTGTTCTACGCTATTACAATGCTTTGGAAATGGGGGGTACAAATTTATGAATAGGGATGGAAAGCAATAAACCCTAATTTGTCTATTACAAGTATTTGATCAATCACAATAATTGGGAAATAAAGACAAAAGATAAAATGTGTGAAGATGATAAGAAAAGACGAATGTTTTTAGAAACCCTAACAACATTTCTAAGTTTTAATAAAATAAGTTATTTTTTGTTGTTTTTGTTTAGAAAGAGGTTTGATGATTAATCTAATTAAAATGAAAATTAATTTAATTGAAGGAAAAAACTAGGTCTAAGTTAACTTAAAAAGAAACTGATTGTTTAGAAAAAATATTTTTGATGCTTTATTTTGAAAAGATATTTGAAGTATAACCTAATTCTTAGGGTGATTAAAATAAATCAATTTTTGTCAAAACATAAAATAACTAATTAAATAAAAAACCTAAATCTAAATTTTATAAATAAAAACTATATTTTATATTTTAATTAAATGAAATAAATAAATAAATAAAAGTAAAGAAAAGAAAATATAAAAAAGATTGGGTCTGACGTTAGTAAAAGAAAATGGGGGGGGGGGGGGGGGGGGGGATAAAAAGAAAATATTAGGCCCAAAAAGTAGTTTTTGTTTGAAGTAGAAAATAAAAAAAGAAAAATGAGCCTGCGTTGTGAAAGTAAATTGAGGGTGTTATCAAGAAAAAGCAAAGAGGCCCGGGACATCTAAGCCCAAGCGCTGGATGGTTGAGTGAGGTTGAGCTCTTGAAGATGTGTCATGCATTTGCCTTCTGGGGCGTGTGATCTGACCTTGTGATGATCATGTGGCGAGGGAGTGAGGGTGTATAGCATGCGTGCTGGACTTATTTGTATTAAATCTGTAAGAAATAAATATGAAACAAATAAAAGGGTACCTTTGGGGCTCGAACCCTGGTCCCTGTAGACAAATGCGTGTGTTTTAACCATCGGGGTGGTGATACATATGTTGGTTTATACACAAAATATTAAATATATTGCAAACTCCTTCCTAAATGTTTGAAGATACAACTTAATCTTATTCATAGGCCTAATTATTCGTATCCCTTTCCTGATTATATTACACAGGAAAAATTACCTAGGGGATGTAAGGTACCTAAATTTACCAAGTTTGCTGGTGATGCTAATGAGTCGACCATTGAAGACATTGCTAGGTACGAAACAGAAGTTGGCGATATCGCCAATGATGAAGGTTTAAAATTAAGATATTTTCCTAATTCACTGACCAAAAATTATTTTACTTGGTTTACGACATTGAATCCAAATTCGATACGCACTTAGGAATAATTCGAGAGTATATTTCATGAGCAATTTAATGTTGGTCAGCCTAAGATAAGTTTGAAAGAGTTATCCTCAATCAAGAGGAGATCGTCTGAGTCAATGGAGGATTATTTGAATAGGTTTAGGGTCCTAAAATCTAGGTGTTTTACTAGAATTCCTGAACATGAGCTGGTCGAAATGGCCGCTGGAGGCTCAAATTATTTTACTAGGAAGAAGTTTGGTCCTCAATCTATTACAGATATGTCTCAACTAGCTGATAAGGTTCGATATGTCGAACGTTTGAAAATAGTGAAAGTTAGAGTTTCAAAGGATCATAGAAAAGGCAAAGTGGCCTATGTAGACACATAAGGTTATTCTATAGAGTCTGAGGATGAATGCATGGAAGAAGGAGACGTTAATGTGGCTGAATTAAAAGCCGGACCTCCATATGCATGTAAACCTATAAGACCGTCAAAAGGAAAAACGATTGAAGAACCAAAAAGTGATGAATCTAATACTAAAACATATACCTTTGATGTGTCAAAATGTGATGAAATATTTGATGTTTTAGTCGCATATGGTTAGATTATAGTGCCTCTGGGCAGTAAAAATCCACCATTAGAGCAGAAACAAAAAAGAGGTTTCTGCAAGTGTCACAATTTTTTGGGTCATAATACTTCTAAATGTTTTCTTTTAGGGATTTGATTCAGAAGGCTCTAAAAGATGGTCGATTGAAATTTGGTGAAAAACCAAAAAGTTTCATGAAGGTCGGGTCAGATCCTTTATATGTTGGTGATGCACACTTTTTCGAGCCATTAGAAGTGCTGATGATTTAGGCTACTAATGGTCTCAAAGGCGAACATGCCAACACTATCGACCCACTGACAGCATTGACAATCAAGACTACTGATGGTTTTGAGAATGAACAAGCTATGATCACTGATCCAATGTCATTTTCAGTAGTTGAGACTACTAAAGGTCTCAAGAGTGGCAATGGCAATTTGTCTAAGCCATAAGAAGTGATGGTAGTCGACATGGATGAAGAGCCTGAGGGTAATTAGGGAGACAAGGAAAAAATGGATTCTGAAACCAAGAATGGGGAATTGTCTTAAGAAACAGTTGCTGAATTAATGAAGGTTGTGTTTCCCAAACCTCGGGATGAATTGGTGGATTTTCTGAATAGATGTAAGTTGAGTAATTTCAGGTCTATGTTGTGCACAAATTGTAACATGGTCTATGATGAAAATGCTGCAAAGAAAGTTGAGGCGCTGAAGAAGAAATGTACTCAAGAGAAAAATCCAAAAGTGGTGTTCGACCATGCGAAAGGGCCATACAAAGTTCAAGTGCCTCAAGGAAAACCTAGGTTTTCGTATCGAAGGACCTTTGTGCCATCAACTGATGCTCCTAAAAATAACGGAGGTCGTCCTTTCTATCCAAGGGGGGGAAATTAAAATTGGAAAGTAGTGAAGAAAGGTTCATGTTCGAGTCACAAGTGGGAAATGATGGAGAAGGGATCAAGTTCTTCGCAATTTGCTGAAGTCGGGGTCACCTCAAAAAAGTATCATGTTCCTCCCACATACAAAGGAAAGAATCCTATGACGAAGACTCAATGGAGAAGGTTTCAAAGAAACAAAAAAGCTGCAAGGGAAGTGACATCAAAAGTTTCTCCATCAAAACATGAGAGCGATCAGAAGGAAATCCACCATCAACTAGCAAAAGAGAGGTTATCGATACCAGCGGTGAGTATGCCTCCAGAAAAAGCTGAAGATCCTGATAACCATATGAACGATGAATTATCTGATTACGTTGAAGATAGCTCAGAAGATGACTTGATTATTCACTTTAATATTGTGTCGGTCTTTCCTAATGAGTATGGGTTCGCGTCAAAAGCATCTGGGGACGAAGAAGAAGCCATGTGCGATGAATTTATGGGCCAGAAACCTCTATGCTATTATGTCATGAATAATGGGGTAGTGGAAGAACAACATGTAATGTTTGAGAAACCTACTTCTGATATGATGTACCATCTCAAGCTTTTGTTTATAAGGGTTAAAGTTGATGGTTTCCCTGTGAACAAAGTGTTTGTTGATGGTGGTGCTATTATGAACTTGATGCCACGATCATTGCTAAAGAGGATAGGCAAGTTCGACACTGACCTCAAACCACATAATACGGTTTTGTCAAACTATGAAGGAAAAACAAGTCACATACTGGGTGTGATACAAGTAAATTTGTCAGTTGGCTCGACTTCAAGGCCAACATTGTTTATGGTGATTGCGTCCAAAGCAAACTATAATTTATTGCTAGGACATGAGTGGGTACATGGAATTGGGGCAACACTATCAACTCTGCATCAATGCTTATCCATATGGAGTCAGGATGGGATTGTAAAAAATATTAAGGCGGACAACAGTTATTTTATTGCTGATGTGAATGTAGTCAATAGGAAGAATTTTGACAAAGCATTAACTAACATACCTCCGTGCGATCCTAAAGATGCAGTGTTCAAGTCACAACCTGATGCACTCAAATTTCTAACCTTACACCCCACTCATGGTTTCATTTGGGACCAAGAAAAATTGGATACATATCCAACTATAGAAGGGGAGTTTGAACCCATAGGGTAGGAAGAGCAAACTCATGGTGATGCCTGAGTCGAATGCTATGGCAAGGATTTTGGCCTATATAGTCGAAAATAGGATAAATTCGGCTTTAGAGGCTAGAAGTGTTTCAAATATGGCATTTAAAGCCATTATGGTAGAAAAGCTTGAAGAACCAAGCCAAACAACAACTTCAGAAAGCCATAGGCTTGACTGGATATATGAAGAAAAACCTTTGGGGTTTGAGAAAGACCCAAGAGATAATATTTTGAAGATGAAAGCATAAGATCCATTGGAGGAAGTCGACCTGGGTGATGGCACGATTAAGTGAATTACATACATCAGCACCAAGATCGACAACAAGATGAAAGATTAAGTAATCGAACTGCTTAACAAATTTAAAGACTGCTTTGCATGGGATTACAACGAGATGTCTGGTTTGAGCAGAGAAATGGTAGAAATTAGACTACCCATAAATCGAAGAAAGCGAACAATCAAACAAATGCCAAGGAGGTTCGCACTAGAGGTGCTGTCTAGAATAAAAACAGAGATCAAACTTTTGTTGAAGAGCAGATTCATTAGGACAACCAGGTATGTTGAATGGTTAGCCAATATAGTACCTGTAGTAAAGAAAAATGGAGCTTTAAGAATTTTCATAGACTTTAGGGATTTAAATAAATCCACTCTAAAGGACGAATACCCAATGCCTGCGGCAGAAATGATGGTCAATTCGGCCGCAGGATATGAGTATTTAAGTCTTTTGGAAGATACCCATAAAACTGTGTTTCGATGCCCTGGGGAACTAGGAACATATGAGTGGATAGTCATGCCTTTTGGTTTGAAAAGCGCTGGGGATACTTATCAAAGAGCAATGAACTCAATGTTTCACGATTTCATAGACACCTTGATGCATGTGTACATTGACGACATTGTAGTCAAATCTCCCTCAGGGGTTGGTTTATTTAGACCACCTTTGTCAGTCTTTTGTTAGAATGATGGAACATGAATTAAAAATGAATCCATTAAAATGTGCTTTTTGTGTTCGTGTAGGAGATTTTATGGGTTTTGTAGTACATAAGAAGAGTATAGAAACAACCAAAACAAAACCAAGGCGATTTTGAGTACCAAAGCACCAACAAGAAAGAAAGAGCTCCAATCTTTATTGGTAAAGATAAATTTCATGAGACGGTTCGTGTCAAACATGAGCGGAAAAACTCTGGAATTTTTTTCTTTGTTAAAACTAGGCAAAGAGTCTGAGTTCAAGTGGGAAAAAGACCATCAAGAGGCATTCGATTGTTTGAAAGACTACTTGGTGAAGCCTCCAATGTTAGCACCCCCAAACAGAAACAAAGGCATGAAACTTTACATTTCAGCGTCAGAGTCGACACTGAGAAGCATGCTAGCCCAGAAAGATGAGAATGGGATCGAAAGAGCATTTATCACCCCAGTCGAGTGTTAAATGACGTTGAAACTAGATATAATGCAATTGAACAATTATGTTTATGTTTATATTTTTCATGTACTAAACTCAAGCATTATATAAAACCAGTTGAAGTTTCTGTTATTCTCATTTTTGACGTTATTAAGCATATGTTATATAAACCTATTTTGCATAGTCGAATTGGTAAATGGGCACTAGAATTAACTGAATATTCCTTAATGTACATTCGGAAATCAAAGGTCAAATTATTGCAGACTTTATAGTTGACCATTTAATGGTCGACAACAATGAAGCCTATGTAGGTACTAAGTCTTGGCAATTCTATTTTGATGGTTCCAAATATAAACAAGGAATTGGGGTAGATATTTTTATATTATCACCAGATGGAGTTCCAGCTAGATTTCATTATAAGATTAAAGGAGAATGGTCTAATAATGAGGCTGAATATGAAGCTTTAATAATTTGACTGCAAATTATGTTAGACGTGGGAATCAAATATGTTGAGATTAAAGGAGATTCAGAGTTAGTAGTGAAACAATTTACCAAACAATACAAGTGCATTAAAGATGATTTAGTAATGTATGTGGCCAAAGCATTATTTGAAGTGGTAGAATAAGTTTTTTCCATTGATGCGTTAGCTGAGAACGGCGGGAGGAAAACTATAGTCGAATACTTAAAAAAACCAGTTGTGTCAACAGAGCGTAAAGTTAAGTATATGGCGTTAAGTTATAGAATAATGGGGAACAAATTGTTTAGGAAAATTCCTGAAGGGGTGTTGTTAAAATGCTTAGGGGAAAACAAAGCATATGTGGAAACATCTGAAATACATAGCGGAGCTTTTGGCACACATCAAGTAGTAAAAGAAATGAAATGGTTGTTATGTCGAACAGGAGTATATTGGCCGACCATGTTAAAAAATTGCACTGAGTTTGCCAAAAGCTGCCAAGAATGCCAAAAACATTCTGGAATTCAACATGTGCCAACTAGCGAATTACATTATGTCATCAAACCTTGGCCTTTCAGGGATGGGATTTGGATATTATAGGAGAAATTAAACCTGCCTTATCAAAAGGCCATAGGTACATCTTGGTGGGCATTGATTATTTTTCAAAATGGGTAGAGGCGGTCGCTTTGGTTAAATTAGATCAAGAGGAAGTAATGGCATTTATTCAAAATCAAATCATACACAGGTTTGGGATACCAGAAACTATAACAACTGACCAAGGAACCGTGTTCATAGGTTAAAAAGTAACTGAGTTAGTTGTAGAAATGGGGTTCAAACTGCTAACATCAACACCATATTACGCCCAGGAAAATGGGAAGGTTGAAGAAGCAAATAAGGTCATTATAAGTTTGATCAAAAAACATGTTAGCCAAATGCCTAGAAGCTGGCATACACATATGGGCCAAGCATTGTAGGCATGTCGAAACTCACCAAAGGAGTCGACTAACACAACACCTTTCAACTTAGTTTATGGGCACAAATCAGTATTGCCTCTGGAGATTCATCTACAATCAGTGAGAGTGCAAAGGCAATTAAATATTCCTACTGAATATTACTGGGGAATGATGTATGATACGTTGATAGACGTTGAAAACCATAGGCTAGAAACATTAGATACTTTGTTCAGGAAGAAAGAACAAGTAGCAAGGACCTATAATAAAAGGGTGAATGTAAAGGCGTTTGTCCTTGGAGATATGGTTTGGAAAGTGATCCTGCCTATGGATAGAAGGGATAGAGTCTTGGGAAAATGGTCACCAAATTTGTAAGGACCATTTTGAGTAGTACAAGTTTTTTCCAACAATACTTATGAGATTGAGGAGCCCACGCCAGAAGGTCGAATACTACGAGTAAATGGAAAATACTTAAAGAGGTATAAGCCTATGTTGTAATAAATTGTAATAAATGAAGGATAAAATTCATTGCATAATGAAGAGGCCACAAAGAGGCCTAGAATGTAAATTAAGCATTACAAAAAACTATGGAAAGACTAAATTCATAGTACATGTGAAATCAAAACGACTAAAAAGGCACATTATTCTTGAGGGTTATATAGAGTTCTCGAGCAAGTTCTAGACGAGCATTGGTTAATTAAATAGATGTGTCAAGGTCAAACAGTTCAATATCAAATGTGCCAACACGCCTCAGATAAGTGATCCCAACAAGAGCTTTATTATTCAATGCTTGTTCAGTTGTGTGAAACCCAGCAGCTTGCAAAGTCTCTGCCTCATTAATTTGCTTCTCCAGCCCTTCAATTTGTTACTTCAACACCATGATCTGGTGTTGCCATTGGGAGATATTGTTGACCCTAGTGTTGAAGTCTGCTTTTTCTTTGTCAAGAGTTTTCTTCAATTATTCACTAGCAACCATAGAAGAGTTCACGAAAGCCAATTCAACGGTGCAATCTTTTTCCTTAGAAAGACGTTTTTCCTGGATCTTTTTCTTTTCGGCCAAGTAGACTAAAAGCTGGTCAAAGAAAGTAGACGCCTCAACCACAAATTTGAGGACCAAATGAGAAGCAGCTTGAACGTCAACTTTCTTCAACATCTCTTTAATATTTGCACCATCAAAAGGGTACGCCTCCAAATGGGTGATCACATAAACATGGAAGAGCATGGTTTTGAGACAATTAAGAACTTCTTCTTGAGTCCCAAAAGAAGAGACACCTCCAAATGCAGTAGAAGTGTTGGAGCCTCCATCAGTCGAACGGTTCCTAGCATTCACCAAAAATTTCAAGTACTCAAAGGGGATGTTTTGCCTTAGAGCAACAACTTGTAGGGGCGACATGATGGTAATTGTAGGAATCACGTTGGGAGGGGTCGAACTGGTGCCAAAAGAGGCAGTTTCCTGAGGAGTTACTTCTCTTACTTGGGAAGGATTTTGGTTGGTAGTTATGGTGACATCAACAACAACAGCATGTTCAGGACCCTTTAGGCCATCATCTCATGTATCCTCCCCTAGACTTTCATTATTGGAGTCGTCCTCCAATCCTTCACTGATGGGAGAATATTCAGAAGTATCCTGAGTGACAGGAGAGTTGAGTTTGCTCCCAGAAGTAAAGTACAAAAATCAGCATGTAATGGAAATAGTTGGGACCAACCCTAGAGAGTTGAATCAAGTCAAAGATGCCTTGGGAATTCTAAATGTCATTGTAATACAATGGGAGAATTGACTTTTAGGTTTTGTGTTTTATCGCAAATATTGCGGATAGAAAGAGTCGCCACCGACTTTTCTTTTATCCAATAAAGGAAAGGGTGAAAAGAACAGGAATGAACTTTGAGAATTTTCTAAGTAAGGGGGATATGTTATGAAAAGGGAAGGTGTTAGCACCCTTTTCATCTGTAGTTTTCTAAGGGCTCTTAATCACTAGCTCACTTTTGGAAAATGCTTTGTGAAGGTGTAAGTTTGAAAATATTTTGAAAATGCCTAAGTGCGGAAATTTTGTAATGATTCTCGTATCGTTCAGAATGTAAACAAAATGTTTGTTTTTGAAAATTTTTGTGAAAGAGAGTGTTGTCTTGTGGGAAGATGTTTTGTTTGAAAAGTTTGTGAGTAAGTGACTACGAGCGTTCTACCTACTCAAAGAAGTCTTTGTCCTTTTCCTCCTCCTTTAGATAGTGCTACCCTACCATTAGTTAGTAGGAAGCCCTCTCATTGAATGTGAGGGGCAGGCGCGGGTTATTGTACAATCAGAGAAGGCAACTTATAGGATGCTTTAGCAATTGTCATAAGGGACTAAGATCATTTACCGAAGGCAGTATCGAAGGGTCATCGAGGGATTACGATCTCTTAACCGAGGGTCTTTGCTAAAGTGTCCCACGTTAGAGGGACGTGACTGTTTTAAATCCGAGGCAACAAGTGAGGGTCACTCTAGAGGTGTGCGTGTGTGAGGTGTTTTCTTTTCAGTTATTTGTCTTGAGATTAGGTTTTCTAACGTTTATTTTTTATGTCTTGCCATGCACGCCTAATTAATCTAATAGTTAAATATATACAAGTGCGGAAAATAAAATAAAAAGCGGGAAATAATCTACGCTATTACATCTCTTTGGGGATGTGGAGTACAAACCATAAAATGAGAAAAAGGTAAAGAAACCATAATTTACACTATTACATCCCTTTGACAGTTACAAAATTATATTAACGCAAAAAAATAAATGAACACATGGAGATGGTGAAAAAGAGAAGATATTTAAGACCTAAAAAAAATTCTAAGGGTTTAAGAAAATATTTTTGTTGTTTTTTATTTAAAAAAATACTTGAAGTGTAAACCCTAATTCTAATTAATTTATTAGTTAATTAAGAAAATAAAATCAAAGTTATTAAATTAAATTAGTTTCTATTTATGAAAATTAAATCAATTAATTAAAAAACCTAAATCTAAATTTTTATGATTTCTGTTGATTAAAATAAAACTGATTAAAAAAAGAAAATGTTAATTAAAATAAAAATAAAGAAAATTAAAATGGGCTTGTAAATAAGTAAAATTGGGGTGTGAAAACAACAATTTAACAAGCCCAAACTAGCCACAGTCCAGCATTGCGCTAGATCTGATGAGGAAGGCTCTCTGAAGGCGCACAGTGGGGGTGTGCGTTTGATGCATTGGATCTGACTTTAAGGAGATCTGATGGTCAAGATAGGAGGTACGCCATGCACGGATTAGGCTTGCTTGCACTGAATCTGCAATGAAAATGCTGAAAAATAAAATGCCAGTGGCAGGGATCGAACCCCTGCTCTAGCACACCAAAGTCTTACTCACACACACGCTTGACACTAGGATAGTTGTTTCATCCGGTTATGAAACATCAACCAATAAATATATTATGAGTCAAAATATGAAATTTTGAAAATGCCAACACACCCTTCTTCTTCCCCGCACGTAGATAGTAACAACAACAACAACATAATTTCACCATTTTTAATTTTCGAAAATGCTCATTTCTCAACCAAATTGAAAGATGTAAACATCAAACTTACTTAATTTTTGAAAAGTAATTCAACCATATAATTTTCAGAAGCTATAGATTAAATATTGAAACAAATTTTGCTAGTACCAAATTGAAGCCCTTACAGTTCAGAAACTTTAGTTCCAAAATTCCCATCACACAGTCAATTAAAATGAGATGTAAGGACATGGTTAGCTTCATAGACATGATATCTACATTTTTCCTTTATAATGTATATGCCAATGATGCTTAAATAAGGATTTCAAAGTTTTAAAAATGTACCAAGTTGAAGGAAGTCCAACGCTTCTTCAAGCACTTCCAGAAGCAATATGATGATTACTTTAGCTTACTGGGACCTTGGTGAATGTATTGCAATCTTTACTTTGCTTTGAGAGTGGATGGAATGCTCTGTCCAAGTCAAGTTGCAAAGATGGAAATTTAAAATGATGAATAATGATAATGGAGTTACATAAGTGAAACAAGTGTTTGAATTACTTTTATATGGTGTATTGATGATGATTTAGTGGTTGGTTTGTAAAGATATTACAGGAGTTATGAGTTTCGAAGTTTTGGCTTCAAAGTTTAATAATGGAGGTTTTTATTGCCAATTCGGGTTTGAGAGAGATTGAGATGGTTTTAGGGCTTGTAAATTCCTCTCTTGCCTTGCAAATGACCACATTACTTATAGGCAAAAGGTTTGAGAAGTTGAAGTAACCAGATTTGCAAGATAATAAGTTATGATTTGGAAGCTTAGTTATGAAGTAACCTAGAAGAACATGGTTCCAATGCATTGTACCTTGTCTCATAGAGTTATTAGATACTTTAAGCATTTTTATCTGATCTTTTAGGTTGAGTGTGTGCAGAGGAAACAAGTTAGATGCTCAAGGAGAGTGGACTTTGTGATTAAAGTCACTTTACAAAAATGGAAGTGTTAGCTTTAGTTCCATAAATGGCATGATGCATTGGATAAGGCTTGAGTCAATTGGATAATATCCATAAAGCAAGTGAAATCAACTGATAATGTAGAGATTTGTGGGTTTAGAGGCCTGCAAAGTGAGATTACAAGGCATGGCATGAAGATTTGATCTTATAGCCACCAAAGAAATAACCTATAAATCAAGTAGAAATATCCAACTTCAATTCTTTGAAACTCTCGGCTGAAACACAATATTTTCTTGTTCTTGGACATTTTGAAAAGATTAGAACAAGATATACAACTTTCATGTTGACCATTTTGGCTAAAACAGAATGGAAATTGGTTAAAATTGGTCAAGAAGTTGAGATAAAAAGCTGATCCAAAATATTTCTAAGTGTTGGGTAAAAATATCAGAACTTCATGGGCTCATATCTCCTAATCCAAGCACTTTTTAAGGATCATTCCACATTAACAAAGTTGTAGAACTCATTAATCCCTACAACTTTCATGTTGAAAGTTTTTCTTGAATCAGTTTGTATCTTGGGGAAAATTGCTTGTGAAGTTAGGGTTTTCTAAGAACAAAATACTTGAATTTTTTCTAAGTGTTTGAAAATCTTCAATTTTGAGTTTTGTTGACTTTCTTGATTCTTGATGATAAATTTTGATAGTTTTTAATATTTTTATGATTCTTGATTTTTGAATTCCAACGTTGACCAAAAAGTCAAAGTTTAACTTTTGTATGACTGTTGACTTTTTATCAATTGATTCAATTCTTCAACTATCAATCACTTGTATCTTTGGAAATGTTTTGAGCCATGTAATTAGGTTAAGATGTTTTATTTAAGACCTTGAGATCATGCTTTAAACCATTAGGTCATGCATTAGGCCAAAAGTTAATGGTCAGTCATCTTCAATCAAAATCCTAATTTAACAATTTTTTACCTTTGATGATTTGAGGTATTTCCTTGAGGAATCATGATCAAACCTTGACCAAATTATGAATATCACCTAAAAATGTTTATGTTGACAAAAAATCTTGAAGTTTGACTTTATGTTGACCATAGTTGACTTTTTACCTAATACAGTCGACTTTCAATCTTTTGAGTCATTGACTGAGCAAACATGTGATGCAAGACTTGAAGCTTGACATAAGCATTATTGAGGACCCATGAAGAACCATGAAAGTCATTTGAGACCCTTTCAACCCAATATTCCTTGGGAAGCACAAAACCCTAGTTGAAGACCCTTGCTTAGGAGGAGGTTTGACTAGTTAACTCTTGAGTAGCTTTGAGTATTTGAGACCTTTGTGAGCATGTTTTTTCAAGAAAATGGGAGGGAAAATTTTGGGGTACAACAACTTCCCCTGTTAAATATTCTTAAAATTGAAGAGTTAGATTGGCATGTCCTCCATTCTTGACTTAAAGGTAGAAGATGATTGAACACATAAGTACCCAGAAATTTGCACTCGTCGGTGCACGAAGTAAAGATGTGAGTTAATTATACCTGGAATGGGCTTAAAGATGCCATTTGGACAGGTAACGGTAAGTTATCAGAGATGGGATTATAGATGCCATCCAAAGTAACCGTTGATAGAAATTAGACTAAATCTACGCTTGACTTCAACTGGAAGAAGTATCAAAATAAATCTACGCTCGATTTAATCTGAGCCAGAAAATGTCTACTAGAAGAAGTATCAGAATAAATCTACGACTGATTTAATCTGAGCTAGGAGATGTATATGCCCGACTTCTACTGGAAGAATTATCAGAATAAATCTATGTTCCATTTAATTTGAGCCAGAAAATGTTTATGCTCGTCTTTAATTGGAAGAAGTATCAAAATAAATCTACACCTGATTTAATCTGAGCTAGAAAATGTCTACTGGAGGAAGTATCAGAATAAAAATATGCTTGATTTAACATGAGCCAGAAGATGTTTGCGTCTGTCTTTAACTAGGATAAGTATTAGAGTAAATCTATGGTCGATTTAATCTGAGCCAGAAAATGTCTACTGGAAGAAGTATCAGAATAATTCTATGCTTGATTTAATCTGAGCCTGAAGATGTCTGTGTCCGTCTTTAATTGGGAGAAGTATAAGAATAAATATATGGTCGACTTAATTTGAGCCAGAAGATGTCTTTTTGGAATGATCCTCTGAGGATATTTCTTAAATATCCCTTTGTCAGATGTAGCCTTTGAGAAGACTGTAGGGTCATACAAGTGGTTGATGATGTTTGTCTATTGATTGATCTTTCCTGAAAAGGTAAAGAGTTAGTTGTATGCAATGTCATGATGTATGAAATACATTGCATAATGATGTTCTCAAAATAAATGAGATTGTGCTACATGCGTTTCGTATGCATATGATATGATATTGGTAAGTGATGTATGAATGTGAAATGTTGTTGAAGTGTACTGTAAACTCATGCAGTATCTTTGTTTGGGAAAATAAATCCCTGACTGTTGTTGGGGATGAAGAACATGTGTAATCTTAAACCTTGTCTAGAATGCTTCCATTGGGGAATGTTGACTTCTGTTTGGGGAGAAGAGTTCAGGAACATTGGTCGTCCATCACTCTATTTGGGAGTTTAATTCTTATATACCCTGACTGGGGATAAAAGAGATGGATAACCTTTTGAATCGTCTGGGGAGGATAAAGTTGACTGATATCTGGTCCTGTTCCAGGTTTCATAGCAAATCTTTGGGGATAGTGGCGACTTAACAGGGGAGAGGAACTTTGTCGGTGATTCGTAGAAATTTGAGGAACAGACTCAAACTGGGGAGACTGTAATATGTTAGGGAAATAAACCTTGTTGGGGAAATAAACCCTGTTGACGGAGAAATACTCTGCTAAAGAAACACCCTTGCTAAGGAAATGAGCTATACGGAAGAGAGAAAATTTGCAGGGGGTTTTACAATTTTGAAGTAATAAACTCAGCCGAGGAAGAGCATTTCCCTGAATTATACTGATTGGAACTCCGTAGGTTGGTGATATCACCGAGAAGGATATCATACTACTTTATCCGCCAGAGCAATCTGCCGGGGAAATTGCAGGGAATGTATCTTCATTGAAGATGAATTTGTGAAGATTACTCTGTGAGGATAATATCATGAAAGTGGCTCTATGGGGATTTGTGGACGGTTTGGACGTTATCCCAACTCCTAGAGTCTTGAGTAAATGCTTATTCATGTTCTTATGCATATATTTGTTAACAGTTAATCCTGTTCATATGCATATGTTCATTCAATTTTAGTCATTGGACGTTTTTGCAAACAAAACAAAAAATAAATAAAAATAAAAAGTTTGAATTTTAGGGTGTATTTGTATTGATAGTTTTCCCATAAACAGGCGATTTTGTACAAAGAGACATAAATCCTAGTAGGATGGAATTATTATGAAATGGAAAGAGTACAAAGTGAAAACAAAACATATAGCTATGTGGAAATGATCTCGTTGGGTTCCAACTCCACTATTGCCCATATGTCTTTGAACATCTCATCCCTTGCTGTCAGAAGAGGTTGATTGAAATGATCTGTACCATTTGAACTTTTGACTTTGGTTATAAAGCTTATTGTAAGTGATCCAACGGGACATAGTCGTACGCTTTAATCCTTAATTTTTCCTGGACCACCCTTTCGGGTTTTCAGCCCACTAGGATACCATTTTTTTTCCTAAACCGCCTTTTCAGGTTTTCGATTTTCCCGGTGTACAATATTTTATATATATCCCTAATTTTTTTGCGAGCCCTTTTGGTTCGCTGGGATGCCCTTATTTTTTTCCTAGGCCAATCAACCTAGCGGGTCGTTTTTATGCGTAGTATCTTTTGACTATGTTCGTGTTCACATGGTGTGGAAGATCTTCACCGTCCATGGTGGTCAGTATCATAGCACCGCCCAAAAATATCTTCTTAATTACAAATGGCCTTTCGTAGGTGGGATTCCATTTTCCCCTGGGATCACCTTGTGGTAGAATAATGCGCTTTATTACTAATTCACCAGCCTGATAAACCCAATGCTTGATTTTCTTGTTGAACGCCTTGATCATACGTTTCTGATAAATCTGTCTGTGACAGATAGCCGCAAACTTCTTTTCGTCAATCTGATTCAATTGGTCTAGCCTAGTCTGAATCCACTAGTCTTACTCTAAGTCTACATCTTTCATAATCCTTAAAAAATGAATCAGAACTTCGACAGGTAGGACAACTTCCATACCATAGACCAGAGAGAATGAAACTTCCCGAACTGATGTTCACGCAGAAGTGCGATAACCATGAAGAGGAAATGGTAACATCTTGTGCCGATCTTTGTAAATCATGACCATCTTCTGTATGATCTTCTTAATATTTTTGTTGTCAGATTCCACTGCGCCATTCATCTTTGGTTAATACGGAGAAGAGTTGTGGTGCTTGATCTTGAACTACATGTAGAGTTTAATGATCATAGTGTTGTTGAGGTTGGTACCTTTATCCGTGATGATTCTCTCGGGGATGCCATACCAGCAGATAAGATTATGTTTTATGAACCGGGAAACCACATTCTTGGTAACAGAGGCGAATGAGGCTTCTTCAATCCATTTTGTGAAATAGTCAATGGCGACGAGAATGAAGTGATGTCCGTTAGAAGCAGTAGGCTTGATTTTTCCGATCATATCAATTCCCTACATTCTGAATGGCCAAGGAGCAGTCAAAACATTCAGAGGAACCAGAGGCACGTGAACTTTATCATCATAGATCTGGCACTTATGACAAGTTCCCGAGTGGTGGTGATAGTCGGTTCCATAGTCGACCAATAGTAACATGTTCTCAAAATCTTCTTAGCCATAGTATGCCCATTGGAGTGAGTACCAAAGATGCCTTCGTGCATATCCTTCATAATTTTCTCTGCTTCCTTCTTGTCTACACAGCGAAGCAGAGTTGAATCATGAATATACTTGTATAAATTTTCATTGCTCAAGAAGAACTTATCCTAGAACCTTCATAGGAATTTCTTGTCATTGATCGATGCCCCTTCGGGTATTCTTGAGCTTCAAGTTACCTTTTCACTTCATGGAACCAAGGTTTTTCTTCTACTCCATCAGTATCAATTTTGTAGCAGTGTACCGGTTCGTCGAATCTTTCAATGGTAATTATGGGAGCCTCGTTGTCCCATATGACCTTTGTGATACGGTGAGAAAACTGACTTGAGTTTTTGCGTTTGTATTCGCACTTGTTCGGTTTAGCAAGGGTCGCCACCGACATTTTATTTATCCTAAGGAAAGGTCAAAAAGCACAGGAAAGACCTTTGAGATGCTTTCATGGGTTCGGGGGGTAGATTATGAAAAGGGAAGGTGCTAGCACCCTTTTCATCCATGGTTTTCCATGGGCTCTTAGTTACTTGTTTTAGATCACTTGCCTTTGCTTTTCAATTGTGTGAATTGGTGCTTTGTGTGTGTGGTTTTGAAAATGTTTTGAAAAAGATGCCTTGTCTAGGAAACCATTGTAACAATTCTTTACTCGAATGTTTTACAAAGGTGTTTGTCTTTTTGAAAAGATGTTTCAATGTTTTTTGGAAGTTTGTTTTGAAATTGTGTGGAGATGTGTGTTTGTGAAGGGTGTTTGTGAAGTGTGTTTGAAAATGGCAAGTGTGTTTTGCAAGTTTGATCAAGTAACTAAGAGCTATCTACCCTAATTTACTCAAAGATCTTTCTCATGTTTTAACCCTTTTAACAGTGTTGTTTCACCATTGTATTTGGTGAACAACCTTGCGTTAGGATGTTAACGGGACGGGCGCAGGTCATCGTATAGACCATAGAGGCAATAGTGTCAAGTATCTTTGGCAATTTTCTTGAGGAATTATGATCATTTTGTTTAAGCAACCAGATAGCGTCATCGAGGGACTATGATCATTTTGTTTGTTTTTGTTTGGCCAAAGACACTTAACATGCAACCATGGCCCATTTTTGAAGGCAACAAGCGGGATTACCCTAGAGGTGCAAGTGTGAATTGTGTATTGATTTTCATGTATTTATCTTGTGTTAGGTTATCTAGCGGTTGATTTTGAATCTTCGCATACAAACCCTAATTACTATACAGTATATAGAAAGTGATAAATTGCGGAAATTTAAAGTCTAAGCTATTACAAATAAGTATCCGGGGATGGGGGTACAAATGTTTACAAATGGGGATGAGTCTTATCAGGATAGTAGTGTCCAATATTATTTACAACCAAATCGAATCGTCGCATTCTCAATGTAAAATATAGCAAAGTATAAGGACGAAAGAGAAATAAAAGTATTTGTGAAATGTATATGTTTATTTATAAATGATTAAAATGCCAACCTAATGTATTAAGTATTATTATTTATTTTTGTGTTTTTATTAATGTTATATAAATAAAAAGGATTTTAAAGAGAAAAGTATTTAATTCAAAACAAACTAATTATTTATGTATTTTTTAAAATGTAATAAACATTAAGAAAATTTTGTGCAAAAAGTTAATGTATTTTTATTTACCAAAAGGAATTTAGGTTATATAAAAAAAGAAAATAAGATAAACAAAAATATTTGTTTGTATATATAAAAAAAGGTTAAATGGGCTTTTAAAGAACATGCTTGGCCCAAAAAATGTGTGTTGAAAGAGGACAAGAGGGGGGGGGGGGGGGTGTACGCCAGAATCTTGGGCTTAAGGGTTTGTTTCAAGGGACAGGCCCAATGGTTTATGACAAAGTTTTTTAGGGTTTCAAAGGGTTTGGCTCAGAATAGGGTTACACAGTTTTACAAACGGCGCCGCTCCCTTCTTCTTCTTCGTCTTTCTCAGTCAGAGCCTCTGATGCCTTCCATGCCTGGCCACTGGACGCCACCTCCAATCTCTCCCCTCCTCACGGTTGCCCAAGGCGATGATTCAAAAAGGGTAACGATTTTCTCTTCAAATGCGTTTTAGGTTTTTGTTCTTTGCATGATTAAATTTTTATGTGTTCTGACCTTTATGTGTTATTTGTGTTTGTGTGAGGTGTAGAAAAAAGGGAAGAGGAATTTATACCTTGGTTCTGCTTTTTGGAAAGGAGAAGGAGAGTTTGGACAGGAGGCTTCTCAGGCGGCCAAGGCGTGGGACTGGTGATGTGCTTGCTGGCCTTCTGGTAACCTCGTATCTTTCTTCTTTGAATGGTTTTATGATGAACCTGCTCTGAAAACCCTGTTGTTGTTTGTTTCACTATCTTCTTCTCTTGGTCTTTGAGTGAGCTTTTTTTCAATGATAATGATATCTGAGATGCTTTCTTCAGTTGTTGTTTTTACTTCTGACTTCTCTCTTTTGCTTATCTGAATGCTTGCCTCTGAGTATTTGAATGCTTGTTCTTTGATTCTGATATGCTTACTTTTCCTCTCTTTGGCTTGGTTAGTTTGATCCTGTGATGAACTTCTTGTTCTGAGGATGCTTGGATTTGTTTTCAATGATGAATTTGATTATGAGGGTTTTTTTATATGTATTTGATGATGTTTTGATGCTGAGTTTTAGATTGCCTATGATGAACCCAGTTCTGAGGCGCCTGTCATTGTGGTTTGGATGTTTGGATGTGTTTGACCCTGTGATGAATTTATTCTGAGGGTATTTGGATTAAAGGCAGTTTTGAGGCTTTGACAGGCTATGCAAGGCTTTGGCTTGAATGCTTGCTATGCAGACAGGCTATACAGGGCTTTGGCTTGAAGACAGTTTTGAGGCTTGTTTGTGGTACAGGTTTTTTTGTTTGAATGTTCTTGATGCAGGATGTGTTATGCTTGGCTTTTCTGGCTTGTGGTTGTTATGCAGGCTTTTTGATTTGTGTTATATGAAGGCTTTTCTGGCTTGTGTTATATGTAGGCTTTTCTGGCTTGTATTCTATGCAGGCTTTTTAAACAGGCTTCAGGGTTTGTGCTTGTTATGCTTGCTTAGATATAGGTTACAGGTTATGCAGTTTTTGAGCTTGTTAGTTTTTGAGAGGCTTTGGTGCAGGATGTGTTATATTTTTCTATGTGTGTTCTTCCCCCTCCTTTTCTGAAATGAAACTCTTTGTTATATTTCTATCTCCTAAGCATGCAAACTGTAAGCCTCTACTTCTCTCTCTCTTTCTCTCTCCACAGAAAAAGCATATTTTATTGCTTAGAGTCCCTTTTTTCTGAAAAGGTGATGGCTGGAAAATGATGAAGTGTTTTACAAGCTGCTTGCAATTTTAGCTTTCTTCTGCATATTGTACTTTTTTCTTTTCTTTAATGACAGTTTGATGGCTTTTGATATCTTTTGGTATCTTCTTTGACAGCTTTTGACAGTTTGATGGCTTTTTGATATCTTTTGGTATCTTCTTTGACAGCTTTTGACAGTTTTATTGACAACTTCTTGTAACTTAGTTTGCCATTGTTTACACTTGTGACTTGGTGTGGCATTTTTCAGTTTGCACATGTGCAGTTTGTTTGGCATTTCAGTTTGCACTTTGCAATTTGTGAATTTTTTATGCATCCTTTGTGCCTTTGTTTAATATGCTGCCTTGTATTTAATTAATTCCATGCTTGCAAACATTTTACTTCCCTCTTTGTGAACCAAGAAGAGACATCTTCTTGCAATTTGTAGAGAGGACGAACAAACTGATTCCGGCCAACAACCTTTAATGATGAGTTTTTACTTATCTGTCTGAAAAATACTTTTCCAATTCATCTGTTATTGACTTCTCTTTTTCTGGCTTTGCAGGTGAATATTAATTGGGGCAAGGGAAGCAGCAGTAGAAGATGAAGACTTCAAGCAACTTAGGATATAGATTTAATTTATTTTTAATCATTGTAATAAACATCATTGTAGCACTGTAAATAAATTTACTGTATCGAATAAACATTTGTAACAACAATTGAAAATGAATAAAAATCTTTTTTGTCAGATATCTCTTTTAATTCTTCTGCACTTGTTTATTTAATTACTTAAATTTCTTGAATTATAATAATTGGAAGTTATCCCAATAATTTTAACTTAGAAATTATAAATAATCAACAAACGTTCGACGTTCCAAATAACCAAAAGCATTGCACAGTTAAACAAACAAACGTTCATATGTCTTTTACCTCACTGATCTAACTTAAACTTCAAACTTTCAATCAGAAGCCTCAACCCATATCCCAGATGTTTAGACTTTGAGAAAGAAACAGAAATCTTGAACAAACGTCAAAACCATGTGACAGTCAATTGAAAAGAACTGTAGAATTAATTCCTTCTGAGAATGCGCACGCAAACCCTAATTTGGGGATTTATTGTTAAAGAAGCGTATGTTCGATCAAACCCTGAGCCAAACTCAACCAAATCAAAATAAACCCTAATAATTTGTTTGACTGATAAGAAAAGTCTGTTTGACTGATTCTTGAGCCAATCTGAAAAATCAGGAAAAGCCCGAAGCCGTGATTTCTTGTGAAAAAGAGAGAGGGAAAATTTTGGGGTACAACAGTTGCCCCTGTTCAATCTTCTTGAACCTGAAGAGTTAGATTGGCAGTTTTTCCGTTCGCGACTCGAAGGTAAAAGGAGATTGGACACTAGAGTGCCCGAAAGATTTGCACTCGTCAAAGTGTAGTTTTGAGGGAATGGGCTTAAAGATGCCATTTGGAGATGGGATTAAAGATGCCATCTGGAAATTGTTGGTAGGAGGATGGGCTTATAGATGCCATCTGAAGGTGATTGTATCTTGTTGGAGATGGGCTTGTAGATGCCATCCAAGAATGTTTATTGAACTGTATGTCGTTGGTGAGTGGGTGAGTATCAGAAAGGTATCCATGTTTGGAACATCTCTGAACTGGGGATCTGAATAAGCAATGAATTGACATCCATGTTTGGAATCATCCGTAAACTGTTTTCAGTAGTTGAATCTGAACAAGCGATAGATTAACATCCGTGTTTGGAGAATCCGTAAACTGTTTTCAGAAGTCTTGGATCTGAACAAGCGATAGGTTAACATCAGTATCTGGAGAACCCGTGAACTGTTTTCAGAAGTCTTAAAGTTGAATAAGCAATAGATCAGCATCCATGTTGGGAAACATCCCTAAACTATTTTCAAAAGTCTGAGCTTATCAATCTTATCCTGAAAAGGGTAAAATATTAGCTGAAACACAAATTTATGTTGCATGAAATGTATGATGCAATGTATGTTATATCAATGTTTATGATATGAATGTAATGAATGTGCATGTAAGCTGATGAGCTGTCTTGCTGAGGAAGACGAATCCTGGATAATGAAATCTTTGACTGCTGTCGGGGAAAGTAAATCCTTGATTGTTGCAGGGGATTGAAAATCCTTTGATCGTTGAAAATGAGAAGTCCTGGGACCATCGTTGGGGAATCAGGAGTTTGGGTTGTATGCCAATCTACTGGGGATTCTTGTCTTGAGGAGATCTTTACTGGGGAATATCTGAATATCCTGTGAGGAACTGAGAATGAGAGTCTTCATTCTGCTTGGGGATATAAGGAACTCAGGTTATATGCCACTTTGAGAATGAGAATCTTCATTCTGTTAAGGGTCAAAATTTGGGAGCATACCAATCTTCTGAGGTTTCAAGGATGAGAATCTTCATTCTGTTAACGGCTAACTATTATCTGGTTGATCTCCAGGCTTTCACAGAAACTTGTATTGCTATCTGGTCGTAATCCAGGCCTCACAATAACTTGTTGAGCTGCTATCCGGTCGAATCCTGGCTTCACGGCTTGTGTTAAAGATATACCACTATCTGGTCGACTCCAGGTTTCGTAGTATTCTTGGTTGCTGTCTGGTCGTAATCCAGGCTTCACAGAAACTTGTATTGCCATCTGGTCGTAATCCAGGCTTCACAATAACTTGTTGGGGATTAAACTATTATCCGGTCGAATCCGGGTTTCATAGCTTGCTCTTAGGAGATACCACTATCTGGTCGTAATCCAGGCTTCGCGGTAGTCTGACACTGTTATCCGGTCGTAATCTGGGTGTGATCGGTGGATCTGGAACTGATTGTTTAACGCTGGATCGCGAAATGTCACGGAAGCAAGAGTCGCCACCGTCTTTTATTTTCTCCAATATGGAAAGGACAAAAGCACAGAAAAATTCCTTATTGAGATTAGTTCTCGGTTCGGGAGGTAAATTTATAGAAAGGGAAGGTGTTAGCACCCTTTCTATCCATGGTTATCCATGGGCTCTTAGATACTTGCTCATTTGTGTTTTCAAAATGTTTGTTTGCTTTTCAAGGTGAGTGGGTTTGAAAAAGTTCCGTTTAAAATTTCAGTTCGACTCTTGTATCAGTCCTCAAGAGTGTTTGAAAAGTTGTTTTTGAAAGCTTTTTGCAAAGTGTCGGTGTGAAAAGAAGTTTTTGATTTGTTTTGAATTAGAGCAAGTATCTACGAGTCATCTACCTACCCTAAGGAATTAGTCTGTGTAAATGTCCTTGAGGTAGTGCCATCCCACCATTGAGAGGTAGGTAGCACCACCGTTGGAGGTGTTCGGGTCAATTCGAGTTTAGGGACAGTGTGGTCACCAGAGCAATAGGAAGACACCTTAGAAGCTACCCCCATGCCATGTTCATGGACATGAGGACTTACTAAGACGTCCTCTACTCGACGACCACGTTTCGAGGGGCAAGGCAACAGTGAGGCGTACCCTAGGAGTGGTGTGTGAATTGTGTGTCATTTTCAGTTATAATTTGTCTTGTCATGCATTGAGTGTTCTACGCTTTGATTTTATTTTTGGCATACATTCTTTCATGGGATTATTAGCAATTAAAAGGTGCGGGAATTAAAATGCGGAAAATAAAAGTCCTACGTTATTACAAGGCGCGGGTCTACATCGCCAAATTAAACCAAGACCCGATTTGAATGAAAGTACGGAATTTAAATGTCCTAATTATTTATTACAAGGCTTTGGGGAAATTACATAAAATTTAAAAAGGAAATAAAAAGCAAACGCGCGAAATGGAATTATGATCGAAGGTGCGAGGGCGTTGGACCCTTTAAAGAAATTAAATCGAAATTATAAAGTAATTAAATTAAATAAAGGAAAGAACTTATTTTTTTGATGTTTTTTTGTATTTATGAAATTAAAGAAAATTAAATTGGAATTAAAAGTTAAATAACCCTAGTTCTAAATTGTTTTTAATTTATTAAAGAAAAATGTTTAAGTTTGACCTAATTTAACCTAATTAATTAATTACAAGTATTTACAAAATAATTAATGGTTAATAATTATAATAAGGAAGAAAATATTTATTGAAAAAAAGGAATGAAATGCTAAAACCTAATTTTTATGTTTTTAATTATTTAAGAAAAAAAGCATTAAAGTTAAAACCTAAAATTAAAACTAAATTGATTATGAAATTTATTTACAAAATAATATTAAATAAAACATATTTTTATTTTTTATGATTTCTGATTTTTTTTTGTATTTTTGTGTTATAAAATTTATTTTATGAATTAAAAGAAAATAATTAAAACAAATAAAATAAAAAAAATAGAAAAAGAATAAGGGAAAGAAATACAAACAAGAGGGGTGTTGACCCAAATTTGGAGGTTAATTGTGAGCATTTTGGCCCAACAGATTGTGACCTTTTTTACTTTTCAATGATTGCATGTGGACCCATTGACTGGCGTGTATGATGAGCCCCTTGGGTAGCCTTCAGATTGGACTTTCCAGGCGCCTGGCAAGCCAGATGATGTGGTTGTATGATGGTCCCTCATGAACATACTGCACATAAGCGTGTTAAAGAAAAAAATATAGAGGAAGAGGGGGGACCTGGGAATCGAACCCAGGCCCCTGCGTTTACCATGTCAATCCTTTGCCAGCTGCGCTGTTTGTGCTCTTTGTTAATAATATGGGACACAAATAATATAAGAGAAAAGCACGCTCATGGTATATCACGTGCCAAAATTTCAAATGAGCCAGTCATCCAGGGACACGTACACCTTCTTCTTCCCTGCTTCTTCGTTTTACCTAAAACTAACATCAAATAGCGGGGGTTTTAAACCCCCACTAACTACAATATTCAAAAATAGCGATTAGAGCCTGGTTCATCATAAATTGAGCGCGAGGTGTGGTTTTAGATCGTTAAAGATCCTGATTCCAATGGTATAGGCGTGGTTGGCCAATTTTTCTAAAGGAACGAAGCCCTCTTTCAAAGTCCCTGAAACCCTAGAAAGCTCTCATGGTAATTTTGCATACAAGCGATAGTAATTCAATTAAATAACACCAATAGATTCAGGATGTCCATGTTAATGTAAATCAATGGTTAAAACTCATAAATAATGCATATAAATGAAAACACGATTATGAGAAAAGTTTTGAACAGGGAGACTTCGTGCTACCAGTTCTTGAGGTTAGGGGTTGTGATTTTGATTGGAAAAGCTTCCTTGATGCGTCAGGAATGAATTGGGATGGTTCTTTTGCTTTGAAACGCCTTGTATCTATGAAAACAGTTTTCAATTTTTTGGACAAAAATGCAAAGTGGTTTTGTGTTCTTGGGCGCAGCTTGCTTCCTCCTTTGATTAGGTTTAGGTTCTGACTTATATGTGGAATGAATTAGGTTAGAAATCCAAGCCAAAAAACCTTTGCATTGATGATTTGGATCCTTGATTTTCAATGAGATCAATTTCAATCTTTTGTTATAAAACCATTGCCAATCATGAGAAATCTTGCCTTTTTAAGTGTGCACGAAATCTTGAGCTTATGATGGACCTATTAGCTGCATAAAAAGATTTAAAATACATGCTTTAGTATTTTTTCATATTTAATTTTAATTAAGTGAATTAATAACATTAAAAATTCAAATAATTAATAAAAAATAAGAAAATAACTCCCCTTTGGGTCAATGGGTCGTTCATAGCTTTTGGGTGATGATTCTTGGAAGAAATTGAGGCCCATTAGCAATTTTGAGGCATTTGAAGCAAAGTTGACTTTTCAAAATTCCCAAAAATTTCCCAACTTCCACAAGGCATATCTTGCTCAAATTTTAAGCTTTGATCATGTTCTTGGACATTTTTGAAAGGTCTTGAAGTCCTCTAACCAATGCCTTTGGTCCCATGTCATTTTGATTTACCAATCTCAAGTTATGGTCTTTGACTTAAAGTGCCTTTTTGTTGACTTTTGAAAATGACCTATAATGTTGAGATTGATAACTTTTTGTGAGAGCATTTCTTGGACTTGAAGTGTGAAGATGAGTTGTAGGAAATGTCATTCTCTTCAAAATTAGCTTTGGATGGAATTTTTCTGATAAACCATGTGGAAGTTATGCCCTGGTCAATTTGCAGTTGACTTTTTCAGCTGTCCAAATATAGAAACTTTTGCATCTTGAGACTTTTTGAGCCATACCTTGAGAATCATGATCAAGCATTGATCAAATGATGTTTGTGGCTTCAAAATAAGATGTTGACCAAAAATTTTGACTTTTGACTGTCAAATGACCATTTTGCCCCTGCAGTTGACTGTAGGGCAATTAGGGTTTTTGACTGTGCAATTTTATGCTGTAAGTCTTGAAACTTGGCATAAGGATGCTTGACAATGTTTATAGGCATGTGGGACTAGTTTGGACCCTTGGAAACTTCAACTTCTTTGCCAGAACCAAAACCCTAATTTTTGACTGTTAAGAGGCCATTGAACTGTGCAACCCTTGGGGGATTTTGAAACATGCTCTTAGCAAATCTTGAAGAATATGGGAGGGTAAATTTTGGGGTACAACAGTTGCCCCTGTTCAATCTTCTTAGACCTGAGGATGTAGATTGGCTGACGTGCCTTTCGTAATCCGAAGGTGGAAGATGATTGAACACTAGAGTGCCCAGAAATTTGCGCTCACATGTTGGCAGTGTGATGGTGGGAATGGGCTTATAGATGCCATTTGGAGATTGATGGATAGGAAGATGGGCTTACAGATGCCATCTGGGTGTCGATCGCGTAAGAGATTCCTTAGCGAGAACTTGCGTACCTGAAAAAGAAAATGATTACCTGGCCTGTTACAGGAGCTGGTTTTCAGACTCTTTGTGTAGATATGCCCTGATTGGTTACAGGAATTGAATCTGGAGCTTCAAACGGTGATGAAGGAATCAGGGATGGTTACTACCTCAACGGGACTATGAGAGAACCTTGGGGCGATTACTACCTCAATGATGAGAGAATCTGGGGCGATTACTACCTCAACAGTAACGATGAGAGAATCTGGGGCGATTACTACCTCAACAATAACGATGAGAGAATCTGGGGCGATTACTACCTCAACAGTAACGATGAGAGAATCTGGGGCGATTACTACCTCAACAGTAACGATGAGAGAATCTAGGGCGATTACTACCTCAACAGTAACGATGAGAGAATCTGGGGCGATTACTACCTCAACAGTAACGATGAGAGAATCTGGGGCGATTACTACCTCAACAGTAACGATGAGAGAATATGGGGCAATTACTACCTCAACAGTAACGATGAGAGAATCTGGGGCGATTACTACCTCAACAGTAACGATGAGAGAATCTGGGGCGATTACTACCTCAACAGTAACGATGAGAGAACCTGGGGCGATTACTACCTCAACAGTAACGATGAGAGAATCTGGGGCGATTACTACCTCAACAGTAACGATGAGAGAATCTGGATGTCTTCTACTGAGTCTTCATCAGGAAAATCTTTAGGAATCGATTTAACTGGACCCGAGAAGGCCTTTGACGGGATAAGAATCAGGAAAATCTTTAGGAGTCGATTTAACTAAACCAGGAAAGGTCTTGGAATCTTCAACTGGAATAAGAATCAGGGAGATCTTAGGGTCGATCTGACTGAACCAGAGAAGGCCTTTGACTGGATGAGAATCATAAAAATCTTTAGGAGTCGATTTAACTGAACCAGGCAAGGTCTTGGAATCTTCAACTGGAATAGGAATCAGGGAGATCTTAGGGTCGATCTGACTGAACCAGAGAAGGACTTTGACTGGATAAGAATCAGAAAAATCTTTAGGAGTCGATTTAACTGAACCGGACAAGGTCTTGAAATCTTCAACTGGATAATAATCAGGGAGATCTTAGCGTCGATCTGACTGAACCAGAGAAGACCTTTGACTGGATAAGAATCAGAAAAATCTTTAGGAATCGATTTAACTGAACCGGACAAGGTCTTGGAATCTTCAACTGGATAAGAATCAGGGAGATCTTAGGGTTGATCTGACTGAACTAGAGAAGGCCTTTGACGGGATAAGAATCAGGAAAATCTTTAGGAGTCGATTTAACTGAACTAGACAAGGTCTTGGAATCTTCTTTGACTAGATAAGAATCAGAGAAATCTTAGGGTCGATTTAACTGAACCAGACGAAAGTCTTGAAATAATTTCAACTGGATAAGAATCAGAGAAATCTTAGGGTCGATTTAACTGAACCAGAGGAGGTCTCGGACATAGCTGAGAACATGACTGGATTTTTCCTGAAAGGTAAAGGTCAGTCATATGCAATGCATGATATGGATCAAGCAATGATGTTCTCAACATAAATGAGATTGTAAGATGTGATGTGTATATGCATGCTATAATGTATGGAAATGCGATGTTTATGAATGTATGTTTTTCGTCTAGGAAAGTAAATCCTTGACGGGTGCCGGGAAGTCACATCCTGGGCTGATGTTGGAGAATAGTGCTTTGTTGTTTCCGCTGGGGATGATGATTATAGGAATACCGGTAGGAGAAGATAACTCCGTTGGGGAATAAACTTGGCGAATGGATTACTCTGCGGGGAATAACTACTCTAGCGATCTTGCTGGGGAACAGTACTCTGTGGGGAGAGAGGTACTTTGCTGGGATGTTGATGGTAACTTCGCTGGGGATACCGTTGATAAGTTATGTTGGGAGATTTGATGAACTCCGCTGGGGATAGGAAGACTTCGCCGAAGACGATCTTTCCGTGGCTTTTGGCTGAGGATAACTCAGTTATATCCTGGTAGGGAAATAACCTTTGAATAAAGCCGGGGGACGCGTTCGTGCTTTGCAGGGGGTAAGCTTCCAGAATCTACTGGGGATAAGCTTCCTGCTGGGGAGATGATTCAAACTTTCCTAGGGAAATCTTGATTGGACTCTCCTGGGGAAATTTTGAGATGTATCGGGAAAGTGGCTCCGCTGAATATTTGGTAGACCGCCGGGGAACAATCTTAGATCAAGACTGCCGGGGATGCTTGTTAAGAACGTTTGTATGATGTGCCGGGGAATTTTGAGCTCTGCGGGGGATACCCAACTTCCTTAAGGTTGATTGTATAACTCTGCTTGGGGAGAGTGCATTGACTTGCTGACTCAATCTCTGGGGAATTAAGATATACTGGTTATGTTCTTCGGCTGAACTTACCTTGGTACCTTGGTGGACAGAACAATTAGATCGCTTAGACCACTCATTATTGCCCCTGTTTCTAAAGTTACCTGTAATTAATCCTTTGTTTCGTATGCAAATATTTATGAGTTAGCAATTAGTGTCAAATGCATATATCACAAATTGAACCTCGGACGTTCTTCACAAAACAAAATAGAAAAGGAAAAACAATTGGCAATTTTATCTGAAAAGTGATTTTTGTATTGATTTTTGAGTTTGCCCGTAAATAGGCGTTTATGTACAAGAGGCTGACGTCCTAGTAAGAGAACGCCGCCGAACAAAAGAGTTTATACAAATTTGTACAAAGGAAAATAAAACAGCTGTGTGAAAAGAATAATCCCACTGGGTTCCAACTCTGCTATCGTCTTTATATCTTCGAGCATCTCATCACTTGATGACCTAGTTGACGATGAAGCTGATTGATTGATGCCGTCTGAACTTGATGTAGATACCGGATTCTGGATGCGAGGTGGTCTAATGAAACATAGTATTACGCTTTAATCCCTAACTTTTGCCTGGACCGCCCTTTCGGGTTTTCAGTCCACCGGGATACCCATTTTTGCCCAAGCCGCCTTTTCAGGTTTTCGACTTGCCGGGTGTACAGATTTTTTTTCATTTCATCCCTTCATTTTGCCCGAACCCTTTTGGTTCGCCGGGAAGCCCTAATTTTTGCCTAGGTATGTCAACCTAGCGGGTCTTTTTTCATGCGTAGTATCTTTTTACTATGTCTGCATTGGCGGGGTGAGGAAGGTCGTCACCATCCATGGTAGTTAGAATCATGGCTCCTCCTGAGAACACATGTTTAACCACAAATGGCCCTTCGTACGTAGGGGTCCATTTGCCCCTTGGATCACTCTGAGGAAGAATAATACGTTTGATTACCAAATCCCCGACTTGATACTCTTGTGGTCTGACTTTCTTGTTAAATGCCCTGATCATCCGTTTTTGATACGTCTGACCATGACAAATAGCAGCAAGTCTCTTTTCGTCAATCAGGTTTAACTGATCAAGTCGTGTCTGGATCCAATCATCTTCACTCAGATCTGCATCCTTCATTATCCGGAGAGAGGGTATTTGTACTTCGATCGGTAAGACTGCCTCCATGCCGTAGACCAAGGAGAAAGGAGTTGCCCCGGTTGACGTCCTTGCTGAGGTACGGTACCCATGTAGAGCAAACGGTAACATCTCGTGCCAATCTTTATAAGTCACTGTCATCTTCTGCACAATTTTCTTAATATTCTTATTCGCTGCCTCTACAGCCCCATTCATCTTCGGCCGGTAGGGAGAAGAGTTGTGGTGCTGTATCTTGAATTGCTCGCAGAGCTCAGTGATCATCTTGTTATTGAGATTGGTACCGTTGTCTTTAATGATCCTTTCAGGGACGCTGTATCGACAGATCAGATTGTGCCGAATGAACCGTGCCACGACATTCTTGGTTACTGTAGCGTAGGAAGCTGCTTCAACCCACTTTGTAAAGTAGTCGATCGCTACCAGGATGAAGCGATGCCCGTTGGATGCCTTAGGTTTAATCTCGCCGATCATATATATGCCCCACATTGCAAAAGGCCAAGGTGCAGTCAGGACATTCAGAGGAACTGGAGGAACGTGCACCTTATCTGCATAAATCTGGCATTTATGGCATGTCCGAGAGTGTTGGTAACAGTCGGCTTCCATTGTGGACCAGAAATACCCTGCCCGAAGGATTTTCTTTGCCATAGTGTGTCCACTGGAATGTGTTCCGAAGGTACCTTCATGCAGCTCTGCCATGATCCTTTCTGCTTCAATCTTATCCACACAACGCAGTAAGGTCGAATCATGGTTTCGCTTGTACAAGATGCCGTTGCTGAGGAAGAACTTCGCTGCGAACCTTCTCAGAAACTTTTTATCATTGACAGATGCACCTTCAGGGTATTCCTGAGCTTCCAAGTATCTCTTCACCTCATGGTACCAAGGTTTCTCAGTTACATCTTCAGCCTCAAGATCACAACAGTATGTCGGTTCGTCCAGTTTCCAGATAATGACCCGGGGAGCCTCATTGTCCCATTTGACTTTGAACATAGAAGACATCGTAGCTAACGCGTCCTCCAATTGATTCTCCTCTCTTGGGAAATGTTCAAAAGTTATCTCTGTGAAATGGGGGATCAATGTCAACACACATTCTCTGTAAGGAATAAGATTCGGATGTTTCGTATCCCACTCCCCTTTGATCTGATTGATCACGAGAGCGGAATCTCCGAAGACACTTAGAAACTTGATCCTTAAGTCGATCGCAGCTTAAAGACCCATGATGCATGCCTCATACTCCGCCATGTTGTTGGTGCAGTTGAAACATAGTCGGGCAGTGAGTGGAGTATGAGTGCCTTGAGGGGATATGATCACAGCGCCGATGCCATTACCCAAAGCGTTGAATGCTCCGTCAAAGTGCATAGACCATCGGGATCCTTCCTCAGGTCCTTCATCCGGTCCAGGTACTTCACAACCAGTCACTATCATGATACTCTCGTCTGGAAACTCGAAATTCATTGACTGATAGTTGTCTACTGCCTGATGTGCCAAGTGGTCTGCCAATACACTTCCTTTGATGGCTTTCTGAGTCGTGTACTGGATGTCGTATTCTGTCAAGATCATTTGCCATCTTGCTATTCTCCCAGACAGAGCAGGCTTTTCGAATATGTACTTTATTGGATCCATCTTTGAAATCAACAAAGTAGTGTGAGTCAGCATATACTGTCTCAGCCGGCGAGCAGCCCATACCAAAGCGCAGCAAGTTTTCTCGAGCAATGAGTATCGGGTCTCACAGTCGGTAAACTTTTTGCTAAGGTAATAAATGGCATGCTCTTTTCGGCCAGACTCGTCATGCTTCCCCAGCACACACCCCATTGAGTTGTCAAGTACTGTCAGGTATAGTATCAGAGGTCTCCCTTCAACCGGTGGCATAAGAATGGGTGGTTCTTGGAGATACTTTTTGATTCTGTCAAAAGCGGCCTGACATTCATCATTCCAACGTACTACCTGATCTTTCTTCAGCAGCTTAAAGATTGGCTCACAGGTAGCGGTTAGGTGCGAGATGAATCGAGCAATGTAATTCAGGTGTCCTAAAAATCCTCTGACTTCTTTCTCTGTCTTAGGAACTGGCATCTCTTGAATAGCTTTAACCTTGGCAGGGTCCACTTGAATTCCCTTGTCACTTACAACGAAGCCTAGCAACTTCCCAGATCTTACCCCGAAGGTGCACTTGTTCGGGTTCAACCTCAGCTTGTACAATTTCAGACGGTCAAACAGCTTTTGCAGATGATCAAGGTGTTCCTCCTCAGTTTGAGACCTTGCAATCATATCGTCAACATACACTTCAATCTCATGATGGATCATGTCATGAAATAAAGCAACCATGGCACGTTGGTAGGTTGCCCCAGCATTCTTCAACCCGAATGGCCTGACCTTGTAGCAGAAGGTGCCCCACTGAGTAACAAAGGTAGTCTTTTCCATGTCTTCAGGAGGCATCTTGGTCTGATTATACCCTGAAAAACCATCCATGAAAGAGAACACCTTATGCTGAGCCGTATTGTCAACCAGAACATCAATGTGAGGCAGGGGGAAATCATCCTTGGGGCTGGCCCTGTTCAGATCCCTGTAATCAACACACATTCTGACCTTACCATCCTTCTTTGGTACCGGCACTACATTGGCAACCCACTGAGGGTAAGAAGTTACTGCAAGAAATCCGGCATCGAATTGCTTCATAACCTCAGCTTTGATCTTCTCAGACATCTCTGGACGCATACGGCGGACCTTTTGCTTAACCGGAGGGCAGTCTTCCTTGGTAGGCAAATGATGGACCACAATATCAGTATCTAAGCCAGGCATGTCTTCGTAGGACCAGGCAAAGATCTCCACATAATCATGTAACATCTGAGTCAACTGTTGCTTCACGCTGATCTCCAGGTTGGCACCAATCTTAACCTCCTTTCTGTCTGTCTCAGTACCCAGATTTATTGTTTCCACCGGCTCTTCATGTGGTTGAATTGCCCTCTCTTTCTGGAGTAACAGTCTTGCAAGCTCGCCAGGCACTTCGCAATCATCTTCACCTTCGTCTTCGGCTAAGTTGATCGGATTTTCGAAGTCATAACTGGCAGTAGCAGAGTCGTTACCAGTGAGATCCAGAGTGGATTGAAACCTGTATGAGTGAGTGTGTGTAAATACAGCTGTTTTGCAATATAAAGAAAGGAAAGAAAGAAAAGGAGCATAAGATTTGAAGTGCGAGAAAACGTCCAAGGCCTTTATTCATGATATATGAAATGACAATTAATATGCCCTCACAAATGAGGCCACGGTGCCCCGGGTAAGACACCGGGCCATAGAGTTTTAATTCATTGTTTATTACAAATAACAAAAACAAAGGAATTCATTACTGCGTAACAAAAGTAACAGGAGTATGATCTTTAGCAGTCCAATTGGTCAATCCACCATCAGTTGTCGGGAAAATCCAGCTATCGAACTCCGATTCTTCCACCTCGTCTTCATTCCCAATAGCATTCACTCCTGGATTGGTGGAGCACAGGAGGTCTTCCGGTTCTAGCTTTGCGCACAGCCCTCTGAGTCTCTGCAGTAAAACCCAGTCCAAACTTGTCAGTTTTAGGTGTAAAATCAGGGAGCCTGTCCCAGTTAGCACATTCACCTTTCTTGATTACAGCCCGGGCGTCCTTCAAGGAAGCCATCTTCAAAGGAAAGTCCTCTTCAACCACTGTTTCTGCTGCTGCCAATGTTGGAGGTACCTCTTCAAAATGCTGAAAGGGGGTTTCAATAAACTCCCCGTCCATCTCGATATACCGGAAGGAATTCAAATGACTAACCATATACTCTTCCTCCCCCTGCACCGTGACAATCTTCCCTCTGACAGGGTACTTGAGCTTCTGGTGTAAGGTAAAGGTCACTGCCCCAGCTTTGTGAATCCAAGGTCGACCCAGTAAACAGGAATAAGACGGACGAATATCCATCACATAGAAAGTAGAGTCGAATACTTGAGAACCCACACGAATAGGAATGTCTACCTCTCCATGAACCATCCTCTTAGAACCGTCAAAGGCTCTGACAATGATGTTGCTAGGTTTCAGCTCCAGGCCCTCGCAATCCAACCGGTCTAAGGCCTTTTTGGGTAGCACATTCAGAGAAGAACCGGTGTCCACCAGCACGTGCGTAAGAGTAGTGCCCCTGCATTCAATAGAGACATGCAGGGCATCATTGTGGTTCTTTCCCTTAGCGGTAAGGTCAGCATCCGAGAAACCCACACCATTGTCAGCTGTCAAATTGGCTACACAATCAGTAAACTGGTCTGCAGATGTCTCCTGTGGCACATGAGCCGTCTTGAGAAATGAAATCAGGGCCTTAGCATGGGCCTCTGAGCACAGCAGCAAGGAGAGCATAGAGATCTTGGAGGGGGTATGCCCCAGCTGTTCAACAACATTAAAGTCACTCTTCTTGATTATTTTAAGAATTTCCTCCATCTCTTGCTGGGAGGCTTCAACATTCACAGACTTTGGCGCCTCCATCCGGGCAGGCTCATCTTCAATCCCTTTGCCCCGAGCATTAGATGACTCGGCAGCAGGGGAAGCAACTTGATCAGAAATGGGAACAGGTGCACTTGCAGGTGTTATAATGAGAGGTCTTCGAACAACTGGTGGCGCAATGTTAGGAGAGAAGAGCCTGCCACTGCGGGTTACTTTTGCTGGAACAGTGATATTGCTGATGCTGGTACCAGTGTTGGATTCTTGCTTTATGCCATGTACATATACATCTGCCCCATAATGCCATGGGACAGCCTTATCAGATTCATAGGGGAGAGGCTCCGGAACAGTAATAACAATGGGTGCGACAGTCATGATTTTAACTGGCTTCCTCGGGGGAGCCTTGATCGGATTACTGAAAATTGTAACAACAGATACTTCTTCCACAGGAACAAACGGAACAGCGGTCTTCTTGAACAGAATCTTTTTGCTGTCCATCAGGCTTTGGATGCCTAACTTCAGTAAAGGACAACCAGAAAGGGAAACAGCACACAAAAGGCAACCTTCGCTACAACCCGGAAATAAACCGGCCAGCAGTAGGTTCCTTTTAACAGTCATTAGAGGAGTAGCTACATCATTCACAGAAACGGCATACACATCTTCATCAACGACATTCACTCCATGCTGGGGCATAGGAGCAGTCACCACATTTGGCCTCTCAGGCGCCTCAAATTATATCTCTTTTGCGTCAATAAGGTCCTGCACCTTATTTCTCAGGGCCCAGCAATCATCAGTGGAATGCCCCGGGCTATCGGAGTGATAAGCACAGCGGGCATTTGGATTATACTTGGGAGAGGCAGTATTCACAACCTTTGGGGCCTCCCTGACAGTCACCAAATTGGTGGATAGCAACTGCGGCAAGATTTGTGACAAGGTCATGCTCAGCCGGGTAAACTCTCTTCTGGGTCTTTCAGCCCTTTGTGGATTGGTTTGCCGAGGAGCGGCAGCAGGTTTAGCAATCACCACCGCGTTGACAGATTGGCGGCGTTCTGGTTTATCATGCCTTCTAGGCCCATACAAAGCACTGGCCTCTTTTTTAAAGGGTTTCTTCTCAGAACTTGAAGACGCACCTTTCTGAATTTTACCGGACTTCATTCCAGCCTCTATCCTCTCCCCAGTCAGAATAAGGTCAGTGAACCCTGCAGATGAATTTCCGATAAGATGATTGAAGAATGGCCCGGAGAGGGTCCCCAAGAACATATCTACCAACTCCCGATCCGTTAACGGAGGCTGCACCCTGCCAGCCAGATCCCTCCACTTCTGTGCATACTCTTTAAAACCTTCGCTTGATCCTAGCGACATACCCTGGAGTTGGGTACGTGTAGGAGCAAGGTCGGCATTATATTGATACTGCTTGTAAAAAGCAGTACCCAACTCCTCCCAGTTACGAACTTTGGTTCCATCCAGCTGATAGAACCATTCGAGATGAGTCCCTGAAAGACTCTCCTGGAAGAAGTGGATCCACAAGTTCTTATCCACTGTGTACGGTTGAATCTTCCGCACATAAGATCTGAGGTGTAGCTTGGGGCAAGACGCCCCGTCATACTTGGTGAAAGATGGTGCCTTAAACTTGTGAGGAATGATCACACCAGTAGATAAACCCAGGTCTCCGAAATCCAGCCCAGGCACTTGTTGGATCTCCATGGCGTTCAGACGGTCTTCCAGCTGCTTGTACCGGTCTTCAGCAGGAGGATACTGTTCCTCATTAAAGTAAGTCTCATTGTCAGAGACTACTGGACTTGGAGCCTTTCCCCCTTGGGGACTGTCTTTGCCTACAGAAGAACCAGCTTCCTCATTCTGCAGAGTATTACCAAACCTCCGGCCCGAGTTGAAAAGAACAATTCTCTTCTTCTTCTTCTCCTTCTTCAGGAGCAAAGCCTTCAGCTCTTCTTGGCCTTGAGCCAAACCCATGATCAGCTCTTGAAATTGTGCGTTCTGCTCCTGAAGGGCCTTGATAGACATCTCGGTTGATGATTCAGGGTTCATGATGCTGAAATAAACAGCGAAGAACAGTAAGCAACCTGAAAAGAAGAGTACTTGCTATGCACATGATGAATGGAATGCGTATGATTTATGTTTTCAAAGACAATCGGGAATCAACTTTATAAACAAAAAAGGAACACACTTCATTAGATTCAACTTTGAAATTTAACTGTTCAACAAGTTGCCCTTAGGCGTTACATAGAAATGGAAATACTGAAAAGGGAAATAAAACTGTAAGAGGACATCCAAAGCTTATTAGTGATCCCATGGTCTCCTCTTCTCAGTACGGATGTAGTCATTTAGAGCTCGCTCATTCTCCAACTGCTTTGTCAGCTTCTGGATCTTCAATTCCTGCTCGTTGAACTTTTCCCGATAAGAATCCCGTTCTTCTCGCAGTTGCGACCAAGACCTTTTTAATGTCTCATAATCAATAGGTATCTGAGGAGGGATGCTCAAGAATACTCAAGAATGACGGGTCTGACAGCTTCGTATGGCATACCTAACTTCTGAGCACGGATGCGAACCCATTTGTAGTAGGCTTCCATAGGTAGAGAAGTCTTTGGCCCCAACTCTTATGGGTCAGCTTTATGAACTCTGTCCCAAGCCTTGATGAACCTACGACGCAGCTCGTCACTATCCACCTGAAGCTCAAAACTGATGTGAGGCACCAACATCTCATGAGGCCCTGCTCTCCTGGCTCTTCCAAACTGACGGAGTGCTAGACATGGATTGTAAGAGATTCCTCCTTGAGTACCAATCAAAGGAACATTAGGGTATTCTCCGCAACGATCAATAATAGCTATCTCATCCAAACCTCTGAAAGTCCAAATGATGTCCTTATCAGTGAGAGACATTAGCCTATGAGCCCAACCTCTTCCTTCTTGGTTCTTCAGTACGAACTTAGGGAGGTGCGAAATAAACCACCTCACCAACAAAGGGATACAACACCACAGAGTTCCTCGTCTTCGGGCAGTACGAGCATAAAGTTGTTGCAGGATGTCACCCAAGAGACTGGGCACAGGATTCTGAGACATGAAGATCCTTATGGCAGTGACATTGATGAAGTTGTCAGGATTAGGAAACAAGACTAACCCATAGATTAAGAGAGCCAAGATGTCTTCATATGCCCTAAAGTCCAAGTCATTCCAGAAACTGTTAGCTTTACCAATCAGAAACTTAGCCAAGAAACCCTTAACTCCGCTTCTAGTCACCCAGTTGTCCATTACTTCTTGATGGGTCAAGGGGAGAGCTGCAGCAACCTCCTCAAGCCTAAGAGTCTTTTCCCAACCAGTGAAGGGAGTCTGATCCAAGACAGGGATACCAAGCAAATCAGAGAACTCTTCCAGGGTAGGGACCAGCTAGAAGTCTTGAAAGGTGAAGCACTGGTACAGAGGGTCATAGAACTGGGTCAGGACACTCATCAACTGTTGATCCCGCTTTGCAGTGACTAAACTGAGAAGAGAACCATGCCTCTGGATGAAGGAAGTGGTGTTTGGAATTCTGCTAACCAATTCTTCAAGTAACTCAGGTGAGTGAACAAAGTTGAACCGAATAGTATTCCTTCGCATAGGCATCATGATGTCCTAAAAAACAGAGCAAAGGTGAAACCCTCTTGTCTTTGAAATGGTCAGTCCTTATGCAGAATGCATGCAATGCTCATGATGTTATGATGTTATGATAAAGCACACCACAAATATTTACAAAGGCAGACATGATAAGGCACACAAGTCACACAAGACAAGCCCTTAAAGTTTAGGCCAGCATGAGGTCTAGGTATTACCCTCTTTCAGTTTGTTGGTTCATACCTGTCCTACCAAAAGTAACCGGGTTCTTAGAGGATCCCAATATCACTGACTACCCTCAATCGGTCATAACTCCAGCGTCGCAATCTTTTCTTGCAGCCAGAACCATCACGAGAGTTTAGCCTCAATGGGCGTAGCATACTGCTACTGTTCTATTGGCCAAGTTGGGTCATTTAAGGTTCTAAGGTTTGTTGGTGCTTAATGACTCCTCAGAAGACCCATATTCTCCTCGTTGCGACACAAGGGATATCGGTATAGACCAAGGTGCCACACCAACGTAGCCACTGCTTCACCCATGTCGGTCTACGCCGGACAGGTCCCTCACAGCTTATGCTACCTAAACAGGGTATCCCCAGATCCGGGTTAGGATCTATGTAACTCCGATGCAACCCACAATTTAAAGCAAACAAGTCAAAACAATTGAAAACACAATGATCTTAGTCCTAAGGTACACCTCACTTTATAAGATATCCCCAGCAGAGTCGCCAGTTCTGTGATCGGTGGATCTGGAACTGACTGTTTAACGCTGGATCGCAAAATGTCGCGGAAGCAAGAGTCGCCACCGTCTTTTATTTTCTCCAATATGGAAAGGACAAAAGCACAGAAAAATTCCTTATTGAGATTAGTTCTCGGTTCGGGAGGTAAACTTATAGAAAGGGAAGGTGTTAGCACCCTTTCTATCCATGGTTATCCATGGGCTCTTAGATACTTGCTCATTTGTGTTTTCAAAATGTTTGTTTTCTTTTCAAGGTGAGTGGGTTTGAAAAAGTTCCGTTTAAAATTTCAGTTCGACTCTTGTATCAGTCCTCAAGAGTGTTTGAAAAGTTGTTTTTGAAAGCTTTTTGCAAAGTGTCGGTGTGAAAAGAAGTTTTTGATTTGTTTTGAATTAGAGCAAGTATCTACGAGTCATCTACCTACCCTAAGGAATTAGTCTGTGTAAATGTCCTTGAGGTAGTGCCATCCCACCATTGAGAGGTAGGTAGCACCACCGTTGGAGGTGTTCGGGTCAATTCGAGTTTAGGGACAGTGTGGTCACCAGAGCAATAGGAAGACACCTTAGAAGCTACCCCCATGCCATGTTCATGGACATGAGGACTTACTAATATGTCCTCTACTCGACGACCACGTTTTGAGGGGCAAGGCAACAGTGAGGCGTACCCTAGGAGTGGTGTGTGAATTGTGTGTCATTTTCAGTTATAATTTGTCTTGTCATGCATTGAGTGTTCTACGCTTTGATTTTATTTTTGGCATACATTCTTTCATGGGATTATTAGCAATTAAAAGGTGCGGGAATTAAAATGCAGAAAATAAAAGTCCTACGCTATTACAAGGCGCGGGTCTACATCGCCAAATTAAACCAAGACCCGATTTGAATGAAAGTACGGAATTTAAATGTCCTAATTATTTATTACAAGGCTTTGGGGCAATTACATAAAATTTAAAAAGGAAATAAAAAGCAAACGCGCGAAATGGAATTATGATCGAAGGTGCGAGGGCGTTGGACCCTTTAAAGAAATTAAATCGAAATTATAAAGTAATTAAATTAAATAAAGGAAAGAACTTATTTTTTTGATGTTTTTTTGTATTTATGAAATTAAAGAAAATTAAATTGGAATTAAAAGTTAAATAACCCTAGTTCTAAATTGTTTTTAATTTATTAAAGAAAAATGTTTAAGTTTGACCTAATTTAACCTAATTAATTAATTACAAGTATTTACAAAATAATTAATGGTTAATAATTATAATAAGGAAGAAAATATTTATTGAAAAAAAGGAATGAAATGCTAAAACCTAATTTTTATGTTTTTAATTATTTAAGAAAAAAAGCATTAAAGTTAAAACCTAAAATTAAAACTAAATTGATTATGAAATTTATTTACAAAATAATATTAAATAAAACATATTTTTATTTTTTATGATTTCTGATTTTTTTTTGTATTTTTGTGTTATAAAATTTATTTTATGAATTAAAAGAAAATAATTAAAACAAATAAAATATAAAAAAATAGAAAAAGAATAAGGGAAAGAAATACAAACAAGAGGGGTGTTGACCCAAATTTGGAGGTTAATTGTGAGCATTTTGGCCCAACAGATTGTGACCTTTTTGACTTTTCAATAATTGCATGTGGACCCATTGACTGGCGTGTATGATGAGCCCCTTGGGTAGCCTTCAGATTGGACATTCCAGGCGCGTGGCAAGCCAGATGATGTGGTTGTATGATGGTCCCTCATGAACATACTGCACAGAAGCGTGTTAAAGAAAAAAATATAGAGGAAGAGGGGGGACCTGGGAATCGAACCCAGGCCCCTGCGTTTACCATGTCAATCCTTTGCCAGCTGCGCTGTTTGTGCTCTTTGTTAATAATATGGGACACAAATAATATAAGAGAAAAGCACACTCATGGTATATCACGCGCCAAAATTTCAAATGAGCCAGTCATCCAGGGACACGTACACCTTCTTCTTCCCTGCTTCTTCATTTTACCTGAAACTAACATCAAATAGTGGGGGTTTTAAACCCCCACTAACTACAATATTCAAAAATAGCGATTAGAGCCTGGTTCATCATAAATTGAGCGCGAGGTGTGGTTTTAGATCGTTAAAAGATCCTGATTCCAATGGTATAGGCGTGGTTGGCCAATTTTTCCAAAGGAACGAAGCCCTCTTTCAAAGTCCCTGAAACCCTAGAAAGCTCTCATGGTAATTTCGCATACAAGCGATAGTAATTCAATTAAATAACACCAATAGATTCAGGATGTCCATGTTAATGTAAATCAATGGTTAAAACTCATAAATAATGCATATAAATGAAACCACGATTATGAGAAAAGTTTTGAATAGGGAGACTTCGTGCTACCAGTTCTTGAGGTTAGGGGTTGTGATTTTGATTGGAAAAGCTTCCTTGATGCGTCAGGAATGAATTGAGATGGTTCTTTTGCTTTAAAACGCCTTGTATCTATGAAAACAGTTTTCAATTTTTTGGACAAAAATGCAAAGTGGTTTTGTGTTCTTGGGCGCAGCTTGCTTCCTCCTTTGATTAGGTTTAGGTTCTGACTTATATGTGGAATGAATTAGGTTAGAAATCCAAGCCAAAAAACCTTTGCATTGATGATTTGGATCCTTGATTTTCAATGAGATCAATTTCAATCTTTTGTTATAAAACCATTGCCAATCATGAGAAATCTTGCCTTTTTAAGTGTGCACGAAATCTTGAGCTTATGATGGACCTATTAGCTGCATAAAAAGATTTAAAATACATGCTTTAGTATTTTTTTCATATTTAATTTTAATTAAGTGAATTAATAACATTAAAAATTCAAATAATTAATAAAAAATAAGAAAATAACTCCCCTTTGGGTCAATGGGTCGTGCATAGCTTTTGGGTGATGATTCTTGGAAGAAATTGAGGCCCATTAGCAATTTTGAGGCATTTGAAGCAAAGTTGACTTTTCAAAATTCCCAAAAATTTCCCAACTTCCACAAGGCATATCTTGCTCAAATTTTAAGCTTTGATCATGTTCTTGGACATTTTGGAAAGGTCGTGAAGTCCTCTAACCAATTCCTTTGGTCCCATGTCATTTTGATTTACCAATCTCAAGTTATGGTCTTTGACTTAAAGTGCCTTTTTGTTGACTTTTGAAAATGACCTATAATGTTGAGATTGATAACCTTTTGTGAGAGCATTTCTTGGACTTGAAGTGTGAAGATGAGTTGTAGGAAATGTCATTCTCTTAAAAATGAGCTTTGGATCGAATTTTTGTGATAAACCATGTGGAAGTTATGCCCTGGTCAATTTGCAGTTGACTTTTTCAACTGTCCAAATATAGAAACTTTTGCATCTTGAGACTTTTTGAGCCATACCTTGAGAATCATGATCAAGCATTGATCAAATGATGTTTGTGGCTTCAAAATAAGATGTTGACCAAAAATTTTGACTTTTGACTGTCAAATGACCATTTTGCCCCTGCAGTTGACTATAGGGCAATTAGGGTTTTTGACTGTGCAATTTTGTGCTGTAAGTCTTGAAACTTGGCATAAGGATGCTTGACAATGTTTATAGGCATGTGGGACTAGTTTGGAACCTTGGAAACTTCAAATTCTTTGCCATAACCAAAACCCTATTTTTTGACTGTTAGGAGGCCATTGAACTGTGCAACCCTTGGGGGATTTTGAAACATGCTCTTAGCAAATATTGAAGAATATGGGAGGGCAAATTTTGGGACAACACTGGGCTTCACAATATGCTGTAGAGATCAAGATACTATCTGGTCGAATCCGGGCTTCATAACTTGAATTTTGTGAGAATTTGATCTTTGACGACCGTAACTTCCAACAGGTGATGAAGGAACTTTTGAACGACCGATCAATTTGAAATGTAATTTGTTTTGGAAAATAAATCCTTGACAAATGTTGGGGAAATAAACCCATGACTGCAGGTCTGCTAGAGAGGTGATGAATTCCTTGAGGACGCTTGAATGTCTTTTCAGAAAGATTTCGGAGAGGTTTCATCACTGCCTCTAGTATCAGATGCTTGTGATATCGCCAGGACACTTGGACTGCACGTAACCCTTTGATGAGATTGAAGTTTAAATTCCCCAAGTGATGGTGAGGAAGACTTGCCCCAGGTTCACTTGAACTTTGAAAGATTTATTGAAATCTTGACTGGACTGCCCCAGGTTAACTGAACTTTGAAAGATCTGTTGAAACCTTGACTGGACTGTCCCAGGTTAACTTAACTTTGAAAGATCTGTTGAAACCTTGACTGGACTTCCCCAGGTGTTCTGGATAGTGACATGTCATGCCCCCTTGTTGATAGGAGATTTGTCAATGGAAGTGTCATCCTTTTTGAAGTGATTTTGCTCATTGAGAGGGCTTTTGTTCACTGGATATTCATTATGTGAATTTCTCCGCTGTCAAACAAATAGCCAAATGCAAACAGTGATATTCAAGTAATGCAAAGTTTATGTCTGTCTCGAAGTTTTGAAAAATGCATTTTTTAGCAGAAAACTTTTTATAAGACAAATTCAACACAAGATTTAGGGCAAAGCCTTACAGGAGTCAGGATACCTTTTGTAACAGTATGCTTTCGAACTAACCCATGCTTCAGTTAGGACTTTTGAAGGGTTGTAACGTGGCTTGGTTCACGGTTTAAGAAACAAAGGATAAAGGCTCAAAGTATATTTGTACCCACCCGCTCTTCGTGATGTTCTTCAATCCTAAACTCAGTTAATTGTGCATTTGAACTCCAAATGAGTCTGGAACGACGTTTTTGGTGATGGTTCACACCAGTTGAATTTGTTGGAAGACAGTCATCATCATTTTTTTCTCAATATTTTTCATGTTGTTGAGGATTTGTAATGACCTCGTTCTTTTGATTTGTTATCCCTAACTTTTGCCTGACTGTTCCGGTTTTTCGAGATTACAGTCAGCGGGATGCCCTAACTTTCTTAAGCCTCCTTTGTAGGTTTTGGCTCAGTGGGCTTTTTCTCTTTTGAGAGATAATGACTGCCTATGAGATAAGGAACCACCACTGTCTTTTGATTCTAGAGGAATGCTTTTGATGTTGTTCGTTGTATTACGAACTGAGAGTTTGCGACTTCAATGCGCTTTTTTTTTAATTAACTGAGAGACTACCTTGCCCCAGGTTTAAATCAAAGGTTTAAATTTGTTTAGAACAGAAAACTCCTACTTCTTTGGCTCTAAGGGGTTGACTAGGGATTATCTTCCTTATAACTCCAGTGTTTGGGATTTGAAAGAAATGCCTGTACATCATCAGCGAGGTATGTTCAAAAGCATACTGTATGAGATTATGGTATTGTTTCGTCATCCTCCCTCTAAAGGCTTGTAGATTTTTATCAAGAGTTAAATAATCATAAAGAAAGCATAAGAATAGTGAAAACGAATGGATGAATTCAAGACAAACATATGCAATGCATTAATGAAACAGAATTTGACATCAACAGATAATTGTTCGAAAAAGAAATTACAACTTGAAAATTCAAAAGCAACAAAAGTCTCTTAGTTCGAACTTTGTCATTTCAGGTGGAGAAACCCTTAACGGAAGATTTTCATCTCGCCATCCGGCATGAATTTCAACACTCCATTGTCAATCAAGTCTTGGATCTTGTTTTTCAAAGCCCAACAGTCGTCGGTGTCATGTCTAGGACTATAGGAGTGGTATACACAAAATGCGTCAGGATGATAGCTAGGAGCAGAGGTTTTGGGCTTTCGAATAGGATCCCTTAAAGCAGTCAGATTGACCTCTAACAAGCATTCCAGTATTAGAGATGATGGTATGTCAGTCTCAGTGAACTGTCTTCCAGACGTAATTTGCTTACACTGATTACCCCGTTGACACTGACGAGATTGTTGCTGGGCTTGTGACCCTGAAGCAAGTTGAGGAGCTTTTCCCTTGTCTTCTTGTCTCAAAGGGGGTTGAATGATGACTTGATCTTCAACCTTAGGTGTTTGCCCCACTTGGTTATCTCGAAGCAGTTTGTTGACGAGAACCCTGAGCTCTTCTTGTTTTTGAGCCAAGTCTTGAATAAGAGCCATCTGGCCCACCAGTTGCCCCATCATCTGGATCCTCATTGCGGTCAGCTCAAACTGAAGTTCTTCCAACTGATCACTCTTGGCATTGCTTGAATTCCCCAAGACCCTGCCCCTTGTGAGGAGAGCTTTCACTTCTTCTTTCCCCTGGGACAGGTTCAAGAACATTTCTTGAAGTTGAGCATTTTGATCCTGGATATCTTTGACAGTCCTCTCTAGAGCCATCTCTACTGAAATAAACAGTAGGAGAATAAGGAAACCTGAAAAGGAAAAATTGTTATGATGCAATGCATGATATGTGGATGCATGTTTTCAAGGATCTCGTGGGGTAAACACAAGAAAATGTCAGAGGTTGAATTTTGATCAGCATCTTTGATTGGAGAACTTTGCATCGGTGGATGTTTCTCCACGAGAATCAAGCTCACCATGTCAAGTGGGTCATAGCCCCTGATTCAAGTTGTTGCACTTGATCTTTGACGGTGTTTGTTTAGAGGAAAACCCTCTTGCCCTTTGGTAGACGTCTGGTTCAACGTGACCCTGCATCAAAAGACCCTCGAGATCCTTGAAATGGTTATTGAAAATGCTATGGTATGATGTTATGATGTTATGTACATGTATGCAAAAACAAGTAAGTGTATATACAGGTAATCATATTCACACAAAACAAACAAGTCCTTAGGTTTAGGCTTGCATGGGGTTTGTAGGTAAGTACCCTCTTGAAGTTAGTTGGCTTATCCTGTCCTAAAATAGAAATTGGGTTCTAAGGAGCTCAATATCACTGGATTATTTTCTATGTTCATTGTTTTGGTTTAGCCACTTAACTGGCGACCAAAATATTCCAAGAAAACAATCCTCAATGAGTGTAGTATCGAGTATCTACCAACTTCGGACTGCACCAAAGTCGGTCATCTCACTACCCCTAAAAAGGCCAAGATGGTCAAGTAAGGTTCTAGAGTTCGTTAGTGCTTCATGACATCGCTCAGCGGCCCCGTATTCTCCTTGACTACTCAAGGGCTACCGGTACCCACAAATATGTCACACTAACATAGCTACTGCTTCAACCGTGTCGGTAAACCCCGCACAGTTCCCTCATAGTTTATTGCTATTTACCTAAGAAGGTGCCCCAAAATCCGGGTGTAGGATTAAACAAACCCAAACAAGGAACCCAAAAAGTAAAGCAATCAAAGAAAGCATGTAAAGGTGATCTAAAACCCTAAGGTAACCCCACTTTTAGAAAACTTCCCCAGCAGAGTCGCCAGTTCTGTGATACGGTGGGAGAACTGACTTGAGTTTTTGCGTTTGTATTCGCACTTGTTCGGTTTAGCAAGAGTCGCCACCGACTTTTTATTTATCCTAAGGAAAGGTCAAAAAGCACAGGAAAGACCTTTGAGATGCTTTCGTGGGTTCGGGGGGTAGATTATGAAAAGGGAAGGTGCTAACACCCTTTTCATCCATGGTTTTTCATGGGCTCTTAGTTACTTGTTTTAGATCACTTTCCTTTGCTTTTCAATTGTGTGAAATGGTGCTTTGTGTGTGTGGTTTTGAAAATGTTTTGAAAAAGATGCCTTGTCTAGGAAACCATTGTAACAATTCTTTACTCGAATGTTTTACAAAGGTGTTTGTCTTTTTGAAAAGATGTTTCAATGTTTTTTGGAAGTTTGTTTTGAAATTGTGTGGAGATGTGTGTTTGTGAAGGGTGTTTGTGAAGTGTGTTTGAAAATGGCAAGTGTGTTTTGCAAGTTTGATCAAGTAACTAAGAGCTATCTACCCTAATTTACTCAAAGATCTTTCTCATGTTTTAACCCTTTTAACAGTGTTATTTCACCACTGTATTTGGTGAACAACCTTGCGTTAGGATGTTAACGGGACGGGCGCGGGTCATCGTATAGACCATAGAGGCAATAGTGTCAAGTATCTTTGGCAATTTTCTTGAGGGACTATGATCATTTTGTTTAGGCAACAAGATAGCGTCATCGAGGGACTATGATCATTTTGTTTGTTTTTGTTTGGCCAAAGACACTTAACATGCAACCATGGCCCATTTTTGAAGGCAACAAGCGGGATTACCCTAGAGGTGCAAGTGTGAATTGTGTATTGATTTTCATGTATTTATCTTGTGTTAGGTTATCTAGCGGTTGATTTTGAATCTTCGCATACAAACCCTAATTACTATACAGTATATAGAAAGCGATAAATTGCGGAAATTTAAAGTCTAAGCTATTACAAATAAGTATCCGGGGATGGGGGTACAAATGTTTACAAATGGGGATGAGTCTTATCAGGATAGTAGTGTCCAATATTATTTACAACCAAATCGAATCGTCGCATTCTCAATGTAAAATATAGCAAAGTATAAGGACGAAAGAGAAATAAAAGTATTTGTGAAATGTATATGTTTATTTACAAATGATTAAAATGCCAACCTAATGTATTAAGTATTATTATTTATTTTTGTGTTTTTATTAATGTTATATAAATAAAAAGGGTTTTAAAGAGAAAAGTATTTAATTCAAAACAAACTAATTATTTATGTATTTTTTAAAATGTAATAAACATTAAGAAAATTTTGTGCAAAAAGTTAATGTATTTTTATTTACCAAAAGGAATTTAGGTTATATAAAAAAAGAAAATAAGGTAAAAAAAAATATTAGTTTGTACATATAAAAAAAAGGTTAAATGGGCTTTTAAAGAACATGCTTGGCCCAAAAAATGTATGTTGAAAGAGGACAAGAGGGGGGGGGTGTACGCCAGAATCTTGGGCTTAAGGGTTTGTTTCAAGGGACATGCCCAATGGTTTGTGACAAAGTTTGTTAGGGTTTCAAAGGGTTTGGCTCAGAATAGGGTTACACAGTTTTACAAACGGCGCCGCTCCCTTCTTCTTCTTCGTCTTTCTCAGTCAGAGCCTCTGACGCCTTCCATGCCTGGCCACTGGACGCCACCTCCAATCTCTCCCCTCCTCACGGTTGCCCAAGGCGATGATTCAAAAAGGGTAACGATTTTCTCTTCAAATGCGTTTTAGGTTTTTGTTCTTTGCATGATTAAATTTTTACGTGTTCTGACCTTTATGTGTTATTTGTGTTTGTGTGAGGTGTAGAAAAAAGGGAAGTAGAATTTATACCTTGGTTCTGCTTTTTGGAAAGGAGAAGGAGAGTTTGGACAGGAGGCTTCTTAGGAGGCCAAGGCGTGGGACTGGTGATGTGCTTGCTGGCCTTCTGGTAACCTCGTATCTTTCTTCTTTGAATGGTTTTGTGATGAACCTGCTCTGAAAACCCTGTTGTTGTTTGTTTCACTATCTTCTTCTCTTGGTCTTTGAGTGAGATTTTTTTCAATGATAATGATATTTGAGATGCTTGCTTCAGTTGTTGTTTTTACTTCTGACTTCTCTCTTTTGCTTATCTGAATGCTTGCCTCTGAGTATTTGAATGCTTGTTCTTTGATTCTGAGATGCTTACTTTTCCTCTCTTTGGCTTGGTTAGTTTGATCCTGTGATGAACTTCTTGTTCTGAGGATGCTTGGATTTGTTTTCAATGATGAATTTTATTCTGAGGGTTTTTTGATATGTATTTGATGATGTTTTGATGCTGAGTTTTGGATTTCCTATGATGAACCCAGTTCTGAGGCGCCTGTCATTGTGGTTTGGATGTTTGGATGTGTTTGACCCTGTGATGAATTTGTTATGAGGGTATTTGGATTAAAGGCAGTTTTGAGGCTTTGACAGGCTATGCAGTGCTTTGGCTTGAATGCTTGCTATGCAGGCAGGCTTGAGACAGGCTATACAGGGCTTTGGCTTGAAGACAGTTTTGAGGCTTGTTTGTGGTACAGGTTTTTTTGTTTGAATGTTCTTGATGCAGGATGTGTTATGCTTGACTTTTCTGGCTTGTGGTTGTTATGCAGGCTTTTTGATTTGTGTTATATGCAGGCTTTTCTGGCTTGTGTTATATGCAGGCTTTTCTGGCTTGTATTCTATGCAGGCTTTTTGAACAGGCTTCAGGGTTTGTGCTTGTTATGCTTGCTTAGATACAGGTTACAGGTTATGCAGTTTTTGAGCTTGTTAGTTTTTGAGAGGCTTTGATGCAGGATGTGTTATATTTTTCTATGTGTGTTCTGCCCCCTCCTTTTCTGAACTGAAACTCTTTGTTATATTTCTATCTCCTAAGCCTGCAAACTGTAAGCCTCTACTTCTCTCTCTCTTTCTCTCTCCACAGAAAAAGCATATTTTATTGCTTAGAGTCCCTTTTTTTCTGAAAAGGTGATGGCTGGAAAATGATGAAGTGTTTTACAAGCTGCTTGCAATTTTAGCTTTCTTCTGCATATTGTACTTTTTTCTTTTCTTTAATGACAGTTTGATGGCTTTTGATATCTTTTGGTATCTTCTTTGACAGCTTTTGACAGTTTGATGGCTTTTTGATATCTTTTGGTATCTTCTTTGATAGCTTTTGACAGTTTTATTGACAGCTTCTTGTAACTTAGTTTGCCATTGTTTACACTTGTGACTTGGTTTGGCATTTTTCTGTTTGCACATGTGCAACTTGTTTGGCATTTCAATTTGCACTTTGCAATTTGTGAATTTTTTATGCATCCTTTGTGCCTTTGTTTAATATGCTGCCTTGTATTTAATTAATTCCATGCTTGCAAACATTTTACTTCCCTCTTTGTGAACCAAGAAGAGACATCTTCTTGTGATTTGTAGAGAGGACGAACAAACTGATTCTGGCCAACAACCTTTAATGATGAGTTTTTACTTATCTGTGTGAAAAATACTTTTCCAAGTCATCTGTTATTGACTTCTCTTTTTCTGGCTTTGCAGGTGAATATTAATTGGGGCAAGGGAAGCAGCAGTAGAAGATGAAGACTTCAAGCAACTTAGGATATAGATTTAATTTATTTTTAATCATTGTAATAAACATCATTGTAGCACTGTAAATAAATTTACTGTATCAAATAAACATTTGTAACAATAATTGAAAATGAATAAAAATCTTTTTTGTCAGATATCTCTTTTAATTCTTCTGCACTTGTTTATTTAATTACTTAAATTTCTTGAATTATAATAATTGGAAGTTATCCCAATAATTTTAACTTAGAAATTATAAATAATCAACAAATGTCCGGTGTTCCAAATAACCAAAAGCATTGCACAGTTAAACAAACAAACGTTCATATGTCTTTTACCTCACTGATCAAACTTAAACTTCAAACTTTCAATCAGAAGCCTCAACCCATATCCCAGATGTTTAGACTTTGAGAAACAAACAGATATCTTGAACAAACGTCAAAACCATGTGACAGTCAATTGAAAAGAACTGTAGAATTAATTCCTTCTGAGAATGCGCGCGCAAACCCTAATTTGGGGATTTACTGTTAAAGAAGCGTCTGTTCGATCAAACCCTGAGCTAAACTCAACCAAATCAAAAGAAACCCTAATAATTTGTTTGACTGATAAGAAAAGTCTGTTTGACCGATTCTTGAGCCAATCTGAAAAATCAGGAAAAGCCCGAAGCTGTGATTTCTTGTGAAAAAGAGAGAGGGCAAATTTTGGGGTACAACAACCTTGAACATGGATGACATGGTAGCTAATGCTCCAGCCAATTGGTTCTCTTATCTTGGGATATGCTCAAAAGTGATCTCTTCGAAGTAAGGAATCAAGGTTATCACATATTCTCGGTAAGGGATAAGACTCAGAAGCTTTGTATCCCATTCTCCCTTGACCTGACTGATTACCAAGGCTGAATCCCCATATACGTTCAGGAATTTGATTCTCAGGTCAATAAAATCTTTAATACCCAAGGTGCACGCTTCATATTCAATCATATTATTGGTGCAATTAAATCAAAGTCTGGCGGTGAAAGGCGTATGTTAAACCTGGGGAGAGATAATTATAGAACCAATCTTGTTTCCAAGTGCGTTAGAAGCTCCATCAAAAACCAAAGTCCATCAGGATCCTAACTCAGGTCCTTCATATGGTCCAGGCTTTTCACAATCCGTAACTAGCATAATGTTCTCATCCGGGAATTTGAAATTCATAGACTGATAGTCGTCCATAACTTGATGTGCAAAATGATCTGCCAGTACACTTCCTTTGATTTCTTTTTGAGTGGTGTACTGAATGTCGTATTCTGTTAAGACCATTTTCTATCGGGCTATTCTTCCAGAGAGAGCCGGCTTCTCAAATATGTACTTGATGGGATCCATTTTAGAGATCAATAAAGTAGTATGGGTCAACATATACTATCTTAGTTGGTGAGCAACCCATACCAAAGCGCAACAAGTTTTCTCAAGCAATGAATATCTTGTTTCACGGTCGGTAAATTTTTTTCTAAGGTAGTATATTGCATGCTCTTTTAGACCCGACTCATCATGTTGTCCCAGTACACACCCCATTGAATTCTCTAGCACTTTTAGGTACATGATTAAAGGTATTCCTTCAACTGGTGGCATCAGAATCAGAAGTTCTTGTAAGTATTCCTTAATTTTATCAAAGGCGATTTGACAATCGTCATTTCATTGTATTGCTTGATCTTTCTTCAATAGCCTGAAGATGGGTTCACAAGTAGCAGTCAAATGATAAATGAATCGAGCAATATAATATAGTCGTCCTAAGAAACCTTTGACTTCCTTCTCGGTGCAGGGTGCCAACATTTCTTGAATAGCTTTAACTTGTGTGGGATCAACTTCAATACCTTTACACACATACGCACCTTACCGTCTATCTTTAGTACGTGAACAACATTTGAAACCCATTGAGGATATGATGTCACTGCTAAGAAACCTGCATTAAATTGTTTCATAACCTCGACATTGATTTTCTCTAACATCTCAGGGCGCATGCGACAGACTTTCTGTTTAATCGGAGAACAACCCTCTTTCATCAGCAGACGGTGAACCACAATATCAGTATCGATCCCTGGCATGTCTTCGTATGACCAAGAAAATATCTCAACATAGTCGTGCAACATTTGTATCAATATGTTCTTGACACTTCCCTCTAAGTTGGCGCCTATCTTGGCCTCTTTTTTGTCTGTCTCAGAACCCGAGTTTACCACTTCGATCGGTTCTTCGTGTGGTTATATAGCCTTTTCTTCTTGTATTAAGAGTCTGGAAATTTCTCTGGGTATTTCACAATCTTCCTCACCTTCGTCCTCGGCTTGGTAGATTGGATTTTCAAATTCATAAGCGGAAATAGCAGGATCGTTATCAACAAGATTCGGAGTGGATGGGGATCTGCAATGTAGTGTGTGGGTGTGTGTAAGAACATATAGCTATTTGAAAGTGCAATATAGTAAAAGAAAGACAGAGAGCGTAAAATTTGAATTCAAAACGTCCAATGCTTTTATTGAATGAAAATATGACTTATGAAATGACAATCCTTAACAAATGGACAGTTGTGCCCCGGGCAAGACACAAGGTTTAAAGTCATTATTTTTGAAAGAAATTAAATAATCAAACTTCTTAAAGAAATAAAAATAGAAATAGCTATTACTCCTTGTTATACCCCAAAATTTTCCCTCTCATTTCTCAAAGGATCATCCTAGACCCTCAGGTTTGCTTCTATCAAGTTTCAAGTTTTGAATTACAATTTTCAAAGAAAACCATTCACAAGGGCAAAATGGTCAAAAGCACACTGAAAAGTCAAGCTTTGCCTTTTGGATCAAAAATCAAGTTTCAACAATTATATTTCATCAAGACATGAAATTAATTCAATAGAAGACAAAAGTCAAAAATTACCTTGAAAAATCAAATTTATAAGCATTTAGAACATTTTCTAAGTGTTAAGAGGATATGATACTTTAGAACTTCTGGGCCAACCTCCATATGAGCGCAGTCGGAATTTGCAAACATGGTTCAGAACATGACTCGTCAATCAGAACATATGGAAACTGCATTCTTCAATCAGAACATAGGGGAGCAATGTTCTTCGGTCAGAACATTGGCTCTTCAACATATAGAGGCTATGTTAAGTGCTTCAACCAGAGCCTCACCCTTCAAATCTCACTCCGGTCTTCTGCGATCAGAACATCACCAAATCCCAAATCCTCGTTTGAGCAACCTGTTGCACTATTGTCGTACAGTCCTGCCACCAGCTGCCACAACACTCCAAGGTGTTGTTGATCCAATCCATGCCTGCATTTTCCCAAATCCAATATTTGAACCAAATTAGCATACAAAAGCTATGATTAAAAAGAAATGGAATAGTATTCCAAAAATGATCAAATCCCATTTGTTTTTCCCCCCAAAACCACAGCAAACCCATCTATAAATAAGTTGCTCCATCACACTTTCAAGGGGCTGGCTTTTAGAGAGAGAGAATTATCAAAGAAAGAAAAGGAAATAGTAAAAACCTTCGCAAATCCTAAACAAAACCTTTGTTCTTCCCTTTGAATCAAAGAACATAACCATTGTTCCGTTGCTCTCACTGATTCCAGAACATCTAAAGGCAGCAGCTCAAGTTTCAAGCCCACGCTCCAGATTTAAGGTAAGTCTTTCTGACTTTGCATCTTTTCATTCAGAACATTATTAAATATGTAAATACCATAGTATTGATGTTGTCCATATCATTTCATAAGTAGAAAAACTATGGATCAGAACTTCTTGAATAAAGCTAGGCTCAGAATTAGAATTAGAACTTCTATAAACTGCTGTGCTTTTATCCTTCTGATTTGCTGTTAAGGACTGAATAAATTGTTGATGTGCTGATTAATATGAGGAAAGAGTTGAATTGTAACACAGAACGTCTGAGTTCTCCTCACCATTTTAACACACACATAACTTTTGATTTTCACTCGTTGTTAACACACACTGAACTTCTGGTTTTCACTCACTGTTTTAACACTCAGAATTTCTGATTTTCACTTGCTGTTAACACACACTGAACTTCTGATGTTCACTCACTGTCTTAGCACATACTGAATTTCTGAGTTCTCCTCACTGTTTTAATACACAGAACTTTTAAGACTTTCTCACTGTTCTAACACTCAAAAGTTCAGCACGTAGCAACCCAGAACTTCTGTGTTTTCCCTATAATGTTTCTTGCAGGACCTCAGAGTGTATCAATCCAGAACTTCTGATTTCCTCTGACGTTTCTTTCTGAACCACAGCGCGCCCGACATCAGAACTTCTGATCCCCTTTATTTTGCTTTCAGCAACATGCTAATTCTATCTCTCATTATTTCCTTTCTTTATCATTTTCAATATTAATACCCTTTTTATTAATATAAAAAAAAGTATTAAATATATTTTCTTTTTACTAATTAATTTATTTCTTTTTCTTAATTCATTAAGACAGAAAACCATTTTCTAAAAAAGTCCTTTTTGTCTTTCTTGCATTTTACATTTCGATATGGTTGTAATAGTTAATTAGGATTTAAATTCTTGCAACCCCCCATTTGTAAATTTGTACCCCCGTCCCTAAATGATGTAATAGCGTAGGACCTTTACATTTCCGCAATTTATTGCTTTCAAACATAAATGCTAGTAATTAGGGTGTGTATGACAAGACATAAAATCAATAAATAGATAACCCTAATCAAGACTAAATGCATGTAAATCAAACACACTTGCACACTAGCACCCTTAGGATAATCCCACCTTGTTGCCTTTCGGAAAATAGTTTTGTCCCTCGAATATGGGCATTTTAGTAAAGATCCTCGATAAAAGATCGTAGTCCCTCGATGACCCTCAATGTTGCCTTCGGTAAACGATCTAGTCCCTAAAACGACATTGCTAAAACATTCCATAGGTTGCTTTCAATGACTATACAAACGTCCCACGCCCGTCCCTTTCAAATCCAATGATGGGGATTCTTATCAAACCAATGGTAAGATAGCCACATCTAAAGGATGAGGAAAATAACATCTAAGACCTTTTGAGTAGGTATAATTCTCCTAGTTACTCGCTTTCTCACAACAAAAACATCTTATACACCGACACACTCATTTGAAACTTTTTCAAAAGAAAACACTTTGTATGCGTTCTTATAAAAACGAGAGCCATTACAAAGAAAACCCTTTTCAAAATCACTTTCAAAAAACACATTCCATAAACACATCTTTGAACAATTTTCGAAACAACACTTTGTATGCATTCTTATAGAAACGAGAACCATTACAAAGACATTTTCAAAATACTTTCAAAACCCACACCACAAGCACATTCAAACAAAAGCAAGTGATCTAGCAAGCAACTAAGAGCCCGTAGATGACTACGGATGAAAAGGGTGCTAATACCTTCCCTTTTCATAATCTACCCCCCCGAACTCAGAAAACTTCTCTAAAGGTTTTTCCTGTTCTTTTCAGCCTTTCCTTATTGGATAAAAGAAAAGTCGATGGCGACTCTTGCTATCCGCACAATTTCAATCAAACGCAAAACAACCAAGTCAGTTCTTCCACCGCGTTACAAAACTGGAGACTTTATTGGGGAATCCTTGAAAGTGGGGTTACCTTAGGGCTAGATCATATTTACTTGCTTTCTTTTTTTGACTTGCATGCTTTACATTACGGTTCCTTATTTGGGCTTGTTTTGATCCTCTACCCGATCTGGGGCACCTTTTAGGTAGGTAGCAATAGATTATGGAAATTGTACGGCATAGACCGATATGGTTGAAACAATGGCTAGGTTAGTGTGACGCATTTGTTGGTACTGGTATCCCTTGTGTTGAATCAAGGAGAATACAGGGCCGTTGAGCGGCGTCATGAAGAACTAACTAACTTTAGAACCTTAATTGAACAAACTTGGCCAATTAGGATGTGGTGAGATAACCGGTTTCGGTGGAAAGCTAAAAATTGGTTGATACTCGATACTACACCCATTGAGACTAGACTTTTGAGATATCTCGGCCGTAAGAAAAGATTGATTGTGCTGAGACAACGCCTAAAGGAAAGGTCAGTGATATTGAGATCCCTTAGAAACCAGTTACTATTACTAGGACAGGTTGAGCCAACTAAACTTCAATAGGGTACTTACCTACAAACTCCATGCAAGCCTAAACCTAAGGACTTGTCTGCTTTGTGTGTATATGTTTGTTTGTATATAAACTTGCTTACTTTGCATACTTATACATGACATCATACCGTAGCATTTTCAATAACCATTTCAAGGATCTCTAGGGCCTTTAATGCAGGGTTACATTGAACCGGACGTCTATCAAGGGGCTAGAGGATTTATTTTCCTCTAACCAAACACCGTCAAAGATCAAGTACAAAAACTTGAGTCAAGGGATACAACCCACTTGACATGGTGAGCTTAATTCTCGTGGAAGGACATCCACCAATACAAAGTTCTCCAATCAAAACTGTAAGTGAATACTAACATTTACCCCGCGAGATCCTTGAAAAGATGCATCTACATATCATGCATTATATCATGACAGGTTTCTCCCATACAGGTCTCCTTATCTTCCTACTATTTATTTCAGCAAGATGGATATGGAACAAACAGTGAAAGATCTCCAAGCTCAAAACGCTCAGTTCCAACAAGTGCTCATGAACTTGGCCAAAGGGAAAGAATAAGTGAAAGCGCTCCTCACCAGGGGCATGATCATGGGAATCCTGGGGACGACAGAGATGACCAGTTGGAGCGGCTACAAACTGAGATAGCCATAATGAAGATCCAAATGATGGGACAACTGGTGGGCCAGACGGCTCTTATCCAAAATTTGGCTCAAGGATAAGAAGAGTTGAGAGCCCTTGTCAATAGGCTTCATCAAGATATATGCAACCAAATGGGGCAAACAACCAGAATTGGAGATCGAGTCATTAATCAGCCTCCGATGAAGAGTGGACCTTTCCAAATTGCTTCCACGTCACGGGCCCAACAACCACCTCGTCAACAAGGACATGGTGACCAAAGTAAACGGGTCCCAGCCGTGAGACAGTTTACTAACATAAACATGCCGTCGTGTCAAGCGTTACAACATATGTTAAGGATGAATCTGATTACACTGATAGGACCTCATCCAAACCCCAAAACTTCTTCTCCCAGCTATAATCCCGATGCCAAGTGTGCCTATCATTCCGATAGTCCTGGGCATGATACAAACGATTGTTGGGCGCTGAAATACAAGATTCAAAACCTGATCAATGAAGGAGTGTTGGAGTTTGCACCAGATGGTCAACTGGAATTCTTCTGCTGTCCCTCAAAGGCTCACCACCTAAAGTGACAAGTTCAGACAAAGAGGCTTCTGTTCATTTGAATTTTCAGTTGTAATTTCTTTTGCTTGTTCAAACACTTATCTATTAATGTCAAACTTTGTTTCATTAATGCATTAAATATGTTTGTCTTGAAGTCATCCATTAGTTTTCCCTATATTTAAAATATGCTTTTTACTCTCAACTCTTACTAAATATTACAAGCCTTTAGATGGAGGATGACAAAAACAATGTCTTCATCTCATACAGTATGCTTTTGAACAGACCTTGCTGACGATGTACATGCGTTCTTTCAAATCCTAAACACTAGAGTCATAAGGAAGATAATCCCTAGACAACCCCTTCGAGCCAAATAAGTAAAAGTTTTCTTTTTTACACACAAATTAAAACCTTTAATCAAAACCTGGGGCAGGTTAGTCTCTCAGTTAATTCAAATGCGCGTTCAGTTGTAAACTTTCATTTCATAATACAATGAATGACATCAAAAAAATTCCTCTTGAATCAAAAGACGGTGATGGTTCCCTACTAAATAGGCAGCCATTATCTCTCAAAAAGAAAATCCCACTAAGTCAAAACCTACAAAGGAGACTTAAGAAAACTGGGGCATCCCGCTGACCGTGATCTCAAAACTAGAATAGTCAAGAAAAAACAGGGATAATAAAATCAAAAAGAGGTCACTACAAATCCTCAATAACATGAAAAATATCGCAAAAAATGACTGCCTTCTGATAAACTAAACTTGTTTGAACCATCACCAAAATGTCATTCTAGAATCAATTAGAGTTTAAGCGCGTAACTAATTGAGTTTAGGACCGAAGAACATCACGAAGAACGGGCGGGTACAAATACACTTTGAGCCTTTATACTTTGTTTCTTAAACCATGAACCAAGCCACGCTACAATCCTTCAAAAGTCCTAATTGAAGCATGGGTTAGTTCGAAAGCATATTGTTACAAAAGGTATACTGACTCCTGTAAGGCTTTATTCTAAATTCTGAAGTTGATTTCATATTCTTACAAAACTCTTTACTTGCTAAAACGCATTTTCAAAACTTTAAGACAAGCATAAACTTTGCATTATTTGAATATCACAGTTTGCATATGGCTATTTGTTTGACAGCAGAGAAATTCACACAACGAATATCCGATGAACGAAAGCTCTCTCAGTGAGCAAAATCACTTCAAGTGGGATAACACTTCCATTGACAAATCTCCTATCAACAAGGGGGCATGACATGTCACTATCCAACATACCTGGGGCAGTCCACTAAAGATTCCAAGAAATCTCTCAAGAAGTGCAGAATAACCAGGGGCAGGTCTCCATCTCCAGCACTTGGGGTATTGAACGTGAATCCCAACAGAGGGTTACATACAATCAAGCATTTCCTGACAGTGCCACAAACACCCGCTACTAAGGGCAGTGACAAATCTCCCAAAAATCCTTCTCATAGGATGGCTTCCAGCTAGAGTTTAATCTCTGAAAACTTTTCCCCCAACTGAGTTGACCTCAATAATCCTCGAGGATTTCTGCTAGTGAAGTCGCCGCCTATCCAAACAGATTGGCAACAGGGTTTATTTCCCCAACAAACATCAAGATTCCCCAGTTTGAGTTTGCCTCTCTGACTACTACAAATCATAGGACCACAACTCCTCTTCCCCAGTAGACTACTCTACAATCCCCAGCAAGTTACTAGGAAACCTGGACCCGACCAAACATCAGTTCAACTTCGACTCCCCAGTAGAGAAACAGACAACTGAGACTTCTGGATTTTTTCCCCCAAGCAAGAATCAACACTCTCCACAGAGTTTCCAATATTCCCCAACGGAATTCTCCTCAAAACAATAAAAATATGAATCCCTGGTGGAAACATTCTAAGCAAAGTTTGAAGACACACATACTCTTCAACGGCAATTCAGGATTTAATAACTCCTCAACATTTGTCAAGGATTTATTTTCCAAGACAAAATTACATTTCAACAACATTCATAGCATATACATACAAAATACATATAACATAAATCTCATTTATTTTGAGAACATCATTATGCAATGCATACATCATAACATTGCATACAACTAACTCTTTATCTTTTCAGGAAAGATTAATCAACAGATAAAGTTCATCATCCTGCTGAGGTAGTAGTCGTCCAAGATTCCTTCATCATCCTGATGAGGTAGTAGTCGTCCAAGATTCCTTCATCATCTTTTTGAGGTAGTAATCGTCCAAGATTCCTTCATCATCTTTCTGAGGTAGTAATCGTCCAAGATTCCTTCATCATCCTGCCGAGGTAGTAGTCGTCCAATATTCCTTCATCATCTTTCTGAGGAAGTAATCGTCTAAGATTCCTTCATCATCCTACTGAGGTAATAGTCATCTAAGATTCCTTCATCATCCTGCTGAGGTAGTAATCGTCCAAGATTCCTTTATCATCCTGCTGAGGTAGTAGTCATCCAAGATTCCTTCATCATCCTGCTAAGGTAGTAGTCGTCCAAGATTCCTTCATCATCCCACTGAGGTAGTAGTTGTCCAAGATTCCTTCATCATCCTGCTGAGGTAGTAATCGTCCAAGATTCCTTCATCACACATCATTATCAAAAAAGACCTTCTCTGGTTCAGTCAGATCTACACTAAGATCTCTCTGATTTCTATTCCAGTTGAAGATATTCTAAGACTTTTTTATGGTTTAGTTGAATCGATCCTAAGATTCATCTGATTTCCATTCCAGTCAAAGTTAATTCAAGATTTTTCCTCTGGTTCAGTCAGACCGACACTAAGATCTCTCTTATTTCTATTCAAGTTGAAGATATTCCAAGACTCTTTTCTGGTTCAGTTGAACCGATCCTAAGATTCTTCTGATTTCCATTCCAATCAAAGTTAATTCAAGATTTTTATCTGGTTCAGTCAGATCGACACTAAGATCTCTCTGATTTTTATTCCAGTTGAAGATATTCCAAGACTTTTGTCTGGTTCAGTTGAATCGATCCTAAGATTCTTCTGATTTCCATTCCAATCAAAGTTAATCCAGACCCCTGCTAGTTCAGTTTAAATCTCTCAACGGTTTATTCTGATTCTTTCCTGCAGACATTTTCTCCGGTCCAGATAGATCGCTCCAAGATTTATTCTGGTTCTTCTCCAGACACCTGCGGTTTCAGTTTAAATCTCTCAACGGTTTCTCCTGATACTTTCCAAATAGACATTTTCTCTGGTTCAGATAAATCGCTCCAAGATTTATTCTGATTCTTTCCAGTCAAATAACATTCAAGACTTCTGCTAGTTTCATTTTAAATTGACCAAAGGTTTACTCTGATCCTTTTCCAGTAGAAGTCAAGTTCAGACTTAGTCCAATTTCTATCAACAATCACCTTTGGATGGCATCTGTAAGCCCATCTCCGCCAACTCTTCATCATTTCTCCAAATGAAATCTTTAAGCCCGTTCCTTACACCTCAACCACAATATCATCAAAGCACAAATTTCTGGTCACTCTAGTGTTCAATCATCTTCTACCTTCGAGTCACGAATGGCAGATTCGCCAATCTAACTCTTTAGGTTTGAAAAGATTGAACAGGGGCAGTTGTTGTACCCCAAAATTTGCCCTCTCATTTCTCAAAGGATCATCCTGGACCCTCAGGTTTGCTTCTATCAAGTTTCAAGTCTTGAATTACAATTTTCCAAGAAAACCATTCACAAGGGCAAAATGGTTAAAAGCATACTGAAAAGTCAAGCTTTGACTTTTGGATCAAAAATCAAGTTTCAACAATTATATTTCATCAAGACATGAAATTAATTCATCAGAAGACAAAAGTCAGAAATTACCTTGAAAAATCAAATTTATAAGCATTTAGAAAATTTTCTAAGTGTTAAGAGGATATGATACTTCAGAACTTCTGGGCCAACCTCCATATGAGCGGAGTCAGAATTTGAAAACATGGTTCAAAACATGACTCGTTAATCAGAACATATGGAAACTGCATTCTTCAATCATAACATAGGGAGGCAATATTCTTCGGTCAGAACATCGGCTCTTCAGCATATAGAGGCTATGTTATGTGCTTCAATCAGAGCCTCACCCTTCGAATCTCACTCTGGTCTTCTGTGATCAGAACATCACCAAATCCCAAAACCTCGTTTGAGTAACCTGTTGCACTGCTGTCATACATTCCTGCCACTAGCTTTCACAACACTCCAAGGTGCTACTGATCCAGTCCACGCCTGCATTTTCCCAAATCCCATATTTGCACCAAATTAGCATATAAAAGCTGTGATTAAAAAGAAATGGAATAATATGCCAAAAATGTTCAAATCCCATTTGTTTTTCCCCCCAAAACCACATCAAGCCCATCTATAAATAAGTTGATCCATCACACCTTCAAGGGGATGGCTTTTGGAGAGAGAGAGAGAGAGAGAGAGAGAGAGAGAGAGATAGAATTATCAAAGAAAGAAAAGGAAACAGTAAAAAACTTCGCAAATCCTAAACAAAACCTTTGTTCTTCCCTTTGAATCAAAAAGCATAACCATTGTTCTGTTGCTCTCACTGATTCCAAAACATCTGAAGGCAGCAGCTCAAGTTCCAAGCCCACGCTCCATATTTAAGGTAAGTCTTTCTAACTTTGCATCTTTTCATTCAGAACATCATTAAATATGTAAATACCATAGTATTGATGTTGTCCATATCATTGCATAAGTAGAAAAACTATGGATCAGAACATCTTGAATAAAGCTAGGCTCAGAATTAGAATTAGAACTTCTATAAACTGTTGTGCTTTTATCCTTCTGATTTGCTGTTAAGGACTGAATAAATTGTTGATGTGCTGATTAATATGAGGAAAGATTTGAAATGTAACACAGAACTTCAGAGCTCTCCTCACCATTTTAACACACACAGAACTTCTGATTTTCACTCGTTGTTAACACACACTGAACTTCTGGTTTTCACTCTGTTTTATCACTCAGAACTTCTGATTTTCACTCGCTGTTAACACACACTGAACTTATGATGCTCACTTACTGTCTTAGCACATACTAAACTTCTGAGTTCTCCTCACTGTTTTAATACACAGAACTTCTAAGACTTTCTCACTGTTCTAACACTCAGAAGTTCAGCACGTAGCAACCCATAACTTCTAGGTTTTCCCTCTAACGTTTCTTGCAGGATCTCAGAGTGTATCAATCCAGAACTTCTGATTTCCTCTAACGTTTCTTTCTGAACCACAGCGCACCCGACATCAGAACTTCTGATCCTCTTTGTTTTGCTGTCAGCAACATGCCGATTCTATCTCTCATTATTTCCCTTTTTTATCATTTCCAATATTAATACCCTTTTTATTAATATAAAAAAAAACATAAAAATATTTTCTTTTTACTAATAAATTTATTTCTTTTTTTCAATTCATTAAGACAAAAAACCATTTTCTAAACAAGTCCTTTTTTTCTTTCTTGCATTGTACATTTCGATATGGTTGTAATAGTCAATTAGGATTGGAATTCTTGCAACCCCCCATTTGTAAATTTGTACCCCCATCCCTAAATGATGTAATAGCGTAGAACCTTTACATTTCCGCAATTTATTGCTTTCAAACATAAATGCTAGTAATTAGGGTGTGTATGGAAAGACATAAAATCAACAAATAGATAACCTTAATCAAGACTAAATGCATGTAAATCAAACACACTTGCACACTAGCACCCTTAGAGTAATCCCACCTTGTTGCCTTTTGGAAAATAGTCATGTCCCTCGAATATGGGCGTTTTAGAAAAGATCCTCGATAAAAGATCGTAGTCCCTCGATGACCCTCAATGTTGCCTTCAGTGAACGATCTAGTCCCTAAAACGACATTGTTAAAACGTCCTATAGGTTGCTTTCAATGACTATACAAACATCCTACACCCGTCCCTTCACATCCAACAACGGGGCTTCTTATCAAACCAATGGTAAGATAGACACATCTAATGGAGGAGGAAAAGAACATCTATAACCTTTTAAGTAGGTAGAATGCTCCTAGTTGCTCGCTTGCTCACAACAAAAACATCTTATACACCCACACACTCATTTGAAACATTTTCAAAAGAAAACACTTTGTACGCGTTCTTATAGAAACGAGAGCCATTACAAAGAAAACCCTTTTCAAAATCACTTTCAAAAAAACACATTCCACAAACACATCTGTGAACTATCTTCGAAATAACACTTTATACGCGTTCTTATAGAAACGAGAACCATTACAAAGACATTTTCAAAATACTTTCAAAACCCACACCACAAGCACATTCAAACAAAAGCAAGTGATCTAGAAAGCAACTAAGAGCCCGTAGATAACTACGGATGAAAAGGGTGCTAATACCTTCCCTTTTCATAATCTACCCCCCGAACTCAGAAAACATCTCTAAAGGTCTTTCCTATTCTTTTCATCCTTCCTTATTAGATGAAAGAAAAGTCGGTGGCGACTCTTGCTATCTGCATAATTGTCATCAAACGCAAAACAACCAAGTCATTTCTCCCACCGTGTTACACTCCTGACTAATAGAGATAGAGATAATGTCTTTCGCCTTCCAATTGTTAATTCCATTTCCAATGGTAGGGAATATCTAGTTGTCGAAGTCACAATCATTGTCAGCATCTTCTATAGCATTGATTCCGTTGTTGTTGATACGTAACGGAGGTCTTCCAGCTCGAGCGCGACGAAAAACCCTTTGACCTTCTTCTTCTATAGTTTTTTTGGCATATTTTAAGGAAGCCGTCTTGTGTGGAACCTTGGTGGTCATTGGAATGGCAGAAACATCTTCAACAGCAGCAGGGGAAATCACTTCAAAGTTCTAACATGGAGTCTCGATAAATTCTCTGTCCATCTCCACGTACCGGAATGAATTCAGGTGGCTGACCATGTACTCCTCCTCTCTGCAAATAGTAACAACCTTCCCTTTTACAGGATACTTTAATTTCTGGTGCAAAGTGGAGGTGACGGAACCTGCCCCATGGATCCAGGGGCGTCTTAGTAGACAAGAATAAGCTGGTCGGATGTCCATTACATAGAAGGTGGATTCAAAGATCTGTGAACCCACTTTGATAAGAAGATCCACTTCTCTATGTACCATTCTTTTGGACCCGTCAAAGGCTCGAACTATAATGTCAATGGGTTTCAGCATAACCCCTTTGTAATCCAGTCTATCGAGAGTGCCCTTTGGCAAAACATTCAGAGAAGAGCCAGTATCAATTAACACACAAACCAATGTAGTTCCCCTGCATTCAATGGAGACATACATGGCCCTATTATGATTTCTCCCCTCTGGAGTCAGGTCAGCATCGGAGAAGCCTAATCCATTATCAGTTGTTAAACTTGCTATGTAACTTTGAAATTGATCAGCCGAAATATCTTGTGGCACATGAGCAGTCTTTAAGAATTTTACTAAAGCCTGCGCATAGGCTTCAAAACACAGTAGTAAATATAGCATGGAGATTTTAGACGGGGTTTTCCCCATCTGTTCAAAAAATTTATATTCACTCTTCTGGATGATTTTCAAAACCTCTTCCAACTCTTGTCCAGAGGTGTCCTTGACTGCAGCTTCTTTGGGCGCCTCTATCTGGGCAGGCTTTATCATTGGTTCTTTACCCTGAGCCTCAACAGTTGTCTTGGTAACTGTGACTTGAACAGGTGGAGAGATTTTCGGGGAGAAAATCCTTCTGCTTCTAGTAATTTTTCTAGTCCTAACAATATTGTCAACATTGGGATCAACCTCTTCATCATCTTCGTCAGACAACTCTTGTTTAATGTCATGGTAATAGACGTCATACCCATAATTTCATGGAATAACCTTCTTCGAGGAATATGGGATGGGCCCAGGTGCTGTAATGATTAAAGGCACAACTTTTGGATTGGAAGTAATCCTTACAGGACCCTTGGAAGTGATCCTGAAAGGAGTACCAGATATGACAAACAAATTCTGGCACAAATTCTCAGCATACAGAACTTTCTCAATCAAAATTACATGTTTATCCATCAGGCATTGAACTCCTTCCTTAGTAACCCGCAACCATTGGGTTGAACTGCACAACAATAACATTCTTTAATACAAACCGGAAATAAGCCGGCTTGTAGAAAATTCTCCTTGATTATTGAGAGAGGAGTAACCACATCACTTACGGAGATAACATACAAAACATCTTCAATATCACTTATGCCTTTGTCATGCTTAGGCATAGGTGCAGTAATCACGTTCGGAGTCTCTAGAGGATCAAACTCAATTTCCTTATTATCGATTATATCCTAAATCTTGCTTTTCATGGCCCATCAGTTGTTGGTATCGTGCCTAGGACTGTTCGAATGATAGACACACCTTGCATTTGGGTTGTACTTTGGAGAGGATGTATTGGTATTCTGAGGAGGATCCCGCGGTGAAATGAGTTCAGCCTTTAACAAATGTTGTAATGCCTGAGTTAAAGGCATGTCGATCTTACTAAAATTCCTTAATGGAGCGTCCGGCCTTCGACGGTTTCCTTATTGTGATTGTTGAACATGCACTCGATTAGAGATCAATACCTCCCCATGGACTGATGGCAGTTATTTGTACTACGGTCCTTCTGGCCATAGACAACATTGGTTTCTTTTTTACCACCGAACAAATTCTTCACAACATTAGAAGTTGCAGCCATTGGAATCTTCCCACTCTTAATACCCCTTTCAACGTTTTCTCCAGTCAGAATTAACTCAGTAAAGCCAGATGAAGAACTCCAAATCAAATGATTAAAGAATGGGCCTGTCAAAGTACCCATGAACATATCAACTGATTCTCGATCAGACAAGGGAGGTTGGACTCTTCCAGCTAAGTCTCTCCACTTTTGGGCATACTCCTTGAACCCTTCATTCGATCCCATAGACATGTTTTACAATTGTACATGAGTCGGTGCAAGGTCAGCATTATATTGATACTTCTTGTAAAAAGCAGAAACCGAGTCTTACCACGTGAGAATGTTGGTTCCTTCCAGCTGGTAGAACCATTCAAGTTGAGTACCAGACAAACTTTCTTGAAATGAATGGACCCATAATTTCCTGTCAGCAGTATGAGGTTGGATTTTTCGAAGATACGACCCCAGATGAAGTTTGGGACAAGAGACCCCATCATATTTAGCAAAGATAGGGATCTTGAATTTGTGAGGGATGACCACCCCAGGGATCAGACCTGGCTCTCCAAAATCTAATCCAGGCACTTTCTGGGTTTCCATAGCTTCGAGACGGTCTTCTAACTGCTTATACTTGTCATCTACAGGAGGGTACTATTTGTCTGAGTAGTCTTCATCTTTAGGAATATTCTCAGAATCCTGGTTATTTCTACCTTCACCCCTGGCACTTCTTCCATCCTCCTCTTGGTTGTCATCTTCCTCAGAGAAAACATTATCCATTTAAAATGGTTGAGCATGACCTTTGAATCTTCTCCCCATGTTGAGGATAACAGCCCGCTTCTCAGTCTTCCTTTTCTTGGTGAGGAGCACCATCATCTCTTGTTGTCCTTTGGCCAGATTCAGAAGAGTCTCTTGAAATTGTGTATACTGAGCCTGGAGATCCTTGACAGTTTGTTTGAGGGTCATCTTATACTGAAATAAACAGTAACTAGATGAGGAAACGTGTATTGGAAAACTTATTTATGAAATGATGCATGATATGTGGATGCAATGTTTTCAAGGACCATAGAAGATTTACATTTTCTAATCGAGAGGAAACAAAAACAAATATTTTTATTAGTAAGTTCAAGATTACAATTGCCTCTTACGCTTACAACAAAAACAAAAGGGTCTCAAAGAGATAACAATATGAACTTCTAAAACCTAAGACTCAAGTCTCCCACAAACGCTTCCTCGTCGTGTTGATGTATGCATTAAGGCTTTACTCCTCATGAAGTTACTTTGTGAGCTCCAACACTTTATTTTCACTAACATAGAATTGAGTTTCAAAGGTGCCCCGTTCTTCCTTGAGTTGAATCTAGGACTTCTGTAATTCTTCAAGTTCAGTGGGCATGTCTGGATGGAGGATGGTGCGAGAAACGTCTCCTTCAACAACAAGCTCTATGATCACCGGTAGAACAAATGGATATGGCATCATGAGGTTTTAAGCGCGAGCTCGTACCCATTTGAGGCAGGGCTCCAAAGGGATGGAATTCTTTTGTCCTAAAGTCTTGGTATTAATCTTGTTTACTATTCCTCAATCACATATAAACCTTTGACGATAACCTTGAAAATTGTTCTTGTAATCGAATACGATACCTTGGATAAGCATGTCATGAGGACCATCTCTTAGAGAATAACCAAATTGGCGTAAAGCTAGAGAAGGGTTGTTGGTAATACCTCCCTTAATACCAAGGAGTGGAACATTAGGAATTCCCCGTAGCGGTCAATGATAGTCACATCTTCCAGAGATCGGGAACACCAATAGAAATCTAAATGAGAGAGCGACATCATGCTTTGAGACCACCTCAAACCTTGTTCATTCTTCACTACTGATCGGGGAAGGTGAGAAATAAACCACCTGGATAGCAAAGGTATGCAACACATAAGATTCCCTCTCTTCCTCATAGTACGAGTGTGAAGAGAATGCAAAATATCTCCAAGCAAAGTAGGCACATGGTTACTAGTGAGGAAAATGTTGACAATACTCATAATTATGAGTTGGTATCGATTAAGGAATAACACCAAACCTTAGATCAACAAAGCCAAGATTTCCTCGAAAGCTTGAAAACTCATAGCATCCAGAAACAGCCGAGCCTTCTCTAACATAAATTTAGCAAGAAAACCCTTGACTCCACTTCTTGTTTCCCAATTAGATACAATGTTGGAACGCTTCAGATGTAAGGCTGCTGCAATTTCTTCAGGTTGTAGATCTTTCTTTAAACCAGTGAAAGGTGTTCGATCAAGAACAAGTATTCCCAGTAGCTTAGAGAATTCTTCCATTGTGGGTACCAACTGATAATCTGGAAAGGTGAAACAGTGATGTGCGGGATCAAAGAATTGGAATAAAACACTCATCATGTCTTCTTCAAAACCCGAAGTAACCAAACTGAGTAGATGACCATGCCTCTTGGTAAATTAACAGATTTCAGGAACTTTTGAGACTAACTCCTTAAGTTGAGAAGGTATCCTCACAAAACTGATCTGGATAGTGTTTCTGCGAGCGGAGGCCATAACCTACAAAACAGAACAAAGATAAATCTCTTGGTCCTTGAAATGGTTAGTGAAAATGATATGGTATGATGTCATGATGTTATGGTGTCATGTTAGAACAATTAATTATACACAAATAAAACACAGAAGGCCTTAAGTTTAAGCTTGCATGGAGTTTGCAGGTAAGTATCCTCTTGAGTTTAGTTGGTTCAACCTGTCCTAAAAGGAGTAACCGGGTTCTAGGAATCTCAAATCACTGATTTTCATCTCAGGCATTGTTTCAGCTCAAGCATCTGAATTGCAGCCTAAATATCCCAAGAGTCCAATCTCAATGAGTGTAGCATCGAGTATCAACCAACTTCAGTCTACACCAAAGTCGACCATCTCACTACTTTATAATGGCTAAGTTGTGTCAACTAAGATTCTAAGGTCAGTTAGTGCTTATGACACCACGCGGCAGCCCAACATTCTCCTTGACTTACTCAAGGGACACCAGCACAAACCAATGTGTCGCACTAACGTAGCCATCCTTTCAACCATATCGGTCTATGCCGTACAATTTTCATGATCTATTGCTACTTACCTAAAATGCCATCAGATATAGGTATAGGATCTATACAAGAAATAAACCCAAGCATATCCCGACATATAAAGCATACAAAGCAAGCAAGTAAAGAAAAAGGGTAAACTAACTCTTAAGGTAACCCCACTTTTGGTTATAATCCCCAGCAGAGTCGCCAGTTCTGTAATACGGTGGGAGAACTGACTTTTAGGTTTTGCATTTTATCACAAATGTTGCAGATAGCAAGAGTCGCCACCGAATTTTCTTTTATCAAATAAAGGAAAGGGTGAAAAGAATAAGAAATACCTTTGAGAATTTTCTGAGTAAGGGGAGTAGGTTATGAAAAGGGAAGGTGTTAGCACCATTTTCATATGTAGTTTTCTACGGGCTCTTAATCGCTAGCTCACTTTTAGAAAACGCTTTTTGAATGTGTAAGTTTGAAAATATTTTTAAAATGCCTAAGTGCGGAAATTTTGTGATGATTCTCGTATCGTTGAGAATGTATACAAAATGTTTGTTTTGAAAATATTTGTGAAAGAAAGTGTTGTCTTGTGGGAAGATGTTTTATATTGAAAAGTTTGTGAGCAAGCAACTATGAGCATTCTACCTACTCAAAGAAGTCTTTGTTCTTTTCCTCCTTCTTTAGACAGTGCTACCCTACCATTAGTTAGTAGGAAGCCCTATCATTGGATGTGAGGGACAGGTGCAGTCATCGTACAGTCATAGAAGGCAACTTGTAGGATGCTTTAGCAATTGTCGTAAGGGACTAATATCGTTTACTGAAGGCAACATCGAAGGGTCATTAAGGTATTACGATCTCTTAACCGATGGTCTTTGCTAAAGCGTCCCACGTTCGAGGGACATGATTGTTTTAAGTATGAGGCAACAAGTGAGGGTCACTCTGGAGGTACGCATGTGCGAGGTGTTTTGTTTTCAGTTATTTGTCTTAAGATTATATTTTTTAACATTTATTTTTTATGTCTTGCCATACACGCCTAATTAATCTAACAATTAAATATATACAAGTGCGGAAACAAGCGGGAAATAATCTACACTATTAGTTCGCTTTGGGGATGGGGAGTACAAACCATAAAAGGGGAAAAATATAAAGAAACCCTAATTTAAACTATTACATCCCTTTGACAGTTACAAAATTATATTAATGCGAAAAAATAAACGAACGCACGTGGATGGTGAAGAAGAGAAGATATTTAAGACCTAAAAAAATTCTAAGGGTTTAAGAAAATATTTTTGTTGTTTTTTGTTTTAAAAAATACTTGAAGTGTAAACCCTAATTCTAATTAATTTATTGGTTAATTAACAAAATAAAATCAAAGTGATTAAATTAAATTAATTTCTACTTATGAAAATTAAATCAATTAATTAAAAAAACCTAAATCTAATTTTTTAGGATTTTTATGATTTTTGTTGATTAAAATAAAATTGATTAAAAAAATAAAATGTTAATTAAAACAAAAATAAAGAGAATTAAAATGGGTCTGCAAACAATTAAAATAGGGGGTGTGAAAACAACAATTTAACAAGCCCAAATCAGCCAAAGCCCAACACCGTGTTGGATCTAATGAGGAAGGCTCTCTGAAGGTGCACAGTGGGTGTGTGCGTTTGTTGCATTTAATCTGACTTTGAGGAGATTTGATGGTCAAGATAGGAGGTACACCGTCAGTGAATTAGGCTTGCTTGCACTGAATATGCAATGAAAACGCTAAAATATAAAATGCCAGAGGCAGGGATCAAACCCCTGCCTTGGCACACTAAAATCTTACTCACACACACGCTTGTCACTGGGGTGGTTGTTTCATCCGGTTATGAAACAGCACCCAATAAATATATTATGAGCCAAAATATGAAATTTTAAAAATGCCAGCACACCCTTCTTCTTCCCCGCGCGCAGACACTAACAACAACAACATGATTTCACAACTTTTAATTTTCGAAAATGCTCGTTTCTCAACCACATTGAAAGATGTAAACATGAAACTTGATTAATTTTTGACAAGGAATTCAACCGTATAATTTTTAGAAGTTATAGATTAAAGATTAAAACAAATTTTACTCAGTACCAAATTGAAACCCTTACAGTTCAGAAACTTCAGTTCCAAAATTCCCATCACACAGTCAATTAAAATGAGATTTAAGGACATGGTTAGCTTCATAGACATGATATCTACATTTTTCCTTTAGAATGTATATGCAAATGATGCTTAAATAAGGATTTCAAAGTTTGAAAAATGTACCAAGTTGGAGGAAGTCCAACGCTTCTTCAAGCACTTCCAGAAGCAAGATGGTGATTGCTTTAGCTTGCTGGGAACTTGGTAAATGTATTCCAATCCTTACTTTACTTTGAGGGTGGCTGGAATGCTCTGTCTAAGTCAAGTTGCAAAGACAGAAAATGAAAATGGTGAATGATTATAATGAAGTTACATAAGTGAAACAAGTGTTTGAATTACTCCTATATGGTGTATTAATGATGATTTAGTGGCTGGTTTGCAAAGATATTGCAGGAGTTATAAGTTTCGAAGATTTGGACTTCAAAGTTCAATAATGGAGGTTTTTTTGGTCAATTCGGGTTTCATAGAGATTGAGAGGGTTTGAGAGCTTGTAAATTCCTCTCTTGGCTTGCAAATCACCACATTACTTATAGGCAACAAGTTTGAGAAGTTGAAGTAACCAGATTTGCAAGATAACAAGTTATGGTTTAGAAGTTTAATTATGAAGTAACCTTGAAGAACATGGTTCCAATGCATTGTGCATTGTCTCATAGAGTTTTTGGATACTTTAAGCATGCTTATCTGATCTTTTAGGTTGAGTGTGTGCAGAGAAAACAAGTTAGATGCTCAAGGAGAGTGGACTTTGTGATTAAAGTCACTTTACAAGAATGGAAGTGTTAACTTTAGTTCCAAAAATGGCATGATGCATTAGATAAGGCTTGAGTCAATTAGATAATAGACATAAATAAAGTGAAATCAAATGATTATATAGATATTTGTGGGTTTAGAGGCCTGCAAAGTGAGATTACAAGGCATGGCATGAAGAATTAATCTTATAGCCACCAAAGAAATGACCTCTAAATCAAGTAGAAATGTCCAACTTCAATTCTTCGAAACTCTTAGCTCAAATATGATCTTTTCTTGTTCTTGGATATTTTGAAAATAATAGAAAAAGATCTACAACTTTCATGTTGACCATTTTGGCTAAAACAAAAGGGAAATTGGTGAAAATTGGCCAAAAAGTTAAGATAAAAAGCTGATCCAAAATATTTCTAAGTGTTGTGTAAAAATATTAGAACTTCATGGGCCCATGTCTCTTAATCCAGACACTTTTTATGGATCATTCCACATTAACAAATCTGTAGAACTCATTAATCCCTACAACTTTCATGTTGAAATTTTTCCTCGAATCAGTTTGTATCTTGAGGAAACTTGCTTGTGAAGTTAGGGTTTTCTAAGCACAAAATACTTGAATTTTTTAAGTGTTTGAAAATCTTCAATTTTGACTTTTATTGACTTTCTTGATTCTTGATGATAAAGTTTGATAGTTTTTAATTTTTTTATGATTCTTGATTTTTGAATTCCAATGTTGACCAAAAAGTTAAAGTACTTTTGTATGACTGTTGACTTTTTATCATTTGATTCGATTCTTCAACTATGAATCACTTGTATCTTTGGAAATATCTTGAGCCATGTAATTAGGTCAAGATGTTGTATTTGAACCCTTGATATCATGCTTTAAACCATTAGGTTATGCATTAGGCCAAAAGTCAATGGTCAGTCATCTTCAATCAAAACTCTAATTTGACAATTTTTGACATTTAATGATTTGGGGGCTTTCCTTGAGGAATCATGATCAATCCTTGATCAAATGATGAATGTCACCTCAAAATGTTGATGTTGACAAAAATATTGAAGTTTGACTGTATGTTGACCATAGTTGATTTTTTACCTAATATAGTCGACTTTCAATCTTCTGAGCCATTAACTGAGCAAACATGTGATGCACGACTTGAAGCTTGACATAAGCATTATTGAGGACCCATGATGAACCTTGAAAGTAATTTGAAACTCTTGCAACCCAATATTCCTTGGGAATCACAAAACCCTAGTTGAAGACCCTTGCTTACGAGGAGGTTTGACCAGTCAACTCTTGAGTAGCTTTGAGTATTTTAGACCTTTGTGAGCATGTTTTTTAAAAAAAATGGGAGGGAAAATTTTGGGGTACAACAGTCATCTTTAAATTGCTCTACTTTATTCAACCATGCAATCTAATCTTGGTTGACAGCTGTTGAACCCCAAAATTTGCCCTCCAATTTTTCCTCAAGAAATCACAGCTTCGGGCTTTTCCTGATTTTTCAGATTGGCGTAAGAATCAGTCAAATAGACTTTTCTTATCAGTCAGACAAAATTAGGGTTTTCATTGATTTTAAAGTAGTTCAGGAAGATTGCTAAGGTTTGGTTGAGTTTGGCTCAGGTTTTGATCAGGCGAGCGCTTCTTTGACATTTAACCAAGAACTAGGGTTTATGCGCATATTTCTCAGAAAGAATTAATCCTACAGTTCTTTTCAGTTTACTCTGAGATTTGGATTGAGGCATTTGAATCAAGAACTTGCAGTATTTTGTTTAATCAGTAAAGGCTAAGGCATTTAATTTGAGATGAGATAAAAGTTGAGGTACTTAAATTGAGAATCTGCAGTGTCTGATTTAATCAGTAAAAAGATAAGTATCTGGATATTGGTTTGATTAACTGTGCATTGTTTAATCGGAGCGCCAGGTTTATTATTGATTCAATGGTAAGACCACAGTGTTTATTAATTATTTTTCTAAGTCAGAATAATTGGATACTTCCGGTTATTTTAATTTAAGAAATTCAAATAATTAAATGAACATTGAATTGAAAGAAGAATTAACTGATAAAGAAGGGGATGTTTATTTATTTTGAATTGTTTGTTACAGATATTATTTAAATACTGTAAATTTATTTACAGTTATTTACATTAATACTATTACAAATAATTAAAATGGAAATAAAACTATCCTAAAAATCCCTAAGTCTTCATCTTCTATCCATTGCTCCTTTGCTCAATTATCTTTACCTGCAAAAAGAAAAGAAAAAGAAGTCAAATGCAGTCAAAATAATTAAGAGCAGACAGATAAAAATAAATCATCATTAAAAGCAACTGGCTGGAATCAGTTTGCCCTCTCTGTAAATCACGAGATTTCTCTCGGTTCACAAAGAGGGACAGAAATGCTTGCAAAAAAGTATGAATGCACAAAGTTGTAATATTGCACAATTTCAAAATGGTCAAACAAACTGCACATTTCAAAGTTTCAAAATCATTGCCAACAAAGTCCAAACTGAACTACAAAATCCAAAGTCAACTAGAGCTACCCAAATCCAAAGATATCAAAAGTTGTCCAAAAGGATATGGAAAGATATCAAAGTACAAAATGCTGTCAACAAAGTACACAGAGAAAAGAAGTATGCAGAGAAAAACTAATGTACAAGCAAGCATGTTAAAATACATCATTTTCCAGCAGCTACCTTTTCAGTAAAGGACAATATAAGCAATATTAAATGCTTTTAATCTGTCAAGAGAGAGAGAAAAAGGAGAAAAGAAAGGGCTTACAGGCTTTAGGCTTGAGGGATATAAAACAAAACTGACATAGAACAGTAGAAAGGAGAGGCAGAGATATCACAAAAGCAAGAAGGTCACAAACGGTAACAAAAACATAGTCCTGCCTCCAAACTGTATCAAGGCCTTCACCTACTTCAAACACTTCAAAAACATCTTGCCCAAACCTGTGATCGATTTACAAAGAATCTCACCACAAACATTCAAAACATCAAACCTGCCTCTAAGCTGCATAAGCCATAACCTGCCTCTCATAAAAAACCTAAAACATCAACATGTGTTCAAGATTACAAACAGCAAGCCAAGCCTGCCTTACACTGAAATAAAATCCATACAAGTCTAAAGCAAGCCTGAAAGCCAAAAGGCCATCAACTTGTCAAAAACATAAGCCAGCCTGTTGAACAACATAACCATACCAACCTGTGTCAAACCTTGAACCAGAAATGCCCAACCTGTCAAAAGCCTAACCATCCTCTAAACATTAAACCCTTTCCAAAACCAGCTTCTAAACCAACACAAGCCCTCAGAGCATCCTCATCATTGGGCTACCAATATCATCAATATCTCAATACCAACAAGCATACAGACACAAGCATACTCAGAAACATATCAGAAATCAGCATATCAAGCATACAAGTTTGCAAACATACAAGGCAACAGAGGCAAAAGGTAGAAGAGGAAAAGGCAAATATATCAAACATTTCAAGGCATCTCAGATAAATCATCACTGAAAGTGTATCAAGCATAGCAACGTACAGAGGCAAACATCCAAGCAGACAAGAAGAGGAAAGGAAGTGATTATACAAAAGGTTTTCAGTTGTTCATCATTAAACCTAAAGAAGAGAAATAAAGATACCAGTTTCCAGCAAAAGCCAGCATCATCAAGTCTCCGCCTTCAGCCGCCTGAAGCATCTCCGATTCATCCCTCCTCCGTCTCTAAAGGCCGCCGTCTCCAAAAGGTATAAAACTATTTCCTTTCCCTAAAGTACCTCACAAGAAATCAATAATCACGAAGAATCAGGACATGCAAGGAATGGAAATCAATAACATATAAAAGCTTGAAAACCCTAAATGCGTTAAATACATAAACCTTCACCTTACAATATCGCTTCGTTGGACCAAGGAGGGAAGAATGGATGAATGGTGATGCTTGGTGGCCCTAGGTGGAGTCCTTGCTCAGAAAAAAGCTTGCTTGAGAAGACAAAGAGGACGAAAGTGACAAACGGCGCAGCGCCTCTGTGTTCTTGCCCAAACCCTAAAATCCCAAATGAATAACTCAGTTGAAACCCTTACAAAAACATTATGAAACAAATGGGCCTTTAACCTTTCCTAATCAGCCTAAAGCCCATTACATTTGCACGCCTCACCTCCCCATTTTCTCCTTCTGCTTGTTTGTTGATTGGGCCCAAAACCCCTTTAGCCCATTCAATCTATTCTTTTTTTTAACACTTATAAACCAACATTTTTCTTTATCATTTTATTTTTATGATTTAAACTAATATATGCCATTTTTGTTTATAACTAAAATAATATATTAATTTCTTTTCTTGTAAAAATCTTATAAACATTGTTTATCATATTTAATATATAAATATTAAATTTCTTTTATTATTGGGATTATATAATTTTTTCTTTAAAAACCTTTTTCAACTAAAATAGGGAATCTTTGTATATTAAAAATACTAACATAAATACATAAAAATTAGAATTACTTAAAACACCTTTTTTTTTAATTAAAACTTGTTTTGTTTATACATATTTAACAAAAAAAATACAAAATGATAACAATACATAAATAAATACTTAATTTCCTCATTAAGATAACATTCCATACTTGTAAATAAATTACGTGCACTTACACATTTACAATACACAAATACGTTGATACATTTACTTTGCTCTATTCTTATACATTTGCTTATTCCCATACATTCGATACATTATTACATTTGCGATTGATTCGATTTGGTTGTAAATATATTTGGACACTACTCTCCTATTAAGGTCTCATCCCCATTTGTAAACATTTGTACCCCCACTCCCGGATACTTATTTGTAATAGTGTAGACTTTAAATTCCCGTAATTTATCGCTTTCAAATATACCATGGTTGGACCTAGGGTTTGTATGTACATAAAATCAAACGCTAGATAACCTAATACAAGACAAATACATGAAATCAATACACCATTCACACTTGCACCCCTAGGGTAATCCCGCTTGTTGCCTTCTAAAATGGGCCATGCTTGCACGTTAAGTTTCTTTGGCAAAACAAAAATGAACCAAATGATCATAGTCCCTCGATGACGCTTTCGAAAGTTGCCTATCAAAATGATCATAGTCCCTTCAAGCAAAATTGCCAAAGACACTTGGCACCATTGCATTCATGGTCCATACGATGACCCGCGCCCGTCCCGTTAAACATCCTAACACAAGATTGCCCACCAAATGCAATGGTGGAACAAAATTGTTAAAAGGGTTAAAACATGAGAAAAACCTTTGAGTACAATAGGGTAGACAAACTCTTAGTTACTTGATCAAACTTGCAAAACACACTTGCCTATTTTTCAAAATCCACACTCCCCCAATACTTTCAAAACAAACTTTCAAAAACATTTGAAACAGCTTTTCGAAAAGATACACACCTTTGTAAAACACTCAAACACGAGTCATTACAAAGGTTGCCTAGACAAGGCGTCTTCTTCAAAAAAAATTTCAAAACACACACACACACACCATTTCAATAAATTGAAAATCAAAGGCAAGTGATCTAAACCAAGTAACTAAGAGCCCATGGATAACCATGGATGAAAAGGGTGCTAATACCTTCCCTTTTCATAATCTACCCCCCGAACCCACGAAACATCTCAAAAGGTTTTTCCTGTGCTTTTTAACCTTTCCGTAGGATAAAATAAAAATTCGGTGGCGACTCTTGCTAAACCGAACAAGTGCGAAAACAAACGCAAAACCTCAAGTCAGTTTTCCCACCGTATCACAACAGCAGAAGCAGAATATAATACTTTAGATGTCCGGTCAATGTGTCAAAAATCTATAGGGCAATCTCTGTTGAAAAGAGGTTTTGTAGTTTTGTGAGTGGGGAAGCAGCTTTCCAATTGTTTGGGTGCTCTGATCTCATCAGGAATAAGTCTTAATAGAGTGTAAGCAATTTTGTTGCAGATGAAGAGGAGCAACAACTGGAAATGAAAAGTTTGGAGATTTCGTGTCGGCGTTGGTTCCAAAACGAAAGTATTTTGATCATTAACAAAGAACTCACTCATGTTAGAAACCAGTTCAATTTCCTGGGGAGTTTGAATATGTTCAGAGATTTGTATTGAAGTGGCCATGGAGATGGTTGAAAATTATTCTGGATAAAAATGAAAGTAAGAACTTCTTTTGAGTACGAAAACGGAGAGCTTAAGTATGTAAAATGAACATAAAAAGGAAATTTGAGAGATGCAAGAGGTATTTATACAATCAAGAAAACCAAACGTTTGGGAAGAAAGTGGGGGAAATGTGGCTACACGGTCGGCACGTGTTAGGAAGGTGAGGATTGATTAGAGAATTTGGTGAGTTAGAGGCCACGTTTATCCTAGGAAGTTGAAGCTAAAAAGTAGGGAAGTGGTTGTGTGATCGCAGACGTGACGTTTGAGTAAAAAGGTCGTGATTATGATGACGTCACTTTGCACTAAGAGAAGAGGATTAAAATGACCGTTTTTGTTCTTTCAGTCCGAAAAGGACATTTGGGAGGGGGCAATTTTTTGGCTAAGATTTTTCACACAGATTAAAATCCAACCAAAGGCCAAAAAGGTTCTTTGAGGACTTTGAATTATGAGAAGTCGACGACAGAAGCAGTCGACCGGGAGATATTTCATAAGTAGTCAATTGGACTTGTGGACGCAGCGGACCAGAAAGAGGCCTCATGAGGAATGGATTGGGCCCAAGGACGTTAAAAAGCCCAAAGAGTGCATAACTAGCAAAGCAAAGTGTTATGAATGGAGAATGTAGGTTCGATAGCACGAATGGAGAACGTGAGATCATGGAGAGAAGTTACAAGAGACACGTGACGTACAAGGAAGCGAAGCCCGCCAGAAAGTAGTTAGTTTCATGTATTATAAATAAAGCACTTAGTGCATAGTATAAAAGGTTCTAACTTTCACATTCTTATATGCTAGTCACTCAGAATACCCAAGCGATTGAGAGAAATGAGTCAAGCTAGGGCAATGTACGTTTGAACCAACCTATTTTCAACTATTTTGATGTTATGTCATTTATATTTATAGTTTAAAATGTCTTTTGTTTTATTTTACAAGTCTTGCTTTATTGCTTATAAACTCGTTTGACACTAGTCGAACGGATCTTTTGAACATACTTTGTGAAAACACTTGAAAGTTGAAGCATTGTACTGAGATTCCCTGATCGATCTTGCCAGTAAACTTTTTGTTAAGAGACCAGCGTTGTTTATCAAAACCAAACGTAAACACTACCATTACCGATATAGAAAAAAATGATATGATAAAAGGAATTCGTTCAAGATATCAATATTGTTATTTTATTATGACTAGTTTATGTGCTACTAAACACCAATCATCAGAATAAACTATACGATGCAATCAAGAGGTGTTCAAGAGTCTGGACATTACCTTTCTACAAGTTACCATTGGTTCATTCAAATAAAATCGCGGATATCCCACAAGCATTTCATACATAATGGCTCCTAGAGACCACCTGGAAGCATTGACACGAAATTAGAATGTATTCACATAATAAATACAATAGACAAGAAGTAAAAAACATACACTATGTCGAGCAGAATATATTATACCAATCACATCCGACGCCATATCGTTAAAGAAAATATACCACAAACTCACAATTTTCCTCACCACACTCGGGATTTGAAGTCCGTTCCTCCCTATCGTTAAAGAATTGATTCATCACATAGACATCTACATATCATCACAAGTATCATTAGCAAGTGCAATACAAATAGTATATTTCCTTTTCTTCCCTTAATAATCCAACCATGAAAAGCAACACAGATATATTATCAAACACACATAATACATTTTTCCCTTACTCGTTTTAGCCTCTTTCAGAAAAGAAAAAAAAACTTACATAGAGGAGAAAGTGGGATATGCTCATCAGGCTAACAACTAAGGATCCATTTGAAGCTTTTCTTTTTCTATTTCGAGTTGTGACGGTCGAAGAATGAGAAATGGTAGTCACGATAAGGTTTGCTGAAATAAAAATTTATTCGATTTGTTAGGATGGTCATGAGATGGAGAGAATAAATATGAGATTGGTTTTTCATTCAGAGGTGGTGATGGGAAAAAGGTGCTGTGGCGGATTAGGATTTTGGGGGAGGAAAAGAGACGAGAAGAGAGAGAGAGATGAAGAGAGAGACAATACAGGTAAATGTGTGTTACAAAGAAATGAAAAAATTATAGAAAAATAATAGATTTACCGGATAAAATCATTGTCCATCTGATTATTGCGTGTTTTGAATTCAATTCCACTTGTCACTTTGGTAAATGAATTTGCATTTAATCAAATTACAAGAATGGGTAAAATATAGTACAAATATAATTTAATGGACAAGAGTAAATTAGGGAGTACGGTAGAGTTAGGAAGTTGATGTGGTGTGTTAGAAACACCATAACTATAGTGTGTGTATACCCCGATTGACATGTATGGTAGTAGTAATGAGTAGTATGAAGAAGAACGCGTCACCGCGCCGTTCGGTTTTTGTGGAATCCAATACGCATCATACTACTGTGTTTAAACGTGGTCGGTTTCACTCAACTCCCTTTCCTCCTCACTATTTTGCTTACGTCCCAATACTTCCTCACACACCCCAACGCAAATTTCATCTTCTAACCAACTACTACTAGTTCAACCAAGCAACATTGTCTCCAAAGATTAAACAAGCATCGTGATAAATAAATCCATACTGTTGAATTTCTTTCAAACTTGTCTCACTACTGTCATATCACTAGACCTGCATACCTATAATTTTTAAGGAAGACTCATAATTAAGATCTCCCACCCGTGTGGTGAACAATTAAGAATGATTAAAAATAATGTTACTCTAGTTGTGATTACTTAGCGGAAATTCAGTTTGAATAATTGTGTTTTCAACTACAAGATGTCACCTAAACATGAGGCAAATTAGCTTCTACAGACTAATTTTTTATTTGTGTAAAAGAAGATTATGTTATTGAAACTAAAGAGTTGGTAGGACTGGTTTAAAACTAGATCAATCATGACATCAAATATCCTCTTTTTATATTCTTTGTCAATTCAATCTAGTCAAAGTGTCTATAAAATTTAACCTAGTGGACCCAACTTTTGTTAAGATTGTAATCGTGCTGAGGTTGCTATCTTTCCTCGATCCCGATAGTGATATACTTGTTACTAAGTGCCAGAACTTTTAAGAATGATGATAAATATTTAATTTTTCTTATAATTATAATCACCAACCAATAATATTCATGAGCCTTAGCATTTGAAACGAATTCAAAAATATTAGTTAGTGGCGACAAAATCATACACATACTATAATTGTTTAATTTAAAATATTAAAATATTTGTTAAATTAAAAATATTGATGTCTTGTAAATTCAATTTATTTGGTATTCCATTGTTGCCATTAGAGTACAATATCTAAAAATAAAAATGAATAATATTGTTATTAATAATTGGATAGTTTATCTTCCTATAATTTTATTTTTTATTTAATTAATTTATATTCATTATATTGTTTATATGATGTCTTACAAATAAGACTAATTTCGTTATATATGATTATACTGATAAAATAATATATAATCATTTCACTTTTCTCTCTTCTCTTTCATCTTTCTCTTTATTTTATAACACGTTATTAGCGCGAAACTCCGAGACTTAGAAAGTACAATTTTTTATTTATTATTATTATTATTATTATTATTATTATTATTATTATTATTATTATTATTATTATTATTATTAAAATTATTATTATTAAAATTATTTTTTCTATGTGTTATTTATAAATATATTGAGTAGTAAATAAAAAAGAAATCAGTGATGATTTTCATGCATCCAAGAAGGATGCCAGTGGCGGAGCCAGAAATATTATAAAGTCTGGGCGAAAAATTAAAGATCGCAAATTCACATTGTATATAATATATAAATACTCATCAATCAAAATAACAGAGACTCGCCATTTTGTCCACAAAAATATAGTTTAAAATAAAAGAGACAAATATAACCTTACAATAGCGGGTTAAATAAAATTACGAGGCAAATGTCCTTTCCGAGACTTTTTTTGCGGTGAATGTTCGAATAATATCAATATCATTAAGTGATTTGAATATCTCCCGCTCAGTGTAACATACCATCAAGTCATTGAACCACACATCATTGATCTTATTGCGCAATTTAGACTTGATAATCTTCATTGCTGAAAAAGCTCTTTCAACGGATGTTGTCGACACCGGCAATATCAAAGCTAACTCAATAAGTTTATAAACCAATGGAAATACTAAATATTTCTCAGTTTGAACCATCTTCATAGCCAAACTTTGAATATCTTCACAAGTGGAAAATGAAGCATTTCTTCTCACTTGAAGAACATAAGTCTCAAGTTGATCCCTTATTGTTCCTCGGTCATCATCAGAAAAGTCTACACGATAAATATCCGCAAGACGAGCAAGCTTATCAACATTAAACTTGGAGAAAGAGTTTTTGGGATCAAGACATGAAAAACAATTAAGGATAATGTTACTTTCTTCACTAAAGCGATGATCCATCTCCACACATATTTTGTCAATAGCAACATAAAAAATCTCTGCACGGTAATGATGAAGATTAGTGACAGTCCTCCCTTCTACCCTTGAACGACCCCGAACCGGTATTTCATCATCCATATTTGGAACTGGAATACCTTTAGCAACACAAAAATCTTGGACATCAGAAAATAAATTATCCCAACCACTCTCTCTCTCGTTGTGGCCAATCGAGCTTTGACATCATCAACTAATTCCATGGCAATCACAATATTAAGATCTTTTCTTTGCAAGACATTTGAAAGCTCGTTTGTCATACCAAACAACTTTAACATTAATTTCAAAATAAAAGCAAATTTAAAGCTCTCCATTTTTTCTATCAAACCCGCTGCTTGAGATGGTCCACGTCCATCTTCATCAACCATACTAAGCACCTTTAACACAGAGGGCCACATTTGATCCAAACGAAGCAATGTAGTATGATGTGAACCCCATATAGTATCCCCAGGTCTTGTGAGATTAGATGATTGGTGCAAGCCCTTTTCTCTAGATATCTCACCACTCTCAAGTTTATTTAAAATATCTTGGTGTTGTGCCTCTATCAAAGCATCCCTCCTCTTACAAGATGCACTTGTTGTGGTCACAATCAAGGAGATGTACTCAAAGAAATCATGAATAGATGAGCAACTACTAGTAACAGACACAACAACTAATTGCAAGCGGTGAGCATAACAATGAACATAGAAAGCATAAGGATTTTCATCTAGAATTTTTCTTTGCAAACCATTAAATTCACCTCTCATATTTGAAGCTCCATCATATCCTTGCTCTCGTATCCTTGAAATCGATAACATGTACTTATCAAGAATACCATAAAGAGCATTCTTTAATGACTCAAATGTAGTATCTTTGACATGATGTAGAGAAATAAATCGTTCCACAACATTTCCTTTGTCATTCAAAAACCTAAAATAAATTCAACAAGTTTACTTGGCGGCATAAAAAATAATAGGTCATGAAAATTAGAAAATACAACTACTAACCTCAACATCACCGCCATTTGCTCTTTGACGGATATATCACGTGACTCGTCAATAAGCACGGAGAATTGTCTATCACCAAGCTCTTCCATAATCACCTTGGTAACTTCATGTGCACAACATGTTGCAAGCTCCTTTTGAATGTCACCTCAAGTCATTGTGCAATTTTTTCCACCACGGTCAAAAGCGTCCCTCACTTGTTCATTTTGAGATTTTACCCAATCTACCATCTCTCTAAAATTACCCTTATTTAGAGAAGTATAGGATTCATCATGGCCACGAAAAGCCATGCCTTGTGCTATGAGATATCTTGAACAGTCTAAAGAACAAGTCAAACGAATCTTATATAATTCTTCTGATTCCTTGGTTGCTTTAGCAAACTTACTTGTCACACTTTGTCTTTGATTATTATAATCATCATAGTGCTTGACACATGAGTTATGCAAACTATTATGACTACCAACGTGACCTTTCAAGCCTTGAGATGCATGCTTCCAATCTCTATATCCACTTTTAGTGAAGACTTCAAAACCAAAGTGCTCGGCCCTCCCGGGTTTCTTAAAGAGAAAACAATAAAAACAATAAGTTGCATCCTTTATCTCACTGTATTCTAACCATGTATAATTCTTATACCATGATTTACTAAATAATCTTTTAACACTCCCAAATGTAGTACGAGGAAAGCTTGGCAAATCTGGTTGCATTGGACCCTTCAATATATATGCCCTCCTCACTTGGTCTTGAATATCCGGAGCATACTCATTAATTTGTTTCCTATGACCTGAATCTCGCACAATCTCATTTGGATTAAACTCATTAACCACATTAGATGGTGGTTCTAATTCGACTTCCGATTGCACAACATTCACATTCTCAATATTTTCTCTAGCAACCAAAAATTTCCTCATCTCTAAACAAAAGATAAAATAATTACAAAATTGTAGTTTCAAAATTTAAAAGAATAATAATCAAATAAAACAAATAAGAATTAACAATGTTCTTCAAATAAATAAAATAAAATTTAAAATAATAAAAATCAAACAACCTAAATTCTAATAAATAAATTAGTATTTGTAATTGTATATGGTTAATCAAACAACCTAAACTCTAATAAATAAATAAATTAGTACATGATTAATCAATCAACCTAAACTCTAATAAATAAATTAGAATCAAACATGAAATTAAACAAGGCAAATTATTATGTATCTATGTCTATCTAGTATATCAATTCAATTTTGTACTAATTTAGTGACTTAAAAATACAAAGCATTTAAGCATACATGTGTCTATGTATCATGTATGTCTATCTAAAAGTACAAAAAGACAAGAATTATATATGTGTCTATCTAATACTATGTCAATATATTAGTAATCTAGATTATCTCTGTGACAAACATAACATACCAAATAGTATTTTATAAAACACATATAGTTTCTAGTATATTTATATTATATAGAAAGAAAGAGAACACACATTGCATCTACTATTTAATAACCAAATTTATATTATCTGCTATATAGCCTGTAGAAATAATATAGCCTATAGGAATGATGATAGATTGCACAAGGATTAAACAGATAGAAGAACACAGATTGAACAGGATGAAGAAAAGTGAGCAGCGGCAGGAAGTTTTTTTTCTCTGTAGGTTTTCCTAATTTTAGGTTTTTCCAATTCTAACTTTCACTATTTTTTCTTTTTCTTTTAATTTTATTTAATACTAAAAAAAATTGGGCTGGGTACTAAAAAAAAATTGGGCCGTTGAGCCTGAGCATTTGCCCAAGCTGGCCGTATGCTGTATCCGCCTGTGAAGGATGCCATGAATAATGTTAAATTATACGTGAAGGATTGCAAAACTAGTTATTCATGTTGTGAAACAAATTATTTATATAATTTCTGAAGAACTTATTAAACATCATTGAAAGATTACAAAATAAATTATTTATATAATTCTTGAAGAACTTAGCAAACATCTCTAAAAGATAGCAAAACAAATTATTACTTCCTGCATCTTATAATAAGTGTCACGTTTGCAGTTTTTTCTTTTGTCTCAAAATAATTGTCCATTTACAATTCTAATGCATCATTTATTATTATTTTTTCACTATTATATCCATATTTATTGTAAGATATTTGGGTATGATAATCCTGGATAACTTCGAAGAATCGTGTTCGTACACTTTCCGAACAAAGTATTTCGACCATATTCTTGCCTGAGTTCACGAAATCTTTGTGGGGATAATTCTCGGAGAACAATCTGTTTCTGGCAAAAGAAACTGATTACAAATATAGAGAGAAAGTGACGTTTTTCCGTTATTGAAACCGAGGCCAAATGGCTCCTTATATAGGAGATCAATAACTGAAACCGAAAAGACACACCTGTTCGAAAAACGGTTATGTCGGTTGGGGAAAAGGATTCAAAATTTTCGAACGGGCTAGAGGAAAATAAATCCCCTTTGCCCCTTGCTAGCCATTTGATTTACCATAACCTGCATTACAGACCCTTGAGATCCTTGAAATGGTTAAAGAAATGTTAAGGCGTGATGTTATGATGTGTATGCTATGCGTTTAAGCAAAAGTGAGAGGTGATGTAAGTAAGCCCTGCAATAAATCCAAATTATCGGATAAGGACTGTAAACCAAAACCTGCAAGGAACTCATGTTGTCAGATAACAAGAATGTGCAAGTAGTTCAAGTTTGAAGGCACATCAGTCACACATTAGCCACTTACTAGCGACCAAAATATTCCAAGAAAACAATCCTCAATGAGTGTAGTATCGAGTATCTACCAACTTCGGACTGCACCAAAGTCGGTCATCTCACTACCCCTAAAAAAGGCCAAGATGGTCAAGTAAGGTTCTAGGTCATTAGTGCTTAGTGACATCACTCAGCGGCCCCGTATTCTCTTTGATTGACTCAAAGGCTACCGATACTCACAAATATGTCGCACTAATATAGCTATTGCTTCAACCGTGTCGGTATACCCCGCACAGTTTCCACAATGTATTGCTATCTATGAATGTTTCCCAAATCCGGGTTAGGATCTATAGAACTCCGATACAAGCCCACAAAATTAAAAGCATACAAAGCAATACAATTGAAAACACAAGTGATCTAATCCTAAGGTACACCTCACTTATTATTCCCCAGCAGAGTCGCCAGTTCTGTGATCGGTGGGAATGAGAACTGACTGTTTTGGAATGCTGGTTCGCGTTTGCGTTTGTTTTCGCAAAATGTCGCGGTAAGCAAGAGTCGCCACCGTCTTTTATTTTATCCAACAAGGAAAGGACAAAAGCACAGAAAAATTCCTTTTCGAGATGTTTCTCGGGTTCGGGAGGTAGATTATAGAAAAGGGAAGGTGTTAGCACTCTTTCTATCTGTGGTTATCCACGGGCTCTTAGGTACTTGCTCACTATGTTTTCAAAAGTTTGCTTTTCTTTGTGTTTGTGGGTTTTGAAAAGAGTTTTTGTTTAAAAGAGAATGTAAGTGCAGAAAGTTTTGTTTTGTTTTTAAAAGGAGCAAGTACTTAAGAACATCTACCTACTCAAAAAGGAACTAAACTGTGCTAACGTCCTTTAGACAATGCTATCCCACTATTGAGGAGTAAGTAGCATCGTCGTTGGAGTTTTCGGGTTAATTCGATTAAGGGACGTGTGGTCATTAAAGAAATGTTAGGATGCTTTAGCGGCAACCCTAATGTCTTAGATCATTTTTATCGAGGCAACCATTTCGAGGCAACTTTGATCTTTGGACAGGAGGGCGACCTCTAAGACTTCCTATACTCAATGACCACGTTCGAGGCAACCAAGTGAGGCATACCCTAAGAGTGACATATGCGAGTGTGTCAATTTTCAGTTTATATTATCTTTGTACATTTAGGTGTTCTACTGTTGATTTTAAGTTAAGAGTTAATCTTGTCATGCATAGCCTAGTTATCATACATCTAAACAGTTAATATATGTACAGGAATTTAAAGTGCGGGAATTGTAAATCCTACGCTATTACAAGGCTTCGGGGAGGGGGATTATTTACATGTCCAAAATTGGGGGAATAAAGCAGTAAAGTGTAAAAGTCTTAGTTAAGCTATCATAAACCAGTAGGCAGTTACAAATAAACGCGCGCGAATCTGTACATAACCTCTAAAAATCCTAAGAATAAAATCTTTTTGTTGTTTTATTTTATTTTTGGGAAAATGATATAAATATACTTAATTTTAGTTTTAGAAAAATGTTAAAATAATTAAATGATTAATTAACAAAGTTAATTTAATAGAAAAAAAACTAGCCTAATGTTTTTGTGATTTTTTTATTTATTTTAATGTTAATTAAAAAGATAAAAAGATGTCAACGAAAACAAAAATAAAATACAAGGGGGATCCTTCGATCCAGGGAACGAAAGGAGCTTAGAGCCAAGGAAGGAATGGAAGCTTCGATCCAGACAGGGTCATGGTTCTTTCGATTGGGCCAGGAAGTGGGCATGAACAACCTTCGATCCAGGGAAGGGGATTTCCCTTCGATCCTGGGAAAAATGCCTTCTTCGATCCGGAGGACTATGGGAAGCTTCGATCCAGAGAAGGTGTCTCCTTCGATCTGGGATGCTATACCTGCAAAAGTATGTTAGCAAAATAAAACTCAGGGCCTGGTATCGAACCCCAGGCCCTTCGATCCTGCGTGCGCTGAGTCTTTTCAGGCTAAATCTGCAGCAAATGTTAGCAAACGAAGAACATGACCTGGGGCCATACCCAAGCCCTTGGATTCTGTCTAGGATGGCAAATCGAATGGGATAGAAAATATGGAGGTGTTATGCAAAATGAAAAGTTTTGACAATTTACCCTCTCTTACCAGCAGATTGAATCTTCGATTTCGGTACTGGCTGGATGGGAGCCCTTTCAATCCGAGGGCTTCTGGGCGTGGGCACCTTCGATCTGAAGGACTGCTTTGGCTTGGAAAATTCTGACAACCTTTGATGGATTCTATGGGCAGCGCCTCTCCAATGTTTGTTTTTGTTCTCCTTTTCTTTTCTGTTCTCTGTCTGTTTTTTCTGGCCTGTGTTTTTTCTTTTCTTTTTTATAATTTTTGTAATGTTTTTTTTTCACCCTGGATATGTATGCTGGCCCTTGTATTTATAGGAGTGTGGGGGTCTAGTAACGGCAAGAGACAGCCAATTAAACAGGCCTTTAAAGCCATGAGACAAGAATCAGACATATTAAAATATTTCCTTTTTTGAAATATTCATGTCTCTTTGGAATTTTGAATGAACCTAGACACTTTTGAATTTTGAATGCCTTCAGGCCCTGCTCTTCGATTGGTCTTGATCAGCTCTTGTGGAGTTAGGAACAGAAAAGGCAAGAATCTGGCCTTTAACTCAGGAATTGAATTCACAATCAACATTTAATTAATTCTATGTTTTCAAGGGAAACATGCCAATCGACCTGACTGCTAGATATGATTTCTGAATATGTACCTCTTCGAAATCAGAAAGCAACGCAGTCTCACTGACCTTTGAACTTATGCAATTCACGGCACACTGAAACAACAGTTCACACTTGAACCATCTCAGAGAAGCATGAGCTTCTCCCCCACTTGTTTCAATCCCACTCACGCAAACAAGTGATTATAAAGGTAAGAAAGTACCGATAATGTTTCACACATATGTCGCGTACTAAGGAACAACACATCAACAATATTCAACTGTCATACTATCCTGACTTGATAACTTGGTCGGAAGGACCAACCAGATTCTGATACCAATTGTAACACCCCACTTTCCCATTTATATGAAATTGATTAATAACTAGAATTTAAAATAAAAATAGTTTTGTAGACAAATCAAAGTACTCATCAATGGGATGTCACATCCTCAAATAAAACAAAATCATAGAAGTATTATTTCACTTTATAGCATAGTATCTCAATCGATTGGACTAAAACAGCAGAAAGAATTTTCAAATAATTCACATCACACCATTAAGGCTCTAAATCAAATAAAACTTCCACTCCTTGGTGGTCCAACAAAATTCTGAAAATAAAGATACGTAAAAACAAATCAAAAGAAACAATGTAGAACTAAATTCCCATTTCGGTGTTACGTATCCGAGCGACTCCTACGACTCGATCCAAAAGCAACACAAGCATCCAAGAACTACTCAGGTACCTGATTATCTGTACCCCCCAAGGAGACAGACGCAACAAAGAAAAGGGGTGAGAATTACATTCAATAATTTAAACGGTGAGAAATCACATGCTAAGGAGTAGTAAACAAATACACATACAATCACATGGTTACAATGCACGGCCAATTACCTCAGATACAAACCAACACTATCATTACACATAGCTCCTCAAAGTATATAATATGACTCCATGGACTCTACATCATGCATACGGTACCAACACAACCAATAAAATTTATTCATATAAACCCAATTTTTGTAGGAATCCGAATAAGCCAATCATGTTCCCCTTGAACTTGACTTATCTCTACTCGGCTCTCTTCAAGAGTCTGGACGAGACTAGGCACCCAACAAGGATTCCCACCTAGGCTCATCTCATCACAACACGACAAAATGATTGCATGACATATATAGATAATATGCACAAAAACCCGCAAATATTATTTCATAACATATGATCCTCTTGATTACTCATGAATCACATACTCACCATGATTCCTTCCAAATCTCTGGTATTCCTTATGAATGTCCATATAATCACAAGCCCTTACAAAGGAAACAAAATAATTCAAAATGAAGAATAGTTCACCATTATCATCAAAACATCAATAGAAGCATACATAATTATTACAATGACACCATTTATCATAAAGAAAACACCTATCAAGTTATAACAAAACATGGTTAAGTCAATTCATAGCAAAGGGCATACTTCTTATGTTAACACTACATAGTTTATCACTTAATTATAATTCAAGAACTATAAAAATACATCCTATGAATTGTTTTATTCTTCCAAGGTATAGTTCATTCCATTAGCTTTCCAATGCTTCGTACGATGCATCAAACAGAGTCCGGAAACTCAAGTTATGGCCTTCAGAAAAATATGTCAAAAATTAGATTGCATGAGTCGACGCATGAACCCTTCGAGTCAACTCATTGGTATTTTGTCTACTTCGGGTGTGCTCAGGCCGACCCTTAGGTCAGCGCATATTGAGTCTTGAACTTGTATGAGTCGATGCATGACCCCTTCTAGTCAACGCATGCTATTTTGTGCTGAATTTTTTTGCTACGAATTTCTACACTAACACCAACCCCTTTTCACTAGATTCCAACACAGTATAGCCTCAAAATCCTTATTTTAAGCATTCTAACATAGGCCCTTACTATCTTTACTATTAGCGCATTCTATTACCAGTTTTAAGGGTTTACAAACCAATACCTAAGTGAAATATATGTTCTCTAATCTATTCTTTTTAAGGTTTTTCCCATAGTAATCCATAATAATCATGAATCCCACATCATAATCATCAAATTATGCCAATACAATTCAATATAAACGAAATCACAACATTCATCATCACAATCAAAAGAAACACACAAGAAATTTAAAATCAAGAAAACCTAAGAGGGAAAGGAACCCTCACTACCCTCTCATGCTACAATACCTAATTAGAGAATACATTCTCCCCCTTACCTTGGTTTCCAAAGCTTGATTGCCTCAACAATGGTGAAAGAACCCTTGACCTAGCCTTCCATTTCCTCTTCTCTCTTCTATGTTTCTCTAAAGTTCTATGATCAATTAGAATGAATCTCATTCTCTTCTCTTCCTTGTTTTATAAATAGCCTTCATAAGGATTTCCCTTTATGCCCCTGCTTAGACCACTCACTCCATTATTATTAATAATTTTATTTAACATTATTATAATCATTATTCTAACATTAATAATAATAAGGTAATATTCTCCCTACACCCATGTTTCTACACTTTTACTCACACACCCCTTTTTAATACTACACATCCCTATAGTTTTAAGGAAAATATCCTCCTCTAGGCCTTCTAACCTCTAACACATTCACAATACATACAAGGATAAATCAACACATAATTAATTATCTAAAATGATTCTAACAATTTATTTTGGGGCATTACAGGACCAGTGTATAGTTATTTTTAGAATTTCTTTCATTTTTATCTATTATTTTGATAACTTGTTTGTTAACACTGTTCCATGAGATTAAGGAATGGAAAATTATCCAATACTAACAAAACAATACCAAAAAGGAAGTACAATAGGAGAATGGTTAACCCACCCAATAACAATGGAGAACAAGTCCCCCATTTGACAGGGTGAGGCACAGTCATTTCCAGTATAACCAAAGCCATATCTTTGAACCAAGGAACAATGGCTATACCATCGACAACAAATTCTATGACCATACTGTTAAGTACACAAAATATACCAACTATAACATTTGTAGTCAGCCAGGGTCAGCCTATGATCCTAAGAGCCACAGAAGTTAACATGTCTAGAACTTATGCGCTAGGGTTTTCGATCCCAACAACAGACCCAATCTATGGCATGCCAACATCTTTTATGGCAGGTTTCCATAGTAAGACATCCACATATACAAACCAATTAACATCCACATTTTCATTATTACAAGGATCAGGGTCTGCCATAAACAACACGGGTCGAAATACCCAACCACCAGGATACGTTGCCTAGTTGCCTCCCTTTACAACCAATTCGTAGGAAGTATGGAGATAATAGATGGATGATAAAAACCCCAAAATGGTTGGGGTTCTTGCTCAACAGATGAGTGCAATCTTTAACCCAATAACCCAAAAATGCAACCCATACAAACTTACAAAATGCCCATGAGAACCAACAAATGGCGACACTGATGGGATAAATAGAAGACTTCTTTGGGGTTCAAAGAGAACCAGTTTGACAACCCCAACATGAATGGATAAGGGAAAAATCAGGGAATGGTGTTCTAGGAAGAACCAACAATTAACCAAGCCCATCCAATCCTACAAAATGCTGTTGAAAATAACCAGGGGGTTCGGGTCAAACAACCCAGAGTTCAACAGGAAATCCCCAGGGATGAACCACAAAGTATTATGATGGTGAATCAAAACTAGGACACTGATGAAGTAGTCCAAGGACTTCAATAGGATGACATGCTGGGAAATAATAACTTGGATGCTATGGTTGAAAGAATTATGGCACAAAATGGTGTAAATATATTTTGAAGTAGTCCAGTTGTTTAAAAAGCTAGAGAATAATATACCATTCTTTGAAGCACTCAAGAAAATGCCTTTGTATAAGAAATTCATGAAAGAGCCATTATCAAATAAGAGATCAATAAGAGAGGGATCGGTGCCCTGTGATGAGAAAGTGTGTGTAATTGAACCCAAGAGGAAAATACCTGTCAAGCAGAAGGATCTGGAGTCAGTTGCAATACCATGCACCATAAAAGACATCACTTTCAAGAGGGTTCTGGTTGATTCTGGCTCTAGTGTGAATTTAATGCCATTATCAATTTTCAAGAAGCTCGGTATTGAGATGATAAGCGGAAGTGGGACACAATTGATATTTGCTTATCACACCACCGAGCAGTCATATGCGATAGCTGAAGATGTATTAGTGGAAATTCAAAATTTTGTTTTCCCAGTTGATTTTCAGATCATGGACATACCTGAAGATGAAGAGACTCCTATCATTCTTGGTTGACCATTTATGCTAACTAGTCGATGGAATTTTGATATAGAGACAAGTAATCTGACACTGAAATTATTTCATGAGGAGATAACCTTGAAGGTGTTGGAAATCAAGAAGCAAGGTACAGGTGGAAAGAATAAATCTTCAGTCGGAATGATCAAAGTAGAAGCAGAAAGCAACAGTTCAAAATCACTCCCAGAAGAAGTCTCAGGAAAAATATCTTAGGTGGAAACAATAAAAATTCCTAAGCTTACCCAAGAAGGAAAGAAGAGAAAGAAGAAGGAACACCAAGTTGAGAAGATGGAAGTTGGAAGTGTCTGGAAGCACAAATGGGTTGATACTTTTGATCTAAATGAGTTCTGGATTATGGAAGAGACTAGCAACAAGGTGTGTAAGAGGAAGTACCCCCTATAAGGGGATGAACCGTCGAGCCATGTGATGTTAAACGAAGTGCTTCGTAGGTGGCAACCCACGCTTCTAATAACTTAGTTTTTCTTGTTATTTTGTTTGCATATAATAAAAAGGGAGTCTTACTGGTGAAAGCTAGGAGGCAACAACATGTGTTGCATTACCCTCAATAAGTCACCTTCTCGAGCTTGTTCTAAAACATTAAGGTCAATATTTAGTTCATGTTTGGGGAGATTTTATTGCTTTTCTTCTTTTCGAATTATTTGTTAGTTCTATGCGAATTTCTATGTAAATCCACGAGTTGAAGTCCTCCTAATTTGGCCAATTTTTTTTGTTTTGATCAAGAAATTGGTTCTCATAGAGTCCGGGAATAGTATATAGAGAGAAAGGGATGTTTGTTCGAGGGTAGGAAGTTTGAAATAATGTGACAGGGATACAAGTCTAACATGTAGATTTGTACTATAGTACATGAATCCTGAGAAGTATTCCTTGAGAAGTTTATCTTGACAGTCTGGCATAATATAGATTCACATACATGTATGACTAGTTGAGAAATAAGCAAAGCTGACACCTAATGATGAAAAGGCGGTAAAAGGAATCTGGCTCGCTAAGTTGGGTAGCCCTCACTAGGTTATTAAGCCCAAAGGGGGGTTGATCCCCAAACGTCGTCCATAAAGGACAATATATAAACTGAAAAGTTTTGAAAGTTTCATCTGAAATTAAAAAGGACCAAAAGCTCTTATTTCTTGATCAGTCTTGTGCGTGTGATGGTCATAAAAAATTCTCATAGCATTAATTTGACTGTCCGAATGAAAAAGGAGGAAAATCGGAAAAAGACTTAAGTACAAAGCATAGTTAGAGAGGTATCTGATGAGGAAGTTCGAGATTTAAAGGTTCTTACACAAATTCTTCGCGTCATGTGAACATCGAACGTACTGCTTATTGATCAATTAGAACGAATGTCTCACGTATTGTATTACGGTGGGATAACTGACCTTTTTTAGCATTTTATTGCAAATGTTGCAGATAGAAAGAGTCGCCACTGACTTTTCTTTCATTGAATAAGAAAAGGTGAAAAGAATAGGAAGACCTTTGATAGTTTTTGAGCTCGGGGGGTAAGTTATGAAAAGGGAAGGTGTTAGCACCCTTTTCATCCGTAGTTATCTACGGGCTCTTAATTGCTTGATCACTTTAAAAATTGATTTGTGTGTGTGATTGTTTGAAAATATTTTAAAATGCCAATGTAAGGCAGACTTTGTAATGATTGTTGTATCAATCCTCAAGAATACGTACAAAGTGTTTGAAAACAATTCGTTTGAAAGTGTGATGTGTAACAATGATTTTTTTTTGTGAGCAAGCAATTTGTTGAGTATTATCCACTAAAGGTTGTTCTTGTTATTTTCCTTCTCCTTTAGAGATAGTACTATCCATACCATTAGTTGGTAGGTAGCCTTATCTATTGGATATGAAGGGACAAATGAACGGTCGTCGAATGGTCATAGAAAGCAACTTGTGAGGATACTTTAGAAATTCGAAGGGACTATCATCATATTATTCTTAGGCAACAAGGAATTAGATCATCTTTTCATAGGCAACTCGAGGTACATCACGGGACTATGATCTTTATTCGAAGGGACTATGATGATTTAGTCGAGGGTCTTTGCTTAGTACCCTTACATTCAAGGGACATCACCATGTTTCCGAAGGCAACAAAGATGGGTTACCCTAGAGGTGAAAAGTGTCAAAGGTAATTCAGTTCAGTTATATTATCTTAAGTTAAGGTTTTCTAACTTTTTTTTTGTTTTTCCTTACAAACCCTATTAGCATACATCTAACAGTTATGCATACAAGTATATAAAATATAACCGCGAAAAATAAAGCCCTAGGACTATTACATGGCTTCAAGGAAGTTACAATATTTAAATAAACCTTGCGAGAAATTACACACTAAGCTATTATAATTTTTATAAAACCTATACACTTGTCTAAAAATAAATAGCAAATAAATAAAAATACATGTTAATAATTATTTTAAAAAATAACCTAAATGCCTAAAATGTCACATTTTTTTGTTTGTATTTTGAGTTAATTTTAAGCATTTAGAGAATAATTATTTATCTAATTCTAAATTAATTACAAAGGTTAATTAATTAAAAAAAATAAGTATAATAAAATTGAATTAAAAATATGTCCAAAATTAGATTAATTAACAAAAACCCTAAGACTATTTTTAAATATTTTTTTATGGATTAAAACGATTAGTAGAAAACTAACTAAGAAAATAAGTAAAAATAATGGAAAGTAGAAAAGATTAGAAAGCATATAAAAGATGGTTGCAAGCGCCCAGGCTCGAACCCACGCCCTCTCCTTTGCCAAGCCAGAACACTACCACTGCACCATGAAACAAACAGAATTTTATGCCCTAACAATGACATCTCGTATTCCTCATGTTAAAACTTGCATGTAAGACTTCAAATCTGTTCTAAACAATTATGCTAAGCGACCTGAATTGTTAGAATCAGTTAACAATGTGTATAATTTGTAATAGGAACAATAAAAAATAATGCAAACCGAACATGGCATGTATGCAAGTTTTAGGTACAAATAGACATGAAAAGTTACCTATTCTTACCTTGGAGATGTATTGGAAGTGATTTGAGGTGGTGGTTTGGACTGAATCAAACTGGAACTTGAGATTCAATGGTTCACTTTCTTTAAAAATTTGTGATTTTTGAGACTTTTCTTGAGGCAAAATGTTTCTTTGTCATTGTAGTGTGAGGGCTTGAGTATTTATAGAGGAGGATATTTAAGTCAACAAAGAAGGAAAGAATCAAGTGATCACGGTGTTACCAAAAACTAGTGAAACATGTTTTATAACTTTCCATTTTTGGAGATCCTTGTCTCAAACATGTCTCTCACAGTTTTGGCAAGCTTTTATGAGGTCTTGGGCCTTCTAGAAGATGTCCAAATAATCATAGTCCAACATTAATCCAACTATTTGTTATTTTTAATTTAATTCTTTTACAAAAATTAAATAAAAATTTAAATAAATAGGATAAAAAATATGACCATGTACCAATGGATTTAGAGGTCTTCTATCATATCATAAACACGTTTGATCCTCAAAAGTTAGGCCCATTAATCCAAAAATTCAAAATTGCTCAATTGAAGTTTCATGCATTTCTAAAAAATGGTCCAACTTATACCAACCATAACTGTAACAATTTTTGTCATATGAAGGTGATATTGAACTTTTTGGAAACCTCAAGAAGTCTCCTTCAATTTTCATGTTGGTCATTTTTTCATTTGAAGTCTTTAACTTGATGTAAATTTCCTTGACAAAAAAATGTATTTTTGTTGACTTTTAAAATGACCTGTAATGTTTTGATCCATATCTCTCAAATGAAGCATTTATGGCCTTGAGCTTAGAGAGACAAAGTTGTAGATAATTGATTTTCCTTAAAAATGGGCTTATGTTGAGAAATTTATGATGAAGCATGTGAAAGCTATGCTTGGTCAAAGTTTAGTTGACTTCTCCTTAAGAAAACCTTAATTAGTAATTTTTGACTTTTGATGAATCTTGAGTTTTCTTGATGAATCATGATCAACCCTTGATTAAATGATGAATGTGACTTAAAAATCTTGATGTTGACCAAAAATCATGAGTTTTGACTCTATGTTGACCATAGTTGACTTTTTTTTCCAATATAGTTAATTTACAATCATCTGAGTAATTGACTGAGCAAACTTGTGATGCAAGGCTTGAAACTTGACATGAGGATTATTTGAAGCATGTGAAGAACCATGAAACTCACTTGAGGTATTAGAAGATCAACTTTCTTTGATAAAACCAAAACTCTAATTATAGGCCACTACTTTGGAGGAGGGTTCATCTTATCAATTCTTGAATAATCTTGAGTGTTTGAGACCCTTAGGAGCATGAGGAGGTATCTTGAATCAATTTGTCTTGAAAAATGGAAGGGAAAATTTTAGGGTACAACAGCTGCCCCTGTTCAATCTTCTTAAACTTGAAGAGTTAGATTGACATGCTCGCCATTCGGGGTCAGAAGGTGGAAGAGGATTGAACACTTAAGTGCCTAGAAATTTGCATTCACATGTGCACTAAGTGACACTGTTGGTTGATTATACTACTTGAATGGGATTAAAGATGTCATTCAGAGAGGTGATATAGTATTGTCGAAGATGGACTTACAGATTCCATCCAAAGTAACTATTGATAGGAGTATAAAAAAAAGTCTACGCCCGACTGTATCTGAAGGATGCTGTCATACGGTGGGAGAACTGACTTGGTTTTGTGTTTTATCGCAAATGTTGCGGATAGCAAGAGTCACCACCGACTTTTCTTTTATCCAATAAGGAAAGGTGAAAAGAACAGGAAAGAACTTTTCAGATTTTGAGTTCGGGGGGTAAGTTATGGAAAGGGAAGGTTTTAGCACCATTTTTTAATTCGTAGTTATCTACGGGCTCTTAATTGCTTAGCTCACTTTAATTTGCTTTGTGTGTGGTTTGTTTGAAAATGTTTTGACAATGCCAGTGTAAGGCAGTCTGCTTTATAATAACCCATGTATCAGTCCTCAAGAGTGTTTATAAAGCATTTGAATTTTTTTTTGAAAGTGTGAGGTGTGAAAATTATTTTGGTTTGTGAGCAAGAAATTAAGGGTATCTTACCCACTTAAAGGACTTTCGTTATCATTTTCCTTCTCCGTTAGGGATGGTTCAATCTATACCATTAGTTGGTAGGTAGCCCCATCCATTGGATATAAAGGGACATGCATAGAAGACGCTGACAGTGACTGTGACCTAGACAATTGGATCTTCCTTACTATTAACGGTGGACTCAATAATTGGACGACTAGAGACTTTGTGCCTATTTCTTTTATCCAGGAGTAATTATTTTTCTGTTTTTGAGGATATGTAATTTTTGAACAATTTAAACTCTAAGCCTTGTGTCTTACCCAAGGCATAACGATCTATTTGTAAGGGTTATCACATTTCATTTTCATATGTCATTAATAAATCATTGGACGTTTTTTTCATTCAAATTTTAGGCTCTCTATTTTTCTTTTACTTTATTTTGTTAAAATAGCTATGTGCTCTTACACACACCCACATATCAAATTGCAGATCCACATCCACCCTAGATCCCATTGATAACATTTTTGCTATTGCCAGTTATAAACTTTGAAAATCCGATTTACCAAGCCGAGGACGAAGGTGAGGAAGATTGTGAAGTGCTAGGATAACTTGCTAGACTATTACGGAAAGAGGAAAGAGCAATACTGTTAGAACAAAGTTTGAATCTACTACCCTAAGTTTAAGTTTTGATGATAACAAAATGCTAAGATACATTAATTGTATGATTCATGTAAGACACATATGCTATCTAAAAATTACATTTTGTTTTACAGAAACTCTGATGGGTATCAGCATGAGAACATCATCATCAACATCAGAAAATTGGATATCAACATCAGCATCAGAAGATGTTATATAAGATACCAGAATCACAAGATCAACTTGCGCTTATGCTGAAGCTTGATGAACAGATCTGCGCTTAACCATCTGAATTCTGATCAAGACAACAACAGTTCATCAGCACCTAAGCAGCGTCAGAATGAGCCAAAGCCAGAACACGTTTAAGTGGCAACGGTACTGTGCATTCAAGATGATTTATTACCAACGACATCATTCCAGACAAGATCTGCTTAATAAGGAAAGAATGTTATTGGCATTGAAACGGAATTACTACTCCAACGTACATTATTTCTAATGCTATATAAACAAGTCAATAAAGATTGAATTGACTAATGCTCTACAACACTCTACACGCCTAAAGCTATTCATCATCTTCCTTACTCTCAGTTTTATAAAAGCTCTCAAATTCTTTACTCAATTATTTTAGCACTCTAGTTCTCATAAGCTTAAATTGTGTAGTATCACAGTTGTGATAAACAGTTTTTGTAGAAAACATTCACACACCTAGATTTCAATTCTTTGTAAGAAAGTGTTTCCTTGAGAAACCGGTTTGTGGTTTGACTCAAGAAGGCTTTAGCAGTTGTTAAAGCAGTTGTAATATTCAGTTGAATATAGTGGATTAAGACCTCGTTGGAGAGAGGCGAAATCACCTTGACGGGTGGACTGGAGTAGTTTGAGATCAAACGAACCAGGATAAAAATACCGTGTTCACTGCAATTGATTTCCAGTTTTTACAATTCAACCCCCCTTCTTGTGTTTTTCACTTCTTCAATTGGCATCAGAGCGCCTGGTTCTGAGCTAAAACACTTAACCGTGTCAGTACAAGATCCAGCGTCAGAAAAACACAATGGCAGGAACTTATCAATACACCAGCAATGACAACAAGGAAGACAGAGACAGATTCAGCGGCAAACCTCCAGTCTTTGATGGAGAAAATTTTGATTACTGGAAAGACAGAATTGAAAGCTTCTTTCTGGCACATGATGCTGATTTGTGGGACATGTTGACAGATGGATACACGCACCCAGTGAATGCAAGCGGTCAGAAGATTGACAGGAAAGCAATGTCTGACCAACAAAAGCGTGACTTCAAAAATCACCACAAGGCCAGAACCATTCTTCTCAGCGCCATCTCTTACGCTGAATATGAAAAGATCTCTAATAGAGACACAACAAAGAACATGTTTGACTCACTCAGAATGACGCATGAAGGCAACATTCAGGTCAAAGAAACTAAAGCTCTTGCGCTCATTCAGAAGTATGAGGCATTCAAAATGGAAGAAAGTGAATCCATTGAAACAATGTTCTCAAGATTCCAAATTCTGGTGGCTGGTCTCAAGGTTCTGGACAAAGGATACTCTACTGCTGATCACGTCAAGAAGATCATCAGAAGCTTACCAAAGCAGTGGAGGCCAATGGTTACAGCTCTGAAGCTAGCTAAAGATCTCAACAAAATTTCTCTGGAGGAACTTATCAGCTCCCTCAGAAGTCACGAGATAGAGCTGGAAGCTGATGAACCCCAGAAGCAAGGTAAGCCTTTAGCATTAAAATCTAATAAAAAATCCGAGTCTAAAGTTTTGCAGGCAGTTGAAGAAGCATCTGATGGATCCTCATCAAGAGAAGACGAACTTTCTCTCCTCTCCAGAAGAGTGAACCAACTGTGGAAGCAGAGGCAAAGGAAGTTCAGGAATCCCAGAAGATCTGATCAGAATGAGTCCTCTTCCAGATACAGAAGGTCAGATTCTTCCTCTGGATACAGAAGATCTGAAGGCTCCTCAGGAAGCAGAAAGCCAAACACCAAGGACATCATCTGCTATGAATGCAATGAGCAAGGACACTACAAGAGTGACTGCCCAAAGCTTCAGAGGGAAAAACCCAAAAAGAAGTTTGGAAGAGAAAAGAAGAAAAGTCTCATGGCTACATGGGATGACTCTGACTCGTCTGAAGCTGACTCAGAATCAGATGATGAGAGAGCAAACATAGCTCTCATGGCCAACATTTCAGAAGACAGTGAAGCTTCTGAATCAGACTCAGAATCAGATACTGAAGAGGTATTTCCTGACTTTGCAATTAATTTTACTAAGGCTGAACTTGCTGAAAGCCTTAACGAAATTCTGGAAAGGTACCAGCAGATTAGAGTTAAATTTAGAAACCTGAAAAGGAATATTGAATTTGACTCTGATAAGACTGAGAGTCTTAAATTGGAAAATTCTGAGCTGAGAAATAAAATTTCAAAATTAGAAAATGCTTTACAAAACTCTCAGAAGGAACCAATTTCTGAAACTCCCAGCAGCGCTGATGAGATCATCAAGGAGTATGATCATAGTTTCCAGAATTTCCTTGCTAAAAGCATAGATAGAAGCAAAATGGCTTCAATGATCTATGGAGTTAGCAGAAACGGCAGAAAGGGAATAGGATACCAAGGTAAGGTTCCTACACCAAAGAATGCCATGGATTTAATTATTAAACACGCTTCTCTGAACTCACACTTTGTGTATGGTCACACACATGATATTAAATACACTAGCAGTAAGTATTATGTGAAACCAAAATTCAACCAGAGTTTTGGTAAATCTAACAAATCAGGACCCAAGAAAATCTGGGTACCTAAGGATAAAATAATACATGTTGCAGATATCTTTAGCAGCAAATCAGAAACACCAGTCATGGTACCTGGACTCTGGCTGCTTGCGACACATGACGGGAAGAAGGCATATGTTCCAAAGCCTGGAACTTAAGCCCGGAGGCCACGTTGGCTTTGGAGGCAATCATAGGGGAAAGATCATTGGCTCTGGAACTGTAGGTAATGGAAATCTTCCCTCTATAAATAATGTTCTGCTAGTAGATGGATTAATGCATAATCTGTTATCCATAAGTCAATTAAGTGATAACGGTTATGATATAATCTTTAATCAAAAATCATGTAAAGCTGTTAGTCAGAAAGATGGGACTATCCTATTTGATGGAAAGAGGAAAAACAACATTTATAAAATCAAACTTTCTGAACTGAAAAGTCAGAATGTAAAGTGTCTTCTGTCTGTTAACAACGAGCAATGGATCTGGCACAGAAGATTGGGGCATGTTAGTATGAGAAGAATATCTCAGATTAACAAACTCAATCTGGTCAGAGGACTTCCTAATCTGAAGTTCAATTCAGATGCTCTGTGTGAAGCATGTCAGAAAGGCAAGTTTGCAAAACCTTCTTTCAAATCTAAAAATGTTGTTTCTACCTTTAAGCCATTAGAACTTCTGCACATTGACTTATTTGGACCAGTTAAAACTGCCTCAGTCAGTGGCAAGAAGTATGGGTTAGTAATCGTAGATGACTATAGCAGATGGACATGGGTAAAGTTCTTAAGACACAAGGACGAGTCATACTCTGTGTTTGTTACCTTCTGTAACCAAGTTCAGATTGAAAAGGATCTTAGAATCGTTAAAGTCAGAAGTGATCATGGTGGAGAGTTTGAAAACAAAGATTTTGAGTCATTCTTTAATGACAGAGGCATTCTGCATGATTTCTCTTGTCCTAGAACTCCCCAACAAAATGGAGTTGTAGAACAAAAGAACAGAACATTGCAAGAAATGGCCAGAACCATGATCAATGAGACAAACGTTGCTAAGATCTTCTAGGAAGAGGCAATAAACACAACGTGCTACATTCAGAATAGAATCTCAATAAGACCTATTCTGGAAAAGACTCCATATGAATTGTGGAAGAACAGAAAGCCCAACATTTCATATTTTCATCCATTTGGATGTACTTGTTTTATGTTAAATACAAAAAATTATTTGAACAAGTTTTACTCTAAAGCACAGAAGTGTATTATGTTAGGATACTCTGAACGCTCAAGAGGGTACAAAGTATACAATACAGAAACACAGATTGTGGAAGAATCAATCAGTGTTCGTTTTGATGATAAGCTTGACTCTGAAAAGTCAAAGCAGAATGAAGTTTTTGCAGGTATGGAAGTTGAATTTACAGGTTCTGAAGACAAGTCATCAGAAGCTCTCAACAAAGACACTCCTTCAACATCTGAAAGGGGTACTGCTAGCAATCCTACAATAGCTGCTGATCAACCTCAGAAGATACTACCAAGAAGCAGCTTGGATCACCCAGAAGAAACTATATTAGGAAGAAAGGAAGATCCAATCAGAACAAAAGCAAGCTTCAGAAACTCTGAAGAATCCCTCATGGGACTTGTGTCTCTGATTGAACCTTCTTCTATTGATGAAGCACTTCTGGACAATGACTGGATTCTAGCAATGCAAGAAGAGCTGAATCAATTCACCAGAAACGACGTATGGGATCTTGTTCCCAGACCAAAAGGATTCAACGTCATTGGAACAAGATGGGTATTCAGAAACAAGCTAAATGAACAAGGTGAAGTCATCAGAAACAAAGCACGACTGGTAGCACAAGGTTATAGTCAGCAAGAGGGAATAGACTATACAGAAACCTTTGCTCCAGTCGCCAGGTTAGAATCTATCAGACTTTTAATTTCATTTGCTGTTAATAAAGGCATCACTCTGTATCAGATGGATGTCAAGAGTGCATTCTTAAATGGTTATATAGAAGAAGAGGTGTATGTGCACCAACCCCCTGGTTTTGAAAGTACAAAACATCCAGAACATGTTTTCAAACTAAAGAAGTCACTATATGGTCTGAAACAAGCTCCCAGAGCTTGGTATGAAAGACTAAGTAACTTTCTGTTAGAAAATGAATTCACCAGAGGGAAGGTGGACACTACCTTATTCTGTAAGTCAATTAAGAATGACATCTTAGTCTGTCAAATTAATGTTGATGATATTATTTTTGGATCTACTAATCCTTCTCTTGGAAGAAAATTTGCTAAGTGTATGCAGGCAGAATTTGAGATGAGCCTCATGGGGGAACTGAAATTCTTTCTAGGAATTCAGATCAATCAAACTCCAGAGGGAACTTACATTCATCAGAGCAAATATGTTAGAGATCTTCTGAAAAAATTCGACCTCTCAGAATGTAAGCCATCAAAGATTCCAATGCATTCCACGTGCATTCTGGAAAGAGAAGAGGTAAGCAAAAAGGTAGAACAGAAGGTCTACAGAGGTATGATTGGTTCTCTCCTTTATCCGACGGCTTCAAGGCCTGACATTTTATTCAGCATATGTATTTGTGCTAGATTCCAATCAGATCCTAGAGAATCTCACTTAACAGCTGTTAAGCGAATTTTCAAGTATCTGAAAGGTACTACTAATCTGGGTTTATTTTATAGAAAATCTAGTGATTACAGCTTAGTAGGCTACTGCGATGCTGACTTTGTTGGAGACAGAGTAGAGCGTAAAAGTACTTCTGGAAGCTGCCAGTTTTTGGGAGAAAATCTGATCTCTTGGTCCAGCAAAAGGCAATCCACAATTGCGCTATCAACAGCAGAAGCTGAGTACATATCAGCAGCAAGATGTAGCATACAAATGCTCTGGATGAAAAGTCAGCTTGAAGACTTCCAGATTTTTGAGAGTAACATCCCTATACTCTGTGACAATACTTCTGCCATTTGCTTAAGTAAAAATCCTATTTTGCATTCTAGGGCTAAGCATATAGAAATAAAACATCACTTCATTAGGGACTATATTCAGAAAGGAATTTTGAACTTAAAATTTATTGATACAGACCATCAATGGGCTGATATCTTCACTAAACCCCTTTCTGAAGATAGGTTCAATTTCATTCTGAAACATCTCAGCATGAAAATCTGCCCAGAGTGAAAATGTTTTAATTCTATATATTAACCTTCAGAATGTGTTTTCTGTTTACTGTGAACTTCTGATCAATCTCCCTTCAGAAAGATAGACATGCAGATTGTATCAGATTCTATTCTTAAAGATCTGAGCGTTTCAGCTCAAGGATAGACGTGCTGCTCACTAAATCAAATAAGTGTCATCCAATCATCAGCAAATCTCTGAAGCAGAACACGCGTGCATGCTTCTGAGAAGGCAAAACGCTGATTGGGTGCATTGAGACACATGTCTGGTAACCGTTTCAAGTATCTTTCTCAAATCCCCCAAAATCAGCAAGCATTAAATGCACGTAATCATGTTTTAAATTGTAATCATGAATTATTTCTCTTTCTTAAAACCGTTTACATTTTCAAAAATCATTTTGAAATCTATTTAAGCACATTAACATCTTTCATTAAACTTTTACCGTTTCTTACAATCATCCAAAGCTTTTCTGCATTTTTACTTGTGCAATCATCTTTCTCAAAAGAAACCCTTTTTTCTCAAAATTTTTTCTCAGAAAACCCTAAGTGTGAACATGGCAACCTCTAGCACTGTTTCTACAGGTTCTCAGAAGGAGGCTTCATCTGAACAATACCAAGTTCCCTTCAGAACACTCCTTACACCAGTGAAGAATTTGGAAGTGATGTCTGAACTAATTGTTGATTTCTCCAGTCTGAAAGAAAATGGATTCGATTTGACAGAAGAAGTTAGGGCACAAGGATGGGAGAGATACTTTGATAGGTTGGTGGGACCAACGTTCCCAGTATTGGTCAAGGAGTTCTGGATTCATGCGTACTCATCAACACATCAAGTTACCTCCTACATAATGGGAAAGAAGATTGTGATCACTGAGGATCACATTGCAAGATTGATTGGATACAGTGGTGGTGGTATCCGCTGTATCGACATGGCAGAAAGATGCTCTGACATTGCTGTCATTGCAAGGCAGATTTTCACCCATGGGGCTCCCAGCAGCAAAATCAGAGACTTAAAGGATCAGCACAGAATATGGGCGAAGATTATTCTGGGGTGCTTTAATCACAGGAAGCCCACAAGCTCTCCTGATTATATAAATATAGATCAGCAGTTTCTGATCTATTTTATTAATCAGAAGGTAAAGATTAACTTGGCTCATCTTCTGTTTAATCACCTCAGGACCAGCGTCAAGGAGACAAGGGAAGAAGAAAGGACAAAAAGGGACTGGATACCCTTTGGCAGGTTAATATCAGATATTCTGACTGAGAATAGGCTGATAGAACACCTTACAGAAGCTCAGGAATTAAGTTCTATTGAACCTACTGTTGGCAAGCCTCTGAACGCCAAGAATCTGAAGAAAATGAAACTGATAGAGAATATCAGAAAGGAGCCCAGCGTTACTCCTATTGCTGACATCACCAGCAGAAGAGTCCCTCTGGACGACTTTCCACTATTTTCTGAGATTGAATCTAAACCAGCCATTGTTCTCAGATACTTGGACGCTTGCAAGGCTGATGGTACAGATCCCAAACTGAACATTAAAGATCTACACCAACAAAATCCAGAAGTTACTGTGAAGAAGACGAAGAAAAGAAAGGCCACTTCAGAAGGACCATCCCAGCAGACCCCTAAGAAGAGAGGTAATCTATCTGCTGCTAATGTTTTAAATTCTTCTGCTATTCCAACATCTATTCCTACCCCAGCTTCACATGAACTTCCAATCCCCATACCAACCATTGATGAAACCGAACCAGAGGATGACCCTTCTAAGTCACTGACTCTCAGGAGATCCCGCACCAAAAATCCAAAACCCACACCATCAACAGAATCAGAACTTGACAAAGTTCTTTCTGAAATTGATCAACGTGCTTCCGCTCCCCTCTCAGAAAATCCAAACACTCAACCAGAAATTTCCCACTCTCCTCAACCAGAACATACTCTCTCACCCATACCAGAACAACCAGAAATTCCACCTCCTTCTCCACAACCAGAAATTCCTCCTCCGTCTCCATAACCAGAACTTCATCCACTTTCACCTCAACCATCACCTCCACAACCTGAGTTTCATCACTCTGAAACTCCATCACCTGAACCTCATTCTCCTCAATCCTCTGGGCCACAACCCTTGGCAATTCAGCTGCCATGTGGTACAACTATAAACATACCCCAGCTGCCATCCTCACCAGAAACTACCCCTCCAAACACTCCAAACAGTCCAATTATCATTTCTGATTCTCCCCCTCCATCTCCCAAACAAAATACAGAAGACCACAGCAGGACCTTCATTGATTTAACAATCCTTGACCGTCTTGCTGATCTCAAAAATAAAATAGCCATCCCCAAACCCAAACAACTAGATGTTGGTGCTGGCATTTTGAATTTTGAAACAGGCTTGCAGAATTGGATTGCCTCTCTAAAGCAGGTTTGTCCTGGAATGATTGATCCTGCTGCCTCAGACCAACTCTGGACACAATTCAGAATATGGGTACGCGCTGAAGCCCTCAAGCTGCAAGACATCAATTATGAGAAGGCACAACAGAACTTCAGCAAGCTGCTGAAGGAAGTTGAAAGTCAGCTGCCCAAGGAGGAAGTGCTCTTTCTGGATAGTGAGCCATGGTCTGAGAAGCTTCCAGCTTCAAAAGTTTAGCAAGCAGAAGATCATACAATTCAAGCAGAAGATGTTAATCAAGCTGAAGATGTTGCAGAAAGCTCTCAGAAGCATCCTGCTTCTGACGTTTCTCAAGCTGCCTTGGACAGGCAAACTCTGGAAGAGCTGAAGCTGAATGATATTCGTCTGCAGCAAAGAATGGATGAAAATGATCAGAAGATGAAGGAAAGGATGGATGTGCAAGACAGCAAGATAGATACAGTAGTCAGCATGGTGCACAAGCAGAATGAAACTGCTGATCAGATTAAGACAATGCTAGAGACTCTATTCACACGCCTTCCACCCCAACCTTAGATTTTCATTCATGATATTTTCATTGTTTTCTCTGCATATCATTTGTACTGTTTGTCTGGCTCTGAATTAAATATAATAGTTTTTCTGCTCTGATCGTTTTAGCTTCTATTACTTACACTTTTTGATTGCTGACAAAAAGGGGGAGAACAAGAATGATATTTTTCAATAACGGATTACTGAGACAAAAAGTCTCAAACATTCTAACACTCTGATATACTTGAATGTTTTCTGTTTTTGCATAAGTCTATGAAGGGGTGAAAAACACAAGAAGGGGGGGTTGAATTGTAAAACTGAAATCTAAAGCAATTGACAAGATATTTTTATCCTGGTTCGTTTGATCTCAAACTACTCCAGTCCACCCGTCAAGGTGATTTCGCCTCTCTCCAACGAGGTCTTAATTCACTATATTCAACTGAATATTACAGACTGCTTTAACAACTGCTAAAGCCTTCTTGATTCAAACCACAATCCGGTTTGTCAAGGCAACACTTTCTTACAAAGGTATAAAACAATGTGTGAGAATGTTTTCTACAAAACTTTATCACAACTGTGATGTATACACAAAATGAAGCTTAGAAATAGATTGCTAAACAATAATGAAGTATCAGAGTTTGTGGTTTAGCAAAACTGGTAGATGAAGATTATTGTTCAGCTTTGTGCGTGTAGAGATTTGGAGAGCATTAGCCATTATAATCTTCAAAGCCTTGTTTATATAGCACTTGAGAAGATGAACGTTGAATGCAATATTCTTGATTCAATGCTAATAACAAGCTTTCCTTTTTGAGCAGATCTTGTCTAGAATGAGGCCGTTGGGATTAATTAGCTTTCAATGCACAGTACCGTTGCTTCTTCAATGCACGTTCTGGCTTGGCTCATTCTGATTCTGCTTCGCTGCTGATGAACTATTGTGTTTCTGTATCAGAGTGTTTACGCGCAGTTCTGTTCATCAAGCTTCAGCATGTACGTGAGTTGATTATCTGATCTTGACATTCTGATGTAGCAACTTCTGATGCTGGTGTATGAAAACAAATTCTGATGCTGAAAAGACGTGATCTTGCTTATACCAATCAGAGTATCTGCAAGTCAGAACATAATAATTTTAGGCAGCATATAGTTCATTCATGAACCTTATAAATACTATATCTTTTCACTTTGTTATCATCAAAACTTAAATATAGGGTAGTAGATTCAAACATTGTTCTAACAATCTCCCCCTTTTTGATGATGACAAAAACTAGATATTTTAAATGAAAAATAACGTGAAAAGGTATCTGGATATGTATCAGAATAAGAAGTACGGAGAAGTCAGAGTTAAGAGATACTCCCCCTGAGTTTGTTACTTCCCTTTGATATACGTGTTCTTCAGGATCAGATCTTTTTCTTTCTTTGAACATCAGATAATAAGAGTCTTTGACTTATCAGAGAGCAGAGCTTCAGAGCTTTTCCTGTCAGAGCTTTGCTTTGGATCAGAGTATTAGGTCGATCAGAACTTCATATTGATCAGAGCAACATTGATCAGAGCTTCTACATTTTGATTAGAGCTTCTAGTCTTCAGAGTGTCCAGGAGCTTCCTTGTGCCTGTAGACTTTAAACAAAACAGAAAAAAAACATTTCAAGTAATAGAGTTAGAATGTTTGAGAATTTCTGTCTAGTTAGCCCGTTATTGATTTAAATATCATTCTTGTTCTCCCCCTTTTTGTCAGCAATCAAAAAGTGTTGGTGATGTGCTAAAACAATTTAGATCAGAAAAAAAACAAATTATATTAAAATAGTTCAGAATCAGAGGGAGAAAATATTACAAAAACATAATCAAAACAGTACATCAGAAAATGAAGAAAACATGAAAAAGTTATGCATGAAAAAGATTTAAGGTTGAGGAGGCATGCGTGAGAACAGGCTCTCCAGCATCGCTTGAATCTTTTCAGAAGTTTCATTCTGCTTCTGAACCATGTTGACAACAGTGTCAATCTTGCTGTCCTGCACATCCATTCGTGCTTTCATCTTCTGATCGTTGTCGTCCATTCGTTGCTGTAGACGCAAGTCATTCAGCCTTAGTTCTTCCAGAGCCTGCCTGTCCAAGGCAGCTTGAGAAGCATCAGAAGGAGGAGGCTTCTCAGAACTTTCAGCGACATCTTCTGCTTGACTTTCAGCCTGAATGGTCTTGTCTTCTTCTGATGGTTGCACCTGTGCAGCTTGCTGTTTCTCAGACCAAGATTCACTGTCCAGAGGGAGCACAACTTCCTGAGGCAGCTGACTTTCAACTTCCTTCAGCAGCTTGCTGAAGTTCTGTTGTGCCTGCTCATAGTTGACATCCTGCAACTTGAGGGCTTCAGCACGTACCCATAATCTGAACTGTGACCAGAGCTGATCAGAAGCAGCTGGGTCAATCATCCCAGGACAGACTTGCTTCAAAGAAGCAATCCATTGCAGCACACCTGTTTCAAAATTCAAAATACCAGAGCCAACATCTGGTTGCTTTGGTTTGGGAATGGCAATTTTGTGTCTTAAATCAGCAAGACGTTCAAGACTTGTTAAGTCAATGAAAGTTCTGCTGGGGTTTTCAGAGGTTTGCTGAGAGGCTGTTTGTTTTGGAGGAAGGGTATCAGAATCAGAGTCGGATATTTCGATTGGAGTGGATGGTGGTTTGGGAGTATGTGGAGGTGTTGATTCCTCTGAAGATGGTAACTGGGGCATGACAATAGTGGTTCCACATGGCAACTGGATTGCCAGCGGTGAAGGTTGAGGTGAGTGAGGGTCAGATTTATGAGGAGAAGGGGTTTTGGAATGGTGAAACTCTGTTTATGGTGAGGGTGGATTATTTTCTGGTTGAGGAGGTGGAATATCTGATTGCTCAGGGATCAGAGGTTCTTCTGTGAGAGGTTGTTGTTGTTGTGGTTCTGGTTCTGGTTGTTGTTGTTGTTTTGGTTCAGGTTGTTGTTCTGGTTGTGGATGAGGAATATTTGGTGGTTCAGAATTTGGTTGAGCAGAAGCATGTTCACGCTCAATGTCAGCTAGCACTTGGTCAAGTGCTGGTGTTGTTGAAACTGTTGGTTGTTTGGGAATTTTGGTTCTGGGTCTTCTGAGTAGTAATGCCTCAGAAGGGTCTTCTGGTATGGTTTCATCAATGGTAGGGATTGGAATTGATATTCTGTGAGAGGTTTGAGAAGGGGCAGCAGATGTTGGAATAGTAAAAGATTTTGAGATAGGGGCAGCAGATGAAATACCTCTTTTCTTTGGAGTCTGATGAGATGATCCTTCTGCTGGCGCTTTCCTCTTCTTTGTCTTCTTCTGAGTCACTTCTGGTTGGATTTGACTCAGATCTTTGATCTTCAGCTTTGAACCTGTATCTTCTTCCTTGTACGCATCTGGATACCTGAGAAACATCTCTGGTTTGGATTCCATTTCAGAAAATACCGGAAAATCACTCAGAGGCACTCTTCTACTGGAGATATCAGCAGTTGAAGTAGCTCTGGGTTCCTTCTGAATATTTTCTATCAGCTTCATCTTTTTCAGATTCTTAGCGTTCAGCGGTTTCCCAATAGTTGGTTCAATAGTGCTCATCTCCTGAGCTTCGATCAGATGTTCAATCAGCCTATTCTCTGTCAGAATATCTGATATAAGCCTTCCAAACGGTATCCAGTCTCTCTTGGTTCTTTCTTCTTCTCTTGTCTCTTTGACACTGGTCTTGAGATGGTTGAACAAGAAGTGTGCCAGATTGATCTTTACCCTCTGATCAATAAAGTAGATCAGAAACTGCTGATCCACGTTTATATAATCAGGAGAACTTGTTGGTTTCCTGTGGTTGAAGCATCCCAGAACAATCTTAGCCCATACTCTGCAGTGGTCCTTCAGATCCTTAATTTTGCTGCTGGGCATTCCAAGAGTGAAAATTCTGTTGGCTACCACACCTACATCAGGGCATCTTTCAGCCATGTCCACACAACGGACTCCACCACCACTTTGACCGATTAGCCTTGCAATGAGATCTTCAGAAATCACAATCTTCTTTCCCATGACAGAAGAGATGACTAGATGTTTAGAAACCTTGGCGTGAATCCAAAATTCCTTGACTAGCGCTGGGAATGTTGGTCCAACCAACCTATCGAAATACCTCTCCCACTTTTGAGCCCTAATTTCTTCAGTTAGGTCAAATCCATTTTCCTTCAAACTTTCGAAGTCAATGATTAACTCAGAAAGCACTTCAAGGTTCTTTACCGGAGTGAGAAGAGTTTTGATAGGCACCTGATATTTTTCAGAGGTTGCTTTCTTCTGATTGCCTGCAGAAATGCTGGAGGATGCCATTGTTCACACTAAAAAGGCTTTGAGAATGATTTGAGAGAAAAAGGTTTGTAGGAGATGAACTCAGAAATATGCAGAAAAAGCTTGAGTGTTAATGAGAAAGCGTAAAGAATAAGAATGAAGGATTAATGTGCTTAAATAGAGTTTTTCAAGATTATTTTGAAAAAAATAAACGTTTTTAAGAGAGAGAAAGAAATAATGATTGCCATTTAACAAGCGTGATTACTTTTCATTAAATGCTTGCTGATTTTGGGGGATTTGAGAAAGATACTTAAAAATGGTTACCAGACATGTGTCTCAATGCACCCAATCAGTGCTTTGCCTTCTCAGAAGCGTGCACGCGTTCTGCTTCAGAGATTTGCTGATGATTGGATGACACTTGTTTGATGTAGTGATCAGCACGTCTGTCTTTGAGATTAGACTCTCAGATCTTTAGACTTGCCTCTGATACAATCTGCATGTTCTATCTTTCTGAAAGGAGATTGATCAGAAGTTCACAGTAAAGTAATTACATTCTGAAGGTAAATATATGGAATTAAAACATTTTCACTCTGGGCATACTTTCATGCTGAGATGTTTCAGAATGAAATTGAACCTATCTTCTGAAAGGGGTTTAGTAAAGATATCAGCCCATTGATGGTCTGTATCTATAAATTTTAAGTTTAAAATACCTTTCTGAATATAGTCCCTAATGAAGTGATGTTTTATTTCTATATGCTTAGCTCTAGAATGTAAAATAGGATTCTTACTTAAGCAAATAGCAGAAGTATTATCACAAAGTATAGGAATGTTACTCTCAAAAATCTGGAAGTCTTCAAGCTGACTTTTCATCCAGAGCATTTGTGTGCTACATCCTGCTGCTGCTATGTACTCAACTTCTGCTGTTGACAGAGAAATTGTTGATTGCCTTTTGCTGGACCAAGAGATCAGATTTTCTCCCAGAAACTGGCAGCTTCCAGAAGTACTTTTACGTTCCACTCTGTCTCCAGCAAAATCAGCATCACAGTAGCCTACTAAGCTGTAATCACTAGATTTTCTATAAAACAAACCCAGATTAGTAGTACCTTTCAGATACTTGAAAATTCGCTTAACAGCTGTTAAGTGAGATTCTCTAGGATCTGATTGGAATCTAGCACAAATACATACGCTGAATAAGATATCAGGTCTTGAAGCAGTCAGATAGAGGAGAGAACCAATCATACCTCTGTAGACTTTCTGTTCTACACTTTTGCTTACCTCTTCTCTTTCCAGAATGCACGTGGGATGCATTGGAATCTTTGATGGCTTACATTCTGAGAGGTCAAATTTCTTCAGAAGATCTCTGATGTATTTGCTCTGATGAATGTAAGTTCCTTCTGGAGTTTGATTGATCTGAATTCCTAGAAAGAATTTCAGTTCCCCCATGAGGCTCATCTCAAATTCTGCCTGCATACACTTAGCAAATTTTCTTCCAAGAGAAGGATTAGTAGAACCAAAAATGATATCATCAACATAAATTTGACAGACTAAAATGTCACTCTTAACTGTTTTACAGAATAGAGTAGTGTCCACTTTCCCTCTGGTGAATTCATTTTCAAGCAGAAAGTTACTTAGCCTTTCATACCAAGCTCTGGGAGCTTGTTTCAGACCATACAGTGACTTCTTTAGTTTGAAAACATGTTCTGGATGTTTTGTATTTTCAAAACCTGGGGGTTGGTGAACATAAACTTCTTCTTCTATATAACCATTTAAGAATGCACTTTTGACATCCATCTGATACAGAGTGATGCCTCTATTAACAGCAAATGAGATTAAAAGTCTGATAGATTCTAACCTGGCGACTGGGGCAAAGGTTTCTGTATAGTCTATCCCCTCTTGCTGACTATAACCTTGTGCAACCAGTCGTGCCTTGTTTCTGATGACTTCACCTTGTTCATTTAGCTTGTTTCTGAACACCCATCTTGTTCCAATGACGTTGAATCCTTTTGGTCTGGGAACGAGATCCCATACGTCGTTTCTGGTGAATTGATTCAGCTCTTCTTGCATTGCCAGAATCCAGTTATTATCCAGAAGTGCTTCATCAATAGAAGAAGGTTCAATCAGAGACACAAGTCCCATAAGAGTTTCTTCAGAGTTTCTGAAGCTTGCTCTTGTTCTGATTGGATCTTCCTTTCTTCCTAGGATAGTCTCTTCTGGGTGATCCAAACTGCTTATGGGCAATCTCTTCTGAGGTTGATCAGCAGCTGTTGGAGGATTTCTAGCAGTGCTCCTTTCAGACGTTGAAGGAATGTCTGTGTTGAGAGCTTCTGATGACTTGTCTTCAGAACCTGCAAATTCAATTTCTATACCTGTAAGATTTTCATTCTGCTTTGACTTTTCAGAGTCAAGCTTATCATCAAAACGAACACTGATTGATTCTTCCACAATCTGTGTTTCTGTATTGTATACTCTGTACCCTCTTGAGTGTTCAGAGTATCCTAACATAATACACTTCTGTGCCTTAGAATCAAACTTGTTCAAATAATTCTTTGTATTTAATATAAAGCAAGTGCATCCAAATGGATGAAAATACGAAATGTTGGGCTTTCTGTTCTTCCACAATTCATATGGAGTCTTTTCCAGAATAGGTCTTATTGAGATTCTATTCTGAATGTAGCACGCTGTGTTTATTGCCTCTGCCCAGAAAGTCTTAGCAACGTTTGTCTCATTGATCATGGTTCTGGCCATTTCTTGCAATGTTCTGTTCTTTCGTTCTACAACTCCATTTTGTTAGGGAGTTCTAGGACAAGAGAAATCATGCAGAATGCCTTTGTCATTAAAGAATGACTCAAAATCTTTATTTTCAAATTCTCCACCATGATCACTTCTGACTTTAACGATTCTAAGATCTTTTTCATTCTGAACTTGGTTACAGAAGGTAACAAACACAGAGTGTGACTCGTCCTTGTGTCTTAAGAACTTTACCCATGTCCATCTGCTATAGTCATCTACGATTACTAACCCATACTTCTTACCACTGACTGAAGCAGTTTTAACTGGTCCAAATAAGTCAATGTGCAGAAGTTCTAATGGCTTAGAGGTGGAAACAACATTTTTGGATTTAAAAGAAGGTTTTGCAAATTTGCCTTTCTGACATGCTTCACACAGAGCATCTGAATTGAACTTCAAATTTGGAAGTCCTCTGACCAGATTGAGTTTGTTAATCTGAGATATTCTTCTCATACTAACATGCCCCAATCTTCTGTGCCAGATCCACTGCTCATTGTTAACAGACAGAAGACATTTTACGTTCTGACTCTTTAGTTCAGAAAGTTTGATTTTGTAAATGTTGTTTTTCCTCTTACCATTAAACAGGATAGTCCCATCTTTCTGACTAACAACTTTACATGATTTTTGATTAAAGATTATATCATAACCGTTATCACTTAATTGACTTATGGATAACAGATTATGCATCAATCCATCTACTAGCAGAACATTATTAATAGAGGGAAGATTTCCATTACCTACAGTTCCAGAGCCAATTATCTTTCCCCTCTGATTGCCTCCAAAGCCAACGTGGCCTCCAGGCTTAAGTTCCAGGCTTTGGAACATATGCCTTCTTCCCGTCATGTGTCGTGAGCAGCCAGAGTCCAGGTACCATGACTGGTGTTTCTGACTTGCTGCTAAAGATATCTGCAACATGTATTATTTTATCCTTAGGTACCCAGATCTTCTTGGGTCCTGATTTGTTAGTTTTGCCAAAACTCTGGTTGAATTTTGGTTTCACAGAGTGCTTACTGCTAGTATATTTGATGTCGTGTGTGTGACCATACACAAAGTGTGAATTTAGAGGAGTGTGTTTAATGGTTAAATCCATGACATTCTTAGGTGTAGGAACCTTACCTTGGTATCCTATTCCTTTCCTGCCGTTTCTGCTAACTCCATAGATCATTGAAGCCATTCTGCTTCTATCTATGCTTTTAGCTAAGAACTTCTGGAAACTATGATCATACTCCTTGATGATCTCATCAGCGTTGCTGGGAGTTTCAGAAATTGGTTCCTTCTGAGAGTTTTGTAAAGAGTTTTCTAATTTTGAAATTTTATCTCTCAGCTCAGAGTTTTCCAATTTGAGACTCTCAGACTTATTAGAGTCAGATTCAAGATTCCTTTTCAGGTCTCTGAATTTAGCTCTAATCTGCTGATAGCGTTCCAGAATTTCATTGAGGCTTTCAGCAAGTTCAGCCTTTGTAAAATTAACAGCGAAGTTAGGAAATACCTCTTCTGTGTCTGATTCTGAGTCTGACTCAGAAGCTTCACTATCTTCTGAGATGTTAGCCATGAGCGCTATGTTTGCCCTTTCATCATCTGATTCTGAGTCAGCTTCAGACGAGTCAGAGTCATCCCATGTGGCCATGAGACTTTTCTTCTTCTCTCTTCCAAACTTCTTTTTGGGCTTTTCCCTCTGAAGCTTTGGGCAGTCACTCTTGTAGTGTCCTTGCTCATTGCACTCGTAGCAGATGATGTCTTTGGTGTTCGGCTTCTTGCTACTGGAGGAGCCTTCAGATCTTCTGTATCCAGAGGAAGAATCTGTCCTTCTGAATCTGGAAGAAGACTCGTTCTGATCAGATCTTCTGGGATTCCTGAACTTCCTTTGTCTTTGCTTCCACAGTTGATTTACTCTTCTGGAGAGAAGGGAAAGTTCGTCTTCTTCTGATGAGGATCCATCAAATGTTTCTTCAACTGCCTGCAAAACTTTAGACTCAAATTTTTTGTTAGATTTTAATGCTAAAGGCTTACCTTGCTTCTGAGGCTCGTCAGCTTCTAGCTCTATCTCATGACTTCTGAGGGAGCTTATAAGTTCCTCCAGAGTGATTTTGTTGAGATCTTTGGCTAGCTTCAGAGCAGTAACCATAGGCCTCCACTGCTTGGGTAAACTTCTGATTATCTTCTTGACATGGTCAGCAGTAGAGTATCCTTTGTCCAGAACTTTGAGACCAGCTACCAGAATCTGGAATCTAGAGAACATAGTTTCAATGGATTCAGATTCTTCCATTTTGAACGCCTCATACTTCTGAATGAGCGCCAGAGCTTTTGTTTCTTTGACTTGAACGTTGCCCTCATGCATCATTCTGAGAGAATCAAAGATGTTCTTTGCTGTGTCTCTGTTGGAGATCTTTTCATACTCAGTATAGGAGATGGCACTGAGGAGGATGGTTCTGGCCTTATGGTGATTCTTGAAGTCACGCTTTTGTTGATCGGTCATTGATTTTCTATCAATCTTCTGACCAGTTGCATTCACAGGGTGCGTGTATCCATCAGTCACCATATCCCACAGATCAGCATCATGTGCTAGAAAGAAGCTTTCAATCCTGTCTTTCCAGTAATCAAAGTTTTCTCCATCAAAGACTGGAGGTTTGCCGCTGAATCTGTCTCTGTCCTCGTTATTGTCATTGCTGAAGTGAGAATTGTTTCCTGCCATTGTGTTTTTCTGACGCTGGATCTTGTACTGACACGGTTAAGTGTTTTAGCTCAGAACCAGGCGCTCTGATACCAATTGAAGGGGTGAAAAACACAAGAAGGGGGGTTGAATTGTAAAACTGAAATCTAAAGCAATTGACAAGATATTTTTATCCTGGTTCGTTTGATCTCAAACTACTCCAGTCCACCCGTCAAGGTGATTTCGCCTCTCTCCAACGAGGTCTTAATTCACTATATTCAACTGAATATTACAGACTGCTTTAACAACTGCTAAAGCCTTCTTGATTCAAACCACAATCCGGTTTGTCAAGGCAACACTTTCTTACAAAGGTATAAAACAATGTGTGAGAATGTTTTCTACAAAACTTTATCACAACTGTGATGTATCCACAAAATGAAGCTTAGAAATAGATTGCTAAACAATAATGAAGTATCAGAGTTTGTGGTTTAGCAAAACTGGTAGATGAAGATTATTGTTCAGCTTTGTGCGTGTAGAGATTTGGAGAGCATTATCCATTATAATCTTCAAAGCCTTGTTTATATAGCACTTGAGAAGATGAACGTTGAATGCAATATTCTTGATTCAATGCTAATAACAAGCTTTCCTTTTTGAGCAGATCTTGTCTAGAATGAGGCCGTTGGGATTAATTAGCTTTCAATGCACAGTACCGTTGCTTCTTCAATGCACGTTCTGGCTTGGCTCATTCTGATTCTGCTTCGCTGCTGATGAACTATTGTGTTTCTGTATCAGAGTGTTTACGCGCAGTTCTGTTCATCAAGCTTCAACATGTACGTGAGTTGATTATCTGATCTTGACATTCTGATGTAGCAACTTCTGATGCTGGTGTATGAAAACAAATTCTGATGCTGAAAAGACGTGATCTTGCTTATACCAATCAGAGTATCTGCAAGTCAGAACATAATAATTTTAGGCAGCATATAGTTCATTCATGAACCTTATAAATACTATATCTTTTCACTTTGTTATCATCAAAACTTAAATATAGGGTAGTAGATTCAAACATTGTTCTAACAGTCTACAGGTACAAGAAGTTAATCACCTCTGATACACTGAAGCTCTGATATTCTGATCTGAAGCTCTGATATTCTGATGTTCAAAGAAAGTCAATAAAGATCTGATCCTGAAGAACTCTTGGAATTAAAAAGGGAAGTAATAAATTCAGGGGGAGTATCTCCGATCTAAACTCTGATATATCTTTATCCCTTATCTTTGATAACTTCCTATTTAATTCTGATATAATTCATTATTTAGTTATCTCTGATACTTTTCACGTTAATTCTCAATTAAAAATATCTAGTTTTTGTCATCATCAAAAAGGGGGAGATTGTTAGAACAAAGTTTGAATCTACTACCCTAAGTTTAAGTTTTGATGATAACAAAATGCTAAGATACATTAATTGTATGATTCATGTAAGACACATATGCTATCTAAAAATTACATTCTGTTTTACAGAAACTCTGATGGGTATCAGCATGAGAACATCATCATCAACATCAGAAAATTGGATATCAACATCAGCATCAGAAGATGTTATATCAGATACCAGAATCACAAGATCAACTTGCGCTTATGCTGAAGCTTGATGAACAGATCTGCGCTTAACCATCTGAATTCTGATCAAGACAACAACAGTTCATCAACACCTAAGCAGCGTCAGAATGAGCCAAAGCCAGAACACGTTTAAGTGGCAACGGTACTGTGCATTCAAGATGATTTATTACCAACGGCATCATTCCAGACAAGACCTGCTTAATAAGGAAAGAATATTATTGGCATTGAAACAGAATTACTACTCCAACGTACATTATTTCTAATGCTATATAAACAAGTCAATGAAGATTGAATTGGCTAATGCTCTACAATACTCTACACGCCTAAAGCTATTCATCATCTTCCTTACTCTCAGTTTTCTAAAAGCTCTCAAATTCTTTACTCAATTATTTTAGCACTCTAGTTCTCATAAGCTTAAATTGTGTAGTATCACAGTTGTGATAAACAGTTTTTGTAGAAAACATTCACACACCTAGATTTCAATTCTTTGTAAGAAAGTGTTTCCTTGAGAAACCGGTTTGTGGTTTGACTCAAGAAGGCTTTAGCAGTTGTTAAAGCAGTTGTAATATTCAGTTGAATATAGTGGATTAAGACCTCGTTGGAGAGAGGCGAAATCACCTTGACGGGTGGACTGGAGTAGTTTGAGATCAAACGAACCAGGATAAAAATACCGTGTTCACTGCAATTGATTTCCAGTTTTTACAATTCAACCCCCCTTCTTGTGTTTTTCACTTCTTCAAATACAACCTCATGAAGAGTCGATCGAGACAATAAACTTGGGTACTAAGGGGAATAAAAAGGAAGTCAACATAGGTACCAATTTGGAAAATAGTGTTAAAGAATGATTAGTTCAGATGTTACATGACTATGTTGAGATCTTTGCCTGGTCATACAAAGACATGCCGGGGATGGATACTGATATTGTGGTTCATCGTCTGCCAACAAAAGAAGACTGCCCTCTAGTGAAGAAAAAGGTTCATCGTATGTTCCTGAGATGTCAGAAAAGATCAAGGTTGGAGTCATGAAACAATTCAATGCCGAATTCTTAGCTGTTACTTCTTATCCACAATAGGTTGTGAACATGGTACCAGTACCTAAAAAGGATGGTAAGGTGCATATGTGTGTGGATTACAGAGATTTGAATAGGGAAAGCCCCAAGGATGATTTTCCGCTTCCCCATATTGATGTTCTGGTTGACAACACCGCATATTATAAGATCTTCTCTTTCATGGACGGTTTCTCCGGTTATAATCAGATCAAAATGGCACCCGAAGACATGGAGAAAACAACTTTCGTCACACAGTGGGGCACCTTCTATTACAAAGTTATGCCATTTGGGTTGAAGAACGTCAGGGCAACCTATCAGCGTGCTATGGTAGCTTTGTTTCATGATATGATCCATCACTAGATAGAGGTCTATGTAGACGACATGATAGCCAGGTATCAAACTGAAGAAGAGCACTTGGGCCATTTGCAAAAACTATTTGAAAGGCTGAAGAAGTACAAGCTAAGACTGACCCGAACAAATGCACCTTTGCAGTCAGATCTGAAAAGCTCTTAGGTTTTGTTGTCAGTGGTAAAGGTATTGAGGTGGAAAGGTTAAGGATATTTAAGAGATGCCAACTCCCCACACTAAGAATGAGGTTAGAGGTTTCTTGGGACGTCTAAACTACATCGCCATATTCATTTCCCACCTAAACGCTAATTGTGAACCAATCTTCAAATTACTGAAGAAAGATCAAGTAGTAAAGTGGAATGATGATTTCCAGAAAGCCTTTGACAGAATCAAAGAGTATCTTCAAGAACCTCCAATTTTGATTCCACCAGTTGAGGGAAGACCTTTGATCATGTACTTAACAATATTAGATAATTCAATGGGGCACGTGTGTTGGGGAAGCATGACGAGTCTAGTCGAAAAGAGCATGCAATATACTACCTTAGCAAAAAGTTTATCAACTGTGAAAGAAGATACTCACTGCTTGAGAAAACTTGTTGCACTTTGGCATGGGCTGTTCACTGACTAAGACAATATATGTTGACTCACACTACCTTATTGATATACAAAATGGATCATATCAAATACATATCGAGAAGCTCGCTCTCTCTGGAAGAATAACAAGATGGAAAATGGTCCTGACCGAATACGACATTCAGTACACTACCCAAAAAGCAATTAAATGGAGTTTACTAGCTGATCATTTGGCTCATCAGGCTGTAGACGACTACCAATCCATGAACTTTGAGTTTCCGGACGAGAACATTATGTTAGTGACTGACTATGAAGAACCTGGACCATATGAAGGACCTGAAAAAGGATCCCGATGGACTATGGTCTTCGACAAAGCTTCCAACACACTTGGCAATGGCATCGGTGCTGTGATTATCTCCCTAGAAGGCTGCCATACACCCTTCACTGCCAGACTATGCTTTAACTGTAAAAATAATATGGCCGAATATGAAGCATGCATTATGGGTATCAAGGCTGCTATCCATATGAGGATCAAGTTCTTACAAGTATATGGAGACTCATCCTTGGTGATCAGTCAAATCAAGGGATAATGGGACACAAAGCATCCTAATCTCATCCTGTACTGAGAGCATGTATTGACATTGGTCCCATTTTTTGAAGAGATTACCTTTGAACATATTCCATGAGAAGAAAACCAGTTAGTGGACACGCTAGCTACCATGTCATCCATGTTTAAGGTCAGATGGGATAACGAAGCCCCCCAAATCACTATCGAAAGATTAGACGAACCGACACACTGTTATGAGGTCGATACTGAGGGAGTAGAGGAAAAGCCTTGGTTACACGAGGTGAAAAGATATATCCAAGCTCAAGAGTACCCTGAGGGAGCATCCATCAATGAAAAAAAGTTCTTAAGAAGGTTCCCTACCAAGTTCTTCCTGAGTAACAAAATTGTCTACAAACACAACCATGATTCTACCTTACTACGGTGTGTGGATAAGGGAGAAGTAGAGAAAATTATGGAGGATATGCACGAAGGTACCTTTGGCAGCCATTCTAGTGGGTATACAATGGCTAAAAATATCCTGCGAGCAGGATACTATTTGTCCACGATGGAAGCAGATTGTCACCATCACTTCCGAACTTGTCACACATGCCAAATCTATGCTGACAAAGTACATGTGCCTCCGGTTCCGTTAAATGTCTCGACTGCTCCTTGGCCATTCGTAATGTGGGGTATTGATATGATTGAAGAGATTATACCTTCCGCTTCCAATGGACACTGCTTCATCCTTGTTGCCATTGATTATTTCACAAAGTGGGTAGAGGCAACCTCATTTGCTTCTGTTACCAAGAACGTCGTGACTCGGTTCATTAGACACAATCTTATCTGTCAGTATGGTATCCCAGAAATAATTATCACAGATAACGGTACCAACCTCAATAATACTATGATCATCGAGCTCTGTATGCAATTTAAGATCCAACATCATAACTCTTCCCCTTACCGGTCGAAGATGAATGGCGTTGTGGAGGCCGCCAATAAGAATATAAAGAAGATCATACAGAAAATGACAGTAAAATATAAAGACTGGCACAAGATGTTACCCTTTTCTATTCATGGCTAGCGTATCTCAGTATGCACGTCAACAAGGGCAACCCTTTTTTCTCTCGTATACGGTATGGAAGCTGTTTTACCGGTCGAAGTCCAGATCCCTTCCTTGAGAATCATGAAGGACGCGGGTCTAAGCGAGAACAAATGGATTGAGACCCGACATAACTAACTGAATTTGATTGATGAGAAATGGCTCGCGGATGTTTGTCATGGTCAGATGTACCAGAAGCATATGATTAAAGCTTTTAACAAGAACGTCATACGTCAAGTATATCAGGTTGGTGACCTAGTAATCAAGCGCATCATCTTGCTACAAGGTGATCCCAGGGGCAAGTGGACTCCAACATACGAAGGACCATTTGTGATCACGAGTATATTTTCTGGTGGAGCCATGATATTAACCACTATGGACAGTGACAACCTTCCGCACCCTATAAACGTGGTCATAGTTAAAAGATACTACGCATGAAAAGAGACCCGCTAGGTTGAATGACCTAGGCAACAATAAGGGCATCCCGGCGAACCAAAAGGGTTCAGGAAAAAATTAGGGATATATATATATATGAAAAATCTGTACACCCAGCAAGTCGAAAATCTGAAAAGGCGGCTTGGGCAAAAAAGGGTATCCCGGTGGACTGAAAACTCGAAAGGACGATCTAGGAAAAGTTAGGGATTAAAAGCGTATGACTATGTCCCGTTGGATCACCTTACAACCAAACTTCATTATCGAATTGACAACTTCGAATGGTACAAATCAATCCAGTCAGCTTCTGCCGAGCAGCAAAGTGATGAGACACTCAAAGATATAAAGGCAATAGCAGAATTGAAACCAACGGGATTATTTCACATAGCTGTTTTCTTTTATGTACCAGTTTGTATATTTCTCATTTTTACGACGACATTTATCTTACTAGGATGTCCGTCTCCTTGTATAAAGATGCCTGTTATAGGCAGACTTTCTCAAATCACTACAAAAATTCCTCTTTTAGAGTCCAAACTATTTGTTTTTATTTTCTGTTTTGTTTGCAAAAACGTCCAGTGATTATTTTAAATGAAAATATGCCTTTGAATATGATTATCGTTTATAAATATATGCATAAAAAAACAGAAAGACAATTACTAAAGGCTTTAAGAGTTAGGTCAATGTTGAAAAGTCATATGTAAATTCCTACAGAGCAATCACCCCTAGGAGACCATTTTCATAAAATTCATCATCGACAAGGGTACATTCCTCAGTAGGTATAGAAACATGGGCATCTTCCCGCAGTTCACCGCCATATCTTCAGCATATAGCTTAATGATTTCAGCCGCTCCAATATTTCATAAACAAATAAAGAGGATCAATCATTTCTCTAGCGTGTTGGATTCTTCCCCAGCATGGTCTATGGACCTCTTGGATTCCCCAACAGATTTTCATAAAATCTCCAAGAAGTTTATGAAATTTATTTCCCCAGTAGAGTTTATTTCTCTAGCTACGGAAGATCATCCCCCGACGAAGCTTATTTCTCCAAGTTGGAAAAATCTTCCAACGGAACACTTTTCTCTAACAGCAGTCACAGATTTATTTTCCCCAGTTCAACGACACTACAAGGAGCAACTGATACACTCACATTCATACATCATTTACAAACATTACATCATATACATATAACACAATCTCATTTATTTTGAGAACATAATTCCGCAATGCATTTAATACATCATGACATTGCATACAACTAACTCTTTACCTTTTCAGGAAAATATATATCAACAGACCAACATCATCAATTACTGGTAAGACCAAGCAATCTTATTAGAAACAACGTCTTCTGGCTCAGGGTAAATCTACCAATGATTTATTCTGATACATCTTCCAGTTGATCCTTTTCTGACTCAATTTAAATCGACCAATGATTTATTCTGATACTTCCTTCACTTAAAAGATAACAAAGACCTCTTCCGGTTCAGATTAAATCGACCAATGTTTTAATCTGATACTTCTTCCAATTGAAGATAGTCGTAGACATTTTCTGGCTCAGATAAATCAACCAATGATTTACTCTGATTTTTCTTCCAGTTAAAGATATAAGTAACCTCTTCTGGATCAGATTGAATTGACCAATGATTTATTCTGCTACTTCTTCCAATTAAAGACGATCATACATAGTCGTTGGATTAGATTAAATCGACCAATGATTTATTCTGATACTGCTTCCAACAGACCTTTTTTTAGCTCAGTTTAAATCGACCAATGATTTATTCTGATACTTCCTCTAGTAAAAGACAATAGAGACCTCTTCTGGCTCAAATTAAATCGACCAATGATTTATTCTGATACTTCTTCCAGTTGAAGATGGTCGTAGACATCTTCTGGCTCAGATAAATCAACCAAAGATTTATTCTGATACTTCTTCCAGATAAAAATAAACATAAACATCTGCCTGGCTCAGATAAATCAACCAAAGATTTATTCTGATACTTCTTCCAGATAAAAATAAACATAAACATCTTCTAGGCTCAAATTAAATCAACCAATGATTTATTCTGATACATCTTCCAGTAGATCTTTTTCTTGTTCAGTTTAAATCGACCAATGATTTATTATGATACTTCCTCCAGTAAAAGATAACATAGACCTCTTATGGCTTAGCTTAAATCGACCAATGATTTACTCTGATACTTCTTCCAGTTGAAGATGGTCATAAACATCTGTCTGGCTCAGATAAATCAACCAAAGATTTATTCTGATACTTCTTCCAGATAAAAATAAATATAAACATTTGTCCGGATCAGATTAAATCGACCAATAATTTATTCTGATATATCTTCTAGTAGATCTTTTTCTGGCTCAGTTTAAATCGACCAATGATTTATTCTGATACTTCCTCCAGTAAAAGATAGCATAGACCTCTTCTGGCTCAGATTGAATCGACCAATGATTTATTCTGATACTTCTTCCAGTTGAAGGAGGTCATAGACATCTTCTGGCTCAAATAAATCAACCAAAGATTTATTCTGATACTTCTTCCAGATAAAAATAAGCATAAATATCTTCTGGCTTAGATTAAATTGCAAATTATTTATTCTGATACATCTTTTAGTAGATCTATTTCTGGCTCAAATTAAATTGACAAAAGATTTATTATGACACTTCTTCCAATTAAAGACAACAAAGACCTCTTCTGGCTCAGATTAAATCAACCAAAGATTTATTCTGATACTTCTTCCATATTGAAGTCAACATTTTCTTTAGACTGAATCTATAAGCCCATTCCGATGAGTCTCAATCATCTCTACGAACGACATCTTTTAAGCCCATTCAAGCATACTATCAACTGACAACGTTACTCCATGCACTAGCGAGCGCAAATTTCTGGGCACTTTAGTGTTCAATCATCTTCCACCTTCAGATCACAAAAATCAGACAAGCCAATATAAAATTCTCAGGTTTAAGACGATTGAACAGGGGCATCTGTTGTACCCAAAAATTTTCCCTCTCATTTTGTTCAAAACATACTCCTAGAGGTCCTCAAGTGCTCAAAGTTGACCAAGAATTGACTAGACCAATTCTCCAACTAAGTAATGAACTTCCAAATAGGGTTTCACTTTTCACAAAGAAGTTTGGGTTTCAAAGGCCTCAAGTGATTTCCATGGTTCCTCATATGTTCTCAAGAATTCTCATGCCAATTTTCAGGCCTTGCATTACAAGTTTGCTCAGTCAATTGCTCAGATGACTGGAAATGAATTTTTAAGTTCATAGACCTATTTTGTGGGATTAAAATATGTTTATAACTTAGTCAAGGACCCCTAAATTCACTCTCACCTTGCTTTGCATTTTTTCTCTATTTTATTCATATTTATTTTGTTTTTATTCAAATAAACACAAAATAAATTGCAGAAAATAATAAATGAAAAGTATGGACACATGTGCTGATGATTTGTGTTGATATTGAGCCTTAGAATTAGTGCAAGGCATGAGGAAAATGACCAGGTTCAATGTATGACAAGAAGGGCAAAAAATCATCAAATATGGCAATTCTTCAATGTCTTGATTTTTGCTTTCAAAACCATGATCAATGCATGGATTCTTGCCATATTTATTCACATTTACATTCCTCTATAAATATATAAGCCAACCATAAGCCAAGGACATGAAATCATCACTTGGAAAAAGCTCTCAAATTTTCAAAATTGTTCAAAAGTTGTGAAATTCGAAACTGAGCTTCCAGCCATCATCCATCCAAACCAAGAATTCAATCCACTTCCTAAAGGTCCCTGGAGTCATTCCCAATCCTTAGGCAAGCCCAACGTACACATGAATCACTATTTCCAATCACTCCGATTTGGTATGGTATCGTGATCTTAAATCTCTATTTTTTCGTTACAAATTGATTGCAAGCATACATACATATGTGCATACTGATGTTAGGGATATTTTAGAACCCTTTTTCTTAAGGTTTGATGCAGGAATCGAAGGTTGCCATTGTTAGGCCACAATTTAGATGTAGCGCTTGAATGACATGATACAGGGACTTTCAGTCCAAACCAATACCATGGTTGGTTTCGCAACCTAGGGTTTAGAGGGGGTATTCCAAAATTTTGATATCGAATCTCACTATTTCGTAGGTTAGGGTTTTTGACTGGCCGGAGAAAAAGGTGGTCATCCACCGTGGATGGTGGTTTGACCTCCCTAGAGCTTGCGTGTCATAATCCCTCTTTATGATTCATTCATTCAAACAATAGGGGACCCACTCAGCGCGCATGTTCTTAATTTAAATATTTTTCTGATTTGTTTTCACATATAATATTATTGGTTTAGTTGTAATAATGAATGAACAAGTTGGCTGGTTGGTGAAGCATATGTTTGCAGTAGCGGAGGACCTGGGTTTAATACCCAGGTCTTGAGTTTTATATTTTCTAATACATTTCTTGCAGATCCAGTGTGACAAGGCCAAACGTGTGCACCATGCGCTACTATGACATCACCATCTGATCCAGATCCAGCACCTCAGATGCGTGCCTCACCATGGACCCTCAAGGGGCCTCCCTCACTAAAGCCAGCACTGGCCTGGGCCTCCTCTTGGTTTGGGCCTAACGAATTCCAAATTACACCCCCTACAAATTGCTTCTAATACCGGGCCTATGCTACTTTCTTTTTTGTTTTAATTTATTTATTCCTTTTTAATCTTTTTTAATTATTATCATAAAATCAGAAAAATCATAAAAAATGTAGATTTAGTTTTTTTAATTAAATTTTAATAAATTAATTAATTTAATTATTTTTACTTTTTATTTCATTTTGAAATCAATTAGATTTAGGTTGCAAAACTTTTTCTTAATAAATACAAAAAAAAGAGTAGAATTTACCTTCTTTTATTAGTTTTTATTTTCATTAATAATCAATCGTTTTGTAAATTAATTAAAAATAGGTTTAGTTATTTAATTAATGTTTAATTCAAATATTTTCTTAAAATAAACAAAAGCAACCCAAAAAAGAATTTTCTTAATTTGCATAGATTTCCTTAGGGTTTTAAACAAATGTTCTTTTTAATTCTCGCACGTTATTTTACTTCCCGCATTATTACTTTCTTATTATTGTATCGCCCATGGATTGTAATAGACTAATTAGTTTTTCTTTACTGTTTTTACACCCAGTTTTGGACTTGTAATTCCCCCTCCCCGAAGCCATGTAATAGTTAGTTTTAATTTCCGCACTGTAATTTCCCGCACTGATATTGAACTGTTAGATATATGCCTAATAGGATTGCATGACAAAAACTAAAAGCAAACGTTAGCAAACCTAACATCAAAGATAAGTAACAGAAACATAATGCACTCACACATGTGCACCTCTAGAGTACTCCCACTTCAGTTTCCTTCGGAATAAAACAGTCAAAACTCTCGAACGTGAGGGATTTTAGTGGCAACCCTCTAGTTCAAAGATCATAAAATGACCCTTTCATTGTTGCCTCAGTACATGATCTTAAAACCTTAGGGATGTTACCAAAGTATCTTGCTATGTTGTCTTTGTGACTGTACGATAACCCTCGATTGTCCCTCAAACATCCAATGATAGGGCTACCTACTCACTAATAGTAGGATATCACTGTCTAAAGGAAAAGAGGAAAAGAACAAACCTTTTCGAGTAGGTAGATAGTTCTTAGATACTTGCTCAAATAAAACTATTTTCCACACATACACTCTTTTCTAAAAAGTATTTTCAAAGACACTTTGTATACGTTCTCCACGACATGAGAAATATTACAAAGTTCACCGTACTAAGGCGTCTTTGCCAAATACTTTTTTCAAATACACAAACACAGGGTATTTTCAAATGAGCTGGCATCTAAGAGCCCGTAGATAACTACGGATGGAAAGGGTTCTAAAACCTTCCCTTTCCATAATCTACCCCCTTACTCAGAAATAATCCTGAAAGGTCTTTTTTTGTTCTTTTCGCCCTTTCCTTTGTTGGATAAAAGAAAAGTCGGTGGAGACTCTTGCTTTCCGAAACATTTGCAAATACAAATGTAAAACCAGTATCACAGTCGGTTCTGCCACCGTATTACACAAATGAATTGGGAATGAGTCTACGCCCGACTTTATCCAAAAGAGCATTAGAAGGAATCTATGCCCGATTCTATGAAAATGCTGGTTATGTAGATAGTCGCCCCTTCCAGTTTCAGGAATTGATCTACATCTTGTCTGTAAATTGTTGATAATATTCGTCTGTCTGCAAATTTAACCTAAAAAGACAAAGTTATTTTTATGCAATATCATGATGTATGAATTGCGTAATGATGCTCTCAAAATAAATGAGAATGTTACATGTATTTGGTATGCATATGTTATGATATTATAAATGATGTATGGATGAGATATGTTATTGGAGCATATTGGTAGCTCCTTATAACAACATTCTTGCTGGGGACAATGAATCCTTGACTGTCGCTGGAGATGAAGAAAGTGATTCTTCAATTTCTTCTGGGAATAATTTTGTTGGATATTTCTTTCTTCTGTTTAAGGATACTCTATTGGGGATCATCGACTTCTGCTTGAAAATTACTGTTGATATTCGTCTATTTGCGAACTTTACCTGAAAATACAAAATTAGCTTTATGTAATGTCATGATGCTTGTAATGCATTGCGTGATGATGCTCTCAAAATAAATGAGAATGTTATATGCATTTCGGTATGCATATGCTATGATGTATTGTGAAATGATGTATGGACGTAATATGTCGTTGAAGCATATAGGTAGCTCCTTGTAACAATGTCTAGTTGGGGAAAATAAATAGCAGACTGTTGCTGGGGATGAAGAAAGTGATTCTTCAATTTCTGCTGGGAATAATTTTACTAGGGATTCCCGCTTTCTGTTTGAGGATGCTCCGCTGGGGATTTTCGACTTCTGTTTGAGGATAGAGGCATTCAAGGAGAGTCGGTCGTTCGCTGTTCTTTTTGTTGAAGGATTTGATGCTTATGTACCCTGACTAGGGATAAAAGAGATGAATATTCCTATGGTGTGCTATATGTCAGAATTTTGGATACCATATCAACTCTTCCGGGGATAGCAACTTTGATTAAATCCCGCTGAAGAAGATAATTTTATTAGGGATTTACGGTGTTGGAGTAATAAACTCCTATGGGGAATTAAATTCCTGTAAACTGTGTCGAGGAAATAAACTCTGATGAGGATTGGGATTTTATAGGCTGCGTTGAGGAAGTCTCCACTGTATGCTGGGGAAATGATCAAACTTCCTTATCCGCTAGGGGACCTATTGGAGATGATGATTAGGTCAAGCTATCCATTAGGGATATGGAGGTGAACTGCTGGAAGATGCCCCATGTTTTTCTTGAGGGCATGTTAGACTTGCTGGGAAATATATCTCTGTTGGAGATGAGCTTGCAAAGATAGCTCTGTAGAGATAGTTTCATGGAGATTGCTCTGTGGGGATTTATGAATGACTTAAACATTATCCCAACTCCTAGAGTCTTTGATAAATTCTAATCCTATTTTTTTATGCAAATATTTGTAAATGGTGATCATATTCAAATGAATATGTTCATTCAAAGTAACCATTGGATGTATTCACAAACAAAATAGAGGAAGTAAAAACAAATAGTTTTGAATTTTGAAATAGACTGGGTTGTACTGATTTTGAAAGTTTGCTTATGAAAAGGAAGTTTTATGCAAGGAGACAAAAATCCTAGTAATAAGAAATCTTCGTAAAAAGAAAAGGGGTACAAAGAAAAACAAAGAAAAATAGCTATGTGAAAACGATCCCATCGATTTTCAACTCTGCTATTGCCTCTATGTCTTCAAGCATCTCATTCCTTCCTGTCGGAAGAAGTTGATTGAATTCATCTTTACCATTTGATATTGACGTTGATAACAAAGCTTGATATAAGTAGATGATCCAACGAGGCATAGTCATACGCTTTAATCCCTAACTTTTGTTTGGACCACCTTTTCGGGTTTTCAGTCCACCGGGATACCCTTTTTTGCCCAAGCCGCCTTTTCAGGTTTTCGAATTGCCGAGTGTACAATATATATATATATATATATATATATATATATATATATATATATATATATATATATATATATATATATATATATATATATATATATATATATATATATATATATATATATATATATATATATATATATATATATATATATATATATATATCCCTGATTTTTATTGAAACCTTTTGGTTCGTCAGGATGCTCTTATTTTTTCCTAGGCCTGTCAACCTAACAAGTCTCTTTTATGCGTAGTATTTTTTAACTATGTCCGCATTCACAGGGTGCGGAAAATCTTCATCGTCCATGGTGGTAAGTATCATAGCACCGCTAGAAAATATCTTTTTGATTACAAATGGCCCTTCGTATGTGGGAGACCATTTTCCCATAGGATCACCTTCTGGTAGGATAATGCGCTTTATTACCAAATCACCAGCCTGGTACACCTAATGTCTAACTTTCTTGTTGAAGGCCTTGATCATACGTTTCGTATACATCAAACCCTAACAAACAGCCGCAAGCTTTTTCCTGTAAATCAAATTTATCTAGTCGAGTCTAGTCTGAATCCATTTGTCTTCGTCTAAACCCGTGTCTTTTATAATCCTTAGGGAAGGAATCTAGACTTCGACAAGTAAGACAACCTCCATACCGTAGACTAGAGAAAATGGGGTTTCCCTAGTTGATGTACGTACTGAAGTGAGGTAACCATGAAGAGAAAATTGTAGAATCTCATGCCAATCTTTATACGTTATTGTCATCTTCTGCAAAATCTTCTTAATATTCTTGTTGGCAGCTTCCACTGCGCCATTCATGTTTGGTCGGTATGAAGAATAATTGTAGTGCTTAATCTTGAACTACATGGAGAGTTATGTGATCGTAGTATTGTTAATATTGGTACCATTATCTGTGATGATTCTTTCAGGGATGCCATACCGACAGATAAGGTTATGCTTGATGAACCGAGCCACAATATTCTTGGTAACAAAAGCAAACGAAGCTGCCTATACCCACATCGTGAAGTTATCAATAGAGAAAGGGATGAAACAGTGTCCATTGGAAGAGGTAGGCTTAATATCTCCAATCATATAAATGCCCCACATTATGAATGGCCAAGGGACAATCGATACATTAAAAGGAATCAAAGGCACATATACTTTGTCAGCATAAATCTGGCATTTATGACAAGTTCTTGAGTTATGGTGGCAATCGATTACCATGGTCGACCAATAATAACCCGCTCTGAGAATTATCTTAGCCATTGTATGTTCGCTGGAGCGAGTACCAAAGGCACCTTCGTGCATATCTTCCATAATCATCTCAACTACCTTCTCGTCCACACAACGAAGCAAAGTCAAATCGTGATTATGCTCGTACAAGATTTCGCTGCTCAGAAAGAACTTGGAAGAGAACCTCTTTAGAAATTTCTTATCATTGATAGATGCCCCTTCAGGATACTCTTGAGTCTCTAGGTATCTCTTTAATTTGTGGTACCAAGGTTTTTCCTTTACTCAATCTGTATCAAGTTCGTAGCAATGTGCCGGTTCATCTAGTCTCTCAATAGTTATTCGAGGAGCTTCATTGTCCCATCCGACTCTGAACATAGATGACATGGTAGCCTATGTGTCTTCCAATTGATTATCTTCTCGTGGAATATGTTCAAAAATGATTTCTTTGAAGTACGATATTAATGTCAACACATGCTCTCGATAAGGAATGAGATTTGGATGTTTCGTATATCATCCTCCCTTAATATGACTAATCACCAGGGCCGAGTCCCCATATACATTTAGGAATTTAATTCTCATATCGATAGTATCCTTGATACCCATGATGCACGCTTCATACTCTGCCATGTTGTTGGTACAGTCAAAACATAATCTGGCGGTGAAGGGCGTATGGAAACCCTTTGGAGAGACAATCATAACACCAATTCCACTACCAAGTGCGTAGGAAGCTCCATCAAAAACCAGAGTCCATCAGGATCCTGATTCAGGTCCTTCATACGTTCTAGGTTCTTTATGATCACTAACTAGCATGATATTCTCATATGGAAACTCAAAATTCATAGACTAATAGTCATCTACATCCTGATGAGCCAAATGGTCTTCCAGTACACTTCCTTTGATTGCCTTCTAAGTGGTGTATTGAATGTCGTATTCCGTCAAGACCATTTTCCATCTTTCTATTCTTGCGGAGAGAGGGGCTTCTCTAATATGTATTTTATTGGATCCATAGTAGATATCAACAAGGTAGTATGAGTCAACATATACTGTCTTAGTCGGCGAGCAACCCATGCCAAAGTGCTGCAAGTTTTCTCGAGCAGTGAGCATCTTGTTTCACAGTCGGTAAACTTTTTTGTTAAGGTAGTATATTGCATGCTCTTTTCGACCAGACTCGTCATGTTTCCCCAATACACACCCTATTGAGTTCTCTAACACTGTTAGGTACAAAATTGGAGGTTCTGAAGATATTCTTTGATTTTATCGAAGACTATCTGACAATCGTCGTTCCACTTCACTACTTGATCTTTCTTTAGTGTCTTGAAAATTGGCTCACAAGTAGCAGTCAAATGGGAAATAAATCTGGAAATGTAGTTCAATCATCCCAGGAAACCTCTGACTTCCTTCTCAGTATGGGGAGCTTTAATTTCTTGAATAACTTTAAACTTGACAAGATCAACTTCAATACCTTTACCACTGATGACGAAACCTAGGAGTTTACTGGATCTTACCTCAAAGGTGGACTTGTTTGGGTTCAACCTCAACTTGTATCTCTTCAATCTCTTAAGCATCTTGTTCAGGTGGTCAAGGTGTTCTTCTTCAGTATGAGACTTGGCTATCATGTCATCCACATAAACCCCTATCTCATGATGGATCATATCATGGAATAAAGCTACCATAGCGCATTGATATGTTGCACCGACATTCTTTAAACCGTAAGGCATAACTTTGTAACAAAAAGTTCCATACTGTGTAACAAAAGTAGTCTTCTCCATGTCTTTAGGTGCCATATTGATTTGATTATAATAAGAGAAACCATCCATGAAGGAAAATACTCTGTGCTGAGCGGTGTTGTCAACCAGAACATCAATGTGTTGAAGTGGAAAGTCATATTTAGGGCTTGCTCTATTCAGACCGCTGTAGTCTATACACACGCACCTTACCGTCCTTATTTGGTACTGACACTACATTTGTAACCCACTGGGGACATGACATAACAGCTAATAAACATGCATTGAACTGCTTCAGAACTTCAACCTCGATCTTTTCAGACATCTCGGGACACATACGACAAAGCTTATTCTTTATAGGAGGACAACCCTCCTTCATCAGTAGATGGTGAACCACAATGTCAGTATCAAGCACTGGCATGTCTTTGTACGACCAAGCAAAAATCTCAATATAGTCACATAGCATATGGATTAACCTCTCTTTGACATTGTCTTTTAGGTCGACACCTATCTTGATTTCTTTTCTGTCCTTTTCAGTACCCACTCAAAACCTCGACTGAATCTTCATGTGGTTGTATAGCTCTTTCTTCTTGCTCTAATTATCTAGAAAATTGTCCAGGCACTTCACAATCTTCCTCACCTTCGTCCTCGGCTTGGTAGATTGGATTTTTCGAAGTCATAATTGGCAATAGCATAATTTTTATCAATGGGATCCAGGGTGGATGTGGATCTGCAATTTGTTATGTGGGTGTGTATAAGAACATATAGCTAATTTGAAAGTGATAAAGTAAAAGAAATACAAACAACTCAAAATTGGAATGCAAAATATCCAATGATTGTATTAAATGAAAATATGCGAATGAAACATGACAACCCTAACAAATGGACCATTGTGCCCATGGTAAGGCACAAGGCTTAAAATTATTGTTGAAATTACATAACCAAAAACTTAGAAATAGAAAACAGAAAATGGAATTTACTCCTGATTAAAGGAAATTGGTACAAAGTCTTCATTTGTCCAGTTGGTGAGCCCTTTGTCAGCAGTCGGGAAGATCCAGTTGTCGAGATCGTTGTCGCTATCAACATCTTCCATAACATTAATAACATTAACACCCTAGTCATGATTAGGCATATGTGCAGTGATCACGTTAGGAGTCTCAAGAGGGTCAAATTCAATCTCCTTAAAGTCAATCATGTCTTGGATCTTATTCTTCAGAGCTCAACATCCATTTGTGTCATGTCTGGGACTATTGGAATGATAAGCACATCCTACATTGGGATTGTACAGGGGAGAGGAAGTGTTGGGATTCCGAAGAGGATCTCTCAACGTAATAAGAACTTCCTTCAATAGGTGTTGCAATGCTTGAGACAATGGTATATTAGTTTTGGTGAATTGGCTCCTGGGTGCATCCAGCCTATGCTGATTGCGTTGTTGCTGATGTTGTGTTGGTGCGATATTTGAAATCATTACTGCCCCCACAGAATGGTGGCAGTTACCTTTACTATGACCTTTTTGGCCGTACACAACATTAGCTTCTTTCTTCCCGTTGAATGACTTCTTCGCAGTACTTGAAGATCCAGCCACCTGAGTTTTTACACTTTTGATTCCACCTTCAACATGTTCCCCTGTTAATATTAACTTGGTGAACCCAACTGAAGAGATTCCAATTAGATGATTGAAGAAAGGACTTGTCAAAGTTCCCATAAACATGTCAACCAATTCCCTATCAGACAAAGGAGGCTGGACTCTTCTTGCTAGATCTCTCCTTTTCTGGGCATAATCTTTAAAGCCTTCGTTAGAGCCCATGGTCATACTCTATAGCTGCATATGGGTTAGTGCGAGATTAGCATTATACTGGTATTGCTTATAGAAAGCAGCAGCCAAATCTTCCCATGTATGGATATTGGTCCCTTCTAGTTGATAAAACCATTCCAACTTTGTTCTAGATAGGCTCTCTTGAAAGAAATGCACCCATAACTTTCAGTCAATAGTGTGTGGTTGAATCTTCCGGACATATGACCTAAAATGAAGCTTTGGGAAAGAAACACTGTCATACTTTGCGAAAGTTGGGACTTTGAATTTATGAGGAATGACAACTCCTGAGACTAAACCCAAATCCTTAAAATCTAACCAGGCACTTTCTGGTTCTCCATAGCATTTAGACAATCTTCTAGCTGCTTGTATTTTTCATCAACAATGGGATATTGTTCATTAAAATAATCTTCTTCCTCTTCATAAGAGTATTTGGCCGGACCATGGTTACTTTTTTTAGTCTCACCACTCTTATCGTCTTTAACTGTTCGTAGTCTTCATCTATTGGAGTATCGAGATCCTGAACTTTCTTGACTAGACCCCTGAACCTTCTTCCCATGTTAAGGATTCCAGGTGATTCCTTTGTCTTTTTCTTCTTCTCTTTTGTGATGAGTGCCTTCAGTTCTTCCTGCTCCTTGGCTAAGTTCAGGAACATCTATTGGAATTGGGAATTTTGAGCTTCGAGATCTTTGACAGTTTATTTAAGAACCATTTCTAATGAAATAAACAGCAAGAAGACGAGAAAACCTGTCTTGGGAATACCTGTTATGTAATGATATGTATGACATATAGATGCATATACAGTGTTTTCAAGGATCTTGCATGATTAAAAATTTGAAAATGCATTTGGTTTCAGCTTTGTCTTGAAGAACTTTGAGTCTTTATTTTGAACATCCTTCTATAAGAATCAAGCTCACCATATAAAGTGGGTCCTAGTCTCTGACTCAAGAGAACGTACTTCGATCTTTGACGGCATCTGGTTAGAGGAAAATAAATCCTCTTGCCCCTTGCTAGCAATCTGGCCTATGATAATCCTACACCAAATCTCCCTAAGATTCTTGAAATGGTTAGTAAAAATTCCATGTCATGATGTTATGATTTTATGTTCATGTTTAAACAAGTAGAAAACACAAACAAATCATACAAGAGCCTTAGGTTTAAAGGCTTGCATGAGGTCCATAGGTAAGTACCCTTCTCTATTGAAGTTAAGTTGGCTCAACCTGTCCTAAAATAGTAACCGGGTTCTATGATTCTCATATCACCGATCTTTCTCACAAGCTTTATTTTAGCACGGGAACTAGCTTGCCACCAAAACATCCCACGAGTTGAATCTCAATGAGCGTAGCATCGAGTATCAACCAACCTTGGACTGCATCAAAGCCGACCATGTCCCTACTTTCTAATGGCCAAGATGGGTCAATTAAGGTTCTAAAAGTTAGTTAGTGCTAATGACACCATGCAGAAGCCTAATGTTATCTTTGACTGACTCAAGGAACATTAGTACAAACCAAAGTGTCACACTAACCGTAGTCATCACTTCAACCATATAGGTTTACACCGTACAATTTTCATGATGTATTCTTACTTACTTGAGGCATCCCTAGATCCGGGTGTAGGATCTTTCAAATGAAAAACCCAAGCAAGCCCTTAAAGTTAAAGCATATAAAGCATACAATTTAAGAAAGTAAAGTGATCTAAACTCTTAAGGTAACCCCTATTTTAATATAGTCCCCAGTAGAGTCGCCAGTTCTATAATAAGATGGAAGAACTGACCTTTTTTAGAATTTTAACACAAATGTTGTGGATAGCAAGAATCACCACTGATTTTTAATTTATCCAATAAGGAAAGGTGAAAAGAATAGGAAACAACTTTGATAGATTTTGAGTTCCGGGGGTAAGTTATGAAAAGGGAAGGTGTTAGCACCCTTTTCGTCTGTAGTTATCTACGGGCTCTTAATTGCTTGATCACTTTAAAAATTGCTTTGTGTGTGTGTGATTGTTTGAAAATATTTTAAAATGCCAATGTAGGGAAGACTTTGTAACGATTCTTGTATTAGTCCTCAAGAATGCGTAAAAAGTGTTTTAAAATTTTTTATTTGAAAGTGTGATGTGTAAAAATGATTGGTTTATGAGTAAGCAATTTGTTGAGTCTTACCCACTAAAGGTCATTATTGTTATTTTCCTTATCCTTTAGAGGTAGTGCTATCCATACCATTAGTTGGTAGGCAGCCCTATTTATAGATGTAAAAGGACAGGCAAAGGGTCGTTGAATGGTCATAGAAAGCAACTTGTGAGGATACTTTTGCGATTCGAAGGGACTGTCGTCATATTATTCTTAGGCAACAAGGGACTAGATCATCTTTTTGTAGGCAACTCGAGGGGAATCGCCAGACTATGATCTTTATTCAAGGGACTATGATGATTTAATCGAGGGTCTTTGCTAAAGTACCCTTATCTTCTAGGGACATGACCATGTTTCCGAAGGCAACAAAGAGAGGTTATCCTAGAGGTACAAAGTGTGTAAAGGTAATTCAGTTCAGTTATATTATCTCGAGTTATGGTTTTCTAATGTTTATTTTTGTCTTTCCATACAAAACCTATTAGCATATATCTAACAGTTATGTATACATAAAATATAAGTGCAAAAGTAAAGCCCTAGGACTATTACATGGCTTCGGGGCAGTTACAATATTTAATAACACCTCGCAAGAAATTAAAAATTAAGCTATTATAATTTTTATACAACCTATACACTTGTCTAAAAATAAATAGCAAATAAACAAAAATACTTGTTAAAAATTATTTAAAAAAAAAACCTAAATGTCTAAAATGTCACATTTTATTTTTTTGTATTTTGGGTTAATTCTAAGCATTTAGAAAATAATTAGTTATCTAATTCTAAATTAATTACAAAGTTTAATTAATTAAAAAAACTAAGTCTAATAAAGTTGAGTTAAAAATATATCCAAAATTAGATTAATTAATAAAACCCCCAAGACTATTTATTTTTTATGGATTAAAACGATTAGTAGAAAATTAAATAAGAAAATAAGTAAAAAAATGGAAAGTGGAAAAGAATAGAAAATAGATAAAAGATGGATGCAAGCGCCCAGGCTCGAACCCACGCCCTCTCCTTTGACAAGCACGAAAACTACCACTACACCATGAAACAAATAGAATTTTATGCCCTAAAAATGGCATATCGTATTCCTCATGTTAAAACTTGCATGTAAGGCTTCAAACCTATTCTAAACAATCATGCTAAGCAATCTGAATTGTTAGAATCAGTTAACAATACGTATAATTTGTAATACGAATAATAAAAATAATGCAAATCGGATATGGCATGTATGCAAGTTTTAGGTACAAATAGGCATGGAAATTTACCTATTCTTACCTTGGAGATGTTCTGGAAGTGATTTGAAGTAGTGGTTTGGACTTAATCAAACTGGAACTTGAGATTCAATGGTGCACTTTCTTTAAAAATTTGTGATTTTTGAGAATTTTCTTGAGGCAATTTTTTTTGTCACTGTAGTGTGAGGGCTTGAGTATTTATAGAGGAGGAGATTTAAGTCACCAAAGAAGGAAATAATAAAGTGATCATGATGTTACTAAAAATCAATGAAACATGTTTCCTAGCTTTCCATTTTTGAAAATCCTTGTCTCAAACTTGTCTCTCACGATTTTGGCAAGCTTTTATGAGGTCTTGGGCCTTCTAGAAGATGTCCAAATGATAATAGTCCCACATTAATCCAATTTTTTTTAATATTTAATTTAATTCTTTACAAAAATTAAATAAACATTTAAATAAATAGGATAAAAAATATGACCATGTACTAATGGATTTAGAAGTCTTCTGTCATGTCATAAATATGTTTGATCCTCAAAAGTTAGGCTCATTAGTCCAAAAATTCAAAATTGCTCAATTGAGGTTTCATGCATTTCTCTAAAATTGTCCAACTTGTACCAACCATAACTCTCACAAAATTTTGTCATATGGAGGTGATCTTTGGCTTTTTAGAAACCTCAAGAAGTATCCTACAACTTTCACGTTGGTCATTTTTTCATTTGAAGTCTTTAACTTGATGTAAATTGCCTTTACAAAAATGTCTTTTTGTTGATTTTTAAAATGACCTGTAATGTTTTGATCCATATATCTCAAATGAAGCATTTTTGGCCTTGAGCTTACAGCCAGAGTTATAGAGAATTGAATTTCCTTCAAAATGGGCCTATGTTAAGAAATTTGTAATGAAGCATGTGAAAGTTATGCTTGGTCAAAGTTTAGTTGACTTCTCCTTAAGAAAACCTTAATTAGTAATTTTTGACTTTTGATGAATCTTGAGTTTTCTTGATGAATCATGATCAACCCTTAATCAAATGAGGCGTGTGACTTCAAAATCTTGATGTTGACCATAAATCTTGAGTTTTGACTGTATGTTGAACCCATTTGACTTTTTATCCAATATAGTTGATTTTCAATCATCTGAGGAATTAACTGAGCAAAATTGTGATGCAAGGCTTGAAACTTGACATGACGATTATTTGAAGCATATGAGGAACCATGAAACTCACTTGAGGCATTAGAAGCTCAATTTTCTTTGAGAAAACCAAAACCCTAATTGTAGGCCACTACTTAGGAGAAGGGTTCATATGATCAATTCTTGAATAGTCTTGAGTGTTTGAGACCCTTAGGAGCATGGGGAGGTAACTTGAATCAATTTGTCTTGAAAAATGGGAGGGAAAAGTTTTGGTTACAACACGTATGAGTACCGGTCTGCTATGGTTTTAATGAGTTCTTGTAATGGTCGCTTGAGGTCAAGCAACGATTTAATTTTGGGAGAGTTTAATCAGTGGTTTTTACACAGGTATTTAACATTTATTTTAGTTATTGTTTATTTTAATTGACAAGTTTTTTATTTCATTTTACCATATTTTATGCTTTGGTTGAATGTTTTAGTGTTTTTAGAGTCAGAGGAATAAAATAGGACAATTTAAGGCGAAAAAGTGCAAAAATTAGGATTTTCGGGGAAAGTAAAAAATCCACCTACAGGAGGCCTGACACGACCACCCGTGTTGCCTAACATGGTCCGTCTCAGGATGTGCATGTGAAGAAAGAGGGAAGTCAACGGTGTAACACGGGCGATCGTGTTACCCAACACGGGCGACCATGTTGCCCAACACGGGCGACCGTGTTACCCAACACGGGCCGTGTTGTAACCCCTGGGGGTTGAAGTTGATACTTAAAATCCAGAGGGCCAACACAGGCGACCGTGTTTCCCAACATGGGTCGTGTTGGCCTGTGACGCTAATTTCTGATTTTTTTCTCTCTATTTTTCCCATTTGTTAAGCTGTGGGGGCGTTTTGGGTACTTCAAACTAACCTAAAAGAGTTTTTTCTATTTGGAGGACTTTCCATGATGATATAAGGGACTTTTGACTGGAGAAGATTAGGAAAGATAAATATTATTGCTTTCAAGAGATTTGGAGACAAAGATTCCTTCATGAGAAACAACAATTGAAGATCTAAGAATCCTAACCTTTTGTAATGTCAAATTTTATTATTGTTTTTTTTAAGTTTCCTATGGGGGTGCCCCTTATTCGCAAATGTATTGATTTTGAATTCTTGATTTCGATACAATATGTTTCCTTTAGATTTAATTGTTCATGTTCTTATGCCTTTCCTATCAGACAAATAAGGATTGATCCACGATTAACAATTAGGGATGAACCACCATTGTTAAGGTTTTTGAACAATTAGAATATAATAGATATCACCTAGGATTAGGGATACCCTATAGGTCACCGGTAAATTCTTGATAACACAAAGGCTTGACTCCATCAGATATCTCTAAGGACTTATGATTTAGGATGGATGGTTAAAGGTTTTCTCACTAAGGACTTATGGTAAAACCAACTAAAGATTCAATAGTTAAAGGTAATGAACTTGTGAAGAGATCAAGAGTAAAGATTATTACATGGTCAAATCACACTCCTACCCCTAGCATTCTCCTCATATCAGTGAAAATCCATTTTATATTTATGCTACTTGTTAAGTGACAATTTCAAAACTAAAACCTATATCAAGTTTTGTTTAATTGAACCACGAATTTAACTCGATAATTGCACGTAGTCCTTGAGATCGATATCTTGGGAATTTCCCATTATTACTGGAAGGAAAAAATAGCACACTTGCTATTTTTCCTATCAGATACTCTGGATATAATCAAATTTTCATTACAGAAGAAGATGTACCCAAGACATCTTTTTGATGCCCTAGGGCATTAGGCACCTATGAATGGGTAGTCATGCCTTTTGGTTTAAAAAATGTTGGGGAAACTTATCAGAGAGCAATGAACTCTATATTTCATGACTTTATTGAGACTTTCATGCAGGTTTATATTTAGAACATAGTAGTAAAATTTGTATCAGATTAAATTCATATGGATCACCTTCGCCAGTCATTCGAAAGAATGAGGAAGTATGGCCAGAAGATGAATCATGTTAAGTGTGACTTTTTTGTGCAGGCTAGTAACTTTTTGGGCTGTGTGGTCCATAAGAAGGAAATAGAGATCAATCAAAACAAGATGATGGCTATCATGGAAGCAAAAGCGCCATCAACAAAAAGAGAGTTACAATCACTACTGGGAAAAATAACAGTGTTGTTTCACCATTGTATTTGGTGAACAACCTTGTGTTAGGATGTTAAACGTGACAGGCGCTGGTCATCGTATAGACCATGATAGCAATGGTGTCAAGTATTTTTGGCAATTTTCTTGAGGGACTTGATCATTTTGTTTAGGCAACTCAGATAGCGTCATCGAGGGACTATGATCTTTTGTTTTGTTTTTGTTTTGCCAAAGTACTTGACATGCATACCATGGCCCATTTTTGAAGGCAACAAGTGGATTGAAACCCTAGGGGTGCAAGTGTGCATTGTGTTTATTTTTCATGCATTGTTATCTTTGGATTAGGTCAAGCTAATTGTCGATTCTATTTTGCATACAAACCCTAGGTCTAATCATGGCATAATTGAAAGCATCTAAAGGTGCGAGAATTTAAATTCTACACTATTACAACATGATATAGGGAGGGGGGTACAAATTTGAATTGGGGATTATTTTGCAAGAAATTAAATCCTAAATTATTACAACCAAATTGAATGTACAAGATAGAATATGTATAATAAATAAATACAATAAATAAGTGTTAAATAAAATGTGTTATGCAAAAAGGATTTTTATATATGTAAAAGTATTTTTAAATATGAAGTGTAAATAATAAAAAAAAGTCAATTTTAATTATTTTATTCTTTAGGGCAAAACCCTAATTTTTTAAATAAATGGTATTATTTATTATTTATATACAATAATGTATTAATTTATACAAATTATAAGTATATTAAAAAAATGGTATTTTTAGTAAAACATATTAATAAAAATAAAAATGTATTATTTTTGTATTTTTTGTTCTAATTATTTAATAAAATAGTATATATGTGTATTAATATATATATATATATATATATATATATATATATATATATATATATATATATATATATATATATATATATATATATATATATATATATATATATATATATATATATATATATATATATATATATATATATATATATATATATATATATATATATATATATATATATATATATATATATATATATATATATATATATATATATATATATATATATATATATATATATATATATTGAATATATGAAGTGTATAAAAAACAAAAATTAATTATTAAAAAAATGTATATATTTTAAGGAAATATTTTCAAGTGTGTATAAAAATAAGAAATAAAAATAAAAGTATTTTTTACATTATTTATACATTTAAACAAAAATAAATATAAAGTATTTAACATATTAATACTAGAAATAATTAAAATAAATGCCAAATAAATATGAAAAAATATAAAAATAATTTTTTGGCATTTTTTATATTTGGACATAAAATAATAAAGTCAGAATAAAAAATAAAAATATCAAAATGACAAATATACAAATAAATGGGCCAGAGGGGTGTAAACTGAAAATGTGTGTGTGAGAAGCAAAAGCAAACAGGCCCAGCCCAAGTAACTTCATCTTCTTCCTCAGTTCACAAAAAATGCGCGTTCTGTACATCAACTGCTATCTCCTGATTCCTTGACTTTTTGACAAAACTCATAACATGAAACTTGTAGAGCATCAAGCAACGAATCCAACCATATAAAAAACTTAAGCTAACTCTCAAAGACCAGAGAGAATTTCTCTGGCCCTAAATCTTAACCTAGTTTTTTTATAAAGTTCATGAACAAAATTCTCCTAGCACGATTAAGATAAATGAAAACTTATCACATGTATGGTTTCAGGGCTATGAGTACAACATCTTTCATTCACAAACCTAAGTCTAACTATTCCTAAATAGAGAGATAGAAGTTCATGAAATACCTGTTTCAGTTAACTTCGAGCTGGACAATGAAGCAACTTCTAAGGGTGCTTGAGGTTCTTTTGAGCTTGCCTGATGTCTAATGAAGCTTTCCCAATGCTTAGTTTGTTTTGAAACAGCTTGAATCGTGCTACAGAACTCAACCTGCAATGCTTTGAAACAAAAATGGCAATGTGTGTTAATGGTGTTACAGCTAGCAATGGAGGTCTGGGATAGTTCAGGTGAGTTGAGTGGAAGGTATTGGAACAAGTTTGAGGCAAAACGCACGAGGGAAAGTGGAGATGGAGGTGGTTCTGCAGGGCTTGCCCTGTTTTGCAGAAAAATGGTGATTTTGGGTATGAGAGTGCTTTAGGGGTGAAAGGCTTGTGCTTCTGACTCAAAGGGTTGTGTGAAATGTGTTTGTGATCTTTGTTTTAGCTAACAATGAATGGTTTTCAAGTTGGGAGGATTTTGGACAATTTCTTCTTTGTGAAGCAAGAATGTCTAACTTGTCAATGCAGGCCTGTAATGCCTATCTTGTATGCTGCATCTTTTGCCCTTGATACTTGCAATTTTTGGATTTGATCTTTCCTCAGAGATATGGCCACATGCCTCAAAGATCTTGGTTTGACATAAAGTGTAACTTTACAAAAATGGCATTATACCTTTTTCCAAATAGGGATTAGTTTTGCATGCAATGTCCAAATGACCAAGATAATGCCTTAGCTCAGTGGATTTGCATTCAATTAAGGAGTGTAAAATGGTTTAGAGGCCTTCAAGCTAGTACAAAGCATGCTGATTTGAAAATGCAAGTTGTATGAACATGTATTGGCCATGGATCAAAGTGAGTTTTTGCCAACTTCAAGCATTCGATTCTCCCTAACCACAAATGTGTTTGAGGAGTTCTTGGACAATTTGGAAATCTTGCAACATGTACTATAATCCGTCTTTGAAATGCAACTTGAAACTCCAAGTGGAACTATGTGAAAAATGGCCAAGAAGATGGGTCAAAATCCTGCCTAAATTAGGGTAAAATTTCTCTAAGTTAAAAGTTTTAGGTACCCTTGTTCCAAAAATCATAACTTGAGATACAAGCCTATTTTGAGAAAACTTTGTGAATAAAAGTTGTAGACTTTGTGATGGACTACAACTTTCATGTTTCAAGTTTTGTTTGAATCCATTTGCATGTTGGTGAAAAAATGGGACAAAGTTAGGAAAAAAATAAGAAAATTTCATAACTTAGAAAATTTCTAAGTTATGAAAATTTTCCATTTTAAACCCTAATATGCATTTTTGGGTTTCTTGATGAAAAAGTTTCATAATTTGGCATGTCTTGATGAAAAATGACCCTTGGAACTTGATTTTGACCAAAAAGTCAAAGTTTGACTTTTCAGTGTACAATCAAATTTTGATCAGTTGATTGAAAAATTGACCTGTCAATCCTATGCACTTGAGATATTTTGAACTTGTTGAATGGGTCAAGACAATGTCATTGAGTCCTTGAGTCCATTGTTGAGCTTGATTTGCCATTGGTTAGGTCAAACAGTAAAAAATTGCCTTTGTACAATCAAAACCCTAAAAAATGTCCATTTTGCCCTTTTGATGATGTGATCAAATTTCTTGTGGAATTGTGATCCAAACTTGATCAAATGGTTCATATGAGTTCACAATGTTGATGTGAATCAAATTTCACGAGGTTTGACTGGTAATTGGCCACAGTTGACTTTTTCCCCAATACAACTGATTTCTAGGTCAACTGTCCAATTGACTGGGCAAAAATTTGGATCAAGGCTTGAAACATGGTATGGACAAACTTGTGAGTCCAATATGAATTAAGAAAGTCACTTTGGGCATTGTAGGTCAGAACATCACTGTGCAAATTCAAATCCTAATTTAGGTCAACAGTGCAAGGAGGTGTCTTGAGCAGAGCAAACCCTAGCTTGATCTTGAGTTCCAAAAGTCTTGTGATGAAAAATGTTGATGAAATGAGAGGGAAAATTTTGGGGTAAAACACCTAGACTGAAGAACCAAGAAGAAAATGACTTATCCCAAATTGCTTCAGGGTACAAATTTTCAAAGGATAAGTTGGAAGAATTAGTCGAAGTTCGTGGAAAGGTACTAGCTACTAAATTATCTCTAGTAGATTTAATAAACTACAAGTTTAGGATATGAAAATTAAGTGCATTTTAAAGTCCAATAATATATTACTTAAATAATCTAATAATTGATTATTTAAAGAATCCAACAACGAACGCAGAAAGGAAGATTAAGTATCGCGCATTGAGCTACATTTTAGTAGGTAATGAATTGTTCAAGAAAACACCAGAAGGAGTCTTACTCAAATTTTTAGGAGAAAGCAAAGAATACTTGGCGCTGTCAAATGTACATGGTGGGGCATGTGGAGCACATCAAGCAAGTCACAAGATGAAGTGTCTCTTGTTCTAGTATGGCATGTATCGATCTACCATGTTGAGAGATTGCATGGAATTCGCCATGGGATGCCAAGAGTGTCAAGTTCATACAGGTATTCAACACGCTCCTGCAAGTGAATTACATTCGATCAATAAACCATGGCCCCTCAGAGGTTGGGAATTGGATTTAGTTAGAGAGATTCGACCGACTTCATCCAAAGGACAAAAATACATCCTGGTAGGGATTGATTATTTTACAAAATGGATTGAAGCAATACCTTTGGTAAATATGGATATAAGTAGTATTATCAAATTCATTTAGATGTACATAATCTACATATTTGGAATCCCAAAAACAATTACAACTGATCAGGGATCAGTCTTCACTGGTCGAAAGATGCAGGAATTCGCTAAAGAAATAAGATTCAAATTATTGACTTCTACGCCTTATTATGCTCGGGCGAATGGATAGGTCAAAGCCACAAACAAGGTATTTATTGGTTTGATAAAAAGACATGTAGGGAGAAAACCAAAAAAAGGCACAAGACCTTGGATCAAGCTTTGTGGGCTTGTCGAACATCCCTAAAAGAAACGATAAACACAACTCCATTTTGTTTGACTTTTAGGCACAATTCAATTCTGGCAGTGGAAATATATTTACAATCAGTAAGAATCCAGAGGCAGAATGAAATCCCCTCTGACTATTACTGGGAAATGATGATGAATGAATTGGTTGATTTGGACGAAGAGAGGCTACATGCTTTAGAGGTCCTAAGAAGACAAAAAGAAAGAATGACTAGAGCATATAATAAAAGAGTCAGAGGTAAAGTATTTTCGAATGATAATTTGGTGTGGAAGGTAATATAACCAATGAATCAAAAGAATAAGTTGTTAGGAAAATGGTCTCCATATTGGGAAGGATCTTTTCGAATTATTCAAACATTCACAAATAATTCCTATGAAATAGAATAATTTGCAGAGGGTCGAAGAATCTTAAAGATAAATGGCAAGTACTTAAAAAAGTATAAACCTATCATTCAACAACTAAAGATTATGACAGAATAGTAAAAGTAATGAATTAAAAGCCAACATGGTATCATCAAAAAGTTCCAAAATGGCTTTTTCTTAAAATTACATAATTCAGAAGTACACAGAAAGGCAAAATAGAAGTACACCAATGACCAGTAGGTTCAAAAAGGCAAGTTTGATTTCATCCTGTCATACTTGGTCTTTTCCAACTTCAGCCTACAATCAATAGAAGATTTAGTAGCATGAAGAGTAGCTATTTTATCCTCTAGTTTTCTGGCTGCATCCACATGTTTCACACTTTGAGCAATGTCACACTCCATATCAGGATGATCCATCTGTTCGATAACTTTCTGGCACGTTCCCGTCTGAGAAATCTTCTCTTGCAATTTTTTGATTTGTTCTTTCTAGAAGGAGATGGAACGAGCGTTGGTATCGAACTCCTCTTTGGAATTTTAAAAATATTTTCCAAGTTTTTCACCTTTATTGGTTGAGTCAAGAGCTTTTGACCACTCAGTCTCCTGAAGGGTTTGGTTTTCTTGAAGCTTCGAAGCCACATCCTATTCCCCAAGGAAATCTGCGTTAAATGTGTTGATCAGAGTAGTCACATCCATCCGAAATTCAGTAGTCTCAGAAGGGCAGGGGACTATATCAACTTGGTTTATCAACTTCCTTAGTACGGTGCTCGTAGTGGCATTATTCTTCAGGACTCCAAACAGGTCAGCTTCAAAGACTTTCTCTTTAAATTTCTGGAGGAGTTTCTCATTAGTTTCAGGATTGGAACTCCCACTCCAAACAAATAGACTTGGATAAGTTTTTTGGACAAGTTGTACTATTTTTGCCATCATGAGCCTTACGTACACAAGATGATTGTTATTTTTCAAAACCTCCATTTCTTTGAAAGAGGGAAGGGTGTTCTCAGTTTCCAAGGGAGCTTATTGGCTATGATCAACTTCTGGAAGTTGTTGCTGAATAGGTTGGTCATTTGTTTGATTAACAATACCATTGGTTACGTTTGAGCCAACATCAACATGCTCTTCTTAGTTACCTTCTTCTTTAAAGAATTTCTCAATGTCACTAAGCATGGGCTCATCTTTGTCATAAGATCCCACATTCATATTTTGGGAAGAATGAGTGGGACTATCTTCGTTTGGATTTTCAATAATAGGAAGTCCATTGTCGGGAGTGTCTTCATGATCACTGGTTTTCGATTTGAGATGGGTTGGGAGAGATTGTTTTGTAATGTTGGGGATGAACTACATATGTACATCAGTGCTGAATCCTTTGTTGGAATCCTTTGTAGGTTGGGGATGAATAGATGGATTATTGTTGCTAAGAGGAACTTCATGCTGAATAGGAGATTCATTAAGAGTAGTTCGTTGATCCTAGAAAATAGGATGGATTTTTAGAACCAAATAAGAACAGTTAATAGTCTAAGGAACTCGACGAAGTCCTTACCTTTAATGCTTCTCCTCTAGGGCTCGAATTATCACTTTCAATTCGTTCCAAGACTTGCTTTCCAGATGGTTGAGAAGTATTTCTCTTCTTTTGAGAATAGGGTAAAGCTTCAAAAGTTAACGTGTTTTATGGATGAGAGACGACATCAAAATCCTATAGTTTCCTCATCCTATTTTTCTTTGGTTTTATTGTTATAGGAGAGACGTCACTATCTTCTTCGATAGTAACTAGAGTTACTTCAACCTGCCTTAGTTTCTTTGGAGTGGGGGTGGTTTTCGACTAACCTGAAAAAAACAGAGAAATACAATACATAATAAATAAAGAGGTAAGGTGGCAGTAAGTGTTACCTTTGTTGTGGTTGTGGTTGGTTTTTCAACTTCTGTAGTGACACTCTTTGTTGAAGTAATAGGTTGTTGAGTCTCTTTTGTGGTTCCTGTAGCTGAATCATGATGCTCTTTCTTAGATGTTTTCTTTTTGATATCTAAAAGGGCGTTATGATTAATACACATGTTAGTATTAGTTATTCGTTAAAAAGAAAATTGGAAGGACAATCTTAGTAACCAAGGAATCCTTTTGTTCCACATCTGCATGTTATGGACTGAGCATGGTAACATGTTCTAAATTGTAATGAAGGAAGCCTTTGAAACTGTCTAAAGTATGCTTAGTCAGGACCACTCATTTGGCAGGTTATTGAGAATCTTGTTGAAAAACTTTTAGAGAACCTTCACAGAATAGCCAATCTGGTTAAGGTGGATAAAACGCCAGGCCAAAATCAACACTAGGAAGTTTAGGGAACTTTGGTGGTTCCAATCGAAAGGCTAAGTTATACCTATCCTCAGGTTTGACACATGAAGGAATTTGTAATCGAGGAAGTTTTTCTGTGAATTTGTTCTTGAAAGTTTTTGCTGCCTCACGAATGGTTCGACTAAGATTATTCTGCCTGTAAATATTTTCAAAATACTTTTGGAACGCTTGGATTTCCTTGTATGTTTATGCGTACCTTTCTTCGACTTGTCCTGCATAGAAGCGAAAGCTTTCATCAAATAAGTAGAAAAGAGACCTACATTAAACATGCTTGAAGAATGGTATTTTCTACCCCAGGTATCAAAATCTTAAGTATAGTAAATTTATGGTTTAAAAGGGATGGGTGTAAACACAACATAATTGGCATAGCTGGACATACGTCTCTCTCCCTCAGCTCTTTTATGGTTGTGGTTGGTTTTTCAACTTCTGCAGCAACACTCTTTGTTGAAGTAGTAGGTTGTTGAGTCACTTTTGTGGATCCTATAGCTGAGTCATGATGCTCATTCTTAGATGTTTTCTTTTCGATAGCTAAAAAGGCGTTGTGATTAATACACATGTTAATATTAGTTATTCCTTAAAAAGAAAATTGGAAGGATAATCGTAGTAACCAAGGGATCCTTTTGTTCCACACCTTCATGTTCTGGACTGAGCATGGTAACATGTTCATCGTAATGAAGGAAGCCTTTGAAACTGTCTAAAGTATGCTTAGTCGGGACCAATCGTTTGGCAGGTTTTTGAGAATCTTGTTGCAAAAATTTTAGAGAACCTTCACATAAGAGCCAGTTTGGATAAGGTGGATAAAATGCCAGGCCAAAATCTGCACTGGAAAGTTTAGGGAACTTTGGTGGTTCCAATCGAAAGGATAAGTTATACCTATCCTCAGGTTTGACACATGAAGGAATTTGTAATAGAGGAAGTTTTTATGTGAATTTGTCCTTCAAAGTTTTTGCTGCCTCACAAATGGTTCTACTAAGATCATTCTGCCTATAAACAGTTTCAAAAATACTATTGGAATGCTTGGATTTCCTTGATATATTTACGCGTACCTTTCTTCGACTTGTCCTGCATAGAAGCAAAATCTTTCATCAAATGAGTAGAAAAGAGATATACATCGAACATGCTTGAAGAATAGTATTTTCTCCACCAAGCATCAAAATCTTGAGTATAGTAAAATGATGGTTTGAAAGGGATGGGTGTAATCACAACAGAATTGGAATAGCTGGCCATATGTCTCTCTGCCTCAGCTCTGTTGTGGTTGGTTTTTCAACTTCTGTAGCAACACTCTTCGGTTAAGTAGTAGGTTATTGAGTCGATTTTATGGATCATGCAACTGAGTCATGATGCTCCTTCTTAGATGTTTTCTTTTCTATAAATAAAAGGGCATTATGATTAATACACATGTTAGTATTAGTTATTCGTTAAAAAGAAAATTTGAAGGACAATCGTAGTAACCAAGGAATCCTTTTATTCCACACCTTCATGTTTTGGACTGAGCATGGTAACATGTTCTAAATCATAATGAAGGAAGCCTTTTAAAATTGTCTATATTATGCTTAGTTAGGACCACTCGCTTGGCAGATTTTTGAGAATCTTGTTGTGTTGTACCCCAATTTTTGCCGCTAAGATCTGTTCATCATACCATGTTGATTCAATCACAACAAGATCACATTAGGGCTTTTGGTTCTTCTCCCTATATTTAGCTTTGCTCTTTGAGAGATCACTAAGTACCTTGACTTGTTTTTCTTTTATGATTATGCATGTTTTCTTTTGACTTTCTTTCTAATTAACAAAATACAATTTTGATTTGTCTTACTTGTTAATAATGTAGGTAAAGGCAATGTGGCTTAGCAAGTTGATCCATAGGCTCATGAGTTTATTTCCATGACTTAGTCATTAAAGCTTGAGAAATTTAAACCTCACCATTGAAGTTATTTTGGAAGAAATGGAATGGCAAGGTTCATTTTGGTTCACCATATTTCAAAGTTATCAAGATTGATTCAAAAGTACAAGGGGGTTGATTGAAGAAGTTGTCATGGTTTGACAAGGCCTTGTTCCCATTGGTCACAAGTGCACATTTCTCTCAATTCTCAAGATATGGAAGTGGTTTTGGTTGCTATGAGTTATCATTATCATCCTGACATACTTCTATCTACAAAGGAAAAGTTTTGTTACAAGAAGTTTGTTCATAATTGTCAAAGTTCCTCAAAGCATTTTCTTGATCTAGGATCTAGGGTTTTGAACTTCAAAGAAGTATATCTTGCTCATCTTTTGGTATTTTTGAGTGATTCCAAATACACCCTTCTCTTTAAAGGTCTATCAACAAATCACTTCAAAAGTTTCAAGGAGTTTTCATGTGGAAGAAACTTGATGTTGAAGAAAGATTACAAGTCCTCTAGATGAACCCCCAATTTCTCATGTGTGACTTCAAATAATCATAACTTGGTCAATCTTTATCACCTTGAGCCCACTCTTTTTCCAAATTTATCTTGAGGATGTGAACTTTATGCCTTATTTTTTGTGCAAAGTTAGAAAATGGATGGAAGATTCCCTAAGGATACAAAATATTATAGGTCATTCCGTGATTTGTTTCCAATTTCAACAATTCATAACTCTCTCAATTTTTGGATATTTTGAATGGTTCAAGTCTCAAAATGTCATTAAAGAGGTCTATTTCATGCTATCTTTTTTGGTCAAGAGAAAATTCCAAGTGGAAGGCCATGTTTGGATGCAAAGCATTATAGGTCACTTTTGAAGGAAAATTTGAAATATTTCTAAGTATGGAAAGTCAACCCTTTTCCCCCAACTTTAACTAATTGCAACTTTCAGTTCAAACATCCATTTGATTCCATTCTTTTTCCATTGTAAAGCTTGTAATCTCATCTTTCTAAAGCATCCAGAATCATGCCTTAAGACCCCTTGAGCTGAGAATGCCATTAGATTGAACTTGGTAACTTGGAACTGAAGTTTCTTCATAAGTCGAAATTTGAAATTCATGTTTTGGCTTCTAAACATTAAATTATCAGGCGTTTGTGATCTAAACATGTTTAACCAAGTTGCCAAAGTGGATTAGAGCCTTAAAATGCAAGGATTGGATGAGTTTTGATGCAAAATAGATCACACCTTGCTCGTGTATCAGGTTCACACAATTTCCCTCCAAACTTCATCATTTCACATGCTTGAACATTCCATTTGATTCCCTATGAATAGAGGGTAATCCCCCATTCATTTCCTAAAGCTTTGAGAGCCAAATACACTCTGTCAAACCCTCACACAAACTTCAAATTTTTGAAATCAGTTTATGAGATTCAAGCCTTTTCTTCCAAAATTCTTTTCACATTCATCATCCTTCAGCATCATACAAACTCTCCAGCACTTAAACCAAGCAAAACGAGCCATAATTCAAGCTACAGAAGTCCAGTTTCAGAGCTTCTTTCTTGAACTTCAAAAAGGTAGAATTCTCCATCATTTGAATCCAAATAAAGAACTAACCTATTCTACTCTTTCTACTGATTCTTGTGCTTCTTACAATTTTTAAATCCATTGAGAATTGAGAGATAAATCTCAAATTGAAGGTGCTCGCTACTTTCTGGGATATTGATTCATATCTCTTTGCATACCTTATATAAATTTGGCGCGATGGTGGTGTTAAGATCGTCTCGATGAGACGAATACAATGACACTAGTCTGGGATCCTAATTTTTCCATTTTAAGGATCTCACAAAATCTCCATTGCAGGGTGTCTGGAGGTTGAAGACGATGACATGTCTCGTCTCAGCCAATGATAGTGTGCCAAACGTTTTAATTTCATTGGTTGCCTTTTTTCTAATCCTATGCATATCTCACTAAGGTCCATATCAAGCACAACACATCTGGTCCACTGGATCAGCTTACTAACACATTTTGACTATGATCTGATGGCCCACATCTTTTTGGTTTTATTTTATTTTCTAATTTTATACTTTAATTGATTTAATTTTCAAAAATTCATAACTCTTTTATTTTTTATCCAAAAATTATGAAAAAATTCACAAAAATACTTTGAATTATTTCTGATCTCATGACTAGTTTTTCACATTTTTATTTTGACATTTGATATTTTTTATATTTTTTGCATTATTTTCTTCCTTTTAATTACTTTAAAAATATTTTCTGCCATTTTATTAATTCTAAAAAATTTCATAAATATCATGTTACATATTTCTGACTTTTTGAAAATTTTATAGAATTTTATATTGATGTTTACTATTTTTGATCTATTTTCTATTTGTTTGAGAAATTTTAATTAGTTTATAAATAATTCTTGACTTTAAAAAATTACCAAAAAATTTAAAAAAATATTTGAGTTCATCTCTGATTTTTCTATGGTCTTACCTATTATTTCTTGATTAATTTGAACATGGTTGATATTTTTCTCTTTTATTTTCTATTTTAAAATGTTTTAAAACCCTTTTAATGTATATAATAAATGTATTATTATTTTGTGATTATTTTCTGGCTGTTCATAGTTTGAATTTCTGATCATGAACTTTGTTAACATCATTGGATCCATGGTGTTGAGTTTAACTCCATAAAAATGGATGAATGATTTTAATAATAGTTTGATTAAAATTTAATTCAAATGTGGTTTATATATTTTCCCCTCACCCTTCTTCATCTTATCCCTTTCTTATTACACTAAGTGTTATTAGAGCATGATCTCTATATCATGTCTCAAAACAAATGGTGCATAGATTGCTATTGACCGGCCTCAAAATAGGTGCGACTTCTATATAAGTCCACTTACGATTGCTTAACATAACACTAAATTTTGTCTTGATTCGAATAAATGATCATTTGTGGCCCAAACCTATGTTTGCAAGCCCAAGTATGTTAATTTGATATCTTTGATCCAATAACCTTGAGATTCACTTTGTGGAGGCTTTGGTCCTACCAATCCTCTAATGGATCTACATCACTTTTGGTCAACGCGGATCACTTAAACACCACTGATCATTAAATGGTACTTGTGAGAATTCCAAAAGGGGGATATACTTGACAAAAATCAAATGCAACTTGTTGTGTGGAGGATTTGATTCTACCAATCTTCTAACGAGTTCCAAATACAAGTTGCAAGATGGTCATCCGACTAACCACTAATTACTAATAATTGACTTTATCTTGTGCTTTTATTATATGCCCTTTTATTTTATGCACCATTTACTTTAAGCATTTACATTTCATGTTATTTTCATCTTTTCTCATTTGAGCATTTACTTTCTTGTCATTTTTATTTTTTGCTCACTTGAGCTTTTCTTTCTTTTCGAAGATACCTAATAATCAACATAAACCATAATTTTTTTTTAATGATACTTGGACTATTTGGTTACTATCCTTGGTATTATGGAGTACTGGACTTCTTGGACTTAGGATTAGAAACCTTAGCCTATGTTGGAGACCTTGTGACATTAATTGATATTTTGTCTGGAGTTATTGAGGTTTACCTCAAGACATTGGGTGTTTATTTTGTGTGCAGGTTATTGTGATTACATATTTTATTTGTAATCTGGAATTCACCCGTATACAGCCGTTACTCTGTCCAATTTTTGTGAAGACTTAATAAATTTGAAATTTGGTTCTCTCAAGATATCTAGTATCTTTGCTTGTTGGGTTTCAATCCAAAGAATGAGAATTCTATCTTGACTCATAATGTCAAGTATTAGCTTCTTGTTAGTTAGATGGTTCTTATGCCTAGCTTTTACCTTATGCTTTAGGATAGTCTCTTCTTCTCCTCCCATTTTCTTTAACTTCAAAAATCTTCTTCCTCCTTTTGAAAACCCTTCTTGTTTTGAAACTTGAACCATTTTCATAATCAACTTGGACTTAGGTCCATGCATTTTCAAAACATTTTTCATAAATAAACTCCAATCAATTTAATAAAACCTTGACCTTTTTTATGAGAAGGCTAAAAGTCAATCAATCTCATTACAAACCATTTTTGCCACTTTGGCTTTTTATTTTAAAACTTTTCTCAGAAGATTAGACTCTTGTCAATCCTTGTAGTGATGCAAACAACTATACTTCTACAATATGTAGTGAAGTAAGATATTTTACACTTGGGTTTTGAGTGAGGCTTTATTGATTTTAAAATCCAAGCCATATCCTCCACTTTGAGATGATGCAAATTCTCCTTTCTCATGATTGTGGATAGTAATTATGTTTTCCACACGGACAATGACGATGATGTCTTATCTCATAAAATTAACCAACACACTTGTGTTTTAAATTTTTTAAAAGTGAACTACGTGTACCCTGATCCCCTATTGCACGAAAGGTGGTACGTAGGCACTAAAGGTTCGAAACCGCGGCGGGTTCAAAAAATCATAAAAAATACTTCTTTTCTCACCTCCACCATCTATTTTACATACAAAATTTTATAGCTAAAATATATAGATTTTACAAAGAGGATCCTGAAGAGTACTGAAGATGTTTAGGGTGATAATACCTTCACTTTGCATAACCAACCCCCTTACCTTGAATCTTTCCCCTTCTTTTTGGGTTACTCTCTCTTTTCCCATTCCTTTGGAAACAATAAAGCGCAGTGGCGATTTTTATTTTGATTTGTACAAGTCTAGTCAATCCAATGGCTTAGTCTTAAACATTTCTACCGCTACAGAAAAATGGCGACCTCAATGGGGACAAATTTGCCTCTTGCTGGTCCATCCCTAAGTGGGTTGAGCCTATCTTTGTTTATATCTATATATGTGCTATTGTTGTTTATGTGTTATATGTTGTATATATGTTTGTCTGGACTTTCCTGGTTTTCAGGGTGCTTGGTTATTACTCATAAGTCCTATACCCGGAATTAGGAAAACTTTAAGATAAGACGGGAGGTATAATCATGTTAACTTTGAGGGAGTAATCCAAAAAAAGGAGGCATGAGATCCCCCACTCAGTGGAGGCCTCTTTGACTGTAGTGTGGTTTACCGAGTAATTGGGAAGACGTGCTGCTTTCGACCTGGGACCCTACTGAAGTTGAGGACCGTAGAATACCTAACCCATCTTGCCTTTTAGGTGTAGTGAGGAAGCTATGACGGAGGAATCCAGAAATATTTGTCACGCGATACTACGCTTGGACGAGTTTTTCTTGATAATCTTACTAATTACCGAGTTAATTGGGAAGTTGGTAATATCCAAAGGAAGGATGTAGACTATGGGAACCTTTAGAATCTTGTTTGGCAGTTGATATCTTTTAGACTATACCTTATGGGTAGTACCTTCGACCTTATGCTCGTGATGTTGAACCTATGAATCCTATGTTTGTGATCTTGTGTGCGATTGCTGCATCACGCATCCATGCACTCATAAGCATCTTTTGAAGAAATTTCATTTCAAGGAACTTGAAAGTTGACCATTTGTAAATATCTCAGGTACCTTTTTATCATGGATTCTGGAAAAAGAAAGACCGGGAAATATAGTTACAAAGATCCCAAGATAGATGAGTTGATCAGTCTAATTCCCGAGATTGAGTGTTCTGCAGATTTTCAGAAGAAGTATGGATCCATTATTCCTCTCATGAAGCTTAGGATGAAGGAGGGTATTCTCTCAACCTTGGTCCGGTTATATGATCATATGTATCATTGATTTACTTTCCCTGACTATCAGTTGATGCCTACTGTTGTACCCCAAAAATTTCCCTCCCTTTTTCACAAGAAATCACAACCCTAAGGTTTTCTTAGATTTTCAAGATTGGCTCAGGAATCGATCAAACAGACTTTTCTATGGCAGTAAATCAAGAATTAGGGTTTCTCTCGCATTTCTCAGAAGAAACTGAATTCTCAGAAATTCAAATTAACTGTCACATGTTTTCACACTTTTTCGAGTTTGCTGAAGGGTTACTGGTTGTTCTCAAGGCTTGTTCATCTGGGATGAGAGATAAGAGCTGAGATGGTCATTTGGAATATTTAGATTTTGTCTGATCTAGGTTAACCAGATGATGTGCGTCTATTAAGACGTTTGCTTGTTAATGGAATGAAATGTTTGCTTGTTTATTGGAATACCCAGTGCGTTTTTTGATTAGAATGCTGTTGCAAGGTTACGAGATTGCAAAGTTATTGGATTACTTAAAGTTTAAGTTATCTGTATTAGAATTGTTGGAATGCAATTTCAATTATTTTGATCTGAGAATCTTAAAGGATTAAATGAAGACTTAAAGGAAGAATTGCAAGATATTTGACAGTAGAAGATTTTATTGGATGTCAGATTGCCTCACAAAGATTTTTCAGATGTTGATACAAAAATAATTTATTATTTGAATACTGTAGGTTTTACAACTTATAGTACTTGAAAAAAATAAATGATTACAGTTAATGGAAAATCCATCTAAGTTAAAAAATCTAAGTCTAAGCCATTGCTCCATTGCTCCCATGCTCAAAGTCTTCTGCTGCTTTGTCATCACCCAAGTTGCACTCACATGAAAGAAAGACAAAGGAAAAGGGATTAGTACAATTAGTTGAATATTAAATAGAACTTTCAAGCAAAAAAGAAAGAAAATATTCATCATATAGTTTGCCATCTAGAATCAGAAGTGCTATTGTTCATCACGTTTTTATTTTCCTCTTTGCAAATCACAAGAAGATTGCTCTTCTTGGTTCACAAAGAGAAAAATAAAAAATGCAAAAAGAAGAATGCAAACAAAGCAATTTATTCAAATGCAACAAGGCGCAAAAATACTTAACCAAACAACAAGGCAAACTGTTATGCAAACATAGGCCAAGCAACTAAGGCAAGCAATGCAGCATACAAACTTAACCAAACAACATTACAACTTAACCAAACAGCATGGCAAATATTGCAGCAAACTAAGGAAAACAGGCGCCAAACTGTACTAAGTAAGCAAACTGAAACATTGCAGCAAACTGAACAAAGCAAACTGGATGCAACATACAAGGCAAGTACAAGTGCAGATGCAGCAGGCAAAATGCAGGAGGTAAACCAAATGACAAGCAAAAAGCTTGTCATAGCTATCATCACTTTCCAGCTAATAGGCAAACTTTTCAGAAAATAAGAAAAAGAAAAAGTTCTTTGTCATTGAGAGAGAAAGAGAGAAAAGATATCACCTTTTTGGTGAGAGTGTACAGTTTGGCAAAAGAGGCTGTCACAAGTTGCAAAACAACAACAAAAAGGATATAAGACATCAAACAACACAAAGTTAAAAAAAAAGGAGGAGAAAACAGTTTGTCAAAAACCTACACAACTCTCCTAAAACTTCAAAAAAACTGTTAACAGTTTCAAACCCAAAAGCTTCCAAAAGCCTGAAACTGCCATCTCCAAAAACCAGTGATAGAACTACCAAAACTGTATAGCAGTTCAAGCCACAAAAAACCATAAACTGCATAACAGTTTGAGAGCAACAAACTCCAAACTGTTAACAGTTTTCACAAAACTCCAAACCTGTATAACAAGTATCAAAGCCTGCTAACAAAGATTCAAAAACAAAGCAAGTTTGCCAAACTGCATAGCCAAAAACTAAAAACAAAACTATATAGCAGTTCATTGCACAAACTACAAACTTGCAGGCACAACCAAACTACCATTGCACAAACTACAAACTTGCAGGCACAACCAAACTACCAAATCACAAAACTGCAAGTTTTAAACACAGTCCAAACCTGCAAAAGCCTTACAACATACAACAGTTTCAAATATTCCCAACATCCCAAACCCTGTGAACCAAAAGACATTCACAACTGTATCAAAAAAAACCACAAGCCTGTAACTGCCCAAACCAAAAAACCTTCAAACCTACAACTGTAGCCACCAAAATATTCAGGGTATTTGGCCAAACTATCAAGGATCCCAAAACAAAAACAAGTCTCAGAAACAAATCCATACCAATAACCCAAAGTTTCAAAATAAACCATCTCGTCAACATTCAAGTTCATCAAAACATCAACAAAAGAGTTTCAGAACTATCATCATCAACAAAAAACAACAATAAAACCAAGTTTCAGAATAGCATCATCGTAGTTCAAATCAGAAGAAAAAAATACCAAATAACACTCAGTTTAATAATCATCATCATCAAGGTTTAATCATCATCATTATCAACCATTTCAATAACCAAATCAGTTTCAACAACAAAAATCATCATCAACAAAACCAACAAATCAAAACTCAGTTCAACAATCAACAACAATAAAAAAGTTTCAGAAAGTATCAATAGCAAAGGAAAGAAATCACCAGAAGCGCTTGGCCATCATCATTTCCTCCCCTCCGCCTCTAGCCACCAAGGAACGCCGCCAACACGAATCCCTTTCCTCTCCTCTTCATAGAGAAAGTCCCAAGGTATGCTTCTGAAACCCTTTACTGTGTTTTAGGCATATAAAAACCATAGGTTAAACAACAAAGCAAATCCAAACAACGAAACTGTAAAATCAAGCAAGCAAATTGAACGAAAGATGTTAAATCAAACAAAGACGAACCATACCGTTACAACAAAGCCATGGATCATTGTGAGGAGATGAGAGAGGGAGACGGCGCTCCGGCGGCTTGAGGGGAGGGAAGATCATAACGAGCTTGTGAGGCTGAGAAAGATGAAGAGGGAGAACGAAGACAAGCGGCACCGCTGTAAAACGTACGAACCCTAAATTTCTGAAACCCTAAATGTTACAAACTTTGGAGATGGGCCTGTCCGCCCCCAAGCCCCCTTAAGCCCATACGAATTGATAACATACCCCCCATTTTTTGGCCTTACTGCTTTTGTTTTCTTCTTTTTGTTTTGGGCCTCAAACACATATAAATCCTAAGCCCACTTTCTTAATTCATTTTATTTTCTTTTATTTCCTTTTGTTTAACAAATACTATTTTTTTTTATTAATTCAGTTTTAGTTATTTTGTTTTCTTTTTCTTTTTGTTAATAATAACACTAAATAATATATTTAAATTTTGATTTTTGTTATTTTAGTTTTATTTTCTTCTTTTATTAATTAATCTTGTCTCACTTAATAAAAATACCAAAAAATAATAGAAATTTTGTTTAATTGAATTTTCTTTCTTTAAAACTTTTTCCTTTTATTTAATAAAAAAAACACATACAAAAAATATTAATAATTTTTAATCTTTTAGAATAGATTTTTATTTATCTCTCTTTTAATAAATACATGCATTTCATAAATTGATTGATTTTCTTTATTTCCTCATTTGTTATAGCTTTATATTGAATTGCGACAATTCGATTTGGTTGTAATACTTAATATTTGGACATTGCTATTCTTATGAGACTCATTCACATTTTTAATAATTGTACCCCCATTCCCGTATACTTTTGTAATAGCTTAGACTTTCAATTTCCGCAATTTATTGCTTTTAATATACTGTCTAGTAATTAGGCGTGTATGGCAAGATTCAAAAATCAATCGCTAGATGACCTAATCCAAGAATAAATAACTTGAAATCAATACACAATGCACACTTGCACCCCTAGGGTTTCATCCACTTGTTGCCTTTAAAATGTCCATGTTAAGCATATTGAGTATCTTTGGCAAAACAAAAACAAAACAAAAGATCATAGCCCCTCGATGACGCTATCTTGGTTGCCTATATAAAAATGATCTAGTCCCTCAAAATTGCTAAAGATACTTGGCAATGTTGCTATCATGGTCAATACGATGACCCGCGCCTATCCCGTTTAACATCCTAATACAAGGTTGTTTACCAAATACAATGGTAAAACAACACTGTCAAAAGGGTTAAAAATGTGTAGGAAATACCTTTGAGTAAAATAGGGTAGATCACTCTTAGTTACTTCATCAAAACTTGCAAAACATCCTTGCAATTTTCAAACACACCTCACAACAAAATTTCAAAACATTTCCCAAAAAAACAAACTTTCAAACATTGAAAAATATTTTCAAAAGACAATACACCTTTGTATACATTCAAACAAGAATCATTACAAAGGTTGCCACAATCATGGCCTCTTTTCAAAACATTTTCAAAACCACACACAAAGCACCATTTCAAACAATTGAAAAGTAAAAGCAAGTGATCTAAACAAGTAACTAAGAGCCCATGGATAACCATGGATGAAAAGGGTGCTTTCACCTTCCCTTTTCATAATCTACTCCCCGAACCTAATAAAACATATCTAAGGTCTTTCCTGTGCTTTTTGACCTTTCATTAGGATAAAATAAAAAGTCGATGGCGACTCTTGCTAAACCGAAACATTTGCGAACACAAACACAAAACCTCAAGTCAGTTCTCCCACCTATCACAGAACTGGCGACCCAGCTGGGGATGAATATAAAAGTGGGGTTACCTTAGGGTTTTAGATCACCTTTACATGCTTATCTTATTTGACTTGTATGCTTTACCTTTGGGTTCCTTGTTTGGGTTTGTTTTAAATCCTACACCCGGATTTTGGGGCACCTTTTAGGTAAGTAGCAATAAACTGTGAGGGAACTGTGCGGGGTATACCAACATGGTTGAAGCAGTAGCTATGTTGATGTGGCACATTGGTTGGTACCAGTAACCCTTGAGTTGAATCAAGGAGAGTACGGGGCCGCCGCGTGGTGTCGTGAAGCATCAATTGACTTTAGAACCTTACTTGACCATCTTGGCCTTATTAGGGGTAGTGAGATGATCGGCTTTTGTACAATCCGAAGTTGGTAGATACTCGATACTACACTCATTGAGGATTGTTTTCTTGGAATATTCCGGTCGCCAGTAAAGTGGCTAAACTGAAACAATGAACACATAAAATAATCCATTGATATTGAGCTCCTTAGAACCCGGTTACTATTTCTAGGACAGGTTGAGCCAACTAAACTTCCAGAGGGTACTTACCTACAAACTCCATGCAAGCCTAAACTTAAAGACTTGTCTGCTTTGTGTGAATATGACTGTCTGTATATACACTTTCTTACTTTGGCATACTTGTACATAACATCATAACATCATACCATAGCATTTTCAATAACCATTTCAAGGATCTCGAGGGTCTTTTATGCAGGGTCACGTTGAACCAAACGTCTACCAAAGGGCAAGGGGATTTTCCTCTAAACAAACACCGTCAAAGATCAAGTACAACAACTTGAGTTAAGGGCTATGACCTACTTGACATGTGAGCTTGATTCTCGTGGAAAGACATCCACCAATACAATGTTCTCCAATCAAAGATGTTGATCGAAGTTCAACCTCTAACATTTTCTTGTGTTTACCCCGCAAGATCCTTGAAAACATGCATCCACATATCATGCATCGCATCATGATAGGTTTCCCCCTTTCAGGTATCCTTACCTTCTTACTATTTATTTCAGTAGAGATGGCTCTAGAGAAGACTGTCAAAGATATCCAGGCTCAAAACGCTCAATTTCAAGAAATGTTCTTGAACCTGTCCAAGGGGCAGGAAGAAGTGAAAGCTCTCCTCACAAGGGGCATGGTCCTAGGGAATCCATGGGGCACCAGGAATGATCAGTTGGAAGGGCTACAGATTGAGTGGGAAACAATGAAAATCCAGATGATGGGACAACTGGTGGGCCAGATGGCTCTTATTCAAAACCTGGCTCAAGGACAAGAGGAGCTAAAGGTCCTCATCAACAAAATGCATCAGGATGGACATAACCAAATGGGGCAAACAACTAAGGTTGAAGATCAAGTCACCATTCAGCCTCCCTTGAGAAAAGAAGTCAAGGGAAAGTCTCCCCAATTTGCTTCAGGGTCACAAGCCCAACAACAACCTCACCAACATCAACAGGGTAATCAGCATAAGCAAAATACATCTAAAAAGCACTTCACCGAGATTAACATGCCATTATCTCAAGTGCTGCAACGCTTGTTGGAAGTCCAGCTGATTGTACTAAAGGACCCCCCTCGGCGTCCCAAAACAGCCTCCCCAGGGTACAATCCAAATGCGAGATGTGCGTATCATTCCAACAGTCCTGGACATGACACCAATAGTTGTTGGGCATTGAGAAACAAAATTCAAGATCTGGTTAAAGAAACAACGCTGGAGTTCATGCAAGATGGCCATATGAAAATCTTCCGCTGAGGGTTCTCCACCTAAAATGACAAGTTCGAACTAAGAGGCTTTTGTTTCATGTGAATTTTCAAGTTGTAATTTCTTTTGTTATTCAAACAATTATCTATTAATGTCAAACTCTGTTTCATTAATGCATTGCATATGTTTGTCTTGAATTCATCCATTCGTTTTCACTATACTTGAACTATGCTTTCTACTTTCTTTATGACATTTAACTCTTGCCAAAAGTTACAAGCCTTTAGAGGGAGGATGACGAAAACAATGCCATAATCTCATACAGTATGCTTTTGGACAGACCTTGCTGACAATGTACAGGCGTTTCTTTCAAATCCTAAACACTGGAGTTATAAGGAAGATAATCCCTTGTCAACCCCTTCTAGCCAAAGAAGTAGAAGTTTTCTGTTTTAACACAAATTGAAACCTTTAATCGAACCTGGGGCAGGGTAGTCTCTCAGTTAATTCAAATGTACGTTTAGCCACAAACTCTCATTTCGTAATACAACGAATGACATCAAAAAATATTCCTTTGGAACCAAAAGACAATGATGGTTCCTTATCTCATAGGCAGTCATTATCTCTCAAAAAAGAAAATCCCACTGAGTCAAAACCTACAAAGGAGACTTGCGAAAGCTGGGGCATCCCGCTGACTGTAATCTCGAAAATAGGAACAGTCAGGCAAAAATTAGGGATAACAAATAAATAAAAAAGAGGTCACTACAAATCCTCAACAACATGAAAAATGTTGCAAAAAAATGACTGCCTTCCAACAAGTTCAACTTGTGTGAACCATCACCAAAACATCGTTCCAGACTCATTTGGAGTTCAAACGCACAATTAACTGAGTTTAGGGTTGAAGAACATCACGAAGAGCGGGTGGGTACAAATATACCTTGAGCCTTTATCCTTTGTTTCTTAAACCGTGAACCAAGCCACGTTACAACCTTTCAAAAGTCCTAATTGAAGCATGGGTTAGTTCGAAAGCATACTGTTACAAAAGGTATCCTGACTCCTGTAAGGCTTTGCTCTAAATCTTGAGTTGAATTTGTCTTATAAAAGTTTTCTGCTAAAAAATGCATTTTTCAAAATTTCAAGACAAGCATAAACTTTGCATTATTTGAATATCATCGTTTGCATATGGCTATTGGTTTGACAGCGAAGAAATTCACACAGTGAATGTTCCGATGAACGAAAGCTCTCTCAGTGAACAAAATCACTTCAAGTGGAATGACACTTCCGTTGCAAAAATCTCCTATCAACAAAAGGGGACCTGACATGGCATTGTCCAATAAACCTGGGGCAGTCCAGTCAAGATTTCAAGAAATCTCTCAAAGTCCAGTAAACCTGGGGCAGTCCAGTCAAGATTTCAAGAAATCTCTCAATTGCAGAGTAACCTGGGGCAAGTCTCCATCTCCATCACTTGGGGCATTAAATGTCAATCTCATCAAAGGGTTACATACATTCGAAAATTTCCTGGCAGTGCCACAAACATTTGATACTAGGGGCAATGACGAATCTCTCCAAAATCCTTCTGAAAAGAAATTCAAGAATCCTCGAGAAGTTCATCAACTCTTTAGCAGACCAGCGGTCATGGGTTTATTTCCCCAACACTTGTCAAGGATTTATTCTCCAAAACAAAATTACATTTCAACAACATTCATAACATATGCAGATTGATCGGCAGGTAAAGGTTATCATTACCTTTTGGAGTAGTAATCGTCCAAGATTCCTTCATTACCTTTTGGAGTAGCATTCATCAAAGATTCCTTCATCATCCGGTTGAGTCAAAGTCAATCTAAGACCTTCTCTGGTTCAGTCAGATTGACACTAAGATCTCCCTGATTCTTATTCCAGTTGAAGATATTCAATATTTTTATGTTTCAGATAAATCTCTCAACGGTTTACTCTGATTCACTTCCAGATTTTTCACTATCGGAGACGAAGAATCCAACTCTTTTCTCCATCACCAGTTCGGGATTTATTTTCCCCAGCGAAAGGTCGTCTTGAAAAACATTACACATCCGTACATCAAGACATCATACAATGCAATCTCATTTATTTTGAGAATGTCATTGTTTGATATATGTCATGCCACTAACCTTACCTTTAAGGAAAGATGCAATCAATTTCTCATCAATGTTCGTATCGTGAAGCCTGGACGTTGACCAGATAAAGATACAAGGCTGTGAAACCTGGATGTTGACCAGATAACAGTAAGGTATACTGTGAAACTTGGATGTTGACCAAATAACAGTTTACTCGGCCAATTACTTTGAAGCCCGGATTCAACCGGATATTAGTAGGACCCAAAATCAAAGGGAAAACCGGAGGCGACCGGATAACCATTTGATTTTCTTCTAAAGACTGGATGTTGACCAGATAGGAAGTTCGTATCGTGAAGCATGGACGTTGACCAGATAACGATACAAGACTGTGAAACCTGGATGTTGACCAGATAACAGTAAGGTATACTGTGAAACTTGGATGTTGACCAAATAACAGTTTACTCGGCCAATTACTTTGAAGCCCGGATTCAACCGGATATTTGTAGGCCCCAAAATCAAAGGGAAAACCAGAGGCGACCGGATAACCATTTGATTTTCTTCTGAAGACTGGATGTTGACCAAATAGGAAGTAAAGTAACGTGAAGCTGGAACGTTGACCATATAGCAATACAAGACACTGTGAAACCTGGACGTTGGCCAGATAACAGTTAACCGTTAACAGAATGAAGATTCTCATCCTTGAAACCTCAGAAGATTGGCATACTCCCAAGCTCCTGATACCGTTAACAGAATGAAGATTCTCATCCTTGAAACTTCAGAAGATTGGCATACTCCCAAGCTCCTAATACCGTTAACAGAATCAAGATTCTCATCCTAGAAACCTCAGAAGATTGGCATACTCCCAAGATCCTGATACCGTTAACAGAATGACGATTCTCATCCTTGACACCTTAGAATATTGGCATACTCCCAAGCTCCTGATACCATTAACAGAATGAAGATTCTCATCCTTGAAACCTCAGAATATTGGCATACTCCCAAGCTCCTGATACCGTTAACAGATTGAAGATTTTCATCCTTGAAACCTCAGAAGATTGGCATACTCCCAAGCTCCTGATACCATTAACAGAATGAAGATTCTCATCCTTGAAACCCGAGTAGATTGGCATACACCCAACCTCCTAACCCAAATGCCTGAATGAAGATTCTCATTCTTGCTCCCCTAGTAGATTGGCATACACCCAAGCTCCTGATATTCCCGACAGAATGAAGATTCTCATTCTCAAAGTGGCATACACCAAGCTCTTGATATTCCCGACATAATGAAGATTCTCATTCTCAAAGTGGCATATAACCTGAGTTCCTAATATTCCCAACAGAATGAAGATTCTCATTCTCAAATTGGCATATAACCCGAGTTCCTGATATTCTTGACAGAATGAAGATTCTCATTCTCAAAGTGGCATACAACCTAAACTCCCAAACTTCTTTCGAACAGGAATAAGCTTTTCCCCAGAGTCCTGAGCTTACTCTCCAGCAGGATAGCTACTCCCCAACAGTATAGCTATTCCCCACAGAGTTTTTACTCCCAAACAAAATCAAGATTCTCATCTTTGATTCTCCAGCGAAGTTGCCAGAACTTTCTTTACTCTCAGCATAAATTTTCCAGAGTTTTTAATCCACTGCAGATCGAAGATTCTCGTTCTTGACTCCTCAGCACAAATTCCCCTAGCAGGATGAAGATTCTCATTCTCATTTCCCCATAGAGTTTTCAAATATTCCCCAGTGGAGTTCTCCTCAAACAACAAAGCGGGAATCCCCGGCAGAAATATTCTAAGAAAAGCTTGAAGACACACATACTCTTCAATGGTGGTCCAAGATTTATCTTCCCCGACAGCAGTCAAAGATTTTATTATCTCCAGCTATACAGGATTTATCTTCCTCAACAAGACAACTTATCAACTTACATGCGCATACATTACATTCATATATCATGAACATTGATAAAACACATATATTACATCATACATTTTATGCAACATAACTTTGTGTTTCAGCTAATATTTTACCCTTTTCCAGATAAGACTAACAAGCTACCAGTATACAATCTGAAAATAGTTTACGGATGCTTCTAGACACGAATGTTAATCTATCGCTTGTTCAGATTCAGCTCATTGAAAATAGTTTACGGATGCTCCAAACATGGATGTTAATCTATTGCGTTCAAACTCAAGGATCATGAAAACAGTTTACGGATGCTTCCAGACACGGATGTTAATCTATCGCTTGTTCAGATTCTGCTCATTGAAAACAGTTTACGGATGCTCCAAACATGGATGCTAATCTATTGCTTGTTCAAATTCAAGGATCATGAAAACAGTTTACGGATGATTCCAGACACGGATGCTAATCTATCGCTTGTTCAGATTCAGCTCATGAAAACAGTTTACGGATGCTCCAAACACGGATGCTAATCTATTGCTTATTCATACCCCCAGCTCAGAGACGTTCCAGACATGGATACCTTTCTGATACTCATTCTTTCACCTACAACATACAACTCAAAAAACATTCTTGGATGGCATCTTTAAGCCCATCTCCGACAAGATTCTGTCGCATCTCCAAATGGCATCTTTAAGCCCATTCCCTCAAACTATGCTTTGACGAGTGCAAATTTATGGGCACTCTAGTGTCCGATCATCTTTTACCTTCGAGTCTCAAAAGGAAAACTCGCCAATCTAACTCTTCAGGTTCAAGAAGATTGAACAGGGGCAGATGTTGTACCCCAAAATTTGCCCTCCCTTTTTCACAAGAAATCACAACCCTAGGGTTTTCTCAGATTTTCAAGATTGGCTCAGGAATCGATCAAACAGACTTTTCTATGGCAGTAAATCAAGAATTAGGGTTTCTCTCGCATTTCTCAGAAGAAACTGAATTCTCATGAATTCAAATTAATTGTCACATGTTTTCACACTTTTTTGAGTTTGCTGAAAGGTTACTGGTTGTTCTCAAGGCTTGTTTATCTGGGATGAGAGATAGGAGCTGAGATGGTCATTTGGAATATTCAGATTTTGTCTGATCCAGGTTAACCAGATGATGTGCGTCTGTTAAGACATTTGCTTGTTAATGGAATGAAATGTTTGCTTGTTTATTGGAATACCCAGTGCGTATTTTGATTGGAATGCTGTGGTAAGGTTACGAGATTGCAAAGTTATTGGATTACTTAAAGTCTAAGTTATCTATATTAGAATTGTTGGAATGCAATTTCAATTATTTTGATATGAGAATCTTAAAGGATTAAATGAAGACTTGAAGGAAGAATTTCAAGATATTGGACAGTAGAAGATTTTATTGGATGTCAGATTGCCTCACAAAGATTTTTCAGATGTTGATACAAAAATAATTTATTATTTGAATACTGTAGGTTTTACAACTTATAATACTTGAAAAAAATAAATTATTACAATTAGTGGAAAATCTATCTAAGTTAAAAAATCTAAGTCTAAACCATTGCTCCATTGCTCCCATGCTCAAAGTCTTCTGCTGCTTTGTCATCACCCAAGTTGCACTCACATGAAAGAAAGACAAAGGAAAAGGGATTAGTACAGTTAGTTGAATATTAAATAGAATTTTCAAGCAAAAAAGAAAGAAAATATTCATCATTAAAGTTTTCCGTCTGGAATCAGAAGTGCTATTGTTCATCACGTTTTTATTTTCCTCTTTGCAAATCACAAGAAGATTTCTCTTCTTGGTTCACAAAGAGAAAAATAAAAAATGCAAAAAGAAGAATGCAAACAAAGCAATTTATTCAAATGCAACAAGGCGCCAAAATACTTAACCAAACAACAAGGCAAACTGTTATGCAAACATAGGCCAAGCAACTAAGGCAAGTAATGCAGCATACAAACTTAACCAAACAGCATTGCAACTTAACCAAACAGCATGGCAAATATTGCAGCAAACTAAGGCAAACTGGCGCCAAACTGTACTAAGTAAGCAAACTGAAACATTGCAGCAAACTGAATGCAGCATACAAGGCAAGTACAAGTGCAGATGCAGGAAGTAAACCAAATGACAAGCAAAAAGCTTGTCATAATTATCTTTACTTTCCAGCTAATAGGCAAACTTTTCAGAAAATAAAAAGCAAAAGTGCTTTGTCATTGAGAGAGAAAGAGAGAAAAGATATCACCTTTTTGGTGAGAGTGTACAATTTGGAAAAAGAGGTTGTCACAAGTTGCAAAACAACAACAAAAAGGATATAAGACATCAAATAGCACAAAGTTAAAAAAAAGGAGGAGAAAACAGTTTGTCAAAAACCTGCACAACTCTCCCAAATCTTCAAAAAAAATGTTAACGGTTTCAAACCCAAAAGCTTCCAAAAGCCTGAAACTCTCATCTCTAAAATCCAGTGATAGAACTACCAAAACTGTATAGCAGTTCAAGCCACAAAAAACTATAAACTGCATAACAGTTTGAGAGCAAAAACTCCAATCTGTTAACATTTTTCACAAAACTCCAAACCTGTATAACAAGTATCAAAGCCTGCTAACAAAGTTTCAAAAACAAAGCAAGTTTGCCAAACTGCATAGCCAAAAACTGAAAACAACACCATATAGCAGTTCATTGCACAAACTACAAACTTGCAGGCACAACCAAACTACCATTGCACAAACTACAAACTTGCAGGCACAACTAAACTACCAAATCACAAAATCGCAAGTTTCAAACACAATCCAAACCTGCAAAAGCCTTAAAACATACAACAGTTTCAAATCTTCCCAACATCCCAAACCCTGTGAACAAAAAGACATTCACAACTGTATCAAAAAAACCCACAAGCCTGTAACAGCCCAAACCAAAAAACCTTCAAACCTACAACTGTAGCCACCACAAAACTGGGGGTATTTGGCCAAACTTTCAAGGATCCCCAAACAAAACCAAGTCTCAGAAACAAATCCATACCAATAACCCAAAGTTTCATAATAAAACATCTCGTCAACATTCAAGTTCAGCAAAACATCAACAAAAGAGTTTTAGAACTATCATCATCAACAAAAAACAACAATAAAACCAAGTTTCAGAATAACATCATTGTAGTTCAAATCAGAAGAAAAAAATACCAAACAAAACTCAGTTCAATAATCATCATCATCAAGGTTTAATCATCATCATTATCAACCATTTCAATAACCAAATCAGTTTTAGCAACAAAAATCATCATCAACAAAACCAACAAATCAAAACTCAGTTCAACAATCAATAACAATAAAAAAGTTTCAGAAAGTATCAATAGCAAAGGAAAGAAATCACCAGAAGCGCTTGGCCATCATCATTTCCTCCCATCCGCCTCTAGCTACCAAGGAACGCCGCCAGCACAAATCCCTTTCCTCTCCTCTTCATAGAGAAAGTCCCAAGGTATGCTTCTCAAACCCTTTATTGTGTTTTAGGAATATAAAAATCGTAGGTTAAATAACAAAGCAAATCCAAACAACGAAACTGTAAAATCAAGCAAGCAAATTGAACGAACGATGTTAAATCAAACAAAGACGAACCATACCGTTACAATGAAGCCATGGATCATTGTGAGGAGATGAGAGAGGGAGACAGCGCTCTGGCAGCTTGAGGGGAGGGAAGATCAGAACGAGCGTGTGAGGTTGAGGAAGATGAAGAGGGAGAACGAAGACAAGCGGCACCACTGTAAAACGTACGAACCCTAAATTTTTGAAACCCTAAATGTTACAAACTTTGGAGATGGGCCTGTCCGCCCCCAAGCCCCCTTAAGCCCATACGAATTGATAACATATCCCCCATTTTCTGGCCTTACTGCTTTTGTTTTCTTCTTTTTGTTTTGGGCCTCAAAGACATATAAATCCTAAGCCCACTTTCTTAATTCATTTTATTTTCTTTTCTTTCCTTTTGTTTAACAAATAGTATTTTTTTTATTAATTCAGTTTTAATTAATTTGTTTTCTTTTCTTTTTGTTAATAATAACACTAAATAATATATTAAAATTTTTATTTTTGTTATTTTAGTTTTATTTTCTTCTTTTATTAATTAATCTTGTCTCACTTAATAAAAATACCAAAAAATAATAGAAATTTTGTTTAATTGAATTTTCTTTCTTTAAAAGTTTTTCCTTTTATTTAATAAAAAAAAACACATACAAAAAATATTAATAATTTTTAATCTTTTAGAATAGATTTTTATTTATCTCTCTTTTAATAAATACATGCATTTCATAAATTGATTGATTTTCTTTATTTCCTCATTTGTTATAGCTTTATATTGAATTGCGACAATTCAATTTGGTTGTAATACTTAATATTTGGACATTGCTATTCTTATGAGACTCATCCCCATTTGTAATAATTGTACCTCCATTCCCGGATACTTTTGTAATATCTTAGACTTTCAATTTCCATAATTTATTTCTTTTAATATACTGTGTAGTAATTAGGCGTGTATGGCAAGATTCAAAAATCAATCGCTAGATGACCTAATCCAAGAATAAATAACTTGAAATCAATACACAATGCACACTTGCACCCATAGGGTTTCATCCACTTGTTGCCTTTAAAATGGCCATGTTAAGCATGTTGAGTATCTTTGGCAAAACAAAAACAAAACAAAGGATCATAGTCCCTCGATGACGCTATCTTGGTTGCCTATATAAAAATGATCTAGTCCCTCAAAATTGCTAAAGATACTTGGCAATGTTGCTATCATGGTCAATATGATGACCCGCGCCTGTCCCGTTTAACATCCTAATACAAGGTTGTTTACCAAATGCAATGGTAAAACAACATTGTCAAAAGGGATAAAAATGTGTAGGAAATACCTTTGAGTAAAATAGGGTAGATCACTCTTAGTTACTTGATCAAAACTTGCAAAACATCCTTGCTATTTTCAAACACACCTCACAACACAATTTCAAAACATTTCCCGAAAAAACAAACTTTCAAGACAATACACCTTTGTATACATTCAAACAAGAATCATTACAAAGGTTGCCACAATCATGGCCTCTTTTCAAAACATTTTCAAAACCACACACAAAGCACCATTTAAAATAATTGGAAAGCAAAAGCAAGTGATCTAAACAAGTAACTAAGAGCCCATGGATAACCATGGATGAAAAGGGTGCTTGCACCTTCCCTTTTCATAATCTACACCCCGGACCTAAGAAAACATCTCAAAGGTCTTTCCTGTGCTTTTTGACCTTTCCTTAGGATAAAATAAAAAGTCGATGGAGACTCTTGCTAAACCGAAACATTTGCGAACACAAATGCAAAACCTCAAGTCAGTTCTCCCACCGTATCACACCTACACTGGAGGAGTATTCTTATCTGTTGGATTTACCTGTTACCGATTGTGTTCCTTTTACTGGTTTGGAGGAAGAGCCAAAATCACACGAGATTGCTGCTTTGATCCATATGGGGAAGTCTGAGGTTGAAGCCCATATGACTACTAAAGGAGGGATTATAGGATTACCAGCACAGTTCTTATTGGAGAAAGCCCGTTACTTTGCCAGGATGAAGAGTACAGTCGTTTTCGAGGCTATCTTCGCTCTACTTGCTTACGGGTTGTTCTTATTTCCTAATGTGGACAAGTTTGTTGACGTTAATGCTATCAGGATCTTCATGATTGGAAACCCAGTTCCTACATTGTTGGGTGATGCTTACTATATTCATCTTCAGAATTCTTATCATGGGGGGATGATTATCTGTTGCACGCCTCTATTGTACCAGTGGTTTGTTTCTCATATGCCACAATCTGATGCTTTTTGGGATGTCAGGAAGGTACCTCGTTGGGCTCCTAAGATCGTGGCACTTACTCACTGGGATGTTGTTTGGTATCATCGGGCTTACCAGGATGTAGAGATTGTCGACAGTTGTGGTAGTTTCCCTAATGTACCTCTTCTTGGTACAAAGGGAGGAATTAACTACAACCCTATTCTTGCATGACGACAACTTGGTTATCCGATGAGGGATAAACTAAATAGTATTCATTTGAGTAGTTTCTTCCCGAAGGAGGGAGAAGACCATAAGGAAGCTAGGGAGAAGATTGCGAAGGCCCGTCGTCACATTCACAGGAAGAGTAGGAAGGACTTGGGACCTAGGGGGCTGTTTCTTTGGAGCCTTATCTTTAGTGGCTCCAAATGAGAGCTATTCAGTTGAAGATACCGTATTCTCGGGAAGCACCTATGCCTAATTTTTTTGTAAAGAACACTCCTCCCTTATTGGATGATATAGAAGAGCTAGATCTTGATTTGGTCAGGATGCAACAGGAAAAGGACGCTTGGAAGAATAAGTGCCAAACTTTAGAGATTTCCTATAGAGCAGACTTGAAGGAGAAAGACGAATTGATTGAGATTATTGAGAGTTGGGCTGTAGAGATGATGGAGAGGCAAGGGGATTTATTTTCTACTAAGCCTCAATTAGATGCTATTTGCTCACTTCCTGATTCAGGTGATTGGAAGGAGGTTTCCACCATATATACGAAAGAAAACCAGAGGTTGAAGGCTCAGATTTCCAGGCTTATAGGGAAGCGCCAGTGTATAGAGTGATCTCCATCAGCTTTGCTTCTTAGGGTTTTAGACTTTATTTTCATCTTGTACTTGGGATTATTGAAATTTGTAATCCATTCTGAAGTTATTATAATAAATTTTTTCATTATTTCAAATATGTTATTACTTTGATATTTGCAATGTGTCTATTAATCTTTAAGTCCCTTGAAATATTAATAATAAAATAAGTCATGTGCATTGCACATCATGCATCTTATTGCACATATTTATTGCATTTCTTTGCATATCCAGGTGTCTTACCAAGCTTCTTTACTTCGTTCAGTAAGCTGACTCACCACTACAACACTCGAGCTAATTTCAGAAGGAAGATGGTCAACTTAGAACAAGAGAAACGCGAGCTGCGTGAGGAAGTTTTTGCTTTGAAGGCCGGCATGGCCAATCTTATTACTCTAATGGAATCTCTGGTGGCTGCTCAGAATCAGCCACCGAGTGTTCAACCTCAACAAGAAAGGGTTACTACTAAAGCTCCGACTATTCCTATGTATGCTACTCCAGCTGTTGTACAAAATCACATGCCTCAAGGTTATCCATGGGGAATTCCAGAGAACTTTACTCCTGAAGGATTCAATCTTGGTCCTCAAGATGCTCCAGTTGTTCAGACTACTGTTACTCCTGCACTTCCTGTGGTGCATGTTGATCCTGCTGCACCTCCTTCGGTGAATATGGTTCCATTTTCTAATGATGATATGTGTCGTCCTTTTCCTACACCAAGTGAAGACTTGGGTCTCTATGATAGAATGGATGATTTTCAAGAACAGTTTGACAAGATGCAGAGGGAGACGGAGGCCCTCAGGAGAAAGGAATTGTTTAGGTAGAATGTGAATGATTTGTGCTTGGTCCCGAATGTTAAGATACCTGCGAAGTTTAAGGTCCCGAAATTCGAGAAGTACAAGGGCAACACTTATCCTCATGCTCATCTTGTGATGTATGTAAGAAGAATGTCTATCCATACTGATGATCAACGTCTGCTGATTCACTTTTTTCAGGATAGTTTGATTGGTGCTGTGTTGAAATGGTATATGAGTTTGGACAATGTCAATATCCACACTTTCAATGACTTGGGAGAAGCATTTATCAGAAAGTAGAAATATAACATGGACATGGGGCCTGACCGTGATTAGTTCAGGGCCATGGTCCAGAAAGACAGGGAATCATTCAAAGAATATGCACAAAGATGGCGTGAGGTAGCCGCCCAAGTGATTCCTCCCATGGAAGAGAAGGAGATGACTAAGATTTTCTTGAAGAATCTGGGTGATTTATATTATGAGAGGATGGTAGCGTGTGCGCCAAGTGACTTTACTAAAATGGTAGGCATGGGTGTCCATTTAGAAGAGGCTGTAAGAGAGGGCCGTCTCATAAAAAGTGAAAATTCCGGAAGTGCGAAGAAGCCATCCTATGGGTTTACCAAGAAGAAGAAAGGATATACAAATACTGTTATGCAAGAGAGGAGGGTTAACACTCCTAGAAGAAATTATCAACGTCATCAACAAGTTGCATCAGTAACTCCAGTTGTTGGTGTAACACCAACTACCGTTGCTTATCAAAGACCATCACATCAGGGGAATTAAGGGTATAATCAGAGAAGGGATAGTTATGATCTTATCCCTATGAGTTATACATAATTCCTCTCGACTTTAATTCAGAAGAAGTTGGTTCAGACCCGACCATCTCCCGCTGTACCATCACCATTGCCTTGGTATTAAAAAGCAGACCAAACATTTGCTTTTCATCAGGGAGTACCAGAGCATAATGTTGAGAACTGCTATCCTTTGAAGACTGAAGAACAGAAATTGGTGAATTCTAGTATCTTATCTTTCAAGGATGTCGGTCCTAATGTGAAAGACAATCCTCTGCCCAAGCATGGAGGAGCAAATGCTATGAATATGGTGGCCGGTTATCTCGGAGACTTCCAAATTTTTGATATTAATCTGGTTAGAGGAGATTGGGTGAAAATGCATGCAGACCTCTATGAATTTAGCTACTATACGCATGACCATACCGGTTGTGCTATTTGCAGTACAGATATACAGGGTTGTGACAAGATAAAGGTTGATTTGCACGAGATGATGGATGAGGGCCTCATCCATATAATCAGGCCTAGGGCGGAGTATGAAGAGGAAGTAAACATGGTTTCTGGATGTCCTGGAGAGTTCAGAATCTTTAATGTGGAACATATGAATGAGGATCTTGTACAATTACATTCTACTTTCTGCCACATGGCTGGTCAGATAGAACATCAATATGGATCTTGCCGAATTTGCTGCGGGACTCTCGAGGATGTTCAATTATAAGGAAAGGTGTTTAGTTGTTGTTCGATAATGGAACCATCAAGGTTACAGGTCAAAGGGATGATTACCATGAAGTTGATATGATTGAGGTTTGTTTAGTTGAAGAAGAGTCGGATGATGAGTATGCCTCTGCTGATGAGTTCTTCTCCTCGGATGAAGATTTGTTTTCCAGGGATGACTCTGTAATGACTGATTGTGTTGAACAGAGAGTAAATGTTATTGTGACTTGCTTTGGTGCACCTACCCCCTTTTAAATTGAATATCATAGCAAGCCAGCTATTACTCCATTGGTGATTAGTTTGTCGGGTCCTGTCCCCTACAAGTCAGATAAGGCTGTACCCTACAAATATAATGCTACAACTTTAGAGGATGTTGTGGAAGTTCCGATATAGCCAATGCCTAATGTTGGAGATATTGCTGAGACTGGAAGAGTGACACGCATCGGTTGTGTATTTTCACCAATTATTCGTGGAAATGATAATGCTGGAAAGAAAACTGTTGAAGATGTTGAACCCAAGAAGGCAGTGGGTGAATCTAGTGGAGTTACGCTAGAAAAGGAGTGGACGATATTTTGAAGATAATCAAAATGAGAGACTACATAATTGTAGATCAGCTACTACAGACTCCTTCAAAAATATGTATCTTGGCTTTATTAATGAACTCCTCTGCTCACAGAGAATATTTGATGAGGGTATTGGACCAAGCTTTCGTGGAAAGTGACATGCCTATAGACCAATTCAGCAGTGTAGTAGGGAACATTACAGCATGCAATAATCTGAGTTTCTGTGATGATGAACTGCTCGATGAAGTAAAGAATCACAATTTGGCCCTCCACATCTCCATGAACTACAAGAATGACTCATTATCCAATGTGCTGATTGATAATGGATCCGCATTAAACGTTATACCAAGGAGCACTCTTATGAAGTTGAAATATGAAGGAACGCCCATGCGCCCAAGTGGCATTATTGTGAAAGCATTTGACGGATCAAGGAAGTCTGTTATTGGTGTAGTGGACTTTCCTATTCATATAGGCCCACATTTGTTTCAGATTACTTTCCAGGTCATGGATAGTGTACTCGCTTATAGCTGATTGTTGGGATGGCCGTGGATACATGAGGCAGGGGCTGTCACTTTGACTTTACACCAGAAGCTGGAGTTTGTACATGAAGGAAAAGTGGTAATTATAAATGGAGAACAGGAATTATTAATATCTCATTTTTCCTCTTTCATTATTGTGGAGGCGGATGAAGCTGTTGTTGGAACCCACTTCAAAGCTTTATCCATTGATAACATAAGAGGAAATGAGAAATTTATGGCTTCATTTAAGGATGCGCAGTAGGTTGTGTGTAATGGCCATAGCAACGTATGGGGACAAATTGGTGATCCACCTGCTTACAAGAATAGAGCTGGCTTAGGGTTCTCTATGAAGAATGATAAATGTAAGAGCATGAAGCTGAAGACTTCTGTAGGCAAGTATCAAGACATCTTTTGTAGCGGAGGTTATCTTTATCCAACTGTTTCCGGGATTAATGCCATTGTGGAAGATGAAGTAGAGCCAGAAATTCCGAATTATGTGACGTACGGAGTTAGGGTTCAGAAATGGATCATCACTGGTGTTCCCTCTTGCATACATGTTTCAAAGTAATTTTCTTGTGTTAATATTTTTTTTAAAACTTTCACTCTGCTCAAGGTGAAAGTATTAATATTGTATGGGCTTATCTGTTTGCTGTGATTTTAAAATCAATAATAAAAGTTGTCTTTGTTTCCCAAATTGCATCTTTATTTTCTGCTTTCTCTTGGAAAATGGTAATAAAAAAACCTTTCAAAAATAAATAATAACCGATAATTTAATCTGCATGATCACTTATTATATGTGTCAGTTTCTAAAAGCAATCATAAATCGTATGTGCAGATTAATTGAAAAAAACCATTGAATACAATGAACCTGCACCCTCTCCCAACTTTGAATGTCCTGTGTATGGGGCCGAAGAAGAATACTATGCTGATATTCCAGAAGAGGTCTCACGGTTGCTTAAGCACGAGGAGAATGCCATTCAACCTTATAAAGAGCCATTGGAAGTAATCAATTTGGGTTCAGAAGAAGATCCGAAGGAAGTCAAGATTGGAGCATTACTGCATCCAGATGTGAAGAGCAGGTTGATTGAGACGTTGAAAGATTATGTGGATATTTTTGCTTGGTCTTACCAAGATATGCCTGGTCTAGATACAGATACTATAGAGCACCGTTTGCCGCTGAAGCTAGAGTGTTCGCCAATCAAACAGAAGTTCCAAAGAACTCACCCAGATATGGCAGTGAAGATCAAAGAAGAAGTTCTAAAGCAGATTAATGCCAGTTTTCTTGTGAAATCAGTGTACCCTTAGTGGATTTCCAATATTGTCCCAGTAAAGAAGAAAGACGGAAAAGGTTGCATGTGCGTAGATTAGAGATCTAAATAAAGCTACCCCAAAAGATGATTTTCCATTGCCACACATTGATATGTTAGTGGATAGCACAACAAAGTTCAAAGTTTTCTCGTTCATCGACAGATTTTCCGGGTATAATCAAATAAGGATGACTCCTGAGGACATGGAAAAAACAACTTTTATCATACCCTGGGGAATATTCTATTACAGAGTGATGCCCTTCGGGTTGAAGAACGCTGGTGCAACGTACCAGAGGGATATGCCAACCCTATTCCATGATCTGATGCACAAGGAAATTGAGGTATATGTTGATGATATGATTGTTAAATCCCAGACTAAAGAAGGGAATGTAGAAGATTTGTTGAAGTTGTTTCAGCGTTTGAGGAAGTATCGTCTCCGCTTGAATCCAAATAAATGTACCTTCGGTGTTCGGTCAGGGAAATTGTTGGGTTTCATTATTAGCCAAAAAGGAATTGAAGTTGACCCTGATAAAGTCAAAGCAATTCAAGAAATACCAGCGTCGAGAACTCAAAAGCAAGTCAGAGGGTTCCTCGGGCGTTTAAATTATATTTCCAGATTCATTTCCCACATGACTACAACGTGTGAACCGATCTTTAAGTTATTAAAGAAAGATCATGGTTCTGTATGAACGGATGACTGCCAAAGGGAATTTGAAAGTATCAAAGAATATCTGCTTGAACCTCCTATCTTGCACCCTCCTGTTGAAGGAAGACAATTGATTATGTATCTGACAGTGTTAGATAATTCCATGGGCTATATTCTGGGACAACAAGATAAAACAGGGAAGAAAGAATATGCCATTTATTATCTTAGTAAAAAGTTTACTGATTGTGAGTCATGGTATTCCATGCTGGAAAAGACATGTTGTGCTCTGGCCTGGGCAGAAAAATGTTTGCGGCAGTATATGTTGAATCACACTACTTGGTTGATCTCTAAAATGGATCCAATCAAGTACATTTTTGAAAAGCCTGCTCTTACTGGGAGGATTTCCCGCTGGCAGATGCTTTTATATGAATATGACATCGAATACCGGACTCAAAAAGATATTAAAAGCAACATGTTGGCAGAATACCTTGCTCACCAACCAGTTGATGATTATCAGTCTATGAAGTATGATTTCCCTGATGAGGATGTGATGTTTCTGAAAGTGAAAGATTGTGATGAACCATTACCTGAGGAAGGTCCTGATCCTTAATCTCACTGGAGTATGATATTTGATGGAGTTGTGAATGCTTATGGTAAAGGAATTGGTGATGTGATTGTCACTCCACATGGATCACACATTCCTTTTACTGCAAGGTTGAAATATGATTGTACTAATAATATGGCATAATATGAGGCTTGCATCATGGGCCTCGAGGACGCTATTGATCTCAGAATTAAAGTTTTAGATGTGTATGGCGATTCAACTTTGGTAATAAATCAGATTAAAGGAGAATGGGATACTCGTCACCCTGGCTGGATCCCTTACAAAGATTATGCTATAAGATTGTTACCCTTCTTTAATAAAGTTGAATTCCATCACATCCCTAGAGATGAAAATCAAATGGAGGATGCTCTAGAAACTCTGGCTTCTATGTATCAAGTGAATACTTGGAATTATATACCTCGAATTATAGTTCGGCGACTGGATAGGCCCGCTCATGTGTTTACAACAGAAGAGGTAGCAGATGAGAAACCTTGGAATTACAATATCAATCATTTTCTCCATACTCAGGAATACCTAATTGGTGCATAGAATAAAGATAGAAAGACATTGAGAAGATTGGCTGACAGATTCTTCCTTAGTGAAAATGTGTTGTACAAGAGAAATTATGACATGGTCTTGCTCAGATGGGTGGATAGACACGAAGCAGACATGTTGATGCATGAGATTCATGAAGGTTCATTTGGTACTCATGCTAATGGACATTCAATGGCTAAAAAGATGCTAAGGGCAGGTTACTATTGGCTGGCAATGGAATCTGATTGTTACAAATTTTCAAAGAAGTGCCATAAATGCCAGATTTATGCGGACAAGATTCATGTGCCTCCGACACTTCTAAATGTTATTTCTTCCCCGTGGCCTTTCTCTATGTGGGGGTATTGACATGATCAGGATGATAGAACCCAAAGCTTCAAATGGATACCATTTTATCTTGGTAGCAATTGATTACTTCATCAAATGGGTGGAAGCTGCTTCATATGCTAATGTTACTAAGCAGGTGGTAGTGCACTTCATTAAGAATAATCTCATATGTCGGTATGGTGTGCCGACCAGGATCATCATCGACAATGGCTCGAATATGAACAACAAGATGATGATAGAACTTTGTGAAGAATTCAAGATTGTCCATCATAATTCATCTCCGTACAAGCCGAAGACGAATGGGGCTATTGAAGCTGCTAATAAGAATATCAAGAAGATCATCCAGAAGATGGTTGTTACTTATAAAGATTGGCATGAAATGCTCCCTTTTGCTTTACATGGATATCAGACATCTGTCCGCACTTCAACAGGAGCAACCCCGTTCTCCCCTGTGTACGGAATGGAAGTTATGCTCCCAATCGAGGTTGAGATTCCCTCTTTGCGTGTGATAATGGAAACCAAGTTGTCAGAAGCTGAATGTGTCCAAAACAGGTTTGACCAATTGAATTTAATCTAAGAGAAGAGAATGGCGGCTTTGTGTCATGGGCAGTTATATCAGAAGAGAATGAATAAAGCTTTTGATAAGAAGGTCAAACCTCATGAATTCAGAGAAGGCGACCTCGTGCTCAGGAAGATCATGTCTTTTAACGCTGATTCTAGGGGCAAGTGGACTCCCAATTTTGAAGGCCCATATGTTGTCCAGAAATCCTTCTCTGGCGGTGTATTAATTCTTGAAACTATGGATGGCGAGGAGTTCCCACGTCCCATGAATGCTGATGCAGTCAAGAAATACTTTTCCTAAAGAAATAAAAGAACAACTCGCTAAGTTGAAAACCCTAAAGGGCGGTCTAGGAAAAAATTAAAGACATAAACAGAATAACATTTCCCGCTAAGTTGAAAACTTGCAAGGGTAGCTTAGGAAAAATTTAGGGACTTTCTTGGGAAGTAACTACATCAGACAAGACTTGATCGTTGAAACAACAACCTTCTTGGATCCTCACAATACTTCAACATATGTTGCTGCTCATAATTTCAAACTTTTCCATTGTATCTCAATTTATCTTTTCCATCATATATTACCATTTTCCAAACTTTGTAATTATCCATGGAGTCTCGCCATTCGCAGACTACCATTCTATCAATAAAATTTGAGCTTTTACCCAATTCTTTATATTTCTTATTTTATTCAGCTTACAAAGACTCCATTTATTATTGATAATAATTTTTAAAACAAAAGTATTAAATGACAAAATTGGTTTTCAAAAAGTATTTACAACTTACTTTTACTTTAGATTTTGTGATTCAAGAGGAAAACAAAAGTGGTGATCTCAGGAATGGACGAATTTCAGTAATGTTGGAAAATTTTGTTTCCACCCAGGAAGGTGTTCTCAGGTTGTTTTCGCTAGTATGCACGTGTTTGTTGTATATTAAAGACGATGCCAATTGGCATAAGGTGCAGTATCAGGTTTGTGATCCCAATGTCCCCAGTCAAGTGTTGGTTCATTTTCTAATTTTTTGGGTTTGCTTGATCTGAGGTCTTAATTTTGGATCCCCAAACGAAGTCTTCTCTCATATGACGCAAGGTCTTGTTCCCTTGGTATTATGAGATGGAACTATTTGCAAAATGTCGCTCTTCCTGCAGTATTGGCATTATTGGTATTTATTTCTCAGGCAACTAGACCAGGGCAGTATATTTTCTAAGAAGTGTTGAGACAATTGTCAACTTTTGGGTTTTCACTTGCCCAGTGATGGGTTTGTTTTAAATCCCCATGGGTTTGACCTCTTTCTTTGATGTTGATTTCTCGATTCCCCAGGAAGGCTATCCCAGGGCATCTTTTGTTTGAATAGGTTTGTATGGTATGAAGACTCAATCTAAGATTCCCCATTGAAGACTTCGCTATTTGACATAAGTATTTTCTCCCCACACATATTGAATTGGACTCATTTGCGAAATATCTCCCTTTCAGCAGTACTTGAATTTTGTTTGATTTCCCAATAATCAGACAAGGGCAATGTTTTATTCAAGAAGTGTTGAAATGGTTATCAACTTTTTGAGTTTTCTCCCGCCAGGTGCTGGGTTTGATTTAAAATCCCCATAAGATTGATTTCTTGCTATAACGTTTGAATTTTTAACTCTCCAAGTTGTTCTCCCCATAAGATTTCATACTTTCTCCCCAGAGAAGTTGGTGCAAAACCTACTCTCAATATTGAGAACGTATCTGGTTTCCCTAGTGAAAAGCGTACCTTAGTTTCTTCTCTTCAATATGGTGTTGACCTCCCCAATGAAGTCGGAACGAGGTCCCCCATTGATATATCGATGATGAAGCAATATCTCCCCTAGTGAATTCTGTATGATATTTCTCCATTGAAGTCAACTTGAATTCCTCATTGGATGTTTTGACAATATAGCTTCCATCTGCCTTATTCAAAATTAGTACTGCAACCCCCAGTAGAAGTGCTACACATGAAAACATTTGTTTCCCCATTGAAGTATGAGTGCTATTCGCCGGTGAAGCCTGGAGAAGGATGTTATATCTCTGTATCTGTACTGTTTTGTCGCTATGATTTGTTTACTTCTGGATTATGTTTCTCCCCAGTGAAGTTAATCCATGTAGTAGGACTTTGTTTCCTCAGTTGGTGCTTATTTTCTTATGCAATAATCGTCTTGAATGTGATTTAGCCGAGTGTTGCTTGTGCCCGAGTTGGTTTTATTTGTTTATCCCCAGTATTATATGTTTGTTTTGTCAGCATATACATGATAACACTCATACACTCATATATACATCATGCATAACTAAATTTAGCAAATCATTGGTCATTCGTATTCATCAATATCTTGTTGACATATACCCCATTTTATAGAGTTGTGTTGTCCTCTCTCCAATAAAGTGTTAGCCTTAAGAAGAAAGTGTATATTCTTTCAATTTCCCCACTGAGTTATCCCTCGTGGAAGATTTTTTGCTTTAGCCTTCCGGTATAGCTCTTGGTCGTGACCATTTGGGTTTCCCCCCTTGAGTTTATTTCTCGAAGGATGTGTTTTGGATGATTGTTTTACTCCAATTTATTTCTGGTTTGAATCTTTGCTTCCCAGCAATATTATTACTTTTGATCTCTGCAAGCTTCGAGCCTTGGTTTGAGTGTGCATTTATTTTGAACGAGAAGACTTTATCTCCTCAGCAGACATATGTTGGCATTTCCCCAGGAAGCCATTTTGTTTTCCCCAGGAAGCCATTTTGTTTTCCCCAGGAAGTTATACTGCCTTCCCCGTGATGTCATGATTCATTCCACAGGAAGTCATGACATTTTCCCAGGAAGTCATTTTACAATCCTCCATAACAACAAGTAGCAGGTCTTTTTATTTGCGCAACTTGTATTTCCCTGTAAAAGTCAACGTTACTTTTTTTGCTATCTTCTCTATGAGTGGATAGTTTGCAGTTTGCTGTCAAATTACTCCAGTGGATGGCAAGTCTTTCAATATCACAGAGACAATTCATTGTGAAATCTTTGCAAGTGGTAGTCTCTTTATTTGAGACAGCTTATATATTACCCTTTCCAGGCAGAATGTCTTGGTTAAAGAAGAAGTTGAGACCCGTTCTAGGTTAAACGCCAAAATTCTTGGAAAACTTGTTATCTTTTTGCTACCTTTAGTGAACGTTGGTAGTTCATCATCAGTGAACGACGGTGCTATGATATTTTCCTTCTACCTTCAGTGAAAGTTTGTAGGTCACCTTTATTGAAAGTTTGTGATTATTATCTTTTTGCTACCTTCAGTGAACGTTGGTAGTTCATCATCAATGAACGGCGGTGCTATGATATATTTTCTCTCTACCTTCAATGAAAGTTGGTAGGTCACCTTTAGTGAAAGTTAGTGATTGTTATCTTTTTGCTACCTTCAGTGAACGTTGGTGGTTGTTATGTTTTTTCTACCTTCAGTGATCGTTGGTAGTTCATCGTTAGTGAATGACAATGCTATGATATATTTTCTCTCTACCTTCAGTGAAAGTTGGTAGGTCACCTTCAGTGAAAGTTGGTGATTGTTATATTTTTGCTACGTTCAGTGAAAGTAGGTAGGTCACCTTCAATGAAATTTGGTGAGTGTTATCTTTTTGCTACCTTCAGTGAACGTTGGTAGTTCATCGTCAGTGAACGACGAAGATATGCTATATTTTCTCTCTACCTTCAGTGAAAGTTGGTAGGTCACCTTCAGTGAAAGTTGGTGATTGTTATCTTTTTGCTACCTTCAATGAACGTTGATAGTTCATCGTCAGTGAATGTCGATGCTATGATATATTTTTTCTCTACCTTCAGTGAAAGTTGGTAGGTCACCTTCAGTGAAAGTTGGTGATTGTTATCTTTTTGCTACCTTCAGTGAATGTTGGTAGTTCATCGTTAGTAAACAGCGATGCTATGATAAAATCTCTCTACCTTCAGTGAAAGTTGGTAGTTTATCTTCAGTGAACATCGATTATTTTTTTCTTCTCTCTACCTTCAGTAAACGTTGGTAGCTCACCGTCAGTGAATGTCGTTGCTATTATTTCGTTCCTCTTTCTACCTTCAGTGAACGTTGGTAGTATCGCCTTCAGTAAAAGTTGGTGTATCCCTTGACCTTTTACCATCCTCTATGAGTCAGGTGTTTTTGATTCACCAGTGATTTATTTTTCTGGTCGGGTTTCTCTTTTGATCCTTATTTACTTTTCTACATCCCCAATGGTGTTTTGTGTCTCTTTGAATTTGTTCATATGCATTCATGCTCATAAGTATTGCATGGCATCTTATGACAAAAAATAGGATTTGTTTTATATTTAAGTATCTTCGATCGCGTTGACACGAAGATTTTTAACCTTCGTATCTCCGGATAGAAGAAACTTAAATAAGGGAAGCTGTTGTACCCCAATTTTTCCTCCTAAGATCCCTTCATCATACCATGTTGATTCAATCACAACAAGATCACATTAGGGCTTTTGGTTCTCCTCCCTATATTTAGCTTTTCTCTTTGAGAGATCACCAAGCACATTGACTTGTTTTTCTTTTGGGATTATGCATGTTTTGTTTTGACTTTCTTTCTAATTAACAAAATACAATTTTGGTTTGTCTACTTGTTAATAATGTAGGTAAAGGCAATGTGGTTTACCAAGTTGATCCATAGGCTCATGAGTTTATTTCCATGCCCTAGTCATTAAAGCTTGAGAAATTCAAACCTCACCATTGAAGTTATTTTAGAAGAAATAGCATGCCAAGGTTCATTTTGGTTCACTATATTTCAAAGTTATCAAGATTGATTCAAAAGTACAAGGGGGTTGATTGAAGAAGTTGTCATGGTTGGACAAGGCCTTGTTCCCTTTGGTCACAAGTTCACATTTCTCTCAATTCTAAATATATGGAAGTGGTTTTGGTTTCTATGAGTTCTCATTATCATCCTCAACAACTTCTATTTACAAAGCAAAAGTGTTGGTACAAGAAGTTTGTTCAAAATTGTCAAAGTTCCTCAAAGCATTTTCTTGATCTAGGAGCTAGGGTTTTGAACTTCAAAGAAGTAAATATTGCTCATCTTTTGGTATTTTTGAGTGATTCCAAATACATCCTTCTCTTCAAAGGGTTATCAACAAATCACTTCAAAAGTTTCAAGGAGTTTTCATGTGTAAGAAACTTGATGTTGAAGAAAGATAACAAGTCCTCTAGATGAACCCCCAATTTCTCATGTGTGACTTTAAATGATCATAACTTGGTCAATTTTTATCACCTTGAGCTCACTATTTTTCCACATTGATCTTAAGGATGTGAAATTTATGCCTTCTTTTATGTGAAAAGTGAGAAAATGGATGGAAGATGCCCTAAGGATACAAAAGATTATAGGTCATTTCATGATTCTTTTCCAACTTCAACAATTCATAACTCTCTCAATTTTTAGATATTTTGAATGGTTTAAGTCTCAAAATGTCATTCAAGAGGTCTATTTAATTCCATCTTTTTAGGTCAAGAGCAAATTCCAAGTGGAAGGCCATGTTTGGATGCAAAACATTATAGGTCACTTTTGAAGGAAAATTTGAAATATTTCTAAGTATGGAAAGTCAACCCTTTTTCCCCAACTTCGACTCATTGCAACTTTCACCTCAAACATCCATTTGATTCAATTCTTTTTCCATTGCAAAGCTTGTAATCTCATCTTTATAAAGCATTAAGAATCATTCCTTAAAACCCCTTGAGCTGAGAATGGAATTGGATTGAACTTAGTAACTTAGAACTGAAGTTTCTTCATAAGTTAGAATTTGAAATTCATGTTTTGGCTTCTAAACACCAAATTAGCACACGTTTGGGATCTAAACATGTTTAACCAAGTTGCCAAAGTGAATTAGAGCCTTAAAACACAAGGATTGGATGAGTTTTGATGCAAAATAGATCACACCTTACTCGTGTATTTGGTTCACACGATTTCTGTCCAAACTTCATCATTTCACATGCTTGAACATTCCATTTGATTCCCTATAAATAGAGGTTCATCCCCATTCATTTCCTGAAGATTTGAGAGCCAAATACACTCTGTCAAAACCTCACACAAACTTCAAATTTTTGAAATTAGTTTCTGAGATTCAAGCCTTTTCTTCCAAAATTCTTTTCACATTCATCATCCTTCAGCATCTTACAAACTCTCCAGCACTTAAACCAAGAAAAACGAGCCATAATTCAAGCTACAGAAGTCCAGTTTCAGAGCTTATTTCTTGAACATCGAAAAGGTAGAATTCTCTACCATTTGGATCCAAATAAAGCACTCACCTATTCTACTCTTTCTCCTGATTCTTGTGCTTCTTACAATTTTTAAATCCATTGAGAATTGAGAGAGAAATCTCAAATTGAAGGTGCTCGCTATATTCTGGGTTTTTGATTCATATCTCTTTGCATACCTTATATAAATTTGGCACGATGGCGGTGTTAGGATCGTCTCAAAGAGACGCATCCAATGATACTAGTTTGGGATCCTAATTTTTTCATTTGAAGGATCTCACAAAATGTCCATTGTAGGGTGTCTGGAGGTTAAAGATGATGACATGTCTCATCTCAGCTAATGATAGCGTGCCAAACGTTTTAATTTCATTGGTTGCCTTTTTTCTAATCCTATGCGTATCTCACTAAGGTTCATATCAAGCACAGCACATCTGGTCCATTGGATCAGCTTACTAACGAGTTTTGACTATGATCTGATGGCCCACATCTTTTTGGTTTTATTTTGTTTTCTAATTTTATACTTTAATTAATTTAATTTTCAAAAATTCATAACTCTTTTATTTTTTATCCAAAAATTATGAAAAAATTCACAAAAATACTTTGAATTATTTCTGATCTCATGACTATTTTTTCACATTTTTATTTTGAAATTTGATATTTTTTAAATTTTTTCATTATTTTCTTCCTTTTAATTACTTTAAAAATATTTTCTGCCATTTTTTTAATTATAAATAATTTCATCATTTTACATATTTCTGACATTTTGAAAATTTTATGGAATTTTATATTGATGTTTACTATTTTTGATCTATTTTCTATTTGTTTGAGCAATTTTAATTATTTTAAAATAGTTCATGACTTTAAAAAATTACCAAAAATTTTACAAAAATATTTGAGTTTATCTCTGATTTTTCTATGGTCTTACTTATTATTTATTGATTAATTTGAACATTGTTGATATTTTTCTCTTTTATTTTCTATTTTAAAACATTTTAAAACCCTTTTTAATGTATATAATAAATGTATTATTATTTTGTGATTATTTTCTGGCTGATCTTGGGTTGTATTTTTGATCATGAACTTTATTAACATCATTGGATCCATGGTGTTGAGTTTAACTCCATAAAAATGGATGAATGGTTTTAATAATAGTTTGATTAAAATTTAATTCAAATGTGGTTTGTATAATTGTCCCCCACCCTTCTTCATCTCATCCCTTTCTTATTTCACTAAGTGTTATTGGAGCATGATATCTATATCATGTCTCAAAACAAATGGTGCATAGATTGTTATTGACCGACCTCAAAATAGATGCGACTTCTATATAATTCCACTTACGATTTCTTAACATAACGCTAAATTTTGTCCCGATTTGAATAAATGATCATTCGTAGCCCAAACCTATGTTTGCAAGCCCAAGTATGTTGATTTGATCTCTTTGATTTAATAACCTTGAGATTCATTGTGTGGAGGCTTTGGTTCTACCAATCCTCTAATGGATCTACATCACTTTTGGTCAACGCGTATCACTTAAACATCGTTGACCATTAAATGGTACTTGTGAGAATTCCAAATGGATGATATACTTAACAAAAAGCAAATGCAACTTGTTGTGTGGAGGCTTTGGATCTATCAATCCTCTAATGAGTTCCAAATGCAAGTTTCAAGATGGTCATCCAACTAACCACTAATACTAATAATTGACTTTATCTTGTGCTTTTACTATATTCCCTTTTATTTTATGCACCATTTACTTTTAGCATTTACATTTCATGCTATTTTCATCTTTCCTCATTTGAGCATTTACTTTCTTGTCATTTTTATTTTTTGCTCACTTGAGCTTATCTTTCTTTTTTGAAGATACCTAATAATCAACATAAACCATAAAAAAACATTAATGATACTTGGACTATTTGGTTACTATCCTTGGCGTTATGGAGTATTGGACTTCTTGGACTTAGGACTAGAAACCTTGGCCTATGTTGGAGACCTTGTGACATTAATTGATATTTTTTCCGGAGTTCTTGAGGTTTATCTCAAGACATTGGGTGTTTGTTTTGTGTGCGGGTTATTGTGATTACATATTTTGTTTGTAATCTGGAACTCACCCGTATACAACCGTTACTCTGCCCAATTTTTGTGAAGACTTAATACATTTGAAGTTTGGTTCTCTCAAGAGATATAGTATCTTTTCTTGTTTGGTTTCAATCCAAAGAATGGGAATTCTATCTTGACTCATAATGTCAAGTATTGGCTTGTTGTTGGTTAGATGGTTCTTATGCCTAGCTTTTACCTTATGCTTTAGGATAGTCTCTTCTTCTCCTCCCATTTTCTTAAATTTCAAAAATCTTCTTCCTCCTTTTAAAAACTTTTCTTGTTTTGAAACTTGAACCATTTTCATAATAAACTTGGACTTGGGTCCATGCATTTTCAAAACATTTTTCATAAATAAAATCTAATCAATTTAATAAAACCTTGACCTTTTTTGTGAGAAGGCTAAAAGTCAATCAATCTCATTTCAAACCATTTTTGCCACTTTGGCTTTTTATTTTAAAACGTTTCTCAGAAGATTAGACTCTTGTCAATCCTTATTGTGATGTAATCAACTATACTTCTACAATATGTAGTGAAGTGAGATATTTTCCACTTGGGTGTTGAGTGAGGCTTTGTTTATTTTAAAATCCAAGTCATATCCTCAACTTTGAGATGATGCAACTTCTCCTTTCTCATGATTGTGGGTAGTAAGTATGTTTTCCACAGGGACAATGACAATGATGTCTTATCTCATAAATTTAACCAACACACTTGTGTTTTAAAATTTTTAAAAGGTAAACTACATGTACCCTGATCCCCTATTGCATGAAAGGTGAGACGTAGGCACTAAAGGTTCGCAACTGCGGCGGGTGCAAAATAACATAAAAATACTTCTTTTTCTCACCTCCACCATCTACTTTACATACAACATTTTATAGCCAAAATATACACATTTTACAAAGAGGTTCCTGCGGAGTACCATAAATGTTTAGGGTGAAAATACCTTCCCTTTGCATAACCAACCCCCTTACCTTGAATCTTTCCCCTTATTTTTAGGTTACTCGCTGTTTTCCCATTCCTTTGGAAACAATAAAGCACGGTGGCAATTTTAATTTTGATCTATACTATTCTAGTCAATCCAATGTCTTAGTCTTAAACATTTCTACCACTACATGTTGCAAAACCTTTAGAGAATCTTCATAGAAGAGCCAGTCTGGATAAGGTGGATAAAGCGCTTGGCCAAAATCAGCACTGGGAAGTTTATGGAACTTTGTTGGTTCCAATTGAAAGGCTAAGTCATACCTATCCTCATGTTTGACACATGAAGGAATTTGTAATCGAGGAAGTTTTTATGTGAATTTATCCTTCAAAGTTTTTGTTGCCTCATGAACGGTTTGACTAAGATCATTCTTCCCGTAAATAATTTCAAAATACTTTTGGAATGCTTTGATTTCCTTGAGATGTTTACGCGTACCTTTCTTCGACTTGTCTTGCATAGAAGCGAAAGCTGTCGTCAAATGAGAAGAAAAGAGATCTACATCAAACATGCTTGAAGAATGATATTTTCTCCACCTAGCATCAAAATCTTGAGTATAGTAAAATGATGGTTTGAAAGGGATAGGTGTAAACACAGTAGAATTGGCATAGATGGCCATGCGTCTCTCTGCCTCAACTCTGTTAAAAGTTAATCCTCGATAACAGAGGTCACTTGTCCTATCGAATAGTGGTTCAAGAATAATTTGGAAAAGACCAAATTGCCTAAAGACGAAGTTAGGTTGATAATCAAGTAGAACATTGTGGCTCTTGACAGGCATAAGTATTGTGACAATTAACCTAGGAATAAAAAATTTTGTCCAAATATCCAGAGTCTCTTCTTCCTGGGATGGCGAAGTGGTTGCAATGGACCTTGTGAACCACTCTGGGCCATGAGTTCGTTGAGAAAAGGGAGCCATTGAAGAAGTGTATTTATAATGTTTGGCGAACATCATAAAGTATGTGTTGAAGCATTTCTCTAGGCTCTTCCCATCACGGGGTCAATTAAACCAACCCGGTTCCTTTAATAGTTCTATTTTTGATGGCAGTGTCAGCTTCATTAATCGAATTAGCAGTAGGAAGTGAGGGTTCGAAGGTGGCGTTAAGCCACAGCCGAAGGAGCCAATAAGGGCCATCCAGTAGTAAGTTCATTCCTGTCTTGTACTCTTTCAAGTTTGTAGTGGCCTCTCCAAGGCACTCATACCACTCAGCTATAAGCAGTTTGCTAAGGTAGACATTTCATCCAGAGTGAAGTTGATTGTTCAACGTTAGAAATATCTTGGCCACTTGTAGAGACTTACAATAAAAAATGCATCGAGATAGCCAAAGAGCAAGGAAGGATATATGCTCCATGTCTGATACTCCATCTTCAGTTCCCATGTAGTGATCGATATAGTTGGTGAAGGTGGCATGTCCAACATTGAAGCTTATAGTGTTGTCAGTTTGTTTGGTGGGATCGAAAGTTTCCCCAGTGTATCGAAGACTCGTGATAGCAGAAATATCGAATAAGGTGGGGGTAATCATCCCACAAGGGAGGTGAAATGTATTTTAAGTACTATCCCAAAAATACAAGGAAGGAAGTAACATGTGTTTGCAATAATCAGGTCCAAATTTCGACAACTGGATCAAGTCAAATATGCCTATATCCTTCCAAGCTTGGGATTTCTTACTTTCCATTCTAGTTAACCATTTGAGGTAGTTTTTGTCATCTTTCGATGGACCTGATCTAAAGGGCCTTAAGATTTGCTCTGCGGAACTTCCTTCCTGAGAAACTACTACATTCTCTACCCTAGGGGGTTTCACAGTGTGTTCAACAATTTTAGGAGGTTGTACCTTACTTGCTATGGGTTTTGTGATACGATAAGTAGGAAATAATTTCTTAAATTTTTCTAAATCACAAGCATGATCTACAGAACCCATATACCCTAAAATTTCACGAGCAAGAGTAAAAGGAATGATTACCCGAGAACCATAGATTACACATTGTTCTCCTTCAAGAAAGGGTGAAGGAACAAATTCGTGATTCCCAACCGAAATGGGTTTAGCTACTTGGACAAAAGGATTAGATGCAATATCCTTGATGTTCTTCTCACTTTTTTTCTTCTGTTTTTGTTTCTCTTCAGAGGTGCCATTGTCGTTTGGTGATTGATTGAATGTTGAAAAGAAAAAAGAACACACATGGTTTCAGAATAAAAGGTTTTGAAGAGATTTGAAGTTAAAATGGGTTTTCTATTTATATTAAGAGCATATTAAACTAGTTTTTCTATTAATATCTTTCAGTGCTTGAGTAAGTAGGGCATGTGGAGAATTGTTATAGGTTTCTCAGATGATTGTATGAGTCTCAATGCTAATCCTATTTTATAGAGGTAATCATGAATAGGAGGCTACACACGTTTGATGAGATGTTTGAAAATCAGAGTCATCATGACTATGAAATCATAACAGTTGAGAATTATGATGAATGGGTTCATATTTCGAAATTGAAGGACTTACAAAAAATGTCTATTTCTGCCAATGTTCAAAATAAACATTTATTGGGGGCAATTTGTTAACTGGGAATTTCGACTATATGAATGTTGAGCATAAATGATACATTCCTGGAAGAAATTTAGTTCGGAAGGAAGCATGAAGGAGATCTTATGAAGATTTCGTTAAATAAAGGCTAGTAAGAATTTCATTTTGCTAAAGTATTGGCGAAAGGTTTGTTTGTGAACAATTGGAACTTAATTTATTTGAAGTATTGTCATAATAGACACTTCGTCCATCACGTCTATACTGTTTAGCGCATTGAAGAAAAAAGGGTTTTCCAATTTTAAAGTTTAATCTTATCCAAAGAGACACGTGGAAGCCTAAAGAGATTCGAAGAACATGCATCAACGGACGCAACGTTGTTTCAGTAGTTGACCGTTAGGTCCGAATTAGTATAAAATATAACCTTAGTGTTAGTTTTCTGTGTGTTCACAACTTTGTACAAGTTACTCTAAATTTCTCAAAGTACCAGTGTTCGAGAAAGGAGTTGTGAGAATGTATGTATGATGCACCAATTTAATATTTATTGCCATTTATTTTTAATTGAAGTTTTATACATTCCTTTGAAGTTTAAATCAAAAGTATTTTACATACCAATATTTTCTTTAAAGCATTATATTACTACCTTCGAAGTAACAATCTCTATTGAAGAGATTGATAAACAGAAAGATATAAAATCGAACTAAACGCATGTTCTTAGGATCAATCTGGTCGATCCTACAAGTCACCAATCTTATCTTTGATTTGGAAGACCAACAGTTGTTTACCAAATTTCATTGTAAACACAGTCATAATGGTGATCCTAGCCAGTACTAAGCTCATAGTGTGAATTTAACGGGAGGGAACCTGGTACAAGCTCATGAGAATTTTTACTAGGTAGGACAACATGACTATGATTCTTGCCGAATTTGTTGTAAGGACTCTCATGAATGCTCTATTGTGAAGAGAGACCTTCAACACCTTCAACGTCAATTAGATAAAAGTACTATCAAGACTTACGAAGCAACACTAGATAACAATGTGGCAGTTATTTCCATACCATACGATCCCATTCCAATACCCGTGGTAGCAAAGGAGCCTCCTTTGAGGATAACCATGACAAGTCTTATTCCATTCGAAAGTACTAAGGCAATACCCTGGAACAATGGGGGAGATGTGTTCTGTCAAGGAGAAAAGCAAGAACCCCTGGTGGACAATATTGTGAGGACTTGAGGGATTACTCGTAGTGGTAGACCTTTTCCTCCTCTCATCAAATCTAGTGACACTAATACTCAAGAAAAACAAGTGAATACCAATAATCAGGGGCAAGACCCGAGATCATCTTCTTCCCCAAAAGTGAAAGAAATGGAGGAATTAATGAATATCATAAAGAAGAGTGATTTCAAGATAGTTGATCAGCTTAATCAGACGCCATCTAAGATATCCATCTTATCATTGCTACTTTGTTCGGACACCCATCGTAACGAATTATTATAATTCTCGGGTATCGCTTATATTCTCGAGGAAATTTATGTTAATCAACTAGAAGGAGTTGTTGTTGGCATAACTGTAGTAAATGGGTTGGGATTTACAGACAAGGATTTAAGAAGGAAAGAATCATAACAAGGCGTTTCATATTTCCATAGAATGTAATGATACAACTATGGCTCGCGTGTTGTTAGATAGATGATCTTCTTTGAACATCTTGCCAAAATATGTTTTGAACAAACCTAACATTGAAGGTGTGGAGTTAACACCCAATGATGTTATTATTCGTGCTTTTGACGAAGCAAAAATATTTGTGTTTAGAGAGATTATGTTGCCTGTCAAGATCGACCCTCAGGTGTTTGATGTGACTGTCTTCCTTATGGATATTCACCCTTCCTATAGTTGTCTATTAGGGCGTCTCTGGATTCAAAAATGTCGGGCCAGTAACTTCGACCCTTCATAAAAAATTGAAGTTTGTTGTAGATGGTTAGATTATAACTGTTTGTGGGGAGGATGATATCCTGGTTAGTCATCTGGTGTCATTCTGTTATGAATAAATAGAAGGAGAGATTTAGGAAAATCCATGTCAAGCTTTCGAGATAGTTCTCACAGAGAAAATCCTTCCTGCAAAGGTTAAAAAGTCAAAGAGTTGTATGACATCATTGAAAGAAGCTAGAGCTGTAGTAGAATCAGGACACCCTGAAGGATGGGGCTGAGTCTTAGATTTACCTATAAAATTTGATAAGTTAAGATTAGGCTACCACTTGGGGTAGTAGGAGCGAGGCAAGTTATATCCCATAGGCAGAGGAAGTTTTGGTTCAAGCGGCCATGGTTCTCTGTCTTTCATCAAATTCGTCAGTGTTGGAACCATCAATGAAGGTCAGATACAAGCAGTGGACGACGGGGTCGATACCGACAATGAAATCAGCAACTAGATTCATCCTTGTGTTCTCAGACAAGAGCTCCACAACTGGATTGTTGAAGATATCATTCCTGTTACTTTTCATCATAAGTAATTTCCTTTTTTAAGAAAAAAAATTCATGTGCTCTGCCCAAGGCATAGTGAAATCTTGTAGGGCCCCTATGTCTTTGCATGTTTTATCATTAAATAAACGTTTTTTTTTCAAATTTGAGTTCCCTTTCTATCGATTATACTAAAATTGGAAATGTTTTCTTTCTTTTTCCTTTTTCTTTAAAAAAAATTACTCGCATTCTAAAAGCATAAATCCCTTTATACAGATTCACCCTGGTTCTAACTGATGATGATACTGCTATGATTCTTTATGACTTTAATAAACCAATTTACCAAGCCAAAGAAGATTATGAAGATGATTATGAACTCCCTGAAGAGTTGGTTAGGCTACTGAGGCAGGAAGAAAAGGGTATTCAACCACACGAGGAACCTTTGGAAGTTATCAACTGGGGCACCGAGGATGTAAAAAAGGAAGTCAAAATAGGGGCTACTTTGGGAGAATCGGTAAAACACAGTCCGATTGGTCTACTACAAGAAAATTTCGATGTCTTTGCTTGGTCATATGAATACATGCCTGGACTTGATACAGATATTGTCGTGCACCATTTGCGTCTCAAGGAAGACTGTCCACCCATTAAGTAAGAACTCTTAAGAGCGCATCCAGGCATGTCCATGAAAATTAAAGAGGAGGTTCAGAAAGAGTTCAACGCAGGTTTCTTAAAAGCAATCAAGTATCCCCCATGGGTTGCAAACATTGTTCCTGTACCAAAGAAGGACAGAAAGGTACGAATGTGTGTTGATATTCTGGTTGACAATACCACTCATTCAAAGGTATTCTCCTTCATGGATGGTTTCTATGGGTACAATAAATTCAAAATGGCCCTAGAATACATGGAGAAAACTACTTTCATTACCCCTTGAGGCACCTCTTGTTATAAAGTGGTGTCGTTCGGTCTAAAAAATGTTGATGCAACATATCAACGTGCCATGGTGACTCTTTTCCATGACATGATCTACAAATAGATTGATGTTTACGTTGATGGCATGATTGAAAAGTATCAAACTGAGGAGTAACATTTGGTACACTTACAGAAACTACTTGGGAGGTTAAGGAAGTTTCGGTTTGGGATGAACCCAAACAAATGCACCTTTAGGGTACGATCTGGAAAATTATTGGGTTTCATAGTGAGTCAACGAGGCATTTAGGTCGATCCTGCAAAAGTAAAAGCAATATAAGAGATGCCCAAGTGAAGAACAGAGAAAGAATTCCATGGGTTCCTAGGAAGATTAAACTACATCGCCAGATTCGTCTCCCACTTAAAAGCTACATGTGAGCCAATCTTCAAGTTGTTATAGAAGGATCAAGTCATGGAATAGAATTACATTTGTCAACTAGCATTTAATGAGATCAAAGATTATTTGCAAGAACATCTAACTATCCTACCTCCAGTGCTAAGAAGACCTTTGATTATGTACCTGGTAGTACTTGAGAATTCTATGGGTTGTGTACTCGGTCAATATGATGAAGCGGGAAGAAAAGAGCATGCGATCTACTATCTGAGTAAAAGTTCACTGACTGTGAGTCAAGATACTCACCACTTGAGAAGACATGGTGTGCACTTTCATGGGTTACCAAGTGCCTGAGTCAATACATGTTGACACATACAATGCTCTTGATATCCAAAATGGACCCGGTTAAGTACATCTTTGAAAAGCCAGCTTTAACAGGAAGATTTGCCCATTGGAAAATGGTGTTAATAAAATATGACATCCAATATGTTACCCAGAAAGCTATCAATGGTAGCATATTATCGTATTATCTTGCCCACAAGCCAATGGATGATTATCAACCCATGAAATTTGACTTCCTAGATGAGGACATTATGTTGGTTAAGGGAGTATCAATTACAAAAGAAGAACCCGAACTAGGAGTACGGTGGGAGCTCATGTTTTATGGTTTCTCGAATGCCTTGAGGCATGTCATTGGAGAAACCATTACTTCCCCTGTAGGTTTTCACCTTCTGTTCACTGCAAGGATTTGTTTTAACGCCACCAACAATGTTGCAGAGTATGAAGCTTGAATATTTGGTTTAGAAGAAGCCATTGATTTAAAAATCTATACATTGGTAGTATATTGAGATTTAGCCTTGGTGATCTACCAGATCAACGAAGATTGGGAAACCCGTCACCCCAACTTGATTCCCTATAGAGAACTTGTCATGCAACTAATTCCCTACATTGATGAAATCACTTTCAGCCATATCCCGAGAGAGGAGATTCAACTTACCGATGCCTTGGCCACCTTGTCTTCCATGTTCAAAGTTAAATGGGAAAAGGAAGTGCCTAACATCAGGTTTGAATGATTTGATGAACCAGCTTACTGCTTTGAGCTAGAAAGGACTGAAAATGACAAACCATGGTACTACGACATTCAGAGGTACCTTGAAACACAAGAATATCTAGAGGAAGCTTCTACAAATGATAAAAAGACTTTACAGAAGTTATCATCCAAATTCTTTTACAAGGGTAAAATTCTCTACAAAAAGAATTATGATTCAGTGCTGCTCAGATGTGTGGATAGACACAAAGCAACTAAGATCATAGAGGAAGTACATGAGGGTTCCTTCGGAACACATTCCAATGGCCACACCATAGCTATGAAAATCCTAAGAGCTGGATATTATTGGACCACTATGGAAACTGATTTCTTTCATCACGCCAGAGCTTGCCACAAGTGTCAGATTTATGCATATAAAGTGAACGTACCACCAGTACCTATGAATGTTATGACTTCTCGTTGGCCCTTTGCTATGTGGGAGAATTGACATGATTGGGTGAATCGAGCCAACTGCTTCCAATGGACACTGCTTCATCCTAGTTGCCATCGACTACTTCACTAAATGGGTAGAAGCTGCTTCATATGCCAACATCACCAAACAAGTGGTTGCTTGCTTCATCAAGAATTAAATAATTTTCCACTACAAAATTCCCGAAAGGATCATTACTGATAATGGATCCAATCTAAACAATAAGATGTTAAAAGATATGTGCCAGAATTTCAAGATCCAACATCACAACTCTTCACCTTATTGGCTAAAGTTGAATGGCGCAATGGAAACTGAAAATAAGAACATCAATAAAATTGTACAAAAAATGGTAGTAACATACAGGGATTGGCATGAGATATTGCCTTTCTCTCCACATGGCTATCGTACTTCAGTTTGCACCTCGATTGAGGCAACCCCTTTTTCGCTTGTTTATGGGATGGAGGATGTCTTTCCAGTGAAAGTAGATATAACTTCCCTTGAAGGGGTGAAAAACACAAGAAGGGGGGGTTGAATTGTAAAACTGAAATCTTAAAGCAATTGACAAGATATTTTTATCCTGGTTCGTTTGATCTCAAACTACTCCAGTCCACCCGTCAAGGTGATTTCGCCTCTCTCCAACGAGGTCTTAATTCACTATATTCAACTGAATATTACAGACTGCTTTAACAACTGCTAAAGCCTTCTTGATTCAAACCACAATCCGGTTTGTCAAGGCAACACTTTCTTACAAAGGTATAAAACAATGTGTGTGAATGTTTTCTACAAAACTTTATCACAACTGTGATGTATACACAAATGAAGCTTAGAAACTTAGATTGCTAAACACTAATGGAGTATCAGAGTTTGGGGTTTAGCAAAACTGGTAGATGAAGATTATTGTTCAGCTTTGTGCGTGTAGAGAATTGGAGAGCATTAGCCATTATAATCTTCAAAGCCTTGTTTATATAGCACTTGAGAAGATGAACGTTGAATGCAATATTCTTGATTCAATGCTAATAACAAGCTTTCCTTTTTGGGCAGATCTTGTCTAGAATGATGCCGTTGGAATTAATTAGCGTTCAATGCACAGTACCGTTGCTTCTTCAATGCACGTTCTGGCTTGGCTCATTCTGATTCTGCTTCGCTGCTGATGAACTATTGTGTTTCTGTATCAGAGTGTTTACGCGCAGTTCTGTTCATCAAGCTTCAGCATGTACGTGAGTTGATCATCTGATCTTGACGTTCTGATTCAGCAACTTCTGATGCTGGTGTATGAAGTCAAATTCTGATGCTGAATAAGTGATCTTGCTTATTTTAATCAGCGTATCTGCAAGTCAGAGCATAGTAATTTTAGGCAGCATATAATTCAAACATGAAACATATAAATACTATATCTTTTCACTTTGTTATCATCAAAACTTAAATATAGGGTAGTAGATTCAAACATTGTTCTAACAATCTCCCCCTTTTTGATGATGACAAAAACTAGATATTTTAAATGATAAATAACGTGAAAAGGTATCTGGGAAATGTTTCAGAGTTAAGAAGTAAGGAGAAATCAGAGTTAAGAGATACTCCCCCTGAGTTTGTTACTTCCCTTTGATATACGTGTTCTTCAGGATCAGATCTCTTTCTTTGAACATCAGATTATAAGAATATTTGACTTATCAGAGAGCAGAGCTTCAGAGCTTTTCCTGTCAGAGCTTTGCTTTGGATCAGAGTATTAGGTCGATCAGAACTTCATATTTGATCAGAGCAACATTGATCAGAGCTTCTACATTTTGATTAGAGCTTCTAGTCTTCATAGTGTTCAGGAGCTTCCTTGTGCCTGTAGACTTAAGACAAAACAGAAAAACATTTCAAGTAATAGAGTTAGAATGTTTGAGAATTTCTGTCTAGTTAGCCGTTTATTGATTTTAAATATCATTCTTGTTCTCCCCCTTTTTGTCAGCAATCAAAAAGTGTTGGTGATGTGCTAAAACAATTTGATCAGAAAAACTAGTTATATTAAGATAGTTCAAAATCAGAGCAAGAGAATATTACAAAAACATAGTCAAAACAGGACATCAGAAAATGAAGAAAACATAAAAAAAGTTATGCATGAAAACGATTTTAAGGTTGAGGGGGCATGCGTGAGAACAGGCTCTCCAGCATTGCTTGAATCTTTTCAGAAGTTTCATTCTGCTTCTGAACCATGTTGACCACAGTGTCAATTTTGCTGTCCTGCACATCCATTCGTGCTTTCATCTTCTGATCATTCTCTTCCATCCGCTGCTGTAGACGCAAGTCATTCAGCCTTAATTCTTCCAGAGCCTGCCTGTCCAAGGCAGCTTGAGAAGTGTCAGAGGGAGGAAGCTTCTCAGAACTTTCAGCGACATCTTCTGCTGGATTTTCTTCAGCCTGAATGGTCTTGTCTTCTTCTGATGGTTGCACCTTTGCAGCTTGCTCTTTCTCAGACCAAGATTCACTGTCCAGAGGGAGCACAACTTCTTGAGGCAGCTGACTTTCAACTTCCTTCAGCAGCTTGCTGAAGTTCTGTTGAGCCTGCTCATAGTTGACGTCCTGCAGCTTGAGGGCTTCAGCACGTACCCATAGTCTGAACTGTGACCAGAGCTGATCAGAAGCAGCTGGGTCAATCATCCCAGGACAGACTTGCTTCAAAGAAGCAATCCATTGCAGCATACCTGTTTCAAAATTCAAAATACCAGAGCCAACATCTGGTTGCTTTGGTTTGGGGATGGTAATTTTGTGTCTTAGATCAGCAAGACGTTCAAGACTTGTGAAGTCAATGAAAGTCCTGCTGGGGTTTTCAGCGATTTTCTGAGAGGTTGTTTGTTTTGGAGGAGGGGTATCAGAGTCAGAGTCAGATATTTCTATTGGAGTGGTTGGAGTTTTCGGAGGTGTTGATTCTAATGAGGATGGCAACTGGGGCCTGACAATAGTGGTTCCACATGGCAACTGGATTGCCAGCGGTGAAGGTTGAGGTGAGTGAGGGTCAGAATGATGAGGAGAAGGGGTTTCATAGTGGTGAAACTCTGTTTGTGGTGAAGGTGGATTATTTTCTGGTTGGGGAGGTGGAATCTCTGATTGCTCAGGGATCAGAGGTTCTTCTGTGAGTGGTTGTTGTGATTGTGGTTCTGGTTCTGGTTGATGTTGTATTTCTGGTTCAGGTTGTGGTTCTGGTTGTGGAGGAGGAATATTTGGTGGTTCAGAATTTGGTTGAGCAGAAGCATGTTCACGCTCAATATCAGCTAGCACTCGATCAAGTGCTGGTGTTGTTGAAACAGTTGGTTGTTTGGGAATCTTAGTTCTGGGTCTTCTGAGTAGTAAGGCCTCAGAAGGGTCTTCTGGTATGGTTTCATCAATGGTAGGGATTGGAATGGATATTCTGTGAGAGGTTTGAGGAGGGGCAGCAGATGTTGGAATAGTAGATGAAATTGAAATAGGGGCAGCAGATGAAATACCTCTTTTCTTTGGAGTCTGATGAGATGATCCTTCTGTTGGCGCTTTCCTCTTCTTTGTCTTCTTCTGAGTCACTTCTGGTTGGATTTGACTCAGATCTTTGATCTTCAGCTTTGAACCTGTATCTTCTTCCTTGTATGAATCTGGATACTTGAGAAACATCTCTGGTTTGGATTCCATTTCAGAAAATTTTGGAAAATCACTCAGAGGCACTCTTCTGCTGGAGATGTCAGCAGTTGAAGTAGCTCTGGGTTCCTTCTTAATATTTTCTATCAGCTTCATCTTTTTCAGGTTCTTAGCGTTCAACGGTTTTCCAACGGTTGGTTCAATAGTTCTCAGCACTTGAGCTTCGCTCAGATACTCTATCAGCTTATTCTCTGTCAGAATATCTGATATAAGCCTTCCAAACGGTATCCAGTCCCTTTTGGTCCTTTCTTCTTCTCTTGTTTCTTTGACACTGGTCTTGAGATGGTTGAACAGGAAGTGTGCCAGATTGATCTTTACCCTCTGATCAATAAAGTAGATCAGAAATTGCTGATCCACGTTTATATAATCAGGAGAACTTGTTGGTTTCCTGTGGTTGAAGCATCCAAGAACAATCTTAGCCCATACTCTGCAGTGATCCTTCAGATCCTTAATTTTGCTGCTGGGCATTCCAAGAGTGAAAATGCTGTTGGCTACCACACCTACATCAGGGCATCTTTCAGCCATGTCCACACAACGGACTCCACCACCACTTTGACCGATTAGCTTTGCAATGAGATCTTCAGAAATCACTATCTTCTTTCCCATGACAGAAGAGATGACTAGATGTTTAGAAATCTTGGCGTGAATCCAAAATTCCTTGACTAGCGCTGGGAATGTTGGTCCAACCAACCTATCGAAATACCTCTCCCACTTTTGAGCCCTAATTTCTTCAGTTAGGTCAAATCCATTTTCCTTCAAACTTTCAAAGTCGATGATTAACTCAGAGAGAACTTCAAGGTTCTTTACCGGTGTGAGAAGAGTTCTGAGGGGCACCTGATATTGTTCAGAGGTTTCTTTCTTCTGATTGCCTGCAGAAATGCTGGAGGATGCCATTGTTCTCACTAAAAGAGCTTTGAGAATGATTTGAGAGAAAAAGGTTTGTAGGAGATAAACTCAGAAATATGCAGAAAATACTTGAATGATTATGAGAAAGCGTAAAGAATAAGAATGAAGGATTAATGTGCTTAAATAGAGTTTTCAAAAATTATTTTGAAAAATTAAACGTTTTTAAGAGAGAGAAAAAAATAATGATTGCCATTTAACAAGCGTGATTACTTTTCATTAAATGCTTGCTGATTTTGGGGGATTTGAGAAAGATACTTAAAAACGGTTACCAGACATGTGTCTCAATGCACCCAATCAGCGCTTTGCCTTCTCAGAAGCGTGCACGCGTTCTGCTTCAGAGATATGCTGATGATTGGATGACACTTGTTTGATGTAGTGATCAGCACGTCTGTCTTTGAGATTAGACTCTCAGATCTTTAGACTTGCATCTGATACAATCTGCATGTTCTATCTTTCTGAAAGAAGATTGATCAGAAGTTCACAGTAATATAATTACATTCTGAAGATAAATATATGGAATTAAAACATTTTCATTCTGGGCATACTTTCATGCTGAGATGTTTCAGAATGAAATTGAACCTATCTTCTGAAAGGGGTTTAGTAAAGATATCAGCCCATTGATGGTCTGTATCTATGAATTTTAAGTTTAAAATACCTTTCTGAATATAGTCCCTAATGAAATGATGCTTAATTTCTATATGCTTAGCTCTAGAATGTAAAATAGGATTCTTACTTAAGCAAATAGCAGAAGTATTATCACAAAGAATAGGAGTGTTACTCTCAAAAATCTGGAAGTCTTCAAGCTGACTTTTCATCCAGAGCATTTGTGTGCTACATCCTGCTGCTGCTATGTACTCAGCTTCTTCTGTTGACAGAGCAATTGTTGATTGCCTTTTGCTGGACCAAGAGATCAGATTTTCTCCCAGAAACTGGCAGCTTCCAGAAGTACTTTTACGTTCCACTCTGTCTCCAGCAAAATCAGCATCACAGTAGCCTACTAAGATGTAATCACTAGATTTTCTATAAAACAAACCCAGATTAGTAGTACCTTTCAGATACTTGAAAATTCGCTTAACAGCTGTTAAGTGAGATTCTCTAGGATTTGATTGGAATCTAGCACAAATACATACGCTGAATAAGATATCAGGTCTTGAAGCTGTCAGATAAAGGAGAGAACCAATCATACCTCTGTAGACTTTCTGTTCTACACTTTTGCTTACCTCTTCTCTTTCCAGAATGCACGTGGGATGCATTGGAATCTTTGATGGCTTACATTCTGAGAGGTCAAATTTCTTCAGAAGATCTCTGATGTATTTGCTCTGATGAATGTAAGTTCCCTCTGGAGTTTGATTGATCTGAATTCCTAGAAAGAATTTCAGTTCCCCCATGAGGCTCATCTCAAATTCTGCCTGCATACACTTAGCAAATTTTCTTCCAAGAGAAGGATTAGTAGAACCAAAAATAATATCATCAACATAAATTTGACAGACTAAAATGTCACTCTTAACTGTTTTACAGAATAGAGTAGTGTCCACTTTCCCTCTGGTGAATTCATTTTCAAGCAGAAAGTTACTTAGCCTTTCATACCAAGCTCTGGGAGCTTGTTTCAGACCATACAGTGACTTTTTCAGTTTGAAAACATGTTCTGGATGTTTTGTATTTTCAAAACCTGGGGGTTGGTGAACATAGACTTCTTCTTCTATATAACCATTTAAGAATGCACTTTTGACATCCATCTGATACAGAGTGATGCCTCTATTAACAGCAAATGAAATTAAAAGTCTGATAGATTCTAACCTGGCGACTGGGGCAAAGGTTTCTGTATAGTCTATCCCCTCTTGCTGACTATAACCTTGTGCAACCAGTCGTGCTTTGTTTCTGATGACTTCACCTTGTTCATTTAACTTGTTTCTGAACACCCATCTTGTTCCAATGACGTTGAATCCTTTTGGTCTGGGAACGAGATCCCATACGTCGTTTCTGGTGAATTGATTCAGCTCTTCTTGCATTGCCAGAATCCAGTCATTATCCAGAAGTGCTTCATCAATAGAAGAAGGTTCAATCAGAGACACAAGTCCCATAAGAGTTTCTTCAGAGTTTCTGAAGCTTGCTCTTGTTCTGATTGGATCTTCCTTTCTTCCTAGGATAGTCTCTTCTGGGTGATCCAAACTGCTTCTGGGCAATCTCTTTTGAGGTTGATCAGCAGCTGTTGTAGGATTTCTAGCATGGCTCCTTTCAGACGTTGAAGGAATGTCTGTGTTGAGAGCTTCTGATGACTTGTCTTCAGAACCTGCAAATTCAATTTCTATACCTGCAAGATTTTCATTCTGCTTTGACTTTTCAGAGTCAAGCTTGTCATCAAAACGAACACTGATTGATTCTTCCACAATCTGTGTTTCTGTATTGTATACTCTGTACCCTCTTGAGCGTTCAGAGTATCCTAACATAATACACTTCTGTGCCTTAGAATCAAACTTGTTCAAATAATTCTTTGTATTCAATATAAAGCAAGTACATCCAAATGGATGAAAATAGGAAATGTTGGGCTTTCTGTTCTTCCACAATTCATATGGAGTCTTTTCCAGAATAGGTCTTATTGAGATTCTATTCTGAATGTAGCACGTTGTGTTTATTGCCTCTGCCCAGAAAGTCTTAGCAACGTTTGTCTCATTGATCATGGTTCTGGCCATTTCTTGCAATGTTCTGTTCTTTCGTTCTACAACTCCATTTTGTTGAGGAGTTCTAGGACAAGAGAAATCATGCAGAATGCCTTTGTCATTAAAGAATGACTCAAAATCTTTATTTTCAAATTCTCCACCATGATCACTTCTGACTTTAACGATTCTAAGATCTTTTTCATTCTGAACTTGGTTACAGAAGGTAACAAACACAGAGTGTGACTCGTCCTTGTGTCTTAAGAACTTTACCCATGTCCATCTGCTATAGTCATCTACGATTACTAACCCATACTTCTTACCACTGACTGAAGCAGTTTTAACTGGTCCAAATAGGTCAATGTGCAGAAGTTCTAATGGCTTAGAGGTAGAAACAACATTTTTGGATTTAAAAGAAGGTTTTGCAAATTTGCCTTTCTGACATGCTTCACACAGAGCATCTGAATTGAACTTCAAATTTGGAAGTCCTCTGACCAGATTGAGTTTGTTAATCTGAGATATTCTTCTCATACTAACATGCCCCAATCTTCTGTGCCAGATCCACTGCTCGTTGTTAACAGACAGAAGACATTTTACGTTCTGACTTTTTAGTTCAGAAAGTTTGATTTTGTAAATGTTGTTTTTCCTCTTTCCATTAAACAGGATAGTCCCATCTTTCTGACTAACAGCTTTACATGATTTTTGATTAAAGATTATATCATAACCGTTATCACTTAATTGACTTATGGATAACAGATTATGCATCAATCCATCTACTAGCAGAACATTATTAATAGAGGGAAGATTTCCATTACCTACAGTTCCAGAGCCAATTATCTTTCCCCTCTGATTGCCTCCAAAGCCAATGTGGCCTCCAGGCTTAAGTTCCAGGCTTTGGAACATATGCCTTCTTCCCGTCATGTGTCGTGAGCAGCCAGAGTCCAGGTACCATGACTGGTGTTTCTGACTTGCTGCTAAAGATATCTGCAACATGTATTATTTTATCCTTAGGTACCCAGATCTTCTTGGGTCCTGACTTGTTAGTTTTACCAAAACTCTGGTTGAATTTTGGTTTCACAGAGTGCTTACTGCTAGTATATTTGATGTCGTGTGTGTGACCATACACAAAGTGTGAATTTAGAGGAGTGTGTTTAATGGTTAAATCCATGACATTCTTAGGTGTAGGAACCTTACCTTGGTATCCTATTCCTTTCCTGCCGTTTCTGCTAACTCCATAGATCATTGAAGCCATTCTGCTTCTATCTATGCTTTTAGCAAGGAACTTCTGGAAACTGTGATCATACTCCTTGATGATCTCATCAGCGTTGCTGGGAGTTTCAGAGATTGGTTCCTTCTGAGAGTTTTGTAAAGAGTTTTCTAATTTTGAAATTTTATCTCTCAGCTCAGAGTTTTCCAATTTGAGACTCTCAGACTTATTAGAGTCAGATTCAAGATTCCTTTTCAGGTCTCTGAATTTAGCTCTAATCTGCTGATAACGTTCCAGAATTTCATTGAGGCTTTCAGCAAGTTCAGCCTTTGTAAAATTAACAGCGAAGTTAGGGAATACCTCTTCTGTGTCTGATTCTGAGTCTGATTCAGAAGCTTCACTATCATCTGGAATGTTAGCCATGAGCGCTATGTTTGCCCTTTCATCATCTGATTCTGAGTCAGCTTCAGACGAGTCAGAGTCATCCCATGTGGCCATGAGACTTTTCTTCTTTTCTCTTCCAAACTTCTTTTTGGGCTTTTCCCTCTGAAGCTTTGGGCAGTCACTCTTGTAGTGTCCTTGCTCATTGCACTCGTAGCAGATGATGTCTTTTGTGTTTGGCTTCTTGCTACTGGAGGAGCCTTCAGATCTTCTGTATCCAGAGGAAGAATCTGTCCTTCTGTATCTGGAAGAAGACTCGTTCTGATCAGATCTTCTGGGATTCCTGAACTTCCTTTGTCTTTGCTTCCACAGTTGATTTACTCTTCTGGAGAGAAGGGAAAGTTCGTCTTCTTCTGATGAGGATCCATCAGATGTTTCTTCAACTGCCTGCAAAACATTAGACTCAGATTTTCTGTTAGATTTTAAAGCTAAAGGCTTACCTTGCTTCTGAGGCTCGTCAGCTTCTAGCTCTATCTCATGACTTCTGAGGGAGCTTATAAGTTCCTCCAGAGTGATTTTGTTGAGATCTTTCGCTAGCTTCAGAGCAGTAACCATAGGCCTCCACTGCTTGGGTAAACTTCTGATTATCTTCTTGACATGGTCAGCAGTAGAGTATCCTTTGTCCAGAACTTTGAGACCAGCTACCAGAATCTGGAATCTAGAGAACATAGTTTCAATGGATTCAGATTCTTCCATTTTGAACGCCTCATACTTCTGAATGAGCGCCAGAGCTTTTGTTTCTTTGACTTGAACGTTGCCCTCATGCGTCATTCTGAGAGAATCAAAGATGTTCTTAGCTGTGTCTCTGTTGGAGATCTTTTCATACTCAGTATAGGAGATGGCGCTGAGGAGGATGGTTCTGGCCTTATGGTGATTCTTGAAGTCACGCTTTTGTTGATCAGTCATTGATTTTCTTTCAATCTTCTGACCAGTTGCATTCACAGGGTGCGTGTATCCATCTGTCACCATATCCCACAGATCAGCATCATGTGCTAGAAAGAAGCTTTCAATTCTGTCTTTCCAGTAATCAAAGTTTTCTCCATCAAAGACTGGAGGTTTGCCGCTGAATCTGTCTCTGTCCTCATTATTGTCATTGCTGAAGTGAGAATTGTTTCCTGCCATTGTGTTTTTCTGACGCTGGATCTTGTACTGACACGGTTAAGTGTTTTTAGCTCAGAACCAGGCGCTCTGATGCCAATTGAAGGGGTGAAAAACACAAGAAGGGGGGGTTGAATTGTAAAACTGAAATCTTAAAGCAATTGACAAGATATTTTTATCCTGGTTCTTTTGATCTCAAACTACTCCAGTCCACCCGTCAAGGTGATTTCGCCTCTCTCCAACGAGGTCTTAATTCACTATATTCAACTGAATATTACAGACTGCTTTAACAACTGCTAAAGCCTTCTTGATTCAAACCACAATCCGGTTTGTCAAGGCAACACTTTCTTACAAAGGTATAAAACAATGTGTGTGAATGTTTTCTACAAAACTTTATCACAACTGTGATGTATACACAAATGAAGCTTAGAAACTTAGATTGCTAAACACTAATGGAGTATCAGAGTTTGGGGTTTAGCAAAACTGGTAGATGAAGATTATTGTTCAGCTTTGTGCGTGTAGAGAATTGGAGAGCATTAGCCATTATAATCTTCGAAGCCTTGTTTATATAGCACTTGAGAAGATGAACGTTGAATGCAATATTCTTGATTCAATGCTAATAACAAGCTTTCCTTTTTGGGCAGATCTTGTCTAGAATGATGCCGTTGGAATTAATTAGCGTTCAATGCACAGTACCGTTGCTTCTTCAATGCACGTTCTGGCTTGGCTCATTCTGATTCTGCTTCGCTGCTGATGAACTATTGTGTTTCTGTATCAGAGTGTTTACGCGCAGTTCTGTTCATCAAGCTTCAGCATGTACGTGAGTTGATCATCTGATCTTGACGTTCTGATTCAGCAACTTCTGATGCTGGTGTATGAAGTCAAATTCTGATGCTGAATAAGTGATCTTGCTTATTTTAATCAGCGTATCTGCAAGTCAGAGCATAGTAAATTTAGGCAGCATATAATTCAAACATGAAACATATAAATACTATATCTTTTCACTTTGTTATCATCAAAACTTAAATATAGGGTAGTAGATTCAAACATTGTTCTAACATCCCTAATGTTTATAATGGGTGTCAAGTTGAATGCAGCAGAATGGGTCCGAACAAGATTCAATCAGCTGAACCTTATTGATGAGAAACGATTGACAACCATTTTCCATGACCAATTATACTAGAAAAGAAAAGAGAAAGCTTTTGACAAGAAGGTTCAGCCTCAGAACTTCCAAATTAAAGACCTCGTGTTAAAGAAAATCCTGCTTCTTAACAGTACAGATACCAGGGTAAAATGGGCCCCAAATTGCGAAGGATTGTATGTTGTGAAGAAGGTCTTATCAGGAGGATATTTTCTACTTACAACTATGGATGGTGAATATTTCCCGCTAACAATGAACAAAAACACAGTTAAAAAAGACTTCACATATATAGACCCGCTAAGTCGACGTCTTAGGCAAAAAATGGGCATCCCACGGATCACAAAAGGAAAAGATCTGGGAAAAATTAGGGATAAAAAAGAATAATAAAAAGAAGTGCACCCGCTAAGTTGAAAACCTGCAAGAGAAAATTAGGCAAATAAGGGTATCCCGGTGGACTGAAAACCCCCCAAAGGGGTGGTATAGGAAAAGTTAGGGATTTAAAAGCGAATGACTGCGATCTGTTACTTTTCTATGCAAACAACAACTGAAAATCGTGAGGGGCAGGGATTAATTGATTCATTTTCTTTGGAAGGCAAAGGTGATGATAGCTTTGAGGATATAGTGGTTATAGTAGAATCAGAACTCAGTGGAAATCGAATTTTCCCATTTTCTATTTAAGATTTTTACTCACACAATCACCTCTTTTTAGGGAATTTTTCCTCATGTGAAAATGCCTATTTACCAGCTAATTTCAATAAAATTTCTCTTCGTACAAAATAAATTATGTTTTTCTTGTACTGCTTTGAATAGTAAAACGTCGAATATTTTCTGAAAAAACTATCACATTTAAGACCTTGAGGGTCACGAAAACATTTTAAAAAAATGAATAAGAACATTGGAAATTACTTAGAAATGTCAAGTAAATTAACACATTCATTTACACCACGCCAGGGGCATAAGTGACCATTCAGATATTCACAAAGGTCGTTGTTCACTCATAAAACAGATACATGTTACCTCCCCAGAGCTGACAATACATCTACTCCCCATAGGGATCAGACCGACATATTCTTCCCTAGCATGTCCTCTTCTCATAAGCAACATTGTATAACAAAACTGCATCATGGCATCCAAAAAATATGTAGAATATCCCATAAGAAGGATCATTGCATCAGAAAAATTAAACATGCATAGGTTAGCTTGATCTTCCCCGCAAAGAACGATCCAAAGATACTTATGAAGCAACTAGAGAAAATAAAACATTGAAGTCACCATCGAACATTTATTTATCCCACGGAAGGGAAAGGAAAACATCTAAGAAAATCTAAGAAGGGAGAAATCAAGGTCTCACGATCAAGAGAACGAGTATGGGAGTCGATTACGCAAGGGGGAGTTATTAACACGACTCACGTCTGTGGTACTCCATGGGATCCAATCTTGTTGTTCTAATCAAAGAGTGTTTCATTTCTAAAGCTAACAAGCTAAGGGAAAATGCATGAATGCAAAGTCTATACAAAATAAAGTTTTTATTAGTTGTGCTCGCCACAGTTGTGAAGCTTTGTGCCTACATACCACTTTTCATGCAATAGGGGATCAGGGAACTCATAGTTCACCTAAAAAGGTGTTTTGGTTTGTTTTGTGTTTTTTAGGCGGATAATGTTACATTTTCACTCTAGGAGTTGACATATTGCAACCTGACCTTTAGGGAATTACGCGTCGTATTGCGCAGAATGCAAAAAACACATCCTTTTTGTGAAAAGGTTTTCAAATGAAAAGCCCGAAGGTAGTCCGAAGGCAAAAGGTTTGAATTGGTTTGTATTTTTTACCTTGAAAAAATATTTGTGATTTGAACCACATTAAAGACTATGATTTAAAGAAGCACAAGGTTTGAGAATACACCCCTCACACTTCTCCAATACTTAAGGCTCATGACACATGGTTTGCCTCTTTAATATTAAGTGGTTTGAGAAGTTTGAGAAGAAAAATAAATTTTAGTTTTAAATATGCAAAAAGGAAATGAAAAATTCTAAGGAAGACTAGAGATCCTAATGTTGTTATACAATGATGGTCCTAAGGTTAGGATGAAAGCAAAACTTCTACCTAAGTTAGTATGCAAAGATGGTCCTAAAGTTAAGTATAGGGAAACTACCTAATTTTATCATGCATGGTGTAGCGGTTGGTTTTAAATATAGAGTCACCACTATTAGTTCTTATCCTAGGGAAGGGAATCTAACAAAAAACCCTAATTCGCAGACAGAGATTCTAGGTTTCAGACTTCATTAGACGAAAGGAAGGTGTTAGGCACCTTTCATCTTCCTTGTTCACAAGGATATTAGGTTTTAGGATTAAGTTTGGGGAAAATAGGGTTTTAAATTTTTAATAGGGGAACTCACTATGATTTTTGATTGTATGCCTACGTATCCTCTTATGAGGAATCAGAGTCCCAATTCGTAGTTCGTATGGGGCTTGTGTTTTTTAGGGGTTGCAAACGTACTTTGAATCAACTCGTATTTTGGCCGGGAGTAGTGATTGCAGAGATTTTGGCTAAATGCGCGATTAGTCAAAATCCGTTTGAAACCCTTTTACAAAAAATCAGTTGATTAAATTAGTTGATTGCAAAAAAAAGTTTGTTATTTGTTGAGTGTTTTTTAATTGTGTTAATTGCAAAAATTCTTGATTAATGCATGATTGAAAAATATTTAATGCAAATAATATAAGAAAATATATGCATGAGTGTGATACGGTGGCAGAGCCGACTGTTTAATACTGGTTTGCATTTTGCGTTTTATGTTTGCAAAATGTCGCGGTAAGCAAGAGTCGCCACCGACTTTTATTTCACCCAATCGGAAAGGAAAAAAGTACAGAAAAAATCCTTTTTTGAGATTTTGAGTATGGGGGGGGTAGATTATAGAAAGGGAAGGTGTTAGCACCCTTTCTATCCATGGTTTTTCATGGGCTCTTAGGTACTTGCTCATTTTTAAATTGCTTGTGTTTGTGTGTTTTGTTTTTGAAAAGTTTAACTTCGTGATAACCCTTGTATCAGTCCTCCAGGGTGTGATGAAGTTGTTTTGAACATTTGTTTGAAAAGTGTAAGTGTGAAAAGTTTTGATTTGAGCAAGTACCTACTAGCATCTACCTACTCAAAAAAAAGATCGTTTCTATTCTTGTTTCCTTTAGACAACACTATCCCACTATTAAGGAATAGGTAGCACCGTCGTTGGAGTTTGTAAGGGTCAATTCAAAAGGGATGTACGGTCACTAAAGCAATATTAGGACACCTTAGTAGTAACCCTAGAGTCTTAAGATCTTTTTCAAGGAAACATTTCCGAGGCAACACTTCAGAGGCAAAATTCAAATGGGACATTTGATCTTTTTAGATGGGAGGGCAACCACTAACACACCCTATGCTTAATGATCATTTACCGAAGGCAACCGAAGTGAGAGTATACCCTAAGAGTGAATATGTGCGAGTGATTTATTTTCTGTTTATTATCTTTGCACATTAGGGTTTTCTAACCATTTTAATTTTGTCATGCATTCTTGCCATATAATCCTATTAGCATTCATCTAACAGTTAATAATTGCGGAAATTTAAAAGTGCGAAAATATAAAACCTAACTATTACAAGGCTTCAGGGAGGGGGATTAATTACATAACCAAAAATCTGGGAAAAGCGATAAGTAAAAACCCTAGTTAAAACTATTACATCCTCAAAACAGTTACAAAAATAATAAAAGAATTAAATGTGCACGGTAAATTAAATGCGAGGCGATTAGGGTTTTGGCCCTTTGACTAATCCTACTTGCGATTGATTCAAAATATGTTTTTTTGTCATGTTTTGTTATTTGGGAAAATAATTAATAATTAAATTAAAAGAAAATCCTAAGTTCTAATTAATGTTAATTTTTGAAAATAAGTTAATTAATTCTAAACAACCTATTTTTGTATTTTTGTTTTATTTGAAAAAAAGAGGAAAATTAAATCAAGAGTTAATCTAATTTTCTAATTTAATTTTAATTTTAAAAAACAAATTAAAGTTACCCTAATTTAAATATTAATCTAATTAGTTAACAAAATTAAATTTAATAAGAAAACAACTAAATCTAATTTTTTTTAAACCTTTTTTTGATTTTTTATGATTTAATTAAAACTGATTTTAAAAATAAAATAATTAAACAAAATAAAATAGAAAATAAAAACTAAAAAATAAAAAGAAATTGAGAATTGGGCCTGTTATCTTGTTGAAAGAGGGGGTGAGTATCTGAATTTCTTTGGCCCATTAAGCTCCCAGGCCCAGTCAGCGCCTGATCTCTTGTAACATTGACTTAAGCGTGCACCATAGACCCTCACTGCCTATGCGTTGGATCTAGTGACACACTGGATCAAAAGGTTGGATGTTGATGAAGTATGGTGGTCACCAGGAAGAGCAACGCGCTGGATCTATTGGAGGAAAAGAAAATAAAGAAAGTGGTCTGGTACTGGGATCAAACCCAGGTCCTTATGCCTTTTTCCAATGCCATGTTGCCAACTGCGCTACAATGGTTAGTTGTTAACATAATGCAAAGAAAACGTAATATAAAAAACAAAGTGCCAGGCCATAAAAATGCGCAAAAGTTCAAACGGGCCAGTCACATGCTGCCACGCCATTGCCTTCTTCACTGTCCCATGGCTTTAGGCAACAGACTTTTACCGACGGCAGTTTCCCATCACTATAAGCTATAGTGACAGATTTGGTTTGTAGCTAAAAACCTGCGTGACTCAAATATGCGATACAGGCAATATAAATTGAAAACAAAGCTAGGGGTCAATTTGGAATTAAGCCCTGAGTCTAATGGTATCCAGAATTCCTCTCAATTTTCCCGTGATGTGTAGCTTGCCTTTCTGATGGTTTGAAGACTTATGAGTGATTGGAATAGCTTCAGTGCACGTCCAGGAAGAGATTGCTGGCCTTTAATTGCTTTGAATCATCCCCTAACCTGAAAATCAGATCACACTTTTGCCAACTTTTTTGAGTTTGGTTCTATGCCTCTCACGACCTCTAACCCCTGTATTTTAATCTGGAATTGTTCATTATATAACCTAGAGTGAATTAGGTTAACAAACTTGGACTAAATCTTTGCATTTATCCAAGATTTGATTTGATTTTTAAGCTATATGATATGTTGCTATTTTGAGCCAAACCATGCCTTTCTTGTACCAATTGACCTTAATTCGATTTGATCTTGTTAACTCAGCATATCTTGATTGCCAATCTATAAAAAAACAACAAATCAAATCATATCTTTGTTAATTTTCATTATTTATTTGATTTAATTCACTTTTTAATTAATGAAAAATCAATATAAATTGAAAAAATGAAGCACATAATGGGTGAGTGAACATTTGAGTCATGGACCACATTATAAGTGAGGTGCAAGCATAAAAAGTTTGGCCCATTTAGCAAAAAATGCAAATTTGGGCACATTTGACTTTTGGCAATTTTGCAAAAATGGTCAACTTGGCCAATTCATAACTCTCTCAATTTTGACCTTAGAGAGGTTTTCTTTGACTTTTTAGAAAGCTTAGGATGTCCTCTAAACAAACCTTTATGAAGCTTTATGAAGCTTTGACCCAAAAGGTGTTTTTGTTGGCTTTTCAAAAGGACCTATAATGTCAAAATTCATATCTTTTTGTAAGTGCATATTATGGACTTGGGAGCTGAAGATGAATTGTAGGGAATTGCATCCTCTTAAAAATGAGATTTGGACGGGTCATTTATGATAAAGTATGAGAAAGTTATGCCTGGTCAAATTTGAGTTGACTTATCCTATAAAACCCTAATTTAGCAACTTTTGAGTTTTGATGAATTGTGAGCAATCCTTGAGGAATCATGATCAACCCTTGATCAATTGATAGATAATACTTCAAAATGAGGATGTTGATCAAAAATCTTGAAGTTTGACTGTATGTGGGCCACAGTTGACTTTTGACCTAGTACAATTGATTTTCAGGCATTTGAGCAATTGATTGAGCAAACTTCTTCTGCAAGGCTTGAAATTTGACATGGATGATCTTGAGAACATATTAGGACAATGGTGAGCATTTGATTCCTTTGTGGTTCACACATCTTGATGAACATGGAAACCCTAATTTGAGGTATACTGCTTTAGGAGAGAGTTTGTCTAGTCAATTCTTCAACTTCCTTGAGCCATTTGGGGACCTCACTTGCCATGTGTTGAGAAATATGGGAGGGAAAATTTTGGGGTACAACAGCTTCCCCTGTTCAATCTTCTTAAACATGAAGATGTAGATTGGCTCGTCTGCCTTTCGTGATCTGAAGGTGGAAGATGATTGAACACTAAAGTGCCCAGAAATTTGCACTCGCATGAAGTGGTACTGATGGGAGCTATCGGGAATGGGCTTACGGACACCATTTGGAAGTTGAGGATTGAAGATTATCGGGGATGGGCTTAAACATGCGATCCGAAGAGGTGTCGATCGCATAAGATATTCCTTTGCGAGAACCCGTATACCTGTTGTTGAGGAGGACTTCGCTGGGGAATGCTGGTCTCTGTCTTGGTAGAAATAGATTTTTAGGAGCTTCAGTTGTCCGTTACTATACTGGGAAATAACTCCGGTTTTAGGAAGCGGAAGTGAATTGCGTGTCTGGTCGGGGTATATGCTGCACCGCGACTTACTGGAGAGATGCGAAACCAATCGTGTTTGATCGGGTCCTGGTCTTACAGTGTTGTGGACTGCTGTCTGGGGATAAGAGAGGAAGCCCGAATAATAAGGTTATGAGAAGGGACCTGGATAGTAGGGTTACTTCGAGATGAAAGCCTGGATAGTAGGGCTATGAGAAGGAACTTGGATAGTAGGGTTGCTTCGACATGAAAGCCTGGATAGTAGGGTTGTGAGAAGGAAACTGGATATTAGGTCTACTGCGAGATGAAAGCCTGGATAGTAGGGATATGAGAAGGAACCTGGGTAGTAGGGTTACTTCGATATGAAATCCTGGATAGTAGGGCTGTGAGAAAGAACCTGGATAGTAGGGTTACTTCGATATGAAAGCCTGGATAATAGGGCTGTGAGAAGGAACCTGGGTAGTAGGGTTACTTCGAGATGAAATCCTGGATAATAGGGCTGTGAGAAGGAACCTGGATAGTAGGGTTACTTCGAAATGAAAGCCTGGATAGTAGGGCTGTGAAAAGGAACCTGGATAGTAGGGTTACTTCGATATGAAAGCCTGTATAATAGGGCTGTGAGAAGGAACCTGGGTAGAAGGAACCTGGATAATAGGGTTACTTCGATATGAAAGCCTGGATAGTAGGGCTGTGAGAAGGAACCTGGGTAGTAGGGTTACTTCGATATGAAAGCCTGGATAGTAGGGCTGTGATAAGGAACTTGGATAGTAGGGTTACTTCGATATGAAAGCTTGGATAGTAGGGCTGTGAGAAGGAACCTGGATAGTAGGGTTACTTCGATATGTAAGCCTGTATAATAGGGTTGTGAGAAGGAACCTGGGTAGTAGGTGTTGTACCCCAAAATTTGCCCTCCCATATTCTCCAAGATTTGTCAAGTCAAGGTCACAAAATTCCCCAAGGGTTATGCAGTTTAACTGTCTCCTATACAGTCAAAACTAGGGTTTGTGTTCTGATCAAAGAAAGGAAGTTTTCAAGGACCCAATCAAGTCTCATATGCCTACAAAGATGGTCAAGTATCCTCATATCAAGTTTCAAGGCCTTCAGCTCAAAATTGCACAGTCAAAACCCTAGATTGCACTACAGTCAACTGTAGGGGCAAAATGGTCATTTGACAGTCAAAAGTTCAAATTTTTGGTAAATATATCATTTTGAAGCCACAAACATCATTTGATCAATGCTTGATCATGATTCTCAAGATTTGGCTCAGAAATCATCAAAGATGCAAAAGTTACTATATTTGGACAGTTGAAAAAGTCAACTGAAATTGACCAGGGCATAACTTTCACATGGATTATCAGAAAAATTCCATCCAAAGCTCATTTTGAAGAGAAAGACATTTCCTACAATTCATCTTCATATTCCAAGTCCAAGAAATGCTCTCACAAAAAGTTATCAATTTCAACATTATAGGTCATCTTCAAAAGTCAACAAAAAGGGACTTTAAGTCAAAGGCCATAACTTGAGATTGGTAAATCAAAATGACTTGGGACCAAGGGCATTATTTAAAGGACTCAAAGACCTTTCCAAAATGTCCAAGAACATGTGGAAAGCTTAAAATTTGAGCAAGTTATTCCTTGTGGAAGTTGGGAAATTTTTGGGAATTTTGAAAAGTCAACATTGATGCAAATGATCCAAAATTGCTAATGGGCCCATTTTTCTTCCATGATTCATCATTCTAAGCCTATGCACGACCACTTGGCCCAAAGGGAAGTATTTTCTCAATTTTTATTTATTTATTTGAATTTATATTAATATTAATTCATTTAAATTATTTAAATACATGAAAAATATCTAACCTAACAAAACCAATCTTTTTATGCATGATTTGGACTCAATATTTCGTGCTTGTTCAATTATGGAAAGAATTGGTGTGATTGGAGCTAATTGACACAAAGAACCATGTGAAAAAGATTCAAAAAGATCTTACAAAATCAAATATGCAAATCATTGAATGCCATAGATTTTGTGCAATTTTGTTGACCTAAAAGCTTCTATACATAATCAGGAATACAAACCTAATGGGATTACACTGAAAAGCTGCGCAAGAAGCTCTCTACAAACTTGAAAAATTGCCATAAAATTCAAAAACTGAATTCAGTGTTCTAGGGCGATTGAAGGTATCAAACTCATTCCAAAAGCATCCTGAAGCCTCACTGAACGATTCTCAATCATTAACATCCACCAAAACGCCTTGAATCGGTATCATGAACTCAAACAGTTTCAAGAAAAATGCATGATCGTGTTCCATGTTTAAGGCATTTTCATTGTTTTTTATTGATGCATTCATACTAATAAACATATTCTGAAGCTAACCATGTGATCCAATTTTGTTTTCGTGCCGTATATGGATGTTTGCCATTGTTAACTTTTAGGGTTCATAAAGCTCAGAATTAGGGCTTTTCAATTGAAGAAAAATTAGCTTTCCAGACTTAGACCATCCAAACCGGCACACTCCAACGAACAAGAATCAGTCATCGCGATTAATTTATGGGGCCTCAAGGCCTAGTCGTTATTTTCTCGTATGCCACTTTCTGCAACGGTGTAAAAACCGTTGCCTAATACTTTTGTTTTTTTCAGGCAAAACGAAGCCATGGGGAAGATGATGAAGTGGCGTGTACTGGTTGGATAATTCGAATTTTTCGCGCTTTAAACCACTGATGCATTGTTTCATATTATATTATTCATTGTATATTTATTTAACAAATGCGTGTTAGTGGTCCAATGGCAATGAGGTGTATTGGCAATCCACGTGACCTGGGTTCGAGACCCAGGTCCTAACTTTCCTTCATATTTTTCTTCATAAAATGCTCCCATGCAGCTTCAGCGCAATGGTTTACCATAGGCCATCATAATCCAAGCAGCCACGCGTCCTGGCAGGTCCATCAAAGGGCTCAGATCAAAGAACGTGTTGTGCCCAAGTCAACACGCTAGCACACGAATTGGCAAAAGTCAATGGATCCACTGCTTATTGGGCCTGATTTGCTGAACAACACCTCCATGTTGGGACTACACCCCCACCCTGGTTTGCTAGTTTTATTTATTTTTCTTATATTTATTTTTAATTATTATTTTACTTGTTTTGTTGTTTTAATTCAATAATTATTTTTTACAAAATATGAAAAACATCATAAAATCAGAAAAGGCAAAAAATATAATATTTATTTTATTTTAATTATTTTTTCTAAATAAATTAGCATGTAAATATTTAGTTTTAATTAGGTTGCAACTTTAATTCTTTTCATAATAAAAATCCAAAAATATGTAGAACTTAGGTTTAATTGTTAATTTTATTCCTTTTAATTTCCTTTTTCAATAATAATATTTATTTTATTTATTTTTTATAAATTAAATTTTGCATGTAAATTAACTTAGATTTAAATTAGGTTAAAACTTAATATTTTTACAATAAACTTAAAAAACATTAGAATTAGGGTTTGACATTTTATTTTAATTTCAATCAATTCTTTTTTTCTTTTAAATCTTAAAAAATACCAAAATACCAAAAAACATTTAATTTTCATTTTTTTATTTTAATTCCTTATTAATTTAATTTTTTGCAAAAGGGTCCAACGCCCATTGTTTTAATTATTTTATTTCGCACATTTATTTTATGTCGTTTATTATAATTATGTAACTCTCCCAAAGCATTGTAACAATTTAACTTTTCGCACTTTTACTTTTGCTTTATTTATTTTCCGTCAAATCGGGTCCTGGATTTCAATTTTGGCGATGTGGACCCGCGCCTTTGTAATAGCCTTAGATTTATTTTCCCGCAAACTTTTTTAACTGTTAAATAAGCATGCAAGAATGAATGGCTCTAATTAAAATCAAGCATAGATCACCTTAACATGACAAGACAAATGCAAACGAAAACGACACACAAGTCACACACCACCCCTAGGGTACGCCTCACTGTTGCCTTGCCTCGAAAGGTGATCGTCGAGTAGAGGATGTCTTAGTAAGTCCTCATGATCCGGGAACCTGGCATGAGGGTAGCTTCTAAGGTGTCTTCCCATTGCTCTGGTGATCACCATGTCCCGAACCTCGAATTGACTCGAACACCTCCAACGGTGGTGCTACCTACCTCTCAATGGTGGGATGGCACTACTTTAAAGGACATTTACACAGACGAATTCCTTAGGGTAGGTAGGTTCTCAAGGATACTTGCTCTAATTTCAAACAAAACAAAATCTTTTCACACCGACACATTTTCAAAAGCTTTCAAAGCAAATTTTTCAAACACTCTGACGTACGAGTCGAACTGAAATTTTTCAAAGAAACTTTTTAAACCCACATTGAAAAGCAAACAAACATTTTTGAAAACACATTGAGCAAGTATCTAAGAGCCCATGGATAACCATGGATAGAAAGGGTGCTAACACCTTCCCTTTCTATAACCTACCTCCCGAACCGAGAGCAATCTCTTTAAAGGAATTTTTCTGTGCTTTTGTCCTTTCCATTTGGAGAAAATAAAAGACGGTGGCGACTCTTGCTTCCGCGACATTTCGCGAACCAGCGTTAAACAGTCAGTTCCAGATCCACCGATCACAGAACTGGCGACTCTGCTGGGGACCATTATAAAGTGAGGTGTACCTTAGGGCTAAGATCACTGTGTTTTCAATTGCTTTGACTTGTGTGCTTTAAATTGTGGGACTGTCTTGGGAGTTCTATAGATCCTAAACCCGGATCTGGGGGATACCTTTCTTAGAAATTAGCAACAAGGCTGTGAGGGAACTGTGCGGGGTATACCGACATGGTTGAAACAGTCTGCTACGTTGATGTGGCACTTTGGTGTGTACCGGTAACCCTTGAGTTCAGTCAAGGAGAGTACGGGGCCTCCGCGTGGTGTCATGAAGCATCAACAGACCTTAGAAACCTTAATTGAACTATCTTGGCCTCTTTAGGGTAGTGAGATAACTGACTTTGGTGCAGTCCGAGGTTGGTTGATACTCGATACTACACCCAATTGAGGGTTGCTTTCCTGGAATATTTCGGTCGCCAGTTCAGTGGCTAAATCGAAACGATGAACAATGAAAGCAATCCCGTGATATTGGGAACCTTAGAACCCGGTTACCTTGATTAGGACAGGTTGAGCCCACCAACTTCAAGAGGGTACTACCCAGACCCCATGCTGGCCTAAACCCTAAGGGTTTCTCTTGTGTGACTTGTGTGCCTTTGTACTTGCCTACTTGCGTACTTGTTACCTGACACTTGTTTCTTGCAGGTCTTGTTTATAGTCCTTAATTAGGACTCATAACAGGGTACCCTAAGTTTCTTGCAGGTTTTGGTTTGCAGTCCTTAATTAGGGACTCATAACAGGGTTACCTACATTACCCCATGCATACCATAACATCATACCATTGCATACATTCTAACCTATTTCAAGGACCTCAAGGGCTTGTGATGCAGGTCACGATGAATCAACTGTCCTAGCAAGGGGCAAAAGGGATTGCTTTTCCTCTAGCCAAGGCTGTCGGGGGCTATGACCCACTGGATATGGTGAGCCTTTGACCCTTGAAGAAGGACTCTCAGCAAAATGAAGTACCTTCAATCAAGTTACCGGTTTTCAACTCTAACAAGTTTCTCTGTTTACCCCGCGAGGTCCTTGAAAACATTACATGCATGTCATACATCTCATTGCATTGCAGGTATCCCTTTGACAAATTGCTTACCCTTCTTCGCTGTTTATTTCAGCAGTCTCGTCATGAATCCTGAATCCTCAAGTGAGCAGTCCATCAAGGCCCTTCAGGCTCAGAATGCCCAGTTCCAAGAGCTGATCATGAATTTGACCCAGGGGAAACAAGATCTGAAGACTCTCCTTTTGAAGAAGGAAAAGAAGAAGAAGAGGACTGTTTTGTTCAGCCCTAGACGCAGATCTGGGAATACACCGCAGGCTGAAACTGAGAGGACTACCCCGTCTGTGAGGGAAAGCAGTCACCATGAGAGGGAGGTGCCTAGTCCAGTGGTCTCCGACAACGAGACAGATTTCAACAACGAACAATACCCTCCGGCTGAGGATAAATACAAACAGTTGGAAGACCGGCTCAGTGCTATGGAAATACAAAAAGTGCCCGGCCTGGACTTCGAGGATCTAGGTCTGTCTTCTGGGGTAGTAATCCCGCACAAGTTTAAGGTACCTGCCTTTGCTAAATACGATGGGGCATCCTGTCCTAAGTTGCATCTCAGGGCTTACACAAGGAGGATCCAACCCTATACAGCTGACAAAAACTTATGGATCCATTTCTTCCAATAGAGTCTTTCAGGGACTCAGCTCGAGTGGTTTTATCAATTGAATGGAGCCAACATCCGTACCTGGGAAGACTTAGCCACTGCTTTCTACAAGCATTACCAGTACAATGCCGACCTTGCTCCCACACGCACTCAGCTTCAGGGAATGTCTATAGGTGCAGGCGAAGGTTTCAAAGAGTATGCACAGAAATGGAGAGACCTTGCGGGAAGGGTACAACCACCATTGACTGACCGGGAACTCGTTGATATGTTCTTGGGGACCCTATCCGGGCCATTCTTCAACCACCTGATTGGTAACTCATCTGCTGGATTTACCGACCTCATCCTAACTGGCGAAAGAATTGAAGCTGGTATCAAGAGTGGGAAAATTCAAGAGGCCACACCTTCTGACACTCATAAAAAGCCTTACACGGGAAAGAAGGAATCTAATGCTGCATACAGTCAAAAGAGTCGTCGTGACCAACATGCAGGGGCAGTAATGATTTCTGGTTCTGCACCACGCCGCCAACCACAAAGGGGAAACCAGCAAAGGCCGGACGGGCCTAAAAGGCAGTTCACCAACATTAACATGCCTTGGTCACAAGCATTGCAACACATGTTGAAGATGAATCTGATTGCAGTGATCAACCCTCCTGCCAATCCCAAGACCTTCTCTCCTAGCTACAATCCAGAAGCAAGATGTGCTTATCATTCTGATAGCCCGGGGCACGATACTGAGGACTGTTGGGCACTAAAGTACAAAATTCAGAACATGATCGATGCCAAAGAGATCGAGTTCGAGCCTGCCGAAACCCCCAACGTGATCACTGCTCCACTGCCAAAACATGGCTAGGATTGAGGGATTTTTGTTCATTTGAATTCAAGTTGTATTTTTCTTTTCTTGTTCAGATAAACAATTATCATGTTAAACTCTTTTATTTCATGAATGCATTACACATGTCTGTCTTGATTTAATTACGTTTACTATGCTTAAAACTGCTTTCATATTTTTGCAATGGTCAACTCTTAATTGAAAATTCTAAACCTCTTGAGGGAGGATGACGAAAACGATACCACAATCTACAGTATGCTTTTGAACAAACCCCGCTGATGAGGTACAGGCATTGTTTCAATCCCTAAACACTGGAGTTATAAGGATGATAATCCCTCGTCAACCCATCAGAGCCAAAGAAGTAGGAGTTTTTATTTTCGAAAATCAAAACCCTTAATCATAACCTGGGGCAGGGTAGTTCTCTCAGTTGATCCAAGTGCACAATGAATGGCACCAAATGAGTCTTTCAAAAACAAAAGACAGTGATGGTTCAGAACAATCATAAGGACAGGCAATCATTACAAAAAAAAATCATAAATAAAAAGCCCAAAAAGTCAAAACCAATAAAAAAGACTTACCAAACTGGGGCATCCCGCTGACTGTAATTCCAAAAAAGGAAACAGTTCAGGCAAAAAAGAAAGGGATAACAAAAATCAAGAAAGAGGTCTTATAAACCCTCGACGAAAAATGACTGCCTATTCAAATAAACGTTCAATGCCCGAACCATCACCGGAATATCAAAGCAAAAACTCAAGTAAGGTCTAACGCATGATCAACTGAGTCTAGGTTTGGAGAACATCACGAAGAGCGGGTGGGTACAAATAATTTGAGCCTTTATCCTTTGCTTCTTAAACCGTGAACCAGGCCACGATACAACCCTTAAAAGTCCTAGCTGAAGCATGGGTTGGTTCGAAAGCATACTGTTACAAAGGTATCCTGACTCCTGAAGGTTTGCTGTAAAATCTTGAGTTGACACAGCACTGTATTACAAAAATGCATTTTCAAAATTCAAGACAGACATAGGCTTTTGCATTCTTAAAATAACCTTGTTTGCATATGACTATTTGTTTAAACAGCAGGGAAATTCGCACGATGAACACCTTGTGAACAAAAGTACCTCCAATCAAGGGGCACAGGAGGAGCATTGCCCATTATCTGGGGCATGGAAAAATACTTCCAGCAGGGGCAACTCCCTACATTCTGAGAGCGTGGACATATTCGGAAAAATACTACGCAAAATCAAAGACCCGCTAGGTTGACGTACCTAGGCAAAAATAAGGGCTTCCCGGCGAACCAAAAGGGTTCGGGCAAAATGAAGGGATGAAAATGAAAAAAAATCTGTACACCCGGCAAGTCGAAAACCTGAAAAGGCGGCTTGGGCAAAAATGGGTATCCCGGTGGACTGAAAACCCGAAAGGGCGGTCCAGGCAAAAGTTAGGGATCAAAGCGTACGACTATGTCCCGGCATCTCGTCACTTGTCTACCCGAATATCTTTCAATCATCAACACAGGTATCCTCTTCCCTCACCTCTGAGACAGGGGCAGTAATGAGTTATCCAGGCGATCCAATTGCTCTGTCAACCAAAGTACAAAGGACAGACCAACATAAGGATGATTACCATCTACCTCTACGAATTCCAGATCGTGGGCTAACGTCCGAGACCAAACAGGATAATTATCCACTTAATCAAAATCATGCAACCCAACACCGGTTTCTTCTCAACCTTCAGACAAAGTCATACACAGACTCCTCCTCCACAAGATGACCTAACCCCGGTTCATCAAGAAGTTTACACGAACTTACCCAGGTAACCTAACCCCGGTTCCTCCAGAAATCTCACATGGATTTACCACAAGGCAACCTTACCCCGGTTCCTCCAGAAATCTTACATGGATTTATCCCAAGGTAACCCAACCCCGGTTCCTCCAGAAGTCTTATATGGACCTATCTCAAGATGACCTAACCCCGGTTCATCAAGAAGTTTTTACACAAACTTATCCAGGTAACCTAACCCCGGTTCCTCCAGAAGTCTTACATGGATTTAGCTCAAGATGACCTAACCCCGGTTCATCAAAAAGTTTTTACACAAACTCGTCAAGTAACCTTACCCCGGTACCTCTAGAAATCTTACATGGGTTTATCTCGAACAACCTTACCCCGGTTCATCCAGAAGTTTTACACGAACTTATCCCGAAGCAACCTTACCCCGGTTCGTCAAGAAATCTCACACGGATCTATCTCAAGGTAACCTAACCCCGGTTCCCCCAGAAGTCTCACATGGACTCGTCTCCAGTAACCTTACCCCGGTTCGTCAAGAAATCTCACATGGATTTACCCCAAGGTAACCTAACCCCGGTTCCTCCAGAAGTCCTACATGGATTTAGTTCAAGATAACCTCACCCCGGTGCATCAAGAAGTTTTACATGAACTTACCTCACCAAGCAACCCTACACCGGTTCCCCCTATTCAAGATGCAGTTTTACATGGACTCGTCACCCGGACACCCTACACAGGTTCTCCCTTTCCAAGAACGCAGTTTTACACGAACTCGTCATCAAAGTAATCCTACACAGGTTCCTTCTCCATTCCAGATGCAGTTTTACACGAGCTCATCAGCAGGCAACCCTACATAGGTTCCCTCTTTCAACTTACAAAATTACAGTCCAAAGTCTCCCCAGGAAAGTCCAATCCAGCTCCCCAGGAAAGTGGAATCCATCCCCCCGAGCAGTAAGCTTATCCCCGGTAAATCCTGGAAGCTTATCCCCTCGCAGAGCACGAGCGCGTCGCCCGGCTTTATTCAAAGAGTTATTTCCTTAACAAGATATAACTGGGTTATCCTCAGCCAAAAGCCATGGAAAGAGCGTCCTCGACGAAGTCTTCTTATTCCAGTGAAGTCCATCAACACTTCCAACAACAATGGTATCCCCAGCAAATTATTATCAACACTCAGCAAGGCATCCCTCTTCCCACAGAGTATTGCTTCCCAGCATGGTCACTAGAGTATATTTTCTCCCCGCAGAATCTTCCACTTGCCAAAATTTGCCCTCCCATATTCTCCAAGATTTGTCAAGTCAAGGTCACAAAATTCCCCAAGGGTTATGCAGTTTAACTGTCTCCTATACAGTCAAAACTAGGGTTTGTGTTCTGATCAAAGAAAGGAAGTTTTCAAGGATCCAATCAAGTCTCATATGCCTAAAAAGATGGTCAAGTATCCTCATATCAAGTTTCAAGGCCTTCAGCTCAAAATTGCACAGTCAAAACCCTAGATTGCACTACAGTCAACTGTAGGGGCAAAATGGTCATTTGACAGTCAAAAGTTCAAATTTTTGGTAAATATATCATTTTGAAGCCACAAACATCATTTGATCAATGCTTGATCATGATTCTCAAGATTTGGCTCAGAAATCATCAAAGATGCAAAAGTTACTATATTTGGACAGCTGAAAAAGTCAACTGAAATTGACCAGGGCATAACTTTCACATGGATTATCAGAAAAATTCCATCCAAAGCTCATTTTTAAGAGAAAGACATTTCCTACAATTCATCTTCATATTCCAAGTCCAATAAATGCTCTCACAAAAAGTTATCAATTTCAACATTATAGGTCATCTTCAAAAGTCAACAAAAAGGGACTTTAAGTCAAAGGCCATAACTTGAGATTGGTAAATCAAAATGACATGGGACCAAGGGAATTGGTTAAAGGACTCAAAGACCTTTCCAAAATGTCCAAGAACATGTGGAAAGCTTAAAATTTGAGCAAGTTATGCCTTGTGGAAGTTGGGAAATTTTTGGGAATTTTGAAAAGTCAACATTGATGCAAATGATCCAAAATTGCTAATGGGCCCATTTTTCTTCCATGATTCATCATTCTAAGCCTATGCACGACCACTTGGCCCAAAGGGAAGTACTTTCTCAATTTTTATTTATTTATTTGAATTTATATTAATATTAATTCATTTAAATTATTTAAATACATGAAAAATATCTAACCTAACAAAACCAATCTTTTTATGCATGATTTGGACTCAATATTTCGTGCTTGTTCAATTATGGAAAGAATTGGTGTGATTGGAGCTAATTGACACAAAGAACCATGTGAAAAAGATTCAAAAAGATCTTACAAAATCAAATATGCAAATCATTGAATGCCATAGATTTTGTGCAATTTTGTTGACCTAAAAGCTTCTATACATAATCAGGAATACAAACCTAATGGGATTACACTGAAAAGCTGCGCAAGAAGCTCTCTACAAACTTGAAAAATTGCCATAAAATTCAAAAACTGAATTCAGTGTTCTAGGGCGATTGAAGGTATCAAACTCATTCCAAAAGCATCCTGAAGCCTCACTGAACGATTCTCAATCATTAACATCCACCAAAACGCCTTGAATCGGTATCATGAACTCAAACAGTTTCAAGAAAAATGCATGATCGTGTTCCATGTTTAAGGCATTTTCATTGTTTTTTATTGATGCATTCATACTAATAAACATATTCTGAAGCTAACCATGTGATCCAATTTTGTTTTCGTGCCGTATATGGATGTTTGCCATTGTTAACTTTTAGGGTTCATAAAGCTCAGAATTAGGGCTTTTCAATTGAAGAAAAATTAGCTTTCCAGACTTAGACCATCCAAACCGGCACACTCCAACGAACAAGAATCAGTCATCGCGATTAATTTATGGGGCCTCAAGGCCTAGTCGTTATTTTCTCGTATGCCACTTTCTGCAACGGTGTAAAAACCGTTGCCTAATACTTTTGTTTTTTTCAGGCAAAACGAAGCCATGGGGAAGATGATGAAGTGGCGTGTACTGGTTGGATAATTCGAATTTTTCGCGCTTTAAACCACTGATGCATTATTTCATATTATATTATTCATTGTATATTTATTTAACAAATGCGTGTTAGTGGTCCAGTGGCAATGAGGTGTATTGGCAATCCACGTGACCTGGGTTCGAGACCCAGGTCCTGACTTTCCTTCATATTTTTCTTCATAAAATGCTCCCATGCAGCTTCAGCGCAATGGTTTACCATAGGCCATCATAATCCAAGCAGCCACGCGTCCTGGCAGGTCCATCAAAGGGCTCAGATCAAAGAACGTGTTGTGCCCAAGTCAACACGCTAGCACACGAATTGGCAAAAGTCAATGGATCCACTGCTTATTGGGCCTGATTTGCTGAACAACACCTCCATGTTGGGACTACACCCCCACCCTGGTTTGCTAGTTTTATTTATTTTTCTTATATTTATTTTTAATTATTATTTTACTTGTTTTGTTGTTTTAATTCAATAATTATTTTTTACAAAATATGAAAAACATCATAAAATCAGAAAAGGCAAAAAATATAATATTTATTTTATTTTAATTATTTTTTCTAAATAAATTAGCATGTAAATATTTAGTTTTAATTAGGTTGCAACTTTAATTCTTTTCATAATAAAAATCCAAAAATATGTAGAACTTAGGTTTAATTGTTAATTTTATTCCTTTTAATTTCCTTTTTCAATAATAATATTTATTTTATTTATTTTTTATAAATTAAATTTTGCATGTAAATTAACTTAGATTTAAATTAGGTTAAAACTTAATATTTTTACAATAAACTTAAAAAACATTAGAATTAGGGTTTGACATTTTATTTTAATTTCAATCAATTCTTTTTTTCTTTTAAATCTTAAAAAATACCAAAATACCAAAAAACATTTAATTTTCATTTTTTTATTTTAATTCCTTATTAATTTAATTTTTTGCAAAAGGGTCCAACGCCCATTGTTTTAATTATTTTATTTCGCACATTTATTTTATGTCGTTTATTATAATTATGTAACTCTCCCAAAGCATTGTAACAATTTAACTTTTCGCACTTTTACTTTTGCTTTATTTATTTTCCGTCAAATCGGGTCCTGGATTTCAATTTTGGCGATGTGGACCCGCGCCTTTGTAATAGCCTTAGATTTATTTTCCCGCAAACTTTTTTAACTGTTAAATAAGCATGCAAGAATGAATGGCTCTAATTAAAATCAAGCATAGATCACCTTAACATGACAAGACAAATGCAAACGAAAACGACACACAAGTCACACACCACCCCTAGGGTACGCCTCACTGTTGCCTTGCCTCGAAAGGTGATCGTCGAGTAGAGGAAGTCTTAGTAAGTCCTCATGATCCGGGAACCTGGCATGAGGGTAGCTTCTAAGGTGTCTTCCCATTGCTCTGGTGATCACCATGTCCCGAACCTCGAATTGACTCGAACACCTCCAACGGTGGTGCTACCTACCTCTCAATGGTGGGATGGCACTACTTTAAAGGACATTTACACAGACGAATTCCTTAGGGTAGGTAGGTTCTCAAGGATACTTGCTCTAATTTCAAACAAAACAAAATCTTTTCACACCGACACATTTTCAAAAGCTTTCAAAGCAAATTTTTCAAACACTCTGACGTACGAGTCGAACTGAAATTTTTCAAAGAAACTTTTTAAACCCACATTGAAAAGCAAACAAACATTTTTGAAAACACATTGAGCAAGTATCTAAGAGCCCATGGATAACCATGGATAGAAAGGGTGCTAACACCTTCCCTTTCTATAACCTACCTCCCGAACCGAGAGCAATCTCTTTAAAGGAATTTTTCTGTGCTTTTGTCCTTTCCATTTGGAGAAAATAAAAGACGGTGGCGACTCTTGCTTCCGCGACATTTCGCGAACCAGCGTTAAACAGTCAGTTCCAGATCCACCGATCACAGTAGGGTTACTTCGATATGAAAGCCTGGATAGTAGGCCTGTGAGAAGGAACCTGGATAGTAGGGTTACTTCGATATGAAAGCCTCGATAGTAGGGCTGTGAGAAGGAACCTGGATAGTAGGGTTACTTCGATATGAAAGCCTGGATAGTAGGGCTTGAGAAGGAACCTGGATAGTAGGGTTACTTCGATATGAAAGCCTGGATAGTAGGGCTGTGAGAAGGAACCTGGATAATAGGGTTACTTCGATATGAAAGCCTGGATAATAGGGCTGTGGGTAGTAGGGTTACTTCGATATGAAAGCCTGGATAGTATGGATGTGAGAAGGAACCGGGGTAAGGTTGCTTGGTGATAAGTTCGTGTAAAACATCAGAATGAACCGGGGTAAGGTTACTTTGAGATAAGTTTGTGTAAGACTTCAGGAGGAACCTGTGTAAGGTTGCATTTGTCACACCGATGATTAATCTATTAAGCTTCGATTGTTGATCATGGACCTGCTAGAAATTGTTGATAATAACTGTCTTTCCTGAAAGAAATACAGGGTTAGTTATGTGTGATGCAAGAGATGCATTGTGATGAGGTTCTCAAAATAACTGAGATTATGTTACATGTAATGTATGCACATGTCATGATGTATGAACATGAAATGCTGACGTAATAATCTAAGTCTGGGAAAATAAATCCCTGACTGCTGTTTGGAGAGTATGAGAAATGGTATTCTTGACTGCTGTAAAAAACCATAGTTCCTCTACTTCTGTTGGGGATGGTGAATCAAAAATGACTAGCTAGGGATTCACATCCATTCGGCTGGTGAACATTATGCCAGAAGAGACCCTGTCTGAGGATAACTCTGCGGGGAATAACTCTGTTGGAAAGGAGATACTCTGTTGATAGATTTCCTGATTTAGAGAAATAAACTCAGCTAGGGATGAATTTCCGTTGCTGGTAATAATGAATTCTGTTGGAGATTGAATTTTTGCTTGTGACAGAAATAAACTCTACTTGGGGAAACGTTTACTGACTCACTCGCGATTGTGAACCTCAGCTGGGGATGGTTATGTCCTGTTCGGGAAAGCTAACATCACTTTCCTTGGATACTTTTTACTCTGTGGGGAGTTTATGTACCACTACTCATATTCTCAAGCTGGCTCTATCCCGGTACCCGATGGGCAGAGTAACTGTAAGGTTTGGGCACTTCTTGTTTTCCCTGTTTTTTGCATTACGAGTAATCGTCTTTAGTTTCTTGTGTAAATATTTATGAGCAGCCATTATTTTCAAATGCATATATCAAAAATGAATCATTGGACGTTCTTGCAAAACAAAACAGAAAAAGAAAAACAAATTGAAATTTCTTGTGAATATGCATTTTTGTACAAAGAGGACGACATCCTAGTAAGAGAACGCCGCCGAAAGAAATTACAATTTATGCAAAAGAAAGAAAAGCAGCTATATGAAACAACCCCATTGGGTTCCAACTATGCTATTTCCTTTATATCTTTAAGCGTCTCATCACATTGCTGCTTGGCCGAAGGTTGATCAGATTAATTGGCGTCGTCCGAGCTTCATAGTCGATACCGAGGTCTGGTTGCGAGATCATCCAATTAGACATAGTGTTACGCTTCGATCCTTAATTTTTTGCTGGACCGCCCTTTCGGGTTTTCAGTCCATCGGGATATCCTTTTTTGCCCAAGTCGCCTTTTCAGATATTTGACTTGCCTGGTGTACAGTTTTTTTCATTTTCATCCCTTACTTTTTCCCAAACCCTTTTGGTTCGTCGGGAAGCCCTTATTTTAACCTAGGCCAGTCAACCTAGCGGGTGTTTGATTATGCGTAGTATCTTTTCACTATGTCTGTATTGATGGGGTGAGGAAGGTCGTCACCATCCATGGTGGTTAGAATCATAGCTCCTCCCGAGAAAATGTTCTTAACCACAAATGGCCCTTCGTATGTGGGGGTCCATTTGCCCCTGGGATCACCTTGCGGTAGTATGATGCGTTTGATCACTAAATCCCCAACTTGATATTCTTAACGTATGACTTTCTTGTTAAAAGCCTTGATCATTCGCTTTTGATACGTCTGACCATGATAGATAGCAGTAAGTCTATTTTCATCGATTAGAGTCAGTTGATCAAGTCGGGTTTGGATCAGTCGTCTTCGTTCAAACCCTCATCCTTCATAATCCTGAGAGAGGCTATCTAGACTTCGATGGGTAGGACTGCCTCCATGCCATACACCAAAGAGTAGGGTGTTGCCCCTGTCAACGTCCGTGCTGAGGTACGGTACCCATGAAGAGAGAATGGTAACATCTCGTGCCAGTCTTTGTATGTCACCGTCATCTTCTGTACAATCTTCTTGATGTTCTAGTTAGCTGCTTCAACAGCCCCATTCATCTTCGGTCGGTAGGGAGAAAAGTTATGATGCTGAATCTTGAACTATTTGAAGAGCTCGGTGATCATTGTGTTATTGAGATTTGTACCATTGTCAGTAATAATTCTCTCTAGGACACCATATCGACAGATCAGATTGTGTCGGATGAACCGCTCTACAACATTCTTGGTTACTGTAGAAAAGGAAGCTGCCTCAACCCACTTCATAAAGTAATCAATGGCTACCAGAATGAAGCGATGCCCGTTAGATGCAGTAGGTCTGATCTCACCGATCATGTCGATGCCCCACATTGAAAAGGGCCAAGGAGCTGTCAGGATGTTTAGGGGAACCGGAGGTACATGCACCTTATCAGCATAGACTTGGCACTTATGACAGGTTCGAGAGTGCTGATAACAATCGGCTTCCATAGTGGACCAGTAATATCCTTCCCATAGGATTTTCTTCGCCTTGGTATGTCCACTGGAATGAGTTCTGAAGGTACCTTCATGTAACTCTGCCATGATCCTTTCTGCCTCGCTCTTGTCTACACACCACAGTAAGGTTGAATCATGGTTACGCTTATAGAGGATTCCATTATTGATGAAGAACTTCGCAGTGAACCTTCTCAGAAACTTCTAATCATTAACAGATGCCCCCTCGGGGTATTCTTGAGCCTCAAGATACCTCTTTACCTCGTGAAACCAGAGTTTATCTGCTACCTCTTCAGTGTCAATCTCACAGTAGTGTGCGGGTTCATCCAACCTCTCAATGGTAATATGGGGAGCTTCATTGTCCCACCTAACTTTGAACATATAAGACATGGTAGCTAGCGCGTCCGCCAACTGGTTCTCTTCTCGTGGGAAATGTACAAAAGTTATCTCCTCAAAGTGTGGGAGCAATGTTAGTACATATTCTTTGTAAGGAATAAGATTCGGGTGCTTCGTATCCCACTCGCCTTTGATCTTACTTATCACCAGAGCGGAATCCCCGAATACACTTAAGAACTTGATCCTCAGGTCAATAGGAGCTCGAAGACCCATGATACATGCTTCATACTCCGCCATGTTGTTGGTACAGTTGAAACATAATCGGGAATTGAACGGAGTATGACAGCCCTCAAGATATATGATTACAGCGCCAATGCCGTTACCCAATGCGTTTGAGGCTCCATCAAAATACATAGACCATCGGGATCCCTCCTCGGGTCCTTCATCCGGTCTAGGTTCTTCGCAGTCGGTTACCAACATGATATTCTCATCCGGGAACTCGAAATTCATGGACTGGTAGTCATCCACAGCCTGATGCGCTAAATGATCCGCCAATACACTCCCCTTGATTGCTTTTTGGGTTGTGTATTGGATGTCGTACTCGGTTAAGATCATCTACCATCTTGTTATTCTTCCAGATAAGGCGGGCTTCTCGAAAATATATTTGATCGGATCCATATTTGATATCAACAAGGTAGTGTGAGTCAGCATATACTGTCTCAGTCGGCGAGCAGCCCATGCCAAAGCGCAATAAGTTTTCTAGAGCAATAAGTATCAGGTCTCACAGTCGTTAAATTTTTTGCTAATGTAATAAATGGCGTGCTCTTTTCGACCGGACTTGTCATGCTTCCCCAACACACACCCTATTGAATTGTCTAGCACTGTCAAGTATAATATCAAAGGTCTTCCTTAAACTGGAGGCATCAAAATTGGTGGTTCTTGAAGGTATTCCTTGATTCTTTTGAAAGAGGTCTAGCATTCATCATTCCACTTTACCACTTGATATTTCTTCATCAGCTTGAAGATTGGCTCACAAGTAGCAGTCAGATGTGAAATGAACCTGGAGATGTAATTCAGACGTCCCAAGAAACCTCTAACTTCCTTCTCTGTGCAGGGGACCGGCATCTCTTGTATGGCTTTTACCTTTGCAGGGTCTACCTGAATACCTTTGTCACTGACAACAAAACCCAGAAGCTTACCAGACCTTACCCCGAAGGTGCACTTGTTTGGATTCAACCTTAGCTTGTACGTCTTCAACCTGTCAAACAGTTTCTAGATATGATCAAGGTGCTCTTCCTCAGTCTGGGACCTGGCTATCATTTCATCAACATAAACCTCGACCTCGTGGTGAATCATATCATGGAACAAAGCGACCATGGTGGGCTGATAAGTTTCCCCAGAATTCTTCAACCCAAAAGGCATTACCTCGTAACAGAAGGTGCCCCACTGTGTAACGAAGGTTGTCTTCTCCATGTCCTCAGGAGCCATCTTGATCGGGTTGTAGACAGAAAAACCATCCATGAAAGAGAAGATCTTGTGTTGCACGGTGTTGTCGACTAGAACATCAATGTGAGGAAGTGGGAAGTCATCCTTGGGGTTTGCCCTGTTCAGATCTCTATAGTCCAAACGCATCCGTACCTTACCGTCCTTCTTAGGTACTGGAATGACGTTGGCAACCCACTGCGGATAAGAAGTGACAGCTAAGAACCCTGCGTCGAACTATTTCATGACCTCTGCCTTGATTTTCTCTGGCATTTTAGGGCACATACGGAGGACCTTCTACTTTACCGGAGGGCAGTCTTATTTATTCGGTAGGCGATGTACCACAATATCAGTGTCCAAACCAGGCATGTCTTCATAGGACCAGGCGAAGATCTCAACATAGTCGTGTAGCATCTATATTAACCGTTGTTTGACACTAGGTTCCAGATTCACACCTATTTTAACCTCTTTCCTGTCTTCCTCTATACCCAAATTCACTAACTCAACTGGCTCTTCATGAGGCTGTATGGCCCTTTCTTCCTGCTGTAGTAGTCTAGAAAGTTCTCCAGGCACCTCACAATCGTCCTCAACTTTGTCCTCGGCTTGGTTGATCGTATTTTTGAAGTCGTAGCAGTAGCAGAGCTGTTATCAATGGGATCCAGAATGGATATGGATCTGCAGTATGATACGTGTGTGTGTAAGAGATTAGCTATTTTGATAAAGTGAGAGACAAAAAAGAAAAACAAGGAGTGCAAAATTTTTATGCAAGAAATGTGCAATGCTTTATTAATGATATATGAAATGACAAATAATAGCCCTCATAAACAAAGCCAAGGTGCCCCAGGCAAGGCACCGGGCCGTAAAGTTTCAAATTGTTTATTACAAATCTTAAAACAAATGAGTCAATTACTGCGGAATAAAAGAAACAGGTATGAAGTCCCTAGCCGTCTAGTTATTCGGTCCACCGTTGGTTGTTGGGTAGATCCAGCTGTCGATGTCTGAATCCTTTTCACTGTCTTCAATTGCATTAATTCCCTGATTGCTAATGTGTAGAGGAGGTCTTCCAGCCCGAGCGCTCCTAACAGCCTTTTGAGCCCCTGTAGTAAAGCCCAAACCAAATTTGTCAGTTTTGTGAGTGAAATCAGGGAGCTGACCGCAATTGGTACACCCACCTTCTTCAACCACAGCCCTGGCGTCGTTGAGAGAAGCCATCTTCAATGGAGGTTTGTTGGTAGTAACTTCAGTTGATGCCAAGATCTGAGGGACCTCTTCGAAATTCTGACAAGGAGTTTCTATGAATTCCCCGTCCATCTCTATGTAACAGAAGGAATTGAGGTGGCTCACCATATATTCTTCTTCACCTCGCACTGTGACAATCTTTCCCTTCACCGGATACTTCAGCATTTGATGGAGTGTGGAAGTAACTGCCCCAGCCTCATGGATCCAAGGACGACCCAACAAGCAAGAATACGACGTCCTGATATCCATTACATAGAAGGTGGACCAAAAAGTCTGAGAACCCACCTTGATATGGATGTCCACCTCCCCGTGCACCATTCTCTTTGATCCATCAAAAGCCCTTACCACAATGTTACTAAGCTTTAGAGTCAAACCCTCACAATCCAAATGGTCAACCACTTTCTTTGGTAGAGCATTCAGTGAAGACCCGGTATCTACCAGCACATGAGCCATAATGGTGCTCCTGCACTCAATCGAGACATGCAAAGCATCATTATGCTTCCTTCCTTTCAGTGTCAGATCCGCATCTTAAAAACCCAGCCCATTGTCAGTAGTCAGGATGGCCACACAATATTTGAACTGATCTGCTGAAGTTTCCTGCGGCACATGCGCAGTCTTGAGAAATGCAATCAAAGCCTTCACATGGGCTTCAGAACACAACAACAGAGACAACATGGATATCTTTGATGGGGTCTGCCCCAGCTGCTCGACCACATTGTAGTCGCTCTTCTTAATGATTTTCAGTATTTCCTCTATTTCTTGTTTAGAGGCTTCCACAACGATTTTCTTAGGTTCCTCCGTCCGGGCATGCTCACCTATAATTTCCTTGCCCCGAGTCCCAGATGGCCCAACAGTAGGGGTAATAACTGGAGTATGAACAGGAGAAATGTCAGGAGTGCTGGTTAGAGCAACAATTGGAATAACAGTAGGCTTGATGATCTTTGGAGCAATCTCAGGAGAGAAAACCCTTCCACTTCGGGTAACCTTACTAGTCCCGACAATATTACTGACATCAGTATCAGCTTCTTCATTCTTCAGATCTTTCTTAATGCCATGATAGTACACATCAGCACCATAATCCCATGGGACAGCCTTGTCTGAGGTGTACGGGATGGGACCAAGAACGATGATTATCAACGGAGCAATTCTTTGAATAAGTGTAATCCTAACAGGTCTTCTCAAGGAAACCTTGGAAGGATTGGCGTAAATGGTTATAATAGCGACGCCTTCAATGGGAACAACAGGGATCACAGTGTTCTCGAACAAAATTTCTTTATTATCCATCAAGCGCTGAACACCTAACTTCAACAAACGACAACCAGAAGGTAGAATTGAACACATGTGGCAACCTTCACCACAACCCGGAAATAAACCGGCCAACATCAAATTCTTCTTAACAGTCATAAGAGGAGTAGAAATTTCTTCAACATAGGTCACAAACAAATCAGTGTGGACAACATTAACTCCACGACCATGTTTGAGCATGGGAGAAGTTATAATATTCAGCTTTTCTGGAGCATCGAACTCTATCTCCTTGGCTTCAAGCAAGTCTTGTACTTTGTTTATCAGAGCCCAACAATCATTTGTATCGTGGCCATGACTCTTAGAATGGTAGGCGCACCGCGCGTTGAGATTGTATTTGGGAGAGGTCGTGTTTGGATTCTTGGGAGCCTCTCTCAAGGTTGCCAAGTTGGATTTTAATAAATGAGGTAGAACTTCAGCCAAAGTCATGTTGATGCGGGTAAATTTCCATTATGGTCTTTCCACACTTTGTTGATTGTTGCATTGTGGAGCAACTGCGGGTCTTGGTATCACTATAACATTTACCGTTTAACAGTGTTCAGATCTGCTTTGGCCCCTCGGGCCATAGACCGCACTGGCTTCCTTCTTACCAACGAAAGGCTTCCTTGTTGAACTCGAGGAGGCATCCTTCTGTATTTTACCACTCAGAATTCCAGCTTCTACTCTTTCTCTAGTTAAAATCAGCTCGGTGAAACCAGATGACGAGCTTCCGATTAAGTGATTGAAAAATGGACCTGATAACGTTCCTAGAAACATATCAACCAACTCCCTATTAGACAAAGGGGGTTGAAATCTCCCAGCCAAGTCTCTCCATTTTTGAGCATAATCTTTAAAACCTTCACCTGCACCCATGGACATACTCGGGAGTTGAGTACGAGTGGGAGCAAGGTCGGCATTGTACTGATACTGCTTGTAGAAAGCAGCAGGAAGATCTTCCCAGTTTCGGACACTGGCTCTCTCCAACTGGTAGAACCATTCAAGGTGAGTCCCTGACAGACTATCTTGAAATAAGTGCACCCAAAAATTTCTATCAGCGGTGTGGGGTTGAATCTTCCTGACATATGAGCGGAGCTGGAGTTTTGGGCAAGAAACCCCATCATACTTGGCAAAAACCGGAGCTTTGAACTTTTGCGGGATGACCACTCCTGACACCAAACCCAATTCTTCAAAATCCATCCCAGGTATCCTTTGAACTTCCATGGCACTCAGACGATATTCCAACTGGTTGTATCTATCTTCAGCAGGAGGATATTGCTCATCATTGTAATCCATATCGTTGTCAGAAACTGCAGGACTGGGGTCCTTTTTCCTTCTTGGTTTTCCCCTTCCTTGGATGAAGAGGTCATATCAGTTTGTTGCTTCAACCTCTCTCCAAACCTTCTGCCCATATTCAGAATACCGGCAACCTTCTTCTTCTTATTCTCTTTTAGAATTAGGGCTTTCAAATCCTCTTGCCCTTTTTCCAGACTGATGAACATTTATTGGAACTGGGTGTTCTGTGCCTGTAGATCTTTGATGGCTTGATCGGAAGACAATTCTGCTGAAATAAACAGCAAAGAAGATGAGAAACCTATAGTGATACCTGTAATGATGTGTATGCTAATGGGATGTGCATGTAATGATTTCAAAGACTTCGGGAAATTTAAATTTGCAAACCAAAATAAACAAAAACTTTGTTAGCTTAAATTTGAAGGTTCAAAATGCCTTTAAGGAGTTACAGATAAGTAAATAAAAAAAAACTAAAACTAGAAAAGAAAAATCAAAAGTCCCATGGACGCTTTCTCTTTGTGCTGATATAATCATTGAGTGCTCTTTCTTCCTGGAGCTGCCTGGTGAGCTTTAAAACCTTCCTCTCTTGATCATGGAACTGTTCTCTGTAAGTATCCCGCTCATTCTTCCGCTGAATCCAAGACATCTGTAACTCCCCAAGATCAGTGGGAATGTAAGGATAGAGAACCGTGTAAGGAATGCCTTCTTCAGTAGTGGGCTCCTCAATCATTGGTAATACGACCACATAAGGAATCATAAGCTTCTTCCACGAGCTCGTACCCATTGGAGGTAAGGCTCCATAAGAATGGAAGTCTTTGGTCCCAAATCTTTGGCGTCAGATCTGTTTACCATGCCCCAAGCTCGTATGAACCTCCGATGATACTCATTATCATCATCCTCATAGTTGAATATAATGCCCTCAATAAGTAACTCACGGGGACCATCCCTTCGAGCATGACCAAATTGTCGCAGAGCTAGACAAGGATTGTAAGTTATACCCCCTCTGATACCAAGTAATGGGACATTAGGGTACTCCCCACAGCGGTCAATAATAGCAATGTCTTCCATAGCTCAGGAACACCAAAGAATATCCGTATGACCGAGTGACATTATCCTTTGCGCCTAACCCATACCTTCTTCATTCTTCGATACTGACTTAGGGAGATGAGAAATAAACCACCTCGACAACAACGGCATGCAGCACATAAGAGTCCCTCTTCTCTTCATGGTACGAGTATGGAGAGTGTGCAAAATATCTCCAAGCAAGGTAGGCACAGGGTTGCGAGAAAGGAAAATCTTGATAGCATTCACATCTATGAAGGAGTCCGGATTAGGGAAGAGAACTAAACCATAGATAAGTAGAGCTAAGACCTCCTCAAAAGCCTGAAAATCCAAATCATCCCAAAATAGCTGAGCTTTGTCTATTAGAAATTTTGCTAGAAAACCCTCGACTCTACTTCGAGTTTCCCAATTAGATACCATGTCGTCCTGTTTCAAATGCAAAGCTGAGGCAATGACTTCTGGCTTAGGAATTTCTTCTATACCTGTGAAGGGTACCTGTTCAAGAATGGGTATGCCCAATAGCTGAGAGAATTCTTCCAAAGTGGTTACCAACTGATAATCTGGAAAGGTGAAGTAGTGATGCTTGGGATCGAAGAACAGGAAAAGTACGCTCATCATTTGTTCATCAAAGTTTGAAGTAACCAGGCTAAGAAGTTGACCGTGTCTCTTAATGAAAGTAGAAGTTTCAGAAACTCTTGATACTAGCTCTTTGAGTTGGGAAGGTATCTTCACAAAGTTGATTCGGATAGTATTTCTACGCACGGAAGCCATGATCTACAAAATAGATCAAAGATAAATTCCCTTGGTCTTTGAAATGGTTAGTGTAATGAAGCATGAATTCCATGTTATGATGCATGATGTCATGATAATCCACAGGTATAGAAAACACAGGTATTGCAAACACAGTCAAATCACACAAAGCCCTTAGGTTTAAGGCTTGCATGAGGTCAAAGGTAATACCCTCTTGAAGTTAAGTTGGTTTCAAACCTGTCCTAGAAAAGTAACCAGATTCTAGAGGATCTCAATATCACTGACCATCCTTTATCGGTCATGGTTTCAGCTTACACAATCTTTTCTTGCGGGTGAAATATTCCGAAAGTATGATCTCAATGAGTGTAGCATCGAGTATCAACCAGTTCTCAGCTCTACATCGAGGCCGACTATCTCAGTACTTTCTAATAGCCATGTTGTTCATCTAAGGTTCTAAGGTTCATTAGTGCTTCATGACACCATGCATCGGCCCCGTATTCTCCTTGTTTCACCACAAGGGATACCGGTACCAACCAAAGTGCCACACCAACGTAGCTACTACTTCAACTGTATCGGTCTACGCCGTACAGTTCCCTCACAGTCTATTGCTACTTATCTAATGAGTGCCCCAGATCCAGGTATAGGATCTATAGTAACCCCAAACAAAACCCTCAAAAATAAAGCAAACAAAGCAATCAAGAGATGCAATTTTTAATGACCTAGATCCTAAGGTATACCCCACTTTATCATCCCCAGCAGAGTCGTAAGTTCTGTGATACAGTGGCAGAAATGACTGTTTAATACTGGTTTGCATTTTGCGTTTTGTGTTTGCAAAATGTCGCGGTAAGCAAGAGTCTCCACCGACTTTTATTTCATCCAATCGGAAAGGAAAAAAGTACAGAAAAAAAATCCTTTTTCGAGATTTTGAGTACGGGGGGTAGATTATAGAAAGGGAAGGTGTTAGCACCCTTTCTATCCATGGTTTTCCATGGGCTCTTAGGTACTTGCTCGTTTTTAAATTGCTTGTGTTTGTGTGCTTGTTTTTGAAAAGTTTAACTTCGTGATAACCCTTGTATCAGTCCTCAAGGGTGTGATGAAGTTGTTTTGAACATTTGTTTGAAAAGTGTAAGTGTGAAAAGTTTTGATTTGATAAAGTACCTACTAGCATCTACCTACTCAAAAAAAAAGATCGTTTCTATTCTTGTTTCCTTTAGACAGCGCTATCCCACTATTAAGGAATAGGTAGCACCGTCGTTGGAGTTTGTAAGGGTCAATTCGAAAGGGACGTACGGTCACTAAAGTAATATTAGGACACCTTAGTAGTAACCCTAGAGTCTTAAGATATTTTTCGAGGAAACATTTTCGAGGCAACATTTTCGAGGCAACATTCGAATGGGACATTTGATCTTTTTAGACGGGAGGGTAACCACTAAGACACCCTATGCTTAATGATCGTTTACCGAAGGCAACCGAAGTGAGAGTATACCCTAAGAGTGAATATGTGCGAGTGATTTATTTTCAGTTTATTATCTTTGCACATTAGGGTTTTCTAACTATTTTAATTTTGTCATGCATTCTTACCATACAATCCTATTAGCATTCATCTAACAGTTAATAATTGCGGAAATTTAAAAGTGCGAAAATATAAAACCTAACTATTACAAGGCTTCGGGGAGGGGGATTAATTACATAACCAAAAATCGGGGAAAAGCGATAAGTAAAAACCCTAGTTAAAACTATTACATCCTCAAAATAGTTACAAAAATAATAAAAGAATTAAATGCGCGCGGTAAATTAAATGCGAGGCGATTAGGGTTTTGACCCTTTGGCTAATCCTACTTGCGATTGATTAAAAAAAATTTTTTTTGTCATGTTTTGTTATTTAGGAAAATAATTAATAATTCAATTAAAAGGAAATCCGAAGATCTAATTAATGTTAATTTTTGAAAATAAGTTAATTAATTCTAAACAACCTATTTTTGTATTTTTGTTTTATTTGATAAAAAGAAAAAAATTAAATCAAGAGTTAACCTAATTTTCTAATTTAGTCTTAATTGTAAAAAACAAATTAAAGTTACCCTAATTTAAATATTAATCTAATTAATTAACAAAATTAAATTTAATAAGAAAACAACTAAATCTAATTTTTTTAACCTTTTTTTGATTTTTTATGATTTAATTAAAACTGATTTTAAAAATAAAATAATTAAACAAAATAAAAGATAAAATAAAAACTAAAAAATAAAAAGAAATTGAGAATTGGGCCTGTTGTCTTGCTGAAAGAGGGGGTGAGTATCTGAATTTCTTTGGCCCATTAAGCTCCCAGGCCCAGTCAGCACCTGATCTCTTGTAACGTTGACTTAAGCGTGTACCCTAGACCCTCACTGCCTATGCGTTGGATTTGGTGACACGTTGGATCAAATGGATGGATATTGATGGAGTATGGTGGTCACCAGGATGAGCAACGCGCTGGATCCATTGGAGGAAAAGAAAATAAAGAAAATGGTATGGACCTGGGACCGAACCCAGGTCCTTATGCCTTTTGCCAATGCCATGTTGCCAACTGTGCTACAATGGTTAGTTGTTAACATAATGCAAACAAAATGTAACATACAAAAAAACGTGGCACGCCCCAAAAATGCGTGAAAGTTCAAACGGGCCAGTCATATGCTGCCACACCATCGTCTTCTTCACTGTCCCATGGCTTTAGGCAACTGACCTTTACCAACGGCAGTTTCCCGTCACTATAAGCTATAGTGATGGATTTGGTTTGTAGCTAAAAACCGGCGTGATTCAAATATGCGATAAAGGCAATATAAATTGAAAACAAAGCTAGGGGTCAATCAGGAATTAAGCCCTGAGTCTTATGGTATCCAGAATTCCTCTCAATTTTCCCGTGATGTGTAGCTTGCGTTTCTGATGGTTTGAAGACTTGGGAGTGATTGGAATAGCTTCAGTGCACGTCCAAGAAGAGATTGCTGGCCTTGAATTGCTTTGAGTCATCCCCTAACTTGAAAACCGGATCACACTTTTGCCAACTTTTTTGAGTTTGGTTCTATGCCTCTCACGACCTCTAACCCCTGTATTTTGATATGGAATTGTTCATTATATAACCTAGAGTGAATTAGGTTAACAAACTTGGACTAAATCTTTGCATTTATCCAAGATTTGATTTGATTTGCAAGCTATATGATATGCTGCTATTTTGAGCCAAACCATGCCTTTCTTGTACCAATTGACCTTAATTCAATTTGATCTTGTTAACTCAGCATATATTGATTGGTAATTTGTCAAAAAAAAAACAAATCAAATCATATATTTGTTAATTTTCATAATTTATTTGATTTAATTAAAATTTTAATTAATGAAAAATCAAAATAAATTGAAAAAAGGAAGCACATAATGGGTGAGTGAACATTTGAGTCGTGTAACACATTATAAGTGAGGTGCAAGCATAAAAAGTTAGGCCCGTTTAGCAAAAAATGCAAATTTGGGCACATTTAACTTTTGGCAACTTTGCAAAAATGGTCAACTTGGCCAATGCATAACTCTCTCAATTTTAACCCTAGAGTGTTTTTCTTGGAGTTTTTAGTAATATTAGGATGTCCTCTAAACAACCCTTTTGGCCTCATCTCAATTGAGTCTTCCATGTTCATGTATGAAGCTTTGACCCAAAAGGTGTTTTTGTTGGCTTTTCAAAAGGACCTATAATGTCAAAATTCATATCTTTTTGTGAGTGTATATTCTGGACTTGGGAGATGAAGATGAATTGTAGGGAATTTCATACTCTTCAAAATGAGCTTTGGATGGATCATTTCTGATAAAGTATGAGAAAGTTATGCTTGGTCAAAGTTAAGTTGACTTTTCTTGTAAAACCCTAATTTAGCGACTTTTGGGTTTTGATGAATTGTGAGAAATCCTTGAGGAATCATGATCAACCCTTGATCAAATGATGGATAATACTTCAAAATGAGGACGTTGACCAAAAATCTTGAAGTTTGACTGTATGTGGGCCACATTTGACTTTTAACCTAGTATAATTGATTTTCAGACATTTAGGCAATTGACTGAGCAAACTTCTTCTGCAAGGCTTGAAATTTGACATGGATGATATTTAGAACATATTAGGACAATGGTGAGCATTTTAGTCCTTTGTGGTTCACACATCTTGATGAAGATGGAAACCCTAATTTGAGGTATACTGCCTTAGGAGAGAGTTTGTCTGGTCAATTCTTGAACTTCCTTGAGCAATTTGGGGACCTCACTTGCCATGTGTTGAGAAATATGGGAGGGTAAATTTTGGGGTACAACAATGAGATTTGAATAAAATTAATTTACATGTTAATATAGTAATATTTAAATAGTAGCTAAAATATAATAATATTTATAATAACTAATAATAATAATTAATTATAAAAATAAATAAATAATTGTAATAATAATAATATAATAATAGTAATAAGAAGAAAATAGAATTAAAATATAATAATTATATATAAAAAATAGAAAATAGTTGAATTCCAAGGGGGTGTAATTATAGTTATGAAATAAAAAAAAGGGGTGTCTAAAGCAGAACTGGGCTTGGCCCAAATATGAGTCCATACAGGGGGATTGCTAATTGTTTAGTGGTTTAGAAATTCAGGGCGAAGGGGGTGTGGAACACAATTGGGCTTAGGGCCACTACATTTTAAGAGGGACAACGTGATTTGAGTGTGCGAGGGAGTATGGGATCTATCTTGGTGACTTGGCCTACGACCGTCAGATTGATATCACCCGGATAGCTACGAGGGAACATGATAACTATGATAGGTGCGCATATACTAGATAGCAATGGGTTATAATGTTTTATTTTAAAAAAATTTCATTTTTTATTGTTTATGTTTTTACACTATCATCTCTTCTTCCTCTCTTCCTCGTGAAACCCTTTCCTTTTCACTCTCTCAAACCCTACCAATCATAAGCTACCGGTGGTGTAACAAACAAACTTACCCCAAACCGAAATCCCCAATCAACAATAAAAAAAGAGAAAAAAATAAGTTAAGTTACCCTTCGTGAACCGGATTCTCGATCTCAAACTTTACGTTTCCGCCATTAATTCTTCTTTTTTGTGCAGTTTACGGAGATGATTAAAGATGGTGGTGATACGATGGCTGGAGGCGCGGCGGAGACAAGGCCGATTAGGGTTTCAGGTATCGAAACCTCAATCGCTGCTTGTTCTTCTTCAACAACAACTGGATATTCATTCTTTGTTAAGCCTCATTGTTTTCTCTTCCCTGTTCCTCTTCGTGTTCTTCATAAATCCCTTTCTTTTTACTGTATTTCAATCCCCCCTTCTGTATATTCAACTTAGATATTTATAGATTGATTTTAGTTCTAGGGTTTGTGAGAACTGCTGTTATAAATTTGCATAGATTATGGATTGGATGTTGTAATTGATTTCAATTTTACTGTAATTTCAGGTTTTGATTGTAACAAAGATTTGATGTTAATTTTGATTTAGTTTTGTACCGATTCTTTTAGGAATTCTAGGCTTTTGTTGTGGATTCTGTATAATTGCCTTGTAAAAGATTTGATTAAAAAAATTGATTTGTACAGTATCTGTACATTAAAGAAAACGTGTGCAAATGATTGGATTTAATTGGAACAGTGACTCTTTGTATAATATGGGCTTGTGCTAAAAAATGTTAATCCAGCCTAGCTCATCATTGTTTTTGTTACATAATATGCACAACTAAGAAAATGGGCTTGCGCCAATTCCATGTAGCCCAGCCTAACATTTTATCTCCTTACAGCAAAAAATGTTTTTTTTTTTGAAATCGCTAGGCCCAAATGCCTCTAACCCAATGCTTTTTTAAGCAAACTTTGTAATGAATACAAATTATAAACAATATTTAATAATATGTTGTTTAATAATAAAAGTGAACTATTATAACAACCAAGCAGTAATATATTATACCCCAAAATTTGCCCTCTCATATTTTCCCATAATTTTTCTCTTACATGGTGATTTCAAACATTTGATTAAAGAAAAAATAAATTTTTTTTTGAAGATAAACAAGGAGTCTTCGATTGGAATTTTGACAAAGTCCTTTGATTGGCATGTTAAAAGGCCTTTAGATTGGTATTTGGACAGACTTCGATTGAGCGCCTAACCTCCTCCAAGCTTGCCTCAAATTTCCAAGCTTTGATTGAAGCCTTGGCCTTATGTTTGTTGCTGTATTTAAGCTTTGACTGGGCATGTGTTTCCTTTAAAACAACCTCCTTCGATCCAAAAAGGAAGGGCCTCCTGTTAATGCTGCTTCAATTGCACCATTGGATTTGCATGCTGGGCTTGATTCACAATGCAATGACTACCTGTATGCAAGCTAGATTCCTGCTTCTCTTAGGCATTTTGTTTGTTTGGAGAAAGTTTAATTCTTGCTTCGATTGGGCATTTGATGTCTTTGTGTAATACGGTAGGAGAACTGACTTGGGATGTTTTGCGTTTGATCACAATTGTTGCGGTTAGCAAGAGTTGCCACCGACTTTTCTTTTATCCAAAGGAAAGGTTGAAAAGAACAGGAAAGACCTTTGAGATTATTTTCTTGAGTTCCGGGGGTAGATTATGAAAAGGGAAGGTATTAGAACCCTTTTCATCCATAGTTATCTATGAGCTCTTAGTTGTTTGCTAGATCACTTGCGTTGTTTGAAAATGTGATTTTGTGGTTGTTTTGAAAGTATTTTTGAAAAGCGCCTTCTTTTAGGAAAACTTTGTAATGGTTCTCGTTTTATAAGAACGTATACAAAGTGTTGGACTTTTGAAAATATTTCATGTTTTGAAAGTGTTTGGTGTGTGTTTGTAAGGATGTTTGTTTTGAAAGTGAGCAAGCAACTAGGAACGTTTCTACCTACTCAAAAGTCTTTGTTCTTTTCCTCCTACTTTAGATATTGCTATATTACGATTGATTTGGTAAGAAGCTTTATCTTTGGATGTAAGGGGCGGGCGTGGGTCATTATATAGTCATGATAGCAATGTTGTGAGATATCTTAGCATTTCTCTTTGAGGGACTAAGATCATTCGAAAGGCAACATTTAAAGCATCATCGAGGGACTATGATCTTGTATTTTGATTGTTTTGTTAAGACGTCTCACATGCATAACATGACCATTTTTTAGGCAGCAAGTGGAGTTACCCTAGGGGTGTATGTGTGAGTGGTGTGTTTGATTTGCATGCATTTAGTCTTTGATTAGGGTTGTCTACTTGTTGTTTTTATCTTCCCATACAAATCCTATCTTACTAGCATTTATATGAAAATAATAAATTGCGGAAAGTAAATATTCTACGCTATTACAATCATTAGGGGGATGAGGTGTACAAATTTACAAATGGGGATTGCAAGAAATTAAAGTCCTAATTATCTATTACAACCATAATGAAATAATATACAAGAATTTTAAAAATGGATTTGTTTTGTTTTTCGTAAGAGAAGAAATGAATTAGATTAAGAAAACATTTTTAGTCTTTTTGTTTTAAAAGAAAATAAAACAAAGTGTATGAATATAAAAATATTATTGGTGTTTTTAATTAATGAAAATAGAAGTGATGGTGAAAATAATAAAAGGGAAACGAATTAGAATTAGCGCGTTGCTGAAAGAGGGGAGAGCATAAGTTCTGACTCTGGTGCGCTGCAAATCAGAAATAACATGTTAGCAGAAATGGAGAAGGTCAAGAGTTCTGGGTCTGGGTAAACTAATGTTCTAGGGTTGCTGGGAACAAAGGAAAGCCTAGAAGTTCTGATTGTTGAGGGAGTATAGACGCTCTAGTATAGCCGGGAATATAGAAGTTCTAATGTCACTTGCAGGTCAGAAGTTCTGGTCGTTTGAGAGAGACTAGAAGTTCTAATGCAACTGGAGACCTAGAAGTTCTGATAGCGGGCAAGTGAAGTGTCAATGTTGTTAGATGAGAATATCTAGAAGTTCTGGTCCAGGGTCACTATTTTGACAAACAAATGGGAAGGGTTTTATCTAGAAGTTCTGATCCAACTAATGGGGTATAAAATGTCAGGAGATAAATGTAAAAAAAAGGTGTTTCTGGGGCTAGAACTCAGGACCCTTCACACTAATGTCTTATGCACACGCTCTCTACCACTGGGGTGCCTATACATCCAGTATTAGAAGCAAAAACATAAACATATATTATAAAGCAAGTTCTGATGATGAACTTTATCTTCTTCTCCACGCCAATCAGAGCATCTACAACTTAGCCATTTCTCAACAAGACAGAAAATGCAAACATAGTAGTTATGGTAGGTTTTATCATGGTTTTATAAACATAAAGTATTAGAACTGTAAATTAGAAAAAAGCATGAATTTGCTAATCCTAATTCCCTCAAGAAGTTCTAAACTAAAATTCTCTCTACTTAGCAAAAAATACATGAAATCTATGAATATGTACAGAATCAGAGTCAAGATGTCTACATTGTTTTTTTGGACTTGAAAGTCTATCAATGTCTAAGCAATGAGATAACAGTCAGAAGGAACTTACCTTGCTTCTGGAGATTATTCTGAATTAGAGTCCGATTAAGGTTGCTGTGATGTTCTGGTCAGCTTTCTCACGTGCTCAGAAGGTTGGAACACCCTTTAACTTGAGCTATAAATGGCTGGAAAATTTTGGAACAACCATGAAGCAATGTTCTGATTTTTGAAATGGAAATGGTGGAGATTGAATTGCAGTCTGTAAACAGAAGTTGGCATTATTTCTAAATGTATGTTAGAAACTGAGTTGGTGATTTGGTCAAGAGATGCGCAAGAAAATTAGAATTTGGGTGTAAAAAAACAAAAGTTTAGCAGGTTTTGTATTTGGGCTGCAGCTTCAAGTGCTTGGGATATTTTAGCAAGGTTTCAAGGCTTTTCTTTTTAATTTTTCGACCTCTTTACAGTTGTAAATGAAGTTCAATTTATAGGCAAGGATTTAGTAGCTTGGAGAAGTCAAGAGTACCTCCATCATATGCTAAGGCACTGACTTGTTCTTGAAGCAAGTTTAAACAAGTATGGTTCAAGGGACAAAGTAGGGTGGTTAGTAGCTTTTAGCCGTGCCTAATCTGAATTTGTAAGCATGAATTATGGAGAAGTACCCTCAGAAGCAAAGGTGAAGCATGTGCCCAGCATAAACTTTGTAAAAAGTTTGCTTTTCAAGGACATCAATGGTACTTCTATGCCACACGTGGGGAAATCCTTTGGATAAAGACTCAAAAGTGGGTGTGGGCATTAAATGATGATGAGATTTGTCAAACCAAGAACCTATAATATGAGATTATGTATCATAGCTTAATCTGAGTCAGAAGTTCAGCATCAGCGTAACTTAGAACAAAATCCAACTTCTGATCTTTGAACCTCTTTGCTCCAGCATGTTCTGAAGGAGTTCTCATACTTTTCAAAAAGCTTGTAAAATGCTTTGCAGACCTTATTTGAATTACTCTTGCAAATTCTGATTGAACCTTCGTGAAAACTAGCCCATAAGTTCTAACCAAATTTTGTCTTGGAAAGGCCCAAAATTTACTGAATGTTTCAGTTTCATGGACGTGTCTTCAAGGATTTATAACTTGAGATCCCAACATTTCTAGGAGAAGTTCTGTTCTTCAATGTTTTAGATCTCATTGAGATCTACAATTCTTGTGTCAGAAGTTCTTCCAGAATCAACTTGCATCATGGTGAAAATCTGGCCAGAAGTTCTGAACTTATCATATTTCCTAAACACTTAAAAAATTTCTAAGTATTTAGAATTTTGACTTTTCCAAAGTAATTTTGACTTTTGATTTTATTGATGAAACAAACTTCATATTCCAACATGTCTTGATGAAATATGATTCTTGAAACTTGATTTTTGATCCAAAAGTCAAAGTTTGACTTTTCAACATGCAATTGACCATTTTTCCCTTGTTCCAATTCCAAACCTAAATTGATATATTCGTGCTGCAAACTTGATGTCATGGAAGATCCTGTGAGAAAATCCTTGAGAAATGAGAGGACAAATTTTGGGGTACAACAACTGCCCCTGTTCTATCTTCTTAAACCTGAAGAGTTAGATTGGCGAGTCCACCATTAGTTGACAGTGTAGGGAATGGGCTTAGAGATGCCATTCAGAGTGACTGGGGGTGATATTAGGATAAATCTTTTGGTTGATTTAAACTGGAGTAATAGATTTCTTCGTCTGTAGACTTTTCTGCAAGGAAAAAGGTTTTTCGCGTGCAGATGTATGCATGTCGTAATGATGTTCTCAAAATAAATGAGATTATGTTGTATGCATTTGTAATGTATACGTTTATGGTTTATGAATGTGATGCGTTCCTTGCAACGTGTCTTTGTCTAGGAAAATAAATCCTTGACAATATGATGATGAGCCTTGGTAAATGAGCTCCTAGACTGCTATCGGGGATGAAGAGTATGCTCCTATTGTTTTAGGATGTTTCTGTTAGGAATCCCTGTTCAGTTGTTTGAGGAGAAACTCCGTTGGGGAATACTGGCTTGTTTAAGAAGACTCTATGGAGAGTGTTGATCTCTGCTTGGGGAAAAGAGTTTAGGAGTTTTGTTTGTTCAATGCTCTTACGAAGGAATTATTCCTGGCTGTGGAGCATCGGAAACTGGCTGTTATCTGGTCGAAATCCAGGCTTGGCAGCAATATGTTGGTGAAAATAAAGTTGACTGCTATCTGGTGGTATTCTAGGCTTCGCAGTGACTTGCAGGGGAAGATTCAAATTAACTGTTATTTGGTCGGAATCCAGGCTTCACAGAAAATTGCTTAAAGTTAAACTGTTATCTGGTCGGGTTCTAGGCTTTACAGTGACTTACTGGGGAAGAATAAATTAACTGTTATCTAGTCAGATTCCAGGCTTCTCGATAAATTTCTAAGGAATGAAGTTAATTGTCATCTGTTCAGACTCCAAGCTTCACAATAACTCGCTTAAAAATATAAAGTTGAACTGATATCTGGTCGGGTCCAAGCTTCACAGGAACTTGCTAACATTAAACTGCTATCTGGTCGGATTCCAGGCTTCGCGAATTTCTGAGGTGGATGAAGTTAATTGCTATCTGTTCGGGTCCAAGCTTCACAATAACTTGCTTGAAAGGATGAAGTTGAACTGATATCTGGTCGGATCCAGGATTCACAGTAACTTGCTTGAAACTAGTTGTTATCTGGTCGGATTCCATGCTTCACAACAAATTTCTGAGGGAATAAAGTTAATTTCTATCTGGTCGGGTTCAGGTTTCCCAATAACTTGCTTAAAACAAGTTGTTATCTGGTCAGATTCCAAGCTTCACAACAAATTTCTGAGGGAATAAAGTTAGTTGCTATTTGGCCGGGTCCAGGCTTCACAATAACTTTCTTGAAAAGATGAAGTTGAACTGATATCTGGTCGATTCCAGGCTTCACAGTAAATTGCTTGAAATTAGTTGTTATCTCGTCGGATTCCAGGCTTTACAACAAATTTCTGAGGGAAAAAAGTCAATTGCTATCTGGTCGGGTCTAGGCTTCACAATAACTTGCTTGAAAAGATAAAGTTTAACTGATATCTGGTCGGGTCTGGGCTTCACAGTAACTTGCTTGAAATTAGTTGTTATCTGGTCGGATTCCAGGCTTCACAACAAATTTTAGAGGGAAAAAAGTTAATTTCTATATGGTCGGGTCCATGCTTCATAATAACTTTCTTGAAACTAATTGTTATCTGGTTGGATTCCAGGATTCACAACAAATTTCTGATGGAATAAAGTTAATTGCTATCTGGTCGGGTCAAGGCTTCACAATAGCTTGCTTGAAAAGATGAAGTTGAACTGATATCTGGTCGGGTCCAGGCTTCCCAAAAACTTGCTTGAAACTAGTTATTATCTGGTCGGATTCCAGGCTTCACAAGAAATTTCTGAGGGAATAAAGTTAATTTCTATCTGGTCGGGTCCAGGCTTAATAATAACTTGCTTTGAAAGATAAAGTTAATCTGATATCTGGTCGGGTCCAGGCTTCATAGTAACTTACTGGGGTAGAGGCGAACACTACTGGGGAAAATAAGTTAAACTGTTTTCTGGTTGAGTCCAGGTTTTTCCATATCTCGAAGAGTTAAACTATTATCTGGTCGGGTCCAAGCTTCATAGTGTCTTGAGAAGTTAACTATTATCTGGTCGGGGCCAGGATTCATAGTATTTTGAGAAATTACACTATTATCTGGTCGGGGCCAGGCTTCATAGTATTTTGAGAAGTTACACTATTATTCTGGTTGGGGCCAGGCTTCATAGTATTTTGAGAAGTTACACTATTATCTGGCCGGGTCCAGGCTTCATAGTACTTGGAGTTAAACTATTATCTGGTTGGGTCCAGGCTTCATAGTAACTGAAATTTATACTATTATCTGGTCGGGTCCATGCTTTATAGCAACTTTTGGAGATATAAATGACTTTATTAGCGACTTCACTGGGGATCAGGGGTTGTGGTCCTCTGGTTTGTAATAGTCTGAAAGGAAAAATCAAGCTGGAGAGGATAGACTAAGCCGGGGAAATTTTCTCTTTGTTGTTTATTGGGGAAATAAACCCTGTTGAGGAATATTTGACGAACTGATGACAAGGTGAGTTCTTTTAGGAAGAAATCCACAAGGTTTATTCTTTTAGGACCAACATAACTTTGGAGAGGGTTGTTAAGAGATTGAGACTCTGGCTGGGGACTACCCTATTGTGATACGGTGGAAGAACCAACTGTTATACTGGTTTGCGTTTTTTGTTCGCAAATGTTGTGGTAAGCAAGAGTCGCCACCGACTTTTATTTCATCCAACAAAGGAAAAGGAAAAAGAAAAGAAAAAACCTTTTCGAGATGTTTCAGAGTACGGGGGGTAGATTATAGAAAGGGAAGGTGTTAGCACCCTTTCTATCTATGGTTTTCCACGAGCTCTTAGGTACTTGCTCATTTTTTAAATTGCTTGTGTGTGCTTGTTTTGAAATGTTTTGTTTACTTCGTGATAACCCTTGTATCGGTTCTCAAGAGTGTGACGAAGTTGTTTTGAAAACAGTTTTGAAAAGTGTTTGTGTGAAAAGTTTTTATTTTGATCAAGTACTTCAGATATCTACCTACTAAAAAAAAGGTTTGTTTGTTTTCGTTTCCTTTAGACAGTGCTATCCTACTATTAAGGAGTAGGTAGCTCTGTCGTTGGAATTTTAAAGGGACGTTCGAAATGACGAAATGGTCTCTGAAGGCAACAAGTAAGGATACCTTATCATTTCGAAGGGACTATCGTCATAAGATCAATTCGTAGGAAACTCGAGGGACAAGGAGTGACTATGATATTTATGACAAATTTGAATTACGGGTCATTGCTAAGGTATCCCTATGTTCGAGGGACACAACCATTATATCCGAGGGTACCAAGCGGGGAAAACCCTAGGAGTGAGCATGTGCAAGTTTATTTTTCAGTTAATTATATTTTAACAATTAGGGTTATCTATCATTTTAAATTGATTTATCTTGCCATTCAATCCTATTATCCATACATCTAGGCAGTTTATAATTGCGGAAAGTAAATGGCAAGAATTTAAAACCCTAGTTATTACATGGCTTTGGGGAGGGGATTACATAACGAAAAACCGGGGAAAAAGGATAAATGAGAAATAGTAAACCTAATTAACTATTACAGACTTGGAACAATTACAATAAATTGAATTAAAAGAAAGTAAAGGCACGCGCGACGAATTAAGCATGAGAATAAAGTCTGAGTCCTAAAAAAAATCTAATCAATTAAAGAGAAAATATTTTTTGCATTTTATTTTTGAGAAAAATATTTGAAATCTTAACCTAATTTGTCTAATTAATTTTAATTATAAAAAAGAATTGGAATTAATCTAATCAAGATAATTAATTAATAGCAATTAAATATTTTATGAAAGAAAAGAAAAAAACTAAATCTAATTATTTAATGATTTTTTGATTTGGTGATTTAATTAAAAAAATGATTTTTATAGTGAAAATAATAAATTAAAAGAAAAAAAACAAATAAAAAGAATAGAAAGAAAAAGAGATGGGCCTGATGTTATAAGCAACCCATGGGGTGTATTGCCAAATCTGCGCTAGGCCCAAAACGGGTGGCCCAGAGTCTGGCGCCTGATCCAGGGAGACCATCTTCTGAGGCTTCACGGTGGACCTGCATATGTTGGGTGTTGGATCTGGCTAGAGATGAATCCAGAGGATGAGATCAGAGGGCACATGATGATCCTTAGAAAGTTAAGTGCACTGGATCTGGAAATGAAATTTCAGAAAATACAAAAGGCCTGGACCTGGGATCGAACCCAAGTCCTCCCTATCACATGCCTTCTTCCCTTGCCATCTGCGCTGGTTAGTCAATTATGTATATAATCACAATAATTAAATATAATGGGAAACAAGGACAACTGTTGAGTTGTCAAATGCGCGCCAGCAAGTGGGGCCCCTGTGGTTCAAATTGGCCAATCAAACAAAGAGAGATAAAGAACTATTTGAAAGGAACCAGTGAGATGCTTCCTTTTTGCCACGCCATCTAGTCGACTGACGACCGACCAATCTAACCACCGGAGACGGTGGTTTCCACCGTCTTCTCCGGTGAGGTCGCCTGAAAAATCAATCAAATAAAAAAATAAACAATGCCAGCTGCCTTAAAAAAGTCCCCTAAATTCGAATCTGGCCTCTAAAAATGATAATTCCTCACGCATCATTGAGTTTTCGTTTAAAACCCTAACGACGGTCAAACATGGAAAAGTGTAAACCCAGGCCATATTTCCCCATGTAATACGTCAAAAAGCTAGCAAAGCTCATTAGTAACACAAATATAAACTCAAACAAAATTGATATGAACTGTTATGAGAGTTTGAGATCCAAGACTTACCAAGAAAATTGAGATTCGGTTTGGCCACTTCAGAGTGTTTCAGGCGTGGGTGAGGGTTGGTTCGTCTTCCTAGTAGCCTCAGGAGGATGATAGAGTGCCTACTTCTGATTAAGAGTGGATGAAACATGAGTTTTTGATTGCACCACTTTTTGATATTTTTGCAAACTTGTTCTTGCTTTTTTGAGGCAGCCTCTCGTGTCCTTTAGGTCTGGGATGATTGTGCTTATGTATGGTAGCATATTAGGTCAACATAAATGGAAGAAATCTCATGCTTTAATGGTAAAATATTCTCCTTTCAAATATTTGATTTTTGTTTTTTTCTGGATCAAATCTAATCTTGCTCCCTCCATGAATTTTCCTTTCCATGCCAGCACATCTTGCTCTTTATTTTGATGAGAAAAAGATTTGAAATCAAATCTTACATTATTCCTTTTATTCACTTTATTTAATTTTGCATTCTATTGAATAAAATATCAAAAATAAATAATATAAATAATAAAATAATGTAAGAATGGACTCAATGGTCGTGGTCCATGTTGGAAATGAGATATAATCACAAAAAGTTGGGCCCATTTGCCAAAAAAAGGCAATTTTGGGCATTGTTGACTTTTGACAATTCTCCAAAAATGGCCAAATTTGACAATGTATATCTCCTTCAATTTTGACCCTAAGAGGGTGTTATTATACTTTTTAGAAAGCTTAGGATGTCCCCTAAATAACCTTTTTGGAATGACCTATAATGTCTGAATTCATATCTTTTCATGAGTGCATTTCTTAAACTTGAGGACTGAAGATGAGTTGTAGGGAATTTAATTATCTTTAAAATGAGCCTTGGATGAGAAATTTCTGACAGTATGAGAAATTTATGCCTGGTCAAAGTTTGGTTGACTTTTCCTGAGAAACCCTAATTTAACAACTTTTGAGTTTTGATGAATTAGGAGCCTTTCTTAGGGAATCATGATCAACCCTTGATAAAATGATGGGTATTACTTCAAAATGTTGATATTGACCAAAATCTTGAAGTTTGACTGTATGTGGGCCACAATTGACTTTTGACCTAATATAGTTGATTTTCAGGCAATTGAGCAGTTGATTGAGCAGACTTCTTGTGCAAGGCATGAAACTTGACATGGATGATATTGAGAACATATTAGGACTATGGAAAGCATATGAGGCCTTTGGAGCTCAACCATCTTGATGAAAATAGAAACCCTAGTTGGAGATTCATTGCTTTAGGAGAGAGTTTGTCTGGTCAACTCTTGGGCATCCTTGATCAAGCTGAGGATTTTAATGAACATATGTTGAGTAAATTGGGAGGGAAAATTTTGGGGTACAACAGCTGCCCCTGTTCAATCCTCTTAAACCTAAGGATGTAGATTGGCTGATCTGCCTTTCGTGATCTAAAGGTGGAAGATGATTGAACACTAGAGTGCCAAGAAATTTGCACTCGCATGGAGTAATACTGATTGGTGATATCGGGAATGGGCTTACAGATTCCATTTGAAAGTTGACGGAGAATCTTCGGAGAAGGGCTTAAAGATTCCATCCCGAAAAGATCGGTTGCATAAGAAATTCCTTGGCGAGAATTCCTGTACCTGCTGTTGAAGAGGACTTCGCCAGGGAATGTTGATTTATGTCCTGGGAAGTAGAGTCTTAGAGCTTCGGTTTTCCATTACTCTATTGGGGAATTAAATCTTGAGGAGGCGGAAGTGAACTGCATATATGGTCCGGGTCCAGGCTTTACAGCGACTTACTGGGGAGTTGGGAAATTGACCGTATCTAGTCGGGTCCAGGTCTTACAGTATTATAAACTGATATCTGGAGATAAAAGAGAAGGAACCTGGATAGTAGGGTTACTTAGAAATGAAAGCCTAAAGAGTAGGGCTATGAGAAGGAACTTGGATAGTAGGGTTACTTCTAGATGAGAGCTTGGATAGTAGGGCTATGAGAAGGAACCTGGATAGTAGGGTTACTTCGAGATGAGAGCTTGGATAGTAGGGCTATGAGAAGGAACCTGGATAGTAGGGTTACTTTGAAATGAAATCCTAGATAGTAGGGCTATGGGAAGGAACCTGGATAGTAGGGCTACTTCCGAATGAAAGCCTGGATAGTAGGGCTATGAGAAGGAACCTCGATAGTAGGGTTACTTCTAGATGAAAGCTTGGATAATAGGGCTATGAGAAGGAACCTGGATGGTAGGGTTACTTCGAAATGAAGGCCTGGATAGTAGGGCTATGGGAAGGAACCTAGATAGTAGGGCTACTTCGGAATGAAAGCCTGGATAATAGGGCTATGAGAAGGAACCTAGATAGTAGGGTTACTTCGAGATGAAAGCCTGGATAGTAGCGCTATGAGAAGGAACCTAGATAGTTGGGTTACTTTGAGATGAAAGCCTAGATAGTAGGGCTTTGAGAAGGAACCTGGATAGTAGGGCTATGAGAAGGAACCTAGATAGTAGGGTTACTTCGAGATGAGAGCCTGGATAGTAGGGCTATGAGAAGGAATCTGGATAGTAGGGTTAGTTTGAAATGAAAGCCTGGATAGTATGGCTATGGGAAAGAACCTGGATAGTAGGGTTACTTCGATACATGAGCCTGGATAGTAGGGCTACTTCATTTGGTCACTTGGCTTAGTTGACTCGTTTTGTTTCCGGAACTGATTTTTTATTAAATGTTTGGAGATATTACCTGTATAACTGCTGAAATTGTTGATGATAATTGTCTTTCCTGAAAAGATAACAAGGTTAATTATATGTGTGATGCATGAAATTTCTTGTGAGATGATGTTCTCAAAATAAATGAGATTATGTTGTATGTGATATGTATGTGCATGTCATGATGTATGAACATGAAATGCTATTGGGACATGTCTGAGTCTGGGAAAATAAATCCCTGACTGCTGCTGGAGGATATATCATTCCTGGCTATTGTAGAGGTCTGTGGTTCTTCTACTTCCGCTGGGGGTGATGACCAGAAATGATTATGCTGGAAAATTACTCCTTGTTGTTTGTGACTATTCTGCCAGGGAGAGACTCTATTCGAGAATAGCTCTGCGGGGGAAAAGCTCTATTGGAAGGTGAATTTCTGTGGCTGAAGTAATAAGCTCTGTTGGGGATTGAGCTTCTGTATGCAGAGAAATAAACTCTGCTTGAGAGACAAATTTTATGACCTGGTTGCGATTATGAAATTCAACTGGGGGATATAGATGTCCGATTTCTGAGAGACCCTAGCTAGGGAGCTTACTTCTTGTTTTGGGAAAGCTGATATTCAATGCCTTGATTGCTTTTACTCTGTGGGGAGTATAGATGCTATGAGGTCGTATGCACTGATGATTATATTTCAAAGTTGTCTATGCTTCGGTACCTGCTGGACAAATTAACTGTCGGGTTTGACATTTCTTGTTTTTGCCCTGTTTCTTAAGTTATCAGCAATTGTATTTTCGTTTCTTATGTAAATATTTATGAGAAGAAATCATATTCAAATTCATATGTCAAGAATAAATAATTGGACGTCCTTGCAAAACAAAACAAAAAATGAAAAAACTCATAGTTTTTTGCAAAAATTATTTGTATTGATTTTCGAAGTTGGCCTGTAATAGGCGTTTTTGTACAAGGAGGCTGACGCTCTAGTAAGAGAACACCACCGTAAAGATAGAAGCTATACAATATTGTGTAAAAGAAAAGAACTATGTGCAACAATCCAATTGGGTTCCAACTATGCTGTCGCCCCTATGTCTTCGAGCGCCTTATCACTTTGTTGCTTGTCCAAAGCTGATTAGATTGATTGGTGTCGTTCGAGCTTGATAATTGATACTGAGGTCTGGTCGCCAGATGATCTAATGGGACATAGTGATATGCTTTACATCCCTAACTTTTTCCTGGACTGCCCTTTCGGGTTTTTAGTCCACCGGGATACCCTTTTTTTGCCAAGTCGCCTTTTTAGGTTTTCGACTTGCCGGGTGTATAGATTTTTCATTTTCATCCCTTATTTTTTCCCGAACCCTTTTGGTTCGCCGGGAAGCCCTTATTTTTGCCTAGACCAGTCAACCTAGCGGGTCTTTGATCAGACATAGTATCTTTTCACTATGTATGCATTGACAGGGTGAGGAAGCTCGTCACCATCCATGGTGGTTAGAATCATAGCTCCACCCGAGAAAAAGTTTTTAACCACAAATGGCCCTTTGTATGTGGGAGTCCATTTTCCCCTGGGATCACCTTGTGGTAGTATGATTCGCTTAATTACCAAATCTCTGACTTGATACTCTTGACGTATGACTTTTTTATTGAAAGCCTTGATCATTCATTTTTGATACGTCTGACCATGACAGACACCAGTAAGTCTCTTCTCGTCGATCAGATTTAATTGATCAAGTCGGGTCTGGATCCAATCATCTTCATTCAAACTCGCATCTTTCATAATCCTTAAAGAAGGAATCTGGACCTCGATGGGTAGGACTGCCTCCATGCCATATACCAGAGATTAGGGTGTTTCCCCTGTCGACGTCTGTGCTAAGGTACGGTACCCATGAAGAGCGAATGGTAACATCTCATGTCAGTCTTTGTATGCCACCGTCATCTTCTGTATAATATTTTTGATGCTCTTGTTATCCGCTTCGATAGCGCCATTCATCTTCAGCCGGTAGGGAGAAGAGTTATGATGCTGTATTTTGAATTGTTTATAGAGCTCGGTGATCATTGTGTTGTTGAGATTTTTACCATTGTCAGTAATAATTCTTTCTGGAACACCATACCGATAGATCAGATTATGTCTGATAAACCGCTCCACAACGTTATTGGTAACGGTAGCAAAGGAGGCAGTCTCAACCTATTTCGTGAAGTAATCGATTGCTACCAGGATGATGCGGTGCCCATTAGAAGCGGTAGGCCTGATTTCTCCGATCATATCAATGCCCCACATTGCAAAGGGCCACGGAGCTGTCAAAACATTCAAAGGAACCAGAGGCACATGCACTTTATCTGCATAAATTCGGCACTTATGACAGGTTCGAGAGTGCTAATAACAATCTGCTTCCATAGTGGACCAGTAGTATCCTTCCCGTAGGATCTTCTTAGCCATGGTATGTCCACTGGAATGGGTTCCGAAGGTACCATCATATAGATCTGTCATAATCCTCTCTGCTTCGCTCTAGTATACACACCGCAGTAAAGTAGAGTCATGATTGGGCTTGTAGAGGATTCCATTACTGAGGAAGAATTTCGCAGCGAACCTTCTCAGGAACTTCTTATCGTTGACAGATGCCCCTTTCGGGATGCTCCTGATTCTCGAGGTACTTCTTCACTTCATGAAACCAGGGTTTGTCTGTCACCTCTTCGGTATCAATCTCACAACAGTGCGCTGGTTCATACAACCTTTCAATTGTGATTCGGGGAGCTTCGCTATCCCACCTGACTTTGAACATAGAAGACATGGTAGCTAGCGCGTCCGCTAACTGATTCTACTCTCGTGGGAAATGTTCAAAGGTTACCTCCTCAAAGTGTGGGAGCAATGTCAGCACATGCTCTTTGTATGGGATGAGATTCGGATGCTTCGTATCCCATTCGCCTTTGATCTGACTTATCACTAAGGCTGAATCCCCGAAGACATTTAGGAACTTGATCCTGAGGTCAATAGCGGCTTTGAGACCCATGATGCAGGCTTCATACTCCCCCATGTTGTTAGTGCAGTTGAAACATAGTCGGGAAGTGAAAGGAGTATGACAACCCTCGGGAGATATGATTACAACACCGATGCCATTACCAAGTGCGTTCGAAGCTCCGTCAAAAACCATAGTCCATTGGGATCCTTCCTCAGGTCCTTCATCAGGTCCAAGTTCTTCGTAGTCAGTCACCAGCATAATGTTCTGGTCCGGGAACTCAAAATTCATGGACTGGTAGTCATCCATGGCCTGATGGGCCAAATGATCAGCTAATACACTTCCCTTGGTTGCTTTCTGGGTTGTACATTTCATAATGTATTCAGTTAAGATCATCTTCTATCTTGTTATTCTTCCGGAGAGAGCGGGCTTCTCGAAGATGTATTTGATTGGGTCCATATTAGATATCAACAAAGTAGTGTGGGTCAGCATATACTATCTTAGTCGGCGAGCAGCCCATGCCAAAGCGCAACAAGTTTTCTCGAGCACTGTGTATCGTGTCTCACAGTCGGCAAACTTTTTACTAAGGTAGTATATTTGTGATACAGTGGGAGAACAGACTTGAGGTTTTGCGTTTGTGTTTGCAAATGTTGTGGTTTAGCAATAGTCGCCACCGACTTTTCTTTTATCCAATAAGGAAAGGTTAAAAAGCACAAGAAAGACCTTTCGAGATGTTTTCTTGAGATTGGGGGGTAGATTATGAAAAGGGAAGGTATTAGCACCCTTTCCATCCATGGTTTTCCATGGGCTCTTAGTTACTTTCTAGATCACTTGCTTTTATTTGAATTTATGTTTTGTGATGTGGGTTTTGAAAGTATTTTGAAAAGGTGCCATCATTTAGGCAAACTTTGTAATAGTTCTCATTTGTAAGAACGTATACAAAGTGTTGAGCTTTTGAAAATATTTCAAGTTTTGGAAAGTGTTTTGAAGATGTTTTGAAAGTGTATGTGATTGTTTTGAAAATAGCAAGGACATTTGTTATTGAGAGTGAGAAAGTAACTAAAAGTAGTCTACCTACTCAAAAAGGTCTTAGATGTGTTTTTCCTCCTCCTTTAGATGTTGCTATCTTACCATTGATTTGGTAAGAAGCCCCATTGTTGGATGTGAAGGGACAAGCGTTGGGTCATCGTATGATCACGATAGTAATGTTGTGAGATGACTTAACACTTTTCTTTAGGTACTAAGATCATTTTTGAAAGGCAACTTTGATAGCGTCATCGAGGGACTATGATCTTGTATTTTTTTCGATTTTTTTGTGCTAAGACATCCCACATGCATAACATGGCCATTTTTTTATAAGGCAACAAGTGGAATTACCCTAATGGTGTAAGTGTGCGAGTGTTTTTTGATTGCATTCATAATTTGTCTTGATTAGGGTGATCTATTTGTCAATTTTCATATCTTGTCATACACACCCTAATTACTAGCATATATTGAAAGCAATAACAGTGCGAAAATGTAAAGTCCTACGCTATTACAATATTTAGGGGGATGGGGGTACATATTTATGAATGGGGGTTGCAAGTTAAAATTCTAGGTTACTATTACAACCATATTGAAATAGATAAGAATGTACAGGAAATGTAAAATATTCGTCTGTTTAAAAAGGGAAAATAACTTTTGTTTAAGGAAATCTTTTTTTCTCTCTCTTTTTTTTAAAAAGAAAATATAACATGCAAATATAAAATATTTTTGGTGTTTTTTGATTAATAATAAAAAATAATATGATGGAAAAATAATAAAAAGAAAGAAAACATAATCAGCACAAAGTGCTGAAAATAGGAGAGGTCAGAAGTTCTGACTCTGCCTTGCTGCACAAACAGAAACATGTTTGCCAAAAATATGGAAGTTCAGAAGTTCTGGATCTTCTGAGAACTCAGAAGTTTTCAGAAGTTCTGATGCATTTTTCATAACTTTGCCTCTTTGCATGTCAGTCAGAACATCTGCACCTTAGTCATTTACAGAACAGAATATGCATGTATAACAGTTATGACAAATTTCATGAAATATCAGAAGCACAAATCAGAAGCAACATGTATTTGCTAATTCTAATTCTGAGTCCTAATTTCTTTATGAAACTCTAAACTGGGATTTTTTTTACTTAGGCAAGCAAACGCAGGAATTTTCAGAATATCTACATCATCAGGACCAGAATATCTACATTGTGCTAAATATGCAAAATCTGACAATGCTTAATCAGTTATGATGAGAGTCGGAAGAAAACTTACCTTGCACCTGGACAGGATTCTGTGAACTGGAGGTTGGTCTTGAGTTCTGGTGATGTTCTGAGCAACTTCTTCACGTACTCAGCAGAATGGAAGTTTACAACTTCTGGAACAGCCAAGAGGTGATATTCTGACTCCTTTGAGGTGGAAATGAATGGAGAGTGTATGGAAATAGGAATACAGAAGTTAAGGTAGCTTCTAATGTGTGAATCAGCAGCTACGTGGATTGCTTTAGTCAAGAACACTTGAGGAAAAATGGAGTTTTAATATAAGGAATCAATGCTAAGATTTTGGTATTTTGTGTTTATAGTTTCCAGGGTTCTTGGAATTTTTGCAGTGGTTCAAAGCCTTCTTTCTTAATTCTCTTATCTTTTTCACAAATTTTTCTGGACCTTTTTCACAGTGGCCAATGGTGTTTTATTTATAGGCAAAGGTTTTTCAATTGGGGCGGTCAAGTGGTACCAGCATCATATGCTAGATGCTGACTTATTCTTGAAGTAAGCTTAAACAAGTGGGGGTTCAATGCATTCAAGTTGGATGGTTAACAACGCCTCATCTGGAGTTGGCAGCGTGAATTAAGGAAAAGTAGAAGCAGCGCGCGGGTCTAGCATACTTTTGCACAAAAGTTTGTCTTCCCAAGACAGTAGGCGTACAAGTGGTGAAAATCCTTTGGATAAAGACTCAGAAGCCGGTTGTGAGCATTAAATGAGTTACCATGTGAAACTATGCATCCTTTCTTGACTCTAGATTAGAAGTTCTGCTTCAGCGTAGCATCTCATCTTCTGATCCTCTTACCTTATGGCTTCAGCATGTTCTGAAGGATCCTTCAGAACTTCCAGTATACTTACAGCACGCTTTGTTACCTTTTTTGATTTAACATTTGCAAACTCTGACTAAACCTTTATGAACACTGGCCCAGAAGTTCTAACCAAACTTTGTCTTGAGACTATCCAGAATTTGCTGAGTATGAACACTGACCCAGAAGTTCTGAAATTATCATATTTCTTAAACACTTAGAAAATTTCTAAGTATTTAGAATTTGACTTTTCCAAAGTAAAATTTGACTTTTGAAATTCTTGATGAAGCAAACTTCATATTCCAACATGTCTTGATGGAATATGATTTTTGAGATTTGATTTTGATCCAAAAAGTCAAAGTTTAGACTTCTAGTGTACAAATAACCATTTTGCCCTTGTGAATGGTTTGCTTGGAAAAATTGATAATTCAAGGCCTGGAGACTTGATGAAAGCAAACTTGAGGATCCAGGGTGATTCCTTGAGAAATGAGAGGGCAAATTTTAGGGTGCAACAGCTTCCCCTGTTCAAACTTCTTGAAGCTGAAGAGTTAGATTGGTGGATCCGCCATTCGTAACTTGAAGGTGAAAGATGATTGAACACTAGAGTTCCAAGAAATTTGCACTTAAAGATGGATGGTGAATAGGCTTATAGATGCCATTTAGAGGAATGTTGGTAAATGCTGGAAGAAGTATCATCACAAATCTCTTGTTGATTCGTACTGAACTTGATGTTTTACTTGTGAAAAAAGGGGTTAGTAAAATGCAGATGCTTGCATTATGTCCACCAGATGTGGTATCATGCTAAATGCATTGGTATGTACATGCTATGATGTATGAATATGAAATGTGTGTTTTCGTCTGGGAAATAAATCCCCGACTGCTGCAATGGAAATTCTGGGGGTTGAATCCCTGATTGCCGGTTGGAAATGAAGAATATGCATATCTTCAAATTTTATTGAAGGGATGCTTTTGCTGGGGAACATTACTCAAATATCAGCTGTTATCTGGTCGGATCCAGGCTTCACAGTTGTTGAGGATGAAGTAGTCGATTGCTATCTGGTCGGTTCCAAGTTTTATGGCAACTTACTGAGAGAAGAGATGAATTAATTGTTATCTAGTCGGATCCAGGCTTTGCAGAAAATTCCTTGAAATTTAATAGTCATCTGGTAGGGTCCAGGTTTCACAATATCTTATTGGGGATGCGGAGGTTAACCGTTATCTGGTTGATTCCATGCTTCACAGTAACAGGTTGAAGGAAAGGATGAATTAACTATTATCTGGTCGGATCCAGGCTTTGTAGAAAATTCCTTGAAATTGAATAGTCATCTGGTCGGGTCTAGGCTTTATGGTCTTTTGGAAAGCTGTACTATTATCTGGTCGAATCCAGGCTTCATAGTGTCTTTCCGAGAATCATGGTTAATTGTTATCTGGTCGGGTCCAGGCTTCACAATATACTATTTGAAAACTGTTATCTGGTCAGGTTCAGGCTTCGCAAATTTCTGAGGTTGATGAGGTCAATTACTATCTGATCGGGTCCAGGCTTCATAATAGACTACTTAAAAATTGTTATCTGGTCGGATCTAGGCTTTATGGTCTTTTGGAAAGTTGTACTACTATCTGGTCGAATCCAGGCTTCATAGTGTCTTTCCGGGAATCATGGTTAATTGTCATCTGGTCGGGTCCAGGCTTCACAATATACTGTTTAAAAACGGTTATCTGGTCGGGTCCAGGCTTCGCAGATTTCTGAGGTTGATGAGGTCAATTGCTATCTAGTCGGGTCCAGGCTTCACAATAGACTGTTTGAAAACTGTTATCTGGTCGGGTCCAGGCTTTATGGTCTTTTGGAAAGCTGTACTACTATCTGGTCGAATCCAGGCTTCATAGTGTCTTTCCGGGAATCATTTTTAATTGTTATCTGGTCGGGTCCAGGCTTTACAATATACTGTTTGAAAACTATTATCTGGTCGGGTCCAGGCTTCGTAGATTTCTGAGGTTGATGAGGTCAATTGCTATTTGGTCGGGTCCAGGCTTCACAATGAACTGCTTGGGGGTTTAGTTGTTATCTGGTCGGTTTCCAGGTTTCACAATGAATTTCTGAGGATGATTTCTATCTGGTGGGATCCAGGCTTTGCAATGGCTTTCTTGAAAGGATGGAAATGAGGATTGATATCTTGTCGGGTCCAGGTTTTTCAGCCATTTGTTGAGGATAGAGAAACAACTCTATTGGGGAAAAGAAGTTAAACCTTGGTCGGATTGAGTTCAGTTTCTTCTATATATTTGAAGAGTTAGGCTATTATCTGGTCGGGTCCAAGTTTCATAGTGTTTTGAGAAATGAGATAAACTGTTATCTGGTCGGGTCTAGGTTTCAGTAACTCAAGAAGTCAAACTATTATCTGGTCGGGTCCAAGCTTCAGCAATAATTTGAAAATTATGCTAATATCTGGTCTGATCCAGGCTTCATAGTATTTCTTGGTAATAATAAAAGCTTTGTTGAAGGCTTTACTGGGGATCAGGGGTTGTGGCACTGTGATTTGTAGTCATTTGAGAGGGAAATTCGAACTGGAGAGTATAGACTCGGTCTAGTAAGGTAGACTCAGTTTGGGGAGGATACACGCAACTGGGGATGACGGGCTTAGCCGGGAATGATGGGCTCATTTGGGGATGATAGATTCTGTTTGGAGAAAATAGCCTCGGTTGGAGAAGATGTACTCAGCTGGGCAATTTGGACTCAACTGGGGAATTTGGGTTCAGCTGGAGAAGATATACTCAGCTGGGGATAAACACCTTGGTTGGAAGATATACTTGGCTGGGAATGATGGGCTCAACTGGGCAATTTGGACTCAACTGGGGAGGATATACTCAGCTGAGGAAGATGGATTTAACTGGGCACTTTGTGGTGTCTTATTTGTTGTACGTTGAAAAATTTGCACTTGGCTGGGGGAAATAGCTCTGTTGGGGAAATAAATCCTATTGAGGAGGCGAATTCCCTTTAGGAAGAGATCTCCTAGGCTTCAATCTTGTCAAAATTGATTTAGCTGGGAAGAAAGTTACCAAGAGGTTGAGACTCTGGCCGGGGATTATTCCGTGTAAGGAGATTTTGTGGGCAACTCCGTTGGTGAAAGGTTTATTCTCACTGCCCTGGTGGGGATAATGATGATGAGATAACTCTGTGGGGCTATTTCACATACATTAAAAGAGATGCCTACTGCTGTTGTGCACTGATGCTTCGTTGATGTTGCTGCTTAGTAGGACACATGTGCCAAATAGTTTTAATCATGTTCATATGCATATGTTCATTCAATTTTAGTCATTGGACAAATTTGCATTCAAAACAGAGATAGAAAATTTTTCACTTCAAAGTGTATTTGTATTGATATTTTGCCCATGAATAGGCGTTTTTTTACATAGAGACAGAAATCCTAGTAAGAGGAAATCACCAAAAAGGAGAACAATTTTTAGAATGAAAACAAATAGCCATGTGAAATGATCTTGTTGCCTTTCAGCTATACTATAGCCCCAATGTCTTCGAACATCCTTTGCCGTTGATCGAAATCGATTGGATTGATCCTGGACCATTTGAACTTGGACCTTGGTGATAGAATTAACTGTGTTGATTTAACGGGTGTTTCACCCCAAAATTTTCCCTCCCATATTCTTCAAGATTTGGCAAGATCAAGCTTCAAATGGATTAAGGATTGCACAGTGCAGACACCCTCCTAACACAGTCAAAATTAGGGTTTTGGTTCTTGCAAGGAAGTTGAAGTTTCCAAGGGTCCAATCAAGTCCCATATGCCTATATACATTGTCAAACATCCATATGTCAAGTTTCAAGACTCACAGCATCAAGTTGCACAGTCAAAAGCCCTAATTGCTTCACAGTCAACTGCAGGGGTAAAATGGTCATTTGACAGTCAAAATCAAAATTTTTGGTCAACATCTTATTTTGAAGCCACAATCATCATTTGATCAAGTCTTGATCATGATTCCACAAGCATGGCTCAAAAAGTCTCAAGATGCAAAAGTTTCTATTTTTGGATAGCTGAAAAGTCAACTATAACTTGACCAAGGCATAACTTTTTCATGGTTCATCAGAAAAATCCCATCCAATGCTCATTTTGAAGGGGATGACATTTCCTACAACTCATTTTCACATTCCAAGTCCAATAAATGCTCTCACAAAAAGTTATCAATTTCTACATTATAGGTCATTTTCAAAAGTCAACAAAAAGGCACTTTAAGTCAAAGACCATAACTTGAGATTGGTGAATCAAAATGACTTGGGACCAAAGGCATTGGTTAGAGGACTTCATGGCCTTTCCAAAATGTCCAAGAACATGTTCATAGCTTCAAAATTGAGCAAGATATGCATTGGAGAAGTTGGGAAATTTTTGGGAACTTTCAAAAGTCAACGTTGCCTAAAACACTTCATTTTTGCTAATGGGCCTCAAATTCCTTCTTGAATCTTTGCCCAAGGCTTATGCACGATCCATTGAACTTAAAATGATTTATTTTCTTATTTTTAATTAATTAGTTGAATTGTTATTAATATTAATTCATTTAATAGATTTTAATTGTAGGAAAATTCAAAAGATATGATTTTTAAATCTTTTGTGATGCAAATAAAGCTAGGGCAAGCTGACAATTCGTGTACATATCAAAGACCTCAAAATCTCCATGATTGGCAAGGTTTTATCAAAGAAAAAGATTGAAAAAGATTTGATTGGCAATCACACATTCAAACCATAATGCATGGATTGTTGGGCCAAGATTTACCCTAATTCTATTGTGCTATATGTACTGAAGCTTGACCTAAAACCCTACACATGAAACTGCTGCAAGAACACCATAATCAAATTCTAAAAAAATCAAGAAAAGTTCAAAACTGAAATCAGTCTTCCAGGCAAATTCAAATCCTCTTTTGGATCCAAACACCTTGCCTGAGTCTCCAGGAACCTGTTGCCATCAAGAAAAAGCCCTAACACCATCAGAATCGTTCACCACAAGTCACTCGGTTTGCATTATTTTCCAAAATTGCATATCATAATTCATGCACTTTTAATCCATTTTCTTGGTTGATTTATGTTAACAGGAACCTTCTGAAGAGATTGGTATAACCCAATTTGATTATAGCATTCTGAATCGAAAACTACCATGGAAGAACATTAGGGTTTCGAAGCTGTTAATTTAGGGCTTTTCACATAAGGAAAAATTGGACTATGAAACGTGCATGGTTGAATTCGTCAAGGCCAGACGAATTCAACCCAACTATCGCGCTCCATTTATATTGCATACAGGCTTAATCGCTATTTTTGGTCGCTTTATTTTGTGGGGGTTCAAAACCCCCGCTATCTTGTTTTATGTTTACAGGTAAAACGAAGAAGATAATAGGTGTCAGTGCATGGTTGGAGGGTTTGAATACAGCGTGCATTATTTTGTTTTATATCATAATGCTTGTTTTGTTTTATATAATATTTGTCATCCATATGTTTAACAAACACGCACCACAGTCCAACTGGCAAAGGCATTGAGGCAAGGAGTACTGGGACCTGGGTTCGATTCCCAGGTCCCCCACACCATTGTTAATATTTTTATTAACACATTCCAATGCAGCGCATGTTCAATGGTCCACCATAAACCTCAGCGCTCCACATGCCAAGTGGCCCTGATCCATAATCTGAACGCCAGCGAATGATGAACACTCTATGCCCTAGTCAGCCAGCAAGCACATGATTATGAAAGTCAACGTGGCTTGGAATTTCAATGGGCCAGAATTTCTCAAATTAACCTCCACATGGGCCAACATACCCCCTTGGTTTGCAATTTTATTTTCTTTTCTCTTAATTCTTTTAATTATAATTATTATTATTAATTCACAAATTAATTTTTCCTAATAAAATCAGAAAGCAAAATTGTAAATATATTTTATTATTTATTAAATTCATTAACTATTATTTTTTGTAAATAAATACTAATAGTTAATTTAGCTTAATTTAGGTTTTAATTTTAACCTTTTTCTCAATAAATAAAAATTATATAGAATTAGGTTTTGACATTTTTAATCATTTTCTTATTATCATCATTATTAATTATTATTATTTTTTGTACATACAAATGTAAATTAATTAATTAGTTTAAATTAGGTTAACTTTAATATTTTATTAATAATTAAAATAAACTTAGAACTAGGGTTATTGACCTTTAATTTCATTTTTTCTTTATTTTTATTAAATACAAAAAATACAAAAAACATCTTTCTTTAATTAATTAAATAATTAGGTTTAATTTTAATAGCAAAGGACAAAAAACTCATAATTGCTCAAAAGGGTCAGAAACCCTAAGGACGTCCAATTTAATTCTTTCGCGCGTTATTATTTATTTTGATTATTATGTAACTATTTCCGGAATGTAATAGTAATTAGGTTTATTGCTTTCTTTACTTTCCGCACTTTATCAAAACGGGTCTTTGTTTTTTGGCGATGTATAGACGCGCGCCTTGTAATAGCGTAGCTTTTACCTTTCCGTATTTTATTTTCCGCACTCCTAACTGCTAAATTGCATGAAAGAATGTATGATAATTAAAAACAACTCGTAGCTCACAATTGCATGATCAAAGATAAACATAACATGAAAACAACACACAAAGCACATGCCACTTCTAGGGTACGCCTCACTCGTTGCCTCGAAAGTGGTCGTCAAGTATAGGGTGTTTTAGCGGTCGCCCTTATGTCTAAGATCCAGTTGCCTCGAAACGGTTGCCTCAGATTAAAAAGGATCTAGGATATTAGGGTTACTTCTAAGGTGTCCTACTATTGCTTCGGTGACCACAATGTCCCTAATAATCGAATTGACCTGAACACCTCCAACGGTGGTACTACCTACCTCTCAATGGTGGGATAACACTATCTTAAGGACTCTTACACATCATAATTCCTTAGGGTAGGTAGATGACTCATAGGTACTTGCTCTCTTTCTAAAAACAAAAATACTTTTCACACTGACGCTTTCTAAAAAGATTTCAAAACGAATTTTTCATACACTCTTGAGGACAGATACAAGAGTTACTTAGGAATTTTTCAATGAAACTTTTTCAAAACCCACATACACTTGAAAAGCAAATAACATTTTGAAAACATAAGAGCAAGTACCTAAGAGCCCGTGGATAACCACGGATAGAAAGGGTGCTAACACCTTCCCTTTCTATAAATCTATCTCCCGAACCGAGAAACATTCTCAAAGAAGGAATTTTGTTGTGCTTTTGTCCTTTCCATGTTGGAGAACATAAAAGATGGTGGCGACTCTTGCTTACCGTGACATACGTGATCCAGCTTTAAACAGTCAGTTCTATTTCCACCGATCACAGAACTGGCGACTCTGCTGGGGAATCTAATAAAAGTGAGGTGTACCTTAAGATTAGATCATACTTATGTTTTCAATTGCTTGCTTTGATTGCTTTATATTTGTGGGCATTGCATCGGAGTTTCATGGATCCTAACCCGGATCTGGGGATACCCTTTTAGGTAGCATAAGCTGTGAGGGACCTGTCCGGCATAGACCGACACGGGTGAAGCAGTGGCTACGTTGGTGTGGCACTTTGGTCTGTACCGATATCCCTTGTGTTGCAACGAGGAGAATATGGGTCTTCTGAGGAGTCATTAAGCACCAACCGACCTTAGAACCCTAATTTGACCCAACTTGGCCATAGAACAGTAGCAGTATGCTACACCCATTGAGGCTAAACTCTCACGATGGTTCTGGCCGCAAGAAAAGATTGCGATGCTGGAGTTATGACCGATTGAGGGTAGTCAGTGATATTGGGATCCTCTAGAACCCGGTTACTTTTGATAGGATAGGTCTTAACCAATGAAACTGAAAGAGGGTAGTACCTAAACTTCATGTTGGCCTAAAATCTAAGGGCTCTTTTGTGTGACTTGTGTGCCTTCATACTTGAACTACTTGCATACTTGTTAACTAACAACACGAGTTCCTCGCAGGTTTTGTTTACAGTCCTTAATCGGGACTCATTACAGGGCCTACTTATATCACTCCATGCATAGCATAACATCATACCATTGCATACATCCTGCATAAGGACTAACCCATTTCAAGGATCTCAAGGGCTTGTGATGCAGGTCATAATGAACCAAATGTCTAGCAAGGGGCAAATGGGATTTATTTTCCTCTAGCCAAGGTTGTTTGGAGATCAAAACATGACAGCTTAAGTCAGGGGCGATGACCCACTCGATATGGTGAGTGTTGTACCCCAAAATTTTCCCTCCCATTTCCTCAACATTTTCTCACAAGACCCTTGAAGATCAAGACCCAGTTAGGGTTTCCTCTGCTCAAGACTTCTCCTTGCACTGTTGACCCAAATTAGGGTTTGTGTTTGCACAAAGATATTTTGACCTAAAATGCCTAAGATGACTTTCATGCTTCATGTTGGACTCCCAAGTTTATCCATACCAAGTTTCAAGTCTTGATTCCAAATTTTGCCCAATCAATTGGACAGTTGACCTAGAAATCAACTGTATTGGGGAAAAAGTCAACTGTGGCCAATTGACAGTCAAATCTCATGAAAATTGACCCACATCAACATTATGAACTCACATGGACCATTTGATCAAGTTTGGATCACAACTCCACAAGAAATTTGATCAAATCACCAAAAGGGCAAAATGGTCATTTTTAGGGTTTTGACTGCACAAAGGCAATTTTTGACTGTTTAACCTAGCCAATGGCAAATCAAGCTCACATATGGACTCAAGGACCCCATGGAATTGTCTTGACATGCTCAATAACTTCAAAGGATCCCAAATACTCAATATTGACAGTTGAATTTCCCAGTCAATTGATCAATTTTGACTGTATATTGAAAAGTCAAACTTTGACTTTTTGGTCAAAATCAAGGGTCAAGATTCATTTTTCATAAAAACATGTCAAATCAGGAAACTTGTCCATCAAGAAATCAAAAATTGCAAATTAGGGTTTGAAATAAGAATTTTTCATAACTTAGAATTTTTCTAAGTTATGAAAAACCCTAATTTTTCCCCAACTTTGCCCCACTTTCTCACCAAGATTCATTTGGATTCAAGCAAAAGTCAAAACATGAAAGTTGTAGCCTATTGCATAATCTACAACTTTGATTCACAAAGTTTTTCCAAAAGGAGCTTGTATCTCAAGTTACAATTTTTGGAACAAGGGTACCAAACCATTCTTGACTTAGTGAAATTTTGACCTTTTTAGGCAAGGTTTTTACCTAACTTCAAGACCATTTTTCACATACTTCCACTTGGAATTTCAATTTTCACTTCAAATATGGATTGTATTACACATTCCAAGCTTTCCAAAATGTCCAAGAACTCATCAAACAACCTCATGACTTGAGAGAATCGAATTTTGCAATATGGCAAAAAGTCACTTTTGTTCTTGACCAAGACATGTTCATACACATTGCCATTTTCAAGTCAGCTTGGTTTATGCTACATTATAGGCCTCTAAACCATCCAACACTCAATAATTTAATGCATACTCATTGTGCCAAAGCCTTATTTTGTGTATCCAAGCATTGTATGCAAGATTAGGCCATAAATGGAAAAAGTGAAATAGCCATTTTTGCAAAAGCAAGCTTTATGTCATAATGCAAATCCAAGAAGTACAGATCAAATCCCCTTGGCACAAGTTTAGGGACTAATCACACTGATCAATTCCAAGGTTTGCAGCATGTTTAGGGGTCCTCTACCTGTCTAGAACACAACTTGACCATTGCTTGCTTAAAGTTCAAGAAACACATCATAACATGTACCAACTTTCATCTCAGCACAAGGAAGCCTAAGCAAAGTTATCAAACATATCCTAAACATCAAACACAAGCTAGAACACGAGCCAACCATCCCCAACACCCTCTCATTCCCAGAATCACCTTCAAATTTCCCAAACAGAGTGACCTCTGCAGATTGAGTTCCAACTCTCATCCCTTTCATGCTTTCTTGCTAAAAGCTCATCAAACACATTCCCTTGCATCACTTGAAGCTAATCCAAACATAAAACACGACCTGTAACTCCTCTAACCAGTTCCACCATTTTCATTTTCTTGTTTTGCAGTTGAAGTTCCATAGCACGATTCAAAAGGTTTCAAGACAAAGTAAAGCTTGGAATAGCATCCCTGGACCTCAAGGAAGCTATACCAATCATCACCTTGCACTGAAAGCTTCTCCATTGCCAGATACAACTTCAACTGAACAGGTAAGTTCATGAACTCGTATCTCTCTTATTAGGCATTGTTAGCTTTAGGTTTGTAAAGAGAATATGTCACATTCATAGCCCTGAACATGCCCATGTAATTAGATTTCATTTATATTATGTGTGCAGCAAGAATTTAAGGTCTGAACATTGATGAAAAACTAGGTCAGGAATTGGGGGAGAAGAAATTTTCCCTCATCTTAGAGAGTTAAGTCATGTTCTTTATATGGTTGGATTCGTCTTCTCATGCTCTACATTTTTCATGTTGTGAGTTTTGCTTGAAAGTCCAGGAATTGGGAGATAGGAAACGCGTGTTTTCTTGAACAAAGTTTGTTCTGAGGTTGAAGATGACTGGTTCTGGGCTGGGCCTGGATTGTTTTTCTTATTTGCACCATACATTTACTTCTGAACCCCCTAAGCCCATTTTGTTCATTTTAATGATTTTTTGACTTTTCTTTTTTTTGGTTTGACTTATTTATTTTTCCTCATAATATAAAAAATATAAAAATAATGTTTTACACCATTTTTGAATTTATTAGGTATTTGTTTGTTTAGATTAGTTTTTTATGCATAAATAAATAAATAAGATACATTTTATTAAAGAATACTAAAAAATATGCAAAAAACATTTTTATTTTCATTTTTATTTTGTTTTATCTTCTGAAAATATTTTATATAAAAAATACTTTTTTTTATAAATATTAAATATTATTATTTTTGTATATATAATACATATTTAGAAAATAATACATATATATATATATATATATATATATTTATTAGAATATTTAGGTTAAAATATAAAATATACACACTTTTATTTTTTATTAATATTTAATATAAAAAATACCTTTTCACAAATATACTTCATTTTTATTTTTGTATATAATAAATAAACATTTGTACATAATAAATAAATAATACATTTTATTTAATAAAATTAGGGTTTTGCCCTAAACATGAAAAACTCAAAAATATAATAATTTTTATTTTTGTTTATTTTGACATATAAAAATACTTTTTTTTCATACATACAAAAACCATTTTTGCATCTTGCATATTTATTCTTATTTAATTTAATTTGTGCAATTAAATTATTTTGTAAATAATTCAATATTGATGTAATAGTTTAGGTTTAAATTCCTTGTCAAAATCCCCCTTTGAACATTTGTACCCCCCTTCCCATATATGGTGTTGTAATAGCTTAGTAAATTTATTTTTCGCACTTTATTACTTTCTAATTATACCATGTTAGAATTAGGGTTTGTATGCGAATTAAAAACGACAAAAATAGTTTGACCTAATTTCAAGATAAACAAGCATGAAAATGGACACACAAATCACACTTGCACCCCCTAGGGTATTCCACTTGTTGCCTTCAATAAATGGGCCATATTGCATGTTAGGTCTCTTTGGGAAAAACAAACATAAATCAAATGATCATAGTCCCACGATGACGCTTTCAAAAAAAAGTTGCCTAAACAAATGATCAAGTCCCTTAAAGAAAATTGCCCAAAGATACTTGGCACTATTGCAATTATGGTCTAAACGATGACCCACGCCCGTCCCTTTCACATCCTAACATGAGATTGTCCACCAAATACAATGGTGGAACAAACTTGTTAAAAGGGTTAAAACATAGCAATAAACTTTGAGAAATTTAGGAGTAGATAACCTCTTAGTTACTTGAATCAAGCTTGCAAAAACAAAACACTTGCCTATTTTCTAAAAACACACCTCACAACACTTTCCAAACAAACTTTCAAAAACAAATGAAAACCTTTTCAAAAGACATACATCTTTGTATACATCCCAACATGGATCATTACAAAGGTTGCCACCACATTGGCCTCTTTTCAAAACATTTTCAAACCCACACACACAAAGCACCATTTCAAACAATTGAAAACAAAAGGCAAGTGATCTAAGCAAGTAACTAAGAGCCCATGGATAACCATGGATAGAAAGGGTGCTAATACCTTCCCTTTCTATAATCTCCTCCCCGAACCCAAGAAAACATCTCAAAGGTTTTTGCTGTGCTTTTTAACCTTTCCTTAGGATAAAATAAAAATTCGGTGGCGACTCTTGCTCAACCGAAACATTTTCGAAAACAAACGCAAAACCATAGTCAGTTCTCCCACCGTATCACTGTGAGCCTTGACTCTTGAAGAAGGACTCTCAAAAACATGAAGTTCCTTTGGTCAAGCTACCAGATTCTAACAATTTTCTTGTTTACCCCGCGAGATCCTTGAAAACATCGCATGCATACATACATGTCATTGCATTACAGGTACCCTTTTTGACAGGTCACTTATCTTCTTCGCTGTTTATTTCAGCAATCATCATGAATCCTGAATCATTCAATGAACAAGCTATCAAAGCCCTCCAGGCCCAGAATGCCCAGTTCCAAGAGATGGTTATGAGCTTAGCCCAAGGTCAACAGGAATTGAAGACTCTGCTTATGAAGAAGAAGAAGAAGAGGATTGTGCTGTTCAACCCTAGACACAAATCTGGGAATGGCTCACAAAATGAAGTTGAGTTGACTACCCCATCTGTTGGGAAAGACAGTCCCCAAGAGGGAGAGGTTCCTAGTCCAGTGGTCTCCGACAACGAGACCGATTACAATGATGAACAATACCCTCCAGCTGAGGACAGGTATAAACAGCTCGAAGACCGGCTAAGTGCTATGGAGATACAAAAAGTGCCCGGCCTAGACTTCGAAGATCTAGGTCTATCCTCCGGGGTGGTGATCCCATACAAGTTCAAGGCACCTGCCTTTGCAAAGTACGACGGAGCTTCCTGTCCTAAGCTGCACCTCCGTTCATACATAAGGAAGATCCAGCCCTACACGGCCGACAAGAAATTGTGGATTCACTTCTTTCAGGAAAGTCTTTCAGGGACTCAACTCGAATGGTTCTATCAGCTGGATGGAGCCAGTATTCGTAACTCGGAGGATTTGGCTAATGCGTTTTACAAGCAGTATCAGTATAATTCCGACCTCGCTCCTACGCGTACCCAACTCCAAGGTATGTCACTAGGGACGGGTGAAGGTTTTAAGGAATATGCGCAAAAGTGGAGAGACCTTGCTGGAAGGGTGCAGCCACCTCTAACTGACCGTGAGCTCGTTGACATGTTTCTGGGGACCCTGTCTGGTCCGTTCTTCCACCATCTGATTGGAAATTCTTCTGCCGGGTTTACAGACCTTATCTTGACTGGGGAGAGAATTGAAGCTGGTATCAAGGCTGGGAAAATTCAAGAAGCTACACCTTCTGATACTCATAAAAAGCCTTAACATGGGAAAAAGGAGTCCAACGCTGTGCATGGTAAAAAGAGTCGTCATGATCAACATGTAGGGGCAACCCAGATCTCCAATCCTAGGCCTGCTCAACAAGGACAGGGGCAGCAGCGTAAGGAGGTCGTACCCAAACGATAGTTCACCAAGATCAACATGTCACTGGATCAAGCGCTACAGCAAATGTTGAAGGTAGGGCTGATTACCTTAAGGGCTCCTCTCCGGAATCCAAACACTTCTGCTCCTAACTATCATCCCAACGATAGGTGCGCATACCATTCTGATAGCCCGGGGCATACTACGGACAAATGTTGGGCTCTGAAGAACAAGGTCCAAGACATGATTGACGCCAAAGAGATTCAGTTTGAAGCACCAGAGACTCCAAACATAATCACTTCTCCTTTGCCCAATCATTGAAGGCTTTTGTTTATTTGAATTTCCGAGTTGTCTTTTTCTTTGCTTATACAAACAATTAATGTCATAGAAAACTTGTTTATTCCATTAATGCATTGCATATGTCTGTTTGAATTAATCTATTCGTACTCATTATATTCAAAATTGCTTTCATTTTTCTGTGATGATCAACTCTCAATTAAAAAACTCTAAGCCTCTTGAGAGAGGATGACGAAAACGATACCACAATATTTACCGTATGCTTTCGAACAGACCCCACTGATGAGGTACAAGCATTGTTTCAAATCCTAAACACTGGAGTTATAAGGAAGATAATCCCTCGTCAACCCCTTCGAGCCAAAGAAGTAGGAGTTTTTCTTTTCAAAAATTAAAACCCTTAATCGTAACCTGGGGCAGGGTAGTTCTCTCAGTTGATCCAAGTGCACAAAGGAGTCCTTCCAAAGCAAAAGACAGTGAGGGTTCCATATAATCGTAAGGACAGGCAGCCATTATCTCAAAAAAAACAAAAGCCCAATGTTGCACCCCAAAATTTGCCCTCCCATATTCTCCAAGATTTGTCAAGTCAAGGTCACAAAATTCCCCAAGGGTTATGCAATTCAACTGTCTCCTATACAGTCAAAACTAGGGTTTGTGTTCTGATCAAGAAATTGAAGGTTTCAAAGGCCCAATCAAGTCTCACATGCCTACAAAGGTGGTCAAGTATCCTCATGTCAAGTTTCAAGGCATTCAGCTCAAAATTGCACAGTCAAAACCCTAGATTGCACTACAGTCAACTGTAGGGGCAAAATGGTCATTTGACAGTCAAAAGTTCAAATTTTTGGTCAATATATCATTTTGAAGCCACAAACATCATTTGATCAATGCTTGATCATGATTCTCAAGATTTGGCTCAGAAATCATCAAAGATGCAAAAGTTACTATATTTGGACAGCTGAAAAAGTCAACTGAAATTGACCAGAGCATAACTTTCACATGGATTATCAGAAAATTTCCATCCAAAGATCATTTTGAAGAGAAAGACATTTCCTACAACTCATCTTCATATTCCAAGTCCAAGAAATGCTCTCACAAAAAGTTATCAATTTCAACATTATAGGTCATTTTCAAAAGTCAACAAAAAGGGACTTTAAGTCAAAGGCCATAACTTGAGATTGGTAAATCAAAATGACATGGGACCAAAGGCATTGGTTAAAGGACTCAAAGACCTTTCCAAAATGTCCAAGAACATGAGAAAAGCTTAAAAATTGACCACGTTATGCCTTGTGGAAGTTGGGAAATATTTGGACATTTTTGAAAGTCAACTTTACTTCAGATGATCCAAAATTGCTAATGGGCCCATTTTTCTTCCAAGTTTCTTCATGCCAAGCCTATGCACGACCATTAAGCCCAAAAGGAAGTTTTTCTCCATTTATATTTATTTATTTGGATTTTTTATCATTTATAATTCATTTAATTAAATAAAATGCATGAAAAATATAAACCTAATGAAAACAAATCTTTTTATGCATGTTTGATACTCAATATTTCGTGTAAATGCAAATGGGGAAAGATTTGGAGCTGATTGGCATAATTGAGAGCAAATACACTTGAAAAAGATATGGAAAAGATATGAAGAAATCAAATATGTGAAATCATCAATGCCATGGATTTTGTTCAGTTTTCTTGACCTAATCATCTCACTACATATTCAGGATGATAACCCTAATGCTAGAGAACTAAAAGCTGCGCCCAAAGACCCTTGCCAAACTAGAAAAAATTCTTTGAAAACTCAATTCTGAAAACGTGGTTAGAGGTCTATTCAAGCCCTAAAAACTATACCATCAGCTTCCTTGAAGGTCCCTGATCAGATTCCGACCACAGGCATCCTTCAGAACTCCACGAATTGGTATATCAAGCATGAACTGCATCAAGAAAAATTGACCATCGTGTATCATGATTCACGCATACTTTGCATTTTTTGTTCATTGATTTATATTCATTATGATGTCCTGATGCTAACCCAACTATTTGATTGTGTTTTTACGCGCCCTACGTGAAATCACCATTAGCATTTTTTAGGGTTCAAGAAGCTTGGAATTGGGGCTTCTGAAACCAAGCAAAATTGATCCATGAAACCATGACTATTCAAACCAGCATGTCCCAACGAACAAGAAACAGTCATCGCGAACAATTTATGTGGCCTCCTGGCCTAGTCGCTATTTTCTCATATGCCATTTTCTGCAACGGTGTCAAAACCGTTGCCTAATACTTTTATGTTTCAGAAAATAAAAAAGAGAATGAAGAAGAAGACTCGGTGGCATGACGTGATTCGCTGATTCAAACTTTCGCGCGCCCTCCACTAACGCACTTGTTTTTTCTTCTTATTATTTATTTCTTATAATGTGTTAACACGCGTTCAATGGCTCAGCTGGCATATGCTTAGTGCTTGCAACCTCCAAGACCTGGGTTCGAACCCCAGGTCTGTGTAAAACTTCAATATTATTTTTCACAAATAAATCCCATGCAGCGTCCAAGTTAACAATGTACCATGCATCTTCATTATCCAACGTTCACGCGTCCCTGATGACCAAACCAACGGCATGGATCTGAGGAACACGTAAGCCCAGGTCAACACGCTGGCACCCAAGCTGAAAAGTCAAACAGATCAAAAGGCTTGCTGGGCCAGATTGCTAGGCCTGTACCTCCTAAATTGGGACTACACCCCACTCTGGTTTGCAATTTCTTTCAATTTTTTTTACTTATTTTTATTTTATTAAATCATTATGTTATTTATTTTATTGCTTTAATTTAATTAAATATTTTTCACAATACATAAAAAATACAGAAAAATCAGAAAAGGCCAAAAAATATAATTTTTATTTTAATTACTTTTATAAATAAATTGTATGTAAATTATTTAGTTTAATTAGGTTTTTAACTTTAATTCCTTTTTAATAAAAATCCAAAAATATAGAATTAGGTTAGTTAATAATTTTTATACCTTTTAATTTTCTTTTTTCTCACAATATTATTTATTTATTTATTTATTTTTATAATTAAATGTACATAAATAAAAATTAGGGTTTAATTTAGGTTAATATAATATTTTCACAATAAACTTAAAAAAACAATAGAATTAGGGTTAGTCAATTATAATTAATTCCTTCTTTTTTTCTTTTAAATCTAAAAAACACAAAATACCAAAAACATTTAATTTTTTAATTCTAATCCATTAACTTTAGACATTTTTGCAAAAGGGTTCAACGCTCATTGTTTTTAATTATTTAATTTGCGCATTTGTTTTATGTCCTTTATTATAATTTTGTATCTCTCCCAAAGCATTGTAATTTAAATTTCTCGCACTTTTATTTATCGCTTTATTTATTTTCCGCTAAATCGGGTCCGGTTTAATTTTGGCGATGTGGACCCGCGCCATTTGTAATAGCCTTAGATTTATTTTCCCGCAAATTATAACTGTTAAAAAGCATGCAAGAATGAATGTCCTAATTAAAATCAAGCGTAGATCACAAATAAACATGACAAGACAAATAACTGAAACATGACACACAATTCGCACACACCACCCCTAGGGTACGCCTCACTGTTGCCTTGCCTTTCGAAAGGTGATCGTCGAGTAGAGGACGTCTTAGTAAGTCCTCATGATCCGGGAACCTGGCATGAGGGTAGCTTCTAAGGTGTCTTCCCATTGCTCTGGTGATCACCATGTCCCTAAAACTCGAATTGACCCGAACACCTCCAATGGTGGTGCTACCTACCTCTCAATGGTGAGATGGCACTGCTTTAAAGGACATTTACACAGACGAATTCCTTAGGGTAGGTAGGTTCTCAAGGATACTTGCTCTAATCTCAAAACAAACTCAAAAAGACTTTTCACACCAACACATTTTCAAAAGCTTTCAAAGCAAATTTTTCAAACACTCTGACGCACGAGTCGAACTGAAATTTTTTCAAAGAAAATTTTTAAAACCCACATTGAAAAGCAAACAAAACATTTTTGAAAACACATTGAGCAAGTATCTAAGAGCCCATGGATAACCATGGATAGAAAGGGTGCTAACACCTTCCCTTTCTATAACCTACCTCCCGAACCGAGAGCAATCTCTATAAGGAATTTTTCTGTGCTTTTGTCCTTTCCATTTGGAGAAAAAAAAAGACGGTGGCGACTCTTGCTTCCGCGACATTTCGCGAACCAGCGTTAAACAGTCAGTTCCAGATCCACCGATCACAGAACTGGCGACTCTGCTAGGGACCCTTTATAAAGTGAGGTGTACCTTAGGGTTAGTTCATAACTGTGTTTTCAATTGTATTGCTTTGCTTGCTTTAAATTATGGGACTGTCTTGGAAGTTCTATAGATCCTAACCCGGATCTGGGGGATACCTTTCTTAGAAAGTAGCAACAAGGCTGTGAGGGAACTGTGCGGGGTATACCGACATGGTTGAAACAGTCTGCTACGTTGATGTGGCACTTTGGTGTGTACCGGTAACCCTTGAGTTCAGTCAAGGAGAGTACGGGGCCTCCGCGTGGTGTCGTGAAGCATCAACAGACCTTAGGAACCTTAATTGAACTATCTTGGCCTCTTTAGGGTAGTGAGATAACTGACTTTGGTGCAGTCCGAGGTTGGTTGATACTCGATACTACACTCAATTGAGGGTTGCTTTCCTGGAATATTTCGGTCGCCAGTTCAGTGGCTAAATCGAAACGATGAACAATGAAAGCAATCCCGTGATATTGGGAACCTTAGAACCCGGTTACTTTGATTAGGACAGGTTGAACCCACCAACTTCAAGAGGGTAATACCTGGACCTCATGCTGGCCTAAACCCTAAGGGCTCTTTTGTGTGACTTGCGTGCCTTCGTACTCGACTATCTGCGTACTTGTTACCTGACACTTGTTTCTTGCAGGTCTTGTTTATAGTCCTTAATTGGGACTCATAACAGGGTACTAAGTTTCTTGCAGGTCTTGTTTATAGTCCTTAACTAGGACTCATGACAGGGTTTACCAAATTTCTTGCAGGTCTTGTTTATAGTCCTTAACTAGGACTCATGACAGGGTTTACCGAATTTCTTGCAGGTCTTGTTTATAGTCCTTAACTAGGACTCATGACAGGGTTTACCAAATTTCTTGCAGGTTTTGTTTATAGTCCTTAACTAGGACTCATGACAGGGTTTACTAGATCTCTTGCAGGTTTTGTTTATAGTCCTTAATTGGGACTCATAACAAAGTATACTGAATTTCTTGCAGGGTCTGTTTATAGTCCTTAATTGGGACTCATAACAGGGTTTACCTACATCACCCCATGCATAGCATGACATCATACCATTGCATACATCCTAACCCATTTCAAGGATCTCAAGGGCTTGTGATGCAGGTCATGATGAACAACTATCCCAGCAAGGGGCAAAGAGGATTTATTTTCCTCTAGCCAAGGTTGTCAGGGGCTATGACCCACTGGATATGGTGAGCCTTTGACCCTTGAAGAAGGGCTCTCTACAACAGGAAGTTCCTTCAATCAAGTTGCCAGTTTCCAACTCTAACAAGTTTCTCTGTTTACCCTGCGAGGTCCTTGAAAACATTACATGCATGTCATACATCTCACTGCATTGCAGGTACCCCTTTGACAGGTTGCTTACCCTTCTCCGCCGTTTATTTCAGCCGATCGTCATGAATCCTGAATCATCAGCCGAGCAGACCATCAAGGACCTCCAGGCTCAGAATGCCCAGTTCCAAGAGCTGATCATGAATTTGACCCAGGGGCAACAAGACCTGAAGGCTCTGCTTTTGAAGAAGGACAAGAAAAAGAAGAGGACTGTTTTGTTCAGCCCTAGACGTAGATCTGGGAATACACCGCAGACTGAAACTGAGAGGACTACCCCATCTGTGAGGGAAAGCAGTCACCATGAGAGAGAGGTGCCTAGTCCAGTGGTCTCCGACAATGAAACAGATTTCGACGACGAACAGTACCCTCCGGCTGAGGACAAGTACAAACAGTTGGAGGATAGGATGAAGGCTATGGAGGTGCAACAGGCACCTGGGCTGGATCTTGGAGATTTGGGTCTGTCAACTGGTGTGGTTATTCCCCGGAAGTTCAAAGCACCATCCTTTACTAAGTATGACGGGGCATCTTGCCCCAAGCTGCATCTGAGGTCCTATGTTCGGAGGATTCAGCCATATACGGTGGACAAGAATTTATGGATCCACTTCTTCCAGGAGAGTCTTTCAGGGACTCATCTCGAATGGTTCTATCAGCTGGATGGGACCAAGGTTCGTAACTGGGAGGAGTTGGCTACTGCTTTCTACAAGCAGTATCAGTATAATGCCGACCTTGCCCCTACGCGTACCCAACTCCAGGGTATGTCGTTAGGATCAAGTGAAGGTTTTAAAGAATATGCGCAAAAATGGAGGGACCTTGCTGGAAGGGTACAACCACCGCTGACTGACCGCGAGCTCGTCGACATGTTCTTGGGGACCCTGTCTGGTCCATTCTTTAACCACCTAATTGGGAATTCATCTGCTGGATTCACAGATCTTATCTTGACTGGAGAGCGAATTGAAGCTGGTATCCGGTCTGGGAAAATTCAAGAGGTTGCACCTTCTGATAGAAAGCCTCATCATGGAAAGAAAGAATCCAATGCTGTGCACGGTAAAAAGAGCCGTCATGAGGCAGGGGCAATCCAAATCTCCAATCCTGGACCTGCTCAACAAGGACAAGGGCAGCAGCGCAAGGAGAAACGGCAGTACACCAAACTCAACATGTCGTTGGATCAAGCACTGCAACAAATGTTGAAGGCAGGGCTGATCACCTTAAGGGCTCCTCTTCGGAATCCGAACACTTCTGCACCCAACTATCATCCCAACGATAGGTGCGCATATCATTCAGACAGCCCGGGGCATACTACAGACAATTGCTGGCCTCTCAAGAATAAGATTCAAGATATGATCGACGCTGGAGAGATTCAGTTTGAAGTGCCAGAGACTCCGAACACAATCACTGCTCCGTTGCCCAATCATTGAAGCCTTTTGTTTATTTGAATTTTTGAGCTGTACTTTTCTTTGCTTATACAAACAATTAATGTCATAGCAAACTCTTTTATTCTATTAATGCATTGCATATGTCTGTTTTGGAAATTAATACAATTATTTTCATTATGTTCAAATATCTTTTCATATTTTTTCTGATGTCAACTCTGGATCTAAAATTCTAAGCCTCTTGAGGGAGGATGACGAAAACGATACCACGATCTTTACAGTATGCTTTTGAACAGACCCCGCTTATGAGGTACAGGCATTGTTTCAATTCCTAAACACTGGAGTTATAAGGATGATAATCCCTCGTCAACCCATCTGAGCCAAAGAAGTAGGAGTTTTTTTTTCTTTTCGAAATTTAAAACCCTTAATCATAACCAGGGGCAGGGTAGTTCTCTCAGTTGATCCAAGTGCATAACGAATGGCACCGAAGAGATCTTTACAAAACGAACAAAGACAGTGATGGTTCAGAACAATCAAAAGGACAGGCAGTCATTATCAAAAAAATTTTCATAAATGAAAAGCCCAAAAAGTCTAAACCTACAAAGGGGACTTATGAAACTGGGGCATCCCGCTGACTGTAATTCCAAAAAAGGAAACAGTTCAGGCAAAAAAGAAAGGGATAACAAAATCAAGAAAGAGGTCTCACAAACCCTCAACCAAAACAAAGATGACTGCCCATTCAAAATAAGTTATCAACATCTGAACCATTATTGGAACATCAAAGCAAAGACTCAAGCAAGGTCTAACGCATGATCAACTGAGTTTAGGTTTGGAGAACATCACGAAGAGCGGGTGGGTACAAATAAAATTTGAGCCTTTATCCTTTGTTTCTTAAACCGTGAACCAGGCCACGTTATAACCCTCAAAAGTCCTAGCTGAAGCATGGGTTAGTTCGAAAGCATACTGTTACAAAGGGTATCCTGACTCCTGAAGGCTTACGGTAAAATAACGAGTTGACATCATGCTTTACAAACATCCACATGTTTTATGAAAAAATGCATTTTCAAAATCTTCGAGACAGACATAAGCTTTGCATTTTTAACATAACTTTGTTTGCATATGACTTTTTGTTTGAACGGCATAGAAGTTCGCACGACGAATGCCTAATGAACAGAAGCACCTCCAATCAAGGGGCATGACATGATCATGGTCTACCATCTGGGGCAATCCAATCAAGATTCGGAGAATCTCTCAAAGGCCAAAATAGCCTGGGGCAAATCTCCGCCTGAGTCACCTGGGGCATTTCAACAATAAATCTTGCCTAATCAAGCACCTTCTGGTAATATGGCAACACAAACAGCCAGGGGCACCCCCCTGCATTCTAAGAGCATGGGCATAGTCGGAAAATACTACGCAAAATCAAAGACCCGCTAGGTCGACACACCTAGGCAAAAATAAGGGCTTCCCGGCGAACCAAAAGGGTTCGGGCAAAATGAAGGGATGAAATGAGAAAAATCTGTACACCCGGCAGGTCGAAAACCTGAAAAGGCGGCTTGGGCAAAAATGGGTATCCCGGTGGACTGAAAACCCGAAAGGGCGGTCCAGGCAAAAGTTAGGGATCAAAGCGTACGACTATGTCCTGTCATCTTATCACTTGCCTACCAGAGGAAGGTTTGTCCATCAACTAACTATCAGCACCTCACAGATCTTCCTCTCCCACCTTAGAAACAGGGGCAATAAAGAATGGTCCAAGCAATCTGATTGTTCTGTCCTCCAAGGCATCAGGGTAGGTTCCGTTGAAGAACATCCCAACATATCAAAGCTTCCCCAGGAGAGTCCAACCCAAGATCCCCAGGAAAGTTGGAATTCATATCCCCAAGCAGTGAGCTTATCCCCAGTAAGTTACGGAAGCTTACCCCTCTCAAGGCACGAACGCGTCGCCCGACTTTATTTAAAGAGTTATTTCCTCAATAGGATATAACTGGGTTATCCTCAGCCAAAAGCCACGGAAAGAGCGTCGTCGACAGAGTCTTCTTATCCCCAACGAAGTCCATTCACACTTCCAATACAGCAAGGTATCCTCAGCGAGTCATCCTCAACAAATCAGCAAAAGCATCTCTACCCCCACAGAGTATTTCTTCCCAGCATGGTCGCTAGAATATCTTTTTCTCCCCGCAGAATCCTCCATTCGCCAAGTTTATTCCCCAACGGAGTTATCTTCGTCTATTGGAATTCTTGCAGCTATTCTTCAACATCAGCCCAGGATACGGCTTCCCGGCACCCGTCAAGGATTTATTTTCTTAGACAAACATACATTCATAAAACGTCACATACATCATTATAGCATGCATATGCATCATACTACACGAATCTCATTAATTTTGAAAACATACAGTTCATGCATCATGATTTTGCATACAATTATGTTTTGCCTTTTCAGGAAAAAGATCAATACAAAAATGACTACTATCAACTAATCGCAATTCATTCTAGATATAGTTTCAGATATGATCCAGATATGGTGACGTTCTGATACTGCTTCCAGAATTCCTTCTAGATATAGTTTCAGATGTAAACCCAGCGATGGTGACGTTCTGATACTGCTTCCAGATTTCCTTCTAGATATAGTTTCAGATGTAAACCCAGCGTTGGTGACGTTCTGATACTGCTTCCAGAATTCCTTCTAGATATAGTTTCAGATGTAAACCCAGCGATGGTGACGTTCTGATACTGCTTCCAGAATTCCTTCTAGATATAGTTTCAGATGTAAACCCAGTGATGGTGACGTTCTGATGCTGCTTCCAGATTCCCTTCTAGATATAGTTTCAGATGTAAACCAGCGATGGTGACGTTCTGATACTGCTTCCAGATTTCCTTCCAGATATAGTTTCAGATGTAAACCAGATATGGTGACGTTCTGATACTGCTTCCAGAAGTCCTTTTTAGATGTTCCCCTCGCCGACGATGAGTGTGAGTTGATATTCTCCCTATGGTTCCCTCTCCGACGGTGTGTGAGGTGGTAAGCCCTTTTTAAGATGTTTCCCTCTCCGACGATGAGTGTGAGGTGATAGTCTCTTATGTTTCCCTCTCCGACGGTGTGTGAGGTGACAATTCCTTTTCCTATGGTTCCCTCTCCAACGGTGTGTGAGGTGGTAAGCCCTTTTCAGATGTTTCCCTCTCCGACGATGAGTGTGAGGTGATCATTCCTTTCAGATTATAATTGCCTATGGTTCTCTGCCCAATACTGCGAAGATAATAATTCCCATCAAGATTTTTCTCAACGAGCGTTGTTGAAATTAAAATCACCCAAGGTTCTCTTACCATTCATGTTAAGGTAGTAACCAACCCTGGTTCTTTCATCGCTGTTTGAAGCTCCAGACTCAGCTCCTGTAACCAGTCAGGACATATCTATACCAAGCATCTAAAATCAACTCCTGCAACGTGTCAGGTACTCATTTGTTCTTTTGCAGGTATGCAGGTTCTAGCGAAGGAATCTCTTACGCAAGCAACATCCAAATGGCATTTATAAGCCCATTCCCTCATCATCACTGCTACTATGTGAGCGCAAATTTCTGGGCACTCTAGTGTCCAATCATCTTCTACCCTCGGATTACGAAAGGCACGTCTGCCAATCTGCATCCTCAGGTCTAAGAAGATTGAACAGGGGCAACTGTTGCACCCCAAAATTTGCCCTCCCATATTCTCCAAGATTTGTCAAGTCAAGGTCACAAAATTCCCCAAGGGTTATGCAATTCAACTGTCTCCTATACAGTCAAAACTAGGGTTTGTGTTCTGATCAAGAAATTGAAGGTTTCAAAGGCCCAATCAAGTCTCACATGCCTACAAAGGTGGTCAAGTATCCTCATGTCAAGTTTCAAGGCATTCAGCTCAAAATTGCACAGTCAAAACCCTAGATTGCACTACAGTCAACTGTAGGGGCAAAATGGTCATTTGACAGTCAAAAGTTCAAATTTTTGGTCAATATATCATTTTGAAGCCACAAACATCATTTGATCAATGCTTGATCATGATTCTCAAGATTTGGCTCAGAAATCATCAAAGATGCAAAAGTTACTATATTTGGACAGCTGAAAAAGTCAACTGAAATTGACCAGAGCATAACTTTCACATGGATTATCAGAAAATTTCCATCCAAAGCTCATTTTGAAGAGAAAGACATTTCCTACAACTCATCTTCATATTCCAAGTCCAAGAAATGCTCTCACAAAAAGTTATCAATTTCAACATTATAGGTCATTTTCAAAAGTCAACAAAAAGGGACTTTAAGTCAAAGGCCATAACTTGAGATTGGTAAATCAAAATGACATGGGACCAAAGGCATTGGTTAAAGGACTCAAAGACCTTTCCAAAATGTCCAAGAACATGAGAAAAGCTTAAAAATTGACCAAGTTATGCCTTGTGGAAGTTGGGAAATTTTTGGAAATTTTTGAAAGTCAACTTTACTTCAGATGATCCAAAATTGCTAATGGGCCCATTTTTCTTCCAAGTTTCTTCATGCCAAGCCTATGCACGACCATTAAGCCCAAAAGGAAGTTTTTCTCCATTTTTATTTATTTATTTGGATTTTTTATCATTTATAATTCATTTAATTAAATAAAATGCATGAAAAATATAAACCTAATGAAAACAAATCTTTTTATGCATGTTTGATACTCAATATTTCGTGTAAATGCAAATGGGGAAAGATTTGGAGCTGATTGGCATAATTGAGAGCAAATACACTTGAAAAAGATATGGAAAAGATATGAAGAAATCAAATATGTGAAATCATCAATGCCATGGATTTTGTTCAGTTTTCTTGACCTAATCATCTCACTACATATTCAGGATGATAACCCTAATGCTAGAGAACTAAAAGCTGCGCCCAAAGACCCTTGCCAAACTTGAAAAAATTCTTTGAAAACTCAATTCTGAAAACGTGGTTAGAGGTCTATTCAAGCCCTAAAAACTATACCATCAGCTTCCTTGAAGGTCCCTGATCAGATTCCGACCACAGGCATCCTTCAGAACTCCACGAATTGGTATATCAAGCATGAACTGCATCAAGAAAAATTGACCATCGTGTATCATGATTCACGCATACTTTGCATTTTTTGTTCATTGATTTATATTCATTATGATGTCCTGATGCTAACCCAACTATTTGATTGTGTTTTTACGCGCCCTACGTGAAATCACCATTAGCATTTTTTAGGGTTCAAGAAGCTTGGAATTGGGGCTTCTGAAACCAAGCAAAATTGATCCATGAAACCATGACTATTCAAACCAGCATGTCCCAACGAACAAGAAACAGTCATCGCGAACAATTTATGTGGCCTCCTGGCCTAGTCGCTATTTTCTCATATGCCATTTTCTGCAACGGTGTCAAAACCGTTGCCTAATACTTTTATGTTTCAGAAAATAAAAAAGAGAATGAAGAAGAAGACTCGGTGGCATGACGTGATTCGCTGATTCAAACTTTCGCGCGCCCTCCACTAACGCACTTGTTTTTTCTTCTTATTATTTATTTCTTATAATGTGTTAACACGCGTTCAATGGCTCAGCTGGCATATGCTTAGTGCTTGCAACCTCCAAGACCTGGGTTCGAACCCCAGGTCTGTGTAAAACTTCAATATTATTTTTCACAAATAAATCCCATGCAGCGTCCAAGTTAACAATGTACCATGCATCTTCATTATCCAACGTTCACGCGTCCCTGATGACCAAACCAACGGCATGGATCTGAGGAACACGTAAGCCTAGGTCAACACGCTGGCACCCAAGCTGAAAAGTCAAACAGATCAAAAGGCTTGCTGGGCCAGATTGCTAGGCCTGTACCTCCTAAATTGGGACTACACCCCACTCTGGTTTGCAATTTCTTTCAATTTTTTTTACTTATTTTTATTTTATTAAATCATTATGTTATTTATTTTATTGCTTTAATTTAATTAAATATTTTTCACAATACATAAAAAATACAGAAAAATCAGAAAAGGCCAAAAAATATAATTTTTATTTTAATTACTTTTATAAATAAATTGTATGTAAATTATTTAGTTTAATTAGGTTTTTAACTTTAATTCCTTTTTAATAAAAATCCAAAAATATAGAATTAGGTTAGTTAATAATTTTTATACCTTTTAATTTTCTTTTTTCTCACAATATTATTTATTTATTTATTTATTTTTATAATTAAATGTACATAAATAAAAATTAGGGTTTAATTTAGGTTAATATAATATTTTCACAATAAACTTAAAAAAACAATAGAATTAGGGTTAGTCAATTATAATTAATTCCTTCTTTTTTTCTTTTAAATCTAAAAAACACAAAATACCAAAAACATTTAATTTTTTAATTCTAATCCATTAACTTTAGACATTTTTGCAAAAGGGTTCAATGCTCATTGTTTTTAATTATTTAATTTGCGCATTTGTTTTATGTCCTTTATTATAATTTTGTATCTCTCCCAAAGCATTGTAATTTAAATTTCTCGCACTTTTATTTATCGCTTTATTTATTTTCCGCTAAATCGGGTCCGGTTTAATTTTGGCGATGTGGACCCGCGCCATTTGTAATAGCCTTAGATTTATTTTCCCGCAAATTATAACTGTTAAAAAGCATGCAAGAATGAATGTCCTAATTAAAATCAAGCGTAGATCACAAATAAACATGACAAGACAAATAACTGAAACATGACACACAATTCGCACACACCACCCCTAGGGTACGCCTCACTGTTGCCTTGCCTTTCGAAAGGTGATCGTCGAGTAGAGGACGTCTTAGTAAGTCCTCATGATCCGGGAACCTGGCATGAGGGTAGCTTCTAAGGTGTCTTCCCATTGCTCTGGTGATCACCATGTCCCTAAAACTCGAATTGACCCGAACACCTCCAATGGTGGTGCTACCTACCTCTCAATGGTGAGATGGCACTGCTTTAAAGGACATTTACACAGACGAATTCCTTAGGGTAGGTAGGTTCTCAAAAATACTTGCTCTAATCTCAAAACAAACTCAAAAAGACTTTTCACACCAACACATTTTCAAAAGCTTTCAAAGCAAATTTTTCAAACACTCTGACGCACGAGTCGAACTGAAATTTTTTCAAAGAAAATTTTTAAAACCCACATTGAAAAGCAAACAAAACATTTTTGAAAACACATTGAGCAAGTATCTAAGAGCCCATGGATAACCATGGATAGAAAGGGTGCTAACACCTTCCCTTTCTATAACCTACCTCCCGAACCGAGAGCAATCTCTATAAGGAATTTTTCTGTGCTTTTGTCCTTTCCATTTGGAGAAAAAAAAAGACGGTGGCGACTCTTGCTTCCGCGACATTTCGCGAACCAGCGTTAAACAGTCAGTTCCAGATCCACCGATCACACCCAATAAGTCAAAACCTATGAAGGAGACTTACAAGAACTGGGGCATCCCGCTGACTGTAATCACAAAAGAAACAGTTCAGGCAAAAGACAGGGATAAACAAAATCAAAAAAGAAAGAGGTCCTACAAACCCTCAACAAAAAATGGCTGCCTATTCAAAATAAACTGTCAACATCCGAACCATCATCGGAATATCAGAGCAAAGACTCAAACAAGGCCTAACGCAAGATCAGCTGAGTTTAGGTTTGAAGAACATCACGAAGAGCGGGTGGGTACAAATATAATTTGAGCCTTTATCCTTTGTTTCTTAAACCGTGAACCAGGCCACTCTACAACCCTTAAAAGTCCTAGATGAAGCATGGGTTAGTTCGAAAGCATATTGTTACCAAAGGTATCCTGACTCCTTAAGGCTTGCGGTAAAATAACGAGTTGACATCATAGTTTACAAAAAAAATTTCACTTGTTTTTATGAAAAAAAAATGCATTTTCACAAAAACTTCAAGACAGACATAAGCTTTGCATTTTTAATATAACATTGCTTGCATATGACTATTTGTTTGAACAGCATAGAAGTTCGCACGACGAATGTCTAATGAACAAAAGCACCTCCAAGCAAGGGGCATGGCATGATCATTGTCTATCACCTGGGGCAGTTAAGTTAAGATTCGGAGAATCTCTCAAAATGCCAGGGGCAAATCTCCATCTGGATCACTTGGGGCATTGGACGATCAAACGAATATCTTTTGGTGGTATGACAACGCAACGCTACTGACAGGGGCACCTCCCTACATTCTGAGAGCATGGACATAGTCGGAAAAAAATACTACCCATGACTAAAGACCCGCTAGGTTGACACACCTAGGCTAAAATAAGGTCTTCTCGGCGAACCAAAAGGGTTCGGGCAAAAATAAGGGATGAAAATGAAAAAATCTGTACACCCGGCAAGTCGAAAACCTGAGAAGGCGGCTTGGGCAAAAAAGGGTATCCCGATGGACTGAAAACCCGAAAGGGCAGTCCAGGCAAAAGTTAGGGATTAAAGCGTACGACTATGTCCTGTCATCTCGTCACTTGCCTACCAGAAGAAGATTTGTCAATCGGCAGGTATCAAACACCTCACAGGCCTTCCTCTCCCGCAGAAACTGGGGCCATAAGAATGGTCTGAACGATCTAGTTGCTCTGTCCACCAAGGTACCAAGGTAAGTTCAGCTGAAGAACATGACCAAGATACCTTCACTCCCCAGAGTAAGACAAGAATCAGCCATACTCTCCCCAAGTAGAGTTGGTCTCCCGTCAGTCCTAACAAGGCACAGTATCTCCAGCAACTCAGCAACACTCTCCCCAAGCAGAGTTAGTCTACTATCAGCCTTAAGGAAGTTGGGTATTCCCAAAAAATCTCAACATTCCCCAGCGGAGTACACATACGTTCCTGAGCAAGCATCCCCGACAGTCTTAATATAAGATTGTTCCCTGGAAGAATACAGACACCCCAGTGTAGCCATTCCCCGGTGCAGTCCAAAAGTTTCCCCAGGAGAGTTGAATCAATCTCCCCAGTAGGAAGCTTATCCCCAGTAGATTCTGGAAGCTTGTCCCACGCAGAGTACATATCTCTCCCCGGCTTTATTTTAAGGTTATTCCTCACCAGAGCTTATAATTGGGTTATCCTCAGCTAATTACAACGGAAATATCGTCCTCGGCGAAGTTCTTCCTATCCCCAGCGGAGTTCATCAAATCCTCCAACAGGGCTTATCAACGGTATCCCCAGCGGAGTTATCGTTAAAGTCTCAGCGAAGCATCTCTTCCCCACAGAGTAGTTCCCCGCACAGTAATATCTCCAACAAGTTTATTCACCAACGGAGTCATCTTCTCCTAACGGTTTATTCTTGCACTCATCATCCCCAGCGGAAACGAAGAACTCTACTCTTCAACATCAGCCCAGGATTTAACTTCCCGGCATTCGTCAAGGATTTATTTTCCGGGACAAAAATATAATTCATAAACATTTACATACATAATGCATGCATACACGCATCATATCACACAATCTCATTTATTCTCTGAACATCATGACATCATGCATTTCATACATCATGACATTGCATACAACTGATGTTTTGCCTTTTCAGGAAAAAGGTCAATCCAAAGATGATTACTATCAACTATCGCAATTCCAGATTTGATACCTGTATCTAGCCAGGGCATATATGTGAGTTATTGATTGTGGATTCGATACCTGTATCTAGCCAGGGCATACCTACATTAAAGAGATTTCAGAGATAGCTGGGAAATGCTCCAGATACGGATGCTATTCTTTTGCTTATTCAGATTTTCTCTCCAGAGATAGCTTAGATATGCTCCAGATATGGATGTTATTCTTTTGCTTATTCAAAGTTTCTTCTCAGAGATAGTTCAGATATGCTCCAGAACTGGATGCTATTCTGTTGCTTAACCAGAGTTGCTTATTCAGAGTTGCTCTCCAGAGATAACTTAGAGATGCTCCAACCGCGGATGCTATTCTATTGTTTATTCAGAGATGTCCTTCTAGAGATGGTTCAGATGCGATCCAGACATGGCTACATTCTGATACTTATTCCAGATTCCCTTCTAGAGATGGTTCAGATACGACCCGGATATGATATTCTATTGCTTATTCAGATTCCCTTTCAGAGATAGCTTAGAGATGCTCCCGACGCGGATGATATTCTACTTCTTATTCAGATTTCTCTCCAGAGATGGCCTAGAGATGCTCCAGATTCGGATGCTATTCTATTGCTTATTCAGAGATTCTATTCAGAGATAGTTCAGATGCGACCCAGATTTGGCGACATTCTGATACGTATTCCAGAATTCCTTTCAGATATAGCTTAGAGATGCTCCTGACCCGGACGCTATTCTATTGCTGCTTATTCAGATTCAAACTTCTAAAGACAATTTAGAGACGCTCCAGACCCGGAGGCTATTCTATTGTGTAGTCCAGATTCATTAAAAAGACATTCCAAATACGATCCAGATTCGGATAATATTCTGTCACTCATTCAGATGCAGTATGGATATACCCCAGACACGGCGGTCATTCTACTACTCGTTCAGACGTCAGCAATTAGACACAGACTAGATATGCTCCAGACACGAAATCTATTCTATTTCTTACTCAGATTCAACCATCCCTTGCATTTCCAAATGGCATCTATAAGCCCATTCCCGACAAGGGTCTGTCATATCCAGATGGCATCTATAAGCCCATCCACCTACCAACAGTCTCCAAATGGCATCTATAAGCCCATTCCCGCCATCACACTGCTGACATTCTACTATGTGAGTGCAAATTTCTGGGCACTTTAGTGTTCAATCATCTTCCACCTTCGGATCACGAAAGGCACGTAAGCCAATCTACATCCTCAGGTCTAAGAAGATTGAACAGGGGCAACTGTTGCACCCCAAAATTTGCCATCCCATATTCTTCAAGATTTGGCAAGATCAAGCTTCAAATGGATTAAGGATTGCACAGTGCAGACACCCTCCTAACATAGTCAAAATTAGGGTTTTGGTTCTTGCAAGGAAGTTGATGTTTACAAGGGTACAATCAAGTCCCATATGCCTATATACATTGTCAAACATCCATATGTCAAGTTTCAAGACTCACATCATCAAGTTGCACAGTCAAAAGCCCTAATTGCTTCACAGTCAACTACAGGGGTAAAATGGTCATTTGACAGTCAAAAGTCAAAAATTTTGGTCAACATATTATTTTTAAGCCACAATCATCATTTGATCAAGTCTTGATCATGATTCCACAAGCATGGCTCAAAAAGTCTCAAGATGCAAAAGTTTCTATTTTTGGATAGTTGAAAAGTCAACTGTAACTTGACCAAGGCATAACTTTTTCATGGTTCATCAGAAAAATCCCATCCAATGCTCATTTTGAAGGGGGTGACATTTCCTACAACTCATATTCACATTCCAAGTCCAAGAAATGCTCTCACAAAAAGTTATCAATTTCTACATTATAGGTCATTTTCAAAAGTCAACAAAAAGGCACTTTAAGTCAAAGACCATAACTTGAGATTGGTGAATCAAAATGACTTGGGACCAAAGGCATTGGTTAGAGGACTTCAAGACCTTTCAAAAATGTCCAAGAACATGTTCATAGCTTCAAAATTGAGCAAGATATGCATTGGAGAAGTTGGGAAATTTTTGGGAACTTTCAAAAGTCAACTTTGCCTAAAACACTTCATTTTTGCTAATGGGCCTCAAATTCCTTCTTGAATCTTTGCCCAAGGCTTATGCACGATCCATTGAACTTAAAATGATTTATTTTCTTATTTTTAATTAATTAGTTGAATTGTTATTAATATTGATTCATTTAATTGATTTTAATTGTAGGAAAATTCAAAAGATATGATTTTTAAATCTTTTGTGATGCAAATAAAGCTAGGGCAAGCTGACAATTCGTGTACATATCAAAGACCTCAAAATCTCCACGATTGGCAAGGTTTTATCAAAGAAAAAGATTGAAAAAGATTTGATTGGAAATCACACATTCAAACCATAATGCCATGGATTGTTGGGCCAAGATATACCCTAATTCTATTGTGCTATATGTATTGAAGCTTGACCTAAAACCCTACATGTGAAACTGCTGCAAGAACACCATAATCAAATTCTAAAAAAATCAAGAAAAGTTCAAAACTGAAATCAGTCTTCCAGGCGAATTCAAAGCCTCTTTTTGATCCAAACACCTTGCCTGAGTCTCCAGGAACCTGTTGCCATCAAGAACAAGCCCTAACACCATCAGAATCGTTCACCACAAGTCACTCGGTTTGCATTATTTTCCAAAATTGCATATCATAATTCATGCGCTTTTAATCCATTTTCTTGGTTGATTTATGTTAACAGGAACCTTCTGAAGCGATTGGTATAACCCAATTTGATTATAGCATTCTGAATCGAAAACTACCATGGAAGAACATTAGGGTTTCGAAGCTGTTAATTTAGGGCTTTGCACATAAGGAAAAATTGGACTGTGAAACGTGCATGGTTGAATTCGTCAAGGCCAGACGAATTCAACCCAACTATCGCGCTCAATTTATATTGCATACAGGCTTAATTGCTATTTTTGGTCGCTTCATTTTGTGGGGGTTCAAAACCCCCACTATCTTGTTTTATGTTTACAGGTGAAACGAAGAAGATAATAGGTGTCAGTGCATGGTTGGAGGGTTTGAATACAGCACGCGTTATTTTGTTTTATATCATAATGCTTGTTTTTTTTATATAATATTTGTCATCACAATGTTTAACAAACACGCACCACAGTCCAACTGGCAAAGGCATTGAGGCAAGGAGTACTGGGACCTGGGTTCGATTCCCAGGTCCCCCACACCATTGTTAATATTTTTCTTAACACATTCCAATGCAGCGCATGTTCAATGGTCCACCATAAACCTCAGCACTCCACATGCCAAGTGGCCCTGATCCACAATCTGAAGGCCAACGAATGATGAACACTCTATGCCCTAGTCAGCCAGCAAGCACATGATTATGAAAGTCAACGTGGCTTGGAATTTCAATGGGCCAGAATTTCTCAAATTAACCTCCACATGGGCCAACATACCCCCTTGGTTTGCAATTTTATTTTCTTTTCTCTTAATTCTTTTAATTATAATTATTATTATTAATTCACAAATTAATTTTTCCTAATAAAATCAGAAAGCAAAATTGTAAATATATTTTATTATTTATTAAATTCATTAACTATTATTTTTTGTAAATAAATACTAATAGTTAATTTAGCTTAATTTAGGTTTTAATTTTAACCTTTTTCTCAATAAATAAAAATTATATAGAATTAGGTTTTGACATTTTTAATCATTTTCTTATTATCATCATTATTAATTATTATTATTTTTTGTATATACAAATGTAAATTAATTAATTAGTTTAAATTAGGTTAACTTTAACATTTTATTAATAATTAAAATAAACTTAGAACTAGGGTTATTGACCTTTAATTTCCTTTTTTCTTTATTTTCATTAAATACAAAAAATACAAAAAACATCTTTCTTTAATTAATTAAATAATTAGGTTTAATTTTAATAGCAAAGGACAAAAAACTCATAATTGCTCAAAAGGGTCAGAAACCCTAAGGACGTCCAATTTAATTCTTTCGCGCGTTATTATTTATTTTGATTATTATGTAACTGTTTTCGGAATGTAATAGTAATTAGGTTTATTGCTTTCTTTACTTTCCGCACTTTATCAAAACGGGTCTTTGTTTTTTGGCGATGTATAGACCCGCGCCTTGTAATAGCGTAGCTTTTACCTTTCCGTATTTTATTTTCCACACTCCTAACTGCTAAATTGCATGAAAGAATGTATGATAATTAAAAACAACTCGTAGCTCACAATTGCATGATCAAAGATAAACATAACATGAAAACAACACACAAAGCACATGCCACTTCTAGGGTACGCCTCACTCGTTGCCTAGAAAGTGGTCGTCAAGTATAGGGTGTTTTAGCGGTCGCCCTTATGTCTAAGATCCAGTTGCCTCGAAACGGTTGCCTCGGATTAAAAAGGATCTAGGACATTAGGGTTACTTCTAAGGTGTCCTACTATTTCTTCGGTGACCACAATGTCCCTAATAATCGAATTGACCCGAACACCTCCAACGGTGGTGCTACCTACCTCTCAATGGTGGGATAGCACTATCTTAAGGACTCTTACACAGCATAATTCCTTAGGGTAGGTAGATGACTCATAGGTACTTGCTCTCTTTCTAAAAACAAAAATACTTTTCACACTGACACTTTCTAAAAAGATTTCAAAACGAATTTTTCATACACTCTTGAGGACAGATACAAGAGTTACTTAGGAATTTTTCAATGAAACTTTTTCAAAACCCACATACACTTGAAAAGCAAATAACATTTTGAAAACATAAGAGCAAGTACCTAAGAGCCCGTGGATAACCACAGATAGAAAGGGTGCTAACACCTTCCCTTTCTATAAATCTACCTCCCGAACCGAGAAACATTCTCAAAGAAGGAATTTTGCTGTGCTTTTGTCCTTTCCATGTTGGAGAACATAAAAGACGGTGGCGACTCTTGCTTACCGCGACATACGCGATCCAGCTTTAAACAGTCAGTTCTATTTCCACCGATCACAACGGGACATAGTCGTACGCTTTTAATCCTTAATTTTTACCTGAACCGCCCTTTCATGTTTTTCGTTCACCAGGATACCCTTTTTTGTCCAAGTCGCCCTTTCGGGTTTTCAACTCGCCGGGTGTACAATCTTTTGCATATATCCCTAATTTTTGTCCAAACCTTTTGGTTTTCCGGGATGCCTTTATTTTTCTTAGGCGTGTCAACCTAACGGGTCTCTTATGCGTAGTATTTTTTAACTATGTCCGTGTTTATAGGATGTGGGGAATCTTCATCGTCCATGGTGGTCAGTATCATGGCACCGCCAGAAAAAACTCTCTTGACAACAAACAACCCTTCATAGGTGGGAGTCCATTTTCCTCTGGGGTCACCTTTGGTAAGATGATGCGTTTTATCACCAGGTCACCAGGTTTGATATACTCGAGGCTTGACGTTTTTGTTGAAATCCTTGATCATCCGTTTTTGATACGTCTGACCATGGAAAATAGAAGCTAATCGTTTTTCATCGATCAAATTTTGCTGATCCAATCTCGTTTGAATCCATTCGTCTACGCCTAGGCCTGCCTCGATCATAAATCTTAGTGAGGGAATTTGAACTTCCACTGGCAAAACAGCTTCCATGCCATACACTAGAGAGAAGGGAGTTGCCCCAGTTGATGTTCTAGCTGAAGTATGGTATCCATGTAGAGCAAATGGTAACATATCATGCCAATCCCTATAGGTCATTACCATTTTCTGCATAATCTTCTTGATATTTTTGTTGGACGCTTCGATTGCGCCATTCATTTTCGGTTTATACAGAGAAGAATTGTGATGCTTGATCTTAAATTGAGTGCACAAATCCCTGATCATGGAATTGTTGAGGTTAGTCCCATTGCCGGTGATGATCCTTTCGGGGATACCATAACGACATATGAGGTTGTGTCTGATGAATCTGGCTACCACATTCTTGGTGACTGAGGCAAACGAGGCATCTTCGACCCATTTAGTAAAATAGTCGATGGCGACAAGAATGAAATGATGCCCGTTGGAAGCAGTTGGTTTGATTTCTCTGATCATGTCAATACCCCTCTTCACAAATGGCCACGGAGTGGTCACGACATTCAGAGGGATTGGAGGTATATGGACCTTGTCAGCATAGATTTGGCATTTGTGACATGTTTTTGAATGTTGGTGACAATCGGTCTCCATCGTCGACCAATAGTAACCTGCTCTTAAGATTTTCTTAGCCATCATATGTCCACTTGAGTGAGTACAAAAAAGGCCATCGTGCATATCTTCAATGATTCCCTCTGCCTCTTTCTTGTCCATACATCAGAGTAGAGTTGAATCATGGTTGTGCTTGTACAATATCCCGTTACTTAGGAAGAATTTGGCTGCAAATCTTTGCAAGAACTTTGTCATTGATGGATGCTCCCTCTGAATACTCTTGTGTTTCAAGGTATCTCATTACCTTATGGTACCATGGAATTTTCGCGTCGGTGTCGAGCTCATAGCAATGTGCAGGTTCATTGAATATTTTATTTGTAATCATAGAGGCTTTGTTATCCCATCTGACTTTGAACATTGAGGAAATAGTTGCCAAAGCGTCAGCCAACTGGTTTTCATCCCTAGGGAAATGTTCAAAAGTGATCTCTTGGAAGTGAGGAATCAGGGATAGCACAAGTTCCTTGTAAGGGATAAGATTAGGGTGTTTAGTGTCCTAATATCCTTTTACTTGGCTGATCACCAAGGCGGAATCTCCTAACACATCCAAATGCTTGATCCTTAAGTCAATGGCAGCTTTCAAATATAAGATGCATGCTTTATACTCAGCCATATTATTTGTGCAATCGAAGCATAGTCTGGAAGTGAAAGGAGTGTGGAAACCTTTAAGAGAGATGATCACGGTGCCAATTCCGTTACCTAAGGCATTGGAAGCCCCATCGAATACCATAGTCCATCGGGATCCTTATTCAGGTCCGTCATATGGTCTAGGTTTCGCACAGTTGGTTACCAGCATAATATTCTCGTCAGGGAAGTAGAAGTTCATTGTCTGATAATCATCCATAACTTGATCGGCCAAATGATCTGCTAGTACACTCCCTTTGATGGCTTTTTGATTTGTGTATTAAATTTTGTACTCAGTCAAGATCATTTTCCATATGGCTATTCGTTCAGAAAGTGCAGGTTTCTCGAAGATGTACTTAATCGGATCCATCTTAGAAATCAACAAAGTTGTATGAGTCAACATGTACTGCCTTAGCCGGCGAGAATCCCACACTAAAGCATTTCAAGTTTTCTCTAGCAGTGAATATCTGGTTTCATAGTCGGTAAACTTTTTGCTTAGGTAATAAATTGCATTCTCTTTTCGGCCAGACTCGTCATGTTGGCCCAAAACACACCCCATAGAATTCTCTAATACTGTCAAGTACATGATCAAAGGTCTTCCTTCAAATGGAGGCATGAGAATAGGAGGTTCTTGTAGGTATTCCTTGATTTTGTCAAAAGCAATCTGGCATTCATGGTTCCACCTGACTACCTGAATCATGTCATGAAATAAAGCAACCATAGCCCTTTGATATTTTGCCCCTGCATTCTTTGACCCGAACGGCATGACCATGTAGCAGAAGGTGCCCCATTGTGTAACGAAAGTAGTTTTTTCCATATCTTCGGGAGCCATCTTTATTTGATTATAGCCTGAGAAGCCATCCATGAATGAGAAGACTTTATGCTGAGCAGTATTATCGACTAAGACGTTAATGTGTGGTAGAGGGAAATCATCTTTGGGGATTTCCCTATTCAGATCCCTATAGTCTACGCACATGCAAACTTTTCCGTCTTTCTTTGGCACCGGTACTATGTTGGCCACCCATTTAGGATAGGATGTTATAGCTAGGAACCCTACATCAAACTATTTCATTACTTTGGCTTTGATCTTTTTAGACATGTCAGGCCTTATGCGACGAACTTTTTGTTTAACAGGAGGGTAGTCTTCTTTAGTTGGCAGACGATGAACCACGATGTTGGTATCTAACCCAGGCATATGTTCATACGACCAAGCAAATACTTCCATATAATCGCGCAACATCTGAACCAAGTGGCTCTTGACACTGCTTTTCAAATTATCACCGATCCTGATTTCCTTCTTATCCGACTCAGTACCCAAGTTGATAACCTCAATTGACTCTTCATGTGGTCGAATAGCTTTTTCCTCTTGTAACAGAAGTCTGGCTAGTTCTCTTGGTATGTCACAATCTTCCTCGCTTTCTTCTTCGACTTGGTTGATAGGACATTCAAAGTCATAGTCGGAAATAGTAGAGTTATTGGAAATAGGATCCAAAGTGAATGTAGAACTGCAAGAGTGTGTGTGTGTGCATGTAAGATACATGGCTATTTTTTGGAAATGTTTTTGAAAGAAAAGAAAGACAATGAACACAAATATTTGAATGCAAGAGAGTCCAATGTGCTGAATGACCATATGATTTGATGAACATAAATAAAACCCTTGACAAAAGGACCAAAGTACCCCGGGCAAGGCATATGGCTAAAAAGTCATTATCAAAATATTACAGACAACGAGTTTTTGAATTGATTAGAAAGAAAAAACAAGTAGATTACTCCTCAATGAAGGAGATGGGCACAAAGTCCTTTGTATGCCAATTGTTGAGCTTCCCTTCGGTTGTTGGGTAAATCTAGTCTTCAAAAGCACACTCATCATCGGAGTCCTCTACATCATTCTCTTCATGACTTTTGAGGTGGAAAGGTGGCTTTCTAGTACGAGCACCTCTAATTTCTTTCTGAGCTTTGGAGGTGAAACCTAACCCAAACTTGTCTGCCTTGAACGGGATATCAAGGAGTTGACCCCACATCTCATTGTTTCCTTCTTCTACCACAACACGGGAATCCTTAAGAGAAACCATATGGGGGGTAACTTTATCGACTCTTGGAGTGTTGAAAGAGATTTTGGTGGTGGCCACAACTTCAAACGTCTGGCAAGGAGTTTCTATGAATTCGCCATCCATCTCTACGTACTTGAAAGAATTGAGATGGCTTACCATAAATTCTTCTTCACCGTAAATAGTGACAACCTTCCCTTGAAACGAATATTTTAACTTCTGGTGGAGAGTAGAAGTGACCGCACCTGCCCCATGGATCCATGGGCGCCCAAGCAAGCAAGAATACGCAGGCCGTATGTCCATTATATAGAATGTGGAGTTGAAAGTCTGTGAACCAACCTTAATTAGGAGATCCACCTATCCATGAACCATCCTTTTCGACCCATCAAATGCCCTCACAACAATATCACTTGGCTTCAAAACCAAACCTTCACAATCTAGCCGATCTAAAGCTCCTTTAGGTAACACATTTAAAGATGAGCTTGTGTCCACCAAAACATGTGCCAGAGTGGTCCGCTTACATTCATTAAAGACATGCAATGCTTTATTATGATTATTTCCCATGGGAGTTGAATCTGCGTCGGAGAACCCCAGACCATTGTCAGCTGTCAGACTTGCTACGCAGTTTTCAAATTGGTCGGCTGTGGTTTCTTGAGGCACATGAGCCTTTTTCAAGAATTTAATCAAAGCTTGTGCATGGGCGTCGAAACATAGCAATAAGGACAACATTGATATTTTAGAAGGGGTTTTCCCCAACTGCTCTACTATTTTGAAGTCGCTTTTCTTGATGATCTTCAGGATCTCCTCCATCTCTTGAGTGGATGGTTCTTCCATAACAAACTTTTCAGCAGGCGCCTCTTCCCTGGCAGGCTCACTTTCTTTCCCTTTCCCTTTAGTATTGGCACCAGCATTGTCGTTGGTTATGCGGATTGGAACCGTGGTAGTCGTTGGTGGTGAGATATCAGGGGAAAAGACCCTTCCTGTTCTTGTGATCTTACTAGAACCAGTAATATTAGTAACACCAGCTTCATTATCATCAATCCAAGAATATTGTTTTACCCCATGGTAATAAACCTCGGCACCATAATTCCACAGTACCGCTTTATCAGAGGTGTATGGAACAGGTCCGGCATTAGTGATTATAAGAGGAGAAATGATTGGTTCATTTGAAATCCTGATAGGACCTTTGGATGAGATCCTAAGAGGTTTGTTTGAAATTGTTATGATGGCCAAATCTTCAGCTTTGTTGATCGAATATTCGATGGCGGGGATCCTTTCGAATAGAATTCCGTGGCTATCCATTAGGCGCTATATACCTTTCTTCAGTTCTTCACACTTATCGGATTGTCTCAAACGGCCCATACAGTCTTTTTCACAGCCAGGGAAAGTCCCAGCTTTCAACAGATTGTTCTTAATTACATTCACCAGAGTAGTTAATTCTTTAACAGAGGCAATGAAAATTGTGTCTTCGACGACATTAACACCTTTGTCATGCCTCAGCATTGGAGCGGTAATTACATTTGGCGTCGGAGGAGGATCAAATTCAATAGTCTTGTTGTCTATTAAATCCTGGATTTTGTTTTTTAAGGCCCAACACTGATCAGTCTCATGCCCGGGGTTGTTTGAATGGTAAGCACACTTTGCATTTGGATTATATTTGGGTGACGAGGTGTCAGGGTTGGCGGGAGGATCTCACAATGTCACTAAATTGGCCCTGAGCAGATGTTGAAGGGCTTGAGATAATGACATACCTAACCTTGTAAACTGTATTTTAAGAGCTTCAACACGTTGATGATTTGCAGATGTTCTTTGAGTAGCAATCAGATTGGAGATTCAGACAACATTGATAGCCAGATGTTTAATAATTTTGGTACGGGCCTTTGCTCCATACACAACATTAACTTCTTTCTTCGCAACAAAAGGTTTCTTGACAGGATTGGGAGTGGAAGTAGATGCCACAAAGATCTTTCCACTTTTAATGCAACTTTCAACTCTTTCACCGGTTAGGATTAATTCGGTGAAACCAGAAGAAGAGCAGCCAACCAATAGATTAAAGAAAGGACCAAATAATGTGCTCATGAACATGTCAATGTATTCCCTATCAGTCAAGGGAGGTTGGACCCTACTATCAAGGTCTCTCCACTTCTACACATATTCCTTAAATCCCTCATCCTTCCCCATGGTCATACCTTGCAATTGAACCCTTGTCGGTGCCAAGTCGGTGTTGTACTGATATTGATGGTAGAAGGCAGTAGCTAGACCCTCCCAAGTATTGATGCGAGATCCATCCAACTGATAAAACCATTCAAGTTGTGTTCCAGCCAGACTCTCTTGGAAAAAGTGAATCCAGAGTTTTTTATCTGCAGTGTACGGTTGTATCTTGCGCACATAGGACTTCAAATGGAGCTTTGGGCAAGAAACCCCATCGTATTTTGCAAAGGTAGGTATTTTGAACTTGTGGGGAATGACTACCCCAGAGATTAAGCCCAAATCGTCAAAATTTAAACCAGGAATAGCTTGGATTTCAACCGCTTTCAACCTGTCTTCTAGCTACTTTTATTTGATGTCCGCGGGTAGATATTGTTCATTGAAATAATCATCATCAGATTCTTGGTCATTGATACAGTCGGCCTGAGGACTCTTGACCTCACCAATTTGGTTCTCGTCCTCTTCGGATGAATCTTCCTCTATTGGAATTTGACGGATTGTCTCCTTGAACCTTTTACCCATGTTGAGTATAACTTTCTTCTTTGGCTTCTTCTTCGCGGCCAACAAGGGCATCATATCCTGCTGCCCCTTGGCTAGGGTGAGTAAAGCTTCCTGAAATTGAAAATTTTGGGCTTGGAGTTCTGTCACAGTTTTCTCTAGATCCATCTTTTTGAAATAAACAGCGGAGAGATAAGAAAACCTGTTATGCGGACACCTGTCATGTCATGATGCATGAATATGCAATATGCAAATGATTTCAAGGATTTAAAGGATTTTAATTTGTATAGACAAATAGTGAAAAAAACGTTAACTTGCATTTAAAGAGTTCTGATTTGAATACAAGCATGCCTCTTGGGCTTACAACAACATAAATAAGCATAAAGTAAACTCCTAAGACAGAAAAGTTGTGCGCATCTTCTTTGGCGCAATGTATGTGTTTAAGCTCCTTTCTTCATGAAGCTCTCTTGTAAGCACTAATATCTTCCCCTCGCTCTCATAGAACTTATCTTCAAATGTGTCTCGTTCTCCTTTTAACTCAATCCAAGCGTTTGGCAAATCTTCAAGAGAAGTAGGCATATCAGGATAGAGGATATTATGTGGAACGTCTCCCTCAACTACTGGCTCCATGATAATAGGTAAGACGGCTTCATAAGGCATCTTGAGACTTTGAGCGCGAGCCCTCACCCATTTAAGGTAAGGTTCCAAAGGAATGGAATTCTTACGCCCTAATGTCTTGCTATAAACTTTGTTAACCATACCCCAAGCTCGTATAAATCATTGACGGTAACCTTGGGTTTCGCTTTCGTAGTCAAATGCAATTCCTTGGATGAGTACCTCATGAGGGCCATCTCTCCTAGAGTATCCAAATTGTCGCAAAGCTAAACAAGGGTTACAATTAATGCCTCCCCTAATGCCAAGTAGAGGGACATTGTGGAATTCCCCACAACGACCAATGATGGTAACGTCTTCCGAAGAGCGATAATGCCAACGGATATTAGCATGTGAAAGTGACATCAATCTTTTAGACCACCTCATACATTGTTTATCAGGGATCGAGGTAGGTGCGAAATAAACCACCTAGCCAAAAGGGGAGTACAACACATCAAATTCCCCCTTTTCTTCAAAGTGCGAGAGTGAAGAGAATGCAATATGTCTCCAAGCAATGTAGGCACCAGATTACGAGTTATGAAAACCTTGATCACATTTACATCTATAAATTGGTCAGGATTTGGAAATAGTACCAACCCATAGATGAGAAGAGGCAAAATTTCCTCAAAGGCTTGTAGATCAAAAGTATTCCAACACTCTTGAGCCTTCTCCAGCAAAAACTTCGCTAGGAACCCTTTGACACTACTCCTTGTTACCCAATTTTCTACTATGTCAGATGGTTGCAAATGTAGGGCTCGAGCAATTTCCTCAGGTTTAGGGTCTCTTTCAATACCGTTGAAAGGTAACTGATCAAGAATAGGGGTCCCTATGAGTTGAGAAAATTCTTCTAAAGTGGACACAAGTTGGTAATCGGGAAAAGTGAAGCAATGATGCAAAGGGTCAAAGAGCTGGACAAGCACCTTTACCATATCTTCTTCAATACTTGAGGTAACCAGACTAAGGATTCGACCATGTCTTTTGGTGAACGGAGAATATTCAGGGACCCTTGATACTAAATCCTTGAGTTGTGGAGGTATCCTCACAAGATTGACTTGGATAGTGCTCCTACGAGCGGAGGCCATGTCCTACAAAACAGAACAAAGATAAATCCAAAAATCCTTAAAATGGTTAGTGAAAATTCTTATGGTATGATGTCATGATGCTATGTAAAAATATGTGAGGTAAGCAAATTTATATTCACACAAAGCAAACAAATCCTTAGCTTTAGGCTTGCATGGGGTTTCAGGTAAGTACCCTTTTGAAGTTTAGTTGGATCAACCTATCCTAGTTAATAGTAACCGGGTTCTAAGGGATCTAAATATCACCGATCTTTCCCCCAAGTTTCGTTCAATAAGCGATTGAATCGCAACCAAACAAAACTCAAGAGTCAAACCTCAATGAGTGTAGTATCGAGTATCTACCAACTTCGGACAACACCAAAGCCGGTCATCTCATTACGTCCTAATGGCCAAGTTGGTCAATTAAGGTTCTAAGGTCAGTTGATGCTTCACGACACCATGCGGCGGCCCCATACTCTCCTTGACTGACTCAAGGGTTACCAGTACCAACCAAAGTGCCACATCAACGTAGCTACTGCTTCAACCGTGTCGGTATACCCCGCTCAGTTCCCTCACAGTTTATTGCTACTTACCTAAAAGGAGTCCCTAAATCCGGGTGTAGGATTTAAAATAAACCCAAACAAGGAACCAAAATGTAAAGAAAACAAATCAAACAATGTAAGCAAGTAAATGTGATCTAACCCTAAGGTAACCGCACTTTTAAAATGTTTTCCCCAGCAGAGTCGCCAGTTCTGTGATACGGTGGGAGAACTGACTTGAGGTTTTGCGTTTATGTTTGCAAATGTTGTGGTTTAGCAAGAGTCGCCACCGACTTTTCTTTTATCCAATAAGGAAAGGTGAAAAAGCACAGGAAAGACCTTTCAAGATGTTTTCTTGAGTTCAGGGGGTAGATTATGAAAAGGGAAGGTATTAGCACCCTTTCCATCCATGGTTTTCCATGGCCTCTTAGTTACTTTCTAGATCACTTGCTTTTGTTTGAATTTGTGTTTTGTGATGTGGGTTTTGAAAGTATTTTGAAAAGGTGCCATCGTTTAGGCAAACTTTGTAATAGTTCTCGTTTGTAAGAACGTATACAAAGTGTTGAGCTTTTGAAAATATTTCAAGTTTTGAAAAATGTTTTGAAGATGTTTTGAAAGTGTATGTGATTGTTTTGAAAATAGCAAGGACATTTGTTATTGAGAGTGAGCATTTAACTAAAAGTAGTCTACCTACTCAAAAAGGTCTTAGATGTGTTTTTCCTCCTCCTTTAGATGTTGCTATCTTACCGTTGATTTGGTAAGAAGCCCCATTGTTGGATGTGAAGGGACGAGTGTTGGGTCATCGTATGATCATGATAGCAATGTTGTGAGATGACTTAGCACTTTTATTTAGGGACTAAGATCATTTTTGAAAGGCAACTTTGATAGCGTCATCGAGGGACTATGATCTTGTATTTTTTTGATTTGTTTGTGCTAAGACATCCCACATGCATAACATGGCCATTTTTATAAGGAAACAAGTGGAATTACCCTAAGGGTGTAAGTGTTTGATTGTTTTTTGATTGCATGCATAATTTGTCTTGATTAGGGTGATCTATTTGTCAATTTTCATATCTTGTCATACACACCCTAATTACTAGCATATATTGAAAGCAATAACAGCGCGGAAATGTAAAGTCCTACACTATTACAATATTTAGGGGGATGGGGGTACATATTTATGAATGGGGTTGCAAGTTAAAATTCTAGGTTACTATTACAACTTCTGGGACAGCCAAGAGGTGATATTTTGACTCCTTTGAGGTGGAAATGAATGGAGAGTGTATGGAAATAGGAATACAAAAGTTAAGGTAGCTTCTAATGTGTGAATCAGCAGCTACGTGGATGGTTTTAGTCAAGAACACTTGAGGAAAAATGGAGTTTGAATATAAGGAATCAATGCTAAGATTTTGTTATTTTGTGTTTATAGTTTCCTAGGTTCTTGGAATTTTTGTAGTGGTTCAAAGCCTTCTTTCTTAATTCTCTCGTATTTTTCACAATTTTTTTGGACCTTTTCACAGTGGCCAATGGTGTTCTATTTATAGACAAAGGTTTTGCAGTTGGGGCGGTCAAGTGGTACCAGCATCATATGCTAGATGCTGACTTACTATTGAAGTAAGCTTAAACAATTGGGGGTTCAATGCATTCAAGTTGGATGGTTAACAGCGCCTCAACTGGATTTGGCAGCGTGAATTAAGGAAAAGTAGAAGCAGCGCGTGAGTCTAGCATACTTTTGCACAAAAGTTTGTCTTCCCAAGACAGTAGGGGTACACATGGTGAAAATCCTTTGGATAAAGACTCAGAAGGCGGTTGTGAGAATTAAATGAGTTCCCATGTGAAACTCTGCATCCTTGCTTGACTCTGGATTAGAAGTTCTGCTTCAGCGTAGCATCTCATCTTCTGATCCTCTTACCTTATGGCTTCAGCATGTTCTGAAGGATCCTTCAGAACTTCCAGTATACTTACAACACGCTTTGTTACCTTTTTGGATTTAACCTTTGCAAACTCTGACTGAACCTTTATGAACACTGGTGTTGTACCCCAAAATTTGCCCTCCCATATTTCTCAAAACATTTCAAGAAAAATTCACAGGTCCAACCCGGCGCGTCATATTCAGGTGTTCTTTCACCAAGATATCTCTGATAACGTATTCTCAAATTCAGGTTCGGCTCAAGAGTCAATTCTTTAAAGAAGGTATCTGAATGTGTGAGTTTTCTTGAAGAAATATGGTGAAAAAGTGTGCTGAAAGTGTAGTTTTTACGCGCTAAAAAAATTCATAACTTGAAGATCGTGGCTCGTTTTGAACCTGTTCAGGTGGCTAAAATTCCGTCTTGACATTATCTACGTTTTCATCTCTCACGGCTGGAAGCCAATTTTGATCAGAAGGTCTTCAAAAATGTGGATTTATCAAGTATTTTCGCACAGAAAATTTGTGACAGAAGTTTATTTGCGTAATGTTCAGAAAATCATAACTTGGTCGATTTTCATCGTATCGAGCTGGTTCTGGCGCCAAAATTTCACAAATTGAGTTGACTATATTTTCACAGAAGGTATTGAGTTCAAACGGTATTCAAAAGGCCTTCGTTTTTTGCTCAGAGTGCGTGACACGCTGAAAATCCTGAATGCTTAATATTATTTCATCTGGGCCGAAACTTCGAAAATTCATAACTCGGTCAATTTTTATCGGATTGGGCTCATATTTTTACACAAGGTCACTGACTCATACATCTACAACTTTGCTTCAAAAGTCGAGACCAAATTATGCACCGATCAATATCAGTTTTTTATTGAAGAACGTGTCAGAGTCGACACTGGAGCCCAAAATAAGTTTGTCTGAGCTGAAACTTCAAAAATTCATAACTAATTCACCGTTTATCCGATAGAGCCGATTTTCGGACAGGAGTTAGTTATCAATGTCGGCTACATTTTGTTTTCACATTTCAACTTCAAAAATTGCACTTAAGTCCCTGCGATTTAGCCTGGAAAGTGACGAACTCAAGTGAACATTGGAGGCCCAATTGCACATTCAAAGCCCATTTTCTTTACCCTAATTTCCATTATATAATCACCTTCTTTTCACACAAACCAGAGAGGAGAAAAAGAGATAAAAAACCTTGACACAACACTGTTAGAATATCAAATTCTTTCAAGAACCCTAAAACTTTGAAATCCTTATTACAAATCCCTCTCTCACTACAAACAAGCCATCACAGTTACAAACCAACACCTCACTACTTCTTCAGTAAGGATAAGGCTGGCTTGATCTCCATGATCCAAAGGGCATAAAAGCATTCATGTCACTAATTTTCCAGTAAGGGTAAGATTGATTTGATCTCCATGATCAAAAGGGTATAATCATTCATACATGCCATATTGTGCCTAAACATTAAATTTCTTAATATATTGGCTTTATTTGCATTTTATGATTTTATTTAATGTGTTCATGAGATTCAACACAGCAGATTTAGACAGGATCCCATGCAGGTTCATTAAGGAACGTTGAGGCCAAAAGCCAAATGGCCAAAAGCCAAAAGCCAAAAGCCAAATGGCCAAAAGCCAAAAGCCAAAAGCCAAAAGTCAAATGGCCAAAAGAACAACTTATGCATGACACCAATACATGGCGAGACAGACATCCTGAGAAGATTAAGGAACGTTGAGGCCAGAACACAAATGGCCAACAGGCATAACACAAATGACCATGAAACCCAATCCAATGGCCGAAGAATGCAGACCGTTCAAAAAAATCTCCCCTTGGGCCTGAAACCCCCCTTGGTTTGCATCTTTTTTAATTTTATTTTCTTTTCTTTTCTAATTCTTTTTTAATTGTTTTAATTGTTTTTTTTCACCATAAAATAATTTTCTATAATAAAAACAGAAAAATCAAAAATACAAATATATTTAATTATTATTAATTTCATCACTAACCTATTTTTTGTAAATAAACTCTAACAATTAACTTAGTTTAATTTAGGTTTTTAAACTTTAATCTTTTTCTTAATAAGTAAAAAGTATCTAGAATTAGGTTTTTTTGACATTTTCATCTTTTTCTTAAATAAATTATTAATCATCATTATTTATCATTATTATTAATTATCATTAATTTTGTAAATAAACATGTACATTAAATATTATGTAAATTAGGTTTTAAACTTTAACTTTTTTTTAATAATTAAAAATATTTAGAACTAAGGTTTCCTTCTAATTTTAAATTCTTTTCTTTATTTTCATAAATACAAAAAACTTAAAAAACATTTCTTTTCTTTAATAAAATAAATAATTAACTTTCTTATTTCAATTTAATTTCAAAAGGGTCCAACGCCCTCGAACGTTCAACTTTAATTCTTTCGCGCATTTATTCTTATTTTCCTTTGTGAATATTATGTAATTGCTCAAGCCTTGTAATAGTAATTAGGAATTTATTTACTTTCCGTATTTTTTATTCAAAACGGGTCTTTGTTAATTTGGCGATGTATAGACCCGCGCCTTGTAATAGCGTAGGATTTATCTTTTCGCACTTTAATTTCCGCACTTTTAAACTGCTAAACTTTGCATGAAAGAATGAATGGCCTAAATTAAAAACAAGCGTAGATCACCATGATACATGTACAAGATAAAACATAACATGAAAATAACACACAAATTCACACACCACTTCTAGGGTACGCCTCACTGTTGCCTTACCTTCGAAACGTGGTCGTCGAGTATAGGACGTTTTAGTAAGTCCTTATGTCCATGATCCAGTTGCCTCGAAACGGTTGCCTCAGATTAAAAAAGGATCAATGGCATAAGGGTAGCTTCTAAGGTGTCCTACTGTTACTCTGGTGACCACACTGTCCCTACAAACGAATTGACCCGAACACCTCCAACGGTGGTGCTACCTACCTCTCAATGGTGGGATGACACTACCTTAAGGACATTTACACAGCCTAATTCCTTAGGGCAGGTAGATGACTCATAGATACTTGCTCTCTTCAAAAACAAATCAAAACTCTTTTCACACAGACACTTTCAAAAAGCTTTCAAAACAATTTTTCAAACACTCTTGAGGACAGATACAAGAGTTATTCAGAAATATTTAAACGAAACTTTTTCAAACCCACTCACATATTGAAAAGTAAACAAACATTTTGAAAACACAAATGAGCAAGTATCTAAGAGCCCATGGATAGAAAGGGTGCTAACACCTTCCCTTTCTATAAATCTACCTCCCGAACCGAGAAACTATCTCATAAGGAATTTTGCTGTGCTTTTGTCCTGTCCATGTTGGAGAAAATAAAAGAAGGTGGCGACTCTTGCTTCCGCGACATTTCGCGAACCAGCGTTAAACAGTCAGTTCCAGATCCACCGATCACAGAACTGGCGACTCTGCTGGGGACATACTTATAAAGTGAGGTGTACCTTATGACTAAGATCACTTGTGTTTTCAATTGTTGTGCTTGTTTGCTTTATTATTGTGGGCTGCATCGGAGTTACATAGATCCTAACCCGGATCTGGGGATACCCTGTTAGGTAGCATAAGCTGTGACGGACCTGTCCGGCGTAGACCGACATGGGTGAAGCAGTGGCTACGTTGGTGTGACGCCTTGGTCTGTACCGATATCCCTTGTGTCGCAACGAGGAGAATATGGGTCTTCTGAGGAGTCATTAAGCACCAACCGACCTTAGAACCTTAATTGAACCACCTTGGCCTCTTTAGGGTAGTGAGATAACTGACTTTGGTGCAGTCCGAGGTTGGTTGATAATCGATACCACACTCAATTGAGGGTTATTTTCTTGGAATATTTCGGTCGCCAGTTCAGTGGCTAAATCGAAACGATGAACAATGAAAGCAATCCAATGATATTGGGACCCTTAGAACCCGGTTACTTTGATAGGACAGGTTTGAGCCCACCAACTTCAAGAGGGTAATACCCAGACCCCATGCTGGCCTAAACTCTAAGGGATGTGGTGTGACTTGTGTGCTTTCAAACTTGACTACTTGCATGCTTGTTATCTAACACATGAGCTTCTTGCAGGTTTTGGTTTACAGTCCTTAATTGGGACTCATAACAGGGTTTACCTATATCACTCCATGCATAGCATAACATCATACCATCATACCATTGCATGCATCCTACATAAGGACTAACCCATTTCAAGGATCTCAAGGGCTTGTGATGCAGGTCATAATGAATCAAACGTCTAGCAAGGGGCAAAAGGGATTTATTTTCCTCTAGCCAAGGGTGTCAGGGGCTATGACCCACTCGATATGGTGAGCCTTGACTCTTGAAGAAGGACTCTCAACAATAGGAAGTTCCTTCAATCAAGCTACCGGATCCCAGCTCTAACAAATTTCTTGTTTACCCCACGAGATCCTTGAAAACATTGCATGCATACATACATATCATTGCATTACAGGTATCCCTTTTACATGTTGCTTACCTTATTCGCTGTTTATTTCAGCCGATCGTCATGAATCTTGAATCATCTACCGAGCAGTCCATCAAGGCCCTTCAGGCTCAGAACGCCCAATTCCAAGAGCTGATTATGAGTCTGGCCCAAGGTCAAGAGGAGTTGAAGTCTCTGTTGGTTAAGAAGAAGAAGAAGAAGAGAATTGTACTATTCAACACTGGCCGGAGGTTTGGCAACACACTGCAGAATGAGGTTGATCAAGTTGGTTCTTTTGTAGGAAAAGGCAGCCCAAGGGGGAAGGGCTCCAAGTCCGGTGGTCTCTGACAACGAGACTGATTTTAATGAGGAACAATATCCTCCAGCTAAAGACAGATACAAGTAGTTAGAGGACCGTCTAAGTGCCATGGAGATACAAAAAGTGCCCGGCCTGGACTTCGAGGATCTAGGTCTGTCTTCTGGGGTAGTAATCCCGCACAAATTCAAGGCACCTGCCTTTGCCAAGTACGACGGGGCATCCTGTCCTAAGCTGCATCTCAGGTCTTACACAAGGAGGATCCAGCCCTACACGGCTGACAAGAATTTGTGGATTCAATTTTTTCAGGATAGTCTGTCGGGAACCCAACTCGACTGGTTCTATCAACTGAATGGAGCTAACATCCGCAGCTGGGAGGATTTGGCCACTGCATTCTACAAGCAGTACCAGTATAATGCCGACCTTGCTCCCACGCGCACTCAGCTTCAGGGAATGTCTATGGGTGCAGGTGAAGGTTTCAAAGAATATGCTCAAAAATGGAGGGACCTTGTTGGAAGGGTACAACCACCTCTGACTGACCGCGAGCTCGTCGACATGTTCTTGGGGACCCTGTCTGGTCCATTCTTCAACCACCTGATTGGGAATTCTACTGCTGGGTTTACAGATCTGATCTTGACCGGGGAAAAAATAGAAGCTGGCATTAAGTCGGGGAAAATACAGAATGGTGACTCCTCGAACACTGAGAAGAAACCATCCAAGAGAGAATCTAGTGCTGTCTATGGCTCAAGAGGGCAGAATAGGTCCGAGCACCGCCAAGATGTCAACGCGGTGGTTATTGCAAAACCGGCCGGTGCTCCTCAGCGTCATAATCAGCAGAGGGAAGAGAGACCCAAAAGGCAATTCACTCCCCTTGGCATGACCTTGTCACAGATATTGCCACAGTTGCTGGAAACCAAGTTGGTAACTCTCATGGACCCTCCAAAGAATCCAAACAGGACGCCTTCAAGGTATAACCCCAACGTTCGCTGCGCTTATCATTCTGACAGCCCGGGGCATGCTACAGATGATTGTTGGACTTTGAGAAACAAGGTTCAGGATCTGATTGACGCAAAGGAAGTCCAGCTCGACTCTCCAGAGGCTCCCAATGTGACCACTGCTCCCCTGCCCAAACATGGCTAGGATTGGAAACTTTTGTTCATTTGAATGTTCAAGATTGTATTTTTCTTCGATTGTTCAAACATTTTATTTCATGTCAAACTTGGTTATTTCATTAATGCATTACACATGTCTGTTTTGAAGTAATTATTTCGTATTCACTATATGCAAACTATTTTCATATTTTTGTGATGTCAACTCTTGATCTAAAATTCTAAGCCTCTTGAGGGAGGATGACGAAAACGATACCACAATCTACAGTATGCTTTTGAACAGACCCCGCTGATGAGGTACAGGCATTGTTTCAATTCCTAAACACTGGAGTTATAAGGAAGATAATCCCTCGTCAACCCCTCTGAGCCAAAGAAGTTGGAGTTTTTTCTTTTTCGAAATTAAAACCCTTAATCATAACCTGGGGCAGGGTAGTTCTCTCAGTTGATCCAGGTGCACGATGAATGGCATCAAAGGAATCCTTACAAAACAAAAAAAGACAGCGATGGTTCCGAAAAATCATAAAGACAGGCAGTCATTACTTCTCAAAATAAAAACCCATTAAGTCAAAACCTATGAAGGAGACTTACAAAACTGGGGCATCCCGCTGACTGTAATTCCAAAAAGGATAACAAAATCAAGAAAAAAAAGAGGTCATACAAACCCTCAACAAAAAAGGAAATGACTGCCCATTCAAAATAAATTGTCAATACCCGAACCATCACTGGTATATTAGAGCAAAAGACTCGAACAAGGTCTAACGCACGATCAACTGAGTTTAGGATTGAAGAACATCACGAAGAACGGGTGGGTACAAAAAAAAAAGTTTGAGCCTTTATCCTTTGTTTCTTAAACCGTGAACCAGGCCACGTTACAACCCTAAAAAGTCCTAGCTGAAGCATGGGTTAGTTCGAAAGCATACTGTTACGAAAGGTATCCCGACTCCTTAAGGCTTGCGGTAAAATAACGAGTTGACATCACATTTTACAAAATTTGCTTGTTTTACTAAAAGATGCATTTTCAAAAACTTCGAAACAGACATAAGCTTTGCATTCTTGATATAATACTGTTTGCGTATGACTATTTGTTCGAACAGCAGAGAAATTCGCACAAAGAATATCTAGTGAACAAAAGCACTTCCAATCAAGGGGCATGGCATGATCATTGTCCATCATCTGGGCAATTGAGTCAAGATTCGGAGAATCTCTCAAAAGGCCAACCAGCTTGGGGCAAATCTCCATCTGGATCACTTGGGGCATTGGACGATCAAACGAAGATCTTCTGGTGGTATGGCAACACTACACTACTGACAGGGGCACCTCCCTACATCCTGAGAGCATGGACATAGTCGAAAAAATACTACGCAAAATCAAAGACCCGCTAGGTTGACACACCTAGGCAAAAATAAGGGCTTCCCGGCGAACCAAAAGGGTTCGGGAAAAATAAGGGATGAAAATGAAAAAATTTGTACACCCGGCAAGTCGAAAACCTGAAAAGGCAGCTTTGGCAAAAATGGGTATCCCGGTGAGCTGAAAACCCGAAAGGGCGGTCCAGGCAAAAGTTAGGGATCAAAGCGTACGACTATGTCCCGACATCTCGTCACTTGCCTACCAGAAGAAGATTTGTCAATCGACAGTCATCAAACACCTTCACAGGTACCTTCTTCTCCAACAGAAACTGGGGCAATAATGAGTTGTCTAAATGATCCGGTGGCTCTGTCCACCGAAGTGCCAAGGTAAGTTCAACTGAAGAATGCGACCAAGATACCTTCACTCCCTGCAGAGCGAATGCGTTTCCCCAAGTTCTATTGAAAGGTTATTTCTCCACCAGAGCTTATAACTGGGTTATCCTCAGCTAAAAGCCACGGAAAGATCGTCCTCGGCGAAGTCTTCCTATCCCCAGCGGAGCTCATCAAAACTTCCATCATAACATATCAATGGTATCCCCAGCGGAGTTATCATCAACCTCAGCGAAGTACCTCTCTTTCCCCACAGAGTTACCTCCCTGCAGAGTAATCTATTCGCCAAGTTTATTCCCCAACGAAGTCATCTTCTCCTACCGGTATTCTTGCAATCATCACCCCCAACGGAAACGAAGAATCTCACTCTTCAACATCAGCCCAGGATTTGACTTCCCGACATCCGTCAAGGATCTATTTTCCTAGACGAAGATACATTCATAAACATCACATTGTTATACATCATGATACATGCATCATACAATCTCATGTGTTGAAAAATATTATTGCTTGATCCATATCATGCATTGCATATGACTGACCTTTACCTTTCAGGAAGGATACAGTGAAAAGATCAGCTATGTAGACGAATATAGTCAAAAGAGACCAACCCAGTCAAAGAATACAAATCCAGTTAAATCAATGCCTAAAGATTTCTCTGATACAACTCGTTGTTATAGACACTCGTCGTTATAGACACTCGTCGTTATAGACACTCGTCGTTATAGACACTCGTCGTTATAGACACTCGTCGTTATAGACACTCGTCGTCATAGACACTCGTCGTTATAAACACTCGTCGTCATAGACACTCGTCGTTATAGACACTCGTCGTTATAGACACTCGTCGTTATAGACACTCGTCGTTATAGACACTCGTAGTTATAGACACTCGTAGTTATAGACACTCGTCGTTATAGACACTCCTCGTCATAAACACCCGTCGTCATAGACACTCGTCGTTATAGACACTCGTCATTATAGACACTCGTCGTTATAGACACTCGTCGTTAAAGACCACTCGTCCATGAGGATAACCTGTCAGTAGAGACAACTCACCAACCTAACATTACAAGACTCGATTCCTGTATCTTGCCAGGGCACGTCTGAAGAGTTTGAAGATCCGATTCCTGTATCTTGCCAGGGTGTATCTGTTAACGACTAACATTACCAGACTCGATTCCTGTATCTCTCCAGGGCACGTCTGAAGAGTTTGAAGATCTGATTCCTGTATCTTGCCAGGGTGTATCTGCTGACGACTATTTTTCCAGATTCGATTCCTGTATCTAGCCAGGGCGCATCTGTGAGTAGCTGATTGTAGACTCGATACTTGTATCCGGCCAGGGCACATCTACATGAAGAGTTTGAAGATCAACCCCTGTAACAGGCCAGGTAATTATCTTTCTTTCTCAGGTACGCAAGTTCTCGCTAAGGAATCTCTTACGCGATCGACACCTAGATGGCATCTATAAGCCCATCCACATACCAACAGTCTCCAAATGGCATCTATAAGCCCATTCCCGACAAGATTCTGTTACATCTCCAGATGACATCTATAAGCCCATCCTCTTATCCACCACATTTCCAAATGGCATCTATAAGCCCATTCCCGACATCACATTGCTGATATTCTACTATGCGAGTGAAAATTTCTGGGCACTCTAGTGTTCAATCATCTTCCACCTTCGGATCATGAAAGGCACGCAAGCCAATCTACATCCTCAGGTCTAAGAAGATTGAACAGGGGCAACTGTTGTACCCCAAAATTTGCCCTCCCATATTTCTCAAAACATTTCAAGAAAAATTCACAGGTCCAACCCGGCGCGTCATATTCAGGTGTTCTTTCACCAAGATATCTCTGATAACGTATTCTCAAATTCAGGTTCGGCTCAAGAGTCAATTCTTTAAAGAAGGTATCCGAATGTGTGAGTTTTCTTGAAGAAATATGGTGAAAAAGTGTGCTGAAAGTGCAGTTTTTACGCGCTAAAAAAATTCATAACTTGAAGATCGTGGCTCGTTTTGAACCCGTTCCGGTGGCCAAAATTCCGTCTTGACATTATCTACGTTTTCATCTCACGCGGCTGGAAGCCAATTTTGATCAGAAGGTCTTCAAAAATGTGGATTTATCAAGTATTTTCGCACAGAAAATTTGTGACAAGTTTATTTGCGTCATGTTCAGAAAATCATAACTTGGTCGATTTTCATCGTATCGAGCTGGTTCTGGCGCCAAAATTTCAAAAACTGAGTTGGATACATTTTCACAGAAGGTATTGAGTTCAAACGGTATTCAAAAGGCCTTCGTTGTTTGCTTAGAGTGCGTGACACGCTGAAAATCCTGAATGCTTAATATTATTTCATCTGGGCCGAAACTTCGAAAATTCATAACTCGGTCAATTTTTATCGGATTGAGCACATATTTTTACACAAGGTCATTGACTCATACATCTACAACTTTGCTTCAAAAGTAGAGACCAAATTATGCACCGGTCAATACCAGTTTTTTATTGAAGAACGTGTCAGAGTCGACACTGGAGCCCAAAATAAGTTTGTCTGAGCTGAAACTTCAAAAATTCATAACTAATTCACCTTTTATCCGATTGAGCCGATTTTCGGACAGGAGTTAGTTATCGATGTCGGCTACATTTTGTTTTCACATTTCAACTTCAAAATTTGCACTTAAGTCCCTGCGATTTAGCCTGGAAATTGACGAACTCAAGTGAACATTGGAGGCCCAATTGCACATTCAAAGCCCATTTTCTTTACCCTAATTTCCATTATATAATCACCTTCTTTTCACACAAACCAGAGAGGAGAAAAAGAGAGAAAAAACCTTGCCACAACACTGTTAGAATATCAAATTCTTTCAAGAACCCTAAAACCTTGAAATCCTTATTACAAATCCCTCTCTCACTACAAACAAGCCATCACAGTTACAAACCAACACCTCACTACTTCTTCAGTAAGGATAAGGCTGATGTTGTACCCCAAAATTTGCCCTCGCATTTTTCCACAAGAAATCGCAGCTTCCGGCATTTCCTGATTTTTCAGATTGGCTCAAGAATCGGACAAACAGACTTTTCTCGTCAGTCAAGCAAAATTAGGGTTTTTCTGATTTTCAGGGCTCTGGATTGTTTCACACAGTTGGCTTAGGGTTTTGGTTGATTTTGACTCGATTTTGATCAGGTGAACGTTCTTTGGCATTTAATCAGGAATTAAGGTTTTTGTGGGCATATTCTCAGAAGGTTAAAATTCCACAGCACTTTGCAAGTTATTCCGAGATTCGGGTCGAATTCGCATTGTTTTTAATTTAATCAGTAAAAGGAGGCAGTTGGTTTGAATTCACCAGTCAAAAGATATGCGCAGTTTGGAATTACAGTGTTTGTTGAAAATCAGTGAAAAGAGAGAACGCGCCTGATCAGTGTTTTGATTAACTATTGATTCGCTTTGAAGATACCAGGTTTAACTGATCAATGTGCTAAAGTATTGTTTATTTAAATTATTTATTATTCTAAATTAAGTGATTGAAATTTATTTTTCAATTATTTTAATTCAAAGAGTTTTAAATAATAGATAAACAATAAAGAAAGAGGAAATAGAATTGATTGGATAATAAAGACTTTTATTGATTCTTGAATTATTTGTACAATTATTGTTTATAATTTAATTACAAACAATGGTTTTACATTAATTTAAATATTAAATAAAAAAGAAAACTATCCTATTTTTTTTAATTCTTCAGTCTTCATTTAGTACCCCTCCATCCATTTTTATTCATCTGCAAGAGAAAAGGAGAAAAGTCAGTGACTGATAAATAAATAAAGACAGATAAAAGAGAGTCATCATTAAGGGCCACTGATTGGGATCAGTTAACCCTCTCTGCAAATCACGGGATTTCTCCCGGTTCACAAAGAGGGAAGAATTTTATGCAAAGTTGAGAAAAAATGCAAAGTGTCAAAAATGCATAAGTTCAAAATGTCAAACTGCATAGTTCAGAAGCAAGTTCAAACCAAACTGAAAATCCAAATTGCAACTTTCTGTCAAAATCCAAAAGTGTCAAACTTACTGTCAAATGCCAAAGGTACCCAAACTGTCAAAAGAAGATTTGGCAAAGATATGGGAAGTTCAAAAGGTACAAAGTCTACTCAAAGCTGTCAAAGAAGAGATAAAGAATGCAGAGGAAATCTATTATGCAAGCAAGCTATATTTTTCATCATTTCCCAATGGCCCTTTCAGAAAGTACAGCATGAAAACATATTTTAACATATTTAACTATACTAAGAGAGAGAAAAAGAAGAGATAAGGAGTAGGTTTTTTAGGCTTTAGGCAGGCATAAGAAGATATACAAAGGGACTGAACGCAGTAAGAAAAAAGAGGAGAGGCAGAACTTTCACCAAAGTTAAAGAGAAACCAATACAAACTGATATACAAAACTGCTAAGCATAACCTGCTGAAGCCAGATCTGCATCATTCAAAAAACCTGTCAAACAATAATCAAGCCTTACCTGCTAAAACCCCAAAACCAAATGCCAACAATAAAAACCAGCATAACCCCCTAAACACATAACCTGCTAAGCCTCAAGCATCATACCTGCTAAGGCCATCAACCAGAAACAAAGCCATGCCAGCATATACACCAAACCCTTGCCTACTGCACTACCAAAAACCTACTGTCTGCATTGCCACAACCTGCCTAAGCATTACCAAAATCTTGGCCTAAACATCAAAAACCTGTTCAAGGCCAAACCTGAAACCAACATGGCATTAACCTGAACCATCACAAGCCTAACCTGCAGAAGAAGCATAACCTGTTTTCTCACCAAAACCCAAACATCCAACCTGCCTGAGTAACAACCTGTCAAGCCCTTAAACTCTAAGAGACAAAAAACCCTTAACCTGCTATTTCACGAACCTTAAACTCAAACACTTCCAGCCAAAATCTGCCCAAGCATCATACCTACCTTACCAGTTGCAAAAGCCAAAACATATCTCATCAATGCTAAAAGGACCCAAGCCTCAAGGCCTCATAATGTTTCATCACTGGCCATTAGAGAAGCAAACATTCTAAGCTAACAACGAGGCAACAAGTCTGAAGAAGAGGAAAAAGCTAATCAAAACAACAAAACTGTTTCAACCATAGCATATTTAGGGCAACAAAAGCCCTCAAAAGTTCATCATAGGGCAAAGTTCAAGAGCACATTCATCTCAAGGCAACAAGCTCAACATATTCAAAGGCAGCTCAAAGCAAGATAACAAGTAAGAAGAAGAGGAAAAGCAATAGGCAAAACAAGAAGGCAAAGAAGATACACAGGCAAGCCTCAGTAAACACATCATTGGGCGTAAAACTATCAAGCTCAACAATCAAGAGGCAACCACATAAGCATACAGAGTCATAGCAAGAGAAGAAGAAGAGGAAAGAATACGCAAACAAGAAGCTTTCAGCCATCAACATCATAAAGCTTAAAGAAAATATACAAGATACCAGATAAAGCCCCTCATCGCGCGTCACGTTCCACCCGCCCTTGGCCTCCTAGCTTTCCTCATCTCTCTCCTCCGTCTCCAAAGGTAACCCTTTCCTTCTTTCTTTTTTTCAAAACCTCCAACAACCATTAACAAACGAGGGAATCAGAATCAAAAAGATGAATAAATCAATGCATGTAAAACCAAAACAAATAAGGAAATGAATGTACCGTATATCCGTTGCCCCCTAGCGTCCGGTTGGAGGGAGGAGGAAGATGGAGAACCGGTGGCCTTGGGCTGACGAACTCACGCTGGACACTCAGAAGCAAACGAAGAAGAACGATGAACGAACACATGAGCGGCGCTGCAAACCCTAAAACACGTTCCCAAATGAAAACAAAACAAAACCCTAAAACTTTCTGAGTCCAAACATGGGCCTTGCCCATTCTGAATACAAAGCCCAACGCACCTTTTTTTAGTTCCTTTGCCTAACCTAATTTGCTTTTATTCTCTCCTTAATAAACTTAAACAAACACTTTTTTTGTTTTACAATAATTCTTTTTATTAATAATAAAAATACACTCTTGTTAACATACATAATTAATTGAAAATATATATTTTCTTTAAACATATAATTAAAACACTTTTCTATACACCTAATTTAGTTAATTTAAAACACTTTTGAATATATATATATATATTAAACACATAAATAATAAAATACATTTTTCTTACACCATGTAATTAAAATTGAAAACAATTTCTTTTCATTAAAACATTCTTTTCATACATATCAAAATACAAGATTACAAGACTAATTAATTAAATAGACGTTTAATTTTTCTTTAGGTCAAAACAAATACCTAACAATACATTCTTAAATTCATATTTTCGCACATGTAAATAATCGCTTACACAATACATCTCACACTTACACAATACAAATACACAATACATTGCTCCTATACACACTTGTTTATCTTATGCATTAATATACGTCATTTACATTTGATCGTAAATTCGATTTGGTTGTAACTTATTGGATACTATAAGTCTCATCCCCATTTGTGAATATTGTACCCCCACTCCCGGATACTTATTTTGTAATAGCGTAGATTTTACATTTTCGCAATTTACCGCTTTCAATTATACCATGGTTAGACCTAGGGTTTGCATGTACATAAAATCAAACGCTAGATAACCTAATACAAGAAAAATACATGAAATCAATACACAATCACACTTGCACCCTCTATGGTAATCCCACATGTTGCCTTCCAAATGGGCCATGCTTGCACGTCGAGTTTCTTTGGCAAAACGAATTCAAAATGATCATAGTCCCTCGATAACACTTTCAAAATGTTGCCTAAACAAATGATCAAGTCCCTCAAAGCAAATTGCCAAAGACACTTGGCACCATTGCATTCGTGGTCCATACAACGACCCGCGCCCATCCCGAACAAACTTCCTAAACGCAAGATTGCCCACCAAATTCAATGGTGGAACAAAATTGTTAAAAAGGGGTTAAAACATAACAAAAACCTTTGAGTACAATAGGGTAGACAAAACTCTTAGTTACTTGAGATCAATTTGCAAAAACACTTGCCTTCTTTTCAAAAACCACAATCCACAACACTTTCAAACAAACTCTCAAAAAACATTTGAAAACATCTTTTCGAAAAGATACACACTTTTGTAAAACACTCAAACACGAGTCAAATACATTGGTCGCCTAAGACAAGGCATCTCTTTAAAAACATTTTCAAAACACATACACACACCACATTTTCAAGCAATCAAAAATCAAGGCAAGTGATCTAAAAAACCAAGTAACTAAGAGCCCATGGATAACCATGGATGAAAAGGGTGCTAATACCTTCCCTTTTCATAATCTACCCCCCGGACCCACGAAATATCTCAAAAGGTTTTTGCTGTTCTTTTTTTAACCTTTCCTTTAGGATAAAATAAAAAGTCGGTGGCGACTCTTGCTCAACCGCACAAGTGCGAATACGAACGCAAAACCACATTCAGTTCTCCCACCGTATCACAGAACTGGCGACTCTGCTGGGGAGTACTACTCAAAGTGGGGTTACCTTAGGGTTTAGATCACCTTTATTTTCAATTGATTGCTTTGTTTGCTTTTACATTTGTGGGCTTTGTATTGGAGTTTCATAGATCCTAACCCGGATCTGGGGAAAACCTTTTTTAGGTAGCATAGTCTGCGAGGGACCTGTCCGGGGTATACCGACATGGGTGAAGCAGTGGCTACGTTGGTGTGGCGCCTTGGTCTGTACCGATATCCCTCGTGTTGAAACGGGGAGAATATGGGTCTTCCAAGGAGTCATTAAGCACCAACCGACCTTAGAACCCTAAATTGACCCAACTTGGCCATTAGAACAGTAGCAGTATGCTACACTCATTGAGGCTAAACTCTCGCGATGGTTCCGGCCGCAAGAAAAGATAGCGATGTTGGAGTTATGACCGATCGAGGGTAGCCAATGATTTGAGATCCTCTAGAACCCGGTTACTTTTGATAGGACAGGTTTTAACCAACGAACTGAAAGAGGGTAGTACCTGAACCCCATGTAAGCCTAAACCTAAGGACTTGTTTGCTTTGTGTGAATATGTTTGCCTGTATATACACTCACTTGCTTTTCGCATACATGTACATGACATCATGACATCATACCATAGCATTTTCAATAACCATTTCAAGGATCTCGAGGGTTCTTTGGATGCAGGGTTACGTTGGACCAGACGTCTATCAAGGGGCAAGGGGTTTCTCCTCTAACCAATGACATCAAAGATCAAGTACAACAACTTGAATCAGTGGCTATGACCCACTCGACATGGTGAGCTTGATTCTCGTGGAAAGACATCCACCGATATAAAGTTCTCCAGTCAAAGTTCAAGTGCAACAACTTGAATCAGTGGCTATGACCCACTCGACATGGTGAGCTTGATTCTCGTGGGAGGACGTCCACCGGTGTAGAGATCTCCAATCCAAGAGCAAAGTTCAACCTCTAACATTTTCTTGTGTTTACCCCAAGAGATCCTTGAAAGCATGCATCCACATACCATGCATTGCATTTTGACAATCTTTCCTTTTTCAGGTTTCCTTACTCTCCTGCTGTTTATTTCAGCAAGAGATGGCTCTAGAAAGGTCTGTCAAAGACATCCAAGACCAGACTGCTCAGCTGCAGGAGATGTTCCTGAACTTGTCTCAGGGGCAAGAAGAGATGAAAGCTCTCCTCACCAAGGGCTTGGAGAATTCCAACAATGCCAGGAGTGATCAGCTTGCGGAGCTGCAGTTTGATCTGACAACCTTGAGGACCCAAATGATGGGACAGTTGGTGGGCCAGATGGCTCTCATCCAAGACCTATCCTAAAGACAAGAGGAACTCAGAGTTCTTGTCCGCCAACTGCTCCCAAACAACCAACTGGGGAAAACATCTGAGGTTGAGGAGCAAGTCACCGCTCAACCTCCATCCACTCAAGAAGACAAGGGGAAAGCTCCTTTGCTTGCTTCAGGGTCACAAGCCCATCAACAACCTCTCCAGTGTCAACGGGGTAATCGGCGTAAGCAAGAAACGTCAGGAAGACAGTTCACGAAGACTGAAATACCATCATTCTTCATACTGAAGCGCCTGTTGGAGGTCAACTTGCTTACCGTAAAAGACCCTCCTCAGAAGCTCAATACCTCCTCTCCTAACTATCATCCCGACGCATTCTGTGTTTACCACTCCTACAGCCCGGGACACGACACCAACGACTGTTGGGCCTTGAAGAACAAGATTCAAGATCTGATCGAAATTGGGGTGCTGGAATTCATGCCAGACGGCGAGATGAAAATCTTCCGTTAAAGGGTTCTCCACTTGAAGTGACGAAGCTCAATCTGAAAGACTTTTGCTTCTTTTTGAATTTTCAAAGTTGTAATTTCTTTTGCTGTCAAACAATTATCTGTTGATGTTAAACTCTGTTTTCATTAATGCATTGCATATGTTTGTCTTGAATTCATCCATTCGTTTCACTACTCTTATGCTTTTCTTTATGATATTTGATTCTTGATAAAAAGCTGTAGGCCTTTAGAGGGAGGATGACGAAACAATACCATGATCTTATACAGTATGCTTTTGAACAGACCTTGCTGATGATATACAGGCATTTCTTTCAAATCCCAAACACTGGAGTTATAAGGAAGATAATACCTAGTCAACCCCTTTGAGCCAAAGAAGTAGGAGTTTTCTGTTCTAAAACGATCAAAATCTTTGATAGAAACTTGGGGCAGGGTAGTATCTCAGTTAATTCAAGAAAAAACGCGCATTGAAGTCACAAACTCTCAATTCTTAATACAACGAACGATGTCAAAAAAAAGAAAGCATTCCTTTGGAATCAAAAGACAAGGGTGGTTCCCTATCACATAGACAGTCAATCCCTCAAAGAGAAAATCCCGCCAAGCCAAAACCTATAAAGGAGGCTTAAGAAAGCTGGGGCATCCCGCTGACAGTAATCTCGAAAATGGGAACAGTCAGGCAAAAGTTAGGGATAACAAATCAAAATCAAAATAGTGAGGTCATTACAAAATCCTCAACAACACGAAAAATGTTGAAAAAGAAAAAGGAGATGATGACTGTCTCCCCAAATTCAACTAGTGAACCATCGCCCAAAAGTCGTTCCAAACTCAAAACAGAGTGCGACGCGTAATTAACTGAGCTTAGGGTTGAAGGACATCATGAAGAGCGGGTGGGTACAAATATACTTTGAGCCTTTATCCTTTGTTTCTTAAACCGTGAACCAGGCCACGTTACAACCCTTCAAAAGTCCTAATTGAAGCATGGGTTAGTTCGAAAGCATACTGTTACAAAAGGTATCCTGACTCCTGTAGGGCTTTACTCTAAATCTTGTGTTGACTTGTCTTGTGAAAAGTTTTCTGCTAAAAAACGCATTTTTCAAAACTTCGAGACAAACATAAACTTTGCATTATTTGAATATCACTGTCTGCATTTGGCTTTTTGTTTGACAGCAAAGAAATTCATACAGCGAATGTTCGGAGGAACGAAAATTCTCTCAGTAAGTAAAAATCACTTCAAGAGGATAACACTTCCATTGCAAATTTCCTATCCGCAAGGGGCATGACATGTCACAATTCAATTAACCTGGGGCAGTCCAGTCAAGGTCCAACAGATCTTTCAAAGTTCAGTTAACCTGGGGCAGTCCAGTCAAGATTTCAAGAAATCTCTCAATATGCAGAGTAATTTGATTCAAGACTCCTTCACCACCACTTGGGGCATTCAAATTTCAAGAGTGTTCAACAAATCAATTATTACATTTCCAGACTCGATTCCTGTATCTAGCCAGGGCACGTCTGAAGAGTCCGAAGATTCGATTCCTGTATCCAGCCAGGGCATATCTATCAACTATCACATTTCCAGACTCGATTCCTGTATCTAGCCAGGGCACGTCATAAGAGTTCGAAGATTCGATTCCTGTATCCAGCCAGGGCATATCTGTTGACGACTATTTCTAGACTCGACTCCTGTATCCAGCCAGGGCACGTCTGAAGAATTCCAGATCAACACCTGTAACAAGCCATGAAAGCATCTGTGAACGACCGATTCCAGATCAACACCTGTAACAAGCCAGAAAAACATCTGTGGACGACCGATTGTAGACCAACACCTGTAACAAGCCAGGAATTTATCTACATCACCACTTGGGGCATTCGAATGTCAAAAGTGTTCAAAAAACCGATGCAGTTTTACATAAGCTCATCTTCAGGAAGCCCTACACCGATTCCTCTTCAAGACTTCTGAAAACAGTTTATGGATTCTTCCCAACAACGGATGTTAATCTATCAACTTGTTCAGATGCAACCTTTGAAATTAGTTTACGGACGCTTCCCAACAACGGATGCGGCTCTATTGCTGATTCAACTTCAAGATTTCTGAACACAGTTCACTGGTTCTCCAAGTAAACGGATGTTAACCTATCGCTTGTTCAGATTCTTCTCAAGACTTCTGAAAATAGTTTATGGATTCTTCCCAACAACGAATGTTAATCTATCAACTTGTTCAGATGCAACCTTTGAAATTAGTTTACGGACGCTTCCCAACAACGGATGCGGCTCTATTGCTGATTCAACTTCAAGATTTCTGAAAACAGTTCACGGGTTCTCCAAGTAAACGGATGTTAACCTATCGCTTGTTCAGATTCTTCTCAAGCTAACTCCACTCAGGGTCAAGCTTCATGATCTCCAGCAAAGCTAAAACTTCAAATTATCAATCCCCAGCGGAGCCGGACCATTGAACCTTCTCCCCACAGAGTTTTGGGAGGGCAAATCTTGAGTTCCCCAGTGAAGTCGCCAGAGTTACTTCCCACCAAGTTGAAGATTCTCAATCTTATCTCCCCGACATGAGTCTACTAGTTTGGAACTCCCCAGTAGAGGTCATCAAGAATTCTCTTCCCCAGCAACAGCCAAGGATTTATTTTCCCGGCAGCGGTCAAGATGCTTTTATCTTCAGCCATCTCAGATTCATTTATCCTCATCAAGATAGCTCATCAGCTTACATGCGCATTCATCACATTCATGTCATAAACATTGATGTCACATACATTGCATCATGCATCATAACGTTGCATACAACTAACTCTTTGCCTTTTCAGGAAAGATCAATCTACAGACCCAGATCATCTTCTGAGATTCATCCAGAAATAGTTCAGATGTGACCCGGACACGGCGACATTCTGATATTTATTCCAGATCCATTCAAACGCGTCACCAGGAAACCCTACACCGGTTCCTCTTCAACCCCAAGACTTCTGAAAACAGTTTACAGATTCTTCCCTACAACGGATGTTAATCTACCAACTTGTTCAGACTCTTCTCAACTTTTGAAAATAGTTTACGGACGCTTCCCAACAACGGATGCTGCTCTATTGCTTATTCAACTTCAAGACTCCCGAAAATAGTTTACGGATTCTCCGGGCACGGATGTCAATCTATTGCTTATTCAGACCCCCAATTCAGAGATGTTCCAAAACACGGGTGGCTTTCTGATACTTGTCCACTCACCATTGACATACAGTTCAACATGTCCAGATGGCATCTATAAGCCCATCCTCCTACCAGCAGTCGCCAAATGGCATCTTTAAGCCCATTCTCAAATGGCATCTTTAAGCCCCTCCTCCTACCAGCAGTTACCAGATGGCATCTTTAAGCCCATCATCAAATGGCATCTTTAAGCCCATTATCAGATGGAATCTCTAAGCCCATTCCTCGACAAGATTCTATCGCACCAGATGGCATCTTTAAGCCCATCACCATATGGCATCTGTAAGCCCATTCACCTCTACCATCACATCGCCGAGTGCAAATTTTCTGGGCACTTTAGTGTCCAATCTTCTTTTACCTTCAAGTCGCGAAAGGCAAACTTGCCAATCTAACTCTTCAGGTCCAAGAAGATTGAACAGGGGCAACTGTTGTACCCCAAAATTTTCCCTCGCATTTTTCCACAAGAAATCGCAGCTTCCGGCATTTCCTGATTTTTCAGACTGGCTCAAGAATCGGACAAACGGACTTTTCTCGTCAGTCAAGCAAAATTAGGGTTTTTCTGATTTTCAGGGCTCTGGATTGTTTCACACAGTTGGCTTAGGGTTTTGGTTGATTTTGACTCGATTTTGATCAGGTGAACGTTCTTTGGCATTTAATCAGGAATTAAGGTTTTTGTGGGCATATTCTCAGAAGGTTAAAATTCCACAGCACTTTGCAAGTTATTCCGAGATTCAGGTCGAATTCGCATTGTTTTTAATTTAATCAGTAAAAGGAGGCAGTTGGTTTGAATTCACCAGTCAAAAGATATGCGCAGTTTGGAATTACAGTGTTTGTTGAAAATCAGTGAAAAGAGAGAACGCGCCTGATCAGTGTTTTGATTAACTATTGATTCGCTTTGAAGATACCAGGTTTAACTGATCAATGTGCTAAAGTATTGTTTATTTAAATTATTTATTATTCTAAATTAAGTGATTGAAATTTATTTTTCAATTATTTTAATTCAAAGAGTTTTAAATAATAGATAAACAATAAAGAAAGAGGAAATAGAATTGATTGGATAATAAAGACTTTTATTGATTCTTGAATTATTTGTACAATTATTGTTTATAATTTAATTACAAACAATGGTTTTACATTAATTTAAATATTAAATAAAAAAGAAAACTATCCTATTTTTTTTAATTCTTCAGTCTTCATTTAGTACCCCTCCATCCATTTTTATTCATCTGCAAGAGAAAAGGAGAAAAGTCAGTGACTGATAAATAAATAAAGACAGATAAAAGAGAGTCATCATTAAGGGCCACTGATTGGGATCAGTTAACCCTCTCTGCAAATCACGGGATTTCTCCCGGTTCACAAAGAGGGAAGAATTTTATGCAAAGTTGAGAAAAAATGCAAAGTGTCAAAAATGCATAAGTTCAAAATGTCAAACTGCATAGTTCAGAAGCAAGTTCAAACCAAACTGAAAATCCAAATTGCAACTTTCTGTCAAAATCCAAAAGTGTCAAACTTAGTGTCAAATGCCAAAGGTACCCAAACTGTCAAAAGAAGATTTGGCAAAGATATGGGAAGTTCAAAAGGTACAAAGTCTACTCAAAGTTGTCAAAGAAGAGATAAAGAATGCAGAGGAAATCTATTATGCAAGCAAGCTATATTTTTCATCATTTCCCAATGGCCCTTTCAGAAAGTACAGCATGAAAACATATTTTAACATATTTAACTGTACTAAGAGAGAGAAAAAGAAGAGATGAGGAGCAGGTTTTTTAGGCTTTAGGCAAGCATAAGAAGATATACAAAGGGACTGAACGCAGTAAGAAAAAAGAGGAGAGGCAGAACTTTCACCAAAGTTAAAGAGAAACCAATACAAACTGATATACAAAACTGCTAAGCATAACCTGCTGAAGCCAGATCTGCATCATTCAAAAAACCTATCAAACAATAATCAAGCCTTACCTGCTAAAACCCCAAAACCAAATGCCAACAGCAAAAACCAGCATAACCCCCTAAACACATAACCTGCTAAGCCTCAAGCATCATACCTGCTAAGGCCATCAACCAGAAACAAAGCCATACCAGCATATACACCAAACCCTTGCCTACTGCACTACCAAAAACCTACTGTCTGCATTGCCACAACCTGCCTAAGCATTACCAAAATCTTGGCCTAAACATCAAAAACCTGTTCAAGGCCAAACCTGAAACCAACATGGCATTAACCTGAACCATCACAAGCCTAACCTGCAGAAGAAGCATAACCTGTTTTCTCACCAAAACCCAAACATCCAACCTGCCTGAGTAACAACCTGTCAAGCCCTTAAACTCTAAGAGACAAAAAACCCTTAACCTGCTATTTCACGAACCTTAAACTCAAACACTTCCAGCCAAAATCTGCCCAAGCATCATACCTACCTTACCAGTTGCAAAAGCCAAAACATATCTCATCAATGCTAAAAGGACCCAAGCATCAAGGCCTCAGAATGTTTCATCACTGGCCATTAGAGAAGCAAACATTCTAAGCTAACAACGAGGCAACAAGTCTGAAGAAGAGGAAAAAGCTAATCAAAACAACAAAACTATTTCAACCATAGCATATTTAGGGCAAAAAAAGCCCTCAGAAGTTCATCATAGGGCAAAGTTCAAAAGCACATTCATCTCAAGGCAACAAGCTCAACATATTCAAAGGCAGCTCAAAGCAAGATAACAAGTCAGAAGAAGAGGAAAAGCAATAGGCAACACAAGAAGGAAAAGAAGATACACAGGCAAGCCTCAGTAAACACATCATTGGGCGTAAAACTATCAAGCTCAACAATCAAGAGGCAACCACATAAGCATACAGAGTCATAGCAAGAGAAGAAGAAGAGGAAAGAATACGCAAACAAGAAGCTTTCAGCCATCAACATCATAAAGCTTAAAGAAAATATACAAGATACCAGATAAAGCCCCTCATCGCGCGTCACGTTCCACCCGCCCTTGGCCTCCTAGCTTTCCTCATCTCTCTCCTCCGTCTCCAAAGGTAACCCTTTCCTTCTTTATTTTTTTCAAAACCTCCAACAACCATTAACAAACGAGGGAATCAGAATCAAAAAGATGAATAAATCAATGCATGTAAAACCAAAACGAATAAGGAAATGAATGTACCGTATATCCGTTGCCCCCTAGCGTCCGGTTGGAGGGAGGAGGAAGATGGAGAACCGGTGGCCTTGGGCTGACGAACTCACGCTGGACACTCAGAAGCAAACGAAGAAGAACGATGAACGAACACATGAGCGGCGCTGCAAACCCTAAAACACGTTCCCAAATGAAAACAAAACGAAACCCTAAAACTTTCTGAGTCCAAACATGGGCCTTGCCCATTCTGAATACAAAGCCCAACGCACCTTTTTTTAGTTCCTTTGCCTAACCTAATTTGCTTTTATTCTCTCCTTAATAAACTTAAACAAACACTTTTTTTGTTTTACAATAATTCTTTTTATTAATAATAAAAATACACTCTTGTTAACATACATAATTAATTGAAAATATATCTTTTCTTTAAACATATAATTAAAACACTTTTCTATACACCTAATTTAGTTAATTTAAAACACTTTTGAATATATATATTAAACACATAAATAATAAAATACATTTTTCTTACACCATGTAATTAAAATTGAAAACATTTTCTTTTCATTAAAACATTCTTTTGATACATATCAAAATACAAGATTACAAGACTAATTAATTAAATAGACGTTTAATTTTTCTTTAGGTCAAAACAAATACCTAACAATACATTCTTAAATTCATATTGTCGCACATGTAAATAATCGCTTACACAATACATCTCACACTTACACAATACAAATACACAATACATTGCTCCTATACACACTTGTTTATCTTATGCATTAATATACGTCATTTACATTTGATCTCAAATTCGATTTGGTTGTAACTTATTGGATACTATAAGTCTCATCCCCATTTGTGAATATTGTACCCCCACTCCCGGATACTTATTTTGTAATAGCGTAGATTTTACATTTTCGCAATTTACCGCTTTCAATTATACCATGGTTAGACCTAGGGTTTGTATGTACATAAAATCAAACGCTAGATAACCTAATACAAGACAAATACATGAAATCAATACACAATCACACTTGCACCCTCTATGGTAATCCCACATGTTGCCTTCCAAATGGGCCATGCTTGCACGTCGAGTTTCTTTGGCAAAACGAATTCAAAATGATCATAGTCCCTCGATAACACTTTCAAAATGTTGCCTAAACAAATGATCAAGTCCCTCAAAGCAAATTGCCAAAGACACTTGGCACCATTGCATTCGTGGTCCATACGAAGACCCGCGCCCGTCCCGAATAAACTTCCTAAACGCAAGATTGCCCACCAAATTCAATGGTGGAACAAAATTGTTAAAAAGGGGTTAAAACATAACAAAAACCTTTGAGTATAATAGGGTAGACAAAACTCTTAGTTACTTGAGATCAATTTGCAAAAACACTTGCCTTCTTTTCAAAAACCACAATCCACAACACTTTCAAACAAACTCTCAAAAAACATTTGAAAACATCTTTTCGAAAAGATACACACTTTTGTAAAACACTCAAACACGAGTCAAATACATTGGTCGCCTAAGACAAGGCATCTCTTCAAAAACATTTTCAAAACACATACACACACCACATTTTCAAGCAATCAAAAATCAAGGCAAGTGATCTAAAAAACCAAGTAACTAAGAGCCCATGGATAACCATGGATGAAAAGGGTGCTAATACCTTCCCTTTTCATAATCTACCCCCCGGACCCACGAAATATCTAAAAAGGTTTTAGCTGTGCTTTTTTTAACCTTTCCTTTAGGATAAAATAAAAAGTCGGTGGCGACTCTTGCTCAACCGCACAAGTGCGAATACGAACGCAAAACCACAGTCAGTTCTCCCACCGTATCACAGCTGGATTGATCTCCATGATCCAAAGGGCATAAAAGCATTCAGGTCACTAATTTTCCAGTAAGGGTAAGATTGATTTGATCTCCATGATCAAAAGGGTATAATCATTCATACATGCCATATTGTGCCTAAACATTAAATTTCTTCATATATTAGCTTTATTTGCATTTTATGATTTTATTTAATGTGTTCATGAGATTCAACACTGCAGATTTAGACAGGATCCCATGCAGGTTCATTAAGGAACGTTGAGGCCAAAAGCCAAATGGCCAAAAGCCAAAAGCCAAATGGCCAAAAGCCAAAAGCCAAAAGCCAAAAGCCAAAAGCCAAAAGCCAAATGGCTAAAAGAACAACTTATGCAAGACACCAATACATGGCGAGACAGACATCCTGAGAAGATTAAGGAACGTTGAGGCCAGAACACAAATGGCCAACAGCCAGAACACAAATGGCCATGAAACCCAATCCAATGGCCGAAGAATGCAGACCGTTCAAAAAAACCTCCCCTTGGTTTGCATCCTTTTTAATTTTATTTTCTTTTCTTTTCTAATTCTTTTTTAATTGTTTTAATTGTTTTTTTTCACCATAAAATAATTTTCTATAATAAAAACAGAAAAATAAAAAATACAAATATATTTAATTATTATTAATTTCATCACTAACCTATTTTTTGTAAATAAACTCTAACAATTAACTTAGTTTAATTTAGGTTTTTAAACTTTAATCTTTTTCTTAATAAGTAAAAAGTATCTAAAATTAGGTTTTTTTGACATTTTCATCTTTTTCTTAAATACATTATTAATCATCATTATTTATCATTATTATTAATTATCATTAATTTTGTAAATAAACATGTACATTAAATATTATGTAAATTAGGTTTTAAACTTTAACTTTTTTTTTAATAATTAAAAATATTTAGAACTAGGGTTTCCTTCTAATTTTAAATTCTTTTCTTTATTTTCATAAATACAAAAAACCTAAAAAACATTTCTTTTCTTTAATAAAATAAATAATTAACTTTCTTATTTCAATTTAATTTCAAAAGGATCCAACGCCCTCGAACGTTCAACTTTAATTCTTTCGCGCATTTATTCTTATTTTCCTTTGTGAATATTATGTAATTGCTCAAGCCTTGTAATAGTAATTAGGAATTTATTTACTTTCCGCATTTTTTATTCAAAACGGGTCTTTGTTAATTTGGCGATGTATAGACCCGCGCCTTGTAATAGCGTAGGATTTATCTTTCCGCACTTTAATTTCCGCACTTTTAAACTGCTAAACTTTGCATGAAAGAATGAATGGCCTAAATTAAAAACAAGCGTAGATCACCATGATACATGTACAAGATAAAACATAACATGAAAATAACACACAAATTCACACACCACTTCTAGGGTACGCCTCACTGTTGCCTTACCTTCGAAACGTGGTCGTCGAGTATAGGACGTTTTAGTAAGTCCTTATGTCCATGATCCAGTTGCCTCGAAACGGTTGCCTCAGATTAAAAAAGGATCAATGGCATAAGGGTAGCTTCTAAGGTGTCTTACTGTTACTCTGGTGACCACACTGTCCCTACAAACGAATTGACCCGAACACCTCCAACGGTGGTGCTACCTACCTCTCAATGGTGGGATGACACTACCTTAAGGACATTTACACAGCCTAATTCCTTAGGGCAGGTAGATGACTCATAGATACTTGCTCTCTTAAAAAACAAATCAAAACTCTTTTCACACAGACACTTTCAAAAAGCTTTCAAAACAATTTTTCAAACACTCTTGAGGACAGATACAAGAGTTATTCAGAAATCTTTAAACGAAACTTTTTCAAACCCACTCACATCTTGAAAAGTAAACAAACATTTTGAAAACACAAATGAGCAAGTATCTAAGAGCCCATGGATAGAAAGGGTGCTAACACCTTCCCTTTCTATAAATCTACCTCCCGAACCGAGAAACTATCTCATAAGGAATTTTGCTGTGCTTTTGTCCTGTCCATGTTGGAGAAAATAAAAGACGGTGGCGACTCTTGCTTCCGCGACATTTCGCGAACCAGCGTTAAACAGTCAGTTCCAGATCCACCGATCACAACTGGCCTAGAAGTTCTGACCTAACTTTATCTTGAGACTATCCAGAAATTGCTGAGTATTAACACTGACCCAGAAGTTCTGAAATTATCATATTTCTTAAACACTTAGAAAATTTCTAAGTATTTAGAATATGACTTTTCCAAAGTAAAATTTTACTTTTGAAATTCTTGATGAAGCAAACTTCATATTCCAACATGTCTTGATGAAATATGATTTTTGAGATTCGATTTTGATCCAAAAAGTCAAAGTTTAGACTTCTAGTGTGCAAATGACCATTTTGCCCTTGTGAATGGTTTGCTTGGAAAAATTGATAATTCAAGGCCTGGAGAATTGATGAAAGAAAACTTGAGGATCCAGGGTGATTCCTTGAGAAATGAGAGGGAAAATTTTGGGGTGCAACAATATTGCATGGTCTTTTCGACCAGGCTCATCATGCAGCCCCAACACACACCCCATTGAACTGTCTAGCACTATTAAGTACAATATCAAAGGTCTTCCTTCAACCGGAGGCATCAGAATTGGTGGTTCTTGAAGGTATTATTTGATTCTTTCGAAAGATGTCTAGTATTCGTCATTCCACTTTACCACTTGATCTTTCTTCAGAAGCTTGAAGATGGGCTTACAAGTAGCAGTCAGATGTGAAATGAACATGGCGATATAATTCAGGCGTCCCAAGAAATCTCTAACTTCTTTCTTTGTACGAGGAGCCGACATCTCTTGTATGGCCTTTACCTTTGTAGGGTCTACTTGAATACCTTTGTCACTGACGATGAACCCCAAAAGTTTACTAGACCTTACCCCGAAGGTGCACTTGTTCGGGTTCAAGCTTAACTTGTATGTCTTCAATCTGTCGAACAACTTTTGTATATGATCAAGGTGTTCCTCTTCAGTTTGAGACCTAGCTATCATGTCATCAACATAAACCTCGATCTCATGGTAAATAATATCGTGGAACAAGGCGACCATGGCTCGCTGATAAGTTGCCACATCATTCTTCAACCCAAAAGGCATCACTTTGTAACAGAAGGTGCCCCACTGTGTGACGAAGGTTGTATTCTCCATGTCTTTAGGAGCCATCTTGATCTGGTTGTAGCCAGAGAAACCATCCATGAAGGAGAAGATTTTGTGCTGCACGGTGTTGTGAACCAAAACATCATTGTGGGGAAGTGGGAAGTCATCCTTGGGGTTTACCCTATTCAGATCTCTGTAATCCATGCACATCCGTACCTTTCCATCCTTCTTAGGTATCGGAACAACATTAGAAACCCACTGCGGATAGGAGGTGACAGCTAAGAATCCTGTGTCAAATTTCTTCATAACCTCTTCCTTAATCTTCTCTGACATTTCAGGGCGCATACAGCAGACCTTCTATTTAACCGGAGGACAATCTTCTTTAGTGGGCAGACGATGCACTACAATATCAGTGTCTAAAACAGGAATGTCTTCATATGACCAGGCGAAGATCTCAACGTAGTCGTGCAACATCTGTATCAACCGCTGTTTGATCTTAGTCTCCAGATTTGTGCCGATTTTGACTTCCTTTCTGTCCACCTCCGTGCCTAAGTTTATCGTCTCAACTGGCTCTTCATGAGGCTGTATAGCCCTTTCCTCCTGTTGTAACAATCTAGCCAATTCTCCAGAAACCTCACAATCATCCTCACCTTTGTCCTCGACTTGGTTGATCTTGTTTTCGAAGTCATAATTGGCATAGCAGGATTGTTATCAATGTGATCCAAAGTGGATATGGATCTGCAGTTTGATATGTGAGTGTGTGTAAGAGCATAGTTGTATTGATAAAGTAATGACAGAAAAGAGAAACAGAGAGCGCAAAATTTGAATGTAAAGAAATGTCCAATGGTTTATTGATGATATATGAAATGACATATAATAACCCTCACAGATTGAACCATTATGCCTCGGGTAAGACACAAGCCCATAAAGTTTAAATTGTTTATTACAAATTCAAAAAACAAGTAAGACAATTACTGCGGAATAAAAGAAACTGGTATAAAATCCCTAGTCGTCTAATTACTCGGTCCACTGTTGGTAGTAGGGTATATCCAGCTGTCAATGTCAGAGTCTTCCTCACTGTCTTCAATGGCATTAATTCCACGATTAATGATGCGTAGGGGAGGTCCTCTAGCTCGAGCACTTCGAACAACCCTTTGAGCTCCTAAAGTAAATCCCAAACCAAACTTGTCAGTTTTGTGAGTAAAATTAGGGAGTTGTCCCCAGTTGGTATACCCACCTTCTTCAACCACTGCTCTGGCGTCTTTGAGAGAAGGCAATACAGAGGAGGTTTGTTGCTGGTGGTAGTTTCAGTCGATGCCAAAATTTGGGGAACCTCTTCAATGTTTTGACAAGGAGTCTCTATGAATTCCCCGTCCATATCCACATACCTGAAGGAGTTCAGATGGCTCACCATATACTCCTCTTCACCATGCAGAGTTACAATCTTCCCCTTCACCGGATACTTCAGCATTTGGTGCACTGTAGAAGTAACAACCCCAGCTTCATAGATCCAAGGAAGACCCAACAAACAAGAGTATGATGGCCTGATGTCCATTACATAGAAGGTGGACTCAAAGGTCTGAGAGCCTACCTTGACAGGGATGTCCACCTCCCCATGCACCATTCTCTTCGACCCGTCAAAAGCCCTTACCACAATGTTACTAGGCTTTAAGGTCAATCCTTCATAATCCAGCCGATCAAGAGCCTTCTTAGGTAGAACATTCAACGAAGACCCAATATCCACCAGCACATGAGCCATAGTGGTGCCCCTGCATTCGATCGAGACATGCAGAGCATCATTATGCTTCCTCCCTTTCGGTGTCAATTCGGCATCTGAAAAACCCAGCCCATTGTCAGCAGTCAAGCTGGCTATACAGTGTTTGAATTGATCAACTGAGGTCTCTTACGGCACATGCGCAGTCTTGAGGAATGCAATCAAAGCCTTCGCATGGGCCTCAGAACACAACAACAGAGACAACATGGATATCTTCGAGGGGGTATGCCCTAACATACCAATCACCTCTAACCCCACATACCAATCATCATGAACCCAATTATAAAGTCAGAACCCCACCCTTACCTTGGATTGAAGGTCTCTATATAATTTTCCGGTTGAATTCTTGTTCTACCGTTTTTCCACTTTTTCCAGCAGATTCACGTTCTTCTTCTCAATCCTTATTCTTGTACTGCCTCTTCTTTCTATTCTTTTTAGCAACAATAAAATAACATATTATTCTCTTTATTCCTTATTGGGCTCAAAACTAATACACCCTCTTATTACATCTATTCCTTTAAAAAAAACCCACATCAAATAATATTATACTTCTAATATTATTTCTCCACTGAATAAATAAATCAAATTAATCATAACACATCTTCTCAAATATTCCAAAAATAATTTAATTAAATAATTAATTACATTACAGGAGTTACACAAAGCACACAATAGACCTTAGGTTCAAAGGCTTTCATGAGGTTAAAGGTAGGTACCCTCTTGAAGTTTAGTTGGTTTCAAACATGTCTTAGAAAAGTAATCGGGTTCTAAAGATTCTCAATATCACTGATCATCCTTTATCGAGTGTTGTTTCAGCTCAGACAATCTTTTCTTGCGGCCGAAATATCCCGAAAGTCTGAACTCAATGAGTGTAGCATCGAGTATCAACCAATCCTCAACTTTATACCGAGGCCGGCTACCTCACTACTTTCTAATGGCTAAGTTTGTTCAGCTAAGGTTCTAAAGTCCGTTAGTGCTTTACGACACCACGCGGCGGCCCCGTATTCTCCTTGTTTCCACACGAAGGATACCGGTACCAACCAAAGTGTCACACCAACACAACCATCGCTTAAACCATATCAACCTACGTTGTATAATCTCCACGATCTATTGTTGTTTACCTAAAGAGTGTCCCCAGATCCGGGTGTAGGATCTTCAATAATACCCAAGCAAAAACCCTCAAAGATAAAGCAGGAAAAGCAAACACGAAAGCAATTTTAAAAAAGACCTAGATCCTAAGGTAAACCCCACTTTTATAGTCCCCAGCAGAGTCGCCAGTTCTGTGATATGGTGGCATAACCGACTGTTATACTGGTTTGCATTTTTTGTTCGCAAATGTTGCGGTAAGCAAGAGTCGCCAACGAATTTTATTTCATCCAACAAAGGAAAAGGAAAAAGAACAAAAAAAACCTTTTTCAAGATATTTCTACGTACGGGGGGTAGAATATAGAAAGGGAAGGTGTTCGCACCCTTTCTATCCGTGGTTTTCCACGGGTTCTTAGGTACTTGCTCATTTTTTAAATTTCTTTTGTGTGCTTGTTTAGAAAAGTTTTGTTTACTTCGTGATAACCCTTGTGTAGGTCCTCAAGAGTGTGACGAAGTTGTTTTGAAAACTATTTTGAAAAGTGTTTGTGTGAAAAGTTTTTATTTTGAGAAAGTACTTAAGATTTATACCTACTCGAAAAAAAGTCTGTTCGTTTTCGTTTCCTTGAGACAATGTTATCCTACTATTAAGGAGTAGGTAGCTCTGTCGTTGGAATTTTAAAGGGACGTTCGAAGGGACGAAATGGTCTCTGAAGGAAACAAGTAAGGATACATTAGCATTTCAAAGGGACTATCATCATAAGATCAATTCGTAGGCAACTCGAGGGACAAGTAGGGACTATGATCTTTATGACGACTTTGAATCGCGGGTCATTGCTAAGGTATCCCTACGTTCGAGGGATACGACCATTATTTCCGAGGCAACTAAGCGGGGCAAACCCTAGGAGTGAGCATGTGCAAGTGTATTTTTCAGCTAATTATATTTGCACAATTAGGGTTATATACCATTTTAAATTGATTCATCTTGCCATTCAATCCTATTATCCATACATCTAGGCAGTTTATAATTGCGGAAAGTAAAGGGAAAGAATTTAAAACCCTAGCTATTACAAGGCTTTGGGGAGGGGATTACATAATCAAAAACTGCGGGAAAATGATAAATGCGAAATAGTAAACCTAATTAACTATTACAGACTTGGAACAATTACAATAATTTGAATTAAAATAAAGTAAAGGAACGCGTGACGAATTAAGCACAAGAATAAAGTATGAGTCCTAAAAAAAATCTAATCAATTAAAGAGAAAATATTTTTGGCATTTCATTGCTGAGAAAAATATTTGAAATCTTAACCTAATTTGTCTAATTAATTTTAATTATAAAAATGAATTGGAATTAATCTAATCAAGCTAATTAATTAATAGCAATTAAATATTTTATGAAAGAAAATAAAAAAACTAAATCATTTTTTTAATGATTTTTTGATTTGATGATTTAATTAAAAAAATGATTTTTATTGTGAAAATAATTAAAATAATAAATTAAAAGAAAAAAAACAAATAAATAGAATAGAAAGAAAAAGAGATGGGCCTGATGTTCTAAGCAACCCAGGGGGTGTATTGCCTAATTTGCGCTAGGCCCAAAACTGGTGGCCCAGAGTCTGGCGCCTGATCCAGGGAGACCATCTTCTGAGGCTTCACGGTGGACCTGCATATGCTGGGCGTTGGATCTGGCTAGAGATGAATCCATAGGATGAGATAAGAGGGCGCGTGATGATCCTCAGAAAGTTAAGTGCACTGGATCTGGAATTGAAATTTCAGAAAATACAAAAGGCCTGGACCTGGGATCGAACCCAAGTCCTCCCTCTCAAACGCCTACTTCTGATTGAGAGTGGCTGAAATGTGAGTTTTTGATTCCACCACTTTTTGATATTTTTTCAAACTTGTTCTTGCTTTTCTGAGGCAGCCTCTCCTGTCCTTTAGGTCTGGGATGATTGTGCTTATGTATGGTAGCATATTAGGTCAACATAAATGGAAGAAATCTCATGCTTTGATGATAAAATATTCTCCTTTCAAATATTATATTTATGTCTATTTTTGGATCAAACCTACTCTTGCTCCCTCCATGAATTTTCCTTGCCATGCCAGTGCATCTTGCTCTTTATTTTGACGAGAAAAAGATTTGAAATCAAATCTTACATTATTCCTTTTATTCACTTTATTTAATTTTTCAATCTATTGAATAAAATATCAAAAATAAATAATATAAATAATAAAATAATTTAAGAATGGACTCAAAGGTCGTGGGCCATGTTGTATATGAGATATAATCACATAAAGTTGGGCCCATTTTCCAAAAATGCAATTTTTGGCATTGTTGACTTTTGACAATTCTCCAATAAAGGCCAAATTTGACAATGCATATCTCCTTCAATTTTGACCCTAAGAGGGTGTTATTATACTTTTAGAAAGCTTAGGATGTCCCTAAACAACCTTTTTTGTTTCATTTCAGTTGGATCTTCCATGCTCATGTAAGAAGCTTTGACCCAAAAGGTGTTTTTGTTGACTTTTTGGAATGACCTATAATCTCTGAATTCATATCTTTTCATGAGTGCATTTCTTGAACTTGAGGACTGAAGATGAGTTGTAGGGAATTAAATTCTCTTAAAAACTAGCCTTGGATGAGAAATTTCTGCCAAAGTATGAGAAAGTTATTCCTGGTCAAAGTTTGGTTGACTTTTTCCTAATAAACCTTAATTTAGCAACTTTTGAGTTTTGATGAATTAGAAGCCTTCCTTAGGGAATCATGATCAACCCTTGATAAAATGATGAGTATTACTTAAAAATGTTAATATTGACCAAAATCTTGAAGTTTGACTGTATGTGGGCCACAATTGACTTTTGACCTAATATAGTTGACTTTCAAGCATTGGAGCAGTTAACTTAGCAGACTTCTTGTGCAAGGCATGAAACTTGACATGGATGATCTTGAGAACATATTAGGACTATGGAGAGCATATGAGGCCTTTTGAGCTCACCCATCTTGATGAAAATAGAAACCCTAGTTGGGGGTTCATTGCTTTAGGAGAGAGTTTGTCTGGTTAACTCTTGGGCATCCTTGAGCAAGCTGAGGATTTTAATGAACATATGTTGAGTAAAATGGGACGGAAAATTTTGGGGTACAATACCTATGAAAAGGAATTTGGGGAGAATTGTCACTTCCCCTGGTAGCAGGTGGTGCCACACTGCTAGAAGATGTCTGTTTGATCTTACATGATTCATTGTTGGAACTCATGTCCAATGCCCAAAGTGATTCAAATGGAGATCTGCCCCTGGTATATCCGGCACCTCTCGAGATATTTCTTGGAATTTTGATGGGCGGCCCCAGATGTGTTGGATAATGACATGTCATGACCCTTGCTTATAGGAGATATGTTATTGGAAGCGTCTTCCCACTAGAAATGATTTTGTTCATTGAGAGGGTTTTCGTTCATTGGATCTTCGTCGTGCGGATTTCTCTGCTGTCAAACAAATATCCATATGCAAACAGCGATATTCAAATAATGCAAAGTTTATGCTTGTCTTTGAACTTTTGAAAATACGTTTTAGCAGATAAAATAATTTTTGTAGAAAAATTCAACTCAGGATTTAGAGTAAGCCTTACAGGAGTCAGGTTACCTTTTGTAACAGTATGCTTTCGAATTAAACCATGCTTCAATTAGGACTTTTGAAAGGTTGTAGCGTGGTTTGGTTCATGTTTTAAGAAACAAAATATAAAGGCTCAAATTTTATTTGTACCCACCCGTTCTTCATGATGTTCTTCAGTCCTAAACTTAGTTAATTGTACGTTCGAACTCCAATGACGTTTTGGTGATGGTTCAGACAAGTTTAGTTTATCGGAAGGCAGTCATTTTTTGCAACATTTTTCATGTTGGTCGAGGATATGTAGTGACCTCTTTTTTATTTATTATCCCAGATTTTTCCTGACTGTTCTCAATTTTGAGATTATAGTCAGTGGGATGCCCCCGTTTTTCTTAAGCCTCCTTTGTAGGTTTTGACTTAGTGGGCTTTTCTTTTGAGAGATAATGACTGCCTATGTGATAAGGAACCATCACCATCTTTTAATTCCAGAGGAATGTCTTTGATGTCATTCGTTGTATTACAAAGTTAAAATTTGTGACTCAACGCGCATTTGGATTAATTGAGAGACTACCCTGCCCCAGGTTTTGATTAAATGTTTCAATCTGTGTAAAAAGGAAACTCCTACTTCTTTGGCTCAAAGGGGTTGACTAGGGATTATATTCCTTATAACTCTAGTGTTTAGGATTTGAAAGAATGCATGTACATCGTCAGCAAGGTCTATTCAAAAGCATACTGTATGAGAATAAGGCAGGGTTTTCGTCATCCTCCCTCTAAAGGCTTGTAACTTGAAAATAAGAGTCGAATATCATAAAGGGAGTAAACAACATAGTTTGAATGTAGTGAAAACGAATGGATCAATTTAAGAAAAACATATTCAAAGAATTAATTTGACATTAATAGATAAATGTTTTAAACAAACAAAGAAATTACAACTGAAAATTCAAATGAAAAATATCCTCTTTGTCTGAACTTTTCACCCTTTCCTTAATTTGGTTAAAAGAAAAGTCGATGGCGACTCTTGCTTACTGCAACATTTGTGAATACAAAACTCAAAAACCAGTATTAAACAGTCGGTTCTGCCATCGTATCACAGAACTGGCGACTATGTTGGGGATGTAAAAAGTGGGGTTACCTTAGAGTTAGTTCATTATTTAACTGCTTTTGTATGCTTTGATTGCTTTACCTTTTGGGATTGTTTGGGTTGTTTCTATAGACCCTACACCCGGATCTGGGGCACCTTTTAGGTAAGTAGAAATAGATCGTGGAAACTATGCGTGGTATACCGACACAGTCAAAGCGCTAGCTACGTTGATGTGACACTTTGGTTGGTACCGGTAGTCCTTGAGTAGTCAAGGAGAATACAGGGCCGCTGCGTGGTGTCATGAAGCATCAACATACCTTGGAACCTTTAATTGAACAACTTGGCCATTAAGAAGTAGTGAGATAGCTGTATTTGGTGTAGCCCGGAGTCGGTTGATAATCGATACTACACTCATTGAGATTTAAATCCCGAGTTTTGTTTGGTGGCAAGTTAGTTGTCTATCAGAACGAAACTTGTGGGAAATATCAGTGATATTGAGATCCCTTAAAACCCGGTTACTATTGATATGACAGATTGAGCCAACTAAACTTCAAGAGCGTAATTACCTGAAAACCCATGCAAGCCTTAAACCTAAGGTCTTTGTGTGATTTGCTTGTGCTTTCTCTACTCGTGTTTTCTTAGCATGATATCATAACATCATAACATGGCATGACATCCTAACCATTTCAAGGATTTTTAGGATTTATCTTTGTGTTGTTTTGCAGGACATGACATCCACTCGTAGGAATACTATCCAAGTCAACCTCGTAAGGATATCTCCTCAACTCAAGGAACTAACATCCACGGTTCCTGAGAGCTCTCCATTCACTGAAAGACATGGTCGACTTCTCAATCTGGTCACCTCAAGCCCTAATGAAGAAATGTTGAATGTGCTCTTTCAATTCTTTGATCCTCTACATCATTGCTTCACCTTCCCTGATTACCAATTGGTTCCTACCATGGAGGAATTTTCCCAATTATTGGTGGTGCCCATTCTTGATCAGTTACCCTTCAATGGTATGGAAAGAGACCCAAAACCTGAAGAATTTCTCATGCTCTGTATTTACAGCGGTCCGATGTAGTGGCAAATTGGGAAACTAGAAGAGGCGTCAAAGGGTTCCTAGCTAAGTTGCTATTTGAGAAGGCTCATCATTTTTGGGATACCCTGGATTTACAAGCTTTTGAACAAGTGTTGGCCCTTCTCATCTAAGGGATGGTACTATTTCCTAATCCATACTAACTCATAGATGTGAATACGGTCAAGGTTTTTCTGTCTCACAATCCGATGCCTACTTTACTTGGAGACATCCTACACTCTCTACATACCCGTATTATAAAGAGAAGAGGGACCCTGCTGCGTTGCACTCCTCTATTGGCTAGGTTGTTTATTTCGCACCTACCTCGATCTGTGTTGAAGAATGAGAAGGGATTGAGATGGTCTAATAGGTTGATGTTCCTCACATATTCTGACATTCATTGGTGTCCTTGATCCTTGGAGAATGTTACCATCATTGTCCGTTGTGGATAATTCCCTAATGTACCTCTCCTAGGAATTAGGGGAGGAATCACTTATAATCTTTGTTTAGCGTTACGACAGTTTGGCTATGCTAGGAGAGATGATACTCATGATACACTTCTCCAAGGAATCATATTCTACTATGAGAATGATGTTCAGGGCTATCACCAGAGGTTCATAAGAGCTTGGGGCATGGTGAAAAAAGTTGATAGCAAAACACTGGGGCATAAGAACTCCATTTATTTTGAGCCTTATCTTAAGTGGGTATGAGCCCATGCTCAAAGTCTGAGGGTGCCTTATGAGGCCACTCTACCCATCATCATGGATTCCGTTGTTGAGGGAGACACTCCTTCCATTGTTCTGCATCCTGATATACCAACTAATTCCGAGGAGTTACAAAAATCCTGGATTCAACTCAAATATGAATGAGATACCTTTGAAACCCAATTCTATGCCAGCAAGAAGAAGGTTTTAGAGCTCCCCAGGCTACTTCACGAAGAAAGGAGTATAAATGCCTACATTGCACCAAAGGGGATGCGCCCGTGGGAAGCTTGAGCCCTTTTTGCTTTGATAGTTCATTTTTGATTTGTTACTTCCTTTGTAAGCCCAAGAGGAATCTTTGTAACAACTTAAACTTCTTAATACAATTAACGCTTGTTTTACCTTTGACTAAGAAAATATAAGTCTTAGAAATCCTTGTAAACATTGCATACATATATCATACATATCATTGCATAAACAGGTTTTAGGACAAGCTTCTTATCTTCTTCGCTGATTATTTCAGCAATGGCTGTTGAACAAACAGTTAAGGAGCTCCAGGCACAGAATGCTCAATTCTAAGAAATGTTCCTGAATCTAGCTAAGGGACAAGAAGATTTAAGAGCTCTGATTCTCAAGGACAAGAAGAAGAAAAAGAGGCCAGTGGGTGTTCTGAATTTGGGAAGATGGTTCAAAGGACCAGTGAAGCCCATTTCAGAGCTTGTAACTCCGTCAATAGAGAGAGACAATCAGGATGGAGAGCCAAGAGAACAATACCACAACACGAGGGAGTATGAAGAAGATGAACCTGACTACTTTGAGGAGCTGTATCCTCCTGCTAATGATAAATAAAAATAGTTGGAGGATCGGCTTAATTCCATGGAGATCAAAGGGTGCCCGGGGTGGACTTTGAAGAACTAGGACTGGTCTCAGAGGTGGTCATCCAGCGGAAGTTAAAGGTCCATACATTTGCTAAGTACGACAGTGTCTCCCACCCTAAGTTGCATTTAAGGTTATATGTCAGGAAAATTCAACCATACATTACTGATAGGGATCTGTGGGTACACTTCTTCTAGCAAAGTTTGGCAGGAACTCATCTGGAATTATTCTATCAACTAGAAAGAACCAATGTGCATAATTGGGAAGATTTGGCCGCTGCTTTCTACAAGAAGTACTAGTATAATGCTGACCTCGCCCAGACTCGTACACAGTTCCAAAGCATGTCTATGGGTTTCAGCGAGGGTTTTAAGGACTATGGCCAAAAATGGAGAGACCTTGCGAGAAGAGTCCAACCTCCATTGTATGATAGGGAGTTAGTGGACATGTTCTTGGGCACATTATTTGGGCCATTCTTTAACCACCTGATTGGAAGTTCTTCTGTTGGGTTTACTGAGCTGATCTTGATAGGAGAAAGAGTGAAAGCTGGTATTAAAAGTGATAAAATACAGAGAGATGCATCCTCCAACACTGCAAAGAAACCATTCACAAGGAAGAAGGAGTTCAATACTGCTTATGGCCAAAGAAATCTTAACAAAACTGAGCATCATCCGACGGTAGGGGTTGTTATGATTTCCTATTCTGCATCAAACTGACAACAGAATAATCAGTCCAGAACAGATAAGCTAAGGAGACAATTTATCCGAATTAATATGACCCTATCTCAGGTTCTACCACACCTACTGAAGTCCAATTTGGTTACCCTGAAAGAGGCTCCCAAAAACCCCGACACTACATCTCCTTACTACAATGCAAATGCTTGGTGTGCTTACCATTCTGAAAGTCCGATCGACCAAGCCGAGGACGAAGGTGAGGAAATTTGTGAGGTACCGAGAGAGCTTGCCAGACTGTTACAACAGGAATAAAGGGAAATACAGCCTCATGAGGAGCCAGTTGAGACAATGAACTTGGGTACTGAAGAGGACATAAAATAAGTCAAGGTAGGTGCTAGCTTGGAGCCCGGTGTCAAAAAGCGGTTAATACAAATGCTACATGATTATGTTGAGATTTTTTCCTGGTCATACGAAGACATCTCGGGACTTGACACCGATATTGTGGTTCATCGCCTACCTATAAAATAGGACTGCCCTCCACTGAAATAGAAGGTTTGTCGTATGCGGCCGGATATGTCAGAAAAGATCAAGGCCGAAGTCATGAAACAATTCAATGTCGGTTTCTTAGTTGTCTCGTTCTATCCACAATGGGTCGATAATGTTGTTCCAGTACCTAAGAAGGACGGTAAGGTACGTATGTGTATGGATTACAGAGACCTAAACAAAGCAAGCCCCAAGGATGACTTTTTGCTTCCCCATATCGATGTTTTGGTTGACAACACTGCACCACATAAAGTATTCTCCTTCATGGATGGTTTCTCCGGATACAATCAGATCAAAATGGCACCCGAGGACATGGAGAACACGACCTTCGTCACACAGTGGGGAACTTTTTGTTACAAAGTTATGCCATTTGGGTTGAAGAATGCTGGGGCACCCTATCAACGGGCCATGGTAGTTTGTTTCATGATATGATCCATCATGAGATAGAGGTTTACGTGGATGATATGATAACTAGGTCTCAGACTGAAGAGGAACAACTTGATCACCTGGAGAAGCTATTTGACAGGCTGAAGAAATACAAACTGAGGCTGAATCCGAATAAGTGCACCTTTGGAGTAAGATCTGGTAAGCTCTTGGATTTCATTGTCAACAACAAAGGCATTGAAGTGGATCCTGCAAAATTCAAAGCTATACAAGAAATGCCAACTCCTCGCACTAAGAAGGAAGTCATGGGATTCTTGGGAAGCCTAAACTACATTTCCAGGTTTATTTCCCATCTAACCGCTACTTATGAGCCAATTTTCAAGTTATTGAAGAAAGATCTAGCAGTGAAGTGGAATGACAATTTCTAGTATGCCTTTGAAAAAATCAAGGAATATCTCCAAGAGCCTCTAATTCTGATGCCACCAGTTGAAGGAAGATCTATGATCATGTACTTAACGGTATTAGAGAACTCAATGGGGTGTGTGTTGGGGAAGCATGACGACTCTGGTTGAAAATAGCACGCAATATACTACCTTAGCAAAAACTTTACCGATTGTGAAACAAGATACTCACTGCTCGAGAAAACTTGCTACGCTTTGGCATGGGCTGTTCACTGACTAAGACAATATATGTTGACTCACACTACCTTGTTGATATCTAAAATGGATCCTATCTAGTACATCTTTGAGAAGCCCGCTCTCTCCAGAAGAATAGCACGATGGCATATGATCCTGACCGAATACGATATTCAGTATACAACCCAGAAAGCAATTAAGGGAAGTATACTAGCTGATAATTTGGCTCATCAGGCTGTGGATGACTACCAATCCATGAATTTTGAGTTCCCAAACGAGAATATCATGCTAGTACCTGATTGTGAAGAACTTGCACCAGATGTAGGACCTGAAAAAGGATCTCGATGGACTATGGTTTTTGACGGGGCTTCCAACGCTCTTAGCAATGGCATCAGCGCTGTGATCATATCTCCTGAAGGTTGTTATACTCCTTTCATTGCTAGGCTATGTTTCAACTGTACCAACAATATGGCTGAGTATGAAGCATGTATCATGGGTCTCAAAGCTGCAATTGATTTAAGGATGAAGTTCTTAAATGTGTTTGGAGACTCGACTTTGGTAATCAGCCAGATCAAAGGAGAATGGAACACGAAGCATCCCAATCTCATCCCATACAAAGAGCATGTGTTGACATTAATCCCATACTTTGAAGAAATTACTTTTGTGCATTTTCCACGAGAGGAAAATCAACTAGAGGACGTGCTAGCTATGATGTCATCCATGTTCAAGGTCAGGTGGCATAATGAAACTCCACAAATCACTATTGAGAGGATGGACAAGCCAGCATACTGTCACGAGATTGGTACTGAAGATGTAGTGGACAAGCCTTGGTTCCATGAAGTCAAAAGATATCTCGAAGCCCAAGAGTATCCTGAGGGAGCTTCAGTAAATGATAAGAAGTTCCCAAGAAGGTTCTCTGCTAAGTTCTTTCTCAGTAACGGGATTCTGTACAAGCACAATCACAACTCTACCTTGCTTCGGTGTGTAGACGAGAGTGAGGTAGAAAAGATTATGGCTGATTTACACGAAGGTACATTTGGCACTCATTCTAGTGGACATTTAATGGCTAAAAAGATCCTACGGGAAGAGGATACTACTGGTCCACCATGGAGGCAGACTATTATCAGCACTCGCAGACTTGTCACAAATGTCAGATCTATGCTGACAAGGTACATGTGCCTCCGGTTGCTCTAAAAGTATTGACTTCTACTTGGGGATTCACAATGTGGGGCATCAATATGATTGGGGAAATCAGAACTATGGATTCTAATGGACACCTCTTCATCCTAGTTGCCATTGATTATTTCACGAAGTGGGTCGAGGTAGCTTCATTTGCTTCTGTTACCAAGAACGTTGTGGCCCGATTTATCAGACATAACATTATCGGTCGGTACGGTATCCTAGAAAGAATCATTATAGATAATGGTACCATTCTCAACAATACTATGATCACCGAGCTTTGCACGCAATACAAGATTCAACTTCATAACTCTTCACCCTACCGACAAAAGATGAATGGTGTTGTTGAAGTTGCTAACAAAAACATCAAGAGAATCATACAGAAGATGACGGTGACATATAAAGATTGGCATGAGCTGTTACCATTTTCTCTTCATGGTTAATGTACCATAATGTGCACATCAATAAGAGAAACTCCTTTATCTTTAGTATATGATATGGAAGTTGTCCTACCCATTGAGGTCCAAATGCCTTCATTGAGAATCATGAAGGATGCAGGTTTGAATGAAAACGAATGGGTCCAGACTTGACCAGTTAATTTTGATTGATGAGAAGAGGCTCGCGGCTGTCTACTATTGTCAAATGTACCAAAAATGTTGATTAAAGCTTTTAACAAGAAGGTCAGACGTCAGGTATATCAGGCTGGTGACTTGGTGATCAAGCGCATTATACTTCCACAAGGTGATCCCAGGGGCAAATTGACTCCCACATACGAAGGGCCATTTGTAATCAAGAACATATTTATTGGTGGAGCCATGATCCTAACCACTATGGACGGTGACGACCTTCCGCACCCTATAAATGCAGACATAGCTAGAAGATAATATGCATAAACAAAGACCCGCTAGGTTGACTGGCCTAGGAAAAATTTAAGGCATCCCGGTGAACCAAAAGGGTTCGGGAAAAAATTAGGGACATACGTAAAAAAATATGTACACTCGGCAAGTCGAAAACATGAAAAGGCGACTTGGGAAAAAAAGGGTATCCCGGTGGACTGAAAACCCGGAAGGGCAGTCCAGGAAAAAGTTAGGGATTTAAAGTGTATAACAATGTCCCGTTGGATCATATTACAACCAATCTTCAATATGAACTATCAAGCTCAAAGCGGTACTAATCAACCCAATCAGCTTCAGACAAGCAGCGAAAGTGATGAGATGCTCAAGGACATAAAGGCAATAGCAGAATGGGAACCCAATGGAATTATTTCACATAGTTGTCTTTCTTTGTATACTATTTTTGTATAATTTCCATTTTTACAATGACATTCTCTTACTAGGATGTCCGTCTCCTTGCACAAAAACGCTTAATTCAAATTAATACAAAACCATTTCTTTGAAAGTTGCAAATTTCAGTTTTTATTTTTCTGTTTTGTGTGCCAAAACGTCCAGTGATTATTTTTGAACATATGCATTTGAATATGATTACTGATTACAAATACAAGTATAAAACAGAAAGACAATTTCTAATGACTTTAAGAAACAGGACAATATCTAAGGGCCTTCTACAAGATCCCCGCAAATGTCTTCCCCGACAGGTACCTTCTCCAACAGATACCAAGGCAGGGGAATTCTACTACAAGGTCACTTCCATATTCTCAGCATGTAGCCTATTGATGTCAGTTTTTCTCACATTCTCGACATAATAAAAATCTCCAACTACTGCTCCAAAATCCCCCAGTGAAGTCACCAAGCTTATAAAGATTCTCCAACAGGATTTCAAAAAAATTCCCAAGAAGTTTGTGAAGTTCACCTTCAGCAACAAAGTTTTATAAATCTCAAATAGTTTATAAAGCCTTATCCCAGTAGAGTTTATTTCTCTAGCTACGGTAATTCATCCCCCAACGGAGTTTATTCTCCAAATTGGGGAAATCTTTCAACAGAGCTCTTCCCCTTGGCAAAATCATTCTCAAACAGAAGTCGAATATCCTTGGCAGAGAGAGGGATTTTCCAACAAAACATTATCTCTAGTGGAAATTGAAGAATCACTTTCTTCACTCGCCAACAGTAGTCTGTGATTCAGCTTCCCGGTGCTCTTCTGCAGCAGTCAGTGATTTATTTTCCTAGACAAAGATATTGCACAATAACATTACATGTTCATACATCATGGCATGTGCATACAAATACATATATCATAATCTAATTTATTTTGGGATCATCATGCAATTCATACATCATGACATCGCATGAAACTGGTTTTACCTTTTCAGGTTAAATTAACATACAGGCAAATACTATCAACTTTTACAGCAAGTCAAAGATTAATGGCTGAAACTAGACGGGGAAACTATCTTCACGACCAAGTGGTATGAACTCCCGAAATGAGATGGCATTACCAACAAATACAACAGGCTATATATTAATGTCTGAAACTAGACGGGGAAACTATCTATGTAACCAGCAAAACAAGTTCCAGATTAACGCCTGAAACCAGCCAGGAGAACTATCTGTGGACGACCAACTGTGGATTAATACCTGTAACAAGCCATGAGAACTATCTACATGAAGAGGTTGAAGATTAATACCTATAATAAGCCAGGAAAACTATCTTTCCTTCTTAAGTCAGAGATTAATACTTGAAAGCAGACAAGACGACTATCTCAACGACCAACAATATTTAAGTTCCAGCTTAACACCTGTAACAAGCCAGGATAACCATCTGTGGACAACCGACTGTAGGATTAATACGTGTAACAAGCCAGGAAAACCATCTACATAAGGTGATTGAAGATTAACACCCGAAACCAGATGAGAAAACTATCTTTATTTCTTGGGTCAGAGATTAATACCTGAAACCAGACAAGACAATTATCTCAACGGCTGGCAATTTTCAAATTCTAGATTAATACCTAAAGCTAGACATGACAACTATCTGTGAACAAGCTGATTATAGATTAACACCTGAAACTAGACATAAAATCTATCTACATGACCAGACAAAGAAATCTTACACGGGTTCTTTCTCATATATCTCTGGGTGCAGACTAACACGAACTCATCTTGGAACATCCATACACAGGCTCTTTCTAATACATCTTCAGATAACGGTTAATTCCATTATCCCCAGCAAAACACTATAAACCCGGACTTCGACCAAAATACAGCAAACTATCATCCATCTAGAGATAACTCTTCAGCAGTGTCTTGGACAACTGAAGTTCCTAGACTCTATTCCCCACAGAGTTTCCCTCAAATAGGCGAACAACAGAAACCCACATTCCTCAACAAAATCCTCCTCAAATAGGAGGAACAGGAACCCCAAAGGGACCATTGGTGAAATTAGCATCTACTTTGGATGGTATCTTTAATCTCATCTCTGACGACTCTCTGTCATCTCCTCCAAATGGCATCTGTAAGCCCATTCCCTACATCATCAACCATCAGTGTTATTTCATGCGAGTGTAAATTTCTGCGCACTCTAGTGTTCAATCATATTCCACCATCAGATCACGAAAGGCAGACAAGCCAATTTACATCTTCAGGTTTAAGAAGATTGAATAGGGGCAACTGTTGTACCCCAAAATTTTCCCTCTCATATTTTTCCAATATTTTTCTCTTACATGGTAATTGCAAACATTTGATTAAAGAAAAAAACTTTTTTTTGAAGATAAACAAGGAGTCTTCGATTGGTATTTTGATATATTCCTTCGATTGGCATGTTAAAAGACTTTCGATTGGTATTTGGACAGGCTTCGATTAAGCGCCTAACCTCCTCCAAGCTTGCCTTAATTTTCCAAGCTTCTATTGAAGCCTTGGCCCTCTGTTTGTTGTTGTATATAAGCTTATAATGGGCATGTGTTTCCTTTAAAACAACCTCCTTCAATCCAAAAAGGAAGGCCCCCCTATTAATGCTCCTTCAATTGCACCATTGGTTTTACATGATGGCTTGATTCATAATGCAATGACTACCTGCATGCAATCTAAATTCCTGCTTCGTTTAGGCATTTGGTTTCTTTGGAGAAAGTTTAATTCTTGCTTTGATTGGGCATTTGATGTCTTTGGAGAAAGCTTGATTCCTACTTCGACTAAGTAAATTATCCCTCTGTGTGTGCCTTCAGTGCACAAAGCAAGAACTTATCCAAACTGGCCTTCGATTCATAAAGCTCCCACCAGGCAAAAGGACCATATCACTGGTCTTCGATTCACAAGGCAAAGGCCCCCTCTTCAGCTTGCCTTTAGCATACAAGGCACTGGCTACCTTTCTGCAAGCTTCGCCTAGGCAATGGTCTCCTCTACGCATGCTTTGACTTGCTTCATGCTAGCATCCACAAGACATAGGCTACCTTTGTGCCATCTTCGACTGGGCAATAGCCCCATTCTAAACAATGGTACACACTTCAACACACCTTGGTGTCCCATTCGAAGAGGGAACAAAGCATGCACAGAAAATCCATTCAAAATAGCCATTCGAAAGACACACCTTGGTGGCCCATTCGATGAGGTCCCAAAGTGTACATAGAACGTCCATTCAAAAGAGCAAGTCGAAAGAGGCAACTTGAGCCCAATTGAAGGGCATGGATTGAAGGCGTTCGAAAGAGGGAAGTATGTCTAGGTTTATTCAAATTCAAAAAGAGACAAGTTTCCTTGACTTTTGCAACGTTACAAAACATCATTCACGACTTTGAAAACATTTGTTTATGGCTGTTTAAACCACTGCCTTCTTGTCCCCTCCATACCCTCTATAAAGAGACCACAAGAGTTGCATCATAGACGGATAAAATTGCCTATGAAAAAGTGAACACTCACACCACCACAGGAAACATATCAAAATTTTAACTAGTTTTGCAGGCACCCTCATTCCAGATGAAGGCCATACTTGTGTTCCTGAGATTCCCAAGAGTCTGCTCCAAGCCAAGCCACGCCCAAATTCATAAATCGAAGAATTTCCAGTTGGTAAGGATTTACCCAAGTCAAAAATGCATTTATAAACCCTTTAAATACATGTTGTTGGTATATCTGTGCTGCCAATTCCATTTTTTTTTATGTGAGCATATCATACGCAAGGTAACATGCAAGAATAAAATCACACAATCGAAAGGCATGATCTGATTTGCCTTTTGAAACTCATGGTATAGCCAGTTTCAAGCCAAAATAAGCTTAGGCTTGAGGACAGGATATTCGAATTAGGGAGAAGGACCAACGTTCAATACCCAGGTCCTACATCTTTATTTTTGCCAAAAGTTTCCTTGCAGGTCCAATTTGAAAGACAACTCCCTCGTTGGATCGAAAAAGATCACTCCTTCCTTGGATCGAAAAAGATCACTCCCTCACTGGATCGAAGAACAACATTACTCACTAGATCCAAGGAAAGACCTGGACTCTCTTCAGCATTATGCCTAGCGAAAATTCCAATCAACACCCCCTTTTCTCTTTTGCATGCCTAGACCCATTTGGCATCTTTTCTTTTTGTATTGTTTTAATTTTTTTTATTATTATGTTTTTATTTCTTTATTTATTTAATTACACAAATAATCCAAAATCACAAAAATATTAGTTTTACATTTTTTTTATTAAAATAATTTTGTAAGTAAATTAATAAATACTTTTAACTATTTTCTTAATTTAAAATAAATTAGAATTTCGGTTTTAATTTAACTTTAATTATTTTCTTTTCATAATAAAAAAACCAAAAAGAACTTAGGCTATTTAATTTAATTTAATTTTAATTATTTTAAATAAAAAAAGAACAATAAAAAAAGATTCTCTTGTTTCATTTTTACTTACTAAGTTTTAGACATACTTTTAGTCTTTCACGCGTTATTTATTTTCTTTCATATTTTTATATTATTGTATCTATACACTGGATGTAATAGTTAATATGATTTTACTTATTTTCTTTATTTTTTCTGCACTCCCAATTTTTTGTGCAGTGTAAATCCCCCTCCCCAAATCCATGTAATAATCTAGGTTTTTGTCTTTCGCACTTTACTTTCTGTACAATATTACTGCTAGTGACTAAGATTGTATGGAAAGACTGAAATTAAAGCGTTATCAAACCTAACACAAGATAAATACTTGAACTAAACACACTTGCACATATACATCTCTAGGTTACCCCACTTTGGTTGCCTTTGGAAATAAAACAATCATGAGGCAGGAACGCTTTAGCAAAGACCCATAAATCAAAATATCATAGTCCCTCGATGACCTTACAGTAGCCTTCTCGGTAAATGATCAAGTCCCTAAAAATATTGCTAAAGCGTCTCAACAAGTTGCCTTCGTGACTGTAACGTCCCTTCGAATGTCCCTTTTACATCCAACGATGGGGCTACCTACTCACTAATAGTAGGATATCACTGTCTAAAGGATAGGAGGAAAAGAACTACCTTTTCGAGTACAAAGTAGATAGCTGTTAGAAGTTTGCTCAAAAACATTTTGCACTTACATTAATAATACTTTTCAAAAACAATTTTTCAAAACATTTGCTTTGTAGATAAGGCATTTCCCTAACATTTTCAAAACACACAAAGAACAAAGGTATTTTAAGAATGAGAAAACCTCTAAGAGCCCGTAGATAACTACAGATGGAAAGGGTGCTAACACCTTCCCTTTTCATAATCTACCCCCTTACTCAGAAAATCTCGAAAAGGTCTTTTTCTATTCTTCTCACCCTTTCCTTAATTTAGATAAAAGAAAAGTCGATGGAGACTCTTGCTTACCGCAACATTTGCAAGTACAAAACGCAAAAACCAATATTAAACAGTCGGTTCTGCCACCATATCACACACCAGAAAAGTCTTCAGATGACATGTATCGTGTCCACAAACCTTGATTTGAAACGCAGATTCGCATGTACTTATTTTTGCATTATGACCAATTGACTTGGTATTCAATCAACCATGTTTTTTACTTGATCAACATAGGAATCCTAGTCACCCATGAAAAATGAAAATACTAGTTGAATCAAGTTCTCTTGATATGCCAATCTCACACCATATATAAACCCTGATTTCAATGGTCCTTGATCCCATGGAAAATTTATTGATTAATGAATGCATGGTGCGTTAAATATCCTAATGGAAAGGCATGTACACGACGATGCATAAGCCAGACGATAAGAGAAAGGGTAGGACAAATTTGGGGTATGACACCTGGATGGGAGGAAATTGCACCTTTCCCTTCAGAACAACCTTTGATGGTTCGTAGCCCAAACCAAAACGATCTTTCTTCTCACGTATCTCCACATGTTTACCCCAACCTTTTGAGGTACAATCTTCCATAACTATTTGTAAATATATCCATGAGGTCATAATAGGTTTCTTGAATTTTTCCACTAGTAGGGTTACCATTGAAGTAACCTCTAAGACTTGGAATGGTGTTTATATGAAGTCTTCATCCACACTGACATACCTGTAGGACTCTATGTGACTCACAAAGATATCCTCCACTTTGTCGATTATAACCAACCTTCCTTCAACAAGGAAATTCAATTTTTGATTCAGGGGTGAGGTAACAGCCCCTGCCGCATGGATCCAAGGTTTCTCGAGCAAGCATATATATGATGGTTCTATATCCATCACCTGAAAGGTAACTTAGAACATATGAAAATCTATCTTAACAGGAAGATCCGCTTCTCCAAACACTGTACTTTAAGAACCTTCGAAAGCTTTAACTATCGTAGAACTTGGCCTTATGACAACATCGTCTAGTGTTTGCTTAATCAAACTGGATTTAGGTAGTATGTTGAGGGCGGAACCAATATTAGTGAGAACCATGGATAGGCTAGTTGTTCCTATCTATATAGAAATGTGCAATGCTTTATTGTGAGCTCTACCTTGTGGAGGTAACTCACTATTATTGAAACCTAAATATGATCCTGATGTTAGATTTGCTACGACTCTGTCAAACTGATTTACTGTAATCTCCTTTGCAACATGAATTTATAAGCAACAAGAGTATTGAAATTTTGGCTGGGGTTTAGTGTAGCTGGTACTCTCATCTCCACCACCCCATAATCAATTTTCTTGATTATTTTCAAGAATTCTTCTGCCTCTTGGTCGGTAAAACTCTTGCTTGGAGGTTCTTGTTCTTGACTTGCCTCCACCATAAATTTACCTTTATACTTAACCACAACATCATCTTTCTTTTGTGGTTCGGGACCATAGATTCGACCACTATGGGTCATGCCTCACGTCCCTGCTATATTTGTAATTAAAGGCCCTTGGCTTATTGATTTCTCACATTCTTGCTTTAAACCATTGACATAAACAGTAGAATCATAACCCCACGGTACGACTTTGTCACTTTCATAAGGAGTGGGAGATTCCCCCCTAATCACCATTTTAGTCTTCGGAATCACTGGTATCCTCAGAGTATGGCGTGGTATCGTCAATGGTGTTTTGTCGTACTTGGATCTCCCCAAGGAATTACAAGAGTTTTCATGGCAAGACTAGGCCCTTGGAAAGGAATTACGAATGGCTTCTTCTTCAGGGTATCCCCTAAATTGGACTATCCCTTGATCCACCAATTTCTGTAACATCTTCTCAAAAGCTTTATTATGTTCCAAAAGGAAACCATGTTCAAAGAAAATTACTTAAGGAGATCTATCAGAGTTTTCACTCATTTAGCTGCCCCACAATTAGTGACTACCTCAATTCCATTCACAGTTGGCCTACCATGCAGAGGCATGGGGTTTATCTTGGTATTAAGCTTGTCAAAAGTGATGTCTTGGGAATCCAACAAATCTTTAACCTTATGTCTAAATGGCAAACATTTTTCTATGGTATGCCCCAAAGAATTGGCATGATATTCGCACCTTGCATTAGCGTCATATTTTGGCGGGAGTAAAACGAAAGCGTGAGTGTTTGTTTATTTTTGTGATATCATCCGGGGAAAGAAAATTTCTATTTTTCCCGGTGATAAGGGTTTATGGTTGATGATAACATAAAGACAGTGCTAATATAAGACGAAGATTCTAATTATAACGTAGCAACAAAGGATAATACAAGAGAAAGGCTGACTTGTAATGTAGCAACAGCGCTAATACCGAGAAAGGTAATGACTTGTAACATGGGCGGTGATGCCAATACAAGAGGAAGATTAGTGACTTGTAACATGATGGTGATGCCAATACAAGACAAAGATTAGACTTGTAACAGGGCGGTGATGCCAATACAAGACAAAGACCGTCTTGTAATGTGGCGGTGATGCCAATACAAGACAAGGGTTAGACTTGTAACATTGAGGTGATGCTAATACAAGACAAATATTGGTACAAAAAGACGACAAATAAGATCTACGGACGACCGACGATCCTACAGCGAGACCTATGGGCAATTTTCTAAAGGAGACCTACAGGCGATCTACAAGAGGAGAGCTAGATCTACGGACGACCTACATTCCTAAAGCGAGACCTACATGAGATCTTCTAGGGGATACCTACGAGCGATCTATAAGAGAAGAGCTAGATCTACGAATGACCTACAATCCTAAAGCGAGACATACGGGAGATCTGCTAGGGGAGACCTACGAGCGATCTTAAAGAGGAGAGCTAGATCTATGGACGACCTACAATCCTAAAGGCAAGACCTATAGGCAATCTGCTAGGGCAGACCTACAGGCAATCTATAAGAGGAGAGGGAGATCTATAGAAGACCTACAATCCTAAAGCGAGAACTACAGGCAATCTTCTAGGGGAGACCTAGAGGCGATCTATAAGTGGAGACCTAGATCTACAGACAACATACAATCCTAAAGCGAGACCTGTGGGCGATCGACTAAGGAAGACCTATGGGTGATCTATAAGAGAAGGCTAGATCTACGGACAACCTACAATCCTAAAGAGAGACCAACATGCGATCAGCTAGGGGAGACCTACAAGTAATCTATAAGAGGAGTGCTAAATCTACATACGACCTACAATCTTAAAGCGAGAAATACGGCATATCTACTAGGGGAAACCTATAGGCGAGCTATAAGAGGAGGGCTAGATTTATGGATGACCTAATATCTTAAAGCGAGACCAATGGGTGATCTGCTAGGGGAAACCTATGGACGATTTACATGAGGAGAGCTAGATCTATGGATGACATACAATTCTAAAGCGAGACCAACAAACGATATGCTAGGGGATACCTACGGGAAATCTATAAGAGGTGACATAGATCTACCAACGACCTACAATCCTAAAGCGAGACCTACGGGCAAGCTATACGAGGAGAGCCATATCTATGGAAACCTACAATCCTAAAGAGAGACCTACTGGTGATCGGCTAGGGGAGACCTACAGACAATCTATAAGAGGAGAGCTAGATCTACGACAACCAACAATCTTAAAGGGAGACCTATGAGCGATCTGCTAAGGGATACCTACGTTTGATCTATAAGAGGAGTGTTAGATCTACGGAAGACCTACAATCCAAAATTGAGATCTACGGGCGATCTGCTAGGGGAGACCTACATGCGATCTATAAGAGGAGTGATAGATCTACGGACGACCTACAATCCTAAGGTGAGACCTACAGGCGATCTGCTAGGGGAGACCTACGGACGATCTATAAGAGAAAAGCTAGATCTATGGATGACCTATAATCCTAAAGAAAGATCTACGAGGGATCTCCAAGGGGTGACCTACATGCGATCTATAAGAGGAGAGCTAGATCTACAGAAGACCTAAAATTCTAAACCGAGACCTACGGGTGATCTATTGGGGGAGACCTACGGGAGATCTATAAGAGGAGAGCTATATCTATGGACTTCCTACAATCCTAAAGTGATACCTACGGGAGATCTCCTATGGAAGACATGCGGGAGATCTATAAGAGGAGAGCTTGATCTATGGACGACCTACAATCCTAAAGCGAGACTTACGAGTGATTTGCTAGGGGAGACCTATTGGTGATCTTAAAGAAGAGACTTAGATCTACGTATGACCTACAATCCTAAAGTGAGACCTATGGGAAATTTGCTAGGGTAGACCTACGAGCGATCTATAAGAGGAGTGCGAGATCTACAGACGATCTACAATCCTAAAGCGAGACCTACAGGAGATCTGCTAGGGGAGACCTACGGGCGATCTATAAGTGGAGAGCTAGATCTACAAACAACTTACAATCCTAAAGCGAGACCTACGGGCGATCTGCTAAGGGAGACCTATGGGATATCTATAAGAGGAGAGGTAGATATACGGACGACCTATAATCCTAAAGAGAGACCTACAGGAGATCAGTTAGGGGAGACCTACAAGTGATCTATAAGAGGAGAGCTAGATCTACGGATGATCTACAATCCTAAAGTGAGACATACGGACGATCTACTAGGGGAGACATTTGGGCGATCTACAAGAGGAGAGCTAGATCTATTACGCCCTACAATTCTAAAGCGAGACCAACAGGCGATATGCTAGGGGAGACCTACGAGCGATCTATAAGAGGAGAGTTAGATTTATGGACGACCTACAATCCTAAGGTTAGACCTCCAGGCGATCTATAAGAGGAGAGCTAGATCTACAGACAACCTACAATCCTAAGGTGAGACCTATAGGCGATCTACTAGGGGAGACCTATGAGCAATCTATAAGAGGAGTGCTAGATCTACGGATGACCTATAATCCTAAAGCGAGACCTATAGCCAATCTGCGGGTGGAGACCTACAGGCAATCTATAAAAGGAGAGCTAGATCTACAGATGACCAATAATCCTAAAGCAAGATCTACGGGGGATCTCTTAGGGCTGACCTACATGTGCTCTACAAGAGGAGAGCTAGATCTACGAATGACCTACAATTCTAAAGCGAGACCTACAGGCGATCTGCTAGGGGAGACCTACGAGCGATCTATAAGAGGAGATTTAGATCTATAAACAACTTACAATCCTAAAGCTAGACCTACGGGCGATCTGCTAGGGGAGACCCATGGGTGATCTATAAGAGGAGAGTTAGATCCACGGACGACCTACAATTCTAAAGTGAGACCTATGGGTGATCAGCTATGGGAGACCTATGGGCGATCTTAAAGAGGAGAGCTAGATCTACGGACGACCTACAATCCTAAAACGAGACCTATGGGTGATCTGCTAGGGGAGACCTACGGGAGATTTATAAGAGGAGAGCGAGATATATGGATGAACTACAATCCTAAAGTGAGACCTACGAGAGATATACTAGGGGAGACCTACGGGAGTTCTATAAGTGGAGAGCTAAATCTACAGACAACTTACAATCCTAAAGTAAGACCTACGGGTGATCTTCTAGGGGAGACCTACGGACAATGTATTAGAGGAGAGATAGATCTACAGACGACCTACAATCCTAAAGGAAGACCTAAGGAGATCATCTAGGGGTGACCTACGGGTGATCTATAATAGGATAGCTGGATCTACGGATGGCCTACAATCCTAAACCGAGACATACGAGCGATCTACTAGGGGAGACATATGGGTGATCTATAAGGGGATAGCTAGATCTATGGACGACCTACAATCCTAAAGAGAGACCTACAGGTGATCTGCTAGGGAAGACCTACGAGCGATCTATAAGAGGAGAGCTAGATTTATGGACGACCTAAAAACCTAAGGTTAGACCTCTAGGTGATCTATAAGAGGAAGCTAGATCTACATACAACCTACAATCCTAAGGTGAGTCCTATAGGCGATCTACTAGGGGAGACATATGAGCAATCTATAAAAGGAGTTCTATATCTACGGACGACCTACAATCCTAAACCGAGACCTATAGCCAATTTGCTGGTGGAGACCTACAGACGATCTATAAAAGGAGAGCTAGATCTACAGATGACTTATAATCCTAAAGCAACATATACGGAGGATCTCCTAGGGGTGACCTACATGCGATCTACAAGAGGAGAGCTAGATCTATGAATAACCTACAATTCTAAAGTGAGACCTACGGAAAATATGCTAGGGGAGACCTACGGGCGATCTATAAGAGGGGATTTAGATCTATAAACAACTTACAATCCTAAAGCTAGACCTACGCGCAATTTGCTAGGGGAGACCTACGGGCGATCTATAAGAGGAGAGCTAGATCAACGGAGGACCTACATTCCTAAAGCGATACCAACGGGTGATCTGCTAGGGGAGACCTATGTGCGATCTTAAAAAGGAGAGCTAGATCTACGGACGACCTACAATCCTAAAATGAGACCTATGGGTGATCTGCTAGGGGAGACCTACGGGAGATCTATAAGAGGAGAGCAAGATATACGGACGAACTACAAACCTAAAGTGAGACCTACGAGATATCTACTAGGGGTGACCTACGGGCGATTTATAAGTGGAGAGTTAAATCTACGGACAAGTTAAAATCCCAAAGTGAGACCTACGGGCGATCTGCTAGGGGAGACCTACGGGAGATGTATAAGAGGAGAGATAGATCTACAGACGACCTACAATCTTAAAGGAAGACCTACAGGAGATCATCTAGGGGAGACCTACAAGGGATCTATAAGAGAAGAGTTGGATCTATGGACGACCTACATTCCTAAACCGAGACATACGAGCGATCTCCTAAGAGGAGAGCTAGAATTATGAACGACCTAGAATCCTAAGGTTAGACCTACACGCGATCTGCTAGGGGAGACCTATGAGCTATCTATAAGAGGAGTGATAGATCTACAGATGACCTATAATCCTAAAGAAAGACCTATAGCCGATCTGCTAGGGGATACCTATGGACGTTCTATAAGAGGAGAGCTAGATCTACGGACGACCTATAATCCTAAAGAAAGATCTACGAGGGATCTCCTAGGGGTGACCTACATGCAATCTACAAGAGGAGAGCTAGATCTACAGACGACCTACAATTCTAAAGCAAGACCTACGGGCGATCCACTGGGGGAGACCTACGAGCGATCTATAAGAGGAAAGCTAGATCTATAGACGTCCTAAGATCTTAAGGTTAGACCTACAGGTGATCTATAAGAGGAGAGCTAGATCTACAGACAACCTACAATCCTAAGGTGAGACTTATAAGCGATCTACTAGGGGAGACCTATCAGTAATCTATAAGAGGAATGCTAGATCTACGGACGACCTACAATGTTAAAGCGGGACATATAGCCGATCTGCTGGTGGAGACCTACGGACAATCTATAAAAGGAGAGCTAGATCTACAAATGACCTATAATCCTAAAGCAAGATCTACGGGGGATTTCCTAGGGGTGACCTACATGCGATCTACAAGAGGAGAGGTAGATCTACGAATGACCTACAATTCTAAAGCGAGACCTACGGGAGATCTTCTAGGGGAGACCTACGGGCGATCTATAAGAGGAGATCTAGATCTATAAACAACTTACAATCCTAAAGATAAACCTTGTGCGATCTTCTAGGGGACACCTACAGGCGATTTATAAGAGGAGAGCTATATCTACGGACGACATACAATCCTAAAGCGAGACCTACGGGTGATCTGCTAGGGGAGACCTATGGGAGATCTTAAAGAGGAGAGGTAGATCTACGGATGACCTACAATTCTAAAATGAGACCTATTAGCGATCTACTAGGAGAGACCTACGGGAGATCTATGAGAGGAAAGCGAGATATATGGATGAAATACAATCCTAAAGTGAGACCTACGGGAGATCTTCTAGGGGAGAACTATGGGCGATCTTTAAGTGGAGAGCTAAATCTACAGACAACTTATAATCCTAAAGTGAGACCTACGGGCGATCTGCTAAGGGAGACCTACGAGCGATGTATAAGAGGAGAGATAGATCTAGAGACGAACTAAAATCCTAAAGGAAGACCTACAGGATATCAGCTATGGGAGACCTACTAGTGATTTATAAGACGAAAGCTGGATCTACGGACGAACTACAATCCTAAACCGAGACATACAAGCGATCTACTAGGGGAGATATATGGGCGATCTATAAGAGGAGAGCTAGATCTATGGACAACCTACAATCTTAAAGAGAGACCTACAGGAGATCTGCTAGGGGAGACCTATGAGCGACCTATAAGAGGAGAGCTAGAATTATGGATGACGTAGAATCCTAAGGTTAGACCTACACGCGATGTGCTAGGGGAGACCTATGAGCGATCTATAAGAGGAGTGATAGATCTATGGACAACCTACAATCCTAAAGAAAGACCTATAGCCGATCTGCTAGGGCATACCTAAGAACGATCTATAAGAGGAAAGCTAGATCTACGGACGACCTATAATCTTAAAGAAAGATCTACGAGGGATCTCCTAGGGGTGACCTACATGCGATCTACAAGAGGAGAGCTAGATCTACAGACGACCTACAATTCTAAAGCAAGACCTACGGGCGATCCGCTGGGGGAGACCTACGAGCGATCTATAAGAGGAGAGCTAGATCTATGGATGTTCTACAATCTTAAGGTTAGACCTACAGGCGATCTATAAGAGGAGAGCTAGATCTAAAGACAACCTACAATCCTTAGGTGAGACCTATAAGCGATCTACTAGGGGAGACCTATCAGCAATCTATAAGAGGAATGCTAGATCTACGGACGACCTACAATCCTAAAGCGAGACTTATAGCCAATCTGCTGGTGGAGACCTACGGACAATCTTTAAAAGGAGAGCTAGATCTACAAATGACCTATAATCCTAAAGCAAGACCTACGGGGTATTTCCTAGGGGTGATCTACATGGGATCTACGAGAGGAGAGGTAGATCTATGAATGGCCTACAATTCTAAAGCGAGACCTACGGGCAATCTGCAAGGGGAGACCTACAGGCGATCTATAAGAGGAGATCTGATCTATAAACAACTTACAATTCTAAAGATAAACCTTGCGCGATCTTCTAGGGGACACCTACAGGAGATTTATAAGAGGAGCGCTATATATACGGACGACCTACAATCCTAAAGCGAGACCTACGGGTGATCTTCTAGGGGAGACCTATGGGCGATCTTAAAGAGGAGAGCTAAATCTACGGACGACCTAAAATCCTAAAACGAGACCTATTGGCGATCTGCTAGGGGAGACCTACGAAAGATCTATAAGAGGAGAGCAAGATATATGGATGAACTATAATCCTAAATGTAGACCTACGGGAGATCTGCTAGGGGAGACCTACGGGCGATCTATAAGTGGAGAGCTAAATCTACGGACAACTTACAATCCTAAAGTGAGACCTACGGGCGATCTGCTAGGGGAGACCTACGGGCGATGTATAAGAGGAGAGATAGATCTACAGACGAACTACAATCCTAAAGGAAGACCTACATGATATCAGCTAGGGGAGACCTACAGGTGATTTACGGACGATTTACGAGAGCTGGATCTACGGACGATCTACAATCCTAAACCGAGACGTACGAGCGATCTACTAGGGGAGACATATGGGAGATCTATAAGAGGAGAGCTAGATCTACGAATGACCTACAATTCTAAAGCGAGACCTACGAGAATTCTGCTAGGGGAGACCTACGGGCGATCTATAAGAGGAGAGCTAGAATTATGGACGACCTAGAATCCTAAGGTTAGACCTACGCGCGATCTGCTAGGGGAAACCTATGAGCGACTATAAGAGGAGTGATAGATCAACGGACGACCTATAATCTTAAAGAAAGATCTACGAGGGATCTCCTAGGGGTGACCTACATGCGATCTATCAGAGGAGAGCTAGATCTACAGACGACCTACAATTCTAAAGGGAGACCTATGGGAGATCTTCTGGGGGAGACCTACGAGCAATCTATAAGAGGAGAGCTAGATCAATGGACGTTCTACAATCTTAAGGTTAGACCTACAGACGATCTATAAGAGGAGAGCTAGATCTACAGACAACCTACAATCCTAAGGTGAGACCTATAAGCGATCTACTAGGGGAGACCTATCAGCAATCTATAAGATGAATGCTAGATCTACGGACGACCTACAATCCTAAAGCGAGACTTCTAGCCAATCTGCTTGTGGAGACCTACGGAAGTTCTATAAAAAGAAAGCTAGATCTACAAATGACCTATAATCCTAAAGCAAGATCTACGGGGGATTTCCTAGGGGTGACCTACATGTGATCTACAAGAGGGGAGGTAGATCTACGAATGACCTACAATTCTAAAGCGAGACCTACATGCAATCTGCTAGGGGAGACCTACGGGTGATCTATAAGAGGAGATCTAGATCTATAAACAACTTACAATCCTAAAGTAAAACCTTGCGCGATCTTCTAGGGGACACCTACGGGCGATTTATAAGAGGAGAGCTATATCTACGGACGACCTATAATCCTAAAGAGAGACCTACGGGTGATCTGCTAGGGGAGACCTATGGGCGATCTTAAAGAGGAGAGCTAGCTCTACGAACGACCTATAATCCAAAAACGAGACCTATTGGCGATCTACTTGGGGAGACCTATGGGAGATCTATAAGAGCTGAGCGAGATATAAGGATGAACTACAATCCTAAAGTGATACCTATGGGAGATCTGCTAGGGGAGACCTACGGGCGATCTATAAGTGGAGAGCTAAATCTACGGACAACTTACAATCCTAAAGTGAGACCTATGGGCGATCTGCTTGGGGAGACCTGCGGGCGATGTATAAGAGAAGAGATAGATCTACAGACGAACTACAATCCTAAAGGAAGATCCATAGGAGATTAGCTTGGGGAGACCTACAGGTGATTTATAAGACGTGAGCTGGATCTACGGACGATCTACAATCCTAAACCGAGACATACGAGTGATCTACTAGGGGAGACATATGGGCGATCTATAAGAGGAGAGATAGATCTATGGAAGACCTACAATCTTAAAGAGAGACCTACAGGAGATCTTCTAGGGGAGACCTATGAGCGATGTATAAGAGGAGAGCTAGAATTATGGATGACCTAGAATCCTAAGGTTAGACCTACACGCGATCTTCTAGGGGAGACCTATGAGCGATCTATAAGAGGAGTGATAGATCTACGGATGACCTACAATCCTAAAGAAAGACCTATAGCCGATCTGCTAGGGGATACCTAAGAAGGATCTATAAGAGGAGAGCTAGATCTACAGACGACCTATAATCTTAAAGAAAGATCTACGACGGATCTCCTAGGGGTGACCTACATGAGGTCTACAAGAGGAGAGCTAGATCTATTGACGACCTACAATTCTAAAGCGAGACCTACGGGCGATCTTCTGGGGAAGACCTACGAGCAATCTATAAGAGGAGAGCTAGATCTATGGACGTTCTACAATCTTAAGGTTAGACCTACAGGCGATCTATAAGAGGAGAGCTAGATCTAAAGACAACCTACAATCCTAAGGTGAGACCTATAAGCGATCTACTCTGGGAGACCTATCAGCAATCTATAAGAGGAATGCTAGATCTACGGACGACCTACAATCCTAAAGCGAGACTTATAGCAAATCTGTTGGGGGAGACCTACGGACAATCTATAAAAGGAAAGCTAGATCTACAAATGACCTATAATCCAAAAGCAAGATCTACAGGGGGATTTCCTAGGGGTGACCTACATGGGATCTACAAGAGGAGAGGTATATCTACGAATGACCTACAATTACAAAGCGAGACCTATGGGTGATCTTCTAGGGGAGACCAATGGGCGATCTTAAAGAGGAGAGCTAGATCTACGGACGACCTATAATCCTAAAACGAGAACTATTGGCGATCTGTTAGGGGAGACCTACGGGAGATCTATAAGAGGAGAGCAAGATATACAGATGAACTACAATCCTAAAGTGATACCTACGGGAGATCTGCTAGGGAAGACCTACGGGCGATCTATAAGTGGAGAGCTAAATCTACGGATAACTTACAATCCTAAAGTGAGACCTATGGGCGATCTGCTAGGGGAGACCTACGGGCGATGTATAAAAGGAGAGATAGATCTACAGACGAACTACAATCCTAAAGGAAGACTTACAGGATATCATCTAGGGGAGACCTACAGGTGATTTATAACACGAGAGCTGGATCTACGGACAATCTACAATCCTAAACCGAGACATACGAGCGATCTACTATGGGAGACATATGGGCAATCTATAAGAGGAGAGCTAGATCTATGGACGACCTACAATCTTAAAGAGAGACCTACAAGAGATCTTCTAGGGGAGACCTATGAGCGATCTATAAGAGGAGAGCTAGAATTATGGACGACCTAGAATCCTAAGGTTAGACCTACACGCGATCTGCTAGGGGAGACCTATGAGCGATCTATAAGAGGAGTGATAGATCTACGGACGACCTACAATCCTAAAGAAAGACCTATAGCCGATCTGCTAGGGGATACCTACGAACGATCTATAAGAGGAGAGTTAGATCTAAGGACGAACTATAATCTTAAAGAAAGATCTACGAGGGATCTCCTAGGGGTGACCTACATGCGATCTACAAGAGGAGAGCTTGATCTACAGACGACCTACAATTCTAAAGCGAGACATACGGGCGATCTTCTGGGGGAGACCTACGAGCGATCTATAAGAGGAGAGCTAGATCTATGGACGTTCTACAATCTTAAGGTTAGACCTACACGTGATCTATAAGAGGAGAGCTAGATCTACAGACAACTTACAATCCTAAGGTGAGACCTATAAGCGATCTACTAGGGGAGACCTATCAGCAATCTATAAGAGGAATGCTAGATCTACGGACGACCTACAATCCTAAAGCGAGACTTCTAGCCAATCTGCTGGTGGAGACCTACGAACAATCTATAAAAGGAGAGCTAGATCTACAAATGACCTATAATCCTAAAGCAAGATCTACATGGGATTTCCTAGGGGTGACCTACATGCGATCTACAAGAGGTGAGGTATATCTACGAATGACCTACAATTCTAAAGCGAGACCTACGGGCAATCTGCTAGGGGAGACCTACGGGCGATCTATAAGAGGAGATCTAGATCTATAAACAACTTACAATCCTAAAGTAAAACCTTGGGCGATCTTCTAGGGGACACCTACGAGCGATTTATAAGAGGAGAGCTATATCTACGGACGACCTATAATCCTAAAGAGAGACCTACGTGTGATCTCCTAGGGGAGACCTATGGGTGATATTAAAGAGGAGAGCTAGATCTACGAACGAACTATAATCCAAAAACGAGACCTATTGGCGATCTACTTGGGGAGACCTATGGGAGATCTATAAGAGCTGAGCGAGATATAAGGATGAACTACAATCCTAAAGTGATACCTATGGGAGATCTGCTAGGGGAGACCTACGGGCGATCTATAAGTGGAGAGCTAAATCTACGGACAAATTACAATCCTAAAGTGAGACCTACGGGAAATCTGCTTGGGGAGACCTACAGGCGATGTATAAGAAAAGAGATAGATCTACAGACGAACTACAATCCTAAAGGAAGACCTACAGGAGATCAGCTAGGGGAGACCTATAGGTGATTTATAAGACGAGAGCTGGATCTACGGACGATCTACAATCCTAAACCGAGACATACGAGCGATCTACTAGGGGATACATATGGGCGATCTATAAGAGGAGAGATAGATCTATGGAAGTCCTACAATCTTAAAGAGAGACCTACAGGAGATCTTCTAGGGGAGACCTGTGAGCGATGTATAAGAGGAGAGCTAGAATTATGGAAGACCTAGAATCCTAAGGTTAGACCTACACGCGATCTGCTAGGGGAGACCTATGAGCGATCTATAAGAGGAGTAATAGATCTACGGATGACCTTCAATCCTTAAGAAGGACCTATAGCCGATCTGCTAGGGGATACCTAAGAACGATCTATAAGAGGAGAGCTAGATCTACAGACGGTCTATAATCTTAAAGAAAGATCTACGAGGGATCTCCTAGGGGTGACCTACATGAGGTCTACTAGAGGAGAGCTAGATCTATTGACGACCTACAATTCTAAAGCGAGACCTACGGGCGATCTTCTGGGGAAGACCTACGAGCGATCTATAAGAGGAGAGCTAGATCTATGGATGTTCTACAATCTTAAGTTTAGACCTACAGGTGATCTATAAGAGGAGAGCTAGATCTAAAGACAACCTACAATCCTAAGGTGAGACCTATAAGCAATCTACTATGGGAGACCTATCAGCAATCTATAAGAGGAATGCTAGATCTACGGACGACCTACAATCCTAAAGCGAGACTTATAGCAAATCTGCTGGGGGAGACCTACGGACAATCTATAAAAGGAGAGCTAGATCTACAAATGACCTATAATCCTAAAGCAAGATCTACGGGGGATTTCCTAGGGGTGACCTACATGGGATCTACAAGAGGAGAGGTATATCTACGAATGACCTACAATTCCAAAGCGAGACCTACAGGCGATCTGCTAGGGGAGACCTACTGGCGATCTATAAGAGGAGATCTAGATCTATAAAAAACTTATAATCCTAAAGATAAACCTTGCGCGATCTTCTAGGGGACACCTACAGGCAATTTATAAGAGGAGAGCTATATCTACTTACGACCTACAATCCTAAAGCGAGACCTATGGGTGATCTTCTAGGGGAGACCAATGGGCGATCTTAAAGAGGAGAGCTAGATCTACGGACGACCTATAATCCTAAAACGAGACCTATTGGCGATCTGTTAGGGGAGACCTACGGGAGATCTATAAGAGGAGAGCAAGATATACAGATGAACTACAATCCTAAAGTGATACCTACGGGAGATCTTCTAGGGGAGACCTAAGGGCGATCTATAAGTGGAGAGCTAAATCTACGGCTAACTTACAATCCTAAAGTGAGACCTACGGGCGATCTGCTAGGGGAGACCTACGGGCGATGTATAAAAGGAGAGATAGATCTACAGACGAACTACAATCCTAAAGGAAGACCTACAGGATATCAGCTAGGGGAGACCTACAGGTGATTTATAAGACGAGAGCTGGATCTACGGACGATCTACAATCCTAAATCGAGACATACAAGCGATCTACTAGGGGAGACATATGGGCGATCTATAAGAGGAGAGCTAGATATATGGACGGCCTACAATCTTAAAGAGAGACATACATGAGATCTTCCATGGGAGACCTATGAGCGATCTATAAGAGGAGAGCTAGAATTATGGACGACCTAGAATCTTAAGGTTAGACCTACACGCAATCTGCTAGGGGAAACCTATGAGCGATCTATAAGAGGAGTGATAGATCTACGGACGACCTACAATCCTAAAGAAAGACCTATAGCCGATCTGCTAGGGGATGCCTACGAACAATGTATAAGAGGAGATCTAGATCTACGGACGAACTATAATCTTAAAGAAAGATCTACGAGGGATCTCCTAGGGGTGACCTACATGCGATCTACATATGACCTACAATTCTAAAGTATGACCTACGGGCGATCTTCTGGGGGAGACCTACGAGTGATCTATAAGAGGAGAGCTAGATCTATGGACGTTCTACAATCTTAAGGTTAGACCTACAGGCGATCTATAAGAGGAGAGCTAGATCTACAGACAACCTACAATCCTAAGGTGAGACCTATAAGTGATTTACTAGGGGAGACCTATCAGCAATCTATAAGAGGAATTCTAGATCTACGGACGACCTACAATCCTAAAGCGAGACTTCTAGCCAATACGCTGGTGGAGACCTACGGACAATCTATAAAAGGAGAGCTAGATCTACAAATGACCTATAATCCTAAAGCAAGATCTACAGGGGATTTCCTAGGGGTGACCTACATGCGATCTACAAGACGAGAGGTATGTCTACCAATGACCTACAATTCTAAAGCGAGACCTACGCGCGATCTGCTAGGGGAGACCTACGAGCGATCTATAAGAGGAGATCTAGATCTATAAACAACTTATAATCCGAAAGATAAACCTTGCACAATCTTCTAGGGGACACCTACAGGCGATTTATAAGAGGAGAACTATATCTACGGATGACCTACAATCCTAAAGCGATACCTACGGGTGATCTTCTAGGGGAGACCTATGGGCGATCTTAAAGAGGAGAGCTAGATCTACGGACGACCTACAATCCTAAAACGGTACCTATTGGCGATTTTCTAGGGGAGACCTACGGGAGATCAATAAGAGGAGAGCGAGATATACGGATTAACTACAATCCTAAAGTGAGACCTATGGGAGATCTTCTAGGGGAGACCTACGGGCGATCTATAAGTGGAGAGCTAAATCTACGGACAACTTACAATCTTAAAGTGAGACCTATGGGCGATCTTCTAGGGGAGACCTACGGGCGATGTATAAGAGGAGAGATAGATCTACAGACGAACTACAATCCTAAAGGAAGACCTGCAGGATATCAGCGAGGGGAGACCTACAGGTGATTTATAACACGAGAGCTGGATCTACGGACGATCTACAATCCTAAACCGAGACATATGAGCGATCTACTAGGGGAGACATATGGGCGATCTATAAGAGGAGAGCTAGATCTATGGACAACCTACAATCTTAAAGAGAGACCTATAGGAGATCTACTAGGGGAGACCTATGAGCGATCTATAAGAGGAGAGCTAGAATTATTGACAACCTAGAATCCTAAGGTTAGACCTACACGCGATCTGCTAGGGGAGACCTATGAGCGATCTATAAGAGGAGTGATAGATCTATGGACGACCTACAATCCTAAATAAAGACCTATAGCCGATCTACTAGGGGATACCTACGAACGATCTATAAGAGGAGAGCTAGATCTAAGGACGAACTATAATCTTAAAGAAAGATCTACGAGGGATCTCCTAGGGGTGACCTACATGCGATCTACAAGAAGAGAGCTAGATCTACAGACGACCTACAATTCTAAAGAGAGACATACGGGCGATCTTCTGGGAGACCTACGAGCGATCTATAAGAGGAGAGCTAGATCTATGGACGTTCTACAATCTTAAGGTTAGACCTACAGGTGATCTATAAGAGGAGAGCTAGATCTACAGACAACTAACAATCCTAAGGTGAGACCTATAAGCGATCTACTAGGGGAGACCTATCAGCAATCTATAAGAGGAATGCTAGATCTACGGACGACCTACAATCCTAAAGCGAGACTTCTAGCTAATCTGCTGGTGGAGACCTACGGACAATCTATAAAAGGAGAGCTAGATCTACAAATGACCTATAATCCTAAAGCAAGATCTACAGGTGATTTCCTAGAGGTGACCTACATGCGATCTACAAGAGGTGAGGTATATCTACGAATGACCTACAATTCTAAAGCGAGACCTACGGGCGATTTGCTAGGGGAGACCTACGGGCGATTTATAAGAGGAGATCTAGATATATAAACAACTTATAATCCTAAAGATAAACCTTACGCGATCTTCTAGGGGACACCTATAGGCGATTTATAAGAGGAGAGCTATATCTACGGACAACCTACAATCCTAAAGCGAGACCTATGGGTGATCTTCTAGGGGAGACCTATGGGTGATCTTAAAGAGGAGAGCTAGATCTACGGACGACCTACAATCCTAAACTGAGACCTATTGGCGATCTGCTAGGGGTGACCTACGGGAGATCTATAAGAGGAGAGCGAGATATACGGATGAACTACAATCCTAAAGTGATACCTACAGGAGATCTTCTAGGGGAGACCTACGGGCGATCTATAAGTGGAGAGCTAAATCTACGGATAAGTTACAATCCTAAAGTGAGACCTACGGGCGATCTGCTAGGGGAGACCTATGGGCGATGTATAAGAGGAGAGATAGATCTACAGACGAACTACAATCCTAAAGGAAGACCTGCAGGATATCAGCTAGGGGAGACCTACAGGTGATTTATAAGACGAGAGTTGGATCTACGGACGATCTACAATCCTAAACCCAGACATGTGAGGGATCTACTAGGGGATACTAATGGGTGATCTATAAGAGGAGAGCTAGATCTATGGACGACCTACAATCTTAAAGAGAGACCTATAGGAGATCTGCTAGGGGAGACCTATGAGCGATCAATAAGAGGAGAGCTAGAATTATGGACGACCAAGAATCCTAAGGTTAGACCTACACGCAACCTGCTAGGGGAGACCTATGAGCGATCTATAAGAGGAGTGATAGATCTACGGACGTCCTACAATCCTAAAGAAAGACCTATAGCCGATCTGCTAGGGGATACCTAAGATCGATCTATTAGAGGAGAGCTAGATCTACGGACGACCTATAATCTTAAAGAAAGATCTACGTGGGATCTCCTAGGGGTGACCTACATGCGATGTACAAGAGGAGAGCTAGATCGACAGACAACCTACAATTCTAAAGCGATACCTACAGGCGATTTTCTGGGGGAGACCTACGAGCGATCTATAAGAGGAGAGCTAGATCTATGGACGTTCTACAATATTAAGGTTAGACCAACAGGCGATCTATAAGAGGAGAGCAAGATCTACAAACAACCTACAATCCTAAGGTGAGACCTATAAGCGATCTACTAGGGGAGACCTATCAACAATCTATAAGAGGAATGCTAGATCTATGGACGACCTACAATCCTAAAGCGAGACTTATAGCCAATTTGCTGGTGGAGACCTACGGATAATCTATAAAAGGAGAGCTAGATCTACAAATGACCTATAATCCTAAAGAAAGGTCTATGGGGGATTTCCTAGGGGTGACCTACATGCGATCTATAAGAGGAAAGGTAGATCTACGAATGACCTACAATTCTAAAGCGAGACCTACGGGCGATCTGCTAGGGGAGACCTACGGGAGATCTATAAGAGGAGATCTAGATCTATAAACAACTTACAATCCTAAAGATAAACCTTGTGCAATCTTCTAGGGGACACCTACGGGCAATTTATAAGAGGAGAGCTATATCTACAGACAACCTACAATCCTAAAGAGAGACGTACGGGTGATATGCTAGGGGAGACCTATGGGCGATCTTAAAGAGGAGAGCTAGATCTACGGACGACCTACAATCCTAAAACGAGAACTATTTGCGTTCTGCTAGGGGAGACCTACGGGAGATCTATAAGAGGAGAGCAAGATATACAGATGAACTACAATCCTAAAGTGAGACCTATGGGAGATCTGCTAGGGGAGACCTACGGGCGATCTATAAGTGGAGAGCTAAATCTGCGGATAACTTACAATCCTAAAGTGAGACCTACGGGTGATCTGCTAGGGTAGACCTACGTGCGATGTATAAAAGGAGAGATAGATATACAGACGAACTAAAATCCAAAAGGAAGACCTACAGGATATCAGCTAGGGGAGACCTACAGGTGATTTATAAGACGAGAGCTGGATCTACGGACGATCTACAATCCTAAACCGAGACATACGAGCGATCTACTAGGGGAGACATATGGGCGATCTATAAGAGGAGAGCTAGATCTATGGAAAGCCTACAATCTTAAAGAGAGACATACAGAAGATCTTCTAGGGGAGACCTATGAGCGATCTATAAGAGGAGAGCTAGAATTTTGGACGACCTAGAATCCTAAGGTTAGACCTACACGCAATCTGCTAGGGGAAACCTATGAGCGATCTATAAGAGGAGTGATAGATCTACGAACGACCTACAATCCTAAAGAAAGACCTATAGCCGATCTGCTAGGGGATACCTACGAACGATCTATAAGAGGAGAGCTAGATCTACGGACGAACTATAATCTTAAAGAAAGATCTACGAGGGATCTCCTAGGGGTGACCTACATGCGATCTACAAGAGGAGAGCTAGATCTACAAACGACCTACAATTCTAAAGCGAGACCTACGGGCGATCTTTTGGGGGAGACCTACGAGCGATCTATAAGAGGAGAGCTAGATCTATGGACGTTCTACAATCTTAAGGTTAGACCTACAGGAAATCTATAAGAGGAGAGATAGATCTACAGACAACCTACAATCCTAAGGTGAGACCTATAAGCGATCTACTAGGGGAGACCTATCAGCAATCTATAAGAGGAATGCTAGATCTACGGACGACCTACAATCCTAAAGCGAGACTTCTAGCCAATCTGCTGGTGGAGACCTACGGACAATCTATAAAAGGAGAGCTAGATCTACAAATGACCTATAATCCTAAAGCAAGATCTACAGGGGATTTCCTAGGGGTTACCTACATGCGATCTATAAGAGGAGAGGTATATCTATGAATGACCTACAATTCCAAAGCGAGACCTACGGGCGATCTGCTAGGGGAGACCTACTGGCGATCTATAAGAGGAGATCTAGATCTATAAACATCTTATAATCCTAAAGATAAACCTTGCGCGATCTTCTAGGGGACACCTACAGGCGATTTAAAAGAGGAGAGCTATATCTACGGACGACCTACAATCCTAAAGAGAGACCTACGGGTGATCTTCTAGGGGAGACCTATGGGCGATCTTAAAGAGGAGAGCTAGATCTACAGACGACCTACAATCCTAAAACGAGACCTATTTGCGATCTGCTAGGGGAGACCTACGGGCGATCTATAAGAGGAGAGCGAGATATACGGATGAACTACAATCCTAAAGTGAGATCTACGGGAGTTCTTCTAGGGGAGACCTACGGGCGATCTATAAGTGGAGAGCTAAATCTATGGACAACTTACAATCTTAAAGTGAGACCTACGGGCGATCTGCTAGGGGAGACCTACGAGCGATGTATAAGAGGAGAGATAGATCTACAGACGAACTACAATCCTAAAGGAAGACCTACAAGATATCAGCTAGGGGAGACCTACAGGTGATTTATAAGACGAGAGCTGGATCTACGGACGATCTACAATCCTAAACCGAGACATACGAGCGATCTACTAGGGGAGACATATGGGCGATCTATAAGAGGAGAGCTAGATCTATGGACGACCTACAATATTAAAGAGAGACCTACAGGAGATCTTCTAGGGGAGACCTATGAGCGATCTATAAGAGGAGAGATAAAATTATGGACGACCTAGAATCCTAAGGTTAGACCTACACGCGATCTGCTAGGGGAGACCTATGAGCGATCTATAAGAGGAGTGATAGATCTACGGACGACCTACAATCCTAAAGAAAGACCTATAGCTGATCTGCTAGGGGATACCTAAGAAAGATCTATAAGAGGAGAGCTAGATCTACGGACGACCTATAATCTTAAAGAAAGATCTACGAGGGATCTCCTAGGGGTGACCTACATGCGATCTACAAGAGGAGAGCTAGATCTACAATTCTAAAGCGAGACCTACGGGCGATTTTCTGGGGGAGACCTACAATCGATCTATAAGAGGAGAGCTAGATCTATGGACATTATACAATCTTTGTGTTAGACCTACAGGAGATCTATAAGAGGAGAGCTAGATCTACAGACAACCTACAATCCTAAGGTGAGACCTATAAGCGATCTACTAGGGGAGACCTATCAACAATCTATAAGAGGAATGCTAGATCTATGGACGACCTACAATCCTAAAGCGAGACTTATACCCAATCTACTGGTGGAGACCTACGGACAATCTATAAAAGGAGAGCTAGATCTACAAATGACCTATAATCCTAAAGCAAGATCTACGGGGGATTTCCTATGGGTGACCTACATGCGATCTACAAGAGGAGAGGTAGATCTACGAATGACCTACAATTCTAAAGCGAGACCTACGGGCGATCTGCTAGGGGAGACCTACGGGCGATCTATAAGAGGAGATCTAGATCTATAAACAACTTACAATCCTAAAGATAAACCTTGCGCGATCTTCTAGGGGACACCTACGGGCGATTTATAAGAGGAGAGCTATATCTACGGATGACCTACAATCCTAAAGCGAGACCTATGGGTGATCTTCTAGGGGAGACCTATGGGCGATCTTAAAGAGGAGACTAGATCTACGGACGACCTACAATCCTAAAACGAGACCTATTGGCGATCTGCTAGGGGAGACCTACGGGAGATCTATAAGAGGAGAGCAAGATATACGGATGAACTACAATCCTAAAGTGAGACCTATGGGAGATCTGCTAGGGGAGACCTACGGGCGATCTATAAGTGGAGAGATAAATCTACGGACAACTTACAATCCTAAAGTTAGACCTACGGGCGATCTGCTAGGGGAGACCTACGGGCGATGTATAAAAGGAGAGATAGATCTACAAACGAACTACAATCCTAAAGGAAGACCTACATGATATCAGCTAGGGGAGACCTACTGGTGATTTATAAGACGATAGCTGGATCTACGGATGATCTACAATCCCAAAGCGAGACATACGAACGATATACTAGGGGAGACATATGGGCAATCTATAATAGGAGAACTAGATCTATGGACGACCTACAATCTTAAAGAGAGACATACAGGAGATCTTCTAGGGGAGACCTATGAGCGATCTATAAGAGGAGTACTAGAATTATGGATGACCTAATATCCTAAGGTTAGACCTACACACAATCTGCTAGGGGAAACCTATGAGCGATCTATAAGAGGAGTGATAGATCTACGGACGACCTAAAATCCTAAAGAAATACCTATAGCCGATCTGCTAGGGGGTACCTACGAACAATCTATAAGAGGAGAGCTAGATCTACGGACGAACTATAATCTTAAAGAAAGAGCTACGAGGGATCTCCTAGGGGTGACCTACATGCGATCTACAAGAGGAGAGCTAGATCTACAGACGACCTACAATTCTAAAGCGAGACCTACGGGCGATCTTCTAGGGGAGACCTACGAGCTATCTATAAGAGGAGAGCTAGATCTATGGACGTCCTACAATCTTAAGGTTAGACCTACAGACGATCTATAAGAGGAGAGCTAGATCTTTAGACAACCTACAATTCTAAGGTGAGACCTATAAGAGATCTACTAGGGGAGACCTATCAGCAATCTATAAGAGGAATGCTAGATCTATGGACGACCTACAATCCTAAAGCGAGACTTATAGCCAATCTGCTGGTGGAGACCTACGAACAATCTATAAAAGAAGAGCTAGATCTACAAATGACATATAATCCTAAAGCAAGATCTACAGCGGATTTCTTAGGGGTGACCTACATGCGATCTATAAGAGGAGAGGTATATCTACGAATGACCTACAATTCTAAAGCGAGACCTACGAGCGATCTGCTAGGGGAGACCTACTGGCGATCTATAAGAGGAGATCTAGATCTATCAATAACTTATAATCCTAAAGATAAATCTTGTGCGATATTCTAGGGGACACCTACAGGCGATTTATAAGAGGAGAGCTATATCTACGGATGACCTACAATCCTAAAGCGAGACCTACGGGTGATCTTCTAGGGGAGACCTATGGGCGATCTTAAAGAGGAGAGCTAGATCTACGAACGACCTACAATCCTAAAACGAGACCTATTGGCGACCTTCTAAGGGAGACCTACGGGAGATCTATAAGAGGAGAGCGAGATATACGGATGAACTACAATCCTAAAGTGAGACCTACGGGAGATCTTCTAGGGGAGACCTACGGGCAATCTATAAGTGGAGAGCTAAATCTATGGACAACTTACAATCCTAAAGTGAGACCTACGGGCGATCTGCTAGGGGAGACCTACGGGCGATGTATAAGAGGAGAGATAGATATACAGACGAACTAGAATCCTAAAGGAAGACCTACAAGATATCACCTAGGGGAGACCTACAGGTGATTTATAAGATGAGAGCTGGATCTACAGACGATCTACAATCCTAAACCGAGACATACGAGCGATCTACTAGGGGAGACATATGGGCGATCTATAAGAGGAGAGCTAGATCTATGGACGACCTACAATCTTAAATAGAGACCTACAAGAGATCTGCTAGGGGAGACCTATGAGCAATCTATAAGAGGAGAGCTAGAATTATGGACGACCTAGAATCCTAAGGTTAGACCTACACGCGATCTGCTAGGGGAGACCTATGAGCGATCTATAAGAGGAGTGATAGATCTACGGACGACCTACAATCCTAAAGAAAGACCTATAGCTGATCTCCTAGGGGATACCTAAGAACGACCTATAAGAGGAGAGCTAGATCTACGGACCACCTATAATCTTAAAGAAAGATCTACGAGGGATCTCCTAGGGGTGACCTACATGCGATCTATAAGAGGAGAGCTAGATCTATAGACGACCTACAATACTAAAGCGAGACCTACCGGCGATATGCTGGGGGAGACCTACGGGCGATCTATAAGAGAAGAGCTAGATCTATGGGTGTCCTACAATCCTAAGGTTAGACCTACAGGCGTTCTATAAGAGGAAAGCTAGATCTACAGACAACCTAAAATCCTAAGGTGAGACCTATAGGCGATCTACTAGGGGAGACCTATGAGCAATCTATAAGAGGAGTGCTAGATCTACGGACGACCTATAATTCTAAAGCGAGACCTATAACTAATCTGCTGGTGGAGGCCTACGGACGATCTATAAAAGTAGAGCTAGATCTACAGATGACCTATAATCCTAAAGCAAGATCTACGGGGGATTTCCTAATGGTGATCTACATTCGATCTACAAGAGGAGAGTTAGATCTATGAATGACCTATAATTCAAAAGCGAGACCTATAGGCGATCTGCTAGGGGAGACCTATGGGCGATCTAAAAGAGGAGATCTAGATCTATATAAATCTTTCAATTATAAAGCTAGACCTACGGGCGATCTAATAGGGGAGACCTACAAGCGATCTATAAGAGGAGAGCTAGATCTACGGACGACCTACAATCCTAAAGCGAGTTCAACAGGAGATCTTCTAGGGGAGACCAATGGGCGATCTTAAAGAGGAGAGATATATCTACGGACAACCTACAATCTTAAAACGAGACCTATGGGCGATCTGCTAGGGGAGACCTACGGGAGATCTATAAGAGGAGAGCGAGATATACGGACGAACTACAATCCTAAAGTGAGACCTACAGGAGATCTGTTAGGGGAGACCTACGGGTGATCTATAAGTGGAGAGGTAAATCTACGGACAACTTACAATCCTAAAGTGTGACCTACGGGAAATATGCTAGGGGAGACCTATGGGCGATGTATAAGAGGAGAGATAGATCTACAGATGACCTACAATCCTAAAGGAAGACCTACACGAGATTAGCTAGGTGAGACCTACAGGTGATCTATAAGTGGAGAGCTGGATCTACGGACGACCTACAATCCTAAACCGAGACATATGAGCGATCTACTAGGGGAGACATATGGGCGATCTATAAGAGGAGAGTTAGGTCTATAGATGACCTACAATCCTAAAGAGAGACCTACAAGAGATCTTCTAGGGAAGACCTATGAGCAATCTATAATATGATAGCTAGAATTATGGACGACCTAGAATCCTAAGGTTAGACCTACACACGAGCTGCCACTTATCATTTTCCAAAAATAACGTACAAGCTGCTCATGAAGAGTTGCCACTTGTCGTTTTCCGAAGAAAAATAACGTACAAGCTGCTCATGAAGAGCTGCCACTTGTCGTTTTCCGAAGAAAAATAACGTACAAGCTGCTCATGAAGAGCTTCCACTTGTCGTTTTCCGAAGAAAAAATAACATACAACCTGCTCATGAAGAGCTGCCACTTGTCGTTTTCCGACGAATAATAACGTACAAGCTGCTCATGAAGAGCTGCCACTTGCCGTTTTCCAAAAATAACGTACAAGCTGCTCATGAAGAGCTGCCACTTGCCGTTTTTCAAAAGATAATTTAGAAGCAGATTGTGATACCATTGTCAGAGAATAAAATCTTCGTCAAAGGGAACCATGAGTCGATCCTATGCAAGAGGCGACAACTTCCTCCAGGAATAAACCAAAGAGAAAACAGTTAAACAAGACTCCACCCAATGAGAAAATAACTCGATTGGGGATTCATCCTATCTAGAAATGGACAAGGAAGGCTAAATCAAAAAATCATCCACGAGGATTAGCTCAGTTGGGGAATTTAGAAAGGAAGCACATTTTCTGCCTAAGCTAACATTCTACTTGGAAAGAACATGTACATTGTCTTAATAAACATAAAAAAGGTATACGACCCAAAACCAACGACAAATGTGAATATGCATGCGTGATATAAGTGTAAATGAATGAATGAATGTTATGCTGACGAAACAGGAAGACGAAATATCTTGAAGGTAATAAGATATCACAAAATTATAGATACTCGGCCAATCTTGAAGAGACGGAAAATAACTAGAATTGGAACCACAAAGCAACGTCAGAGCGTATCACGCTACAAGGCTCAAATCTTCTGGGGAGAAAAGTAATCAAAACCAATCTTCTAACACCAATAGACCACTGGCATGAGACAAAGCGTACCACACTTCAGAAATCTGCTCAAACCAACACAACGCTTAACTGGAAATGCTGGGGAGTCCCCAAACTTAGTACCACTAAAAACAAAAGTTTACACAACCAACACCTCGTGACAATTTTGAAAGAAAACACGTTCTGTTAGAACAAAGTTTGAATCTACTACCCTAAGTTAAAGTTTTGATGATACCAAAATGCAAGAATATATAAATTGTATGATTCATGTAAGACATATATGCTACCTAAAAAATTATGTTTTGTTTTACAGAAACTCTGATGAGTATCAGCATAAGAATATCATCATCAGCATCAGAAGATGAATTATCAACATCAGCATCAGAGGATGTTATATCAGATGCCAGAATCAGAAGATCAAAGCATGTGCTTATGCTGAAGCTTGATGAACAGATCTGCGCGTAACAATCTAAACTCTGATCAAGACAACAACGAGTCATCAGCTTCTAGCAGCGTCAGAATAAGCCAATGCCAGAACACGCTTAATTGACAACGGTACTGCGTATTCAAGACTCTTTATTATCAACGACATTATTTCAGACAAAGATCTTCTCAATTTGGAAAGAATGTAATTGGCATTGAAACGGATTAACTGACTCCAACGTACCATTTTCCAATGCTATATAAACAAGCAAGTGAGGAATGAATTGGCTAATGCTCTACAACTCTCTACACACCTAAAGCTATTCATATTCATCCTTAGTTTGCTAAAAGCTCTAAAATTACCTATTCTATTGTTTTAGCATTCTAGTTCTCATAAGCTTAATTTGTGTAATATCACAGTTGTGATAAACAGTTTTGTAGAAAACATTTAACACGCTTAGATTTCTTTTCTTTGTAAGAAAGTATTTCCTTGAGAAACCGGTTTGTGGTTTTGACTCAAGAAGGCTTTAGCAGTTGTTAAAGAAGTTGTAATATTCAGTTGAATATAGTGGATTAATACCTCGTTGGAGATAGGCGAAATCACCTTGACGGGTGGACTGGAGTAGTTTGAGATCAAACGAACTAGGATAAAAATAACGTGTTTTCTGCATTTGATTTCAAGTTTTACAATTCAACCCCCCTTCTTGTGTTTTTCACTTCTTAAATTGGCATCAGAGCGCCTGGTTCTGAGCTAAAACACTTAACCGTGTCAGTACAAGATCCAGCGTCAGAAAAACACAATGGCAGGAACATATCAACACAGCAGCAATGACAACAATGAAGATAGAGACAGATTCAGCGGCAAACCTCCAGTCTTTGATGGAGAGAATTTTGACTACTGGAAAGACATAATTGAAAGCTTCTTTCTGGAACATGATGTTGATTTGTGGGACATGGTGACAGATGGATACACGCACCCAGTAAATGCAAGCGGTCAGAAGATTGACAGGAAAGCAATGTCTGATCAACAAAAGCGTGACTTCAAAAATCACCACAAGGCCAGAACCATTCTTCTCAGCGCCATCTCTTACGCTGAATATGAAAAGATCTCTAACAGAGACACAGTAAAGAACATGTTTGACTCACTCAGAATGACGCATGAAGGCAATATTTAGGTCAAAGAAACTAAAGCTCTTACGCTCATTCAGAAGTATGAGGCATTCAAAATGGAAGAAAATGAATCCATTGAAACAATTTTCTCAAGATTCCAAATTCTGGTGGCTGGTCTCAAGGTTCTGGACAAAGGATACTCTACTGCTGATCATGTCAAGAAGATCATCAGAAGCTTTCCAAAACTGTGGAGGCCAATGGTTACACCGCTGAAGCTAGCTAAAGATCTAAACAAAATTTCTCTGGAGGAACTTATCAGCTCCCTCAGAAGTCATGAGATAGAGCTAGAAGCTAATGAACCTCAGAAGCAAGGTAAGCCTCTAGCATTAAAATCTAACAAAAAATCTGATTCTAAAGTTTTGCAGGCAGTTGAAGAAACATCTGATGGGTCCTCATCAGAAGAAGACGAACTTTCTCTCCTCTCCAGAAGAGTGAACCAACTATGGAAGAAGAGGAAAAGGAAGTTCAGGAATCCTAGAAGATCTGATCAGAATGAGTCCTCTTCCAGATACAGAAGGTCAGACTCTTCTTCTGGATACAGAAGATCTGAAGGCTCTTCAGGAAGCAGAAAGCCAAACACCAAGGACATCACTTTCTATGAATGCAACGAGCAGGGACACTATAAGAGTGACTGTCTAAAGCTTAAGAGGGAAAAGCCCAAAAAGAAGTTTGGAAGAGAAAAGAAGAAAAGTCTCATGGCTACATGGGATGACTCTGACTCGTCTGAAGCTGACTCAGAATCAAATGATGAGAGAGCAAACATAGCTCTCATGGCCAACATATCAGAAGACAGTGAAGCTTCTGAATCAGACTCAGAATCAGACACCGAAGAGGTATTTCCAGACTTTGCAATTAATTTTACTAAGGCTGAACTTGCTGAAAGCCTTAACGAAATTCTGGAAAGGTACCAGCAGATCAGAGTTAAATTCAGAAACCTGAAAAGGAATCTTGAATCTGACTCTGATAAAACTGAGAGTCTTAAGTTGGAAAATTCTGAGTTGAAAAATAAAATTTCAAAATTAGAAAATATTTTACAAAACTCTCAGAAGGAAACAATTTCTGAAACTCCAAGCAGTGCTGATGAGATCATCAAGGAGTATGATCATAACTTTCAGAAGTTCCTTGCTAAAAGCATAGATAGAAGCAAAATGGCTTCAATGATCTATGGAGTTAGCAGAAACGGCAGAAAGGGAATAGGATACCAAGGTAAGGTTCCTACAACAAAGAATGCCATGGATTTAATTATTAAACGCACTCCTCTGAATTCACACTTTGTGTATGGTCACACACATGACATTAAATATACTAGTAGTACTTATTCTGTGAAACCAAAATTCAACCAGAGTTTTGGTAAAGCTAACAAATCAGGACCCAAGAAAATATGGGTACCTAAGGATAAAATAATACATGTTGCAGATATCTTTAGCAGCAAATCAGAAACACCAGTCATGGTACCTGGACTCTGGCTGCTCACGACACATGACGGGAAGAAGGCATATGTTACAAAGCCTGGAACTTAAGCCTGGAGGCCACGTAGGCTTTAGAGTCAATCAGAGGGGAAAGATCATTGGCTCTGGAACTGTAGGTAATGGAAATCTTCCCTCTATAAACAATGTTCTTCTAGTAGATGGATTAATGCATAATCTGTTATCCATAAGTCGATTAAGTGATAACGGTTATGATATAATCTTTAATTAAAAATCATGTAAAGCTGTTAGCCAGAAAGATGGGACTATCCTATTTAATAGAAAGAGGAAAAACAACATTTATAAAATCAAACTTTCTGAACTGAAAAGTCAGAATGTAAAGTGTCTTATGTCTGTTAACAACGAGCAATGGATCTGGCATAGAAGATTGGGGCATGTTAGTATGAGAAGAATATCTCAGATTAACAAACTCAATCTGGTCAGAGGACTTCCTAATCTGAAGTTCAATTCAGATGCTCTGTGTGAAGCATGTCAGAAAGGCAAGTTTGCAAAACCTTCTTTCAAATCTAAAAATGTTGTTTCTACCTCTAAGCCATTAGAACTTCTACACATTGACTTATTTGGACCAGTTAAAACTGCTTCAGTCAGTGGCAAGAAGTATGGGTTAGTAATCGTAGATGACTATAGCAGATGGAAATGGGTAAAGTTCTTAAGACACAAGGACGAGTCACACTCTGTGTTTGTCACCTTCTATAACCAAGTTCAGAATGAAAAGGATCTTAGAATCGTTAAAGTCAGAAGTGATCATGGTGGAGAGTTTGAAAACAAATATTTTGAGTCATTCTTTAATGACAAAGGCATTCTGCATGATTTCTCTTGTCCTAGAACTCCCCAGCAAAATGGAGTTGTAGAACGAAAGAACAGAACATTGCAAGAAATGGCCAGAACCATGATCAATGAGACAAACGTTGCTAAGATCTTCTGGGCAGAGGCAATAAACACAGCGTGCTACATTCAGAATAGAATCTCCATAAGACCTATTCTGGAAAAGACTCCATATGAATTGTGGAAGAACAGAAAGCCCAACATTTCATATTTTCATCCATTTGGATGTATTTGCTTTATATTAAATACAAAAAATTATTTGAACAAGTTTGACTCTAAAGCACAAAAGTGTATTATGTTAGGATACTCTGAACGCTCAAGAGGGTACAGAGTATACAATACAGAAACACAAATTGTGGAAGAATCAATCAGTGTTCGTTTTGATGATAAGATTGACTCTGAAAAGTCAAAGCAGAATGAAGTTTTTGCAGGTATGGAAGTTGAATTTACAGGTTCTGAAGACAAGTCATCAGAAGCTCTCAACAAAGACACTCCTTCAACATCTGAAAGGAGCACTGCAAACAATCCATCAACAGCTGCTGATCAACCTCAGAAGAGACTACCCAGAAGCAGCATGGATCATCCAGAAGAAACAATCCTAGGAAGAAAGGAAGATCCAATCAGAACAAGAGCCAGCTTCAGAAACTCTGAAGAATCCCTCATGGGACTTGTGTCTCTGATTGAACCTTCTTCAATTGATGAAGCACTTCTGGAAAACGACTGGATTCTAGCAATGCAAGAAGAGCTGAATCAATTCACCAGAAATGACGTGTGGGATCTAGTTCCCAGACCAAAAGGATTCAACGTCATTGGAACAAGATGGGTGTTTGGAAACAAACTGAACGAACAAGGTGAAGTCATCATAAACAAGGCAGGACTGGTAGCACAAGGTTATAGTCAGCAAGAGGGGATAGACTATACAAAAACCTTTTCCCCAGTCGCCAGGTTAGAATCTATCAGACTTTTAATTTTGTTTGCTGTTAATAAAGGCATCACTCTGTATCAAATGGATGTCAAGAGTGCATTCTTAAATGGATATATAGAAGAAGAGGTTTATGTGCACCAACCCCCTGGTTTTGAAAGTACAAAAAATCCAGAATATGTCTTCAAACTAAAGAAGTCACTATATGGTCTGAAACAAGCTCCCAGAGCTTGGTATGAAAGACTAAGTAACTTTCTGTTAGAAAAAGAATTCACCAGAGGGAAGGTGGACATTACCTTATTCTGTAAGTCAGTTAAGAATGACATCTTAGTCTGTCAAATTTATGTTGACGATATTATTTTTGGATCTACTAATCCTTATCTTGGAAGAAAATTTGCTAAGTGTATGCAGGCAGAATTTGAGATGAGCCTCATGGAAGAACTGAAATTCTTTCTGGGAATTCAGATCAATCAAAATCCAGAGGGAACTTACATTCATCAGAGAAAATATGTCAGAGAACTTCTGAAGAAATTTGACCTCTCAGAATTTAAGTCATCAAAGATTCCAATGCATCCCACGTGCATTCTGGAAAGAGAAGAGGTAAGCAAAAAGGTAGAACAGAAGGTCTACAGAGGTATGATTGGTTCTCTTCTTTATCTGACGGCTTCAAGGCCTGATATTCTATTCAACGTATGTATTTGTGCAAGATTCTAATCAGATCCTAGAGAATCTCACTTAACAGCTGTTAAGCGAATTTTCAAGTATATGAAAGGTACTACTGATCTGGGTTTATTTTATAAGAAATCTAGTGATTACAGCTTAGTAGGTTACTGCGATGCTGACTTTGCTGGAGACAGAGTAGAGCGTAAAAGTACTTCTGGAAGCTGCCAGTTTCTGGGAGAAAATCTGATCTCTTGGTCCCGCAAAAGGCAATCCACAATTGCGCTATCAACAGCAGAAGCTGAGTACATAGCAGCAGCTGGATGCAGCACACAAATGCTCTGGATGAAAAGTCAGCGTGAAGACTTTCAGATTTTTGAGAGTAACATCCCTATACTCTGTGACAATAATTCTGCCATTTGCTTAAGTAAAAATCCTATTTTACATTCTAGGGATAAGCATATAGAAATAAAACATCACTTCGTTAGGGACTATATTCAGAAAGGAATTTTGAACTTAAAATTTATTGATACAGACCATCAATGGGCTGATATCTTCACTAAACCACTTTCTGAAGATAGGTTCAACTTCATTCTGAATCATCTCAGCATGAAGCTCTGCCCAGAGTGAAAATGTTTTAATTTTATATAATAACCTTCAAAAATGTGTTTTATTTTACTATGAATTTCTGATCAATTTTGTTTCAGAAAGTTAGACATGCAGATTGTATCAGATTCTATTCTTAAAGATTTGAGCGTTTCAGTTCAAGGATAGATGTACTGTTCACCAAATCAAACAAGTGTCATCCAGTCATCAGCCAATCTCTGAAGCAGAACACGCGTGCACGCTTCTGAGAAGGCAAAACGCTGATTGGGTGCATTGAGACACATGTCTGGTAACCATTCCAAATATCTTTCTCAAATCCCCCAAAATCATCAAGCATTAAATGCGTGTAATCATGAGTTAAACTGTAATCATGAATTAATTCTCTCTCTTAAAACCGTTTACATTTTCAAAACATTTTTTGAAATCTATTTAAACGCCTTAACATCATTCATTAAACTTTTACCGTTTCTTACAATCATCCAAATATTTTCTGCATTCTTACTTGTGTGTTCATCTTTTTCAAAGAAAACCCTTTTTCAAGCTTTTCTCAAAGAAACCCTAAGTGTGAACATGACAACCTCTAGCAATGTTTCTGCAGGTTCTCAGCAAGAGGCTTCATCTGAACAATACCAGATTCCCTTCAGAACTCTATTTACTCCGGTGAAGAACTTAGAAGTTCTGTCTGAACTAAATTTCACCAGTTTGAAAGATAATGGGTTCGATTTGACTGAAGAAATTAGGGCACAAGGATGGGAGAAGTATTTTGATAGGTTGGTGGGGCCAACATTCCCCATTCTGGTTAAGGAGTTCTGGATTCATGCATCTGCTTCAACGCATCAGGTTACATCATACATCATGGGGAAGAAGATAGTGATCACTGAGGATCACATTTCTAGGCTGATTGGATACAACGGTGGTGGCATCCACTGTATTGACATGGCAGAAAGATCTGGAAACACTGGCTTAGTGGCTAGACAGATTTTCACTCATGGGGTTCCCAGTAGCAAGATCAGAGATTTGAAGGATCAGCACAGAATCTGGGCAAAGATCATCTTGGGCTGTTTCAACCACAGGAAGCCCACAAGCTCTCCTGACTACATCAACATAGATCAGCAATATCTGCTCTATTTTATTGCTAAGAAGACCAAGATCAACCTTGCTCATCTTCTGTTCAATCATTTGAAGACCGGCGTCAAGGAGACAAGAGAAGAAGAGAAGACTAAAAGGGATTGGATACCCTTCGGAAGATTAATATCAGATATTCTAACTGAGAATAGGCTGATAGAACACCTTACAGAAGCACAGGAAATAAGTTCTCTGGAACCAGCGGTTGGAAAGCAGCTGAACGCCAAGAATCTGAAAAAGATGAAACTGATAGAGAATATCAGAAAGGAGCCCAGCGTCACTCCTCTTGCTGATATCACCAGCAGAAGAGTCCCTCTAAGCGACTTTTCCATATTCTCTGAGATTGACTCTAAACCAGTCATCATTCTCAGATACTTGGATGCGTGCAAAGCTGATGGCACAGATCCTGATCTGAACATCAAAGATCTGCACCAGCAAACTCCAGAGGTTACTTTGAAGAAGAATAAGAAGAGAAAGGCTGCTTCAGAAGGACCATCCCAGCAAACACCAAAGAAGAGAGGTAATCTATCTGCTGTTAATGTTTTAAATTCATCTGCTGTTCCAACATTGATTCCTACCCCAGCTTCATATGAACTCCCAATTCCCATACCAACTATTGATGACACTGAACCAGAGTTTGACCCTTCTGAGTCACTAACTCTCAGGAGATCCCGCAACAAAAATCCAAAACCCACAACATCAACAGAATCAGAACTTGATAAAGTTCTTTCTGAAATTGATCAATGTTCTTCCGCTCCCCTCTCAGAAAATCCAAACACTCAACCAGAAACTGCCCACTCACCTCAACCAGAACATCCACTCTCACCCATACCAGAAATTCCACAACCTCCCTCTCCACAACCAGAACTTAATCCACCTTCACCTCAACCATCATCTCCACACTCTGAGTCTCACCACTCTGAGGCTCAAACCCCTGAACCTCATTCACCTCAAACCCCTGAACCTCATTCTCCTCAATCCTCTGAACCACAACCCTTGGCAATTCAACTGCCATGTGGTACAACTGTAAACATACCCCAACTGCCATCCTCACCAGAAACTACCCCTCCAAATACTCCAAACAGTCCAATAATCATTTCTGATTCTCCCACTCTATCTCCCAAACAAAATACGGATGACCACAGCAAGACCTTCATTGACCTCACAGTCCTTGACCGCCTTGCTGACCTTAAAAACAAAATAGCCATTCCCAAACCCAAAAAACTAGATGTTGGTTTTGGTATTTTGAATTTTGAAACAGGAATGCAGAATTGGATTGCTTCTCTAAAGCATGTTTGTCCTAGAATGATTGATCCTGCTGCTTCAGACCAACTCTGGACACAATTCAGAATGTGGGTACGCGCTGAAGCCTTCAAGCTGAAAGACATAAACTATGAACAAGCTCAACAGAACTTCAGCAAACTGCTGAAAGAAGTTGAAGGTCCAGTCATGAGTCAGTTGTTGAAGGAGGAAGTGCTCTTTCTGGATAGTGAGCCATGGTCTGAAAAGCGTCCAGCTTCAAAAGTTCATCCAGCAGAAGATCAGACAATTCAAGCTGAAGATGTTAGTCAATCAGAAGATGTTGCAGAAAGCTCTCAGAAGCATCCTGTTTCTGACGTCTCTCAAGCTGCTTTGGACAGGCAGACTCTTGAAGAGCTGAAGCAGAATGATATTCGTCTGCAGCAAAGAATGGATGAGAATGATCAAAGGATGAAGGAAAGGATGGATGTGCAAGATGGCAAGATTGATACAGTAGTCATCATGGTGCATCAGCAGAAGGAAACTGCTGATCAGATCAAGAACATGCTAGAAGCTCTATTCACACGCTTTCCACCCCAACCTTAGTTTTTCATTCATGATGTTTTCATTGTTTTCTTTCCATGTTTTATTTACTCTCTTCTATGCTTTGAATTAAATATAACAGTTTTTCTGCTCTGATCATTTTAGCTTATATTACTTGCACTTTTTGATTGCTGACAAAAAGGGGGAGAAAAAGAATGATATTTTTCAATAATGGATTACTGAGACAAAAGTCTCAAACATTCTAACACTCTGATATTCTTGAATGTTTCCTTGTTTTGCATAAGCTTACAGGTACAAGAAGTTAATTATCTCTGATACACTGAAGCTCTGCTCGAGTAAAAGAAAGATCTGATGCTCAAAGAAAGTTCCAGAAAGATCTGATGCTAAAGGATTCAAGGAATTAAAAAGGAAAGTAATAAACTCAGGGGGAGTTTTTCTGATCATAACTCTGATAGTTGTTTTCTTATCCCCTTAAGCTCTGATACCTTTTATTCCTCCTTATCTTTGATACTATTTAATTCTGATACAATTTATTATTTGGTTATCTCTGCTACTTTTCTCCCTAATTTTCAATTGAAAAATTCTAGTTTTTGTCATCATCAAAAAGGGGGAGATTGTTAGAACAAAGTTTGAATCTACTACCCTAAGTTAAAGTTTTGATGATAACAAAATGCAAGAATATATAAATTGTATGATTCATGTAAGACATATATGCTACCTGAAAAATTATGTTTTGTTTTACAGAAACTCTGATGAGTATCAACATAAGAATATCATCATCAGCATCAGAAGATGAATTATCAACATCAGCATCAGAGGATGTTATATCAGATGCCAGAATCAGAAGATCAAAGCATGTGCTTATGCTGAAGCTTGATGAACAGATCTGCGCGTAACAATCTAAACTCTGATCAAGACAACAACGAGTCATCAACATCTAGCAGCGTCAAAATAAGCCAATGCCATAACACGCTTAATTGGCAACGGTACTGCGTATTCAAGACTCTTTATTATCAAGGACATTATTTCAAACAAAGATCTTCTCAATTTGGAAAGAATGTAATTGGCATTGAAACGGATTAACTGACTCCAACGTACCATTTTCCAATGCTATATAAACAAGCAAGTGAGGAATGAATTGGCTAATGCTCTATAACTCTCTACACGCCTAAATCTATTCATATTCATCCTCAGTTTGCTAAAAGCTCTCAAATTACCTATTCTATTGTTTTAGCATTCTAGTTCTCATAAGCTTAATTTGTGTAATATCACAGTTGTGATAAACAGTTTTGTAGAAAACATTTAACACGCTTAGATTTCTTTTCTTTGTAAGAAAGTATTTCCTTGAGAAACCGGTTTGTGGTTTTGACTCAAGAAGGCTTTAGCAGTTGTAATATTCAGTTGAATATAGTGGATTAAGACCTCGTTGGAGAGAGGCGAAATCACCTTGACGAGTGGACTGGAGTAGTTTGAGATCAAACGAACCAGGATAAAAATAATGTGTTGTCTGCATTTGATTTCAAGTTTTACAATTCAACCCCCCTTCTTGTGTTTTTCACTTCTTCACGTTCATCATGCAAGGATAAATTGTTTTGCATTTCATGGCTTGACCATCCTCGGAACAAATGTTAATATTCCTTTCATTATTCACGACACATTTTTAAAATAAGAATACTTTAAATAACTTTGTTTCAAATATTGCCATAAAACTTAAAATTTTTCCCACAAAAGGTAAATGCTTAAATTTCATTAATAAGATGGTAGTTCGCTAACAACGCGACTTCAACGGTTTATAAAAGTTTGGGAAATAGTACATAAAAAGAAAGGGTTACACAAAAACAATGATCACTATTCTCCCTAACAACTTCGAATTCCGAAATGTGCTCAAATGCCACAGCCAGTCTGACCAAAAGGATGCCTAAGCCGCCCCTTCGGGTTTTCAACTTAGCAAACTGTCAACTCAAAACTAGGTGAAATACTTCTTGACTGCATCGGCGTTCACGGAGCGCGGGAGCTCTTCACCGTCCATATTTGTGAGAATCATGGCACCTCTAGAGAAAACTTTCTTAACGACATACGGTCCTTCATAATTCGGAGCCCACTTGCCCTTAGAATCAGGTTGGAAAAATAATATCTTTTTGAGCACAAGGTCACCTTCTCTGAACTCGCGTGGTCGAACCTTCTTATCAAAAGCCTTCTTCATTCTCTGCTGATATAATTGACCATGACACAATGTTGTCAATCTCTTTTCTTATATTAAATTCAACTGATCATATCTACTTTGACACCATTCAGCTTCAGAAAGTTTAGCTTCCATCAACACTCTCATAGACGGAATCTCAACCTCCACGGGGAGTACTGCTTCCGTACCATACACTAGGGAAAATGGGGTTGCACCTGTTGAAGTTTGAACTGAAGTACGGTATCCATGTAAAGCAAACGAAAGCATTTCATGCCAATCTTTATAAGTTACCACCATCTTCTGGACAATATTTTTGATGTTCTTGTTAGCAGCTTCGACAACCCCATTCATCTTCGGCCTGTAAGGAGATGAATTATGATGTTCAATCTTGAAGTCTTCACAAAGCTCTTTCATCATCTTGTTATTCAAATTCGAACCATTATCAATGATGATCTTTCTCGGGATGCCGTATCGACAAATGATCTGATTCTTGATAAATTTGACTACCACCTGTCTGGTTACATTAGCATAAGATGCTGCTTCCACCCATTTAGTAAAATAATTGATCGCTACCAAGATGAAACGATGACCATTTGAAGCTTTGGGTTCAATCATTCCAATCATATCAATGCCCCATATAGAAAAAGGCCAAGGTGAAGAGATAACATTGAGGAGGGTCGGTGGCACATGTATCTTGTCCGCATAAATCTGGCATTTATGACATTTCTTCACATATTTGCAGCAATCAGATTCTATTGTCATCCAATAGTAACCACCTCTCAACATCTTTTTAGCCATTGCATGTCCGTTGGCATGAGTGCCAAAGGATCCTTCATGTACTTCTTGCATCAGCATGTCTACCTCATGTGTGTCTACACATCTGAGCAAGACCATGTCGTAATTCCTGTTATACAATACTTCTTCATTGAGGAAGAAACTGCTTGCCAATCTCCTCAACGTCTTCCTATCTTTATTGGATGCCCCAGGTGGGTACTCTTGATTTTGAAGAACACATTTAATATCATAGAACCACGGTTTTTCGTCAGTGACCTCTTCTACTGAGAACACATGAGCAGGTCTGCTGAGGCGCATAACTCTGATTGTAGGCACATTGTTCCAACCATTCACTTGAAACATTAAAGACAAAGTATCTAAAGCATCAGCCATTTGGTTTTCATCTCTAGGGATATGATGTAACTCCACTTTGTTGAAGAAGGTTAACAATCTTCTAGCATAATCTCTGTAAGGTATCAAACCAGGATGACGAGTCTCCCATTCTCCTTTGATTTGATTAATTACCAATGTCGAGTCTCCGTAAATATCAATAATCTTAATCCTTAGATCCACTGCCTCTTCGAGACCCATAATACATGCCTCATATTCAGCCATGTTGTTCGTACAGTCGAACTTCAATCTCGCTATGAACGGGATATGAGTACCTCGGGGAGTGACGATGATTGCCCCAATTCCATTTCAATAAGAATTCACAGCTCCGTCAAAAATCAAACCCCAACGGGATTCGGGATCAGGTCCTTCTTCAGGTAAAGGCTCTTCACAATCTTTAGCTTTCAAATACATAACATCTTCATCTGGGAAGTCAAACTTGATGGATTGATAATCTTCAATTGGTTGGTGAGCCAAATGATCGGCTAAAATACTCCCTTTGATTGCTTTCTGAGTGTGATACTCAATGTCATATTCAGATAACAACATCTGCCAACGGGCTATTCTTCCAGATAAGGCGGGCTTCTCAAAGTTATACTTGATCGGATCCATTTTGGAGATCAACCAAGTGGTGTGGTTAATCATATACTGGCGCAGACGGCGAGCAGCCCAAGCTAAAGCACAACAGGTTTTCTCAAGCATTGAGTATCGAGACTCACAGTCTGTGAATTTCTTACTCGGGTAATATATGGCATGTTCCTTTCTTCCAGTCTCATCTTGTTGACCAAGCACACATCCCATGGAATCTTCCAATATAGTCAGGTACATAATCAAAGGTCTTCCTTCCACTGGTGGAACCAAAATGGGAGGTTCAAGTAAATATTCTTTTATGCTATCAAAAGCTCTCTAACAATCTTCTGTCCACACACATCCTTGGTTCTTTCGGAGAAGCTTGAAAATCGGCCCACAGGTAGCAGTCATATGAGATATAAATCTAGAAATATAGTATAATCTCCCAAGGAATCCTCTTACTTGTTTTTCTGTCTTGGGTGAGGGCCTCTCCCAAATAGCTTTGAATTTATCAGGATCTACCTCAATACCTTTCTAACTGACAATGAAACCCAGAAGTCTTCCAGAACGAACACCAAAAGTGCACTTGTTGGGATTCAGACGGAGTTTATACTTTCTCAAACGCTGGAATAACTTCAATAAATGTTCCAAATGATCCTCTTCAGTTTGCGATTTGGATATCATGTCATCTACATACACTTCTATCTCCTTATGCATCATATCATGGAACAAAGCAGTGATGGCTCTTTGGTATGTTTCACCAGCATTCTTCAAACCAAACGGCATTACCCGATAACAAAATGTTCCCCAAGGTGTAATGAAAGTTGTCTTCTCCATATCTTCTAGTGCGATCTTGATTTGATTATAACTAGAGAAACCATCCATGAAAGAAAAGACTTTGAACTTTGCGGTACTGTCGACCAATACATCAATGTGTGGTAAAGGGAAATCATCCTTTGGGCTAGCTCTATTCAGATCTCTGTAATCTACACACATTCGAACTTTGCCATCTTTCTTAGCAACAGGCACTATATTGGCTAACCATTGAGGATAGACCGATGTAACAAGGAAACCTGCATTAATTTGCTTTTGAACTTCTTCTTTTATCTTGTTATCCATATCGGGACGAGTCCTTCTTAACTTCTGCTTAATCGGCGGACATTCAGGTCTCAACGGCAAACGATGCTCCACAATATTGTTATCCAAACCTGGCATGTCTTGGTAGGACCAAGCAAACACGTCAACATACTCTCTGAGAAGCTCCAACATTTTCTCTTTGACCTCTGGGATAAGCAATGCTCCGACCTTGAATTCCTTTTTATCTTCTTCATCACCTAAATTGATCATCTCTATAGGCTCTTCAAACGGCTGAAAAGTTTTTTCATCATGCTCAAGTAAACGGGAAATTTCATCAGGGACTTCTTCACTATCTTCTTCCTCGGCTCTGAACACAGGGAATTCAAAGTTGGGAGGGGGCATATGATCATTGTTTTCAATGGTTAAGTAATGGATTAATCTACACATATGATTATGCTTTATTTTAGAAATCGATTAATATGAATGTTGTACAAATGAAACAAAAAGGTTATTATATTTTCCTATTACTACCAATTAATTTTCATTACTATTTCCCAGAAAAAGTGAAAAATAAAACAGTAGTGGACAAAATAACATTTTTATTCATGATTGGCAATACTTGAAACAAAGATCCCAGACATTTTCTCTTTTGCCTTGGGCAGAGCAAAAGGATTTATTTTCAACATAGCCCGACACAAATACTTTTCGCCTTGGGCAGAGCGAAATTTTTTTTCAAAAATAAAACAAAACATTACTCAGAAATGTGCATCACAACAGGAACATCAACAGCAATCCAGTTCTGGAAAACCACTCCATGCGTTACAAAGTCGGGTAAATCCTCTTCAGAATCGTCTCCTATTATAGCATCAACCTCAGGAGGAGTTGGATGGATAAAACCTACCCTTCAGAAAACCTCTTGTATCGGACGGATAACAGTTTCCTGCTTGACTCTTGTAGACACGAGATGAAAACCAAGACCTTCTCCAGACTTGTTCTCGGGAAAAGTCAACACCTGGCCCCAACCTTCAGCCGAACCACTTTCAACCACTCATCGCGCATCTTCAACAGAAGAAATATATGTCCCTTGCTTCTTCACTTCATTATTAGCAACAGATAGAGCTTTGAATTGGGTTCCAACATCCTCATCAGCATCAATAAAAGAGAAAGATGACAAATGGCTTACCACCATAGCCTGCTCTCCACCAATCATTACCAGCTTTCCATGCCTTACAAACTTCAATCTTTGATGGAGCGTGGAAGTGACTGCCCCTGCATCATGGATCCATGGACGACCCAATAAGCAATTGTAGGCGGCACGAATATCCATTACTTGAAAAGTGATCTGAAAAGTAAAAGGACCAATTACTATAGGAAGATCCACTTCACCAATGACAGTCTTCCTAGAACCATCAAACGCTTTGACAATTACTCCACTGGGTCTCATGGGAGCACCTTGATATGAGAGTCGAGATAATGTAGTTTTGGGCATTACATTTAACGACGAACCTGTATCTACCAGCACACTTGATAAAGTATCATTTCCACAACTTATTGAGATATGCAAAGCCATGTTATGGTTCCTTCCCTCCTCCGGAAGCTCTTCATCACTGAAACCAAGATTGTTACACGAAGTAATATTTCCCACAATTCCATCAAACTGGTCAACCGTCACATCATGATCCATGAATGTCTGGTCCAAGACCTTCATCAAAGCTTCTCTATGGGCACCAGAATCTCTCAGTAAAGCAAGCAAAGAAATCTTGGAAGGAGTTTGCAATAGTTGGTCCACAATCTTGTATTCACTTCTCTTGATAAGCTTCAGAATCTCATCATCATCGAGGTGTGGGATAGGTTCATTGGATCGGCCTACCTCAACCCTGGGTTTAACATTTCTCGCTAGAATTTATGCCGGTATGGGCCTCCTGACTTGAACTTCTGGTCTTTTCAAAGGTACTGCTGCAAAGACACGTCCGCTTCTTGTAACTCTACTCACATCAGCGATGTTAACAAAAGATGGCCTTGTTGGTATAGGGACTTCTACCCCATTCTCAATCATTGTGGCATTATACTTGTACGGTATAGCTTGGTCTGAGCTGTAAGATACAGGGCCAGGTGGATAAATGATCAAAGGAGCATCATGTGCAGTCTGACTATCGTAAACGATCTCAACTGGTTCAGGAAAATTGAATTGTGGTATTATAACATTCACTTCATCCAATGGATCTCTGTCATATGTAATAGTGATAACCCTCTGGTCCAACAATTTTTGAATATCCTCCTTCACAAAAGGGCAATCAACTTCTCTTGAACAAAATTCACAAACCTCATAATCATGATGATGCCTAAAAAAGGCAAGTCTTCTTAAGCTCTGATGTAACCTGATCAACGAATATCTTATGTGTTCAACTTGAAAAACTCGAAACTTTCCCGGACAACCTTCCACCATATTCTCTGATGCTGCCCCATGTCGAGGCAAAGGATTATCTCTAACATTTGGGTTAACATCCTTGAAAGATAAGATATCATTCGTAATCAATCTATGCACGTCCGCCTTTAGAGCCAAGCAATTTTCAATGTTGTGCCCCGGCGACCCTTGATGATACTCATAAAACTGGTCTGCCTTGTACCACGGAGAAGTACTATTCGGTGCGACAGAAGGAGGATTTGTCGTTATGAGGTTCTTTCTGATAAGAGCAGGGAACAATTCAGTATAAGTCATAGGAATGGCATCAAAGTGCGGTTTCCTTGGTGAACGATTCTGGTTGTTAAACTGATAAGCCTATTGTCGAGGCTGCTGTTGAAATGGTCGTTGCTGAATTGGTGGAGTTTGATGAGTTGGGGTCACCATTGTTGGGCGGATAGTCGGAGTGACTGCCGCAACATGTGAGTAACCTCTCCTTGGTCTCCCAGGGAAAATTACACTGACCTCTTGTTCTTTCCTTTTAGGGAAAGCACTTCCAAACTTCTTACTACTGCTAGACGGACTTCCTTCTTTAACCAAACTTCCTTCACGAATCCCTTCTTCCAACCGCATGCCCATACTTACCATCTCGGTGAAGTCACTGGGTTCGCTGGCAATCATTCTTTCATAATAAAAGGAAACTAAAGTATTTAGGAATATATTTGTCATTTCTTTCTCCTCAAGAGGGGGATGAATCTGAGCAGCAATTTCGTGCCACCTCTGGGCGTATTCCTTGAAGGACTCTTTGTCTCTCTGGGACATCGCCCGGAGTTGATCTCTGTCCAGCGCCATGTCGACGTTGTACTTATACTGGTGAACAAAAGCTTCACTAAGATCGTTGAAATTACGGATCCGAGTGTTGTCCAAACCCATATACCACTTTGGAGCGGCATCAATCAAACTGTCTTGAAAATAGTGAATTAACAAGTCATGATCATCAGAATATGTAGACATCTTTCTCACGTACATAGTCAAATGACTCCATGGACACGAATCACCTTTATACCTTTCAAAGTCTGGCACTTTGAATTTGGCTGGAATCTTTACATTCGGAACCAGACACAGGTCATGAGCATTCTTTCCAAACAAATCTTTCCCATTTAACGCTCTGATCTCCCTCTGCATCTCTTGAAACTGGTCTTGAAATTCTTCCATTCTATCAAAATGACCCAGACTTTCAGCAGGCTCGGCATGATAAGGAGGTTCATTCATGTAGGGCATAGAATGAACCACAGGAGCGACAGTTGTCAACACTGGTTGAGGGAAAGGTTCCATAGACGGGATTACAGGTGGCATAGCAGTTGTCTCCGGTTGAGGAAGAGACACGGTAGGCTGGACCAAAGGCTGTACGATAGGTTGATACCCTTCCGGCACAAAGTTATAAGGCATTCCCCACGGAAAACCTTTTGGCATCTGATGTTGAAGCGGCGGGTTGATTTGAGTCACAAATGTTGGAACAACGACAAACTCAGAGACCACAGTAGTTGAAGTCTGAACCTCAGCAGCTGCAGTCGATGGCTGATTCTGAGCAGCCATCAAACTTTCCACCTGCGCAGTTAGTTTCTCCATACCAACACGAAGGGTAGCGACCTCCTCACGAAGCTCGTGGTTTTCTTGTTCTAGATCTTCCATCTTCCTCTGACGGTTGGCTCGAGTATCGTACCGATGAGACAACTTGACAATCTACCGGAGTGGAAAAAGAGACAAGGATAAGACTCTAGAAAACAAGTGAAGTGGAATGTTGGATGATGCATGATATGCGATGCAAATGATCGTTCATTTTGATAGTTTTTTCAAGGAACTTCAATAATTTTGCCCACATCAATGGTAAAGGAATTTGGAACAACAAAAACTCATTTCATTAATCAAAAGCGGTAGATTACAACTTTGGAACATGAAGCCCGTAATAAAGCAGTAAATTACAACTTCGGAACATGAAGCCCTTTTACAGAGTTTTACAAAATGACATCAGTAAAAATAAAAATAAGAACTGAAGATCATTAACTTCGAGCGTTTCTTCTTCCAAACTCCATAGTACCTGAGATATCTGCAAAAATCATTCTTAAGTTCCTTGAAAAACAAGTTTTTTACAAAAAATGTTGATGGATGCATGGATGAATGATAATGCAACAATTACACACAAGTTCACAAACATGGGGTTCAAAGGTTCAACATTTCGTGCATGGAGTCAAAGGGTAAAGTCCACCCCAAGGTATGTACTAATGGTTTAATCACACCTGTAAGACAAGGTTCTAAGAGTTCCCGGAGTCTATATTCCTCCTTCGGATATTACCAACGTCTTGATTACTCAATAATTAGTAATATTCTCAAGAGAAACTCATCCGAGCGTAGCATCGCGTAACAATTACTTCCGGATTACTCCGTTATAATTTCCGCGCTACACCTAAAAGGCCAAGTTGGGTTAGGGTTCTACGGTTCTCAATTTCTCTAGCTCCCAGGTTGAAAATAATAATGTCTTCCCGATTACTCGGTAAACAAATATTACGTTCAAAAGGGCCTTCCATTGAGTGGGGGATTTCATGCCTCCTTCTTCGGGATTACTCCCTCAAAGTTAACATGACTATACCACCCGTCATATCCTTAAGTGTAACTTAATCCGAGTATAGGATTCGTCCTTTTCAAAAAACCCAAAAAACCCCAATAATAAACACATAATCAAACAAATCAAATAATAATAAAACAGATAAAACAAACTAGGCTTAACCCACTTAGGGATGGACAAGCAAGAGGTCAATCTGTCCCCAGCAGAGTCGCCAATTCTGTAGCGATAAAAAATGTAGCGGGGTAAATCGGAGATCGAACTATTAGTTAATTCGTCTCACAAAAGCAAGAGTCGCCACTGCGCTTTATTATTTCCAAGGGAAAAGGGAAAAGAGCGAAATAAAACCCTAAAATATGCAATGTAAAATAATACTTTAAAAGTAATGAAAATACAAGGCGTTTTGAAAAGAGGTCTAAGGTTCGGGGGTTGGTTATACAATGGCAAGGTATTAGCACCCAATGTATCTATAGTATTCTATAGGAACCTTTTGAAATATCTTTTTATTAAAATGTTTGTTTGATTAAAAATAAATTGTTTTGGCCAAAAATGGGTATGGACGAGTTTTTGAAGATACGACGACCTAATGTCGAAGTTTTGACTTAAAAGGTGTGAGTTTTGAAGAAATTGGATATTTGGGAAAATTATCTTAAGGTTTTTTAAAATAATAAAAGGGATGAATGAGGGTATTCTCACAATATTTTTTTGATGACATGAAGTCGACAAAATTTAAACAATTCCCTTGGATTTTGCAAGCAACATGAAGATTAAAAAATAAAAGTATGAACACTCCAAGATTAAAAGAAAACCAAAAGAGAAACCATGGAATTAAATCGAAATTATCACAAACTTAACCAACATGTATCATGGGAGGAACATCATAAGGGGAAATAAATTCAAAGAGATAACTTACAAATTTATCAATAAAAGACTAGTTAAAAAAACTAACAAAATTAACTAACATGCTGACCAAACGAAATATGAAATATCAAGATTTAAATAAATTATAAAAACTAAACTAATTAATTGGATTTTGTCTAAAACTATGTGATTATTTAATTTTTTAAACCAAAAGAGCTAAGGAAATTAATAAAAGAATAAGAGTGTAAATTAAAATATAGGGGAAGCATGAAGTACTGGACGCTAAAGCCTAATTGAAATGAGACCCAAGGTTTTGTTTTGGTTACAGCCAACTTCATATTTATAATTAACAGGATATTTGGGAAATGAGCTGAAAACGAAATAAAGGTCCAGCATGGGACTGAAATCGAAATCGAACAACGCTTCCTTTCGAACCCTCTTTTTTCCTCTTCGAACTCCCTCTTTCGAACTCTCTCTTTTCTCTCTTTGAACTCCCTCTACTCTCTCTTTTCTCTCTTCAAATCTGCTTTTCTCTCTTTGAACTCCCTCTTTCGAACTCTGCTTTTCTCTCTTCGAACTCTCTCTTTCGAACTCTGCTTTTCTCTCTTCGAACTCCCTCTTTCGAACTCTGCTTATAACGAAATCGAACAATACCAACAATGAATCCTGCTCCATTAATTCAAACTCTTCTCACTCTCTAAATCGAAATCGAACAACACATTGTTTCTAGTTTCGAATTCCTTCCCAAATCAAAAACGAACAACACCACTGCTACTGGTTTCGAACTCTTCCTAAATCAAAACGAACAACACCACTGCTACTGGTTTCGAACTCTTCCTAAATCAAAACGAACAACAACATTGCTACTGGTTTCGAACTCTTCCCCCCCCCCCTAAATCAAAAACGAACAACAACACTGTTTCTAGTTTTTTCATGTAGTTAAACAATAAATCAACAAGGTGACAAATATTCATGGCAAGAGAAACAACAATAACAAACTCAAGGGGTTCTGATTTATTGAAACATCAACAACAAAAAATGCAGCAACAACAACTAGTTCACATCATATATCATTATAACAAGCATAGCCACATATTTTGAGGAAAAAGGAAGTAAGGAAACTTACAAGATCAGAGCAAGTATGATGGTTTCGATTTTGACAATGAAATAATAAAGAAATCCAGAGATGAGGTAATATACTCTTTTAATTTCTTCTGCTTCCAGAAACTGACTCGAAAATGTTGGTGTTGTTGAGTTTGCTGTTATGATTGGAGCTTGGCTCGAAATAGGCTTTAAGTTTGTGGTTGTGCCTGCAATTCGAAACAGGCTTTGAGTTTGTGGGCTTGGAGGTTTTTTTTTACTGGTTTTAGGCAGGTTGGAGGAGCTTCTGTTTACAGTTTGTGGTTGTGGTAAGGAAGGCAGGCTTTGGTTTATGCAGGTTAGTGCTTGGTTCGAAACAGGTTTTGCAAGTGTGAGAACTTGCAGGTTTGTGCTTGGTTCGGTTTTGTGTTTTTTCTTTGTGAACTGCCTTTGTGAACTATATCTTTTTTTGCTCTCCCCCCCTCAAACGATTGCATAACTGCCTGCTTTTATAGTGAAAGAATGAGGTTTTGGGAGGGAAGATTTTGGTGAGTTTGAACAAATGTGATAACCTGTTTTTGACACTTTTTGATGCAGTTTTGGTGGGTGTTATTTGTAGTTGTTTAGGTATTGGCTTGCATTTTTGGCAAAACCAGGTGTATGAATGTCATGACTGATGTCATAACATTCTAGTTTATTAGGTACAGATTTATTAGGTACCTTTGCAGAAAAATATTGTCATACAGGTACTGATGTTTATGAGTGTGTATCTGAGCATTTTGCAAAATGATCACATTTACCAAAATCAGTAAACAGGAATTCAGATGTCATAACAAATGTTAAGACATCCTGTTCTGAACTAACAGGTTTGCAGTTTGGTTAATTCTGAGTTTTTTCAGGAAAATGACTCAGTCTTTCCAGAACAGAATCCTGCGTTTTCTTTGGGTTAACCTAGCTCAACCCTAACCTGGTTGATAAAGTCCTGTGACCTAGTCTTAAGGTCAAATGGAATTAACCCTAGCTTTTTGGGGAAACCCTAACTGAAGATGCAGCTGCTATATATTCAACAGAGCTGCTGTTTTGAAAGCAATCCCTTTTTGACAGAAGATCATTTAGAAGCTGTATAGTTTTAACTATTGTAATCCAAGCAATTATCATTGTGATAAGTGACTTGGAATAGGTTTTTAATTGTAAGGGTTGTGTAGCACTCCAAGCTTTGAAGCAAGAGTGTTTGTATGTCTCTTGACTAAAGCTGTGAAGCAGAGTCAAGTTAGGTGTGTGTATCACTCAAAGCTGTGAAGCAAGAGTGTTTGTGTGGCTTGATTAAAAAGCTGTGAAGCTTAATCAAGTGTATGTTTTTGAAGAGTGTCTTCATCAATTCATTAGTCAAATTGTTTTATGTATCACTGCTGTGATTGAGGGGGAGTGAGTAGGAACTCAGGTTTAAGTTGTACTTAGATTGAAGTTGCATTGGGTAGGTCTTAAGTGAAGGAGATAAACTGGTTGGTTTATTCCTGAATTAACATCTCTTATAGTGGATTTCCTCCCTGGCTTGGTAGCCCCCAGAGTAGGTGTTGTTGCACACTGAACTGGGTAAACAATTGACTGTGTTCTTTACTGTTTTTGTATTTACTGTCTTATAGAAAGTCAGATACGGTGTCACAACATTGAACGTGACATTGAGTATCTGCAACCAGAATTTCATTATTTGAGGCAATTCCTGGACTGATGTGCACAGGTTTTTGGACTGGTGTTCAACAGTTTTGGTTGGTGGTGGAGGCAGCAGATGATATGACCATTAGTGGGCAGTAGTAACATGCAGCTTTGGACAGATTAACATAAGGACAAACTTATAATTGACATATTTATATTTTCATAATATTAATAATAAACAACAATGACAATAATAATAAAATAACTGTTAGTAAAACTAAACTGAAAATGTAAAAGTGAAATAAAAGATATTAAATTTTTTGAGTTTTTTTCAAATAAAGTGATGCAAAATATAAATTATATGTAACTAAGATTTTTTTGATAATTTTAAATTAACATGAAGAACTTGCAAAATAAAAATAAAAGAATGTGAAATTACTATTTTTTTGAGATTTTTTTACTAAATTAAATCTAAAAGACTATAATTTTAACTTAAATGATACAAGAACAAAAAACTAAATGAAACTTAAGGAAACTAATTTTTTTTTTATATTTTGAATAAAAACGTAAATAAAATGAAAATAGCATGAACTAAATATTTTTTAGGATTTTCTTTTTTTATGGAAATAAGAATAAAATAAAGATGATAAAAAATGAAAAAAAAAACAAGATTTAATAAAGTCAGACAAAAAACCAGTTAAATTTCATTAAATTCACAACAATTTCTAACGTTTCTATTTTTGGGTGGTTCTTCAAAGCATAATCATCTCTTGACTTGTAAAGAAAAGTTGTAGTTGTTGCAGAGGAGAATCATATGTAAAAGATCCACTAAAAATTGTAGAAATTTGAAGAAGTTATGAATTTTTGAAATCTGACTCGAGAATTGGAAAAATAGATTGAAACGCTTGTGAATGCTTGCTATGTAACAATGCAGATGGGAGGTGGTATCTTAGGTCAAAATTTGGGGTATGACACTATGGACGACCTATAATCCTAAAGAAATATCTACGAGGGATCTCCTAGGGGTGACCTACATGCGATCTAAAAGAGGAGAGCTAGATCTACAGACGACCTATAATTCTAAAGCGAGACCTACGGGCGATCTACTGGGGGAGACCTACGGGCAATCTATAAGAGGAGAGCTAGATCTATGGACGTCCTACAATCTTAAGGTTAGACCTACAGGCGATCTATGAGAGGAGAGCTAGATCTACAGACATACTATAATCCTAAGGTTAGACCTATAAGCGATCTACTAGGGGAGACCTATGAGCAATCTATAAGAGGAGTGCTAGATCTACGGAGGACCTACAATCCTAAAGCGAGACCTATAGCCAATCTGCTGGTGGAGACCTACGAACAATATATAAAAGGAGAGCTAGATCTACAAATGACCTATAATCCTAAAGTAAGATCTACGGGGGATTTCCTAGGGGTGACCTACATGCAATCTACAAGAGGAGAGGTAGATCTACGAATGACCTACAATTCTAAAGCGAGACCTACAGGCGATCTTCTAGGGGAGACTTACGGGCGATCTATAAGAGGATATCTAGATCTATAAACAACTTACAATCCTAAAGTGAGACCTACGGGAGATCTGCTCGGGGAGACCTACGGGTGATCTATAAGTAGAGAGCTAAATTTACAGACAACTTACAATCCTAAAGTGAGACCTACGGGCGATCTGCTAGGGGAGACCTACAAGCGATGTATAAGAGAAGAGATACATCTACAGACGAACTACAATCCTAAAGGAAGACCAACAGGATATCAGCTAGGGGAGACCTACAGATGATCTATAAGAGGAGAGCTGGATCTAGGGACGACCTACAATCCTAAAGGGAGACATACGAGCGATCTACTAGGGGAGACATATGGGCGATCTATAAGAGGAGAGCTAGATCTATGGACAACCTACAATCCTAAAGAGAGACCTATAGGAAATCTGATAGGGGAGACCTATGAGCGATCTATAAGAGGATAGCTAGAATTATGGATGACCTATAATCCTAAGGTTAGACCTACACGCGATCTGCTAGGGGAGACCTATGCGCGTTCTATAAGAGGAGTGATAGATCTATGGATGACCTACAATCCTAAAGCAAGACCTATAGACGATATGCTAGGGGATACCTACAGACGATCTATAAGAGGAGAGCTAGATCTACGGACGACATATAATCCTAGGGCAAGATCTACGAGGGATCTCCTAAGGGTGACCTACATGCGATCTACAAGAGGAGAGCTGGATCTACAGACGACCTACAATTCTAAATCAAGGCCTATGGGCGATCTGCTGGGGGAGACCTACGGGCGATCTATAAGAGGAGAGCTAGATCTATGGAAGATCTACAATCCTAAAGTGATACCTACGAGAGATCTCCTAAGGAAGAACTAAAGGAGATCTATAAGAGGAGAGCTTGATCTACGGACGACCTACAATCCTAAAGCGAGTCCTACGGGTGATCTACTAGGGGAGACCTACGGGTGATCTATAGGAGGAGAGCAAGATCTACAGAAAAATTACAATCCTAAAGCGAGACCTACGGGCGATCTCCTAGGGGAGACCTACGGGTGATCTATAAGAAGAGAGCTAGATCTACTGATGACCTATAATCCTAAAGCGAGACATACGAGCGATCTACTAGGGGAGTCATATGGGTGATCTATAAGAGGAGAGCTAGATCTACGGACGACCTACAAACCTAAAGCGAGACCTACAGGCGACCTGCTAGGGGAGACCTACGAGCGATCTATAAGAGGAGAGCTAGATTTATGGACGACCTACAATCCTAAGGTTAGACCTACAGGCGATCTATAAGAGGAGAGTTAGATCTACGGACAACCTACAATCTTAAGGTGAGACCTACAGGAAATCTACTACTGGAGACCTATGAGCGATCTATATAAGGAGAGCTAGATCTACGGACGACCTACAATCCTAAAGCGAGACCTATGGGTGATCTGCTAGGGGAGACCTAAAGGCGACCTTAAAGAGGAGAGCTAGATCTACGGACGACCTACAATCCTAAAATGAGACCTATGGGCGATCTGCTAGGGGGAGACCTACGGAAGATCTATAAGAGGAGAGCGAGATATACGAATGAACTACAATCCTAAAGTGAGACCTACAGGAGATCTGTTAGGGGAGACCTACGGGAGATCTATAAGTGAAGAGCTAAATATACAGACAACTTACAATCCTAAAGTGACACCTACGGGCGATCTGCTAGGGGAGACCTACGGGCGATGTATAAGAGGAGAGATAGATCTACAGATGACCTACAATCCTAAAGGAAGACCTACATGAGATTAGCTAGGGGAGAACTACAGGTGATCTATAATAGGAGAGTTGGATCTACGGACGACCTACAATCCTAAACCGAGACATACGAGCGATCTACTAGGGGAGACATATGGGCGATCTATAAGAGGAGAGCTAGAATTATGGACGACCTAGAATCCTAAGGTTATACCTACACGTGATCTGCTAGGGGAGACCTATGAGCGATCTATAAGAGGAGTGAGGTTAGACCTGCACGCGATCTGCTAGGGGAGATCTATGATAGATCTACGGACGACTTACAATCCTGAAGAAAGACCTATTGCAGATCTGCTAGGGGATACCTACGGATGATCTATAAGAGGAGAGATAGATCTATGGACGACCTATAATACTAAAGCAAGATCTATGAGGGATCTGCTAGGGGTGACCTACATGCGATCTACAAGAGGAGAGCTAGATCTACAGACAACCTACAATTCTAAAGTGAGACCTACGGGCGATCTACTGGGGGATACCTACGGGTGATCTATAAAAGGAGAGCTAGATCTATGGACGTCCAACAATCTTAAGGTTAGACCTACAGGCGATCTATAAGAGGAGTGCTAGATCTACGGACGACCTACAATCCTAAAGAGAGACCTATAGCCAATCTGCTGGTGGAGACCTACGGACAATCTATAAAAGGAGAGCTAGATCTACAAATGACCTATAATCCTAAAGCAAGATCTACGGGGGATTTCCTAGGGGTGACCTACATGCGATCTACAAGAGGATAGCTTGATCTACATACGACCTACAATCCTAAAGATAATACATACGAGCGATCTACTAGGGGAGACATATGGGCGATCTATTAGAGGATATCTAGATCTATAAACAACTTACAATCCTAAAGAGAGACCTACAAGAGATCTGTTAGGGGAGACCTATGAGCGATCTATAAGAGGAGAGCTAGAATTATGGACGACCTATAATCCTAAGGTTAGACCTACATGCGATCTGCTAGAGGAGACCTATGCACGATCTATAAGAGGAGTGACCTACATGCGATCTACAAGAGGAGAGCTAGATCTATAGACGACCTACAATTCTAAATCGAGGCCTATGAGCGATCTGCTGGGGGAGACCTACGAGCGATCTATAAGAGGAGATCTAGATCTATGGAAGAGCTACAATCCTAAAGTGATACCTACGGGAGATCTCCTAAGGAAGAACTACAGGAGATCTATAAGAGGATAGCTTGATCTACGGACGACCTACAATCCTAAAGCGAGACCTACGGGTGATCTGCTAGGGGAGACCTATGGGTGATCTTAAAGAGGAAAGCTAGATCTACATACGACCTACAATCCTAAAACAAGACCTATGGAAAATATGCTAGGGGAGACCTACGGGCGATCTATAAGAGGAGAGCGAGTTCTACGGATGACCTACAATCCTAAAGCGAGACCTATGGGAGATCTGCTAGGGGATACCTACGGGTGATTTATAGGTGGAGAGCTAGATCTACCGAAAACTTACAATCGTAAAGCGAGACCTACGGGCGATCTGCTAGGGGAGACCTATGGGCGATCTATAAGAGGAGAGGTAGATCTACGAACGACCTACAATCCTAAAGGGATACCTACAGGAGGTCAGTTAGGGGAGACCTACGGGTGATCTATAAGAGGAGAGCTAGATCTACTAACGACCTACAATCCTAAAGCGAGACATACGGGCGATCTACTAGGGGAGACCTACGAGTGATCTATAAGAGGAGAGCTAGATTTATGGACGACCTACAATCCTAAGGTTATACCTACAGGTGATCTATAAGATGAGAGCTAGATCTACGGACAACCTACAATCTTAAGGTGAGACCTACAGGCGATCTACTAGTGGAGACCTATGAGCAATCTATAACAGGAGTGCTAGATCTACGAATGACCTACAATCCTAAAGCGAGACCTATAGCCAATCTACTGGTGGAGACCTAAGGACGATCTATAAAAGGAGAGCCAGATCTACGGATGACCTATAATCCTAAAGCAAGATCTACGGGGGGTCTCCTTGGGGTGTTCTACATGCGATATACAAGAGGAGAGCTAGATCTACGAATAAACTACATGCGATATGCTAAAGGAGACCTACGAGTGATTTATAAGAGGAGATCTAGATCTATGGACAATATATAATCCCAAAGCGAGACCTATGGGCGATCTGCTAGGAGAGACTTACAGGCGATCTATAAGAGGAGAGCTAGATCTTTGGACGACCTACAATCCTAAAGCGAGACCTACGGGAGTTTTCCTAGGGGAGACCTACAGGAGATCTATAAGAACAGAGCTAGATCTACGGACGACCTACAATCCTAAAGTGAGACCTACAGGTGATCTGCTAGGGGAGACCTATGGGCGATCTATAAGAGGAGAGCGAGATCTACGGACGACCTAAAATCCTAAAGAGAGACCTATGGGAGATCCGATAGGGGAGACCTACGAGTGATCTATAGTTGGAGAGCTAGATCTACGAAAAACTTACAATCCTTAAGCGAGACCTACAGGCGATCTGCTAGGGGAGACTTATGGGCGATCTATAAGAGGAGAGGTAGATCTACGAACGACCTACAATCCTAAAGGGATACCTACAGGAGATCATTTAGGGGAGACCTACGAGTGATCTTTGAGAGAAGAGACAGATCTACTAACGACCTACAATCCTAAAGCGAGTCATACGGGCGATTTACTAGGGGAGAAATATGGGCGATCTATAAGAGGAGAGCTAGATCAATGGATTTACAAAATTCCTAAAGCGAGACCTATAGGCGATCTGCTAGGGGAGACCTACAAGCGATCTATAAGAGGAGAGCTAGATTTATGGACGACCTACAATCCTAAGGTTAGACCTACAGGCGATCTATAAGAGGAGAGCTAGATCTACGGACAACCTATAATCATAAGGTGAGACCTACAAGCGGTCTACTAGTGGAGATCTATGAGTGATCTATAAGAGGAGTGCTAGATCTACGAACGACCTACAATCCTAAAGCAAGACCTTTAGCCAATCTACTGGTGGAGACCTACGACCGATCTATAAAAGGAGAGCTAGATCTACGGATGACCTATAATCCTAAAGCAAGATCTATGGGTGTCTCCTAGGGGTGTCCTACATCTGATCTACAAGATGAGAGCTAGATCTACGAACGAACTACAATTCTAAAGCGAGACCTACAGGCGATCTACTAGAGGAGACCTACGGGTGATCTATAAGAGGAGATCTAGATCTATGGATAACATATAATCCTAAAGCGATACCTATTGGTGATCTGCTAGGGGAGACCTACAGGCGATCTATAAGAGGAGAGCTAGACCTATGGACGACCTACAATCCTAAATTTAGACCTACGGGAGTTTTCCTAGGGGAGGCCTACGGGAGATCTATAAGAACAGAGCTAGATCTACGGACGACCTACAATCCTTAAGTGAGACCTACAGGTGAGCTGCTAGGGGAGACCTATGGGCGATCTTAAAGAGGAAAGCTAGATCTAAGGACGGCCGACAATCCTAAAATGAGACCTATGGGCAATCTGCTAGGGGAGACCTATGGGAGATCTATAAGAGGAGAGCGAGATATACGGATGACCTACAATCCTTAAGTGAGACCTACAGGAGATCTGCTAGGGGAGACCTACAGGCGATCTGTAAGTGGAGAGCTAGATCCACATACAACTAACAATCCTAAATTGAGACCTATGGGCGATCTGCTAGGGGACACCTATGGGAGATCTATAAGAGGAGAGATAGATCTACGAACAACCTACAATCCTAAAGGGAGACCTACAGGAGATCAGTTAGGGGAGACCTACGGGTGATCTATAAGAGGAGAGCTAGATCTACGGACGACCTACAAACCTAAAGTGAGACATACGGGCGATCTACTAGGGGAGACATATGGGCGATCTATAAGAGGAGAGCTAGATCTATGGACGTCCTAAAATCCTAAAGCGAGGCCTACATGGGATCTGCTAGGGGAAACCTACGAGCGATCTATAATAGGAGAGCTAGATTTATGGACGACTTACAATCCTAAGGTTAGACCTACAGGCGATCTATAAGAGGAGAGCTAGATCTACGGACAACCTACAATCTTAAGGTGGGACCTACAGGAAATCTACTAGTGGAGACCTATGAGTGATCTATAAGAGGAGTGCTAGATCTACGGACGACCTACAATCCTAAAGCGATACCTATAGCCAATCTAGTGGTGGAGACCTACGGACGATCTATAAAAGGAGAGCTAGATCTACGAATGACCTATAATCCTAAAGCAAGATCTACATGGGATCTCCTAAGGGTGACCTACATGCGTTCTACAAGAGGAGAGCTAGATTTATGAACGAACTACAATTCTAAAGCGAGACCTATAGGCGATCTGCTAAGGGAGACCTACGGGAGATCTCTAAGAGGATATTTAGATCTATGGATAACATACAATCCTAAAGCGAGACCTATTGGTGATCTGCTAGGGGAGACCTACAGGCGATCTACAAGAGGAGAGCTAGATCTATGGACGACCTATAATCCAAAAGTGAGACCTACAGGTGTTTTTCTAGGGGAGACCTACGGGAGATCTATAAGAGTAGAGCTAGATCTATGGATGACCAATAATCCTAAAACGAGACGTATGGGCGATTTGCTAGGGGAGACCTATGGGAGATCTATAAGAGGAGAGCGAGATATACGGACGACCTACAATCCTATAGTGAGACTGTGATACCGTGGGAGAACTGACTAGGGTTTTGCGTTTGTTTTCGCAAATGTTTCGGTTGAGCAAGAGTCGCCATCGACTTTTTATTTTATCCTAAGGAAAGGTTAAAAAAGCACAGCAAAAACCTTTGAGATTTTTCTTGGGTTCGGGGAGTAGATTATAGAAGGGGAAGGTATTAGCACCCCTTCTATCCATGGTTATCCATGGGCTCTTAGGTACTTGCTTAGATCAACTTGCCTTGGTTTTCAATTGTTTGAAATGGTGCTTTGTGTGTGGTTTTGAAAATGTTTTGAAAAGATGCCTTGTATTAGGCTAACCTTGTAACAATTCTTTACTCGAATGTTTTACAAAAGGTGTTTTATCTTTTAAAAAGATGTTTCAAGGGTTTGAAAAATTGACTTTGAAAGTGTTTGTGAAGTGGGTTTTGAAATTAGGCAAGTGTTTTCTTGGAAAATTAGCAAGTACTTAAGAGTTTATCTACCCTAAAAATTCCCTCAAAGATTTTTATTATGTTTTAAACCTTTTGACAATTTTTGTTCCACCATTGCATTTGGTGGACAATCTTGTCTTAGGAGATGAAAAGGGACAGGCGCGGGTCATCGTTTGGACCATAATTGCAACGGCGTCAAATGTCTTTGGGCAATTCTCTTTAAGGGACTTGATCATTCGTTTTTGTTTGTTTTGAAAAGTTTTATCGAGGGACTATGATCATTCAAATTGTTTGCTTTGCCCAAAGAAATTCAACATACAACATGGCCCAATTATTTGAAGGCAACAAAGTGGAATACCCTAGGGGTGCAAGTGTGAGAAGTGTTGTTTATTTTCATGCTCATTTATCTTGTATTAGGTCAAACTATTTTTTATCGTTTTTTCGCATGCAAACCCTAATTCTAACATGGCATAATTAGAAAGCGTATAAAGTGCGAAATTTAAATTCCTACGTTATTACAACATAATAATATAGGGAGGGGGGTACAAATTTACAAATGGGGGATATTAGACAAGAATTTAAATCTAGATTATTACATCATTTTTGAATATTTGCAAGGTAAATAAATTGCACAATTAAATAGAAATTAAATAAATGTGCAAAATGCAAAAAGAAAGTTTTTATATGTATGAAAAAATATTATTTATGTAAAAATAAAAATAAGAAAATAAAAAGATATTATTTTTGAGTATTTTCATATTTAGGGTAAAACCCTAGTTTTAATCAAAATGTATATTAATTAATTAATCCACATAATATTTATTGTTTACATACAAGAATAAAATAAAATATGGTATATTTGAAAAAAGGTCATTTTTTAGTATTAAATATTAAAGAATAAAATATATACATTTTTTGGCGTTTTCATTCTAAGTATAATAATATATATATATATATATATATATATATATATATATATATATATATATATATATATATATATATATATATATATATATATATATATATATATATATATATATATATATATATGTATATTTATATTATAAATATGTATTATATACAAAATAAGTGTTTACTTAATATTTTAATAAAATAAATAAAAAAAATTATTTTTTTATGTGAAATATTTTCAGAAGGTAAATAAAAATAAAAATGCAAATAGAAGTATTTTTTACATATTTTCTATTTATCTTAAATAACAATATATATCTATTTATATACAAATCAAAAAGAAAATCAAATAAAAACCAAATAAAATCAAAAAATGATGAGAAAAATATTTTCAAAATTTTAATATGTTGAGAAAAAATAAATGAATCAAATAAAAAAAGAAAATGTCAAAAATCATTAAAAATAAAGCAAATGGGCTTGGGGGTGCAAAACAGAAAAGATGGTGTGAATAAGAAAAAATGCTCAGGCCCAGCCCAAACTACTTCTTCTTCAACCTCTGAATCACAAAACGCGCGCCTGCAAGCTTGTGTTTGAAATCCTGATTCTTTGATTTTTTCAGCAAACTTCCAACACAAAAAATGTTAAGCATGAAGAGACGATTTCATACATATAAAGAACATGAACTATCTCTCTAAGATGAGGGAGAATTTCTCTCCCCCTCTTTTCTGACCTAAATTTTCTACCATTTTCAGAGCTCAAATTCTCTCTCCTCAGACAAAAGAAATGAAAAGTAAAGCTATGTACATGTTCAGGGCTATGAGTAGGACCTTGTTTCTTCACAAACTTAAGACTAAATATGCATGATAAGAGAGATACGAATTCAAACTTTTACCTATTCAGTTGGACTTCTATCTGGAGAATGAGGAACTTTCAGTGCAAGGTGATGATTGGAAAAGCTTCCTTGAGGTCCAGGGATGCTTTTTCAATGCTTACTTTGTCTTGAAACTCCTTGTATCGAGCTGTGGAACTTCAACTGCAAAAGGAAAAATTAAAAATGGTGGAAACTGTTAGAGTGATTACAGGTCAGGTTTTAGGCCATGGTTAGTTTGCATATGTTGTATGGAAGGTGTATGAATTGATTTTGGTGAGAATGCTCGAGGGAAATGGGAGTTTGCACTCAAACTGCAGAGGCAACCCTGTTTTTGCAGTTTGAGGATGATTATGGCAATGGGAGTGTTTGAAAGGTCAAGGATTCGTGCAAAAGCTTGGTTGGGATGTACTGAGTCTGTTTGATCTCTTTTGTGTTGTGTTTGTAAGCTGAGGTTCAAGTTGTCACAAGTTATGGACCTTTCTTCTTTTCTAAGCAACAAAATGCCACTTGATGTTCTAGGCATGTAGGGGGCCTCCTAATGGGCTGCATAATCTTCTCTTAATCAGAGCAATTTGTCCATAATCTTGTGCCATTCAGATTTAGCTTGTACTTGTTGGATTTCTAATTTGACATAAAGTGAACTTTTGCAAAAATGGATAGTTTACTTTTTCCAAATTGGGATTAATCCTCTAGACAAAGCTTGAACTCAAAGAACTTGGTCTTGGTACAAAGAATATGCATTAAATTTATGAGTGTAACTTGGTTTAAGGACCTGTAATCAAGGGCATGCTGGTTTTGAGAAGTTGCATAGTCTTATGAACATGAAAAATGGCCAATTCACAAGTGAGTTTTTGCTATATTGTGAAATTCGATTCTCCCTAACCATGAAGTTGTTTGAGAAGTTCTTGGACATTTTGGAAAGCTTGGAATGTGTACTACAATCCATCTTTGAAATGCAAATTGAAATTCCAAGTGGAAGGGTATGAAAAATGGCCTTGAAGTGGGGTAGAAAACCTTGTCAAAATAGGTTAAAATTCTACTAAGTTAAAAATGGTTTAGTGCCTTTATTCAAAAAATTATAACTTGAGATACAAGCTTCAAATGAGAAAACTTTGTGAATCAAAGTTGTAGATTATGCAACAATCTACAACTTTCATGTTTTGACTTTTGTTTGAATCAAAATGGATCATGGTGAAAAGATGGGGCAAAGTTGGAAAAAAATTAGGGTTTTTCATAACTTAGAAAAATTCTAAGTTATGAAAAATTCCATTTTCTAACCCTAATTTGCAAATTGTGATTTCTTGGTGAACAAGTTTCATGATTTGGCATATTTTGATGAAAAATGAATTTTGACTCTTGATTTTGACCAAAAAGTCAAAGTTTGACTTTTCAGTATACAGTAAAAATTGATCAATTGACTGAGAAATTCAACTGTCAATCTTGTGTATTTGGGATCTTTTGAGCTTGTTGAGCATGTCAAGATAATTCCATGGGGTCCTTGAGTCCATATGTGAGCTTGGTTTGCCATTGGCTAGGTCAAACAGTCAAAAATTGCCTCTGTACAGTCAAAACCCTAAAAATGACCATTTTGCCCTTTTGGTGATCTGATCAAATTTCTTGTGGAATTGTGATCCAAACTTAATCAAATGGTTCATATGAGTTCATAATATTGATGTGGATCAAATTTCATGAGATTTGACTGTCAATTGGCCACAGTTGACTTTTTCCCCAATACAGTTGATTTCTAGGTCAACTGTCCAATTGACTGGGCAAAACTTGGAATCAAGACTTGAAACTTGGTATGGATAATCTTGGGAGTCCAATATGAAGCATGAAAGTCATATTGGGCACTTTGGGTCAAAACAACTTTGTGCAAACACAAACCCTAATTTTGAGTCCACAGTGCAAGGGGAGGTCTTGAGCAGATGAAACCCTAACTGAGTCTTGAGCTTCAAGAGCTTTGTGAGGAGAGATCAATGAGAAATAGGAGGGCAAATTTTGGGGTACAACAGTTGCCCCTGTTCAATCTTCTTGAATCCGAAGAGTTAGATTGGCAGGCTTGCCTTTCGCGACTCGAGGGTAAAAGGAGATTGGACACTAGAGTGCCCGGAAATTTGCATTCGTCAAAGCACTGGATGCGGGAATGGGCTTAGAGATGCCATTTGGAGATGGGCTTAACGATGCCATCTGAGAGAGTGACAGAAACTTGTCGGGGATGGGCTTAAAGATGCCATCTGGAAGGGAATATTAGGAAAGTGTCCAAGCTTTGGACCATTTCTGAATTGGGGGTCCGAACAAGCAATAGGTTGACATCCGTTGTTGGGAGGAACCTGTAAGCTGTTTTCAGAAAGTTGCATCTGAACAAATTGATAGATTAACATCCGTTGTTGGGAAGAATCCATAAACCGTTTTCAGAAGTCTTGGGACTGAATCAGTAATAGAGCCGCATCCGTTGTTGGGAAGCGTCCGGGAACTAATTTCAAAGGTTGCATCTGAACAAACTGATAGATTAACATCCGTTACTTGGGAAGAATCCATAAACTGTTTTCAGAAAGTCTTGAGAAGAATCTGAACAAGTGATAGGTTAACATCCATTTACTTGGAGAACCCGTGAACTGTTTTCAGAACTCTTGAGATTGAATCAGCAATAGAGCAGCATCCGTTGTTGGGAAGCGTCCGTAAACTAAATTCAAAGGTTGCATCTGAACAAGTTGATAGATTAACATCCGTTACTTGGGAAGAATCCATAAACTGTTTTCAGAAGTCTTGAGAAGAATCTGAACAAGCGATAGGTTAACATCCGTTTACTTGGAGAACCCGTGAACTGTTTTCAGAAGTCTTGAAGTTGAATTAATATTAGTCTGTCGACTGATCTTACCTGAAAAGGCAAAGAGTTAGTCGTATGCAATGCTATGATGCATGATACAATGTATATTTTGTGTTATGGATGTAAATGGATGTGCATGTAAGCTGGAGAGCTGTCTTGCATAGGATAGATGAATCCGGGACAGCGGAAGATAGAAGTATCCTGATTGCTGCCGGGGAAAATAAGTCCTGGGTTGTTGCTGGGGGACCTGGAGCTTGGGTTGTATACCAATCTTCTGGGGAATTCCCGGAGTCTTCTACTGGGGAGTACCAAACTAGTAGACTTAATGCTGGGGAGACTAGATTGAGAATCTTCAGCCAGGAGAGAAGTATCTCTGGAAATTTCACTGGGGAGCTCCAGATTTTTCTTCCTAAAAAACTCTGTGGGGAGAGGGTTTAAAAGTCTGATTCTGCTGGGGATTGTCCATTTGAAGCTTTTGATCTGCTGGAGATACTGAAGCTTAAACTCTGAGGGAAAATGATTTCTGGAAGATTCTCTGGCTGGGGATTTTGCAAAGATAACCTTCTCCGGGGATAGTATTGATAAGTTATTATTGGGGAATTTTGAGGAACTCCATCGGGGGTGGGAAGAATTTTGGCGAGCGCGATCTCACCTGGTTGTTAGCTGAGGATAACCCAGTTATAAGCCTCTGTGAGGAATAACTTTGAATAAAACCCGGGAGGGGCGTCCGTACTCTGCGGGGAATACCTTTCAGAACCTTACTGGGGACAAGCTTCGAGGGTCTGCTGGAGAGAGACCTCAGGGTTTGCCAGGGATGTGGATTACAGGTCTTGAGGGATTTCCTTTGAAAAGGTGTCAAAATATCCATCTGTACTTTCATCCTATCAGTAATCCTTTTCTTAGGTTTTAATTAGGAATTGATCATGTTTCAAATGCATATGCCTATTTAACAAAACATTGGACGTTTCTCAAAATAAAGCGAATAGTGCAAGAAAAAAGAAAAAGGGAAATGACACAAATTTTGGGAAGAGTATTTGTATTGATTTTCTTTGAGTATATTTGTACAAAGGAAACAATCATCCTAGTAAGAGGATCTTGCCGTAAATATTTGAAAAATTTATACAAAATAAAGATGGCTATGTGAAATAATTCCATGGGATTCCGTTCTGCTGTAGCTTTCAAAACTCTGAACCTCTGTCCATTCAATGCTTCGTTTGACGATGGCTGGATTGATCAGACCTGGAACCGGTTGATGAAGAGACTGTTTTTGAAGTGATCCGACGAGACATAGTCATACGCTTTAATTCCCTAACTTTTGCCTGAATCGCCCTTTCGGGTTTTCGATCCACCGGGAAACCCCTTTTTGCCCAAGTCGCCCTTTCGGGTTTTCGGCTTGCCGGGTGTACAGATTTTTTTGTTTTTATCCCTAACTTTTGCCTGAACCGCCCTTTCGGGTTTTCGGTTCACCGGGAAACCCCTTTTTGCCCAAGCCGCCCTTTCGGGTTTTCGGCTTGCCGGGTGACTTTATGCGTAGTATCTTTTGACTATGTCTGCGTTCGCAGGGTGCGGCAAATCGTCACCGTCCATGGTGGTCAGAATCATTGCACCACCAGAAAATATACTCTTGATCACAAATGGTCCTTCATATGTAGGAGTCCATTTGCCCCTGGGATCACTTTGCGGTAAGATAATCCGTTTGACTACTAGATCTCCGACTTGATACACTTGACGCCTAACTTTCTTGTTGAAAGCCTTGATCATCCGTTTTTGATACGTCTGACCATGGCATATAGCAGCAAGTCGCTTTTCGTCGATAAGATTGAGTTGATCAAGTCGGGTCTGCATCCAATCATCTTCATTCAAACCCGCATCTTTCATGATCCTTAGAGAAGGGATCTGAACTTCCATAGGCAAAACAGCCTCCATGCCATAAACCAGAGAAAATGGGGTTGCCCCAGTTGAAGTACGTGCCGTCGTGCGGTATCCATGCAGAGCAAACGGTAACATCTCATGCCAGTCTTTGTAAGTGACTGTCATTTTCTGAATAATCTTTTTAATGTTTTTGTTCGCAGCTTCAACAGCACCGTTCATCTTTGGCCGATAGGGAGATGAATTGTGATGATAAATCTTGAACTGTTCGCATAATGCAGTGATCATCGTATTATTCAGATTTGTACCGTTGTCCGTGATGATCCTGTCTGGAACACCATACCGACATATGAGGTTATGTTTGATAAAGCGGGCAACCACATTTTTGGTGACAGAGGCGAAGGAAGCTGCTTCGACCCATTTAGTGAAGTAGTCAATGGCAACCAGGATGAAGCGATGTCCGTTGGAAGCCGTGGGCTTGATCTCTCCAATCATATCAATGCCCCACATCGCAAAGGGCCACGGAGCAGTCAGGACGTTGAGGGGAACCGGAGGGATATGAACTTTGTCAGCATAGACTTGACACTTGTGACAAGTACGGGAATGCTGATGGCAGTCAGCCTCCATGGTAGACCAGTAATAGCCTGCCCTTAGGATCTTCTTAGCCATTGTATGCCCGCTCAAGTGAGTGCCAAATGGTCCGCTGTGTATGTCGGTCATAATCAACTTTGCTTCAGCTTTATCCACACACCGGAGTAATACGCAATCATGGCTTCGTTTGTAAAGGATGCCGTTGCTCAGGAAGAACTTAGCAGCGAATTTCCTTAAGAACTTCTTGTCATTCACGGAAGCTCCTTCAGGATAATCCTGGGTCTCGAGATACCTTTTGATTTCATGGAACCAAGGTTGTTCCACTACTTTTTCGATATTAATCTCGTGACAATGCGCGGGTTCATCCATTCGCTCGATGGTGACTTGGGGAGCCTCGTTATCCCAGTTGAGTTTAAACATGGAGGACATTGTGGCTAGAGCATCTGCTAGCTGATTCTCTTCTCGCGGGAAGTGCTCGAAGGTAATCTGCTCGAAGTGAGGCAACAATGTCAGAACATGTTCTTTGTATGGAATAAGATTAGGATGCTTGGTATCCCAATCTCCTTTGATCTGGCTGATGACCAAAGCCGAATCCCCGAACACGACCAAAGATTTGATCCCCAAGTCTATAGCAGCCTTGAGACCAAAGATGCAGGCTTCATACTCAGCCATGTTGTTTGTGCAGCTGAAGCAAAGTCGGGCTGTGAAAGGAGTGTGGCATCCTTCCGGAGAAATGAGTACCGCGCCAATACCATTTCCAAGTGCATTTGAAGCACCATCAAAGTACAGGGTCCATCGGGATCCCTTTTCGGGCCCGTCATACGGTCCGTCACTTTCAATGTTGTCCAAATTCATGATGTCCTCGTCTGGGAAGTCAAATCTCATGGGTTGATAGTCTTCAATAGCCTGATGAGCCAGATGGTCAGCTAATACACTCCCTTTTATAGCTTTTTGGGTGGTGTATTGGATGTCATACTCAGTTAAGATCATTTGCCATCTAGCTATCCTTCCAGATAAAGCGGGCTTTTCGAAGATATATTTGATAGGATCCATTTTGGATATCAACAAGGTAGTATGAGTCAGCATATACTGTCTTAGTCGGCGAGCAGCCCATACCAAAGCGCAGCAAGTTTTCTCGAGCAGTGAGTAGCGAGTCTCACAGTCGGTAAACTTTTTGCTAAGGTAATAAATAGCATGCTCTTTTCGACCAGACTCGTCATGCTGGCCCAGAACACACCCCATTGAATTATCCAAGACGGTCAAATACATGATCAAAGGTCTTCCTTCGACGGGTGGCATCAGAATAGGAGGTTCTAGCAAATATTCCTTGATTCTATCAAAAGCAGCTTGACAATCGTCGTTCCATTCCACTACCTGATCTTTCTTCAAGAGTTTGAAAATTGGCTCACAGGTAGAGGTCAGATGTGAGATGAACCTGGCAATATAGTTTATGCGCCCCAAGAAACCTCTAACTTCCTTTTCAGTACGGGGAGCAGGCATCTCTTGTATTGCTTTTACTTTTGCCGGGTCGACTTCAATGCCTTTGTTGCTTACAATGAATCCCAGGAGTTTACCGGACCTAACTCCAAAAGTGCATTTGCTTGGATTCAGCCTTAATTTGTATTCTTTCAATCTGGCAAACAGCTTTTCCAGATGTTCAAGGTGCTCTTCCTCTGTTTGCGACCGAGCTATCATATCGTCTACGTAAACTTCAATCTCATGATGTATCATGTCATGAAATAAAGCTACCATGGCGCGTTGATAAGTTGCCCCGGCGTTCTTCAGCCCGAACGGCATCACTTTGTAACAGAAAGTGCCCCATTGTGTGACAAAAGTTGTTTTCTCCATATCCTCGGGGGCCATTTTGATTTGATTATAGCCCGAGAACCCGTCCATGAAGGAAAACACCTTATGCTGAGCTGTATTGTCGATCAAGATGTCAATATGAGGTAGCGGGAAATCATCCTTAGGGCTGGCCCTATTCAAATCCCGGTAGTCCACACACATTCTGACTTTGCCATCCTTTTTAGGCACTGGCACAATGTTAGCGACCCATTGAGGATAGGATGTAACAGCCAAAAAGCCAGCATTGAACTGCTTCATTACTTCTGCTTTGATCTTTTCGGACATGTCAGGCCTCATTCGGCGAACCTTTTGCTTGATCGGTGGACAGTCCTCTCTTGTGGGGAGACGGTGAACCACGATGTCTGTGTCCAAACCCGGCATGTCTTCATAGGACCAAGCGAAGATTTCAACATACTCATTCAGTAACTGTACCAAGCGTTCCTTAACTTCTGGTTCCAGGTTGGCGCCCACTTGCACTTCCTTCCGATTCTCCTCGGTTCCCAAGTTGACAGTTTCCAATGGCTCCTCATGCGGTAAGATGGCTCTTTCCTCTTGTTGCAGAAGTCTGGCTAGTTCCCCTGGTACTTCACAACCTTCGTCATCTTCATACTCGGCTAGATTGACCAGGTCTTCAGAGTTATTGAAAGATACAGCAGAATAGTCACCCATGGAATCCGGAGTGGATGGGTACCTGCATTGGTGAGTGGTGGGTGTGTGTAAGGGATAGCCATCCTTAAACAAAAATGCAAAAGGAAAGGAAATGAACACAAGCAGTTTATCAAATGAAAAACGTCCAATGAATCATTAAACATGGCATATGAATATGAAAAATAGTCAAAACCCTTACAAGTGGACCTACATGCCCCGGGCAAGGCAGGAGGTGAAAAAGATAGTGTACGGATTGTTTGAAAGTAAAATATTACAGACCAAAATAGGAAATGTTCGATAGATAAATTACTGAGGAATAAAAGTGATGGGGACAAAATCTTTTGCCTCCCAATTGCTCAACCCTCCTCTGACAGTTGGATAAATCCAATCTTCAATGTTGCTGTCCTTGTCTTCATCTTCCAAGGTGTTGATTCTGTAAGGAGAAATTTTGACTGGCGCCCTCTCAGTCTTTGACCGGCGCATAGCCTTCTGACCGGCAGCTGTGAAACCTAATCCAGACTTGTCAGCTTTATGCGGAAAATCAGGTAGCTGCCCCCACGCTGAGTTCTTCCCTTCTTTAACTGCAGCCCTTGCATCTTCCAGAGATGCCATCCTGGCCATCTGCCTTGGTGTCTCAGCTGTCAATTTCGCCACTGCTATTTCAGGAAACACTTTTTCGAAATGTTGAAACGGTGTCTCAATAAACTCCCCTTCAACTTCCACATACCGGAAAGAATTTAAATGGCTAACCATGTACTCTTCTTCGCCGTGGACAGTAATGATCTTTCCCTTGACAGGGTACTTCAGCATCTGATGCAGGGATGAGGTGACTGCCCCAGCATAGTGTATCCAAGGTCTACCCAGCAGGCAGGAGTATGATGGGCGGATGTCCATTACGTAGAAAGTGGATTTAAACACCTCAGTACCTATCTTGACAGGAATTTCAACTTCTCCATGGACCATTCTTTTCGACCCATCAAAAGCTCTGACGACAATATCACTTGGCTTTAATTCCAATCCTTCGCAATCTAGCCGGTCCAAGGCCTTCTTAGGCAAAACATTCAGTGATGAACCGGTATCAACCAGAACATGTGCAAGGGTGGTTCCGCGACACTCGATTGAAATATGCAACGCATCATTGTGGTTTCGGCCTTTAGGGGTCAGGTCGGCATCAGAAAAGCCTAGCCCATTGTCTGCAGTCAGGCTAGCCACGCAATGTTGAAATTGATCTGCAGAGGTTTCCTGGGGCACATGAGCTGCCTTTAGAAACCTAATTAAAGCCTGAGCGTGCGCTTCTGAGCAAAGTAACAGTGCCAGCATGGAGATCTTGGAGGGGGTTTGCCCCAACTGTTCCACCACATCGTAATCACTTCTCTTGATTATCCTCAAAATCTCGTCCATTTCTTTCTTGGAAGCTTCTGGAATTACCAAAGGTTGAGCCCTCGTCCTGACGGGTTCATCTTGTATTCCCTTTCCTTTATCGGCAATGGTAGGAGAGACAGCACTAAGAATGAAAATTTCTTCAATCAAAGGAGTTCTGGCGGAGAGCTTCACTGGTGCAGGGATGACTTCTTTAGCTGATGAGGGTCCAAAGACTGCTTTTGGAGGAGCAATCTCTGGAGAAAATATCCTCCCACTCCTGGTGATTTTGCTGGTGCCCGCAATATTACTAATGCTGGCTTCTTCATCATCTGAATCTTCTTCAATTATTTCAACCTGCTTGATACCATGGTAGTAGATGTCACCACCATAGTTCCAAGGTATCGACTTCTCGGAGACATAGGGAACAGGCCCCGGCATTGTTATCTTCAAAGGTATAGACTTTGCAGCTGGTGTAATCTTAACTGGCTTTTTGACGGCCTCGGAAAGATTGGCGTGAATGGTTATGATTGAGACATTTTCAACATGAACTGGAACGGCAGGAATTTTTTCGAACAAAATTTGTCGGCTATCCATGAGGCCTTGGATGCCTTTCTTCAGTAGCGGACAATCAAACGGCAGAGAGTGGCAACAGTAACAGTTTTCTTCACATCCCGGGAAGATCCCGGCCCTCAACAAATTCAACTTAATGGTTAACAGTGGAGTAGTCAGATCACTAACGTCGGCAACATACAGATCCTCTTCAATGGCATTGACATTCCGACCGTGCTTCGGCATAGGTGCAGATATCACATTGGGTTTTTCTGGAGCGTCAAACTCTACTTCCTTAGCCTCTATCAGGTCCTGAATCTTATGCTTGAGTGCCCAACAATCATTGGTGTCGTGTCCAACGCTGTCTGAATGATAGGCGCATTTAGCATTGGCATGATAATGCGGAGAGGACGTATTCACATTCTTCGGCGCCTCCTTGAGGGTGGCAAGATTCAACTTCAATAGATGAGGAAGCACCTGTGCTGGAGTCATATTAATACGGGTGAACTGCCGTTGTGGCCTTTCCACCCGTTGCTGACTTGGTCTGGTCTGGTTATAACGAGGCTGCTCACTCGGAGTGTTTTAAATCATTACGGCCCCCACAGTTGGCCGACGCTCCGCCTTCCCTGCTCTTCTCTGAGAATAGACCATAACTGTCTCCTTCTTAAAAGGTTTCTTCTCAACACTTGCAGCAACACCCTTTTGAATCTTTCCTGACTTGATGCCAGCCTCAATTCTTTCGCCCGTTAAGATTAAATCAGTAAACCCCGCGGAAGAGTTACCAATCAAATGATTGAAAAATGGCCCAGATAGGGTCCCAAGAAACATATCAACGAGTTCACGATCGGTTAAAGGAGGCTGCACCCTGCCAGCCAAATCCCTCCACTTCTGTGCATATTCTTTGAATCCCTCACTTGTTCCTAGTGACATACCCTGAAGTTGGGTACGAGTAGGAGCAAGATCGGAATTATACTGGTATTGTTTGTAGAAAGCGGTGGCCAAATCTTCCCAACTTCTAACACTGGTTCCTTCTAACTGATAAAACCATTCCAACTGAGCTCCCGACAGACTGTCCTGAAAGAAGTGAATCCATAGGTTTTTATCTGCCGTATAGGGTTGAATTTTTCTTACATAGGACCTGAGATGCATCTTGGGACAGGATAGCCCGTCGTACCTCACAAACACTGGTACTTTGAATTTTGGTGGAATCACAATTCCGGCGACCAAGCCCATGTCTTCAAAATCCAAACCCGGTACCCTTTGCAATTCCATGGCAGCCAATCTGTCTTCTAAACTTTTGTATTTGTCATCAGCTGGAGGATACTGCTGGTCGGAATAATCTTCCTCCTCTTCAATTTCTTCCTCTTCCGCATCAGACTCGGAAGGCACCACAACTTGATCTCTTTTACTAGTCCCTTCATCAGAAGTGGGAGGAAAATCGAGCACTCTCCGAGCTTCTCCGTTGAATCTTCTCCCCAAAGTGGCCACTCCAACCCTCTTCTTCTTCTTCTTCACTGGGTCCTTATTCTCCAGTTGAGTCTTGATATCCTCTTGACTCTTGACCAAGGTCATCAAGAGTTGCTGGAACTGTGCGTTCTGAGCCTGTAGGTCTTTGACTGTTTGCTCGAGATCCATCCTACTGAAATAAACAGCAGATAGATAAGGAACCCTGGAGTGAGACCTGCTTGTGCACATGATGAATGGTATGCTTATGTATGCAATGCATTCAAGGGTTTAGAACATTCAAAATTGTTTCAGACAAAGAAGAACGCACGTCATATTAATAAGAAGAACCTTGTTAGTACATAAATGCCCCATGGGCCAAATATTACAAAATAAACTTCTCAAGGCAGAAAGACATTGCGCATCCTCTTTGGTGCGATGTAGGTATTGAGGGCCTCTTGCTCGTGGAGTCGGCGGGTAAGCTCTAGAACCTTCTTTTCACTGGCGTAATAGCTAGTTTCAAAAGTGTTCCGTTCCTCCTTGAGCTGAATCCAACTTTTCTGCATTTCCTCCCACGATGTAGGCATGTCGGGATGTAGGATGGTGTAGGGAACCTCTCCTTCCTTAACAGGCTCTTTAATCACCGGGAGAACATGAGGATAAGGCATCATAAGACTTTGGGCTCGGGCTCGTACCCACTTGAGATAGGGCTCAAGAGGGATGGAGTTCTTGTGTCCCAGAGTCTTACTATCAACCTTGTTGAGTTTTACCCAAGCTTTGATGAATGTTTGACGAAGTCCTTGCGCATCGTTGTCGAAGTCAAAAACTAAGCTAGGAATCAGCATGTCATGAGGGCCATCCCTCCGTGCATATCCAAATTGTCTCAAAGCTAGGCAAGGATTGTAGGTGATACCTCCTCTGATTCCAAGCAAAGGAACATTAGGAAATTCTCCGCAGCGATCGACGATGATGACATTTTCTCTGGACCGAGAACACCAATGCACATCAGAATGAGTGAGAGTCATCAATCGTTGGGACCACCTTATACCTTGATCATTCTTCAAGACAGATTGTGGAAGGTGCGAAATAAACCACCTTGCGAGGATAGGAGTACAACACATGAGAACACCCCTCTTTCTCATTGTTCGTGTGTAAAATGAGTGAAGAATGTCCCCAAGTAATGTTGGTATCGGGTTTCTGGACAAGAAGATTTTGACGGCGTTGACATCTATCAATTGGTCAGAGTTTGGAAACAGAACCAACCCATAGATCAGGAGTGCCACAATTTCTTCAAAGGCTTGAAGATCCAATGAGTTCCAACATTCTTGTGCCTTTTCAAACAAGAATTTTGCTAAGAATCCTTTGACGCCGCTTCTGGTTTCCCAATGCCCCTTGATTTCAGATGGTTGTAGATGTAGTGCTCGAGCAACATCTTCAGGCTTTGGTTCCTTTTCCGTACCGTTGAAGGGTAGTTGATTAAGGATAGGGATTCTTAGGAGTTGAGAAAACTCCTCCAAAGTGGGGACCAACTGATAATCAGGGAAAGTGAAGCAATGGTGAAGAGGGTCAAAGAACTGGAATAGCACTTTCATCATGTCTTCTTCAATGTTGGTGTTGACTAGGCTGAGCAATCTACCATGTCTTTTACTGAAGGATGAATTTTCCGGAATTCTTGAAGTGATCTCCTTGAGTTGAGGAGAGATTCTCACAAGGTTGACTTGGATGGTATTTCTGCGAGGTATTTCCATGACCTACAAAATAAGAACAATGATGAAGATCCAAACCCCTGAAATGGTTAGTAAATGCATATGATGTTTCATGATGTTTATGATGTATGCACAAAACATATGTACAAGCAAATCACACCAAACCCTAGTTTCGGGCTTGCATGGGGTTCCATAGGTAAGTACCCTCTTGAGTGTAGTTGGCTTAAAAACCTGTCCTATAAATAGTAACCGGGTTCTAAGGAGCTCAATATCACTGGATTGTTTTCATTGTTCATTGTTTTGGTTTAGCCACTTAACTAGCGACCAAAATATTCCAAGAAAACAACCCTCAATGAGTGTAGTATCGAGTATCTACCAACTTCGGACTGCACCAAAGCCGGTCATCTCACTACTCCTAATAAAAGGCCAAGATGGTCAAGTAAGGTTCTAGGTCATTAGTGCTTAGTGACATCACTCAGCGGCCCCGTACTCTCCTTGATTGAACTCAAGGGTTACCGGTACTCACAAATATGTCGCACTAATATAGCTATTGCTTAGACCGTGTCGGTATACCCCGCACAGTTTCCACAACGTATTGCTATCTATGAATGTTTCCCAAAATCCGGGTGGAGGATTGTAAACCCAAACAATGGAGCCAAAGAATAAAGCAAACAAATCAAACAATTAGTCATGCAAGAGGGTGATCTAAGCCCTAAGGTTACTCCACTTTAAAGGTAGTCCCCAGCAGAGTCGCCAGTTCTGTGATACGGTGGGAGAACTGACTAGGGTTTTGCGTTTGTTTTCGCAAATGTTTCGGTTGAGCAAGAGTCGCCACCGACTTTTTATTTTATCCTAAGGAAAGGTTAAAAAAGCACAGCAAAAACCTTTGAGATTTTTCTTGGGTTCGGGGAGTAGATTATAGAAGGGGAAGGTATTAGCACCCCTTCTATCCATGGTTATCCATGGGCTCTTAGGTACTTGCTTAGATCAACTTGCCTTGGTTTTCAATTGTTTGAAATGGTGCTTTGTGTGTGGTTTTGAAAATGTTTTGAAAAGATGCCTTGTATTAGGCTAACCTTGTAACAATTCTTTACTCGAATGTTTTACAAAAGGTGTTTTATCTTTTAAAAAGATGTTTCAAGGGTTTGAAAAATTGACTTTGAAAGTGTTTGTGAAGTGGGTTTTGAAATTAGGCAAGTGTTTTCTTGGAAAATTAGCAAGTACTTAAGAGTTTATCTACCCTAAAAATTCCCTCAAAGATTTTTATTATGTTTTAAACCTTTTGACAATTTTTGTTCCACCATTGCATTTGGTGGACAATCTTGTCTTAGGAGATGAAAAGGGACAGGCGCGGGTCATCGTTTGGACCATAATTGCAACGGCGTCAAATGTCTTTGGGCAATTCTCTTTAAGGGACTTGATCATTCGTTTTTGTTTGTTTTGAAAAGTTTTATCGAGGGACTATGATCATTCAAATTGTTTGCTTTGCCCAAAGAAATTCAACATACAACATGGCCCAATTATTTGAAGGCAACAAAGTGGAATACCCTAGGGGTGCAAGTGTGAGAAGTGTTGTTTATTTTCATGCTCATTTATCTTGTATTAGGTCAAACTATTTTTTATCGTTTTTTCGCATGCAAACCCTAATTCTAACATGGCATAATTAGAAAGCGTATAAAGTGCGAAATTTAAATTCCTACGTTATTACAACATAATAATATAGGGAGGGGGGTACAAATTTACAAATGGGGGATATTAGACAAGAATTTAAATCTAGATTATTACATCATTTTTGAATATTTGCAAGGTAAATAAATTGCACAATTAAATAGAAATTAAATAAATGTGCAAAATGCAAAAAGAAAGTTTTTATATGTATGAAAAAATATTATTTAAGTAAAAATAAAAATAAGAAAATAAAAAGATATTATTTTTGAGTATTTTCATATTTAGGGCAAAACCCTAGTTTTAATCAAAATGTATATTAATTAATTAATCCACATAATATTTATTGTTTACATACAAGAATAAAATAAAATATGGTATATTTGAAAAAAGGTCATTTTTTAGTATTAAATATTAAAGAATAAAATATATACATTTTTTGGCGTTTTCATTCTAAGTATAATAATATATATATATATATATATATATATATATATATATATATATATATATATATATATGTATATTTATATTATAAATATGTATTATATACAAAATAAGTGTTTACTTAATATTTTAATAAAATAAATAAAAAAAATTATTTTTTTATGTGAAATATTTTCAGAAGGTAAATAAAAATAAAAATGCAAATAGAAGTATTTTTTACATATTTTCTATTTATCTTAAATAACAATATATATCTATTTATATACAAATCAAAAAGAAAATCAAATAAAAACCAAATAAAATCAAAAAATGATGAGAAAAATATTTTCAAAATTTTAATATGTTGAGAAAAAATAAATGAATCAAATAAAAAAAGAAAATGTCAAAAATCATTAAAAATAAAGCAAATGGGCTTGGGGGTGCAAAACAGAAAAGATGGTGTGAATAAGAAAAAATGCTCAGGCCCAGCCCAAACTACTTCTTCTTCAACCTCTGAATCACAAAACGCGCGCCTGCAAGCTTGTGTTTGAAATCCTGATTCTTTGATTTTTTCAGCAAACTTCCAACACAAAAAATGTTAAGCATGAAGAGACGATTTCATACATATAAAGAACATGAACTATCTCTCTAAGATGAGGGAGAATTTCTCTCCCCCTCTTTTCTGACCTAAATTTTCTACCATTTTCAGAGCTCAAATTCTCTCTCCTCAGACAAAAGAAATGAAAAGTAAAGCTATGTACATGTTCAGGGCTATGAGTAGGACCTTGTTTCTTCACAAACTTAAGACTAAATATGCATGATAAGAGAGATACGAATTCAAACTTTTACCTATTCAGTTGGACTTCTATCTGGAGAATGAGGAACTTTCAGTGCAAGGTGATGATTGGAAAAGCTTCCTTGAGGTCCAGGGATGCTTTTTCAATGCTTACTTTGTCTTGAAACTCCTTGTATCGAGCTGTGGAACTTCAACTGCAAAAGGAAAAATTAAAAATGGTGGAAACTGTTAGAGTGATTACAGGTCAGGTTTTAGGCCATGGTTAGTTTGCATATGTTGTATGGAAGGTGTATGAATTGATTTTGGTGAGAATGCTCGAGGGAAATGGGAGTTTGCACTCAAACTGCAGAGGCAACCCTGTTTTTGCAGTTTGAGGATGATTATGGCAATGGGAGTGTTTGAAAGGTCAAGGATTCGTGCAAAAGCTTGGTTGGGATGTACTGAGTCTGTTTGATCTCTTTTGTGTTGTGTTTGTAAGCTGAGGTTCAAGTTGTCACAAGTTATGGACCTTTCTTCTTTTCTAAGCAACAAAATGCCACTTGATGTTCTAGGCATGTAGGGGGCCTCCTAATGGGCTGCATAATCTTCTCTTGATCAGAGCAATTTGTCCATAATCTTGTGCCATTCAGATTTAGCTTGTACTTGTTGGATTTCTAATTTGACATAAAGTGAACTTTTGCAAAAATGGATAGTTTACTTTTTCCAAATTGGGATTAATCCTCTAGACAAAGCTTGAACTCAAAGAACTTGGTCTTGGTACAAAGAATATGCATTAAATTTATGAGTGTAACTTGGTTTAAGGACCTGTAATCAAGGGCATGCTGGTTTTGAGAAGTTGCATAGTCTTATGAACATGAAAAATGGCCAATTCACAAGTGAGTTTTTGCTATATTGTGAAATTCGATTCTCCCTAACCATGAAGTTGTTTGAGAAGTTCTTGGACATTTTGGAAAGCTTGGAATGTGTACTACAATCCATCTTTGAAATGCAAATTGAAATTCCAAGTGGAAGGGTATGAAAAATGGCCTTGAAGTGGGGTAGAAAACCTTGTCAAAATAGGTTAAAATTCTACTAAGTTAAAAATGGTTTAGTGCCTTTATTCAAAAAATTATAACTTGAGATACAAGCTTCAAATGAGAAAACTTTGTGAATCAAAGTTGTAGATTATGCAACAATCTACAACTTTCATGTTTTGACTTTTGTTTGAATCAAAATGGATCATGGTGAAAAGATGGGGCAAAGTTGGAAAAAAATTAGGGTTTTTCATAACTTAGAAAAATTCTAAGTTATGAAAAATTCCATTTTCTAACCCTAATTTGCAAATTGTGATTTCTTGGTGAACAAGTTTCATGATTTGGCATATTTTGATGAAAAATGAATTTTGACTCTTGATTTTGACCAAAAAGTCAAAGTTTGACTTTTCAGTATACAGTAAAAATTGATCAATTGACTGAGAAATTCAACTGTCAATCTTGTGTATTTGGGATCTTTTGAGCTTGTTGAGCATGTCAAGATAATTCCATGGGGTCCTTGAGTCCATATGTGAGCTTGGTTTGCCATTGGCTAGGTCAAACAGTCAAAAATTGCCTATGTACAGTCAAAACCCTAAAAATGACCATTTTGCCCTTTTGGTGATCTGATCAAATTTCTTGTGGAATTGTGATCCAAACTTAATCAAATGGTTCATATGAGTTCATAATATTGATGTGGATCAAATTTCATGAGATTTGACTGTCAATTGGCCACAGTTGACTTTTTCCCCAATACAGTTGATTTCTAGGTCAACTGTCCAATTGACTGGGCAAAACTTGGAATCAAGACTTGAAACTTGGTATGGATAATCTTGGGAGTCCAATATGAAGCATGAAAGTCATATTGGGCACTTTGGGTCAAAACAACTTTGTGCAAACACAAACCCTAATTTTGAGTCCACAGTGCAAGGGGAGGTCTTGAGCAGATGAAACCCTAACTGAGTCTTGAGCTTCAAGAGCTTTGTGAGGAGAGATCAATGAGAAATAGGAGGGCAAATTTTGGGGTACAACAGAGACGTATGGGAGATCTGCTAGGGGAGACCTACGAGCGATCTATAAGTGGAAAGCTAGATCTGCGGACAACTTACAATCCTAAAGGGAGACCTACTGGTGATCTGCTAGGGGAGACCAACGGGAGATCTATAAGAGGAGAGGTAGATCTATGGACGACCTACAATTCTAAAGGGAGACCTACAGGAGATCAGCTGTGGGAGACCTATAGGTTATCTATAAGAGGAGTGCTGGATCTATGGACGACCTACAATCCTAAAGCGAGACATACGAGCGATCTACTACGGGAGACATATGGGCGATCTATAAGAGGAGAGCTAGATCTATGGACGACCTACAATCCTTAAGAGAGACCTATAGGAGATCTACTAGGGGAGACCTGTGAGGGATCTATAAGAGGACAACTAGAATTATGGACGACCTACAATCCTTAGGTTAGACCTACACGCGATCTTCTAGGGGAGACCTATGAGCGATCTATAAGAGGAGTGCTAGATCTACGGACGACCTACAATCCTAAAGCAAGACCTATATCCGATCTTCTAGGGGAAACCTACCAATGATCTATAAGAGGAGAGCTAGATCTACGGACAACCTATAATTCTAAAGCATGATCTACGTGCGATCTCCTAGGGGTGACCTACATGTGATCTAAAAATAGAGCTAGATCTACATACAACCTTCAATTCTAAAGCGAGACATACAAGCGATCTTCTAAGGCAGAAATTCGGGCGATCTATCAGAGGAGAGCTAGATATAAGGATGACCTACAATCCTAAAGCTAGACATACAAGCGATCTACTAGGGGAGACCTACAGGCGAGCTATAAGATGAGACCTAGATCTATGAACGACCTAGAATCCTAAAGTGAGACCTACGGGCGATCTGCTAGAGGAAACTTATGGATGATTTACATGAGGTAAGCTAATCTATGGACGACCTACAGTCCTAAAGTGATACTTATGGGATATCTGCTAGGGGAGACCTACGAGTGATCTATAAGAGGGGAGCCACATTTATGGCAACCTATAATCCTAAAGCGAGACCTACGAGTGATCTGCTAAAGAAGACCTACGATCGATCTATAAGAGGAGTGTTAGATCTACGGATGACCTATAATCCAAAAGCCAGACATACGGGAAATCAGCAAGGGGAGACCTATACGTGATCGATAAGAGGAGAGTTAGATCTATGTATGACCTACAATCCTAAGGTAAAACATACAAGCGATCTGCTAGGGGAGACCTTTGATCGATCTATAAGAGGAGTGCTAGATCTAAGGACGACCTACAATCCTAAAGGGAGACCTATATCTGGTCTGTTGGTGGAGACCTACAAATGATCTATAAGAGGAGAGATATATCTACGGATGAACTACAATTCTAAAGCGAGACATATGGGCAATCTTCCAGGGGACACCTACGGGCGATCTATAAGAGGAGAGTTATATTTATGGACGACTTACAATCCTAAAGCGAGACCTACAAGAGATCTCCTAGGGGAGACCTATGGGAGATCTATAATAGGAGAGCTAGATCTACAGACGACCTACAATCCTAAAGCGAGACCTACGTGTGATCTGCTAGGGGAGACCTATGGGCGATCTTAAAGAGGAGAGCTAGATCTACGGATGACCTACAATCCTAAAACGAGACCTATGGGCGATCTTCTAGGGGAAAACTATGGGAGATCTATAAGAGGATAGCAATATATATGGACGACATACAATCCTAAAGTGAGACCTACAAGAGATCTGCTAGGGGAGACCTACGGGCGATCTATAAGTGGAGATCTAGATCTACGAACAACTTACAATCCTGAAATGAGACCTACGGGCGTGTTGCACCCCAAAATTTACTCTCTTGTTTTAGGCTTATGTTTCATCATGAATATCATATTGCATTGCATTCATACATTGTGATAAGATCAAAGTACTTTGGTTATCAAGTTTTCCTCAAAGCTTTGAAGGTTGATTATATGGACAAGTTGCTCAAGAAATATCTTAACATCTAAACCTCTAGATCTTTTGAGCTCAAATTTTTTTTGCATATCTCAAGATGCTTTATTCATCTCTTTGGACCCCTAGAAGATTGGAGTTTGTGTTTGATCACAAATGGAATCACTCTTTGGATTCACCAGTCAAGTTAGGGTTTTCTTTGAGAAAGGCTATTGACCAATGCACAAGTCTTGATTTTGTGGAACTACAACATTTATTTGATATTTTAAAGGTCTTTGTACAAGGAATTGGTCAAGATGCCCAGAGGATTTGAAGTTTTGAAGATAATTCATCAGTCTTCTAATGTGTTGACCAAAATAAGGGTTTTGGTTTTTATCAAGATTTCTTGAGAATTTTGAAGTGAAACTTTGCACATGGTCTTTATATGTTTGTAAGATCATATGTTTGAAGTTTTAATCATCAATTTTGAAGGGAAGTGGATCAATTAATTCAGAGGGGCAAAATTGTCATTTTGGTCAAAATCAGTCAAAGTCAAGGTTGACCAAGTGAATTTTTGGCCAACCATCAATTCAAGGATTTACTTTTCATATTTAAAATCCATTTTGGTCATTGGATCAAAGAGATTGAAGTTTGGGTTGAAACTTATTCTTGAAGAAACCTTAAAAGTTACTAATTTTGGAAAATAAGGACTTAATTTCAAAAAATCATATTTTATTCACTCTTGATTAGGAATATGTAAATGAAATATGATTGGAAAGCTAAGAGAATTATCTTTCACCTCCTTTTGGTCTCATGACCAAATTGGCAAGGAATCAAGAGTTATGGTCTTTTGAAGTTACAAAATTATAGGTCATTTTTCAAAATTAGTGAATTTCAAGCTAGATTTTGGAAGCCTTAATTGATTAATTTGAGAAAACTCAAAACTAGGGTATTGTAGATATTTTCAAGACCTTTCCAAATTGTGTTCATTTGTGCCAAAATTCAAATGTATGAGCAAGTTATGGACTTTGTAATTTTGAGACTTTTCATTAAATTCATACATGCCATGCAAATTGCAAATTGTTGATAACTTGATTTGTGGCCTTTTGTTTCACTTCAAACTTGGCCCATGACCAGCATACAATGTACCAAGGCCCATCATGCCAAAGTTTGAGCTGCACATGGGCAAATGAAAAGGGAATTGGTGGTTTTGCAAAAAATGGCATGAAGTTGCCTAATCACCAACACTGGCTTAATGCAAGGATTTAAGTCCTAATCTTGTTGCTAATCTCTTCCTGGAGACAAATGGATTAAAATGCATGAAAAAAGCAAGCCAACGCACGAGGGATTTGTGGGCTACGTGTGCATACTTGATTTTGTCCAAAAGAAGATTTCTTTGATTCCAAGAACTTTCAGCGCGAAAAACCTATCATACCCTCCTCCTGATGCTCTATATATTGAGAAGCAAGCCTCAGTGAGAAGTGTTTGTGCTTCATTTCACCAATCAAAGTCAGAAACTCTATAGCTTGTTACTCTGCATTTTTCTTCGATTCTTCCATCTCCCTCGCGCGTTTTGGTCAATTCTTCTTGCATTCTCCAAGTGATAAGGATTGTAGATCGAGGCTTGGATTGCAACTGGAGTGAAGGAGACAGTAGATCCATTTTTTCTCAAAGGTTTGAATTCTCAACTTTGAATTCTGATTTCTAGCCGTGCCTTGTACGATTTAAGTTCATAATCATGTTGTTTGAAGTCTATGGAATGATTCTGAAGCTTTATAGCGTTTAATTTGGTGAATTATGCATGATTGGATGTTCTGAAACTCGCGATTAAGAATGTTTTTATTCATATTCATGACTTGATTGTGGATAATATGGTTGATGATTTGATTTGATTCGAATTGCTATGGATTCCTTGCCATGCTAGCTTTGATTTGCCTTTGATTTCATGAAAAATGATGCAAAATTGAGTGTGTTATGTTGATCTGAAAGTGACCCCCAAGCCCAATATTATTTTCTATATTTTTTGTCACATTTTTATAGATTTTTTTAAAAATAATTTGATTGGTTTAAAAAATTCTTAGGTTTAATTAATTAATTGTTCAAAGTTTATTTTTATTTTAATAGTTCTATTGATCTAAAAAATCCACAAAAATTATTTGAGACTCACAAAATAATGTAATAATTGATTCTAACTTTGGTTATCATTTTTATTATTTTTGATTAAAAATTTAATTTCAAAAGGTTATTTGTAATATTTGTTTTTTTTTTTTTTAATATTTCTATTAATTCAAAAATTCCCAAAAAAATCATGTAATCTTGTTTTTAATCATAGAATCTGAATATATTTTTACTTTGACCATTTCATGATTTTTGGCTATGGTTTGCATTTTCTTGCCCTTAAATAATAATTTTATTATTAATTGTCTGTTTTTTTGTTTTTAATATTTCCCTTTTATCCAAAAATTCCCAAAAAATTCAGGGATGTGTGTTTTTAGCCCTAATATTTGAATATAATTTTGGTTGCCCATTTTTCTGAATTTTTGATTTAAATATTATTTTGATATGTGAATACTTGTTAATTACATAATTGTTTGAATATTAATTTCTTTCTTGACTTTTCCTAATTCAAAATTTGTGAAAAAATATATTTGCTGACATTTAAGGTTCCTTGGTGATTAGTTTGGCCTTGTTTTGATTTGTTTGGGTTTTGATCCTATTTAATTAATATTTTGGATTAAAAGTCAAAATCTAGGGTTTTGTTGCTTATGGTGCAAGTTTCATGTTCAAAATTTGGGTGCCTTGGACTTTATTGGGAATTCAGGTCTTGTTTATGGTACATGAATGAGTTTTGAATTTAAAAACCATTTTTCTTGAATTATTTGACTTGGATTGACATTTTTCCACAAATAATTTTGAAAACTCGTCTAGTTTGGTGGTTTTTCCAACTAGTCTTTAACTTTGCACTTCATTTGGCCTCCTCCCCAATCATTCATGAACTTAGAGCTTGCATTCTGACTTCTAAACACTTCCAAGATGTTAATATTTTTTTGGTTTGAATTATGGACCCTTTTTTCTATTTTTGATGTAATTTTGAAGTGAAGGTACCCAATTATGTTTGCATGACTTGTTGCAATTTGTTTGATGGCCAATGAACTTGATTGAGGCTTATAATTGGGAACCTAATGATCATGTTGGTTCTGATTGTCTATTTTAGCATCAAACCATTTTGACTCAATGTCCCATACTTGAATGTTTTGAACTTCCTAGTGCATTATGTAGGTTTCATCTCCTATTATTCATGAACTTGTGTTTGAATCAATTGTGCATGATTGAAATGTGTTTGCTACTGACTTTCATGGTCTTTGTTCATATTATTCTCAAGCTCTTATGATCCTTGATTGAAATTCAATTGTCAATTCAACATGGTGATAGAAAGGAGCAACATTCCCCTGCTTTTCTTGACCTAACCTATGCATATGCTTGTTTCTTCTTGTTTATCATGTCTAAAGCCATCATGTTTGTTCTCACTTTTTCACCTTATGGAATACTAACTTGGTTGTTGAATGTGCGAGGTACTATGAGCAAGTTGCCACTTTTGGCTTGAGGCTTTTCTGTGTTTCACTTTATTTGTGAAACATAATCTATTATATTGACATTGTTTTGTGCTTGGCATGTTTGATGGTTTATGCAGGATATACATACATATGATTGTGAATGCTATACATTAACCCTGGGGCTTGTTCATATCTGATAGATTCCTGACTCAATTTGTTTACTGATGCCAGCTTGCTTGAAGTTTCTCCGGGTTTCTTTTATTCTTGCTTGATTGCTACAAATAGTTATCTGTTTGGTATTATACTACTTCCTTTCTCCCATTTTCATTTTTCATAATTCTCTGATTGCATGATGGGATCTCTGTTGCGGATATATGTCAGGAGGCCCTCTGGTTTTTTTATCTGATGCATGTGTTATGGATGTTGATCGATGAGTCACTCAATCTAGAAATTGAGATCACGACTTCGCTCTCATTGCATGTTCCCTATAGGATGTTTATTGATTTTCTTCTTTAATTGTTGATCGATGAGTCACTCAATTTAGAAATTGAGATCACGACTTCGCTCTCATTGCATGTTCCCTATAGGATAGTTTTGTTGAGTTCCCTTTAACATGTAAATTAGGATAGGATTTTCCATTTATCCTCAACCTTAGGGTCAACCATTGTATGATAACACTAGGGATAGTGTTAGGCTAGTTTCCCTTAGTTGTTGTTTTCTTTCTTTTTTCGCATTTTGCATCTTAAAACAAAATTTGTTTCTTGGTAAATCATAAGACATTTCTAATGTACCCAAACTCTTCTTCAAAGTAAAAGATACAAACCAATCTTACTTTGTCTGTGTTATCTTTAAGCCGATGTTTCTCCATTGCACATGTTTGTTATCCTACTTTGATTCTCAATATCATTGTTAGGTGTGATGTTTTATCATCTATCTTATTGATGTTTCGCCATCTTTGCCATGATTTCTTTGTTATCTTTTAGCCGATGTTTCGCCATCGCACATGTTTGTTATCCTACTTTGATTCTCAATATCATTGTTAGGTGTGATGTTTTATCATCTATCTTATTGATGTTTCGCCATCTTTTCCATGATTTCTTTGTTATCTTTTAGCCGGTGTTTCGCCATCGCACATGTTTGTTATCCTACTTTGATTCTTAATATCATTGTTAGGTGTGATGTTTTGTCATCTGTTTTATCGATGTTTCGCCATCGTTGCCATGATACCTTGTTATCTCTTAGCCGATGTTTCACGATCGCACATTTGTTTGAAGTCGATGTTTCTCCATCGCATCTGTTTGTTATCCTGCCTTGATTCTCAATATCATTGCTAGGTGTGATGTTTTGTCATCCATTTTTTTCATTTGATGTTTCGCCACCTTTGACATGTTAACTTGTTATTATTTAGTCGATGTTTGATAATCTCATGTGTTTGTTGTTTTATTTGATGTTTTGCCATCTTGACTGTTTTTGTTGTCTTAACTAAAAAACACAAACCAACCAAAACACATAATTCGAACTACGGCTTCTCTGATTCCTTAAAATGGATACATAAGCATTGGGGTAGGGCCCAACCGAGCACAACTTTTATTTTCCCTACAATATTTTCTTTTTCTTTCGCATGCATTCCCTTTTCAGTTTTAATCCATAGACATAGGACTTGACCACACCCATTAGATTAGACAACAAGAGTGGATACCGTAGAGTACTACGGGCGTGTGGGGTGCTAACACCTTCCCCTCGCGTAACAGACTCCCTTACCCGATCTCTCGGTCGAAAGACCGCGACTTCTCCCTTTTCAGTTTTTCTCGATGTTTACCTTTCCCTCTCGGCGGGATAAAAGACGTTTGATGGCGACTTCATTGATGTTTCATTAACATCCAGATGATAGGTTCTGGCTGCGTAGTTTCAGCTGGCAACTTCACTGGGGAAAGATTGACCTTTTGCTGGACTATCCCGGAGTTGATCCTAGCTCTTATTTGTTTTCTTTTTGGGTGTTTATTTTACCGCTTTGCATATTTATCTGTTTGCATTGCATCCTATGTGCGCTTTATTTTCTGTATACTGGATTTGGCTGGACTGTTTGGTTTCTGGATTATCATGATGGGTGGGTTGTTCCATGAGGTAAAAGGCCTCGTACCCAGGCTATGAGTGAATTCCATAGGAACTAGGAATAGAGTGGCCATGGCAGCTATGAAGCGGATGCTTTGTAGACTTGACCATGAGACCCATGACTTCGGAGGTAGTTCGGATAGGTGTTATCGTATGATAATACCGACATTCGAGCTCTCGTACTCTGATTTGGCTTCTAACCTTACCTTGACCTAGACTACACCCGTGAGAGGGGCGGGAAAACTTTTCTTACAGGTGCAGGTACTGTTGGTGACTTTGTGTTATGAAGGTGACTCAGGTTCCCATGATAGTTTTGAAGCTTCGATATTCTCTTTCGATTTTGAGTGGTGTTGTTCTGTAATGGTCCAACCACGATCCAGTGTGAAACTTTGATCCTGCCATATTGCATCATAGCATGTTTATTTCTAAAAAATGATGTAAAAAAATAACTAGCATGCACATGTCATTTTCCAGGGACATTCAAGAGTCTTCTTTCCGTCAGAAAGGGCTGATCTCCCTGCAGTTGAGTCTGATTTAGTTCGTGTTAAAGAGCTCACCAGGCATACTTTCTCTTATCATATTCCTACCATTGATGTGGCCAAGTTGAAGAGGTTGAGTTCTTATTTGAAGGGTGATGTTCTGAACAATTTCAACAAAAATTATGGAAATTTGTTACTAGTCCTTAACACTCCAATTGATCTGATGGCTTTGATCACTCTCTTCCAGTTATATGACAAAGAATTACAGTGCTTTACTTTTCAAGATTATCAACTAGTTTCCACCCTAGAAGAGTACGCGTACCTGCTTAATATCAGATTGACCGATGAAGTTCCTTTTGTCCAAGTGCCGGAAAAGTCGAAGTTCAAGGTTGTTGCTGAGATTCTTCGTTTAAGTTGGAAAGAGGTGAAAGACAATTGGAAGTCCAGTGAGGGTATGGCAGGGTTTTATCTAGATTTCTTAGTGAAGAAAGCCGAAGATTGGGCAAATAAAGGCAATTGGAGTGACTTCAGTTCTTTGTTCGCTCTCATGATATACGAGATTGTCCTCTTCCCTCACAAGAAATTTTTTGTGGATTTGACGGCTATCTGTGTTTTTAGAAACAAGAACCCGATACTGACACTCTTGGCAGATACTCTTTACACCATTCATTCTAGGCATGAAAAGGTGGTAATGTAAGTTTAAGCCATTCAATGTTGTATCAATGGCTTATTTTGCATCTACTAGTAAGTGGCCTTTTTGTGGATACCAGGCTTTCTCTCTGATGGTCATCAAGGCTTGTTAACCTTAATTCATTTGATATCTGGTGGAATTATGACATAGGGGAAGTGCAAAGTATTGTCACTAGCTGCGGAGATTTCCCTAATGTTCCCCTCATAGGAACTAAGGGGTGCATCAACTATAATCCTGTGCTTTCCTATCGTCAATTGGGATATGCAATGGATGGACCGCCAAAGGGTAAGGAGGTGTCCGAATCAGTGTATTTCTCTAGAGGAAGTGATTCTATGATGTTAAAAAGAGTGACAAGTGCTTGGAAGGGAATTCACAAGAAGGATAGAACTACTTTGGGTAAGAAGGTTCCTATTGCTAGGGTTCCTTACATGTAGTGGGTTAAAGCCAGGGTTAAGATCTTACGGTTGCCATTTGCAAGGTCGGCTCCTCTATACGAGCAACCTCCTGCTGTTCTAAGTAACATAGTGCCTACCGATATGTTCACCCAGGTTCATGTTGAGAATATTCAGCTTCACGCAAAATACCGTGAGGCAGGGATGAAACTTTATTAGGCAGATCAAGAAAGGGCCGACTTAGCTCATAAACTCAAGGAAGCTAAATGGGAAACTTATGATGCAACCAGTTCTAGGAAGAGGTCTCATGCTGAAATGGAAGAAGAATTGAGTAAGACTCATCAAGAGTGTCGGAAGCTTCAGGCCTCAGAAATTAGTTACAAGAAGAAGATTCATAAATTAGAAAAACAACTCAAAGACAAAGACGCTCAACTTGAGAAGGAAGTGGCCTAGAAGAGTGTCGCAGAAGATCGATTCCAAGAGAGTAAAATGGTCGCATCTCAACTCTTGAAGGAGAAAGCCATACTTGAAGAGTACTATCAACATCTTGAAGCATGTTTAGTTCCGGAGATTTAGTTGTTATTTGCTTTTGGTGTATTTGGTCACCCCCAGAATTGTTGGAAGGGGCCAATTGGTTGTTGTTATTATTCAGTTCTTTTTGCTTTTTTGTTTTCAAGACATGTATTTAGTTGTTTATCGTTTTACTCTTAATCTTTCCGAAGTCACTTAGACATCGTTTCTCTTGTTTGTAAATGATCGAAGTGTTCATCTTATTATCCTTTCTCTTTTGATTTTATGGTTGCACGCCATGATTGATAAATAAAAGGACTCTTGGATACTTGGAAATGCCAAACATATCATGCACATCATGCATTTCATAACATTACAGGTTATCTCAAGACAGTTTTCTTATTCTGCTGCTTTTCTTATTCAAAATTCAAGACGACTACTCATCGGTATTCCACCAGAAACAACTTGCCAAGACAGATGGAACAGGTTCAAGCTGAACTCGCTGAAATGAGGGCCCAGATGGCTACTCAGATGACTCAGTTCATGGAGGTCATCACCAATGTGAATCGTCGACAGGAGGAACTAGCTGCCATTGTCAACAACCAGTGCCGCTATCCAGGGGATGGTGGAAATCAAGGGCTCTATCAGGACATTTCTGTAGGATTGGGGGATGTGCAAGATCAACCTGGTGGAAATTTTCATGGGATTCCGGGAAACCCTTTCGTGCGCAACATAGGGCAGTTTCCTCCGTCTCCTGGACCTCGTCTTGTGGGGAACAGGAGAGCTAATCAGGATGGTGTAAGGAATTATCAGGATCAGGATTTTGATTTTGACCAGGATGAAGATCAGTTTTATGTTCGGCGTTCAGAGCCGGGGGTTCAGATTGAGGATATGAAGTATCATTTGTTGGAAGAGCATCTGAAGGCTGTGGAAGGGCAAGGAGTCCTTGGTATGGATGCTAATGATCTCGGGTTGGTGTCTGGGGTGAAAGTTCCTCCAAAGTTCAAGCCTCCTACATTTGAAAAGTACAACAGAACGACGTGTCCTATTACTCATGCAACTGCTTATTTCCGAAAGATGTCAGTACATACTGAGGATCAAGGGCTTTTGATTCACTTTTTCCAGGATAACCTATCTGGGGCATCCCTGGAATGGTACATGAAGTTGGAGAAAACTCATATTCATTGCTGGAATGATCTTGCTCGGGCTTTTGTCAAAAATTATCAGTACAATATGGATACGGCGCCTAATCGTACTCAGTTACAAAATATGCCACAAGGACTAAAAGAATCTTTCAAGGAATACGCTCAGAAGTGGCGTGAGTTGGCTGCGAGGGTTCAACCTCCACTCATGGAGAGAGAGCTCATTGATATGTTTATGAGTACCCTGCTAGGGCCGTTCTATAAGCACATGATAGGAAGTACTTTGGTAGGATTTACAGACTTGGTTATGGCTGGTGAAAGAATTGAAGTGGGTTTGAAATTGGGAAAGATTCAGATTGGAGGTTCTAGTGGCTCATCAGGGGGCGGTAAGAAACCATTCAACAATTACCCTAAGAAAAGGGAAGGCGACGAAAGTGCGGTTTACTCTCATCGGGGACGAAGAGAGGATCGTCAGCACCAACAAATCGATGTTGTTTCTATTCCTGTTAATGCTTCTCCGCAGTAGAGACCGAATACAATTCCGCATCAACAAAGGCAGCAAGATGCTCCCCGTTAGTATAATAACCAACAGCAGAGACAGCCCAGAAAATTTGATCCCTTGCCGGTAACTCTTATTAAGGAGCTCCACCATTTGCTTGATTTGAAGTTGATCAGTTTGAGGAATATGCCACCACCACCCGCAAGACTCCCAGTTAACTATGATTCTAACGCAAGATGTGAATTTCATTCAGGCGGAGTTGGTCATTCTACTGACAATTGTTTTACATTGAAGTGAAAGGTACAAGACTTATTGGATGCTAAGGCAATTGAGTTTACCCCAGTAACTGGTCTGAATGTTACTCAGAACCCAATTTCGAGGCATGTAGGGGGTATTGTTAATATGATTGATGATATCGGTGAAATGCTGAACTTAATCATGAATGTGGAACAAGTAACTACCCCATTGAGTTGTGTTAAGAGGTATTTTCTTGACAATTCTATTTTCCCAGGTTGTACTTCAGAGTGTGCCAAGTGTAGAGAGAAACCAAAGGGTTGTGATGATTTAAAAGCTGGTATCCAGTCGTTGATAAAGGAGGGTTCCCTGCAGTTTGATAGAAAGCCGAGATACCATAAGGTTACGGAAGAAGATGTTGCTGTGATATCTATTCCTTACACCCCTGCACGCACTCCCTCCCCATCAAGGGCACCCCCTCTGATGATTACTGTACCTGGTCCCATGCCGTACACCAGTGAGAAGGCGGTCCCGTGGCATTAAGGTGCCGATGTTTATTACCATGGGGTAAAGCAGGAGGTTAATGCTCATTTGTTTGAAAAAGAACATGCTGAAGGTGACGAAGAGGAAGTTCATAACTTTTCTGGTGTGGGTCGAATGACTATAAGCGGGAGAGTATTTGGTCCTTCCAATGTGCAAGATGCGGCAGATGCTTCTGCAAGATAAAAAGTGAAACATCAGGTAATAATTGGTAATTCAAGGGTTACGCCAGCCAAGGTGACTCAACCGATTCCGATAACAAAAGCTTCTTCAGTTCTCGATGAGGTTGAAGAGTTAATGCGAATTATCATAAAGAGTGATTATAGCATAATTGATCATCCGAGTGATACTCCTTCTAAGATGTCTATCTTGTCTCTGTTGATTTATTCAGAACCTCACAGAAATGATTTGATGAAGTTGTTAAAGAATGCTTTCGTGCCACATGAGATAATAGTCAATCAGTTCGAGAATGTCTGTGCTAATATATCTGTCGGGAACGGTTTGGGCTTCACAGATTTTGATCTTCCTCCAGAGGGACCGGACCATAACAAAGCGTTGCATATCTAAATGGAGTGCAGGGGCACTAGTTTATCCCAGGTTTTGGTAGATATCGGATCGTCTTTAAATGTATTGCCCAAGTCAGCATTGATGAAGATTGATTATTCTGGACTAGAGTTGCGCCCTAGTGATTTGATGGTGAAGGCGTTTGATGGGTCTCGAAGGTCAGTCTTTGGGGAGGTGGAGTTACCAATCAAGGATGGTCCTCGCACCTTCACGGCCACTTTCTTTGTGATGGATATACAGTCGGCTTATTGTTGCTTGTTGGGGAGGCCGTGGATTTATAGAGCAAGAGCAGTCACTTCTACTATTCATTAGAAACTCAAGTATCCTGCAGAGGGAAAGGTGATGACTGTATGCGGTGAGGAAGAATACATCGTGAGTCATTTGACGTCATTCCCCTATGTTGAAGGTGAAATACATGAAAATCCGTTTCAAGCATTTGAGACAGTTCATGCTGTCAAATTTCCTCTGAAGAAGTGAAAAACACAAGAAGGGGGGGGGGGGGGTGAATTGTAAAACTGAAAATCAATGCAATGAACACGATATTTTTATCCTGGTTCGTTTGATCTCAAACTACTCCAGTCCACCCGTCAAGGTGATTTCGCCTCTCTCCAACGAGGTCTTAATCCACTATATTCAACTGAATATTACAATCTGCTTTAACAACTGCTAAAGCCTTCTTGATGCAAACCACAAACCGGTTTGTCAAGGAAACACTTTCTTACAAAGAAGAGAAATCTAGGTGTGTGAATGTTTTCTACAAAACTGTTTATCACAACTGTGATATTACACAACTTAAGCTTATGGAAACTAGATTGCTAAAATATTGAGTAAGGAAATCTTGGAGCTTTTAGCAAACTGAGAATGAGAAGATGATGAATAGCTTTTAGGCGTGTAAATTGATGTAGAGCATTAGCCAATTCAATCTTCATTGTCTTGTTTATATAGCACTGAAATTGTTGAACGTTGGAGCAATAATCTTGATTCAATGCCAATAACAAACTTTCCTTATTAAGCAGATCTTGTCTGGAATGATGCCGTTGGTAATAATTCGCCTTGAATGCACAGTACCGTTGCTACTTAAAGCGTGTTCTGGCTTTGGCTCATTCTGACTCTGCTTAAGTGCTGATGAACTGTTGTTGTCTTTATCAGAGTGTTGAGCGCAGTTCTGTTCATCAAGCTTCAGCATTCGCGTGAGTTGTTCTTCTGATTCTGGTATTCTGATATAGTATCTTCTGATGCTGATACTGATAACCAATCTTTTGATGCTGATTAAGTGTACTCTTGTTGATACCTATCAGAGTTTCTGCAAAACTGAAGGTAATATTTTAGGTAGCAAATAGTTCTTACATGAATCACATAATTAATATATCATTTCATTTTGTTATCATCAAAACTTAAACTTATGGTAGTAGATTCAAACTTTGTTCTAACAATCTGCCCCTTTTTGATGATGACAAAAACTAGATATTTTTAATTGAAAGTAACGTGAAAAAGTATCAGAGATAACTAAATGATAAGATGTATTAGAGTAAGAAGTTATCAAAGATAAGGGATAAAGAGATATGAGAGTTGGGATCGGAGATACTCCCTCTGAATTTATAACTTCCCTTTTTAATTCCAAGAGTTCTTCAGGATCAGATCTTATTGACTTTCTTTGAACATCAGAATATCAGAGCTTTGACTATCAGAAGCTTTAGATCAGAATATCAGAGCATAGCTTCAGATCAGAATATCAGAGCTTTATCAGAGCTTTGCTTTAGATCAGAGTATCAGAGCTTTGGTCTTTAGTGAATCAGAGAGCATTCTTGTACCTGTAGACTTAAGCAAAAAAGAAAACATTCAAAAATATCAGAGTTAGAATGTTTGAGACTTTTTGTCTCAGTAATCCGTTATTGAAAATATCATTCTTGTTCTCCCCCTTTTTGTCAGCAATCAAAAAGTGTAAGTGATGTGCTAAAACGATAAGAGCAGAAAAACTTGTTATATTAAAATATTCAGAGCCAGACAAAATAGTACAGAAGGTATGCAAAGAAAACATGAAAATAGCATGAATGAAAAACTAAGGTTGGGGAGGAAAGCGTGTGAACAGAGTCTCCAGCATTGCTTTAATCTGATCAGCAGTCTCAGTCTTCTTGTGCACCATGCTGACTACTGTATCTATCTTGCTATCCTGCACATCCATCCTTTCCTTCATCTTTTGATCATTTTCATCCATCCTTTTGCTGCAGACGTATATCATTCAGCTTCAGCTCTTCCAGAGTCTGCCTGTCCAAGGCAGCTTGAGAAACATCAGAAGCAGGGAGCTTCTGAGAGCTTTCTGCAACATCTTCATCTTGACTGGCTTCAGCTTGAATTGTCTGGTCTTCTTCTGGCTGCACTTTTGAAGCTGGACGCTTCTCATACCATGGCTCATTATCCAGAAGGAGCACATCTTATTTCAGCAATTGACTTCGAACTTCATTCAGAAGCTTGCTGAAATTCTGCTGTGCTTGCTCATAATTGATGTCTTGCAATTTTAGAGCTTCAGCACGTACCCAAATTCTGAATCGTGACCAGAGCTGGTCTGAGGCAGCAGGGTCAATCATGCCAGGATAGACTTGCTTCAGAGAATCAATCCACTGCTGCAAACCTGTTTCAAAATTCACAATGCCAGAGCCAACATCTGGCTGTTTTGGTTTTGGAATGGCTATTTTATTTTTGAGATCAACAAGACGGTCAAGGATTGTTAAATCGATGAAGGTCCTGCTGGGGTCATCTGTAGTTTGTTTGGGAGGTGCTTGTTTGGGAGATGGAGTGGGAGAGTCATAGATAATGATTGGACTGTGTGGGGTTTTTGGAGTATTTGGAGGGGTAGATTCTGGCGAGGATGGCAGCTGGGCCATGGTTACGGTTGTTCCACATGGCAACAGTATTGCCAGAGGTTGTGGCTCAGAGGATTGAGGAGAATGAGGTTTAGGAGATGGAGGAGATGGAGTTTCAGAATGATGAAACTCAGGTTGAGGAGGTGATGGTTGAGGTGATGGTGGATGAATTTCTGGTTGAGGAGAGGGAGAAGGAATTGCTGGTTGTGGAGAAGGAGGAGGAATTTCTGGTTGTTCAGGAATATGTGGTTCTTCTGGTATGGGTGAGAGAGGTTGTTCTGGTTGAGGAGATTTGGCAATATCTGGTTCAGTGTTTGGATTATTGGAGAGGTGATCAGAAGCACGTTGATCAATGTCAGACAGAACTTTGTCAAGTGCTGATGTTGTTGAAGTTGTTGGTTTGGGATGTTTGGTGCGGGGTCTTCTGAGTGTTAGTGCCTCAGAAGGGTCATCTTCTGGTTCGGTTTCATCTATAGTTGGGATGGGGATTGGGATTTCATGAGAAGCTGGAGTTGGGATATATGTTGGAATAGCAGAAGAATTTAAAATAGAAGCAGCAGATAAATTACCTCTTTTCTTGGGAGTCTACTGGGATGTTCCTTCTGAAGGGCCCTTCCTTTTCTTCGTCTTCTTCAGTGTAACTTCTGGTTGAGGTCGGTGCAGATCTTTGATATTCAGCTTGGGATCTGTACCATCAGCCTTGCACGCGTCCAAGTATCTGAGAACCACCACTGGTTTAGATTCTATCTCAGAAAATAATGGAAAGTCGCACAGTGGGACTCTTCTGCTGGTTATGTCAGCAATAGGAGTAACGCTGGGTTCCTTTTTGATATTTTCTATTAACTTCATTTTCTTCAGATTCTTCGAGTTCAGAGGCTTGCCAATAGTTGGTTCAATAGTGCTTAACTCTTGAGCTTCTATCAGGTGCTCTATCAGCCTATTCTCAGTCAGAATATCTGATATTAACCTTCCAAAGGGTATCCAATCCCTCTTTTTTCTTTCTTCTTCCCTGGTTTCCTTCACGCTTGTTCTGAGGTGATTAAACAGAAGATGAGCCAAGTTGATTTTTACCTTCTGATTAATAAAGTAGATCAGAAACTACTGATCTATATTTATATAATCAGGGGAACTTGTTGGCTTCCTATGATTAAAACACCCGAGAATGATCTTCGCCCAAACTCTGTGGTGATCCTTTAAGTCTCTGATCTTGCTGCTGGGCACCCCATGGGTGAAAATCTGTTGTGCTATGACACCAACGTTAGAGCATCTTTCAGCCATATCAATACAGCAGACGCCACCGCCACTGTACCCAATCAGTTTTGCTATGTGATCCTCAGGGATCACAATCTTCTTTCCCATTATGTACGAGGTAACTTGATGCGTTGAAGCGGACGCATGAATCCAGAACTCCTTGACTAACATTGGGAATGTTGGTCCAACCAACCTGTCAAAATATCTCTCCCATTTCTGTGCCCTAACTTCTTTTGTCAAGTCAAAACCATTCTCTTTCAGACCGTTGAAGTCAATAATAAGTTCAGACAACACTTCTAGATTCTTCACTGGTGTAAGGAGTGTTCTGAATGGAACTTGGTACTGTTCAGAGGAAGCTTTCTTCTGAGAACCTGCAGAAGCACTGCTGGAGGTTGCCATGTTCACACTTAGGGTTTTTCTGAGAAAAACTGAGAAAATGGGTTTAAGTTTGAAAGAGATGAACACAGAGAAAATGCAGAAAATATTTGAGAGATAGTGAGAAACTGTAAAAGATTAATGTGAGAAGTTAACGTGCTTAAATAGATTTCAGAATATTTTGAAAGTGTAAACAGTTTCAAGAAAGAGAAATAAAATCATGATTACGTTTTTAAAACATGATTACTTTCATTTAATGCTTGCTGATTTTGGGGGATTTGAGAAAGATACTTGAAACGGTTACCAGACATGTGTCTCAATGCACCCAATCAGCGTTTTGCCTTCTCAGAAGCGTGCACGTGTTCTGCTTCAGAGATTTGCTGATGATTGGATGACACTTGTTTGATTTAGTGATCAGCACGTCTATCCTTGAGCTGAAACGCTCAGATCTTTAAGACTAGCATCTGATACAATCTGCATGTTCTTTCTTTCTGAAGAGAGATTGATCAGAAGTTCACAGTAAAACAAATACATTCTGAAGGATAATATATGGAATTAAAACATTTTCACTCTGGGCAGATTTTCATGCTGAGATGTTTCAGAATGAAATTGAACCTATCTTCAGAAAGGGGTTTAGTGAAGATATCAGCCCATTGATGGTCTGTATCAATAAATTTTAAGTTCAAAATTCCTTTCTGAATATAGTCCCTAATGAAATGATGTTTTATTTCTATATGCTTAGCTCTAGAATGTAAAATGGGATTCTTACTTAAGCAAATAGCAGAAGTATTGTCACATAGTATAGGGATGTTACTCTCAAAAATCTGGAAGTCTTCAAGCTGACTTTTCATCCAGAGCATTTGTGTGCTACATCCTGCTGCTTCTATGTACTCAGCTTCTGCTGTTGATAGCGCAATTGTGGATTGCCTTTTGCTGGACCAAGAGATCAGATTGTCTCCCAGAAACTGGCAGCTTCCAGAAGTACTTTTATGCTCTACTCTGTCTCCAGCAAATTCAGCATCGCAGTAGCCTACTAAGCTGTAATCACTAGATTTTCTATAAAATAAACCCAGATTAGTAGTACCTTTCAGATACTTGAAAATTCGCTTAACAGCTGTTAAGTGAGATTCTCTAGGATCTGATTGGAATCTAGCACAAATACATACGCTGAATAAGATATCAGGTCTTGAAGCAGTCAGATAAAGAAGAGAACCAATCATACCTTTGTAGACCTTCTGTTCTACCTTTTTGCTTACCTCTTCTCTTTCCAGAATGCACGTGGGATGCATTGGAATCTTTGATTGCTTACATTCTGAGAGGTCAAATTTCTTCAGAAGATCTCTGATATATTTGCTCTGATGAATGTAAGTTCCCTCTGGAGTTTGATTGATCTGAATTCCTAGAAAGAATTTCAGTTCCCCCATGAGGCTCATCTCAAATTCTGCCTGCATACACTTAGCAAATTTTCTTCCAAGAGAAGGATTAGTAGATCCAAAAATAATATCATCAACATAAATTTGACAGACTAAGATGTCATTCTTAACTGACTTCCAGAATAAGGTAGTGTCCACCTTCCCTCTGGTGAATTCATTTTCTAACAGAAAGTTACTTAGTCTTTCATACCAAGCTCTGGGAGCTTGCTTCAGACCATATAGTTACTTCTTTAGTTTGAAAACATGTTCTGGATGTTTTGTATTTTCAAAAACAGGGGGTTGGTGCACATAAACCTCTTCTTCTATATAACCATTTAAGAATGCACTTTTGACATCCATCTGATACAGAGTGATGCCTCTATTAACAGCAAATGAAATTAAAAGTCTGATAGATTCTAACCTGGCGACTGGAGCAAAGGTTTCTGTATAGTCTATTCCCTCTTGCTGACTATAACCTTGTGCAACCAGTCGTGCTTTGTTTCTGATGACTTCACCTTGTTCATTTAGCTTGTTTCTGAACACCCATCTTGTTCCAATGACGTTGAATCCTTTTGGTCTGGGAACAAGATCCCATACGTCATTTCTGGTGAATTGATTCAGCTCTTCTTGCATTGCTAGAATCCAGTCGTTGTCCAGAAGTGCTTCATCAATAGAAGAAGGTTCAATCAGAGACACAAGTCCCATGAGGGTTTCTTCAGAGTTTCTGAAGCTTGCTCCTGTTCTGATTGGATCTTCCTTTCTTCCTAAGATAGTTTCTTCTGGGTGATCCAAGTTGCTTCTGGGTAATCTCTTATGAGGTTGATCAACAACTGTTGTAGGATTGCTAGCAGTGCTCCTTTCAGACGTTGAAGGAGTGTCTGTGTTGAGAGCTTCTGATGACTTGTCTTCAGAACCTGTAAATTCAATTTCCATACCTGCAAAAACTTCATTCTGCTTTGACTTTTCAGAGTCAAGCTTATCATCAAAACGAACACTGATTGATTCTTCCACAATCTGTGTTTCTGTATTGTATACTCTGTACCCTCTTGAGCGTTCAGAGTATCCTAACATAATACACTTCTATGCTTTAGAGTCAAACTTGTTCAAATAATTCTTTGTATTTAACATAAAACAAGTACATCCAAATGGATGAAAATATGAAATGTTGGGCTTTCTGTTCTTCCACAATTCATATGGAGTCTTTTCCAGAATAGGTCTTATTGAGATTCTATTCTGAATGTAGCACGCTGTGTTTATTGCTTCTGCCCAGAAGATCTTAGCAACGTTTGTCTCATTGATCATGGTTCTGGCCATTTCTTGCAATGTTCTGTTCTTTCGTTCTACAACTCCATTTTGTTGGGGAGTTCTAGGACAAGAGAAATCATGCAGAATGCCTCTGTCATTAAAGAATGACTCAAAATCTTTGTTTTCAAACTCTCCACCATGATCACTTCTGACTTTAACGATTCTAAGATCCTTTTCATTCTGAACTTGGTTACAGAAGGTAACAAACACAGAGTGTGACTCGTCCTTGTGTCTTAAGAACATTACCCATGTCCATCTGCTATAGTCATCTACGATTACTAACCCATACTTCTTGCCACTGACTGAAGCAGTTTTAACTGGTCCAAATAAGTCAATGTGCAGAAGTTCTAATGGCTTAGAGGTAGAAACAACATTTTTAGATTTAAAAGAGGGTTTTGCAAACTTGCCTTTCTGACATGCTTCACACAGAGCATCTGAATTGAACTTCAAATTAGGAAGTCCTCTGACTAGATTGAGTTTGTTAATCTGAGATATTCTTCTCATACTAACGTGCCCCAATCTTCTGTGCCAGATCCACTGCTCGTTGTTAACAGACAGAAGACACTTTACATTCTGACTTTTCAGTTCAGAAAGTTTGATTTTGTAAATGTTGTTTTTCCTCTTTCCATTAAATAGGATAGTCCCATCTTTCTGACTAACAGCCTTACATGATTTTTGATTTAAGATTATATCATAACCGTTATCACTTAATTGACTTATGGATAACATATTATGCATTAATCCATCTACTAGCAGAACATTATTAATAGAGGGAAGATTTCCATTACCTACAGTTCCAGAGCCAATGATCTTTCCCCTCTGATTGCCTCCAAAGCCAATGTGGCCTCCAGGCTTAATTTCCAGGCTTTGGAACATATGCCTTCTTCCCGTCATGTGTCGCGAGCAACCAAAGTCCAGGTACCATGATTGGTGTTTCTGATTTGCTGCTAAAGATATCTGCAACATGTATTATTTTATCCTTAGGTACCCAGATTTTCTTGGGTCCTGATTTGTTAGATTTACCAAAACTCTGGTTGAATTTTAGTTTCAGAGTACTTACTGCTAGTGTATTTAATATCATGTGTGTGACCATACACAAAATGTGAATTCAGAGGAGTGTGTTTAATGGTTAAATCCATGACATTCTTTGGTGTAAGAACCTTACCTTGGTATCCTATTCCCTTCCTGCCGTTTCTGCTAACTCCATAGATCATTGAAGCCATTTTGCTTCTATCTATGCTTTTAGCAAGGAACTTCTGGAAATTGTCATCATACTCCTTGATGATCTCATCAGCACTGCTGGGAGTTTTAGAAATTGGTTCCTTCTGAGAGTTTTGTAAAGTATTTTCTAATTTTGAAATTTTATTTTTCAGCTCAGAATTTTCCAATTTGAGACTCTCAGTCTTATCAGAGTCAGATTCAAGATTCCTTTTCAGGTTTCTGAATTTAACCCTAATCTGCTGATACCTTTCCAGAATTTCATTAAGGCTTTCAGCAAGTTCAGCCTTGGTAAAATTAACAGCAAAGTCAGGAAATACCTCTTCAGTATCTGATTCTGAGTCTGATTCAGAAGCTTCACTATCTTCCGGAATGTTGGCCATGAGAGCTATGTTTGCTCTCTCATCATCTGATTCTGAGTCAGCTTCAGACGAGTCAGAGTCATCCCATTTAGCCATGAGACTTTTCTTCTTTTCTCTTCCAAACTTCTTTTTGGGCTTTTCCCTCTAAAGCTTTGGGCAGTCACTCTTGTAGTGTCCTTTCTCATTGCACTCATAGCAGATGATGTCCTTGGTGTTTGGCTTTCTGCTTCCTGAGGAGCCTTCAGATCTTCTGTATCCAGAGGAAGAATCTGTCCTTCTGTATCTGGAAGAAGACTCGTTCTGATCAGATCTTCTGGGATTCCTGAACTTCCTTTGCCTCTGCTTCCACAGTTGATTCACTCTTCTGGAGAGGAGGGAGAGTTCGTCTTCTTCTGATGAGGATCCATCAGATGTTTCTTCAACTGCCTGCAAAACTTTAGACTCGGATTTTTTGTTAGATTTTAAGGCTAAAGGCTTACCTTGCTTCTGGGGTTCATCATCTTCTAGCTCTATCTCATGACTTCTGAGGGAGCTGATAAGTTCCTCCAGAGAAATTTTGTTGAGATCTTTTGCTAGCTTCAGAGCTGTAACCATTGGCCTCCATTGCTTGGGTAAGCTTCTGATGATTTTCTTGACGTGATCAGCAGTAGAGTAACCTTTGTCCAGAACCTTGAGACCAGCTACCAGAATCTGGAATCTTGAGAACATTGTTTCAATGGATTCACTTTCTTCCATTTTGAATGCCTCATACTTCTGAATGAGCACCAGAGCTTTAGTTTCTTTGACCTGGACGTTGCCCTCATGCGTCATTCTGAGTGAGTCAAACATGTTCTTTGCTGTGTCTCTGTTGGAGATCTTTTCATATTCAGCATACGAGATGGCGCTGAGAAGGATGGTTCTGGCCTTGTGGTGATTCTTGAAGTCACGCTTTTGTTGGTCAGACATTGTTTTCCTATCAATCTTCTGACCGCTTGCATTCACAGGGTGCGTGTATCCATCTGTCACTATGTCCCACAGATCAGCATCATGTGCTAGAAAGAAGCTTTCAATTCTGTCTTTCCAGTAATCAAAATTTTCTCCATCAAAGACTGGAGGTTTGCCGCTGAATCTGTCTCTGTCCTCATGGTTGTCATTGCTGGTGTGAGAATAAGTTCCTGCCATTGTGTTTTTCTGACGCTGGATCTTGTACTGACACAATTAAGTGTTTTAGCTCAGAACCAGGCGCTCTGATGCCAATTGAAGAAGTGAAAAACACAAGAAGGGGGGGGGGGGGGGGTTGAATTGTAAAACTGAAAATCAATGCAATGAACACGATATTTTTATCCTGGTTCGTTTGATCTCAAACTACTCCAGTCCACCCGTCAAGGTGATTTCGCCTCTCTCCAACGAGGTCTTAATCCACTATATTCAACTGAATATTACAATCTGCTTTAACAACTGCTAAAGCCTTCTTGATTCAAACCACAAACTGGTTTGTCAAGGAAACACTTTCTTACAAAGAAGAGAAATCTAGGTGTGTGAATGTTTTCTACACAACTGTGATATTACACAACTTAAGCTTATGGAAACTAGATTGCTAAAATATTGAGTAAGGAATTCTTGGAGCTTTTAGCAAACTGAGAATGAGAAGATGATGAATAGCTTTTAGGCGTGTAAATTGATGTAGAGCATTAGCCAATTCAATCTTTATTGTCTTGTTTATATAGCACTGAAATTGTTGAACGTTGGAGCAATAATCTTGATTCAATGCCAATAACAAACTTTCCTTATTAAGCAGATCTTGTCTGGAATGATGCCGTTGGTAATAATTCGCCTTGAATGCACATTACCGTTGCTACTTAAAGCGTGTTCTGGCTTTGGCTCATTCTGACTCTGCTTAAGTGCTGATGAACTGTTGTTGTCTTTATCAGAGTGTTGAGCGCAGTTCTGTTCATCAAGCTTCAGCATTCGCGTGAGTTGTTCTTCTGATTCTGGTATTCTGATATAGTATCTTCTGATGTTGATACTGATAACCAATCTTCTGATGCTGATTAAGTGTACTCTTGCTGATACCTATCAGAGTTTCTGCAAAACAGAAGGTAATATTTTAGGTAGCAAATAGTTCTTACATGAATCACATAATTAATATATCATTTCATTTTGTTATCATCAAAACTTAAACTTAGGGTAGTAGATTCAAACTTTGTTCTAACATCCTCCTCCAGAGCAGAAAAGGAAACCAAAACTGTTATGTCTTCTTTCAAAGATGCAAAAGCTGTAGTGGAAGGTGGTAACCCTGAAGGTTGGGGTCAGGTGCTGGAAGTTACTCCGAAGTTTGATAAATTTGGTCTTGGTTTCAGCCTAGGTCAGCAGAGTGTAGCTCCCAGAGCATCCAGTTTATCTACTCCTGTGAAGTTTTCCCGCCCTTGTGCTACTCAAGAAGGACACATCAATGCAATTGGCGACGATAGGGATGATGGCTACAATATTGAAGATTGGATCTGTCCGAGTATTCCAGGCCAGACACTCAACAATTGGACTTCTGTGGATGTTATCCAAGTTTCAAGCGCTGAGGAGTAATTTTCTTGTTTCTTTTACTGTCATATCATAATTCCTATGCTCCGCCCAAGGCGTAGTGGATCATTTGTGCAGGGCCACCATGTTTATCATGAAATAAAGGATGTTTTTGCATTTAAAATTTTGCTTCTTTTTCTTTTTCTTTTATTTTTAAATGGCAATGTTTCTCTTTCCACACACTGTCACTAAAAAACTCAAAAATGTCATTCATGCAGATGCACTTCCACCCCTGATTCTATTGATAATGACTCTGTTATGGTTCATTATGACTTTGATACTCCTATTTATCAAGCTGAAGAAGAAGCATATGAGGAGTGCGATCTTCCTGAGGAATTAACAAGACTGTTGAAACAAGAGGAGAAGATGATCCATCCAAATCAGGATTCGATTGAGGTGGTGAATATTGGTACAAAAGAGATAAGAAGAGAAGTCAAGATAGGGGCCGATCTCGAAGAAAGTATAAAAGCCAGATTGATTGAGTTACTCCGTGAGTATTTTGATATCTTCGCATGGTCTTATAAGGATATGCCTGGGTTGGATACAGACATAGTGGTGCATCGACTACCGCTCAAAGAAGGTTGTTCTCCTGTCAAGAAGAAGCTCCGAAGAACTCATCCTGAGATGTCCAAGAAGATCAAGGAGGAGGTCCAGAAGTAGTTGGATGCAAATTTCTTAAAGTTTGTCAATTATTCGCCGTGGATTGCAAATATTGTGCCCGTGCCCAAGAAGGATGGTAAGGTCAGGATGTGCGTGGATTATAGGGATTTAAACAGGGCCAGCCCTAAGGATGATTTCCCTCTTCTGCATATTGATGTGCTGGTCGATAATACTGCTCATTCCAAGGTGTTCTCGTTCATGGATGGCTTTTCGGGTTACAATCAAATTAAAATGATTCTGGAGGATATGGAGAAAACAACATTCATCATTCCTTGAGGAACCATCTGTTTTAAAGTGATGCCGTTTGGTTTGAAAAATGCCGGGGCAACGTATCAGCGCACCATGGTCACTCTCTTTCATGATTTGGTTCACAAAGAGATTGAGGTATACATGGACGATATGATTGCTAAGTCTGACACGGAAGAAGAACATTTTGTTCATCTGGAAAAATTGTTCGAGAGACTGAGGCAGTTCTGGCTAAGGTTAAATCCGAATAAGTGCATATTCAGGGTGAGATCCGGCAAGCTATTGGGCTTTATTGTAAGTGAAAAAGGTATCGAGGTGGACCCGGCCAAAGTCAAAGCGATACAGGAAATGCCTGAGCCAAGGACAGAGAAGGAAGTACGTGGTTTCTTGGGGAGATTAAACTATATTTCTAGATTTATTTCTCATCTCACAGCCACCTGCGAACCTATGTTCAAGTTGTTGAAGAAAAGTCAGACAATGAAATGGAATGAGGATTGTCAGAAGGCCTTTGACAAGATAAAGGAGTACTTGCAAGAACCTAAGATACTCATGCCGCCAGTGTAAGGAAGGCCACTAATCATGTACCAAACCGTGTTGGAAAGCTCAATGGGTTGTGTCCTAGGTCAGCACAACGAGACAGGGAAGAAAGAGCGGGCTACTTACTACTTGAGTAAGAAGTTTACGAAATGCGAGTCAAGGTACTCATTGCTGGAAAAGACTTGTTGTGCGCTTGCCTGGGCTGCCAAAAGTCTGAGGCAATACATGTTAACTCACACCACCTACTTGATATCCAAAATGGATCCAAGCAAGTACATTTTTGAGAAGCCAGCTCTTACAGGCAGGGTAGCCCGTTGGCAGATGATTCTCACTGAATATGACATCCAATACACTACTCAAAAAGCAATTAAGGGTAGTGTACTGGAAGACCATCTTGCTCATCAGCCCATGAACGATTATGAACCGATGAAGTTTGATTTTCCAGATGAGGAAATTGTGTATATTCGGGATTGTAACATACCAGACCCAGACGAAGGACCCGAGTCGAGATCACGTTGGACACTTGTTTTTGATGGTGCCTTTAATGCCATGGGCAACGACATAGAAGCTATTATCACTTCCCCTGAGGGATACCACATTCCTTTCACAGCTCGTATTTGTTTCGATTGCACTAACAACAGGGCCGAATATGAGGCTTGCATTTATGGCATTGAAGCAGCGATCGACCTGCGCATCAAATTTTTGAAAGTTTACGGGGATACCAATCTGTTATCAGCCAGATTAATGGAGATTGGGAGACTCGCCATCAGAACCTAATTCCCTATCGTGAGCATGTTATGAAGGTGATTTCGTACTTCGAAGAGATCACGTTTGAGCACATTCCCATAGAAGAAAATAATTTAGCTGATGAACTGGAAAATTTGTCCTCCATGTTCAAGGTTAAGTGGGCTAATGAGGCACCTTCCATTACTATCAGAAGTTTGAGTGAGCCAGCTTTCTGTTTTGAGGCTAGTTTGGAACCAAATGGTAATCCTTGGTTTTTATGATGTTAAGCGATATCTAGAAACACATGAGTACCCTGAAGAGGCATCCGTCACAGATAAGAAGTTCTTGAGATGATTTTCAGCCGAGTTCTTTCTCAGTGGTGGTTTGTTGTACAGAAGGCATCATGATGGTCTACTGCTCAGATGTGTTGACAAGAAAGAAGCAGTCAGAATCATTGAGGAGATACATGAAGGTGATTTCAGGACCCATTCTAACGGGCACACTATGGCTAAAAAGATCTTGCGAGCAGGTTATCATTGGTCCACCATGGAGACTGCCTGTTATAATCATGCACGGGTTTTCCACAAATGTCAAGTCTACGCCGATAGGGTGCATGTGCCGCTAGTACCTTTAAATGTCTTAACCTCCCCTTGGCCGTTTGCGATGTGGGGAATTGATATGATCGGCAAGATTGAACCGACTGCGTCCAACGAGCACCGTTTCATTCTGGTTGCCATCGATTATTTCACGAAATGGGTCGAAGATGCATCTTATGCCAATGTCACCAAGCAGGTGGTAACTCGGTTTATTAAGCACAATATTATCTGTCGCCACGGAGTGCCTGAGAAGATCATTACTGATAATGGGTCTAACTTGAATAACAAAATGATGAAGGAGCTTTGTGAGTCCTTCAAAATCAAGCATCATAACTCTTCCCCATATAGACCAAAGATGAACGGCGCTGTCGAAGCGGCCAATAAGAATATCAAGAAAATTATGCAAAAGATGGTGGTAACCTATAAAGATTGGCATGAGATGCTGCCTTTCGCTTTGCATGGTTATCGCACCACTGTGCGTACTTCGACTGGGGCAACCCCGTTTTCATTGGTTTACAACATGGAAGTAGTATTGCCAGTAGAAGTCGAGATTCCTTCTCTTAGGGTCATGAGAGACGTTGAGCTAGATGAAAGTGAATGGGTACAAAATCGGCTGGATCAGTTGGGACATATTAATGAGAAGAGGTTGACGGTTGTATGTCATGGTCATGTATATCAGTAAAGGATGAGTAAATCTTTTGATAAGAGGGTACGACCTCAGTGTTACAAAACAGACGACCTTGTACTCAAGAGGATAATTCTTCCCCAGGGAGATCCCAGGGGCAAGTGGGTTCCGACTTATGAAGGTCATTTCGTGGTCAGAAAAGTTTTCTCTAGAGGAGCGATGATGCTCACGACTATGGATGGAGAGAACTTCCATCTCCCTGTGAATGCTGACGTAGTTAAAAAATACTTTGCATAAAAAATAATAAAAACCCGCTAAACTGAAAACCTGAAAGGGCGGTTTAGGCAAAAAGAGGGTGTCCTGGTGAATCGAAAACCTAAAAGGGCGATTCAGGCAAAAGTTAGGGACTTAAAGCAAATGAATATGCTCAACATGGGATTCCTTGTTTCTTTCCTTCGTTCTGTCACCTGGCATAAGCTCGAAGCTAATCCAAGAATGATTTATCCGAAAGCAGGAAGATGAGAGTCATCAGAGTCATAGCAGAGTCGGGACTTGATGGATATTCACATTCACATTGCCATTTGTAAACACTCATTTGTTTTAATTTTGCAATTTCTTGCTTCCCAATATAAATGCCTTTTTCACAGGAAGATTTCTCAAAATCAATAGAATATCTTCTTTCAAGTATACGTATGCTTTCTTTTCTTTTCTTTATTTTGTTTGCAAAAACGTCCAATATTTTTGATAAGCATGTGGATATAAACTTCGTGGACCTTATACGAAAATGGTAATACAAGTCATGATTAGTCGACCGCTTTAAATGCGGATAACAAACACCACTACTACTGTGCAAGGGGAATGTTTGGTTCCATGATTGTTGAATCTTCTCTTTCACTCTTTAGGCATTTTGCCTTGCAGTTCTATTTCACAGCTCCGGGCTGTTGGTATTGATCCTAGGTCAGGGTAATATCAAGGTTACGGTAAGTCAGCGAGACCGGTAAACCTGGTTGGAGATACTGCTTCCCTATAATGGCTTTTATTACGTTTCTTTTCCGCACTTTCATGTGTTATCTTGATTGATTGTTTTAGCATTGTCTGCATGTAGGGTTTTGTTTATAGCCGAATTTCAGCCTTGATGCGTTGAATATTTTTGCCTTGAAAATTGGTTGTTTCATTTTACTTAATCCATCCAGTATCACTCTTTAATTATTTTTCGGGCATTTTGATACCAACTGTGCCAATTCTTTTGCATGACCAATAATTTGGAGGAGGGAGTTTGGCTAAAAAACGATGACTGTAATGGTATGCTTTTGAGTAGAACACTGTTGACGATGTACAGACATTGTTCCAATCCCTAAACACTGGAGATATAAGGGAGTTAGACCCTTGTTAACCCCTCTGAGCCTTCGAAGTAGGAGTTTTTCTTTCTGTTCGAAAAAATAATAAAAAATAAACCTTTTTTAACCAGGGGCAGGGTAGATGTTCAGTTGATTTGACTAAGAATTCAAATTTCAAAAGGAATGTCCCATCTGAGGATCACCACACTTTATCTTTCATATCATAAGATCAAAAATGTCTAAACCATGATTTTCATTTCCTCACAAAATCCTGAGGTCGAGATCGAATCGATATAATAACGGCTATCCCTCGCTGACCATGGAATGAGGCATTTTTTTTCTTCAAAAAAAAAAAGATAAAGAAAGGAAAAGTTCAAAGACCTAGGGTCACACGACGTGTTCAAAAGGGAATGTATGAATAAGAAAGAAACAAAAAGCCCCGCTAAGTCGAAACTTGAAAACAAGTCGCTTAGGCAAAAGTTAGGGCATCCCACTGGACTCCCAAAAATGGAAATTAAAAAGATTTTGTCCAGGAAAAAGTTAGGGAAAAGAGATCCTAAAAGGCAAAAGAAAAAAAGCCGAAATAAGGGAAAGATTATTCAATAAAATTTTCATCAAAAAGAAGAGGAACAATAATATCAACAACAAAAGCAGTAGAAGTTAAGTGACGATCATGTTGGAGGAGTTGTCATGATCACTCAGTCATCATAAATCTTTTTGAAAGATGAATGCTTGTGATAAATCAACTGAATTTAGGACAGGAGAATATCACGAAGGGGTGGGCACCAAATAACTTGAGCCTTGAAAAACTTTTTTTCAAAAGAACCTTGAAGCAGGCCACGTTACAACCTCTAAAAGTCCTAACAGAAACAAGGGTTTAACTCGAAAGCATACTGCAACAGCATAACATTTCCTAAACTCCCCAAATATGTGTTGCACATCCATGTTGATATCTTAACACCCGCATCTTGACTCGTTTTTTTCTCAAAAAGGGGAAGAAAAGTTTTAAAACTTTTTTTGCACTCTAGCTAGTGATTCATTCACAACAGAGATGCGACACTTTGTTAAGTTCCTAAAGGTTTAAATAATCATCACATCAGGTATATCATTCTCAATAAACATTTTTTTGTATGCAAAACAGCTGTTTGACATCAAAAGAGTTTGCACGTTGAACACCTGTAAAGAGCTTAATCATGGTCAAGAAAGGAATGTTCAGCTTTCTTCTGTCTTGACAAAGCTCATGTTTGATTAGGACTCTGCTTATCCCTTGTGAAGTTTCGTTTCCCCAGTGAAGTTTCCTTTCCCCGGTGAAGTTTCGTTTCCGCAGCAAAGTTTTGTTACTCCAGGGATTTTCTTTCAAAAAGCCTCGTTCCAAGACTTCAAGTTTGGATATTTCGCCTAACCCCAATGGAGTCGTTAAGCAGGAACCCACATTCTGAAGAAGTTTCAACTCCCCTTTGAGATTTCCAATAGAGATCCCTCGCTTTGACCTCTCATTTCCCAGCCGACCTGTTGACCGGGGAATCCTTTGTTAAGGATCTCCTCTTGTTCCCCAGTAAGGTCGTTACTGTGTGACTATCTTCAGGATTCGTCCTTTGGTTTCGGTCCAAGAGAATATCTCTCTAGCAAGATAATCTTCAACAGAGTTCTATCTCCCCGGTGAAGTCCCATCTCTTCAGCAGGGCTTTGTTCACCCTTCACGTCGGGTTTATTGTCTTGGTATCGTCCTCAGCGCGGCCGTGTGATGTCCTTCCCAGAGATTATAGTCTTACCTTAATCCTCTCTCTCAATTGTCTAAATATTCAAATGGGAGGCCCTTTCTAGAAGCTGCAGTGTCGACCTGATCTTCCCTGGGAATTCGCAATTTATTTTTGCAGCTCCTCTCTTTGTTTGTGGCCCATTTCTGCTGTTTGCTTGCTTATTATGCTCTGCGAAGCTCCATCTCTTCGAGATTCCCTCTCTAGCGATTCCCCGTATTTTCTCCTCTCCTTTGGATTTTGCAATTTATTTTTGCATGTCATATCAGATTCTGATTTCTTGGTTATTGGCTTCTCATTTGGCCATTCCCTAGTGGAACTTTTCAAACAATAATCATTACATTGCATCTACCAAAACACGTAGCATTTCCATTATATGGAGCATTGCGCTATAAAAAGAATTTGAACATGCATTGAAACATAAGCCATTATTATTTCTTTCCTCCCCAGTGATTTGCTAAAACTTCGGATTTGATCCCCAGCGAGGTCTTCGTCCTCATTATACACCCCATACCAATATCCTTCTGACGTCAATTTTTTGTTTAAGTGTCTACTCTTGACTGTGGTTCAGTTTCGCCCTGGCACGATTTTTCTCGGGTTTAGTCTTCGCTACCCTCTTCGATTCACTCCAATGTCTATTGACGCACCTTTCGAATACCTATTTCGTCCTGATATTCGCTCAACAGGTTTTTAGGTGTACGCCGTAATCTCTTTGCTTTGGGTTGAGCTCAGAGTTTCGTCTCCTCACCTTGTGCATGAAATCCAGTTTCGTCCTGGTACTCATCTAGTTTAGTTTCACCTAACTGGTTATTGAGTCGAGTTTCGTCTCGTTTTTGCTTTCCTACCTTGGACTCTTTGACGGTGTTTATTTCCCAAGTACAGTGTTCCTGCTGCGTCCCTGGTTTGAAATTAGTCTCCTTTGTTCCTTGGATTCTCCTACCAGTTTTCGTCACTGTTTATCCATTGATCTGAGACCAGCAGGTGCTTTGAGAAACATGCACTCTCATCACTTCTCTTTCGGTTGAGTTTCGCCTCGTTACCCGTGCGTGAAATCCAGTTTCGTCCTGGTACTCATCTAGTTTAGTTTCATCTAACTGGTCTTTGAGTCGAGTTTTGTCTCGTTTTTGTTCCTCATTTCTGAGATTCTTTCAGTTCCTTCATACTTTCTATCTTAGTTGATATTAGCAAGTGCTTATAGAATCGCGCACTCTAGCCACTTTGCTTTGGGTCGAGCTCAGAGTTTCGTCTCCTCACCCGTGTACGTTTTCTGTTATAGAGCTTAGTCTCGTCTATACTCTGTTGGTTGAGTTTTGCCTCACCCCTCCCTTTTGAAGCCCATTTTTTCCCTGGCATGTTTGTCCGGAAGTTTAGTTGCGCCTACCCTTCTCTTGCTTTTGTTCTGTCTCAACCTGCATTGAGTTTCATTCTGACATATGTCTTGGGATTTTTGTTTCCGTTTCTTTCAAGAGTGTAAATTTTCGGGTTCTTTCGTATTCAAACATCGTCAACCCTGAACACTCGAAAGTTATCACTTTTCTCACTTATCATGTTGAAGATATTTGAATAGGGGCAGTTGTTGCACCCCAAAATTTACCCTCTTGTTTTAGGCTTATGTTTCATCATGAATATCATAGTGCATTGCATTCATACATTGTGATAGGATCAAAGTACTTTGGTTATCAAGTTTTCCTCAAAACTTTGAAGGTTGATTACATGGACAAGTTTCTCAAGAAATATCTTACCATCCAAACCTCTGGATCTTTTGAGCTCAAAAGTTTTTTTGCATATCTCAAGATGCTTTATTCATCTCTTTGTACCTCCAGAAGATTGGAGTTTGTGTTTGATCACAAGTGGAATCACTCTTTGGATTCACCAGTCAAGTTAGGGTTTTGTTTGAGCAAGGCTATTGACCAATGCACAAGTCTTTATTTTGGGGAGCTACAACATTTCTTTGATATTGGAAAGGTCTTTGTACAAGGAATTGGTCAATATGCTCAGAGGATTTGAAGTTTTGAAGATAATTCATCAGTCTCCTAATGTGTTAACAAAAATTAGGGTTTTGGTTTTTATCATGATTTCTTGAGAATTTTAAAGTGAAACTTTGCACATGGCCTTTATATGTTTGGAAGATCATATGTTTGAAGTTTTAATCATCAATTTTAAAGGGAAGTGGATCAATTGATTCAGAGGGGCAAAATGGTCATTTTGGTCAAAATCAGTCAAAGTCAAGGTTGACCAAGTGAATTTTTGGCCAACCATCAATTCAAGGATGTACTTTTCATATTTCAAGTCCATTTTGGTCATAGGATCAAAGAGATTGAAGTTTGGGTTGAAACTTATTCTTGAAGAAACCTTAAAAGTTACTAATTTTGGAAAATAAGGACTTAATTTCAAAAAATCATATTTTATTCACTCTTGATCAAGAATATATAAATGAAATATGCTTGTAAATCTAAGAGAATGATCTTTCACCTCCTTTTGGTCTCATGACCAAATTGGCAAGGAATCAAGAGTTATAGTCTTTTGAAGTTACAAAATTATAAGTCATTTTTCAAAATTAGTGAATTTCAAGCTAGATTTTGGAAGACTTAATGGATTAATTTGAAAAAACTCAAAACTAGGGGATTGTATATCTTTTCAAGAACTTTCCAAATTGTGTTCATTTGTTCCAAAATTCAAAAGTATGAGCAAGTTGTGGACTTTGGAATTTTGAGACTTTTCATTGAATTCATACATGCCATGCAAATTGCAAATTGTTGATAACTTGATTTGTGGCCTTTTGTTTCACTTCAAACTTGGCCCATGACCAACATACAATGTACCAAGGCCCATCATGCCAAAGTTTGAGCTGCACATGGGCAAATGAAAAGGGAATTCGTGGTTTTGTAAAAAATGGCATGAAGTTGCCTAATCACCAACACTAGCTTAATGCAAGGATTTAAGTCCTAATCTTCTTGCTAATCTCTTCCTGAGGACAAAAGGATTAAAATGAACGAAAAAAGCAAGCCAACATACGAGGGATTTGAGGGATGCGTGTGCATACTTGATTTTGGCCAAAAGAAGATTTCTTTGATTCCAAGAACTTTCAGCGTGAAAAACCTATCATACCCTCCTCCTGATGCTCTATATATTGAGAAGCAAGCCTCAGTGAGAAGGGTTTGTGCTTCATTTCATCAATCAAAGTCAGAAACTCCATAGCTTGTTGCTCTGCATTTTTCTTCGATTCTTCCATCTCCCTCGCGCGTTTTGGTCAATTCTTCATGCATTCTCTTCTGCAAGTGATAAGGATTGTAGATCGAGGCTTGGATTGCAACTGGAGTGAAGGAGACAGTAGATCCATTTTTTTTTCAAAGGTTTGAATTCCCAACTTTGAATTCTGATTTCTAGCCGTGCCTCGTACGATTAAGTTCATAATCATGTTGTTTGAAGTCTATGGAATGATTCTGAAGCTTTATAGCATTTAATTTTGTGAATTATGCATGATTGAATGTTCTGAAACTCGCAATTCAGAATGTTTTTGTTCATATTCATGACTTTATTGTGGACAATATGGTTGATGATTTGATTTGATTCGAATTGCTATGGATTCCTTGCCATGCTAGTTTTGATTTGCCTTTGATTTCATGAAAAATGATGCAAAATTGAGTGTGTTATGTTGATCTGAAAGTGACCCCCAAGCCTGAGATATGCGCGCATTTTTTGAATGACTAGAGGTTGAAGATGATGTTGTGGCACATCATGATTGGTCTGTTTGAATTTTTTGGCTTATTTGAATTTTTGTTTTATTTGATATATTGTTTAATTTTGTTTTCTGATTAAAACACATTCAAAAATCACAAAAAAATTACCATAGGTCAATATTATTTTCTAGTATTTGTCACATTTTTTTGGATTTTTTTAAAAATAATTTGACTGGTTTAAAAAATTCATAGGTTTAATTAATTAATTGTTCAAAGTTTATTTTTATTTTAATAGTTCTATTGATCTAAAAAATCCACAAAAATTATTTAAGACTCACTAAATAATGTAATAATTGATTCTTACTTTGGTTCATCATTTTTCTTATTTTTGATTAAAAATTTAATTTCAAAAGGTTATTTGTAATATTTGTTTGTTTTTTTATATTTTTAAAATTTCTATTAATTCAAAAATTCCCAAAAAAATCATGTAATCTTCTTTTTAAACATAGAATCTGAATATATTTTTACTTTGAACATTTCATGATTTTTGGCTATGGTTTGCATTTTCTTGCCATTAAATAATAATTTTATTATTAATTGTTTGTTTTTTTGTTTTTAATATTTCCCTTTTATCCAAAAATTCACAATAAATTCATGGATGTGTGTTTTTAGCCCTAATATTTGAATATAATTTTGGTTGGCCATTCTTATGACTTTTTGATTTAAATATTATTTTGATATGTGAATACTTGTTATTTACATAATTGTTTGAATATTAATTTCTTTCTTGACTTTTCCTAATTCAAAAATTGTGAAAACATATATTTGCTGACATTTAAGGTTTCTTGGTGATTAGTTTGGCCTTAGTTTGATTTTTTTGGGTTTTGATCCTATTTAATTAATATTTGGGATTAAAAGTCAAAATCTAGGGTTTTGTTGCTTATGGTGCAAGTTTCATGTTCAAAATCTTGGTGCCTTGGACTTTATTGGGAATTCAGGTCTTGTTTATGGTCCATGAATGAGTTGGGAATTTAAAAACTGTTTTTCTTGAATTATTTGACTTGGTCTGACATTTTTCCACAAATAATTTTGAAAACTGGTCTAGTTTGGTGGTTTTGCCAACTAGTCTTGAACTTTGCACTTCTTTTGGCCTCCTCCCAAATCATTCATGAAGTTAGAGCTTGCATTCTGACTTCTAAACACTTCCAATATGTTAATATTTTTTTGGTTTGAATTATGGATCCTTGTTTCTATTTTTGATGTAATTTTGAAGTGAAGGTACCCAATTATGTTTGAATGACTTGTTGCAATTTGTTTGATGGCCAATGAACTTGAGTGAGGCCTATAATTGGGAACCTAATGATAATGTTGGTTATGATTTTCCATTTTAGCATCAAACCATTTTGACTCAATGTCCCATACTTCAATGTTTTGAACTTCCTAGTGCATTATGTAGGTTTCATCTCCTATTATTCATGAAGTTGTGTTTGAATCAATTGTGCATGATTGAAATGTGTTTTCTACTGACTTTCATGGTCTTTGTTCATATTATTCTCAAGCTATTATGATCCTTGATTGACATTCAATTGTGAATTCAACATGGTGATAGAAAGGAGCAACATTCCCATGCTTTTCTTGACCTAACCTATGCATATGCTTGTTTCTTCTTGTTTATCATGTCTAAAGACATCATGTTTGTTCTCACTTTTTCACCTTATGGAATACTAACTTGGTTGTTGAATGTGCGAGGTACTCTGTCCAAGTTGCCACTTTTGGCTTGAGGCTTTTCTGTGTTTCACTTTATTTGTGAAACACAATCTATTATATTGGCATTGTTTTGTGCTTGGCATGTTTGATGGTTTATGCAGGATATACATACATATGATTGTGAATTCTATACATTACCCCTGGGGCTTGTTCATATCTGATAGATTCCTGAATCAATTTGTTTACTCATGCCAGCTTGCTAGAAGTTTCTCTGGTTTTGTTTTATTCTTGCTTGATTGCTACAAATAGTTATATGTTTGGTATTGTACTACTTCCTTTCTCCCATTTTCATTTTGCATAATTCTCTGATTGCATGATGGGATCTCTATTGCTGATATATGTCAGGAGGCCCTCTGGTTTTTTTATCTGATGCATGTGTTGTGGCTGTTGATCGATGAGTCACTCAATTTAGAAATTGAGATCACGACTTCACTCTCATTGCTTGTTCCCTATAGGATGTTTATTGCTTTTATTCATTAATTGTTGATCGAAGAGTCACTCAATTTAGAAATTGAGATCACGACTTCGCTCTCATTGTATGTTCCCTATATGATGTTTATTGCTTTTCTTCTTTAATTGTTGATCGATGAGTCACTCAATTTAGAAATTGAGATCACGACTTCGCTCTCATTGCATGTTCCCTATAGGATAGTTTTGTTGAGTTCCCTTTAACATGTAAATTAGGATAGGATTTTCCCTTTATCCTCAACCTTAGGGTCAACCATTATATGATAACACTAGGGATAGTGTTAGGCTAGTTTCCCTTAGTTGTTTTTTTTTTCTTTTTTGGCATTTTGCATCTTAAAACAAAATTTGTTTCTTGGCAAATCATAATACATTTATAATGAACCCAAACTCTTCTTCAAAGAAAAAGATACAAACCAATCTTACTTTGTCTGTGTTATCTTTAAGCCGATGTTTCGCCATCGCACATGTTTGTTATCCTACTTTGATTCTCTATATCATTGTTAGGTGTGATGTTTTATCATCTATCTTATTGATGTTTCGCCATCTTTGCCATGATTTCTTTGTTATCTTTTAGCCGATGTTTCTCCATCGCACATGTTTGTTATCCTACTTTGATTCTCAATATCATTGTTAGGTGTGATGTTTTATCATCTATCTTATTGATGTTTCGCCATCTTTGCCATGATTTCTTTGTTATCTTTTAGCCGATGTTTCTCCATCGCACATTTGTTTAAAGGTGATGTTTCACCATCGCACATGTTTGTTATCCTACTTTGATTCTCAATATCATTGTTAGGTGTGATGTTTTTTCATCTGTTTTATCGATGTTTCACCATCTTTGCCATGATACCTTGTTATCTCTTAGCCGATGTTTCACCATCGCACATTTGTTTGAATTCGATGTTTCCCCATCGTACATGTTTGTTATCCTACTTTGATTCTCAATATCATTGTTAGGTGTGATGTTTTGTCATATGTTTTATTGATGTTTCACCATCTTTTTCCATGATACCTTGTTATCTCTTAGCCGATGTTTCTCCATCGCACTTGTTTGAAGCTATTGTTTCGCCATCGCATTTGTTTGTTATCCTGCCTTGATTCTCAATATCATTGCTAGGTGTGATGTTTTGTCATCCGTTTTTTTCATTTGATGTTTCGCCACCTTTGACATGTTACCTTGTTATTAAATAGTCGATGTTTGACCATATCACACGTTTGTTGTTTTATTTGATGTTTTGCCATCTTGACTGTTTTTGTTGTCTTAACTAAAAAACACAAACCAACCAAAACACATAAGCCGAACTACGGCTGCTCTGATTCCTTAAAAGGGATACGTAGGCATTGGGGTAGGGCCCAACCGAGCATAAATTTTATTTTCCCTACATTATTTTCTTTTTCTTTCGCATGCATTCCCTTTTCAGTTTTAAACCATAGACATAGGACTTGACCACACCCATTAGATTAGACAACAAGAGTGGATACCGTTGAGTACTACGGGCGTGTGGGGTGCTAACACCTTCCCCTTGCTTAACAGACTCCCTTACCCTATCTCGGGGTCGAAAGACCATGACTTCTAACTTTTCAGGTTTTCTCGATGTTTACCTTTCCCTCTCGGCAAGATAAAAGACGTTCGGTGGCGACTTCATTGATGTTTCATTAACATCAAGATGACAAGTTCCGGACGCGTAGTTTCACGGCGATCTATAAGAAGAGAGGTAGATCTAATGACGACCTAAAATCCTAAAGGGATACCTACAGGAGATCAGCTAGGGGAGACCTACAGGTGATCTATAAGAGGAGAGCTGGATCTACGGACGACCTTCAATCCTAAAGCGAGACATACGGGAGATCTACTAGGGGAGACATACGGGCGATCTATAAGAGGATAGCTAGATCTATGGATGACCTACAATCCTAAAGAGAGACCTACAGGAGATCTACTAGGGGAGACCTATGAGCGATCTATAAGAGGAGATCTAGAATTATGGACGACCTACAATCCTAAGGTTAGACCAACACGCGATCTGCTAGGGGAGACCAATGAACGATCTATAAGAGGAGTGTTAGATCTACGGATTACCTATAATCCAAAAGCATGACATTTGGGAAATAAGCAAGGGGAGACCTATACGTGATCTATAAGAGGAGAGTTAGATCTATGTATGACCTACAATCCTAAGGTGAAACATACAGGCGATATGCTAAGCGAGACCTATGATCGACCTATAAGAGGAGTGCTAGATCTAAGGATGAACTACAATCCTAAAGGGAGACCTATATCCGATCTGTTGGTGGAGAACTACAAATGATCTATAAGAGGAGAGCTATATCTACGGACGAACTAAAATTCTAAAGCGAGACCTATGGGCAATCTTCTAGGGGAGACCTATGGGCGATCTATAAGAGGAGAGTTATATCTATGGACGACTTACAATCCTAAAGCGAGACCTACGGGAGATCACCTAGGGGAGACCTATGGGAGATCTATAAGAGGAGAGTTAGATCTACGGACGACCTACAATCCTAAAGCGAGACCTACGGGTGATCTGCTAGGGGAGACCTATGAGCGATCTTAAAGAGGAGAGCTAGATCTATGGACGACCTACAATCCTAAATCGAGACCTATGGGCGATCTGCTATGGGAGACCTATGGGAGATCTATAAGAGGAGAGCGAGATATATGGACGACATACAATCCTAAAGTGAGACCTACGAGAGATCTGTTAGGGGAGACCTACGGGCGATCTATAAGTGGAGAGCTAGATCTACGGACAACTTACAATCCTAAAGTGAGACCTATGGGCAATCTATAAGAAGAGAGGTAGATCTAATGACGACCTACAATCCTAAAGGGAGACCTAGAGGAGATCAGCTAGGGGAGACCTACAGGTGATCTATAAGAGGAGAGTTGGATCTACGGACGACCTTCAATCCTAAAGCGAGACATACGGGCGATCTATTAGGGGAGACATATGGGTGATCTATAAGAGGATAGCTTGATCTATGGATGACCTACAATCCTAAAGAGAGACCTACAGGAGATCTACTAGGGGAGACATATGAGCGATCTATAAGAGGAGAGCTAGAATTATGGACGACCTACAATCCTAAGGTTAGACCTACACGCGATCTTCTAGGTGAGATCTATGAGAGATCTATAAGAGGAGTGATAGATCTACGAAAGGCCTACAATCCCAAAGAAATACCTATAGCCGATATGCTAGGGGAGAACTATGGACGATTTATAAGAGGAGAGCTAGATCTACAAATGACCTATAATTCTAAAGCAAGATCTACGGGAGATCTCCTATGCGTGACCTACATGCTATCTACAAGAGGAGAGCTAGATCTATAGACAAACTTAAATTCTAAAGTGAGACATACAAGCGATCTTCTAAGGCAGAACTACGGGCGATCTATCAGAGGAGAGCTAGATCTATGGATGAACTATAATCCTAAAGCGGGACCTATGAGAGGTCTCCTAGGGGAGACCTATGGGTGATCTATAAGAGGAGAGCTAGATCTATGAACGACCTACAATCCTAACGCGAGACCTACGGGCGATCTGCTATGGGAAACCTATGGACAATTTACAAGAGGTGAGCTAAATCTACAGACAACCTACTATCCTAAAGTGATACTTATGAGATATCTGCTAGGGGAGACCTACGGGTGATCTATAAGAGGAGAGCCACATCTGTGGCAACCTACAATCATAAAGCGAGACCTACTGGCGATTTGCTGGGGGATACCTACGAGCGATCAATATGAGGAGATCCAGATCTACAATAACCTACAATCCTAAAGCGAGACATACAGGAATTCTGCAAGGGGTGACCTACAGGAAATCTATAAGAGACCTATATGCGTTCTATAAGAGAAGACTTAGATCTATGGATGACCTACACTCCTAAGGTGATACCTACAGGAGATCTGCTAGGGGAGACATTTGATCGATCTATAAGAGGAGTGCTAGATCTTAGGAAGACATACAATCCTAAAGGGAGACCTATAGTCGGTCTGTTGGTGGAGACCTACATACGATCTATAAGAGGAGAACTAGATCTACGGATGACCTATAATCCTAAAGCAAGCTCTACGGGGGATCTCCTAGGGGTGACCTACATGCGATCTACAAGAGGAGAGCTAGACATATGAACGACCTACAATTCTAAAGCGAGAACTACGGGCGATCTTCTAGGGGAGACCTACGGGCGATCTATAAGAGGAGAGCTAGATCTATGGATGACCTACATTCCTAAAAAGATACCTACAAGAGATCTCATAGGGGATACCTACGGGAGATCTGTAAGAGGAGAGCTAGCTAGATCTACGGAAGACCTAAAATCCTAAAGCGAGACCTACGAGCGATCTACTAGGGGAGACCTATGGGCGATCTTAAAGAGGAGAGCTAGATCTACGGACAACCTACAATCCTAAAGTCATACCTAAGGGTGATCTTCTAGAGGAGACCTACGAGTGATCTATAATTGGAGAGCGAGATCTATAGATGACCTATAATCCTAAAGTGAGACCTACGAGAGATCTGCTAGGGGAGACCTATGGGCGATCTATAAGTGGAGAGCTAGATCTACGAAATACTTACAATCCTAAAGAGAGACCTATGAGCAACCGGCTAGGGGAGACATACGAGCGATCTATAAGAGGAGAGGTATATCTACAGACAACCTATAATCCTAAAGGGAGACCTACAAGAGATCAGATAGGGGAGACCTCGAGGTGATCTATAAGAATTGAGCTGGATCTACGGATGACCTACAATCCTAAAGTGAGACATACGCGTGATCTACTAGGGAATACATATGGGCGATCTATAAGAGGTGAGCTAGGTCTATGGACGACCTACAATCCTAAAGAGAGACCTATAAGAGATATTCTAGGGGAGACCTATGAGCGACCTATAAGAGGAGAGCTAGACTTATGGACGACCTACAATCCTAAGGTTAGACCTACACCTAATCTCCTAGGGGAGACCAATTAGAAATCTATAAGAGGAGTGCTAGATCTACGGACGACCTACAATTCTAAAGCAAGACCTATAGCCGATCTGCTAGGGGAGACCTACAGACAAGAGTTAGATGTACGGATGACCTATAATTCTAAAGCAAGATCTACGGGCAATCTCCTAGGAGGAGAGCTAGATCTACAGACAAACTACAATTCTAAAGGAGGAGAGCTAGATCTACAGACAAACTACAATTCTAAAGCGAGACATACAAGGGACTTCTAAGGGAGAACTACGGCCAATCTATCAGAGGAGAGCTAGCTCTATGGACAAACTACATTCCTAAAGCGAGACCTACGGGATATCTGCTAGGGGAGACATACACACGATCTATAAGAGGAGATCTAGATCTAAGGATGACCTATAATCCTAAAGCAAGATCTACAGTGGATGTCCTAGGGGTGCCCTACATGTGATCTACAAGAGGAGAGCTAGACCTTCGGACGACCTACAATTCTAAAGCTAGACCTACAGGCAATCTGCTAGGGGAGACCTACGGGTGATCTATAAGAGGATAGCTAGATTTATGGATGACCTACACTCCTAAAGTGAGACCTACAAAAGATCACCTACGGGAGACCTACGTGAGATATGCAAGTGGAGAGCTAGATCTACGGAAGACCTACAATCCTAAAGCGAGATCTACGGGCGATCTGGGGGAGACCTATGGGCGATCTTAAAGAGGAGAGCTACATCTACGGACGACCTACAATCCTAAAGTGAGACCAATGGGTGATCTACTAGGGGAGACCTACGGGCGATCTATAATTGGAGAGCGAGATCTATAGATGACCTACAATCCTAAAGTGATACCTATGGGAGATCTTCTAGGGAAGACATACTGGTGATATATAAGAGGAGAGGTAGATCTACGGACGACCTACAATCCTAAAGGGAGACTTAAAGGAGATCATCTAGGGGAGACCTACAGACGATCTATAAGAGGACTGCTAGATCTAAGGACTACCTACAATCATAAAGAGAGACCTATAGCCGATCTGTTGGTGGAGACCTACATACGATCTAAAAGAGGACAACTAGATCTACGAACGACCTATAATCGTAAAGAAAGATCTACGGGGGATCTCTTAGTTGTGACCTATATGCGATCTACAAGAGGAGAGCTAGACCTATGAACGACCTATAATTCTAAACCGAGACCTATGGGCGATCTTCTAGGGGAGACCTACGGGAAATCTATAAGAGGAGAGCTATATCTATGGACGACTTACAATCCTAAAGAGAGACCTATAGGATATCTCCTAGGGGAGACCTACGGGCGATCTATAAGAAGAGAGCTAGATCTACGGATGACCTACAATCCTAAAGCAAGACCTATAAGAGATCTCCTAGGGGAGACCTACGGGAGATCTGTAAGAGGAGAGCTAGATCTATGGAAAACCTATAATCCTAAAGCTAGACCTACATGAGATCTGCTAGGGGAGACCTATGGGCGATATTAAAGAGGAGAGCTTGATCTACGGATGACCTACTATCCTAAAGCGAGACCTACGGAAGATTTGCTAGGGGAGACCTATGGGCGGTCTATAAGTGGAGAGCTAGATCTACGGAAAACTTACAATCCTAAAGCGAGACCTACGGGAGATCTGCTAAAGGAGGCCCACGATCGACCTATAAGAGGAGTGTTAGATCTACGGATAACCTACAATCGAAATGCGAGAAATAGGGGAAATATGCGAGGGAGACCTTTCTGCGATCTATAAGAGGAGAGCTAGATCTACAGATGACCTACAATCCTAAGGTGAGACCTACAGGAGATCTGCTAGGAAAGACCTATGATTGATCTATAACAGGAGTGCTAGATCTAAGGACGACATACAATCCTAAAGAGAGACCTATAGCGGATCTGTTGGTGGAGACCTACAGACGATCTATAAGAGGAGAGCTAGATCTATGGACGACCTATAATCCTAAAGCAAGATCTACGGGGGATCTCCTAGGGGTGACCTACATGCGATCTACAAGAGGAGACCTAAAATTCTAAAGCGAGACCAACAAGCGATTTGCTAGGGGAGACCTACGGGCGATCTATAAGAGAAGAGTTAGATCTATTGATGAACTACAATCCTAAAGGGAGACCTACAAGAGATCTCCAAGGGGAGGCCTACGGGAGATCTGTAAGAGGAGACCTAGATCTATGGACAACCTATAATCCTAAAGCGAGAACTACAGGCAATCTGCTAGGGGAGACCTACGGGAGATATATAAGTGGAGAGCTAGAACTATGGACGACCTACAATCCTAAAGCGAGATCTATAAGTGGAGAGCTAGATCTACGAAAAAATTACAATCCTAAAGCGAGACCTACGGATGATCTGCTAAGGGAGACATACGGGCGATCTATAAGGGGAGAGGTAGATCTACGGACGACCTACAATCCTAAACTGTGACCTACGGGCGATCCATAAGAGTAGGGGTAGATCTACGGACGACCTACAATCCTAAAGTGAGACCTACGGGTGAACTGCTAGGGGAGACCTATAGGCGATCTTAAAGAGGAGAGCTAGATCTACGGATGACCTACAATCCCAAAACGAGACCTATGTGTGATATATAAGAGTAGGGCTAGATCTACGGACGACCTAAAATCCTAAAGCGAGACCTACGAATGATCTGCTAGGGCAGACCTATGAGCGATCATAAAGAGGAGAGCTAGATCTATAGATGACCTACAATCCTAAAGGCGAGACCTACAAGAGATCTATAAGAGGAGAGCGAGATCTACGGACGACCTACCATCCTAAAGCAAGAACTACAGGCGATCTGCTAGGGGAGAGCTAAAGGTGATCTATAAGTGAAGATCTAAAGCGAGATCTGTGGGCGATCTGCTAAGGAAGACCTATAGGTGATCTATAAGAGGACAGCTAGATCTACGGACGACCTACAATCCTAAATCAAGACCTACATGCAATCAGTTAGGGGAAACCTATGGAGGATTTACACGAGGAGTGCTAGATCTATGGATAACATACAATTCTAAAGCGAGAACAAGAATCGATCGGATAGGGTAGACCTACAGGAAATCTATAAGAGGTGAGCTAGATCTACGGACGACCTACAATCCTAAAGCTAGTCCTACGGGCAATCTATAAGAGGAGAGCCACATCTACGGCAACCTATAATCCTAAAGCGAGACCTACTCGCGGTCTTCTAGGGGAGACCTACAGGAAATCTATAAGAGGAGAGCCAGATCTACGACAACCGACAATCTTAAAGGGAGACCTATAAGCGATCTTCTAAGGGAGACCTACAGTCGATCTATAAGAGGAGTGTTAGATCTATGGACGACCTACAATCCAAAAGCGAGACCTACGGGATATCTGCTTGGGGAGAACTACACGCGATCTATAAAAGCAGAGCTAGATCTACGTACGACCTATAATCCTAAAGCAAGAACTATGGGGGATCTCCTAGGGGTAACCTACATGCGATCTACAACAGGAGAGCTAGACCTTCGGACGACCTACAACTCTAAAGAGAGACCTACAAGAGATCTCCTAGGGGATACCTACGGGCGATCTATAAGAGGAGAGCTAGAATTATGGACGACCTACAATCCTAAAGTGAGACCAACGGGCAATCTGCTAGGGGAGACATATGGGCGATCTTAAAGAGGAGAGCTAGATCTACGGACGACCTACAATCATAAAGGGTGACTTAAAGGAGATCATCTAGGGGAGACCTACAAGTGATCTATAAGAGGAGAGCTAGACCTATGGACGACCTACAATCCTAAAGTGAGACACACAAGAGATCTACTAGGGGAGACATATGGGAGATCTATAAGAGGAGAGCTAGATCTTTGGACGACCTACAATCCTAAATCGAGCCCTATAGGCGATATGCTAGGGGAGACCTATGAGCAATCTATAAGAGGAGAGCAATATTTATGAGCGACCTACAATCCTAAGGTTAGACCTATAGGCAATCTTCTAGGGGAGACAAACGAGCGATATATAAGATGAGTGCTAGATCTACGGACGACCTAGAATCCAAAAGCGAGACCTATGGGCAATCTGCTAGGGGAGACCTACACACAATCTATAAGAGGAGAGATAGATCTACGGAAGACCTACAATCCTAAGGTGAGGCCTACAGGCAATCTTCTAGGGGAGACCTATGAGCGATCTATAAGAGGAGTTCTAAATCTACGGAAGACCTACAATCCTAAAGCGAGATCTACGGGCGATCTGGGGGAGACCTATGGGCGATCTTAAAGAGGAGAGCTACATCTACGGACGACCTACAATCCTAAAGTGAGACCAATGGGTGATCTACTAGGGGAGACCTACGGGCGATCTATAATTGGAGAGCGAGATCTATAGACGACCTACAATCCTAAAGTGATACCTATGGGAGATCATCTAGGGAAGACATACTGGTGATATATAAGAGGAGAGGTAGATCTACAGATGACCTACAATCCTAAAGGGAGACTTAAAGGAGATCATCTAGGGGAGACCTACAGACAATCTATAAGAGGACTGCTAGATCTAAGGACTACCTACAATCATAAAGAGAGACCTATAGCCGATCTGTTGGTGGAGACCTACATACGATCTAAAAGAGGACAGCTAGATCTATGGACGACCTATAATCGTAAAGAAAGATCTACGGGGGATCTCTTAGTTGTGACCTATATGCGATCTACAAGAGGAGAGCTAGACCTATGAACGACCTATAATTCTAAACCGAGACCTATGGGCGATCTTCTAGGGGAGACCTACGGGAAATCTATAAGAGGAGAGCTATATCTATGGACGACTTATAATCCTAAAGCGAGACCTACAGGATATCTCCTAGGGGAGACCTATGGGTGATCTATAAGAAGAGAGCTAGATCTACGAATGACCTACAATCCTAAAGAAAGACCTACAAGAGATCTCCTAGGGGAGACCTACAGGAGATCTGTAAGAGGAGAGCCAGATCTATGGAAAACCTATAATCCTAAAGCGAGACCTACAAGAGATCTGCTAGGGGAGACCTATGGGCGATATTAAAGAGGAGAGCTTGATCTACGGACGACCTACTATCCTAAAGCGAGACCTACGGGAGATTTGCTAGGGGAGACCTATGGGCGGTCTATAAGTGGAGAGCTAGATCTACAGAAAACTTACAATCCTAAAGCGAGACCTACAGGAGATCTGCTAAAGGAGACCCACGATCGACCTATAAGAGGAGTGTTAGATCTACGGATGACCTACAATCGAAATGCGAGAAATAGGGGAAATATGCGAGGGGAGACCTTTCCGCGATCTATAAGAGGAGAGCTAGATCTACATATGACCTACAATCCTAAGGTGAGACCTACAGTAGATCTGCTAGGAAAGACCTATGATTGATCTATAACATGAGTGCTAGATCTAAGAACGACATACAATCCAAAAGAGAGACCTATAGCGGATCTGTTGGGGGAGACCTACAGACGATCTATAAGAGGAGAGCTAGATCTACGGACTACCTATAATCCTAAAGCAAGATCTACGGGGATCTCCTAGGGGTGACCTACATGCGATCTACAAGAGGAGAGCTAGACCTACGGACAACCTACAATTCTAAAGCGAGACCAACAAGCGATCTGCTAGGGGAGACCTACGGGCGATCTATAAGAGAAGAGCTAGATCTATTGATGACCTACAATCCTAAAGGGAGACCTACAAGAGATCTCCAAGGGGAGGCCTACGGGAGATCTGTAAGAGGAGACCTAGATCTATGGACAACCTATAATCCTAAAGCGAGAACTACAGGCGATCTGCTAGGGGAGACCTACGGGAGATATATAAGTGGAGAGCTAGAACTATGGACGACCTACAATCCTAAATCGAGACCTACGGGAGATCTATAAGTGGAGAGCTAGATCTACGAAAAAAGTACAATCCTAAAGCGAGACCTACAAATGATCTGCTAAGGGAGACATACGGACGATCTATAAGGGGAGAGGTAGATCTACGGACGACCTACAATCCTAAAGTGTGACCTACGGGCGATCCATAAGAGTAGGGGTAGATCTACGGACGACCTACAATCCTAAAGTGAGACCTACGGGTGAACTGCTAGGGGAGACCTATAGGCGATCTTAAAGAGGAGAGCTAGATCTACGGATGACCTACAATCCTAAAATGAGACCTATGTGTGATATATAAGAGTAGGACTAGATCTACGGACGACCTAAAATCCTAAAGAGAGACCTACGAATGATCTGCTAGGGCAGACCTATGAGCAATCATAAAGAGGAGAGCTAGATCTACAGATGACCTACAATCCTAAAGGCGAGACCTACAAGAGATCTATAAGAGGAGAGCGAGATCTACGGACGACCTACCATCCTAAAGCAAGAACTAAAGGCGATCTGCTAGGGGAGAGCTAAAGGTGATCTATAAGTGAAGATCTAAAGTGAGATATGTGGGCGATCTGCTAAGGAAGACCTACAGGTGATCTATAAGAGGACAGCTAGATCTACGGACGACCTACAATCCTAAATCAAGACCTAAATGCGATCAGTTAGGGGAAACCTATGGATGATTTACACGAGGAGTGCAAGATCTATGGATAACATACAATTCTAAAGCGAGACCAACAATCGATCGGATAGGGTAGACCTACAGGAAATCTATAAGAGGTGAGCTAGATCTACGGACGACCTACAATCCTAAAGCTAGTCCTATGGGCGATCTATAAGAGGAGAGCCACATCTACGGCAACCTACAATCCTAAAACGAGACCTACTCGCGGTCTTCTAGGGGAGACCTACAGGAAATCTATAAGAGGAGAGCCAGATCTACGAAAACCGACAATCTTAAAGGGAGACATATAAGAGATCTGCTAAGGGAGACCTACAGTCGATCTATAAGAGGAGTGTTAGATCTATGGACGACCTACAATCCAAAAGCGAGACCTACGGGATATCTGCTTGGGGAGAACTACACGCGATCAATAGGAGCAGAGCTAGATCTACGGACGACCTATAATCCTAAAGCAAGAACTATGGGGGATCTCCTAGGGGTAACCTACATGTGATCTACAATAGGAGAGCTAGACCTTCGGACGACCTACAACTCTAAAGAGAGGAGAGCTAGAATTACGGACGACCTATAATCCTAAAGTGAGACCAACGGGCGATCTGCTAGGGGAGACATATGGGCGATCTTAAAGAGGAGAGCTAGATCTACGGACGACCTACAATCATAAAGGGTGACTTAAAGGAGATCATCTAGGGGAGACCTACAAGTGATCTATAAGAGGAGAGCTAGACCTATGGATGACCTACAATCCTAAAGTGAGACACACAGGCGATCTACTAGGGGAGGACATATGGGAGATCTATAAGAGGAGAGCTAGATCTTTGGACGACCTACAATCCTAAAGCGAGCCCTATAGGCGATATGCTAGGGGAGACCTATGAGCAATCTATAAGAGGAGAGCTATATTTATGAGCGACCTACAATCCTAAGGTTAGACCTACAGGCGATCTGCTAGGGGAGACAAACGAGCGATATATAAGATGATTGCTAGACCTACGGATGACCTACAACCCAAAAGCGAGACCTATGGGCAATCTGCTAGGGGAGACCTACACACAATCTATAAGAGGAGAGCTAGATCTACGGAAGACCTAAAATCCTAAGGTGAGGCCTACAGGCGATCTTTTAGGGGAGACCTATGAGCGATCTATAAGGGGAGTGCTAAATCTACAGACGGCCTACAATCCTAAAGCGAGACCTATAGCCAATCTGTTGGTTGAGACCTACGGACGATCTATAAGAGGAGAGTTAGATCTACAACAACCTATAATCCTAAAGTAAGATCTACGGAGAATCTCCTAGGGATTGACCTATATGCGATCTACAATAGGAGACCTAGATCTACGGACGACCTACAATTCTAAAGAGAGAAATACGAGCAATCTTCTAAGGGAGACCAATGGGCGATCTATAAGAGGATACCTAGATCTATGGATGACCTACAATCCTAAAGCGAGACCTACAAGAGATATGCTAGGGGAGACCTCCGGGAGATCTGTAAGAGGAGAGCTAGATCTACAGAAGACCTACAATCCTAAAGCGAGACATACAGGCGATCTGCTAAGGCAGACCTATGGGCGACTTTAAAGAGGAGAGTTAGATCTACGTACGACCTACAATCCTAATGTGAGACCTACATGCGATCTGCTAGGGGAGACCTACAGGCGATCTATAAATGGAGAGAAAGATCTAAGGACGACCTACAGGCGATCTATAAATGGAGAGCAAGATCTAAGGACGACCTACAATCCTAAAGCGAGACCTATGGGAGATCTGCTAGGGGAGACATACGATTGATCAATAAGAGGAGTGGTAGATCTACGGACAACCTACAATCCTAAAGGGAGACTTAAAGGAGATCATCTTGGGGAGACCTACAAGTGATCTATAAGAGGATAGATAGATCTATGGATGACCTACAATCCTAAAGTGAGACATAAAGGCAATCTACTAGGCGAGACATATGGGAGATCTATAAGAGGAGAACTAGATCTTTGGACGACCTACAATCCTAAAGCGAGACCTATAGGCGATCTGCTAGGGGAGACCTATGAGCGATCTATAAGAGGAGAGCTAAATTTATGAACGACCTACAATACTAAGGTTAGACCTACAGGTGATCTGCTAGGGGAGACCAACGAGTGATTTATAAGAGGGGTGTTAGATCTACGGACGACCTACAATCTAAAAGCGAGACCTATGGGCAATCTGCTAAGGGAGACCTACACAGGATCTATAAGAGGAGAGATAGATCTACGGATAACCTACAATCCTAAGGTGAGACCTACAGGCGATCTTCTAGGGGAGACCTACAGGCGAGCTATAAGAGGAGAGAAAGATCTATGGACGACCTACAATCCTAAAGAGAGAAGTAAAAGTGATCTTCCAGGAGAGACCTACCGGCGATCTATAAGAGGAGAGATAGATCTACAAACGACCGATAACCCAAAAGCGAGACCTACGGGATATCTGCTTAGGGAGAACTACACACGATCTATAAGAGGAGAGCTAGATCTACGGATGACCTATAATCCTAAAACAAGATCTATGGGGGATCTCCTAGGGGTAACCTACATGCGATCTACAAGAGGAGAGCTAGACCTTCCGACGACCTACGATTCTAAAGAGAGACCTCCAAGAGATCTCCTAGGGGAGACCTACGGGCGATCTATAAGAGGAGAGCTAGAATTACGAACGACCTACAATCCTAAAGCGAGACCTACGGGCGATCTGCTAGGGGAGACCTATGGGCGATCTTAAAGCGGAGAGCTAGATCTACAGACGACCTACAATTCTAAAGTGAGACCTACAGGCGATCTTCTAGGGGAGACCTACGAGCAATCTATAATTGGAGAGAGATATCTATGGACGACCTATAATCCTAAAGCAAGATCTATGGAGGATCTCATAGGGGTGACCGACATGCGATCTACAAGAGGAGAGCTAGATCTATAGATGACCTACAATTCTAAAGAGAGAAATACAAGCGATCTTCTAAGGGAGACCTATGGGCGATCTATAAGAGGAGACTTAGATCTATGGACGACCTACAATCCTACAGATGATCTATAAGAGGAGAGCTAGATCTACGAACTACCTATAATCCTAAAGCAAGATCTATGGAGGATCTCATAGGGGTGACCTACATGCGATCTACAAGAGGAGAGCTAGATCTATAGATGACCTACAATCCTAAAGCAAGATCTATGGAGGATCTCATAGGGGTGACCTACATGCGATCTACAAGAGGAGAGCTAGATCTATAGATGACCTACAATCCTAAAGCAAGATCTATGGGCGATCTATAATAGGAGACTTAGATCTATGGACGACCTACAATCCTATAGCGAGACCTACGAGAGATCTCCTAGTGGAGACCTACGGGAGATCTATAAGAGGAGAGCTAAATCTACGGAAGACCTACAATCCTAAAGCGATACCTACAAGAGATCTCCTAGGGGAGACCTACAAGTGATCTATAAGAGGAGAGCTTGATATAAGGATGATCTATAATCCTAAAGCGAGATATACGGGAGATCTGCTAGGGGTGACCTACAAGAAATCTATAATAGGAGAGCTAGATCTATGAACGACCTACAATCCTAAAGTGAGACCAACGGGAGATCTGCTATGGGAAACCTATGGACGATTTACAAGAGGTAAGCTAGATCTACGGACGAACTATAATCCTAAAGCGAGACTTACGGGATATCTGCTAGGGGAGACCTACGGGTGATCTATAAGAGGAGAGCCACATCTGCGGCAACCTACAATTTTAAAGCGAGATCTACTGGCAATCTGCTAGGGGAGACCTACGGGAGATCTATAAGAGGAGATCCAGATCTACAACAACCTACAATCCTAAAGGGAGACCTACGAGCGATCTGCTAAAGGATACCTACGATCGATCTATAAGAGGAGTGTTAGATCTACGGATGACCTACAATCTAAAAGCGAGACCTATGGGCAATCTGCTAAGGGAGACCTACATAGGATCTATAAGAGGAGAGAGAGATCTACGGACGACCTACAATCCTAAGGTGAGACCTACAGGCGATCTTCTAGGGGAGACCTACAGACGAGCTATAAGAGGAGAGAAAGATCTATGGATGACCTACAATCCTAAAGGGAGAACTACAGAAGATATCCTAGGGGAGACCTATGGGAGATCTATAAGGGGAGAGCTAGATCTATGAATGAACTATAATCCTAAAGTGAGACCTACGAAGGATCTGCTATGGGTGATCTTAAAGAGGAGATCTAGATATATGGACAACTTACAATCCTAAAGTGAGACCTATGGGCGATCTGCTTGGGGAGACATATGGGCGATCTATAAGAGGAGAGCGAGATCTACGGATGACCTACAATCCTATAGCGAAACCTACCGGTGATATTCTATGGGAGACCTACGGGCGATCTATAAGTGGGGAGCTAGATCTACGAACAACTAAAATCCTAAAGAGAGACGTACAAGTGATCTGCTAGGAGAGACCTACGAGCGATCTATAAGAGGAGAGATAGATCTACAGACGACCTACAATCCAAAAGCGAGACCTACAGGATATCTGCTTGGGGAGAACTACACGCGATCTATAAGAGGAGAGCTAGATCTACAGTGACCTATAATCCTAAAGAAAGATCTATGGGGGATCTCCTAGGGGTAACCTACATGCGATCTACAAGACGATAGCTAGACCTTCCGACGACCTACAATTCTAAAGAGAGACCTACAAGAGATCTTCTAGGGGAGACCTACGGGCGATCTATAAGAGGAGAGCTAGAATTACGGACGACCTACAATCCTAAAGCGAGACCTACGAGCGATCTGCTAGGGGAGACATATGGGCGATCTTAAAGAGGAGAGCTAGATCTACAGACGACCTACAATTTTAAAGTGAGACCTACAGGCGATCTGCTAGGGGAGACATACAAGCAATCTATAATTGGAGAGAGAGATCTACGGATGACCTACAATCCTAAAGCGAGACCTATGGGAGATCTGCTAGGGGAGACATATGGGCGATCTATAAGAGGAGAGGTAGATCTACGGACGACCTACAATCCTAAAGGGTGACTTAAAGGAGATCATCTAGGGGAGACCTACATGTGATCTATAAGAGGAGAGCTAGATTTATGGACGACCTACAATCCTAAAGTGAGACATACAGGCGATCTACTAGGGGAGACATATGGGAGATCTATAAGAGGAGAGCTAGATTTGGACGACCTACAATCCTAAATCGAGCCCTATAGGAGATATGCTATGGGAGACCTATTAGCAATCTATAAGAGGAGAGCTAGATTTATGAGCGACCTACAATCCTAAGGTTAGACCTACAGGCGATCTACTAGGGGAGACAAACGAGCGATATATAAGATGAGTGCTAGATCTACGGACGACCTACAATCCAAAAGCGAGACCTATGGGCAATCTGCTAGGGGAGACCTACACACAATCTATAAGAGGAGAGCTAGATCTACGGACGACCTACAATCCTAAGGTGAGACCTACAGGCGATCTTCTAGGGGAGACCTATGAGCGATCTATAAGAGAAGTGCTAAATCTACAGAGGACCTACAATCCTAAAGCGAGACCTATAGCCGATCTGTTGGTTGAATCCTACGGACGATCTATAAGAGAAGAGCTAGATCTACAACAACCTATAATCCTAAAGAAATATCTACGGAGGATCTCCTAGGGGTGACCTACATGCGATCTACAATAGGAGATCTAGATCTACGGACGACCTACAATTCTAAAGAGAGAAATACGAGAAATCTTCTAAGGGAGACCAATGGGCGATCTATAAGAGGAGGCCTAGATCTATGGATGACCTACAATCCTAAAGCGAGACCTACAAGAGATATCCTAGTGGAGACCTACGGGAGATCTATAAGAGGAGAGTTAGATCTATGGATGGCCTACAATCCTAAAGCGAGACCTATAAGAGATATCCTAGGGGAGACCTACGGGAGATCTGTAAGAGGAGAGCTAGATCTACGGAAGACCTACAATCCTAAAGCAAGACCTACGGGCGATCTTCTAGGGGAGACCTATGGGCAATCTTAAAGAGGAGAGCTAGATCTACGGACGACCTACAATTCTAAAGTGAGACCTACAGGCGATCTGTTAGGGGAGAACTACAAGCAATCTATAATTGGAGAGAGAGATCTACGGACGACCTACAATCTTAAAGCGAGACCTATGGGAGATCTGCTAGGGGAGGCATATGGGCGATCTATAAGAGGAGAGGTAGATCTACAGACGACCTACAATCCTAAAGGGTAACTTAAAGGAGATCATCTAGGGGAGACCTACAAGTGATCTATAAGAGGAGAGCTAGATCTATGGACGACCTACAATCCTAAAGTGAGACATAAAGGCAATCTACTAGGAGAGACATGCGGGAGATCTATAAGAGGAGACTAGATCTTTGGACGACCTACAATCCTAAAGAGATACCTACAGGCGATCTGCTAGGGGAGACCTACGGGCAATCTATAAGAGGAGAGCTAGATTTATGGATGACCTACACTCCTAAAGCGAGACCTACAAAAGATCACCTACGGGAGACCTACGTAAGATATGTAAGAGGAGAGCTAGATCTACGGACGACCTACAATCCTAAAGTGAGATCTACGGGCGATCTGGGGGAGACTTATGGGCGATCTTAAAGAGGAGAGCTACATCTATGGACGACCTACAATCCTAAAGTGAGACCTATGGGCGATCTACTAGGGAAGACCTACGGGCGATCTATAATTGGAGAGCAAGATCTAAAGTCGACATACAATCCTAAAGTGATACCTATGGGAGATCTGCTAGGGAAGACATACGGGCGATATATAAGAGGAGAGGTAGATCTACAGACGACCTACAATCCTAAATAGAGGCTTAAAGAGATCATCTAGGGGAGACCTACAGGTGATCTATAAGAGGAGAGCTAGATCTATGGATGACCTAGAATCCTAAAGTGAGACATACAGACGATCTGCTATGGGAGACCCACGATCAATCTATAAGAGCAGATCTAGTTCTCTGGATGACCTACAATCCTAATGTAAGACCTATAGGCGATCTTCTAGGGGAGACCTATGAGCGATCTATAAGAGGAGTGCTAAATCTACGGACGACCAATAATCCAAAGCGAGACCTATAGCCGATCTGGTGGTTGAGATCTACAGATGATCTATAAGAGGAGAGCTAGATCTACGGACGACCTATAATCCTAAAGCAAGATCTATGGTGGATCTCCTAGGGGTGACCTACATGCGATCTACAAGAGGAGAGCTAGATCTACAGACGACCTACAATTCTAAAGAGAGAAATACAAGCGACTTTCTAAGGGAGACTTATGGGCGATCTATAAGAGGAGACCTAGATCTATGGACGACCTACAATCCTATAGCGAGACCTACGAGAGATCTCCTAGTGGAGACCTACGGGAGATCTATAAGAGGAGAGCTAGATCTACGGAAGACCTACAATCCTAAAGCGAGACCTACAAGAGATCTCCTAGGGGAGACCTACAAGTGATCTATAAGAGGAGAGCTTGATATAAGGATGATCTATAATCCTAAAGCGAGATATATGGGAGATCTGTTAGGGTAGACCTACAGGAAAGCTATAATAGGAGAGCTAGATCTATGAATGACCTACTATCCTAAAGTGAGACCAATGGGCGGTCTGCTAGGGGAAACCTATGGACGATTTACAAGAGGTGAGCTAGATCTACGGACGAACTACAATCCTAAAGCGAGACTTACGGGATATCTGCTAGGGGAGACCTACGGGTGATCTATAAGAGGAGAGCCACATCTGCGGCAACCTACAATCTTAAAGCGAGACCTACTAGAAATCTGCTAGGGGAGACCTATGGGAGATCTATAAGAGGAGATTCAGATCTACAACAACCTACAATCCTAAAGGGAGACCTACGAGCGATCTACTAAAGGATACCTACGATCGATCTATAAGAGGAGTGTTAGATCTACAGATGACCTACAATCTAAAAGCGAGACCTATGGGCAATCTGCTAAGGGATACCTACATAGGATCTATAAGAGGAGAGATAGATCTACGGACGACCTACAATCCTAAGGTGAGACCTACAGGCGATCTTCTAGGGGAGACCTATAGGCGAGCTATAAGAGGAGAGAAAGATCTATGGACGACCTACAATCCTAAAGGGAGAACTACGAGCGATCTACTAAAGGATACCTACGATCGATCTATAAGAGGAGTGTTAGATCTACAGATGACCTACAATCTAAAAGCGAGACCTATGGGCAATCTGCTAAGGGATACCTACATAGGATCTATAAGAGGAGAGATAGATCTACGGACGACCTACAATCCTAAGGTGAGATCCTATGTAGGTGAGACCTACATAGGATCTATAAGAGGAGAGATAGATCTACGGACGACCTACAATCCTAAAGGGAGAACTACGGGAGATCTCCTAGGGGAGACCTATGGGAGATCTATAAGGGGAGAGCTAGATCTATGAATAAACTATAATCCTAAAGTGAGACCTACGAAGGATCTGCTATGGGTGACCTATGGGTGATCTTAAAGAGGAGAGCTAGATCTATGGACAACTTACAATCCTAAAGCGAGACCTATGGGCGATCTGCTAGGGGAGACCTATGGGCGATCTATAATAGGAGAGCAAGATCTACGGACGACCTACAATCCTAAAGCAAAACCTACGGGAGATCTTCTATGGGAGACCTACGGGCGATCTATAAGTGGGGAGATAGATCTACGAAGAACTAAAATCCTAAAGAGAGACGTATAAGTGATCTGCTAGGAGAGACCTACGGGTGATCTATAAGAGGAGAGATAGACCTACAGACGACCTACAATCCAAAAGCGAGACCTACGGGATATCTGCTTGGGGAGAACTACACGCGATCTATAAGAGGAGAGCTAGACCTTATGACGACCTACAATTCTAAAGAGAGACCTACAAGATATCTCCTAGGGGAGACCTACGAGTGATCTATAAGAGGAGAGCTAGAATTACGGACGACCTACAATCCTAAAGCGAGACCTACGGGCGATCTGCTAGGGGAGACCTATGGGCGATCTTAAAGAGGAGAGCTAGATCTACGGACGACCTACAATTCTAAAGTGAGACCTACAGGAGATCTGCTAGGGGAGACCTACGAGAAATCTATAATTGGAGAGAGAGATCTACGGACGACCTACAATCCTAAAGCGAGACCTATGGCAGATCTGCTAGGGGAGACATATGGGCGATCTATAAGAGGAGAGGTAGATCTACGGATGACCTACAATCCTAAAGGTTCACTTAAAGGAGATCATCTAGGGGAGACCTTCAAGTGATCTATAAGAGGAGAGCTAGATCTATGGACGACCGACAATCCTAAAGTGAGACATACATGCGATCTACTACGGGAGACATATGGGAGATCTATAAGAGGAGAGTTAGATCTTTGGACGACCTACAATCCTAAAGCAAACCCTATAGGCGATATGCTAGGGGAGACCTATGAGTAATCTATAAGAGGAGAGCTAGATTTATGAGCGACCTACAATCCTAAGGTTAGACCTACAGGCGATCTGCTAGGGGATACAAACGAGTGATATATAAGATGCGTGCTAGATCTACTGACGACCTACAATCCAAAATCGAGACTTTTGGGCAATCTGCTAGGCGAGACCTACACACAATCTATAAGAGGAGAGCTAGATCTACGGACGACCTACAATCCTAAGGTGAGACCTACAGGCGATCTTCTAGGGGAGACCTATGAGCGATCTATAAGAGGAGTGCTAAATCTACAGACGACCTACAATCCTAAAGCGATACCTATAGCCGATCTGTTAGTTGAGACCTATGGACGATCTATAAGAGGAGAGCTAGGTCTACAACAACCTATAATCCTAAAGCAATATCTACGGAGGATCTCCTAGGGGTGACCTACATGCGATCTACAATAGGAGAGCTAGATCTACGGACGGCCTACAATTCTAAAGAGAGAAATACGAGCAATCTTCTAAGGGAGACCAATGGGCGATCTATAAGAGGAGACCTAGATCTATTGATGACCTACAATCCTAAAGCGAGACCTACAAGAGATATCCTAGTGGAGACCTACGGGAGATCTATAAGAGGAGAGTTAGATCTATGGACGACCTACAATCCTAAAGCGAGACCTACAAGAGATCTCCTAGGGGAGACCTACGGGAGATCTGTAAGAGGAAAGCTAGATCTACAGAAGACCTACAATCCTAAAGCGATACATACAGGCGATCTGCTAAGGCAGACCTATGGGAGACTTTAAAGAGGAGAGCTAGATTTACGTACGACCTACAATCCTAATGTGAGACCTACATGCGATCTGCTATGGGAGACCTACGGGCGATCTATAATTGGAGAGCAAGATCTAAGGATGACCTACAATCCTAAAGCTATACCTATGGGAGATCTGCTAGGGGAGAGATACGATCGATCTATAAGAGGAGAGGTAGATCTACGGGCGACCTACAATCCTAAAGGGAGACTTAAAGGAGATCATCTTGGGGAGACCTACAAGTGATCTATAAGAGGATAGCTAGATCTATGGACGACCTACAATCCTAAAGTGAGACATAAAGGCAATCTACTAGGAGAGACATATGGGAGATCTATAAGACGAGAACTAGATCTTTGGACGACCTACAATCCTAAAGAGAGACCTACAGGCGATCTGCTAGGGGAGACCTAAGGACAATCTATAAGAGGAGAGCTATATTTATGGATGACCTACACTCCTAAAGGGAGACCTACAAAAGATCACCTACGGGAGACCTACGTGAGATATGTAAGAGGAGAGCTAGATCTAAAGACGACCTACAATCCTAAAGCAAGATCTACGGGCGATCTGGGGGAGACCTATGGGCGATCTTAAAGAGGAGAGCTACATCCACGGATGACCTACAATCCTAAAGTGAGACCTATAGGCGATCTTCTAGGGGAGACCTACGGGCGACCTATAATTGGAGAGCAAGATCTATAGTCGACATATAATCCTAAAGTGATACCTATGGGAAATCTGCTAGGGAAGACATACGGGCGATATATAAGAGGAGAGGCAGATCTACGGACGACCTACAATCCTAAAGGGAGACTTAAAGGAGATCATCTAGGGGAGACCTACAGGTGATCTATAAGGGGAGAGCTAGATCTATGGACGACCTAGAATCCTAAAGTGAGACATACAGACGATCTGCTAGGGGAGACCCATGATCTATCTATAAGAGGAGAGCTAGATCTCTGGATGACCTACAATCCTAATGTGAGACCTATAGGCGATCTTCTAGGGGAGACCTATGAGCGATCTATAAGAGGAGTGCTAAATCTACGGACGACCAATAATCCAAAGCGAGACCTATAGCCGATCTGGTGGTTGAGATCTACAGATGATCTATAAGAGGAGAGCTAGATCTACAGACGACCTATCATCCTAAAGCAAGATCTATGGTGGATCTCGTAGGGGTGACCTACATGCGATCTACAAGAGGAGAGCTAGATCTACAGACGACCTACAATTCTAAAGAGAGAAATACAAGCGACTTTCTAAGGGAGACCTATGGGCGATCTATAAGAGGAGACCTAGATCTATGGACGACCTACAATCCTATAGCGAGACCTACGAGAGATCTCCTAGTGGAGACCTACGGGAGATCTATAAGAGGAGAGCTAGATCTACGGAAGACCTACAATCCTAAAGCGAGACCTACAAGAGATCTGCTAGGGGAGACCTACAAGTGATCTATAAGAGGAGAGCTTGATATAAGGATGAACTACAATCCTAAAGCGAGATATATGGGAGATCTGTTAGGGTATACCTACAGGAAAGCTATAATAGGAGAGCTAGATCTATGAACGACCTACAATCCTAAAGTGAGACCAACGGGCGATCTTCTAGGGGAAACCTATGGACGATTTACAAGAGGTGAGCTAGATCTACGGACAAAATACAATCCTAAAGCGAGACTTACGGGATATCTGCTAGGGGAGACCTACGGGTGATCTATAAGAGGAGAGCCACATCTGCGGCAACCTATAATCTTAAAGCGAGACCTACTAAAAATCAGCTAGGGGAGACCTATGGGAGATCTATAAGAGGAGATTCAGATCTACAACAACCTACAATCCTAAAGGGAGACCTATGAGTGATCTACTAAAGGATACCTACGATCGATCTATAAGAGGAGTGTTAGATCTACAGATGACCTACAATCTAAAAGCGAGACCTACGCGCAATCTGCTAAGGGATACCTACATAGGATCTATAAGAGGAGAGATAGATCTACGGACGACCTACAATCCTAAGGTGAGACCTACAGGCGATCTTCTAGGGGAGACCTACAGGCAAGCTATAAGAGGAGAGAAAGATCTATGGACGACCTACAATCCTAAAGGGAGAACTACGGGAGATCTCCTAGGGGAGACCTATGGGAGATCTATAAAGGGAGAGCTAGATCTATGAATGAACTATAATCCTAAAGTGAGACCTACGAAGGATCTGCTATGGGTGACGTATGGGTTATCTTAAAGAGGAGAGCTAGATCTATGGACAACTTACAATCCTAAAGCGAGACCTATGGGCGATCTGCTAGGGGAGACCTATGGGCTATCTATAATAGGAGAGCAAGATCTATGGACGACCTACAATCCTAAAGCGAAACCTACGGGAGATCTTCTATGGGAGACCTACGGGCGATCTATAAGTGGGGAGATAGATCTACGAACAACTAAAATCCTAAAGAGAGACGTATAAGTGATCTGCTAGGAGAGACCTACGGGTGATCTATAAGAGGAGAGATAGACCTACAGACGACCTACAATCCAAAAGCGAGACCTACGGGATATCTGCTTGGGGAGAACTACACGTGATCTATAAGAGGAGAGCTAGACCTTCCGACGACCTACAATTCTAAAGAGAGACCTACAAGATATCTCCTAGGGGAGACCTACGAGCGATCTATAAGAGGAGAGCTAGAATTACGGACGACCTACAATCCTAAAGCGAGACCTACGGGCGATCTGCTAGGGGAGACCTATGGGCGATCTTAAAGAGGAGAGCTAGATCTACGGACGACCTACAATTCTAAAGTGAGACCTACAGGAGATCTGCTAGGGGAGACCTACGAGAAATCTATAATTGGAGAGAGAGAGATCTACGGACGACCTACAATCCTAAAGCGAGACCTATGGCAGATCTGCTAGGGGAGACATATGGGCGATCTATAAGAGGAGAGGTAGATCTACGGATGACCTACAATCCTAAAGGTTCACTTAAAGGAGATCATCTAGGGGAGACCTTCAAGTGATCTATAAGAGGAGAGCTAGATCTATGGACGACCGACAATCCTAAAGTGAGACATACATGCGATCTACTACGGGAGACATATGGGAGACCTATAAGAGGAGAGCTAGATCTTTGGACGACCTACAATCCTAAAGCGAACCCTATAGGCGATATGCTAGGGGAGACCTATGAGTAATCTATAAGAGGAGAGCTAGATTTATGAGCGACCTACAATCCTAAGGTTAGACCTACAGGCGATCTGCTAGGGGAGACAAACGAGTGATATATAAGATGCGTGCTAGATCTACGGACGACCTACAATCCAAAATCGAGACTTTTGGACAATCTGCTAGGCGAGACCTACACACAATCTATAAGAGGAGAGCTAGATCTACTGACGACCTACAATCCTAAGGTGAGACCTACAGGCGATCTTCTAGAGGAGACCTATGAGCGATCTATAAGAGGAGTGCTAAATCTACAGACGACCTACAATCCTAAAGCGATACCTATAGCCGATCTGTTAGTTGAGACCTATGGACGATCTATAAGAGGAGAGCTAGGTCTACAACAACCTATAATCCTAAAGCAATATCTACGGAGGCTCTCCTAGGGGTGACCTACATGCGATCTACAATAGGAGAGCTAGATCTACGGACGGCCTACAATTCTAAAGAGAGAAATACGAGCAATCTTCTAAGGGAGACCAATGGGCGATCTATAAGAGGAGACCTAGATCTATTGATGACCTACAATCCTAAAGCGAGACCTACAAGAGATATCCTAGTGGAGACCTACGGGAGATCTATAAGAGGAGAGTTAGATCTATGGACGACCTACAATCCTAAAGCGAGACCTACAAGAGATCTCCTAGGGGAGACCTACGGGAGATCTGTAAGAGGAGAACTAGATCTACGGAAGACCTACAATCCTAAAGCGATACATACAGCCGATCTGCTAAGGCAGACCTATGGGAGACTTTAAAGAGGAGAGCTAGATTTACGTACGACCTATAATCCTAATGTGAGACCTACATGCGATCTGCTAGGGGAGACCTACGGGCGATCTATAATTGGAGAGTAAGATCTAAGGATGACCTACAATCCTAAAGCTATACCTATGGGAGATCTGCTAGGGGAGAGACACGATCGATCTATAAGAGGAGAGGTAGATCTACGGGCGACCTACAATCCTAAAGGGAGACTTAAAGGAGATCATCTTGGGGAGACCTACAAGTGATCTACAAGAGGATAGCTAGATCTATGGACGACCTACAATCCTAAAGTGAGACATAAAGGCAATCTACTAGGAGAGACATATGGGAGATCTATAAGACGAGAACTAGATCTTTGGACGACCTACAATCCTAAAGAGAGACCTACAGGCGATCTGCTAGGGGAGACCTAAGGACAATCTATAAGAGGAGATCTATATTTATGGATGACCTACACTCCTAAAGGGAGACCTACAAAAGATCACCTACGGGAGACCTACGTGAGATATGTAAGAGGAGAGCTAGATCTAAAGACGACCTACAATCCTAAAGCAAGATCTACGGGCGATCTGGGGGAGACCTATGGGCGATCTTAAAGAGGAGAGCTACATCAACGGATGACCTACAATCCTAAAGTGAGACCTATAGGCGATCTTCTAGGGGAGACCTACAGGCGACCTATAATTGGAGAGCAAGATCTATAGTCGACATACAATCCTAAAGTGATACCTATGGGAAATCTGCTAGGGAAGACATACGGGCGATATATAAGAGGAGAGGTAGATCTACGGACGACCTACAATCCTAAAGGGAGACTTAAAGGAGATCATCTAGGGGAGACCTACAGGTGATCTATAAGGGGAGAGCTAGATCTATGGACGACCTAGAATCCTAAAGTGAGACATACAGACGATCTGCTAGGGGAGACCCTTGATCTATCTATAAGAGGAGAGCTAGATCTCTGGATAACCTACAATCCTAATGTGAGACCTATAGGCGATCTTCTAGGGGAGACCTATGAGCGATCTATAAGAGGAGTGCTAAATCTACGGACGACCAATAATCCAAAGCGAGACCTATAGCCGATCTGGTGGTTGAGATCTACAGATGATCTATAAGAGGAGAGCTAGATCTACAGACGACCTATAATCCTAAAGCAAAATCTACGGTGGATCTCGTAGGGGTGACCTACATGCGATCTACAAGAGGAGAGCTAGATCTACAGACGACCTACAATTCTAAAGAGAGAAATACAAGCGACTTTCTAAGGGAGACCTATGGGCGATCTATAAGAGGAGACCTAGATCTATGGACGACCTACAATCCTATAGCGAGACCTACGAGAGATCTCCTAGTGGAGACCTACGGGAGATCTATAAGAGGAGAGCTAGATCTACGGAAGACCTACAATCCTAAAGCGAGACCTACAAGAGATCTGCTAGGGGAGACCAACAAGTGATCTATAAGAGGAGAGCTTGATATAAGGATGATCTACAATCCTAAAGCGAGATATATGGGAGATCTGTTAGGGTAGACCTACAGGAAAGCTATAATAGGAGAGCTAGATCTATGAACGACCTACAATCCTAAAGTGAGACCAACAGGCGATCTGCTAGGGGAAACCTATGGACGATTTACAAGAGGTGAGCTAGATCTACGGACAAACTACAATCCTAAAGCGAGACTTACGGGATATCTGCTAGGGGAGACCTACGGGTGATCTATAAGAGGAGAGCCACATCTGCGGCAACCTATAATCTTAAAGCGAGACCTACTAGAAATCTGCTAGGGGAGACCTATGGGAGATCTATAAGAGGAGATTCAGATCTACAACAACCTACAATCCTAAAGGGAGACCTATGAGTGATCTACTAAAGGATACCTACGATCGATCTATAAGAGGAGTGTTAGATCTACAGATGACATACAATCTAAAAGCGAGACCTACGCGCAATCTGCTAAGGGATACCTACATAGGATCTATAAGAGGAGAGATAGATCTACGGACGACCTACAATTCTAAGGTGAGACCTACAGGCGATCTTCTAGGGGAGACCTACAGGCGAGCTATAAGAGGAGAGAAAGATCTATGGACGACCTACAATCCTAAAGGGAGAACTACGGGAGATCTCCTAGGGGAGACCTATGGGAGATCTATAAGGGGAGAGCTAGATCTATGAATGAACTATAATCCTAAAGTGAGACCTACGAAGGATCTGTTATGGGTGACGTATGGGTGATCTTAAAGAGGAGATCTAGATCTATGGACAACTTACAATCCTAAAGCGAGACCTATGGCCGATCTGCTAGGGGAGGCCTATGGGCGATCTATAATAGGAGAGCAAGATCTATGGACGACCTACAATCCTAAAGCGAAACCTACGGGAGATCTTCTATGGGAGAGCTACGGGCGATCTATAAGTGGGGAGATAGATCTACGAACAACTAAAATCCTAAAGAGAGACGTATAAGTGATCTGCTAGGAGAGACCTACGGGTGATCTATAAGAGGAGAGATAGACCTACAGACGACCTACAATCCAAAAGCGAGACCTACGGGATATCTGCTTGGGGAGTACTACACGCGATCTATAAGAGGAGAGCTAGACCTTCCGACGACCTACAATTCTAAAGAGAGACCTACAAGATATCTCCTAGGGGAGACCTACGAGCGATCTATAAGAGGAGAGCTAGAATTACGGACGACCTACAATCCTAAAGCGAGACCTACGGGCGATCTGCTAGGGGAGACCTATGGGCGATCTTAAACAGGAGAGCTAGATCTACGGACGACCTACAATTCTAAAGTGAGACCTACAGGAGATCTGCTAGGGGAGACCTACGAGAAATCTATAATTAGAGAGAGAGATCTACGGACGACCTACAATCCTAAAGCGAGACCTATGGCAGATCTGCTAGGGGAGACATATGGGCGATCTATAAGAGGAGAGGTAGATCTACGGATGACCTACAATCCTAAAGGTTCACTTAAAGGAGATCATCTAGGGGAGACCTTCAAGTGATCTATAAGAGGAGAGCTAGATCTATGGACGACCGACAATCCTAAAGTGAGACATACATGCGATCTACTACGGGAGACATATGGGAGATCTATAAGAGGAGAGCTAGATCTTTGGACGACCTACAATCCTAAAGCGAACCCTATATGCGATATGCTAGGGGAGACCTATGAGTAATCTATAAGAGGAGAGCTAGATTTATGAGCGACCTACAATCCTAAGGTTAGACCTACAGGCGATCTGCTAGGGGAGACAAACGAGTGATATATAAGATGCGTGCTAGATCTACGGACGACCTACAATCCAAAATCGAGACTTTTGGGCAATATGCTAGGCGAGACCTACACACAATCTATAAGAGGAGAGCTAGATCTACGGACGACCTACAATCCTAAGGTGAGACCTACAGGCGATCTTCTAGGGGAGACCTATGAGCGATCTATAAGAGGAGTGCTAAATCTACAGACGACCTACAATCCTAAAGCGATACCTATAGCCGATCTGTTAGTTGAGACCTATGGACGATCTATAAGAGGAGAGCTAGGTCTACAACAACCTATAATCCTAAAGCAATATCTACGGAGGATCTCCTAGGGGTGACCTACATGCGATCTACTATAAGAGAGCTAGATCTACGGACGGCCTACAATTCTAAAGAGAGAAATACGAGCAATCTTATAAGGGAGACCAATGGGCGATCTATAAGAGGAGACCTAGATCTATTGATGACCTACAATCCTAAAGCGAGACCTACAAGAGATATCCTAGGGGAGACCTATGAGTAATCTATAAGAGGAGAGCTAGATTTATGAGCGACCTACAATCCTAAGGTTAGACCTACAGGCGATCTGCTAGGGGAGACAAACGAGTGATATATAAGATGCGTGCTAGATCTACGGACGACCTACAATCCAAAATCGAGACTTTTGGGCAATATGCTAGGCGAGACCTACACACAATCTATAAGAGGAGAGCTAGATCTACGGACGACCTACAATCCTAAGGTGAGACCAACAGGCGATCTTCTAGGGGAGACCTATGAGCGATCTATAAGAGGAGTGCTAAATCTACAGACGACCTACAATCCTAAAGCGATACCTATAGCCGATCTGTTAGTTGAGACCTATGGACGATCTATAAGAGGAGAGCTAGGTCTACAACAACCTATAATCCTAAAGCAATATCTACGGAGGATCTCCTAGGGGTGACCTACATGCGATCTACAATAAGAGAGCTAGATCTACGGACGGCCTACAATTCTAAAGAGAGAAATACGAGCAATCTTATAAGGGAGACCAATGGGCGATCTATAAGAGGAGACCTAGATCTATTGATGACCTACAATCCTAAAGCGAGACCTACAAGAGATATCCTAGTGGAGACCTACGGGAGATCTATAAGAGGAGAGTTAGATCTATGGACGACCTACAATCCTAAAGCGAGACCTACAAGAGATCTCCTAGGGGAGACCTACGGGAGATCTGTAAGAGGAGAGCTAGATCTACGGAAGACCTACAATCCTAAAGCGATACATACAGGCGATCTGCTAAGGCAGACCTATGGGAGACTTTAAAGAGGAGAGCTAGATTTACGTACGACCTACAATCCTAATGTGAGACCTACATGCGATCTGCTAGGGGAGACCTACGGGCGATCTATAATTGGAGAGCAAGATCTAAGGATGACCTACAATCCTAAAGCTATACCTATGGGAGATCTGATAGGGGAGAGATACGATCGATCTATAAGAGGAGAGGTAGATCTACGGGCGACCTACAATCCTAAAGGGAGACTTAAAGGAGATCATCTTGGGGAGACCTACAAGTGATCTACAAGAGGATAGCTAGATCTATGGACGACCTACAATCCTAAAGTGAGACATAAAGGCAATCTACTAGGAGAGACATATGGGAGATCTATAAGACGAGAACTAGATCTTTGGACGACCTACAATCCTAAAGAGAGACCTACAGGCGATCTGCTAGGGGAGACCTAAGGACAATCTATAAGAGGAGAGCTATATTTATGGATGACCTACACACCTAAAGGGAGACCTACAAAAGATCACCTACGGGAGACCTACGTGAGATATGTAAGAGGAGAGATAGATCTAAAGACGACCTACAATCCTAAAGCAAGATCTACGGGGGATCTGGGGGAGACCTATGGGCGATCTTAAAGAGGAGAGCTACATCCACGGATGACCTACAATCCTAAAGTGAGACCTATAGGCGATCTTCTAGGGGAGACCTACGGGCGACCTATAATTGGAGAGCAAGATCTATAGTCGACATACAATCCTAAAGTGATACCTATGGGAAATCTGCTAGGGAAGACATACGGGCGATATATAAGAGGAGAGGTAGATCTACGGACGACCTACAATCCTAAAGGGAGACTTAAAGGAGATCATCTAGGGGAGACCTACAGGTGATCTATAAGGGGAGAGCTAGATCTATGGACGACCTAGAATCCTAAAGTGAGACATACAGACGATCTGCTAGGGGAGACCCATGATCTATCTATAAGAGGAGAGCTAGATCTCTGGATGACCTACAATCCTAATGTGAGACCTATAGGCGATCTTCTAGGGGAGACCTATGAGCGATCTATAAGAGGAGTGCTAAATCTACGGACGACCAATAATCCAAAGAGAGACCTATAGCCGATCTGGTGGTTGAGATCTACAGATGATCTATAAGAGGAGAGCTAGATCTACAGACTACCTATAATCCTAAAGCAAGATCTATGGTGGATCTCGTAGGGGTGACCTACATGCGATCTACAAGAGGAGAGCTAGATCTACATACGACCTACAATTATAAAGAGAGAAATACAAGCTACTTTCTAAGGGAGACCTATGGGCGATCTATAAGAGGAGACCTAGATCTATGGACGACCTACAATCCTATAGCGAGACCTACGAGAGATCTCCTAGTGGAGACCTACGGGAGATCTATAAGAGGAGAGCTAGATCTACGGAAGACCTACAATCCTAAAGCGAGACCTACAAGAGATCTGCTAGGGGAGACCTACAAGTGATCTATAAGAGGAGAGCTTGATATAAGGATGATCTACAATCCTAAAGCGAGATATATGGGAGATCTGTTAGGGTAGACCTACAGGAAAGCTATAATAGGAGAGCTAGATCTATGAACGACCTACAATCCTAAAGTGAGACCAACGGGCGATCTGCTAGGGGAAACCTATGGACGATTTACAAGAGGTGAGCTAGATCTACGGACGAACTACAATCCTAAAGCGAGACTTACGGGATATCTGCTAGGGGAGACCTACGGGTGATCTATAAGAGGAGAGCCACATCTGCGGCAACCTATAATCTTAAAGCGAGACCTACTAGAAATCTGCTAGGGGAGACCTATGGGAGATCTATAAGAGGAGATTCAGATCTACAACAACCTACAATCCTAAAGGGAGACCTATGAGTGATCTACTAAAGGATACCTACGATCGATCTATGAGAGGAGTGTTAGATCTACAGATGACCTACAATCTAAAAGCGAGACCTACGCGCAATCTGCTAAGGGATACCTATATAGGATCTATAAGAGGAGAGATAGATCTACGGACGACCTACAATCCTAAGGTGAGACCTACAGGCGATCTTCTAGGGGAGACCTACAGGCGAGCTATAAGAGGAGAGAAAGATCTATGGACGACCTACAATCCTAAAGGGAGAACTACGGGAGATCTCCTAGGGGAGACCTATGGGAGATCTATAAGGGGAGAGCTAGATCTATGAATGAACTATAATCCTAAAGTGAGACCTACGAAGGATCTGCTATGGGTGACATATGGGTGATCTTAAAGAGGAGAGCTAGATCTATGGACAACTTACAATCCTAAAGCGAGACCTATGGCCGATCTGCTAGGGGAGGCCTATGGGCGATCTATAATAGGAGAGCAAGATCTATGGACGACCTACAATCCTAAAGCGAAACCTACGGGAGATCTTCTATGGGAGAGCTACGTGCGATCTATAAGTGGGGAGATAGATCTACGAACAACTAAAATCCTAAAGAGAGACGTATAAGTGATCTGCTAGGAGAGACCTACGGGTGATCTATAAGAGGAGAGATAGACCTACAGACGACCTACAATCCAAAAGCGAGACCTACGGGATATCTGCTTGGGGAGAACTACACGCGATCTATAAGAGGAGAGCTAGACCTTCCGACGACCTACAATTCTAAAGAGAGACCTACAAGATATCTCCTAGGGGAGACCTACGAGCGATCTATAAGAGGAGAGCTAGAATTACGGACGACCTACAATCCTAAAGCGAGACCTACGGGCGATCTGCTAGGGGAGACCTATGGGCGATCTTAAACAGGAGAGCTAGATCTACGGACGACCTACAATTCTAAAGTGAGACCTACAGGAGATCTGCTAGGGGAGACCTACGAGAAATCTATAATTGGAGAGAGAGATCTACGGACGACCTACAATCCTAAAGCGAGACCTATGGCAGATCTGCTAGGGGAGACATATGGGCGATCTATAAGAGGAGAGGTAGATCTACGGATGACCTACAATCCTAAAGGTTCACTTAAAGGAGATCATCTAGGGGAGACCTTCAAGTGATCTATAAGAGGAGAGCTAGATCTATGGACGACCGACAATCCTAAAGTGAGACATACATGCGATCTACTACGGGAGACATATGGGAGATCTATAAGAGGAGAGCTAGATCTTTGGACGACCTACAATCCTAAAGCGAACCCTATAGGCGATATGCTAGGGGAGACCTATGAGTAATCTATAAGAGGAGAGCTAGATTTATGAGCGACCTACAATCCTAAGGTTAGACCTACAGGCGATCTGCTAGGGGAGACAAACGAGTGATATATAAGATGCGTGCTAGATCTACGGACGACCTACAATCCAAAATCGAGACTTTTGGGCAATATGCTAGGCGAGACCTACACACAATCTATAAGAGGAGAGCTAGATCTACGGACGACCTACAATCCTAAGGTGAGACCTACAGGCGATCTTCTAGGGGAGACCTATGAGCGATCTATAAGAGGAGTGCTAAATCTACAGACGACCTACAATCCTAAAGCGATACCTATAGCCGATCTGTTAGTTGAGACCTATGGACGATCTATAAGAGGAGAGCTAGGTCTACAACAACCTATAATCCTAAAGCAATATCTACGGAGGATCTCCTAGGGGTGACCTACATGCGATCTACTATAAGAGAGCTAGATCTACGGACGGCCTACAATTCTAAAGAGAGAAATACGAGCAATCTTATAAGGGAGACCAATGGGCGATCTATAAGAGGAGACCTAGATCTATTGATGACCTACAATCCTAAAGCGAGACCTACAAGAGATATCCTAGGGGAGACCTATGAGTAATCTATAAGAGGAGAGCTAGATTTATGAGCGACCTACAATCCTAAGGTTAGACCTACAGGCGATCTGCTAGGGGAGACAAACGAGTGATATATAAGATGCGTGCTAGATCTACGGACGACCTACAATCCAAAATCGAGACTTTTGGGCAATATGCTAGGCGAGACCTACACACAATCTATAAGAGGAGAGCTAGATCTACGGACGACCTACAATCCTAAGGTGAGACCAACAGGCGATCTTCTAGGGGAGACCTATGAGCGATCTATAAGAGGAGTGCTAAATCTACAGACGACCTACAATCCTAAAGCGATACCTATAGCCGATCTGTTAGTTGAGACCTATGGACGATCTATAAGAGGAGAGCTAGGTCTACAACAACCTATAATCCTAAAGCAATATCTACGGAGGATCTCCTAGGGGTGACCTACATGCGATCTACAATAAGAGAGCTAGATCTACGGACGGCCTACAATTCTAAAGAGAGAAATACGAGCAATCTTATAAGGGAGACCAATGGGCGATCTATAAGAGGAGACCTAGATCTATTGATGACCTACAATCCTAAAGCGAGACCTACAAGAGATATCCTAGTGGAGACCTACGGGAGATCTATAAGAGGAGAGTTAGATCTATGGACGACCTACAATCCTAAAGCGAGACCTACAAGAGATCTCCTAGGGGAGACCTACGGGAGATCTGTAAGAGGAGAGCTAGATCTACGGAAGACCTACAATCCTAAAGCGATACATACAGGCGATCTGCTAAGGCAGACCTATGGGAGACTTTAAAGAGGAGAGCTAGATCTACGGACGACCTACAATCCTAATGTGAGACCTACATGCGATCTGCTAGGGGAGACCTACGGGCGATCTATAATTAGAGAGCAAGATCTAAGGATGACCTACAATCCTAAAGCTATACCTATGGGAGATCTGCTTGGGGAGAGATACGATCGATCTATAAGAGGAGAGGTAGATCTACGGGCGACCTACAATCCTAAAGGGAGACTTAAAGGAGATCATCTTGGGGAGACCTACAAGTGATCTATAAGAGGATAGCTAGATCTATGGATGACCTACAATCCTAAAGTGAGACATAATGGCAATCTACTAGGAGAGACATATGGGAGATCTATAAGACGAGAACTAGATCTTTGGACGACCTACAATCCTAAAGAGAGACCTACAGGCGATCTGCTAGGGGAGACCTAAGGACAATCTATAAGAGGAGAGCTATATTTATGGATGACCTACACTCCTAAAGGGAGACCTACAAAAGATCACCTACGGGAGACCTACGTGAGATATGTAAGTGGAGAGCTAGATCTAAAGACGACCTACAATCCTAAAGCAAGATCTACGGGCGATCTGGAGGAGACCTATGGGCGATTTTAAAGAGGAGAGCTACATCCACGGATGACCTACAATCCTAAAGTGAGACCTATAGGCGATCTTCTAGGGGAGACCTACGGGCGACCTATAATTGGAGAGCAAGATCTATAGTCGACATACAATCCTAAAGTGATACCTATGGGAAATCTGCTAGGGAAGACATACGGGCGATATATAAGAGGAGAGGTAGATCTACGGACGACCTACAATCCTAAAGGGAGACTTAAAGGAGATCATCTAGGGGATACCTACAGGTGATCTATAAGGGGAGAGCTAGATCTATGGACGACCTAAAATCCTAAAGTGAGACATACAGACGATCTGCTAGGGGAGACCCACGATCTATCTATAAGAGGAGAGCTAGATCTCTGGATGACCTACAATCCTAATATGAGACCTATAGGCGATCTTCTAGGGGAGACCTATGAGCGATCTATAAGGGGAGTGCTAAACCTACGGATGACCAATAATCCTAAAGCGAGACCTATAGCCGATCTGGTGGTTGAGATCTACAGATGATCTATAAGAGGAGAGCTAGATCTACGAACGACATATAATCCTAAAGCAAGATCTATGGAGGATCTCCTAGGGGTGACCTACATGTGATCTATGAGAGGAGAGCTAGATCTACAGATGACCTACAATTCTAAAGATAGAAATACAAGCGATCTTCTAAGGGAGACCTATGGGTGATCTATAAGAGGAGACTTAGATCTATGGACGACCTACAATCCTATAGCGAGACCTAAGAGAGATCTCCTAGTGGAGACCTATGGGAGATCTCTAAGAGGAGAGCTAGATCTACGGAAGACCTACAATCCTAAAGCGAGACCTATAAGAGATCTCCTAGGGGAGACCTACAAGTGATCTATAAGAGGAGAGCTTGATATAAGGATGATCTACAATCCTAAAGTGAGATATACGGGAGATCTGCTAGGGGAGACCTACAAGAAAGCCATAATAGGAGATCTAGATCTATGAACGACCTACAATCCTAAAGTGAGACCAATGGGCGATCTGCTATGGGAAACCTATGGACGATTTACAAGAGGTGAGCTAGATCTACGGACGAACTAAAATCCTAAAGCGAGACTTATGCGATATCTGATAGGGGAGACCTATGGGTGATCTATAAGAGGAAAGCCACATCTACGGCAACCTACAATTTAAATAGAGACCTACTGGAAATCTGCTAGGGGAGACCTACGGGAGATCTATAAGAGGAGATCTGGATCTACAACAACCTATAATCCTAAAGGGAGACCTACGAGCGATCTGCTAAAGGATACCTACGATCGATCTATAAGAGGAGTGTTAGATCTACGGATGACCTACAATCCAAAAGCGACACATATGGGTAATCTACAAGGAGAGACCTATACGTGATCTATAAGAAGAGAGCTAGATCTACAGATGACCTATAATCCTAAGGTGAGACCTAGAGGAGATCTGCTAGAGGAGACCTATGATCGATCTATAAGAGGAGTGTTAGATCTAAGGATGACCTATAATCCTAAAGAGAGATATATAGTCAATCTGTTGGTGGAGACCTATAGACGATCTATAAGAGGACTGCTAGATCTAAGGACTACCTACAATCCTAAAGAGAGACCTATAGCTGATCTGTTGGTGGAGACCTACAGACGATCTAAAAGAGGACACCTAGATCTACGGACGACCTATAATCGTAAAGAAAGATGTACAGGGGATCTCTTAGTTGTGACCTATATGTGATCTACAAGAGGAGAGCTAGACCTACGAACGACCTATAATTCTAAACTGAGATCTACGGGCGATCTTCTAGGGGAGACCTATGGGAAATCTATAAGAGGAGAGCTATATCTATGGACGACTTACAATCCTAAAGCGAGACCTACAGGAGATCTTCTAGGGGAGACCTACGGGCGATCTATAAGAAGAGAGCTAGATCTACGGATGACCTACAATCCTAAAGCAAAACCTACAAGAGATCTCCTAGGGGAGATCTACGGGAGATCTGTAAGAGGAGAGCTAGATCTATGGAAAACCTATAATCCTAAAGCGAGACCTACGGGAGATCGTCTAGGGGAGACCTATGGGCGATATTAAAGAGGAGAGCTAGATCTACAGACGACCTACTATCCTAAAGCGAGACCTACGGGAGATCTGCTAGGGGAGACCTATGGGCGGTCTATAAGTGGAGAGTTAGATCTACGGAAAACATATAATCCTAAAGCGAGACCTACGGGAGATCTGCTAAAGCAGACCTACGATCGATCTATAAGAGGAGTGTTAGATCTACGGATGACCTATAATCCAAAAGCGAGAAATAGGGGCAATATGCAAGGGGAGACCTTTATGCGAACTATAAGAGGAGAGCTAGATCTACAGATGACCTACAATCCTAAGGTGATACCTATAGGATATCTGATAGGAAAGACCTATGATCGATCTATAACAGGAGTGCTAGATCTAAGGACGACCTACAATCCTCAAGAGAGACCTATAGCGGATTTGTTGGTGGAGACCTACAGAAGATCTATAAGTGGAGAGCTAGATCTACGAACGACCTACAATACTAAAGCAATATCTGCGCGGATCTCCTAAGGGTGACCTACATGCGATCTACAAGAGGAGAGTTAGACCTACGGACGACCTATAATTCTAAAGCGAGACCAACGAGCGATCTTCTAAGGGAGATCTACGGGCGATCTATAAGAGGAGAGCTAGATCTATTAATGACCTACAATCCTAAAGTGAGACCTACTAGAGATCTATAAGGGGAGACCTACAGGAGATCTGTAAGAGAAGAGCTAGATCTATGGATAACCTATAATCGTAAAGCGAGAACTACAGGCGATCTGCTAGGGGAGACCTACGGGAGATCTATAAGTGGAGAGCTAGAACTATGGACGACCTACAATCCTAAAGCGAGACCTACGGGAGATCGGCTAGGGGAGACCTATGGGTGATCTATCAGTGGAGAGCTAGATCTATGAAAAACTTACAATCCTAAAGCGAGACCTACAGGCGATCTGCTAAGGGAAACATACGGGCGGTCTATAATAGGAGAGGTAGAAATACGAAGGACCTACAATCCTAAAGTGTGACCTACGGGATATCTTCTAAGGTAGACCTAAGGGCGATCCATAAGAGTAGGGCTAGATCTACGGACGGACTACAATCATAAAGCGAGACCTACGAGAGATCTGCTAGGGGAGACCTACGGGTAATCTTAAAGAGGAGTGCTAGATCTACAAATGACCTACAATCCTAAAGGAGATACCTACATGAGATCTATAAGAGGAGAGCGAGATCTACGGACGACCTATAATCCTAAAGCTAGTCCTATGGGCGATCTTCTAGAGGATACCTACGAGCGATCTATAAGAAGAGAGCCACATCTACAACAACCTATAATCTTAAAGGGAGACCTATCAGCGATCTCCTAAGGGAGACCTACGGTTGTTTGAGACCTACAGGTGATCTATAAGAGGAGAGCTAGATCTATGGATGACCTATAATCCTAAAGCAAGATCTACGGAGGATCTCCTAGGGGTGACCTACATGCGATCTATAAGAGGAGAGCTAGATCTATGGACGAACTACAATTCTAAAGCGACACATACGAGCGATCTTCTAAGGGAGGCCTACGGGAGATCTTTAAGAGGAGAGCTAGATCTATTGACGACCTACAATCCTAAAGCGCGACCTACAAGAGATCTCCTAGGGGAGACCTATGGGAGATCTATAAGATGAGAGTTAGAATTATGGACGACCTAAAATCCTAAAGCGAGACCTACAGGTGAACTGCTAGGGGAGACCTATAGGTGATCTTAAAGAGGAGAGCTAGATCTACAGACGACCTACAATCCTAAAACGAGACCTATGTGTGATATGCTAGGGGAGACCTACGGGAAATCTATAAGAATATAACAAGATTTACGGGAGATCTTTTAGGGGAGACCTATGGGCGATCTATAAGAGTATGGCTAGATCTACGGACGACCTAAAATCCTAAAGTGAGACCCACGAATGATCTGCTAGGGGAGACCTACGAGCAATTATAAAGAGGAGAGCTAGATCTACAGATGACCTACAATCTTAAAGGCGAGACCTACAAGAGATCTATAAGAGGAGAGCGAGATCTACGGACGATCTACCATCCTAAAGCAAGAACTACTGGCGATCTGCTAGGGGAGAGATAAAGGTGATCTATAAGTGAAGATCTAAAGCGAGACCTGTGGGCGATCTGCTAAGGAAGACCTACAGGTGATCTATAAGAGGACAACTAGATCTACGGATGACCTACAATCCTAAATCAAGACCTACATGCGATCAGCTAGGGGAAACCTATGGAAGATTTACATGAGGAGAGCTAGCTCTATGGACAACATACAATTCTAAAGCGAGACCTACAATCGACTGGCTAGGGTAGACCAACGGGAAATCTATAAGAGGTGAGCTAGATCTACGGATGACATACAATCCTAAAGCTAGTCCTACGGGCGATCTATAAGAGGAGAACCACATCTACGGTAACCTACAATCCTAAAGCGAGACCTACTCGGGGTGTTCTAGGGGTGACCTACAGGAAATCTATAAGAGGAGAGCTAGATCTACGACAACCGACAATCTTAAAGGGAGACCTATAAGCGATCTGCTAAGGAAGACCTACAATAAATCTATAAGAGGAGTGTTAGATCTATGGACGACCTACAATCCAAAAGCAAGACCTACGAGATATCTGCTTGGGGAGAACTACACGCGATCTATAAGAGGAGAGCTAGATCTACGGACGACCTATAATCCTAAAGCAAGATCTATGGGGGATCTCCTAGGGGTAACCTACATGCGATCTACAAGAGGAGAGCTAGACCTTCAGATGACCTACAACTCTAAAGAGAGACCTACAAGAGATCTCCTAGGGGAGACCTACGGGCGATCTATAAGAGGAGAGCTATAATTACGGACGACCTACAATCCTAAAGCGAGACCTACAGGCGATCTGCTAGGGGAGACCTCTGGGCGATCTTAAAGAGGAGAGCTAGATCTACGGACGACCTACAATTCTAAAGTGAGACCTACATGCGATCTGCTAGGGGAAACCTACGAGCGATCTATAATTGGAGAGCGAGTTCTATGGACGACCTACAATCCTAAAGCGAGACCTATGGGAGATCTGTTAGGGGAGACATATGGGTGATCTATAAGAGGAGAGGTAGATCTACGGATGACCTACAATCATAAAGGGTGACTTAAAGGAGATCATATAGGGGAGACCTACAAGTGATCTATAAGAGGAAAGCTAGACCTATGGACGACCTACAATCCTAAAGTGAGACATACAGCCGATCTACAAGGGGAGACATATGGGAGATCTATAAGAGGAGAGCTAGATCTTTGGACGACCTACAATCCTAAAGCAAGCCCTATAGGCGATATGCTAGGGGAGACCTATGAGCAATCTATAAGAGGAGAGCTAGATTTATAAGCGACCTACAATCCTAAGGTTAGAACTACAGGCGATCTGCTAGGGGAGAAAAACGAGTGATATATAAGATGAGTGCTCGATCTACGGACGACCTACAATCCAAAAGCGAGACCTATGGGCAATCTTCTAGGGGAGACCTACACACAATCTATAAGAGGAGAGCTAGATCTACGGACGACCTACAATCCTAAGGTGAGACCTATAGGCAATTTTCTAGGGGAGACCTATGAGCGATCTATAAGAGGAGTACTAAATCTACAGACGGCCTACAATCCTAAAGCGAGACCTATAGCCGATCTGTTGGTTGAGACCTACGAACGATCTATAAGAGGAGAGCTAGATCTACAGCAACCTATAATCCTAAAGTAAGATCTACGGAGGATCTCCTAGAGGTGACCTACATGCGATCTACAATAGGAGAGCTAGATCTACGGACGACCTACAATTCTAAAGAGAGAAATACGAGCAATCTTCTAACGGAGACTAATGAGCAATCTATAAGAGGAGACCTAGATCTATGGACGACCTACAATCCTAAAGCGAGACCTACAAGAGATATCCTTGTGGAGACCTACGTGAGATCTTTAAGAGGAGAGTTAGATCTATGGACGACATACAATCCTAAAGCGAGACCTACAAGAGATCTCCTAGGGGAGACCTATGGGAGATCTGTAAGAGAGCTAGATCTACGGAAGACCTACAATCCTAAAGCGAGACATACAGGCGATCTACCAAGGCAAACCTATGGGCGACTTTAAAGAGGAGAGCTAGATCTACGTACGACCTACAATCCTAATGTGAGACCTACATGCGATCTGCTAGGGGAGACCTACGGGCGATCTATAATTGGAGAGAAAGATCTAAGGACGACCTACAATCCTAAAGCGAGACTTGTGGGAGATCTGCTAGGGGAGACATACGATTGATCTATAAGAAGATAGGTAGATCTACAGACGACCTACAATCCTAAAGGGAGACTTAAAGGAGATCATCTTGGGGAGACCTACAAGTGATCTATAAGAGGATAGTTAGATCTATGGACGGCCTAAAATCCTAAAGTGAGACATAAAGGCAATCTACTAGGAGAGACATATGGGAGATCTATAAGAGGAGAACTAGATCTTTTGATGACCTACAATCCTAAAGCGATACCTATAACCGATCTACTAGGGGAGACCTATGAGCGATCTATAAGAGGAGAGCTAGATTTATGAACGACCTATAATCCTAAGGTTAGACCTATAGGTGATCTGCTAGGGGAGACCAACGAGCAATTTATAAGAGGAGTGCTAGATCTACGGACGACCTATAATCTAAAAGCGAGACCTATGGGCAATCTGCTAAGGGAGACCTACACAGGATCTATAAGAGGAGAGAAAGATCTACGGACGACCTACAATCCTAAGGTGAGACCTACAGGCGATCTTCTAGGGGAGACCTATAGGCGAGCTATAATAGGAGAGAAAGATCTATGGACGACCTACAATCCTAAAGGGAGTACTACGGGAGATCTCCTAGGGGAGACCTATGGGAGATCTATAAGGGGAGAGCTAGATCTATGAATGAACTATAATCCTAAAGTGAGACCTATGAAGGATCTGCTATGGGTGACCTCTGGGTGATCTTAAAGAGGAGAGCTAGATCTATGGACAACTTAGAATCCTAAAGAGTGACCTATGGGCGATATGCTAGGGGAGACCTATGGGAGATCTATAAGAGGAGAGCGAGATTTACGGATGACCTACAATCCTAAAGCGAAACCTACGGGAGATCTTCTATGGGAGACCTACGGGCGATCTATAAGTTGGGAGCTAGATCTACGAACAACTAAAATCCTAAAGAGAGACGCACAAGTGATCTACTAGGAGAGACCTACGGGCGATCTATAAGAGGAGAGATAGATCTACAGACGACCTACAATCCTAAAGGGAGACCTAAAGGCGATCAGCTAGGGGAGAACAACAGGTGATCTATAAGAGGAGAGGTAGATCTAGGAAGACCCACAATCCTAAAGCGAGACCTATGTGCGTTCTACTAGGGGAGACCTACGAGCGATCTATAAGAGGAGAGCTAGATCTTCGGATGACCTACAATCCTAAAGCGAGACCTACGGGCGATCTGCTAAGGGAAACCTATGAACGATCTACAAGAGGAGAGCTAGATCTTCGGACGACCTACAATTCTAAAGGGAGACCTACGTAAGATTATCTAGGGGACATCTACGGGCGATCTATAAGAGGAGAGCTAGATCTACTTACGACATAAAATCCTAAAGCGAGACCTATGGGCGGTCTGCTAGGGGAGACCAACGAGCGATCTTCTAAGGGAGACCTACTATAACACCCCTATTCTACCCGGCAATTATAAATGTAAATCAGAGTTATAATCATTCATGCAAACGAATTAGGATGCCACAAATTCATCTTTAAAAACACATTGCATTCAATGTGGATACATAACACTTTAAAACTTCGGATGAACCATCATTATAATATTTTAATCTCTTAATTCAGCAATTTAAACATCTACGCAGCGGAATTCTTAATAGTATCTTTATCCATCGTTACAACAACTTCAAAACAACACATACTTAATAACAATTAAATTAAAGTTCAACAACTGAAATAATCGACAAATTAAAAGCAACAAGCGTTCATCCCCCCGAGTGTTACATATTAGAGCAATGACACCGACTCGAACTACTGAAGGTATACAACCTTCACTCTCGATTACCTGCACGTTACCAGCGTAAGGGTAACATTCAGAAAGAAGGGGTCAGATATCTAACAATATAATAAAATGCATGATAATTAATATATTAAATTAGATCACATAACACCACCACTTCTAATCTTGTAACAAACATAATCGCAACAGAATAACAACAGTATACACATTCACCGCATTAATACACAACTTCTTTATGCAATCATATAATACGACTCAATAATACACAAATGCATGTGGTACCATTGGAGCAGAACTCCCATCTTAAAAATCTGCCAATAAATAGAGGCATCAACAAGGCATAAGCCTTCATCTTAATATTCGCCAATACAGGCCATCTTAACGAGCATAAGCTCCATCTTTAAATTCAATGTATGCGACGCAATCATGAATGTAATAACAACACCATAATTAACAACATCTCAACACAACATCATTGTTGGCCATAAGACCACATCTTATTAGCTGCCAATTATTAGAGGCATCTCGACATCTTTCATCATCATCATCATTCATCATTCATCAACATCATTTATCATCATAATTCATCAAACATCATTTATACATCACAATTCATCAAACATCATTTGTCATCAACAACTCAGCCATACAACAATACAACAGTAAATCGTTAATCTTGAACATTGGCCAGAGGCCTACAACATGATATTTCCTATAATTAAATAATTCGTCTAAGGATTACTTCTAAATTACCAAACCTTTACATATTACTATTCTGTAAGACTACATCATTATCATCATTAATCCTACTGTTACAAACTAAACAGTAATCTATAAACATCTCACCCTCATCATTTTTCACAAAAATCAACATAGCGATTAACGCAGAAACTAACTCTAATCCTAATTTTGGTTACTAGGATTATCCTTCCTATTCTTCATTTTGTTCCTTAAGAATGAAGTTCATCGCGTTAGCTATTCAACGCTTCAAAAGTCACCCCAAACGGAGTCGAAAAACTCAAGTTACAGCCTTTGGAAAACAAATCTGTCAAAAACCAGACAACATGGATCGACGCATAATTCCTTGGGTAGAAGCTTACTAATACACCTTGGCGGGTGGCCCAATTACAAGCACCTACTGATGCACCTGCTGGTACATTTCCAAGTCAACCTCAACTGAATCCAAAAGGATATGCTCATGTTATTTTATTGCAAAGTGGAACAGAATACGATGGACCAATTGATCCTAGAGCTGAAAACCCACCCATGTCCCAATGTTTTAGAAAAACAACCGAGGAGGAAAGTGGACCAAAAGAGAAGGAGAAGGTAGGTGACGGAGAGACATAAGAAAAGGAAAAACCTTATGTGCCTCTGCCACCTTACAAACCACCAATCCCGTATCCTCAAAGACTTACTTAATCTAGAAGTGCAGGGAAATTTAAGAAATTTGTCGAACTTCTGAAACAATTAAACATCACAAAACCATTCATAGAAGCTATCACTCAAATGCCCTCGTACGCTAAGTTTCTCAAAGAAATCTTCTCAAACAAGAAAAAGATAGAGGATAACGAGAGAATTACACTCACTGCTAAATGTAGCACAATCATTCAGAATAAAATTCCTCAAAAGCTAAAGGATCCTGGAAGTTTCTCTATACCCTGTAATATAGGTGAGTATGTCATAGACAAAGCTCTATGCGACTTGGGCGCTAGTATCAGTGTTATGCCCCTGTCCATATTCAAAAAGGTTGACATGGGAGAATTAAGACCAACCAAGATGTCAGTACAACTAGCAGATCGCTCTGTCAAATACCCCATGGGAATTCTAGAAAACGTTCTGGTACGCATAGGTCAATTCTACATCCCTACATATTACATCAATATGGACATTAAAGAAGATAGTGTAACCCCTATAATATTGGGAAGACCATATTTAGCTACTGCTGGAGCTATTATAGATGTTAAGAGAGGAAATCTAACTTTTGAAGTTGCATAAGAGAAAGTTGACTTTATGTTGACACAGTTCCTACAGGCCCCAGCTATAGATGATACATGCTATCTGTTAGATGTAATAGACGAATGTGTCAAAGAGATGGAGTTAGGAGAAGAAACTCATTCTGAAACTATGAAGATTCTGATGCCCCTAATTTTTTAAGACGATGATTGGTGTCCTGAATATCGAGATGAAAATTTAAGTGAATGCCTAGAACTGACACCAAATCATATGCCATGTCCGAAGAAACCCAACTTGGAACTTAAAGTTTTACCCAAAACCTTAAAATATGAATTCCTAGATTTAGAACTTAAAAGACCCGTGATAGTTTTTGTACCCCAATTTCCCCCCCTAAGATCCCTTCATCATACCATATTGATTCAATCACTACAAGATCACACTAGGATTCTTGGTTCCCCTCCCTACTTTGAGTTTTGATCCTTTTGAGGGATTACCAAGCACCTTGACTTATGTTACTTTTGTGATCATGAATATTGTTTTGTTTTCTTCATTTAACTAATAAAATGCAATGTTGGTTTGTCTTGCTTGTTATCCATGTAGGTGAAGGACAATGAGATTTAACAAGTTACTCCATGGGTTCATGAGTTTATATCCATGCCCTAGTCAATATAGCTTGAGAAGTTCAAACTTCACCATTGGATTGGTTTTGGTATAATTGGCATGGCAAGGTTTCTTTGGTTCATCAAATTTCAAGGTTATTAGATTTGACTTAAAAGTACAAGGGGTTGATTGGAGAAGTTGTCATGTTTGGACAAGGCCTTGTTCCTATTGGTCACAAGAGCATATTTCTCTCAAAATTCAAGACATGAAAGTGGTTTTTGTGGCTAAGAGTTCTCATTATCATCCTTAACAACTTCTATTCACAAAGCAAGAATATTGGTACAAGAAGTTTGTTTAAACTTGTCAAAGTTCCTCAAGGCATTCTATTGATCTAGAAGCTAGGGTTTTGAACTTCAAAGGGGTATATTTTGCTCACCTTTTGGTATTTTTGAATTATTCCAATTACATCCTTCTCTTGAAAGTGTTATCAACAAATCACTTAAAAAGTTCCAAGGATTTTTCATGTGGAAGAAACTTGGTGAAGAAGAAAGTTTACAAGTCATCCAGATGAATCCACAATTTTACATAAGTAAGTTCAATTGATCATAACTTGAATATGATCACAATTTTCATCACCATGATTCCATTCTTTTTCCATAATAATCTTGAATATGTGAACTTTATGTCTTATTTCATGTGCAAAGTGGGAAAATGGATGGAGGTTGCCTTAAAGATGCAAAAGATTATAGGTCATTTCATGATTTTTTGCCAACTTCAACAATTCATAACTCTCTAAATTTTTGGATATTTTGAGTGGTTCAAGTCCCAAAATTTCATTCAAGAGATCTACTTCATGCCATCTTTTTTAATCAAGATAAAATTCCAAGTGGAAGGCCATGTTTGGATTGCAAGACATTATAGGTCATTTTTGAAGAAGAATTTGAAATATTTCTATGTATGGAAAGTCAACCCTTTTTCTTCAACTTTGACTCAATGAAACTTTCAGCTCAAGTAACCATTTGATTCCATTCTTTTTCCATTGCAAATATTGTAACCTCATCTTTCTAAAGCATCAAGAATCATGCCCTAAGACTCCTTGAGTTGGAAATTCCATGGATTTGAATTTGGTAAGTTGAAACTGAATTTTCCACAAAGTCAGAATTTTGAAATCCATAATGTGACTTCTAAACACAATATTTATGCACATTTTTTATTTAAACTTGATTAGAAAACTTTCCAGAAGTGAATAGCACACCAAAACGCAAGATTTGGTTGAGTTTTGATGGAAATGAAGTTACACTTCACTCGTGTTTGACCTTCACTCAATTTCCCTCCAAACTTCCTTGTTTCTTCCAATTTTCATTCCCATTCACTTCCCTATAAATAGAGGGTCATCCCCCATTCATTTCTTTAAGCTTTGAGAGCTAAAAACACCCCGCAAAAACATCACACAAACCCATCTTTTTTGAATTCAGATTCTAAGATTTAAGTTCCCTTTTCAAAAATTCTTTGTGCATTCATCATCCTTAAGCATCATATAAACTTTCCAATACTTAAACCAATCAAAACGAGCCATAACTCAAGCTACAGAAGTCCAGTTTAGAGCTTCTTCCTTGAACTTCGAAAAGGTATAATTCTCCACCATTTGGATCCAAATCAAGCACTAATCTATTCTAATCCTTCTTTTGATTCCAATGTTGCTTACAATTTTTATACCCATTGAGAATTGAGAGAGAAATCTCAAATTGAAGGTGCTCGCTATTTTCTGGGTTTTTGATTTATATCTCTCTCCATACCTTATATAAATTTGGCGCGGTGGTGGTGTTAGAATCGTCTTGAAGAGACAAGTTCAATGATACTAGCCTTGGATCCTAATTTTTCAATTTGAAGGATCCCACAAAATCCCCATTGCAGGGTGTCTAGAGGTTGAAGACATTGACATGTCTCATCTCAGCCAATAATAGTGTGCTAAACGTTTTAATTTCATTGGTTGCCCTTTTTCTAATCCTATGCGTATCTCACTAAGGTCCATATCGAGCACAGCACGTCTGATCCATTAGATCAGCTTACTAACGCGTTTTGACTATGATCTGATGGTCCACATCTTTTTGGTTTTATTTTATTTTCTGATTTTATATTTTTATTGATTAAAATTTCAAAAATTCATAACTCTTTTATTTTTTATCCAAAAATTATGAAAAAATTCATAAAAATACTTTGAATTATTTCTGATCTCATAACTATTATTCACATTTTTATTTTGATATTTGATATTTTTTTGAATTTTTTTAATTTTTTGCTTTCTTTTAATTACTTAAAAAATACTTTCTGACATTTTTTAATTCTGAAAAAATTCATAAATATTATTTTGCATATTTTTGACTTTCTGAAAATTTTATGGAATTTTATATTGAGGTTTACAATTTTTGACCTATTTTCTGTTTGTTTGAGCAATTTTAAATAGTTTAAAAATAGTTTCTGACTTTTATTACCAAAAATTTTATAAAAATATTTGGATCCATTTCTGATTTTGCTTTGGCTTTACTTTTTCTTTCTTGATTAATTTGAACATAGTTGACATTTTTCTTCTCTATTTTGATTTTTAAACATTTTTTTAAACCCTTTTAATGTATATATTAAATATAATATTATTTTGTGATTATTTTTTGGCTTTCTTGAGTTGATTTTTTGATCATGACTTTATTAAAATCATTGGATCTTGGGTGTTGAGTTTAACTCCATCGAAATGGATGAATCATTTTAATAATAGTTTGATTAAATTTTTTATTCAAAAGTGGTTTATTCATTTTTCCCATCCCCACTTCATCTTATCCCTTTCTTGTTGCACTATGTGTTATTGGAGCATGATCTCTATATCATGTCTCAAAACAAATGGTGCATAAATTTCTATTGGCCGACCTCAAAATAGGGGCGACTTCTATATAAGTCCACTTACGATTGCTTAGCATAGCGCTAAATTTTGTCCTGATTCGAATAAATGATCATTCGTGGCCCAAACTTATGATTGCAAGCCCAAGTATGTTAATTTGATCTCTTTGATCCAATAACCTTGAGAATCATTGTGTGGAGGCTTTGGTTCTACCAATCCTCTAATGGTTCTACAACACCTTTGGTCAGCGCGGATCACTTAAACATCGTTGATCATTAAATGGTACTTATGAGAATTCCAAATGGATGATATACTTGACAAAAAGCAAATGCAACTTGTTGTGTGGAGGCTTTGGTTCTACCAATCCCCTAATGAGTTCCAAATGCAAGTTTCAAGATGGTCATCCAACTAACCACTAATTATTGACTTGTTTTACCTTATGCTTTTATTCTTTTTTATGCTTTATATACTATTTACTTTAGCATTTACATGTCATTCCATTTTCATCTTTGCTCATTTGAGCATTTATTTTCATGCCATTTTTACTTTTCTCACTTGAGCTTTTCTTTTCCTTTCTTAAGATACTTAATAATCAACATAATCCCTAAAAAACCTTTAATGGTACTTGGACTATTTGGTTACTACCCTTAGAATTATGGAGCATGGGACTTTTCTTAGAATTAGGATTAGAAACCTTGACCTATCTTAGAGATCTTATCTGATTATTTTGTCTGGAGTTCTTGACATTTACCTCGAGACATTGGGTTGCTTGTTTGTTTTTGTGTGCAGGTTTTTGTGATTACATCCTCTATTTGTAATTTGGAATTCACCTGTATACAGTTGTTACTCTGCCCAATTTTTGTGAAGACTTAATACACTTGAAGTTTGGTTCTCTCAAGAGGTCTAGTATTTTTGCTTTCTTGGTTTCAATCTAAGGAATGGAAATTCTATCTTGGCTCATAATTTCAAGTATTGGCTTCTTGTTGGTTAGATGGTTCTTATCCCTAGCTTTTACCTTATTCTTTAGGATAGCCTCTTCTTCTCCTCCCATCTTCATTAATTTCAAAATCTTCTGCCTCCTTTTGAAAACTCTTCTTGTTTTGAAACTTGACCCATTTTGATAATAAACTTGGACTTATGTCCATGCATTTTCAAAACATTTTCATAAATAAACTCCAATCAACTTAATAATACCTTGACATCTTTTTGTGAGAAGACTAAAAGTCAATCAATCTCATTTCAAACCATTTTTCCACTTTGGCTTTTTACCTTTTAAAACTTTTCTTAAAATATTAAACTCTTGTCAATCCTTGTAGTGATGCAAATGACTATACTTCTACAATATATAATGAAGAGAGATATTTTCTACTTGGGTGTTGAGTAAGGCATTGTTGAATTTTAATTCCAAGCCATATCCACCACATTGAGATGATGTAAATTATCCTTTCTCATGATTGTGGGTAGTAAGTGTGTTTTCCACACGGATAATGACGACGATGTTTTATCTTATAAAATTAACCAACACATTTGTGTTTCAAATTTTTAAAGGAGGAACTACGTGTACCTTGATCCCCTATTGCACAAAAAGGAGGTACATAGGCACTAAAGGTACACAACCACGACGGGTGCAAAAATTATAAAATAAATACGCTTTTTTCTTCACCTCCACCATCCACTTTTTATATACTACAGTCTTTATAGCCAAAATATATAGATTTTACAAAGAGGCTCCTGCGGAGTACCGTAGATCTTTAGGGTGCTAATAACTTCCCTTTGCATAACCAACCCCCTTACCTTGAATCTTTCCCCCTTTTTTTGAGTTATTCGCTCTTTTCCCATTCCTTTGGAAACAATAAAGCACGGTGGAGATTTTTATTTTGATTTGTATAAATTCTAGTCAATCCAATGGCTTAGTCTTGAAAATTTCTACCGCTACATAAAAAAAGGCGAATTCACTGGGGACAGATTGACCTCTTGTTGGTCCATCCCTAAGTGGGTTGAGCCTATCTTTGTTTATATTTGTATATGTGTTATTACTGTTTTTGTTATTATATGTTGTATATATGTTTGTTTGGATTTTCCTAGTTTTCAGGGTGCTTGGTGATTACTCATAAGTCCTATACCCGAACTTGGGCAAACTTTAAGATAGGACAGGCGGTATAGTCATGTTAACTTTGAGGGAGTAATCACAAAAAAGGAGGCATGAGATCCCCCACCCAGTGGAGGCCCCTTTGTTGTACCCCAAAATTTGCCCTCTCATTTTATCAACTTTTTCTCATCACATAACCCTTTGAGCTCAAAGATCAAGTTAGGGTTTACTTTGCTCAGGATCCTTTCTTGCACTGTTGACCCAAATTAGGGTTTGTGTTTGCACAAAGAGGTTTTGACCTAAAATTCCTAAGATGACTTTCATGCTTCATATTGGACTCTCAAGCTTACCCATACCAAGTTTCAAGCCTTGATTCCAATCTTTGCCCAATCAATTGGACAGTTGACCTAGAAGTCAGCTGTATTGGGGAAAAAGTCAACTGTGGTCAATTGACAGTCAAACTCCATGATTTTTGACCTACATCAACATATTGAACTCATTTGAACCATTTGGTCAAGTTTGGATCACAATTCCACAAGAAATTTGATCAGATCACCAAAAGGGCAAAGCGGTCATTTTTAGGGTTTTGACTGCAAAAAGGCAATTTTTGACTGTTGGACCTAACCAAGCTCACACATGGACTCAAGGACCCAATGGATTTGTCTTGACATGTTCAACACGTTCAAAAGATCCCAAATGCACAAGATTGACAGTTGAATTTTCCAGTCAATTGATCAATTTTGACTGTATACTGAAAAGTCAAACTTTGACCTTTTTGGTCAAAATCAAGTGTCAAGATTCATTTTTCATCAAAACATGCCAAATCATGAAACTTGTTCAGCAAGAAATAAAAAATCATAAATGAGGGTTTGAAATGGAGATTTTTCATAACTTAGAATTTTTCTAAGTTATGAAAAACCCTAATTTTTTCCTAACTTTGTCCCACTTTCTCATCAAGATGCATTTGGATTCAAGGAAAAGTCAAAACATGAAAGTTGTAGTCCATTGCAAAATCTACAACTTTGATTCACAAAGTTTCCTCAAAAGAAGCTTGTAGCTCAAGTTATAATTTTTGGATTAAGGGTACAAAACCATTCTTAACTTAGAGAAATTTTGACCTATTTTAGGCAGGATTTTTGCCTAACTTCAAGACCACTTTTCACATGCTTCCACTTGGAATTTCAATTTGCATTACAAATATGGATTGTAGTACCCATTCCAAGCTTTCCAAAATGTCCAAGAACTCATCAAACAACCTTATGGTTAGAGAGAATCGAATTTGGCAATATGGGAAAAACTCACTTTGTTTATGGCCAATTTACATGTTCATACACTTAGGCAATTTTGAAATCAGCTTGCACAACTTGATTACAGGTCCTTCATCTCATTTACACTCATAAATTTAATGCTAAATCATTGTGCCAAGACCATATTTTGTGTGTTCAAACATTGTATACAAAATTAAGCCATAAGTAGAAAAAGCATTATATCCATTTTAGAAAAGTTGAACTTTTTGTCAAAGTTGCAAATCAAGAAGTACAAGGCCATATCTTTGGGCACAAGTTCAGAAGCAAAACACACTGATCAAGGGGAAAGGTTGCAGCACAATAGAGGGGCCTGTACAAGTCAAAAACACAACTTGACATTTTGTTGCTTAAGAGAGAAGAAAACTTGCAAACTGAACAACAACTCTGATTCCTGTCAACAAGAGCTTAAGCAAACATTGTGAACATTTTCCAAACATCAAGCCTAACCTAAAACATGAGCCAACCACTTCCAATACCTTCTCAAACACAGAATCACCATTAAATTGCACAAAAATAGGGCATTCTGCACTTGGACTTGGCTAGCTCATTTCCATCGTGCACCTTGACCAAAACCACTTCAAACACACCCCACACCATCCCTTGAAACTATTCCAAGCCCTAAACACGACCTGTAACACCCCTAACCAACATCACCATTTTCATTTTTTCTGTTTTGCAGGTGGAGTGCTATAGCTTGATTCATTTGGTTTCAAAGCAAACTAAAGATTGGAGAGGCATCCCTGAACTTCAAGCAAGCTATACAAGTCATCACATTGCCTTGAAAATACCTCCATTGTCAGACACGATTCAAGCTGAACAGGTAAGTTTTTGAACTTCTATCTCCCTATCCAAGCATAGTTAGGTTTAAGTTTGTGAAGAAAACATGTTCTAATCATAGCCATGAATCCACCCATATCATTACTTTGCATTTAAGTTATGTGTGCTAAGAGAATTTTGAAGCTGAATATCTGAAAAAAGCTAGGTCAGAAATCGGGGGAGAAGAAATTCTCTCTCATTTCTGAGAGTTAAGCCAAGTTTTTTATATGTCTGGATTCGTCTCTTGATGCTCTACATTTCTTGTGTTATGAGTTTTGCTTGAAAGTCCAGGAATCAGGAGATAGGAAACGCGTGTTTGTTGTTGTTCAAACAAGTTCAGAGGTTGAAGACAAAGTCTTCTTGGGCTGGGCCTGAGTTGACTTCTTATTTGCACCATATTTTTACTTCTGAACCCCCTTGGCCCATTGTGCTTATTTGAAACATTTTTTTGACTTTTTTTGTTATTTTTGACTTATTTATTTTTTCTCATAATATTAAAAATATAAAAAATATTTTTCAAACCATTTTTGTATTTATTAAGCATTTATTTATTTAAATTGATATTTGTACATATAAATAACACATAAATACTCTTTTATTTAAAATACTAAAATAGTACAAATATTTTTATTTTCTGACTTTTGTTTTATCTTACCTTTGAAAAACTTTTATAAAAAATGCATTTTTTTGTAAATATTAAATATTATTATTTTTATACACATATTTAATATTTAGTAAATATTATAAATATTTATGTATTTATTAATACATTTAGGTTAAAAACACAATAAAATAATACATTTTATTTTTACTAATATTTAACTTAAAAATTACTTTTTTTTAATATACTTTCTTTTTATTTATTTTGTACATAATTAATAAATATTTGTATATATTTAAATAATTAATACATTTTATTTAGTAAAATTATGGTTTTGCCCTAAATACATAAAAATACCAAAAATTAATTCATTTTATTTTTTGTTTATTTGACACATAAAAATACTTTCTTTCATACATATAAAAAACCCATTTTTTGCATCTTGCACATTCATTATATTTTGTTTAATTATTGTGTAATTAATTACCTTGTAAATTCCAATTTTGATGTAATAGCCTAGGTTTAATTCCTTGTCAAAATATCCCCATTTGAACATTTGTACTCCCCTTCTCTTATATTGTGTTGTAATAACTTAGGACCTTTTATTTTCCGCATTTTAAAGCTTTCTAATTATGCCATGTTAGAATTAGGGTTTTGTATGCAAAAATTAACCAAAAATAGTTTGACCTAATTTCAAGATAAACAAGCATGAAAATGGACAACACCAATCACACTTGCATCCCTAGGGTATTCCACTTGTGGCCTTCAATAATGGGCCATATTGCATGTTAGGTATCTTTGGGCAAAAACAAACAAATTCAAATGATCATAGTCCCTCGATGACGCTTTCGAAATATGCCTAAAAATGATCAAGTCCCTTAAAAGAAAAATTGCCCAAAGATACTTGGCACCATTGCAATCATGGTCTAAAACGATGACCCGCGCCCATCCCGTTAACATCCTAACACAAGATTGTCCACCAAATACAATGGTGGAACAAAATTGTTAAAAGGGTTAAAACATAACAAAGATCTTTGAGAAATTTAGGGTAGATAACTCTTAGTTGCTTGCCCATTTGCAAACAAAAACCCTTGCCTATTTTTTTCAAAACACACCTCACTACACTTTCAAAAAACAACTTTCAAAAACGTTGAAAAATTTTCCACAGACAAATACACCTTTGTATACATTCAAACATGGATCATTACAAAGGTTGCCACCACAATGGCCTCTTTTCAAAAACCTTTTCAAACCCACACATAAAGCACCATTTCAAACAATTGAAAATCAAGGCAAGTTGATCTAAGCAAGTAACTAAGAGCCCATGGATAACCATGGATAGAAAGGGTGCTAATACCTTCCCTTTCTATAATCTACTCCCCGAACCCAAGAAAACATCTCAAAGGTTTTTGCTGTGCTTTTTTAACCTTTCCTCAGGATAAAATAAAAATTCGATGGCGACTCTTGCTCAACCGAAAACATTTGCAAAAACAAACGCAAACCACAAGTCAGTTCTCCCACCATATCACACCCTTTGACTGTAGTCTCGTTTACTGAGTAATCGGGAAGACATACTGCTCCCGACCTGGGAGCCTGTTGAAACTGAGGACCGTAGAATACCAAACCCATCTTGGCCTTTTAGGTGTAGTGCGGAAGTAATGACGGAGTAATTCGGAAATAGTTGTCACGCGATACTACACTCGGACGAGTCTTTCTTGAGAATATTACTAATTACTGAGTTAATCGGGAAGTTGGTAATATCCGAAGGAAGGATGTAGACTCTGGGAACCTCTAGAACCTTGTTCGACAGCTGATAACTTTAGACCAACACCTTATGGGTAGTACCTTCGACCTCATGCTGGTGACATTGAAACTATGAACCATATATGTGTGATCTTGTGTGTGATTGTTGCATCATGCATCTATGCACTCATAAGCATCTTTCGAAGAAACCACATTTCAAGGGATTTAAAGGTTGACTATTTGTGAATATCTCAGGTACTTTTTAACAATGGATTCTGAAAAGAGAAAGACTGGGAAGTACAGTTTCAAGGATCCCAATATAGATGAGTTGATCAGTTTAATCCCAGAGATCGAGTGTTCTGCAGACTTTCGGAAGAAGTATTGGTCCATTATTCCTCTCATGAAGTTGAATATGAAGGAGGGTATTCTCTCGACCGTGGTCCAGTTCTATGATTCGATATATCATTGCTTTACTTTTCCCGACTATCAGTTGATTCCTACATTGGAGGAGTATTCTTATCTATTGGATATACCTGTTACCGATCGTGTTCCTTTTACTGGTTTGGAGGGTGAGCCAAAATCACATGAGATTGTTACTTTGATTCATCTAGGGAAGTCTGAGGTGGAAGCCCATATGACTACTAAATGAGGGATTAGAGGATTACTTGCTCAGTGCTTATTGGAGAAAGCTCGTTACTTTGCCAGAATGAAGAGTACAATTTCTTTTGAGGCCATCTTTTCCCTACTTGCTTACAGGTTGTCCTTATTTCCTAATGTGGATAGGTTTGTTGACATTAACGCTATCAGGATCATCATGATTGGAAACCCAGTTCCTACACTGTTGGGTGATGCTTATTACTCTATTCATCTTCAGAATTATTATCATGGGGGAATGATTATCTATTGCACGCCTCTGTTGTACAAGTGGTTTATCTCTCATATGCCTCAGTATGATGCTTTTTGGGATGTCAAGAAGGAACTTCGTCGGGCTCCTAAGATCATGGAACTTACTCACTCGGATATTGATTGGTATCATCGAGTTTACCAGGATATAAAGATTATTGATAGTTGTGGTAGTTTCCCCAATATACCTCTTCTTGGTACAAAGGGAGGAATTAACTATAACCCTGTTCTTGCACGACGAAAGCTTGGTTATTCGATGAGGGATAAACCAGATAGTATTTATTTGAGTATTTTCTTTCTGAAGGAAGGAGAAGACCATAGGGAAGCTAGGGAGCAGATTGCAAAGGCCTGGCGTCACATTTATAACAAGGGTAGGAAGGATTTGGGACCTAGGGGTGTTGTTTCATTGGAGCCATATCTTCAATGGATCCGATCGAGAGCCATTCAGTTAAAGATGTCGTATACCCGAGAGACACCCATGCCTGATCTATTTGTGAAGACCACTCCTCCCTTATTAGATGATCTAGAAGAGTTGAAGCTTGCTTTGGTTAGGATGCAAAAGGAAAGGGATGCTTAGAAGAACAAGTTCCAAACTTTAGAAAGTTCCTACAGAGCAAACCTGAAGGAGAAAGATGACTTGATTGAGATCATTAAGAGTCGAGCGGTAGAGTCTATGGAGAGGCAAGGGGATTTATTTTCTCTTAAGCCTCAATCATGTGTTGATCACTTACTTCTTGATTCAAATGATTGGAAGGAGATTTCCATCAGACATATGGAAGAAAACCAGAGGTTGAAGGCTCAAATTGCCAGACTCACGGGGAAGCGCCAACGTATAGAGTGATCTCCATCACTTCTTTTTCTCAGGGTTTTAGATTGTATTTTCATCTTGTACTTGGGATCATTGAAACTTGTAATCCATTTTGGAGTTATTATAATAAAAAATTTCAATATTTCAAAAGCTTTATTATTTTGATGTTTGCAATATGTCTATAAACCTCAAATCCCTTGAAATATTAAATAATGAAGTAAAAATAATCATGTGCATTGCATATCATCCATCATATTGCACATATTTCTTGCATTTGTTATGCATACCAGGTGTCTTACCCAGCTTCTTTACTTCGTTCAGCAAGCTGAATCATCACTACAACACTCGGGCTAATTTCAAAAAGAATATGGACAAATTAGAACATGAGAATCACAAACTACCCGAAGAAGTTTCTGCTTTGAAGGTCGGCTTGGCCAATTTGACTACTCTGATGGAAGCTCTGGTGGCTGCTCAGAATCAGCCACCGAGTGTTCAACCTCAACAAACAAGGGAAAATATTGAAGTTCCAATTGTTCTCGTATTTGCTACTCCAGTTGTTATTCAGAATCGCATGCCTCAAGGTTATCCATAGGGAATGCCAGAGAATTTTGCACCTTAAAGTTTCAATCTTGGTCCTCAAGATACTACAGTGGTTCAGACTATTGTTACTCCGACACCTCCTATGGTGCATGTTGTTCCTTTTGCACCTCCTCCGGTGAATATGGTTCCGATTGTTAATGATGATGTGTGTCGTCCTTTCCCTCCACCGAGTGAAGACTTGGGTCTTTATGACATAATGGATGATTTTCAAGAGCAATTTGACAAGATGCAGAGAGAGATAAAGTTCAAGGTCCCGGAGTTTTAGAAGTATAAGGGCAACACTTGCCCTCGTGCTCACCTGGTGATGTACGTGAGTAGAATGTCTACCCATACTGATGATCAGCGTCTGCTGATCCACTTTTTTCAAGATAGCTTGACTGGTGCTGCATTGAAGTGGTATATGAGTTTGGACATCGCCAATATCCATACTTTTAATGATTTGGGAGAAGCATTCATCAAACAATACAAGTACAACATGGACATGGCGCCTGACCGTGATCAACTTAGGGCCATGGTTCAGAAAGATAGGGAATTGTTCAAAGAGTATGCATAGAGATGGAGCGAGGTAGCCGCCCAAGTGATTCTTCCCATGAAAGAGAAGGAGATGACTAAGATTTTTCTGAAGACGTTGAGTGCTTTCTACTACGAGAGGATGGTAGCGAGCGCGCCAAGTGACTTTACTGAGATTGTAGGAATGGGTATCCTCTTGGAAGAGGCTGTAAGAGAAGGTCGTTTGACGAAGAGTGAAGGATATGGAGGAGAGAAAAAGCCATCCTATGGGTTTACCAAGAAGAAAGAAGGAGATGCAAATGCTGTTATACAAGAGAGGAGGGTAAATGCTCCTATAAGGAATTATCAGCGTCATCAGCAAGTCGCCTCAGTTACTCCTGTTATGAATGACGCTCCAACTACCATTGCTTATCAGAGACCGTCCCAGCGGGGGAATCAAGGGTATAATCAGATAAGGGAGAGTTATGACCTTATTCCCATGAGCTATAGAGAGTTACTATCGACATTGATTCATAAAAATTTGGTCCAAACACGACCACCTTCTTCCGTACCATCACCATTGCCTTGGTATTACAAGGCAGACCAAACATGTGCTTTTCATCAGGGAGCACCAGGGCATAATGTCAAGAATTGTTATCCTTTGAATACTGAGGTGCAGAAATTGGTAAAGTCTGGTGTTCTATCTTTCAAGGACATGGCACCTAAGGTGAAAGATGATCCTATACCAAAGCATGGGGGAGTAAATGTTGTAAATATGGTGGCCGATTGTCCAGGCGACTTCCGGATTTTTGACATTAATCTGGTTAGAGGAGATTTTGTGAAAATGCACGCAGACCTCTTTGAATTTAGCTTTTATACGCATAACCATAACGGTTGTGCTACTTGCAGTACAAATGTACAGGGTTGCGATAAGATAAAGGCTAATTTACAGGAGATGATGGATGAGGGCCTCATCCACATAATCAGGCCTAGGGCAGAGTATGAAGAGGAAGTGAACATGGTTTCTGGATGTCCTGGTGCATTTAGAATTTTTGATGTGGAGTATATGAATGAGGATCTCGTGCAATTGCATGCTACCTTCTGCCATACGATTGGTCAGGTGGAACACCAATAATGATCTTGCATAGTATACTGTCGAGACCCCCGAGGATGTTCAATCGTGAAGAAGGGTGTTTAGTTGCTATTATACAATGGAACTATCAAGATCACAGGTCAGAGGGATGATTATCATGAAGTTGATATGGTTGAGGTTTGTTTAATGGAAGAGGAGTCAGAGGGAGAGTATGCCTCTGTGGATGAGTATTTCTCTTCAGACGAAGATTTGTTTTCCAGAAATAACTTATTGATGACTGATTGTGTTGAAGAAGGGGTAAACGTAATTGTGCCTTATTTTGGTGCACTCGCCCATTTTGAAGTGGAGTATCATAGCAAGCCAGCTGTTATCCCATTGGTAATTAGTTTACCGGGTCCTATCCCCTACAAATCAGATAAGGTTGTGCCTCACAAATACAATGCTACAATCTTGGAGGACGGTGTGGAAGTTACCATCCAGCCAATTTCTGATGTTGGAAATATAGCTGAAAACAACAGGGTGACCCGTAGCAGTCGTATGTCTGCGCTGGTTGTTCGGAGAGATGTTTCTGCTGGAAACAAAATTATTGAGAATGATGAACCTAAGAAGGATACATGAGAGACTAGTGGAGTTACGCTAGAGAAATAAGTCGATGATATTTTGAAAATAATTAAGATGAGCGACTACAGAATTGTAGATCAGCTACTGCAAACTCCATTAAAGATATATATCTTAGCTTTATCATGTAACTCCTATGCTCATAGAGAATCCTTGATGAGGGTACTAGACCAAGCTTTTGTGGAGAGTGACATGCCAATAGATTAATTCAGCAGCGTAATTGGAAACATTACGTCATGTAATAACTTGAGTTTCTGCGATGATGAATTACCAGTTGAAGGGAGGAATCACAACCTGGCCCTCCACATATCTATATACTGCAAGAATGATTCACTATCCAATGTGCTAATTGTTAATGGATCCGCGTTGAATGTTATACCGAGGAGTACTCTCATGAAGTTGAAATATCAAGGAACACCTATGCGCCCAAGTGGCATCATTGTGAAAGCATTTGATGGGTTAAGGAAATCTGTCATCGGTGAAGTGGACTTACCTATCCATATAGGACCATATTTATTCCAGATAACCTTCCAGGTCATGGACATCATTCCCGCTTATAGTGTTTTTCTAGGACAGCCATGGATACCTGAAGTAGGGAATGTCACTTCAACTTTACATCAGAAGCTAAAGTTTGTGCGTGAAGGGAAGGTAGTGATCATAAATGGGGAGCAGGCATTGTTGATATTTCATTTGTGCTCCTTCAGTATTGTAGAAGCAGATGAAGCTGCTGTTGGAACCCAGTTCAAAGCCTTATCCATTGACAACATAAGAGGAAATGAGAATTCCATGGTCTCGCTGAAGGACGCGCAGCAGGTTATGCGCAATGGTCCTAGTGCAGTTTGGGGACGAATTTTGGATCCACCCATGAACAAGAACATAACTGGCTTAGGAATCTCTTCGAAGAATGACAAAGGTAAGGGCATCTAGCCGAAGTCTACTATGAGCAGCTATCATGATGTTTTCTGCAGCGGAGGTTACCTCCATCCAACTGATTCTGGAATTAATGTTGTTGAGGAGGATGAAGCAGAGCAGGAAATGCTGAATTATGTGACGCATTGAGTCAGGTTCAGAACTGGGTCACCATTGATGTTCTATCTTGCATACATGTTTCAAAGTAATTTTATTTGTTAATCTTTTTTTTAAAAGCTTTCACTCTGCCCAAGGTGGAAGTATTAATGTTGTAGGGCTTATCTGTTTGCTGTGACTTTTAAGAACATTAATAAGAGTTGTCTTTGCTTCCCAAATTATGTCTTAATTTTCTTATTTTTCTTGGAAAATGGTAATAAATAAAACCTTTCAAAATAAATAATAACTGAAATTCAATCTGCATGATCACTTGTTATATGTGTTAGTTTCTAAATGCAATCACAAATCATATGTGTAGATTAACTAAAAAACCCGTTGAATACAATCACCCTGCACCCTATCGTAACTTTGAATGTCCTGTGTTTGGGGCTGAAGAATAAGATTATGATGAGATTCCATAAGAGGTCTCACGGTTACTTGAGCACGAGGAAAATACCATTCAGCCATATAAAGAGCCTTTGGAAGTGATCAATTTGGGTTCAGAAGAAGATCCAAAGGAAGTCAAGATTGGAGCATCGTTGTGTCCCAATGTGAAGAGAAGGTTGATTGAGTTATTGAAAGAGTATGTGGATATTTTTGCTTGGTCTTACCAAGATATGCCTGGTCTAGATACAAATATTGTCGAATATCCTTTGTTGTTGAAGCCAGAGTGTCCGCCAATTAAATAAAAGTTGAGAAGAACTCACCCAGATATGACAGTAAAGATCAAAGAGGAGGTTCTAAAGCATATTAATGTTGGTTTTCTTGTGACGTCAGTGTATCCTCAATGGATTGCCAATATTGTCCTAGTACTGAAAAAAGACGGAAAAGTCTGCATGTGCGTAGATTACAGAGATCTAAATAAAGCTAGTCCAAAAGATGATTTTCCATTGCCACATATCGACATGTTAGTGGATAGCACAGCAAAATTCAAAGTATTCTCGTTCATGGATGGATTTTACGGGTATAATCAAATAAGAATGGCTCTAAAGGACATGGAAAAAACAACGTTTATCACACCCTGGGGAACATTCTATTACAGAGTTATGCCCTTCGGGTTGAAGAACACTGGTGTAACGTATCAGAGGGCTATGACAACCCTATTCCATGATCTGATGCACAAGGAAATTGAAGTATATGTTGATGATATGATTGCTAAATCCCAGACTTAAGAAGGGCATATAGAAGATTTGTTGAAGTTGTTTCAGCTTTTAAGGTAGTATCGTCTCCGCTTGAATCCAAATAAATGCAGCTTCGGTGTTCGATCGCGGAAATTGTTGGGTTACATTATTAGCCAGAAAGGAATTGAATTTGAACCTGATAAAGTCAAAGAAATTAAAGAAATTCCAGCACCAAGAACTAAAAAGCAAGTCAGAGGTTTCCTCGGGCGTTTGAATTATATTTCCAGATTCATTTCCCACATGACTACAACATGTGAACCGATCTTTAAGTTGTTATAGAAAGATCAAGGTTGTGTGTGGATGGATTATTGCCAAAGGGAATATGAAAGTATTAAAGAATATCTTCTTGAACCTCCTATCTTGCTCCCTCTCGTAGAAGGAAGACCGTTGATTATGTATATGACAGTGTTAGATAAATCCATGGGTTGTATTCTGGGACAACAGGATGAAACAGGGAAGAAGGAGTTCACCATTTATTATCTCAGTAAAAAATTCAATGATTGTGAGTCGCGGTATTCCATGATGGAAAAAACATGTTGTGCTTTGGCCTGGCCGGCAAAGCGTTTGTGGCAGTATATGTTGAATCACACCACTTGGTTGATCTCCAAAATCGTTCCAATCAAGTACATTTTTGAAAAACCTGCTCTTACTGGGAGAATTTCCCACTGGCAGATGTTTTTATCTAAATATGATATCGAATACCACACTCAAAAGGCTATTAAAAGTAGTGTGTTGGCAGATTATCTTGCTCACCAACCAGTGGAAGTTCACCAGTCTGCAGAATATGAATTCCCCGATGAGGATGTGATGTTCCTGAAAGTGAAAGATTGTGATGAACCATTGCCTGAGGAAAGCACTAACCCTGAATCTTGTTGGAGTGTGATATTTGATGGAGCTGTGAATGCTTATGGTAAAGGAATTGGTGTTGTGATTGTCACTCCTCGTGGATCTCACATTCCTTTTACCGCAAGGTTAACATTTGATTGTACTAGTAATATGGTAGAATATGAGGCTTGCATCATGGGTCTCGAAGAAGCTATTGATCTCAGAATCAAAATTCTAGATGTGTATCGTGATTTAGCTTTGGTAATAAATCAAATTAAAGTAGAATGGAATACTCGTCATCCCGGCTTGATCCCTTACAAAGATTATTCTAGAATATTATTACCATTGTTCAATAAAGTTGAATTCCATCACATCCCTAGAGATGAAAACCAAATGGCAGATACTCTGGCAACTCTGGGTTCTATGTACCAAGTGAATACTTAGAATGATATACCCCGAATTATGGTTCAACGTTTGGATAGGTGCGTTCATGTGTTTACAGCAGAGGAGGTAGCAGATGAAAAACCTTGGTATTATGATATCAAGCATTTTCTTCAGACTCATGAATACCCGATTGGTGCATCGAGGAAAGATAGAAGGACATTGAGAAGATTGGCAAGCAGTTTCTTCCTCAGTGAAAATGTGTTATATAAGAGAAATTATGACATGGTCTTGCTCAGATGCATGGATAGACACGATAAGACATGTTGATGCATGAGATTCATGAAGGTTCATTTGGCACTTATTCCAATGGACATTCGATGGCTAAAAAGATGCTAAGGGCAGCTTATTATTGGCTGACAATGGAATCTGACTGATACAAATTTGCAAAGAAAGGCCATAAATGCCAAATTTATGCAGACAAGGTCCATTTGCCTCCAACACTCTTCAATGTGATTTCCTCCCCGTGGCATTTCTCTATGTGGGGTATTGACATGATTGGGATGATAAAATCCAAAGCTTCAAATCGGCACCGTTTTATCTTGGTATCAATTGATTACTTCACCAAATGTGTGGAGGCTGCTTCATATGCAAATTGTTAGTTTAAGAATGCGCCTAAGAGGGGGGGTGAATTAGGTGGTGGTCGATTCTTAGCTTATTTTATACTTTCTGGTTTTGATTTAGTGATTTGAAAACTGTAAAGTGCAGAAAGTAAAGAGACACGGAAATTTATCCTGGTTCCTTCCACACCCCGGAAGTACATCCAGTCCCCTTGCAAACACGCAAGAGATTTCACTATTTTGTTAGAACTTTTACAAGACTCTTCCTAGTCTTATCAACTAAAGAACCTAATAAATACCAAGAACACCCTCTTGGATTTCCAATAAGTCTCTTGAGAACAATCCTCTCAAAATATACCTCTTGTTTCCAACAATGGACAACAAGGAACACAAGTAGTCTAATACTTAATTCCAACAATCCTGGAAAAAAGTTACACTTTGTATAATTTTATGAAGTATGAATTCTTGAAAGATGTTGATCACACAGAGTGACTTCAATGAAGTTTCTTCTTTCTTCTCTTGTAAGCAATTCAAACTGTAACATAATGGTTAGATAATTCTCAAAGATTTCTGTTCTTATATGTGTGAAAGTGCAGAAAATCTTTGTTCTTAAAAGTTAAGAAATATGAAGTTTGAATATTTTACAAAGTTCAGAATTATTGCATAAGAGAAGAGTTGTTTATGATTTGAAAGATTTAGTATTTAAAGTAATCAAGATACCTTTCCAAATAGACACTTTTTTGTTTTAAAAACTTGAGAGGATGCAATGTATGACCATGAATCTATTGGAGAAAAGGTGTGAAGGATATCTTGAAACCAGTTCAGATTTTTCAAAAGTTAAAATGTGTAAATCGATTAACATAAGATGTAAATCGATTGCACGGGTTTGTAACATTCATGTTTTCAAAAAATTTGAAGTGTAAATCGATTAGCATGTTGTGTAAATCGATTTACAAGTGTTAAAAATTAACTTAGTTCTGTGATCAATCGATTTACACTTCATGTAAATCGATTGCTGCCAGAGACAATCAGTTTTTGAAAAGGCATGTGTAAATCGATTTACATCAAGTGTTAATCGATTTACAACAGAGAAAAACTTAGAATTTGTTTTAAAATTTAAGTGAAGTGTTGTGGCAAGTGTGTATATCATTTTTGAGCATTTCTAATCAATGTAGTTCAAATGAGAATTGATATACTTGATTGCTTTACCATGATCCTTGAAGCTTTGAGTGAATGATGCTTTAAGCTAATTCCACTTCTTTTCCTTCTTGCCATAGTGCTTGTTTGTCTTTTATTAAAACTAGCTTGTTTGTCTTTCATCAAAACTAAAGTTGAGTTGAGGCTTGAGATTACATTCTCCCCCTTTTTGATGATGACAAACCATCTTTCTTTATGAGTTGTTCAGAATTGGAGCAAAATGAGTCTTCTCCCCCTGAGAAGATTTCTCCCCCTATGGAGAAAGAAATTTTGAAAGCTTGCCCTGTAAAGAAAATTGAAACAAACAACCATAAAGTGCTATCACATCCTTCTCCCCCTTTGACATTATCAAAAAGAAGGGAAAGATGCAACAAAAAGTGATACTTAAAAAGTTTGAAACATATATGAACAAGAACTAAAAAGCAAATGTTTAAAAATAGCGAACAAAGTTAAAATACAACAGACTAACACTTGAATGATTACAAAACAAAAACATAATGATAGATAACAAGAATTCAATAATATTGGTCATTGGAAGGGTCCTTGATATGGAAATTATTGTTGTAGAGGTGGTTCGGTGTATTGAGGAGGCGGAGGTGCTGGATTGTTTGGATCGTATGGAGGGATATGAAGATGTGAATAGAGATATGAAAACTGTTGGTTCACATCATTCTGGAAATCATTGATGCGAGAGGAGGTAGAGTCATTTATCTCGGTCCATCGAGCATTGATGTTAGAATTGAGAGAAGCAAACTGTTGCGTCATGAAATCCATAACATCTTGATTTGTTGGACCAGAAGAGGCAGCAGGAGGAGGAACTTCATTGTCTTCTTCATTGGCATTATTGCCTTCATCACCTACAACATCCTCTCCAATGTATGTGATGGTTTTTGCTTCAGCATTGAAATGAACACCCATCCTAGAATCAACATTTTTGATGGAGATCCTATTGGTGATTGGATCCATTTCAATCCGCTCAAACCCAGTAAAATCTATATTAAATGCTTCCAAGATCCTTGTAATGAAATATGCATATGGTAGAAAAGTGGACCTTGTGGCAACTCTTAGCATATGCACCACAATAAGTTTAGCCCAGTTTACCGCAATACCATTTTTCCTCGCATATAGAATTTGCAGTTCTAGGTCGGTCACAGTACAATGATTTCATCCTCTAGGAAACAATATATATACCAGAAAATAGTGAAACAATCTATCATCAATATGAAAGTTACCAGCACTCCAAGTGTCCCGAGCCGGAATAACACCGCCAAGACTACGAATCCGCTTTGCACGGTATTCAGATTCGGATAACCTGCCAATGCTGTAGAAGAATTCTCGCTTCTTGTAATTTTCCCAATCGGCATCCTCTGGGTCATAGAGGTTACTTCCAGTATATGGAATGTTTAAAATTATGCCAATAGTTTTGGAATGCAGAGGAATTCTTGTTCCGAGCACATAGGTATAACATTTGTTGTTGTCATAGTGCATATTGCTGTAGAATACTCGTACTAGATCCGGGTAATAGAAGCCATGTGATGATATTAATGGTTCTAACCCATAAGCAAATTAAATCCCTTTGAAACGAGAAGCATTCATCTGGAAAGGTAGATAACATACCGAATTTTGGAGCTGAGATAATTTTCTTCTGAAAATGCTTGATAAATCTTTCACGCTGTGAATCCGAGAGGTACTCGAGCAAGGAGTTTTCAGCAGCTGCAACAGTTTGCTTCTTCCCTTTTTCTGAGGCTGTTGCTTTTCTCTTGGGAGCCATGGATATGGTTAGGGTTTTTGAATGAGGGTGATAGAGAATTTTTTGTTTTGCTATGAGGGAGTTTTGGTGAGATTAAATAATAGAGAGAGTAAGTGAGGCCTTTATGAGGTTTTAATTGAGTGGAGTGGTCAAGATTCCATGAGAGGCCAATAATAAGGTGGGAGGTTGAGAGGCAACGTAAGTTTGACCAATATATTAAAAGCTCATAAAACTATCACATGCAAAAAATTAATTTGCATAGAGAAAAATACAGAAAAATGCTTCAGCTTCTGTGCTAAATCGATTTGCCCATTGGTTAAATCGATTTACACAAAAGAATTTTTATGAAAAATAATTTTTTTTCAGTGGTAAATCGATTTACATACCGTGTAAATCGATTTACACAAAAGGATTTTATAAAAAAAAATGTTTTGCTTCAGTGGTAAATCGATTTACATACCAAGTAAATCGATTTACTTAAAGAAAAAAATTTAAAAACAATAATTTTAACATTTGAAACATTGTCTAAATCCATATATATATATATATGTACATTAAAGTATAGTTAAGGATAGAGTGCACCTTATATATCTTGTTCATCTAGGATTCCGAGTTCACGAAGAATTTTGAAAAATGCATCCTTTGCAAGTGGTTTTGTGAAAATGTCCGCGAGTTGATTTTGAGTATCCACAAAAGTAATCTCGACATCTCCTTTTAGTACGTGATCTCGGATGAAATGGTGTCTGATGTCAATGTGTTTTGTCCGGGAATGCATTACTGGATTTTTGGTAATATTGATAGCGTTTGTGTTATCACATCGAAGCGGAATGCGTCCAAGGTTTACTCCATAGTCAAGTAACTGTTGTTTTAGCTAAAGAATTTGAGCGCATCCACTCCCAGCCGCAATGTATTCTGCTTCGGCAGTGCTGAGAGCGACGCTTGCTTGCTTTTTGCATGACCATGAAACCAAGGCATTTCCGAGAATGTGACATGTTCCACTTGTACTTTTGCGATCAGTTTTATAACCTGCATAGTCAGCATCAGAATAAACAACTAGATTGCACATACTACCTTTTGGATACCATAATCTGACGTTGGTTGTTCCTTTGAGATATTTTATTATGCGCTTGACTGTTGCAAGGTGAGACTCTTTAGGATTGGCTTGATATCTTGCACATAGGCAAACGCTGAACATGATGTCAGGTCTACTTGCTGTTAAATAGAGGAGTGAGCCAATCATTCCACGATATTAGTTATGTCAATAGAGTTCCCTGATTCATCTGGATCAAGGTAGGTGTCGGATCCCATAGGAATTGCACTTTCTTTGCTGCTTTCCATCTCAAACTTCTTTATAAGGTCTTTGCAATATTTTGATTGGTTTATGAAGATACCATGTTTGAGTTGCTTAATTTGAAGACCGAGAAAGAAATTCAATCTTCCCATCATAGACATCTCAAACTCTCCTTGCATCATAGATGAAAATTCCTTGCACATATTTTGGTTAGTTGAACCAAAAACAATATCATCTACATAGATTTGTACAAGTAAAGTATGATGATTAACATTTTTTATGAAGAGAGTAGTATCAACTTTACCCTTTACAAACCCTTTTTCACATAGGAATACGCTTAGTCTATCATACCACGCCCTTGGTGCTTCCTTCAGCCCATAGAGAGCTTTCTACAATTTGAAGACATGATTAGGATGTTTGAAGTCTTCAAATCCGGGAGGTTGCTTTACATAGACTTCTTCATTTATGAATCCGTTGAGAAATGCGCTTTTTACATCCATTTGAAAGAGTTTAAAGTCCAAAGAGCATGCATATGCAAGTAATAGTCTTATTTCTTCCAAACGTGCTACCGGAGCAATAGCTTCTTCAAAATCAATTCCTTCCTCTTGGTTGTATCCTTGAGCAACTAGTCTTGCCTTGTTTCGAGTGATTATACCATTTTCATCCATCTTGTTTTTTAATACCCATTTGGTTCCAATGATACGTTTATTTCCTGGATTAGGAACAAGTTCCCAAACTTCGTTCCGCTCGAATTGGTTTAGATCCTCTTGCATGGCAAGGATCCATTGATCATCTTCTAGTGCTTGAGCCACTTTAGTAGGTTCAACTTGAGATACAAACGCCATATTCAAGCATGCATCCTTAAGATTTAGTCGAGTAGATACCCCTTTGCTAATATCTCCAATTATGTTGTCAATTGGATGATCATGATGAGTTCTCCATTCTTGAGGAAGATCATCATCATTTTCATTTTGATGTGAAAGTTCATGTGTTTGTTCCTGGTAGACAATTTTTCCACCTTCGCATGAATTCTCATGAGGTAAATCTATAGAATCATCATCATCACAAATAACAACTTCCTCCTTGGAGGTGTTAGATTCATCAAAAGAAACATGCATTGATTCTTCTATAGTTAAAGTTCTTTTATTGTAAATTCTAAAAGCTTTGCTAGAAAGGGAGTAACCAAGAAAAATATCTTCATCCGATTTTTCATCGAACTTACCGAGATTGTCTTTGTCGTTGTTAAGGATAAAGCATTTGCACCCGAAAATGTGAAAGTGAGAGATATTTGGTTTTCTTCCTTTGTAAATCTCATATGGATTTTTCTTTAGTATAGATCTTATGATCACGCGATTGCTTATGTAACATGCCGTGCTTACCGCATCTGCCCAAAAATATTTAGGCAAACTTGAGTCACTTAGCATGGTTCTTGCAAGCTCCACCAAAGACCTATTTTTCCTTTCAACTACTCCATTTTGTTGTGGAGTTCTTGGTGCTGAAAAATTGTGGAAGATCCCATTTTCTTCACAAAATTCTTCAAACAAATTGTTTTGGAACTCTCCACCATGATCACTTCGGATTGATGTTATCTTTAATGACTTCTCATTTTGAACTTGTTTTGCATATCTCTTGAATGCCTTGAATGCGTCATTTTTGTGCACTAAAAACAAAGTCCAAGTAAAACGGGAAAAATCATCTACAATAACTAAAGCATAAATGTTACCTCTGAAGCTTCTTGTTCTAGATGGACCAAAAAGATCCATGTGCAACAATTGAAGTGGTCTTGTTGTTGAAACCACATTCTTTGGTTTGAAAGTTGATTTGGTCGGTTTGCCCTTTTGGCATGCATTACATAATTTGTCTTTGATGAACTTCATCTTTGGTAGACCAATAACTAAGTCATGCTTAATCAATTTGTTTAAGTGCTCCATGTGTATGTGAGCAATCCTCTTGTGCCATAACCAAGCGTCATTATTGTTTACCATAAGACATTGTACCTTCATAGACAAATCATCTATAGTAATCATAAAAATATTGTTAGATCTTATACCTTTGAGTTTTACCTCATTGGTTGCCTCATCCATAATAATGCATTCTTCTTTGTTGAACTTGATCTTGAACCCTCTATCGCAAAGTTGGCTTATGCTAAGAAGGTTGTGCTTTAATCCTTCAACATAGAGAACATCCTCAATTTGAATGGATGGAGATGTGTCAACTATTCCAACGCCAAGAATCTTTCCTTTGGTGTTGTCTCCATAGGTGACATACCCTTTGGCTTTATGTACAAGATATGAAAATTGGTGTACATCTCCTGTCATATGCTTTGAACATCCACTATCAAGATACCAAAGATTTGATGTGGACTTCAAGCATACCTACAAAAACAAATTATTTCTTGTTAGGTACCCAAGTGGCCTTGGGTCCTTCATAGTTAGTTCCCTTTTTCACCCATGCATAGTGTCCACTAGCCATACTGAAATTTCTAATATAGCATGCATTGGGTGTGTGTCCAATAATACCACAGTAAAAATAGTTTGGAACAAATTTGCTCTTGTATCTAGGAATTTCTTTTCTTTTAGATCCTTTAGGCTTTTTCTTTTGATGATTATGAACAACTTGCTTCTTTTCTACTATATTGGGATTGGAACTATTACTAGCCTTTACAAAAACAATGGGCTTGTTACTTGGTTTCTTAGAATTCACATAACCAAGACCTCTTTTATCATTTGGATAACGTTGTTGTCTTAGTAATCCTTCCAATCCTATTTGTCCTTTTTCATATCGTTCAATGACTCTTTTCAATTGAACAATTTGAAAGACATTTGATTCACACTTGGAGCATGCAAACTTTTCCTTTTCTTTTATAAAATTCTGTTTTTGAAGATCAAAATCTTTAGTCATGGTGTCAATTTTTTCTAGACAAATTAGAAGTTCTTTTTCTTGGTTTGGCACCTTTTTGTATAAACGTTTGCATTCTTTCAAGAGTTCATCAATTGCACCTTGAACATCATCATCAAAAAGAGTAAATTCATTACTAACCTCTTCTTCGTCGTCGGAGTGATGCGATGCCATTAAGGCTAAATTTGCACATTCGTCGCTTTCCGATTCCGATGTACTGCTCATATCATTATCTTCCCATGCTATGTAGGCTTTCTTTTGTTTTGAGTCCTTTCCTTTGAATCCGTTTTTCTTTGGAAGATTTGGACAGTTTGGCTTGATATGTCCTTGCTTTCCACATTCATAACATGAGACATCTTGTGTTGATGTGGAGGCTTCTCTTTTCTTGAAGTGCTTTCTCTTATGTGCATGAGATCCGCCCTTGTCATTTCTGCCAAAAAACTTCCCAAGTCTTTTAACAAGAAGCATGAAATTTTCATCTTCTTCCGGATTGTCTTCTTTTACAACTTCCTTTGAGTCAATTTTTAAAGCAATGTTTTTGGACTTCTTTTCTAGATTCTCATGTTTTTCAAGTCTACCGAGTTCCGTTTCGTATTCTTGAAGTTTGCCAAATAATGTAGCGGAAGTCATTGCGGAGAGACTCTTCTTTTCCGAGATTGCCGTTACCTTTGGTTTCCATTCCCTAGTCAATGATCTAAGGACTTTTAGGTTGAGTTCATCATTTGTCAAGGTTTTACCAAGAGCACTTAAGTGATTTGTCAAATGCACAAATCTCTTTTGTAAGACAATAATGGATTCTCCGGGCTGCATTCGAAATAGTTCATATTCTTGACTTAAGGTATTTAGCCTTGATCTTTTTACTTCAGCCATTCCTTCGTGAGTTTGAACCAAGGTATCCCATATTTCCTTTGCTGTTCTGCATGTAGAGACACGGAAAAATTCGTGCATACTAAGTGCACCTTGAAGAAGGTTTATTTCCTTTTTGTCATAGAGAACTTTCTTTTTATCATCGTCGTCCCATGAAGTTTTAGGCTTTGAAGAGCCAACACCATTGATTACCGTAACCGGAATAAATGGACCATTTTCAACAGCATCCCATACTTCCTCTCCTTGTGCTTCTAGATGCGCCTTCATGCGTATTTTCCAGAAGTCAAAATATTCACCACAGAATAGAGGAGGCTTGTTGTTACTACCACCATCTCTGAAAACGGGTTGATGATTTGCGGAAGCCATTCTGGATCTCTAGGAGCAGGTTACCTATAACCTGCTCTGAAATCAATTATTAGTTTAATAATGTGCCTAAGAGGGGGGTGAATTAGGTGGTGGTCGATTTTTGACTTATTTTATACTTTCTGGTTTTGATTTAGTGCTTTGAAAACTGTAAAGTGCAGAAAGTAAAGAGACACGGAGATTTATCCTGGTTCCTTCCACACCCCGGAAGAACGTCCAGTCCCCTTGCAAACACGCAAGAGATTTCACTATTTTGTTAGAACTTTTACAAGACTCTTCCTAGTCTTATCAACTAAAGAACCTAACAAATACCAACAACACCATCTTGGATTTCCAATAAGTCTCTTGAGAACAATCCTCTCAAAAGATACCTCTTGTTTCCAACAATCGACAACAAGGAACACAAGTAGTCTAATACTTAATTCCAACAATCCTGGAAAAAAGTTACACTTTGTATAATTTTATGAAGTATGAATTTTTGAAAGATGTTGCTCACATAGAGTGACTTCAATGAAGTTTCTTCTTTCTTCTCTTGTAAGAAATTCAAACTGTAACACAATGGTTAGATAATGCTCAAAGATTTCTGATCTTATATGTGTGAAAGTGCAGAAAATCTTTGTTCTTAAAAGTTTAGAAATATGAAGTTTGAATATTTTACAAAGTTCATAATTATTGCATAAGAGAAGAGTTGTTTATAATTTGAAAGATTTAGTATTTAAAGTAATCAAGATACCTTTCCAAATACACACTTTTTTGTTTGAAAAACTTGAGAGGATGCAATGTATGACCATGCATCTATTGGAGAAAAGGTGTGAAGGATATCTTGAAACCAGTTAAGATTTTTCAAAAGTTACAATGTGTAAATCGATTAACATAAGATGTAAATCGATTGCACGGGTTTGTAACATTCATGTTTTCAAAAAATTTGAAGTGTAAATCGATTAGCATGTTGTGTAAATCGATTTACAAGTGTTAAAAATTAACTTAGTTCTGTGATCAATCGATTTACACTTCATGTAAATCGATTGCTGCCAGAGACAATCAGTTTTTGAAAAGGCATGTGTAAATCAATTTACATCAAGTGTTAATCGATTTACAGCAGAGAAAAACTTAGAATTTGTTTTAAAATTTAAGTGAAGTGTTGTGGCAAGTGTGTATATCATTTTTCAGCATTTCTAATCAATGTAGTTCAATTGAGAATTGATATACTTGATTGCTTTGCCATGATCCTTGAAGCTTTGAGTGAATGATGCTTTAAGCTAATTCCACTTCTTTTCCTTCTTGCCATAGTGCTTGTTTGTCTTTTTATCAAAACTAGCTTGTTTGTCTTTCATCAAAACTAAAGATGATTTGAGGCTTGAGATTACACCAATGTTACTAAGCAGGTGGTTGTGCGCTTCATTAAGAATAATCTTATATGTCGGTATGGTGTGCCGAGCACAATCATCACTGATAATGGCTCAAATATGAACAACAAGATGATGATAGAACTATGTGAAGAATTCAAGATTGTCCTTCACAATTCATCTCCATACAAGCCTAAGATGAATGGGGTTGTTGAAGCTGCTAATAAGAATATCAAGTGAATTATCCAGAAAATGGTTGTTACTTATAAGGATTGGAATGAAATACTCCCTTTTGCTTTGCATGGATATCGAACATCTGTCCGAACTTCAACAGGAGCAACCTCGTTCTTCCTAGTGTATGTAGTGGAAGCTATACTCCCAGTCGAGGTAGAGATTCCCTCATGGTGTGTGATAATGGAAACCAAGTTAACAGAGGCTGAATGGGTCCAGAACATGTTTGACCAATTGAATTTGATTGAGGAGAAGAGATTGACAGCCTTGTGTCATGGCCAGTTATATCAAAAAAGAATGAAGAAACTTTTGATAAAAAGCTCAAACCTCGGGAATTCAGAGAAGGCGACCTCGTGCTCAGGAAGATCATGTCTTTCAACACTGATTCTAGGGGCAAGTAGACTCCCAATTTCGAAGGCCCGTATGTTATCAAGAAAGCCTTCTCTGGTGGTGCATTAATTCTTGAAACTATGGGATGGAGGGGAGTTCCCACGTCCCATGAATGCTGACGCAATCAAGAAATACTTCACCTAAAGAAATAAAAGAACAACTCGCTAAGTTGAAAACCTGAAAGGGAGACTTAGGCAAAAAAAAAGGAGCGTCTCGGTAGGCCGAAAACGCGAAAGGGCGGTCTAGGCAAAAATTAGAGACATAAACAGAATAAATTTCCCGCTAAGTTGAAAACCCACAAGGGCAGCTTAGGCAAAAGTTAGGGATTTTCTTGGCAAGTAACTACGTCAGACAAGACTTTATTGTTGAAGCAACAATCTTGTCAGATCCTCACCATACTTCAACAAAAGCTGCTACTCAGGATTTCAAAAGTTGTTAGGGGGGATAGTGGTGATTGTATCTCAATGTATCTTTTCCATTATGTATTACCATTTCCCAAACTTTGTAATCGTCTATGGAGTCTCGCCATTCGCAGACTACCATTCTATTAATTAAAGTCGAGCTTTTACCCAATACTTTGTATTTCGTATGTTATTTAGCTTGCAAAGACTCCATTTATTACTGATAATAACTTTCAAAGCAAAGAGATTAAATAACAAAATTGATTTTTCAAAAAAAAGGGATTTTTACAATTTACTTTTACTTTGCGATTTGTGATGAAACAATGACAATAAAAATGGTGATCCCAGGAATGGACAAACTCCGGTTGTTTTGAGAAGTTTTTGTTCCCCTCTGGAATGTCTACTCGTCTTGTTTTCACCGTTTTGGGTTTATGATTTCGATATCCTCGATCAAGTTTGAATTCCTTTTTCCTTTTTCCGAGTTTTCATGATGTGAATCCTCATTTTTCTCTAGTGAAGTAGGCTTGAATTCCCCAGTGAATGTTTGGATGTTTCGGTGTCAGTCTGCTTTATTTGAGATTGGTCTTACAATCTTCAGTAGGCATGTTACTTTTTGAGAAACACTGGTTTCCCCGATGAAGCCTGAAGAAGGATGTTCTATCCCGGTATCTGTTTGATTTGGCTACCTCCGGATTATGTTTCTCCTCAGTAAAGATAAAAGCAGGAAGTAGGTTTGGTTTCCACAACTGGCCTTTACCTTTCTTGGAATGATCATCTTGGTTGAAGCTTAGCCGAGTGTTGTTAGTTCCCGAGGCAGTTTTGCCTGGTTGTTCCCCATGTTGTGTATCTATTTTGTCAGCATGCACACGATAACACTCACACATTCATACATGCATCATGCATAGCTAAAATTGACAAATCATTGTTCATTGAAATTTGCTAGTCATCCCTCTTTCCCCAAAAATTCATTTCCTTTTACAATCCTTCGTGACAACAAATAGCAAGTCTCTTTATTTGAGACAACTTATGTATTATCCTTTCTAGGCGGAGTGTCTTAGTTAAAGAAGAAGTTGAGACCCATTCTAGGAGAAACACCTGAATCTTGGGTAAAGATGTTATCTTTTTTCTAACCTCAGTGAACGTTGGTAGTTCATCGTCAGTGAACGGCAGTGATATGATATATTCTCTTTCTACCTTCAAAGAAAGTTGGTAGACCATCGGCAGTGAACATCAGTGTTTGTTATCTTTTTGCTATCCTCAGTGAATGTTGGTAGTTCATCGTCAATGAACGGCGGTGATATGATATATTCTCTTTCTACCTTCAGTGGAAGTTGGTAGACCATCGGCAATGAATGTCAGTGTTAGTTATCTTTTTGCTATCTCCTGTGAACGTTGATAGTTCATCGTCAGTGAACGGCGGTAATATGATATATTCTCTTTCTACCTTCAGTGAAAGTTGGTAGACCATCGGCAGTGAACATCGGTGTTTGTTATCTTTTTTCTATCTTTAGTGAACGTTGATAGTTCATCATCAGAGAACGGCGGTGATAAGATATTTTCTCTTTCTACGTTCAGTGAAAGTTGGTAGACCATCGGCAGTGAACGTCGGTGTTTGTTATATTTTTGCTATCCTCAGTAAACGTTGGTAGTTCATCTTCATTGAACGGAGATGAATATGATATATTCTCTTTCTACCTTCAGTGAAAGTTGGTAGACCATCGAAAGTGAATGTTGGTGTTTGTTATCTTTTTGCAATCTTCAGTGAACGGTGATAGTTCATCGTCAGTGAACGGTGGTGATATGATATATTCTCTTTCTACCTTCAGCGAAAGTTGGTAGACCATCGGCAGTGAATGTCAGTGTTTGTTATATTTTTGATATCTTTAGTGAATGTTGATAGTTCATCATCAGTGAACGGCGATGATATTATAAATTCTCTATCTACCTTTAGTGAATGTTGGTAGACCATCGGCAGTGAACGTCGGTGTTTGTTATATTTTTGATATCTTCAGTGAATGTTGATAGTTCATCGTCAGTGAACGGCGGTGATATGATATATTCTCTTTCTACCTTCAGTGAATGTTGGTAGATCATCGACAGTGAACGTCGGTGTTTGTTATCTTTTTTCTATCTTTAGTGAACGGTGATAGTTCATCGTCAGTGAACGGTGGTGATATGATATATTCTATTTCTACCTTCAGTGAAAGTTGGTAGACCATCGGTAGTGAACGTCGGTGTTTGTTATATTTTTGATATCTTCAGTGAATGTTGATAGTTCATCGTCAGTGAATGGCGGTGATATGATATATTATCTTTCTACCATCAGTGAAAGTTGGTAGACCATCGACAGTGACCGTCGGTGTTTGTTATCTTTTTGATATCTTCAGTGAACGTTGATAGTTCATCGTCAGTGAACAGCGGTGATATGATATATTCTCTTTCTACCTTCAGTGAAAGTTGATAGACCATCGGCAGTGAACTTCGGTGTTTGTTATATTTTTGCTACCCTAAGTGAATGTTGGTAGTTCATCACCAGTGAACGACGGTTATATGATATATTCTCTTTCTACCTTCAGTCAAAGTTGGTAGGCCATCGGCAGTGAACGTCGGTGTTTTTTATCATTTTGCTATTTTCAGTGAATGTTGATAGTTCATCATCAGTGAACGGCGGTGATATGATATATTCTCTTTCTACCTTCAGTGAAAGTTGGTACGACATTGGCAGTGAACGTCGGTGTTTGTTATCTTTTTTTTATCTTCAGTGAACGTTGATAGTTCATTGTCAATGAACTGCAGTGATATGATATATTCTCTTTCTACCTTTAGTGAAAGTTGGCAGGACATTGGCAGTTAACGTCGTTGTTTGTTATATTTCTCTCTGCCTTCAGTAAACTTTGTTAGATTCGCCTTCGGTAGAAGTTGGTGTGTCCTTTGAACATCCTACTATCCTCTCTGATTCAGGTCTTTTGGTCTACCCGTGATTTATTTTCCTTGTGGGTTTTCTCCGTTGTTTCTTTATTATTGTGGCATCCCCAGTGTTATCTTTGCGTCTCTTTGGGCCTATTCATATTCATTCATATGCATAAGAATTTGCATGGCATCTTAGGGCAAAAAATAGGGATTGATTTATATTTAAGTGTCTTCGATCGTGTTGACACGAAGATTTTTAACCTTCGTATCTCCGGATAGAAGAAACTTAAATAAGGGCAGCTGTTGTACCCCTATTTTTGCCCTTAAGATCCCTTAATCATACCATGTTGATTCACTCACTACAAGATCACACTAGTATTCTTGGTTGCCCTCCCTACTTGGAGTTTTGCTCCTTTTGAGGGATTACCAAGCACCTTGATTTATGTTCCTTTTGTGATCATGAATATTGTTTTGTTTTCTTCATTTAACTAATAAAATTCAATGTTGGTTTGTCTTGCTTGTTATCCATGTAGGTGAAGGACAATGAGATTTAACAAGTTACTCCATGGGTTCATGAGTTTATTTCCATGCCCTAGTCAATATAGCTTGAGAAGTTCAAACCTCACCATTGGATTGGTTTTTGGAGAATTGGCATGGAAAGGTTGCTTTGGTTCATCACATTTCAAGGTTATTAGATTTGACTCAAAAGTACAAGGGGTTGATTGGAGAAGTTGTCATGTTTGGACAAAGCCTTGTTCCTATTGGTCAAAAGAGCATATTTCTCTCAAAATTCAAGATATGAAAGTGGTTTTGGTGGCTAATAGTTCTCATTATCATCCTAAACAACTTCTATTCACAAAGTAAGAATATTGGTAAAAGAAGTTTGTTCAAACATGTCAAAGTTCCTCAAGGCATTCTCTTGATCTAGAAGCTAGGGTTTTGAACTTCAAAGGAGTATATCTTACTCACCTTTTGGTATTTTTGAATGATTCCAAATACATCCTTCTCTTCAAAGGGTTATCAACAAATCACTTAAAAAGTTGCAAGGATTTTTCATGTGGAAGAAACTTGGTGAAGAAGAAAGATTACAAGTCATCCAGATGAATCCACAATTTTACACGAGTAACTTCAATTGATCATAACTTGGTCAATTTTCATCACCTTGAGTCAATTATTTTTCCATAATGATATTTAAGATGTGAACTTTATGCCTTCTTTTATGTGAAAAGTGGGGAAAATGGATGGAGGTTGCCTTAAAGATGCAAAAGATTATAGCTCATTTCATGATTTTTTGCCAACTTCAGCAATTCATAACTCTCTCAATTTTTAGAGATTTTGAGTGGTTCAAGTCCCAAAATGTCAATCAATAGATCTAATTCATTCCATCCTTTTTGGTCAAGATCAAATTCCAAGTGGAAGGCCATGTTTGGATGCAAGACATTGTAGGTCATTTTTGAAGAAGAATTTGAAATATTTCTAAGTATGGAAAGTCAACCATTTTTCTTCAACTTTGATTCAATGCAACTTTAAGTTCAAGTATCCATTTGATTCCATTATTTTTCCATTGCAAAGCTTGTAACCTCATATTTCTAAAGCATCAAGAATCATTCCCTAAGACCCCTTGAGTTGGAAATGCCATGGATTTGAATTTGATAACTTTAAACTGAATTTTCCACAAAGTCAGAATTTTGAAATCCATAATGTGACTTCTAAACACAAGATTTATGCGCATTTTTGATTTAAACTTGATTAGCGAACTTGCCAGAAGTGATTAGCACCCCAAAACGCAAGATCTGGTAGAGTTTTGATGGAAATGAAGTGACACTTCACTCGTGCTCGACCTTCACTCAATTTCCCTCAAAACATCCTTGTTTCTTCCAATTTTCATTTCCATTCACTTCCCTATAAATAGAGGGTCATCCCCCATTCATTTCTTCAAGCGTTGAGAGCCAAAAACACCCTGCCAAAACTTCACACAAACCCATCTTTTTTGAATTCAGTTTCTGAGATTTAAGCTCCATTTTCCAAAATTCTTTGCGCATTCATCATACTTAAGCATCATATAAACTCTCCAGCACTTAAATCAATCAAAACGAGCCATAATTCTATCTATAGAAGTCCAGTTTTAGAGCTTCTTCCTTGAACTTCGAAAAGGTAGAATTCTCCATCATTTGGATCCAAATCAAGCAATAATCTATTCCACTCCTTCTCCTGATTCCAATGCTGCTTACAATTTTTAAATCCATTGAGAATTAAGAGAGAAATCTCAAATTGAAGGTGCTCTCTATTTTCTGGGTTTTTGATTCATATCTCTAGCCTGGGATCCTAATTTTTCCATTTGAAGGATGTCACATAATCCCCATTACAGGGTGTCTATAGGTTGAAGACGATGACATGTCTCGTCTCAGCTAATGATAGCGTGCCAAACGTTTTAATTTCATTGGTTGCCCTTTTTCTGATCCTATGTGTATCTCACTAAGGTCCATATCAAGTGCAGCGCGTCTGGTCCACTGGATCAGCTTACTAACGCGTTTTGACTATGATCTGATGGTCCACATCTTTTTGGTTTTATTTTAATTTCTGATTTTATATTTTTATTGATTAAATTTTCAAAAATTCATAACTCTTTTATATTTTATCCAAAAATTATGAAAAAATGCACAAAAATACTTTGAATTATGTCTGATCTCATGATTATTTTTTCACAATTTTATTTTGATATTTCATATTTTTTTTGTATTTTTTGAATTATTTTCTTTCTTTTAATTACTTAAAAAATACTTTCTGACATTTTTTAATTCTGAAAAATTCATAAATATTATTTTGCATACTTTTGACTTTCTGAAAATTTTATGGAATTCTATATTGAGGTTTACTATTTTTGAACTATTTTCTATTTGTTTGAGCAATTTTAAATAGTTTAAAAATAGTTTCTGACTTTTAAAAATTACCAAAAGTTTTATAAAAATATTTGGATCCATTTCTGATTTTTCTATGGCCTTACTTTTTCTTTCTTGATTAATTTGAACATAGTTGATATTTTTCTCCTCTATGTTGATTTTTAAACATTTTTTTAAACCCTTTTAATGTATATATTAAATATAATATTATTTTGTGATTATTTTCTGGCTGTCTTGAATTCATTTTTTTATCATGACTTTATTAACATCATTGGATCTTGGGTGTTGAGTTCAACTCCACAAAAATGGATGAATGGTTTTAATAATAGTTTGATTAAATTTTTCATTCAAAAGTGGTTTATTCATTTTTTCAATCCCCTCTTCATCTTATCCCTTTCTTATTGCACTACGTGTTATTGGAGCATGATCTCTATATCATGTCTCAAAAGAAATGGTGCATAAATTTCTATTGACCGGCCTCAAAATATGTGCGACTTCTATATTAGTCCACTTACGATTGCTTAACATAGTGCTAAATTTTGTCCCGATTCGAATAAATGATCATTCGTGGCCCAAACTTATGATTGCAAGCCCAAGTATGTTAATTTGATCTCTTTGATCCAATAACCTTGAGATTCATTGTGTGGAGGCTTTGGTTCTACCAATCCTCTAATGGATCTACAACACCTTTGGTGAGCACGGATTACATAAACATCGTTGATCAATAAATGGTACTTATGAGAATTTCAATTGGATGATATACTTGACAAAAAGAAAATGCAACTTGTTGTGTGGAGGCTTTGGTTTTACTAATCCTCTAATGAGTTCCAAATGAAAGTTTCAAGATGGCCATCTAACTAACCACTAATTATTGACTTGTTTTACCTTATGCTTTTATTCTTTTTTATGATTTATGTACTATTTACTTTTAGCATTTACATGTCATTCCATTTTCATCTTTGCTCATTTGAGCATTTATTTTCTTGCCATTTTTACTTTGCTCACTTGAGCTTTTCTTTTTCTTTCTTAAGATACTTAATAATCAACATAAACCCTAAAAAATATTTAATGGTACTTGGACTATTTGGTTACTATCCTTGGCATTATGGAGCATGGGACTTTTCTTGGACTTAGGATTAGAAACCTTGACCTATCTTGGAGATCTTATCTGACTATTTTGTCTGGAGTTCTTGAGGTTCACCTCAAGACATTGGGTTGCTTGTTTGTTTTTGTGTGCAGGTTTTTGTGATTACATCCTCTGTTTGTAATATTGAATTCACCCGTATACAGCCGTTACTTTGCCCAATTTTTGTGAAGACTTAATACACTTGAAGTTTGGTTCTCTCAAGAGGTCTAGTATTTTTGCTTGCTTGATTTCAATCCAAGGAATGGGGATTCTATCTTGGCTCATAATGTCAAGTATTGGCTTCTTGTAGGTTAGATGGTTCTTATCCCTAGCTTTTACCTTATTCTTTAGGATAACCTCTTCTTCTCCTCCCATTTTCTTTAATTTCAAAATCTTCTCCCTCCTTTTGAAAACTCTTCTTGTTTTGAAACTTGAACCATTTTCATAAAAAACTTTGACTTATGTCTATGCATTTTCAAAACATTTTCATAAATAAATTCCAATCAACATAATAATACATTGACATCTTTTTGTGAGAAGACTAAATGTCAATCAATCTCATTTCAAACCATTTCGCCACTTTGGCTTTTTACCTTTTAAAACTTTTCTTAAAAGATTAAACTCTTGTCAATCCTTGTAGTGATGCAAACGACTATACTTCTACAATATGTAGTGAAGAGAGATATTTTCCACTTGGGTGTTAAGTGAGGCATTGTTGATTTTGAAATCCAAGCCATATCCTCCACTTTGAGATGATGCAAATTATCCTTTCTCATGATTGTGGGTAGTAAGTGTGTTTTCCACACGGATAATGACGATGATGTTTTATCTTATAAAATTAACCAACACATTTGTGTTTCAAATTTTTAAAGGAGGAACTATGTGTACCCTGATCCCCTATTGCACGAAATGGTGGTACGTAGGCACTAAAGGTTCGCAACCGCGACGGGCGCAAAAATATTAAAATAAATACGCTTCTTTCCTCACCTCCACCATCCACTTTTTATATACAACCGTTTTTATAGCCAAAATATACAGATTTTACAAAGAGGGTCTTGCGGAGTATCGTAGATGTTTATGGTGCTAATACCTTCCCTTTGCATAACCAACCCCCTTACCTTGAATCTTTTCCCCCTTTTTTTGGATTATTCGCTCTTTTCCCATTCGTTTGGAAACAATAAAGCACGGTGACGATTTTTATTTTGATTTGTATAAAGTCTAGTCAATCCAATGGCTTAGTCTTGAACATTTCTACTGCTAAAATAGTCAACGCAGACTTAGGACAAACTGAGACGCAATAACTATTGCATGTCTTAAGAAAATATCCCTCTTCTTTAGGATATAACATTATTGATCTTAAAGGAATAAGTGCTTCCATCTACATGCATTGCATTATGCTGGAAGACGACTATAAATCTTCCAGAGAGCATCAGAGAAGAATCAACCTGATCTTGAGCACTGTAGTCAAGGATGAAGTAACTAAACTTCTAAATGCATGAATCATTTATCCAATCTCATATAGCCCATTGGTTAGTCCAATCCAATGCGTACCCAAGAAACGAGGAATCATAGTCATGATAAACAAAGCGGGAGAACAAGTAGCAGAAATAGTCATGAGTGGAGCCAGAATGTGCATTGACTATAGAAAACTAAATAAAGCAACTCGAAAAGACCATTTCCCTCTACCTTTTATTGACCAAATGCTTAAACGATTGGCTAAGCATTCTTACTACTGCTATTTAGATGGTTATTCAGGATTCTTTCAAATTCCTATCCACCTTGATGACCAAGAAAAGACAATGTTCACATGTCCTTATGGTACGTTTGCTTATCGACGAATGTCGTTCGGACTATGTAATGCGCCTGCAACATTCCAAAGATGTATGATGTCCATCTTTTCCGATTTTATAGATGATATCATGGAAGTGTTCATGGATGACTTCTTTGTATGCGGGCAAAGTTTTGAAGGATGCATGTCAAACCTGGAAAGGGTACTGGAAAGATGTGTACAGGTAAACCTAGTGTTAACCTTGGAGAAATGCCATTTTACGGTAAAACAAGGAATTGTACTTGGACACATAGTTTCTAAAAAGGGGATCGAAGTAGACAAATATAAGATTGAAGTAATAGAAAGTCTCCAACCCCCAAAACCCTTAAGAGAAATATGAAGTTTCTTAGGCCATGCCGGTTTCTACCGACGCTTTATAAAAGATTTCTTGAAAATTTATAAATCTATGACTAACCTCTTAATGAAAGAAGTTGAGTTCATCTTTGATGATGACTGCCTAAAGGCGTTTGAACAATTAAAAGCAGCTCTCATATCCATAGCTACCATACAACCACCTGATTGGAGTCTACCATTCGAGATAATGTGCGACACAAGTGATTATGCAGTAGGTGCAGTCCTAGGACAAAGAAGAGACATAAAACTCCATGAAATATACTATGAAAGTAGGACTTTGGATTCTGCACAGATAAACTACGCGACAATAGAAAAGGAACTCTTGGCAGTCGTTTTTGCATTAGATAAATTTCGTTCCTATCTAGTAGGAGCAAAGATTATTATCTACACTTATCACACAACTATTAGATACCTATTAGCTAAACAAGATGCTAAGCCAAGATTATTAATATGGATCTTGCTCTTACAAGAGTTTGATTTGGAAATCAAAGATTAACCAGGATCTGAAAATCTTATTGCCGACCATCTATCTAGGATGGAAAATCTTAAACCTGAAGAGATACCCATCAATGATGCTTTTCCATATGAACACCTGGTAGCCCATATGAGGTCTGAAAACTTAGCTGAAGAATGCCTTGAATTTTGAAAAACAATGACAAGACAATTGAAGTATTGGAAGCAGTATCTACTCAAATTTCACTTCCCTGGTATGCTAACTATGTCAACTACTTAGCAGTAAAATTCCTTCCACCTGATTTAACTTATTAGACAAAGAAGAAATTCTTTCACGATCTGAAACACTATTATTTGGACGAGACCTTACTATTCAAGTGAGGTCCCGATGGTATTTTCTGTCGATCTTTCCTTAGATTGAAATAGAGGGAATAATATCTAATTGTCATGAAGCCCCTTATGATGGACACGCTAGCACCTCAAATACTTGCGCAAAAATCCTACAAGCTTCCCTTTATTGGCCCAGTCTATGGAAAAATGTCCATGTTGCAATTACAAAATACGATCGGTGTCAATGCACTGGTAACATATCTAGGCGCGATGAGATGCCTCAAAAGGATATCCTAGAAATAGAGATATTTGACGTATGGGGAATTGACTTTATGGGACCTTTCCCATCGTCGTCTGGCAACAATTAGATATTAGTGGCAGTAGATTATGTATCCAAATGGGTAGAGTCTGTAGCCTCTCCAACAAATGATGCACAAGTAGTGATTAGGTTATTCAAAAACATAATTTTTCCAAGATTTGGTGTTCCGAGATTAGTCATCAGTGATGGTGGATCTCATTTCATTTCCAAAAATTTCAATAAACTCTTAGCAAAGTATGGAGTTCGACACCGTGTAGCAACACCTTACCACCCACTAACAAGAAGGCAAGTGGAAATCTCTAACAGGGAGATTAAGCAAATACTTGAGAAAATTGTTACCACATCTAGGAAAGATTGGTCGCCTAAACTACATGAAGCATTGTGGGCATACAAAACAGCGTACAAGACACCCATTGGAACCACACCTTTCAAACTGGTCTATGGTAAGTCATGCCATCTACCTGTAGAACTGGATCACAAAGACTATTGGGCCATCAAAACCCTGAATCTAAGTTACAAAGCCGCTAGATAAAATAGAATTATAGACATCCATGAATTGGAAAAGCTTAGGATAGATGCATAATATAATGCCAAAATCTACAAGGAGTGAACTAAGAAATGGAACGACAAATGCAACTCTAGGAAAGAATTCAATGAGGGCGATGTAGTACTCCTGTTTAACTCCAGACTTAAACTATTTCCAGGGAAACATCGCTCTAGATGGTCAGGACCTTTTGAAGTTATTAAAATACTCCCAAGTGGCGCTGTAGAAATCAAAGGAAAAACCAGCGATCTATTTATTGTAAATGGGAAGCGTTTGAAGCACTACCACTGTATCGAGAATGTGGACTACTCAGCTAGTTTGAGATTTATACAACTGTCGGCTGAGTCACCAAAATAGATTTTTGATTTTTAATATAGGTCGAGCTTCCGATGTTAAATAAAGTACTTTGTGGGAGGCAACCCACCATTTTAATAAAATTTTATTTACTAAAAGTTTTTCTTTTATGTTTCCCTTAAAAAATTTACAAAATTTTTCTGTTCTATTCTTCTTTTCTATTTTTAGGCATTAGGTCGATGCTGATTTAATACTATATTCATATTAACCAATAGGATTCACATTTCTTTTTCTTCACTGATTTTCGCTATTGATATTTCTGACACTATGCATGTCACCTTCGTGGGTGATGCTCAACATAAGCGTTATGAGATGCTTGCTCCGAGAGTGATGTATCCCACCATCTTTGTGAACGACCTCACATTGTCTGCATTAGGAATCAGGGAGAGTGTTTGCTTCATGTTTAACCAGATTGGTTGGGATTATTTTATTCATCATTAACAACCTACCTACCGCATCCTGACGCTAAAGTTCTTCAGTTCATTGCATTACAACCCTGATATTGGTTTATGGTTGGCTAGAGGATTGGTTTCATTCAGATTTTTTGGTTTTAGCCACAGGTAGATCGTCCGTGAATTTGCTGCTTTATTGGATTTCTCGGTTAGTGCTGATGCTACCATTGACATTCTAGATGACAAGTATGTGGACAACCAGCTTGACCACTTTTGGTGAGAGATATCTGATATGAGACAGGAAATCTCTATTCCTAGGCACTCTTTATAAATTCATAACCCCGCTATTAGGTATTTCCACATGATTCTGGAGTTTACCCTATTTGGGAAACCTCAGAATGATTCCTTAGTGTCTAAGGAAGATCTATTTATCATGTTCTGTGTGTTTCAGTCCAGACCGATAGTTGGTGCATCTTTTATGATTGCTTGTCTCATGAGTATAGCCCAGGCTCCCCATGGCCCGATTTGTGTTGGTGGTTTAGTGACTATGATCGCTAAAGACCTATTTTTGATAGAGCCATTGTCTCATCTAACCCCTGCTGGTAATTATACCCCGCTAGACCTTACTCTTTATTTTAATGTTGGGATGATCAAATGTTTAGAGCTGAATCAGTTTCAGTTGCTGATACATCATGAGCCGGTATACCATTTCACACTTTCTGACTTTGCACGGTCCAATGTGCATGTCAGGAAGAATTGGATTTATGACCTGGAGGGTATAGCTGAGAATGACATGGAAGAAGAAGAGTCTGATCCTTTGACACCCCTCCATTATTATGACCCTCTAGTAGGATTGGGCCAATTTAATCTTGAGATGGCAGAGAATGATCTTGTGACACCTCATTTACTAGACCTCCATCCAACTTTGGACCCATCATCAGCTCCTGCTGCTGCCGCTTTCCATATTCCTCAGACTGACGTCGCTGCTGCTACGGATGCTATCACGACAAAGCTTGCTGATATTCGTTCTGATATTACTACCCTCCACAGAGATTTATATGGTTTCATGGATCTTGTTACGGAAAATATAGATCACCTGTTTCATTATAGAGGTGGCTGATTTATGTCTTTAGAACATTGAGGGAACTGTTTCCTCTAAGTGTAGGGGAGGAGTGTTTATTCAGTCTTTAGTTTTTCATTAGCATCATTATTTTTATTTTCTAGTTGGATTTATTTATTCTGATTTATTTATTTATTTTTTTCAGAATTATTTATTTATTTATTTATTTATTTCAATATTTTCAAAATTACTCCTCATTGTGCTATTATATATTATGATGCTACTATGTTATTATGTTCCCCTAAAATAAAACGCATGTTGATCTAGTAGACCAAATATTGTAATTAAATTATACATTACACTTAATTGTCACTTCATTGTCTCCTAGTATTTTTAAATTTATTATTCCCCCTAGACATTGAATTGACACATCCATGCCATGCCTCAATCAACAATTAAAGTCACTTATGCATGGCTGACAAATCGACCGTTGCAGGCACGAGATTCTCTTGGGAATCAAGCCTTGTAACGACCGTTACAGAGTGTAATGTAATTTGAAGGCAGGTCTAATGACTGTTACACCCTCTTCTCCTCCCAATCTTCAAACTCTGTCAGCTGTTGCATTTCTATTCCACACAAATAAATACCTCCCCCTAAATACCATTCAATACCCCCACTAATTTTCTCTTCACCATTAAAACTTTGCTTCTATATAAACTCTTGAAGAAAATTCTACTATCATATCAACTTTCTTCAGCATCTCTTCTACCCTATAAACTCTATCATTTCCAACACCTATCCCAAATGGCCAGAAGAGCTCAAGAAGAAAGAGAGGAGCCATGAATCTGGTCTATACTACATTTCCACCATGAATATTCAAACTTATGAATCCCTGACGTTGGAATTATTGAGCTCGTTTTCCTACCAAATACTATCCACTCCAGAAGCCGTAAAGTATCTAATCGATGCAACAACTTTTCAGATTATTCAACATGCAGTACACCATGAATCAAGGGACTCTGAGTTAGATACTCCACTACAACCATGGTGAAGGTGTGGAATATAGAATTCTGCCTGAAGAAGATTGGAAGGCAAGATCGTTTGAAATTTAGAAACGTTTAACTAATACTCAGGTAAACGACTCCAGTCACATACACAACCCATGCATCCGCTATTTCCACGGTGTTCTAGGAAATAATGTGTTCGGGAGAGCAAATAACAATAAAGTGAAAATTAGGGAAATGTATTTTTGCATTGCACCCATGATCCCGATCTTAGAATTAATGCAGCTCCATTCCTTCTAAACCATATCCAGTCTCTGTTATCAAGGAGCTCAAGCGCATCACCTTTCTGTACAGGAGGTTTATTGACCGCTATTGCGAACTATCTAAATTTGCAAAATAGGTTGGTTCAACTACCTTTTTGGAAAGCTGAGTTTCTTGATATTCAATATTCCCAGTTTGGTCATCTTGTCAAAGCAAGAAGGGATGGAAGGTACAACCTGATGGTGCAGCAGAAGGTCGTCCAAAGGATTATTCTGTTGAATCTGGATGTAACAAGAATTGACATCACTGCAAATTAGATTTATGATTTGCAGGCACCAGCCCCTGGAACACACGTGTAGGATAATCAAGCAGGTGTAGAAAATACAGTACCAGAAGTGAATCAACAAGGGCCACAACAAGAGAAAGTAGGAAATGATCCTCAGCCGACCACCATCGAAGCTATTTATGCATCGCTTTTACTACAAGATCAGCGTCAAGAAGAACTGATGCAAATGATGCAAGAGCTGCAGTGCCATTAACGCGATAACACTTACTGGAACCATCACGACATTTCTAACCTAATTGATGAAATACGACAATTATCATTTAGTGTTGAAGGCCTACATGCTTATGTTTACAACACTGGCGAAGAACCTCTTAGACCCAGAAGAGGTGGAGTAGTAAACCAGGAGGAAGGGCACAAGGTGAACCATCCACCAGCAGAAACGTCAGAGACGACAATGAGGAGTGATCTATGTTTTCTCCATTCCTTGAATTTTTATTATTATTTCTTAAGTTTCCTGTTCGTTTTCTTTTCTCACTTTATTTGTCGTATTGAGGACAATGCTTAATTCAAGTGTAGGGGAGGAACCTATGTTATATTTTCCATTTTCCTAGTAAGTTATTTAAATTTTTGTTATTTCCCTTTCCATTCAATAAATAAAAAATCATTTCCATAATTTACTCGTACTTCAACACTTTTCTTGAACCATACAAGTGTTTTTTACTCAACGCATTAGCTCAGTACATTCAAAAAGTATATATGTTGTTCGCAATTAGGATGCGTTACATTTTTTGAAAAAGAGTTGACAAAAATAATACCGCCTTGACAACTAAATCTTCTTGATTATGAAAATCATTTTGAGTTTTTATGATACCAAAGCCTTAAGTTTTAGTTTTGGATCAACCCCGAGTAGTTTATACTAGCAGTCATCACCGTCTTATCCACAAACTACGTAAGAAACTGATGTATATAAGTGACTGGTCCTAATAAAAAAAAAAGAAAAAAAATGATAAGCATCTTGATATAATAGGGAATGCGTTAATTAAGTTAGGTGACCCTCACCAGGTCATTTAATCCAACAGTCGCGATACCTATAAAAACTGATGTAACAACTAGTTTTAAGCCTGTTCAGTGGTATCTCGTGCTGAACTTGGTAGGGCGAACTACGGTTTGATCCCCCGAGACCTATAATCTGGAAAAGAAAAAGGGTTACCAACTTGTGTACCAGAAACCCGAGCATAATAAGACCAAAATCACTAACCGGCTACTGTATTATGTGTGTGTGAAAGATAAATGGATTAATGTGATTGCGCATGAATGAAAGCGGTTGATTTCAAACGAAAAGAATTAGGTTTAGCTATGATAGCATAATTCAGACTAGTTAGAATTGGATGGAGGATTTTGACCATGTCCTATAGTTTTGTGTCATTTCTATATCATTAGTGTCAGGACCTAGTTCCATCTTTCTAATGTAACTCCCCTCAAACACGTACGATTCGAGTTGTGTCACGCGATTGTGTCTGAAACTGTGCGTTAAACGTTTTTTTACTCTATTATTTGCTTGAGGACAAGCAAAGGTTCAAGTGTAGGGGAGTTTGTTAAACCGGAAATGTATATAATATTTGGATCAATTTACATTAATTTTATCCCCATTTTAATTAATTAAATTACTCTTTATTCGTATTATGCTGGTATTTTCTATGTTTTCAGGAATTTGATGTTTGCAAGGCATGTGCGAAGAAAGTCAAGAAAAGTTGAGCTAATCGTATTTAAAATCCACACAAAGAAAGAGAAATTATGCAATCGAGGGGTGTGTTGAAAAATTGGGTGCATTACAAGTAAAAAGCCTTGAAAGTCCAAAGAAGAAACACAAGCTGGGCCCAATCTACCCAATGTCCAAGGGGTGTAATAACCGTTACACGTCACTTAAACCTAGTGTAATGACCGTTACACCATGCCATGCAAACCCTTCCTCAAAAGGAGGGGGTGTAACGACAGTTACATCTTGCCACGCTAGCCCTTCCTCAAAAGAAGGAGTGTAACGACCATTACACTGAGGCAAATCCGGAGGAGAAAATATCTCAATTCCCTGCGCATCTCCAAGCCTATAAATAGGACTTCAAATTCCCATTTTTAAACACACTTTCTTTTCTCTTTTTTTACTTTTACTCTGCCGAATATTTTCCGCATTATTTCTTTCCGCTTTATTTCTTTTTGCATTATTTCCTTTATCGATCTATGGGAGACATATAATATCAACCAAATATTCTTTCATAATATTTTCAAGTTTAATTTAAAGTACTTTATTTATTTATGCCAGGATTTCCTGAAATGTTTAGTTTATTTAAATTGTTAGATGGTAATTATTTCTGTTGCACTGTTATTGAATTGTTTAACATGCTAGGCTAAATTTATTTATCGGTATGTAAGGTCATTAGCCAACGGGGTTTTAGCAACGCCAACTGATTAGTTCCTTTTAAAAAGAATAAATTTATTGTTTCAATTACTAGTTCTAAATATTAATTATTTTGTTACAAAAGTAAAATACAGATAGAAGCTAGGATCAATAAAATGACAGTTTGAGATAATAACTGGACAGTGGTAATTGTGCATCAACTTAAAATACAGTGAGAGAACTTTTAAGTTAATTAGGTTTTGTTTGTTTCCAAAAACTATTTTTAAATATAATTGAAATAGCAGGAGCACTCACATAGGTTTAAACGTATGATTTGAATCAATAAACACGAGAGTGTGAGAAGAGGGTTTTCAAACAAATACTTCCTACTGAAAATTGTTTTGTTTATTCGAGTTAGGTCAATGAGTTGCTGAATTCCCGAAGTCTGACCATTACATACCTATATTCTCCCTTGAATCTAAACTAGATTATAATCAGTTAGGTTCCCTAAACCCCTATTAATTACATTATTAGCCTTAGATTTACGTAGTAACTTAAGATAACGGTAGTTCGACATTTAGTCCCTTGGTATTTGATAATCTTTAAAGCTGCACGCGATAGGGCTGTATAATTGCGGTCTAAATTCTTTAAGACTCACAAAATCGCAATCACGAGACCTATGGCCGATCATCTAGGGGATACCTACGTGCGATCTATAAGAGGAGAGCTAGATCTAAGGACGTCCTATAATCCTAAAGCGAGACCTATGGGCGATCTTATAGGGGAGACTTACGGGAAATATATAAGAGGAGAGTTAGATCTATGTACAACATACAATCTTAAAGCGAGACATACGAGCGATCTATTAGGGTAGACTAATGGGCTATCTATAAGAGGAGGGTTAGATTTACGGACGACCTTCAATTCTAAAGCGATACCTACGAGCGATTTTCTAGGGGAGACCTATGGGCAATCTGTAAGAGGAGAGTTAGATCTACGGACGACCTACAATCCCAATGTGAGACCTACGGGAGATCTGATATGGGAGACATACAAGAAATCAATAATAGGAGAGGTATATCTACAGACGATATACAATCCTAAATCAAGACCTACAGGCGATCTGCTAGGGGATATGATCTATAAGAGGAGACCTAGATCTACAGACGACCTATAATCTTAAAGCGAGACCTATAGGAGATCTGCTAGGAGACACACGGACGATCTATTAAAGGAGAGCTATATATATGGACAACCTATAATCCTAAAGGGAGATCTACGGGCGATCTCCTAGGAGAGAACTACAGGCGGTCTACAAGAGGAGAGCTACGTCTATGGATAACCTACAACTCTAAAGCGAGACCTACAGAAGATCTGCTAGTGGAGACCTACGGGTGATCTATAAGAGGAGAGCTAGATCTCAAGACAACCTATAATCCTAAAGCGAGACCTATGGGAGATCTCCTAGGGGAGACCTACGGGCGATCTATAAGAAGAGATATAGATCTATGGACGGCCTACAATCCCAAAGTTATAACTATGGGCGAATTTCTAGGGGAGACCTGCGAGTGATCTATTAGAGGAGAGTTAGACCTATAGATTACCTACAATCCTAAGGTGAGACCTACAGGGAAGACCTATGGGTAATTTATAAGAGGAAAGATAAATCTACGAATGACGTACAATCCTAAAGCGAGACCTACATGCGATCTGCTAGGGGAGACCTACGCACGAACTATAAGAGGAGATCTAGATCTATGGACGACCTACAATCCTAAAGGGATATCTATGAGCGATCAACTAGGAGAGACCTACGTGCAATCTATAAGAGGAGAGCTAGATCTATGAATGACCTACAATCCTAAAGCGAGACGTATGAGCGATCAGTTAGAGGAGACTTACATGCGATCTATAAGAGGAGAGCTAGATCTACGTACGACCTACAATCTTAAAGAAAGACATACTGGAGATCTTCTAGGGTAGACCTATGGGCTATCTATAAGAGGAGAGTTAGATTTACGGACGACCTAAAATTCTAAAGCGAGACCTACGAGCGATTTGCTAGGGTAGACCCATGGGCGATCTATATAAGGAGAGCTAGATCTACGGATGACCTACAATGCTAAAGCGAGACCTAGGGGAAATATGCTAAGGGAGACCTAACGACAATTTACAAGAGGAGAGCTAGATCTAAGGACGACCTATAATTATAAAGTGAGACCTACAGGTTATATACTAGGGGAGCCCTATAGGCGATCTATAAGTGGAGAGGTAGATCTACAAACGATCTACAATTTTAAAGAGGGACCTTTGGAAATCTTCTAGAGGAGACCTACGGGTGACCTATAAGATCAGAGTTAAATCTACGGACGACCTACAATTCTAATGTGAGACCTACAGGTGATCTGTTAGTGGAGACCTACGGGCGATCTATAAAAGGAGAGCTAGATCTATGGACGACCTACAATTCTAAAGCGAGACCTAAGAGAGATCTCCTAGGGGAGACCTATGGGTGATCTATAAGAGGAGACCTAGATCTATGGACGACCTACAATCCTAAAGCGAGATCTATGGGAGATCTTCTACGGGAGACTTGCGGGTGATTTATTAGATGATAGCTAGATCTATGGATTACTTACAATCCTAAGGTGAGACCTACAGGCGATCTTCTAGGGAGACCTACAAGAAATTTATAAGAGGAGAGATAGATCTACGTACGACCTACAATCCTAAAGCGATACCTACATGTAATCTGTTAGGGGAGACCTACACACGATCTATAAGAGGAGAGCTAGATCTATGGACGATCTACAATCCTAAAGCGAGACCTATGGACGATCAGCTAGGGGAGACCTACATGCGATATATAAGAGGAGAGCTAGATCTTACAGATGACCTATAATCCTAAAGAGAGACCTATGGGCAATCTTCTAGGAGAGACTTACGAGCGATCTATAAGAGGAGAGCTAGATTTACGGACGACCTATAATCTTAAAGCGAGACATACGGGAGATTTCTTAGGGGAGATCTACGGGCGATCAATAAGAGGATAACTTGATCTACGGACGACCTACAATCCTAAAGCGAGACCTACGGGAGATATGCTAGGGGAGACCTAACGGAGATGTAGAGGAGGAGAGCTAGATCTACGGACGACCTATAATTATAAAGTGATACCTACGAGTTATATGCTAAGGGAGCCCTATAGGAGATCTATAAGTGGAGATGTAGATCTACAAACGACCTACAATTCTAAAGAGAAAACTTTGGAGATCTGGTAGGGGAGACCTACGGGAAATCTATTAGAGGAGAGTTAGATCTACGAATGACCTACAATCCTAATGTGAGACTTACGGGAAATCTGCTATGGGAGACCCACGGTATATCTATAAGAGTAGAGTTAGATCTACGGACGACCTACAATTCTAAAGCGAGACCTACCGACGATCTTCTATGGGAGACCTACAAGCAATTTTTAAAAGGAGAGATAGATCTAAAAACGGTCTACAGTCCTAAAGCGAGACCTACAGGCGGTTTGCTAAGGGAGACCTACGCACAATCTATAAGAGGAGAGCTAGATCTATGGTCGACCTAAAATCCTAAAGATAGATCTACGGCTGATCAGCTAGGGGAGACCTATGTGCGATCTATAAGAGGAGAGCTAGATCATACGGATGACCTACAATCCTAAAGCGAGACCTAGGGGCGATCTGATAGGGGAGACTTACGGGAGATCTATAAGAGGAGATCTAGATCTACGGACAACCTACAATCTTAAAGCGAGACATACGACTGATCTGCTAGGGTAGACTTATGGGAAATCTGCTAGAGGAAAGTTAGATCTACGGACGACCTACAGTTTTAAAGTGAGACCTTTGGCGATCTGTTAGGGGAGACCTAAGAGCGATCTATTAGAGAAGAGTTAGATCTATAGACGACCTACCATCCTAATGGGAGACCTATGGGCCATATTCTATGGGAGACCCACGCTCTATCTATAAGAGGAGAGTTAGATCTATGGACGACATACAATTCTAAAGCGAGACCTACGGGTGATCTGCTAGGGGAGACTTACGGGAATTCTATAAGAGGAGAGCTATATCTACGGATGACCTACAATCCTAAATCGAGACCTACATGTGATCTATAAGAGGAGACCTAGATATACGGACGACCTACAATCCTAAAGCAAGATCTATTGGAGATCTCTTAGGGGAGACCTAGAGGCGATATACTAGAGGAGACCTAGATCTATCGACGACCTACAATCCTAAACCGAGATCTATGGGCAATCTTCTACGGGAGGCTTGCGGGTGATCTATTAGAGGAGTGCTAGATCTATGGATTACCTACAATCATAAGGTGAGACCTACAGGCGATCTTCTAGGGGAGACTTACAAGAAATTTATAAGAGGAGAGCTAGATCTATGGGTGACCTATAATCCTAAAGCGAGATCTACAGCGACCTGCTAAGGGAGACCTACACACGATATATAAGAGGAGAGCTAGATCTATGGACGATCTACAATCCTAAAGCGAGACCTATGGACGATCAGCTAGGGGATACCTACGCGCGATCTATAAGAGGAGAGCTAGATCTTATGGATGACCTATAATCCTAAAGCGAGACCTATGGGCGATCTACTAGGAGAGACTTACTGGCAATCTATAAGAGGAAAGCTAGATTTACGGATGACCTATAATCTTAAAAAGAGACATACGGGCGATCTACTAGGGTTGACCTATTGGCTATCTATAAGAGGAGAGTTACATTGATAAAAGACCTATAATTCTAAAGCGAGACCTATGGGCGATTTCTTAGGGGAGACCTACGGGCGATCAATAAGAGGATAGATAGATCTATGGAGGACCTACAATCCTAAAGCAAGACCTAAGGGAGATATGCTAGGGGAGACCTAACGGCGATCTAGAAGAGGAGAGCTAGATCTACGGACGAATTACAATTATAAAGTGATACCTACGAGTTATATGCTAAGGAAGCCATATAGGAGATCTATAAGAGGAGAGCTAGATCTATAAACGACCTAAAATTCTAAAGAGAAACCTTTGGAAATCTTCTAGGGGAGACCTACGGGCAATTTATAAGAGGATAGTTAGATCTACAGACGACCTACAATCCTAATTTGAGACTTACGGGCAATCTCTTATGGGAGATCCACGGTTTATATATAAGAGGAGAGTTTGATCTACAGACGAACTACAATTCTAAAGCGAGAACTATCGGCGATCTGCTAGGGGACACCTACGGGCAATCTATAAGAGGAGAGCTATATCTACGTGTGACCTACAATCCTAAAGTGAGACCTACAGGCGATTAGCTAGGGGAGACCTACGCACAATCTATAAGAGGAGAGCTAGATCTATGGACGACCTAAAATCCTAAAGGGAGATCTACGGGTGATCAGCTAGGGGAGACCTACATGCGATCTATAAGAGTAGAGCTAGATCATACGGATGACCTACAATCCTAAAGCGAGACCTATGGGAGATCTGCTAGGGGTGACTTACGAGAGATCTATAAGAGGAGATTTAGATCTACGGACAATCTACAATCTTAAAGCGAGACATACGACTGATTTGCTAGGGTAGACTTATGGGCGATCAGTTAGGGGAGACTTACATGCAATCTATTAGAGGAGAGTTAGATCTTCCGACGACCTACAGTTCTAAAGTGAGACCTTTGGCGATCTGTTAGGGGAGAGCTACTCGCGATCTATTAGAGAAGAGTTAGATCTATAGACGGCCTACCATCCTAATGTGAGACCTATGGGCCATATTCTATGTGAGACCCACACTATATCTATAAGAGGAGACCTAGATATACGGACGACCTACAATCCTAAAGCAAGATCTACTGGAGATCTCCTAGGCGAGACCTACAGGCGATCTACTAGAGGAGAGCTAGATCTATGGATGACCTACAATCCTAAAGTGATACCTATGAGAGATCTCCTAGGGTAGACCTATGGGCGATCTATAAGAGGAGACCTAGATTTATGGACGACCTACAATCCTAAAGCGAGATCTATGGGCGATCTTCTACGGGAGGGTTGCGGGTGATCTATTAGAGGAGAGATAGATCTATGGATTACCTGCAATCCTAAGGTGAGACCTACAGGCGATCTTTTAGGGGAGACTTACAAGAAATTTTTAAGAGGAGAGCTAGATCTATGGACGACCTACAATCCTAAAGCGAGATCTACGTGCGACATGCTAGGGGAGACCTACAAACGATCTATAAGAGGAGAGCTAGATCTATGGACGATCTACAATCCTAAAGCGAGACCTATGGACGATCAGCTATGGGAGATCTACACGCGATCTATAAGAGGAGAGCTAGATCTTGTGGATGACCTACAATCCTAAAGCGAGACCTATGGGCGATCTGCTAGGAGAGACTTACTAGCGGTCTATAAGAGGAGAGCTAGATTTATGGACGACCTATAATCTTAAAGCGAGACATACGGGCGATCTGTTAGGGTTGACCTATGGGCTATCTATAAGAGGAGAGTTAGATTGATAAAAGACCTATAATTCTAAAGCGAGACCTATGGGCGATTTCTTAGGGGAGAGCTACGGGAGATCAATAAGAGGATAGATAGATCTACGGACGACCTACAATCCTAAAGCGAGACCTAAGGAAGATATGCTATGGGAGACCTAACGGCGACCTAGAAGAGGAGAGATAGATCTACGGACGACTTACAATTATAAAGTGAGACCTACGAGTTATATGCTAAGGAAGCCCTATAGGAGATCTATAAAAGGAGAGCTAGATCTATAAACGACCTAAAATTCTAAAGAGAAACCTTTGGAAATCTGCTAGGGGAGACCTACAGGAAATTTATAAGAGGAGAGTTAGATCTACAGACGACCTACAATGATAATGTGAGACTTACGGGAAATCTACTATGGGAGACCCACGATTTAAATATAAGAGGAGAGTTAGATCTACGGACGACCTACAATTCTAAAGTGAGACCTACCGGTGATCTGCTAGGGGACACCTACGGGAAATCTATAAGAGAAGAGCTATATCTACGGGCGACCTACAATCCTAAAGTAAGACCTATAGGCGATCAGCTAGGGGATACCTACAAGTGATCTATAAGAGGAGACCTAGATCTACGGACGACCTACAATCTTAAAATGAGACCTATAGGAGATCTTATAGGAGAGACCTACAGACGATCTATTAGAGGAGAGCTATATCTACGGAAAACCTATAATCCTAAAGCCAGATCTTGGGGCGATATCCTAGTGGAAAACTATAGGCGGTCTACAAGAGGAGAGCTACATCTATGGATAACCTACATCTCTAAAGCGGGACCTACAGGAGATCTGCTATTGGAGACCTATGTGTGATCTATAAGAGGAGAGCTAGATCTCATAACAAACTACAATCCTAAAGCGAGACCTGCGGGAGATCTCCTAGGGGAGACCTACGGGCGATCTATAAGGAGAGGTATAGATCTATGGACGACCTACAATCCTAAAGCTATAACTATGGGAGATTTTCTAGGGTAGAACTGCGAGTGATCTATTAGAGGAGAGCTAGACCTATATATTACATACAATCCTAAGGTGAGACCTACAGGCGATCTGCTAGTGGAGACCTACGGGTAATTTATAAGAGGAAAGATAGATCTACGGATGACCTACAATCCTAAAGCGAGACCTACATGCAATCTGCTAGGGGAGACCTACGCACGAACTATAAGAGGAGAGCTAGATCTATGGACGACCTACAATCCTAAAGGGATACCTATGAGCGATCAACTAGGGGAGACCTACATGCAATCGATAAGAGGAGAGCTAGATCTATGAATGAACTACAATCTTAAAGCGAGACGTATGGGCGATCAGTTAAGGGAGACTTACAGGCGATCTATAAGAGGAGAGCTAAATCTACATACGATCTACAATCTTAAAGAAAGACATAATAGAGATTTGCTAGGGTAGACTTACGGGCTATCTATAAGAGGAGAGTTAGATTTACGGATGACCTAAAATTCTAAAGTGAGACTTACGGGAGATTTACTAGGGTAGACCTATGGGCGATCTATATAAGGAGAGCTAGATCTACGGATGACCTACAATCCTAAAGCGCGACCTAGGGGAAATATGCTAGGGGAGACCTAACGACGATTTACAAGAGGAGAGCTAGAACTACGAACGACCTATAATTATAAAGTGAGACCTACAACTTATATACTAGGGGAGCCCTATAGGAGATCTATAAGAGGAGAGCTAGATCTACAAAGGATCTATAATTGTAAAGCGAGACCTTTGGAAATCTTCTAGGGGAGACCTAAGGGTGACCTATAAGAGGAAAGTTAGATCTACGGACGACCTACAATTCTAATGTGAGACCTACGGATGATCTGCAAGTGGAGACCTACGGGCGATCTATAAAAGGAGAGCTAGATCTATGGACGACCTACAATCCTAAAGCGAGACCTAAGAGAGATCTCCTAGGGGAGACCTACTGGCGATCTATAAGAGGAGACCTGGATCTATGGATGACCTACAATCCTAAAGCGAGATCTATGGGCGATCTTCTACGGGACACTTGCGGGTGATCTATTAGATGAGAGCTAGATTTATGGATTACCTACAATCCTAAGGTGAGACCTACAGGCGATCTTCTAGGGAGACCTACAAGAAATTTTTAAGAGGAGAGATAGATCTACGTACGACCTACAATCCTAAAGCGAAACCTACATGCAATCTGCTAGGGGAGACCTAGACACGATCTATAAGAGAAGAGCTAGATCTATTGACGATCTACAATCCTAAAGCGAGACCTATGGACGATCAGCTTGGGGAGACTTACTGTGATTTATAAGAGGAGAGCTAGATCTTACGGATGACATACAATCCAAAGAGATACCTATGGGTGATCTGCTAGGAGAGACTTACGGGCGATCTATAAGAGGAAAGCTAGATTTACAGCAACCTATAATCTTAAAGCGAGACATACGGGAGATCATCTAGGGTTGACCTATGGGCTATCTATAAGAGGAGAGTTTGATTGATAAATGACCTACAATTCTAAAATGAGACCTATGGGTGATTTCTTAGGGGAGACCTACGTGCGATCAATAAGAGGATAACTTGATCTACGGACGACCTACAATCCTAAAGCGAAACCTACGGGAGATATGCTAGGGGAGACCTAACGAAGATCTAGAAGATGAGAGCTAGATCTATAGACGACCTACAATTATAAAGTGATACCTACGAGTTATATGCTAAGGGATCCCTATAGGAGATCTATTAGTGGAGAGCTAGATCTACAAACGACCTACAATTCTAATGTGAGACTTACGGGCAATCTGCTATGGGAGACCCACAATTTATCTATAAGAGGAGAGTTAGATCTACGGATGACCTACAATTCTATAGCGAGACCTACCGGAGATCTGCTATGGGAGACCAACAGGCAATTTATAAAAGGAGATATAGATCTACGGACGATCTACAATCCTAAAGCGAGACCTACAGGAGATCTGCTAGGGGAGACCTACGCACGATCTATAAGAGGAGAGCTAGATCTATGGACGACCTAAAATCCTAAAGGGAGATCTATGGGTGATCAGCTAGGGGAGACCTACGTGAGATCTATAAGAGGAGAGCTAGACCATACGGATGACCTACAATCCTATAGCGAGATCTATGGGAGATTTGCTAGGGGAGACTTACGGGAGATCTATAAGAGGAGATCTAGATCTACGAACAACCTACAATCTTAAAGCGAGACATACGACTAATCTGCTAGGGTAGACTTATGGGAGATCTGCTAGGGGAGACTTACATGCAATCTATTAGAGGAGTGTTAGATCTAAGGAGGACCTACCGTTCTAAAGAGAGACCTTTGGAGATCTACAAGGGGCGACCTACGGGTGATCTATTAGAGAAGAGCTAGATCTATAGACGACCTACAATCCTAATGTGAGACATATGGGTGATCTTCTATGGGAGACCCACTCTCTATCTGTAAGAGGAGAGTTAGATCTATGGGTGACCTACAACTCTAAAGAGAGACCTATGGGCGATCTGCTAGAGGAGACTTACGGGAAATCTATAAGAGGAGAGCCATATCTACGGACGACCTACAATCCTAAAGCGAGACCTATATGCGATCTATAAGAGGAGACCTAGATATACAGACGACCTACAATCCTAAAGCAAGATCTACTAGTGATCTCCTAGGGGAGACCTACAGGCGATCTACTAGAGGAGAGCTAGATCTATGGATGACCTACAATCCTAAAGCGATACCTATGAGAGATCTCCTAGGGGAGACCTACGGGCGATCTATAAGAGGAGACCTAGATCTATGGACGACCTACAATCCTAAAGCAAGATCTATGGGCGATCTTCTACGGGAGACTTGCGGGTGATCTATTAGAGGAGAGCTAGATCTATGGATTACCTACAATCCTAAGGTGAGACCTACAGGCGATCTTCTAGGGAGACCTACAAGAATTTTATAAGAGGAGAGCTTGATCTATGGACAACCTACAATCCTAAAGCGAGAACTACATGCGACCTGCTAGGGGAGACCTACACATGATCTATAAGAGAAGAGCTAGATCTATGGACGATCTTCAATCCTAAAGCGAGACCTATGGACGATCAGCTATGGGAGACCTACGCGTGATTTATAAGAGGAGAGCTAGATCTTACGGATGACCTACAATCCTAAAGCGAGACCTATGGGTGATCTGCTAGGAGAGACTTACGGGCGATCTATAAGAGGAGAGCTAGATTTACGGACGACCTATAATCTTAAAGAGAGATATACAGGAGATCTTCTAGGGTTGACCTATGGGCTATCTATAAGAGGAGAGTTTGATTGATAAATGACCTACAATTCTAAAACGAGACCTATGGGTGATTTCTTAGGGGAGACCTACGTGCGATCAATAAGAGGATAGCTTGATCTACGAACAACCTACAATCCTAAAGCGAGACCTATGGGAGATATGCTAGGGGAGACCTAACGAAGATCTAGAAGATGAGAGCTAGATCTATAGACGACCTACATTTATAAAGTGATACCTACGAGTTATATGCTAAGGGATCCCTATAGGAGATCTATTAGTGGAGAGCTAGATCTACAAACGACCTACAATTCTAATGTGAGACTTACGGGCAATCTGCTATGGGAGACCCACAATTTATCTATAAGAGGAGAGTTAGATCTACGGATGACCTACAATTCTCTAGCGAGACCTACCGGAGATCTGCTATGGGAGACCAACAGGCAATTTATAAAAGGAGATATAGATCTACGGACGATCTACAATCCTAAAGCGAGACCTACAGGAGATCTGCTAGGGGAGACCTAAGCACGATCTATAAGAGGAGAGCTAGATCTATGGACGACCTAAAATCCTAAAGGGAGATCTATGGGTGATCAGCTAGGGGAGACCTACGTGAGATCTATAAGAGGAGAGCTAGACCATACGGATGACCTACAATCCTATAGCGAGATCTATGGGAGATTTGCTAGGGGAGACTTACGGGAGATCTATAAGAGGAGATCTAGATCTACGAACAACCTACAATCTTAAAGCGAGACATACGACTAATCTGCTAGGGTAGACTTATGGGAGATCTGCTAGGGGAGACTTACATGCAATCTATTAGAGGAGTGTTAGATCTAAGGAGGACCTACCGTTCTAAAGAGAGACCTTTGGAGATCTACAAGGGGCGACCTACGGGTGATCTATTAGAGAAGAGCTAGATCTATAGACGACCTACAATCCTAATGTGAGACATATGGGTGATCTTCTATGGGAGACCCACTCTCTATCTGTAAGAGGAGAGTTAGATCTATGGGTGACCTACAACTCTAAAGAGAGACCTATGGGCGATCTGCTAGAGGAGACTTACGGGAAATCTATAAGAGGAGAGCCATATCTACGGACGACCTACAATCCTAAAGCGAGACCTATATGCGATCTATAAGAGGAGACCTAGATATACAGACGACCTACAATCCTAAAGCAAGATCTACTAGTGATCTCCTAGGGGAGACCTACAGGCGATCTACTAGAGGAGAGCTAGATCTATGGATGACCTACAATCCTAAAGCGATACCTATGAGAGATCTCCTAGGGGAGACCTACGGGCGATCTATAAGAGGAGACCTAGATCTATGGACGACCTACAATCCTAAAGCAAGATCTATGGGCGATCTTCTACGGGAGACTTGCGGGTGATCTATTAGAGGAGAGCTAGATCTATGGATTACCTACAATCCTAAGGTGAGACCTACAGGCGATCTTCTAGGGAGACCTACAAGAATTTTATAAGAGGAGAGCTTGATCTATGGACAACCTACAATCCTAAAGCGAGAACTACATGCGACCTGCTAGGGGAGACCTACACATGATCTATAAGAGAAGAGCTAGATCTATGGACGATCTTCAATCCTAAAGCGAGACCTATGGACGATCAGCTATGGGAGACCTACGCGTGATTTATAAGAGGAGAGCTAGATCTTACGGATGACCTACAATCCTAAAGCGAGACCTATGGGTGATCTGCTAGGAGAGACTTACGGGCGATCTATAAGAGGAGAGCTAGATTTACGGACGACCTATAATCTTAAAGAGAGATATACAGGAGATCTTCTAGGGTTGACCTATGGGCTATCTATAAGAGGAGAGTTTGATTGATAAATGACCTACAATTCTAAAACGAGACCTATGGGTGATTTCTTAGGGGAGACCTACGTGCGATCAATAAGAGGATAGCTTGATCTACGAACAACCTACAATCCTAAAGCGAGACCTATGGGAGATATGCTAGGGGAGACCTAACGAAGATCTAGAAGATGAGAGCTAGATCTATAGACGACCTACATTTATAAAGTGATACCTACGAGTTATATGCTAAGGGATCCCTATAGGAGATCTATTAGTGGAGAGCTAGATCTACAAACGACCTACAATTCTAATGTGAGACTTACGGGCAATCTGCTATGGGAGACCCACAATTTATCTATAAGAGGAGAGTTAGATCTACGGATGACCTACAATTCTCTAGCGAGACCTACCGGAGATCTGCTATGGGAGACCAACAGGCAATTTATAAAAGGAGATATAGATCTACGGACGATCTACAATCCTAAAGCGAGACCTACAGGAGATCTGCTAGGGGAGACCTAAGCACGATCTATAAGAGGAGAGCTAGATCTATGGACGACCTAAAATCCTAAAGGGAGATCTATGGGTGATCAGCTAGGGGAGACCTACGTGAGATCTATAAGAGGAGAGCTAGACCATACGGATGACCTACAATCCTATAGCGAGATCTATGGGAGATTTGCTAGGGGAGACTTACGGGAGATCTATAAGAGGAGATCTAGATCTACGAACAACCTACAATCTTAAAGCGAGACATACGACTAATCTGCTAGGGTAGACTTATGGGCGATCTGCTAGGGGAGACTTACATGCAATCTATTAGAGGAGTGTTAGATCTAAGGAGGACCTACCGTTCTAAAGAGAGACCTTTGGAGATCTACAAGGGGCGACCTACGGGTGATCTATTAGAGAAGAGCTAGATCTATAGACGACCTACAATCCTAATGTGAGACATATGGGTGATCTTCTATGGGAGACCCACTCTCTATCTGTAAGAGGAGAGTTAGATCTATGGGTGACCTACAACTCTAAAGAGAGACTTATGGGCGATCTGCTAGAGGAGACTTACGGGAAATCTATAAGAGGAGAGCCATATCTACGGACGACCTACAATCCTAAAGCGAGACCTATATGAGATCTATAAGAGGAGACCTAGATATACAGACGACCTACAATCCTAAAGCAAGATCTACTAGTGATCTCCTAGGGGAGACCTACAGGCGATCTACTAGAGGAGAGCTAGATCTATGGATGACCTACAATCCTAAAGCGATACCTATGAGAGATCTCCTAGGGGAGACCTACGGGCGATCTATAAGAGGAGACCTAGATCTATGGACGACCTACAATCCTAAAGCAAGATCTATGGGCGATCTTCTACGGGAGACTTGCGGGTGATCTATTAGAGGAGAGCTAGATCTATGGATTACCTACAATCCTAAGGTGAGACCTACAGGCGATCTTCTAGGGAGACCTACAAGAATTTTATAAGAGGAGAGCTTGATCTATGGACAACCTACAATCCTAAAGCGAGAACTACATGCGACCTGCTAGGGGAGACCTACACATGATCTATAAGAGAAGAGCTAGATCTATGGACGATCTTCAATCCTAAAGCGAGACCTATGGACGATCAGCTATGGGAGACCTACGCGTGATTTATAAGAGGAGAGCTAGATCTTACGGATGACCTACAATCCTAAAGCGAGACCTATGGGTGATCTGCTAGGAGAGACTTACGGGCGATCTATAAGAGGAGAGCTAGATTTACGGACGACCTATAATCTTAAAGAGAGATATACAGGAGATCTTCTAGGGTTGACCTATGGGCTATCTATAAAAGGAGAGTTTGATTGATAAATGACCTACAATTCTAAAACGAAACCTATGGGTGATTTCTTAGGGGAGACCTACGTGCGATCAATAAGAGGATAGCTTGATCTACGAACAACCTACAATCCTAAAGCGAGACCTATGGGAGATATGCTAGGGGAGACCTAACGAAGATCTAGAAGAGGATATCTAGATCTATGGACGACCTACAATTATAAAGTGATACCTACGAGTTATATGCTAAGGGAGCCTTATAGGAGATCTATAAGTGGAGAGCTAGTTCTACAAACGACCTACAATTCTAAAGAGAAACCTTTGGAGATCTGCTAGAGGAGACATACGGGTAATCTATAAGAGGAGAGTTAGATCTACAAACGACCCACAATACTAATGTGAGACTTACGGGCAATCTGCTATGGGAGACCCACAGTTTATCTATAAGAGGAGAGTTAGATCTATAGACGACCTACAATTCTAAAGCGAGACCTACCGGAGATCTGCTATGGGAGACCAATAAGCAATTTATAAAAGGAGAGATAGATCTACGGACGGTCTACAATCCTAAAGCGAGACCTACAGGAGATCTGCTAGGGGAGACCTACACACGATCTATAAGAGGAGAGCTAGATCTATGGACGACCTAAAATCCTAAAGGGAGATCTATGGGTGATCAGCTAGGGGAGACCTACGTGAGATCTATAAGAGGAGAGCTAGACCATACGGATGACCTACAATCCTAAAGCGAGATCTATGGGAGATCTGCTAGGGGAGACTTACGGGAGATCTATAAGAGGAGATCTAGATCTACAGACAACCTACAATCTTAAAGCGAGACATACGACTAATCTTCTAGGGTAGACTTATGGGCGATCTTCTAGGGGAGACTTACATGCAATCTATTAGAGGGGTGTTAGATCTAAGGACGACCTACCGTTCTAAAGCGAGACCTTTGGCGATCTACAAGGGGAGACTTGCGGGTGATCTATTAAAGAAGAGTTAGATCTATAGACGACCTACAATCCTAATGTGAGACATATGGGTGATCTTCTATGGGAGACCCACTCTCTATCTGTAAGAGGAGAGTTAGATCTATGGGCGACCTACAACTCTAAAGAGAGACCTAGGGGCGATCTGCTTGAGGAGACTTACGGGAAATCTATAAGAGGAGAGCTATATCTATGGACGACCTACAATCCTAAAGCGATACCTACATGCGATCTATAAGAGGAGACCTAGATATATAGACGACCTACAATCCTAAAGCAAGATCTACTAGTGATCTCCTAGGGGAGACCTACAGGCGATCTACTAGAGGAGAGCTAGATCTATGGATGACCTACAATCCTAAAGTGATACCTATGAGAGATCTCATAGGGGAGACCTACTGGCGATCTATAAGAGGAGACCTAGATCTATGGACGACCTACAATCCTAAAGCAAGATCTATGGGCGATCTTCTACGGGAGACTTGCGGGTGATCCATTAGAGGAGAGCTAGATCTATGGATTACCTACAATCCTAAGGTGAGACCTACAGGCGATCTTCTAGGGAGACCTACAAGAATTTTATAAGAGGAGAGCTTGATCTATGGACAACCTACAATCCTAAAGCGAGATCTACATGAGACCTACTAGGGGAGACCTACACATGATCTATAAGAGAAGAGCTAGATCTATGGACGATCTTCAATCCTAAAGCGAGACCTATGGACGATCAGCTATGGGAGACCTACGCGTGATTTATAAGAGGAGAGCTAGATCTTACGGATGACCTACAATCCTAAAGCGAGACCTATGGGTGATCTGCTAGGAAAGACTTACAGGCGATCTATAAGAGGAGAGCTAGATTTACGGACGACCTATAATCTTAAAGCGAGACATACGGGAGATCTTCTAGGGTTGACCTATGGGCTATCTATAAGAGGAGAGTTTGATTGATAAATGACCTACAATTCTAAAACGAGACCTATGGGTGATTTCTTAGGGGAGACCTACGTGCGATCAATAAGAGGATAGCTTGATCTACGAATGACCTACAATCCTAAAGCGAGACTTATGGGAGATATGCTAGGGGAGACCTAACGAAGATCTAGAAGAGGAGATCTAGATCTACGGATGACCTATAATTATAAAGTGATACCTACGAGTTATATGCTAAGGGAGCCCTATAGGAGATCTATATGTGGAGAGCTAGTTCTACAAACGATCTGCAATTCTAAAGAGAAACCTTTGGAGATCTGCTAGAGGAGACCTACGGGTAATCTATAAGAGGAGAGTTAGATCTACAAACGACCTACAATACTAATGTGAGACTTACGGGCAATCTTCTATGGGAGACCCACAGTTTATCTATAAGAGGAGAGTTAGATCTACGGATGACCTACAATTCTAAAGCGAGACCTACAGGAGATCTGCTATGGGAGACCAACAAGCAATTTATAAAAGGAGAGATAGATCTACGGACGGTCTACAATCCTAAAGCGAGACCTACAGACAATCTACTAGGGGAGACCTACGCACGATCTATAAGAGGAGAGCTAGATCTATGGACGACTTAAAATCCTAAAGGGAGATCTATGGGTGATCAGCTAGGGGAGACCTACGTGAGATCTATAAGAGGAGAGCTAGATCATACGGATGACCTACAATCCTAAAGCAAGACCTATGGGGGATCTGCTAGGGGAGACTTACGGGAGATCTATTAGAGGAGATCTAGATCTAAGGACAACCTACAATCTTAAAGCGAGACATACGACAAATCTGCTAGGGTAGACTTATGGGCGATCTGCTAGGGGAGACTTACATGCAATCTATTAGAGGAGTGTTAGATCTACGGACGACCTACCGTTCTAAAGCGAGACCTTTGGCAATCTGCAAGGGGCGACCTGCGGGTGATCTATTAGAGAAGAGTTAGATCTATAAACGACCTACAATCCTAATGTGAGACCTATGGGTGATCTTCTATGGGAGACCCACGCTCTATCTGCAAGAGGAGAGTTAGATCTATTGGCGACCTACAACTCTAAAGCGAGACCTACGGGCGATCTGCTAGAGGAGACTTAAGGGAAATCTATAAGAGGAGAGCTATATCTACGGACGACCTACAATCCTAAAGCGAGACCTACACGCGATCTATAAGAGGAGACCTAAATATACGGACGACCTACAATCCTAAAGCAAGATCTACTAGTGATCTCCTAGGGGAGACCTACAGACGATCTACTAGAGGAGAGCTAGATCTATGGATGACCTACAATCCTAAAGCGATACCTATGAGAGATCTCCTAAGGGAGACTTACGGGCGATCTATAAGAGGAGACATATATCTATGGACGACCTACAATCCTAAAGCAAGATCTATGGGCGATCTTCTACGGGAGACTTGCGGGTGATCTATTAGAGGAGAGATAGATCTATGGATTACCTACAATCCTAAGGTGAGACCTACAAGTGATCTTCTAGGGAGACCTACTAGAATTTTATAAGAGGAGAGCTTGATCTATGGATGACCTACAATCCTAAAGCGAGATCTACATGCGACCTACTAGGGGAGACTTACACATGATCTATAAGAGAAGAGCTAGATCTATGGACGATCTTTAATCCTAAAGCGAGACCTATGGACGATCAGCTAGGGGAGACCTACGCGCGATCTATAAGAGGAGAGCTAGATCTTACGGATGACCTACAATCCTAAAGCGAGACCTATGGGTGATCTGCTAGGAGAGACTTACGGGCGATCTATAAGAGGAGAGATAGATTTACGGACGACCTACAATCCTAAAGCAAGATCTACTGGTGATCTCCTAGGGGATACCTATAGGTGATCTACTAGAGGAGAGCTAGATCTATGGATGACCTACAATCCTAAAGCGATACCTATGAGAGATCTCCTAGGGGAGACCTATGGGAGATCTATAAGAGGAGACCTAGATATATGGACGACCTACAATCCTAAAGTAAGATCTATGGGCGATCTTCTACGGGAGGCTTACGGGTGATCTATTAGAGGAGAGCTAGATCTATGGATTACCTACAATCCTAAGGTGAGACCTACTGGCGATATTCTAGGGAGACCTACAAGAATTTTATAAGTGGAGAGCTTGATCTATGGACGACCTACAATCCTAAAGCGAGATCTACATGCGACCTGCTAGGGGAGACCTACACATGATCTATAAGAGAAGAGCTAGATCTATGGACAATATTCAATCCTAAAGCGAGACCTATGGACGATCAGCTAGGGGAGACCTACGCGCGATCTATAAGAGGAGAGCTATATCTTACTGATGACCTATAATCCTAAAGCGAGACCTATGGGTGATCTGCTAGGAGAGACTTACGGGCGATCTATAAGAGGAGAGCTAGATTTACGGACGACCTATAATCTTAAAGCGAGACATACAGGAGATCTTCTAGGGTTTACCAATGGCTATATAAAAGAGGAGAGTTTGATTGATAAATGACCTACAATTCTAAAACGAGACCTATGGGTGATTTCTTAGGGGAGACCTACGTGCGATCAATAAGAGGATAGCTTGATCTATGAATGACCTACACTCCTAAAGCGAGACCTACGGGAGATATGCTAGGGGAGACCTAACGAAGATCTAGAAGAGGAGAGCTAGATCTACAGACGACCTATAATTATAAAGTGATACCTACGAGTTATATGCTAAGGGAGCCCTATAGGAGATCTATAAGTGGAGAGCTAGATCTACAAATGACCTACAATTCTAAAGAGAAACCTTTGGAGATCTGCTAGAGGAGACCTACGGGCAATCTATGAGAGGAGAGTTAGATGTACGAACGACCTACAATCCTAATGTGAGACTTACAGGCAATATGCTATGGGAGACCCAAAGTTTATCTATAAGAGGAGAGTTAGATCTACGGATGACCTACAATTCTAAAGCGAGACCTACAGGAGATCTGCTATGGGAGACCAACAAGCAATTTATAAAAGGAGAGATATATCTACGGACGGTCTACAATCCTAAAGAGAGACCTACAGGCGATCTGCTAGGGGAGACCTATGCACGATCTATAAGAGGAGAGCTAGATCTATGGACGACCTAAAATCCTAAAGGGAGATCTATGGGTGATCAGCTAGGGGAGACCTACGTGAGATCTATAATAGGAGAGCTAGATCATACGGATGACCTACAATCCTAAAGCGAGACCTATAGGCGATCTGCTAGGGGAGACTTACGGGAGATCTATAAGAGGAGATCTAGATCTACGGACAACCTACAATCTTAAAGAGAGACATACGACTAATCTACTAGGGTAGACTTATGGGTGATCTGCTAGGGGAGACTTACATGCAATCTATTAGAGGAGTGTTAGATCTACGGACGACCTACCATTCTAAAGCGAGACCTTTGGCGATCTGCAAGGGGCGACCTGCGGGTGATCTATTAGAGAAGAGTTAGATCTATAGACGACCTACAATCCTAATGTGAGACCTATGGGTGATCTTTTATGGGAGACCCACGCTCTATTTATAAGAGGAGAGTTAGATCTATGGGCGACCTACAACTCTAAAGCGATACCTACGGGGGATCAGCTAGAGGAGACTTACGGGAAATCTATAAGAGGAGAGCTATATCTACGGACGACCTACAATCCTAAAGCGAGACCTACATGTGATCTATAAGAGGAGACCTAGATATATGGACTACCTACAATCCTAAAGCAAGATCTACTGGTGATCTCCTAGGGGAGACCTACAGGCGATCTACTAGAGGAGAGCTAGATCTATGGATGACCTACAATCTTAAAGCGATACCTATGAGAGATCTCCTAGGGGAGACCTACGGGCGATCTATAAGAGGAGACCTATATCTGTGGACGACCTACAATCCTAAAGCAAGATCTATGGGCGATCTTCTACAGGAGACTTGCGGGTGATCTATTAGAGGAGAGCTAGATCTATGGATTACCTACAATCCTAAGGTGAGACCAACAGGCGATCTTCTAGGGAGACCTACAAGAATTTTATAAGAGGAGACCTAGATATATGGACGACCTACAATCCTAAAACGAGATCTACATGCGACCTGCTAGGGGAGACCTACACATGATCTATAAGAGAAGAGCTAGATCTATGGACGATCTATAATCCTAAAGCGAGACCTATGGACGATCAACTAAGGGAGACCTACGCGCGATCTATAAGAGGAGAGCTAGATCTTACGGATGACCTACAATCCTAAAGCGAGACCTATGGGCGATCTGTTAGGAGAGACTTACTGGCGATCTATAAGAGGATAGCTAGATTTATGGACAACCTATAATCTTAAAGCGAGACATACGGGCAATCTTCTAGGGTTGACCTATGCGCTATCTATAAGAGGAGAGTTAGATTCGTAAAAGACCTACAATTCTAAAGCGAGACCTATGGGCGATTTCTTAGGGGAGACCTACAGGCGATCAATAAGAGGATATCTAGATCTACGGAAGCCCTACAATCCTAAAGTGAGACCTAAGGGAGTTATGCTAGGGGAGATCTAGAAGAGGAGAGCTAGATCTACAGATGACCTACAATTATAAAGTGAGACCTACGAGTTATATGCTAAGGAAGCCCTATAGGAGATCTATAAGAAGAGAGCTAGATCTATAAACGACCTAAAATTCTAAAGAGATACCTTTGGAAATCTACTAGGGGAGACCAACGGGCAATTTATAAGAGGAGAGTTAGATCTACAGACGACCTACAATCATAATGTGAGACTTACTGGGAATCTACTATGGTAGACCCATGGTTTATATATAAGAGGAGAGTTAGATCTACGGACGAACTACAATTCTAAAGCGAGACCTACCAGTGATCTGCTAGGGGACACCTACGGGCAATCTATAAGAGGAGAGCCATATCTATGGGCGACCTACAATCCTAAAGTGAGACCTACAGGCGATCAACTAGGGGAGACCTAGAAGTGATCTATAAGAGGAGACCTAGATATACGAACGACCTACAATCTTAAAGCGAGACCTATAGGAGATCTGCTAGGAGAGACCTACGGACGATCTATTAGAGGAGAGTTATATCTACGGACAACCTATAATCTTAAAGCGAGATCTAGGGGCAGTCTCCAAGGGGAGAACTACAGGCGGTCTACAAGAGGAGAGCTACATCTATGGATAACCTACATCTCTAAAGCGAGACCTACAGGAGATCTGCTAGTGGAGACCTATGTGTGATCTATAAGAGGAGAGCTAGATCTCAAGACAAACTACAATCCTAAAGCGATGCCTGTGGGAGATCTCCTAGGGGAGACTTACGACCGACCTATAAGAAGAGATATAAGTCTATGGACGGCCTACAATCCTAAAGCTATAACTATGGGCGATTTTAAAGGGGAGACCTGCGAGTGATCTATTAGAGGAGAGCTAGACCTATAGATTACCTACAATCCTAAGGTGAGACCTACAGGCGATCTGCTAGTAGAGACCTACGGGTAATTTATAAGAGGAAAGATAGATCTACGAATGACCTACAATCCTAAAGAGAGACCTACAGGTGATCTGCTAGGGGAGACCTACGCACGAACTATAAGAGGAGAGCTAGATCTATGGACGACCTACAATCCTAAAAGGATACCTATGAGCGATCAACTAAGGGAGGCCTACGTGCAATCTATAAGAGGAGAGCTAGATCTATTAATGACCTACAATCCTAAAGCGAGACGTATGAGCGATCAGTTAGGGGAGACTTACAGGCGATCTATAAGAGGAGAGCTAAATCTACATACGACCTACAATCTTAAAGAAAGACATACTGGAGATCTGCTAGGGTAGACTTACGGGCTATCTATAAGAGGAGAGTTAGATTTACGGACGACCTAAAATTCTAAAGCGAGACCTACGAGCGATTTACTAGGGTAGACCTATAGGCGATCTATATAAGGAGAGCTAGATCTACGGATGACCTACAATCCTAAAGCTAGACCTAGGGGAAATATGCTAGGGGAGACCTAACAAAGATATACAAGAGGAGAGCTAGATCTATGGACGACCTATAATTATAAAGTGAGACCTACAGGTTATATACTAGGGGAGCCCTATAGGCGATCTATAAGAGGAGAGCTAGATCTACAAATGATCTACAATTGTAAAGCGAGATCTTTGGCAATCTTCTACGGGAGACCTAAGGGTGACCTATAAGAGGAAAGTTAGATCTACTGACGACCTACAATTCTAATGTGAGACCTACGGGTGATCTGCTAGTGGAGACCTTCGGGCGATCTATAAAAGGAGAGCTAGATCTATGGACGTCCTACAATCCTAAAGCGATACCTAAGAGAGATCTCCTAGGGGAGACCTACTGGCGATCTATAAGAGGAGACCTAGATCTATGGATGACCTACAATCCTAAAGCGAGATCTATGGGCGATCTTCTACGGGAGACTTGCAGTTGATCTATTACATGAGAGCTAGCTTTGTGGATTACCTACAATCCTAAGGTGAGACCTACAGGCGATCTGCTAGGGAGACCTACAAGAAATTTATAAGAGGAGAGATAGATCTACGTACGATCTACAATCCTAAAGCGTGACCTACATGCAATCTTCTAGGGGAGACCTGCACATCATCTATAAGAGAAGAGCTAGATCTATGGATGATCTACAATTCTAAAGCGAGACCTATGGACGATCAGCTAAGGGAGACTTACGTGTGATATATAAGAGGAGATCTAGATCTTACGGATGACCTACAATCCTAAAGAGAGACCTATGGGCGATCTGCTAGGAGAGACTTACGGGCGATCTATAAGAGGAGAGCTAGATTTACGGACGACCTATAATCTTAAAGCGAGACATACGGGAGATCTGCTAGGGTTGACCTATGGGCTATCTATAAGAGGAGAGTTTGATTGATAAAAGACCTACAATTCTAAAGCGAGACCTATGGGTGATTTCTTAGGGGAGACCTGTGGGCGATCAATAAGAGGATAGCTTGATCTATGGACGACCTACAATCCTAAAGTGAGACCTACGGGAGATATGCTAGGGGAGACCTAACGAAGATCTAGAAGAGGAGAGCTAGATCTACAGACGACCTACAATTATAAAGTGATACCTATGAGTTATATGCTAAGGGAGCCCTATAGGATTTCTATAAGTGGAGAGCTAGATCTACAAATGACCTACAATTCTAAAGAGAAACCTTTGGAGATCTGCTAGAGGAGACCTACGGGAAATCTATAAGAGGAGAGTTAGATCTATGGACGACCTACAATCCTAATGTGAGACTTACAGGCAATCTGCTATGGGAGACCCAAAGTTTATCTATAAGAGGAAAGATCTACGGATGACCTACAATTCTAAAGCGAGACCTACCGGCGATCTGCTATGGGAGACAAACAAGCAATTTATAAAAGTAGAGATAGATCTACGGACGATTTACAATCCTAAAGTGAGACCTACAGGCAATCTTCTAGGGGAGACCTACGCACGATCTATAAGAGGAGAGCTAGATCTATGGACGACCTAAAATCCTAAAGGGAGATCTATGGGTGATCACCTAGGGGAGACCTACGTGTGATCTATAAGAGGAGAGCTAGATCATACGGATGACCTACAATCCTAAAGCGATACCTATGGGCGATCTGCTAGGGGAGACTTATGGGAGATCTATAAGAGGAGATCTAGATCTACGGAAAACCTATAATCTTAAAGCGAGACATACGACTGATCTGCTAGGGTAGACTTATAGGCGATCTCCTAGGGGAGACTTACATGCAATCTATTAGAGGAGTGTTAGATCTACAGACGACCTACCGTTCTAAAGCGAGATCTTTGGCAATCTGCAAGGGGAGACCTGCGGGAAATCTATTAGAGAAGAGTTAGATCTATAGACGACCTACCATCCTAATGTGAGACCTATGGGTGATCTTCTATGGGAGACCCACACTCTATCTATAAGAGGAGAGCTATATCTATGGACGACCTACAATCCTAAAGCCAGACCTACATGTGATCTATAAGAGGAGACCTACATATATGGACGACCTACAATCCTAAAGCAAGATCTACTGGTGATCTCCTAGGGAAGACCTACAGGCGATCTACTAGAGGAGAGCTAGATCTATGGATGACCTACAATCCTAAAGCGATACCTATGAGAGATCTCCTAGGGGAGACCTACGAGCGATCTATAAGAGGAGACCTAGATCTATGGACGACCTACAATCCTAAAGCAAGATCTATGGGCGGTCTTCTACGGGAGACTTGTGGGTGATCTATTAGAGGAGAGCTAGATCTATGAATTACCTACAATCCTACGGTGAGACCTACAGGCGATTTTCTAGGGAGACCTACAAGAAATTTATAAGAAGAGAGCTAGATCTATGTACAACCTACAATCCTAAAGCGAGATCTACATGCGACCTGCTAGGGGAGACCTACACATGATCTATAAGAGGAGAGCTAGATCTATGGACGATCTACAATCCTAAAGCGATACCTATGGACGATAAGCTATGTGAGACCTACGCACAATCTATAAGAGGAGAGCTAGATCTTACGGATGACGTACAATCCTAAAGCGAGACCTATGGGCGATCTGCTAGGACAGACTTACTGGCAATTTATAAGAGGAGAGCTAGATTTACGGACGACCTATAATATTAAAGTAAGACATACGGGAAATCATCTAGGGTTGACCTATGCGCTATCTATAAGAGGAGAGTTAGATTGATAAAAGACCTACAATTCTAAAGCGAGACCTATGGGCGATTTCTTAGGGGAGACCTACGGGCGATTAATAAGAGGATAGTTAGATCTACAAACGCCCTACAATCCTAAAGCGAGACCTAAGGGAGTTATGCTAGGGGAGATCTAATGGCGATCTAGAAGAGGAGAGCTAGATCTACACACGACCTACAATTATAAAGTGAGACCTACGAGTTATATGCTAAGGAAGCCCTATAGGAGATCTATAAGAGGAGAGCTAGATCTGCAAACGACCTACAATTCTAAAGAGAAACCTTTGGAAATCTTCTAGGGGACACCTACGGGTAATTTATAAGAGGAGAGTTAGATCTACAGACGACCTACAATCCTAATGTGAGACTTACGAGAAATCTTCTATGGGAGACCCACGGTTTATCTATAAGAGGAGAGTTAGATCTACGGACGACCTACAATTCTAAAGCGAGACCTACCGGCGATCTGCTAGGGGACACCTACCGCCAAACTATAAGAGGAGAGCTATATCTACGGGCGACCTACAATCCTAAAGTGAGACCTACAAGCGATCAGCTAGGGGAGACCTACAAGTGATCTATAAGAGGAGACCTAGATCTACGGACGACCTACAATCTTAAAGCGAGACCTATAGGAGATCTGCTAGGAGAGACCTACGGACGATCTATTAGAGGAGAGCTATATCTACAGACAACCTATAATCCTAAAGAGAGACCTAGGGGCGATCTCCAAGGGGAGAACTACAGGCGGTCTACAAGAGGAGAGCTACATCTATGGATAACCTACATCTCTAAAGCGAGACCTACAGGAGATCTGCTTGTGGAAACTTGTGTGTGATCTATAAGAGGAGAGCTAGATCTCAAGACAAACTACAATCCTAAAGCGAGACCTGCGGGAGATCTCCTTGGGAAGACCTACGGGCGATTTATAAGAAAAGATATAGATCTATGGATGGCCTACAATCCTAAAGCTATAACTATTGGCGATTTTCTAGGGGAGACCTGCGAGTGATCTATTAGAGGAGAGCTAGACCTATAGATTACCTAAAATCCTAAGGTGACACATACAGGCGATCTGCTAGTGGAGACCTATGGGTAATTTATAAGAGGAAAGATAGATCTACGGATGACCTACAATCCTAAAGCGAGACCTACAAGCGATCTTGTAGAGGAGACCTACGCACGAACTATAAGAGAAGAGCTAGATCTATGGACGACCTACAATCCTAAAGGGATACCTATGAGCGATCAACTAGGGGAGACCTACGTGAAATCTATAAGAGGAGAGCTAGATCTATGAATGACCTACAATCCTAAAGCGAGACGTATGAGCGATCAGTTAGGGGAGACTTACAGGAGATCTATAAGAGGAGAGCTAAATCTGCATACGACCTACAATCTTAAAGAAAGACATACTGGAGAATTGCTAGGGTAGACTTACGGCCTATCTATAAGAGGAGAGTTACATTTACGGACGACCTAAAATTCTAAAGCGAGACCTACAAGCGATTTACTAGGGTAGACCGATGGGCGGTCTATATAAGGAGAGCTAGATCTACGAATGACCTACAATCCTAAAGCTAGACCTAGGGGAAATATGCTAGGGGATCCCTAACAACGATTTACAAGAAGAGATCTAGCTCTACGGACGACCTATAATTCTAAAGTGAGACCTACAGGTTATATAATAGGGGAGCCCTATAGGCGATTATAAGAGGAGAGCTAGATCTACAAACGATCTACAATTGCAAAGCGAGACCTTTGGCAATCTTCTAGGGGAGACCTAAGGGTGACCTATAAGAGGAAAGTTAGATCTAAGGACGACCCACAATTCTAATGTGAGACTTACGGGTGATCTGCTAGTGGAGACCTACGGGCGATCTATAAAAGGAGAGCTAGATCTATGGACGACCTACAATCCTAAAGCGAGACCTAAGAGAGATCTCCTAGGGGAGACCTACTGGCGATCTATAAGAGGAGACCTAGATCTATGGACGACCTACAATCCGAAAGCGAGATCTATGGGCGATCTTCTACGAGAGACTGGCGGGTGATCTATTAGATGAGAGCTAGATTTGTGGATTACCTACAATCCTAAGGTGAGACCTACAGGCGATCTTCTAGGGACACCCTCGGGTAATTTATAAGAGGAGAGATAGATCTATGTACGACCTACAATCCTAAAGTGAGACCTACATGCAATCTGCTAGGGGAGACCTACACACGATCTATAAGAGAAGAGCTAGATCTATGGACGATCTACAATCCTAAAGCGAGACCTATAGACGATCAGCTAGGGGAGACTTACGTGTGATCTATAAGAGGAGAGCTAGATCTTACAAATGACCTACCATCCTAAAGAGAGACCTATGGGAGATCTGCTAGGAGAGACTTACGGGCGATCTATACGAGGAGAGCTAGATTTAAGGACGACCTATAATCTTAAAGCGAGACATGCGTGAGATCTGCTAGGGTTGACCTATGGGCTATCTATAAGAGGAGAGTTTGATTGATAAAAGACCTACAATTCTAAACCGAGACCTATGGGTGATTTCTTAGGGGAGACATACGGGAGATCAATAAGAGGAGAGTTATATCTACAGACGACCTACAATCCTAATGTGAGACTTACGGGAAATATGTTATGGGAGACCCACAGTTTATCTATAAGAGGAGAGTTAGATCTACGGACGACCTACAATTCTAAAGCGAGACCTACCGACAATCTTCTAGGGGAGACCTACGGGCAATCTATAAGAGGAGAGCTATATCTAAGGGCGACCTACAATCCTAAATCTAGACCTACAGGCGATCAACTAGGGGAGACCTACAAGTGATATATAAGAGGAGACCTATATCTACGGACGACCTACAATCTTAAAGGGAGACCTATAGGAGATCTGCTAGGAGAGACCTACGGACGATCTATTCGAAGAGTGCTATATCTACGGACAACCTATAATCCTAAAGCGAGTTCTACGGGCAATCTCCTATGGGAGAACTAAAGGCGGTCTACAAGAGGAGAGCTACATCTATGGATAACCTACAACTCTAAAGTGAGACCTACAAGAGATCTGCTAGTGGAGACCTATGGGTGATCTATAAGAGGAGAGCTAGATCTCAAGACAAACTACAATCCTAAAGCGAGACCTACAGAAGATCTCCTAGGGGAGACCTACGAGCGATCTATAAGAATAGATATCGATCTATGGACGACCTACAATCCTAAAGCTATAACTATGTGCGATTTTCAAAGGTAGACCTGCAAGTGATCTATTAGAGGAGAGCTAGACCTATAGATTACCTACAATCCTATGGTGAGACCTACAGGCGATCTGCTAGTGGAGACCTATGGGTAATTTATAATGGGAAAGATAGATCTACGGATGACCTATAATACTAAAGCGAGACCTACAGGCGATCTTCTAGGGGAGACCTACGCATGAACTATAAGAGGAGAGCTAGATATATGGACAACCTACAATCCTAAAGGGATACCTATGAGCGATCAACTAGGGGAGACCTACGTGCAATCTATAAGAGGAGAGCTAGATCTATGAATGACCTACAATCCTAAAGTGAGACGTATTAGCGATAAGTTAGGGGAGACTTACAGGTGATCTATAAGAGGAGAGCTAGATCTACATACTACCTACAATCTTAAAGAAAGACATACTGGAGATCTACTAGGGTAGACTTACGGGCTATCTATAAGAAGAGAGTTACATTTACGGATGACATAAAATTCTAAAGCGAGACCTAGGGGAAATATGCTAGGGGAGACCTAACGACGATTTACAAGAGGAGAGGTAGATCTACGGACGACCTATAATTATAAAGTGATACCTACAGGTTATATACTAGGGGAGCCCTATAGGCGATCTATAAGAGGAGAGCTAGATCTACAAACGATCTACAATTGTAAAGAGAGACCTTTGGTGATATTCTAGGGGAGACCTAAGGGTGACCTATAAGAGGAAAGTTAGATCTACGGATGACCCACAATTCTAATGTGAGACCTACGGGTGATCTGCTAGTGGAGACCTACGGGCGATCTATAAAAGGAGAGCTAGATCTATGGACGACCTACAATCCTAAAGCGAGACCTAAGAGAGATCTCCTAGGGGAGACCTACTTGAGATCTATAAGAGGAGTCCTAGATCTATGGATGACCTACAATCCTAAAGCGAGATCTATGGGCGATCTTCTACGGGAGACTTGCGGGTGATCTATTAGATGAGAGCTAGATTTGTAGATTACCTACAATCCTAAGGTGAGACCTACAGGCGATCTTCTAGGGAGACCTACGGGTAATTTATAAGAGGAGAGACAGATCTACGTACGACCTACAAACCTAAAGCGAGACCTTCATGCAATCTGCTAGGGGAGACCTACACACGATCTATAAGAGAAGAGCTAGATCTATGGACGATCTACAATCTAAAAGCGAGACCTATGGACGATCAACTAGGGGAAACTTACGTGTGATCTATAAGAGGAGAGCTAGATCTTACAGATGACCTACAATCCTAAAGAGAGACCTATGGGCGATCTGCTAGGAGAGACTTACGGGTGATCTATAAGAGGAGAGCTAGATTTACGGACGACCTATAATCTTAAAGCGAGACATACAGGAGATCTGCTAGGGTTGACCTATGGGCTATCTATAAGAGGAGAGTTTGATTGATAAAAGACCTACAATTCTAAAGCGAGACCTATGGGTGATTTCTTAGGGGAGACCTACGGGCGATTAATAAGAGGATTGCTTGATCTACGGACGACCTACAATCCTAAAGCGAGACCTACGAGAGATATGCTAGGGGAGACCAAACGGAGATCTAGAAGAGGAGAGCTAGATCTACAGACGACCTTCAATTATAAAGTGAGACCTACGAGTTATATGCTAAGGTAGCCCTATAGAAGATCTATAAGTTGAGAACTAGATCTACAAACGACCTACAATTCTAAAGAGAAACCTTTGGAGATCTGCTAGGGGAGACCTACGAGCAATCTATAAGAGGAGAGTTAGATCTACAGACGACCTACAATCCTAATGTGAGACTTACGGGAAATCTGCTATGGGAGACCCACAGTTTATCTATAAGAGGAGAGTTAGATCTACGGATGACCTACAATTCTAAAGCGAGACCTACCAGCGATCTGCTATGGGAGACCAACAAGCAATTTATAAAAGGAGAGATAGATCTACAGACGATCTACAATCCTAAAGCGAGACCTACAGGTGATCTGCTATGGGAGACCTACACACGATCTATAAGAGGAGAGCTAGATCTATGAACGACCTAAAATCCTAAAGGGGGATCTATGGGTGATTAGCTAGGGGAGACCTACATGTGATCTATAAGAGGAGAGCTAGATCATACGGATGACCTACAACCCTAAAGCGAGACCTATGGGCGATCTGCTAGGGGAGACTTACGGGAGATCTATAAGAGGAGATCTAGATCTACGGATATCCTAAAATCTTAAAGCGAGACATACAACTGATCTTCTAGGGCAGACTTATGGGTGATCTGCTAGGGGAGACTTACATGTAATTTATTAGAGGAGTGTTAGATCTACGGACGACCTACCGTTCTAAAGCGAGACCTTTGGCGATCTGCAAGGGGAGACCTCCGGGCGATCTATAAGAGAAGAGTTAGATCTATAGATGACCTACCATCCTAATGTGAGACCTATGGGCGATCTTCTATGGGAGACCCACGCTCTATCTGTAAGAGGAGAGTTAGATCTATGGACGACCTACAACTCTAAAGCTAGACCTATGGGCGATCTGCTAGGGGAGACTTACGGGAAATCTATAAGAGGAGAGCTATATCTACGGACGACCTACAATCCTAAAGCGAGACCTACATGCGATCTATAAGAGGAGACCTAGATATACGGACGACCTACAATCCTAAAGCAAGATCTACTGGTGATCTCCTAGGGGAGACCTACAGGCGATCTACTAGAGGAGAGCTAGATCTATGGATGACCTACAATCCTAAAGCGATACCTATGAAAGATCTCCTAGGGGAGACCTACGGGCGATCTATAAGAGGAGACCTAGATCTATGGAAAACCTACAATCCTAAAGCAAGATCTATGGGCGATCTTCTACGGGAGACTTACGGGTGATCTATTAGAGGAGAGCTAGATCTATGGTTTACCTACAATCCTAAGGTGAGACCTACAGGTGATCTTCTAGGGAGACCTACAAGAAATTTATAAGAGGAGAGCTAGATCTACGAACGACCTACAATCCTAAAGTGAGATTTACATGTGACCTGCTAGGGGAAACCTACACATGATCTATAAGAGGAGAGCTAGATCTATGGATGATCTACAATCCTAAAGCGAGACCTATGGACAATCAGCTAGGGGAGACCTACGCGTGATCTATAAGAGGAGAGCTAGATCTTACGGATGACCTACAATCCTAAAGCAAGACCTATGGGCGATCTGCTAGGGTTGACCTATGCCCTATCTATAAGAGGAGAGTTAAATTGATAAAAGACATACAATTCTAAAGCGAGACCTATGGGCGATTTCTTAGGGGAGACCTACGGGCGTTCAATAAGAGGATAGCTAGATCTATGGACGACCTACAATCTTAAAGCGAGACCTAAGGGAGTTATGCTAGGGGAGACCTAACGGCAATCTAGAAGAGGAGAGCTAGATCTACAGACGACCTACAATTATTAAGTGAGACCTACGAGTTCTCTGCTAAGGAAGCCTTATAGGAGATCTATAAGAGGAGAGCTAGATCTACAAACGACCTAAAATTCTAAAGAGAAACCTTTAGAGATCTACTAGGGGAGACCTACGGGCAATTTATAAGAGGAGGGTTAGATCTACAGACAACCTATAATCCTAATGTGAGACTTACGGGAAATCTGTTATGGGAGACCCATAGTTTATCTATAAGAGGAGAGTTAGATCTACGGACGACCTACAATTCTAAAGCGAGAGCTACCGACGATCTTCTAGGGGAGACCTACGGGAAATCTATAAGAGGAGAGCTATATCTAAGGGCGACCTACAATCCTAAAGCGATACCTACAGGAGATCAGCTAGGGGAGACCTATAAGTGATCTATAAGAGGAGACCTAGATCTACGGACGACCTACAATCTTAAAGCGAGACCTATAGGAGATTTGCTAGGAGATACCTACGGACGATCTATTTGAAGAGAGCTATATCTACGGACAACCTATAATCCTAAAGCGAGTTCTACGGGCGATCTCCTATGGGAGAACTAAAGGCGGTCTACAAGAGGAGAGCTACATCTATGGATAACCTACAACTCTAAAGCGAGACCTACAAGAGATCTGCTAGTGAAGACCTACGGGTGATCCATAAGAGGAGAGCTAGATCTCAAGACAAACTACAATCCTAAAGTGAGACCTACAGAAGATCTCCTAGGGGAGTCCTACGAGCGATCTATAAGAATAGATATCGATCTATGGACGACCTACAATCCTAAAGCTATAATTATGTGCAATTTTCTAAGGGAGACCTGCGAGTGATCTATTAGAGGAGAGCTAGACCCATAGATTACCTACAATCCTAAGGTGAGACCTACAGGCGATCTGCTAGTGGAGACCTAAGGGTAATTTATAAGAGGAAAGATAGATCTACGGATGACCTATAATCCTAAAGCGAGACCTACAGGCGATCTGCTAGGGGAGACCTACGCACGAACTATAAGAGGAGAGCTAGATATAAGGACGACCTACAATCCTAAAGGGACACCTATGAGCGATCAACTAGGGGAGACCTACGTGCAATCTATAAGAGGAGAGCTAGATCTATGAATGACCTACAATCCTAAAGCGAGACGTATGAGCAATCAGTTAGGGGAGACTTACAGGCGATCTATAAGAGGAGAGCTAGATCTACATACGACCTACAATCTTAAAGAAAGACACACTGGAGATCTGCTAGGGTAGACCTACGGGCTATCTATAAGAGGAGAGTTAGATTTACGGATGACCAAAAATTCTAATGCGAGAGCTACGAGCGATTTGCTAGGGTAGACCTATTTATGATCCATATAAGGAGAGATAGATCTACAAATGGCCTACAATCCTAAAGCGAGACCTAAGGGAAATATTCTAGGGGAGACCTACCGACAATTTACAAGAGGAGAGCTAAATCTACGGACGACCTACAATTATAAAGTGAGACCTACAGGTTATATACTAGGGGAGCCCTATAGGCGATCTATAAGAGGAAAGCTAGATCTACAAACAATCTACAATTGTAAAGCGAGACCTTTGGCAGTCTTCTAGGGGAGACCTACAGGTGACCTATAAGAGGAGAGTTAGATCTACGGACGACCTACAATTCTAATGCGAGACCTACGGGCGATCCGCTAGTGGAGACCTATGGGCGATCTATAAAAGGAGAGTTAGATCTATGGACGACCTACAATCCTAAAGCGAGACCTAAGAGAGATCTCCTTGGGGAGGCCTACGGGAGATCTATAAGAGGAGACCTAGATCTATGGACGACCTACAATCCTAAAGCGAGATCTATGGGCGATCTTCTACGGGAGACTTAAGGGTAATATATTAGATGAGAGATAGATCTATGGATTACCTACAATCCTAAGGTGAGACCTACAGGCGATTTTCTAGGGAGACCTACAAGAAATTTGTAACAGGAGAGATAAATCTACGTACGAACAATAATCCGAAAGCTAGACCTACATGCATTCTGCTAGGGGAGACCTACACACGATCTATAAGAGGAGAGCTAGATCTATGGACGATCTACAATCCTAAAGCGAGACCTATGGACGATCAGCTAGGGGAGACCTATGTGCGATCTATAAGAGGAGAGCTAGGTCTTACGGATGACCTACAATCCTAAAGAGAGACCTATGGGCAATCTGCTAGGAGAGACTTACGGGCGATCTATAAGAGAAGAGCTAGATTTACGGACGACCTATAATCTGAAAGCGAGACATACAGGATATCTGCTAGGGTTGACCTATGGGCTATCTATAAGAGGAGAGTTTGATTGATAAAAGACCTACAATTCTAAAGCGAGACCTATGGGTGATTTCTTAGGGGAGACCTACGGGCGATCAATAAGAGGATATCTTTATCTACGGACGACCTACAATCCTAAAGCGACACCTAAGGGAGTTATGCTAGGGGAGACCTAACGGCGATCTAGAAGAGGAGAGCTAGATATACGGACAACCTACAATTATAAAGTGAGACCTACGAGTTATATGCTAAGGAGGCCCTATAGGAGATCTATAAGAGGAGAGCTAGATCTACAAACGACCTAAAATTCTAAAGAGAAACCTTTGGAATTCTGCTAGGGGAGAGTTAGATCTACAGACCACCTACAATCCTAATGTGAGACTTACGGGAAATCTGCTATGGGAGTCCCACGGTTTATCTATAAGAGGAGAGTTAGATCTACGGACGACCGACAATTCTAAAGCGAGACCTACCGACGATCTTCTAGGGGATACCTACGGGCAATCTATAAGATGAGAGCTATATCTACGGGCTACCTACAATCCTAAAGCGAGACCTACAGGCGATCAGCTAGGGGAGACCTATAAGTGATCTATAAGAGGAGACCTAGATCTACGGACGACCTACAATCTTAAAGTGAGACCTATAGGAGATCTGCTAGGAGAGACTTACGGACGATTTATTAGAAGAGAGCTATATCTACGGACAACCTATTATCCTAAAGCGAGTTCTACGAGCGATCTCGTAAGGGAGAACTATAGGCGGTCTACAAGAGGAGAGCTACATCTATGGATAACCTACAACTCTAAAGCGAGACCTACAGGAGATCTGCAAGTGGAGACCTACGAGTGAACTATAATAGGAGAGCTATATCTCAAGACAACCTACAATCCTAAAGCGAGACCTGCAGAAGATCTCCTAGGGGAGACCTACGTGCGATCTATAAGAAGAGATATAGATCTATGGACGACCTACAATCCTAAAGCTATAACTATGGGCGATTTTCTAAGGGAGACCTGCGAGTGATCTATTATAGGAGAGCTAGACCTATAGATTACCTACAATCCTAAGGTGAGACCTATAGGCGATCTGCTAGTGGAGACCAACCGGTAATTTATAAGAGGAAAGATAGATCTACGAATGACCTACAATCCTAACGCGAGACCTACAGGCAATCTGGTAGGGGAGACCTACGCACGAACTATAAGAGGAGAGCTAGATATATGGACGACCTACAATCCTAAAGTGATACCTATGAGCGATCAACTAGGGGAGCCCTACGTGCAATCTATAAGAGGAGAGCTAGATCAATGAATGACCTATAATCCTAAAGCGAGACGTATGAGCGATCAGTTAGGGGAGACTTACAGGCGATCTATAAGAGGAGAGCTAAATCTACATACGACCTACAATCTTAAAGAAAGACATATTGGAGATCTGCTAGGGTAGACCTATGGGCTATCTATAAGAGGAGAGTTAGATTTACGGATGACCTAAAATTCTAATGCGAGAGCTACAGGCGATTTGCTAGGGTAGACCTATTTGGGATCTATATAAGGAGAGATATATCTACAGATGGCCTACAATCCTAAAGCGAGACCTAGGGGAAATATTCTTGGGGAGACCTACCGAAAATTTATAAGAGGAGAGCAAGATATACGCACGACCTACAATTATAAAGTGAGACCTACAGGTTATATACTAGGGGATCCCTATAGGCGATCTATAAGAGTAGAGCTAGATCTACAAACGATCTACAATTGTAAAGCGAGACCTTTAGCAGTCTTCTAGGGGAGACCTATAGGTGACCTATAAGAGGAGAGTTAGATCTACGGACGACCTACAATTCTAATGAGAGACCTACGGGCGATCTGCTAGTGGAGACCTATGGGCGATCTTTAAAAGGAGAGCTAGATCTATGGACGACCTACAATCCTAAAGCGAGACCTAAGAGAGATCTCCTTGGGGAGACCTATGGGAGATCTATAAGAGGAGACCTAGATCTATGGACGACCTACAATCCTAAAGCGAGATCTATGGGCGATCTTCTATGGGAGACTTGAGGGTAATTTATTAAATGAGAGATAGATCTATGGATTACCTAAAATCCTAAGGTGAGACCTACAGGCGATCTTCTAGGGAGACCTAGATGAAATTTATAAGAGGAGAGGATAGATCTACGTACGAACAACAATCCTAAAGCTAGACCTACATGTAATATGCTAGGGGAGACCTACACACGATCTATAAGAGGAGAGCTACATCTATGGACGATCTACAATCCTAAAGCGAGACCTATGGACGATCAGCTAGGGGAGACCTATGTGCGATCTATAATAGGAGAGCTAGATCTTACGGATGACCTACAATCCTAAAGAGAGACCTATGGGCGATCTGTTAGGAGAGACTTACGGGCGATCTATAAGAGGAGAGCTAGATTTACGGACGACCTATAATCTTAAAGCGAGACATACGGGATATCTGCTAGGGTGGACCTATGGGCTATCTATAAGAGGAGAGTTTGATTGATAAAAGACCTACAATTCTAAAGCGAGACCTATGGGTGATTTCTTAGGGGATACCTACGGGCGATTAATAAGAGGATAGCTAGATCTACGGACGACCTACAATCCTAAAGTGACACCTAAGGGAGTTATGCTAGGGGAGACCTAATGGCGATTTAGAAGAGGTGAGCTAGATATACGGACGACCTACAATTATAAAGTGAGACCTACGAGTTATATGCTAAGGAGGTCCTATAGGAGATCTATAAGAGGAGAGCTAGATCTACAAACGACCTAAAATTCTAAAGAGAAACCTTTGGAATTATGCTAGGGGAGACCTACGGGCAATTTATAAGAGAAGATTTAGATCTACAGATCACCTACAATCCTAATGTGAGACTTACGGGCAATCTGCTATGGGAGACCCATGGTTTATCTATAAGAGGAGAGTTAGATCTACGGACGACCTACAATTCTAAACCGAGACCTACCGTCGATCTTCTAGGGGAGACCTACCAGAAATCTATAAGATGAGAGCTATATCTACGGGCGACCTACAATCCTAAAGCGAGACCTACAGGCGATAAGCTAGGGGAGAACTATAAGTGATCTATAAGAGGAGACCTAGATCTACGGACGACCTACAATCTTAAAGCGAGACCTATAGGAGATCTGCTAGGAGATACCTACGGACGATCTATTAGAAGAGAGCTATATCTACGAACAACCTATTATCCTAAAGCGAGTTCTACGGGCGATCTCCTAGGGGAGAACTATAGGCGGTCTATAAGAGGAGAGCTACATCTATGGATAACCTACAACTCTAAAGCGAGACCTACAAGAGATCTGCTAGTGGAGACCTACGAGTGATCTATAATAGGAGAGCTAGATCTCAAGACAACCTACAATCCTAAACCGAGACCTACAGAAGATCTCCTAGGGGAGAGCTACGGGCGATCTATAAGAAGAGATATAGATCAATCTACGGCCTACAATCCTAAAGCTATAACTATGGGCGATTTTCTAAGGGAGATCTGCGAGTGATCTATTATAGGAGAGCTAGACCTATAGATTGCCTACAATCCTAAGGTGAGACCTACAGGCGATCTGCTAGTGGAGACCTACGGGTAATTTATAAGAGGAAAGATAGATCTACAGATGACCTACAATCCTAAAGCGAGACCTACATGAGATCTGCTTGGGGAGACCTACGCACGAACTATAAGAGGAGAGCTAGATATATGGACGACCTACAATCCTAAAGCGATACCTATGAGCGATCAACTAGGGGAGCCCTATGTGCAATCTATAAGAGGAGAGCTAGATCTATGAATAACCTACAATCCTAAAGCGAGACGTATGAGCGATCAGTTAGGGGAGACTTACAGGCGATCTATAAGAGGAGAGCTAGATCTACATACGACCTACAATCTTAAAGAAAGACATATTGGAGATCTGCTAGGGTAGACTTACGGGCTATCTATAAGAGGAGAGATAGATTTACGGACGACCTAAAATTCTAATGCGAGAGCTACAGGCGATTTGCTAGGGTAGACCTATTTGCGATCTATATAAGAAGAGATAGATCTACGGATGGCCTACAATCCTAAAGAGAGACCTAGGGGAAATATGCTAGGGGAGACCTACCGACAATTTACAAGAGGAGAGCTAGATATACGGACGACCTACAATTATAAAGTGAGACCTACAGGTTATATACTAGGGGAGCCCTATAGGCGATCTATAAGAGTAGAGCTAGATCTACAAACGATCTACAATTGTAAAGCGAGACATTTGGCAGTCTTCTAGGGGAGACCTATAGGTGACCTATAAGAGGAGAGTTAGATCTACAGACGACCTACAATTCTAATGCGAGACCTACGGGCAATCTGCTAGTGGAGACCTATGGGCAATCTACAAAAGGAGAGCTAGATCTATGAATGACCTATAATCCTAAAGCGAGACGTAAGAGAGATATCCTTGGGGAGACCTACGGGAGATCTATAAGAGGATACCTAGATCTATGGACGACCTACAATCCTAAAGCGATATCTATGGGTGATCTTCTACGGGAGACTTGAGGGTAATCTATTAAATGAGAGATAGATCTATGGATTACCTACAATCCTAAGGTGAGACCTACAGGCGATCTTCTAGGGAGACCTAGAAGAAATTTATAAGAGGAAAGGATAGATCTACGTACGAACAACAATCCTAAAGCTAGACCTACATGCAATATGCTAGGGGAGACCTACACACGATCTATAAGAGGAGAGCTAGATCTATGGACGATCTACAATCCTAAAGTGAGACCTATGGACGATTACCTAGGGGAGACCTATGTGCGATCTACAATCCTAAAGCGAGACCTATGGACGATTAGCTAGGGGAGACCTATGTGCGATCTACAAGAGGAGAGCTAGATATTACGGATAACCTACAATCCTAAAGAGAGACCTATGGGCGATCTGTTAGGAGAGACTTACGGGCGATCTATAAGAGGAGAGATAGATTTACGGATGACCTATAATCTTAAAGCGAGACATACGAGATATCTGCTAGGGTTGACCTATGGGCTATCTATAAGAGGAGAGTTTGATTGATAAAAGACCTACAATTCTAAAGCGAGACCTATGGGTGATTTCTTAGGGGATACCTACGGCGATCAATAAGAGGATAGCTAGATCTACGGACGACCTACAATCCTAAAGTGACACCTAAGGGAGTTATGCTAGGGGAGACGTAATGGCGATCTAGAAGAGGTGAGCTAGATATACAGACGACCTACAATTATAAAGTGAGACCTACGAGTTATATGCTAAGGAGGCCCTATAGGAGATCTATAAGAGGAGAGCTAGATCTACAAACGACCTAAAATTCTAAAGAGAAACCTTTGGAATTATGCTAGGGGAGACCTACGGGCAATTTATAAGAGGAGAGTTAGATCTACAAATGACCTATAATCCTAATGTGAGACTTACGGGCAATATGCTACGGGAGACCCACGGTTTATCTATAAGAGGAGAGTTATATCTACGAACGACCTACAATTCTAAAGCGAGACCTACCGACAATCTTCTAGGGGAGACCTACGGGGAATCTATAAGATGAGAGCTATATCTACGGGAGACCTAAAATCCTAAAGCGAGACCTACAAGCGATCAGCTAGGGGATACCTATAAGTGATCTATAAGAGGAGACCTAGATCTACGGGCGACCTACAATCTTAAAGCGAGACCTATAGGAGATCTGCTAGGAGAGACCTACAGACGATCTATTAGAAGAGAGCTATATCTACGGACAACCTATTATCCTAAAGCGAGTTCTATGGGCGATCTCCTAGGGGAGAACTATAGGCGGTCTACAAGAGGAGAGCTACATCTATGGATAACCTACAACTCTAAAGCGAGACCTACAGGAGATCTGCTAGTGGAGACCTACGAGTGATCTATAATAGGAGAGCTAGATCTCAAAACAACCTACAATCTTAAACCGAGACCTGCAGAAGAACTCCTAGGGGAGACCTACTGGCGATCTATAAGAAGAGATATAGATCTATGGACGGCCTACAATCCTAAAGCTATAACTATGGGCGATTTTCTAAGGGAGACCTGCGAGTGATCTATTATAGGAGAGCTAGACCTATAGATTACCTACAATCCTAAGGTGAGACCTACAGGCGATCTGCTAGTGGAGACCTACGGGTAATTTATAAGAGGAAAGATAGATCTACGGATGACCTACAATCCTAAAGCGAGACCTACAGGCGATCTGCTAGGGGAGACCTACGCACGAACTATAAGAGGAGAGCTAGATATATGGACGACCTACAATCCTAAAGCGATACCTATGAGCGATCAACTAGGGGAGCCCTACGTGCAATCTATAAGAGGAGAGCTAGATCTATGAATGACCTACAATCCTAATGCGAGACGTATGAGCGATCAGTTAGGGGAGACTTACAGGCGATCTATAAGAGGAGAGCTAGATCTACATACGACCTACAATCTTAAAGAAAGATATATTGGAGATCTGCTAGGGTAGACCTACGGGCTATCTATAAGAGGAGAGATAGATTTACGGACGACCTAAAATTCTAATGCGAGAGCTACAGGCGATTTGCTAGGGTAGACCTATTTGCGATCTATATAAGGAGAGATAGATCTACGGATGGCCTACAATCCTAAAGCGAGACCTAGGGGAAATATGCTAGGGGAGACCTACCAACAATTTACAAGAGGAGAGCTAGATCTACGGACGACCTACAATTATAAAGTGAGACCTACAGGTTATATACTAGGGGAGCCCCATAGGCGATCTATAAGAGTAGAGCTAGATCTACAAATGATCTACAATTGTAAAGAGAGACCTTTGGCAGTCTTCTAGGGGAGACCTATAGGTGACCTATAAGAGGAGAGTTAGATCTACGGACGACCTACAATTCTAATGCGAGACCTACGGGAGATCTGCTAGTGGAGACCTTTGGGCGATCTATAAAAGGAGAGCTAGATCTATGGACGACCTACAATCCTAAAGCGAGACCTAAGAAAGATCTCCTTGGGGAGACCTACGGGAGATCTATAAGAGGAGACCTAGATCTATGGACGACCTACAATCCTAAAGCGAGATCTATGGGCGATCTTCTACGGGAGACTTGAGGGTAATCTATTAGATGAGAGATAGATCCATGGATTACCTACAATCCTAAGGTGAGACCTACAGGCGATCTTCTAGGGAGACCTAGAAGAAATTTATAAGAGGAGAGATAGATCTACGTACGAACAACAATCCTAAAGCTAGACCTACATGCAATATGCTAGGGGTGACCTACACACGATCTATAAGAGGAGAGCTAGATCTATGGACGATCTACAATCCTAAAGAGAGACCTATGGACGATCCGCTAGGGGAGACCTATGTGCGATCTATAAGAGGTGAGCTAGATCTTACAGGTGACTTACAATCCTAAAGAAAGACCTATGGGCGATCTGTTAGGAGAGACTTACGGGCGATCTATAAATGGAGAGCTAGATTTACGGACGACCTATAATCTTAAAGCGAGACATACGGGATATCTGCTAGGGTTGACCTATGGGCTATCTATAAGAGGAGAGTTTGATTGATAAAAGACCTACAATTATAAAGCGAGACCTTTGGGTGATTTCTTAGGGGAGACCTACGACCGATCAATAAGAGGATAGCTAGATCTACGGACGACCTACTATCCTAAAGCGACACCTAAGGGAGTTATGCTAGGGGAGACCTAACGGTGATCTAGAAGAGGAGAGCTAGATATACGGACGACCTACAATTATAAAATGAGACCTACGAGTTATATGCTTAGGAGGCCCTATAGGAGATCTATAAGAAGAGAGCTAGATCTACAAACGACCTAAAATTCTAAAGAGAAACCTTTGGAATTCTGCTAGGGGAGACCTACGAGCAATTTATAAGAGGAGAGTTAGATCTACAGACGACCTACAATCCTAAAGTGAGACTTACGGGAAATCTGCTATACGAGACCCACGGTTTATCTATAAGGGGAGAGTTAGATCTACGGATGACCTACAATTCTAAAACGAGACCTACCGACGATCTTCTAGGGGAGACCTACGGGAAATCTATAAGATGAGAGCTATATCTACGGGCGACCTACAATCCTAAAGCGAGACCTACAGGCGATCAGCTAGGGGAGACCTATAAGTGATCTATAAGAGGAGACCTAGATCTACGGACGACCTACAATCTTAAAGCGAGACCTATAGGAGATCTGCTAGGAGACACCTATGGACGATCTATTAGAAGAGAGCTATATCTACGGACAACCTATTATCCTAAAGAGAGTTCTACGGGCGATCTCCTAGGGGAGAACTATAGGCGGTCTACAAGTGGAGAGCTACATCTATGGATAACCTACAACTCTAAAGCGAGACCTACAGGAGATCTGCTAGTGGAGACCTACGAGTGATCCATAATAGGAGAGCTAGATCTCAAGACAACCTACAATCCTAAAGCGAGACCTGCAGAAGATCTCCTAGGGGAGAACTACGGGCGATCTATAAGAAGAGATATAGATCTATAGACGACCTACAATCCTAAAGCTATAATTATGGGCGATTTTCTAAGGGAGACCTTCGAGTGATTTATTAGAGGAGACCTAGACCTATAGATTACCTACAATCCTAAGGTGAGACCTACAGGCGATCTGCTAGTGGAGACCTACGGGTAATTTATAAGAGGAAAAATAGATCCACGGATGACCTACAATCCTAAAGCGAGACCTACAGGCGATCTGCTAGGGGAGACCTACGCACGAACTATAAGAGGAGAGCTAGATATATAGACGACCTACAATCCTAAAGCGATACATATGAGCGATCAACTAGAGGAGCCCTATGTGCAATCTATAAGAGGAGAGCTAGATCTATGAATGACCTACAATCCTAAAGCGAGACGTATGAGCGATCAGTTAGGGGAGACTTACAGGCGATCTATAAGAGGAGAGCTAGATCTACATAGGACCTACAATCTTAAAGAAAGACATATTGGAGATCTGCTAGGGTAGACCTACGGGCTATCTATAAGAGGAGAGATAGATTTATGGACGACCTAAAATTCTAATGCGAGAGCTACAGGCGATTTGCTAGGGTAGACCTATTTGCGATCTATATAAGGAGAGATAGATCTACGGATGGCCTACAATCCTAAAGCGAGACCTAGGGGAAATATGCTAGGGGAGACCTACCGACAATTTACAAGAGGAGAGCTAGATCTACGGACAACCTACAATTATAAAGTGAGACCTACAGGTTATATACTAGGGGAGCCCTATAGGCGATCTATAAGAGTAGAGCTAGATCTACAAACGATCTACAATTGTAAAGTGAGACCTTTGGCAGTCTTCTAGGGGAGACTTATATGTGACCTATAAGAGGAGAGTTAGATCTACGGACGACCTACAATTCTAATGCGAGACCTACGGGCGATCTTCTAGTGGAGACCTATGGGCGATCTATAAAAGGAGAGCTAGATCTATGGACGACCTACAATCCTAAAGCGAGACCTAAGAGAGATCTCCTTGGGGAGACCTACGGGAGATCTATAAGAGGAGACCTAGATCTATGGACGACCTACAATCCTAAAGCGGGATCTATGGGCGATCTTCTACGGGAGACTTGAGGGTAATCTATTAAATGAGAGATAGATCTAAGGATTACCTACAATCCTAAGGTGAGACCTACAGGCGATCTTCTAGGGAGACCTAGAAGAAATTTATAAGAGGAGAGGATAGATCTACGTACGAACAACAATCCTAAAGCTAGACCTACATGCAATATACTAGGGGAGACCTACACATGATCTATAAGAGGAGAGCTAGATCTATGGACGATCTACAATCCTAAAGCGAGACCTATGGATGATCAGCTAGGGGAGACCTATGTGCGATCTATAAGAGGAGAGCTAGATCTTACGGATGACCTACAATCCTAAAGAGAGACCTATGGGCGATCTATTAGGAGAGACTTACGGGCGATCTATAAGAGGAGAGCTAGATTTACAGACGACCTATAATCTTAAAGCGAGACATACGGGATATCTGCTAGGGTTGACCTATGGGCTATCTATAAGAGGAGAGTTTGATTGATAAAATACCTACAATTCTAAAGAGAGACCTATGGGTGATTTCTTAGGGGATACCTACGGGCGATCAATAAGAGGATAGCTAGATCTACGGACGACCTACAATCCTAAAGCGACACCTAAGGGAGTTATGCTAGGGGAGACCTAATGGCGATCTAGAAGAGGTGAGCTAGATATACGGACGACCTACAATTATAAAGTGAGACCTACGAGTTATATGCTAAGGAGGCCCTAAAGGAGATCTATAAGAGGAGAGCTAGATCTACAAACGACCTAAAATTCTAAAGTGAAAACTTTTGAATTATGCTAGGGGAGACCTATGGGCAATTTATAAGAGGAGAGTTAGATCTACAGAGGACCTATAATCCTAATGTGAGACTTACGGGCAATCTACTATGGGAGACCCAAGGTTTATCTATAAGAGGAGAGTTAGATCTATGGACGACCTACAATTCTAAAGCGTGACCTACCGACGATCTTCTAGGGGAGACCTACGGGCAATCTATAAGATGAGAGCTATATCTACGGGCGACCTACAATCCTAAAGCGAGACCTACAGGCGATCAGCTAGGGGAGACCTATAAGTGATCTATAAGAGGATACCTATATCAACGGACGACCTACAATCTTAAAGCGAGACCTATAGGAGATCTGCTAGGAGAGACCTACGGACGATTTATTAGAAGAGAGCTATATCTACGGACAACCTATTATCCTAAAGCGAGTTCTACGGGCGATCTCCTAGGGGAGAACTATAGGTGGTCTACAAGAGGAGAGCTACATATATGGATAACCTACAACTCTAAAGCGAGACCTACAGGAGATCTGCTAGTGGAGACCTACGAGTGATCTATAATAGGAGAGCTAGATCTCAAGTCAACCTACAATCCTAAACCGAGACCTGCAGAAGATCTCCTAGTGGAGACCTACGGGCGATCTATAAGAAGAGATATAGATCTATAGACGGCCTACAATCCTAAAGCTATAACTATGGGCGATTTTCTAAGGGAGACCTGCGAGTGATCTATTATAGGAGAGATAGACCTATAGATTACCTACAATACTAAGGTGAGACCTACAGGCGATCTGCTAGTGGAGACCTACGGGTAATTTATAAGAGGAAAGATAGATCTACGGATGACCTACAATCCTAAAGCGAGACCTACAGGCGATCTGCTAGGGGAGACCTACGCACGAACTATAAGAGGAGAGCTAGATATATGGACAACCTACAATCCTAAAGCGATACCTATGAGGGATCAACTAGGAGAGCCCTACGTGCAATCTATAAGAGGAGAGTTAGATCTATGAATGACCTACAATCCTAAAGCGAGAAGTATGAGCGATCAGTTAGGGGAGACTTACAGGCGATCTATAAGAGGAGAGCTAGATCTACATACTACCTACAATCTTAAAGAAAGACATATTGGATATCTGCTAGGGTAGACCTACGAGCTATCTATAAGAGGAGAGATAGATTTACGGACGACCTAAAATTCTAATGCGAGAGCTACAGGCGATTTGCTAGGGTAGACCTATTTGCGATCTATATAAGGAGAGATAGATCTACGGATGGCCTACAATCCTAAAGCGAGACCTACGAGAAATATGTTAGGGGAGATCTACCGACAATTTACAAGAGGAGAGCTAGATCTACGGAAAACCTACAATTATAAAGTGAGACCTACAGGTTATATACTAGGGGGGCCCTATAGGCGATCTATAAGAGGAGAGCTAGATCTACAAACAATCTACAATTGTAAAGCGAGACCTTTGGCAGTCTTCTAGGGGAGACCTATAGGTGACCTATAATAGGAGAGTTAGATCTACGGACGACCTACAATTCTAATGCGAGACCTACGGGCGATCTGCTAGTGGAAAACTACGGGAGATCTATAAGAGGAGACCTAGATCTATGGACGACCTACAATCCTAAAGCGAGATCTATGGGCGATCTTCTACAGGAGACTTGAGGGTAATCTATTAGATGAGAGATAGATCTATGCATTACCTACAATCCTAAGGTGAGAACTACAGGCGATCTTCTATGGAGACCTAGAAGAAATTTATAAGAGGAGAGATAGATCTACGTACGAACAACAATCCTAAAGCTAGACCTACATGCAATATGCTAGGGGAGACCTACACACGATCTATAAGAGGAGAGTTAGATGTATGGATGATCTACAATCCTAAAGCGAGACCTATGGACGATCAGCTAGGGGAGACCTATGTGCGATCTATAAGAGGAGAGGTAGATCTTACGGGTGACTTACAATCCTAAAGAGAGACCTATGGGCGATCTGTTAGGAGAGACTTACGGGAAATCTATAAGAGGAGAGCTAGATTTACGGATGACCTATAATCTTAAAGCGAGACATACGGGATATCTGCTAGGGTTGACCTATGGGCTATCTATAAGAGGAGAGTTTGATTGATAAAAGACCTACAATTATAAAGCGAGACCTATGGGTGATTTCTTAGGGGAGACCTACGGGCGATCAATAAGAGGATAGCTAGATCTACGGACGACCTACAATCCTAAAGCGACACCTAAGGGAGTTATGCTAGGGGAGACCTAACGGTGATCTACAAGAGGAGAGCTAGATATTCGTACGACCTACAATTATAAAGTGAGACCTATGAGTTATATGCTAAGGAGGCCCTATAGGAGATCTATAAGAAGAGAGCTAGATCTACAAACGACTAAAATTCTAAAGAGAAACCTTTGGAATTCTGCTAGGGGAGACCTACGGGCAATTTATAAGAGGAGAGTTAGATCTACAGACGACCTACAATCCTAATGTGAGACTTACGGGAAATCTGCTATGGGAGACCCATGGTTTATCTATAAGAGGAGAGTTAGATCTACGGACGACCTACAATTCTAAAGCGAGACCTACCGACGATCTTCTAGGGGAGACCTAAGGGCAATCAATAAGATGAGAGCTATATCTACGGGCGACCTACAATCCTAAAGCGAGACCTACAGGCGATCACCTAGGGGAGACCTATAAGTGATCTATAAGAGGAGACCTAGATCTACGGACGACCTACAATCTTAAAGCGAGACCTATATTAGATCTGCTAGGAGAGACCTACGGACGATCTATTAGCAGAGAGCTATATCTACGGACAACCTATTATCCTAAAGAGAGTTCTACGGGCGATCTCCTAGGGGAGAACTATAGGCGGTCTACAAGAGGAGAGCTACATCTATGGATAACCTACAACTCTAAAGCGAGACCTATAGGAGATCTGCTAGTGGAGACCTTCGAGTGATCCATAATAGGAGAGCTAGATCTCAAGACAACCTACAATCCTAAAGCGAGACCTGCAGAAGATCTCCTAGGGGAGACCTACGGGCGATCTATAAGAAGAGATATAGATCTATGGACGACCTACAATCCTAAAGCTATAACTATGGGCGATTTTCTAAGGGAGACCTGCGAGTAATCTATTAGAGGAGAGCTAGACCTATAGATTACCTACAATCCTAAGGTGAGACCTACAGGCGATTTGCTAGTGGAGACCTACAGGTAATTTATAAGAGGAAAGATAGATCTACGGATGACCTACAATCCTAAAGCGAGACCTACAGGCGATCTGCTAGGGGAGACCTACGCACGAACTATAAGAGGAGAGCTAGATATATGGATGACCTACAATCCTAAAGCGATACCTATGAGCGATCAACTAGGGGAGCCCTACGTGTAATCTATAAGAGGAGAGCTAGATCTATGAATGACCTATAATCCTAAAGCGAGACGTATGAGAGATCAGTTAGGGGAGACTTACAGGCGATCTATAAGAGGAAAGCTAGATCTACATATGACCTATAATCTTAAAGAAAGACATATTGGGGATCTGCTAGGGTAGACCTACGGGCTATCTATAAGGGGAGAGTTAGATTTACGGACGTCCTAAAATTATAATGCCAGAGCTACGGGCGATTTCCTAGGGTAGACCTATTTGCGATCTATATAAGGAGAGATAGATCTACGAATGGCCTACAATCCTAAAGTGAGACCTACGGGAAATATGCTAGGGGAGACCTACCGACAATTTACAAGAGGAGAGCTAGATCTACGGACGACCTACAATTATAGAGTGAGACCTACAGGTTATATACTAGGGGAGCCCTATAGGCGATCTATATTAGGAGAGCTAGATCTACAAACGATCTACAATTGTAAAGCGAGACCTTTGGTAGTCTTATAGGGGAGACCTATAGGTGACCTATAATAGGAGAGTTAGATCTACGGACGACCTATAATTCTAATGCGAGACCTACGGGCGATCTGCTAGTGGAGAACTACAGGAGATCTATAAGAGGAGACCTAGATCTATGGACGACCTAAAATCCTAAAGCGAGATCTATGGGAGATCTTCTACGGGAAACTTGAGGGTAATCTATTAGATGAGAGATAGATCTATGGATTACCTACAATCCTAAGGTGAGACCTACAGGTGATCTTCTAGGGAGACCTAGAAGAAATTTATAAGAGGAGAGATAGATCTACGTACGAACAACAATCCTAAAGCTAGACCTACATGCAATATGCTAGGGGAGACCTACACTCGATCTATAAGAGGAGATCTAGATCTATGGACGATCTACAATCCTAAAGCAAGACCTATGGACGATTAGCTAGGGGAAACCTATGTGCGATCTATAAGAGGAGAGCTAGATATTACGGATGACTTACAATCCTAAAGAGAGACCTATGGGCAATCTGTTAGGAGAGACTTACGGGCGATCTATAAGAGGAAAGCTAGATTTACGGACGACCTATAATCTTAAAGCGAGACATACGGGATATCTGCTATGGTTGACCTATGGGCTATCTATAAGAAGAGAGTTTTATTGATAAAAGACCTACAATTATAAAGCGAGACCTATGGGTGATTTCTTAGGGGAGACCTACGGGCGATCAATAAGAGGATAGCTAGATCTACGGACGACCTACAATCCTAAAGCGACACCTAAGGGAGTTATGCTAGGGGAGACCTAACGGTGATCTACAAGAGTAGAGCCAGATATACGGACGACCTACAATTATAAAGTGAGACCTACGAGTTATATGCTAAGGAGGCCCTATAGGAAATCTATAAGAGGAGAGCTAGATCTACAAACGACCTAAAATTCTAAAGAGAAACCTTTGGAATTCTGCTAGGGGAGACCTAAGGCCAATTTATAAGAGGAGAGTTAGATCTACAGACAACCTACAATCCTAATGTGAGACTTACGGGCAATCTGCTATGGGAGACCCACGGTTTATCTATATGAGGAGAGTTATATCTACGGACGACCTATAATTCTAAAGCGGGACCAACCGACGATCATCTAGGGGAGACCTACGGGCAATCTATAAGATGAGAGCTATATCTACGGGCGACCTACAATCCTAAAGCGAGACCTACAGGCGATCAGCTAGGGGAGACCTATAAGTGATCTATAAGAGGAGACCTAGATCTATGGACGACCTACAATCTTAAAGCGAGACCTATAGGAGATCTGCTAGGAGAGACCTACGGACGATCTATTAGAAGAGAGCTATATCTACGGACAACTTATTATCCTAAAGCGAGTTCTACGGGCGATCTTCTAGGGGAGAACTATAGGCGGTCTACAAGAGGAGAGCTACATCTATGGATAACCTACAACTCTAAAGCGAGACCTACATGAGATCTGCTAGTGGAGACCTACGAGTGATGTATAATAGGAGAGCTAGATCTAAAGACAACCTACAATCCTAAAGCGAGACCTGCAGAAGATCTCCTAGGGGAGACCTACGGGCGATCTATAAGACGAGATATAGATCTATGGACGGCCTACAATCCTAAAGCTATAACTATGGGCGATTTTCTAAGGGAGACCTGCGAGTGATCTATTAGAGGAGAGCTAGACCTATATATTACCTACTGTGATCGGTGGGAATGAGAACTGACTGTTTTGGAATGCTGGTTCACGTTTGCGTTTGCGTTTGTTTTTGCAAAATGTCGCGGTAAGCAAGAGTCGCCACCGTCTTTTATTTGATCCAACAAGGAAAGGACAAAAACACAGAAAAATTCCTTTTCGAGATGTTTCTCGGGTTCGGGAGGTAGATGATAGAAAGGGAAGGTGTTAGCACCCTTTCTATCCGTGGTTATCCACGGGCTCTTAGGTACTTGCTCACTATGTTTTCAAAAATTTGCTTTTCTTTGTGATTGTGGGTTTGAAAAGAGTTTTTGTTTTGAAAGGGGTGTAAGTGCGAAAAGTTTTGTTTTTGTTTTCAAAAGAGCAAGTGCTTAAGAACATCTACCTACTCAAAAAGGAATTAAATTGTGCAAATGTCCTTTTGACAATGCTATCCCACTATTGAGGAGTAGGTAGCACCGTCTTTGGAGTTTTCGGGTCAATTCAATTTAAGGGACGTGTGGCCACTAAAGCAATGTTAGGACGCCTTAGCGGTAACACTAATGTCTTAGATCATTTTATTCGAGGCAACCGTTTCGAGGAAACTATGATCTTTGGACAAGAGGGCGACCTCTAAGACTCCCTATACTCAATGACCACATTTGAGGCAACGAAGTGAGGCATACCCTAAGAGTGGCATGTGCGAGTGTGTCAATTTTTAGTTTATATTATCTTTGTACATGTTATGGTGAGCTACGGTTGATTTTAAATTAAAGGTTAATCTTGTCATGCATAGCCTATTATTCAAACATCTAGCAGTTAATGGTTGCGGAAAATAAATTGCGGAAAATAAAACTAAGCTATTACAAGGCGTCAGGTATTTACATCGCCAAAAACAAACCCTTAAAATTAAATTCGAAAAAGTAAATAAAAGCGATAAATAAAGGTCCTAAGTTAAAACTATTACATCCTCGGAGCAATTACAATTATATGGATCAAAAACAAAATGCACGCGAGAAAATTGAATCGGAGCGTCCTAGGGTTTTGACCCTTTTTCATTAAATAAAGCGTATTTTTGGTCTTTTATGAATTAAGAATTAAGTCTAAATTAATAATGGAATTAATTAATTAAAAGAAAATATTTTTTGAGTTTTATTTTAATTAAGGAAATAAAATTAGAAAGGTAAAAATATGTCAAAACCCTAATTCTAAATCAATTTTAATTTAATGCAAAATATGTTAAGATTAAACCTAATTAAAAACTAAATTAATTTGCTGCAATTTATTTACAAAAATAATAAAAATAACAAAATTAAAAAATATTATTTTTTGGGGTTTTCTGATTTTATGAAAAAGTTAATTAGTTAATAATAACAAAATAGAAAATAGAAAATAGAAAGTAGTGAAAAGAAAAAATAAACTAAACAAACTCATGGGGGTGTTGGGCCTGAAGTTGGCATTTGAATGGTAATTCCCAGGCCCAGACGTCCAGCCTGTTAGACTTTTTGTGATTCCATGCATGTTCATTGACTGAGGACTATGATGAGCGTGCAATCTGGGTCACTAAATCTTCCTGGTGGGCCACTTGGCATGCTGATCCCTGGGGCATATGGTGGACCACGCCTGGAATGCTGCACCTGAGTACCTGAAGAAAAAATGTAACAAAGTTTTGGGGGACCTGGGATTCGAACCCAGGTCCCAAGGGACAATTCAACTAGCGTGCTACCAACTGAGCCATGATGTTAACCTGTTAGTGGAATAAGACACAAATAATATATTCAAAACCAACAATTATTCCCTGCAAAAAATAAAAACGCGCTAATAATTCAAATGGGCCAATAGACGCTAGCCACGTGATCGTCTTCTTCATATCACCCTGGTTCATTTACCTGCGGATTTTATTCCGCAAGAAGATTCATAGCACCTCTCCAAAATCCTCCCTAGGCCATATAAACGCAAGCTAAGAGTGCCAATGCACTCGTCTCTCTCCCCTGAACTCATCCATGGCCATTATTTGCATTGATTTTGCCTGCAATTAAAAACCCCAAAAACGAGATACACGAACCCTAGAACTGGGCATGGCGTTACAGGCTATGAAAATAAAATTCAATGATGCCAAAAGTTTCAGAATACAGAACAGAGTATGAATATGCAATTATTTCAATGAAAGGATGCAAGATTGAAGCTTTATTATTCCATGAGTATGGCGGTTAAGAGCGATACCTATAGGGCTTTTTGGGGCAAGAGAGCACACGATAATGATTGGTACTGCTTCAGTGAGGTCCAAGGAAGCGATTGGAACCTTTGTTTGATCTTGAAAAGGTCTCTAAGTGCAATTTCAGATCCACGGTTCTCAATCTTTTTTCTCAAAGTTGTATGGCCGTTTCTGCAGAGTTTTTGTGCGTTTTTTCGTGTTTTTTCTTTGTGAGCATGAGGTTTATATAGACAAAGGAATTTAGGTCAACATTTGTGTATCAAATCTTGGTCCATTATCATGAAGATATTTGATTTGATTTCTTCATAAAGACTTGCTATATTTGATTCAATCACGTTCCAATCTGCTTTCATGCGTTACTTCCAGCCTGTTATGAGCTGTTTGGGCCTCCAACATGATGAAAATCGAAAGCTGACTTACAGATCCACTTCCCTTCAATTGACACTCCCCCTGCTTCGATTGCTTCAAAGTCCCAATTCGAACTACTCCAGTTTCGATGTCACAACCCCTACGATTGAGACTCCCCCTGCTTCGATTGCATATTTGCAAGGGACACATGCCATTGTGAACTTTGGGTGAACCTGGACAGGTTAGGATATGTGTTTTTGCTTAGTCATGCTATCCTACTTCATTCCTTCGAATCTGCCTTCTTTGCCAGCTTCAAAGTCCAATTCGAATATATTTAGAACATTCCCTATTAGACAACTTCGACCAGCCCTTGGCCTTGTGGTGAGTCTAAGTTCTGATTCGAAGTGTTCAGAACTTCCTTCATCAGAGCATCTTAGATTAAGAGAAACTCTGCACTGAAATGCCATTCGAAGGTTATTTCGTTCTGATGTTCTTATTAAGGGAAACTCTAAAGTTCCAGTCGAAGGACACTCTGAAGTTCCAGTCCAAGGACCTTTTGAAATGTCAATCGAAGGGTATTTTTAAAATTCCAATCGAAAGACACTGTTACAATACCGATCGAAAGGTGCTTGTTAATATGCTAATCGAAAGGCCTTGTTAACAGGCCAATCGATAGACCTTTGTCCAGATACCAATCGAAGGGTACTAATTGAAATTCCAATCGAAAGGCTTTGTTAACCGGCCAATCGAAAGGTGCTTTGTCCATGCCAATCGAAGGGCGCTGGGTAGATGTCAATCGAAAAGCATTTGGGAGATGCCAATCGAAAGGAATTTTGTAGATTCCAATCGAAGGAAACTTAAAAACATTACTCACAACTTTTCCTTTTCTTTAGGAAAAGGTTTGTGGCCAACCATGTAGGGGAAAATCATGGGAAACATGAGAGGGAAAATTTTGGGGTACAATAGTTGCCCCTGTTCAATTTTCTTAAACTTGAGGATATAGATTGGCTTGCGTGCCTTTCGTGATCCGAAGGTGGGAGATGATTGAACACTAGAGTGCCTAGGAATTTGCACTCGCATGGTGTAGTATCAGCATTGTAATGTCGGGAATGGGCTTAAAGATACCGTCCTGGATGTGGCGGAGAATTGTCTGAGATGGGATTAAAGATGCCATCCTGGATGTGGCGGAGAATTGTCTGAGATGGGCATAAAGATGCCATCTAGATAATGTGGATTTCTGGAGATATTCCTTTGACGAGAGTCCCTACTCCTGTCGTTGAGGCGGAATTTATTGAGGAATGTTGGTATCTGTCTTGAGAGAAATAGATTTTTAGGAGCTTTAGTTATCCGTTACTCTACTGGGGAAAGGTGAAACCGATTGTGTTTGATCAGGTCCAGGTCTTACAGTATTGTGGACTGCTGTCTGGAGATAAGAGAAAAGAGACCTAGATGGTAAGGTTATGAGAAGGAACCTGGGTAAGGTTGCTTCGTGAGGAGTTTTGATAAAACTACATCTGAACCGAGAAGGAACATGGGTAAGGTTTCTTTGTGAGGAGTTTGGGTAAAACTACATCTGAACCGAGAAGGAACCTGGGTAAGGTTGCTTTGTGAGGAGTTTGGGTAAAACTATATTTGAACCGAGAAGGAACCTGGGTAAGGTTGCTTTGCGAGGAGTTTGGGTAAAACTACATCGGAAAATTGTAAGGAGGAACCTTGGTAAGGTTGCTCCAGGATGAGTCTAGGTAAAACTACATCGGGAAATAGAAGGAACCTAGGTAAGGTTTCTCCAATATGGGTTTAGGTGAAACTATATCTGAACTGAGAAGGAACCTAGGTAAGGTTGCTCCATGATGGGTTTAGGTAAAACTACATATGAACTGAGAAGGAACCTAGATAAGGTTGCTCCATGATGGGTTTAGGTAAAACTGCATCTGAACCAGGAAGAAACCTAGGTAAGGCTGCTTCATGAGGAGTTTAGGTAAAACTGCATCTGAACCGGGAGGAAACCTATGTAAGGTTGCTTTGCAAGGAGTTTGGTTAAAACTACATCGGGAAATTGTAAGGAGGAACCTGGGTAAGGTTGCTTCAGGATGAGTCTGGGTAAAACTACAGGAGGAACCTGGGTAAGGATACTTTGTGATAAGTTCGTGTGAAACTTCTGGAGGAACCTGGGTAAGGTTACTTTGTGATAAGTTCGTGTAAAACTTCAGGAGGAACCTGGGTAAGGTTACTTCGGGCTAAGTTCGTATGAAACTTATGGAGGAACCTGGGTAAGGTTACTTCGGGCTAAGTTCGTGTGAAACTTCTGGAGGAACCTGGGTAAGGTTACTTCGGGCTAAGTTCGTGTAAAACTTCTAGAGGAACCTGGGTAAGGTTACTTTGTGATAAGTCTGTGTAAAACTATTAGAAATATATGAGAAAGGACCCGTGTAAGATTCTTCAGGATAAACCCGTGTGAAGATGCATTTAGGAGAAACCCGTGTAAGATTTATTCGTGACGAACCCGTGTAAAGCTGCATTTGATCGTGCAGATAATTACTCTGTTTATCTTCTAGAGTTAATCTTGAACTTGCAGGAAGTTGTTGATGATAAGCATCTTTCTTGAAAAGGTACGTGACTAATTGTATATGATGCATGACATGCATTATAGGATGATGTTCTCAAAATAAATGAGATTATGCTGTATGCAATATGTATGCACACGTCATGATATATGAACATGAAATGCTATTGTGGAGTTTGGGAAAGTAAATCCCTGACTATTGTTGGAGAATAAAGAGTTTCGCTCGCTGGAGATAACGACCGAAGATAATTGGGAGAATAATCCTGTAGGAGAGAATAACTCCGCTGAGGAATGGACTGACGAGGAAATGACTCTGTGGGGAGTATATACTCTGCTAGAAGATCTACTGATTTGGAGAAATAAAACTCAGCTGGGGATGAGTTACTGTTGCTTGGTGATCATGAAACTCTGTTGGGAATTGAGTTTCTGTTTGTGAAAGGAATGAACTCCGCTGGGGATGATTTTCTAGTTGCAACTTCACTGGGGATAATCTTTTAGACTCTACTGGGGATAATCTTCCAGTGCTGGTGATAGATAAACTCGGCTTGGGGAGAATCTTACCGACCCATTCGTGGTTGCGAGCCTCCGCTGCGGAGAATTAACACCACTGTCCTTTTCTTATTCTGCAGGGAGTATAGATGTTACTGGGACGCGGGCTGAGGATATGCCAATGACTTTGCATTGAGACTTTTCTGCCCCTGTATCTGCGGGAGAAGGTGCCTGCGGAGGCCTTGTGGATCGAGTATTATTCCAACCTATGAGGTGCTTGGTATCTTTCGGTCAAAATGACAAGTCTTCTTCTGGTAGGCCAGTGACGAGATGACGAGACATAGTCATACGCTTTGATTCCTAAATTTTCCCTGGACTGTCTTTTCAGATTTTCATTCCACCGGGATACTCTTTTTTTCCCAAGCCGCCTTTTCAGGTTTTCGACTTGTCGGGTGTACAAATTTTTTCATTTTCATCCCTTATTTTTGCCCGAATCCTTTTGGTTCGCCGGGAAGCCCTTATTTTTGCCTAGGCCAGTCAACCTAGCGGGTCTTTGATTATGCGTAGTATTTTCTGACTATGTCCATGCTCTCAGGGTGTAGGGAGTTGTCGTTGTCGGTAGTGTTGTGTTTCCATACTACCAGAAGATGTTCGTTTGATCATACAAGATTCGTTGTTGGAATTCATGTCCAATGCCCCAAGTGATTCAGAGGGAGATCTGCCCCTGGATATTTGGCATCTTTGAGAGACTCCTTGAATCTTGACCTGACTGCCCCAGATGATAGACAATGGTCAGGCCGTGCCCCTTGGTTGGAAGTGTTTTTTCCACTTGAGGTGACCCTTTTTATTGAAAAGGTTTTTGTTCACTAGATATTCGTCGTGTGAATTTCTCTGGGGTTGAACAAATAGTCATATGCAAACAATGTTATTTTAAGAATTCAAAGCTTATGTCTGTTTTGAAGTTCTTTGAAAATGCAATTTTCAATAAAACAAGCGAATTTTTGTAAAATGTGATGTCAACTCAGGATTTTATAGTGAGCCCTACAGGAGTCAGGATACCTTTTGTAACAACATGCTTTCTAACTAACCTGTGCTTCAGCTAGGACTTTTAAGGGTTATAACGTGGCCTGGTTCACGGTTTAAGAAACAAAGGATAAAGGCTCAAATTTATTTGTACCCACCCGTTCTTCGTGATGTTCTTCGATCCTAAACTCAGCTAATTGTGCATTAGATCTGGTTTGACTCTTTGCTCTGACATACCAGTGATGGTTCGGATACTGACAATTTATTTTGAACAGGTAGTCCTTTTTATGAGAGTTTGTAGGACCTCTTTCTTTTTGATTTCGTTATCCCTGTCTTTTTGCCTGAACTGTTTCTTTTGTGATTACAGTCAGCGGGATGCCCCAGTTTTTTGTAAGTCACCTTCATAGGTTTTGACTTAGTGGGCTTTTATTTCGAAAGGTAATGACTGTCTATCCTTACGATTATACGGAACCATCACCGTCTTTTGTTTCGCAAGGACTTCTTTGATGCCATTGATTGTGCACCTGGATCAACTGAAGAACTACCCTGCCCCAGGTTATAATTAATTGTTTTAATTCATGAAAAGAAAAACTCTAACTTCTTTGGCTCAAAGGGGTTGGCTAGGGATTATCTTCCTTATAACTCCACTGTTTAGGATTTGAAACAATGCCTATACATCGCCAGCGGGGTCTGTTCAAAAGCATACTGTAGATATTTTGATATCATTTTCGTCATCCTCCCTCTAAAGGCTTATATTTTTTTTCGAGAGTTGATCATCACAAAAAATGAAAGCAATTTGAATATAGTGAATGTGAATGGATTGATTCAAAACATACATATGCAATGCATTGATAAAGTAATAAAGTTTGACATGAATAAATGTTCGAACAATCAAAAGAAAATTACAAATTGAAAATCCTAATGAACAAAAGTCTTCTCGTCTCGGTACTTGTCACTTCAAATGGTGAACCTTGGAGGGATGGTAGAAGAACTCAGCCTGACCATCTTGTGTGAATTCCAATGCTCCTTCATCAATCAAGTCTTGAATTTTGTTGCTCAACGCCCAACAGATGTTAGTATCATGCCCCGGGCTGTTGGAGTGATATGCACACCTTGCATCAGGATTGTACTTTGGGGAGGCTGTGTTGGGATTCTTAGGAGGGTCCCTTAACGTCACCAGATTCAATCTTAACAGGTGTTGTAAAGCTTGAGACAGCGGCATGTTGAGCTTGGTAAATTTCCTCCTGGGCCTATTTGGCTTACTCTGATCAAACCATTGTTCTTGGCAAGGTCTTTGTTGGACCTGTGAGGTAGTAACAACTTGGAGAGGTCTATTCTTCGTAAAACCAAACCTTTGACTTCTCGGAAGTTGATTAATGACTTGGTCTCCGGCCTTGACTGTTTGCTTCATGTTGTTGCATCTGTCTTGATGAAGCTGGTTGATCATGGTTCTCAACTCTTCTTTTTCCCGAGCTAAGCCATGGATAAGAGCCATCTGCCCCGCATTTGGGTTTTCATGGTACTAAACTCAGCTTGCAGTTGTTCCAACTGTTCGTCCTTATTGTCTTCAGGACTTTTCTTGACCAAGTCCCCAATGAGGAGTGTTTTCAACTCTTGCTGCCCCTTGGATAGGTTTAGGACGATTTCCCTAGACTGAGTCTCTCGAGTTTGAAGATCTTGATTGTCTGGTTGGAAAGCCATTGTTGAAATAAACAGCGAGAACATGAGAGACCTGTACTGGATGACCTGTTATGCAATGATATGTGTGATACGGTGGGAGAACTGACTATGAGTTTTGCGTTTGTATTCGCACTTGTTCGGTTGAGCAAGAGTCGCCACCGACTTTTTATTTTATCCTAAAGGAAAGGTTAAAAAAAGCACAGCAAAAACCTTTTGAGATATTTCGTGGGTTCGGGGGGTAGATTATGAAAAGGGAAGGTATTAGCAGCCTTTTCATCCATGGTTATCCATGGGCTCTTAGTTACTTGGTTTTTAGATCACTTGCCTTGATTTTCGATTGCTTTGAAATTGTGGTGTGTGTGTGTGTGTTTTTGAAAATGTTTTTGAAGAGATGCCTTGTTTTAGGCAACCAATGTATTCGACTCGTGTTTGAGTATTTTACAAAAGTGTGGATCTTTTCGAAAAGATGTTTCAAATGTTTTTGAGAGTTCGTTTTGAAAGTGTGCATGAAGTGTGGTTTTTGAAAAGAAGACAAGTGTTTTTGCAAGTTGATCTCAAGTAACTAAGAGTTTTGTCTACCCCTAATGTACTCAAAGGTTTTCTCTCTGTTTTCAACCCTTTTTAACAATTTTGTTCCACCACTGAATTTGGTGGACAATCTTGCGTTTAGGAAGTTTAACGGGACGGGCGCGGGTCATCGTATGGACCATGAATACAATGGTGCCAAGTGTCTTTGGCAATTTGCTTTGAAGGGACTATGATCATTCCGTTTTAGGAAAATTTCGAAAGCGTCATCGAGGGACTTATGATCATTTGAATTTGTTTTGCCAAAGAAACTCGACGTGCAAGCATGACCCATTTTGGAAGGCAACATGTGGGATTACCCTAGGGGTGCAAGTGTGATTAGTGTTGATTTCATGTATTTGTCTTGTATTAGGTTATCTAGCGTTTGGTTTTGTGTACATGCAAACCCTAGGTCTAACCATGGTATAATTGAAAGCGATAAATTGCAAGAATTTAAAGTCTAAACTATTACAAATAGTATCCGGGAGTGGGGGTACAAATTCACAAATGGGGATGAGACTTTAGGAATGTAGTGTCCAATAAGTTACAACCAAATCGAATTTGCGATCAAATGTAAAATGTAACGAATATACAAAATAAGCAAATGTATAATGTATCGAATGTAAGTATATTGTGTAAGTGTACGTGTTCATGTATGTAATTATTTACAGGTGTGGAAATGTGAATTTAATGTATTATCAAGATATTGTTTTAACCTAATGGTGAGAATTAAAATATTTGTTTAATTAATTTGTAATCTTGTATATTTCTTTAATATGTACAAAAAGAATGTTTTAAGAAAAGAAAGTATTCTAAGTTTGAAAATTGTCACTTTACATTTGATATAAAAATGTATCTTTATAATTTGTGTTTAATATATACAAAAGAATGTTTTAATTAAATGTTAAGAATTTAAATTATGTATGTTAGAAAAAGGTATTTTATTGATTATGTACAAATATAATATCTTTGGAAAAAAAAGAGAAGTATTTATCTTAAGAAAAATTAAAAGAAAATGTAAGTTTATTTATAGAGAAAAAATATTATTTGTATAAGTTTCTATATTATGCTATATATAAAAATATTGTTAGTGTAAAAAAGGTTATGTTTTGTTAATTTATTTTACAAAAGAAAATGAAAAAAATGTTTTATACTTAAAAAAGGTTAAGTTTTTGAATGGGCCTTGGGGAGGTTATGGCTCAAATAGAAAAGAAATGAGGGGGGGTGCTATCTGGGACGCAGTGGGCTCAGTGTTTGAAACGGGCAAGGCCCAGCTGTTGAAACGAACGTTTTAGGGTTCTTGCATTTTCGTTTTACTTTGGAATACGCTTAGGGTTACATTGCTGAGAGCGGCGTCGTTGCTAGTTCCACTTTGTCTTCTCCGTTCACGCCAAACGCCTAGCTCAAACCCTTCGCCCCAGCCACCAGTTGCCTCCTTCACCTTCCTTCCTTCCTTGGTTCAGTGAAGCCAAATGAAAGGTAATCGCCCTTGCTTCGTCTTTTGTCTTGCTTTGCTTAGGGTTTGAATCCTTTTTACATGTTATGATTTACTGCCTTTTTTGATTAAGTGTTTGATTTGTGTATTTGAGGTATGAAAGGGAAGGGGAAAAGAGAACTACCTTTACTGAAGAGGGGAAGGAATGGTGGAGGCTCTTAGGAGGCTCGACGGTGAAGGGGTATGCGCGATGAAGCTAGCTTTGCAAGGACTCCTGGTATTTCTGTACTCTTCTTTAGGCTTTGTGATGTTTGTCTGAAAGCTTAATATAAATCTTCTTTTCTTCTTCTCCGACTCTTTGGTTGCCTTTGAATATGTTTATTGTATGCTGAGATTGATGCCTTTGTGCTTGGTTGCCTGTGTTGCCTGTGTTGCCTTATTGATTTGCCTGTGAAGAAGCTTTTTCTGAGGCTTATATGTATGCTTCTGATATGTTGGCTTGTGAATGTTTGAATATTGGGTTTGAGCTTATTTGGAGCCTTAGGCTTTGAAAAGCTTAGGGGTTTGTGTTTGACACTGAGTTGCCTGAGTATACTTGGATATTTGATTTTTATGAATGCCCCTATGATGATGTTTACTGAGGGCTTGGGAGGTTTGACTTTGAATGCTTTGGACAGGTTTTTTGGTTGTGGCCCTTTTTACTGGTTTATGGTTTGGGTTGGTCTGTTTGATGTTTAGTTGACAGGTTATGTGGCTGGTTGGTTGGTATAGGCTTGACAGGTTGATGCTTCTACTATTTTTTTGGTTTTATGTGGGTTTGAGGACTGGGACTTGCAAGGTTTACAGGTAGTGGCCTTGTGTGAATAAGGGCTTGACAGGGTATGAGGGTTTATGCAGGTTCTGAATGGTTCTTGCACAGGTTTGGGATGGAGGTTTATGCAGGTTTGTATATTTTTGTGTGTTTATGTTACAGGCTTAGAGTTTAGGGGGCTTGTAAACTGGCTTTTTTGGTTTGATATGCTTGTGGTTATATTTTTTATGCTGGAGGTTTTGAAAACTGGTGGAAGGCAGGTCTTAGGCGTAATTTTTCTGAGTTTTTGCTTGTTTTGAGTTTGACTCCAGGTTTATGTTTCAGCTTTGCCTGGTTTTTATGTTTATGCAGGGGATAAAAGGCTTCAGCAGGTTCTAGCTGTGGCTTGACAGGGATCCAAGTTTTTATCTTTGATATCTTTGTCATGGTTGTTTTGCTGCCTCTCTCCCACTGTACTGTGTTCAGTTTTGTTTTATATATCTTTCTTCCTGCCTAAAGCCTTGTAAACCTGCTTACTTTTTTCTCTTCTCTCTATCTTCAGTACAATTTAGCATTAAAATAATGTTTGCATTGTACTTTATCTGAAAGGGCCACACTTTGGGAAATGATGAGAAAATATGTTGCTTGCATATCATGCCTTCTCTGCATTTTTTATCTCTTCTTTTGACAGCTTCTTATCTTTGATATCTTTCCAAATCTTCTTTTGACAGCTTCCTGTACTTTTTGTATCTTTGATATCTTCTTTTTGACAGCTTAGGTAGCCTTTTGGATAGTTTGGGATTTTTGACAGAAAGTTTGAATTTGGACTCTTAGTTTGATTTGAACTGTGCAGTTGTTGTTTGAGATTTGAACTATGCAGTTTGTTTGAGATTTGAACTATGCAGTTTGACAATTTGACTTGTGCATTCTTTCAAAGTTTAGCAAATAAATATTCGTCCCTCTTTGTGAACCGGGAGAAATCCCGTGATTTGCAGAGAGGGTTAACTGATCCCAATCAGTGGCCCTTAATGATGAACTGTAATTTTATCTGTCTCTTTATTTATTTATCTGCTATTGACTTTCCTTTTTTTCATTTGCAGATAAAAAATTGAATGGAGCATTGGAGAAAGGGATGGCAGATGAAGAATTGAAGATTAGAAAAATGTTTAGGATAGCTTTTTTTATTTAAGTTTAAATAAATGTAAAATCATTGTTGTAAATAACAAAACAATTGTACAATTAATTTAAAAATTAATAAAAGTTTCTTTATCCAATTAATTATTTTTCCTCCTATTGTTTATTTATTATTTATAATTCTTTAATTAAAATAATTGAAAATAAATTCCAATCATTTAATCTTAGAATAATAAATAATTTAAATAAACAATGCCTTAGCATTTGATCAGTTAAACCTGGCACTTCCAACTTCCAAAGCAAAACAACAGTTAATCACAACCACTGATCAGACGCATTCCCCTTTTTACTGATTTTTTACCAAACACTGCAAATCCAAACTGAATGTATCCTTTTACTGATTCGGTCAAACAAACGTGAATTCAATCCAAATGCATTCTTTTACTGATTAAATCAAACAATGCGAATTCAACCTAAATCTCGGAATAACTTGCAAAGTGCTGTAGAATTTAAATCCTTCTGAGAACGTGCCCTGGACAACCCTAATTCCCGATTAAATACCAAAGAATGTTCGCCTGATCAAAGTTGAGCCAAAATCAACCAAAACCCTAAACCAACCGTTTGAAACATTTCAGAGCCCTGAAAATCAGTAAAACCCTAATTGCATCTGACTGACGAGAAAAAGTCTGTTTGACCGATTCTTGAGCCAATCTGAAAAATCAGGAAACGCCTGAAGCTGTGATTTCTTGTGGAAAAATGCGAGGGCAAATTTTGGGGTACAACAGTTTCCCCTGTTCAATCTTCTTGAACCTGAAGAGTTAGATTGGCAAGTTTGCCTTTCGCGACTTGAAGGTTAAAGAAGATTGGACACTAAAGTGCCCAGAAAATTTGCACTCGACGATGTGATGGTAGAGGTGAATGGGCTTAAAGATGCCATCTGGAAATGGGCTTAAAGATGCCATTTGGTGATGGGCTTAAAGATGCCATCTGGAAATGGGCTTAAAGATGTCATTTGGTGACTGCTGGTAGGAGGATGGGCTTAAAGATGCCATCTGGAAATGGGCTTAAAGATGCCATTTGGTGATGGGCTTAAAGATGCCATCTGGAAATGGGCTTAAAGATGCCATTTGGTGACTGCTGGTAGGAGGATGGGCTTAAAGATGCCATCTGGAAATGGGCTTAAAGATGCCATTTGGAATGAGTATCAGGAAGGTGTCCATGTTTTGGACCATCTCTGAACTGGGGGTCTGAATAAGCAATAGATTGTCATCCGTATTTGGAGGCATCCGTAAACTGTTTTCAAAAGTTGAGAAGAGTCTGAACAAGTGATAGATTAACATCCGTTATTGGGAAGAATCCATAAACTGTTTTCAAAAATTGCATCTGAACAAGTTGATAGATTAACATCCGTTGTTGGGAAGAATCCATAAACTGTTTTCAGAAGTCTTGAAGTTGGATAAGCAATAAAGCAGCATTCGTTGTTGGGAAGCGTCCGTAAACAGTTTTCAAAAGTTGAGAAGAGTCTGAACAAGTGATAGGTTAACATCCGTTACTGGAGAACCCGTGAACTGTTTTCAGAAGTCTTGTAGTTGAATAAGCAATAGAGCAGCATCCGTTGTTGGGAAGCGTCCGTAAACTGTTTTCAAAAGTTGAGAAGAGTCTGAACATCCGTTACTGGAGAACCCGTGAACTGTTTTCAGAAGTCTTGAGGTTGAATAAGCAATAGAGCAGCATCCGTTGTTGGGAAGCGTCCATAAACTGTTTTCAAAAGTTGCATCTGAACAAGCGATAGATTATCATCCGTTGTTAGGAAGAATCCGTAAACTGTTTTCAGAAGTCTTGAGAAGAATCTGAATAAGTGATAAGTTAGCATCCGTTACTTGGAGAACCCGTGAACTGTTTTCAGAAGTCTTGAGGTTGAATAAGCAATAGAGCAGCATCCGTTGTTGGGAAGCGTCCGTAAACTGTTTTCAAAAGTTGCATCTGAACAAGCGATAAATTAACATCCGTTGTTGGGAAGAATCCGTAAACTGTTTTCAGAAGTCTGGAGAAGAATCTGAACAAGTGATAGGTTAACATCCGTTACTGGAGAACCCGTGAACTGTTTTCAGAAGTCTTGAAGTTGAAGAGGAACCGGTGTAGGGTTTCCTGATGATGCGTCCGTGTAAAACCGCATCTGAGTGGATCTGGAATAAGTATCAGAATATCGCCGTGTCCGGGTCACATCTGAACTACTTCTAGAAAGAATCTCGGAAGGTGATCTTTGTCTGTCGACTGATTTTACCTGAAAAGGTAAAGGGTTAGTTGTATGCAATGTTATTATGCATGATGCAATGTATGTGATGTCAATGTTTATAACATGAATGTGATGAATGCGCATGTAAGCTGATGAGATATCTTGCTGAGGATAAATGAATCCTGGATGGCTGCAGATAAAAGAATCTTGACTGCTGCCGGGGAGAATAATTCTTTGGCTGCTGATGTGGAGGGCAAGAATCTATTGATTGTTGAAAAATGAGAAGTCTTGGGACCACTGTTGAGGAAATCAGAAGCTTGGGTTGTATGCCAAACTACTGGGGACTTCCTGTTTTGAGGAGATCTGTGTAGGATTTCCTGATGATGAGTCCGTGTAAAACTGCTTCAGGTTTTTGAACACTTTTGACATTCGAATGCCCCAAGTGGTGATGTAGATAATTTCCTGGCTTGTTACAGGTGTTGGTCTACAATCGGTCGTTCACAGATATTTTCCTGGCTTGTTACAGGTGTTGATCTGGAACTAGTCGTCAATAGATATGCCCTGGCTGGATACAGGAATTGAATCTTCAAACTCTTCAGACGTGCCCTGGCTAGATACAGGAATCGAGTCTGGAAATAGTCGTCAACAGATATGCCCTGGCTGGATACAGGAATCGAATCCTCAAACTCTTCAGACGTTCCCTGGCTAGATACAGGAATCGAGTCTGGAAATAGTCGTCAACAGATATGCCCTGGCTGGATACAGGAATCGAATCTTTAAACTCTTCAGACGTGCCCTGGCTAGATACAGGAATCGAGTCTGGAAATAGTCGTCAACAGATATGCCCTGGCTGGATACAGGAATCGAATCTTCAAACTCTTCAGACGTGCCCTGGCTAGATACAGGAATCGAGTCTGGAAATAGTCGTCAACAGATATGCCCTGGCTGGATACAGGAATCGAATCTTCAAACTCTTCAGACGTGCCCTGGCTAGATACAGGAATCGAGTCTGGAAATAGTCGTCAACAGATATGCCCTGGCTGGATACAGGAATCGAATCCTCAAACTCTTCAAACGTGCCCTGGCTAGATAGAGGAATCGAGTCTGGAAATAGTCGTCAACAGATATGCCCTGGCTGGATACAGGAATCGAATCTTCAAACTCTTCAAACGTGACTTGGCTAGATACAGGATTCGAGTCTGGAAATAGTCATCAACAGATATGTCCTGGCTGGATACAGAAATCGAATCCTCAAACTCTTCAGACGTGCCCTGGCTAGATACAGGAATTGAGTCTGGAAATAGTCGTCAACAGATATGCCCTGGCTGGATACAGGAATCGAATCTTCAAACTCTTCAAACGTGCCCTGGCTAGATACAAGAATCGAGTATGGAAATAGTCGTCAACAGATATGCCCTGGCTGGATACAGGAATCAAATCCTCAAACTCTTCAGACGTGCCCTGGCTAGATACAGGAATCGAGTCTGGAAATAGTCGTCAACAGATATTCGCTGGCTGTATACAGGAATCGAATCTTCAAACTCTTCAGACGTGCCCTGGCTAGATACAGGAATCGAGTCTGGAAATAGTCGTCAACAGATATGCCCTGGCTGGATACAGGAATCGAATCCTCAAACTCTTCAAACGTGCCCTGGCTAGATAGAGGAATCGAGTCTGGAAATAGTCGTCAACAGATATGCCCTGGTTGTATACAGGAATCGAATCTTCAAACTCTTCAAACGTGACCTGGCTAGATACAGGAATCGAGTCTGGAAATAGTCGTCAACAGATATGCCCTGGCTGGATACAGGAATCGAATTCTCAAACTCTTCAGACATGCCCTGGCTAGATACAGGAATCGAGTCTAGAAATGTGATAGTGTATTTGTTGAACACTTTTGACATTCGAATGCCCCAAGTGGTGATGAAGGAGTCTTGAATCAGATTACTCTGCATATTGAGAGATTTCTTGAAATCTTGACTGGACTGCCCCAGGTTAACTGGATTTTGAAAGATCTGTTGGACCTTGACTGGACTGCCCCAGGTTAATTGGATGGTGCTATGTCATGCACCTTGTTGATAGGAGATTTGTCGTTGGAAGTGTTATCCTTTTGAAGTGATTTTGCTCACTGAGAGAGTTTTCGTTCCTCCGAACATTCGCTGTATGAATTTCTTCGCTGTCAGACAAAAAGCCAAATGCAGACAGTGATATTCAAGTAATGCAAAGTTTATGTTTGTCTCCAAGTTTTGAAAAATGCGTTTTTAGCAGAAAACTTTTTATAAGACAGATCAACACAAGATTTAGAGCAAAGCCTTACAGGAGTCAGGATACCTTTTGTAACAGTATGCTTTCGAACTAACCCATGCTTCAATTAGGACTTTTGAGGGGTTGTAACGTGGCTTGGTTCACGGTTTAAGAAACAAAGGATAAAGGCTCAAAGTATATTTGTACCCACCCGCTCTTCGTGATGTTCTCCAACCTAAGCTCAGTTAATTGTGCGTCATACTCTGTTTTGAGTTCGGAATGACTTTTGGGCGATGGTTCACCAGCTGAATCTGGGGAGACAGTCATCATCTCCTTTTTTCTTTTTCAACATTTTTCATGTTGTTGAGGATTTTGTAATGACCTCACTATTTTGATTTTGATTTGTTATCCCTAACTTTTGCCTGACTGTTCCCATTTTCGAGATTACAGTCAGCGGGATGCCCCAGCTTTCTTAAGCCTCCTTTATAGGTTCTGGCTTGGTGGGCTTTTCTCTTTTGAGAGATTGACTGTCTATGTGATAGGGAACCACCCTTGTCTTTTGATTCTAAAGGAATGCTTTCTTTTTTTGACGTCGTTCGTTGTGTTACGAACTGAGAGTTTGCGACTTCAATGCGCACTTAACTGAGATACTACCCTGCCCCAGGTTTATATCAAAGGTTTTGATTGTTTAGAACAGAAAACTCCTACTTCTTTGGCTCGAAGGGGTTGACTAGGGATTATCTTCCTTATAACTCCAGTGTTTGGGAATTGAAAGAAATGCCTGTACATCATCAGCAAGGTCTGTTCAAAAGCATACTGTATAAGATTATGGTATTGTTTCGTCATCCTCCCTTTAAAGGTTTGCAGCTTTTTATCAAGAGTTAGATATCATAAAGAAAAGCATAAGAGTAGTGAAATGAATGGATGAATTCAAGACAAACATATGCAATGCATTAATGAAAACAGAGTTTAACATCAACAGATAATTGTTTGACAGCAAAAGAAATTACAACTTTGAAAATTCAAAAAGAAGAAAAAGTCTTTCAGCTTGAGCTTCGTCACTTCAGGTGGAGAACCCCTTAACGGAAGATTTTCATCTCGCCGTCTGGCATGAATTCTAGCACTCCAATGTCGATCAGATCTTGAATCTTGTTCTTCAAGGCCCAACAGTCATTGGTGTCGTGTCCCGGGCTGTAGGAGTGGTAAACACAAAAGGCGTCGGGACGATAGTTAGGAGAGGAGGTATTGAGCTTCTGAGGAGGATCCTTTAAGGTAAGCAGGTTGACCTCCATCAGGCGCTTCAGTATGAAGAATGATGGTATTTCAGTCTCCGTGAACTGTCTTCCCGATGTTTCTTTCTTACGCCGATTACCCCGTTGACGCTGGCGAGGTTGTTGATGGGCTTGTGACCCTGAAGCAAGCAAAGGAGCTTTCCCCTTGTATTCTTGAGTGGCTGGAGGCTGAGCGGTGACTTTCTCTTCAACCTCAGATGTTTGCCCCAGTTGGTTGTTTGGAAGCAGTTGGCGGACAAGAACTCTGAGTTCCTCTTGTCTCTAAGATAGGTCTTGGATGAGAGCCATCTGGCCCACCAACTGTCCCATCACTTGGGTCCTCAATGTTGTCAGATCAAACTGCAGCTCCGCAAGCTGATCACTCCTGGCATTGTTGGAATTCTCCAAGCCCTTTGTGAGGAGAGCTTTCATCTCTTCTTGCCCTAGAGACAAATTCAGGAACATCTCCTGCAGCTGAGTAGTCTGGTCTTGGATGTCTTTGACAAACCTTTCTAGAGCCATCTCTTACTGAAATAAACAGCAGGAGAGTAAGGAAACCTGAAAAAGGAAAGACTGTCAAAATGCAATTCATGATATGTGGATGCATGCTATCAAGGATCTCTTAGGGTAAACACCAGAAAATGTTAGAGGTTGAACTTCGATCTTTGATTGGAGAACTTTGCACCGGTGGACGTCTTTCCACTAGAATCAAGCTCACCATGTCGAGTGGGTCATATCCACTGATTCAAGTTGTTGTACTTGATCTTTGTTTGGAGAACTTTGCACTGGTGGATGTCTTTCCACGAGAATCAAGCTCACCATGTCAAGTGGGTCATAGCCCCTGATTCAAGTTGTTGCACTTGAACTTTGATTGGAGAGCTTTGTATCGGTGGATGTCTTTCCACTAGAATCAAGCTCACCATGTCGAGTGGGTCATAGCCACTGATTCAAGTTGTTGCACTTGAACTTTGATGGCATTTGTTTAGAGGAGAAACCTCTTGCCCCTTGGTAGACGTCTGGTTCAACGTAAATCTGCATCAAAAGAACCCTCGAGATCCTTGAAATGGTTATTGAAAATGCTATGGTATGATGTCATGATGTTATGTACATATATGCACAAGCAAGTAAGTGTATATACAGGCAAACATATTCACACAAAGCAAACAAGTCCTTAGGTTTAGGCTTGCATGGGGTTTAGGTAAGTACCCTCTTGAAGTTAGTTGGCTCATCTTGTCCTAAAATAGAAACTGGGTTCTAAGGAGCTCAATATCATGGGATTGTTTTCTGTGTTCATTGTTTCGGTTTAGCCACTTACTGGCGACCAAAATATTCCAAGAAAACAACCCTCAAATGAGTGTAGTATCGAGTATCTACCAACTTCGGACTGCTCCAAAGTCGGTCATCTCACTACCCCTAAAAAGGCTAAGATGGTCAATTAAGGTTCTAAGAGTTCGTTAGTGCTTCACGACATCACTCAGCGGCCCCGTACTCTCCTTGATTGAACTCAAGGGTTACCGGTACTCACAAATATGTCACACTAACATAGCTTACTGCTTCAACCGTGTCGGTATACCCCGCACAGTTCCCTCGCAGTTTTTTTGCTATTTACCTAAGAAGGTGCCCCAAATCCGGGTGTAGGATTTACAACAAACCCAAACAAGAACCCAAAAGATAAAGCAATCAAGTCAATCAAAGCAAGAAAGTAAAGGTGATCTAATCCCTAAGGTAACCCCACTCTTAAGTTATCCCCAGCAGAGTCGCCAGTTCTGTGATACGGTGGGAGAACTGACTATGAGTTTTGCGTTTGTATTCGCACTTGTTCGGTTGAGTAAGAGTCGCCACCGACTTTTTATTTTATCCTAAAGGAAAGGTTAAAAAAAGCACAGCAAAAACCTTTTGAGATATTTCGTGGGTTCGGGGGGTAGATTATGAAAAGGGAAGGTATTAGCACCCTTTTCATCCATGGTTATCCATGGGCTCTTAGTTACTTGGTTTTTAGATCACTTGCCTTGATTTTCGATTGCTTTGAAATTGTGGTGTGTGTGTGTGTTTTTGAAAATGTTTTTGAAGAGATGCCTTGTTTTAGGCAACCAATGTATTCGACTCGTGTTTGAGTGTTTTACAAAAGTGTGGATCTTTTCGAAAAGATGTTTCAAATGTTTTTGAGAGTTCGTTTTGAAAGTGTGCATGAATTGTGGTTTTTGAAAAGAAGACAAGTGTTTTTGCAAGTTGATCTCAAGTAACTAAGAGTTTTGTCTACCCCTAATGTACTCAAAGGTTTTCTCTATATTTTCAACCCTTTTTAACAATTTTGTTCCACCATTGAATTTGGTGGACAATCTTGCGTTTAGGAAGTTTAACGAGACGGGCGCGGGTCATCGTATGGACCATGAATACAATGGTGCCAAGTGTCTTTGGCAATTTTCTTTGAAGGGACTATGATCATTCCGCTTTAGGAAACTTTCGAAAGCGTCATCGAGGGACTTATGATCATTTGAATTTGTTTTGCCAAAGAAACTCGACGTGCAAGCATGACCCATTTTGGAAGGCAACATGTGGGATTACCCTAGGGGTGCAAGTGTGATTAGTGTTGATTTCATGTATTTGTCTTGTATTAGGTTATCTAGCGTTTGGTTTTGTGTACATGCAAACCCTAGGTCTAACCGTGGTATAATTGAAAGCGATAAATTGCAAGAATTTAAAGTCTATGCTATTACAAATAGTATCCGGGAGTGGGGGTACAAATTCACAAATGGGGATGAGACTTTAGGAATGTAGTGTCCAATAAGTTACAACCAAATCGAATTTGCGATCAAATGTAAAATGTAACGAATATACAAAATAAGCAAATGTATAATGTATCGAATGTAAGTATATTGTGTAAGTGTACGTGTTCATGTATGTAATTATTTACAGGTGTGGAAATGTGAATTTAATGTATTATCAAGATATTGTTTTAACCTAATGGTGAGAATTAAAATATTTGTTTAATTAATTTGTAATCTTGTATATTTCTTTAATATGTACAAAAAGAATGTTTTAAGAAAAGAAAGTATTCTAAGTTTGAAAATTGTCACTTTACATTTGATATAAAAATGTATCTTTATAATTTGTGTTTAATATATACAAAAGAATGTTTTAATTAAATGTTAAGAATTTAAATTATGTATGTTAGAAAAGGGTATTTTATTGATTATGTACAAATATAATATCTTTGAAAAAAAAAGAGAAGTATTTATCTTAAGAAAAATTAAAAGAAAATGTAAGTTTATTTATAGAGAAAAAATATTATTTGTGTAAGTTTCTATATTATGCTATATATAAAAATATTGTTAGTGTAAAAAAGGTTATGTTTTGTTAATTTATTTTACAAAAGAAAATGAAAAAAATGTTTTATACTTAAAAAAGGTTAAGTTTTTGAATGGGCCTTGGGGAGGTTATGGCCCAAATAGAAAAGAAATGAGGGGGGGTGCTATCTGGGACACAATGGGCTCAATGTTTGAAACGGGCAAGGCCCAGCTGTTGAAACGAACATTTTAGGGTTCTTGCATTTTCGTTTTACTTTGGAATACGCTTAGGGTTACATTGCTGAGAGCGGCGCCTAGCTCAAACCCTTCGCCCCAGCCACCAGTTGCCTCCTTCACCTTCCTTCCTTCCTTGGTTCAGTGAAGCCAAATGAAAGGTAATCGCCCTTGCTTCGTCTTTTGTCTTGCTTTGCTTAGGGTTTGAATCCTTTTTACATGTTATGATTTACTTACTTTTTTGATTAAGTGTTTGATTTGTGTATTTGAGGTATGAATGGGAAGGGGAAAAGAGAACTACCTTTACTGAAGAGGGGAAGGAATGGTGGAGGCGCTTAGGAGGCTCGACGGTGAAGGGGTATGCGCGATGAAGCTAGCTTTGCAAGGACTCCTGGTATTTCTGTACTCTTCTTTAGGCTTTGTGATGTTTGTCTGAAAGCTTAATATAAATCTTCTTTTCTTCTTCTCCGACTCTTTGGTTGCCTTTGAATATGTTTATTGTATGCTGAGATTGATGCCTTTATGCTTGGTTGCCTGTGTTGCCTGTGTTGCCTTATTGATTTGCCTGTGAAGAAGCTTTTTCTAAGGCTTATATGTATGCTTCTGATATGTTGGCTTGTGAATGTTTGAATATTGGGTTTGAGCTTATTTGGAGTCTTAGGCTATGAAAAGCTTAGGGGTTTGTGTTTGACACTGAGTTGCCTGAGTATACTTGGATATTTGATTTTTATGAATGCCCCTATGATGATGTTTACTGAGGGCTTGGGAGGTTTGACTTTGAATGCTTTGGACAGGTTTTTTGGTTGTGGCCCTTTTTACTGGTTTATGGTTTGGGTTGGTCTGTTTGATGTTTAGTTGACAGGTTATGAGGCTGGTTGGTTGGTATAGGCTTGACAGGTTGATGCTTCTACTGTTTTTTTGGTTTTATGTGGGTTTGAGGACTGGGACTTGCAAGGTTTACAGGTAGTGGCCTTGTGTGAATAAGGGCTTGACAGGGTATGAGGGTTTATGCAGGTTCTGAATGGTTCTTGCACAGGTTTGGGATGGAGGTTTATGCAAGTTTGTATATTTTTGTGTGTTTATGTTACAGGCTTAGAGTTTAGGGGGCTTGTAAACTGGCTTTTTTGGTTTGATATGCTTGTGGTTATATTGGTTATGCTGGAGGTTTTGAAAACTGGTGGAAGGCAGGTCTTAGGCGCAAGTTTTCTGAGTTTTTGCTTGTTTTGAGTTTGACTCCAGGTTTATGTTTCAGCTTTGCCTGGTTTTTATGTTTATGCAGGGGATAAAAGGCTTCAGCAGGTTCTAGCTGTGGCTTGACAGGGATCCAAGTTTTTATCTTTGATATCTTTGTCATGGTTGTTTTGCTGCCTCTCTCCCACTGTACTGTGTTCAGTTTTGTTTTATATATCTTTCTTCCTGCCTAAAGCCTTGTAAACCTGCTTACTTTTTTCTCTTCTCTCTCTCTTCAGTACAGTTTAGCATTAAAATAATGTTTGCATTGTACTTTATCTGAAAGGGCCACACTTTGGGAAATGATGAGAAAATATGTTACTTGCATTTCATGCTTTCTCTGCATTTTTTATCTCTTCTTTTGACAGCTTCTTATCTTTGATATCTTTCCAAATCTTCTTTTGACAGCTTCCTGTACTTTTTGTATCTTTGATATCTTCTTTTTGACAGCTTGGGTAGCCTTTTGGATAGTTTGGGATTTTTGACAGAAAGTTTGAATTTGGACTCTTAGTTTGATTTGAACTGTGCAGTTGTTGTTTGAGATTTGAACTATGCAGTTTGTTTGAGATTTGAACTATGCAGTTTGACAATTTGACTTGTGCATTCTTTCAAAGTTTAGCAAATAAATATTCGTCCCTCTTTGTGAACCGGGAGAAATCCTGTGATTTGCAGAGAGGGTTAACTGATCCCAATCAGTGGCCCTTAATGATGAACTGTAATTTTATCTGTCTCTTTATTTATTTATCTGCTATTGACTTTCCTTTTTTTCATTTGCAGATAAAAAATTGAATGGAGCACTGGAGCAAGGGATGGCAGATGAAGAATTGAAGATTAGAAAAATGTTTAGGATAGCTTTTTTTATTTAAGTTTAAATAAATGTAAAATCATTGATGTAAACAACAAAACAATTGTACAATTAATTTAAAAATTAATAAAAGTTTCTTTATCCAATTAATTATTTTTCCTCCTATTGTTTATTTATTATTTATAATTCTTTAATTAAAATAATTGAAAATAAATTCCAATCATTTAATCTTAGAATAATAAATAATTTAAATAAACAATGCCTTAGCATTTGATCAGTTAAACCTGGCACTTCCAACTTCCAAAGCAAAACAACAGTTAATCACAACCACTGATCAGACGCATTCCCCTTTTTACTGATTTTTTACCAAACACTGCAAATCCAAACTGAATGTATCCTTTTACTAATTCGGTCAAACAAAGTGAATTCAATCCAAATGCATTCTTTTACTGATTAAATCAAACAATGTGAATTCAACCTAAATCTAGGAATAACTTGCAAAGTGCTGTAGAATTTAAATCCTTCTGAGAACGTGCCCTGGACAACCCTAATTCCCGATTAAATACCAAAGAATGTTCGCCTGATCAAAGTTGAGCCAAAATCAACCAAAACCCTAAACCAACCGTTTGAAACATTTCAGAGCCCTGAAAATCAGTAAAACCCTAATTGCGTCTGACTGACGAGAAAAAGTCTGTTTAACCAATTCTTGAGCCAATCTGAAAAATCAGGAAACGCCTGAAGCTGTGATTTCTTGTGGAAAAATGCGAGGGCAAATTTTGGGGTACAACAGTTTCCCATGTTCAATCTTCTTGAACCTGAAGAGTTAGATTGGCAAGTTTGCCTTTCGCGACTTGAAGGTAAAAGAAAATTGGACACTAAAGTGCCCAGAAAATTTGCACTCGGTGATGTGATGGTAGAGGTGAATGGGCTTAAAGATGCCATTTGGAAATGGGCTTAAAGATGCCATTTGGTGATGGGCTTAAAGATGCCATCTGGAAATGGGCTTAAAGATGCCATTTGGTGACTGCTGGTAGGAGGATGGGCTTAAAGATGCCATCTGGAAATGGGCTTAAAGATGCCATTTGGTGATGGGCTTAAAGATGCCATCTGGAAATGGGCTTAAAGATGCCATTTGGTGACTGCTGTTAGGAGGATGGGCTTAAAGATGCCATCTGGAAATGGGCTTATAGATGCCATTTGGAATGAGTATCAGGAAGGTGTCCATGTTTTGGACCATCTCTGAACTGGGGGTCTGAATAAGCAATAGATTGTCATCCGTATTTGGAGGCATCCGTAAACTGTTTTCAAAAGTTGAGAAGAGTCTGAACAAGTGATAGATTAACATCCGTTGTTGGGAAGAATCCGTAAACTGTTTTCAAAAATTGCATCTGAACAAGTTGATAGATTAACATCCGTTGTTGGGAAGAATCCATAAACTGTTTTCAGAAGTCTTGAAGTTGGATAAGCAATAGAGCAACATCCGTTGTTGGGAAGCGTCCGTAAACTATTTTCAAAAGTTGAGAAGAGTCTGAACAAGTGATAGGTTAACATCTGTTACTGGAGAACCCGTGAACTGTTTTCAGAAGTCTTGTAGTTGAATAAGCAATAGAGCAGCATCCGTTGTTGGGAAGCGTCCGTAAACTGTTTTCAAAAGTTGAGAAGAGTCTGAACATCCGTTACTGGAGAACCCGTGAACTGTTTTCAGAAGTCTTGAGGTTGAATAAGCAATAGAGCAGCATCCGTTGTTGGGAAGCGTCCGTAAACTGTTTTCAAAAGTTGCATCTGAACAAGCGATAGATTAACATCCGTTGTTGGGAAGAATCCGTAAACTGTTTTCAGAAGTCTTTAGAAAAATCTGAATAAGTGATAAGTTAGCATCCGTTACTTGGAGAACCCGTGAACTGTTTTCAGAAGTCTTGAGGTTGAATAATCAATAGAGCATCATCCGTTGTTGGGAAGCGTCCGTAAACTGTTTTCAAAAGTTACATCTAAACAAGCGATAGATTAACATCCATTGTTGGGAAGAATCCGTAAACTATTTTCAGAAGTCTGGAGAAGAATCTGAACAAGTGATAGGTTAACATCCGTTACTGGAGAACCAGTGAACTGTTTTCAGAAGTCTTGAAGTTGAAGAGGAACCGGTGTAGGGTTTCCTGATGATGCGTCCGTGTAAAACCGCATCTGAGTGGATCTGGAATAAGTATCAGAATGTCGCCGTGTCCGGGTCACATCTGAACTACTTCTAGAAAGAATCTCGGAAGGTGATCTTTGTCTGTCGACTGATTTTACCTGAAAAGGTAAAGGGTTAGTTGTATGCAATTTTATTATGCATGATGCAATGTATGTGACGTCAATGTTTATAACATGAATGTGATGAATGCGCATGTAAGCTGATGAGCTATCTTACTGAGGATAAATGAATCCTGGATGGCTGTAGATAAAAGAATCTTGACTGCTGCCGGGGAGAATAATTCTTTGGCTGCTGCTGTGGAGGGCAAGAATCTCTTGATTGTTGAAAAATGAGAAGTCTTGGGACCACTGTTGGGGAAATCAGAAGCTTGGGTTGTATGCCAAACTACTGGGGACTTCCTGTTTTGAGGAGATCTGTGTAGGATTTCCTGATGATGAGTCCGTGTAAAACTGCATCGGGTTTTTGAACACTTTTGACATTCGAATGCCCCAAGTGGTAATGTAGATAATTTCCTGGCTTGTTACAGGTGTTTGTCTATAATCGGTCGTTCACAGATATTTTCCTGGCTTGTTACAGGTGTTGATCTGGAACTAGTCGTCAATAGATATTCCCTGGCTGGATACAGGAATCGAATCTTCAAACTCTTCAGACGTGCCCTGGCTAGATACAGGAATCGAGTCTGGAAATAGTCGTCAACAGATATGCCCTGGCTGGATACAGAAATCGAATCCTCAAACTCTTCAGACGTGCCCTAGCTAGATATAGGAATCGAGTCTGGAAATAGTCGTCAACAGATATGCCCTGGCTGGATACAGGAATCGAATCTTCAAACTCTTCAGACGTTCCCTGGCTAGATACAGGAATCGAGTCTGGAAATAGTCGTCAACAGATATGCCCTGGCTGGATACAGGAATCGAATCTTCAAACTCTTCAGACGTGCCCTGGCTAGATACAGGAATAGAGTCTGGAAATAGTCGTCAACAGATATGCCCTGGTTGGATACAGGAATCGAATCCTCAAACTCTTCAGACGTGCCCTGGCTAGATACAGGAATCGAGTCTAGAAATAGTCGTCAACAGATATTCCCTGGCTGGATACAGGAATCGAATCTTCAAACTCTTCAAACGTGCCCTGGCTAGATACAGGAATCAAGTCTGGAAATAGTCGTCAACAGATATGCCCTGGCTGGATACAGGAATCGAATCCTCAAACTCTTCAGACGTGCCTTGGCTAGATACAGGAATCGAGTCTGGAAATAGTCGTCAACAGATATGCCCTGGCTGGATACAGGAATCGAATCTTCAAACTCTTCAAACGTGCCCTGGCTAGATACAGGAATCAAGTCTGGAAATAGTCGTCAACAGATATGCCCCGGCTGGATACAGGAATCGAATCCTCAAACTCTTCAGACGTGCTCTGGCTAGATACAGGAATCGAGTCTGGAAATAGTCGTCAACAGATATGCCCTGGCTGGATACAGGAATTGAATCTTCAAACTCTTCAGACGTGCCCTGGCTAGATACAGGAATCAAGTCTGGAAATAGTCGTCAACAGATATGCCCCGGCTGGATACAGGAATCGAATCCTCAAACTCTTCAGACGTGCCCTGGCTAGATACAGGAATCGAGTCTGAAAATAGTCGTCAACAGTTATGCCCTGGCTGGATACAGGAATCGAATCTTCAAACTCTTCAGACGTGCCCTGGCTAGATACAGGAATCAAGTCTGGAAATAGTCGTCAACAGATATGCCCTGGCTGGATACAGGAATCGAATCCTCAAACTCTTCAGACATGCCCTGGCTAGATACAGGAATCGAGTCTGGAAATGTGATAGTTGATTTGTTGAACACTTTTGACATTCGAATGCCCCAAGTGGTGATGAAGGAGTCTTGAATCAGATTACTCTTCATATTGAGAGATTTCTTGAAATCTTGACTGGACTGCCCCAGGTTAACTGGATTTTGAAAGATCTGTTGGACCTTGACTGGACTGCCCCAGGTTAATTGGATGGTGCTATGTCATGCCCCTTGTTGATAGGAGATTTGTCGTTGGAAGTGTTATCCTTTTGAAGTGATTTTGCTCACTGAGAGAGTTTTCGTTCCTCCGAACATTCGTTGTATGAATTTCTTCGCTGTCAGACAAAAAGCCAAATGCAGACAGTGATATTCAAGTAATGCAAAGTTTATGTTTGTCTCGAAGTTTTGAAAAATGCGTTTTTAGCAGAAAACTTTTTATAAGACAGATCAACACAAGATTTAGAGCAAAGCCTTACAGGAGTCAGGATACCTTTTGTAACAGTATGCTTTCGAACTAACCCATGCTTCAATTAGGACTTTTGAGGGGTTGTAACGTGGCTTGGTTCACGGTTTAAGAAACAAAGGATAAAGGCTCAAAGTATATTTGTACCCACCCGCTCTTCGTGATGTTCTCCAACCTAAGCTCAGTTAATTGTGCGTCATACTCTGTTTTGAGTTCGGAACGACTTTTGGGCGATGGTTCACCAGCTGAATCTGGGGAGACAGTCATCATCTCCTTTTTTCTTTTTCAACATTTTTCATGTTGTTGAGGATTTTGTAATGACCTCACTATTTTGATTTTGATTTGTTATCCCTAACTTTTGCCTGACTGTTCCCATTTTCAAGATTACAGTCAGCGGGATGCCCCAACTTTCTTAAGCCTCCTTTATAGGTTCTGGCTTGGTGGGCTTTTCTCTTTTGAGAGATTGACTGTCTATGTGATAGGGAACCACCCTTGTCTTTTGATTCTAAAGGAATGCTTTCTTTTTTTGACGTCGTTCGTTGTGTTACGAATTGAGAGTTTGCGACTTCAATGCGCACTTAACTGAGATACTACCCTGCCCCAGGTTTATATCAAAGGTTTTGATTGTTTAGAACAGAAAACTCCTACTTCTTTGGCTTGAAGGGGTTGACTAGGGATTATCTTCCATATAACTCCAGTGTTTGGGAATTGAAAGAAATGCCTGTACATCATCAGCAAGGTCTGTTCAAAAGCATACTGTATAAGATTATGGTATTGTTTCGTCATCCTCCCTCTAAACGTTTGCAGCTTTTTATCAAGAGTTAGATATCATAAAGAAAAGCATAAGAGTAGTGAAACGAATGGATGAATTCAAGACAAACATATGCGCATTAATGAAAACAGAGTTTAACATCAACAGATAATTGTTTGACAGCAAAAGAAATTACAACTTTGAAAATTCAAAAAGAAGCAAAAGTCTTTCAGCTTGAGCTTCGTCACTTCAGGTGGAGAACCCCTTAACGGAAGATTTTCATCTCGCCGTCTGGCATGAATTCTAGCACTCCAATGTCGATCAGATCTTGAATCTTGTTCTTCAAGGCCCAACAGTCATTGGTGTCGTGTCCCGGGCTGTAGGAGTGGTAAACACAAAAGGCATCGGGACGATAGTTAGGAGAGGAGGTATTGAGCTTCTGAGGAGGATCCTTTAAGGTAAGCAGGTTGACCTCCATCAGGCGCTTCAGTATGAAGAATGATGGTATTTCAGTCTCCGTGAACTGTCTTCCCGACGTTTCTGGCTTACGCCGATTACCCCGTTGACGCTGGCGAGGTTGTTGATGGGCTTGTGACCCTGAAGCAAGAAAAGGAGCTTTCCCCTTGTCTTCTTGAGTGGCTGGAGGCTGAGCGGTGACTTGCTCTTCAACCTCAGATGTTTGCCCCAGTTGGTTGTTTGGAAGCAGTTGGCGGACAAGAACTCTGAGTTCCTCTTGTCTCTAAGATAGGTCTTGGATGAGAGCCATCTGGCCCACCAATTGTCCCATCACTTGGGTCCTCAATGTTGTCAAATCAAACTGCAGCTCCACAAGCTGATCACTCCTGGCATTGTTGGAATTCTCCAAGCCCTTTATGAGGAGAGCTTTCATCTCTTCTTGCCCCAGAGACAACTTTAGGAACATCTCCTGCAGCTGAGCAGTCTGGTCTTGGATGTCTTTGACAGACCTTTCTAGAGCCATCTCTTACTGAAATAAACAGTAGGAGAGTAAGGAAACCTGAAAAAGGAAAGACTGTCAAAATGCAATGCATGATATGTGGATGCATGTTTTCAAGGATCTCTTGGGGTAAACACCAGAAAATGTTAGAGGTTGAACTTCGATCTTTGATTGGAGAACTTTGCATCGGTGGACGTCTTTCCACTAGAATCAAGCTCACCATGTCGAGTGGGTCATAGCCACTGATTCAAGTTGTTGTACTTGATCTTTGTTTGGAGAACTTTGCACTGGTGGATGTCTTTTCACGAGAATCAAGCTCACCATGTCAAGTGGGTCATAGCCCCTGATTCAAGTTGTTACACTTGAACTTTGATTGGAGAGCTTTGTATCGGTGGATGTCTTTCCACTAGAATCAAGCTCACCATGTCGAGTGGGTCATAGCCACTGATTCAAGTTGTTGCACTTGAACTTTGATGGCATTTGTTTAGAGGAGAAACCTCTTGCCCCTTGGTAGACGTCTGGTTCAACGTAACTCTGCATCAAAAGAACCCTCGAGATCCTTGAAATGGTTATTGAAAATGCTATGGTATGATGTCATGATGTTATGTACATATATGCACAAGCAAGTAAGTGTATATACAGGCAAACATATTCACACAAAGCAAACAAGTCCTTAGGTTTAGGCTTGCATGGGGTTTAGGTAAGTACCCTCTTGAAGTTAGTTGGCTCATCCTGTCCTAAAATAGAAACTGGGTTCTAAGGAGCTCAATATCATGGGATTGTTTTCTGTGTTCATTGTTTCGGTTTACCCACTTACTGGCGACCAAAATATTCCAAGAAAACAACCCTCAAATGAGTGTAGTATCGAGTATCTACCAACTTCGGACTGCACCAAAGTCGGTCATCTCACTACCCCTAAAAAGGCTAAGATGGTCAATTAAGGTTCTAAGAGTTCGTTAGTGCTTCACGACATCACTCAACGGCCCCGTACTCTCCTTGATTGAACTCAAGGGTTACCGGTACTCACAAATATGTCACACTAACATAGCTTACTGCTTCAACCATGTCGGTATACCCCACACAGTTCCCTCGCAGTTTTTTTGCTATTTACCTAAGAAGGTGCCCCAAATCCGGGTGTAGGATTTACACCAAACCCAAACAAGAACCCAAAAGATAAAGCAATCAAGTCAATCAAAGCAAGAAAGTAAAGGTGATCTAATCCCTAAGGTAACCCCACTCTTAAGTTATCCCCAGCAGAGTCGCCAGTTCTGTGATACGGTGGGAGAACTGACTATGAGTTTTGCGTTTGTATTCGCACTTGTTCGGTTGAGTAAGAGTCGCCACCGACTTTTTATTTAATCCTAAAGGAAAGGTTAAAAAAAGCACAGCAAAAACCTTTTGAGATATTTCGTGGGTTCGGGGGGTAGATTATGAAAAGGGAAGGTATTAGCACCCTTTTCATCCATGGTTATCCATGGGCTCTTAGTTACTTGGTTTTTAGATCACTTGCCTTGATTTTCGATTGCTTTGAAATTGTGGTGTGTGTGTGTGTTTTTGAAAATGTTTTTGAAGAGATGCCTTGTTTTAGGCAACCAATGTATTCGACTCGTGTTTGAGTGTTTTACAAAAGTGTGGATCTTTTCGAAAAGATGTTTCAAATGTTTTTGAGAGTTCGTTTTGAAAGTGTGCATGAATTGTGGTTTTTGAAAAGAAGACAAGTGTTTTTGCAAGTTGATCTCAAGTAACTAAGAGTTTTGTCTACCCCTAATGTACTCAAAGGTTTTCTCTATATTTTCAACCCTTTTTAACAATTTTGTTCCACCATTGAATTTGGTGGACAATCTTGCGTTTAGGAAGTTTAACGAGACGGGCGCGGGTCATCGTATGGACCATGAATACAATGGTGCCAAGTGTCTTTGGCAATTTGCTTTGAAGGGACTATGATCATTCCGCTTTAGGCAACTTTCGAAAGCGTCATCGAGGGACTTATGATCATTTGAATTTGTTTTGCCAAAGAAACTCGACGTGCAAGCATGACCCATTTTGGAAGGCAACATGTGGGATTACCCTAGGGGTGCAAGTGTGATTAGTGTTGATTTCATGTATTTGTCTTGTATTAGGTTATCTAGCGTTTGGTTTTGTGTACATGCAAACCCTAGGTCTAACCATGGTATAATTGAAAGCGATAAATTGCAAGAATTTAAAGTCTATGCTATTACAAATAGTATCCGGGAGTGGGGGTACAAATTCACAAATGGGGATGAGACTTTAGGAATGTAGTGTCCAATAAGTTACAACCAAATCGAATTTGCGATCAAATGTAAAATGTAACGAATATACAAAATAAGCAAATGTATAATATATCGAATGTAAGTATATTGTGTAAGTGTACGTGTTCATGTATGTAATTATTTACAGGTGTGGAAATGTGAATTTAATGTATTATCAAGATATTGTTTTAACCTAATGGTGAGAATTAAAATATTTGTTTAATTAATTTGTAATCTTGTATATTTCTTTAATATGTACAAAAAGAATGTTTTAAGAAAAGAAAGTATTCTAAGTTTGAAAATTGTCACTTTACATTTGATATAAAAATGTATCTTTATAATTTGTGTTTAATATATACAAAAGAATGTTTTAATTAAATGTTAAGAATTTAAATTATGTATGTTAGAAAAGGGTATTTTATTGATTATGTACAAATATAATATCTTTGAAAAAAAAAGAGAAGTATTTATCTTAAGAAAAATTAAAAGAAAATGTAAGTTTATTTATAGAGAAAAAATATTATTTGTGTAAGTTTCTATATTATGCTATATATAAAAATATTGTTAGTGTAAAAAAGGTTATGTTTTGTTAATTTATTTTACAAAAGAAAATGAAAAAAATGTTTTATACTTAAAAAAGGTTAAGTTTTTGAATGGGCCTTGGGGAGGTTATGGCCCAAATAGAAAAGAAATGAGGGGGGGTGCTATCTGGGACACAATGGGCTCAGTGTTTGAAACGGGCAAGGCCCAGCTGTTGAAACGAACATTTTAGGGTTCTTGCATTTTCGTTTTACTTTGGAATACGCTTAGGGTTACATTGCTGAGAGCGGCGCCTAGCTCAAACCCTTCGCCCCAGCCACCAGTTGCCTCCTTCACCTTCCTTCCTTCCTTGGTTCAGTGAAGCCAAATGAAAGGTAATCGCCCTTGCTTCGTCTTTTGTCTTGCTTTGCTTAGGGTTTGAATCCTTTTTACATGTTATGATTTACTTACTTTTTTGATTAAGTGTTTGACTTGTGTATTTGAGGTATGAATGGGAAGGGGAAAAGAGAACTACCTTTACTGAAGAGGGGAAGGAATGGTGGAGGCGCTTAGGAGGCTCGACGGTGAAGGGGTATGCGCGATGAAGCTAGCTTTGCAAGGACTCCTGGTATTTCTGTACTCTTCTTTAGGATTTGTGATGTTTGTCTGAAAGCTTAATATAAATCTTCTTTTCTTCTTCTCCGACTCTTTGGTTGCCTTTGAATATGTTTATTGTATGCTGAGATTGATGCCTTTGTGCTTGGTTGTCTGTGTTGCCTGTGTTGCCTTATTGATTTGTCTGTGAAGAAGCTTTTTCTGAGGCTTATATGTATGCTTCTGATATGTTGGCTTGTGAATGTTTGAATATTGGGTTTGAGCTTATTTGGAGTCTTAGGCTTTGAAAAGCTTAGGGGTTTGTGTTTGACACTGAGTTGCCTGAGTATACTTGGATATTTGATTTTTATGAATTCCCCTATGATGATGTTTACTGATGGCTTGGGAGGTTTGACTTTGAATGCTTTGGACAGGTTTTTTGGTTGTGGCCCTTTTTACTGGTTTATGGTTTGGGTTGGTCTGTTTGATGTTTAGTTGACAGGTTATGAGGCTGGTTGGTTGGTATAGGCTTGACAGGTTGATGCTTCTACTGTTTTTTTGGTTTTATGTGGGTTTGAGGACTGGGACTTGCAAGGTTTACAGGTAGTGGCCTTGTGTGAATAAGGGCTTGACAGGGTATGAGGGTTTATGCAGGTTCTGAATGGTTCTTGCACAGGTTTGGGATGGAGGTTTATGTAGGTTTGTATATTTTTGTGTGTTTATGTTACAGGCTTAGAGTTTAGGGGGCTTGTAAACTGGCTTTTTTGGTTTGATATGCTTGTGGTTATATTGGTTATGCTGGAGGTTTTGAAAACTGGTGGAAGGCAGGTCTTAGGCGCAAGTTTTCTGAGTTTTTGCTTGTTTTGAGTTTGACTCCAGGTTTATGTTTCAGCTTTGCCTGGTTTTTATGTTTATGCAGGGGATAAAAGGCTTCAGCAGGTTCTAGCTGTGGCTTGACAGGGATCCAAGTTTTTATCTTTGATATCTTTGTCATGGTTGTTTTGCTGCCTCTCTCCCACTGTACTGTGTTCAGTTTTGTTTTATATATCTTTCTTCCTGCCTAAAGCCTTGTAAACCTGCTTACTTTTTTCTCTTCTCTCTCTCTTCAGTACAGTTTAGCATTAAAATAATGTTTGCATTGTACTTTATCTGAAAGGGCCACACTTTGGGAAATGATGAGAAAATATGTTACTTGCATATCATGCTTTCTCTGCATTTTTTATCTCTTCTTTTGACAGCTTCTTATCTTTGATATCTTTCCAAATCTTCTTTTGACAGCTTCCTGTACTTTTTGTATCTTTGATATCTTCTTTTTGACAGCTTGGGTAGCCTTTTGGATAGTTTGGGATTTTTGACAGAAAGTTTGAATTTGGACTCTTAGTTTGATTTGAACTGTGCAGTTGTTGTTTGAGATTTGAACTATGCAGTTTGTTTGAGATTTGAACTATGCAGTTTGACAATTTGACTTGTGCATTCTTTCAAAGTTTAGCAAATAAATATTCGTCCCTCTTTGTGAACCGGGAGAAATCCCGTGATTTGCAGAGAGGGTTAACTGATCCCAATCAGTGGCCCTTAATGATGAACTGTAATTTTATCTGTCTCTTTATTTATTTATCTGCTATTGACTTTCCTTTTTTTCATTTGCAGATAAAAAATTGAATGGAGCACTGGAGCAAGGGATGGCAGATGAAGAATTGAAGATTAGAAAAATGTTTAGGATAGCTTTTTTTATTTAAGTTTAAATAAATGTAAAATCATTGTTGTAAACAACAAAACAATTGTACAATTAATTTAAAAATTAATAAAAGTTTCTTTATCCAATTAATTATTTTTCCTCCTATTGTTTATTTATTATTTATAATTCTTTAATTAAAATAATTGAAAATAAATTCCAATCATTTAATCTTAGAATAATAAATAATTTAAATAAACAATGCCTTAGCATTTGATCAGTTAAACCTGGCACTTCCAACTTCCAAAGCAAAACAACAGTTAATCACAACCACTGATCAGACGCATTCCCCTTTTTACTGATTTTTTACCAAACACTGCAAATCCAAACTGAATGTATCCTTTTACTAATTCGGTCAAACAAAGTGAATTCAATCCAAATGCATTCTTTTACTGATTAAATCAAACAATGTGAATTCAACCTAAATCTAGGAATAACTTGCAAAGTGCTGTAGAATTTAAATCCTTCTGAGAACGTGCCCTGGACAACCCTAATTCCCGATTAAATACCAAAGAATGTTCGCCTGATCAAAGTTGAGCCAAAATCAACCAAAACCCTAAACCAACCGTTTAAAACATTTCAGAGCCCTGAAAATCAGTAAAACCCTAATTGCGTCTGACTGACGAGAAAAAGTCTGTTTAACCGATTCTTGAGCCAATCTAAAAAATCAGGAAACGCCTGAAGCTGTGATTTCTTGTGGAAAAATGCGAGGGCAAATTTTGGGGTACAACAGTTTCCCCTGTTCAATCTTGTTGAACCTGAAGAGTTAGATTGGCAAGTTTGCCTTTCGCGACTTGAAGGTAAAAGAAAATTGGACACTAAAGTGCCCAGAAAATTTGCACTCAGCGATGTGATGGTAGAGGTGAATGGGCTTAAAGATGCCATTTGGAAATGGGCTTAAAGATGCCATTTGGTGATGGGCTTAAAGATGCCATCTGGAAATGGGCTTAAAGATGCCATTTGGTGACTGCTGGTAGGAGGATGGGCTTAAAGATGCCATCTGGAAATGGGCTTAAAGATGCCATTTGGTGATGGGCTTAAAGATGCCATCTGGAAATGGGCTTAAAGATGCCATTTGGTGACTGCTGGTAGGAGGATGGGCTTAAAGATGCCATCTGGAAATGGGCTTATAGATGCCATTTGGAATGAGTATCAGGAAGGTGTCCATGTTTTGGACCATCTCCGAACTGGGGGTCTGAATAAGCAATAGATTGTCATCCGTATTTAGAGGCATCCGTAAACTGTTTTCAAAAGTTGAGAAGAGTCTGAACAAGTGATAGATTAACATCCGTTGTTGGGAAGAATCCGTAAACTGTTTTCAAAAATTGCATCTGAACAAGTTGATAGATTAACATCCGTTGTTGGGAAGAATCCATAAACTGTTTTCAGAAGTCTTGAAGTTGGATAAGCAATAGAGCAACATCCGTTGTTGGGAAGCGTCCGTAAACTGTTTTCAAAAGTTGAGAAGAGTCTGAACAAGTGATAGGTTAACATCTGTTACTGGAGAACCCGTGAACTGTTTTCAGAAGTCTTGTAGTTGAATAAGCAATAGAGCAGCATCCGTTGTTGGGAAGCGTCCGTAAACTGTTTTCAAAAGTTGAGAAGAGTCTGAACATCCGTTACTGGAGAACCCGTGAACTGTTTTCAGAAGTCTTGAGGTTGAATAAGCAATAGAGCAGCATCCGTTGTTGGGAAGCGTCCGTAAACTGTTTTCAAAAGTTGCATCTGAACAAGCGATAGATTAACATCCGTTGTTGGGAAGAATCCGTAAACTGTTTTCAGAAGTCTTGAGAAAAATCTGAATAAGTGATAAGTTAGCATCCGTTACATGGAGAACCCGTGAACTGTTTTCAGAAGTCTTGAGGTTGAATAATCAATAGAGCAGCATCCGTTGTTGGGAAGCGTCTGTAAACTGTTTTCAAAAGTTACATCTGAACAAGCGATAGATTAACATCCGTTGTTGGGAAGAATCCGTAAACTGTTTTCAGAAGTCTGGAGAAGAATCTGAACAAGTCATAGGTTAACATCTGTTACTGGAGAACCCGTGAACTGTTTTCAGAAGTCTTGAAGTTGAAGAGGAACCGGTGTAGGGTTTCCTGATGATGCGTCCGTGTAAAACCGCATCTGAGTGGATCTGGAATAAGTATCAGAATGTCGCCGTGTCCGGGTCACATCTGAACTACTTCTAGAAAGAATCTCGAAAGGTGATCTTTGTCTGTCGACTGATTTTACCTGAAAAGGTAAAGGGTTAGTTGTATGCAATGTTATTATGCATGATGCAATATATGTGACGTCAATGTTTATAACATGAATGTGATGAATGCGCATGTAAGCTGATGAGCTATCTTGCTGAGGATAAATGAATCCTGGATGGCTGTAGATAAAAGAATCTTGACTGCTGCCGGGGAGAATAATTCTTTGGCTGCTGCTGTGGAGGGCAAGAATCTCTTGATTGTTGAAAAATGAGAAGTCTTGGGACCACTGTTGGGGAAATCAGAAGCTTGGGTTGTATGCCAAAATACTGGGGACTTCCTGTTTTGAGGAGATCTGTGTAGGATTTCCGGATGATGAGTCCGTGTAAAACTGCATCGGGTTTTTGAACACTTTTGACATTCGAATTCCCCAAGTGGTAATGTAGATAATTTCCTGGCTTGTTACAGGTGTTGGTCTATAATCGGTCGTTCACAGATATTTTCCTGGCTTGTTACAGGTGTTGATCTGGAACTAGTCGTCAATAGATATGCCCTGGCTGGATACAGGAATCGAATCTTCAAACTCTTCAGACGTGCCCTGGCTAGATACAGCAATCGAGTCTGGAAATAGTCGTCAACAGATATGCCCTGGCTGGATACAGGAATCGAATCCTCAAACTCTTCAGACGTGCCCTGGCTAGATATAGGAATCGAGTCTGGAAATAGTCGTCAACAGATATGCCCTGGCTGGATACAGGAATCAAATCTTCAAACTCTTCAAACGTTCCCTGGCTAGATACAGGAATCGAGTCTGGAAATAGTCGTCAACAGATATGCCCTGGCTGGATACAGGAATCGAATCTTCAAACTCTTCAGACGTGCCCTGGCTAGATACAGGAATCGAGTCTGGAAATAGTCGTCAACAGATATGCCCTGGCTGGATACATGAATCAAATCTTCAAACTCTTCAGACGTGCCCTGGCTAGATACAGGAATCGAGTCTGGAAATAGTCGTCAACAGATATGCCCTGGCTGGATACAGGAATCGTATCCTCAAACTCTTCAGACGTGCCTTGGCTAGATACAGGAATCGAGTCTGGAAATAGTCGTCAACAGATATGCCCTGGCTGGATACAGGAATCGAATCTTCAAACTCTTCAAACGTGCCCTGGCTAGATACAGGAATCAAGTCTGGAAATAGTCTTCAACAGATATGCCCCGGCTGGATACAGGAATCGAATCCTCAAACTCTTCAGACGTGCCCTGGCTAGATACAGGAATCGAGTCTGGGAATAGTCGTCAATAGATATGCCCTGGCTGGATACAGGAATCGAATCTTCAAACTCTTCAGACGTGCCCTGGCTAGATACAGGAATCGAGTCTGGAAATAGTCGTCAACAGATATGCCCTGGCTGGATACAGGAATCGAATCCTCAAACTCTTCAGACATGCCCTGGCTAGATACAGGAATCGAGTCTGGATATGTGATAGTTGATTTGTTGAACACTTTTGACATTCGAATGCCCCAAGTGGTGATGAAGGAGTCTTGAATCAGATTACTCTTCATATTGAGAGATTTCTTGAAATCTTGACTGGACTGCCCCAGGTTAACTGGATTTTGAAAGATCTGTTGGACCTTGACTGGACTGCCCCAGGTTAATTGGATGGTGCTATGTCATGCCCCTTGTTGATAGGAGATTTGTCGTTGGAAGTGTTATCCTTTTGAAGTGATTTTGCTCACTGAGAGAGTTTTCATTCCTCCGAACATTCGTTGTATGAATTTCTTCGCTGTCAGACAAAAAGCCAAATGCAGACAGTGATATTCAAGTAATGCAAAGTTTATGTTTGTCTCGAAGTTTTGAAAAATGCGTTTTTCGCAGAAAACTTTTTATAAGACAGATCAACACAAGATTTAGAGCAAAGCCTTACAGGAGTCAGGATACCTTTTGTAACAGTATGCTTTCGAACTAACCCATGCTTCAATTAGGACTTTTGAGGGGTTGTAACGTGGTTTGGTTCACGGTTTAAGAAACAAAGGATAAAGGCTCAAAGTATATTTGTACCCACCCGCTCTTCGTGATGTTCTCCAACCTAAGCTCAGTTAATTGTGGGTCATACTCTGTTTTGAGTTCGGAACGACTTTTGGGCGATGGTTCACCAGCTGAATCTGGGGAGACAGTCATCATCTCCTTTTTTCTTTTTCAACATTTTTCATGTTGTTGAGGATTTTGTAATGACCTCACTATTTTGATTTTGATTTGTTATCCCTAACTTTTGCCTGACTGTTCCCATTTTCGAGATTACAGTCAACGGGATGCCCCAGCTTTCTTAAGCCTCCTTTATAGGTTCTGGCTTGGTGGGCTTTTCTCTTTTGAGAGATTGACTGTCTATGTGATAGGGAACCACCCTTGTCTTTTGATTCTAAAGGAATGCTTTCTTTTATTGACGTCGTTCGTTGTGTTACGAATTGAGAGTTTGCGACTTTAATGTGCACTTAACTGAGATACTACCCTGCCCCAGGTTTATATCAAAGGTTTTGATTGTTTAGAACAGAAAACTCCTACTTCTTTGGCTCGAAGGGGTTGACTAGGGATTATCTTCCATATAACTCCAGTGTTTGGGAATTGAAAGAAATGCCTGTACATCATCAGCAAGGTCTGTTCAAAAGCATACTGTATAAGATTATGGTATTGTTTCGTTATCCTCCCTCTAAACGTTTGCAGCTTTTTATCAAGAGTTAGATATCATAAAGAAAAGCATAAGAGTAGTGAAACGAATGGATGAATTCAAGACAAACATATGCGCATTAATGAAAACAGAGTTTAACATCAACAGATAATTGTTTGACAGCAAAAGAAATTACAACTTTGAAAATTCAAAAAGAAGCAAAAGTCTTTCAGCTTGAGCTTCGTCACTTCAGGTGGAGAACCCCTTAACGGAAGATTTTCATCTCGCCGTCTGGCATGAATTCTAGCACTCCAATGTCGATCAGATCTTGAATCTTGTTCTTCAAGGCCCAACAGTCATTGGTGTCGTGTCCCGGGCTGTAGGAGTGGTAAACACAAAAGGCATCGGGACGATAGTTAGGAGAGGAGGTATTGAGCTTCTAAGGAGTATCCTTTAAGGTAAGCAGGTTGACCTCCATCAGGCGCTTCAGTATGAAGAATGATGGTATTTCAGTCTCCGTGAACTGTCTTCCCGACGTTTCTGGCTTACGCCGATTACCCCGTTGACGCTGGCGAGGTTGTTGATGGGCTTGTGACCCTGAAGCAAGAAAAGGAGCTTTCCCCTTGTCTTCTTGAGTGGCTGGAGGCTGAGCGGTGACTTGCTCTTCAACCTCAGATGTTTGCCCCAGTTGGTTGTTTGGAAGCAGTTGGCGGACAAGAACTCTGAGTTCCTCTTGTCTCTAAGATAGGTCTTGGATGAGAGCCATCTGGCCCACCAATTGTCCCATCACTTGGGTCCTCAATGTTGTCAGATCAAACTGCAGCTCCGCAAGCTGATCACTCCTGCCATTGTTGGAATTCTCCAAGCCCTTTGTGAGGAGAGCTTTCATCTCTTCTTGCCCCAGAGACAAATTCTGGAACATCTCCTGCAGCTGAGCAGTCTGGTCTTGGATGTCTTTGACAGACCTTTCTAGAGCCATCTCTTACTGAAATAAACAACAGGAGAGTAAGGAAACCTGAAAAAGGAAAGACTGTCAAAATGCAATGCATGATATGTGGATGCATGTTTTCAAGGATCTCTTGGGGTAAACACCAGAAAATGTTAGAGGTTGAACTTCGATCTTTGATTGGAGAACTTTGCACCGGTGGACGTCTTTCCACTAGAATCAAGCTCACCATGTCGAGTGGGTCATAGCCACTAATTCAAGTTGTTGTACTTGATCTTTGTTTGGAGAACTTTGCACTGGTGGATGTCTTTCCACGAGAATGAAGCTCACCATGTCAAGTGGGTCATAGCCCCTGATTCAAGTTGTTGCACTTGAACTTTGATTGGAGAGCTTTGTATCGGTGGATGTCTTTCCACTAGAATCAAGCTCACCATGTCGAGTGGGTCATAGCCACTGATTCAAGTTGTTGCACTTGAACTTTGATGGCATTTGTTTAGAGGATAAACCTCTTGCCCCTTGGTAGACGTCTGGTTCAACGTAACTCTGCATCAAAAGAACCCTCGAGATCCTTGAAATGGTTATTGAAAATGCTATGGTATGATGTCATGATGTTATGTACATATATGCACAAGCAAGTAAGTGTATATACAGGCAAACATATTCACACAAAGCAAACAAGTCCTTAGGTTTAGGCTTGCATGGGGTTTAGGTAAGTACCCTCTTGAAGTTAGTTGGCTCATCCTGTCCTAAAATAGAAACTAGGTTCTAAGGAGCTCAATATCATGGGATTGTTTTCTGTGTTCATTGTTTCGGTTTACCCACTTACTGGCGACCAAAATATTCCAAGAAAACAACCCTCAAATGAGTGTAGTATCGAGTATCTACCAACTTCGGACTGCACCAAAGTCGGTCATCTCACTACCCCTAAAAAGGCTAAGATGGTCAATTAAGGTTCTAAGAGTTCGTTAGTGCTTCACGGCATCACTCAACGGCCCCGTACTCTCCTTGATTGAACTCAAGGGTTACCGGTACTCACAAATATGTCACACTAACATAGCTTACTGCTTCAACCGTGTCGGTATACCCCACACAGTTCCCTCGCAGTTTTTTTGCTATTTACCTAAGAAGGTGCCCCAAATCCGGGTGTAGGATTTACAACAAACCCAAACAAGAACCCAAAAGATAAAGCAATCAAGTCAATCAAAGCAAGAAAGTAAAGGTGATCTAATCCCTAAGGTAACCCCACTCTTAAGTTATCCCCAGCAGAGTCGCCAGTTCTGTGATACGGTGGGAGAACTGACTATGAGTTTTGCGTTTGTATTCGCACTTGTTCGGTTGAGCAAGAGTCGCCACCGACTTTTTATTTTATCCTAAAGGAAAGGTTAAAAAAAGCACAGCAAAAACCTTTTGAGATATTTCGTGGGTTCGGGGGGTAGATTATGAAAAGGGAAGGAATTAGCACCCTTTTCATCCATGGTTATCCATGGGCTCTTAGTTACTTGGTTTTTAGATCACTTGCCTTGATTTTCGATTGCTTTGAAATTGTGGTGTGTGTGTGTGTGTTTTTGAAAATGTTTTTGAAGAGATGCCTGGTTTTAGGCAACCAATGTATTCGACTCGTGTTTGAGTGTTTTACAAAAGTGTGGATCTTTTCGAAAAGATGTTTCAAATGTTTTTGAGAGTTCGTTTTGAAAGTGTGCATGAAGTGTGGTTTTTGAAAAGAAGACAAGTGTTTTTGCAAGTTGATCTCAAGTAACTAAGAGTTTTGTCTACCCCTAATGTACTCAAAGGTTTTCTCTATGTTTTCAACCCTTTTTAACAATTTTGTTCCACCATTGAATTTGGTGGACAATCTTGCGTTTAGGAAGTTTAACGGGATGGGCGCGGGTCATCGTATGGACCATGAATACAATGGTGCCAAGTGTCTTTGGCAATTTGCTTTGAAGGGACTATGATCATTCCGTTTTAGGCAACTTTCGAAAGCGTCATCGAGGGACTTATGATCATTTGAATTTGTTTTGCCAAAGAAACTCGACGTGCAAGCATGGCCCATTTTGGAAGGCAACATGAGGGATTACCCTAAGGGTGCAAGTGTGATTAGTGTTGATTTCATGTATTTGTCTTGTATTAGGTTATCTAGCGTTTGGTTTTGTGTACATGCAAACCCTAGGTCTAACCATGGTATAATTGAAAGCGATAAATTGCAAGAATTTAAAGTCTACGCTATTACAAATAGTATCCGGGAGTGAGGGTACAAATTCACAAATAGGGATGAGACTTTAGGAATGTAGTGTCCAATAAGTTACAACCAAATCGAATTTGCGATCAAATGTAAAATGTAACGAATATACAAAATAAGCAAATGTATAATGTATCGAATGTAAGTATATTGTGTAAGTGTACGTGTTCATGTATGTAATTATTTACAGGTGTGGAAATGTGAATTTAATGTATTATCAAGATATTGTTTTAACCTAATGGTGAGAATTAAAATATTTGTTTAATTAATTTGTAATCTTGTATATTTCTTTAATATGTACAAAAAGAATGTTTTAAGAAAAGAAAGTATTCTAAGTTTGAAAATTGTCACTTTACATTTGATATAAAAATGTATCTTTATAATTTGTGTTTAATATATACAAAAGAATGTTTTAATTAAATGTTAAGAATTTAAATTATGTATGTTAGAAAAAGGTATTTTATTGATTATGTACAAATATAATATCTTTGAAAAAAAAAAGAGAAGTATTTATCTTAAGAAAAATTAAAAGAAAATGTAAGTTTATTTATAGAGAAAAAATATTATTTGTATAAGTTTCTATATTATGCTATATATAAAAATATTGTTAGTGTAAAAAAGGTTATGTTTTGTTAATTTATTTTACAAAAGAAAATGAAAAAAATGTTTTATACTTAAAAAAGGTTAAGTTTTTGAATGGGCCTTGGGGAGGTTATGGCCCAAATAGAAAAGAAATGAGGGGGGGTGCTATCTGGGACGCAGTGGGCTCAGTGTTTGAAACGGGCAAGGCCCAGCTGTTGAAACGAACGTTTTAGGGTTCTTGCATTTTCGTTTTACTTTGGAATACGCTTAGGGTTACATTGCTGAGAGCGGCGCCGTTGCTAGTTCCACTTTGTCTTCTCCGTTCACGCCAAACGCCTAGCTCAAACCCTTCGCCCCAGCCACCAGTTGCCTCCTTCACCTTCCTTCCTTCCTTGGTTCAGTGAAGCCAAATGAAAGGTAATCGCCCTTGCTTCGTCTTTTGTCTTGCTTTGCTTAGGGTTTGAATCCTTTTTACATGTTATGATTTACTTACTTTTTTGATTAAGTGTTTGATTTGTGTATTTGAGGTATGAATGGGAAGGGGAAAAGAGAACTACCTTTACTGAAGAGGGGAAGGAATGGTGGAGGCGCTTAGGAGGCTCGACGGTGAAGGGGTATGCGCGATGAAGCTAGCTTTGCAAGGACTCCTGGTATTTCTGTACTCTTCTTTAGGCTTTGTGATGTTTGTCTGAAAGCTTAATATAAATCTTCTTTTCTTCTTCTCCGACTCTTTGGTTGCCTTTGAATATGTTTATTGTATGCTGAGATTGATGCCTTTGTGCTTGGTTGCCTGTGTTGCTTGTGTTGCCTTATTGATTTTCCTGTGAAGAAGCTTTTTCTGAGGCTTATATGTATGCTTCTGATATGTTGGCTTGTGAATGTTTGAATATTGGGTTTGAGCTTATTTGGAGCCTTAGGATTTGAAAAGCTTAGGGGTTTGTGTTTGACACTGAGTTTCCTGAGTATACTTGGATATTTGATTTTTATGAATGCCCCTATGATGATGTTTACTGAGGGCTTGGGAGGTTTGACTTTGAATGCTTTGGACAGGTTTTTTGGTTGTGGCCCTTTTTACTGGTTTATGGTTTGGGTTGGTCTGTTTGATGTTTAGTTGACAGGTTATGAGGCTGGTTGGTTGGTATAGGCTTGACAGGTTGATGCTTCTACTATTTTTTTGGTTTTATGTGGGTTTGAGGACTGGGACTTGCAAGGTTTACAGGTAGTGGCCTTGTGTGAATAAGGGCTTGACAGGGTATGAGGGTTTATGCAGGTTCTGAATGGTTCTTGCACAGGTTTGGGATGGAGGTTTATGCAGGTTTGTATAATTTTATGTGTTTATGTTACAGGCTTAGAGTTTAGGGGGCTTGTAAACTGGCTTTTTTGGTTTGATATGCTTGTGGTTATATTGGTTATGCTGGAGGTTTTGAAAACTGGTGGAAGGCAGGTCTTAGGCGCAAGTTTTCTGAGTTTTTGCTTGTTTTGAGTTTGACTCCAGGTTTATGTTTCAGCTTTGCCTGGTTTTTATGTTTATGCAGGGGATAAAAGGCTTCAGCAGGTTCTAGCTGTGGCTTGACAGGGATCCAAGTTTTTATCTTTGATATCTTTGTCATGGTTGTTTTGCTGCCTCTCTCCCACTGTACTGTGTTCAGTTTTGTTTTATATATCTTTCTTCCTGCCTAAAGCCTTGTAAACCTGCTTACTTTTTTCTCTTCTCTCTCTCTCTTCAGTACAGTTTAGCATTAAAATAATGTTTGCATTGTACTTTATCTGAAAGGGTAACACTTTGGGAAATGATGAGAAAATATGTTGCTTGCATATCATGCTTTCTCTGCATTTTTTATCTCTTCTTTTGACAGCTTCTTATCTTTGATATCTTTCCAAATCTTCTTTTGACAGCTTCCTGTACTTTTTGTATCTTTGATATCTTCTTTTTGACAGCTTGGGTAGCCTTTTGGATAGTTTGGGATTTTTGACAGAAAGTTTGAATTTGGACTCTTAGTTTGATTTGAACTGTGCAGTTGTTGTTTGAGATTTGAACTATGCAGTTTGTTTGAGATTTGAACTATGCAGTTTGACAATTTGACTTGTGCATTCTTTCAAAGTTTAGCAAATAAATATTCGTCCCTCTTTGTGAACCGGGAGAAATCCCGTGATTTGCAGAGAGGGTTAACTGATCCCAATCAGTGGCCCTTAATGATGAACTGTAATTTTATCTGTCTCTTTATTTATTTATCTGCTATTGACTTTCCTTTTTTTTCATTTGCAGATAAAAAATTGAATGGAGCACTGGAGCAAGGGATGGCAGATGAAGAATTGAAGATTAGAAAAATGTTTAGGATAGCTTTTTTTATTTAAGTTTAAATAAATGTAAAATCATTGTTGTAAACAACAAAACAATTGTACAATTAATTTAAAAATTAATAAAAGTTTCTTTATCCAATTAATTATTTTTCCTCCTATTGTTTATTTATTATTTATAATTCTTTAATTAAAATAATTGAAAATAAATTCCAATCATTTAATCTTAGAATAATAAATAATTTAAATAAACAATGCCTTAGCATTTGATCAGTTAAACCTGGCACTTCCAACTTCCAAAGCAAAACAACAGTTAATCACAACCACTGATCAGACGCATTCCCCTTTTTACTGATTTTTTACCAAACACTGCAAATCCAAACTGAATGTATCCTTTTACTGATTCGGTCAAACAAACGTGAATTCAATCCAAATGCATTATTTTACTGATTAAATCAAACAATGTGAATTCAACCCAAAACTCGGAATAACTTGCAAAGTGCTGTAGAATTTAAATCCTTCTGAGAACGTGCCCTGGACAACCCTAATTCCCGATTAAATACCAAAGAATGTTCGCCTGATCAAAGTTGAGCCAAAATCAACCAAAACCCTAAACCAACCGTTTGAAACATTTCAGAGCCTTGAAAATCAGTAAAACCCTAATTGCGTCTGACTGTCGAGAAAAAGTCTGTTTGACCGATTCTTGAGCCAATCTGAAAAATCAGGAAACGCCTGAAGCTGTGATTTCTTATGGAAAAATGCGAGGGCAAATTTTGGGGTACAACAATATGTATGATATATGTATGCAATGTTTTCAAGGATCTCGTGGGGTAAACAAGAAACTGTTAGGATTTGATGGAAGAAACTTGGTGTCGTTAAGAGTCCTTCTTCAAGAGTCAAGCTCACCATATCGAGTGGGTCATAGCCACCGACTCAAATTATCGCGTTTTGATCTCTAGATGACATTGGCTAGAGGAAAATAAATCCCCTTTGACCCTTGCTAGACTTTTGATTTACCATAACCTGCATCACAGACCCTTGAGATCCTTGAAATGGTTAAAGAAATGTTAAGGCATGATGTTATGATGTGTATGCTATGCGTTTAAGCAAAAGTGTTAGATGCTGTAAGTAAACCCTGCGATAAGTCCAAATTATTGGATAAGGACTGTAAACAAAACCTGCAAGGAACTCATGTTGTCAGATAACAAGAATGTGCAAGTAGTTCAAGTTTGAAGGCACACAAGTCACACAAATAGGCTTAAGTTTAGGCTGGCACGGAGCTTAGGTACTACCCTCTTTCAGTTCAGTTGGTTTAAACCTATCCTAAAAATAGTAACCAGGTTCTAGAGGATCTCAATATCACTGACTACCCTCAATCAGTCATAATTCCAGTTTAGCAACCTTTTCTTGCGGCCGGAATCATCGCGAGAGTTTAGTCTCAAAGAGTGTAGCATACTGCTACTATTCTATGGCCAAGTTGGTCAATTTAAGGTTCTAAGGTCAGTTGGTGCTTAATGACTCCTTAGAAGACCCATATTCTCCTTGTTCCAACACAAGGGATATCGGTACAGACCAAGGTGTCACACTAACGTAGCTACTGCTTCATCCGTGTCGGTCTACGCCGGACAGATCCCTCACAGTTTATTGCTACTTACCTAAAGGGTATCCCCAAATCCGGGTTAGGATCTATAGAACTCCGAACAAGCCCACAAAATTAAAGCATACAAAGCATACAATTGAAAACACAAGTGATCTAATCCTAAGGTACACCTTACTTATAAGAAGTCCCCAGCAGAGTCGCCAGTTCTGTGATCGGTGGGAATGATAACTGACTGTTTTGGAATGCTGGTTCGCGTTTGCGTTTGTTTTCGCAAAATGTCGTGGTAAGCAAGAGTCGCCACCGTATTTTATTTTATCCAACAAGGAAAGGACAAAAGCACAGAAAAATTCCTTTTCGAGAAGTTTCTCGGGTTCGGGAGGTAGATTATAGAAAGGGAAGGTGTTAGCACCCTTTCTATCCGTGGTTATCCACTGGCTCTTAGGTACTTGCTCACTATGTTTTCAAAAATTTGATTTTCTTTGTGATTGTGGGTTTGAAAAGAGTTTTTGTTTTGAAAGGGGTGTAAGTGCGAAAAGTTTTGTTTTTGGTTTCAAAAGAGCAAGTACTTAAGAACATCTACCTACTCAAAAAGGAATTAAACTGTGCAAATGTCCTTTAGACAATGCTATCCCACTATTGAGGAGTAGGTAGCACCGTCGTTGGAGTTTTCGGGTCAATTAGATTTAAGGGACGTGTGACCACTAAAGCAATGTTAGGACGCCTTAGCGGTAACCCTAATGTCTTAGATCATTTTATCCGAGGCAACCGTTTCGAGGCAACTATGATCTTTGGACAAGAGGGCGACCTCTAAGACTCCCTATACTCAATGACCACATTCGAGGCAACCAAGTGAGGCGTACCCTAAGAGTGGCATGTGCGAGTGTGTCAATTTTCAGTTTATATTATCTTTGTACATGTTATGGTGAGCTACGGTTGATTTTAAATTAAAGGTTAATCTTGTCATGCATTTCCTATTATTCAAACATCTAGCAGTTAATGGTTGCGGAAAATAAATTGCGGAAAATAAAACTAAGCTATTACAAGGTGTCAGGTATTTACATCGCCAAAAACAAACCCTTAAAATTAAATGCGAAAAAGTAAATAAAAGCGATAAATAAAGGTCCTAAGTTAAAACTATTACATCCTCAGAGCAATTACAATTATATGGATCAAAAACAAAATGCACGCGAGAAAATTGAATCGGAGCGTTCTAGGGTTTTGACCCTTTTTCATTAAATAAAGCGTATTTTTGGTCTTTTTTGAATTAAGAATTAAGTCTAAATTAATAATGGAATTTATTAATTAAAAGAAAATATTTTTTGAGTTTTATTTTAATTAAGGAAATAAAATTAGAAAGGTAAAAATATGTCAAAACCCTAATTCAAAATCAATTTTAATTTAATGCAAAATATGTTAAGATTAAACCTAATTAAAAACTAAATTAATTTGCTGCAATTTATTTACAAAAATAATAAAATAATGAAATTAAAAAATATTATTTTTTGGGGTTTTCTGATTTTATGAAAAAGTTAATTAGTTAATAATAACAAAATAGAAAATAGAAAATAGAAAGTAGTGAAAAGAAAAAAGAAACTAAACAAACTCAGGGGGGGGGTGCTGGGCCTGAAGTTGGCATTTGAATGGTAATTCCCAGGCCCAGAAGTCCAGCCTGTTGGACTTTTTGTGATTCCATGAATGTTCGTTGACTGTGGACTATGATGGGCGTGCAATCTGGGTCACTAAATCTGCCTGGTGGGCCACTTGGCATGCTGATCCCTGGGGCATATGGTGGACCAAGCCTGGAATGCTGCACCTAAGTACCTGAAGAAAAAATGTAACAAAGTTTTGGGGGACCAGGGATTCGAACCCAGGTCCCAAGGGACAATTCAACTAGCGCGCTACCAACTGAGCCATGATGTTAACCTGTTAGTGGAATAAGACACAAATAATATATTCAAAACCAACAATTATTCCCTGCAAAAAATAAAAACGCGCTAATAATTCAAATGGGCCAATAGACGCTAGCCACATGATCGTCTTCTTCATATCACCCTAGTATATTTACCTGCGGATTTTATTCCGCAGGAAGATTCGTAGCACCTCTCCAAAATCCTCCCTAGGCCATATAAACACAAGCTAAGAGTGCCAATGCACTCGTCTCTCTGCCCTGAACTCATCCATGGCCATTATTTGCTTTGATTTTGCCTGCAATTAAAAACCCCAAAAATGAGATACACGAACCCTAGAACTGTGCATGACGTTACAGGCTATGAAAATAAAATTCAATGATGCCAAAAGTTTCAGAATACAGCACATAGTATGAATATGCAATTATTTCAATGAAAGGACGTAAGATTGAAGCTTTACGGTTCCATGAGTATGGCGGTTCAGAGTGATACTTACAGGGATTTTTGGGGCTGGGAAGCACACGATAATGATTGGTACTGCTTCAGTGAGGTCCAAGGAAGCGATTGGAACCTTTGTTTGATCCTGAAAAGGTCTCTAAGTGCAATTTCAGATCCAAGGTTCTCATGCTTTTTTCTTAAAGTTGTGTGGCCGTTTCTGCAGAGTTTTTGTGCGTTTTTTCGTGTTTTTTCTTTGTGAGCATGAGGTTTATATAGACAAAGGAATTTAGGTCAACATTTGTGTATCAAATCTTGGTCCATTATAATGAAGAGATTTGATTTGATTTCTTTGTAAAGACTTGCTATATTTGATTCAATCACGTGCCAGTCTGCTTTCATGCGTTACTGCCAGCCTGCTATGAGTTGTTTATACCTCCAACATGATGAAAGTCGAAAGCTGACTTAAAGATCCACTTCCCTTCGATTGACACTCCCCCTGCTTCGATTGCTTCAAAGTCCCAATTCGAACTACTCCAGTTTCGATGTCACACCCCCTTCGATTGAGACTCCCCCTGCTTCGATTGCATATTTGCAAGGGACACATGCCATTGTGAACTTTGGGTGAACCTGGACAGGTTAGGATATGTGTTTTTGCTTAGTCATGCCAGCCTACTTCATTCCTTCGAATCTTCCTTCTTTGCCAGCTTCAAAGTCCAATTTGAATATATTTAGAACATTCCCTATTAGACAACTTCGACCAGCCCTTCGCCTTGTGGTGAGTCTAAGTTCTGATTCGAAGTGTTCAGAACTTCTTTCATCAGAGCATCTTAGATTAAGATAAACTATGCACTTAAATGCCATTCGAAGGTTATTTCGTTCTGATGTTCTTATTAAGGGAAACTCTGAAGTTCCAGTCGAAGGACACTCTCAAGTTCCAGTCCAAGGACCTTTTGAAATGCCAATCGAAGGGTATTTGGTAAAATTCCAATCGAAAGACACTGTTACAATACCGATCGAAAGGTGTTTGTTAATATGCTAATCGAAAGGCCTTGTTAACAGGCCAATCGAAGGACCTTTGTCTAGATACCAATCGAAGGGTCCTAATTGAAATTCCAATTGAAAGGCTTTGTTAACCGGCCAATCGAAAGGTGCTTTGTCCATGCCAATCGAAGGGCGCTGGGTAGATGTCAATTGAAAAGCATTTGGGAGATGCCAATCGAAAGGAATTTTGTAGATGCCAATCAAAGGAAACTTAAAAACATTACTCACAACTTTTCCTTTTCTTTAGGCAAAGGTTTGTGGCCAACCATGTAGGGGAAAATAATGGGAAACATGAGAGGGCAAATTTTGGGGTACAACACCTACAATCCTAAGGTGAGACCTACAGGCGATCTGCTAGTGGAGACCTACGAGTAATTTATAAGAGGAAAAATAGATCTACGGATGACCTACAATCCTAAAGCGAGACCTACAGGCAATCTGCTAGGGGAGACCTACGCACGAACTATAAGAGGAGATCTAGATATATGGACGACCTACAATCCTAAAGCGATACCTATGAGCGATCAACTAGGGGAGACCTACGTGCAATCTATAAGAGGAGAGCTAGATCTATGAATGACCTACAATCCTAAAGCGAGACGTATGAGTGATCAGTTAGGGGAGACTTACAGGCGATCTATAAGAGGAAAGCTAGATCTACATAGGACCTACAATCTTAAAGAAAGACATATTAGAGATCTGCTAGGGTAGACCTACGGGCTATCTATAAGAGGAGAGTTAAATTTACGGACGACCTAAAATTCCAATGCAAGAGCTACGGGCGATTTGCTAGGGTAGATCTATTTGCGATCTATATAAGGAGAGATAGATCTACGGATGGCCTACAATCCTAAAGCGAGACCTAGGGGAAATATGCTAGGGGAGACCTACCGACAATTTATAAGAGGAGAGCTAGATCTACGAACGACCTATAATTATAAAGTGAGACCTACAGGTTATATACTAGGGGAGCCCTATAGGCGATCTATAAGAGGAGAGCTAGATCTACAAACGATGTACAATTGTAAAGCGAGACCTTTGTCAATCTTCTAGGGGAGACCTACGGGTGACCTATAAGAGGAGATTTAGATCTACGTACGACCTACAATTCTAATGCGAGACCTACGGGCGATATGTTAGTGGAGACCTATGGGCGATCTATAAAAGGTGAGCTAGATATATGGACGAACTACAATCCTAAAGCGAGACCATAGAGAGATCTCCTTGGGGAGACCTACGGGCAATCTATAAGTGGAGACCTAGATCTATGGACGACCTACAATCCTAAAGCGAGATCTATGAGCTATCTTCTATGGGAGACTTGAGGGTAATCTATTAGATGAGAGATAGATCTATGGTGAGACCTACAGGCGATCTTATAGGGAGACCTACAAGAAATTTATAAGAGGAGAGATAGATCTACGTACGAACTACAATCCTAAAGCGAGACCTACATGCAATCTGCTAGGGGTGACCTACACACGATCTATAAGAGGAGATCTATATCTATGGATGATCTACAATCCTAAAGCGAGACCTATGGACGACCAGCTAGGGGAGACCTACGTGCGATCTATAAGAGGAGAGCTAGATCTTACGGATGACCTACTATTCCTAAAGAGAGACCTATGGGCGATCTGCTGGGAGAGACTTACCGGCGATCTATAAGAGGAGAGCTAGATTTACGGATGACCTATAACCTTAAAGAGAGACATACGATATATCCGCTAGGGTTTACCTATGGGCTATCTATAAGAGGAGAGTTTGATTGATAGAAGAACTAAAATTCTAAAGCGAGACCTATGGGTGATTTCTTAGGGGAGTCCTACGGGAGATATTTAAGAGGATAGCTTAATCTATGGACGACCTATAATCCTAAAGTGAGACTTACGGGAGATATGCTAGGGGAGACCTAACGGATATCTAGAAGAGGAGAGGTAGATCTACGGACAACCTACAATTATAAAGTGAGACCTACGAGTTATATGCTAAGGAAGCCTTATAAGAGATCTATAAGGGGAGAGCTAGATCTACAAACGACCTACAATTCTAAAGAGAAACCTTTGGAGATATTCTAGGGGAGACCTACGGGCAATCTATAAGAGGAGGGTTAGATCTACGGACGACCTACAATCCTAATGTGAGACTTACGGGAAATCTGTTATGGGAGACCGACAATTTATTTATAAGAGGAGAGTTAGATCTACGGATGACCCACAATTCTAAAGTGAGACCTACCGACGATCTGCTATGGGAGACCAATAAGCAATTTATAAAAGGAGAGATAGATCTACGGACGATCTACAATCCTAAAGCGAGACCTATAGGCGATCTGCTAGGGGAGACCTACGCACGATCTATAAGAGGAGAGCTAGATCTATGGACGACCTAAAATCCTAAAGGGAGATCTATGGGTGATCAGCTAGGGGAGACCTACGTGCGATCTATAAGAGGAGAGCTAGATCATACGAATGACCTACAATCCTGAAGTGAGACCTATGGGCGATCTTCTAGGGGAGACTTTTGGGAGAACTATAAGAGGAGATCTAGATCTACGAACAACCTACAATCTTAAAGCGAGACATACGACTGATCTGCTAGGGTAGACTTATGGGCGATCTGCTAGGGGAGACTTACATGCAATCTATTAGAGGAGTGGTAGATCTATGGACGACCTACAGTTCTAAGGCGAGACCTTTGGCGATCTGCTAGGGGAGACCTGCGGGCGATCTATTAGAGAAGAGTTAGATCTATAGACGACCTACCATCCTAATTTGAGACCTATGGGCGATCTTCTTTGGGAGACCCACACTCTATCTGTAAGAGGAGAACTAGATCTATGGACGACCTACAACTCTAAAGCGAGAACTACGGGCGATCAGCTAGAGGAGACTTACAGGAAATCTATAAGAGGAGAGCTATATCTACGGACGACCTACAATCCTAAAGCGATACCTACATGTGATCTATAAGAGGAGACCTAGATATACGGACGACCTACAATCCTAAAGCAAGATCTACTGGCGATCTTCTAGGGGAGACCTACAGGCGATCTACTAGAGGAGTGTTAGATCTATGGATGACCTACAATCCTAAAGAGATACCTATGAGAGATCTCCTAGGGGAGACCTACGGGCGATATATAAGAGGAGACCTAGATCTATGGATGACCTATAATCCTAAAGCAAGATCTATGGACGATCTTCTACAGGAGACTTGCGGGTGATTTATTAGAGGAGATCTAGATCTATGGATTACCTACAATCCTAAGGTGAGACCTACAGGCGATCTTCTAGGGAGACCTACAAGAAATTTATAAGAGGAGAGCTAGATCTACTAGCGACCTACAATCCTAAAGCGAGATCTACATGCGACCTGCTAGGGGAGACCTACACACGAACTATAAGAGGAGATCTAGATATATGGACGACCTACAATCCTAAAGCGATACCTATGAGCGATCAACTAGGGGAGACCTACGTGCAATCTATAAGAGGAGAGCTAGATCTATGAATGACCTACAATCCTAAAGCGAGACGTATGAGTGATCAGTTAGGGGAGACTTATAGGCGACCTATAAGAGGAAAGCTAGATCTACATAGGACCTACAATCTTAAAGAAAGACATATTGGAGATCTGCTAGGGTAGACCTACGGGCTATCTATAAGAGGAGAGTTAAATTTACGGACGACCTAAAATTCCAATGCGAGAGCTACGGGCGATTTGCTAGGGTAGATCTATTTGCGATCTATATAAGGAGAGATAGATCTACGGATGGCCTACAATCCTAAAGCGAGACCTAGGGGAAATATGCTAGGGGAGACCTACCGACAATTTATAAGAGGAGAGCTAGATCTACGAACGACCTATAATTATAAAGTGAGACCTACAGGTTATATACTAGGGGAGCCCTATAGGCGATTGTGATCGGTGGATCTGGAACTGACTGTTTAACGCTGGTTCGCGAAATGTCGCTGAAGCAAGAGTCGCCACCGTCTTTTATTTTCTCCAAATGGAAAGGACAAAAGCACAGAAAAATTCCTTATAGAGATTGCTCTCGGTTCGGGAGGTAGGTTATAGAAAGGGAAGGTGTTAGCACCCTTTCTATCCATGGTTATCCATGGGCTCTTAGATACTTGCTCAATGTGTTTTCAAAAAATGTCTGCTTGCTTTTCAATGTGGGTTTAAAAAAAGTTTCTTTGAAAAATTTCAGTTCAACTCGTACGTCAGAGTATTTGAAAAGTTTGTTTTGAAAGCTTTTGAAAATATGTTGGTGTGAAAAGATTTTGATTTGTTTTGTTTTTGAAGAGAGCAAGTATCCATGAGAACCTACCTACCCTAAGGAATTCGTCTGTGTAAATGTCCTTTAAAGTAGTGCCATCCCACCATTGAGAGGTAGGTAGCACCACCGTTGGAGGTGTTCGGGTCAATTCGAGGTTAGGGACATGGTGATCACCAGAGCAATGGGAAGACACCTTAGAAGCTACCCTCATGCCAGGTTCCCGGATCATGAGGACTTACTAAAACATCCTCTACTCGACGATCACCTTTCGAAAGGCAACAGTGAGACGTACCCTAGGGGTGGTGTGTGCGATTCGTGTGTCATTTTCATTTGCATTTGTCTTGTCATGTTCATTGTGATCTACGCTTGATTTTATTATGTCCATTCATTCTTGCATGCTTATTTAACAGTTTAAAAGTTGCGAGGAAAATAAATCTACAGCTATTACAAATGGCGCGGGTCCACATCGCCAAAATTAAACCGGACCCGATTTGACTGAAAATAAATAAAGCGAATAAAAGAAAAGTGCGAGAAGTTTAAGTTACATGGCTTCGGGACAGATACATAACTATTTAAGCGAAATAAAATAAATACACAAATTAAATAAATTACGAACGAGGGCGTTGGACCCTTTTGCAAAATTAAAATTAATAAGGAATTAAAAATTAAAATTAAAAAGAATGTTTTTGGTATTTTTTGTATTTTTTAAGATTTAATAGAAAGAAGAATTGATTGAAATTAAAATAAAATGTCAAACCCTAATTCTAATGGTTTTTAAGTTTATTGTAAAAATATTAAGTTTTAACCTAATTTAAATCTAAGTTAATTTACATGCAAAATTTAATTATAGAAAATAAATAAAATAAACATTATTATTGTAAAAAGGGAAATTAAAAGGAATCAAAATTAATTAAACCTATTTCTACATATTTTTGGATTTTTTATTAAAAAAAGAATTAATGTTGTAACCTAATTAAACTAAATTCAATTATACAATTATTTACAAGAACATATTAAAATAGAATATTTATTGCATTTTTTTGTCTTTTCTGAATTTTTGTGTATTTTTGTATTTTATAAAAAAAATAATTAATTAATTTATAACAATAAAGCAAATAAAAATAACAATTGAAAAAAATAAAATATAAAAAAGAAAAATGGAGAAGCAAACCAGGGGGGGTTCAGGCCCCAGATGGAGGTAAGGCCTTAGCAAACTGGCCCATTAAGCCTTGGTCTCGTTGGACTTTCTCAATCATGTGTGATGCGTTGACTATGGTTTGTTGTGTTCCTTGAATCCCTGCCTTTTGATTGATCTCCCAAGACGCGTGGACCTTTGGATTTTGAACGTGCATGATGACCCTCAACATAAGCGCTGCATGGGATTTGTGAATGAAAAATAATATTGAAATAGCATGAGACCTGGGGTTCGAACCCAGGTCACGTGTGTTACCAGCATCATTGCCTGCCACTAGACCAACTCAACGCGCGTGATTAGTAAATAAACAAGAAATATTATAAAAGAAAAGCGAATAGTTAGTGGATTAGCGCGCGAGAATTCAAACTAACGAATCATGCTTCGCCAACGCATTATCTTCTTCGCCCAGCTTTTTATTTTTCTGAAACAAAGACTCATAGGCCACGGTTTTGAAGCCGTTCTCTTAGGCTTGTTTCCAGAAAATAACGACTAGCCCTCAGTCGCTCATAAATTGAGCGCGAGGGTCGGTTTCTGTCCGTCCAAAGGCGCTTGTTTTGATGGCCAAGGTCCCAAGCCTCAATTTTGCTTTGTTTGAGAAGCCCTAATTCTGAGCCCTGAAAACCCTAAAAATCAAGTATGGCATCTTTGTATATAACGCGTAAAAACATAATTAAATCACATGATAAGCATCAGCAAGCATCATTGAACAAGAATATGTAAACCAAATGTCATGAAAATGCTTTAAAATCAAGATGCGTGTATGCAATTTTGTGAGAAAATTTTGAGTTCTGTACAGCGATTCTTTGCCTTTTGATGAGTGTTATGAATTGGAATATGCTCAGTGAACCACAAGGAAGCTTTTGGAATGAGTATTAGGGTTTGAATGGACCTAAAAAGTTGATTTCAGTTTTGAACTTTCTTGACAATTTTCCAAGTTTTCAATGATATTTTCAGCGCAGCATTTAGTCTCCCAGGCTTAGGGTTGTGATTCTGATTATGTATGGAAGCTATTAGGTCAACAAAATTGCATAAAATCCATGGCCATAATGGTTTTCAATATTTGATTTCCTTAAGATCTTTTTTGAATCTTTTCATGTGTATTTTGTATCAATTATGATCAATTAGTCCAATTCTTTCCATGTTTGGGATGTGCACGAGATTTTGAAAGCAAAACATGCATAAAAAGATTTTTTAGGTCAAAGTAGATATTTTTCACATATTTAAATAATTTAAATGAATTAATATTAATATAAATTCAAATAAATAAATAAAAATTGAGAAAATACTTCCCTTTGGGCCAAGTGGTCGTGCATATGCTTGGAATGATGAATCATGGAAGAAAAATGGGCCCATTAGCAAATTTAGGTCATTTGAAGTAAAGTTGACTTTTCAAAATTCCCAAAAATTTCCCAACTTCCACAAGGCATAACTTGCTCAATTTTTAAGCTTTTCACATTTTCTTGGACATTTTGGAAAGGTCTTTGAGTCCTCTAACCAATGCCTTTGGTCCCATGTCATTTTGATTTACCAATCTCAAGTTATGGTCTTTGACTTAAAGTCCCTTTTTGTTGACTTTTGAAAATGACCTATAATGTTGAAATTGATAACTTTTTGTGAGAGCATTTCTTGGACTTGAAGTATGAAGATGAGTTGTAGGAAATGTCTTTCTCTTCAAAATGAGCTTTGGATGGAATTTTTCTGATAATCCATGTGAAAGTTATGCCCTGGTCAATTTCAGTTGACTTTTTCAGCTGTCCAAATATAATAACTTTTGCATCTTTGATGATTTCTGAGCCAAATTTTGAGAATCATGATCAAGCATTGATCAAATGATGTTTGTGGCTTCAAAATGATATGTTGACCAAAAATTTGAACTTTTGACTGTCAAATGACCATTTTGCCCCTACAGTTGACTGTAGTGCAATTAGGGTTTTGACTGTGCAATTTTGAGCTGGATGCCTTGAAACTTGATATAAGGATGCTTGGCCATTTTTGTAGGCATATGAGAATTGATTGGGCCTATGAAAACTTTCTTCTCTTGATCAGAACACAAACCCTAGTTTTGACTGTATAGGAGACAGTTGAACTGTGCAACCCTTGGGGAATTTTATGACTTGGCTTGGCAATTTCTTGGAGAATATGGGAGGGCAAATTTTGGGGTGCAACAGTTGCCCCTGTTCAATCTTCTTAGACCTGAGGATGCAGATTGGCTGACATGCCTTTCGTAATCCGAGGGTAGAAGATGATTGAACACTAGAGTGCCCAGAAATTTGCGCTCACATGTTGGCAGTGTGATGGGGGAATGGGCTTATAGATGCCATTTAGAGGTTGCTGGATAGGGTGATGGGCTTATAGATGCCATCTGGATGTTGATCGCGTAGGAGATTCCTTAGCGAGAACCTGCATACCTGCAAAAGAAAAATGAGTACCTGACACATTGCAGGAGCTGATTTTAGATGCTTGGCATGGATATGTCCTGACTGATTACAGGAGCTGGATCTGGAGCTTCAAACGGTGATGAATGAACCAGGATGGTTACTGTCTTAGCATGAATGGTAAGAGAACCTTGGATGATTTTAACTTCAACAACGCTCGTTGAGAAAAATCTTGGCGGGAATTACCGTCTTCGCAGTATCGGGAAGAGAACCATAGGCAATTATAATCTGAAAGGGATGATCACCTCACACTCATCGTCGGAGAGGGAAACATCTGAAAAGGACTTACCACCTCACACACCGTTGGAGAGGGAACCATAGAAGACTATCACCTCACACTCATCGTCGGAGAGGGAAACATCTGAAAAGGACTTACCACCTCACACACCGTTGGAGAGGGAACCATAGGAGACTATCACCTCACACTCATCGTCGGAGAGGGAAACATCTGAAGAAGGAATTACCACCTCACGCACTTGCCGGAGAGGGGACCATAGGAGACTATCACCTCACACTCATCGTCGGAGAGGGAAACATCTTGAAAAAGGAATTACCACCTCACGCGCTTGCCGGAGAGGGGACCATAAGGGGCTATCACCTCACACTCATCGTCGGAGAGGGAAACATCTGAAAAAGGAATTACCACCTCACGCACTTGCCAGAGAGGGGACCATAGAAGACTATCACCTCACACTCATCGTCGGAGAGGGAAACATCTTGAAAAAGGAATTACCACCTCACGCGCTTGCCGGAGAGGGGACCATAAGGGGATTATCACCTCACACTCATCGTCGGAGAGGGAAACATCTGAAAAGGACTTACCACCTCACGCACCGTTGGAGAGGGAACCATAACTTCTGCTGAGTCTTTATCAGAAAAATCTGTTGGGAGTCGATTTAGCTGGACTAGAGAAGGCCTTGACATATGTTTGAGAATTTTAACTGTATCTTTCCTGAAAGGTAAAGGTCAGTCATATGCAATGCATGATATGGATCAAGCAATGATGTTCTCACCATAAATGAGATTTGTATGATATGATGCGTCTATGCATGCTATAATAATATGTGTGATGTTTTATGAATGTTTTCGTCTAGGAAAGTAAATCCTTGACGGGTGCCGGGAAGTCATATCCTGGGCTGATGTTGAAGAATAAGCTTTTACTTCCGCTGGGGATGATAGAACTGCGTTGACGACGCTCTTTCCATGGCTTTTGGCTGAGGATAACCCAGTTATATCCTGTTAAGGAAATAACTCTTTAAATCAAGCCGGACGACGCGTTCGTATTCTGCGAGGATAAGCTTCCAGAATTTACTGGGGATAAGCTTACTGCTTGGGGAGATGGACTCCAATTTTCCTGGGGAACTGGGTTGGACTCTCCTGGGGAGGTTGTAATTTTGTAAGTCGAAAGAGGGAACATATGTAGGGTTGCCTGCTGATGAGCTCGTGTAAAACCGCATCTGAAATGGAGAAGGAACCTGTGTAGGGTTACTTGGTGAGGTAAGTTCATGTAAAACTTCTTGATGAACCGGGGTGAGGTTATCTTGAACTAAATCCATGTAAGATTTCTGGAGGAACCGGGGTTAGGTTACCTTGGGGTAAATCCATATGAGATTTCTTGACGAACCGGGGTAAGGTTACTGGAGACGAGTCCATGTGAGACTTCTGGGGGAACCGGGGTTAGGTTACCTTGAGATAGATCCGTGTGAGATTTCTTGACGAACCGGGGTAAGGTTGCTTCGGGATAAGTTTGTGTAAAACTTCTGGATGAACCGGGGTAAGGTTGCTTGAGATAAACCCATGTAAGATTTCTAGAGGAACCGGGGTAAGGTTACTTGACGAGTTTGTGTAAAAACTTTTTGATGAACCGGGGTTAGGTCATCTTGAGCTAAATCCATGTAAGACTTCTGGAGGAACCGGGGTTAGGTTACCTGGATAAGTTTGTGAAAAAACTTCTCGATGAACCGGGGTTAGGTCATCTTGAGATAGGTCCATGTGAGACTTCTGGAGGAACCGGGGTTAGGTTACCTGGATAAGTTTGTGTAAAAACTTCTTGATGAACCGGGGTAAGGTTGCTTGAGATAAACCCATGTAAGATTTCTAGAGGAACCGGGGTAAGGTTACTTGGAGGTAAGTTCGTGTAAAACTTGAGATAAATCCGTGTAAGACTTCTGGAGGAACCGGGGTTAGGTTACCTTGGGATAGATCCATGTAAGATTTCTAGGAGGAACCGGGGTAAGGTTGCATGATTTTGATTAAGTGGATGATTGTCCTGTTTGGTTTCGGATGTTAACCCACGATCTGGAATTGGTAGCGGTAGATGGTAATCATCCTTATGTTGATCTTTGTACTTTGGTTGACAGAGCAATTGGATCGCATGGATAACTCATTATTGCCCCTGCTTCGGAGATGAGGGAAGAGGATACCTGTGTGGGTGATTAACAAATCTTCGGGTAGACAAATGATGAGATACCGGAACATAGTCGTACGCTTTGATCCCTAACTTTTGCCTGGACCGCCCTTTCGGGTTTTCAGTCCACCGGGATACCCATTTTTGCCCAAGCCGCCCTTTCAGGTTTTCGACTTGCCGGGTGTACATGTTTTTTTTTCTTCGTTTCATCCCTTCATTTTGCCCGAACCCTTTTGGTTCGCCGGGAAGCCCTTATTTTTGCCTAGGTGTGTCAACCTAGCGGGTCTTTGATTATGCGTAGTATTTTTTCGACTATGTCCATGTTCTCAGAATGTACGGAGTTGCCCCTGTTTAGAAGTGTTTTGCCATGCCCCAGATAATGGGCCATGCTCCTACTGTCCCCCTTGACTGGAGGTACTTCTGTTCACAAGGTGTTCATCGTGCGAATTTCCCTATTGTTCAAACAAATAGTCATATGCAAACAAGGTTATTTTAAGAATGCAAAAGTCTACGTCTGTCTTGAATTTTGAAAATGCATTTTTTGTAATACAGTGCGATGTCAACTCAATATTTTACAGCAAACCTTCAGGAGTCAGGATACCTTCGTAACAGTATGCTTTTGAACTAACCCATGCTTCAGCTAGGACTTTTAAGGGTTATATCGTGGCCTGGTTCACGGTTTAAGAAACAAAGGATAAAGGCTCAAATTATTTGTACCCACCCACTCTTCGTGATGTTCTCCAAACCTAAACTCGGTTGATCGTGCGTTAGACCTTGTTTGATTTTCCGGTGATGGTTCGGGTATTGATGGTTTATTCTGACTAGGCAGTCATTTTTTTTTTGTTTTTGTTGAGGGTTTGTGATACCTCTTTCTTTTTGATTTCGTTATCCCTATTTTTTGCCTGAACTGTTTCCTTTTTTGGAATTACAGTCAGCGGGATGCCCCAGTTTGATAAGTCTCTTTTCATAGGTTTTGACTTCTTGGGCTTTTCGTTTATGATTTTTTTTTTTTTTTTTTTTTTTTTTTTTTTTTTTATAGTGACTGCCTGTCCTTGTGATTGTTCGGAACCATCACTGTCTTTTGTTTTTTGGAAAACTCATCTAGTGCCATTCACTGTGCACTTGGATCAACTGAGAGAACTACCCTGCCCCAGGTTATGATTAAGGGTTTTGATTTTCGAAAATAAAAACTCCTACTTCTTTGGCTCTGATGGGTTGACGAGGGATTATCTTCCTTATAACTCCAGTGTTTAGGAATTGAAACAATGCCTGTACCTCATCAGCGGGGTTTGTTCAAAAGCATACTGTAGATTGTGGTATCGTTTTCGTCATCCTCCCTCAAGAGGCTTAGAATTTTAGATCAAGAGTTGACATCAGAAAAAAATATGAAAATAATTTGCATTTAGTGAATACGAATATATTACTTCAAAACAGACATATGCGGTGCATTAATGGAATAACAATGTTTAACATGAATAAATGTTTGAACAATCAAAGCACAACACAACTTGAACATTCGAATGAACAAAAGTTTCCTAGTCTCAGAGCTTGTCACTTCAAAAGGTGAGCCTTGGAGGGATGGTAGAAAAATTCAGCCTGACCATCTTGTGTGAATTCCAGTGCTCCTTCATCAATCAGGTCCTGAATCTTATTTTTCAAGCTCCAACAATCATCTGTAGTATGCCCCGGGCTGTCAGAGTGATAAGCACAGCGGGCGTTGGGGTTATACTTCGGTGACGTTGTATTTTGGTTCTTCGGAGCTTCTTTTAGAGTTACCAGCTTGGTCTCCAGCAACTGTGGTAATATCTGGGATAAGGTCATGCTGAGCCGAGTGAACTGCCTTCTCTCATTGTGATGTTGAATTTGTGACACTGGAGCCATTTGAGGAGCTCTCCCCTTACCTCCTTGTCTCAAAGGTGGTTGAATGATGACTGGCTTTTTACCCTTAGACTTTTGCCCCAGTTGGTTACCCTGAAGCAGTTGGTTGACGAGAACCCCGAGCTCATCTTGTCTTTGAGCTAACCCTTGAATGGCAGTCACCTGCCCCAGCATCTGGACCCTCAATGCATCCACCTCAGCTTGTAGGTGTTTCAGCCTTTCATCCTCAGCACTGTTCCTAACAAAGGTCTCCATGAGAAGTGTCCTCAGCTCCTCCTGCCTCTTGGATAGATTCAGGAGGATTTCCCCGAACCGAGTCTCTTGAGCAAGAAAGTCCTGGTTATCTTGTGGGCAAGCCATTGCTGAAATAAACAGCGAACAAGGATAAGTGACCTGCAATCAAGGGTACCTGTTATGCAATGATATATATGACATGTATGTAATGTTTTCAAGGACCTCGCGGGATAAACAAGAAAACTTATTAGAATTTGGGTCTGGTAGCTTGATTGAAGGAACTGCATATTGTTGGGAGTCCTTCTTCAAGGGTCAAAGGCTCACCATATCCAGTGGGTCATAGCCCCTGACTTTAATCATCATGTCTGGTTTTGATTTCCAAGCAACCTTGGTTAGGGGAACCTTCTTCAAGAGTCAGAGCTCACCATATCAAGTGGATCATAGCCCCTGACAACTTTGTCTAGAGGAAAATAAATCCTCTTTGCCCCTTGCTGGGATAGTTGATTCACCATGACCTGCATCACAAGCCCTTGAGATCCTTGAAATGGGTTAGGATGTATGCAATGGTATGATGTCATGATGCATGGGGTAATGTAGGTAACCCTGTTATGAGTCCCAATTAAGGACTAAAAAACAAAACCTGCAAGAAACTCGGTAAACCCTGTTATGAGTCCTAATTAAGGACTGCAAACCAAAACCTGTAAGAAACTTAGTATACCCTGTTATGAGTCCCGATTAAGGACTATAAACAAAACCTACAAGTAGTTCATGTGTCAGGTAACAAGCATGCAAGTAGTCAAGTACAAAGGCACACAAGTCACACCGGACAAGCCCTTAGAGTTTAAGGCCAGCATGGGATCTGGGTATTACCCTCTTGAAGTTGGTTGGTTCATACCTGTCCTATCAAAGTAACCGGGTTCTTAGAGGATCCCAATATCATTGACTACCCTCAATCGGTCATAACTCCAGCATCGCAATCTTTTCTTGCGGCCAGAACCATCACGAGAGTTTAGCCTCAATGGGCGTAGCATACTGCTACTGTTCTAATGGCCAAGTTGTGTCATTTAAGGTTCTAAGGTTGTTGGTGCTTAATGACTCCTCGGAAGACCCATATTCTCCTCGTTGCAACACAAGGGATATCGGTACAGACCAAGGTGCCACACCAACGTAGCCACTGCTTCACCCGTGTCGGTCTATGCCAGACAGGTCCTTCACAGCTTATGCTACCTAAACAGGGTATCCCCAGATCCGGGTTAGGATCTATGTAACTCCCATGCAACCCACAATAGTAAAGCAAGCAAGTCAATACAATTGAAAACACAGTTATGAACTACCCTAAGGTACACCTCACTTTAAGTTATTCCCCAGCAGAGTCGCCAGTTCTGTGATCGGTGGATCTGGAACTGACTGTTTAACGCTGGTTCGTGAAATGTCGCTGAAGCAAGAGTCGCCACCGTCTTTTATTTTCTCCAAATGGAAAGGACAAAAGCACAGAAAAATTCCTTATAGAGATTGCTCTCGGTTCGGGAGGTAGGTTATAGAAAGGGAAGGTGTTAGCACCCTTTCTATCCATGATTATCCATGGGCTCTTAGATACTTGCTCAATGTGTTTTCAAAAAATGTCTGCTTGCTTTTCAATGTGGGTTTAAAAAAAGTTTCTTTGAAAAATTTCAGTTCAACTCGTACGTCAGAGTATTTGAAAAGTTTGTTTTGAAAGCTTTTGAAAATATGTTGGTGTGAAAAGATTTTGATTTGTTTTGTTTTTGAAGAGAGCAAGTATCCATGAGAACCTACCTACCCTAAGGAATTCGTCTGTGTAAATGTCCTTTAAAGTAGTGCCATCCCACCATTGAGAGGTAGGTAGCACCACCGTTGGAGGTGTTCGGGTCAATTCGAGGTTAGGGACATGGTGATCACCAGAGCAATGGGAAGACACCTTAGAAGCTACCTTCATGCCAGGTTCCCGGATCATGAGGACTTACTAAAACATCCTCTACTCGACGATCACCTTTCGAAAGGCAACAGTGAGACGTACCCTAGGGGTGGTGTGTGCGATTCGTGTGTCGTTTTCATTTGCATTTGTCTTGTCATGTTCATTGTGATCTACGCTTGATTTTATTATGTCCATTCATTCTTGCATGCTTATTTAACAGTTTAAAAGTTGCGAGGAAAATAAATCTACAGCTATTACAAATGGCGCGGGTCCACATCGCCAAAATTAAACCGGACCCGATTTGACTGAAAATAAATAAAGCGAATAAAAGAAAAGTGCGAGAAGTTTAAGTTACATGGCTTCGGGACAGATACATAACTATTTAAGCGAAATAAAATAAATACACAAATTAAATAAATTACGAACGAGGGCGTTGGACCCTTTTGCAAAATTAAAATTAATAAGGAATTAAAAATTAAAATTAAAAAGAATGTTTTTGGTATTTTTTGTATTTTTTAAGATTTAATAGAAAGAAGAATTGATTGAAATTAAAATAAAATGTCAAACCCTAATTCTAATGGTTTTTAAGTTTATTGTAAAAATATTAAGTTTTAACCTAATTTAAATCTAAGTTAATTTACATGCAAAATTTAATTATAGAAAATAAATAAAATAAACATTATTATTGTAAAAAGGGAAATTAAAAGGAATCAAAATTAATTAAACCTATTTCTACATATTTTTGGATTTTTTATTAAAAAAAGAATTAATGTTGTAACCTAATTAAACTAAATTCAATTATACAATTATTTACAAGAACATATTAAAATAGAATATTTATTGCATTTTTTTGTCTTTTCTGAATTTTTGTGTATTTTTGTATTTTATAAAAAAAATAATTAATTAATTTATAACAATAAAGCAAATAAAAATAACAATTGAAAAAAATAAAATATAAAAAAGAAAAATGGAGAAGCAAACCAGGGGGGGTTCAGGCCCCAGATGGAGGTAAGGCCTTAGCAAACTGGCCCATTAAGCCTTGGTCTCGTTGGACTTTCTCAATCATGTGTGATGCGTTGACTATGGTTTGTTGTGTTCCTTGAATCCCTGCCTTTTGATTGATCTCCCAAGACGCGTGGACCTTTGGATTTTGAACGTGCATGATGACCCTCAACATAAGCGCTGCATGGGATTTGTGAATGAAAAATAATATTGAAATAGCATGAGACCTGGGGTTCGAACCCAGGTCACGTGTGTTACCAGCATCATTGCCTGCCACTAGACCAACTCAACGCGCGTGATTAGTAAATAAACAAGAAATATTATAAAAGAAAAGCGAATAGTTAGTGGATTAGCGCGCGAGAATTCAAACTAACGAATCATGCTTCGCCAACGCATTATCTTCTTCGCCCAGCTTTTTATTTTTCTGAAACAAAGACTCATAGGCCACGGTTTTGAAGCCGTTCTCTTAGGCTTGTTTCCAGAAAATAACGACTAGCCCTCAGTCGCTCATAAATTGAGCGCGAGGGTCGGTTTCTGTCCGTCCAAAGGCGCTTGTTTTGATGGCCAAGGTCCCAAGCCTCAATTTTGCTTTGTTTGAGAAGCCCTAATTCTGAGCCCTGAAAACCCTAAAAATCAAGTATGGCATCTTTGTATATAACGCGTAAAAACATAATTAAATCACATGATAAGCATCAGCAAGCATCATTGAACAAGAATATGTAAACCAAATGTCATGAAAATGCTTTAAAATCAAGATGCGTGTATGCAATTTTGTGAGAAAATTTTGAGTTCTGTACAGCGATTCTTTGCCTTTTGATGAGTGTTATGAATTGGAATATGCTCAGTGAACCACAAGGAAGCTTTTGGAATGAGTATTAGGGTTTGAATGGACCTAAAAAGTTGATTTCAGTTTTGAACTTTCTTGACAATTTTCCAAGTTTTCAATGATATTTTCAGCGCAGCATTTAGTCTCCCAGGCTTAGGGTTGTGATTCTGATTATGTATGGAAGCTATTAGGTCAACAAAATTGCATAAAATCCATGGCCATAATGGTTTTCAATATTTGATTTCCTTAAGATCTTTTTTGAATCTTTTCATGTGTATTTTGTATCAATTATGATCAATTAGTCCAATTCTTTCCATGTTTGGGATGTGCACGAGATTTTGAAAGCAAAACATGCATAAAAAGATTTTTTAGGTCAAAGTAGATATTTTTCACATATTTAAATAATTTAAATGAATTAATATTAATATAAATTCAAATAAATAAATAAAAATTGAGAAAATACTTCCCTTTGGGCCAAGTGGTCGTGCATATGCTTGGAATGATGAATCATGGAAGAAAAATGGGCCCATTAGCAAATTTAGGTCATTTGAAGTAAAGTTGACTTTTCAAAATTCCCAAAAATTTCCCAACTTCCACAAGGCATAACTTGCTCAATTTTTAAGCTTTTCATATGTTCTTGGACATTTTGGAAAGGTATTTGAGTCCTCTAACCAATGCCTTTGGTCCCATGTCATTTTGATTTACCAATATCAAGTTATGGTCTTTGACTTAAAGTCCCTTTTTGTTGACTTTTGAAAATGACCTATAATGTTGAAATTGATAACTTTTTGTGAGAGCATTTCTTGGACTTGAAGTATGAAGATGAGTTGTAGGAAATGTCTTTCTCTTCAAAATGAGCTTTGGATGGAATTTTTCTGATAATCCATGTGAAAGTTATGCCCTGGTCAATTTCAGTTGACTTTTTCAACTGTCCAAATATAGTAACTTTTGCATCTTTGATGATTTCTGAGCCAAATTTTGAGAATCATGATCAAGCATTGATCAAATGATGTTTGTGGCTTCAAAATGATATGTTGACCAAAAATTTGAACTTTTGACTGTCAAATGACCATTTTGCCCCTACAGTTGACTGTAGTGCAATTAGGGTTTTGACTGTGCAATTTTGAGCTGGATGCCTTGAAACTTGATATGAGGATGCTTGGCCATATTTTTAGGCATATGAGACTTGATTGGGCCTATGAAAACTTTCTTCTCTTGATCAGAACACAAACCCTAGTTTTGACTGTATAGGAGACAGTTGAACTGTGCAACCCTTGGGGAATTTTATGACTTGGCTTGGCAATTTCTTGGAGAATATGGGAGGGCAAATTTTGGGGTGCAACAGCGATCTATAAGAGGAGAGCTAGATCTACAAACGATGTACAATTGTAAAGCGATACCTTTGTCAATCTTCTATGGGAGACCCACGGGTGACCTATAAGAGGAGATTTAGATCTACGTACGACCTACAATTCTAATGCGAGACCTACGGGCGATCTGTTAGTGGAGACCTATGGGCGATCTATAAAAGGTGAGCTAGATATATGGACGAACTACAATCCTAAAGCGAGACCTACGGGAAATCTATAAGTGGAGACCTAGATCTATGGACGACCTACAATCCTAAAGCGAGATCTATGAGCTATCTTCTATGGGAGACTTGAGGGTAATCTATTAGATGAGAGATAGATCTATGGTGAGACCTACAGGCGATCTTATAGGGAGACCTACAAGAAATTTATAAGAGGAGAGATAGATCTACGTACGAACTACAATCCTAAAGCGAGACCTACATGCAATCTGCTAGGGGTGACCTACACACGATCTATAAGAGGAGAGCTATATCTATGGATGATCTACAATCCTAAAGCGAGACCTATGGACGACCAGCTAGGGGAGACCTACGTGTGATCTATAAGAGGAGAGATAGATCTTACGGATGACCTACATTCCTAAAGAGAGACCTATGGGCGATCTGCTGGGAGAGACTTACCGGCGATCTATAAGAGGAGAGCTAGATTTACGGATGACCTATAATCTTAAAGAGAGACATACGGGATATCCGCTAGGGTTTACCTAAGGGCTATCTATAAGAGGAGAGTTTGATTGATAGAAGAACTAAAATTCTAAAGCGAGACCTATGGGTGATTTCTTAGGGGAGTCCTACGGGCGATATTTAAGAGGATAGCTTAATCTATGGACGACCTATAATCCTAAAGTGAGACTTACGGGAGATATGCTAGGGGAGACCTAACGGATATCTAGAAGAGGAGAGGTAGATCTACGGACAACCTACAATTATAAAGTGAGACCTACGAGTTATATGCTAAGGAAGCCTTATAAGAGATCTATAAGGGGGGAGCTAGATCTACAAACGACCTACAATTCTAAAGAGAAACCTTTGGAGATATTCTAGGGGAGACCTACGGGCAATCTATAAGAGGAGGGTTAGATCTACGGACGACCTACAATCCTAATGTGAGACTTACGAGCAATCTGCTATGGGAGACCGACAATTTATCTATAAGAGGAGAGTTAGATCTACGGATGACCCACAATTCTAAAGTGAGACCTACCGACGATCTGCTATGGGAGACCAATAAGCAATTTATAAAAGGAGAGATAGATCTACGGACGATCTATAATCCTAAAGCGAGACCTATAGGCGATCTGCTAGGGGAGACCTACGCACGATCTATAAGAGGAGAGCTAGATCTATGGACGACCTAAAATCCTAAAGGGAGATCTATGGGTGATCAGCTAGGGAAGACCTACATGCGATCTATAAGAGGAGAGCTAGATCATACGAATGACCTACAATCCTGAAGTGAGATCTATGGGCGATCTTCTAGGGGAGACTTATGGGAGAACTATAAGAGGAGATCTAGATCTACGAACAACCTACAATCTTAAAGCGAGACATACGACTGATCTGCTAGGGTAGACTTATGGGCGATCTGCTAGGGGAGACTTACATGCAATCTATTAGAGGAGTGGTAGATCTACGGACGACCTACAGTTCTAAGGCGAGACCTTTGGCGATCTGCTAGGGGAGACCTGCGGGCGATCTATTAGAGAAGAGTTAGATCTATAGACGACCTACCATCCTAATTTGAGACCTATGGGCGATCTTCTATGGGAGACCCACACTCTATCTGTAAGAGGAGAACTAGATCTATGGACGACCTACAACTCTAAAGCGAGAACTACGGGCGATCAGCTAGAGGAGACTTACGGGAAATCTATAAGAGGAGAGCTATATCTACGGACGACCTACAATCCTAAAGCGAGACCTACATGTGATCTATAAGAGGAGACCTAGATATACGGACGACCTACAATCCTAAAGCAAGATCTACTGGCGATCTTCTAGGGGAGACCTACAGGCGATCTACTAGAGGAGTGTTAGATCTATGGATGACCTACAATCCTAAAGAGATACCTATGAGAGATCTCCTAGGGGAGACCTACGGGCGATCTATAAGAGGAGACCTAGATCTATGGATGACCTATAATCCTAAAGCAAGATCTATGGACGATCTTCTACAGGAGACTTGCGGGTGATCTATTAGAGGAGAGCTAGATCTATGGATTACCTACAATCCTAAGGTGAGACCTACAGGCGATCTTCTAGGGAGACCTACAAGAAATTTATAAGAGGAGAGCTAGATCTACGGACGACCTACAATCCTAAAGCGAGATCTACATGCGACCTGCTAGGGGAGACCTACACAAGATCTATAAGAGGAGAGCTAGATCTATGGACGATTTACAATCCTAAATCAAGACCTATGGACGATCAGCTAGGGGAGACCTACGCGCGATCTATAAGAGGAGAGCTAGATCTTACGGATGACCTACAATCCTAAAGCGAGACTAATGGGCGATCTGCTAGGAGAGACTTACTGGAGATCTATAAGAGGAGAGCTAGATTTACAGACGACCTATAATCTTAAAGCGAGACATACGGGAGATCTTCTAGGGTTGACCTATGCGCTATCTATAAGAGGAGAGTTAGGTTGATAAAAGACCTACAATTCTAAAGAGAGACCTATGGGCGATTTCTTAGGGGAGACCTACAGGCGATCAATCAGAGGATAGCTAGATCTACGGATGACCTACAATCCAAAAGCGACACCTAAGGGAGTTATGCTAGGGGAGACCTAACGGTGATCTAGAAGATGAGAGCTAGATCTACGGACGACCTACAATTATAAAGTGAGACCTACGAGTTATATGTTAAGGAAGCCCTATAGGAGATCTATAAGAGGAGAGCTAGATCTACAAACGACCTAAAATTATAAAGAGAAACCTTTGGAATTCTGCTAGGGGAGACCTACGGGCAATTTATAAGAGGAGAGTTAGATCTACAGATGACCTACAATCCTAATGTGAGACTTATGGGCAATATGCTATGGGAGACCCACAGTTTATCTATAAGAGGAGAGTTAGATCTACAGACGACCTACAATTCTAAAGCGAGACCTACCGATGATCTTCTAGGGGAGACCTACAGGAAATCTATAAGATGAGAGCTATATCTACGGGCGACCTACAATCCTAAAGCGAGACCTACAGGCGATCAGCTAGGGGAGACCTACAAGTGATCTATAAGAGGAGACCTAGATCTACGAACGACCTACAATCTTAAAGCGAGACCTATAGGAGATCTGCTAGGAGAGACCTACAGACGATCTATTAGAAGAGAGCTATTTCTAGGGACAACCTATTATCCTAAAGCGAGTTCTACGGGCGATGTCCTAGGGGAGAACTACAGGCGGTCTACAAGAGGAGAGCTACATCTTGGATAATCTACAACTCTAAAGCGAGACCTACAGTGGACCTGCTAGTGGAGACCTACGGGTGATCTATAATAGGAGAGCTAGATCTCAAGACAACGTATAATCCTAAAGCGAGACCTGCAGAAGATATCCTAGGGGAGACCTACGAGCGATCTATAAGAAGAGATATATATCTATGGACGACCTACAATCCTAAAGCTATAACTATGGGCGATTTTCTAAGGGAGACCTGCGAGTGATCTATTAGAGGAGAGCTAGACCTATATATTACCTACAATCCTAAGGTGAGACCTACAGGCGATCTGCTAGTGGAGACCTACGGGTAATTTATGAGAGGAAAGATAGATCTACGGACGACCTACAATCCTAAAGCGAGACCTACGGGCGATCTGCTAGTGGAGACTTACGGGCGATCTATAAAAGGAGAGCTAGATCTATGGACGACCTACAATCCTAAAGCGATACCTAAGAGAGATATCCTAGGGGAGACCTACGGGCGATCTATAAGAGGAGACCTAGATCAATGAACAACCTACAATCATAAAGCTAGATCTATGGGCGATCTTCTACGGGAGACTTGCGGGTAATCTATTAGATGAGAGCTCGATCTATGGATTACCTACAATCCTAAGGTGAGACCTAAAGGCAATCTTCTAGGGAGACCTACAAGAAATTTATAAGAGTAGAGATAGATCTAAGTACGACCTACAATCCTAAAGAAAGACCTACATGCAATCTGCTAGGGGAGACCTACACACGATCTATAAGAGGGGAGCTAAATCTATGGACGATCTACAATCCTAAAGCGAGACCTATGGACGATCAACTAGGGGAGACCTACGCGTGATCTATAAGAGGAGAGCTAGATCTTACGGATGACCTACAATCCTAAAGCGAGACCTATGGGCGATCTGCTAGGAGAGACTTACTGGCGATCTATAAGAGGAGAGCTAGATTTACAGACGACCTATAATCTTAAACTAGACATACGGGCGATCTTCTAGGGTTGACCTATGCACTATCTATAAGAGGAGAGTTAGGTTGATAAAAGACCTACAATTCTAAAGCGAGACCTATGGGCGATTTCTTAGGGGAGACCTACGGGCGATCAATAAGAGGATAGCTAGATCTACGAACGACCTACAATCCTAAAGCGACACCTAAGGGACTTATGCTAGGGGAGACCTAACGGTGATCTAGAAGAGGAGAGTTGGATCTACTGACGACCTACAATTATAAAGTGAGACCTACGAGTTATATGCTAAGGAAGCCCTATAGGAGATCTATAAGAGGAGAGCTAGATCTACAAACGACCTAAAATTCTAAAGAGAAACCTTTGGAATTCTGCTAGGGGAGACCTACGGGCAATTTATAAGAGGAGAGTTAGATCTACAGACGACCTACAATCCTAATGTGAGACTTACTGGCAATCTGCTATGGGAGACCCACGGTTTATCTATAAGAGGAGAGTTAGATCTACGGACGACCTAGAATACTAAAGCGAGACCTAGCGACGATCTTCTAGGGGAGACCTACGGGCAATCTATAAGATGAGAGCTATATCTACGGGCGACCTACAGGCGATCAGCTAGGGGAGACCTACAAGTGATCTATAAGAGGAGACCTAGATCTACGGATGACCTACAATCTTAAAGTGAGACCTATAGGAGATCTGCTAGGAGAGACCTACAGACGATCTATTAGAAGAGAGCTATATCTACGGACAATCTATTATCCTAAACCGAGTTCTAAGGGCGATCTTCTAGGGGAGAACTACACGCGGTCTACAAGAGGAGAGCTACATATATGGATAACCTACAACTCTAAAGTGAGACCTACAGGAGATCTGCTAGTGGAGACCTACGGGTGATCTATAATAGGAGAGCTAGATATCAAGACAAACTACAATCCTAAAGAGAGACCTGCATAAGATCTCCTAGGGGAGACCTACGGGCGATCTATAAGAAGAGATATAGATCTATGGATGGCCTACAATCCTAAAGCTATAACTATGGGCTATTTTCTAAGGGAGACCTGCGAGTGATCTATTAGGGGAGACTTACAGGCGATCTAGATCTACATATGACCTACAATCTTAAAGAAAGACATACTGCATATCTGCTAGGGTAGACCTACGGGCTATCTATAAGAGGAGAGTTAGATTTACGGACGACCTAAAATTTTAATGCGAGAGCTACGGGCGATTTGCTAGGGTAGACCTATTAGCGATCTATATAAGGAGAGCTAGATCTAGGGATGACCTACAATCCTAAAGCGATATCTAGGGGAATTATGCTAGGGGAGGCCTAACGACGATTTGCAAGAGGAGAGCTAGATCTACGGACGACCTACAATTATAAAGTGAGACCTACAGGTTATATACTAGGGGAGCCTAATAGGCGATCTATAAGAGGAGAGCTAGATCTACGAACGATCTCCAATTGTAAAGTGAGACCTTTGGAAATCTTCTAGGGGAGACCTACAGGTGACCTATAAGAGGAGAGTTAGATCTACGGAAAACCTACAATTCTAATGTGAGACCTACGAGCGACCTGCTAGTGGAGACCAACGGGCGATCTATAAAAGGAGAGCTAGATCTATGGACGAACTACAATCCTAAAGCGAGACCTAAGAGAGATCTCCTAGGGGAGACCTACGGGAGATCTATAAGAGGAGACCTAGATCTATGGATGACCTACAATCCTAAAGCAAGATCTATGGGCGATCTTCTACGTGAGACTTGCGGGTAATCTATTAGATGAGAGCTAAATTTATAGATTACCTATAATCCTAAGGTGAGACCTAAAGGCGATCTTGTAGGGAGACCTACAAGAAATTTATAAGAGGAGAGATAGATCTACGTATGACCTACAATCCTAAAGAGAGACCTACATGCAATCTGCTAGCGGAGACCTACACACGATCTATAAGAGGAGAGCTAGATCTATGGACGATCTACAATCCTAAAGCGAGACCTATGGACGATCAGCTAGGGGAGATCTACGTGGGATCTATAAGAAGAGAGCTAGATCTTATTGATGACCTATAATCCTAAAGAGAGACCTATGGGAGATCTGCTAGGAGAGACTTACGGGCGATCTATAAGAGGAGATCTAGATTTACGGACGACTAATAATCTTAAAAGGAGACTTACGGGAGATCTGCTAGGGTTGACCTATAGGCAATCTATAAGAGGAGAGTTATATTGATAAAAGACCTATAATTCTAAAGCGAGACCTATGGGCGATTTCTTAGGGGAGACCTACGGGCGATCAATAAGAGGATAGCTAGATCTACGGATGACCTACAATCCTAAAGTGACACCTAAGGGAGATATGCTAGGGGAGACCTAACGGCGATCTAGAAGAGGAGAGCTAGATATACGGACGACCTACAATTATAAAGTGAGACCTACGAGTTATATGCTAAGGAAGCCCTATAGGAGATCTATAAGAGGAGAGGTAGATCTACAAATGACCTAAAATTCTAAAGAGAAACCTTTGGAATTATGCTAGGGGAGACCTACGGGCAATTTATAAGAGGAGAGTTAGATCTACAGACGACCTACAATCCTAATGTTAGACTTACGGGCAATCTGCTATCGAAGACCCACGGTTTATCTATAAGAGGAGAGTTAGATCTACGGACGACCTACAATTCTAAAGCGAGACCTACCGACGATCTTCTAGGGTAGACCTACGGAAAATCTATAAGATGAGAGCTATATCTACGGGCGACCTACAATCCTAAAGCGAGACCTACAGGGGATCAGCTAGGGGAGACCTACAAGTGATCTATAAGAAGAGACCTAGATATACGGAAGACCTACAATCTTAAAGAGATACCTATAGGAGATCTGCTAGGAGAGACCTACAGACGATCTATTAGAAGAGAGCTATATCTACGGATAACCTATTATCCTAAAGCGAGTTCTACGGGCGATCTCCTAGGGGAGAACTACAGGCGTTCTACAAGAGGAGAGCTAAATCTATGGATAACCTACAACTCTAAAGTGAGACCTACAGGAGATCTGCTAGTGGAGACCTACGGGTGATCTATAATAGGAGATCTAGATCTCAAGACAACCTACAATCCTAAAGCGAGACCTGCAGAAGATCTCCTAGGGGAGACCTACGGGCGATCTATAAGAAGAGATATAGATCTATGGATAGACTACAATCCTAAAGCTATAACTATGGGTGATTTTCTAAGGGAGACCTGCGAGTGATCTATTAGAGGAAAGATAGATCTACAGATGACCTACAATCCTAAAGCGAGACCTACAGGCGATCTGCTAGGGGAGACCTACGCACTAACAATAAGAGGAGAGCTAGATATATGGACGACCTACAATCCTAAAGCGTTACCTATGAGCGATCAACTAGGGGAGACCAACGTGCAATCTATAAGAGGAGATCTAGATCTATGAATGACCTACAATCCTAAAGCGAGACGTATGAGCGATCAGTTAGGGGAGACTTACAGGCGATATATAAGAGGAGAGCTAGATCTACATATGACCTACAATCTTAAAGAAAGACATACTGGAGATCTGCTAGGGTAGACCTACGGGCTATCTATAAGAGGAGAGTTAGATTTACGGACGACCTAAAATTCTAATGCGAGAGCTACGGGCAATTTCCTAGTGTAGACCTATTTACGATCTATATAAGGAGATCTAGATCTAGGGATAACCTACAATCCTAAAGCGAGACCTAGGGGAATTATGCTAGGGGAGACCTAACGAAGATTTACAAGAGGAGAGCTAGATCTACGGACGACCTACAATTATAAAGTGAGACCTACAGGTTATATACTAGGGGAGCCCAATAGGCGGTCTATAAGAGGAGAGCTAGATCTACGAACGATCTACAATTGTAAAGCGAGACCTTTGGAAATCTTCTAGGGGAGACCTACGGGTGACCTATAAGAGGACTGTTAGATCTACGGACAACCTACAATTCTAATGTGAGACCTACGAGCGATTTGCTAGTGGAGACCAACGGGCGATCTATAAAAGGAGAGCTAGATCTATGGACGACCTACAATCCTAAAGCGAGACCTAAGAGAGATCTCCTAGGGGAGACCTACGGGCAATCTATAAGAGGAGACCTAGATCTATGGATGACCTACAATCCTAAAGCGAGATCTATGGGCGATCTTCTACGGGAGACTTGCGGGTAATCTATTAGATTAGAGCTAGATCTATAGATTACCTACAATCCTAAGGTGAGACCTAAAGGCTATCTTCTAAGGAGACGTACGTGAAATTTATAAGAGGAGAGATAGATCTACGTACGACCTACAATCCTAAAGAGAGACCTACATGCAATCTGCTAGGGGTGACCTACACACGATTTATAAGAGGAGAGCTAGATCTATGGAAGATCTATAATCCTAAAGCGAGACCTATGGACGATCAGTTAGGGGAGACCTACGTGGGATCTATAAGAAGAGAGCTAGATCTTACGGATGACCTATAATCCTAAAGAGAGACCTATGGGCGATCTGCAAGGAGAGACTTACGGGCGATCTGTAAGAGGAGAGCTAGATTTACTGACGACCAATAATCTTAAAGGGAGACATACGGGAGATCTGCTAGGGTTGGCCTATGGGCAATCTATAAGAGGAGAGTTATATTGATAAAAGACCTACAATTCTAAAGCGAGACCTATGGGCGATTTCTTAGGGGAGACCTACGGGCGATCAATAAGAGGATAGCTAGATCTACGGACGACCTCCAATCCTAAAGCGACACCTAAGGGAGTTATGCTAGGGGAGACCTAACAACGATCTAGAAGAGGAGAGCTAGATCTACGAACAACCTACACATATAAAGTGAGACCTACGAGTTATATGCTAAGGAAGCCCTATAGGAGATTGTTGTACCCCAAAATTTGCCCTCCCATATTCTTCAAGAAATTGCAAAATCAAGCTTCAAAATCTCCCCAAGGGGTGCACAGTCAAGGGCCTCCTAAGCAGTCAAAATTAGGGTTTGTGTTCTGATCAAGAAAATGAAGTTTACAAGGGCCCAATCAAGTCCCACATGCCTACAAATATGGTCAAGCATCTTCATACCAAGTTTCAAGACTTTCAGCACAAAATTGCACAGTCAAAAACCCTAATTGCACTACAGTCAACTATAGAGGCAAAATGGTCATTTGGCAGTCAAAAGTTCAAATTTTTGGTCAACATCTCATTTTGAAGCCACAAACATCATTTGATCAATGCTTGATCATGATTCTCAAAGCTTGGCTCAAAAATCATCAAGATGCAAAAGTTTCCTTATTTGGACAGCTGAAAAAGTCAACTGTAAATTGACCAGGGCATAACTTCCACATGGATTATCATAAAAATTCCATCCAAAGCTCATTTTGAAGAGAAAGACATTTCCTACAACTCATATTCATACTTCAAGTCCAAGAAATGCTCTCACAAAAAGTTATCAATTTCAACATTATAGGTCATTTTCAAAAGTCAACAAAAAGGGACTTTAAGTCAAAGGCCATAACTTGAGATTGGTAAATCAAAATGACATGGGACCAAAAGCATTGGTTATAGGACTCAAAGACCTTTCCAAAATGTCTAAGAACATGAGAAAAACTTAAAAATTGAGCAAGTTATGCCTTGTGGAAGTTGGGAAATTTTTGGATATTTTGAAAAGTCAACATTTATTCAAATGACCTAAAATTGCTAATGGGCCCATTTTTCTTCCACAATTCATCATCCAAAGCATGTGCACGACCATTAGGCCCAAAGGGAAGTTTTTCTCCATTTTTATTTATTTATTTGGATTTTTTATTATTAATAAATCATTTAATTAAATAAAATACATGAAAAATACAAAACTAATGAAATCAAATCTCTTTGTGCAGAAAATACTCTCATTGGACATTCAAGATTCGTGCATGATCATTTTTGGAAAGTTTTGGCATGATTTGGTTTCAAATTGCATAAAGAAGATTGAAAAAGATCTTTGAAAATCAAATTTCAAAAACCATGAATGCAAATGATTTGGTTTGTTTTTCTTGACCTAATTCACTCTTACATAAGTATAGAATCAAAACCTAATGCCAAAGACCATTGAGCTGCGCAGAAAACCCTTGCACAAACTTGAAATTTTCTTTGAAAATTCAAATTCAAAAAACCTACTTGCAGGTCGATTCAAGCCTCAAAACCTATTCCATTAGCTTGCCAGGGTTGCCAGTAAACAATTCCAATCAAAAACTAAGCCTCACACTCAAGGAAACGTGAAATCACCATTGAAGTTGGTAAAGAAAATTTCAGAATCGATTTCTATCATTCATGCATTGTTAACACGTTTCATTGTTATTTTTGTGTTTAGAATAATGTTTGCAAGCTAATCATATGTTTTAATTGAAGTTTTACGCACTGTATGCCAAGATGCCATTATTGTTTTTTAGGGTTTACAGGATTTCGAATTGGGGGTTTCTTGGTCCTGTAAAATTAGCAAACCACAGTGCCATGAACGTGTTCAGCATACTTGGACGAAGAATTTGAGACCCTCGCGCTCAATTTATGAGCATCACAGGGCTATTCGCTATTTTCCCGAAACATGCCTAAAAGAACACTTGAAAACCGTTGCTTATTCTGTTTATATTTCAGGAAAATAAAAAACCAACGAAGAAGATGATGTGGTGGCCAACAGAGATTGGCTCTTTTAAATTTTCGCGCTAAAACATCAACAATGTTTGTTTTTATTTTATATTAATTGTTTGATATTAAATGTATAAGCGCGTTGGTTGGAGCAGTTGGTAGAAGGCGTTGTTGGTAACAATCATGACCTGGGTTCGAGCCCCAGGTCTTCATTATTCCCATATTATTTTGTAATCCATATTCCCATGCAGTTTCAAGACTGAAGCACACTATACACCTCCAAAATCCAACGTCCACGCGTCCCAGAGCATCAGATCAAAGGCCATGAATTGGAGAGCATCATAGACTGCAGTCAATGCATGTACACGCTAGTGCCAGAGTCAACGAGGCTAGGCTTGCTTGGGCTCAAATTCATGGGCTTAACCTCCACTTTGGGGACTGATACCCCCCTAGGTTTGCCATGTTATTTTTTTATTAATTCTATTTTCTTTTAATTATTATTTGTTTAATTAATTAATTATTTTCATAAAAAATATAAAAAACACATAAAAATCAGAAAAGAGGAAAAATATAATAAATATTTTTATTTTAATAATTTTTGTAATTAAATTGTATATAATTAAACTTAGTTTTAAATTAGGTTTTAATTTTAATTCTTTTAATAAAAATCTAAAAAACATAGAATTAGGGTTTAATTAATTTTTATCTTTTTTATTTTTTCTTTCATAATAATTAAATATTAGATATTTATTTTCATAATTAAATTAAATATTAGATATTTATTTTCATAATTAAATTTGCATGTAAATTAATTAGGGTTAATATTAGGTTTTAATCTTCTTTTTTTAATAAATTAAAGATTGTAGAATTAGGTTTAATTTTAATTAATTCCTTTTTTCATTAAAATCCTAACATCATAAAATACCAAAAAAAAAAACAATTTCCTTTCTTTATTAATTAATGTCACCATTTAATTTAATTTTGCAAAAAGGGTCCAACGCCCTCGTTTTTTAATTCTTATTAAATCGCATATTTATTTTATTCCGTTTAAATATTTATGTATCTCTCCCGAAGCATTGTAATTAATTGCTCGCACTTTTCTTTATTTTCTTTATTTTTTCTGTCAAATCGGGTCCTGGTTTAATTTTGGCGATGTGGACCCGCACCTTTTGTAATAGCTTAGAATTTTTACTTTCCCGCAATATTTTTAACTGTTAAATAATGGCATGAAAGAATGTATGGACAAAAATAAAAACAAGCGCTAGATCACCAATAACATGACAAAAGACAAAAATGAAAATGACACACGAATCGCACACACCACCCCTAGGGTACGCCTCACTGTTGCCTTGCCTCGAAAGGTGATCGTCGAGTAGAGGATGTCTTAGTAAGTCCTCATGATCCGGGAACCTGGCATGAGGGTAGCTTCTAAGGTGTCTTCCCATTGCTCTGGTGATCACCATGTCCCGAACCTCGAATTGACCCGAACACCTCCAACGGTGGTGCTACCTACCTCTCAATGGTGGGATGGCACTACTTTAAAGGACATTTACACAGACGAATTCCTTAGGGTAGGTAGGTTCTCGTAGATACTTGCTCTAATTTCAAAAACAAATTCAAAAATACTTTTCACACCGACACCTTTTCAAAAAGCTTTCGAAAGCAATTTTTCAAACACTCTTGAGGACCGATACAAGAGTCGAACTGGAATTTTCAAAGAAACTTTTTAAAAACCCACAGTTGAAAAGCAAACAAACCATTTTTGAAAACACAATGAGAAAGTATCTAAGAGCCCATGGATAACCATGGATAGAAAGGGTGCTAACACCTTCCCTTTCTATAACCTACCTCCCGAACCGAGAGCAATCTCTATAAGGAATTTTTCTGTGCTTTTGTCCTTTCCATTTGGAGAAAATAAAAGACGGTGGCGACTCTTGCTTCCGCGAAATTTCGCGAACCAGCGTTAAACAGTCAGTTCCAGATCCACCGATCACAGAACTGGCGACTCTGCTGGGGAGCAAACTTAAAGTGAGGTGTACCTTAGGGTAGTTCATAACTGTGTTTTCAATTGTATTGACTTGTCTGCTTTAAATTGTGGGACTGTCTTGGGAGTTCTATAGATCCTAACCCGGATCTGGGGGATACCTTCTTAGAAAGTAGCAACAAGGCTGTGAGGGAACTGTGTGGGGTATACCGACATGGTTGAAACAGTCTGCTACGTTGATGTGGCACTTTGGTGTGTACCGGTAATCCTTGAGTTCAGTCAAGGAGAGTACGGGGCCTCCGCGTGGTGTCGTGAAGCATCAACAGACCTTAGGAACCTTAATTGAACTATCTTGGCCTCTTTAGGGTAGTGAGATAACTGACTTTGGTGCAGTCCGAGGTTGGTTGATACTCGATACTACACCCAATTGAGGGTTGCTTTCCTGGAATATTTCGGTCGCCAGTTCAGTGGCTAAATCGAAACGATGAACAATGAAAGCAATCCCGTGATATTGGGACCCTTAGAACCCGATTACTTTGATAGGACAGGTTGAACCCACCAACTTCAAGAGGGTACTACCCAGACCCCATGCTGGCCTTAAACCTTAAGGGCTTGTCTTGTGTGCCTTGTGTGCCTTACATGTTTGTCTTTGTAAATATCTGTGGTGTGTTTAATCATAGCATCATGACATCATCCAGCATCATATGCAATGACTAACCATTTCAGGGGTTCGAATTTTCATCTTTGTTCTTGTTTTGTAGGACATGGAAACCGTTCGTAGAAAGACAATTCAAATCAGTCTTGTAAGGATCCCTCCTCAGCTTAAGGAGCTTATATCCAGGATTCCCGAGAACTCTTCATTCAGTTAAAGACATGGAAGTCTCATCAGCTTGGTCAACACCAATATTGAGGAAGATATGATCAAGGTCCTGTTCCAATTCTTTGACCCTCTGCAGTACTGTTTCACCTTCTTGGACTATCAGCTGGTACCTACATTGGAGGAGTTCTCCCGGCTCCTGAAGATCCCTATCCTTGATCAACTACCCTTCAACGGTACAAAAAAGGAACCTAAACTTGAAGAGATTGCTAAAGCCTTGCACCTACAGTCATCTGACCTCAAGGGACATTGGGAAGTTAGAAGTGGCATCAAAGGGTTCTTAGCCAGGTTTCTGTTTGAAAAGGCCCATGAATGTTGGAACTCCCTTGACTTGCAAGCTTTTGAAGAAGTGGTAGCCCTCCTTGTCTATGGTTTGGTGTTGTTCCCTAACCCAGATCAGCTTATAGATATCAGTGCTGTCCAGATCTTTATGTCCAGGAATCCTATACCTATGTTGCTGGGGGACATCCTTCACTCATGTTACACTCGAACCATGAGAAAAAGAGGTGTCCTTATGTGTTGCACTCCTCTCCTGGGAAGGTGGTTTATTTCGCACCTTCCACAATCAGTTTTGAAGAATGAGCGGGGTTTGAGATGGTCACAACGGTTGATGACTCTTACGCATGCAGATATACATTGGTGCCCTAGGTCCAGAGAAGATGTCACTATCATTGATCGTTGCGGGGAGTACCCTAATGTTCCTTTACTTGGAATCAAAGGAGGTATCACTTATAGCCCATGCCTGGCTTGGAGACAGTTTGGTTATGCTCGGAGAGATGGTCCTCATGACATGTTAATTCCTGACATAGTTTTTGACTTCGACAACGATACTCAAGGACTTCGCCAGAGATTTATCAGAGCTTGGAGGATGCCCAGTAGGATAGACAGCAAGACACTGGGGCACAGGAACTCCATACCATTGGAACCTTATCTCAAGTGGGTACGTGCCCGCTCCCAGAAGTTGGTAATGCCTTATCCTCATATGCTCCCTGTGATCAAAGAACCAGTCTTGGAAGGAGAAGTGTCCTGCACAGCACCCTGATATGCCCACATCCTGGGAAGAGATGCAGAAGAGATGGATCCAGCTTAAGGAAGAATGGAATTCTCTTGAGACTAGTCTATATGCCAGTGAAAAGAAGGTCTTGGAGCTCACCCGCCTGTTGCATGAGGAGAGGAATCTCAACACTTACATAGCTCCGAAGAGGATGCGCAGTGTATTTTGGGATTTATTTGCTTTTGTATTATTTTTGCCCACGAGGCTTTGATGTATTAAACAATTATTTCCTTAATGATAACGTGTGTTCTTTTTTTGTCTACAACAAATTTGAACTTTCGAACCCTTGAATGCATTGCATAAACACATATCATGCATCATGTGCATAGCAGGTTTTCCCCTTTTCAGGTTGCTTACAGTTCTTCGCTGTTTATTTCAGCATCATGAATCCTGACTCTTCATCAACTGAGACATCCATCAAAGCTCTTCAGGCGCAGAATGCGCAATTTTAGGAATTAATCAAGGGTTTGGCTCAAGGCCAGGAAGAGCTGAAGGCTCTGCTCCTGAAGAAGGAGAAGAAGAAGAAGAGAAGAACTGTTCTGTTTAACTCGGGCCGAAGGTTTGGCAATACTCTGCAACATGAAGAGGCTGGTTCTTCTGTTGGCAAGAGTACTCCTCAGGCAGAAAAGGGTCCTAGTCCGGTAGTCTCCGACAACGAGACTGGTTTTGATGAAGAGCAGTATCCTCCTGCAGAAGACCGTTACAAACAGCTGGAAGATAGGTTGAATGCTATGGAAATACAACAGGTACCTGGGCTGGATTTTGGAGATCTGGGTTTGTCTACTGGTGTGATCATCCCTCGGAAGTTCAAAGCACCATCTTTCTCTAAGTATGACGGGGCGTCTTGTCCCAAGCTACATCTCAGGTCCTATGTTCGGAAAATTCAACCGTACTCCGCGGATAAAAATTTGTGGATCCACTTCTTCCAGGAGAGTCTTTCAGGGACTCATCTCGAATGGTTCTATCAGCTGGATGGGACCAAGGTTCGTAACTGGGAGGAGTTGGCTACTGCTTTCTACAAGAAGTATCAATATAATGTCGACCTTGCCCCTACACGTACCCAACTCCAGGGTATGTCGTTAGGTGCAAGTGAAGGTTTTAAGGAGTACGCTCAGAAGTGGAGAGACCTGGCTGGCAGGGTGCAGCCACCATTGACTGATCGAGAGTTGGTAGACATGTTCTTGGGGACCCTATCTGGGCCATTTTTCAACCATCTTATCGGGAATTCGTCTGCATGGTTCACTGATCTGATTCTGACTGGAGAGAGAATTGAGGCTGGGTTGAAGTCTGGAAAGATTCTGAAGGGTGCATCGTCTAGTTCTGAGAAGAAACCCTTCAAAAAGGAGGCTAGTGCTGTATATGGTTCCAGGAGATCAGAGAGACCTGAGCGCCGCCAATCTGTCAGTGCGGTAACAATTGCCAAGCCTGCTGCCGCTCCTCGGCCGACCAATCCTCAAAGGGCTGAAAGACCCCGGAGAGAGTTTACCCGGTTAAACATGACCCTATCCCAAATCCTGCCACAGTTGCTATCCACCAATTTAGTGACTGTCAGAGAGGCTCCGAAGTTCCCCAATACTGCATCTCCCAAGTACAACCCGAATGCTCGTTGTGCTTACCATTCAGATAGCCCGGGGCACTCCACTGATGACTGTTGGGCATTAAGGAGCAAGCTGCAGGACCTTATTGACGCCAAGGAGGTATAGTTTGAGGCATCTGAGAAGCCTAATGTAGTGACAGCTCCCCTGCTTGCTCATGGAGTGAATGCTGTTGGGGAAGACAACGAAGTGGATGAAGCAGAATTCAATAGTTGGATCTACCCGACAACCGAAGGCAGATTGAACAATTGGATTGCTAAAGACCATACTCCTGTTACCTTTGTGACGCAGTAATAAATTTCTTTGTTTTGCTATTTTGTAATAAACAATAAATAAACTCTATGGCCCGGTGTCTTACCCGAGGCACCGTGGTTTCATTTGTGAGGGCATATAAATTGTCATTTCATATATCATGAATGAAAATCTTGGACGTTTTCTCGCATTACAAATCTTATGCTCCTTTTCTGTCTTTCTTTCCTTTACATATATTTCAAAACAGCTGTATTTACACACACACTCACTCATACAGGTTTCAATCCACTCTGGATCTCACTGATAACGACCCTGCTACTGCCAGTTATGACTTCGAAAATCCGATCAACTTAGCCGAAGACGAAGGTGAAGATGATTGCGAAGTGCCTGGCGAGCTTGCAAGACTGTTACTTCAGGAAGAGAGGGCAATTCAACCCCATGAAGAGCCAGTGGAAACAATAAACTTGGGTACTGAAGAAGACAGGAAAGAGGTAAAGATTGGTGCCAACCTAGAGCTCAGCATGAAGCAACGGTTGACTCAGATGCTGCATGATTATATGGAGATCTTTGCCTGGTCCTACGAAGACATGCCCGGGTTGGATACCGATATTGTGGTCCATCACTTGCCAACTAAGGAAGACTGCCCTCCAGTTAAGCAAAAGGTTCGTCGTATGCGCCCAGAGATGTCTGAGAAGATTAAAGCCGAGGTTATGAAGCAGTTTGACGCTGGGTTCCTTGCAGTAACTTCTTACCCCCAGTGGGTTGCTAATGTGGTGCCGGTACCAAAGAAGGACGGTAAGGTCAGAATGTGTGTCGACTACAGGGATCTGAACAGGGCCAGCCCCAAGGATGACTTCCCCCTACCTCACATTGATGTCCTTGTTGATAATACAGCTCAGCATAAGGTGTTCTCTTTCATGGATGGCTTTTCAGGTTACAATCAGATCAAGATGGCACCTGAAGACATGGAAAAGACTACATTTGTTACTCAGTGGCGCACCTTCTGCTACAAGGTCATGCCATTCGGGTTGAAGAACGCTGGGGCAACCTACCAACGTGCCATGGTTGCTTTATTTCATGACATGATCCATCATGAGATAGAAGTGTATGTTGACGACATGATCGCAAGGTCCCAGACGGAGGAAGAGCACCTAGATCATCTGCAGAAGTTGTTTGACCGGTTGAAACTGTACAAGCTGAGATTGAACCCGAACAAGTGCACCTTCGGGGTAAGATCGGGAAAGTTGCTAGGTTTCGTTGTAAGTGACAAGGGCATTCAAGTGGACCCTGCTAAGGTCAAAGCTATTCAAGAGATGCCGGTTCCTAAGACAGAGAAGGAGGTCAGAGGCTTTTTAGGACGCCTGAATTACATTGCTCGCTTCATCTCACACCTAACTGCTACCTGTGAGCCAATCTTCAAGCTGCTGAAGAAAGATCAGGTAGTACGTTGGAATGATGAATGTCAGGCCACTTTTGACAAAATCAAAGAGTATCTCCAAGAACCACCTATCCTTATGCCACTGGTTGGAGGGAGACCTCTGATACTATATCTAACAGTGCTTGACAACTCAATGGGGTGTGTGCTGGGGCAGCATGACGAGTCTGGCCGAAAAGAGCATGCCATTTATTACCTTAGCAAAAAGTTTACCGACTGTGAGACCCGATACTCACTGCTTGAGAAAACTTGCTGTGCTTTGGTATGGGCTGCTCGCCGGCTGAGACAGTATATGCTGACTCACACTACCTTATTGATCTCAAAGATGGATCCTATAAAGTACATATTCGAAAAGCCTGCTCTGTCTGGGAGAATTGCAAGATGGCAAATGATCTTGACGGAATACGACATTCAGTACACGACCCAGAAAGCCATCAAGGGAAGTGTATTGGCAGACCACTTGGCCCATCAGGCCGTCGACGATTATCAGTCAATGAACTTCGAGTTTCCGGATGAAAGCATCATGATAGTAACTGATTGTGAAGTACCTGGACTGGATGAAGGACCTGAGGAAGGATCCCGATGGTCTATGCACTTTGACGGAGCCTCCAATGCTTTGGGTAACGGTATCGGCGCCATAATCATATCACCTCAAGGTACTCATACTCCGCTCACTGCCCGGCTATGTTTCAACTGTACCAACAACATGGCAGAGTATGAGGCGTGCATCATGGGTCTTCAAGCTGCGATTGACTTAAGGATCAAGTTTCTGAGTGTCTTCGGAGATTCCGCTCTTGTGATCAACCAGATCAAAGGAGAGTGGGATACGAAACATCCGAACCTTATTCCTTACAGAGAATGTGTGTTGACCCTGATCCCCCACTTCACAAAGATAACCTTTGAGCACTTTCCAAGAGAAGAGAATCAGTTTGCGGACGCGTTAGCTACAATGTCTTCTATGTTCAAGGTCAAATGGGACAATGAGGCTCCCCGGATCATCATCTGGAAACTGGACGAACCGGCATACTGTTGCGATCTCGAGACTGAATTGGTGACTGAGAAGCCTTGGTACCATGAGGTGAAGAGATATCTGGAAACTCAGGAGTACCCTGAAGGTGCCTCTATCAATAATAAGAAGTTCTTGAGGAGGTTCGCAGCGAAGTTTTTCCTTAGTAACGACATCTTGTATAAGCGAAACCATGATTCAACCCTACTGCGTTGTGTGGATAAGACTGAAGCAGAAAGGATCATGGAAGAGCTACATGAAGGGACCTTTGGTACACATTCCAGTGGACATACGATGGCAAAGAAAATCCTACGGGCAGGATATTACTGGTCCACAATGGAAGCTGACTGCTACCAACATTCCAGGACATGCCATAAGTGCCAGATTTATGCAGACAAGGTGCATGTTCCTCCAGTTCCCCTGAATGTTCTGACTGCACCCTGGCCGTTTGCAATGTGGGGCATAGACATGATTGGTGAGATTAAACCTACGGCATCTAATGGGCATCGCTTCATCCTAGTAGCGATCGATTATTTTACGAAGTGGGTTGAAGCAGCATCCTATGCTACGGTAACCAAGACTGTTGTGGCACGGTTCATTCGGCATAATATGATCTGTCGGTACGGCGTCCCTGAGAGAATTATTACAAACAACGTTACCAATCTGAATAATAAGATGATCGCTGAGCTCTGCGAGCAGTTCAAGATACAGCACCACAATTCTTCTCCTTACAGACCGAAGATGAATGGGGCTGTAGAAGCAGCAAATAAGAACATCAAGAAAATCGTGCAAAAGATGACAGTGACTTATAAAGATTGGCACGAGATGTTACCGTTCGCTCTACATGGGTACCGTACCTCAGCTAGGACGTCAACCGGGGCAACTCCTTTCTCTTTGGTTTATGGCATGGAGGCAGTCTTACCAATCGAAGTGCAAATACCCTCTCTCCGGATAATGAAGGATGCAAATCTGAGCGAAGATGATTGGATCCAGACACGACTTGATCAGCTCAACCTCATTGATGAAAAGAGACTTGCTGCTATCTGTCATGGTCAGACGTATCAGAAACGGATGATCATGGCATTTAACAAAAAGGTCAGACCACAGGAATATCAAGTCGGGGATCTGGTAATCAAGAGAATCATCCTTCCTCAGAGTGATCCAAGGGGCAAATGGACCCCTACGTACGAAGGGCCATTTGTGGTTAAGCATGTGTTCTCAGGAGGAGCCATGATTCTAACCAATATGGATGGTGACGACCTTCCTCACCCCGCCAATGCAGACATAGTAAAAAGATACTACGCATAATAAAAAGACCCGCTAGGCTGACATGCCTAGGCAAAAATTAGGGCTTCCCGTCGAACCAAAAGGGTTCGGGAAAAATGAAGGGATGAAATGAAAAAAACTGTACACCCGGCAAGTCGAAAACTTGAAAAGGCGGCTTGGGCAAAAATGGGTATCCCGGTGGACTGAAAACCCGAAAGGGCAGTCCAGGCAAAAATTAGGGATAAAGCGTAATACTATGTCTCATTGGATCACTTTGCATCCAGAATCCGGTATCTACACCAAGTTTAGACGGCATCAATCAGTCAGCTTCACCTTCAACCAAGGTCATCAAGTGATGAGACGCTCAGAGTTATAAAGGCAATAGCAGAGTTGAAACCCAGTGGGATCATTCATTTCACACAGCTGTTTTATTTTCCCTTGTACAAAACTTGTATAAACTCTTTTGTTCGGCGGCGTTCTCTTACTAGGACGTCAGCCTCTTGTACACAAAACGCCTATTTTCAGGCCATTCAAAATCAATACAAATATACTTTTCAGTTAAACGTGCCAACTGTTTTTCTTTTTCTGTTTTGTTTTGCGAAGAACGTCCAAGGTTCAATTTGTGATATATGCATTGACAATAATTTGCTAACTCATAAATATTTGCATACGAAACAAAGGATTAATTACAGGTGACACTAGAAACAGGGGCAATAAAGAGTTGCCTAAGCAATCTAATTGTTCTATCCTCCAAGGCACCAAGGTAGGTTCAACTATAGAACATAACCAGCATGTCTCAATTCCCCAGAGAGTAAGTCAGCAGTCAGTGCATTCTTCTCCAAGCAGAGTTCTCAAATCTCAAGGAAGTTGAGTATCCTCCAGTAGATCTCAATACTTCCCCAGCAGCATACATACTCATAACAAGCATCCCCGGCAGTCTTGGTCTAAAGATTGTTCCCCGGCGGCATATCAAGTATTCAGAGGAATCACTTCCCCCACATAACAAAACTTCCCCAGGAAAGTCCAATCCAATTCCCCCAGGAAAATTGGAATTCATCTCCCCCAAGCAGCAAGCTTATCCCCAGTAGATTCTGGAAGCTTATCCTCGCAAAAGCACGAACGCGTCGTCCGGCTTTATTCAAAGAGTTATTTCCTTACCAGGATATAACTGGGTTATCCTCAGCCAAAGCCACGGAAAGATCGTCCTCGACGAAGTCCTCTTATCCCCAGCGAAGTCTATCAATACTTCCAATACAACAAGGATATCCCCAGCAAATTATTATCAACATTCCAGCAAAGTATCTCTCTCCCCACAGAGTATCACTCCCCAGCAAGATTACTAGAGTACTTTTCTCCCCGCAGAGTAACCCATTCGCCAAGTTTATTCCCCAACGGAGTTATCTTCTCCTACCGGTATTCTTGTAATTATCATCCCCAGCGGAAGCAAAAGCTTATTCTTCAACATCAGCCCAGGAGTGACTTCCCGGCACCCGTCAAGGATTTACTTTCCTAGACGAAAACATACATAAACATTCACATACATCATTATAGCATGCATAGACGCATCATATCATACAAATCTCATTTATGTTGAGAACATCGTTGCTTGGTCCATATCATGCATGGCATATGACTGACCTCTACCTTTCAGGAAAGATGCAGTTAAATTCTCAATCATATTTCAAGACCTAGACCGGTTCAGTTAATCGACTCCAAAGATTTCTTATCCAGTCCAAGGCCTTCTCTAGTCCAGCTAAATCGACTCCCAACAGATTTTTCTGATGAAGACTCAGTAGAAGTTATCTCAGGTTTTTCTCAAACGTCCGCTTTTGAGATTATAATTTCCTATGGTTCTCTCCCCGACGGTGCGTGAGATGATAATTCCAGCCCAGGTTTTTCTCAAACGTCCGCTTTTGAGATTATAATTTCCTATGGTTCTCTCCTCGACGGTGCGTGAGATGATAATTCCATTCCAGGTTTTTCTCAGACGTCCGCTTTTGAGATTATAATTTCCTATGGTTCTCTCCCCGACGGTGCGTGAGACGATAATTCCAGCCCAGGTTTTTCTCAGACATTCGCTTTTGAGATTATAATTTCCTATAGTTCTCTCCCCGACGGTGCGTGAGATGATAATTCCAGCCCAGGTTTTTCTCAGACGTCCGCTTTTGAGATTATAATTTCCTATGGTTCTCTCCCCGACGGTGCGTGAGATGATAATTCCATTCCAGGTTCTTCTCAAACGTCCTCTTTTGAGATTATAATTGCCTATTGGTTCTCTTCCCGATACTGCGAAGATGGTAATTCCCACCAAGATTTTCTCAACGAGCGTTGTTGAAGTTAAAGTCACCCAAGGTTCTCTCACCGTTCATGCTGAGGTAGTAACCATCCCTGATTCATTCATCATCTTTTGAAGCTCCAGATCCAGCTCCTGTAACCAGTCAGGACATATCTATACCAAGCATATGAAAATCAGCTCCTGCAACGTGTCAGGTATTCATTTTTTCTTTTGCAGGTATGCAGGTTCCCGCTAAGGAATCTCTTATACGATCAACATCCAGATGGCATCTATAAGCCCATCCACTTTCCATCACCTATTAGCATGGCATCTGTAATCCCATCATCCTATCCATCAACCTCTAAATGGCATCTGTAAGCCCATTTCCACCATCACTGCTACTATGTGAGCGCAAATTTCTGGGCACTCTAGTGTTCAATCATCTTCTACCCTCGGATTACGAAAGGCGCGTCAGCCAATCTGCATCCTCAGGTCTAAGAAGATTGAACAGGGGCAACTGTTGTACCCCAAAATTTGCCCTCCCATATTCTTCAAGAAATTGCAAAATCAAGCTTCAAAATCTCCCCAAGGGGTGCACAGTCAAGGGCCTCCTAAGCATTCAAAATTAGGGTTTGTGTTCTGATCAAGAAAATGAAGTTTCCAAGGGCCCAATCAAGTCCCACATGCCTACAAATATGGTCAAGCATCCTCATACCAAGTTTCAAGACTTTCAGCACAAAATTGCACAGTCAAAAACCCTAATTGCACTACAGTCAACTGTAGAGGCAAAATGGTCATTTGGCAGTCAAAAGTTCAAATTTTTGGTCAACATCTCATTTTGAAGCCACAAACATCATTTTATCAATGCTTGATCATGATTCTCAAAGCTTGGCTCAAAAATCATCAAGATGCAAAAGTTTCCTTATTTGGACAGTTGAAAAAGTCAACTGTAAATTGACCAGGGCATAACTTCCACATGGATTATCAGAAAAATTCCATCCAAAGCTCATTTTGAAGAGAAAGACATTTCCTACAACTCATATTCATACTTCAAGTCCAAGAAATGCTCTCACAAAAAGTTATCAATTTCAACATTATAGGTCATTTTCAAGAGTCAACAAAAAGGGACTTTAAGTCAAAGGCCATAACTTGAGATTGGTAAATCAAAATGACATGGGACCAAAGGCATTGGTTAGAGGACTCAAAGACCTTTCCAAAATGTCCAAGAACATGAGAAAAGCTTAAAAATTGAGCAAGTTATGCCTTGTGGAAGTTGGGAAAGTTTTGGATATTTTGAAAAGTCAACATTGATTCAAATGACCTAAAATTGCTAATGGGCCCATTTTTCTTCCACAATTCATCATCCAAAGCATGTGCACGACCATTAGGCCCAAAGGGAAGTTTTTCTCCATTTTTATTTATTTATTTGGATTTTTTATTATTAATAAATCATTTAATTAAATAAAATACATGAAAAATACAAAACTAATGAAATCAAATCTCTTTGTGCAGAAAATACTCTCATTGGACATTCAAGATTCGTGCATGATCATTTTTGGAAAGTTTTGGCATGAGTTGGTTTCAAATTGCATAAAGAAGATTGAAAAAGATCTTTGAAAATCAAATTTCAAAAACAATGAATGCAAATGATTTGGTTTGTTTTTCTTGACCTAATTCACTCTTACATAAGTATAGAATCAAAACCTAATGCCAAAGACCATTGAGCTGCGCAGAAAACCCTTGCACAAACTTGAAATTTTCTTTGAAAACTCAAATTCAAAAAACCTACTTGCAGGTCGATTCAAGCCTCAAAACCTATTCCATTAGCTTGCCAGGGTTGCCAGTAAACAATTCCAATCAAAAACTAAGCCTCACACTCAAGGAAACGTGAAATCACCATTGAAGTTATTAAAGAAAATTTCAGAATCGGTTTCTATCATTCATGCATTGTTAACATGTTTCATTGTTATTTTTGTGTTTAGAATAATGTTTGCAAGCTAATCATATGTTTTAATTGAAGTTTTACGCACTGTATGCCAAGATGCCATTATTGTTTTTTAGGGTTTACAGGATTTCGAATTGGGGGTTTCTTGGTCCTGTAAAATTAGCAAACCACAGTGCCATGAACGTGTTCAACATACTTGGACGAAGAATTTGAGACCCTCGTGCTCAATTTATGAGCATCACAGGGCTATTCGCTATTTTCCCAAAACATGCCTAAAAGAACACTTGAAAACCGTTGCTTATTCTGTTTATATTTCAGGAAAATAAAAAACCAACGAAGAAGATGATGTGGTGGCCAGCAGCGATTGGCTCTTTTAAATTTTCGCGCTAAAACATCAACAATGTTTGTTTTTATTTTATATTAATTGTTTGATATTAAATGTATAAGCGCGTTGGTTGGAGCAGTTGGTAGAAGGCGTTGTTGGTAACAATCATGACCTGGGTTCGAGCCCCAGGTCTTCATTATTCCCATATTATTTTGCAATCCATATTCCCATGCAGTTTCAAGACTGAAGCACACTATACACTTCCAAAATCCAACGTCCATGCGTCCCAGAGCATCAGATCAAAGGCCATGAATTGGAGAGCATCATAGACTGCAGTCAATGCATGTACACGCTAGTGCCAGAGTCAACGAGGCTAGGCTTGCTTGGGCTCAAATTCATGGGCTTAACCTCCACTTTGGGGACTGATACCCCCCTAGGTTTGCCATGTCATTTTTTTATTAATTCTATTTTCTTTTAATTATTATTTGTTTAATTAATTAATTATTTTCATAAAAAATATAAAAAACACATAAAAATCAGAAAAGAGGAAAAATATAATAAATATTTTTATTTTAATATTTTTTGTAATTAAATTGTATATAATTAAACTTAGTTTTAAATTAGGTTTTAATTTTAATTCTTTTAATAAAAATCTAAAAAACATAGAATTAGGGTTTAATTAATTTTTATCTTTTTTATTTTTTCTTTCATAATAATTAAATATTAGATATTTATTTTCATAATTAAATTAAATATTAGATATTTATTTTCATAATTAAATTTGCATGTAAATTAATTAGGGTTAATATTAGGTTTTAATCTTCTTTTTTTAATAAATTAAAGATTGTAGAATTAGGTTTAATTTTAATTAATTCCTTTTTTCATTAAAATCCTAACATCATAAAATACCAAAAAAAAAACAATTTCCTTTCTTTATTAATTAATGTCACCATTTAATTTAATTTTGCAAAAAGGGTCCAACGCCCTCGTTTTTTAATTCTTATTAAATCGCATATTTATTTTATTCCGTTTAAATATTTATGTATCTCTCCCGAAGCATTGTAATTAATTGCTCGCACTTTTCTTTATTTTCTTTATTTTTTCTGTCAAATCGGGTCCTGGTTTAATTTTGGCGATGTGGACCCGCGCCTTTTGTAATAGCTTAGAATTTTTACTTTCCCGCAATATTTTTAACTGTTAAATAATGGCATGAAAGAATGTATGGACAAAAATAAAAACAAGCGCTAGATCACCAATAACATGACAAAAGACAAAAATGAAAACGACACACGAATCGCACACACCACCCCTAGGGTACGCCTCACTGTTGCCTTGCCTCGAAAGGTGATCGTCGAGTAGAGGATGTCTTAGTAAGTCCTCATGATCCGGGAACCTGGCATGAGGGTAGCTTCTAAGGTGTCTTCCCATTGCTCTGGTGATCACCATGTCCCGAACCTCGAATTGACCCGAACACCTCCAACGGTGGTGCTACCTACCTCTCAATGGTGGGATGGCACTACTTTAAAGGACATTTACACAGACGAATTCCTTAGGGTAGGTAGGTTCTCGTAGATACTTGCTCTAATTTCAAAAACAAATTCAAAAATACTTTTCACACCGACACCTTTTCAAAAAGCTTTCGAAAGCAATTTTTCAAACACTCTTGAGGACCGATACAAGAGTCGAACTGGAATTTTCAAAGAAACTTTTTAAAAACCCACAGTTGAAAAGCAAACAAACCATTTTTGAAAACACAATGAGCAAGTATCTAAGAGCCTATGGATAACCATGGATAGAAAGGGTGCTAACACCTTCCCTTTCTATAACCTACCTCTCGAACCGAGAGCAATCTCTATAAGGAATTTTTCTGTGCTTTTGTCCTTTCCATTTGGAGAAAATAAAAGACGGTGGCGACTCTTGCTTCCGCGACATTTCGCGAACCAGCGTTAAACAGTCAGTTCCAGATCCACCGATCACAGAGATCTATAAGAGGAGAGCTAGATCTACAAACGACCTAAAATTCTAAAGAGAAACCTTTGGAATTCTGCTAGGGGAGACCTACGAGAAATTTATAAGAGGAGAGTTAGATCTATAGACGACCTACAATCCTAATGTCAGACTTACGGGAAATCTTCTATGGGAGACCCACGGTTTATCTATAAGAGGAGAGTTAGATCTACGGACGACCTACAATTCTAAAGCGAGACCTACTGACGATCTTCTAGGGGAGACCTATGGGAAATCTATAAGATGAGAGCTATATCTACGGGCGACCTACAATCCTAAAGTGATAACTACAGGCGATCAGCTAGGGGAGACCTACAAGTGATCTAAAAGAGGAGACCTAGATCTATGGATGACCTATAATCTTAAAGCGAGACCTATAGAAGATCTTCTAGGAGAGACCTACAGACGATCTATTAGAAGAGAGCTATATCTACGAACAACCTATTATCCTAAAGCGAGTTCTACGGGCGATCTCCTAGGGGAGAACTACAGGCGGTCTACAAGAGGAGAGCTACATCTATGGATAACCTACAACTCTAAAGCGAGACCTACAGGAGATCTGCTAGAGGAGACCTACGGGTGATCTATAATAGGAGAGCTAGATCTCAAGACAACCTACAATCCTAAAGCGAGACCTGCATAAGATCTCCTAGGGGAGACCTATGGGCGATCTATAAGAAGAGATATAGATCTATGGACGGCCTACAATCCTAAATCTACAACTATGGGCGATTTTCTAAGGGAGACCTGTGAGTGATCTATTAGAGGAGAGCTAGACCTATAGATTACCTATAATCCTAAGGTGAGACCTAGAGGCGATCTGCTATTGGAGACCTACTGGTAATTTATAAGAGGAAAGATAGATCTACGGATGACCTACAATCCTAAAGCGAGACCTACAGGCGATCTGCTAGGGGAGACCTACGCACGAACTGTAAGAGGAGAGCTAGATCTATGGACGACCTACAATCCTAAAGCGATACCTATGAGCGATCAACTAGGGGAGACCTACGTGCAATCTATAAGAAGAGAGCTAGGTCGTTGAATGACCTACAATCCTAAAGTGAGACGTATGAGCGATCAGTTAGGGGAGACTTATAGGCAATCTATAAGAGGAGAGCTAGATCTACATACGACCTACAATCTTAAAGAAAGACATACTGGAGATCTACTAGGGTAGACCTACGGGCTATCTATAAGAGGAGAGTTAGATTTACGGACGACCTATGGGTGATCTATAAGAGGAGAGCTAGATGTAAGGACGACCTACAATCCTAAAGTGAGACCTATAGGTGATATGCTAGTGGAGACCTAATGGCGACCTACAAGAGGAGAGCTAGATCTACAAACTACCTACAATTCTAAAGAGAGACCTTTGGCAATCTACTAGAAGAGACCTACGGGCAATCTATAAGGGGAGAGTTAGATCTACGGTTGACCTATAATCCTAATGTGAGGACTATGGGCGATCTGCTATGGGAGACCCACGGTATATCTATAACAGGAGAGTTAGATCTACGGACGACCTACAATTATAAAGCGAGACCTACGGGCGATCTGCTAGTGGAGAGCTACGGGCGATCTATAAGATGTGAGCTAGATCTTTGGACGACCTACAATCCTAAAGTGAGACCTACGAGAGATCTCCTATGGGAGACCTATGAGCGATCTATAAGAGGAGAGTTATATCTATGGATGACCTACAATCCTAAAGCAAGACCTATGGGCGATCTACTTGGGAAGATTTACGAGTGATCTATTAGAGGAGAGCTAGATCTATGGATTACCTACAATCCTAAAGTGAGACCTACAGGCGATCTGCTAGGGGAGACCTACAAGCAATTTATAACAGGAGAGCTAGATCTAGGGACGATCTCTAATCTTAAAGCGAGACCTACAGGTGATCTTCTAGGGGAGACCTACATACGATCTATAAGAGGAGATCTAGATCTACAAACAACCTACAATTTTAAAGTTAGACTTTTGGCGATCTTCTGGGGAGACCTATGGGTGATCTATAAGAGGAGAGTTAGATCTACGGAAGACCTACTATCCTAATGTGAGACCTATGGGCGATCTGCAATGGGAGACCAATAATCCATCTATAAGAGGAGAGGTAGATCTACAAGCGACCTACAATTCTAAAGTGAGACCTACGAGTGATCTGATAGGGGAGACCGACGAGAAATCTATAAGATGAGAGCTATATCTACTAACCACCTACATTCCTAAAGCGAGACCTATAGCAGACCTAATAGGGGAGACCTACGGACGATCTATAAGAAGAGAGGTAGATCTACTGACCACCTATAATCCTAAAGCAAGATCTACGGGCGATCTCCAAGGGGAGACCTACAGGCAATCTACAAGAGGAGAGCAAGATTTATGGATGACCTACAATTCTAAAGAGAGACCTATGAGCGATCTACTAGTGGAGACCTATGGGAGATCTATAAGAGGAGAGCTAGATCTATGGACCACCTACAATCCTAAAGCGAGACCTACGGGCGATCTATAAGAGGAGAACTAGATTTACAAATGACCTATAATCCTAAAGAGAGACCTACAGGTGATCTTCTATGGCAGACCTACAAGGGATCTTAAAGAGGAGTGCTAGAATTATGGATGACCTACAATCCTAAAGAGAGACCAATAGACGATCTGCTAGGGGAGACCTACAAGCGATCTATAAGAGGAGACCTAGATCTATAGAAGACCTACAATCCTAAAGTGAAACCCATATAGCCGATCTGATAGGGGAGACCTACAAACGATCTATAAGAGGAAAGCCACATCTACGACAACCTACAATACTAAAGCGAGACCTAAAAGCGATCTGCTAAGGGAGACCTACTGGCAACCTACAATCCTAAACTTTGACCTACGGGCGATCTGCTAGGGGAAACCTATGGACGATATACAAGAGGAGAGCTAGATCTATGGATGACCTATAATTCTAAAGCGAGACCTAAGTAGTATCTGCTAGGGGATACCTACAGGCTATCTATAAGAGGAGAGCTAGATATACGGATGCCCTGTAATCCTAAAGCGAGACCTACGGACGATCTGCTAGGTGACACCTATGGGCGATCTATAAGTTTAGATCCACATCTACGGCAACCTACAATCCTAAAGTGATACCTACGAGCGATCTTCTAAGGGAGACCTACGGTCGATCTATAAGAGGAGAACTAGATCTACGGACGACCTACAATTCTAAAGCGAGACTTAAGGGCGATCTGCTAGGGGATACCAACGCACGATCTATAAGAGGAGAGCTAGATTTATGGACGACCTACAATCCAAAGGTGAGACCTACAGGTGATCTGCTAGGGGAGACCTACGAGCGATCTATAAGAGGAGTGTTAGATCTACTGATGACCTACAATCCTAAAGCGAGAGTTATAGTCGATTTGCTAGGGGAGACCTATGGACGATCAATAAGAGGAGAGCTAGATCTACGGACGATATACAATCCTAAAGCTAGATCTACAGGCAACATTCTAGGTGTGTCCTACAGGCGATTTAGAAAAGGAGAGCTAGATCTACGGACGACCTAAAATTCTAAAGCGAGACCTATGGGCGATCTATAATAGGAGAGATAGATATACAGACGACCTACAATCCAAAAGCGAGACCTACGGGAGATCTGCATGGAGAGACTTATGGGAGATCTATAAGAGGAGAGCTAGATCTAAAGACGACCTATAATCTTAAAGCGAGACATACGAGAGATCTGCTAGGGTAGACCTATGGGTTATCTATAAGAGGAGAGTTAGATTTACGAATGACCTACAATTCTAAAGAGAGACATACGAGGGATTTGCTAGGGGAGACCTACCGGCAATCAACAATTGGAGAGCTAGAACTAAGTATGATCTACAATCCTAAAGTGAGACCTACAGGAGATATGCTAGGGGAGACCTAATGGCAATCTACAAGAGGAGAGCTAGATCTACATACGACCTACAATTATAATGTGAGACCTACATGTTATATACTAGGGGAGCCCTATAGGAGATCTATAAGAGGAGAGCTAGATCTACAAACTACCTACAATTCTAAAGCGAGACCTTTGGCAATCTGTTAGGGGAGACCTAAGGGCGATCTATAAAAGGAGAGTTAGATCTATGGTTGACCAATAATCCTAATGTGAGGACTATGGGAAATCTGCTATGGGAGACCCACAGTCTATCTATAAGAGAAGAGTTAGATCTAAGGACGACCTACAATTCTAAAGCGAGACCTACGAGCGATCTGCTAGTGGAGACCTACGGGCGATCTATAAGATTGGGGCTAGATCATTGGACTACCTACAATCCTAAAGTGAGACCTACGAGATATCTCCTATGGGAGACCTATGGGCGATCTATAAGAGGAGAGCTAGATACATGGATGACCTAAGATCCTAAAGCAAGACCAATGGGCGATCTACTAGGGGAGACTTGCAGATGATCTATTGGAGGAGAGCTAGATCTATGGATTACCTACAATCCTAAAGTGAGACCTACAAGCAATTTATAAGAGGAGATCTAGATCTACAGACGATCTTTAATCCTAAAGCGAGACCTACAAGTGATCTTCTAGGGGAGACCTACGCACGATCTATAAGAGGAGAGCTAGATCTACAAACGACCTACAATTCTAAAGCGAGACTTTTGGAGATTTGCTAGGGGAGACCTATGGGCGATCTGTAAGAGGAGAGCTAGATCTACGGATGACCTACAATCCTAAAGTGAAACCTATGGCCAATCTGTTGTGGTAGAACTATGGTAAATCTATAAGAGGAGTGCTAGATCTAAGGACTACCTACAATCCTAAAGTGAGACATGTAGGCGACCTGCTAGGGGAGACCTATAGGCTATCTATAATAGGAGAGTTAGATCTATGGACAACCTACAATCCTAAAGCGAGACCTACGGCCGATCTACTAGGAGAGACTTACGAGGGATCTATAAGAGGAGATCTAAATATATAGATGACCTACAATCTTAAAGCGAGACATATGGAGGATCTGCTAGGGTAGCCCTACGGGCTATCTATAATAGGAGAGTTAGTTTTAAGGATGAACTAAAATTCTAAAGCAAGACCTACAGTAAATTTGGAAAGGGAGACCTACGGGCGATCTATAAGAGGAGAGGTAGATCTATGGATGACCTACAATCCTAAAGTGAAACCTACGGGCGATATGCTTTGGGAGACCTAATGGAGATATACAAGAGGAGAGCTAGATCAACGGAGGACCTACAATTATAAAGTTAGACCTACAAGTGATATGCTAGGGGAGCCCTATAGGCAATCTATAAGAGGAGAGCTAGATCTACAAACGAACTATAATTCTAAAGCGAGACCTTTGGAGATCTGCTAGGGGAGACCTATGGGCGATCTATAAGAGGATAGTTAGATCTATGGAAGACCTACAATCCTAATGTGAGATCTTTGGGCGATCTGCTATGGGAGACCCACGGTCTATCTATAAGAGGAGAGTTAGATCTACGAGCGACCTACAATTCTAAAGCGAGACCTACGAGCGATCTGCTAGGGGAGACCTATCGGAAATCTATAAGATGAGAGCTATATCTACGGACGACCTACAATCCTAAAGGGAGACCTAGAGGCGATCAGCTAGGGGAATCCTACAAGTGATCTATAAGAGGAGAGCTAGATCTAGGGATGATCTACAATCCTAAAGCGAGACCTACGAGCGATCTTCTAGGGGAGACCTATCAGAAATCTATAAGATGAGAGTTATATCTACGGACGACCTACAATCCTAAAGCGAGACCTAGAGGCGATCAGCTAGGGGAAACCGACAAGTGATCTATAAGAGGAGAGCTAGATCTACGGATGATCTACAATCCTAAAGCGAGACCTACGGGCAATCTATAAGAGGAGAGCTAGATCTACAGATGACATACGATCCAAAAGAGAGACCTACGAGTGATCTTAAAGAGGATTATTAGATCTATGGATGAACTACAATCCTAAAGAGAGACTTATGGTCGATCTATGAGAGGAGAGTTAGATCTATGGATGACCTACAATCCTAAAGTGATACCTACAGATGATCTGCTAAGGGAGACCTACGGGCGATCTATAAGAGGAGACCTAAATCTATGGACTACCTACAATCCTAAAGTGAGACCTATAGCCGATCTGCTGGGGGATACCTACAAACGATCTATAAGAGGAGAGCCACTTCTACGGCACCCTACAATCGTAGAGCAAGACCTACGAGCGATCTGCTAAGGGAGACCTACGGGCGACCTACAATCTTAAAGCTTGACCTGCAATCTTAAAGCTTGACCTACAGGCGATCTGCTATGGGAAACATATGGACTTTATACAAGAGGAGAGCTAGATGTATGGAAGAACTATAATTCTAAAGTGAGACCTATGGAGTATCTGCTAGGGGAGACCTACGGGCGATCTATAAAAGGAGAGCTAGATCTATAGACGACCTATAATCCTAAAGCGAGAACTACATATGATCTGCTAGGTGAGACCTATGGGAAATCTAAAAGAGGATAGCCACATCTACGGAAATCTACAATCCTATAGACAGACCTAGAAGCAATTTGTAAAGGAGACCTATGGGCGACCTACAATCCTAAAGCTTGACCTACGGACAATCTGCTAGGGGAAACCTATGGACGATATACAAGAGGAGAGCTAGATCTACGGATGACCTATAATTCTAAAGCGAGACCTATGGAGTATTTGATAGGGGAGACCCTATGGCCGATCTATAAGAGGAGAGATAGATCTATGGATGACCTGAAATCCTAAAGCGAGACCTACAGATGATTTGCTAGGTGAGACCTATGGGTGATCTATAAGATGAGAGTCACATCTACGACAACCTACAATCCTAAAGAGAGACCTACGAGCGATCTGCTAAGGGAGACCTACTATCAATCTATCATAGGAGAACTAAATCTACAGATGACCTACAATCTTAAAGTGAGACCTACGGGCGATCTGCTAGGGGAGACCAACAAGCGATCTATAAGAGGAGAGCTACAATCCAAAGGTGAGACCTACATGCAATCTGCTAGGGGAAATATGAGCGATCTATAAGAGGAGAGCTAGATCTACAGACGATATACAATCCTAAAGCAAGACCTACAGGCGATCTATAAGAGGAGAGCTAGATCTACGGACGACCTACAATTCTAAAGCGAGACCTATGGGTGATCTATAATAGGAGAGATAGATCTACGGACGACCTACAATCCTAAAGTGAAACCTACGGGCGATCTGCTAGGAGAGACTTACGGTCTATCTATAAGAGGTGAGTTAGATTTACGGACTACCTACATTTCTAAAGCGAGATCTACAGGGGATTTTCTAGGGGACACCTACGGGCGATCTATAAGAGGAGAACTAGATATAAGGACGACCTAGAATCCTAAACTGAGAATACATGTTATATTCTAGGGGAGCCCTATAGGAAATCTACAAGAGGAGAGCTAGATCTACAAACGACCTACAACCCTAAAGCGAGACCTACGGACGATCTGCTAGGGAAGACCTACGAGAAATCTATAAGAAGAGACCTAGATCTACAGACGACCTACAATCCTAAGGTGAGACCTACGAGCGATCTGCTAAGGGAGACCTACGGGCGACCTACAATCCTAAAGCTTGACCTACAAGCGATCTTCTAGGGGAAACCTATGAATGATATACAAGAGGAGAGATAGATCTACGGAAGGCCTGTAATTCTAAAGCGATCCCAATAGAGTATCTACTAGGGGAGACCTACGGGCGATCTATAAGAGGATAGCTATATCTACGGACAACCTCCAATCCTAAAGCGAGACCTATGGACGATCTGCTAGGTGAGACCTATGGGAGATCTAGAAGATGAGAGCCACATCTACGACAACCTACAATCCTAAAGTGAGACCTACGAGCGATCTGCTAAGGGAGACCTACGGTCGATCTATAAGAGGAGAACTAGATCTACTGACGACCTACAATCCTAAAGTGAGACCTACGGGCGATCTTCTAGGAGAGACCAAAGCCCAATCTTTAAGAGGAGAGCTAGATTTATGGATAACATACAACCCAAAGGTGAGAGCTATAGGAGATCTGCTAGGGGAGACCTACGAGTGATCTATAAGAGGAGTGCTAGATCTTCTGATGACCTACAATCCTAAAGCGAGACTTATAAGAGGAGAGCTGGATCTACAGACGACATACAATCCTACAGGCGATATACAAGAGGAGAGCTAGATCTATGGACGACCTATAATTCTAAAGCAAGATCTACGAGCTATCTATAATAGGAGAGCTAGATCTACGGACGACCTACAATCCTATAGTGAGACCTATGAGCAATCACCTAGGGGAGACTTACGGGTGATCTATAAGAGGAGAGCTAGATCTACGGACGACCTACAATCCTAAAGCGAGACATACGAGCGATCTGCTAAGGTAGACCTACGGGCGATCTATAAGAGGAGAGATAGATCTACGGATGACCTACAATCCCAAAGCGAGACCTAATGGCGATCTGCTATGCGAGACCTATGAGCGATCTATAGGAGGATATTTAGATCTATGGACGACCTAAAATCCTAAAGAGAGACCTACGGGAAATCTACTATGGGAGACCTACGAGTAATCTATAAAAGGAGAGCTAGATCTAAGGACTACCTACAATCCTAAAGCGAGAAATATAAGCGATTTGCTAGGTGAGACCTACGGGCTATCCGTAATAGGAGAGATAGATCTATGGACGACCTACAAACCTAAAGCGAGACCTACGGGAGATTTGCTAGGAGAGACTTACAGAGGATCTATAAGAGGAGAGCTAGATCTACGAATGACCTATAATCTTAAAGCGAGACAAACGGGCGATCTTCTAGCGTAGACCTTCGGGATCTCTATAAGCAAGATCTACAATTCTAAAGTGAGACCTATGGTCGATCACCAAGGGGAGACTTACAGGAGATCTGTAAGAGGAGAGATAGATCTATGGACGATCTACAGTCCTAAAGCGAGACATACAATGATCATCTAGGGTTGACCTATGGGTGATCTATAAGAGGAGAGCTAGATCTACGAACGACCTACATTCCTAAAGCGAGACCTACAAGCGATATGCTTTGGGATCCCTCCAGTCGATCTATTATAGGAGAGCTATATCTACGAACGATCTACAATCCTAAAGTAAGACCTACGAACGATCTGCTAGGGGAGACCTACGGGCGATCTACAAGAGCAGAGCTAGATCTACGTATGACCTACAATCCTAAAGTGAGACCTATGGGAGATCACCTAAGGGAGACCTACGGTCGATCTATAAGAGGAGAACTAGATCTACGGACGACCTACAATCCTAAAGAGAGACCTAAGGGCAATCTACTAGGGGAGACCAATGCGCGATCTATAAGAGGAGAGCTATAATCCAAAGGTGAGACCTACAGGAAATCTGCAAGGGGAAATATGAGCGATCTATAAGAAGAGAGCTTGATCTACGGACGATATATAATCCTAAAACAAGACCAATAGGCGATCTACAAGAGGAGAGCTAGATCCACGGATGACCTACAATTCTAAAGCGAGAACTATGGGTGATCTATAATAGGAGAGATAGATCTGCGCACGACCTACAATTCTAAAGCGAAACCTACGAGCGATCTTCTAGGAGAGACTTACGGGCTATGTATTAGAGGTGAGTTAGATTTAGGGACGACCTACAATTCTAAAGCGAGACCTACGGGGGATTTTCTATGGGAGACCTACGGGCGATCTATAAGAGGAGAGCTAGATATAAGGGCAACCTACAATCCTAAAGTGAGACCTACAGGTTATATTCTAGGATAGCCCTATAGGAGATCCATAAGAGCAGAGCTAGATCTATGCATGACCTTCAATTCTAAAGCGAGACCTACGAGTGATCTTCTAGTGGAGACCTACGGGAGATCATTAGAGGAGAGCTAGATATACAGATGACCTACAATCCTAAAGAGAGATCTAAGGGTGATCTGCTAAGGGAGACCTTTGGGGGATCTTAAAGAGAAGTGTTAGATCTATGGACGACATACAATTCTAAAGCGAGACCTAAGGGCGATCTATAGGATGAGAGCTAGATCTATGGACGACCTACAATCCTAAAGCGAGACCTATGGATAATCTTCTATGGGAGACCTACGGGGGATCTATAAGAGGAGAGCTAGATCTATGGACGAGCTATAATCTTAAAGCGAGACATACAGGCGATCTTCTAGGGTATACCTACGGGTTATCTATAAGAGGAGAGTTATATTTACGGACGCCTACAATTCTAAAGCGAGACCTACGGGGGATTTGCTAGGCGAGACATATGGGCAATCTACAAAATGATAACTAGATCTAAGGACGACCTACAATCCTAAAGTGTATCCTACGGGCTATATGCTAGGGGAGACCTAACAGAAATCTACAAGAGGAAAGCTAGATCTACGGACGACCTACAATCCTAAAGCGAGACCTACGGACGATCTGCTAGGGAAGACCTACGGGCGATCTATAAGAGGAGACCTAGATCTACGGACGACCAACAATCCTAATGTGAGACCTATAGCCGATCTGTTAGGGGAGACCTAGAGACGATCTATAAGAGGAAAGCAACATCTATGACAACCTACAATCCTAAAGCTTGACCTACGAGCGATCTGCTAGGGGAAACCTATGGATGACATACAAGAGGAGAGATAGATCTACGGAAGACCTATAATTCTAAAGCGATACCAATAGAATATCTGCTAGGGGAGACCTACGGGAGATCTATAAGAGGAGAGCTAGATCTACAAACGACCTCCAATACAAACGCGAGACTTACGGACGCTCTGCTAGGAGAGACCAACGCCCAATCTTTAGGAGGAGAGCTAGATTTATGGATGACCTACAATCCAAAGGTGAGAGCTATAGGATATCTGATATTGGAGACCTACGAGTGATCTATAAGAGGAGTGCTAGATCTATCGATGACCTACAATCCTAAAGCGAGACTTATAAGAGGAGAGCTAGATCTACAGACGACATACAATCCTAAAGCAAGATCTACAGGAGATATTATAGGGGAGTCCTACAGGCGATCTACAAGATGAGAGCTAGATCTATGGACGACCTACAATTCTAAAGCGAGACCTACGGGCGATCTATAATAGGAGAGCTAGATCTACAGACGACCTACAATCCTAAACTGAGACCCATGGGCAATCATCTAGGGGAGACTTACAGGTGATCTATAAGAGGAGAGCTAGATCTATGGACGACCTACAATCCTAAAGCGAAACATATGGGTGATCTGCTAAGGTAGACCTACGGGCGATCTATAAGAGGAGAGATAGATCTACGAATGACCTACAATCCTAAAGCGAGACCTAAGGGTGATCTTCTAGGGGAGACCTACAAGCGATCTATAGGAGGAGATTTAGATCTATGGACGACCTACAATCCTAAAGAGAGACCTACGTGAAATCTACAATGGGAGACCTACGGGTAATCTATAAGAGGAGAGCTAGATATAAGGACTACCTAAAATCCTAAAGCGAGACATATAGGCGGTCTGCTAGGTGAGACCTACGGGCTATCTATAATAGGAGAGATAGATCTATGGACGACCTACAATACTAAAGGGAGACCTACGGGTGATCTGCTAGGAGAGACTTACAAAGGATCTATAAGAGGAGAGCTAGATCTATGGATGACCTTCAATCCTAAAGTGAGATATACGGGCGATATTCTAGGGTAGACCTACGGGCGAACAATAATAGGAGAGCTAGATCTACGAATGACCTACAATCTTAAAGCGAGACCTAAGGGTGATCTGCTAGGGGAGACCTATGAGAGATATGCTAGGTGAACCCTACAGGGGATCTATTAGAGGAGAGTTAGATCTACGAGCGACCTACAATCCTAAAGCGTGACCTATAGACGATCTACTAGGCGAGACCTACAAGCGATCTACAAGAGGAGAGTTAGATCTAAGGACGACCTACAGTTCTAGAGCGAGATCTACGATAGATATGCTAGGGGAGCCCTACAAATGATCTATTAGAGGAGAGCTAGATCTACGACCGACCTACAATCCTAAAGAGAGACCTACGGACGATCTTCTAGGGGAGCTTTACAGGCGATCTACCAGAGGAGAGCTAGATCAATGGACGACCTACAATTCTAAAGCGAGACCTACGAGCGATCTGGTAGGGGAGACTTATGGGTGATCTATATGATGGAGAGCTAGATATACGGACGACCTACAATCCTACAGTGAGACATACGGGTGATCTTCTAGTGTAGACCCACTGTCTATCTATAATAGGAGAGCTAGATCTACGGACGACCTACAATCCAAAAGCAAAACCTATGGGCGATCACCTAGGTGAGTCTTACGGGCGATCTATAAGTTCAGAGCTAGATCTATGGACAACCAACAATTCTAAAGCAAGAACTACGAGCGATCTGCTAGGGGATACCTACGGGCGATCTTTAAGAGGAGAGCTTGATGTACGAAAGATCTATAATCCTAAAGAGAGACATTTAGGCGGTCTTCAAGGGTAAACCCACAAGCTATCTATAAGAGGAGAGTTAGATCTATGGATGACCTACAATTCTAAAGCGAGACCTACGGGCGATCTTCTAAGGGAGACCTAAGGGTGACCTACAAGAGGAGAGCTAGATATACGAAAAACCTACAGGTGATCTGCTATTCTAAAGCGAGACATATAAAGCGATCTGCTAGGTGAGACCTACGGGCTATCTATAATAGGAGAGATAGATCTACGGACGACCTACAATCCTAAAGCGAGACCTATGGGTGATCTACTAGGAGAGACTTACAGAGGATCTATAAGAGGAGAGCTAGATCTACGGATGACTTATAATCTTAAAGAGAGACATACGGGCGATCTTCTACTGTAGACCTACAAGCTATTTATAAGCAAGACCTACAATCCTAAAGCGAGACCTATAGGAGATCACCTAGGGGAGACTTACGGGAGATCTATGAGAGGAGAGCTAGATCTATGGACGATCTACAGTCCTAAAGCGAGACATACAGCGACCAACTAGGGTTGACCTATGGGTGATCTATAAGAGGAGATCTAGATTTATGAACGACCTACAATTATAAAGAGAGACCTACAGGTGATATGCTAGGGGAGCCCTCCAGGCGATCTATTAGAGGAGAGTTATATCTACGAACGATCTACAATCCTAAATTAAGACCTACGGATGATCTGCTAGGGGAGACCTACGGGAGATCTACAAGAGCAGAGCTAGATCTACGGATGACCTACAATCCTAAAGTGAGACCTATAGGAGATCACCTAAGGGAGACTTACGTGCGATCTATAAGAGAAGAGCTAGATCTACGGACAACCTAAAATCCTAAAGCGAGACATATAGGCGATCTGCTAGGTGAGACCTACGGGCTATCTATAATAGGAGAGATAGATATACAGACGACCTACAATCCTAAAGTGATACCTATGGGTGATCTGCGAGGAGAGACTTATGGAGGATCTATAAGAGGAGAGCTAGATCTACGGATGACCTATAATCTTAAAGTGAGACATATGGGCGATCTTCTTGGGTAGACCTACAAGCTATCTATAAGAAAGACCTACAATCCTAAAGCGTTACCTATGGGCGATCACCTATTGGAGACTTACGGGCGATCTACAAGAGGAGAGCTAGATCTACGGACGACCTACAATTCTAAAGCGAGACCTACGAGAGATCTGGTAGGGGAGACTTATGGGCGATCTATAAGGGGAGAGCTAGATCTACGGACGACCTACAATCCTACAGTGAGACATACGGGTAATCTTCTAGTGTAGACCCACTGGCTATCTATAATAGGAGAGCTAGATCTACGGACGACCTACAATCCTAAAGCGAGACCTATGGGCGATCACCTAGGTGAGACTTACGGGCGATCTATATGTTCAGAGCTAGATCTATGGACAACCTACAATTCTAAAGCAAGAACTACGAGCGATCTGCAAGGGGATACCTACGGGAGATCTTTAAGAGGAGAGCTAGATCTACGGAAGACCTACAATCCTAAAGAGACACATTTAGGCGGTCTTCTAGGGTAAACCCACAGGCTATCTATAATAGGAGAGTTAGATCTATGGATGACCTACAATTCTAAAGCGAGACCTATGGGCGATCTTCTAAGGGAGACCTAAGGGTGACCTATAAGAGGAGAGCTAGATCTACGGAAAACCTATAATCATAAAGAGAGACCTATGAGTGATTTTCAAGGGGAGACCTACCGGAGATCTATAAGAGAAGAGCTAGATCTACGGACAACCTAAAATCCTAAAGCGAGACATCTGGCGATCTGCTAGGTGAGACCTACGGGCTATCTATAATAGGAGAGATAGATATACGGATGACCTACAATCCTAAAGCGAGACCTATTGGTGATCCGCTAGGAGAGACTTACGGAGGATCTATAAGAGGAGAGCTAGATCTACGGATGACCTATAATCCTAAAGCGAGACATACGGGCGATCTTCTAGGGTAGACCTACAGGCTATCTATAAGCAAGACCTACAATCCTAAAGCAAGACCTATGGGCGATCACCTAGGGGAGACTTACGGGCGATCTACAAGAGGAGAGCTAGATCTACGGACGACCTACAATTCTAAAGCGAGACCTACGAGCGATCTGGTAGGGGAGACCTATGGGCGATCTATAAGGGGAGAGCTAGATCTACGGACGACCTACAATCCTACAGTGAGACCTGATGGTGATCTATAAGAGGAGATCTAGATTTATGAATGACCTACAATTATAAAGCGAGACCTACAGGTGATATGCTATGGGAGCCCTCCATGCGATCTATTAGAGGAGAGCTATATCTACGAACGATCTACAATCCTAAAGTAAGACCTACGGACGATCTGCTAGGGGAGACCTATGGGATATCTACAAGAGCAGAGCTAGATCTATGCAAGATCTACAATCCTAAAGTGAGACTTATGAGAGATCACCTAAGGGAGACTTACGGGCGATCTATAAGAGGAGAGCTAGATCTACGGACGACCTACAATCCTAAAGTAGGATATACGGGCGATCTGCTAGGGTAGACCTACGGGAGAACAATAAGAGAAGAGCTAGATCTACGGATGACCTACAATCTTAAAGCGAGACCTAAGGGTGATCTGCTAGGGGAGACCTACGAGCGATATGCTAGGTGAGCCCTACAGGCGATCTATTAGAGGAGGGCTAGATCTACGAGCGACCTACAATCCTAAAGTGTGACCTACAGACGATCTGCTAGGGGAGACCTACAGGCGATCTACAAGAGGAGAGTTATATCTAAGGACGACCTACAATTCTAGAGAGAGACCTACGGTCGATATGCTAGGGGAGTCGTACAAATGATCTATTAGAGGAGAGCTAGATCTACGAATGACCTACAATCCTAAAGAGAGACCTACGGACGATCTTCTAGGGGAGACTTACGGGCGATCTACAAGAGGAGAGTTAAATCTATGGACGACCTACAATTCTAAAGCGAGACCTACGAGCTATCTGGTATGGGAGACCTATGGGCGATCTATAAGGGGAGAGCTAGATCTATGGACGACCTACAATCCTACAGTGAGACATACGGGTGATCTTCTAGTGTAGACCCACTGGCTATCTATAATAGGAGAGCTAGATCTACGGACGACCTACAATCCTAAAGTGAGACCTATGGGCGATCACCTAGGTGAGACTTACGGGCGATCTATAAGTTCAGAGATAGATCTATGGACAACCTACAATTCTAAAGCAAGAACTACGAGCGATCTACTAGGGGATACTTACGGGCGATCTTTAAGAGGAGAGCTAGATCTACGGAAGACCTACAATCCTAAAGAGAGACATTTAGGTGGTCTTCTAGGGTAAACCCACAGGCCATCTATAAGAGGATATTTAGATCTATGGATGGCCTACAATTCTAAAGCAAGACCTATGGGCGATCTTTTAAGGGAGACCTAAGGGTGACCTATATGAGGAGAGCTAGATCTACGGAAAACCTATAATCATAAAGAGAGACCTATGGGCGATTTGCAAGGGAAGACCTACCGGTGATCTATAAGAGAAGAGCTAGATCTACGGATAACCTACAATCCTAAAGCGAGACCTTTGTGTGATCTTCTAGAGGAGACCTATCAGCGATCTATAAGAGGAGAGCTAGATCTAATGATGACCAACAATCCTAAAGTGATACATACAAGCGATCTACTAGGGGAACCCGATGGGCGATCTATAAGAGAAGAGCTAGATCTAAGGAGGACCTACAATTCTAAAGCGAGACCTATGGGTGATATGCTAGGGGAGCCCGATGGGCGATCTATAAGAAGAGAGCTACATCTACAGATGGACTATAGTCCTAAAGTGAGACATACATGCGATCTATAAGAAGAGTGCAAGATCACGGGTGACCTACAATCCTAAAGCGAGACCGACAGGAAATCTGCTAGGGGAGACCTGCGGGAGATCTATAACAGGAGAGCCAGATCTACGGATGACACACAATCCTAAAGCGAGACCTATGGTTGATCTGCTAGGAGAGACTTACGGATGATCTATAAGAGGAGAGCTAGATCTACAGATGACCTATAATCTTAAAGCGAGACATACGGGCGATCTTATAGGGTAGACCTACAGGATATCTATAAGCAAGACTTATAATCCTAAAGCGAGACCTATGAGCAATCACCTAGGGGAGACATACGGGATATCTATGAGAGGAGAGCTAGATCTATGGACAATCTACAGTCCTAAAGAGAGACATACGGCGATCAGCTAGGGTTGACCTACGGGTGATCTATAAGAGGAGAGCTAGATCTACGAACGACCTACATTCCTAAAGCGAGACCTGATGGTGATCTATAAGAGGAGATCTAGATTTATGAACGACCTACAATTATAAAGCTAGACCTACAGGTGATATGCTAGGGGAGCCCTCCAGGAGATCTATTAAAGGAGAGCTATATCTACGAACGATCTACAATCCTAAAGTAAGACCTACGGACGATCTCCTAGGGGAGACCTACAGGAGATCTACAAGAGCAGAGCTAGATCTACGGATGACCTATAATCTTAAAGTGAGACCTATGGGAGATCACCTAAGGGAGACTTACGGGTGATCTATAAGAGGAGAGCTAGATCTACGGACGACCTACAATCCTAAAGTGAGATATACGGGCGATCTGCTAGGGTAGACCTACGGGCGAACAATAAGAGGAGAGTTATAAAGCGAGACCTAAGGGTGATCTTCTAAGGGAGACCTACTAGCGATATGCTAGGTGAGCCCTAGAGGCCATCTATTAGAGGAGGCCTAGATCTACGAGAGACCTACAATCCTAAAGCGTGACCTACAGACGATCTGCTAGGGGAGACCTACAGGCGATCTATAAGAGGAGAGTTACATCTAAGGACGACCAATAGTTCTAGAGCGAGACCTACGATCGATATGCTAGGGGAGCCCTACAAATGATCTATTAGAGGAGAGCTAGATCTACAAATGACCTACAATCCTAAAGAGAGACCTACGAACAATCTTCTAGGGGAGACTTACGGGCGATCTACAAGTGGAGAGCTAGATCTACGGACGACCTACAATTCTAAAGAGAGACCTATGAGCGATCTGGTAGGGGAGACCTATGGGCGATCTATAAGGGGAGAGCTAGATCTACGGACAACCTACAATCCTACAGTGAGACATACGGGTTATCTTTTAGTGTAGACCCACTGGCTATCTATAATAGGAGAGCTAGATCTACGGACGACCTACAATCCTAAAGCGAGACCTATGGGCGATCACCTAGGTGAGACTTACGGGCGATCTATAAGTTCAGAGCTAGATCTATGGACAACCTACAATTCTAAAGCGATACCTACGAGCAATCTGGTAGGGGAGACATATGGGCGATCTATAAGGGGAGAGCTAGATCTACGGATGACCTACAATCCTACAGTGAGACATACGGGTAATCTTCTAGTGTAGACCCACTGGCTATCTATAATAGGAGAGCTAGATCTACGGACGACCTACAATCCTAAAGCGAGACCTATGGGCGATCACCTAGGTGAGACTTACGGGCGATCTATAAGTTTAGAGCTAGATCTATGGACAACCTACAATTCTAAAGCAAGAACTACGAGCGATCTGCAAGAGGATACCTACGGGAGATCTTTAAGAGGAGAACTAGATCTACAGAAGACCTGCAATCCTAAAGAGACACATTTAGGCGGTCTTCTAGGGTAAACCCACAGGCTATCTATAAGAGGAGAGTTAGATCTATGGATGACCTACAATTTTAAAGCGAGACCTACGGGCGATCTATTAAAGGAGGGCTAGATCTACAAAAAACCTATAATCATAAAGAGAGACCTATGAGTGATTTGCAAGGGAAGACCTACCAGAGATCTATAAGAGAAGAGCTAGATCTACGGACGACCTACAATCCTAAAGCGAGACCTATGGGCGATCACCTAGGTGAGACTTACGGTCGATCTATAAGTTCAGAGCTAGATCTATGGACAACCTACAATTCTAAAGAAAGAACTACGAGCGATCTGCAAGGGGATACCTACGGGAGATCTTTAAGAGGAGAGTTAGATCTACGGAAGACCTACAATCCTAAAGAGACACATTTAGGCGGTCTTCTAGGGTAAACCCACAGGCTATCTATAAGAGGAGAGTTAGATCTATGGATGACCTAAAATTCTAAAGCGAGACCTATGGGCAATCTTCTAAGGGTGACCTATAAGAGGAGAGCTAGATCTACGGAAAACCTATAATCATAAAGAGAGACCTATGAGTGATTTGCAAGGGGAGACCTATCGGAGATCTATAAGAGAAGAGCTAGATCTACGGACAACCTAAAATCCTAAAGCGAGACATATAGGCGATCTGCTAGGTGAGACCTACGGGCTATCTATAATAGGAGAGATAGATATACGGACGACCTACAATCCTAAAGCGAGACCTATGGGTGATCCGCTAGGAGAGACTTACGGAGGATCTATAAGAGGAGAGCTAGATCTACGGATGACCTATAATCTTAAAGCGAGACATACGACCAATCTTCTAGGGTAGACCTACAGGCTATCTATAAGCAAGACCTACAATCCTAAAGCGAGACTTATGAGCGATCACCTAAGGGAGACTTATGGGCGATCTACAAGAGGAGAGCTAAATCTACGGACGAAGTACAATTCTAAAGCGAGACCTACGAGCGATCTGGTAGGGGAGACCTATGGGCGATATATAAGGGGAGAGCTATATCTACGGACGACCTACAATCCTACAGTGAGACCTGATGGTGATCTATAAGAGGAGATCTAGATTTATGAACGACCTAAAATTATAAAGAGAGACCTACAGGTGATATGCTATGGGAGCCCTCCAGGCGATCTATTAGAGGAGAGCTATATCTACGAACGATCTAGAATCCTAAAGTAAGACCTACGGACGACCTGCTAGGGGAGATCTACGGGAGATCTACAAGAGCAGAGCTAGATCTATGCAAGACCTACAATCCTAAAGTGAGACTTATGAGAGATCACCTAAGGGAGACTTACGGGCGATCTATAAGAGGAGAGCTAGATCTACGGACGACCTACAATCCTAAAGTAGGATATACGAGTGATCTGCTAGGGTAGACCTACGGGCGAACAATAAGAGGAGAGCTAGATCTACGGATGACCTACAATCTTAATGCGAGACCTAAGGGTGATCTGCTAGGGGAGACCTACGAGCGATATGCTAAGTGAGCCCTACGGGCGATCTATTAGAGGAGGGCTAGATCTACGAGCGACCTACAATCCTAAAGTGTGACCTACAGAAGATCTGCTAGGGGAGACCTACAGGCGATCTACAAGAGGAGAGTTAGATCTAAGGACGACCTACAATTCTAGAGCGAGACCTATGGTCGATATGCTAGGGGAGCCCTACAAATGATCTATTAGAGGAGAGCTAGATCTACGAATGACCTACAATCCTAAAGAGAGACCTACGGACGATCTTCTAGGGGAGACTTACGGGCGATCTACAAGAGGAGAGCTAGATCTACGGACGACCTACAATTCTAAAGAGAGACCTACGAGCTATCTGGTATGGGAGACCTATGGGCGATCTATAAGGGGAGAGCTAGATCTATGGACGACCTACAATCCTACAGTGAGACATACGGGTGATCTTCTAGTGTAGACCCACTGGCTATCTATAATAGGACAGCTAGATCTACGGACGACCTACAATCCTAAAGCGAGACCTATGGGCGATCACCTAGGTGAGACTTACGGGCGATCTATAAGTTCAGAGCTAGATCTATGGTCAACCTACAATTCTAAAGCAAGAACTACGAGCGATCTACTAGGGGATACCTATGGGCGATCTTTAAGAGGAGAGCTAGATCTATGGAAGACCTACAATCCTAAAGAGAGACATTTAGGTGGTCTTCTAGGGTAAACCCACAGGCTATCTATAAGAGGAGATTTAGATCTAGGGATGACCTACAAGAGATTTATAAGAGGAGAGCTAGTTCTACTGACGAACTACAATTCTAAAGCGATACCTACGGGTGATCTGTTAGGGGAGACATACGGTCGATCTATAAGAGGAGTGCTAGATCTATGGATGATCTACAATCCTAAAGCGAGACATATGGGCGATCTGCTAGGTAGACCCACGAGCTACCTATAAGAGGATAGTTATATCTACGGATGACCTACAATGCTAAAGAGAGACCTACGAGCGATCAGCTAGGGGAGACCTACGAGCAATATATAAGAGGTGAGCTAGATCTACAGACGACCTACACTCCTGAAGCGAGCCCTGCAGAGGATCCGCTAAGGGAGACCTACGGTCGATGTACAAGTTGAAAGCTATATCTACGGACGACCTACAATTCTATAGCTATACCTCTGGGTGATCTGATAAGGGAGACCTATAGGTGATCTATAAGAGGAGTTCTAGATCTACGGACTACCTACAATCCTAATGCGAGACCTACGAGCAATCTGTGAGGGGAGACCTACGAGCGATCTACAAGATGAGAACAAGATCTATGGACGACCTACAATCCTAAAGCAATACCTTTGGGTGGTCTGCTAGAGGAGACCTACGAGCAATCTATAAGAGGAGAGCTAGATCTAAGGATAACCTACAATCCTAAAGCTAGACTTACATACGCTCTTCTAGGGGAGACCTACATGCATTCTATAAGAGAAGAGCTAGATATACGGGCGACCTATAATTCTAAAGCGATACCTGCGGGTGATATGCTATGGTAGCCCTACAGGCGATCTATAAGAAGAGAGCTACATCTACAGACGACCTATATACCTAAAGCGATACATACAAGATATCTATAAGAGGAGTACAAGATCTACGGATGACCTACAATCCTAAAGTGGGACCTACGAAAGATCTGCTAGGGGAGACCTACGGGTGATCTATAAGAGGAGAGCTAGATCTACAGACGACCCAAAACTCTAAAGCGAGACCTACCGGCAATCTGTTAGGGGAGACCTATGGGTGATCTACAAGATGAGAGCTAGATCTACGGATGACCTACAGTCCTAAGCGAGACCTATGGGTGATCTGCTAGGGGAGACCTACAGGAAATCTATAAGAGGAGAACTATATCTATGGACGACCTACAACTCTAAAGCAAGACCTATGGGTAATTTGCTAGAGGAGACCTACGTGAGATCCATTAGAGGAGAGCTAGATCTACGGACACCTACAATCCTAAATGAGACCTACGAGAGATCTTCTATGGGAGACCTACGGGCTATCTATAAGAGGAGAGTTATATCTACAGATGACCTGCAATCCTAAAGCGAGACATACGAGATATCTGCTAGGGTTCACCCACGAGCTACCTATAAGAGGATAGTTAGATCTACGGGTGACCCACAATGCTAAAGCGAGACCTACGGGCAATCTATTAGGGGAGACCTACGAGTGATCTACAAGATGATAACTAGATCTACGGACGACCTACAATCCTAAAGCGATACCTGCTTGCAATCTTCTAGGGGAGACCAACGGGCGATCTAAAAGAGGAGAGCTAGATCTAAGGATAACCTACAATTCTAAAGCGAGACCTAGGACCGATCTGCTAGGGGAGACCTACGGGGGATCTATAAGAGGAGAGCTAGATCTACAGACGACCTACAATCCTAAAGCGAGACATACAAGCGATATGATAGGGTAAACCCACATGCTATCTATAAGAGGAAAGTTTGATCTACGGATGCCCTACAATTCTAATGCGAGACCTACGGGCGATCTGCAAAGGGAGATCTATGGGAGATCTATAAGAGGAGAGCTAGATCTACAGAAAACCTACAATTATAAAGCGAGACCTACACGCGATCTGCAAGGGGAGACTTATGAAAGATCTATAAGAGAACAACTAGATCTACGAACAACCTACAATCCTAAAGCGAGACATACAAGTGATCTGCTAGGGGAGACCTATGGGTGATATGCTAGGGGAGCCCAACGGGTGATCTATAAGAAGAGACCTACATCTACAGACGACCTATAAACCAAAAGCGATACATACAGGAGATTTATAAGAGGAGTACAAGATCTACGGATGACCTACAATCCTAAAGTGGGGCCTACGAAAGATCTGCTAGGGGAGACCTACCGGCGATTTATAAGAGGAGAGATAGATCTACGGATGACCCACAACTTTAAACCGAGATCTAAGGGCGATCTTTTAGGGGAGACCTATGGGTGATCTACTAGATGAGACCTACATCTACGGATGACCTACAGTCCTAAAGCGAGACCTATGGGCGATCTACTAGGGGAGACCTACAGGAAATCTAAAAGAGGAGAGCTATATCTATGGTCGACCTACAACTCTAAAGCGAGACCTACGGGCGATTTACTACAGGAGACCTACGGGAGATCTATTAGAGGAGAGCTATATCTACGTACACCTACAATCCTAAATGAGACCTATGGGCGATCTTCTAAGGGAGACCTACGGGTGATCTATAAGAGGAGAGTTAGATCTACGAACGACCTACAATCATAATGTGAGACCTACGGAAGATCAACTAGGGGAGACCTACGGGCTATCTATAAGAGGAGAGTTAGATCTATGAACGACCTGCAATCCTAAAGTAAGTCATACGGGTTATCTGCTAGGGTTCACCCACAAGCTACCTATAAGAGGATAATTAGATCTACGGATGACCTTCAATGCTAAAGCGAGACCTATGGGCGATCAACTAGGGAGACCTACGGGCGTTCTATAAGAGGAGATCTAGGTCTATGGCCGACCTACAATCCTAAAGCGATCCCTACAGAGAATCTACTAAGGGAGACCTACAGGCGATCTACAAGATGAGAAGTAGATCTACTGATGTCCTACAATTCTATAGCTAAACCACCGGCCGATCTGATAGGGAAGACCTACGGGCGATTTATAAGAGGAATGTTAGATCTATGGACGACCTACAATCCTAATGCGAGACCTATGGGTAATCTGTTAGGGGAGACCTACGAGCGATCTACAAGATGATAATTATATATACGGATGACCTACAATCCTAAAACGAGACCTATAGTCAATCTTCTAGAGGAGACTTACGGTCGACCTATAAGAGGAGAGCTAGATCTACGGACGACCTACAATCCTAAAGCGATACCTGCTTGCGATCTTCTAGGGGAGACTTACGGGCGAGCTATTAGAGGAGAGCTAGATCTACGGACAACCTACAATCCTAAAGCGATACCTGCTTGCAATCTTCTAGGGGAGACCAACGGGCGATCTAAAAGAGGAGAGCTAGATCTACGGACAACCTACAATTCTAAAGCGAGACCTAGGACCGATCTGCTAGGGGAGACCTATGGGAGATCTATAAGAGGAGAGCTAGATCTACGGACGACCTACAATCTTAAAGCGAGACATACAGGCGATATGCTAGGATAAACCCACGGGCTATCTATAAGAGGAAAGTTTGATCTACGGATGCCCTACAATTATAATGCGAGACCTACGGGCGATCTGCTAAGGGAGACCTATGGGTGATCTATAAGAGGAGAACTAGATCTACAGAAAACCTATAATTATAAAGCGAGACCTACAGGCGATCTGCAAGGGGAGACTTATCAGAGATCTATGAGATAACAGCTAGATCTACGGACAACCTACAATCCTAAAGCGAGACATAAAAGTGATCTGCTAGGGGAGACCTAGGGGTGATATACCAGGGGAGCCCAACGGGTGATCTATAAGAAGAGAGCTACATCTAAAGACAACCTATAGACCAAAAGCGATACATACATGAGATCTATAAGAGGAGTACAAGATCTACGGATGACCTACAATCCTAAAGTGGGACCTATGAAAGATCTGCTAGGGTAGACCTACGGGCGATCTATAAGAGGAGAGATAGATCTACGGACGACCCACAACTCCAAAGCGAGACCTAAGGGCTATCTGTTAGGGGAGACCTATGGGCGATCTACAAGATGAGACCTAGATCTATGGATAACCTACAGTCCTAAAGCGAGACCTATGGGCGATCTGCTAGGGGAGACCTATGGGAAATCTATAATGGAGAGCTATATCTATGGTCGACCTACAACTTTAAAGCAAGACCTACAGGCGATTTGCTAGAGGAGACCTACAGGAGATCTATTAGAGGAGAGCTAGATCTACGAACACCTACAATCCTAAATGATACCTACGGGCGATCTTCTAAGGGAGACCTACGGGCGATCTATAAGAGGAGAGTTAGATCTACGGACGACCTACAATCATAATGTGAGACCTACAGGTGATCAGCTAGGGGAGACCTAAGGGCTATCTATAAGAGGAGAGTTAGATCTACGAATGACCTGCAATCCTACAGTGAGTCATCCGGGTTATCTTCTACGAATGACCTACAATGCTAAAGCGAGACCTACAGGCGATCAACTAGGGGAGAACTATGGGCGATCTATAAGAGGAGAGCTAGGTCTATGGCCGACCTACAATCCTAAAGCGATCCCTACAGAGGATCTACTAAGGGAGACCTACAGGCGATCTACAATTATATAGCTAGACCACCGGCCAATCTGATAGGGAAGACCTACGGGCGATTTATAAGAGGAATATTAAATCTATGGACGACCTACAATCCTAATGCGAGACTTACGGGAAATCTGTTAGGGGAGACCTACAAGCGATCTACAAGATGATAAGTAGATCTACGGATGACCTACAATCCTAAAACGAGACCTATAGGCAATCTCCTAGGGGAGACTTACGGGCGATCTATAAGAGGAGAGCTAGATCTATGGACAACCTACAATCCTAAAGAGATACCTGCTTGCGATCTTCTAGGTGAGACCAACGGGCAATTTAAAAGAGGAGAGATAGATCTACGGACAACCTACAATTCTAAAGCGAGACCTAGGACCGATCTGCTAGGGGAGACTTACGGGCGATCTATAAGAGGAGAGTTAGATCTACGAACGACCTACAATCCTAAAGCGATACATACAAGCGATATGCTAGGGTAAACCCACAGGCTATCTATAAGAGGAAAGTTTGATCTACGAATGCCATACAATTCTAATGCGAGACATACGGGCGATCTGCTAAGGGAGACCTATGGGTGATATATAAGAGGAGAGCTAGATCTATGGAAAACCTACAATTATAAAGCGAGACCTACATGCAATCTGCAAGGGTAGACTTATCAGAGATCTATAAGAAAATAGCTAGATCTACGGACAACCTACAATCCTAAAGCGAGACATACAATTGATCTGCTAGGGGAGACCTACGGGTGATATGCTAGGGGAGCCCAGCGGGTGATCAATAAGAAGAGAGCTACATCTACAAATGACCTATAGACCAAAAGAGATACATACAGGAGATCTATAAGAGGAGTACAAGATCTACGGATGACCTACAATCCTAAAATGGAACCTACAAAAGATCTGCTAGGGGAGACCTACGGGCGATCTATAAGAGGAGAGATAGATCTACGGACGACCCACAACTCTAAAGCGAGACCTAGGGGCTATCTGTTAGGGGAGACCTTTGGGCGATCTACAATATGAGACCTAGATCTACAGGACCTACAGTCCTAAAGCGAGACCTATGGGTGATCTGCTAGGGGAGACCTATGGGATATCTATAATGGAGAGCTATATCTATGGTCGACCTACAACTCAAAAGCGAGACTTGCGGGCGATTTACTAGAGGAGACCTACGGTAGATCTATTAGAGGATAGCTAGATCTACGGACACCTATAATCCTAAATGAGGCCTAAAGGCGATCTTCTAAGGGAGACCTACGAGCGATCTATAAGAGGAGGATTAGATCTACGGACGACCTACATTCATAATGTGAGACCTACGGGCGATCAACTAGGGGAGATCTACGGTCTATCTATAAGAGGAGAGTTAGATCTACGAACGACCTGCAATCCTAATATAAGTCATACGGGCTATCGGCTAGGGTTTACCCACAAGCTACCTATAAGAGGATAATTAGATCTACGGATGACCGAAAATGCTAAAGCGAGACCTACGGTCGATCAAATAGGGGAGACTTACCGGTCATCTATAAGAGGAGAGTTAGGTCAATGGTCGACCTACAATCCTAAAGCGATCCCTAAAGAGGATATGCTAAGGGAGACCTACAGGCGATCTACAAGATGAGAACTAGATCTACTGACGGCCTACAATTCTATAGCTTAACCACTGGCCGATCTGATAGGGAAGACCTACGGGTGATTTATAAGAGGAATGTTAGATCTACGGACGACCTACAATCCTAATGTGAGACCTACGGGAAATATGTTAGGGGAGACCTAGGAGCGATCTACAAGATGATAACTAGATCTACGGATGACCTACAATCCTAAAACGAGACCTATAGGCAATATGCTAGGGGAGACTTACGGGCGACCTATAAGAGGTGGGCTAGATCTACGGACGACCTACAATCCTAAAGCGATACCTGCTTGCGATCTTCTAGGGGAGACCTATGGGCGATCTAAAAGAGGAGAGCTATATCTACGGACAACCTACAATTCTAAAGCAAGATCAAGGACCGATATGCTAGGGGAGACCTACGAGCGATCTATAAGAGAAGAGCTAGATCTACAGACGACCTTCAATCCTAAAGCGAACCATACAGAAGATATGCTAGGGTAAACCCACAGGCTATCTATAAGAGGAAAGTTATATCTACGGATGCCCTACAATTCTAATGCGAGACCTACGGGCGATCTGCTTAGGGAGACCTATGGGTGATCTATAAGAGAAGAGCTGGATCTACGAAAAACTTACAATTATAAAGCAAGACCTACAGGAGATCTACAAGGGGAGACCTATCGGAGATCTATTAGAGAACAATTAGATCTAGGGACAACCTACAATCCTAAAGCAAGACATACAAGTGATCTGCTAGGGGAGACCTGCGGGTGATATGCTAGGGGAGCCCAACGGGTGATCTATAAGAAGAGAGCTACATCTACAGACGACCTATAGACCAAAAGCGATACATACAGGAGATCTATAAGAGGAGTACAAGATCTACTGATGACCTACAATCCTAAAATGGTACCTACGAAAGATCTGATAGGGGAGACCTAGGGGAGATCTATAAGAGGAGAGATAGATCTACGGACGACCCACAACTCTTAAGCGAGACCCAAGGGTTATCTGTTAGGGGAGACCTATGGGCGATCTTCAAGATGAGATCTAGATCCACGGATGATCTACAGTCCTAAAGCGAGACCTATGGGAGATCTGCTAAGGGAGACCTACTGGAAATCTATAAGAGGAGAGTTATATCTATGGTCGACCTACAACTCTAAAGCGAGACCTACGGGAAATTTACTAGAGGAGACCTACGGGAGATCAATTAGAGGAGAGCTAGATCTACGGAAACCTACAATCCTAAATGAGACCTACGGGCGATCTTCTAAGGCAGACCTACGGGCGATCTATAAGAGGAGAATTAGATCTACGGACGACCTACAATCATAATGTGAGACCTACGGGCGATCAACTAGGGGAGACCTACGGGCTATCTATAAGATGAGAGTTAGATCTACGAACGACCTGCAATCCTAAAGTAAGTCATACGGTCTATCTGATAGGGTTCACCCACAAGCTACCTATAAGAGGATAATTAGATCTCCGGATGACTTACAATGCTAAAGCGATCCCTACGGGCGTTCAAATAGGGGAGACTTACGGGCGATCTATAAGAGGAGAGCTAGGTCTAAGGCCGACCTTCAATCCTAAAGCGATACATACAGGAGATATGTTAGGGTAAACCCACAGGCTATCTATAAGTGGAAAATTAGATCTACGGATGCCCTACAATTCTATAAGAGGAGAGCTAGGTCTATGGCCGACCTACAATCCTAAAGCGATCCCTACAGAGGATCTGCTAAAGGATACCTACAGGCGATCTACAAGATGAGAACTAGATCTATTGATGGCCTATAATTCTATAGCTAGACCACCGACCGATCTGATAGGGAAGACCTACGGGTGATTTATAAGAGGAATGTTAGATCTACGGATGACCTACAATCCTAATGTGAGACTTACGAGAAATCTGTTAGGGGAGACCTACGAGCGATCTACAAGATGATAACTAGATCTACGGATGACCTACAATCCTAAAATGAGACCTATAGGCAATATGCTAGGGGAGACTTATGGGCGATCTATAAGAGGAGAGCTAGATCTACGGACGACCTACAATCCTAAAGCGATACCTACTTGCGATATTCTAGGGGAGACCTATGGGCGATCTAAAAGAGGACAGCTAGATCTAAGGACAACCTACAATTCTAAAGCAAGACCTAGGACCGATCTGCTAGGGGAGACCTACGGGTGATCTATAAGAGGAGAGCTAGATCTACAGAAGACCTTCAATCCTAAAGAGAACCATACAGGAGATATGCTAGGGTAAACCCACAGGCTATCTATAAGAGGAAAGTTAGATCTAAGGATTCCCTAGAATTCATATGCGAGACCTACGGGCGATCTGCTAAGGGAGACCTATGGGTGATCTGTAAGAGGAGAGCTAGATCTACGGAAAACCTACAATTATAAAGCGAGACCTACAGGAGATCTACAAGGGGAGACCTATCGGAGATCTATAAGAGAAGAGCTAGATCTACGAACAACCTAAAATACTAAAGCGAGACATACAAGTGATCTGCTAAGGGAGACCTGAGGGTGATATTCTAGGGGAGCCCTACGGGTGATCTGTAAGAAGAGAGCTACATCTACAGACGACCTATAGTCCTAAAGCGAGACATACAGGTGATCTATAAGAGGAGTGAAAGATCTACAGATGACCTACAATCCTAAAGCGAGACCTATAGGAAATCTGCTAGGGGAGACTAACGGGCGATCTATAAGAGGAGAGTTAGATCGACGGACGACCCACAATCCTGAAGCGAGACCTACAGGTGATTTGTTATTGGAGACCTATAGCCGATCTACAAGATGAGAGCTAGATCTACGGATGACCTACAATCCTAAAGCGAGACCTATGGGAGATCTGCTAGGGGAGACCTACGGGCGATCTATAAGAGGAGTGTTATATCTACAGACGACCTACAACTCTAAAGAGAGACCTATAAGAGATCTGCTAGAGGAGACCTATGAGAGATCTATTAGAGAAGATCTAGATCTACGGATACATATAATCCTAAATGAGACCTACGACCGATGTTCTACGGGAGACCTACGGGAGATCTATAAGAGGAGAGCTAGATCTACGGACGACCTACAATCATAATGTCATACCTATAGGAGATATGATAGGGGAGACCTACGGGTTATCTATAGAAGGAGATTTAGATCTATGAACGACCTATAATCCTAAAGCGAGACCTATAGACGATCTGCTAGGGGAGACCTATAGGTGATCTATAAGAGGAGAGCTAGATCTACAGATGACCTATAATTCTAAAGCGAGAACTATGGGCGATATGCTAGGGGAGACATACGGCCGATCTATAAGAGGAGTGCTAGATCTTCGGACGATCTACAATCCTAAAGTGAGACATACGGGAGATATGCTAGGGTAGATCCACGAGCTGCCTATAAAGGGATAGTTAGATCTATGGATAACCTACAATGCTAAAGCGAGACCTACGGGAGATCAGCTAGGGGAGACCTACAGGCGATCTATTAGAGGAGAGCTAGATCTACGGACTACCTACAATCCAAAAGCGAGCCCTACAGAGGATCTACTAAGGGAGACCTACGGGCGATCTACAAGATGAGAACTTGATCTCCGGATGACCTACAATTCTATAGCTAGAACCCTGGGCGATTTGATAGGGGATCCCTATAGGCGACCTACAATCCTAATGCGATACCTACACGAGATCTGATAGCGGAGACCAACGTGCGATCTACAAGATGAGAACTAGATCTACGGACGACCTACAATCCTAAAGCGAGACCTATGGGCGATCTGCTAGGTGAGACTTACGGGCGATCTATAAGAGGAGAGCTAGATCTACGAACAACCTACAATCTTAAAGCGAGACATACAAGAGATCTTATAGGGTAGACCTACAGGCGATCTATAAGAGCAGAGCTAGATCTACGGACGACCTACAATCCTAAAGCGAGACCTGCGGGCAATCTTCTAGGGGAGACCTACGGGTGATCTATAAGAGGAGATATAGATCTATGGACGACCTACATTTCTAAAGCGAGACCTACGGGCGATCTGCTAGGGGAGACTTACGGGAGATCTATAAGAGAAGAGCTAGATCTACGGACGACCTATAATCCTAAAGCGAGACCTATATGTGGTCTGCTAGGGGAGACTTATGCGAGATCGATAGGACGAAAGCTAGATCTACGAACGACCTACAATCCTAAAGTGGGACCTGAAGGCGATCTTCTAGGGGAGACTTATGGGTGATCTATAAGAGGATAGCTAGATCTATGCACGATCTACAATCCTAAAGCGAGACCTACGGGCTATCTGCTAGGGGAGACCTACGGGGGATCTATAAGAGGAGAGATAGATCTAAGGACGACCTACAATGTTAAAGCGAGACCTACTGGCGATCTTCTAGGTGATACCTATGGGAAATTTACAAGATGATGGCAAGATCTACGGATGACCTACAATTCTAAAGCGAGACCTATGGGAGATCTGATAGGGGAGACCTACGGGAGATCTATAAGAGGAGAGCTAGATCTATGGATGACCTACAATCCTAAAATGAGAAATATGTGCGATCTGCTAGTGTAGACCTACGGGCGATCTATAAGAGGAGAGCTAGATCTACAGATGACCTACAATCCTAAAATGAAACATACAGGAAATATGCTAGGGGAGACCTAGGGGAGATCTATAAGAGGAGGTCTAGATCTATGGACGACGTACAATCATAAAGCGATACCTACGGGAGATATGCTTGGGGAGCCCTATATACGATCTATTAGAGGAGAGCTAGATATACGAAAGATCTACAATCCTAATGTAAGACCTATGGATGACCTACAAGAGGAGAGCTAGATCTATGGACAACCAATAATTCTATAGTGAGAACTACGAGCGATCTGTTAGGGGAGACCTACGGGCGATCTATAAGAAGAGAGTTGATCTACGGAAGACCTACAATCATAAAGTGACACCTACGGGCAATCTGTAGGGGAGACCTATTGGCGATCTATAAGAGAAGATCTAAATCTACGGACGGCCTATTAGAGGAGAGATAGCTCTGCGAAGGACCTATAATCCTAAAGCTCGACTTAGGGGCGATATGCTAGGGGATACCTACAGGCGTTCTATAAGAGAGAAGCTAGATCGACGGACGATATGCTAGGGGAGCCCTACGGGAGATCTATAAAAAGAGATCTAGATCTACATACTGCCTATAGTCCTAAAGAGAGACATACGGTCGATCTATAAGACGGGAGCTAGATCTATGGACGACATACAATCCTAAAATGAGAGATACGTGCGATTTGCTAGGGTAGACCTACGGGCGATCTATAAGAGGAGAGCTAGATGTACATAGGACCTACAATTTTAAAACGAAACCTACGGGCAATCTGCTAGGGGAGACCTACGGGCGATCTATAAGAGGAGAGATATACCTACAGACGTCCTACAATCATAATGTCAGACCTACTGGAAATCTGCTATGAGACCTACGGGATATCTATAAGAGGAGATTTCAATCTACGAATGACCTACAATCCTAAAGGAAGACCTAAGTGCGATCTGCTAGGGGAGGCCTACATGCTATCTATAAGTGGAGAGCTAGATCTACGGACGACCTACAATTATAAAGCGAGACCTACAGGAAATCTGCTAGGGGAGACTTACAGGAGATCTATAAGAGAAGAGCTAGATCTACGTACGACCTACAATTCTAAAGCGAGACCTATGCATGGTCTGCTAGGGGAGACTTATGGGAGATCTATAGGAGGAAAGCTAGATCTACGGACGACCTACAATCCTAAAGTGGGACCTGAAGGCGATCTTCTAGGGGAGACTTATGGGCGATCTATAAGAGGAGAGTTAGATCTATGCATGATCTACAATCCTAAAGCGAGACCTACGGGCTATCTGCTAAGGACGACCTACAATCCTAAAGCCAGACCTACAGGCGATCTTCTAAGGGATACCTATGGGAAATTTACAAGATGATGGCAAGATCTACGGATGACCTACAATTCTAAAGCGAGACCTATGGGCGATCTGCTCGGGGAGACCTACGGGAGATCTATAAGAGGAGAGCTAGATCTATGGACGACCAACAATCATAAAGCGATACCTACGGGAGACCTACGGATGACCTAGATATACGAAAGATCTACAATCCTAAAGCGAGACCTATGGATGACCTACAAGAGGAGAGCTAGATCTACGGACAACCTATAATTCTATAGTGAGAACAACGAGCGATCTGCTAGGGGAGACCTAGGGGCGATCTATAAGAATTGAGTTGTTCTATGGAAGACCTACAATCATAAAGCGACACCTATGAGAAATCTGTAGGGGAGACCCTACCGGCGATCTATAAGAGAAGATCAAAATCTATGAACGACCTACAATCATAAAGTGAGACCTTTGGGTGATCTGCTAGAGGAGACCTACGAGTGATCTATTAGAGGAGAGATAGCTCTGCTGAGGACCTATAATCCTAAAGCCAGACTTATGGGCGATATGCTAGGGGATACCTACAGGCGTTCTATAAGTGAGAAGCTACATCAATGAGCGATATGCTAGGGGAGCCCTACGGGAGATCTATAAGAAGAGATCTAGATCTACATACTACCTATATTCCTAAAGAGAGACATACGGTCGATCTATAAGAGTAGAGCTAGATCTATGGACGACCTACAATCCTAAAATGAGAGATACGTGTGATCTGCTAGGGTAGACCTACGGGCGATCTATAAGAGGAGAGCTAGATGTACAGACGACCTACAATATTAAAACGAAACCTACGGGCAATCTGCTAGGGGAGACCTACGGGAGATCTATAAGAGGAGACCTATATCTACGGGCGACCTACAATCATAATGTGAGACCTACAGGTGATCTGCTATGAGACCTAAGGGATATCTATAAGAGGAGATTTCGATCTATGAATGACCTACAATCCTAAAGGAAGACCTAAGGGAGATCTGCTAGGGGAGGCCTACATGCGATCTATAACAGGAGAGCTAGATCTACGGATGACCTACAATTCTAAAGCGAGACCTATGGGCGATCTTCTAGGGGAGACATACTGGAGATCTATAAGAGGAGAGTTATATCTTCGGAAGACCTAAAATTCTAAAGTGAGACCTATGGGCGGTATGCTAGGGGAGACTTACGGGAGATCTATAGGAGGAAAGTTAGATCTACGGACGACCTACAATCCTAAAGTGAGACCTGAGGGAGATCTTCTAGGGGAGACTTATGGGCATTCTATAAGAGGACATCTAGATCTACGCACGACCTACAATCCTAAAGCGAGACCTACGAGCTATCTTCTAGGGGAGACCTACGGGTGATAAGAGGAGAGATAGATCTACGGACGACCTACAATCCTAAAGCGAGACCTACGGGAGATCTTCGAGTGGATACCTATGGGAAATCTACAAGATGATGGCAAGATCTACGAATGACCTACATATCTATAGCGAGACCTATGGGCGATCTGCTAGGGGAGACCTACGGGAGATCTATAAGAGGAGAGCTAGATCTATGGATGACCTACAGTCATAAAGCGATACCTACGGGAGATATGCAAGGGGAGCCCTATAAACGATCTATTAGAGGAGAGTTTAGATATACGAAAGATCTACAATCCTAAGGCGAGACCTATGGATGACCTATAAGAGGAGAGATAGATCTACGGACAACCTATAATTCTATAGCGAGAACTACGAGCGATCTGCTAGGGGAGACCTACGGGCGATCTATAAGAAGAGAGTTGTTTTATGGAAGACCTACAATCTAAAAGCGATACCTACGGGAAATCTGTAGGGGAGACCTACCGGTGATCAATAAGAGAAGATCTAAATCTATGAACAACCAACAATCATAAAGCGAGACCTTTGGGTGATCTGCTAGAGGAGACCTACGAGTGATCTATTAGAGGAGAGATAGCTCTGTTGAGGACCTATAATCCTAAAGCTAGTCTTATGGGCGATATGTTAGGGGATTCCTACAGGCGTTCAATAAGAGAGTAGCTATATCAACGGGCGATATGCTAGGGGAGCCCTACGGGAGATCTATAAGAAGAGATCTAGATTTACATACTACCTATAGTCCTAAAGAGAGACATACGTTCGATCTATAAGAGGAGAGCTAGATCGATGGACGACCTACAATCCTAAAATAAGAGATAGGTGCGATCTGCTAGGGTAGACCTACGGATGATCTATAAGAGGAGAGCTAGATGTATAGACGACCTACAATATTAAAACGAAACCTGAGGGTGATCTGCTAGGGGACCTACGGGCGATCTATAAGAGGATTTTTTGATCTACGAATGACCTACAATCCTAAAGGAAGACCTAAGGGCGATCTGCTAGGGGAGGCCTAAATGCGATCTATAAGAGGAGAGCTAGATCTACGGACGACCAACAATTCTAAAGTGAGACCTACGGGCGATCTGCTAGGGGAGACTTACAGGAGATCTATAAGAGGAGAGATATATCTACGGACGATCTACAATTCTAAAGAGAGACCTACGGGCGGTCTGCTAAGGGAGACATACGGGAGATCTATAGGAGGAAAGCTAGATCTACGTACGACCTATAATCCTAAAGTGATACCTAAGGGCGATCTTCTAGGGGAGACTTATGGGCGATCTATAAGAGAAGAGTTATATCTACGCAAGACCTACAATCCTAGAGCGAGACCTATGGGCGATCTATAAGAGAAGATCTAGATCTATGGACGACCTACAATCATAAAGCGATACCTACAGGAGATATGCTAGGGAAGCCCTATAAACGATCTATTAGAGGAGAGATAGATATACGAAAGAACTAAAATCCTAAAGCGAGACCTATGGATGACCTATAGCAAGAACTATGAGCGATCTGCTAGGGGAGACCTACGGGTGATCTATAAGAAGAGAGTTGATCTACGGAAGACCTACAATCATAAAGCGACACCTACGGGAAATCTGTAGGGGAGACCTACCGGCGATCTATAAGAGAAGATCTAAATCTACGAATGAACTACAATCATAAAGGGAGACCTTTGGGTGATCTGCTAGAGGAGACCTACGAGTGATCTTTAGACGAGAGATAGCTCTGCGGAGGACCTATAATCCTAAAGCTAGACTTATGGGCGATATGCTAGGGGATACCTACAAGCGTTATCTAAGAGAGAAGCTAGATCAACGGGCGATATGCTAGGGGTGCCCTACGGGATATCTATAAGAAGAGATCTAAATTTACATACTACTTATAGTCCTAAAGAGAGACATACGGTTGATCTATAAGAGGAGAGTTAGATATACAAACGACCTACAATCCTAAAACGAGAGATACGTGCGATCTGCTAGGGTAGACCTACGGGCGATCTATAAGAGGAGAGCTAGATGTACAGACGAACTACAATATTAAAACGAAACCTATGGGCAATCTGCTAGGCGAGACCTACGGGCGATCTATAAGAGGATAGCTATATCTATGGACGACCTACAATCATAATGTGAGACCTACAGGCGATCTGCTATGAGACCTACGGGATATCTATAAGAGGAGTTTTCGATCTACGAATGACCTACATTCCTAAAGGAAGACCTAAGGGTGATCCGCTAGGGGAGGCCTAAATGCAATCTATAAGAGGAGAGCTAGATCTACGGACGACCAACAATTCTAAAGTGAGACCTACGAGTGATCTGCTAGTGGAGCCTTACAGGAGATCTATAAGAGGAGAGCTATATCTACGGAAGACCTATAATTCTAAAGCGAGACCTACGAGAGGTCTGCTACGGGAAACATACGGGAGATCTATAGGAGGAAAGTTCGATCTACGTACGACCTACAATCCTAAAGTGATACCTAAGGGCGATCTTCTAGGAGAGACTTATGGGCGATCTATAAGAGGAGAGCTAGATCTACGCACGACCTACAATCCTAGAGCAAGACCTATGGGCGATCTGCTATGGGAGACCTACGGGAGATCTATAAGAGGAGATCTAGATCTATGGACGACCTACAATCATAAAGCGATACCTACGGGAGATATGCTAGGGGAGCCCTATAAACGATCTATTAGAGGAGATCTAGATATACGAAAGAACTACAATCCTAAAGCGAGACCTATGGATGACCTACAAGAGGAGAGGTAGATCTACGGAGAACCTATAATTCTATAGCGAGAACTACGAACGATCTGATAGGGGTATAAGAAGAGAGTTGATCTGCGGAAGACCTACAATCATAAAGCGACACCTACGGGAAATTTGTAGGGTAGACCTACCAGCGATCTATAAGAGAATATCTAAATCTACGAATGACCTACAATAATAAAGCGAGACCTTTGGGTGATTTGCTAGAGGAGGCCTACGAGTGATCTTTAGACGAGAGATAGCTCTGCGGAGGACCTATAATCCTAAAGCCATACTTATGGGCGATATGCTAGGGGATACCTACAGGCGTTCTATAAGAGAGAAGCGAGATCAACGGGCGATATGCTAGGGGTGCCCTACGGGAGATCTATAATAAGAGATCTAAATCTACATACTACTTATAGTCCTAAAGAGAGACATACGGTCGATCTATAAGAGGAGAGCTAGATCTATAAACGACCTACAATCCTAAAACGAGAGATACGTGCGATCTGCTAGGGTATACCTACGAGCGATCTATAAGAGGAGAGCTAGATGTACAGACGACCTACAATATTAAAACGAAACCTACGGGAAATCTGCTAGGGGAGACCTACGGGTGATCTATAAGAGGAGAGTTATATCTACTGACGACCTACAATCATAATGTGAGACCTACAGGCGATCTGCTATGAGACCTCTGGGATATCTATAAGAGGAGATTTCGATCTAAGAATGACCTATAATCCTAAAGGAAGACCTAAGGGCGATCTCCTAGGGGAGGCCTAAATGTGATCTATAAGAGGAGAGCTAGATCTACGGACGACCTACAATTCTAAAGGGAGACCTACAGGAGATCTGCTAGGGGAGACTTACAAGAGATCTATAAGAGGGGAGCTATATCTACGGACGAACTACAATTCTAAAGTGAGACCTACGGGCGGTCTGCTAGGGGAGACATACGGGAGATCTATAGGAGGAAATCTAGATCTACGTACGACCTACAATGCTAAAGTGAGACCTAAGGGCGATCTTCTAGGGGAGACTTATGGGCGATCTATAAGAGAAGAGCTAGATCTACGCACGACCTACAATCCTAGAGCGAGACCTATGGGCGATCTGCTATGGGAGACCTACGGGAGATCTATAAGAGGAGATCTAGATCTATGGACGACCTACAATCATAAAGCGATACCTACGGGAGATATGATAGGGGAGTCCTATAAACGATCTATTAGAGGAGAGCTAGATATACGAAAGAACTATAATCCTAAAGCGAGACCTATGGATGACCTACAAGAGGTGAGTTAGATCTACGGAGAACCTATAATTCTATAGCGAGAACTATGAGCGATCTTCTAGGGGAGACCTACGGGTGATCTATAAGAAGAGAGTTGATCTACGGAAGACCTACAATCATAAATCGACACCTACGGGAAATCTGTAGGGGAGACCTACCGGCGATCTATAAGAGAAGATCTAAATCTACGAATGACCTACAATCATAAAGCGATACCTTTGGGTGATCTTCTAGAGGAGACCTACGAGTGATCTTTAACCGAGAGATAGCTCTGCGGAGGACCTATAATCCTAAAGCCAGACTTATGGTCGATATGCTAGGGGATACCTACAGGCGTTATATAAGAGAGAAGCTAGATCAATGGGCGATATGCTAGGGGTTCCCTACGGGAGATCTATAAGAAGAGATCTAAATCTACATACTACCTATAGTCCTAAAGAGAGACATACGATTGATCTATAAGAGGAGAGTTAGATATACAAACGACCTACAATCCTAAAACGAGAGATACGTGCGATCTGCTAGGGTAGACCTACGGGCGATCTATAAGAGGAGAGCTAGATGTACAGACGACCTACAATATTAAAACGAAACCTATGGGCAATCTGCTAGGCGTGACCTACGGGCGATCTATAAGAGGATAGCTATATCTATGGACGACCTACAATCATAATGTGAGACCTACAGGCGATCTGCTATGAGACCTACGGGATATCTATAAGAGGAGTTTTCGATCTACGAATGACCTACATTCCTAAAGGAAGACCTAAGGGTGATCCGCTAGGGGAGGCCTAAATGCAACCTATAAGAGGAGAGCTAGATCTACGGACGACCAACAATTCTAAAGTGAGACCTACGAGTGATCTGCTAGTGGAACCTTACAGGAGATCTATAAGAGGAGAGCTATATCTACGGAAGACCTATAATTCTAAAGCGAGACCTACGAGAGGTCTGCTAGGGGAGACATACGGGAGATCTATAGGAGGAAAGTTCGATCTACGTACGACCTACAATCCTAAAGTGATACCTAAGGGCGATCTTCTAGGAGAGACTTATGGGCGATCTATAAGAGGAGAGCTAGATCTATGCACGACCTACAATCCTAGAGCAAGACCTATGGGCGATCTGCTATGGGAGACCTACGGGAGATCTATAAGAGGAGATCTAGATCTATGGACGACCTACAATCATAAAGCGATACCTACGGGAGATATGCTAGGGGAGCCCTATAAACGATCTATTAGAGGAGATCTAGATATACGAAAGAACTACAATCCTAAAGCGAGACCTATGGATGACCTACAAGAGGAGAGCTAGATCTACGGAGAACCTATAATTCTATAGCGAGAACTACGAACGATCTGCTAGGGGTATAAGAAGAGAGTTGATCTACGGAAGACCTACAATCATAAAGCGACACCTACGGGAAATTTGTAGGGTAGACCTACCAGCGATCTATAAGAGAATATCTAAATCTACGAATGACCTACAATCATAAAGCGAGACCTTTGGGTGATCTGCTAGAGGAGGCCTACAAGTGATCTTTAGACGAGAGATAGCTCTACGGAGTACCTATAATCCTAAAGCCATACTTATGGGCGATATGCTAGGGGATACCTACAGGCGTTCTATAAGAGAGAAGCGAGATCAACGGGCGATATGCTAGGGGTGCCCTACGGGAGATCTATAATAAGAGATCTAAATCTACATACTACTTATAGTCCTAAAGAGAGACATACGATCGATCTATAAGAGGAGAGCTAGATCTATAAATGACCTACAATCCTAAAACGAGAGATACGTGCGATCTGCTAGGGTATACCTACGAGCGATCTATAAGAGGAGAGCTAGATGTACAGACGACCTACAATATTAAAACGAAACCTACGGGAAATCTGCTAGGGGAGACCTACGGGTGATCTATAAGAGGAGAGTTATATCTACTGACGACCTACAATCATAATGTGAGACCTACAGGCGATCTGCTATGAGACCTCTGGGATATCTATAAGAGGAGATTTTGATCTAAGAATGACCTATAATCCTAAAGGAAGACCTAAGGGCGATCTCCTAGGGGAGGCCTAAATGTGATCTATAAGAGGAGAGCTAGATCTACGGACGACCTACAATTCTAAAGGGAGACCTACGGGAGATCTGCTAGGGGAGACTTACAAGAGATCTATAAGAGGGGAGCTATATCTACGGACGACCTACAATTCTAAAGCGAGACCTACGGGCGGTCTGCTAGGGGAGACATACGGGAGATCTATAGGAGGAAATCTAGATCTACGTACGACCTACAATGCTAAAGTGAGACCTAAGGGCGATCTTCTAGGGGAGACTTATGGGCGATCTATAAGAGAAGAGCTAGATCTACGCACGACCTACAATCCTAGAGCGAGACCTATGGGCGATCTGCTATGGGAGACCTACGGGGGATCTATAAGAGGAGATCTAGATCTATGGATGACCTACAATCATAAAGCGATACCTACGGGAGATATGATAAGGGAGTCCTATAAACGATCTATTAGTGGAGAGCTAGATATACGAAAGAACTATAATCCTAAAGCGAGACCTATGGATGACCTACAAGAGGAGAGTTAGATCTACGGACAACCTATAATTCTATAGCGAGAACTATGAGCGATCTTCTAGGGGAGACCTACGGGCGATCTATAAGAAGAGAGTTGATCTACGGAAGACCTACAATCATAAATCGACACCTACGGGAAATCTGTAGGGGAGACCTACCGGCGATCTATAAGAGAAGATCTAAATCTACGAATGACCTACAATCATAAAGCGAGACCTTTGGGTGATCTTCTAGAGGAGACCTACGAGTGATCTTTAAACGAGAGATAGCTCTGCGGAGGACCTATAATCCTAAAGCCAGACTTATGGGCGATATGCTAGGGGATACCTACAGGCGTTATATAAGAGAGAAGCTAGATCAACGGGCGATATGCTAGGGGTTCCCTACGGGAGATCTATAAGAAGAGATCTAAATCTACATACTACCTATAGTCCTAAAGAGAGACATACGATTGATCTATAAGAGGAGAGCTAGATCTATAAACGACCTACAATCCTAAAACGAGAGATACGTGCGATCTTCTAGGGTAGACCTACGGGCGATCTATAAGAGGAGAGCTAGATGTGCAGATGACCTACATTATTAAAATGAAACCTACAGGAAATCTGCTAGGGAAGACCTACGGGCAATCTATAAGAGGAGATTTCGATCTACGAATGACCTACAATCCTAAAGGAAGACCTAAGGGCGATCTGCTATGGGAGGCCTACATGCGATCTATAAGAGGAGAGCTAGATCTACGGATGACCTACAATACTAAAGCGAGACCTACAGGCGATCTGCTAGGGGAGACTTACGGGAGATCTATTAGAGAAGAGCTAGATCTACGGACGACCTACAATTCTAAAGTGAGACCTACGGGCGGTCTGCTAAGGGAGACTTACGGGAGATCTATAAGAGGAAAGCTAGATCTATGGACGACCTACAATCCTAAAGTGAGACCTGAGGGTGATCTTCTAGGGGAGACTTATGGGCGATCTATAAGAGGAGAGCTAAATCTATGCACGACATGCAATCCTAAAGTGAGACCTATGGGCTATCTGCTAGGGGAGACCTACGGGGGATCTATAAGAGGAGAGATAGATCTACGGACGCCCTACAATCCTAAAGCGAGACCAACGGGCGATCTACTAGGGAATACCTATGCGAAATCTACAAGATGATGGCAAGATCTACGGGTGACCTATAATTCTAAAGCGAGACCTATGGGCGATCTGCTATGGGAGACCTACGGGAGATCTATAAGAGGAGATCTAGATCTATGGATGACCTACAATCATAAAGCAATACCTACGGGAGATATGCTAGGGGAGCCCTATAAACGATCTATTGGAGGAGATCTAGATATACGAAAGAACTAAAATCCTAAAGCGAGACCTATGGATGACCTACAAGAGGAGAGCTAGATCTACGGACAAGCTATAATTCTATAGCGAGAACTACGAGTGATCTCCTAGGGGAGACCTACGGGCGATCTATAAGAAGAGAGTTTATCTACGGAAGACCTACAATCATAAAGCGACACCTACGGGAAATATATAGGGGAGACCTACCGGCGATCTATAAGAGAAGATCTAAATTTACGAACGACCTACAATCATAAAGCGAGACCTTTGGGTGATCTGCTAGTGGAGACCTACGAGTGATCTATTAGACGAGAGATAGCTCTGCGGAGGACCTATAATCCTAAAGCCAGACTTATGGGCGATATGCTAGGGGATACCTACAGGCGTTATATAAGAGAGAAGCTAGATCAACGGGCGATATGCTAGGGGTGCCCTACGGGAGATCTATAAGAAGAGATCTAAATCTACATACTACCTATAGTCCTAAAGAGAGACATACGATCGATCTATAAGAGGAGAGCTAGATCTATAAACGACCTACAATCCTAAAACGAGAGATACGTGCGATCTTCTAGGGTATACCTACGGGCGATCTACAAGAGGAGAGCTAGATGTGTAGATGACCTACATTATTAAAACGAAACCTACGGGCAATCTGCTAGGGAAGACCTACGGGCGATCTATAAGAGGAGATTTCGATCTACGAATGACCTACAATCCTAAAGGAAGACCTAAGGGCGATCTGCTATGGGAGGCCTAAATGCGATTTATAAGAGGAGAGCTAGATCTACGGACGACCTATAATTCTAAAGCGAGACCTACGGGCGATCTGCTAGGGGAGACTTACGGGAGATCTATTAGAGAAGAGCTAGATCTACGGATGACCTACAATTCTAAAGAGAGACCTACGGGCGGTCTGCTAAGGGAGACTTACGGGAGATCTATAAGAGGAAAGCTAGATCTATGGACGACCTACAATCCTAAAGTGAGACCTGAGTGCGATCTTCTAGGGGAGACTTATGGGCGATCTATAAGAGGAGAGCTAAATCTATGCACGACATGCAATCCTAAAGTGAGACCTATGGGCTATCTGCTAGGGGAGACCTACGGGGATCTATAAGAGGAGAGATAGATCTACGGACGCCCTACAATCCTAAAGCGAGACCAACGGGCGATCTACTAGGGGATACCTATGGGAAATCTACAAGATGATGGCAAGATCTACGGGTGACCTATAATTCTAAAGCGAGACCTATGGGCGATCTGCTATGGGAGACCTACGGGAGATCTATAAGAGGAGATCTAGATCTATGGATGACCTACAATCATAAAGCGATACCTACGGGAGATATGCTAGGGAAGCCCTATAAACGATCTATTAGAGGATATCTAGATATACGAAAGAACTAAAATCCTAAAGCGAGACCTATGGATGACCTACAAGAGGAGAGCTAGATCTACGGACAACCTATAATTCTATAGCGAGAACTACGAGTGATCTCCTAGGGGAGACCTACGGGTGATCTATAAGAAGTGAGTTTATCTACGGAAGACCTACAATCATAAAGCGACACCTATGGGAAATCTATAGGGGAGACCTACCGGCGATCTATAAGAGAAGATCTAAATTTACGAACGACCTACAATCATAAAGCGAGACCTTTGGGTGATCTGCTAGTGGAGACCTACGAGTGATCTATTAGACGAGAGATAGCTCTGCGGAGGACCTATCATCCTAAAGCCAGACTTATGGGCGATATGCTAGGGGATACCTATAGGCGTTCTATAAGACAGAAGCTAGATCAACGGGTGATATGCTAGGGGTGACCTACGGGAGATCTATAAGAAGAGATCTAAATCTACATACTACCTTTAGTCCTAAAGAGAGACATACGGTCGATCTATAATAGGAGAGCTAGATCTATGGATGACCTACAATCCTAAAGCGAGACCTACATGCTATCTGCTAGGGGAGACCTACAGGGGATCTATAAGAAGAGAGATAGATCTACGGATGACCTTCAATCCTAAAGCGAGTCCTACGGGCAATCTGCTAGGGGATACCTATTGGAAATCTACAAGATGATGGCAAGATCTACGGATGACCTACAATTCTAAAGCGAGACCTATAGGTGATCTGCTAGGGGAGACCTACGGGAGATCTATAAGAGGAGAGCTAGATCTATGGACGACCTACAATCCTAAAACGATAAATATGTGTCATCTGCTAGGGTAGACCTACGGGCGATCTATAGGAGGAAAGCTAGATATATAGATGACGTACAATCCTAAAATGAAACCTACGGGAAATCTGCTAGATTGAGACCTATGGTCGATCTAAAGAGGAGAGCTAGATCTATGGACGACGTACAATCATAAAGAGATACCTATGGGAGATATGCAAGGGAGCCCTATAAAAGATCTATTAGAGGAGAGCTAGATATACGAAAGAACTACAATCCTAAAGCGAGATCTATGGATGACCTACAAGAGGAGATATAGATATAGAGACAACCTATAATTCTATAGCAAGAACTACGAGCAATCTTCTAGGGGAGACCTACAGAAGATATATAAGAAGAGAGTTGATCTACGGAAGACCTACAATCATAAAGCGACACCTACGGGAAATCTGTAGGGGATACCTACCGGCGATCTATAAGAGAAGATCTAAATCTACGAATGACCTATAATCATAAAGCGAGACCTTTGGGTGATCTGCTAGAGGAGACCTACGAGTGATCTTTAGACGAGAGATAGCTCTGAGGAGGACCTATAATCCTAAATCCAGACTTATGGGCGATATGCTAGGGGATACCTACAGGCGTTCTATAAGAGAGAAGCTAGATCAATGGGCGATATGCTAGGGGTGCCCTACGGGATATCTATAAGAAGAGATCTAAATCTACATACTCCCTATAGTCCTAAAGAGAGACATATGGTCGATCTATAAGAGGAGAGCTAGATCTATGGACGACCTACAATCCTAAAACGAGAGATACGAGCGATCTACTAGGGTATACCTACGGGCGATCTATAAGAGGAGAGCTAGATGTACAGAAGACCTACAATATTAAAACAAAACCTATGGGCAATCTGCTAGGCGAGACCTACGGGCGATCTATAAGAGGATAGCTATATCTATGGACGACCTACAATCATAATTTGAGACTATGGAGGAATTCTCACAAGGTTGACTTGGATTGTTTTCTTGCGAAGTGAATCCATAACCTACAAAACAGGAACAAAGATGAAAATCCAAAATCCTTGAAATGGTTAGTGAATGCATATGATGCTTCATGATTTTGATGATGTTATGCACAAGTATATATGTACAAACAAATCAAACATGTTTCTAGTTTAGGCTTGCATGGGGTTTCATAGGTAAGTACCCTCTTGAAGTTAGTTGGCTAAACCTGTCCTATAAATAGTAACTGGGTTCTAAGGAGCTTAATATCACTGGATTATTTTCTGCGTTCATTGTTTCAGTTTAGCCACTTTACTGGCGACCGAAATATTCCAAGAAAACAATCCTCGATGAGTGTATCGATTATCTACCAACTTCGGACTGCACCAAAGCCGGTCATCTCACTACATGCTAAAAGGCCAAGATGGTCAAGTAAAGGTTCTAAAAGTCCATTAGTGCTTCATGACATCACTCAGCGGCCCTGTATTCTCTTTGATTGACTCAAAGGCTACCGGTACCCACAAATATGTCGCACTAATATAGCTAGTGCTTAGACCATGTCGGTATACTCCGCACAGTTTCCACAACGTATTGCTATTTACCTATGAATTTTTCCCAAATCCGGGTAGAGGATTCAAACCCAAATAATAGAACCAAAATGTAAAGCATACAAGTCAAGCAAGATAAGCATGTAAAGGTGATCTAAACCCTAAGGTAACCCCACTTTTGGTTCAATCCCCAGCAAGTCGCCAGTTCTCTGATACGGTGGGAGAACTGACTTGAGGTTTTGCGTTTGTGTTCGAAAATGTTTCAGTTTAGCAAGAGTCGCCACCGACTTTTTATTTTATCCAAAGGAAAGGTCAAAAAGCACAGGAAAGACCTTTGAGATGTTTTCTTGTGTTCAGAGGTAGATTATGAAAAGGGAAGGTGCTAGCACCCTTTTCATCCATGGTTTTCCATGGGCTCTTAGTTACTTGTTTAGATCACTTGCTTTGCTTTTCCAATTGTTTGAAATGGTGCTTTGTGTGGTTTTGAAAGTATTTTGAAAAGAGGCCATCGTTTTGGCAATCTTTGTAATGATTCTTATTTGAAGAATGTATACAAAGATGTTTTGTTTTTTGAAAAATGTTTCAATGTATGAAAGTTTGTTGGGAAATTGTTTTGAAATTGTGTGTGTGTGTTTTTGAAATTATCAAGGATGGTTTGCAAATTGATCAAGTAACTAGGAGCTTTTCTACCTACTAAAAAGTCTTTCCTACACATTTTTAACCCTTTGATATTGTTGTTTTACCATTGTATTTGGTAAACAACCTTATCTTAGGATGTTAAACGGGACGGGTGTGGGTCATCGTATGACCATGATAACAATATTGCCAAGTATCTTAGCAAGTTTTTGAGGGACTAGATCATTTTTGTTTAGGCAACCAAGATAGCGTCATCGAGGGACTATGATCTTTTGTTTTGTTTGATTTTGCCAAGATACCTAGCATGCATATCATGGCCATTTTAAGGCAACAAAGTGGATGAAACCCTACGGGTGCTTATGTGCATTGTGTTGTCATTTTTCATGCATTTTTGTCTTGCATTAAGTCATTCTATTTGTTTGATTTTGGTCTTTGCATACAAAACCTAATCTTACTATCATGCATATAAATCAATAAAATGCGTAAAAGTAAATCTAAGACTATTACAACATTATTATGGGAAGGAGGGTACAAGTTTAAATAGGGGGTATTTACATAAAATAAAACCCTAGAACTATTACAACAATATTGAATTTATTTGTACAAATAAATAAATAGACAATTATTTAAATATGCAATAAAATATAAATATACAAAAAAAATGTTTTTGTATTTTATTTTATATATGTAAAAAAACTTATTTAAGCCTTAAAAATAAGGGAAAATAAATTAATTATTTTTGGAAAGGGTGAAAACCCTAATTTTTGTTTTAAAAGAAAATATTCTATATTATTTATTTATTCATTTTTATGTACAAGAAAATAAATAAAAATATATACAAAAATGTTTTAAAAAAATAAATATTGTATGAAAATATTATTTAAAGTGTATAAATAATAAAAATAAAAATGTTAGGTATTTTCAAATTATTTTACAAGTTTATTTAAGAAAATAAAAGTATTAAACCTAATAAACTAAATATTATGCAAAAAAAATAAAATAAAAAATATGAAAAAATGCAAAAAAAATAAATGAAACATTTTTATGATTTTTAATGTTTAGGGAAAAATAAATAAAAGTCAGAAATGTGAAATATGCAAGAAAATATGAAAAATAAAAGAAATGGGCCAAGGGGGTGCAAATAACAAAATGGAGGGTGTCAAAAGTAGAATCAGCCAGCCCAAGGCCCAAGTTGCACTTCGTCCCTGTCCTCTGAACACGAGCGCGCGCCTCTGCAATGCAAATCCTGTTCTCTCTATTCTTTGCATGAAATCAAAAACTCACAACATAAAACTTATAGAGTTTTAAACCACGATTCTAATGATATAAAAAACTTGATCTAACTCTCAAAGACCAGAGAGAATTTCAGTGGCCCTAAATTCTAACCTAACTTTTTCAGCATGTTCATCATCTAAATTCTCCTAGCTCAGTTAATGTAAATAAGAACTATGTATATGTACAGTTCAAGCAACTTAAGGACTACATTTTTGCTTCACAAACCTAAGCCTAAGGATGTCTAAATAAGTAGATAGAAAGTTGGAAATTACCTTGTTCAGCTGAAGTTGAGTATGGAAATGTAGCAACTTTGAGTGAGGCCTGATGCACATTTGAGCTTGCTTGAAGTTCCCTTGACCTTTCCCAATGCTCAACTTGCTTTGAAATGGCTTGAATCTCCTTGTAGAAGTCAACCTGCAAACTCAGAAATTGAAAATGGTGAAGCACGAAACAGGGGTTACAATTTCTTGAGAAGGGCTTGGATAGTTCAGATGGGATGTATGGAATGTGTCTGAAGTGGTTCAAGACAAAATGCATGAGGCAATTTGGTTTTGGCTTGAGTTCTGCAGAGCTTGCCCTGTTTTGGGAAGAAGTTGGTGTTTTTGTGTTTTGGGTGTTTGGAAGCTTGGCAATTCGTGTTTTCTGGCTTGGTACAATATGCTGAGGTTATTTGAAAATGTTACAAGGCTTGGTTTTAACAGATGCACCAGTTATGCGGACTTTTGCATAATTGCTTGCTTTTGAAGAAAAGTTTGAATTGACAATGCCAAGGCCTGTACATGCCTGTTTTCTAGCTGCACATAGTTGGGGAACTTTGCCTGATATTCATGGACTTTTTTTGCAACAAAAGGCTAGGTCCATGGCTCAAGATAAACAAAGTTACATAAAGTGAACTTTATCAAAGTAGCAATGTTATCTTTTTGCCATTTTTCGATTAAACCTTTGTACAAAGCTTCAAGGATAAAAAAAATGCCATTAACCATTGTATCTGCATTCAATTTATGAGTGTAGAAAGGATTAGAACCTGTAAACCAAGTACAAGCATGCTTAGGATAGATTTGCAAGTTGTAACATTGTGCAAAATGCCATGGACAAAAGTGAGAAATTGCCATTTTCAAACTTTCGATTCTCCCTGACCATAAATGATCTTGGAGAGTTCTTGGACATTTTGGAAAGCTTGTAACATGATCTACAATCCATCTTTGAAATTCATTTTTGGATTCCACTTAGAACTAGATGAAAAGTTGCCATGAAGTTAGGTCAAAAATCTACCTTAACTAGGGCAAAATTTCACTAAGTTAAAAGTTTCATGGACCCTTATTCACAAAATCATAACTTGAGATCCAAGCATCTTTTTGGAAAATTTTGTGAATCAAAGTAGTAGATTTTGTGGAGGAATACAACTTTCGTGTTGGAAGTTTTCTTTGAATCCAATTGCATCATGGTGAAAAAGTTGGGAAAAGTTGGGAAAAAATAAGAAATTTTCATGACTTAGAAAAATTCTAAGTTATGAAATTTTTCAAACTTAAACCTTGATTTCAAAAATTAGGTTTCTTGGTGAAAAAGTTTCATGTTTTGACACATATTGATGAAAAATGACCCTTGGCACTTGATTTTGACCAAAAAGTCAAAGTTTGACTTTTCAGTGTACAGTTGATTTTTGATCAGTTGACTGGAAAATTCATCTGTCAATCCAATGCATTTGAGATCTTTTGAACAATGTGGTTAGGTCAAGATGATGACATTGAGTCATTGGAACCATGCTTGAACCCAATTTGCCATTGGCTAGGTGAAAAATTAGAAATTGCCCTTCTATAATCAATACCCTAAAAATGACCATTTTGCCCTTTTGGTGATCTGATCAAATTTCTTGAGGAGTTGTGGTCCAAACTTGATCAAATGGTTCATATGAGTCTATAATGTTGATGTGGATAAAAAATTATGAAGTTTGACTGTAAATTGGCCATGGTTGACTTTTTCCCCAATACAGCTGATTTTTAGGTCAACTGTCCAATTGACAGGGCAAAAATGTGATTCAAGGCTTGAAACTTGGTGTGAGCAATCTTAGGAGTCCAATATGAAGTATGAAAGTCACATGAGGCATTGGAAGTCCAAAGTTCCTTGTGCAAACTCAAACCCTAATTTCAGGTCATCAGTGCTAGGAGATGTCTTGAGCTGAGCAAACCCCAATCTGGTCTTGAATCCAAGAAGTCTTGTGGGGAAAATCTTGATAAAATGAGAGGGAAAATTTTAGGATACAGCAGCTGCCCCCGTTCAATCTTCTTGAACCTGAAGAGTTAGATTGGCGAGTTTTTCCGTTCGTGACTCGAAGGTAAAAGATGAATGGACACTAGAGTGCCCGTAAATTTGCACTCGTTAAAATGTAGTTGAGGGAATGGGCTTAAAGATGCCATTTGTAGAGGTGACAGAATATTGTCAGAGATGGGCTTGTAGATTCCATCAAGAATATTTGTTGAATGGTATGTTGTAAGTCAAAGGAATGAGTATCAGAATGGTATCCTCGTCTGGAACGTATCTGAAACGTATCTGGAGACTGAGTGTGTACGAGCAAGGGAATAGCTCCCGTGTTTGGAGCGTATCCGAGATGTAACCGTATTTGATTCTTGAATGAACAACAAAATGACTTCCGTGTCTGGAGTGTATCTGTATTGTATCTGAATCTGAAATTTGAATAGGCGACAGAAAGGCATCCATGTCTGGAGCGTCTCTAGGCTGGGGAAAAAGTCAGAATAAGTGACGGAATGGCAACCGCGTCTAGGGCATATCTAGACTGTATCTGAAGTTGAGATCTTTATGAGTAGCAGGATAACTTTCGTGTCTGCAGTGTATCTGAACTTGTAATTGCGATTTGAATAAGTGATAGAATGACTTCCGTGTCTGGAGTGTATCTGGACTTGAAATTGATAGTTGAGTCTGAATGGGAAATAGAATGGCTTCCGTATCTGGAGCGTATCTAATATGTATCTGATTGTTGAAGTATGAATAAACGATAAAATGGAATTCGTGTCTGGAGCGTATCCATACTGTAACTTGACTTTGAATTCTGAATGAGTAGCAGAATGACTTCCGTGTATGGAGTGTATCTGAACTGTATCTAAAATCTTTGAATATTTGTTAAAGATAGCTGTTAATCTTATCCTGAAAAGGGTAAAATGTTAGCTGAAACACAAAGTTATGTTGCATGAAATGTATAATGCAATAAATGTGTTTTATCAATGCTTATGATATATGACTGTAATGTAAGTGCATGTAAGCTGATTTGCTGTATTGCTGAGGAGAATACATCCTTGATAGCTGGAGATAATGAAATCCTTGACTGTTGCCGGGGAAAATAAATCCATGACCGTTGTCGGAGATTCAAAATCTTTGATTGCTGAGGATGAGAAATCCTTGCTGACTGTTGTCGGGGAAAATAAATCCTTGACAACTTCTGTGGGGATGTGAAGATCCTTCATGACTTTCCTGGGGATAGGGATCCTTCAAGTCTTTGGTGTTGGAGGATGATAAACATTCTGTTGTGAGAATAATGTCAGACTGCTTGAGGAATCTGCTTGGGGAATCCCGAGAACTTTGATGACTATGGCTGGGGATTACATAATGGGAATCCTCACTCGGTTGATGAATAAGGAAAACTCTGGCGATCTCTACCGGGGATTAAACAAAGGAAAACCTTGATCTGCTAGAGAATAAGGGAGGCTCTGATGGCTTCTGTGGGAAAATGAGAATCTTCGTTCTGGTAGGGGAATTTAATCCTTGGGGACTTCATGCTGAGGAGTTAAGAATGAGAATCTTTGATCTGTATGGGATTAAAAATTCTGACAAATTCATGCCGGGGAGTAATGAAGACTTTGGCAACTACACTGGGGAAATGAGAATGAGAAACTTCAATCTACTAGGGGATGAAAAACTATGTGGGGAGTAGCTATACTGCTGGGGAGTAGCTATCCTATTGGAGAGTAAGTTTAGGACTCTGGGGAAAAGCTTATTCCTGTTTGGAAAAAAGTTTAGGAGTTTGGGTCGTATGCCAATTTACTGGGGAATCAAGAATGAGAATCTCCATTCTTTTGGGGATATCGGGAGCTTAGGTTGTATGCCAATATATTGGGGAGTCAAGAATGAGAATCTTCATTCTGTTGGGGATATCAGGAGTTTGGGTTATATGCCAATCTACTGGTGAATTATCCGAAGATGGGATAAATAAAAAATAAAAAAAAAATAAAAAAACATTGACTGTTATCTGGTTGATTCTCAGACTTTAAGACTACTTACTGGGGAATCTGGGGAAAACTGAATGGTTTTCGTTGTGGATTGATAGTTGGAGATTTGACTCGACTGGGGAAGAAGGTTTCATCTTTGTTGGGGATTTATGACCCAAAGTTTTACTCAGCTGAGGATTACGAGTTTGAAGTTTTAACTCTGATGAGGATTTTGAAATTTAGCTCCGTTGGGGATATGTATTTTAAGGTTTTAGCTCCGCTGGGGATCTAGATGATCTACTGCAGGGGATTTCTCTTGGAATAGCTTAAAGAAGTTTTCCTATACTTTCAGCCTGTCAGTAATTATTCTGTCTCATTTCGTTTATTTGTAAACAGTGATTATATTCAAATGCATATGCTCATTAATAAATCATTGTACGTTTTCAAATAACACACAAGTGTAAAAAGGAAAAGACAAATAGTTTTCTGCACTTTGAAGTATCTTTGTATTAACTTTGTGTAAGTATTTTGTACAAAGGAGACAGATATCCTAGTAAGAGAATGTTGTCATAAAAATGAGAAAAATTTATACAAAGATAGATGGCTATGTGTAAGAATTCCACGGGGTTCCCATTCTGCTATAGCCTTTGTAACTCTGAATATCTTGTCCATTCGTTGCTTCGTCCGAAGATGATTGAGTTGATCAGAAGCCTGGAGCTTGTCTGTGAAGAGATTGTCCTTAAAGTGATCCGACGAGACATAGTCATACGCTTTAATACCCTAACTTTTGCCTTGGACCACCCTTTCGGGTTTTCAATCCACCGGGAAACCCTTTTTTTCCCAAGTCGCCCTTTCGGGTTTTTAACTTGTCGGGTGTACAAATTTTTTTATTTATCCCTAATTTTTTCCTGAACCGCCCTTTCGGGTTTTCGATTCACCGGGATGCCCTTTTTTGCCTAGGTGTGTCAACCTAGCGGTTCATTTATACGTAGTATCTTTTGACTATACCTGTATTCGCAGGGTGCGGCAGGTCATCACCGTCCATGGTGGTTAAAATCATTGGGCCACCAGAAAAGATGTTTTTGATCATAAATGGTCCTTCGTAGGTAGGAGTCCATTTTCCCCTGGGATCACTTTGCTGTAAGATGATCCGCTTGATTACAAGATCTCTGACTTGATATACCTGGCGCCTGACTTTCTTGTTGAAAGCCTTGATCATCCGTTTTTGATAAGTCTGACCATGGCAAACAGCAGTAAGTCGCTTTTCGTCAATCAAGTTAAGTTGATCAAGCCGAGTCTGAATCCAATCGTCTTCATTCAAACTAGCATCCTTCATGATTCTCAAGGAGGGAATCTGAACCTCAATAGGTAAAACAACTTCCATGCCGTATACCAAAGAATAGGGAGTTTCCCCAGTTGATGTACGTGCCATGGTATGGAACCCGTGGAGAGCAAACGGTAACATCTCATGCCAGTCCTTGTAGGTGACTGTCATCTTTTGTATGATCTTCTTGATATTTTGTTCGCAGCTTCGACATCACCGCTCATCTTTGGCCGATTGGGAGATGAACTGTGATGTTGAATCTGGAATTGCTTGCACAAGGCGGTGATCATAGTGTTGTTAAGCTTTGTACCATTGTCGGTGATGATCCTTTCGGGGATGCCGTACTGGCAAATGAGGTTCTACTTGATGAAGCGGGCAATAACATTCTTTGTGACGGATGCGAAGGAAGCTCCTTCGACCCACTTGGTAAAGTAATCAATGGCCACTAGAATGAAGCGGTGTCCATTGGATGATGTAGGCTTGATCTCTCCAATCATGTCGATTCCCCACATAGGGAATGGCCAAGGATCTGCTAAGACATTGAGAGGAACTGGAGGTATATGTACCTTGTCCGCATAGGTTTGACATTTGTGACAAGTCCGGGAATGTTGATGGCAGTCAGCTTCTATGATAGACCAGTAATAGCCTTCCCGCAGAATCTTCTTAGCCATCATATGTCCGCTAGAGTGAGTGCCAAAGGTACCATTATGCAGTTCATCCATGATCTGTTCAGCTTCAATCTTGTCCACACAACGGAGCAGAATGCAATCATGATTACGCTTGTAAAGGATACCATTGCTCAGGAAGAACTTGGCATAGAATCTCCTCAAGAACTTTTTGTCATTGACTGAAGCTCCTTCAGGATATTCTTGAGCCTCGAGATACCTTTTGACTTCATGAACCCAAGGTCGGTCCACTACTTCTTCGGTATTAATCTCGTGATAATGTGCAGGTTCGTCCATCCGTTCAATGGTGATTTAGGGAGCCTCATTATCCCAGTTAAGTTTAAACATGGATGACATTGTAGCTAGAGCATCTGCTATCTGATTTTCTTCTCGCGGGAAGTGCTCGAAGGTAATCTGCTCGAAATGTGGTAACAATGTCAATACATGTTCTTTGTAAGGGATGAGTTTTAGATGCTTAGTGTCCCACTCTCCTTTGATCTGACTGATGACCAAAGCTGATTCCCCAAACACAATCAAAGATTTGATTCCCCAGTCTATAGAAACCTTGAGACCAAAGATACAAGCTTCATACTCGGCCATGTTGTTGGTACAGTTGAAGAAAAGTCTGGCTGTGAAAGGTGTATGGAAACCTTCTGGAGAGATGAGTACAACACCGATATCGTTGCCAAGTGCATTAGAGGCACCATCAAAGTACAGGGTCCATCGGGATCCTTGTTCAGGTCTGTCATATGGTCTGAAATCTTCAATGTTGTCCAATGTCATAATGTCCTCGTCAGGGAAGTCAAACTTCATGGATTGGTAATCTTCGACAGCTTGATGAGCTAGATGGTCAGCTAGCACACTCCCCTTTATAGCTTTTTGGGTCGTGTATTGTATATCGTATTCTGTCAAGATCATCTACCATCTAGCTATTCTTCCAGATAAAGAAGGCTTCTCAAAGATGTACTTGATCGGATCCATCTTAGATATCAGAAAAGTGGTATGAGTCAACATATACTGCCTTAGCCGGCGAGCAGCCCATACCAAAGCGCAAAAAGTTTTCTCGAGCAGTGAGTATCGGGTCTCACAGTCGGTAAAATTTTTGCTAAGGTAATAAATGGCATGCTTTTTTCGGCCAGACTCGTCATGTTGGCCCAGTACGCACCCCATTGAATTCTCTAGGACGGTCAGATACATGATTAGCGGTCTTCCTTCGACGGGAGGCATCAAGATAGGAGGTTCTAGCAAATACTCCTTGATTTTATCGAAAGCAATTTGACAGTCATCATTCCATTTAACCACTTAATATTTCTTCAACAGCTTGAAGATTGGCTCACAGGTAGATGTTAGGTGAGAAATGAACCTAACAATGTAGTTTTGACTTTGGCGGGATCAACCTCAATGCCTTTGTTGTTGTCAATGAAATCCAAGAGTTTACCGGACCTGACTTTGAAGGTACACTTGTTTGGATTCAGTCTGAGCTTGTACTCTTTCAACCTGACAAACATCTTTTGCAAATGGTTGAGGTGTTCTTCTTCTGTTTGTGATTGGGCTATCATGTCGTCTACGTAGACCTCTATTTCATGATGTATCATATCATGAAACAAGGCCACCATGGCGCGTTGATAGGTTGACCTGGCATTCTTCAGTCCAAATGTCATCACTTTGTAGCAGAACGTACCCCACTGCATAAAAAAGTAGTTTTCTCCATGTCTTCAGGTGCCATTTTGATCTGGTTATAACCTGAAAATCCGTCCATGAAAGAAAATACCTTGTGTTGAGTTGTGTTGTCAACCAAGATGTCAATGTGCGGTAGTGGAAAGTCATCTTTAGGGCTAGCCTTGTTTATGTCTCTGTAATCCATGCACATTCTCACTTTGTCGTCCTTCTTAGGAACGGGCACAATGTTAGCAACCCATTATGGATAGGAAGTAACAACAAGAAATCCAGCATTGAACATCTTCATAAATTCTGCTTTGATCTTTTCAGACATGTCGGGCCTCATGCGGCGGACCATTTGTTTGATTAGTGGACAATCTTCTCTTGTAGGGAGACAGTGAACCACAATATCTGTATCGAGTCCCGACATGTCTTCGTATGACCAGGAAAAGATCTCAATATATTCATTCAACAGCTGAATCAAGTGCTCCTTGACACTTGGATCTAGGTTGGCACCCACTCTGACTTCTTTTCTGTATTCCTCAGTACCCAAGTTGATTGTCTCTAACAGCTCCTCATAAGGTAGAATGGCCTTTTCTTCCTGTTGTAGCAGCCTAGCCAATTCTCCTGGCACCTCACAATCTTCATCACCTTCGTATTCGGCATGGTAGACCAGATCTTCAGAGTCACTGAAGGCCATAGCAGAAATGTTACCCATGGAATCCGGAATGGAAGGGTACCTGCATTTATGAGTGTGGGTGTGTGTAAGGGATAACCACCTTTAAACAAATAAAATGTAAAAAGAAACACAATGAACACAAAAGTTTATATGTGAAAACATCCATGAATCATTAAAATGGCATATGAAGATGAAAAATCAAACCCTTACAAATGGACCTATGTACCTCGGGTAAGGCACAAGGCTAAAAGTGTACAAATTGTTTGAAATTATTACAAACCAATAGAAATGTTTGAAAGATAAATTACTTATTTATGAAAGTAATCGGAACAAAGTATTTTTCCTCCCAGTTGCACAGTCCTCCGTCAACAGTAGGGAAAATCCAGTCTTCCAGGTTGCTCTCCTCTTCACTATCCTCCAAAGCATTGACCCTATGATGGGTGATCTTCAGTGGTGGCCCTCCAGCACGGGAGCGACGCATAAGCTTCTGACTAGCCGAAGTAAACCCTAGGCCAAACTTATCTGACTTGAAAGGAAAGTCTGGTAGCTGACCCTAAATTGTGCTTCCTCTTTCTTCAATCACAACCTTTGCATCTTTGAGAGATGACATCCGAGGCACAGGTTTGGTAATCATGGGTACAAAAGCCAATATTTTGGTTGCTGCAACTTCAGGAGAAACCTCTTCATAGTGTTAGAAAGGGGTCTCTATGAATTCGCCATCTAACTCCACATAACAGAAGGAGTTCAGGTGACTGATCATGTATTCCTCTTCGCCATGAACAGTTATAATTTTCCCCTGGACAGGGTACTTCATCATTTGATGCAGGGAGGAAGTGACGGCTCCAGCATTGTGAATCTAGGGTCTTCCCAACAAGTAAGAATAGGAAGGACGGATGTCCATCACATAGAATGTGGAGTTGAAGGTTTCAGTTCCTACTTTGATCGGCATGTCCACTTCTCCATGGACCATCCTCTTAGAACCATCAAAGGCTCTGATGATGATATTGTTGGGTTTCAGGGTTAAGCCTTCACAAGCCAGTCTATCCAAGGCTTTCTTCGGCAGGAAATTTAAAGACGAACATGTCTCTACCAGAATGTGTGCTAGAGTAGTCCCTCTGCATTCCACTGAGACATGCAAACTGTCATTATGTTTTCTCCCTTTTGAAGTTAAATCAGCATCGGAGAATCCTAGACCATTGTCAGCTGTTAGGCTAGCTATACGTTCCTGGAACTGATCCGCGAAGGTTTCTTGTGGCACGTGGGCCGTCTTCAAAAATCTGATCAGTGCTTTAGCATGAGCCTCTGAACAAAGCAGCAGGGCCAACATAGAGATCTTTGAGGGGGTTTGCCCCAGTTGCTACACAATTTCATAATCGCTTTTCTTGATTATTTTCAAAATCTCTTCCATTTCTTTTTGAGAGGTCTCACGGATGACTAATGGCTGAGCCTTCATCCTGACAGGCTCTTCTTGGATCCCTTCCCTCTATCATCAGCAGCAGCAGAGGGTACAACCACAGGAGTTACAACTTCTTCAATAATTGGAGTTCTCGTAGACATATTGACTGGTACAGGGGTAACCTTAGGAGTAGCTGAGGGTCTGAAGATTGTCTTTGGAGGGGTAATCTCCGGAGAGAAAATTCTTCCACTGCGGGTGATTTTGCTCGTTCCAGTAATGTTTCCAATGTAGGAAGTCTCTTCATCATAACTCTCTTAAGTTGATTCAATTTTAACACCGTGGTAGTAGATTTCTCCACCATAGTTCCACGGTATTGATTTGTCGGACTTGTATGGGACGGGCCCAGGCATGGTTTTCTTCAAAGTTACAGTCTTCGGAGCTGATGTAATCTTAACAGGTCTTTTGGAGACCTTGGAAAGATTGGAGGATATGGTTATTATTTAAACATCTTTGATAGGAGTCGGAGTAACAAGAGTCTTTTCAAAAATTATTTTTGGTTATCCATTAGGCGTTGGATGCCTAACTTCAACAATGGACAGTCGGTTGGTAAGGATGAACAAAGGCAGCAATCTTCGTCACAACCTGGGAAAATCCCAGCCTTCAACAGATTCAACTTGATTATCAGTGGAGGAGTCATCAAATCATCAATAGTAGCAACAAACAGATCCTCTTCAAGAGCATGGGCATTATGGCCATGCCTTGGCATTAGAGCAGATATCACATTTGGCTTTTTAGGGGCATCAAATTCCACTTCTTTAGCGTCTATCAAATCCTGAATCTTATTCTTGAGAGCCCAACAATTGTTGGTGTCGTGCCCTATACTCCCGGAATGATAAGCACACTTGGCATTTGAATGATAGTACGGAGAAGTTGTATTCGGATTCTTCGGGGCCTCTTTCAAAGTTGCAAGGTTTAACTTCAAGATATGGGGTAGAACCTGAGCAGGAGTCATGTTTAAATGGGTGAATTGCCTTACAGGCCTTTCCACCCTTGCTTGGTTGGTTCTAGGTTGATTGTTTCTGGGCTGATCAGTTGCAAATTTCTGAATCATTACGGCCCTCACCTCTGGCCGGTGCTCAACTCTTCCTTGACCTCTTTGGGAGTAGACAACTGAGACTTATTTCTTTGCTGGAAAAGGATTTTTGATAGCATCATAAGTAGATGCATCTTTCTGAATTTTTCCGCTTTTAATGTCGGCCTCAACCCTTTCACCAGTTAAAATCAACTCGGTGAACCCCGCAGACGAACTTCCTATCAGGTGATTAAAGAAAGGACCTGACAGCGTCCCCAAGAACATATCAACTAACTCTCTCTCAGATAAAGGTGGCTGCACTCGTCCTGCCAAGTCTCTCCATTTCTGGGCATACTCTTTGAAACCTTAATATGAGACCATGCCCATACTCTGTAATTGAGTACGGGTTGGTGCTAAGTCCGTATTATACTGATACTGCTTGTAAAAGGCGGCCACTAAATCTTCCCAATTATGCACATCAGACCTCTCTAGCTGGTAGAACCAATCCAACAGCGTCCCCGACAAACTGTCCTGGAAAAAGTGGACCCATAGGTCCTTGTGAGAAGAATATGGTAGAATTTTCCTGACATAGGATCGTAGGTGCATCTTCGGGCAAGACACCCCATCGTACTTAGCAAACAGTGGCACTTTGAATTTAGGAGGGATTACAATTCCAGATACCAACCCTAATTCTTCAAAATCCATCCCAAGAACTCTCTGTATCTCCATGGCAGCTAGATGTTCTTCCAAGTTCTTGTATTTGTCATCGGCAGGAGGATACTGTTGTTCAGAGTAATCCTCGTCTTCCTCTTCTTCAACTTCAGATTCAGATGGCACAACAACTCCTTTACCCTTTCCTTCACGCTCTTCAGATGTTGATGGGAAAGCCAAGACCCTTCTGGCTTGACCTTCAAATCTTCTGCCCAAGGTAGCCACACCAACCCTCTTCTTCTTCTTTTTATCTTTTTCCTTCTCTTACAGAGTTTTGAGCTCCTCCTGACCCTTAGCCAAGGTCGTGAGCAGCTGTTGGAATTGTGAATTATGCGCTTGTAGATCTTTAACCGTTTGTTCAATATCCATCTTGCTGAAATAAATAACAGAGAGATAAGGAAACTTGGTGTGAAGACCTGTTTATGCATATGATGAATGATATGTATTCATGTAATGCATTCAAGGATTCAGAAATTCAAATTTGTTTAAACAAAAAGGAACAAACATCATATTAATAAGATATAATTTGTTAGTACATCAATGCCCCATGGGCAAAATAATACAAAATTCTAAGGTAAAAAGACGTTACGCATCCTCTTTGGTGTAATGTAGGTGTTGAGAGTCTGCTCTTCATGAAGTTGACGAGTATGTTCTAAAACCTTCTTCTCACTGGCGTAGAATTAGGCTTCAAAAGTATCGCGTTCTCCCTTGAGTTGTATCCAACTCCTTTGCAGATCTTCTAGTGATGTTGGCATGTTAGGATATAAGAGGGTGTATGGAACCTCTCTTTCCATAACAGGCTCTTTGATCACAGGGAGAATGTAGGGGTAAGGCATCATAAGACTTTGGGCACGGGTTCGTACCCACTTGAGGTAAGGCTTAAGGGGGATGGAATTCTTGTGCCCCAAGGTCTTACTTTCTACCTTGTTGGGCATCCTCCAAGCTCGGATGAACCTTTGTCGAAGTCCTAGATCGTCGTTGTCGAAGTCAAAAACCAAGTCTGGAATCAGCATGTCATGTGGGCCATCCCTTCGGGCATACCCAAACTGTCTCAAAGCTAAGAAGGGGTTGTAGGTGATGCCTCCCCTAATGCCAAGTAGAGGGACATTAGGGAATTCCCCATAATGGTCGATGATGATAACAATTTCTCGGGATCGAGAACACCAATGAACCTCTGAATGTGTAAGAGTCATCAATCGTTGTGACCACCTCACACCTTGCTCATTCTTCAAGATTGATTGGGGAAGATGAGAAATAAACCATCTTGCCAATAGAGGAGTACAAAACATGAGAACACCTCTTTTCCTCATTGTTTGAGTGTTAAAAGAGTGCAAGATATCTCCAAGCAATGTAGGCACCGGGTTGTGAGCCATGAAGATTTTGACAGCATTGACATCTATAAGCTGATCAGGGTTTGGGAACAAGACCAACCCATAGATGAGAAGAGCTACAATCTCCTCAAAAGCTTGCAAGTCTAGAGAATTCCAACATTCTTGAGCTTTCTCAAACAGAAACTTTGACAAGAAGCCCTTGACACCACTTCTAGTTTCCCAATGGCCTATGACATCAGATGGTTGCAAGTGTAGGGCTTGAGCAACATCTTCAGGCTTTGGATCTCTTTCTGTACTGTTGAAAGGTAGTTGATGGAGAATAGGAATCCTCAAGAATTGAGAAAATTCCTCCAAAGTGGGCACTAGCTGGGAATTAGGAAATGTGAAGCTGTGGTGTAGGGGGTCAAAGAACTGGAAGAGAACTTTCACCATGTCTTGTTCTGTTTTGGAGTTGACCAAGTTGAGAAGTCGACCATGTCTCTCACTGAATGGAGAATACTCTGGAATCTTGGAAGTAAGCTCCTTGAGTTGTGGAGGAATTCTCACAAGGTTGACTTGGATTGTTTTCCTGCGAAGTGAATCCATAACCTACAAAACAGGAACAAAGATGAAAATCCAAAATCCTTGAAATGGTTAGTGGATGCATATGATGCTTCATGATGCTCATGATGTTATTCACAAGTATATATGTACAAACAAATCACACAAGTTCCTAGTTTAGGCTTGCATGGGGTTTCATAGGTAAGTACCCTCTTGAAGTTAGTTGGCTCAACCTGTCCTATAAATAGTAACCGGGTTCTAAGGAGCTCAATATCACTGGGTTATTTTCTGTGTTCATTGTTTCAGTTTAGCCACTTTACTGGCGACTGAAATATTCCAAGAAAACAACCCTCAATGAGTGTAGTATCGAGTATCTACCAACTTCGGACAGAACCAAAGTCGGTCATCTCACTACATCCTAAAAGGCCAAGATGGTCAAGTAAAGGTTCTAAAAGTCCATTAGTGCTTCATGACATCACTCAGTGGCCCTGTATTCTCTTTGATTGACTCAAAGGCTACCGGTACCCACAAATATATCGCATTAATATAGCTATTGCTTAGACCATGTCGGTATAACCCACACAGTTTCCACAACGTATTGCTATTTACCTATGAATGTTTCCCAAATCCGGGTAGAGGATTCAAACCCAAACAATAGAAACAAAATTTAAAGCATCCAAGTCAAGCAAGGTAAGCATGTAATGGTGATCTAAACCCTAAGGTAACCCCACTTTTGGTTCAATCCCCAACAGAGTCTCCAGTTCTGTGATACGGTGGGAGAACTAACTTGAGGTTTTGCGTTTGTGTTCGCAAATGTTTCGGTTTAGCAAGAGTCGCCGCCTACTTTTTATTTTATCCAAAGGAAAGGTCAAAAAGCACAGGAAAGACCTTTGAGATATTTTCTTGAGTTCGGGGGGTAGATTATGAAAAGGGAAGGTGCTAGCACCCTTTTCATACATGGTTTTCCGTGGGCTCTTAGTTACTTGTTTAGATCACTTGATTTGCTTTTCCAATTGTTTGAAATGGTGCTTTGTGTGGTTTTGAAAGTATTTTGAAAAGAGGCCATCGTTTTTGCAATCTTTGTAATAATTCTTGTTTGAAGAATGTATACAAAGATGTTTTGTCTTTTGAAAAATGTTTCAATGTTTGAAAGTTTGTTGGGAAATTGTTTTGAAATTGTGTGTGTGTGTGTGTGTGTGTGTTTTTGAAATTAGCAAGGATGGTTTGCAAATTGATCAACTAACTAGGAGCTTGTCTACCTACTCAAAAGTCTTTCCTACACATTTTTAACCCTTTCATATTGTTGTTTTACCATTGTATTTGGTAAACAACCTTATCTTTGGATGTTAAACGGGACGGGCGTGGGTCATCGTATGACCATGATAACAATATTGCCAAGTATCTTAGCAAGTTTTTGAGGGAATAGATCATTTTTGTTTAGGCAACCAAGATAGCGTCATCGAGGGACTATGATCTTTTGTTTTGTTTGAATTTGCCAAGATACCTAGCATGCATATCATGGCCATTTTAAGACAACAAAGTGGATGAAACCCTAGGGGTGCTTGTGTGCATTGTGTTGTCATTTTTCATGCATTTTTGTCTTGCATAAGTCATGCTATTTGTTTGATTTTGGTCTTTGCATACAAAACCTAATCTTACTATCAGGCATATAAAGCAATAAAACGCGTAAAAGTAAATCTAAGACTATTACAACATTATTATGGGAAGGAGGGTACAAGTTTAAATAAGGGGTATTTACACAAAATAAAACCCTAGAACTATTACAATCATATTGAATTTATTTGTACAAATAAATAAATAGACAATTATTTAAATATGCAATAAAATATAAATATGCAAAAAAAATGTTTTTGTATTTTATTTTATATATGTAAAATAAACTTATTTAAGTCTTAAAAATAAGGGAAAATAAAATAATTATTTTTGGAAAGGGTGAAAACCCTAATTTTTGTTTTAAAAGAAAATATTCTATATTATTTATTTATTCATTTTTATGTACAAGAAAATAAATAAAAATATATACATAAATGTTTTAAAAAATTAAATATTGTATGAAAATATTATTTAAAGTGTATAAATAATAAAAATAAAAATGTTAGGTATTTTCAAATTATTTTACAAGTTTATTTAAGAAAATAAAAGTATTAAACCTAATAAACTAAATATTATGCAAAAAATAAAATAAAAAATATGAAAAAATGAAAAAAAATAAAGGAAACATTTTTATGATTTTTAATGTTTAGGAAAAAATAAATAAAAGTCAGAAATGTGAAATATGCAAGAAAATATGAAAAATAAAATAAATGGGCCAAGGGGGTGCAAATAACAAAATGGAGGGTGTCAAAAGTAGAATCAGCCAGCCCAAGGCCCAAGTTGCACTTCGTCCCTGTCCTCTGAACACGCGCGCGCGCCTCTGCAATGTAAATCCTGTTCTCTCTATTCTTTGCATGAAATCAAAAACTCACAACATGAAACTTATAGAGTTTTAAATCACGATTCTAATGATATAAAAAACTTGATCTAACTCTCAAAGACCAGAGAGAATTTCAGTGGCCCTAAATTCTAACCTAACTTTTTCAGCATGTTCATCATCTAAATTCTCCTAGCTCAGTTAATGTAAATAAGAACTATGCATATGTACAGTTCAAGAAACTTAAGGACTACATTTTTGCTTCACAAACCTAAGCCTAAGGATGTCTAAATAAGGAGATAGAAAGTTGGAAATTACCTTGTTCAGCTGAAGTTGAGTATGGCAATGTAGCAACTTTGAGTGAGGCCTGAAGCACTTTTGAGCTTCCTTGAAGTTCCCTTGATCTTTCCCAATGCTCAGCTTGCTTTGAAATGGCTTGAATCTCCTTGTAGAAGTCAACCTGCAAACTCAGAAATTGAAAATGGTGAAGCACGAAACAGGGGTTACAGTTTCTCAAGAAGGGCTTGGATATTTCATATGGGATGTATGGAATGTGTCTGAAGTGGTTCAAGACAAAACGCACGAGGCAATTTGGTTTTCGCTTGAGTTCTGCAGAGCTTGCCCTATTTTGGGCAGAAGTTCGTGTTTTTGTGTTTTGGATGTTTGGAAGCTTGGTAATTCATTTTTTCTGGCTTGGTACAATATGCTGAGGTTGTTTGAAAATGTTACAAGGCTTGGTTTTAACAGATGCACCAGTTATGTGGACTTTTGCACAATTGCTTGCTTTTGAAGAAAAGTTGGATTTGACAATGCCAAAGCCTGTACAGGCCTGTTTTCTAGCTGCACATAGTTGGTGAACTTTTCCTGTAACTCATGGAATTTGTTTGCAGCAAAAGGCTAGGTCCATGGCTCAAGATAAACAAAGTTACACAAAGTGAACTTTATCAAAGTAGCAATGTTATCTTTTTGCCATTTTTGGATTAAACCTTTGTACAAAGCTTCAAGGATGAAAACAATGCCATTAACCATTGTATTTGCATTCAATTTATGAGTGTAGTAAGGATTAGAACCTGTAAACCAAGTACAAGCATGCTTAGGACAGATTTGCAAGTTGTAACATTGTGCAAAATGCCATGGACAAAAGTGAGAAATTGCCATTTTCAAACTTTCGATTCTCCCTAACCATAAATGATCTTGGATATTTATTTGACATTTTGGAACGCTTGTAACATGCTCTACAATCCATATTTGAAATTAATTTTGAGATTCCACTTGGAACTAGGTGAAAAGTTTCCATAAAGTTAGGTAAAAAATCTGCCTAAACTAGGGCAAAATTTCACTAAGTTAAAAGTTTCATGGACCCTTATTCACAAAATCATAACTTGAGATCCAAGAATCTTTTGGAAAAAATTTGTGAATCAAAGTTTTAGAATTTTTGGAGGACTACAACTTTCATGTTGGAAGTTTTCTTTGAATCCAATTGCATCTTGGTGAAAAAGTTGGGAAAAAATAAGAAATTTTCATGACTTAGAAAAATTCTAAGTTATGAAAATTTTCAAACTTAAACCCTAATTTCCAAAATTAGGTTTCTTGGTGAAAAAGTTTCATGTTTTAACACATCTTTATGAAAAATGACCCTTGGCACTTGATTTTGACCAAAAAGTCAAAGTTTGACTTTTCAATATACAGTTGATTTTTGATCAGTTGACTGGAAAATCCATCTTTCAATCCAATGCATTTGAGATCTTTTGAACAATGTGGTTGGGTCAAGATGATTCCATTGAGTCCTTTGAACCATGCTTGAACCTAATTTGCCATTGGCTAGGTGAAAAATCAGAAATTGCCCTTCTACAGTCAAAACCCTAAAAATGACCATTTTGCCCTTTCGGTAATCTGATCAAATTTCTTGAGGAGTTGTGGTCCAAACTTGATCAAATGGTTCATATGATTCTATAATGTTGATGTGGATAAAAAATTATGAAGTTTTACTATAAATTGTCCATGGTTGACTTTTTCCCCAATACAGTTGATTTTTAGGTCAACTGTCCAATTTACTGGGCAAAAATGTGATTCAAGGCTTGAAACATAGTGTGAGCAATCTTAGGAGTCCAATATGAAGTATGAAAGTCACATGAGGAATTTGAAGTCCAAAGATCCCTGTGCAAACTCAAACCCTAATTTCAGGTCATCAGTGCAAGCAGATGTCTTGAGCTGAGCAAACCCTAATCTGGTCTTGAGTCCAAGAAGTCTTGTGGGGAAAATCTTGATAAAATGAGAGGGGAAATTTTGGGGTACAAAACCTATAAACAATCTATTATAGGAGAGCTAGATATACGAAAGATCTACAATCCTAAAGCGAGACCTATGGATGACCAACAAGAGGAGAGCTAGATCTACGGACAACCTATAATTCTATAGCGTGAACTACGAGCGATCTACTAGGGGAGACCTACGGGCGATCTATAAGAAGAGAGTTGATCTACGGAAGACCTACAATCATAAAGCGACACCTACGTGCAATCTGTACGGGAGACCTACTGGCGATCTATAAGAGAAGATCTAAATCTACGGACGACCTACAACCCTAAAGCGAGACCTTTGGGTGATCTGCTAGAGGAGACCTATGAGTGATCTATTACAGGAGAGATACCTCTGTAGAGGACCTATAATTCTAAAGCCATACTTATGGGCGATATGCTAGGGGATACCTACAGGAGCTCTATAAGAGAGAAGCTAGATAAACAGGCGATATGCTAGGGGAGCCCTACGGAAGATCTATAAGAAGAGATCTAGATCTACAGACTACCTATAGTCCTAAAGAGAGACATACGGTCGATCTATAAGAGGAGAGATAGATATATGGATGACCTACAATCCTAAAATGAGAGATACGTGCGATCTGCTAGGGTAGACCTACGGGCGATCTATAATAGGAGAGTTAGATGTACAGACGACAAACAATCTTAAAACAAAACATACGGGAAATCTGCTAGGGGTGACCTACGGGCGATCTATAAGAGGAGAGCTAGATCTACGGATGACCTACAATCATAATGTGAGACCTACAGGCGATCTGCTATGGCAGACCTACGAGATATCTATAAGAGGAGATTTCGATCTACGAATGACATACAATCCTAAAGGAAGACCTAACGGCGATCTGCTAGGGGAGGCCTACATGCGATCTATAAGAGGAGAGTTAGATCAACGGACGACCTACAATTCTAAAGCGAGACATACGGGCGATCTGCTAGGGGAAACTTACGGGATATCTATAAGAGAAAATCTAGATCTATAGACGACCTACAATTCTAAAGAGAGACCTACGGGCGGTCTGCTAGGGGAGACTTACAGGAGATCTATAAGAAGGAAAGCTAGATCTACGGATGACCTACAATCCTCAAGCGAGACCTACGGGCAATCTGGTGGGGATACCTATGGGAAATATACAAGATGATGGCAAGATCTACGGATGACCTACAATTCTAAAGCGATACCCATGGGCGATCAGCTAAGGTAGACCTACGGGAGATCTATAAAAGGAGAGCTAGACCTACGGACGACCTACAATCCTAAAATGAGAAATATGTGTGATCTGTTAGGCTAGACCTACAGGCGATCTATAACAGGAGAGCTAGATCTACAGATGACCTGCAATCCTAAAACAAAACCTACAGGAAATCTTCTAGGGGAGACCTACGGGCGATCTATAAGAGGAGATCTAGATCTATGGACGACCTACAATCATAAGGTGATACCTACGGGAGATATGCTAGGGGAGCCCTATAAACGATCTATTAGAGGAGAGCTAGATATATGAAAGATCTACAATCCTAAAGCGAGACCTATGGATGACCTACAAGAGGAGAGCTAGATCTATGGACAACCTATAATTCTATAGCGTGAACTACGAGCGATCTGCTAGGGGAGACCTACGGGCGATCTATAAGAAGAGAGTTGATCTACGGAAGACCTACAATCATAAAGCGACACCTACGTGCAATCTGTAGGGGAGACCTACTGGTGATCTATAAGAGAAGATCTAAATCTACGGACGACCTACAATCCTAAAGCGGGACCTTTGGGTGATATGCTAGAGGAGACCTACCAGTTATCTGTTAGAGGAGAGATAGCTTTGTAGAGGACCTATAATCCTAAAGCCAGACTTATGGGTGATACGCTAGGGAATACATACATGTGTTCTATAAGAGAGAAGCTAAATCTACGGGCGATATGCTAGGGGAGCCCTACGGGAGATCTATAAGAAGAGATCTAGATCTACAGACCACCTATAGTACTGTAGAGAGACATACGGTCGATCTATAAGAGGAGAGCTAGATCTATGGATGACCTACAATCCTAAAACGAGAGATACGTGCGATCTACTAGGGTAGACCTACATGCATCTATAAGAGGAGAGCTAGATGTACAGACAACCTACCATCTTAAAACGAAACCTACGGGCAATCTGCTAGGGGAGACCTATGGGTGATCTATAAGAGGAGAGCTATATCTATGGACGACCTACAATCATAATGTGAGAACTACAGGGGATCTGCTATGAGACCTACAGGATATTTATAAGAGGAGATTTCGATCTACGAATGACCTACAATCCTAAAGGAAGACCTAAGGGCGATCTGCTAGGGGAGGCCTACATGTGATCTATAAGAGGAGAGCTATATCTACGGACGACCTACAATTCTAAAGCGATACCTACGAGAGATCTGCTAGGGGAGACTTACGGGAGATCTGTAAGAGAAGAACCAGATCTATGGACGACCTATAATTCTAAAGCGAGACCTACGGGCGATCTGCTAGGGGAGACTTACAAGAGATCTATAAGAAGGAAAGATAGTTCTATGGACGACCTACAATCCTCAAGCGAGACCTGAGGGCAATCTGCTAGGGGATACCTATGGGAAATCTACAAGATGATGGCTAGATCTACGGATGACCTACAATTCTAAAGCAAGACCTATGGGCGATCTTCTAGGGGATATCTATGGGAGATCTGTAAGAGGAGAGCTAGATCTATGGACGACCTACAATCCTAAAACGAGAGATATGTGCGTTCTCATAGGGGAGACCTATAGGCGATCTATAAGAGGAGAGCTAGATCTACAGATGACCTACAATCCTAAAACGAAACCTACGGGAAATCTGCAAGGGGAGACCTACGGGAGATCTATAAGAGGAGATCTAGATCTATGGATGACCTACAATCATAAAGCGATACCTATGGGAGATATGCCAGGGGATCCCTATAAACGATCTATTAGAGGAGAGCTAGATATATGAACGATCTACAAGAGGAGAACTAGATCTACGGACAACCTATAATTCTATAGCGAGAACTACGAGCGATCTTCTAGGGGAGACCTACGGTCGATTAATAAGAAGAGAGTTGATCTACAGAAGACCTACAATCATAAAGCGACACCTACGAGAAATCTGTAGGGGAGACCTACCGGTGATCTATAAGAGAAGATCTAGATCTACGGACGACCTACAATCCTAAAGCGAGACCTTTGGGTGATATGCTATAGGAGACCTACAAGTGACCTGTTAGAGGAGAGATAGCTCTGTAGAGGACCTATAATCCTAAAGCCAAACTTATGGGTGATATGCTAGGGGATACATACAGGCGTTCTATAAGAGAGAAGCTAGATCTACGGGCGATATGCTAGGGGAGACCTACGGGAGATCTATAAGAAGAGATCTAGATCTACAGACTACCTATAGTCCTAAAGAGAGACATATGGTCGATCTATAAGAGGAGAGCTAGATGTATGGATGACCTACAATCCTAAAAGGAGAGATATGTACGATTTGCTAGGGTAGACCTACGGGCGATCTATAAAAGGAGAGTTACATGTACAGACGACCTACAATCTTAAAACAAAACCTACGGTAAATCTGCTAGGGGAGACCTACGGGCGATCTATAAGAGGAGAGCTAGATCTACGGATGACCTACAATCATAATGTGAGACCTACACGCAATCTGCTATGGGAGACCTATGTGATATCTATAAGAGGAAATTTCGATCTACGAATGACATATAATCCTAAAGGAAGGCCTAAGGGTGATCTCCTAGGGGAGGCTTACATGCAATCCATAAGAGGAAAGCTAGATCTACAAACGACCTACAATTCTAAATCGAGAACTACGGGTGATCTGCTAGGGGAGACATATGGCCGATCTATAAGAGGAGTTCTAGATCTTTGGACGATCTACAATCCTAAAGCGAGTCATACGGGTGATCTGCTAGGGTAGATGCACGAGCTGCCTATAAGAGGACAGTTAGATCTACGGATAACCTACAATGCTAAAGCGATACCTATGGGAGATCATCTAGGGGAGACCTACGGGCGATCTATAAGAGGAGAGCTAGATCTACGGATGACATACAATCCAAAAGCGAGCCCTGCAGAGGATGTACCAAGGGAAACCTACGGGTGATCTACAAGATGAGAACTAGATCTATAGATATCCTACAATTCTATAGCGAGAACTACGGGCAATATGATAGGGGAAACCTACAAGAAATCTATAAGAGGAGAGCTAGATCTACGGACGACCTACAATCTGAATGCAAGACCTACGAGCGATCTGCTAGGGGAGACCTATGAGCGATCTACAAGATGAGAAATAGATCTATGGACGACCTATAAACCTAAAGCGAGACATACAAGCGATCTGCTCAGGTAGAGCTACGGGAGATCTATAAGAGGACAGTTAGATCTACAGACGACCTACAATCCTAAAGTGAGACCTACGGGAGATCTGCTAGGGGAGACCTACGGGTGATCTATAAAAGGAGAGCTAGATCTACAGAAAACCTACAATCATAAAGCTAGACCTACGGGAGATCTACTAGGGGAGACCTACCGACGATCTATAAGAGAATAGCTAGATTTACGGATGACCTACAATCCTAAAGCGAGACCTTTGGGTGATCTGATAGAGGAGACCTACGAGCGATCTATAAGAGGAGAGCTAGATCTACAGACGACCTACACTCCTAAAGTGAGACATATGGGCGATCTTATAAAGAGAGACCTACAGGAGATCTGCTAGTTGTTGTAACCCAACTTTTGCCCCTAAGATCCCTTCATCATACCATGTTTCCCTAAGGATAAAAAAGATTATAGGTCATTTCATGATTTTTTTCCAACTTCAACAAATCATAACTCCCTAAATTTTTGGAGATTTTGAATGGTTCAAGTTTCAAAGTGTCATTTAAAGGGTCTATTTCATTCCATCTTTTTTGGTCAATAGCAAATTCCAAGTGGAAGGTCATATTTGGATGCAAATCATTATAGGTCACTTTTGAAGAAAAATTTGAATTATTTCTAAGTATGGAAAGTCAATCCTTTTTCTCCAACTTTGACTCAATGAAACTTCTTGCTCAAACATCCATTTGATATCATTCCTTACACATTGAAAAGCTTGTGACTTCATCTTTCAAATGCTTCAAGAATCACATCATAAGGTGCCCTAAATTGTTGGCACCATGGTTATGAAAGTGGCATCATGAAATGGAAATTCCAAGTTCAGTCAGATTTGAAAATTAGTTTAAATCCAATTACAAGCCTGTTTAAATATCAATTTTGTGTCTAATCATGTTTAGGAACTTTCCATAACAAGAAACGACCCTTAAACCATCCAATTTTCTACGTTTTGAGCCATGTGAAGGCACACTTTTCACATTTAGCAGGTCCACATGATTTCACTCATTTTGCCTCCAATTCACATGCTTGAGCCTTGCATCATAATCAGCTATAAATAAGGATCACCCCTCACTTTTTTTTCAAACTTTTGATAGCCAATTGACCCCTGTTATGATCCCCCATGAACTCTGAATTTGAAATTATGATTTCTTATATTCTCACCTTAAAACACCAAAAGCTCTATTCAGTTAGCTTCATTGAACTTCTTTGAAGCTAACCATACGGTTACTTTCAAGAATTGTAACCATAATTGATTTGTGGAAGTTCAGTCTCAGAGAAATTTCTCACTACTTCGTTCAGGTAGATTTCTTGGCCAAATTGATTCAAATAAAAGACTAACCCACTATTTGTGTTCTTTTGATCCTCGTACTATTTATAGTTTGCAATTTCATTGAGAATTGAGCATGATATCCTAGATTTTCATGCTCACTATTTTTTCTGGTTTTTTTCAAACACAGCCTTGCATAATTTATATAAATTTGGCGCGATGGTACCATTAGAATCGTCTTGAAAAGACGAATCTAATGGTACCAGTCTGGTTTGCTAATTTTACAGTTTGGAAGATTAAATGTGGGGATGACTGGAGGTTGAAGACGATGACAGGTTTGTCTTCAACCAATGACATGAAGGCACGTTATTTTTTTGAAATGGATACAATATGCTTGCCTTACAATGCGCGTGCCTCAGGAACCCTTGGATATGATTACTTTTGTGAGTCAGACTCCATCCAATGCACCATATTTTAAGTTGCTTTATTTTAAAAATGTTGGATCCGGTGTGATATTTAGTAATGACCATGATATGCACAGTGCGTCAGATCCCTTGGATCTGATTACTAACACGTTTTGACTCTCATCCATTGGTCCACATCTTTTTGGTTTTTATTTTCTTTTCTGATTTTTATATTTAATTGTTTTAAATTTCAAAAAATCATAGAAAATTCATTTTTAGTCCAAAAAATCTGAAACAATTATGAAAAATATTTTTGATTTTTATTTTTTCACAATTTAATTTTGTGTTTTGGTATTTTTTATTAATTTTAAATTTATTTGAATTGTTTTAAATGTTTAAAAATACTTTTATACATCTTTAAATTCTAAAAAATTATGGAATGATCCAATGACATTGTGACAAATATTGGTGACCTCATTTTATTTTTGTTTCTGACTTTGTTATTTTTTATCATTTTTGGTTTATTGTACTCATTTCTTTTAATTTTAAAAATAGTTTCTGACTTTAAAAAATTACCAAACTTTTTTTAAAAATATTTGAGTCCTTTACTGATTTTTCTTTGGTCTTACTTTTTATTTCTTGATTAATTTGAACATAATTGGTATTTTCCTTTTTTGTTTCTATTTAAAAAAAAACATTTTAAAACCCTTTAAATGTATATATTAAATGTAATATTATTTTGAGATTATTTTCTGGTTGATCTTGGGTTAAATTTTTTATAATGGACTTTATAAACCTCATTGGATCTATGGTGTTGAGTCTAACTCCACAAAAATGGATGAATGATTTTAATAATAGTTTGATTAAAATTTAATTCAAATATGGTTTATATATTCTTCCCCAACCCTCTCTATCTCATCCCTTTCTTATTGCACTAAGTGTTATTGGAGCATGATCTCTATATCATGTCTCAAAACAAATGGTGCATAGATTGCTATTGACCGGCCTCAAAATAGGTGTGGCTTCTATATATGTCCACTTACGATTTCTTAACATAGCGCTAAATTTTGTCCCGATTCGAATAAATAATCATTCATGGGCCAAACCTATGTTTGTAAGTCCAAGTATGTTAATTTGATCTCTTTGATCCAATAACCTTGAGATTCATTGTGTAGAAGCTTTTGTTCTACCAATCCTCTAATGGATCTACAATACTTTTGGTCAACGCAGATCACTTAAACATCTTTGATCATTAAATGGCACTTGTGAGGATTCCAAATGGGTGATATACTTGCCAAAAATCAAATACAACATGTTGTATGAAGGCTTTGGTTCTACCAATCCTCTAATGAGTTCCAAATGCAAGTTTCAATATGATCATCCAACTAACCACTAATCACTAATAATTGACTTTATCTTTTGTTTTTATTTGATGCCCTTTTATTTTTTATGCTTTATGCACCATTTACTTTTAGCATTTACATTTCATGCTATTTTCCTCTTTGCTCATTTGAGCATTTACTTTTTTGTCATTTTTATTTTTTCTCATTTGAGCTCTTCTTTCCTTTTTTGAGGACACTTAATAATCAACATAAACCATAAAAATCTTTAATGGTACTTGGACTATTTGGTTACTATCCTTGGCATTATGGAGTATTGGAATTCTTGGACTTAGGATTAGAAACCTTGGCCTATGTTGGAGACCTCGTGACCTTAATTGATGTTTTGTCTGGAGTTCTTGAGGTTTACCTCAAGACATTGGGTTGTTTGTTTGTTTTGTGTGCAGGTTATTGTGATTACATTCTTTGTTTGTTATCTGGAATTCCCCCGTATGCAGCCGTTACTCTGCCTAATTTTTTGTGAAGATTTAATACACTTGAAGTTTGGTTCTCACAACATGTCTAGTATCTTTTCTTGCTTGGTTTCAATCCAAAGAATGGGAATTCTATCTTGTCTCATAATGTCAAGTATTGGCTTTTTGTTGGTTATTTGGTTCTTATCCCTAGCTTTTACCTTATGACTTTAGGATAGTCTCTTCTTCTTCTCCCATCTTCTTTAATTTCAAAAATCTTCTTCCTCCTTTTGAAAAATCTTATTTTTTTTAAACTTGAACAACTTTCATAATGAACTTGGACTCATGTCCATGAATTTTCAAGAAATTTTCATAAATAAACTTCAATCAACTTAACAATACCTTGGCATTTTTTGTGAGAAGACTAAAAGTCAATCAATCTCATTTCAAACCACTTTGCCACTTTGGCTCTTTTATTTTAAAACTTTTCTCAAAAAGATTAGACTCTTGCAAATCCTTGTAGTGATGCAAACAAATATACTTCCACAATATGTACTAAAGAGGGATATATTTCACTTGGGTGTTGAGTGACGCATTGTTGAGTTTAAAATCCAAGCCATATCCTCCACTTTGAGATGATGCAAATTCTACTTTCTAATGAATGTGGGTAGTAAGTATGTTTTCCACACGGACAATGACAATGATGTCTTATCTCATAAAATTAACCAACACACTTGTGTTTTAAAATTTTTAAAGAAGAACTATGTGTACCCTGATCCCTTATTGCACGAAAGGTGGTACGTAGGCACTAAAGGTTCACAACTGTGGATGGTGAAAATTTAAAAAAAAAATCCTTTCTCACCTCCACCATCGATTTTTATACAACATTTTTATAGGAAAAATATACATATTTTACAAAGAGGTTCCTGAGGAGTACCGTAGATGTTTAGGGTGCTAATACCTTCCCTTTGCATAACCAACCCCCTTAGCTTGAATCTTTCCCCCTCTTTTTTTGGGTTATTCGCTCTTTTCCCATTCCTTTGGAAACAATAAAGTGCGGTGGCGATTTTTATTTTGATCTTTATAAGTCTAGTCAATCCAATGGCTTAGTCTTAAACACTTCTACCGCTATAGAAAAAATGGCGACTTTACTGGGGAAAGATTGACCTCTTGCTGGTCCATCCCTAAGTGGTTTGAGCCTATCTTTGTTTATATTTGTGTATATGCTATTGTTGTTTATGTGTTACATGTTGTATATGTGTTTATCTGGATTTTCCTAGTTTTCAGGGTGTTTGGTGATTACTTATAAGTCCTATACCCGGACTTGGGAAAATATTAAGATAGGACTGGAAGAATAGTCATGTTAACTTTGAGGGAGTAATCCCAAAAAAGGAGGCATGAGATCCCCCACTCAGTGGAGACCCCTTTGATTGTAGTGTCTTTTACCAAGTAATCAGGAAGACATAGTGCTTTCGACCTGGGAGCCTGCTGAAGCTAAGCACCGTAGAATACCTAACCCATCTTGGCATTTTAGGTGTAGTGCGGAAGATATGACGGAGTAATCCGGAAATAGTTGTCACACGATGCTACGCTCGGACGTGTTTTTCTTGAGAATATTACTAACTACCAAGTTAATCGGGAAGTTGGTAATATCCGAAGGAAGGATGTAGACTCTGGGAACCTCTAGAACCTTGTCCGACAGGTGATAACTTTTAGACCGTACCTTATGGGTAGTACCTTCTACCTCATGCTCGTGACGTTGAACCTATGAACCCTATATGTGTTATCTTGTGTGTGATTGTTGCATCATGCATCCATGCACTCATAAGCATCTTTTGAAGAAATCTTATTTCAAGGGATTTAAAAGTTGACCATTTGTGAATATCTTAGGTAACCATGGATTATGGGAAACTAAATACCGGGAAATATAGTTTCAAGGATCCCAAGGTAGATGATATGATCAGTCTAGTTCCCGAGATTGAGTGTTCTGCAGATTTTCGGAAGAAGTATGGATCCATCATTCCTCTCATGAAGCTTAGGATGAAGGAGGGTTTCCTCTCGACCTTGGTCAAGTTCTATGATTCGATGTATCATTGCTTTACTATTCCCTACTATCAGTTGATGCCTACACTAGAGGAGTATTCTTATCTGTTAGATTTACCCATTACCAATCGTGTTCCTTTTACTGGCTTAGAGGATGAGCAAAAATCACATGAGATTGCTTCTTTGATCCATCTGGGGAAGTCTGAGGTTGAAGCCCATATGACTACTAAAGGAGGGATTAGAGGATTACCAGCTCAGTTCTTATTAGAGAAATCTCGTTACTTTGCCAGGATGAAGAGTACAGTCGCTTTTGAGGTCATCTTTGCTCTACTTGCTTACGGGTTGTTCTTATTTCCTAATATGGACAGGTTTGTTGACATTAATGCTATCAGGATCTTCATGATTGGAAACCCAGTTCCTACATTACTGGGAGATGCCTATTACTCTATTCACCTTCAGAATTCTTACCATGGGGGGATTATTATCTGTTGCACGCCTCTGTTGTACCGATGGTTTATCTCTCATATGCCTCAATCTGATGCTTTTTGGGATGTCAAGAAGGAACTTCGTCGGGCTCCTAAGATCATGGAACTTACTCACTCAGATATTGATTGGTATCATCGAGCTTACCAGGATATAGAGATTGTTGACAGTTGTGGTATTTTCCCCTATGTACCTCTTCTTGGTACAAAGGGAGGAATTAAATATAACCCTGTTCTGGTGCAACGACAACTTGGTTATCCGATAAGGGATAAACCAATTAGTATTCATTTGAGTAGTTTCTTTTTGAAGGAGGGAGAAGACCATATGGAAGCTAGGGACCGGATTGTAAAGGCCTTGCGTCACATTCATAAGAAGAGTAGGAAAGACTTGGCACCTAGGGGTGCTGTTTCTTTGGATCCATGTCTTCAGTGGGTCCAAACGAGGGATATTCAGTTGAAGATGTTGTATTCCTGGGAAACACCTATGCCTGATTTATTTGTGAAGACCACTCCTCCCCTATTAGATGATCTAGAAGAGCTGCAGCTTGCTTTGGTCAGAATGCAACATGAAAAGGACGCTTGGAAGAATAAGTTCCAAACACTAGACATTTCCTATAGAGCAGATTTGAAGGAGAAAGACGACTTGGTTGAGATCCTTGAGAATCGGGCTCTAGAGGATATGGAGAGGCAAGGGGATTTAATTTCTCCTAAGCCTCAGTCAGATGCTATTTGCGCACTCCCTGATTCTGGTGATTAGAAGGAGGTTACCACCAGATATGCATAAGGAAACCAGAGGTTAAAGGCTCAGATTTCCAGGCTTACAGGGAAGCGCTAGAGTATAGAGTGATCTCCATCAGCTTCACTTTTCAGGGTTTTAGATTTTATTTTCATCTTGTACTTGGGATCATTAAAACTTGTAATCCATTTTGAAGTTGTTATAATAAAATTTTCAGTATTTTCAAATGCGTTATTACTTTGATATTTGCAATATGTCTATAAATTTTAAATCCCTTGAAATATTAAATAACAAAATAAAATCATGTGCATTGCATCATGAATCATATTGCACATATTTCTTGCATTTGTTATGCATATCCAAGAGTCTTACCAAGCATCTTTACTTTGTTCAGCAACCTGGCTCATCACTACAAAACTCGAGCTAATCGTAGAAAGAAGATGGACAACTTAGAACAAGAGAATCACAAGCTACACGAGGAGGTTTCTTCTTTAAAGGTCGGCATGGAATCTCTGGTGGCTGCTCAGAATTAGCCACCGAGTATTCAACCTCAACCAACAAGGGTTACTACTGAAGCTCTGACTGTTCCTACACCTGCTACTTTAGTTGTTGTTCTGAATCGCATGCATGCAGGTTACCCATGTGGAATTCCAGAGAATTTTGTGCCTGAAGGTTTCAATCTTGGTCCTCAAGATACTCCATTTGTTCAAACTATTGTTACTTCTGCACCTCCTGTGGTGCATGTTCCTGCTGCACCGCCTTCGATGAATATGATTCCATTTTTTAATGATGATGTGTGTCGTCCTTTCCCTCCACCAAGTGAAGACTTGGATCTTTATGACATAATGGATGATTTCCAAGAGAAATTTGACAAGATGTAGAGAGAGATGAAGGCCCTCATGGGAAAAGAGTTATTTGGGCAGAATGTGAATGAATTATGCTTGGTTTCGAATGTTAATATACCTGCGAAGTTTAAAGTCCTGGAGTTCAAGAAATACAAGGGTAACACTTGCCCTCATGCTTATATGGTGATGTATGTAAGGAGAATGTCTACCCATAATGATGATCAACGTCTGCTGATTCACTTTTTTTAGATAGTTTGACAGGTGTTGTGTTGAAGTGGTATATGAGTTTGGACAGCGTCAACACCCATACTTTTAATGACTTGGGAGAAGCGTTTATCAAACAATACAAGTGCAATGTGGATATGGCGCCTGACTGTGATCAACTAAGGGCCATGGTTCAGAAAGACAGGGTATCATTCAAAGAATATGCACAAAGATGGCGTGAGGTAGCCTCCCAAGTGATTCCTCCCATGGAAAAGAAGGAGATGACTAAGATTTTATTGAAGACTCTAGGTGCTTTCTACTACGAGATGATGGTAGCGAGTGCACAAAGTGACTTTAATGAAATGGTAGGCATGGGTATCCGCTTAGAAGAGGCTGTGAGAGAGGGTCTTTTAACGAAGAGTGAAGGATCTGGAGGTGTGAAGAAGCCATCTTATGGGTTTACTAAGAAGAAGGAAGGGGATGAAAATGCTATCATGCAAGCGAGGAGGGTTAACACTCCTAGAAGGAATTCTCAGCATCATCAGCAAGTCGCCTCTGTTACTCCAGTTGTGGGTGTAGGTCTAACCACCATTGCTTATCAGAGACCATCCCAGTAGGGGAATCAAGGGTATAATCAAATAAGGGAAAGTTATCACCATATTCCTATCAGCTATATGGAATTACAACTGACATTGATTCAGAAGAAGTTGGTTTACACTCGACCACCTCCCGCTGTACTATCACCATTGCCTTGGTATTACAAGGAAGACCAAACATGTGTTTTTCATCATGGAGAACCATGACATAATGTTGAGAATTGTTATCTTTTGAAGACTGAAGTGCAGAAATTGGTGAAGTCTGGTATTCTATCTTTCAAGGATGTGGGCCTTAATGTGAAAGACAATCATCTACCCAATAATGGAGGAGTAAATGCTGGGAATATGATGGTCGGTTGTCCAGGAGACTTCCGGATTTTTGACATTCATCTAGTTAGAGGAGATTTGGTGAAAATGCATGCAGACCTCTGGGAATTTAGCTAATATATGCATGACCATTCCGGTTGTGCTATTTGCAGTACATACATATAAGGCTGCGACAAGATAAAGGCTGATTAATAGGAGATGATGGATGAGGGCCTCATCCACATAATCAAGCCTAGGGCAGAGTATGAAAAAGAAGTAAACATGGTTTATGGATGTCCTGGAGAGTTCAAAATCTTTAATGTGGAACATATGAAAGAGGATATTGTACAATTGCATGCTACTTTCTTCCACTTGGCTGGTCAAGTCGAACACCAGTATGGATCTTGCCGAATTTGCTTTCGAGATTCCTGAGGATGTTCAATTGTAAGGAAAGGTGTTTAGTTGTTGTTGGATAATGGAACCATCAAGATTATAGGTCAAAGGGATGATTACCATGAAGTTTATATGGTTGAGGTTTGTTTGGCTGAAGAAGAGTCAGATGAAGAGGTTTGTTTTCCAGAAATGACTCAATAATGATTGATTGTGTTGAAGAAGGGGTAAACGTCATTGTACCTTGTTTTGGTGCACCCTCCCATTTTGAAGTTGAATATTATAGCAAGCCAGTTGTTATCCCATTGGTGATTAGTTTGTCAGGTCATGTTCCCTACAAGTAGGATAAGGTTGTACCCTACAAATACAATGCTACAATCTTAGAGGATGGAGTGGAAGTTTCCATCCAGCAAATGCCTGATGTTGGAAATATTGTTGAGAATAGTAGAGTGACCCGCATCGGTCGTGTATTTGCACCAGTTGTACGAGGAGATGTTAGTGCTGGAAAGAAAATTGATGAGAACGTTAAACCAAAGAAGGCTACGGGTGAATCTAGTGGAGCTACGTTAGAGAAAAAAATGGATGATATTTTGAAGATAATCAAGATGAGCGACTACAAAATTGTAGATCAGCTACTGCAGACTCCTTCAAAAATATCTATCTTGGCTTTATTGATGAACTCATCTGCTCACAGAGAATCCATGATGAGGGTATTGGACCAAGCTTTTGTGGAGAATGATATGCCAGTAGACCAATTCAACAGTGTAGTATGGAACATTACATCATGTAATAACTTGAGTTTCTGCGATGATGAATTTCCAGATGAAGGAAGGAATCACAACCTGTCCCTCCATATCTCTATGAACTGTGAGAATGATTCACTATCCAATTTGCTGATTGATATTGGATCTGCTTTGAACTTTATACCGAGGAGCACTCTTATGAAGTAGAAATATCAAGGAACTCCTATGCGCCCGAGTGGCATCAATGTGAAAGCTTTTGATGGATCAAGGAATTTGTTATTGGTAAAGTGTACTTTCCTATTCATATAGGACCATATTTGTTTCAGATTACTTTCCAGGTAATGGACATTGTACCAGCTTATAGTTGTTCGGTGGGACGACCGTGGATTCATGAGGCAGGGGCTATCACTTCAACTTTACACCAGAAACTGAAGTTTGTATGTAAAGGGAAAGTAGTGATCATAAATGGGGAACAAGCATTATTGATATCTCATTTGTCCTCTTTCAGCATTGTGGAGGCAGATGAAGCTACTGTTGGAACCCAGTTCCAAGCTTTATCTATTGACAACATAATAGGAAATAAGAATTCCATGCTTTCGCTTAAGGATGCGCAGTAGGTTGTGCGTAAGGGCCATAGTGATGTATGGAGACATATTATGGATCTACATGTAAACAAGAACAGAGTTGGCTTGGCATTCTCTTTGAGGAATGATAAAGGAAAGAGCATGAAGGCGTAGTCTACTGTAGGCATATATCAAGACATTTTCCGTAGCGGGGGTTATCTTCATCCAACTGTTTCCGGGATTAATTCCATTGTGAAAGATGAAGCAGAGCAGGAAATTCCAAATTATATGACGCATGGAGTTAGGGTTCAGAACTGGATCACATTTGATGTTCCCTCTTGCATACATGTTTCAAAGTAATTTGATTTGTTAATCTTTTTGAAAAGCGTTCACTCTGCCCAAGGTGGAAGTATTAATGTTGTAGGGCTTATTTGTTTACTGTGACTTTTAAAATCAATAATAAAAGTTGTCTTTATTTCCCAAAATTGTTTCTTTATTTTCTACTTTTTCTTGGAAAATGGTAATCAGAAAAAAAAACATTTCAAAATATAAAAAAAACTGAAAAACAATTTGGATGATCACTTGTTATATGTGTCAGTTTCTAAATGCAATCATAAATCATATGTGCAGATTAATTAAAAAACTCGTTGAACACAATGACCCTGCACCCTCTCCCAACTTTGAATGTCCTATGTATGGGGCCGAAGAAGAAGACTATGATGAAATTCTAGAAGAGGTCTCACGGTTGCTTGAGCGCGAGGAAAACACCATTAAGCCATATAAAGAGCCATTGGAAGTAATCAATTTGGGTTCAGAAGAAGATCCGAAATAGGTCAAGATCGGAGCATTGTTGCATCCTGATGTGAAGAGCAGATTGATTGAGTTTTTGAAAGAGTATGTGGATATTTTTGCTTGGTCTTATAAAGATATGCCTGGTCTAGATACAGATATTGTAGAGCACCATTTTCCATTGAAGCCAGAGTGTCCGCCAATCAAACAGAAGTTGAGAAGAACTCACCTAGATATGGAAGTGAAGATAAAAGAAGAGGTCTTAAATCAGATTAATGCTGGTTTTCTTGTGACGTCAATGTATCCTCAATGGATCGCCAATATTCTCCCAGTACCAAAATAAGATGGAAAAGTCCGCATGTGCGTAGATTACAGAGATCTAAATAAAGCTAGTCCAAAATATGTCTTTCCATTGCCACACATTGACATGTTACTGGATAGCACAACAAAATTCAAAGTTTTCTCGTTCCATGATGGATTTTCCAGTTATAATCAAATAAGAATGGCTCCAGAGGACATGGAAAAAACAACGTTCATCACACCCTCGGGAACATTCTGTTACAGAGTGATGCCCTTCGGGTTGAAGAACGCTGGTGTAACGTACCAGAGGGATATGACAACCTTATTCCATGATCTGATGCACAAGCAAATCGAAGTATATGTTGATGATATGATTTCTAAATCCTATACTGAAGAAGGTCATGTAAAATTTTTGTTGAAGTTGTTTCAGCGTTTGAGGAAGTATCGTCTCCGCTTGAATCCAAATAAATGCACCTTTGGTGTTCGATCAGGAAAATTGTTGGGTTTCATTGTTAGCCAGAAATGAATTGAAGTTGACCCTGATAAAGTCAAAGCATATCAAGATATGTCAGCGCCAAGAACTGAAAATTAAGTCAAAGGGTTCCTCGGGCGTTTGAATTATATTTCCAGATTCATTTCCCACATGACTGCAACATGTGAACCAATCTTTAAGTTGTTAAAGAAAGATCAAAGTTTTGTGTGGACAAATGACTGCCAAAGGGAATTTGAAAGTATTAAAAGAATATCTGCTTAAACCTCCTATCTTTCTCCCTCATATCGAAGGAAGACCGTTGATTATGTATTTGACAGTGTTAGATAATTCCATGGGCTGTATTCTAGGACAACAAGATGAAACAGGGAAGAAAGAGTATGACATTTATTATTTCAGTAAAAAGTTTATTGATTGTGAGTCACGGTATTCCATGCGGGAAAAGACATGTTGTGCTATGGCCTGGGCGGAAAAACGTTTGCGGCAGTATATGTTGAATCATACCACTTGGTTGATCTCCAAAATGGATCCCCTCAAGTACATTTTTAAAAGCCTGCTCTTACTGGGAGAATTTCCCACTGGCAGATGTTGTTATCTGGATATGACATCGAATACCGCACTCAAAAAGTTATTAAAAATAGCGTGTTGGCAGATTATCTTGTTCACCAATTAGTTGAGGATCATCGGTCTATGGAGTATGAATTCCTCGATGAGGATGTGATGTTCCTGAAAGTGAAAGATTATGATGAACCATTTCCCGAGGAAGGTCCTGACCCTGAATCTTGCTAGAGTATAATATTTGATGGAGCTATGAATGCTTACGGTAAAATAATTAGTTTTGTGACCGTCACTCCACATGGATCACACATTCCTTTTACTACAAGGTTAAAATTTGATTGTACTAATAATATGGCAGAATATGTGGCTTACATCATGGGTCTCGAGGAAGCTATTGATCTCAGAATTAAAATTCTTGATGTGTACGACGATTCAACTTTGGTAATAAATTAGATTAAAGGAGAATGGGATACTCGTCATGCCGACTTGATCCCTTTCAAAGATTATGCTAGAATATTGTTACCCTTATTTAAAAAAGTTGAATTCCATCATATTCCAAGAGATGAAAATCAGATGGCATATGCTTTGGAAACTCTAGATTCTATGTATCAAGTGAATACTTGGAATGATATACCTCGAATTATAGTTCGACGACTGGATAGGCCCGCTCATGTGTTTACAATAGAAGAAGTAGTAGATGAGAATCCTTGGTATTATGATATCAAGCATTTTCTCCAGACTCAGGAATACTTGATTGGTGCTTCGAAGAAAGATAGAAAGACATTGAGAAGATTGGTTAGCAGTTTCTTCCTTAGTGAAAATGTGTTGTATAAGAGAAATTATGACATGGTCTTACTCAGATGCGTGGATAGACACAAAGCAGACATGTTGATGCATGAGATTCATGAAGGTTCATTTGGCACTCATGGCAATGGACATTCGATGGCTAAAAAGATGCTAAGGGAAGGTTACTATTGGCTGACAATGGAATCTGATTGTTACAAATTTGCAAATAAGTGTCATAAATGCTAGATTTATGCGGACAAGGTTCATGTGCCTCTGACACTTCTCAATGTGATTTCCTCCACGTGTCCTTTCTTTATATGGGGTATTGATATAATTGGGATGATAGAACCCAAAGCTTTGAATGGACACCATTTTATCTTGGTAGCAATTGATTACTTCACCAAGTGGGTGGAGGCTGCTTCGTATGCTAATGTCACTAAGCAGGTGGTTGTGCGATTCATTAAGAATAATCTTATATGTCGGTATGGTGTGCCGAGCAGAATTATCACTGACAATGGCTCGAATCTGAACAACAAAATGATAACAAAACTGTGTGAAGAATTCAAGATTGTCCATCACAACTCATATCTGTATAGGCCAAAGATGAATGGGGCTGTTGAAGCTGCTAATAAGAATATAAAGAAGATTATCCAAAAAATGGTTGTTACTTATAAGGATTGCCTTAAAATGCTCCCTTTTGCTTTGCAAGGATATCGAACATTTGTCGGCACTTCAACAGGAGCAACCCCATTCTCCCTTGTGTATGGAATAGAAGTTGTACTCCCATTCGAGGTTGAGATTCCCTCTTTGCGTGTGATAATGGAAACCAAGTTGATAGAGGATGAATGGGTCCAGAAGAGAATGACATCTTTGTGTCATGGACAGTTATAATAGAAGAGCATGAATAAAGCTTTTGATAAAAAGGTCAAACCTCGTGAATTCAGAGAAGGCGACCTCGTGCTCAAGAAGATCATGTCTTTTAACGTTGATTCAAGGGGCAAGTAGACTCCCAATTTTGAAGGCCCATATGTTGTCAAGAAATCCTACTCTGGAGGTACATTAATTCTTGAAACTATTGATGGCGAGCAGTTCCCACGTCCCATGAATGCTGATGCAGTCAAGAAATACTTCACCTAAAGAAATAAAAGAACAGCTCACTAAGTTAAAAACCCGAAAGGGCGACTTAGGCAAAAAAGAGCGTCTCGGTAGGCCGAAAACCCAGAAGGGCAGTCTAGGCAAAAATTATAGACCTAAACAGAATAAATTTCTCGCTAAGTTGAAAACCCGCAAGGGCAGCTTAGGAAAATGTTAGGGACTTTCTTGGCAAGTAACTACATCGGACAAGACTTGATCATTGAAGCAACAATCTTCTCGGATCCTCATCATACTTCTAACAGAAGCTGCTGCTCGGAATTTCAAAAGTTGTTAGGGGGGATAGTGGTCATTGTATCTCAATGTATCTTTTCCATTATATATTACAATTTTTTGAACTTTGTAATCATCCATGGAGTCTCGCCATTCACAGACTACCATTATATTAATGAAGTTTGAGCTTTTACCCAATTCTTTGTATTTATTTATTTTATTTAGCTTACGAAGACTTCATTTATTATTGATAATAAGTGTCAAAGCAAAAAGATTAAAATAACTAAATTGATTTTCAAAAATAATTTAAAATTTACTTTTACTTTAAAATTTGTGATGCAAGAGAAAAAAATAAAAATGGTGATCCCAGGGATGGACGAACTCCAGTTGTTTTGAGAACTTTTTGTTTACCCCGAGAAGGTTTACTCAGGATGTTTTCACCGTATTGGGTTTGTGACTCCATTGTCCCTGGTCTAGTTTTGATTCATTTCTCCTATTTTCTGAGTTTGCATGATATGAAGATTCAATCTGAGATTTCTCCTTTGAAGTTTTCATTTGTTTAATAGAGGTTATTTCTTCCCAGAGAAGTTGGTACAATAATCACTCTTGAAGAACACAGCTCTCCGGTTTCTCTAGTGAAGAACATATATTGGTTTTTCCATTGAGGATGTGGTGTTAACCTCCCCAGTGAAGTCAGCACGAAATCCCCAATTAATATCTTGATGATGGGATATTATACGCCTTAACAAAGTTTGTGTGTTTCCTCTTACAAAATGGGCCTGAATTCCCCAGTGAATGTTTTGATGATTTGGGGTCCATCTGCTTTACTTGAAATTGATTTTTCAATCCCTAGTAGAATTGTTACTTTTGAAAACATTTGTTTCCCCGTTTAAGTCTGAGTGTTATTCCCTGGTGAAACTTGAAGAACGATGTTATATCCCTGTATCTGTACTATTTTTGTCACTTGGATTTGTTTAATTTCGGGTAACGTTTCTCCCCAGTAAAATTAAACCAGGAAGTAGGTTTTGTTTCCTCGATTGGCGCTTACTTTTTCTTGGATCGATCATCTTGGATGTGATTTAGCTGAGTGTTGATTGTGGCCAAGTTGGTTTTTGTCTGGTTACTCCCACTGTTATATGTCTATTTTGTCAGCAAATACATGACAACACTCATACATTCATACATACATCACGCATAGTTAATTTTAGCAAATCATTGCTCATTCACATTCATTAATATTTTTGTAGACATATTACCCTGTTTTGTAGAGTTATGTTGTCCTCTCTCCAATAAAGTGTTGGCCTTAAGCAGAAAGCATATATTCTTTCAATTTCCCCACTGAGTTACCACTCATGGAAGATTTTTCCTTTAGCCTTCTGGTAAAACTCTTTGGCTGGATAGATTGGGTTTCCCTCTTGAGTTTATTTCTCAAAAGAAGTATTTTGGTTGACTGTTTCACTCAAGTTTATTTCTGGTTTGAATCTTTGTTTCCCAGCATTATTATCACCTTGGATTTCTGCGAGCTTCGAGCATTGGTTTAGGAAATGTGCATTTATTTTGGCACGAGAAAACTTTTATCTCTTCAGCAAGAATATGTTGGATTTCCTTAGGAAGTCATATTTCATTCCCCAGGAAGCCGTATTTCTTTCCCCAGGAAGCAATATCTTCAAATCTTCCTATAACAACAAGTATCAGGTCTTTTTATTTGAGCAACTCATGCTTCTTCTTAAAAGTCGACGTTACTTTTTTGTTATCTTCTCTACGAGTAGATAGTTTGCAGTTTGTTGTCAAATTACTCCAGTGGATGGCAAGTCTTTCAATATCGCAGAGACAATTCGTTGTGAAATCTTTGTAACTGGAAGTCTCTTTATTTGAGACAACTTATATATTACCCTTTCCAGGAAGAGTGCCTCGGTTAAAGAAGAAGTTGAGACCCATTCTAGGTGAAATGCCAACATTTTAGGGAAAACTTGTTATCTTTTTTGCTACCCTCAGTGAACCTTGGTAGTCCATCGTCAGTGAACGACAATGCTATGATATATTTTCTCTCTACCTTCAGTGAAAGTTTGTAGGTGACCATCAGTGAAAGTTTGTGATTATTATCCTTTTGCTACCCTCAGTGAATGTTGGTAGTTCATCGTTAATGAACGATGATGCTATGATATATTTTCTCTCTACCTTCAATGAAAGTTGGTAGGTCACCATCAGTGAAAGTTGGTGATTATTATCTTTTTGCTACCCTCAGTGAACTTTGGTAGTTCATCGTCAATGAACGGCGATGCTATGATATATTTTCTCTCTGCCTTCAGTAAAAGTTGGTAGGTCACCATCAGTGAAATTTGGTGATTGTTATCTTTTTGCTACCCTCAGTGAACGTTGGTAGTTCATCGTCAGTGAACGGCGATGCTATGAAATATTTTCTCTCTACCTTCAGTGAAAGTTGGTAGGTCACCATCAGTGAAAGTTGATGATTGTTATCTTTTTGCTACCCTCAGTGAATGTTGGTAGTTCATCGTTAGTGAATGGCGATGCTATGATATATTTTCTCTACCTTCAGTGAAAGTTGGTAGGTCACCATTAGTGAAAGTTGGTGATTATTATCTTTTTGCTACCCTTAGTGAACATTGGTAGTTCATCTTCAGTGAACGGCGATGCTATGATATATTTTCTCTCTACCTTCAGTGAAAGTTGGTAGGTCACCATCAATGAAAGTTGGTGATTGTTATCTTTTTTCTACCCAAAATGAATGTTGGTAGTTTATCGTCAGTGAACGGCGATGCTATGATATTTTCTTTTCGTTCTACCTTCAGTAAATGTTGGCAGATCACCTTCAGTGAACATCGATGTTGTCATTTCTTTTCTCTTTCTGCCTACAGTGAATGTTGGTAGCTTCGCCTTCAGTATAAGTTGGTGTATCCTTGGACCATTTTACCATCCTCTCTGATTCAGGATTTTTTTGATCCACCAGTGATTTATTTTCCTGGTTGGGTTACTCTCTTGTTTCTTTATTTTGTTACATCCCCAATGGTTTTTTGTGTCTCTTTGAAGTTGTCCATATGCACTCATATTCATAAGCATTACATGGCATCTTAGGGCTAAAAATAGGGTTTGTTTTATATTTAACTATCTAAGATCGCGTTGACACAAATATTTATAACCTTCGTATCTCTAGATAGAAGAAACTTAAATAAGGGAAGCTGTTGTACCCCAATTTTTGCCCCTAAGATCCCTTCATCATACCATGTTGATTCAATCACCATAAGATCACATTAGGGATTTTGGTTCTCCTCCCTATCTTTAGATTTACTCTTTGGGGAATCACCAAGAACTTTGACTTGTTTTTCATTTGTGATCATGAATATTTTGTCTTGATTTTTTACCTTTAATTAATAAAATGCAATTTTGGTTAGTCTTACGTGTTATTAATGTAGGTCAAGGCAATTTGGCTTGGTAGGTTGACCCATGGGTTCATGAGTTTATTTTCATGCCCTATGCAATAAGGCTGGAGAAGTTCAAACATCACCATTGAAGTTGTTTTTGAAGAAATGGCATGGCAAGGTTATTTTGGTTCACCACATTTCAAGATTATCAAATTTTTTTCAAAAGTACAAGGGGTTGATGGGAGAAGTTGTCATGCTTGGACAAGGCTTTGTTCCCATTGGTCACAAGTGCATATTTCTCTCAGTTCTTAAGATATGGAAGTATTTTTGGTGACTATGATTTCTCATTTTCATCCTCAACAACTTCTATTTACAAAGCATTTATGTTGGTACAAGAGGTTTGTTCAAAATTGTCAAAGTTCCTCACGGCATTTTCTTGATCTAGGAGCTAGGGTTTTTCACTTTAAAGAAGCATATCTTGCTCATCTTTTGGTATTTTTGAGTGATTCCAAATACATCCTTCTCTTCAAAGGGTTATAAACAAAACACTTCAAAAGTTTCAAGGAGTTTTCATGTGGATGAAGCTTGATGATGAAGAAAGATTACAAGTCCTCTAGATGAACCCCCAATTTTTCATGTGTGACTTCAAATGATCATAACATGGTAAATTTTTATCACCTTGAGCACACTCTTTTTCCACAATGATCTTAAATATGTGAACTTTATGCCTTATTTCATGTTCAAAGTGAGAAAGTGGATGGAAGATGCCCTAAGGATACAAAAGATTATAGGTCATTTCATGATTTTTTATCAACTTCAACAAATCATAACTCTCTAAATTTTTGGATCTTTTGAATGGTTCAAGTTTCAAAATGTTATTAAAAGGGTGTATTTCATGACATATTTTTTGTTCAAGGGCAAATTCCAAGTGGAAGGCCATGTTTGGATGCAAAACATTATAGGTAACTTTTGACGAAAAATTTGAAATATTTCTAAGTATGGAAAGTCAACCCTTTTTATCCAACTTAGACTCAATGCAACTTCTTGCTCAAACATCCATTTGATCTCATTCCTTGCACATTTAAAAGCTCGTGACTTCATCTTTCAAATGCTTCAAGAATCACATCATAAGGTGCCCTACATTGTTGGCACCATGGTTAGTAAAGTGGCATCATGAAATGGAAATTCCAAGTTCAGTCAGATTTGAAAATTAGTTTGAATCCAACTACAAGCATGTTTAAAGATCAATTTCGTGTCTAATATTGCTTAGGAAATTTCCATAACAAGAAACGACCCTGAAACCATCCAATTTGCTGCTTTTTGAGCCATGTGAAGTCACACTTTTCACATTTAGCAGGTCCACACGATTTCACTCATTTTGCATCCAATTTCATTCAGCTATAAATAAGGATCATCCCTCACTCTTTTTTTTCAAGATTTTGATAGCCAATTGACCCCTGTTTAGATCCCACACAAAATCTGAATTTGAAATTCTAATTTCTTACATTCTCACCTTAAAACACCAAAAACTATATTCAATTAGCTTCATTGAACTTATTTGAAGCTAACCATACGGTTACTTTCAAGAATTGTGACCAATATTGATCTGTGGAAGTTCAGTTTCATAGAAATTTCTCACTACTTCGTTCAGGTAGATTTCTTGGCCAAATTGATTCAAATAAAAGAATAACCCACTCCTTGTGTTCTTCTGATCCTCGTGCTCTTTATAGTTTGCAATTTCATTAAGAATTGAACAAGATATCCCAGATTTTCGTGCTCACTATGTTTTCTGGTTTTTTTCAAACACAACCTTGCATAATTTATCTAAATTTGGTGCGATGGTACCATTAGAATCGTCTTGAAGAGACGAATCTAATGGTACCGGTCTAGTTTTCTAATTTTACAGTTTGGAAGATTCAATTTGGGGATGGATGGAGGTTGAAGACGATGACATGTTTGTCTTCAACCAATGACATGAAGGCACGTTAATTTTTTGAAATAAATACAATATGCTTGCTTGACAATGCGCATGCCTCAGGAACCCTTTGATCTTATTACTTTTGTGAGTCAGACCTCATCCAACGCGCCATACTTTAAGGTTTTTTATTTTTAAACTATTGGATCTGGTGTGATATTTAGTAATGACCATGATATGCACAGCCCGTCAGATCCCTTGAATCTGATTACTAACGTGTTTTGACTCTTATCCATAGAAAATTCATTTTTAGTCCAAAAAATCTGAAAAAATTATGAAAAATATTTTTGATTATTCTCTTTCAAATTTTTATTTTTTCACAATTTAATTGTGTTTTGGTATTTTTTATAAATTTTCACTTTATTTGAATTGTTTTAAATGTTGAAAAATACTTTTATACATTTTTAAATTCTGAAAAAATTATGGAATGATCCAATGATATTGTGACAAATATTGGTGACTTCATTTTATTTTTGTTTCTGACTTTGTTATTTTTTTAATCATTTTTGGTTTATTTTACTCATTTCTTTTAATTATAAAAATAGTTTCTGACTTTAAAAAATTACCAAAATATTTATAAATTTTTTTGAGTCCTTTTCTGATATTTATATGGTGTTACTTTTTATTTCTTGATTAATTTGAACATAGTTGGTATTTTCCTCTTTTATTTCTGTTTTAAAAAAATCATTTTAAAACCCTTTAAATGTATATATTAAATGCAATATTATTTTGTGATTATTTTCTGGTTGATCTTGGGTTAAATTTTTGATCATGGACCTTATTAACCTCATTGGATCCATAGTGTTGAGTCTAGCTCCACAAAAATGGATGAATAATTTTAATAATAGTTTGATTAAAATTTAATTCAAATGTGGTTTGTATATTCTTCCCCACCCCTCTCCATCTCATCCCTTTCTTATTGCACTAAGTTTTATTGGAGCATGATCTCTATATCATGTCTCAAAACAAATGGGTCATAAATTGCTATTGACCGGCCTCAAAATAGGTGTGACTTCTATATAAGTCCACTTACGATTGCTTAACATAACGCTAAATTTTGTCTCGGTTCAAATAAATGATCATTCGTGGCCCAAACCTATGTTTGTAAGCCCAAGTATGTTAATTTGATCTCTTTGATCCAATAAACTTGAGATTCATCGTGTGGAGGATTTGGTTCTACCAATCCTCTAATGGATCTACAACACTTTTGGTCAACGTGGATCACTTAAACACCGTTGATCATTAAATGACACTTTAAGGATTCCAAATGGGTGATATACTTGACAACAAGAAAATGCAACTTTTTATGTGGAGGCTTTGGTTCTACCAATCCTCTAATGAGTTTCAAATGCAAGTTTCAAGATGATCATCCAACTAACCACTAATCACTAATAATTGACTTTATCTTTTGTTTTTACTTTATGCCCTTTTATTTTTTATGCTTTATACACCATTTACTTTTAGCATTTACATTTCATGCTATTTTCATCTTTTCTCATTTAAGCATTTACTTTTTTGTCATTTTTATTTTTTCTCATTTGAGTTCTTCTTTCCTCTTTTGAAGTCACTTAATAATCAACATAAACCATAAAAAACTTTAATGGTACTTATACTATTTGGTTACTATCCTTGGCATTATGGAGTATTGGACTTCTTGGACTTAGGATTTGAAACCTTGGCCTATGTTGGAGACCTCGTGACCTTAATTGATATTTTTACAGGAGTTCTTGAGGTTTACCTCAAGACATTAGTTTGTTTTTTATTTTGTGTGCAGGTTATTGTGATTACATTCTTTATTTGTAATCTGGAATTCACCTGTATGCAGCCGTTTCTCTGCCCAATTATTTGTGAAGACTTTATACACTTGATGTTTGGTTCTCACAAGAGGTCTAGTATCTTTGCTTACTTGGTTTCAATCCAAAGAATGAGAATTCTATCTTGGCTCATTATGTCAAGCATTGGCTTTTTTTCGGTTAGATGGTTCTTATCCCTAGCTTTTACCTTATGCCTTTAGGATAGTCTCTTCTTCTTCTCCCATCTTCTTTAATTTCAAAATTCTTCTTCCTCCTTTTGAAAACTCTTATTGTTTTTAACTTGAACCACTTTCATAATGAACTTGGACTCATGTCCATGCATTTTCAAGACATTTTCATACATAAACTTCAATCAACTTAACAATACCTTGGCATTTTTTGTGAGAAGACTAAAAGTCAATCAATCTCATTTCAAACCACTTTGCCACTTTGGCTCTTTTATTTTAAAACTTTTCTCAAAAAGATTAGACTCTTGTCATTCCTTGTAGTTATGCAAACAACTATACTTCCACAATATGTAGTAAAGAGGGATATATTCCACTTGGGTATTGAGTGAGGCATTGTTGATTTTAAAATCCAAGCCATATCCTCCACTTTGAGATGATGCAAATTATACTTTATAATGATTGTGGGTAGTAAGTATATTTTCCACACGGACAATGACAATGATGTCTTATCTCATAAAATTAACCAACACACTTGTGTTTTAAAATTTTTAAAGAGGAACTAAGTGTACCCTGATCCCCTATTTCACGGAAGGTGGTACATAGGAACTAAAGGTTCGCAACCGCGGCGGGTCCAAAAATCATAAAAAAAATATTTCCTTTCTCACCTCCACCATCTATTTTTATACAACATTTTTATAGCCAAAATATACAGATTTTACAAACAGGTTCCTGCGGAGTACCATAGATGTTTAGGGTCCTAATACCTTCCCTTTGCATAACCAACGACCTACAATCCTAAATCAAGACCTATGGGTGATCTGCTAAGGGAGACCTACAGGCAATCTATAAGAAGAGTAATAGATCTACGGACGACCTACAATCCTAAAGTGAGACATACGAGAGATCTACAAGGGTAGACCTACGGGCGACCTATAACAGGATAGCTAGATCTACTCAGGACATACAATCCTAAAGCGAGACCTACGTGCAATATGCTAGGGGAGACCTAATGGCGATCTATAAGAAGAGATCTAGATCTATGGACGAACTACAATTATAATGCGAGACCTACAGGCGATAATCTAGATGCGCCCTACAGGCGATCAATTAGAGGAGAGCTACATCTACGGACACCTACAATCCTAAACGAGACCTACGAGAGATCTTCTAGGGGAGACCTACAAGCGATCTATAAGAGGAGAGCTAGATCTATGGATGACCTACAATCATAATATCTGACCTACAGGTGATCTGCTAGGGGAGACCTACGGGCTATCCATAAAAGGAGAGTTAGATCTACAAACGACCTACAATCCAAAAGCACGACCTTCAAGTGATCTGCTAGGGGGGACCTACATGTGATCTATGAGAGGAGAGTTATATCTAAGAATGACCTACAATCCCAAAGCGAGACCTACGGACAATCTTCTAGGGGAGACGTACATGTGATCAATAAGAAGAGAGCTAGATCTACAAATGACCTACAATACTAAAGCGAGACCTACAGGAGATCTACTAGGGGAGACCTACGGGAAATCTAAAAGAGGAGTGTTAGATTTAGGGATGACCTACAATCCCAAGGAGAGACATACGAGCGATCTTCTAGGGTTGACCCACGAGCTATCTATAAGAGGATAGTTAGATCTATGGATAACCTATAATCCTAAAGCGAGTACTACGGGTGATCATCTAGGGGAGACTTACGGGTGATCTATAAGAGGAGAGCTAGATCTACGCACGACCTATAATCCTTAAGCGAGCCCTATGGAGGATCTGCTAGGGGAGACCTACTGGCGATCTACAAGATGACAACTATATCTACCGACGACCTACAATTCTACAGCGAGACCTACTGGCGATCTGATAGGGGAGACCTACAGAAGATCTATAAGAGGAGAGCTAGATCTACGGACGACCTATAATCCTAAAACGAGACGTACAGGCGATCTACTAGGGAAGAGCTACGGGCGATCTTCAAGATAAGTACAAGATCTATGGACGACCTAAAATCATAAAGAGAGACCTATAGGCGTTCTTCTAGGGGAGATCTACAGGCGATCTATAAGAGTAAAACTAGATCTACGGACGACCTAAAATCTTAAAGTGAGACCTACCCACAATCTATAAGAGGAAAGCTAGATCTACTGATAACGTACAATCCTAATGCGATACATACGGGCGATCTTCTAGGGTAGACCCACGAGCTATCTATAAGAGGAAAGTTAGATCTACGGATGACCTACAATCCTAAATCGAGACCTACGAGCGATTAATTAGGGGATAAATATGGAAGATCTATAAGAGGAGAGCTATATCTATGGAGAATCTACAATCCTAAAGTGATCCCTACGGAGGATCTGCTAGGGGAGACCTACGGGTGATCTACAAGATAAGAACTAGATTTATGGACAACTTATAATTCTACAGCGACACCTATGGGAAATCTGATAGGGGAGACATACATGAAATTTATAAGAGGAGAGTTAGATCTACGGACGACCTACAATCCTAATGCGAGACCTAGGGGAGATCAGCTAGGGGAGACCTACAGATGATCTATAAGAGGATAGCTAGATCTACAGACAACCTACAATCCTAAAGCAATACCTACAGGCAATCTCCTAGGGGAGACCTATGGGAGATCTATAAGATGAGAGTTAGATCTACGGACGACCTACAATCCTAAAGTGAGACCTATGGGAGATCTGCTAGGGGAGACCTACGGAAGATCTACAAGAAGAGAGATATATCTATGGGCGGCCTACAATTATAAAGAGAGACCTATGGGAGATCTGCTAGGGGAGACCTACGGGAGATCTATAATAAGAGAGCTAGATCTATGGACGACCTGCAATCCTAAAGCGAGACATACATGCGATCTGCTATGGTAGACCTACGGGTGATCTATAAGACGATAATTATATCTATTGATGACCTACAATCCTAAAGCGATACCTACGGGTGATCTTCTAGGGGAGACCTACGGGTGATCTATAAGAGGAGATCTAGATTTACAAATGACCTATAGTCCTAAAGCGAGACATACAGGAGATCTATAAGAGGAGTGCAAGATCTACGTACAAACTATAATCCTAAAGTGAGACCTACGGGCAATCTGCTATGGGAGACCTACTGGCGATCTATAAGAGGAAAGCTAGATCTACAGACAACCTACAATCCTAAAGAGAGACCTAAAGGCGATCTGCTTGGGGAGACCTATGGGCGACCTACAAGATGAGAGCTAGATCTATGGAAGACCTAAAATTTTAAAGAGAGACCTACAAGCAATCTTCTAGGCAGACCTTCAGAAGATCTATAAGAGGAGAGCTAGATCTACGGACGACCTACAATCCTAAAGCAAGACCTATGGGCGATCTGCTAGGGGAGACCTACGGGCAATCTATAAGAAGAGTAATAGATCTATAGACGATGTACAATCCAAAAGCGAGACATACGGGCGATCTGCTAGGGTAGACCTACGGGCGATCTATAAGAGGATAGATAGATCTACAAACGACCTACAATCCTAAAGCGAGTCCTACGGGGGATCTGCTAGGGGAGACCTACGGGCGATCAATAAGAGGAGATCTTAATCTATGGACGACCTACAATTATAATGCGAGACCTACGGACGATAATCTAGGGGATCCCAATAGGAGATCAATTAAAGGAGAGCTAGATCTACGGACGACCTACAATCCTAAAGCGACACATTTGGGAAATCTACTAGAGTAGACCTACGGGCAATCCATAAGAGGAGAGCTAGATCTATAGACGACCTACAATCCTAAAGCAAGACCATTGGGTGATCAGCTAGAGGAGACCTTCGAGCAATCTATAAAAGGCAAGCTAGATCTACATACGACCTACAATCCTAAAGCCAGACCTTCGGGCGATATGCTAGGGGAGTCCTACAGGCGTTCTATAAGAGAGAAGCTAGATCTACGGACGACCTACAATTCTAAAGTGATACCTATGGGCAATATGCTAGGGGGGCCCTACGAGCGATCTATAAGAAGAGGGCTAGATATATAGACGACCTATAGTCCTAAAGCGAGACATACAAGCGATCTATAAGAGGAGTGCAAGATCTACGTAGAAACTACAATCCTAAAGTGAGACGTACGGGAAATCTGCTAGGGGAGACCTATGGGCGATCCATAAGAGGAAAGCTAGATCTACAGACAACCTACAATCCTAAAGCGAGACCTAAAGGCGATCTGCCAGGGGAAACCTATGGGCGATCTACAAAATAAGGGCTAGATCTACGGAAGACCTGCAATTTCGAAGCGATACCTACATGCGATCTTCTAGGGGATACCTTTGGAAGATCTATAAGAGGAGAGCTAGATCTACGGACGACCTATAATCCTAAAATGAGACGTACGGGCGATCTACAAGGGAAGACCTACGGGTGATCTAAAAGATGAGAACAAGATCTACGCACGACCTACAATCATAAATCAAGACCTATAGGCGATCTTCTAAGGGAGATCTACGGGCGATCTATAAGATTAGAGATAGATCTACAGACGACCTACAATCTTAAAGCGAGACCAACAGGCATCTGCTAAGGGAGACCTACCCACGATCTATAAGAGAAGAGCTAGATCTACCAATGACGTACAATCCTAAAGCAAAACATATGGGCGATCTGCTAGGGTAGACCCACGAGATATCTATAAGAGGATAGTTAGATCTACGAATGACCTACAATCCTAAATCGATACCTACGAGCGATCAGTTAGGGGATAACTATGGGCGATCTATAAGAGGAGAGCTAGATCTACGGATGATCTACAATCCTAAAGTGAGCCCTACAGAGGATCTGCTAGGGGAGACCTACTGGTGATCTACAAGATGAGAACTAGATCTATGGAAAACCTATAATTCTACAGCGAGACCTATGGGCAATCTGATAGGGGAGACCTATGGCAACTTAAAAAGAGGAGAGCTAGATCTACGGACGACCTACAATCCTAATGCGAGACCTATGGGCGATCTGCTAGGGGAAACCTACAGACGATCTATAAGAGGATAGCTAGATCTACAATTGACCTACAATCCTAAAGTGAGACCTACAGGAGATCTTCTAGGGGAGACCTATGGGAGATCTACAAGATGAGAGTTAGATATACGGACGACCTACAATCCTAAAGTGAGACCTATAGGCGATCTGCTAGGGGAGGCCTACCAGCAATCTACAAGAAGAGAGATATATCTACGGACGGCCTACAATTCTAAAGAGAGAACTACATGAGATCTGCTAGGGGAGACCTACGGGAGATCTAAAAGAGGAGAGTTAGATCTATGGACAAACTACAATCCTAAAGCGAGACCTAGGTGCGATCTTCTAGGTGAGACTTACGGGTGATCTATAATAGGAGAGCTAGTTCTATGGACGACCTAGGATCCTAAAGCGAGACATACATACAATCTGCTAGGGTAGACGTACGGGTGATCTATAAGACGATAGATAGATCTACAAATGACCTACAATTCTAATGTGAGACCTATGGGCAATATGCTAGGGGAGCCCTACGGGCAATCTATAAGAATATATCTAGATCTACAGACGACCAATAGTCCTAAAGAGAGACATACAGGCGATCTATAAGAGGAGTGCAAGATCTACGTACAAACTACAATCCTAAAGCGAGACGTACGAGAAATCTGGTAGGGGAGACCTACGGGCGATCTATAAGAAGAAAGCTAGATCTACAGACAACCTACAATCCTAAAGCGAGACCTAAAGGCGATTTGGTTGCGGAGACGTATGGGCGATCAACAAATGAGAGCTAGATTTACGGAAGACCTACATTTTTAAAGCGAGACCTACATGCGATCTTCTAGGGGAGACCTTCAAAAGGTCTATAAGAGGAGAGATAGATCTACGGATGATCTACAATCGTAAAGTAAGACCAACAGGCAATCTATAAGAAGAGTAATAGATCTATAGACAACCTAAAATCCTAAAGAGAGACATACGGGCGATCTCCTAGGGTAGACCTACGAGCAATCTATAAGAGGATAGCTAGATCAACAAATGACCTACAATCCTAAAGCGAGACCTACGGGCGATCTGCTAGGGGAGACCTACGGGAGATCAGCAAGAGAAGATCTAGATCTATGTACGAAATATAATTATAATGTGAGACATGTGGACGATAATCTAGGGGAGCCCTACAGGCGATCAATTGAAGGAGAGCGAGATCTACGGACGTCCTACAATCCTAAAGTGAGACATTTGGACAATCTGCTAGAGTAGACCTACGGGCGATCCATAAGAGGAGAGCTAGAGCTACGGACGACTTACAATCCTAAAGCAAGACCATTGGGTGATCTGATAGAGGAGACCTTCGAGCAATCTATAAGAGGTGAGTTAGATCTACAGACGAGCTACAATCCTAAAGCCAGACCTACGGGTGATATGCTAGGAGAGACCTACAGGAGTTCTATAAGAGAGAAGCTAGATCTATAGACGACCTACAATTCTAAAGTGAGACCTATGGGAAATATGCTAGGGGAGCCCTACGGGCGATCTATAAGATGAGAGCTAGATCTACAGACGACCTATAGTCCTAAAGCGAGACCTATAGGAGATCTGCTAGGGGAGACATATGTGCGATCTACAAGATGAGAGTTAGATCTATGGGCGACCTACAATCCTAAAGTGAGACCTATAGGAGATTGGCTAGGGGAGACTTATGGTTGATCTATAATAGGAGAGCTAGATCGACTGACGACCTAGAATCCTAAAGAGAGACATACGGGAAATCTGCTAGGGTAGACCAACGGGAGATCTATAATACGATACTTACATATACAAATGACCTACAATCCTAAAGCAAGATCTACTGGCAATCTGCTAGGGGAGACCTACAGGAGATCTATAAGAGGAGATATAGATCTACGGACGAACTATAATTATAAAGCGATACCTACAGGAGATATGCTAAGGAAGCCTTACAGGCGATCAATTAGAAGAGAGCTAGATCTACGAACACCTACAATCCTAAACGAGACCTACGGGTGATCTGCTAGGGTAGACCTACGGGCGATCTACAAGATGAGAGCTAGATCTACGGAAGACATACAATTTTAAAGCCAAACCTATAGGCGATATGCTAGTGGAGACCAACGCGCTATTTATAAGAGGAGAGTTAGATCTACGAACGACCTCCAATCTTAAAGCAAGACCTTCGGGCGATCTGCTAGGGGAGACCTACATGCGATCTATAAGAGGAGAGCTAGATAAAAGAACGACCTACATTCCTAAAGCAAGCCCTACGGAGGATTTTGTAGGGGAGACCTACAGGTGATCTATAAGAGGAGATCTAGATCTACGGACAACCTACAATTCTAAAGAAAGACCTACGGGTGATCTATAAGAGGAGAGCTAGATCTACGAATGAAATACAATCCTAAAGCGTGGGGATACCTACGGCAAATCTATATGAGGAGTGCTAGATCTACCGATGACCTACAATCCTAAAGCGATACATACGGGCGATTTGCTAGGGGAGACCTACGGGCGATATATAAGAGGAGAGAAAGATCTACGGACGATCTACAATCCTAAAGAGAGCCCTACGGAGGATCTCCTAGGGGAGACCTACAGGCGATTTAGAAGATGAGAACTAGATCTATGGACAACCTACAATTCTTCAGTGAGACCTACGGGAAATCTGATAGGGGAGACCTACATGAAATCTATAAGAGGAGAGCTAGATCCTAGGACGACCTACAATCCTAATGCGAGACCTACGGGCGATCTTCTAGGGGAGACCTACGAGTGATATGCAAGATTAGAACTAGATCTAAGGAGGACCTACAATTCTACAGCGATACCTACATGCGATCTGATAGGAGAGACCTACAGGAGATTTATAAGAGGAGTGCTAGATCTAAGGACGACCTACAATCCTAATGCGAGACCTAGGGGCGATTTGCTAGGGGAGACCTACGAGTGATCTACAAGATGAGAACTAGATCTAGGGATGACTTACAAGCCTAAAGGGAGACCTATGGGTGATCTTCTAGGGGAGACATACGGGCGATCTATAAGAGGAGAGCTAGATGTATGGATGACCTACAATCCTAAAGCGAGACATACGGGCGATCTTCTAGGGTAGACCTATGGGCGATCTATAAGAGGAGAGCTAGTTTTACGGACAACGTACGATCCTAAAGCGAGACCTACGGGCGATCTTCTAGGGGAGACCTACCGGTGATCTATAAGAGGAGATATAGTTCTACGAACGACCTACAATTATAAAGGAGACCTACGGGAGATATGCTAGGGGAGCCCTACCGACGATCTATTAGAGGAGAGCTAGATCTATGGACGACCTGCAATCCTAATGCAAGACCTACGTGCGATTCTTTATGGGAGACCCATGGGTGATCTATAAGAGGAGAGCTAGATGTACGGATGACCTACAATCCTAATGTGAGACCTACGGGCGATCTGCTAGGGGAGACCTACAGGTGATCTATAAGAGGAGATCTAGATCTATGGACAACCTACAATTATGAAGCGAGACCTACGGGTGATCTATAAGAGGAGAGCTAGATCTACGAATGACATATAATCCTAAAGCGAGACATGCGGGCAATCTGCTAGGGTAGACCCACAAGCTATCTATAAGAGGATATTTAGATCTACGGATGACCTACAATCCTAAAACGAGACCAACGGGCGATCAGCTAGATCTATGGACGACCTACAATTCTACAGCAAGACCTATTGGCAATCTAATAGGGGAGACCTACATGAGATCTATAAGGAGAGAGCTAGATCTATGGACGACCTATAATCCTAAAACGAAACCTTCGGGTGATCTACTAGGGAAGACCTTCGGGAAATCTATAAGATGAGAACTAGATCTACGGACGACCTACAATTATAATGTGAGACCTATAGGCGATCTGCTAGGGGAGACCTATGGGCGATCTACAAGAGGAGAGCTTTATTTATGGACGCCCTATAATTATAAAGCGAGACCTACGCTCTATCTGCTAGGGGAGCCTTGCAGGAGATCTATAATAGGAGAGTTAGATCTATGGGCGACCTGCAATCCTAAAGCGAGACTTATGGGCAAACTACTACGGGAGACTTACGGGTGATCTATAAGAGGAAAGCTAGATCTACGGACGACCTACAATCCTAAAGATGAGACCTACGTGCGATCTGCTAGGGGAGACCTATGGCCGATCTATCAGAGGAGAGCTAGATCTATGGATGAACTACAATTCTAATGCGAGACAAATGGGCGATATGCTAGGGGAGCCCTACAGGAGATATATAATAGGAGAGCTAGGTCTACGGACGACCTAAAATCCTAAACGAGACCTACGAAAGATCTATAACGGGAGACCTACATGCGATCTATAAGAGGAGAGCTACATCTACGGATGACCTACAATACTAAAGCGAGACCTACGGGTGATCTGCTAGGGGAGACCTATGAGCTATCTATAAGAGGAGAGCTAGATCTATAGATGACCTAGAATCCTAAAGCAAGACCTTTGGGTGATCTGCTAGAGGAGACCTACGAGCGATCTATAAGAGGTGAGATAGATCTATGGACGACCTACAATCCTAAAGCCAGACCTACGGGCGATCCACTAGGGGAGACCTACGGGTGATCTATAATGGAAGAGCTAGATCTACAAAAAACTTAAAATCATAAAGCGATCTACTCGGGGACACCTACAAGCATTCTATAAGAAAATAGCTAGATCTACGGATGACCAACAATCATAAAGTGAGACCTTTGGGTGTTCTACTAGAGGAGACCTACGAGTGATCTATAAGCGGAGAGCTAGATCTACGGACGACCTAGAATCCTAAAGCCAGACCTACGTGCGATCTACAAGGGGAGGCCTACAAGCATTCTATAAGACAAGAGCTAGATCTACGGATGACCTACAATTTTAAAGCTAGACCAACGGGCAATATGCTAGGGGAGCCCTACGGGCGATCTATAAGAAGAGAGTTAGATCTACAAATGACCTATAGTCCTAAAGAGAGACATACAGGCAATCTATAAGAGGTGTGCAAGATCTACGAATGAACTGCAATCCTAAAGAGAGACCTACAGGTAATCAGCTAGAGGAGACCTACGGGTGATCTATAAGAGGAGAGCTAGATCTACGGATGACCTAAAATCCTAAAGCGAGACCTACAAGTGATCTGCTAGGGGAGACCTATGGGCGATCTACTAGGGGAGAGCTACGAGCGATCTACAAGAGGAGAGTTATATCTACGGAAGGCCTACAATTTTAAAGCGAGACCTACAGGAGATCTGCTAAGGGAGACCTTCGGAAGATCTATAAGAGGAGTGATATATCTACGAACAAACTATAATCCTAAAGCAAGACCTATAAATGATCTGCTAGGGGAGACCTACGGGCAATCTATAAGAAGAGTAATAATCTACGGACGACCTACAATCCTAAAGCGAGACATACGAATGATCTGCTAGGGTAGACCCACGGGCGATCTCTAAGAGGATAGCTAGATCTATATACGACCTACAATCCTAAAGCAAGACCAACGGGCGATCTGCTAGGGGAGACCTACGGGAGATCTATAAGAGGAGAGATAGATCTACGAACGACCTACAATCATAATGTGAGACCTACAGGCGATCTGCTAGCAGAGAACTACGGGATATCTATAAAAGTAGAGTTAGATCTACGAACGACCTGCAATTCTAAAGCACAACCTTCAGGCGATCTCCTAGGGGAGACCTATACGCGATCTATAAGAGGAGAGCTAAATCTAAGAACGACCTACAATCCCAAAGCGAGAGCTATGGACAATTTTCTAGGGGAGACATACAGGTGATCTATAAGAGGGGAGCTAGATCTATGGACGGCCTACAATTATAAAGCGAGACCTATAGTCGATCTACTAGGGGAGTCCTACAGGCGATATATAAGAGGAGTGCTACATCTATGGATGACCTACAATCCTAAAACTAGACATATGGGCGATCTGCTAGGGTAGGCCCATGAGCTATCTATAAGAGGATAGTTAGATCTACGCACGACCTTCAATTCTAAAGCGAGCTCTAAGGAGGATCAGCTAGGGAAGATCTACGGACGACCTACAATTCTACAGTGAGACCTACTGGAGATCTGATAGGGGAGACCTACAGATGATCTATAAGGAAAGAGCTAGATCTATGGACGACCTATAATCCTAAAATGAAACCTACGGGTGATCTACTAGGGAAGACCTTCAGGCGATCTATAAGATGAGAACTAGATCTATGGACGAGCTACAATCATAAAGCAAGACCTATAGGTGATCTGCTAGGGGAGACCTATGGGCGATCTACAAGAGGAGAGCTATATCTATGGACAAACTATAATTCTAAAGCGAGACCTATGCTCTTTCTGCTAGGGGAGACCTGCAGGAGATCTATAATAGGAGAGCTAGATCTATGGGCGATCTACAATCCTAAAGCGAGACTTATGGGCAATCTACTACGGGAGACTTACGGGTGATCTATAAGTGGAAAGCTAGATCTACAGACGACCTACAATCCTAAAGACGAGACCTACGTGCGATCTGCTAGGGGAGACCTATGGCCGATCTATCAGAGGAGAGCTAGATCTATGGATGAACTACAATTCTAATGCGAGACATACGGGCGATATGCTAGGGGAGCTCTACAGGCGATATATAATAGGAGAGCTAGGGCTACGGACGACCTAAAATCCTAAACGAGACCTACGAAAGATCTATAACGGGAGACCTACAGGAGATCTATAAGAGGAGAGCTACATCTAAGGACGACCTACAATCCTAAAGAGAGACCTACATGCAATCTGCTAGGGGAGACCTACGGGCTATCTATAAGAGGATAGCTAGATCTACAGATGACCTACAATCCTAAAGCAAGACCTTTGGGTGATCTGCCAGAGGAGACCTACGAGCGATCTATAAGAGGTGAGATAGACCTACGGGCGATCCACTAGGGGAGACCTACGGGCGATCCACTAGGCGATATGCTAGGGGAACCTTACGGGTGATCCTTAAGAAGAGAGCTAGATCTACAAACGACCTATAGTCCTAAAGCGAGACATACAGGTGAATTATAAGAGAATTACAAGATCTACAGACGACCTACAATCCTAAAGTGAGACCTATGGGCAATCTGCTAGGTGAGACCTACGGGTGATCTATAAGAGGAGAGCTAGATCTAAAAACGACCTACAATCCTAAAGTGAGACCTATTGACGATCAGCTAAGGGATGCCTATGGGCGATCTACAAGATGAGAGCTAGATCTACATACGACCTACAATCCGAAAGCGATTCCCATGGGCGATCTTCTAGGGGATACCTACGGGCAATATACAAGAGGAGAGCTATATCTACGGACGACCTATAATTATAAAGCGATACTTACGGGCGATCTTCTAGGGGAGAACTACAGGCGATCTATAAGAGAAGAGATAGATCTACGGACGACCTACAATCCTAAAGCGAGACTTATGGGCGATCTACTAGGGGTGACATACTGGTGATCTATAAGAGGAAAGATAGATCTATGGATGACCTACAATCCTAAAGATGAGACCTACGTGCGATCTTCTAGGGGAGACCTATGGGCAATCTATAAGAGGAGATATAGATCTACGGACGAAATACAATTCTAATGCGAGACATACGGGCGATATGCTAGGGGAGCCCTACAGGCGATATATAAGAGGAGAGCTAGATCTATGGATGACCTAAAATCCTAAATGAGACCTACGGAAGATCTATAAGGGGAGACCTACGGGCGATCTATAATAGGAGTGCTAGATCTATGGATGACCTACAATCCTAGAGCGAGACATACGGGCGATCTGCTATGGTAGACCCACAAGCTATCTATAAGAGAATAGTTAGATCTATGGATGACCTACAATCCTAAAGCGAAAACTACGGGCGATCAGCTAGGGGAGACCTACAGGCGATCTAAAAGAGGAAAGCTAGATCTATGGGCGACCTATAATCCTAAAGCTAGCCCTACAGAGGATCTTCTAGGGGAGACCTACGAGAGATATACAAGATGAGAACAAGATCTACGGACGACCTACAATTCTACAGCGAGACCTACAGGAAATCTGATAGGGGAGAGCTACAGGCGGTCTATTAGAGGAGAGCTAGATCTACGGACGAACTATAATCCTAAAGCGAGACCTACAGGCGATCTACTAGGGAAGACCTACGGGCGACCTACAATCCTAAAGAGAGACCTCTAGCCAATCTTCTAGGGGAGACCTACCCAAGATCTATAAGAGGAGAGCTAGATCTACGGATGACCTACAATCCTAAAGCGATACCAATGGGCGATCTGCTAGGGGAGACCTACGGGCGATCTACAAGAGGAGAGTTTTATCTACAGATGACCTATATTCTAAAGTGAGACCTACGGGTTATCTGCTAGGGGAGACCTGCAGGAGATCTATAAGAGTAGAGCTAGATCTACGGACGACCTACAATCCTAAAGCGAGACCTACATGCGATCTGTTAGGGGTGACCTACGGGCTATCTACAAGAGGAGATCTAGATCTATGGATGGCCTACAATCCTTAAGCAAGACCTTTGGGTAATCTGCTAGAGGAGACCTACGAGCGATCTATAAGATGTGAGCTAGATCTACCGAAGACCTATAATCCTAAAGCCAGACCTACGGGCGATCTACTAGGAAAGACTTACATGTTTTCTATAAGTGAAGAGCTAGATCTACGGACGACTTAAAATTCTAAAGCGAGACCAACGAGCGATATGCTAGGGGAGCCCTACGGGCGATCTATAAGAAGAGAGCTAGATCTATAAACGACTTATAGTCCTAAAGCGAGACATACAAATGATCTATAAGAGAAGTGCAAGATCTACTGAAGACCTACAATCCTAAAGTGAAACCTACCGCAATCTTCTAGGGAAGACCTATGGGCAATCTATAAGAGGAGAGCTAGATCTGCGAACAACCTACAATCTTAAAGTGAGTCCTACAGGCAATCAACTAGGGGAGACCTATGGGCGATCTACAAGATGATAGCTAGATCTAAGGACGACCAACAATCCTAAAGCTATACCCATGGGTGATCTTATAGGGTAGACCTAGGGGAAATCTTCAAGAGGAGAGCTATATCTACAGACGACCTATAGTTCTAAAGCGAGACCTTTGGGCGATCGGCTAGGGGAGACATGCAGGCAAATTATAAGAGGAGAGCTGGATCTACGGACGACCTATAATCCTAAATCGAGACTTATGGGCGATCTACTAGGGGAGACTTACGGGTGATCTATAAGAGGAAAGCTAGATCTACGGACGACCTACAATCCAAAAGATGAGACCTATGTGCGATATTCTAGGGGAGACCTATAGGCAATCTATAAGAGGAGAGCTAGATCTATGGGCGACCTATAATCCTAAAGCAATCCCTATGAAGGATCTGCTAGGGGAGACATATGGGAGATCTACAAGATGAAAACTAGATCTACGGACAACCTACAATTCTACAGCGAGACCTACAGGCAATTTGATAGGGGAGACCTACAGGCGATCTATTAGAGGAGAGCTATATTTACAGACAAACTATAATCCTAAAGCGAGACCTACAGGTGACCTACTAGGGAAGACCTACGGGCGATCTACAATCCTAAAGAGAGACCTATAGACGATCTTCTAGGGGAGACCTACCCATGATCTATAAGAGGAGAGCTAGATCTACGAATGACCTACAATCCTAAAGAGATACCACTGGGCGATCTTCTAGGGGAGACCTACAGGCAATCTACAAGGGGAGAGTTACATCTACGAACGACCTATAATTCTAAAGCGAGATATACGAGTGATCTGCTAGGGGAGACCTGCAGGAGATCTATAAGAGTAGAGCTAGATCTACGGATGACCTACAATCCTAAAGCGAGACCTACAGGAGATCTGTTAGGTGAGACCTACCAGCTATCTATAAGAGGAGATCTAGATCTACGGATGACCTACAATCCTAAAGCAAGACCTTTGGGTGATCTTCTAGAGGAGACCTACGAGCGATCTATAAGAGGTGAGCTAGATCTACCGACGACCTACAATCCTAAAGGCAGGCCTACAGGCAATCTACTAGGGGATACCTACAAGCGTTCTATAAGTGAAGAGCTAGATCTACAAACGACTTACAATTCTAAAGCGAGACCAACGAGCGATATTCTAGGGGAGCCTTACGGGCGATCTATAAGAAGAGAGCTAGATCTATAAACGACCTATAGTCCTGAAGCGAGACATACAGGCGATCTATAATAGAAGTGCAAGATCTACGAAAGACCTATAATCCTAAAGTGAAACCCACCGGCAATCTTCTAGGGAGACCTACGGGCGATCTATAAGAGGAGAGCTAGATCTGCGAACGACCTTCAATCCTAAAAAGAGTCCTACAGGCGATCAGCTAGGGGAGACCTATGTGCGATCTACAAGATGAGAGCTAGATCTATGGACGACCTATAATCCTAAAGCCAGACTTATGGGTGATCTACTAGGGGAGACTTACGGGTGATCTATAAGAGGAAAGCTAGATCTATGGACGAACTATATTTCTAAAGTGAGACATACGGCTGATATGCTATGGGATCCCTACAGGCAATAAATAAGAGGAGAGTTAGATTTATGGATGACCTAAAATCCAAAATGAGACCTACAGAAGATCTACAAGGGGAGACCTACGGGCGATCTATAAGAGGGGAGCTATATCTACGGACGACCTAAAATCCTAAAGTGAGACCTATAGGCGATATGCTACGGGAGACCTACAGGTTATCTATAAGAGGAGAGCTAGATCTACAAATGACCTACAATCCTATAGCGAGACATTTGGGGGATATGCTTGAGTAGACCAATAGGCAATCCCTAAGAGGAGAGCTAGATCTACGGACGACCTACAATCCTAAAGCCAGAGCAACGGGCAATCTACTATGGGAGACCTACAGGTGTTCTATAAGAGAAGAGCTAGATCTACAGATGACCTACAATCCTAAAGCGATACCTACGAGCAATCTTCTAGGGGAGACCTATAGGCGATCTATAAGAGGTGTGCAAGATCTACGAATGAACTACAATCCTAAAGAGAGACCTACAGGTAATCAGCTAGAGGAGACCTACGGGTGATCTATAAGAGGAGAGCTAGATCTATAGATGACCTAAAATCCTAAAGTGAGACCTACAAGTGATCTGCTAGGGGAGACCTATGGGCGATCTACTAGGGGAGAGCTACGAGCGATCTACAAGAGGAGAGTTATATCTACGGAAGGCCTACAATTTTAAAGCGAGACCTACAGGAGATCTGCTAAGGGAGACCTTCGGAAGATCTATAAGAGGAGTGATATATCTACGAACAAACTATAATCCTAAAGCAAGACCTATAGACGATCTGCTAGGGGAGACCTACGGGCAATCTATAAGAAGAGTAATAATCTACAGACGACCTACAATCCTAAAGCGAGACATACGAATGATCTGCTAGGGTAGACCCACGGGCGATCTCTAAGAGGATAGCTAGATCTATATACGACCTACAATCCTAAAGCAAGACCTACGGGCGATCTGCTAGGGGAGACCTACGGGAGATCTATAAGAGGAGAGATAGATCTACGAACGACCTACAATCATAATGTGAGACCTACAGGCGATCTGCTAGCAGAGAACTACGGGATATCTATAAAAGTAGAGTTAGATCTACAAACGACCTACAATTCTAAAGCACAACCTTCAGGCGATCTCCTAGGGGAGACCTATACGCGATCTATAAGAGGAGAGCTAAATCTAAGAACGACCTACAATCCCAAAGCGAGAGCTATGAACAATTTTCTAGGGGAGACATACAGGTGATCTATAAGAGGGGAGCTAGATCTATGGACGGCCTACAATTATAAAGCGAGACCTATAGTCGATCTACTAGGGGAGTCCTACAGGCGATATATAAGAGGAGTGCTACATCTATGGATGACCTACAATCCTAAAACTAGACATATGGGCGATCTGCTAGGGTAGGCCCATGAGCTATCTATAAGAGGATAGTTAGATCTACGCACGACCTTCAATTCTAAAGCGAGCTCTACGGAGGATCAGCTAGGGAAGATCTACGGACGACCTACAATTCTACAGCGAGACCTACTGGAGATCTGATAGGGGAGACCTACAGATGATCTATAAGGAAAGAGCTAGATCTATGGACGACCTATAATCCTAAAATGAAACCTACGGGTGATCTACTAGGGAAGACCTTCAGGCGATCTATAAGATGAGAACTAGATCTACGGACGAGCTACAATCATAAAGCAAGACCTATAGGCGATCTGCTAGGGGAGACATATGGGCGATCTACAAGAGGAGAGCTATATCTATGGACAAACTCTAATTCTAAAGCGAGACCTATGCTCTATCTGCTAGGGGAGACCTGCAAGAGATCTATAATAGGAGAGCTAGATCTATGGGCGATCTACAATCCTAAGGCGAGACTTATGGGCAATCTACTACGGGAGACTTACGGGTGATCTATAAGTGGAAAGCTAGATCTACGGACGACCTACAATCCTAAAGATGAGACCTACGTGCGATCTTCTAGGGGAGACCTATGGCCGATCTATCAGAGGAGAGCTAGATCTATGGATGAACTACAATTCTAATGCGAGACATACGGGCGATATGCTAGGGGAGCTCTACAGGCGATATATAATAGGAGAGCTAGGGCTACGGACGACCTAAAATCCTAAACGAGACCTACGAAAGATCTATAACGGGAGACCTACAGGCGATCTATAAGAGGAGAGCTACATCTAAGGACGACCTACAATCCTAAAGAGAGACCTACATGCGATCTGCTAGGGGAGACCTACGGGCTATCTATAAGAGGATAGCTAGATCTACAGATGACCTACAATCCTAAAGCAAGACCTTTGGGTGATCTGCCAGAGGAGACCTACGAGCAATCTATAAGAGGTGAGATAGACCTACGGGCGATCCACTAGGGGAGACCTACGGGCGATCCACTAGGCGATATGCTAGGGGAACCTTACGGGTGATCCTTAAGAAGAGAGCTAGATCTACAAACGACCTATAGTCCTAAAGCGAGACATACAGGTGAATTATAAGAGAATTACAAGATCTACGGACGACCTACAATCCTAAAGTGAGACCTATGGGCAATCTGCTAGGTGAGACCTACGGGCGATCTATAAGAGGAGAGCTAGATCTAAAAACGACCTACAATCCTAAAGTGAGACCTATTGACGATCAGCTAAGGGATACCTATGGGCGATCTACAAGATGAGAGCTAGATCTACATACGACCTACAATCCGAAAGCGATTCCCATGGGCGATCTTCTAGGGGATACCTACGGGCAATATACAAGAGGAGAGCTATATCTACGGACGACCTATAATTATAAAGCGAGACTTACGGGCGATCTGCTAGGGGAGAACTACAGGCGATCTATAAGAGAAGAGCTAGATCTACGGACGACCTACAATCCTAAAGCGAGACTTATGGGCGATCTACTAGGGGTGACATACTGGTGATCTATAAGAGGAAAGATAGATCTATGGATGACCTACAATCCTAAAGATGAGACCTACGTGCGATCTTCTAGGGGAGACCTATGGGCAATCTATAAGAGGAGATATAGATCTACGGACGAACTACAATTCTAATGCGAGACATACGTGCGATATGCTAGGGGAGCCCTACAGGCGATATATAAGAGGAGAGCTAGATCTATGGATGACATAAAATCCTAAATGAGACCTACGGAAGATCTATAAGGGGAGACCTACGGGCGATCTATAATAGGAGTGCTAGATCTATGGATGACCTACAATCCTAGAGCGAGACATGCGGGCGATCTGCTATGGTAGACCCACAAGCTATCTATAAGAGAATAGTTAGATCTATGGATGACCTACAATCCTAAAGCAAAAACTACGGGCGATCAGCTAGGGGAGACGTACAGGCGATCTAAAAGAGGAAAGCTAGATCTATGGGCGACCTATAATCCTAAAGCTAGCCCTACAGAGGATCTTCTAGGGGAGACCTACGAGAGATCTACAAGATGAGAACAAGATCTACGGACGACCTACAATTCTACAGCGAGACCTACAGGAAATCTGATAGGGGAGACCTACAGGCGGTCTATTAGAGGAGAGCTAGATCTACGGACGAACTATAATCCTAAAGCGAGACCTACGGGCGATCTACTAGGGAAGACCTACGGGCGACCTACAATCCTAAAGAGAGACCTCTAGGCAATCTTCTAGGGGAGACCTACCCAAGATCTATAAGAGGAGAGCTAGATCTACGGATGACCTACAATCCTAAAGCGATACCAATGGGCGATCTGCTAGGGGAGACCTACGGGCGATCCACAAGAGGAGAGTTTTATCTACAAATGACCTATATTCTAAAGTGATACCTACGGGTTATCTGCTAGGGGAGACCTGCAGGAGATCTATAAGAGTAGAGCTAGATCTACGGACGACCTACAATCCTAAAGTGAGACCTACATGCGATCTGTTAGGGGTGACCTACGGGCTATCTATAAAAGGAGATCTAGATCTATGGATGGCCTACAATCCTTAAGCAAGACCTTTGGGTAATTTTCTAGAGGAGACCTACGAGCGATCTATAAGATGTGAGCTAGATCTACCGAAGACCTATAATCCTAAAGCCAGACCTACGGGCGATCTACTAGGAAAGACCTACATGTATTCTATAAGTGAAGAGCTAGATCTACCGACGACTTAAAATTCTAAAGCGAGACCAACGAGCGATATGCTAGGGGAGCCCTACGGGCGATCTATAAGAAGAGAGCTAGATCTATAAACGACTTATAGTCCTAAAGCGAGACATACAGATGATCTATAAGAGAAGTGCAAGATCTACTGAAGACCTACAATCCTAAAGTGAAACCTACCGCAATCTTCTAGGGGAGACCTACGGGCAATCTATAAGAGGAGAGCTAGATCTGAGAACAACCTACAATCTTAAAGTGAGTCCTACAGGAAATCAGCTAGGGGAGACCTATGGGCGATCTACAAGATGATAGCTAGATCTACGGACGACCAACAATCCTAAAGCTATACCCATGGGTGATCTTCTAGGGTAGACCTAGGGGAAATCTTCAAGAGGAGAGCTATATCTACAGACGACCTATAGTTCTAAAGCGAGACCTTTGGGCGATCTGCTAGGGGAGACATGCAGACAATTTATAAGAGGAGAGCTGGATCTACGGACGACCTATAATCCTAAATCGAGACTTATGGGCGATCTACTAGGGGAGACTTACGGGTGATCTATAAGAGGAAAGCTAGATCTACGGACGACCTACAATCCTAAAGATGAGACCTATGTGCGATGTTCTAGGGGAGACCTATAGGCGATCTATAAGAGGAGAGCTAGATCTATGGGCGACCTATAATCCTAAAGCAATCCCTATGAAGGATCTGCTAGGGGAGACATATGGGAGATCTACAAGATGAAAACTAGATCTACGGACAACCTACAATTCTACAGCGAGACCTACAGGCAATTTGATAGGGGAAACCTACATGCGATCTATTAGAGGAGAGCTAGATCTACAGACAAACTATAATCCTAAAGCGAGACCTACAGGGGATCTACTAGGAAAGACCTACGGGCGATCTACAATCCTAAAGAGAGACCTATAGACGATCTTCTAGGGGAGACCTACCCATGATCTATAAGAGGAGAGCTAGATCTACGAATGACCTACAATCCTAAAGCGATACCACTGGGCGATCTTCTAGGGGAGACCTACAGGCAATCTACAAGGGGAGAGTTACATCTACGAACGACCTATAATTCTAAAGCGAGATATAAGAGTGATCTGCTAGGGGAGACCTGCAGGAGATCTATAAGAGTAGAGCTAGATCTACGGACGACCTACAATCCTAAAGCGAGACCTACAGGAGATCTGTTAGGTGAGACCTACCAGCTATCTATAAGAGGAGATCTAGATCTACGGATGACCTACAATCCTAAAGCAAGACCTTTGGGTGATCTGCTAGAGGAGACCTACGAGCGATCTATAAGAGGTGAGCTAGATCTATCGACGACCTACAATCCTAAAGGCAGACCTACAGGCAATCTACTAGGGGATACCTACAAGCGTTCTATAAGTGAAGAGCTAGATCTACAAACGACTTACAATTCTAAAGCGAGACCAACGGGCGATATTCCAGGGGAGCCTTACGGGCGATCTATAAGAAGAGAGCTAGATCTATAAACGACCTATAGTCCTGAAGCGAGACATACAGGCGATCTATAAAAGAAGTGCAAGATATACGAAAGACCTATAATCCTAAAGTGAAACCCACCGGCAATCTTCTAGGGAGACCTACGGGCGATCTATAAGAGGAGAGCTAGATCTTCGAACGACCTTCAATCCTAAAAAGAGTCCTACAGGCGATCAGCTAGGGGAGACCTATGTGCGATCTACAAGATGAGAGCTAGATCTATGGACGACCTACAATCCTAAAGCCAGACTTATGGGTGATCTACTAGGGGAGACTTACGGGTGATCTATAAGAGGAAAGCTAGATCTACGGACGAACTATATTTCTAAAGTGAGACATATGGCTGATATGCTATGGGATCCCTACAGGCAATAAATAAGAGGAGAGTTAGATTTATGGATGACCTAAAATCCAAAATGAGACCTACAGAAGATCTACAAGGGGAGACCTATGGGTGATCAATAAGAGGGGAGCCATATCTACGGACGACCTACAATCCTAAAGCGAGACCTATAGGCGATATGCTAGGGAAGAACTACAGGTTATCTATAAGAGGAGAGCTAGATCTACAAATGACCTACAATCCTAAAGCGAGACATTTGGGGGATATGCTTGAGTAGACCAATAGGCAATCCATAAGAGGAGAGATAGATCTACGGACGACCTACAATCCTAAAGCCAGACCAACGGGCAATCTACTAGGGGAGACCTACAGGTGTTCTATAAGAGAAGAGCTAGATCTACAGATGACCTACAATCCTAAAGCGATACCTACGAGCAATCTTCTAGGGGAGACCTATGGGCGATCTATAAGAAGAGAGCTAGATTTACGGATAATCTACAATCTTAAAGCGAGACCTATAGGCAATCTGCTAGGGGAGACCTATGGGCGATCTACAAGATGAGAGCTAGATCTACAGACGACCTACAATTCTAAAGAGAGCTCTATGCAGGATATGCTAGGGGAGACCTACTGGAGATCTACAAGATGAAAACTAGATCTACAGACGACCTACGATTCTAAAGTGAGATCTACTGGCTGTCTGATAGTGGAGACCTACAAGCAATCTATAAGGAGAGAGCTAGATCTACGGACGAACTATAATCCTAAAACGAGACCTATGGGTGATCTACTAGGGAAGACCTACGGGCGATCTACAAGATGAGAAATAGATCTACAGACGACCTACAATCATAAAGCGAGACTTATAGGCGATCTGCTAGGGGAGACCTACGGGCGATCTACAAGAGGAGAATTATTTTTACGGATGGCCTATAATTCTAAAGCGAGACCTACGGTCGATCTGCTAGGGTAGACCTGCAGGTGAACTATAATAGGAGAGCTAGATCTACGGGCGATCTAAAATCCTAAAGCGAGGCTTATGGGCAATCTACTACGGGAGACTTACGGGTGATCTATAAGAGGAAAGCTAGATCTACGGACGACCTACAGTCCTAAAGATGAGAACTACGTGCGATCTGCTAGGGGAGACCTATGGGCGATCTATTAGAGGAGAGCTTGATCTGCGGACGAACTACAATTCTAAAGCGAGACATACGAGCGATATGCTAGGGGAGCCCTATAGGCGATATATAAGAAGAGAGCTAGATCTATGGATGACCTAAAACCCTAAATGAGACCTACCGAAGATCTACTAGGAGAGACTTACGGGTGATATATAAGAGGAAAGCTAGATCTACGGATGAACTATATTTCTAAAGCGAGACATACGACTGATATGTTATGGGATCCCTACAGGCAATATATAAGAGGAGAGCTAGATCTACGGATGACCTAAAATCCTAAACGAAACCTATAGAAGATCTATAAGGGGAGACCTACGGGCGATCTATAAGAGGATAGCAAGATCTACGGACGATCTACAATCCTAAAGCGAGACCTATAGGCGATCTGCCAGGGGAGACCTACGGGTTATCTATAAGAGGAGAGCTAGATCTACAGATGACCTATAATCCTAAAGCGAGACATTTGGGCGATATGCTAGGGTAGACCTATGGGCGATCCATAAGAGGAGAGCTAGATCTATGGACGACCTACAATCCTAAAGCCAGACCAACGGGCGATCTACTAGGGGAGACCTACAAGTGTTCTATACGAGAAGAGCTAGATCAACAAATGACCTACAATCCTAAAGCGAGACCTACGTGCAATCTTCTAGGGGAGACCTATGGGTGATCTATAAGAAGAGTGCTAGATCTACGGATAATCTATAATCCTAAAGCGGGACCTACAGGCGATCTGCTAGGGGAGACCTATGGGCGATCTACATGATGAGAGCTAGATCTATAGATGACCTACAACTCTAAAAAGAGCTTTACGCAGGATCTTCTAGGGGAGACCTGCTGGGGATCTACAAGATGAAAACTAGATCTACGGACGACCTACAATTCTACAGTGAGACCTACTGGCGATCTGAAAGGGGAGACCTACAAGCGATCTTTAAGGAGAGAGCTAGATCTATGGACGGCCTATAATCCTAAAATGAGACCTACGGGTGATCTACTAGGGAAGACCTACGGGCGATCTACAAGATGAGAAATAGATCTACAGACGACCTACAATCATAAAGCGAGACTTATAGGCGATCTTCTAGGGGAGACCTACGGGCGATCTACAAGAGGAGAATTATTTCTACGGATGGCCTATAATTCTAAAGCGAGACCTACGGTCGATCTGCTAGGGGAGACCTGCAAGTGATTTATAAGAGGAGAGCTAGATCTACGGGCGACCTAAAATCCTAAATCGAGACTTATGGGAAATCTTCTACGGAAGACTTACGGGTGATCTATAAGACGAAAGTTAGATCTACAGACGACCTATAATCCTAAAGATGAGAAATACGTGCGATATTCTAGGGGAGACCTATGGGCGATCTATCAGAGGAAAGCTAGATCTACGGATGAACTATATTTCTAAAGCGAGACATACAAATGACATGTTATGGGATCCCTACAGGCAATATATAAGAGGAGAGCTAGATCTACGGATGACCTAAAATCGTAAACGAAACCTACAGAAGATCTATAAGGGGAGACCTACGGGCGATCTATAAGAGGAGAGCTAGATCTACGGACGACCTACAATCCTAAAGCGAGACCTATAGGCGATCTTCCAGGGGAGACCTATGGGTTATCTATTAGAGGAGAGCTACATCTACAGATGACTTATAATCCTAAAGTGAGACACTTGGGCGATATGCTAGGGTAGACCTATGGGCGATCCATAAGAGGAGAGCTAGATCTACGGACGACCTACAATCCTAAAGCTAGACCAAAGGGCGATCTACTAGGGGAGACCTACAAGTGTTCTATAAGAGAAGAGCTAGATCTATAAATGACCTACAATCTTAAAGCGAGACCTACGAGTAATCTTCTAGGGGAGACCTATGGGCGATCTATAAGAAGAGTGCTAGATCTACGAACAATCTACAATCCTAAAGCGAGACCTACAGGCGATCTGCTAGGGGAGACCTATGGGCGATCTACAAGATGAGAGCTAGATCTACAGACGACCTACAATTCTAAATAGAGCTATACCCAAGATCTTCTAGGGGAGACCTGCTGGGGATCTACAAGATGAAAACTAGATCTACGGAAGACCTACAATTCTATAGTGAGACCTACTGGCGATCTGATAGGGGAGACCTACAAGCGATCTATAAGGAGAGAGCTAGATCTATGGACGACCTATAATCCTAAAACGAGACCTACGGGTGTTCTACTAGGGAAGACCTACGAGCGATCTACAAGATGAGAAATAGATCTACAGACGACCTACAATCATAAAGTGAGGTCTATATGCGATCTGCTAGGGAAGACCTACGGGCGATCCATAAGAGGAAAGCTAGATCTACAGACGACCTACAATCCTAAAGATGAGACCTATGTGCGATCTGCAAGGGGAGACCTATGGGCGATCTATCAAAGGAGAGCTAGATCTACGGACGATCTATAATTCTAAAGAGAGACATACGGGCGATATGCTAGGGGAGCCCTACAGGCGATATATAAGAAGAGAGCTAGATCTATGGATGACCTAAAACCCTAAATGAGACCTAACAAAGATCTATAAGGGGAGACCTATGGGCGATCTATAAGAGGAGAGCTAGATCTATGGATGACCTACAATCCTAAAGTGAGACCTATAGGAGATCTGCTAGGGGAGACCTACGGGTTATCTATAAGAGGAGAGTTAGATCTATGGATGACCTACAATCTTAAGGTGAAACATTTAGGTGATCTGCTAAGGTAGACCTACAGGCGATCCATAAGAGGAGAGCTAGATCTACGGACGACCTACAATCCTAAAGCAAGACCTTTGGGTAATCTGCTAGAGGAGACCTACGAGGGATCTATAACAGGTGAGCTAGATCTACTGACGACCTACAATTCTAAAGCGAAACCAACAGGCGATATGCTAGGGGAGCCCTACGGGCGATATATAAGAAGAGGGCTAGATCTACAAACAACCTATAGTCCTAAAGCGAGACATACAAGCGATCTATAAGAGGAGTGAAAGATCTACGGACGACCTACAATCCTAAAGCGAGACCTACGAGAAATCTTCTAAGGGAGAACTATGGGTGATCTATAAGAAGAGAGCTAGGTCTACGGGTGACCTACAATCCCAAAGCGAGACATATAGGGAATCTGCTAAGGGAGACCTATAGGCGATCTACAAGATGAGAACTAGATCTAGAGACGACCTACAATTCTAAAGCAAGCTCTACGGAGGATCTACTAGGGGAGACCTCGTTGGGATCTACAAAATGAGAACTAGATCTACGAATGACCTACAATTCTACAACAAGACCTACTGGCGATCTGATAGGGGAGACCTACAGGCGATCTATAAGGAGAGAGCTAGATCTACGGATGACCTATAATCCTAAAGTGAGACCTACGGGTGATCAGCTAGGGGAGAGCTAGGAGGAATCTATAAGAGGAGAGCTAGATCTACGCATGACCTACATTTCTAAAGCGAGCTCTACTGAGGATCTGCTAGGGGAGACCTACTGGGGATCTACAAGATGAGAACTAGATCTATGGAAGACCTACAATTCTACAGCAAGACCTACTAGCGATCTCATAGGGGATACCTACAAGTGATCTTTAAGGAGAGGGCTAGATCTACGGATGACCTAAAATCTTAAAACGAGACCTACGGGTGATCTACTAGTGAAGACCTATGGGCGATCTGCAAGATGAGAACTAGATCAACAAACGACCTACAATCATAAAGTGAGACCTATAGGCGATCTTCTAGGGGAGATCTACAAGAGGAGAGCTATATCTACTACAGACATATAATTCTAAAGCGAGACCTACGGTCGATCTATAGGGGAGACCTGCAGGTGATCTATAAGAGGAGAGTTAGATCTATGGGCGACCTACAATCCTAAAGCGAGACTTATGGGAAATCTACTACGGGAGACTTACAGGTGATCTATAAGAGGAAAGCTAGATCTACGGATGACCTACAATCCTAAAGATGAGACCTACGTGCGATCTTCTAGGGGAGACCTATGGGCGATCTATCAGAGGAGATATAAGCTACAGACGAACTACAATTATAAAGCGAGACCTACTGGTGATCATCTAGGGAAGACCTACGGGCGATTTATAAGAGGAGGGCTCGATCTACGCACGACCTACAATTCTAAAGTGTGGTCTATGGAGGATATACTAGGGGAGACCTACTGGGGATCTACAAGATGAGAATTAGATCTACGGATAACCTACAATTTTAAAATGAAACCTACTAGCAATCTGATAGGGGAGATTTACAAGTGATCTATAAGGAGAGGGCTAGATCTAAGGACGAACTATAATCCTAAAATGAGACCTACGGGTGATCTACTAGATGAGAACTAGATCTATAGACGAACTACAATCATAAACGAGACCTATAGGCAATCTGCTAGGGGAGACCTACGGGCGATCTACAAGAGGAGAGATATATCTATGGACAACCTATAATTCTAAAGTGAGACCTATGGTCGATCTTCTATGGGAGACCTGCAGGTGATCTATGAGAGGAGAGCTAGATCTACAGACGACCTACAATCATAAAGCGAGACTTATGGGAAATCTACTACGGGAGACTTACGGGTGATCTTTAAGAGGAAATCTAGATCTACTGACAACCAACAATCCTAAAGATGGGACCTACGTGCGATCTTCTAGAGGAGACCTGAAATTCTGGCAACAGATACTTAATGTCACAGTGAATGTTATGACACAGTATCTGACAAATTGTTCACAAACCAAATAATAATTTAAAATACAGTAAAGAATACAATCAATTGTTAACCCAGTTCGGTGTATAACGACACCTACATCAGGGGGCTACCAAGCCAGGGAGGAAATTCACTATAAGAGGTATTAATTTAGGAATAAACCAACCAGTTTATCTCCTTCACTTAAGACCTACCTAATGCAACTTCAATCTAAGTCCTACTTAAACCTAAGTTCCTACTCACTCCCCCTCAATTACAGCAGTGATACTAATCTACCGATTAATAAGATTATGAAGACATTCTTCAATACACACGCTTGATTTTGCTTCAAAGCTTTAATCAAGAGACACAACACTCGTGCTTCAAAGCATTGAGTGATAAAAAACCCTTACAACCAAAACCTACTCCAAGTCACTTATCAAGTGATAATTGCTTGGCTCACAGTAATTACTAAAACTAGTACAACTACAAAATTCCTTATTGATCTTCTATATAAGCGCTGCCCACCATTAGAATTCGTGAGAAATATATATGTAGTCTATTCTTCATTTTGGGCTTCCATAAAAATAGCTAGGGTTAACCAAAGTTAACCTAAAGACTTGGTCTTGGGCTTTCATCATAACAGATTAGGGTTAAGCAAGGTTAACCTAATATCCACGTGAGCATCTGATCTAGTCAACATACTTCAACTCAGAGCAACATACCAGATTCCTGAAAAATCTCAGGAACAATAAATCTGTACAACAACTTGATCAGTACTGGATGTCTTAACATGGGTTATGACATTGGTTATGACATCATATATCCTGCTCACTGATTTTGGTAGAATTCAGTACATATGATCATAGCTTAATCATCATGATATTCACTCATACTGAGTTGTTCCTGTAGAACATTCCTTCTGCAGAATTTGTCTTTATCCCAGAATGTTATGACATCAGTCATGACATTCGCAAATCTGGTTTTACCAAAAAATAATGCCAACAAGCAAACACTTACAAACTCCTCCTTTGGAATTTTTTTGGCTAAAACCCCTAAACAATCAGAGATTAGAAAGCAGAAGCAACATGCAGCATAATTTTTAATAACAACTAATCTAACTCCCAATATCTAATTCTACAAAAATTACCACAATTACTTCTCCCCCTTTTTAGCCATAAAGAGGCCAAAGGATCTAGTACTTCAAGTTATACAGTCATAAAAAAGAAATCCAAAATACACATAAACAGAGAGAAGGTAGAAAATAGCAGCAACAAGTTCCAGCATCAATCTTTACAACTCAGCAAACACAGACCTTCAGGTACTGTCATCCCCTGAGGAGGCACTATTTTCAGCAGCATCTTATGGTGAGCTTCTTGCAGAACCATCATGCTGTTCTTCATCAGCATCCTCTTTCCTCATTTTTTCTTCATTCTCCTCCTGTTCCAGACTAGTAATCAGCTCTTCAAGAGTCCTTTTTCTTGCATCAAGCTCTCTGCAGGTTTCTTTTAGAACAACTATAATATCAGCCTTTTTGGAATGAGCTTTGACATTTGATGTCTCAGCAAATATCATAACAATGTCAGGGACATGTGTTCCCTGAAACAGCTTATAGTGAAAACCAAGTGCAGGGGCTCTTTTGCACACAGAGTCCTTTTCAACCAGAATATCAGGATACTGATCAATGATTATACCACATAGGAGAGAGGGAAAAGCAATAGGGCCTTTAATAGCCCAGCTCTCAGCATGTTTCATTGTTTGATCAAAGATGTAGTTGCCATAATCAAAGTTTATTCTGGTTCCAACAGCTTAGATAAATCTTCCCAAACCAGTGGAGATGGTGGATTTGTGGTTGGTGAGAACCCAGTTAGCTGCACCAATTTTGTGTAGTATGGCAAACTTCACACTCATCTTGCTTGCAGTTAGCTTCCCTTTCAAGGGACAGTGCTTAACTTGCTTGGCAGTGATGGTTTGACAAACCTGGTTGTCAGTAACTTCAAGCTCAGGTTGAGCATCATCAGGCCTCCCTAGGTATTTGTTTATCACAGTAGGAGAGAAATTTACCTTCCTTGCTCTCACATAAACACTCTTAAAATCAGCTGACTTTCCATCAGCACATCCACCAGACAAATTTACTATGAATTCTTTGACAAGAATCTCATAGAAGTTGGAAAACTTGACCACTGTTTTCATCAGGCCAGCAGCCTTGATGAGATCCATGACTTCCTTACACTCAATAACACTTATGTTCAGCTCCCTCTCTAAGGCAATCCTTTTCAGAAACACATACTTCCACCTGCTTACATTTTCTGGATGGTGAAAGGAGATGTTGTCAATGGCAACCTCAAGAACCTTAGGCAGTTTTCTAGAAGAGGGATTCTTCCTGAGAGGAATGTCTGGAACATTGCTCTCAACATCAAAATCAAAGTCTGATTCCTCATCAGATTCAGAAGGTTCAGGAGCCTTTCTTTTCTTGGCTATAGGTTGTCTCAAGGGTTTTGAGAGACTACCAACAGATACCCTAGCTTTTACTTTACCCTTCCCTTTGGAAGTTCCAGCCTTTTTATCTTTCTCATCTTCTTCTCTATCCTTGTTCTCAGGCCTAGCTTTCTCATGAACAACTTCAGTAGCCTTCTCTTTGGAGGGGCTTTGGGCAGCACTATGCTTTTCTTTTCTACTCATCATCCTTCTTGCTATGCTAGGGTTGATATTAGCAATTAAATCATTGTCAGAAAATTCTTCATCAACATCAATGATAGGAGGTTCAACAGCCTTGTCAGTAGGGGTCTGGTGATCACCAGGTTTCTCTGGAGATTTCTCAATGTTGTCATCAGGTGTCTCAACATTGTGAGTGACATTGGGATCACTTTCTAAATTAGGGCTAGCAGTTTCTTGGTACAATCATACAGATATACCAGGAACAGAGTGATTCTCATTAAGAATCCTAGTGACTAGTCTGGCAATAGCTTGATGCACATAAGCAGAACCTTCTCTATTAGCTATCTCTGGAGGAACATAGGATGATGGTTGAGAAGATTTACCAGAGGGAGAAGCTTGTGTTCTCTTTACATGTCTGGTTCGCAGCTTCTTGACCTTAGTAGGATCAGCTGCCATTGCACGAAGTGGAGTTACCTCAAGGACATCAGCATCCATGGGGTTTACGATTGCCCTAGGTTCGGTGTCAGTGGGTGAGGAAGATGCAGTTGCCTTTGATGAAGATGATGACACAGATTGTTGAGACATCTTGAGAGATTGAGAATACAAGTGATAGCGAGTGTGAAATTTTCTTTTGAGGGAATGGAGAGTGATGCAGTAAACCAAGAAGAGGGAGATATAAATATGTCTATTCCTCTTCTTAAACTTTTGAAAAGAAAGTGGGAAACAAATGATTAGCCTAATCAGAATAAACTTGATTAAAATATCTCTTTCAAACCTTGTATTAAGAAAAATTAATTGCTACATCTCTTCATATTGGCAAATACCCAGCTTGCCCCTTAAATTCTCAAACTTACTAGCATCAAGTGCCTTGGTAAAAATATCAGCCAGTTGTAGTTCAGTGGCAACATGGTCCAGCTTAATCACCTTCTCCTTCACAAGATCTCTGATTAAGTGATGTCTAATGTCAATATGCTTAGTCCTGCTGTGCTGTATAGGATTCTTGGATATGTTAATAGTACTCAAATTGTCATAATACTCAGTCAGCATCTGTTTCATCCAGATCATTCAAGAACAGCTGCTACCAGCTGCTATGTATTTAGACACTTGTGTTGAAGTCTCAAAGAATGTCTCAACATCATATGGGACATTTACTTCCTCATGGTGATCATCAACTATGACATTTATAGACTCCATCATAACTTTGGTCCTGGAATTGAACACCTTATATGCTCTGCTATTGGTAGAGTATCCTAGGAATATTCCTTCATCACTTTTAGGGTCCATCTTTCTCCTTTGTTCACGATCTGTCAGAATATAGCATTTTCTCCCAAAGATATGGAAGTACTTCACTATAGGCTTTCTTCCTTTCCATAGTTCATAAAGGGTGGATGATGTTCCCTTTCTCAAGGTGACCATGTTGTGGACATAACAGGCTGTATTCATAGCTTCAGCCCAAAAATGAATAGGAAGCTTGGTATGTATCATTGCTCTGGCAGATTCCTGTATAGTCTTGTTTTTCCTTTCCACAACATGATCACTTCTGATTCTGACAATGCATCCTTCTTTTTCTCTTTGAATTCTTTTGCACAATTCCTGCATGGGACCCATCAGATCCATACGTAGAAGTTCTAGCACCTTAGAGGTGGTCAAATCTCTTGTCTTTGGATGTGACATTCTAGTTTTCTTTCCAACCTGACATTCACAACAGACTCTCCCTTCAACAATCTGAAGCCTTGGAATCCCTCTGACAGTCTCCATGGATATGATCTTTTTCATCCCTCTAAGATGTAAATGACCAAGTTTTTGGTGCCACAGTTTCACTTCCTTTTCTTCTTTGGCTATAGAGCGCACAAAAGAGTAGTTAGTTTTCTCAGACTCCTATAAGTAACAATTGTATTTTGATCTGACTGCTCTCATTACAACTTCTTGTTTTTCGTTAGTTACAAGACATTCAGACTTGGTGAAGTTGACCTTGAATCCTAGATCACATAATTGACTGATACTTATGAGATTAGCAGTCAAACCATTTACCAGCAACACTTCATTTAGGTTTGGAACTCAAGGGAAGTCCAAGTTTCCAACTCCTTTGATTTCTCCTCTAGCACCATCTCCAAAAGTGACATAACTAGTAGTATGAGGTTTGACATCATTCAGCAGATTATTGATTCCAGTCATGTGTTTAGAGCATCCACTGTCAAAGTACCAGTCTTTCTTGGCAGAAACCCTAAGGGAGGTGTGAGCTATCAGGGCTGGAGTTTTTTTTCTTCCACTATTGAGTATGTGGTTCCTTGTTAGTCTTAGGTTTGACATATGGGGTCTGATTAGGATATCCATATAATCTGAAGCAGAATGGCTTTATGTGACCAAACCTCCCACAATAATGACATCTCCATCTTTTATACTTTTTCTTCATATTTCTCTGTTCTTGATGTTGAGTCCTATGTTGTGACATCTGCTTTGACATTTTTTTATCAGGCCTGGTCTTCTTCTTGTCAACAACAGATTTCTTTGCAGCCACAAATCCTAGACCATACATGTCTCCTACATTTTGTCCAGCCTGAAGGATTTCTTCCAACTTTTCTGTTCCAGTTGTTAACATCTTGACAAACTTAGTCATCTAATCAAGTTTGGAGTTCAACATTAGAACTTCACCTTTGAGATGGCTTATAGTAGCAGCGTCTGTCTTCTTCTCAACCTCCAACTTCACTATGAGATTTTTCTGTTTCTCATTTTGCTGACAGACTTTAGCACTTCTGATACATAGCTTCTTGTAGGTGTCAGCAAGTTCTTCAAATGTCACTTCCTCATCACTAGAATCATTATCAGAGTTACAAACACCAGATAGTGCAGTAACTAGTTTAGAAGATTCTTCTTCAGAGTCACTTTCTGAGTCACCATCAGACCAAGTAACAGACATTCCTTTCTTTTGTTTCTTTAGAAAGGTAGGACATTCAGCTCGAATGTGCCCATATCCTTCACATCCATGGCATTGGATTCCTCTGCTTTGATTTCCCTTTTCTTCAGACTTAGTTCTTTTGCTAGAGTCATAGGATCTGCTAATGTCAGAGGAAATATTCTTGAAATTTGACCTTGACTTTGGGTCCATTCTCTTGATGAGTTTGTTGAACTGCATTCCAAGCATAGCTATAGCTTCTGATATATTCTCTTCATCACTCTCCTAGATTTCATCTTCAGTATTGGATACAAGGGCTATGCTCTTGTTTTTCTTATCAACATTATCACTGATCCCCATCTCAAATGTCTGAAGTGACCCAATGAGTTCATCAACCTTCAAGTTGCAGATATCCTGAGCTTCCTCTATAGCAGTCACTTTCATTGCAAACCTTTTAGGCAAGGATCTGAGAATCTTTCTCACCAGCTTTTCTTCTGACATCTTTACTCCCAATGCTCCTGAGGTGTTGGCAATTTCTAAGATGTTCATGTGAAACTCATGAATGGTCTCATCTTCCTTCATCCTTAGATTCTTAAATTTGGTAGTGAGCATCTGAAGTCTTGACATTTTTACTTTGGATGTACCCTCATGGGTGGTTTTGAGAGTGTCCCAAACATCCTTGGCCAGTTCACATTGATGTACTAGTCTAAATATGTTCTATCAATTCCATTGAATAAGGAACTTAATGCTTTAAAGTTACCCAGGGCTAACTCTTCTTCTTATTTGCTCCATTCTTCCACAGGTTTCAGACTAGTCGTCCTATCTTTCCCAATTATGGTGGGATGGTTCCATCCTTCGTCAGCAGCTCTACAAGCTTTATTATCCAGTGACTTCAAGAAGGAAATCATACGAGGTTTCCAATAGTCATAGTTTGATCCATCTATAATAGGTGGTCTGTTCCCAAATCCTCCTTCCTTGTCCAAAGCGCCAGAAAATAATATCCCTAGATCTAACCCAGAAAGACAGGCAGGGTGCCTGCTCTGATACCAATTGAAATTCTGGCAACAGATACTTAATGTCACAGAGAATGTTATGACACAGTATCTGAAAAATTGTACACAAACCAAACAGTAATTTAAAAGACAGTAAAGAACACAATCAATTGTTAACCCAGTTCGGTGTATAACGACACCTACATCTGGGGGCTATCAAGCCAGGGAGGAAATTCACTATAAGAGGTATTAATTTAGGAATAAACCAACCAGTTTATCTCCTTCACTTAAGACCTACCCAATGAAAATTCAATCTAAGTCCTACTTAAACCTCAGTTCGTACTCACTCCCCCTCAATCACAGCAGTGATACTAATCTACTGATTAATAAGATTATGAAGATATTCTTCAATACACACGCTTGATTTTGCTTCAAAGCTTTAATCAAGAGACACAACACTCGTGCTTCAAAGCATTGAGTGATAAAAAACCCTTACAACCAAAACCTACTCCAAGTCACTTATCAAGTGATAATTGCTTGGCTCAAAGTAATTACTAAAACTAGTACAACTACAAAATGCCTTATTGATCTTCTATATAAGCGCTGCCCACCATTAGAATTCGTGAGAAATATATATGCAGTCTATTCTTCATTTTGGGCTTCCATAAAAATAGCTAGGGTTAACCAAAGTTAACCTAAAGACTTGGTCTTGGGCTTTAATCATAACAGATTAGGGTTAACCAAGGTTAACCTAATATCCACGTGAGCATCTGATCTAGTCAACATACTTCAACTCAGAGCAGCACAACAGATTCCAGAAAAATCTCAGGAACAATAAATCTGCACAACAACTTGATTAGTACCGGATGTCTTAACATGGGTTATGACATTGGTTATGACATCATGTATCCTGCTCACTAATTTTTGTAGAATTCAGTACATATGATCATAGCTTAATCATCATGATATTCACTCATACTGAGTTGTTCCTGTAGAACATTCCTTCTGCAAAATTTGTCTTTATTCTAGAATGTTATGACATCAGTCATGACATTCGCAAATCTGGTTTTACCAAAAAATAATGCCAACAAGCAAACACTTACAAGACCTATGGGCGATCTATCAGAAGAGAGCTAGATCTACGGAAGAACTACAATTCTAAAGCAAGACCTACGGGTGATCATCTAGGGGAGACCTACAGGCGATCTATAAGAGGAGGGATAAATCTATGCACAACCTACTATTCTAAAGCATGGTCTACGGAGGATATGCTAGGGGAGACTTACTCGGGATTTACAAGATGAGAACTAGATCTACTGACGACCTACAATTCTACAGCGAGACCTACTGGTGATCGGATAGGGGAGACCTATAAGTGATCTATAAGGAGAGGGTTAGATCTACGAATGACCTATAATCCTAAAATGAGACCTACGGGTGATCTACTAGGGAAGACCTATGGGTGATCTACAAGATGAGAACTAGATCTATAGATGACCTACAATTATAAAGCGAGACCTATAGGCGATCTGCTAGGGGAGACCTACGAGCGATCTACAAGAAAAGAGTTATATCTATGGATGACCTATAATTCTAAAGTGAGACCTATGGTCGATCTTCTAGGGGAGACCTGCAAGTGATCTATAAGTGGAGAGCTAGATCTAAGGGCGACCTATAATCCTAAAGCGAGACTTATGGGAAATCTACTACGGGAGACTTACGGGTGATCTATAACAGGAAAGCTAGATCTACGGACGACCTACAATCCTAAAGATGAGACCCACGTGCAATCTTCTAGGGGAGACCTATGGGCGATCTATAAGAGGAGAGCTAAACTACGGACGAACTACAATTCTAAAGCAAGACCTACTGGTGATCATCTAGGGAAGACCTACGGGCGATCTATAAGAGGAGGGCTCGATCTACGCACGACCTACAATTCTAAAGTGTGGTCTACGAAGGATATGCTAGGGGACACCTACTAGGGATCTACAAGATGAGAACTAGATCTACGAACAACCTACAATTCTAAAACGAGACCTACTGGCGATCTGATAGGGGAGACCTACAAGTGATTTATAACGAGAGGGCTAGATCTAAGGACGACCTATAATCCTAAAACGAGACCTACGGGTGATCTACTAGGGAAGACCTACGAGCGATCTACAAGATGAGAACTAGATCTATAGACGAACTACAATCATAAAGAGAGACCTATAGGCGATCTGTTAGGGGAGGCCTACGGGCGATCTACAAGAGCAGAGCTATATCTATGGACGACCTATAATTCTAAAGCGAGACCTATGGTCGATCTTCTAGGGGAGACCTGCATGTGATCTATATGAGGATAGCTAGATCTACAGGAGACCTACAATCATAAAGCGAGACTTATGGGAAATCTACTACGAGAGACTTACGGGTGATCCATAAGAGGAAAGCTAGATCTACGGATAACCTACAATCCTAAAGATGAGACCTAAGTCCGATCTGCTAGAGGAGACCTATGGGCGATCTATCAGAGGAGAGCTAGATCTACGGAAGAACTACAATTCTAAAGCGAGACCTACGGGTGATCATCTAGGGGAGACCTATGGGTGATCTATAAGAGGAGGGCTCGATCTACGCACGACCTACAATTCTAAAGCATGGTTTACGGAGGATATACTAGGGGAGACTTACTGGGGATCTACAAGATGAGAACTAGATCTACGGACGACCTACAATTCTACAGCGAGACCTACTGAAGATCTGATAGGGGAGACCTATAAGTGATCTATAAGGAGAGGGCTAGATCTACGGACGACCTATAATCCTAAAATGAGACTTACGGGTCATCTACTAGGGAAGACCTATGGGCGATCTACAAAATGAGAACTAGATCTATAGACGACCTACAATCATAAATCGAGACCTATAGGCGATATACTAGGGGAGACCTACGGGCGATCTACAAGAGGAGAGTTATATCTATGGATGAACTATAATTCTAAAGTGAGACCTATGGTCGATCTTCTCGGGGAGACCTGCAAGTGATCTATAAGTGGAGAGCTAGATCTAAGGGCGACCTATAATCCTAAAGCGAGACTTATGGGAAATCTACTACGGGAGACTTACGGGTGATCTATAAGAGGAAAGCTAGATCTACGGACGACCTACAATCCTAAAGATGAGACCTACGTGCGATCTTCTAGGGGAGACCTATGGGCGATCTATAAGAGGAGAGCTAAACTACGGACGAACTACAATTCTAAAGCAAGACCTACTGGTGATCATCTAGGGAAGACCTACGGGCGATCTATAAGAGGAGGGCTCGATCTACGCACGACCTACAATTCTAAAGTGTGGTCTACGAAGGATATGCTAGGGGACACCTACTAGGGATCTACAAGATGAGAACTAGATCTACGAACAACCTACAATTCTAAAACGAGACCTACTGGCGATCTGATACGGGAGACCTACAAGTGATCTATAACGAGAGGGCTAGATCTAAGGACGACCTATAATCCTAAAACAAGACCTACGGGTGATCTACTAGGGAAGACCTACGAGCGATCTACAAGATGAGAACTAGATCTATAGACGAACTACAATCATAAAGCGAGACCTATAGGCGATCTGCTAGGGGAGGCCTACGGGCGATCTACAAGAGGAAAGCTATATTTATGGATGAGCTATAATTCTAAAGCGAGACCTATGGTCGATCTTCTAGGGGAGACCTGCATGTGATCTATATGAGGATAGCTAGATCTACAGGCGACCTACAATCATAAAGCGAGACTTATGGGAAATCTACTACGAGAGACTTACGGGTGATCTATAAGAGGAAAGCTAGATCTACGGACAACCTACAATCCTAAAGATGAGACCTAAGTCCGATCTGCTAGAGGAGACCTATGGGCGATCTATCAGAGGAGAGCTAGATCTACGGAAGAACTACAATTCTAAAGCGAGACCTACGGGTGATCATCTAGGGGAGACCTATGGGTGATCTATAAGAGGAGGGCTCGATCTACGCACGACCTACAATTCTAAAGCATGGTTTACGGAGGATATACTAGGGGAGACTTACTGGGGATCTACAAGATGAGAACTAGATCTACGGACGACCTACAATTCTACAGCGAGACCTACTGAAGATCTGATAGGGGAGACCTATAAGTGATCTATAAGGAGAGGGCTAGATCTACGGACGACCTATAATCCTAAAATGAGACTTACGGGTCATCTACTAGGGAAGACCTATGGGCGATCTACAAAATGAGAACTAGATCTATAGACGACCTACAATCATAAATCGAGACCTATAGGCGATATACTAGGGGAGACCTACGGGCGATCTACAAGAGGAGAGTTATATCTATGGATGACCTATAATTCTAAAGTGAGACCTATGGTCGATCTTCTCGGGGAGACCTGCAAGTGATCTATAAGTGGAGAGCTAGATCTAAGGGCGACCTATAATCCTAAAGCGAGACTTATGGGAAATCTACTACGGGAGACTTACGGGTGATCTATAAGAGGAAAGCTAGATCTACGGACGACCTACAATCCTAAAGATGAGACCTACGTGCGATCTTCTAGGGGAGACCTATGGGCGATCTATAAGAGGAGAGCTAAACTACGGACGAACTACAATTCTAAAGCAAGACCTACTGGTGATCATCTAGGGAATACCTACGGGAGATCTATAAGAGCAGGGCTCGATCTACGCACGACCTACAATTCTAAAGTGTGGTCTACGAAGGATATGCTAGGGGACACCTACTGGGGATCTACAAGATGAGAACTAGATCTACGAACAACCTACAATTCTAAAACGAGACCTACTGGCAATCTGATAGGGGAGACCTACAAGTGATTTATAACGAGAGGGCTAGATCTAAGGACGACCTATAATCCTAAAACGAGACCTACGGGTGATCTACTAGGGAAGACCTACGAGCGATCTACAAGATGAGAACTAGATCTATAGACGAACTACAATCATAAAGAGAGACCTATAGGCGATCTGTTAGGGGAGGCCTACGGGCGATCTACAAGAGCAGAGCTATATCTATGGACGACCTATAATTCTAAAGCGAGACCTATGGTCGATCTTCTAGGGGAGACCTGCATGTGATCTATATGAGGATAGCTAGATCTACAGGAGACCTACAATCATAAAGCGAGACTTATGGGAAATCTACTACGAGAGACTTACGGGTGATCCATAAGAGGAAAGCTAGATCTACGGATAACCTACAATCCTAAAGATGAGACCTACGTCCGATCTGCTAGAGGAGACCTATGGGCGATCTATCAGAGGAGAGCTAGATCTACGGAAGAACTACAATTCTAAAGCGAGACCTACGGGTGATCATCTAGGGGAGACCTATGGGTGATCTATAAGAGGAGGGCTCGATCTACGCACGACCTACAATTCAAAAGCATGGTTTACGGAGGATATGCTAGGGGAGACTTACTGGGGATCTACAAGATGAGAACTAGATCTATGGACGACCTACAATTCTACAACGAGACCTACTGGAGATCTGATAGGGGAGACCTATAAGTGATCTATAAGGAGAGGGCTAGATTTACGGACGACCTATAATCCTGAAATGAGACTTACGGGTCATCTACTAGGGAAGACCTATGGGCGATCTACAAGATGAGAACTAGATCTATAGACGACCTACAATCATAAATCGAGACCTATAGGCGATATGCTAGGGGAGACCTACGGGCGATCTACAAGAGGAGAGTTATATCTATGGATGACCTAGAATTCTAAAGTGAGACCTATGGTCGATCTTCTAGGGGAGACCTGCAAGTGATCTATAAGTGGAGAGCTAGATCTAAGGGCGACCTATAATCCTAAAGCGAGACTTATGGGAAATCTACTACGGGAGACTTACGGGTGATCTATAAGAGGAAAGCTAGATCTACGGACGACCTACAATCCTAAAGATGAGACCTACGTGCGATCTTCTAGGGGAGACCTATGGGCGATCTATAAGAGGAGAGCTAAACTACGGACGAACTACAATTCTAAAGCAAGACCTACTGGTGATCATCTAGGGAAGACCTACGGGCGATCTATAAGAGGAGGGCTCGATCTACGCACGACCTACAATTCTAAAGTGTGGTCTACGAAGGATATGCTAGGGGACACCTACTAGGGATCTACAAGATGAGAACTAGATCTACGAACAACCTACAATTCTAAAACGAGACCTACTGGCGATCTGATACGGGAGACCTACAAGTGATCTATAACGAGAGGGCTAGATCTAAGGACGACCTATAATCCTAAAACAAGACCTACGGGTGATCTACTAGGGAAGACCTACGAGCGATCTACAAGATGAGAACTAGATCTATAGACGAACTACAATCATAAAGCGAGACCTATAGGCGATCTGCTAGGGGAGGCCTACGGGCGATCTACAAGAGGAAAGCTATATTTATGGATGAGCTATAATTCTAAAGCGAGACCTATGGTCGATCTTCTAGGGGAGACCTGCATGTGATCTATATGAGGATAGCTAGATCTACAGGCGACCTACAATCATAAAGCGAGACTTATGGGAAATCTACTACGAGAGACTTACGGGTGATCTATAAGAGGAAAGCTAGATCTACGGACAACCTACAATCCTAAAGATGAGACCTAAGTCCGATCTGCTAGAGGAGACCTATGGGCGATCTATCAGAGGAGAGCTAGATCTACGGAAGAACTACAATTCTAAAGCGAGACCTACGGGTGATCATCTAGGGGAGACCTATGGGTGATCTATAAGAGGAGGGCTCGATCTACGCACGACCTACAATTCTAAAGCATGGTTTACGGAGGATATACTAGGGGAGACTTACTGGGGATCTACAAGATGAGAACTAGATCTACGGACGACCTACAATTCTACAGCGAGACCTACTGAAGATCTGATAGGGGAGACCTATAAGTGATCTATAAGGAGAGGGCTAGATCTACGGACGACCTATAATCCTAAAATGAGACTTACGGGTCATCTACTAGGGAAGACCTATGGGCGATCTACAAAATGAGAACTAGATCTATAGACGACCTACAATCATAAATCGAGACCTATAGGCGATATACTAGGGGAGACCTACGGGCGATCTACAAGAGGAGAGTTATATCTATGGATGACCTAGAATTCTAAAGTGAGACCTATGGTCGATCTTCTAGGGGAGACCTGCAAGTGATCTATAAGTGGAGAGCTAGATCTAAGGGCGACCTATAATCCTAAAGCGAGACTTATGGGAAATCTACTACGGGAGACTTACGGGTGATCTATAAGAGGAAAGCTAGATCTACGGACGACCTACAATCCTAAAGATGAGACCTACGTGCGATCTTCTAGGGGAGACCTATGGGCGATCTATAAGAGGAGAGCTAAACTACGGACGAACTACAATTCTAAAGCAAGACCTACTGGTGATCATCTAGGGAAGACCTACGGGCGATCTATAAGAGGAGGGCTCGATCTACGCACGACCTACAATTCTAAAGTGTGGTCTACGAAGGATATGCTAGGGGACACCTACTAGGGATCTACAAGATGAGAACTAGATCTACGAACAACCTACAATTCTAAAACGAGACCTACTGGCGATCTGATACGGGAGACCTACAAGTGATCTATAACGAGAGGGCTAGATCTAAGGACGACCTATAATCCTAAAACAAGACCTACGGGTGATCTACTAGGGAAGACCTACGAGCGATCTACAAGATGAGAACTAGATCTATAGACGAACTACAATCATAAAGCGAGACCTATAGGCGATCTGCTAGGGGAGGCCTACGGGCGATCTACAAGAGGAGAGCTATATTTATGGATGAGCTATAATTCTAAAGCGAGACCTATGGTCGATCTTCTAGGGGAGACCTGCATGTGATCTATATGAGGATAGCTAGATCTACAGGCGACCTACAATCATAAAGCGAGACTTATGGGAAATCTACTACGAGAGACTTACGGGTGATCTATAAGAGGAAAGCTAGATCTACGGACAACCTACAATCCTAAAGATGAGACCTAAGTCCGATCTGCTAGAGGAGACCTATGGGCGATCTATCAGAGGAGAGCTAGATCTACGGAAGAACTACAATTCTAAAGCGAGACCTACGGGTGATCATCTAGGGGAGACCTATGGGTGATCTATAAGAGGAGGGCTCGATCTACGCACGACCTACAATTCTAAAGCATGGTTTACGGAGGATATACTAGGGGAGACTTACTGGGGATCTACAAGATGAGAACTAGATCTACGGACGACCTACAATTCTACAGCGAGACCTACTGAAGATCTGATAGGGGAGACCTATAAGTGATCTATAAGGAGAGGGCTAGATCTACGGACGACCTATAATCCTAAAATGAGACTTACGGGTCATCTACTAGGGAAGACCTATGGGCGATCTACAAAATGAGAACTAGATCTATAGACGACCTACAATCATAAATCGAGACCTATAGGCGATATACTAGGGGAGACCTACGGGCGATCTACAAGAGGAGAGTTATATCTATGGATGACCTAGAATTCTAAAGTGAGACCTATGGTCGATCTTCTAGGGGAGACCTGCAAGTGATCTATAAGTGGAGAGCTAGATCTAAGGGCGACCTATAATCCTAAAGCGAGACTTATGGGAAATCTACTACGGGAGACTTACGGGTGATCTATAAGAGGAAAGCTAGATCTACGGACGACCTACAATCCTAAAGATGAGACCTACGTGCGATCTTCTAGGGGAGACCTATGGGCGATCTATAAGAGGAGAGCTAAACTACGGACGAACTACAATTCTAAAGCAAGACCTACTGGTGATCATCTAGGGAAGACCTACGGGCGATCTATAAGAGGAGGGCTCGATCTACGCACGACCTACAATTCTAAAGTGTGGTCTACGAAGGATATGCTAGGGGACACCTACTAGGGATCTACAAGATGAGAACTAGATCTACGAACAACCTACAATTCTAAAACGAGACCTACTGGCGATCTGATACGGGAGACCTACAAGTGATCTATAACGAGAGGGCTAGATCTAAGGACGACCTATAATCCTAAAACAAGACCTACGGGTGATCTACTAGGGAAGACCTACGAGCGATCTACAAGATGAGAACTAGATCTATAGACGAACTACAATCATAAAGCGAGACCTATAGGCGATCTGCTAGGGGAGGCCTACGGGCGATCTACAAGAGGAGAGCTATATTTATGGATGAGCTATAATTCTAAAGCGAGACCTATGGTCGATCTTCTAGGGGAGACCTGCATGTGATCTATATGAGGATAGCTAGATCTACAGGCGACCTACAATCATAAAGCGAGACTTATGGGAAATCTACTACGAGAGACTTACGGGTGATCTATAAGAGGAAAGCTAGATCTACGGACAACCTACAATCCTAAAGATGAGACCTACGTCCGATCTGCTAGAGGAGACCTATGGGCGATCTATCAGAGGAGAGCTAGATCTACGGAAGAACTACAATTCTAAAGCGAGACCTACGGGTGATCATCTAGGGGAGACCTATGGGTGATCTATAAGAGGAGGGCTCGATCTACGCACGACCTACAATTCTAAAGCATGGTTTACGGAGGATATACTAGGGGAGACTTACTGGGGATCTACAAGATGAGAACTAGATCTACGGACGACCTACAATTCTACAGCGAGACCTACTGAAGATCTGATAGGGGAGACCTATAAGTGATCTATAAGGAGAGGGCTAGATCTACGGACGACCTATAATCCTAAAATGAGACTTACGGGTCATCTACTAGGGAAGACCTATGGGCGATCTACAAAATGAGAACTAGATCTATAGACGACCTATAATCATAAATCGAGACCTATAGGCGATATACTAGGGGAGACCTACGGGCGATCTACAAGAGGAGAGTTATATCTATGGATGACCTATAATTCTAAAGTGAGACCTATGGTCGATCTTCTCGGGGAGACCTGCAAGTGATCTATAAGTGGAGAGCTAGATCTAAGGGCGACCTATAATCCTAAAGCGAGACTTATGGGAAATCTACTACGGGAGACTTACGGGTGATCTATAAGAGGAAAGCTAGATCTACGGACGACCTACAATCCTAAAGATGAGACCTACGTGCGATCTTCTAGGGGAGACCTATGGGCGATCTATAAGAGGAGAGCTAAACTACGGACGAACTACAATTCTAAAGCAAGACCTACTGGTGATCATCTAGGGAATACCTACGGGAGATCTATAAGAGCAGGGCTCGATCTACGCACGACCTACAATTCTAAAGTGTGGTCTACGAAGGATATGCTAGGGGACACCTACTGGGGATCTACAAGATGAGAACTAGATCTACGAACAACCTACAATTCTAAAACGAGACCTACTGGCAATCTGATAGGGGAGACCTACAAGTGATTTATAACGAGAGGGCTAGATCTAAGGACGACCTATAATCCTAAAACGAGACCTACGGGTGATCTACTAGGGAAGACCTACGAGCGATCTACAAGATGAGAAATAGATCTATAGACGAACTACAATCATAAAGCGCGACCTATAGGCGATCTGCTAGGGGAGGCCTACGACCGATCTACAAGAGGAGAGCTATATCTATGGACGACCTATAATTCTAAAGCGAGACCTATGGTCGATCTTCTAGGGGAGACCTGCATGTGATCTATAAGAGGATAGCTAGATCTACAGGCGACCTACAATCATAAAGCGAGACTTATGGGAAATCTACTACGAGAGACTTACGGGTGATCTATAAGAGGAAAGCTAGATCTACGGACAACCTACAATCCTAAAGATGAGACCTACGTCCGATCTGCTAGAGGAGACCTATGGGCGATCTATCAGAGGAGAGCTAGATCTATGGAAGAACTACAATTCTAAAGCGAGACCAACGGGTGATCATCTAGGGGAGACCTATGGGTGATCTATAAGAGGAGGGCTCGATCTACGCACGACCTACAATTCTAAAGCATGGTCTACAGAGGATTTGCTAGGGGAGACTTACTGGGGATCTACAAGATGAGAACTAGATCTACGGACGACCTACAATTCTACAGCGAGACCTATTGGAGATCTGATCGGGGAGACCTATAAGTTATCTATAAGGAGAGGGCTACATCTACGGACGACCTATAATCCTAAAATGAGACTTACAGGTTATCTACTAAGGAAGACCTATGGGCGATCTACAAGATGAGAACTAGATCTATAGATGACCTACAATCATAAAGCGAGACCTATAGGCGATCTGCTAGGGGAGACCTACAAGCGATCTACAAGAGGAAAGTTATATCTATGGATGACCTATAATTCTAAAGCGAGACCTATGGTCGATCTTCTAGGGGAGACCTGCAGGTGATCTATAAGAGGAGAGCTAGATCTAAGGGAGACCTACAATCCTAAAGCGAGAATTAAGGGCAATCTACTACGGGAGACTTACAGGTGATCTATAAGAGGAAAGCTAGATCTACGGACGACCTACAGTCCTAAAGATGAGACCTACGTGCGATCTGCTAGGGGAGACCTATGGGTGATCTATCAGAGAAGAGCTAGATCTACGGACGAACTACAATTCTAAAGCGAGACATATGGGCAATATGTTAGGGGAGCCCTACAAGCGATATATAATAGGAGAGATAGAGGTACGGACGACCTAAAATCCTAAACGAGACCTACGAAAGATATATAACGGGAGACCGACGAGCGATCTATAAGAGGAGAGCTAGATCTACGGACGACCAACAATCCTAAAGCAAGACCTTTGGGTGATCTACTAGAGGAGACCTATGAGAGACCTATAAGAGGTGAGCTAGATCTATGGACGACCTACAATCCTAAAGCCAGACCTATGGGCGATCTACTAGGGGAGACCTATAAGCGTTTTATAAGAGCAGAGTTAGATCTACGGACGACTTACAATTCTAAAGCGTGATCAACAGGCGACATTCTAGGGGAGCCCTACGGGCGATCATTAAGAAGAGAGCTAGATCTACAAATGACCTATAGTCCTAAAGTGAGACATACATGTGATTTATAAGAGAAGTGCAAGATCTACGAATGATCTACAATCTTAAAGTGAGACCTACAGGAAATCTGCTAGGGGAGACCTACGGGCGAACTATAAGAGGAGAGCTACATCTACGAATGACCTACAATCCTAAAGCGAGACCTACAGACGATCAGCTAAGGGAGACCTATGGGAGATCTACAAGATGAGAGCTAGATCTACGGATGACCTACAATCCTAAAGCGATACCCATGGGCGATCTGCTAGGGGAGACCTACGGGAGATCTATAAGAGGAGAGCTATATCTACGAATGACCTATAACTCTAAAGCGAGACCTATCGGCGATCTGCTAGGGGAGACCTACAGGCGTTCTATAAGAGGAGAGCTAGATCTACAGACGACCTACAATCTTAAAGAGAGACTTTTGGGCAATCTACTAGGGGAGACTTACGGGTGATCTATAAGAGGAAAGATAGATCTATGGATGACCTACAATCCTAAAGATGAGACCTACGTGCGATCTTCTAGGGGAGACCTATGGGAAATCTACAAGAGGAGAGTTAGATCTACGGACGAGCTACAATTCTAAAGCGAGACATACGGGCGATATGCTAGGGGAGCCCTACAGGCGATATATAACAAGAGACCTAGATATACGGATGACCTAAAATCCTAAGCGAGACCTACGGAAGATCTATAAGGGGAGAGCTACGGGTGATCTATAAGAGGAAAGCTAGATCTACAGACGACGTACAATCCTAAAGAGAGACCTACGGGAAATCTACAAGGAGAGACCTATGGGCGATCTATAAGAAGAGAGCTAGATCTACGGACGACCTACAATTCTAAAGAGAGACCTACAGGTGTTCTGCTAGGGGAGACCTATGGGCGATCTACAAAATGAGAGACAGATCTATAGACGACCTACAATCTTAAAGAGAGAACTATGGGCGATATGCTAGGGGAGAGCTACGGGCGATCTAAAAGAGGGGAGCTATATCTACAAATGACCAACAATTTTAAAGCGAGACCTATAACAATCTACTAGGGGAGACCTTCAGATGATCTATAAGAGGAGAGCTAGTTCTATGGACGACCTACAATCCAAAAGCAAGGCCTATGTGCGATCTGCTAGAGGAGACCTACGAGTATTCTATAAGAAGAGTGCTAGATCTACGGATGACCTATAATCCTAAAGTAAGACATACAAGAGACCTGCTAGGGTATACCTACCAGCAATCTATAAGAGGATAGATAGATCTATAGACCACCTACAATCCTAAAGCGAGACCTACGGGCGATATGCTAATGGAGACGTATAGGAGATCTATAAGAGGAGATCTAGATCTGTGGATGACCTACAATTATAAAGCGACACATACAGCCGATAATCTATGGGTGCCCTACAAACGATCTATTAGAGGAGAGCTAGATCTACGAACACCTACAATCCTACACGAGACCTACGGGCGATCTGCTAAGGGAGACCTACATGCGATCTATAAGTTGCGAGCTAGATATAAGAATGACCTACAATCCCAAAGTGAGACCTATGGGCTTTCTGCTAGGGGAGACCTACATGTGATCTATAAGAAGAGAGCTAGATATATGGATGACCTACAATTCTAAAGCGAGACCTATGAGCGATCTACTAGGGGAGACCTACGAGCGATGTATAATAGGAGTGCTAGATCTATGGACGACCTACAATCCTTGTGCGAGACATACGGGTGATCTGCTAAGGTATACCCACGAGCTATCTATAAGAGGATAGTTAGATCTATGGATGAACTACAATCCTAAAGAGAGCCCTATGGGCGATCAACTAAGGGAGACCTACGGGCGATCTATAAGAGGAGAGATAGATCTACGGGCGACCTATAATCCTAAAGTGAGCCCTATGGAGGATCTGCTAGGGGATACCTACGGGAGATCTACAAGATGAGAACTAGATCTACGGACGACCTACAATTCTACAGCGAGACCTACAGGCGATCTGATAGGGGAGACCTACAGGAGATCTATTAGAGGAAACCTAGATCTAAGGACGACCTATAATCCTAAAGCGAGACCTACGGGCGATCTACTAGGAAAGACCTACGGGAGATCTATAATCCTAAATCAAGACTTATGGGCAATCTACTACGGGAGACTTACGGGTGATCTATAAGAGGAAAGTTAGATCTATGGACGACCTACAATCCTAAAGATGAGACCTACATGCGGTCTGCTAGGGGAGACCTATGGGTGATCTATTAGAGGAGAGCTAGATCTACGGACGAACTATAACTCTAAAGCGAGATATACGGGCGATATGCTAGGGGAGCCCTACAAGCGATATATAATAGGAGAGATAGAGCTACGGACGACCTAAAATCCTAAACGAGACCTACGAAAGATATATAACGGGACGACCTATAATTCTAAAGTGAGACCTACGGGTGATCTGATAGGGGAGACCTGCAAGCGATCTATAAGAGGAGAGCTTGATATACGGACGACCTACAATTCTAAAGCGAGACTTACATGTGAACTGTTAGGAGAGAGTTATGGGCTATCTATAAGAAGAGAGCTAGATCTACAGATGACCTAATATCCTAAAGCATGACATTTGGGCGATCTCCTAGGGTAGATCTACGGGCGACCTACAATCCTAAAGTAAGACCTTTGGATGATGTGCTAGAGGAGACCTACAAGTGTTCTATAATAGAAGAGCTAGATCTACGGACGACCTACAATTCTAAAGCGATACCAACGGGCGATATGCTAGGGGAGACCTACATTAGATCTATAAGTGGAGATATAGATCTAAGAACGACCTACAATCCCAAAGTGAGACCTACGGGCTATCTGTCAGGGGAGACCTACAAGTGATCTATAAGAGGAGTGAAAGATCTACGGACGACCTACAATCCTAAAGTGAGACCTACAGGTAATCTGCTAGGGAAGACCTACAGGCGATCTATACGAGGAGAGCTAGATCTATGAACGACCAACAATCCTAAAGCGAGACCTACAGGAGATCTGCTAGGGGAGACCTATGGGCGATCTACAAGATGAGAGCTAGATCTACGGACGACCTACAATCCTAAAGCGATACCCATAGGCGATCTTCTAGGGGAGACCTACGGGAGATCTATAAGAGGAGAATTATATCTACGGATGACCTATAATTCTAAAGCGAGACCTACGGGAGATCTGCTATGGGAAACCTGCAGGCGATCTATAAGAGGAGAGTTACATCTACGGACGACCTACAATCCTAAAGCGAGACTTATGGGCGATCTACTAGGGGAGTCTTACGCATGATCTATAAGAGGAAAGATAGATCTAGGTACGACCTACAATCCTAAAGACGAGAGCTACGTGCGATATGCTAGGGGAGACCTACGGTCGGTCTATAAGAGGAGATCTAGATCTATGGATAAACTACAATTCTATAGCTAGATATATGGGAGATATTCTAGGGAAGCCCTACATGCGATTTATAAGAGGAGACCTAGATCTACGGACGACCTAAAATCCTAAACGAGACCTACGGAAGATCTATAAGGGGAGACTTACGGGAGATCTATAAGAGGAGAGCTAGATCTACGGATGACCTACAATTCTAAAGCGAGACCTACAGGCAATCTGCTAGGGGAGACCTACGGGTTTTCTATAAGAGGAGAGCTAGATCTACGGATGAACTATAATCCTAAAGCGAGATATTTAAGCGATCTCCTAAGGTAGACCTATGGGCGATCCATAAGAGAGATAGATCTACGGAAGACCTATAATCCTAAAGCGAGACCTACAGGAGATATGTTAGGGGAGACCTATGGGCTATCTATAAGAGGAGAGCTAGATCTATCGATGACCTACAATTCTAAAGCAAGACCATTCGATGATCTATTAGGGGAGACCTACGGGCTATCTGTAAGAGGGGAGCTAGATCTATGGATGACCTACAATCCTAAAGCTAGACCTACAAGCGATCTAATAGGGGAGACCTACAAGTGATCTATAAGAGAAGAGCTAGACCTACGGAAGACCTATAATTCTAAAGCGAGACCAACATGCAATATACTAGGGGAGCCCTATGGGCAATCTATAAGAAGAGAGCTAGATCTACAAACGACCTATAGTCCTAAAGTGAGACATACAGGCGATCTATAAGTGGAGTGCAAGATCTATGGACGACCTACAATCTGAAAGCGAGAACTGCTGGCAATCTGTAAGGGGAGACCTACAGGCGATCTATAAGAAGAGAGCTAGATCTACGAACGACCTATAATACTAAAGCAAGACCTACAGGCGATCTTCTAAGCCAGACCTATTGGCGATCTACAAGATGAGAGCTAGAACTACGGACGATCTACAATCCTAAAGTGATACCCATGGGTGATCTGCTAGGGGAGACCTACAGGCGATCTACAAGAGGAGAGTTATACCTACGGGTGATCTGCTATGAGAGACCTGCAGGCGATCTATAAGAGGAGAGCTAGATCTACGGAAGACCTAAAATCCTAAAGCGAGGCTTATGGGCAATCTATTAGTGGATACTTACTGGTTATCTATGAGAGGAAAGTTAGATCTATAGACGACCAACAATCCTAAAGATGAGACCTACGTGTAATCTGCTAGGGGAGACCTACGGGTAGTCTATAAGAGGAGAGCTAGATCTACGGAAGAACTATAATTCTAAAGCGAGACATACGGGTGATATTCTAAGGGAGCCCTACAGGCCATATATAAGAGGACAACTAGTTCTACGGACGACCTAAAATCCTAAACGAGACCTACGGAAGATCTATAAGGGGAGACCTACGGGTGATCTATAAGAAGCAAGCTAGATCTACGCATGACCTACAATCCTAAAGCGAGACCAACGGGCGATATGCTAGGGGAGACCTACATTAGATCTATAAGTGGAGAGCTAGATATAAGAACGACCTACAATCCCAAAGTGAGACCTACGGGTTATCTGCCAGGGGAGACCTACAGGTGATCTATAAGAGGAGTGCAAGATCTACGGACGACCTACAATTTGAAAGTGAGACCTACAGGCAATCTGCTAGGGGAGACCTACTGGCGATCTATAAGAGGAGAGCTAGATCTATGAACGACCAAAAATCCTAAAGAGTGACCTACAGGCGATTTGCTAGGGGAGACCTATGGGCGATCTACAAGATGAGAGCTAGATCTACGGACGACCTACAATAGTAAAGCGATAACCATAGGGGATCTTCTAGGGGAGACCTACGGGCGATCTATAAGAGGATAACTATATCTACGGACGACCTATAATTCTAAAGCGAGACCTACGGGAGATCTGCTATGGGAAACCTGTAGGCGATCTATAAGAGGAGAGTTACATCTACGGACGACCTACAATCCTAAAGCGAGACTTATGGGCGATCTACTAGGGAAGTCCTACGCATGATCTATAAGAGGAAAGATAGAGAACTACCTGCGATATGCTAGGGGATACCTACGGGCGGTCTATAAGAGGAGATCTAGATCTATGGATAAACTACAATTCTATAGCTAGACATACGAGAGATATTCTAGGGAAGCCCTACATGCAACATATAAGAGGAGACCTAGATCTACGGACGGCCTAAAATCCTAAACGAGACATACGGAAGATCTATAAGGGGAGACTTACGGGCGATCTATAAGAGGAGAGCTAGATCTACTGATGACCTACAATTCTAAAGCGAGACCTACATGCGATCTGCTAGGGGAGACCTACGAGTTTTCTATAAGAGGAGAGCTAGATCTACGGACGACCTATAATCCTAAAGCGAGACATTTAAGCGATCTGCTAAGGTAGACCTACGGGCGATCCATAAGAGGAGAGCTAGATCTACGAAAGACCTATAATCCTAAAGCGAGACGTACAGGAGATATGTTACAGGAGACCTATGGGATATCTATAAGAGGAGAGCTAGATCTACGGACGAACTATAATTCTAAAGCGAGACATACGGGTGATATTCTAGGGGAGCCCTACAGGCCATATATAAGAGGACAGGTAGATCTACGTACGACCTAAAATCCTAAATGAGACCTACAGAAGATATATAAGGGGAGACCTACAGGTGATCTATAAGAAGCGATCTAGATCTACGGATGACCTACAATCCTAAAGCGATACCATCGGGCGATATGCTAGGGGAGACCTACATTAGATCTATAAGTGGAGAGCTAGATCTAAGAACTACCTACAATCCCAAAGTGAGACCTATGGGTTATCTGCCAGGGGAGACCTACAGGTGATCTATAAGAGGAGTGCAAGATCTACGGACGACCTACAATCTGAAAGTGAGACCTACAGGCAATCTGCTACGGGAGACCTACGGGCAATCTATAAGAGGAGAGCTAGATCTATTAATGACCAACAACTCTAAAGCGAGACCTACAGGCGATCTGCTAGGTGAGTCCTATGGGCGATCTACAAGATGAGAGCTAGATCTACGGACGACCTACAATCCTAAAGGGATACCCATAGGCGATCTATTAGGGGAGACCTACGGGCGATCTACAAGAGGATAACTATAACTACAGACGACCTATAATTCTAAAGCGAGACCTACGGGAGATATGCTATGGGAAACCTGCAGGCGACCTATAAGAGGAGAGTTACATCTACGGACGACCTACAATCCTAAAGTGAGACTTATGGGCGATCTACTAGGGGAGTCTTACGCGTGATCTATAAGAAGAAAGATAGAGAGCTACGTGCGATATGCTAGGGGAGACCTACGGGCGGTCTATAAGAGGAGATCTAGATCTACGGATAAACTACAATTCTATAGCTAGACATACGGGAGATATTCTAGGGGAGCCCTACATGCGATTTATAAGAAGAGAGCTAGATCTACGGACGACCTAAACTCCTAAACAAGACCTATGGAAGATCTATAAGGGGAGACTTACGGGAGATCTATAAGAGTAGAGCTAGATCTACGGATGACCTACAATCCTAAAGCGAGACCTACAGGCGATCTGCTAGGGGAGACCTACAGGTTTTCTATAAGAGGAGAGCTAGATCTACGGAAGACTTATAATCCTAAAACGAGACCTACAGGAGATATGTTAGGGGAGACCTATGGGCTATCTATAAGAGGAGAGTTAGATCTATCGATGACCTACAATTCTAAAGCAAGACCATTCAGTGATCTATTAGGGGAGACCTACGGGCTATCTGTAAGAGGGGAGCTAGATCTATGGATTACCTACAATCCTAAAGCTAGACCTACGAGCGATATACTAGGGGAGACCTACAAGTGATCTATAAGAGAAGAGCTAGACCTACAGATGACCTACAATTCTAAAGCTAGACCAACAGGCGATATACTAGGGGAGCCCTATGGGCAATCTCTAAGAAGAGATCTAGATCTACAAACGACCTACAGTCCTAAAGCGAGACATACAGGCGATCTATAAGTGGAGTGCAAGATCTACGGACGACCTACAATCCGAAAGAGAGATCTACTGGCAATCTGTAAGGGGAGACCTACGTGCGATCTATAAGAAGAGAGCTAGATCTATGAACGACCTACAATACTAAAGCAACACCTACAGGCCATCTACTAAGGCAGACCTATGGGCGATCTACAAGATGAGAGCTAGATCTATGGACGACCTACAATCCTAAAGCATTACACATGGGTGATCTGCTAGGGGAGACCTACGGGTGATCTACAAGAGGAGAGCTATATCTACTAACGATCTATAATTCTAAAGTGATACCTACGGGCAATCTGTTATGGAAGACCTGCAGGCGGTCTATAAGAGGAGAGCTAGATCTACGGAAGACCTACAATCCTAAAGCGAGGCTTATGGGCGATCTATTAGGGGAGACTTATGGGTGATCTATAAGAGGAAAGCTAGATCTACAAACGACCTATAATCCTAAAGATCAGACCTACGAGCGGTCTGCTAGGGGAGACCTGCGGGCAGTCTATAAGAGGAGAGCTACATCTACGGACGAAGTATAATTCTAAAGCGAGACATACGGGTGATATTCTAGGGGAGCCCTATAGGCCATATATAAGAGGACAACTAGATCTACGAACGACATAAAATCCTAAACGAGACCTACGGAAGATCTATCAGAGGCGAGCTAGATCTACGGATGACCTACAACCCTAAAGCGAGACATATAGGTGATCTGCTAGGGGAGACCTACGGGTTATCTATAAGAGGAGATCTAGATCTACGGGCACCTACAATCCTAAACGAGAAGGTAGACCTACGGCCGGTCCATAAGGGGAGAGCTAGATCTACGGTTGACCTACAATTATAAAGCGAGATATACAGACGAATAAATAGGGGAGCCCTACAGGCGATCTATTAAAGGAGAGCTAGATCTACGAACACCTATAATCCTAAACGAGACCTACGGATGATCTTCTAGGGGAGACCTACAGGCGATCTATAAGAGGAGAGCTAGATCTATGACGACCTACAATCATAATTTGAGACCTACGGGTGATCTGCTAGGGGAGACCTACGGGCTATTTATGAGAGGAGAATTAGATTTATGAACGACCTACAATCCTAAAGCACAACCTTTGGGTGATCAACTAGGGGAGACCTACATGCGATCTATAAGTGGAGAGCTAGATCTAAGAACGACCTACAATCCCAAAGCGAGCCCTACAGGTGATGTACGGGCGATCTATAAGAGGAGAGTGAGATCTACGGATGACCTACAATCCTAAAGCGAGACTTACCGGAGATCTGCTATGGGAGACCTACAGGTTTTCTATAAGAGGAGAGCTAGATCTACGGACGACCTATAATCCTAAAGCGAGACATTTAGGCGATCTGCTAGGGTAGACCTACGGGCGATCCATAAGAGGAGATCTAGATCTACGGAAGACCTATAATCCTAAAGCGAGACCTTATAGGAGATATGTTAGGGGATACCTACAGGCTATCTATAAGAGGAGAGCTAGATCTACTGACGACTTACAATCCTAAAGCAAGACCTTTCAGTGATCTGTTAGGGGAGACCTGCGGGCTATCTATAAGAGGAGAGCTAGATCTATGGATGAACTACAATCCTAAAGCCAGACCTACGAGTGATCTACTAGGATAGACCTACAAGCATTCTATATGAGAAGAGCTAGATCTACGGAAGACCTACATTTCTAAAGCGAGACCAACGGGCGATATGCTAGGGGAGCCCTACGGGCGATCTATAAGAAGAGATCTAGATCTACAAACGACATGTAGTCCTAAAGAGAGATATACAGGCAATCTATAAGAAGAGTGCAAGATCTACGGACGGCCTACAATTCGAAAGCGAGACCTATTGGAAATCTGTAAGGGGAGACCTACGGGCGATCTATAAGAAGAGAGCTAGATCTACGAATGACCTTCAATACTAAAGCAAGACCTACAGGCGATCTCCTAAGGCAGACCTATGGGCGATCTACAAGATGAGAGCTAGATCTACGGACGACCTACAATCCTAAAGCGATACCCATGGGTGATCTGCTAGGGGAGACCTACGGGCGATCTACAAGAGGAGAGCTATACCTACGGGCGATCTGCTATTGGAGACCGACATGTGATCTATAAGAGGAGAGCTAGATCTACAGAAGACCTACAATCCTAAAGAGAGGCTTATGGGAGATCTATTATGGGAGACTTACGAGTGATCTATAATAGGAAAGTTAGATCTACAGATGACCTACAATCCTAAAGATGAGTCCTACGTGTAATCTGCTAGGGGAGACCCACGGGTAGTCTATAAGAGGAGAGCTAGCTCTATGGATGAACTATAATTCTAAAGCGAGACATACGGGTGATATTCTAGGGGAGCCCTATAGGCCATATATAAGAGGACAGCTAGATCTACGGACGATCTATAAGGGGAGACCTACGGGTGATCTATAAGGGGAGACCTACGGGTGATCTATAAGAAGCAATCTAGATCTAAGGATGACCTACAATCCTAAAGCGAGGCCTATAGGTGATCTTCTAGGGGAGACCTACGGGTTATCTATAAGAGGAGATCTAGATCTACGGACACCTACAATCCTAAACGAGAGGGTAGACCTACGGCTAATCCGGAAGAGGAGAGCTAGATCTAAGGACAACTTACAATTATAAAGAGAGACATACGGGCGATAATCTAGGGGAGCCCTACATGAGATCTATTAAAGGAGAGCTAGATCTACGGACACCTATAATCCTGAACGAGACCTCCGGACAATATGCTAGGGGAGACCTACAGGCGATCTATAAGAGGAGAACGAGATCTACGGATGACCTACAATCCTAAAGCGAGACCTACCGACGATCTGCTAGGGGAGACCTACAGGTTTTCTATAAGAGGAGAGCAAGATCTACTGACGACCTATCATCCTAAAGCGAGACATTTAAGAGATCTGCTAGGGTAAACCTACGGGCGATCCATAAGAGGAGACCTAGATCTGCGGAAGACCTATAATCCTAAAGCGAGACCTACAGGAGATATGTTAGGGGAGACCTATGGGATATCTATAAGAGGAGAGCTAGATCTACCGACGACCTACAATCCTAAAGCAAGACCTTTCGGTGATCTGTTAGGGGAGTCCTACGGGCTATCTATAAGAGGAGAGCTAGATCTATAGATGACCTACAATCCTAAAGCTAGACCTACGAGCGATCTACTAGGGGAGACCTACAAGTGTTCTATAAGAGAAGAGCTAGATCTAGGGACGATCTACAATTCAAAAGCGAGACCAATGCGCGATATGCATGGGGAGCCCTACGGGTGATCTATAAGAAGAGAGCTACGACCTATAGTCCTAAAGAGAGATATACAGGCAATCTATAAGAGGAGTGCAAGATCTATGGACGACCTACAATCCGAAAGTGAGACCTACTTGCAATCTATAAGGGGAGACCTACTGGAGATCTATAAGAGGAGAGCTAGATTTATAAACGACCTACAATACTAAAGTAAGACCTACAGGCGATCTACTAAGGCAGACCTATGGGAGATCTACAATATGAGATCTAGATCTACGAACGACCTAAAATCCTCAAGTGATACCCATGGGTGTTCTGCTAGGGGAGACCTACGGGAGATCTACAAGAGGAGAGTTATATCTACTAACGACCTATAATTCTAAAGTGATACCTACGGGCGATCTACTATGGGAGACCTGCAGGCGATCTATAAGAGGAGAGGTAGATCTACGGAAGACCTACAATCCTAAAGATGAGACCTATGTACGATCTGCTAAGGTAGACCTACAGGCAGTCTATATGAGGAGAGCTTGATCTACAGACGAACTATAATTCTAAAGCGAGACATACGGGTGATATTCTAGGGGAGCCCTATAGGCCATATATAAGAGGACAGCTAGATCTACAGATGACATAAAATCCTAAGCGAGACCTACGAAAGATCTATAAGGGGAGACCTATGGGTGATCTATAAGAAGCGAGCTAGATCTAAGGATGACATACAATCCTAAAGCGAGGCCTATAGGTGATCTGCTAGGGGAGACCTAGGAGTTATCTATAAGAGGAGATCTAGATCTACGGACACCTACAATCCTAAACGAGAGGGTAGACCTACGGCCAATCCATAAGAGGATCGCTAGATCTAAGGACAACTTACAATTATAAAGCGAGACATACAGGCGATAATCTAGGGGAGCCCTACAGGAGATCTATTAAAGGAGAGCTAGATCTACGGACACCTATAATCCTAAACGAGACCTCTGGACAATCTGCTAGGGGAGACCTACAGGCGATCTATAAGAGGAGAACGAGATCTACGGATGACCTACAATCCTAAAGCGAGACCTACAATCCTAAAGCGAGACCTACCGGCGATCTGCTAGGGGAGACCTACAGGTTTTCTATAAGAGGAGAGCTAGATCTACGGATGAACTATAATCCTAAAGCGAGACATTTAAGCGATTTGCTAGGGTAGACCTATGGGCGATCCATAAAAGGAGACCTAGATCTACGGAAGACCAATAATCCTAAAGCGAGACCAACAGGAGATATGTTAGGGGAGACCTACGGGCTATCTATAAGAAGAGAGCTAGATCTACCGACGACCTACAATCCTAAAGCAAGACCTTTCGGTGATCTGTTAGGGGAGTCCTACGGCTATCTATAAGAGGAGAGCTAGATTTATTGATGACCTACAATACTAAAGCTAGACCTATGAGCGATCTACTAGGGGAGACCTACAAGCGTTCTATAATAGAAGAGCTAGATCTAGGGACGACCTACAATTCTAAAGCGAGACCAACGCGTGATATGCTAGGGGAGCCCTACGGGCGATCTATAAGAAGAGAGCTACGACCTATAGTCCTAAAGAGAGACATACAGGCAATCTATAAGAGGAGTGAAAGACCTATGGACGACCTACAATCCGAACGTGAGACCTACTTGCAATCTGTAAGGGGAGAGCTACTGGCGATCTATAAGAGGAGAGCTAGATCTATGAACGACCTCCAATACTAAAGCAAGACCTATAGGCGATCTACTAGGGCAGACCTATGGGAGATCTACAATCCTCAAGCGATACCCATGGGTGATCTGCCAGGGGAGACCTACGGGCGATCTACAAGAGGAGAGTTATATCTACTAATGACCTATAATTCTAAAGTGATACCTACGGGGGATCTACTATGGGAGACCTGTAGGCGATCTATAAGAGGAGAGCTAGATCTACGGAAGAGGAAAGCTAGATCTATAGACGACCTACAATCCTAAAGATGAGACCTACGTGCGATATGCTGGGGGAGACCTATGGGAAGTCTATAAGAGGAGAGCTAGATCAACGGACGGACTATAATTCTAAAACGAGACATACGAGTGATATTGTAGGGGAGCCCTGCAGGCCATATATAAGAGGACAGCTAGATCTACGGACGACCTAAAATCCTAAACGAGACCTACGAAAGATCTATAAGGGGAGACCTACGGGTGATCTATAAGAGGTGAGCTAGATCTAAGGATGACCTACAATCCTAAAGCGAGGCCTATAGGTGATATGCTAAGGGAGACCTATGGGTTATCTATAAGAGGAGATCTAGATATACGGACACCTACAATCCTAAACGAGAGGGTAGACCTACGGCTGATCCATAAGAGGAGAGCTAGATCTACGGACGACCTACAATTATAAAGCGAGACATACAGGCAATAATCTAGGGGAGCCTTACAGGAGATCTATTAAAGGAGAGCTAGATCTACGGACACCTATAATCCTAAACGAGACCTCCGGACGATCTGCTAGGGGAGACCTACTGGCAATCTATAAGAGGAGAGCTAGATCTATGGACGACCTACAATCATAATGTGAGACCTACGGGCGATCTGCTAGGTGAGACCTACGGGCTATTTATGAGAGGAGAGTTAGATTTACGAACGACCTACAATCCTAAAGCATAACCTTTGGGCGATTAACTAGGGGAAACCTACATTCGATCTATAAGTGGAGAGCTAGATCCAAGAACGACCTACAATCCCAAAGCGAGAAATACGGACGATCAGCTAGGGGAGACCCACAGGTGATCTACGGATGATCTATAAGAGGAGAGCTAGATCTACGGATGACCTACAATCCTAAAGCGAGACCTACAAGCAATCTGCTAGGGGAGACCTATGGGTTTTCTATAAGAGGAGAGCTAGATCTACGGACGGCCTATAATCCTAAAGCGAGACATTTAAGCGATCTTCTAGGGTAGACCTATGGGCGATCCATAGGAGGAGAGCTAGATCTACGGAAGACCTATAATCCTAAAGCGAGAGCTATAGGAGATATGTGAGGGGAGACATACGGGCTATCTATAAGAGGAGAGCTAGATCTACTGACGACCTACAATCCTAAAGCAAGACCTTTCGGTAATCTGTTAGGGGAGTCCTACAGGCTATCAATAAGAGGAGAGCTAGATCTATGGATGAACTACAATACTAAAGCCAGACCTACGAGCGATCTACTAGGAGAGACCTACAAGTGTTCTATAAGAGAAGAGGTAGATCTACGGACGACCTACATTTCTAAAGCGAGACCAACAAGCAATATGCTAGGGGAGCCCTACGGGAGATCTATAAGAGGAAAGCTAGATCAACAAACGACCTGTAGTCCTAAAGAGAGACATACAGGCAATCTATAAGAAGAGTGCAAGATCTACGGAGGACCTACAATCCGAAAGCGAGACCTACTGGAAATTTGTATGGGGAGACCTACGGGCGATCTATAAGAAGAAAGCTAGATCTACGAACGACCTACAATACTAAAGCAAGACCTATAGGCGATCTGCTAAAGCATACCTATGGGTGATCTATAAGATGAGAGCTAGATCTACGGACGACCTATAATCCTAAAGCGATACCCATGGGTGATCTGCTAGGGGAGACCTACGGGCGATCTACAAGAGGAGAGCTATAACTACGGCCGATCTGCTATGGGAGGCCGGCAGGTGATCTATAAGAGGAGAGCTAGATCTACGAAAGACCTACAATTCTAAAGCGAGGCTTATCGGAGATCTTTTATGGGAGACTTACGGGTGATCTATAAGAGGAAAGTTAGATCTATATACGACCTACAATCCTAAAGATGAGACCTACATGCAATCTGCTAAGTGAGACCTACGGGAAGTGTATAAGAGGAGAGCTAAATCTATGGATGAACTATAATTCTAAAGCGAGACATACGGGTGATATTCTAGGGGAGCCCTATAGGCCATATATAAGAGGACATCTAGATCTACGGACGACCTAAAATCCTAAGCGAGACCTACGGAAGATCTATAAGGGGAGACCTACGGGTGATCTATAAGAGGCGAGCTAGATCTAAGGATGACCTACAATCCTAAAGCGAGGCCTATAGGTGATCTACTAGGGGAGACCTACGGGTTATCTATAAGAGGAGATCTAGATCTACGGACTCCTACAATCCTAAACGAGAGGGTAGACCTACGGACAATCCATAAGAGGAGAGCTTTATCTAAGGACAACTTACAATTATAAAGCGAGACATACGGGCGATAATCTAGGGGAGCCCTACAGGAGATCTATTAAAGGAGAGCTAGATATACGGACACCTATAATCCTAAACTAGACCTCCGGACAATCTTCTATGGGAGACCTACAGGCAATCTATAAGAGGAGAGCTAGATCTATGGACGACCTACAATCATAATGTGAGACCTACGAGCGATCTTCTAGGGGAGACCTACGGGCTATTTATGAGAGGAGAATTAGATTTACGAATGACCTATAATCCTAAAGCACAACCTTTGGGCGATGAACTAGGGGAGACCTACATGCGATCTATAAGTGAAGAGCTAGATATTATAACGACCTACAATCTGAAAGCGAGACCTAAGGACGATCTTCTAGGGGAGACCCACAGGTGATCTACGGGCGATCTATAAGAGGAGAACGAGATCTACGGATGACCTACAATCCTAAAGTGAGACCTACCGGCGATCTGCTAGGGGAGACCTACAGGGTTTTTATAAGAGGAGAGCTAGATCTACGGACGACCTATAATCCTAAAGCGAGACATTTAAGCAATCTGCTAGGGTAGACCTACGGGCGATCCATAAGAGGAGACCTAGATCTACGGAAGACCTATAATCCTAAAGCGAGATCAACAGGAGATATGTTAGGGGAGACCTACGGGCTATCTATAAGAGGAGAGCTAGATCTACAGATGACCTACAATCCTAAAGCAAGACCTTTCGGTGATCTGATAGGGCAGTCCTACGGGCTATCTATAAGAGGAGAGCTAGATCTATGGATGACCTACAATCCTAAAGCTAGACCTACGAGCGATCTACTAGGGGAGACCTACAAGTGTTCTATAAGAGAAGAGCTAGATCTACGGACGACCTACAATTCTAAAGCGAGACCAACGCGCGATATGCTAGGGGAGCCCTATGGGCGATCTATAAGAAGAGAGCTACGACTTATAGTCCTAAAGAGAGACATACAGGCAATCTATAAGAGGATTGCAACATCTATGGACGACCTACAATCCGAAAGTGAGACCTACTGGCAATCTGTAAGGGGAGACCTACTGGCGATCTATAAGAGGAGAGATAGATCTATGAACGACCTACAATACTAAAGCAAGACCTACAGGCGATCTACTAATGCACACCTATGGGAGATCTACAATATAAGATCTAGATCTACAGACGACCTACAATCCTAAACGAGAGGGTAGACCTACGACCAATCCATAAGAGGAGAGCTAGATCTAAGGACAACTTATAATTATAAAGCGAGACATACAGGAGATAATCTAGGGGAGCCCTACAGGAGATCTATTAAAGGAGAGCTAGATCTAAGGACACCTATAATCCTAAACGAGACCTCTGGACAATCTGCTAGGGGAGACCTACAGGCTATCTATAAGAGGAGAGCTAGATCTATGGACGACCTACAATCATAATGTTAGACCTACGGGCTATTTATGAGAGGAGAATTAGATTTACGAATGACCTATAATCCTAAAGCACAACCTTTGGGCGATCAACTAGGGGAGACCTACATGCAATCTATAAGTGAAGAGCTATATCTAAGAACGACCTACAATCCCAAAGAGAGACCTATGGACGATCTTCTAGGGGAGACCCACAGGTGACCTATGGGCGATCTATAAGAGGAGAACGAGATCTACGGATGACCTACAATCCTAAAGCGAGACCTACCGGCGATCTGCTAGGGGAGACCTACAGGTTTTCTATAAGAGGAGAGCTAGATCTACGGACGACCTATAATCCTAAAGCGAGACATTTAAGTGATCTGCTAGGGTAGACCTACGGGCGATCCATAAGAGGAGACCTAGATCTACGGAAGACCTATAATCCTAAAGCGAGACCTAGAGGAGATATGTTAGGGGAGACCTATGGGTTATCTATAAGAGGAGAGCTAGATCTACCGACGACCTACAATCCTAAAGCAAGACCTTTCGGTGATCTGTTAGGGGAGTCCTACGGGCTATCTATAAGAGGAGAGCTAGATCTATGGATGACCTACAATCCTAAAGCTAGACCTACGAGCGATCTACTATGGGAGACCTGCAGGCGATCTATAAGAGGAGAGTTAGATCTACGGACGACCTACAATTCTAAAGCGAGGCTTATGGGCGATCTATTAGTGGAGACTTACGGGTGATCTATAAGAGGAAAGCTAGATCTACAGATGACTTACAATCCTAAAGATGAGACCTACGTGCGATCTGCTAGGGTAGACCTACGGGCAGTCTATAAGAGGAGAGCTAGATGTACAAACGAACTATAATTCTAAAGCGAGACATACTGTTGATATTCTAGGGGAGCCCTATAGGCCATATATAAGAGGATAGCTAGATCTACGGGCGACCTAAAATCCTAAGCGAGACCTACGGAAGATCTATAAGGGGAGACGTACGGGTGATCTATAAAAAGCGAGCTAGATCTAAGGATGACCTACAATCCTAAAGCGAGGCCTATAGGTGATCTGCTAGGGGAGACCTACGAGTTATCTATAAGAGGATATCTAGATCTATGGACACCTACAATCCTAAACGAGAGGGTAGACCTACGGCCAATCCATAAGAGGAGATCTAGATCTACGGACGACCTACAATTATAAAGTGAGACATACATGCGATAATCAAGGGGAGCCCTACAGGAGATCTATTAAAGGAGAGCTAGATCTACGGAAACCTATAATCCTAAACGATACCTACGGAAGATCTATAAGTGGTGACCTACGGGTGATCTATAAGAGGCGAGCTAGATATACGGATGACCTACAATCCTAAACCTAGACATATAGGTGATCTGTTAGGGGAGACCTACGGGTTATCTATAAGAGGAGATCTAAATCTACGGACACCTACAATCCTAAACGAGAGGGTAGACCTACGGCCGATCCATAAGAGAAGAGCTAGATCTACGACCATACTACAATTATAAAGCGAGACATACAGGCAATAATCTAGGGGAGCCCTACATGAGATCTATTAAAGGAGAGCTAGATCTCTGGACACCTATAATCCTAAACGAGACCTCCGGACGATCTGCTAGGGTAGACCTACAGGCGATCTATAAGAGGAGAGTTAGATCTATGGACGACCTACAATCATAATGTGAGACCTACGGGCGATCTTCTAGGGGAGACCTATGGGCGATTTATGAGAGGAGAATTAGATTTACGAATGACCTACAATCCTAAAGCATAACCTTTGGGCGATCAACTAGGGTAGACCTACATTCGATCTATAAGTAGAGAGCTAGATCTAAGAACGACCTACAATCCCAAAGCGAGACCTACGGACTATCCGCTAGGGGAGACCAATAGGTGATCTACAGGCGATCTATAAGAGGAGAACTAAATCTACAGATGATCTAAAATCCTAAAACGAGACCTACAGGAGATATGTTAGGGGAGACCTACGGGCTATCTGTAAGAGGAGAGCTATATTTATCAACGACCGACAATCCTAAAGCAAGACCTTTCGGTGATCTGTTAGGGGAGTCCTACGGGCTATATATAAGAGGAGAGATAGATCTATGGATGACCTATAATCCTAAAGCTACACCTACGAGCGATCTACTAGGGGAGACCTAGAAGCATTCTATAAGAGAAGAGCTAGATCTACGGATGACCTACAATTCTAAAGCGAGATCAACGGGATATATGCTGGGGGAGCCCTACGGGCGATATGCTGGGGGAGCCCTACGGGCGATCTATAAGAAGAGAGCTAGATCTACATACGACCTATAGTCCTAAAGAGAGACATATAGGCAATCTATAAGACGAGTTCAGGATCTACGGACGACCTACAATCCAAAAGTGAGACCTACTGGCAATCTGTAAGGGGAGACCTACGGACGATCTATAAGAGGAGAGCTAGATCTATGAACGACCTACAATAATAAAGCAAGACCTACAGGCGATCTACTAAGGCAGACCTATGGGCGATCTACAAGATGAGAGCTAGATCTACGGACGACCTACAATCCTCAAGCGATACCCATGGGTGATCTTCTAGGGGAGACCTATGGGTGATCTACGAGAGGAGAGTTATATCTACTAACGACTTATAATTCTAAAGCAATACCTAGGGGCGATCTGCTATGGGAGACCTGCAGGTGATCTATAAGACGAGAGCTAGATTTACGGAAGACCTACAAACCTAAAGTGAGGCTTATGGGTGATCTATTAGGAGAGACTTACGGGTGATCTATAAGAGGAAAGCTAGATCTATAGACGACCTACAATCCTAAAGATGAGACCTATGTGCGATATCCTAGGGGAGACCTACGGGAAGTCTATAAGAGGAGAGTTAGATCTACGGACGAACTATAATTCTAAAGCGAGACATACGGGTGATATTCTAGGGGAGCCCTGCGGGCCATATATAAGAGGACAGCTAGATCTATGGACCACCTAAAATCCTAAACGAGACCTACGAAAGATCCATAAGGGGAGACCTACGGGTGATCTATAAGAGGCGAGCTAGATCTACGGATGACCTACAATCCTAAAGCGAGACATATAGGTGATCTACTAGGGGAGACCTACGGGTTATCTATAAGAGGAGATCTAGATATACAGACACCTACAATCCTAAACGAGAGGGTAGACCTACGACTGATCCATAAGAGGAGAGCTAGATCTACGGATGACCTACAATTATAAAGCGAGACATACAGGCGATAATCTAAGGGAGCCCTACAGGAGATCTATTAAAGGAGAGCTTGATCTACGGACACCTATAATCCTAAACGAGACCTCCGGACGATCTGCTAGGGGTGACCTACTGGCGGTCAATAAGAGGAGAGCTAGATCTATGGACGACCTACAATCATAATGTACGTCCTACGAGCGATCTGCTCGGGGAGACCTACAGGCTATTTATGAGAGGAGAATTAGATTTACGAATGACCTACAATTCTAAAGCACAACCTATGGGCGATCAACTAGGGGAGACCTACATTCGACCTATAAGTGGAGAGCTTGATCTAAGAATGACCTACAATCACAAAGCGAGACCTATGGACGATCTGCGAGGGGAGACTCACAGGTGATCTACAGGCGATCTATATGAGGAGTGCTAGATCTACGGATGACGTACAATCCTAAAGCGAGACCGACAGGCGATCTGCTAGGGGAGACCTACGGGTTTTCTATAAGAGGAGAGCTAGATCTATGGATGACCTATAATCCTAAAGCGAGACATTTAAGCGATCTGCTAGGGTAGACCTTCGGGCGATCCTTAAGAGGAGAGCTAGATCTACCGAAGACCTATAATCCTAAAGCGAGACCTACAGGAGATATGTTAGGGGAGACCTATGGGCTATCTATAAGAGGAAAGATAGATCTACCGATGACCTTCAATCCTAAAGAAATACCTTTCGGTGATTTGTTAGGGGAGTCCTACGGGCTATCTATAAGAGGAGAGCTAGATCTATGGATGAACTACAATCCTAATGCCAGACCTACGAGCGATCTACAACAGGAGACCTACAAGCGTTCTATAAGCGAAGAGCTAGATCTACGGATGACCTACAATTCTAAAGCGAGACCAACGGGTGATATGTTAGGGGAGCCCTACTGGCGATCTATAAGAAGAGAGATAGATCTACAAATGACCTATAGTCCTAAAGAGAGACATACAAGCAATCTATAAGAGGAGTGCAAGATCTACGGATGACCTACAATGCGAAAGTGAGACCTACTGGCAATCTGTAAGGGGAGACCTATGGGGAGTCTATAAGAGGAGAGCTAGATCTATGAACGACCTACAATACTAAAGCAAGACCTACAGGCGATCTACTAAGGCAGACCTATAGGCGATCTACAAGATGAGAGCTAGATCTACGGACGACCTACAATCCTCAAGCGATACCCATGGGTGATTTGCTAGGGGAGACCTACGGGCGATCTACAAGAGGAGAGTTATATCTACTAATGAGCTATAATTCTAAAGCGATACCTACGGGCGATCTGCTAAGGGAGACCTGTTAGCGATCTATAAGAGGGGAGCTACATCTATGGAAGACCTACAATCCTAAAGCGAGGCTTATGGGTGATCTATTAGGGGAGACTTACGGGTGATCTATCAGAGGAAAGCTTGATCTACAGACGACCTACAATCCTAAAGATGAGACCTATGTGCGATCTGCTAGGGGAGACCTACGAGCAGTCTATAAGAGGAGAGCTAGATCTACGGACGACTTAAAATCCTAAACGAGACCTAAGAAAGATCTATAAGGGGAGACCTACGGGTGATCTATAAGAGGCGAGCTAGATCTACGGATGACCTACAATCCTAAAGCGAGACATATACGTGATCTGCTAGGGGAGACCTACAGGTTATCTATAAGAGGAGATCTAGATATACGGACACCTACAATCCTAAACGAGAGGGTAGACCTACGGCTGATCCATAAGAGGAGAGCTAGATCTACAGACGACCTACAATTATAAAGCGAGACATACGGGTGATAATCTAGGGGAGCCCTACAGGAGATCTATTAAAGGAGAGCTAGATCTACGGACACCTATAATCCTAAACGAGACCTGCGGACGATCTGCTAGGGGAGACCTACTGGCGATCTATAAGAGGAGAGCTAGATCTATGGACGACCTACAATCATAATGTGAGACTTACGGGCGATCTGGTAGGGGAGACCTACCGGCTATTTATGAGAGGAGAATTAGATTTACGAACAACATACAATCCTAAATCACAACCTTTGGGCGATCAACTAGGGGAGACCTACATTCGATCTATAAGTGGAGAGCTAGATCCAAGAACGACCTAAAATCCCAAAGCGAGACCTAAGGACGATCTTCTAGGGGAGACCCACAGGTGATCTACGGGCGATCTATAAGAGGAGAACGAGATCTACGGATGACCTACAATCCTAAAGTGATACCTACCGGTGATCTGCTAGGGGAGACCTACAGGTTTTCTATAAGAGGAGAGCTAGATCTACGGACGACCTATAATCCTAAGGCGAGACATTTAAGCGACCTGCTAGGGTAGACCTACGGGCGATCCATAAGAGTAGACCTAGATCTACGGAAGACCTATAATCCTAAAGCGATACCTACAGGAGATATGTTAGGGGAGACCTACGGGCTATCTATAAGAGGAGAGCTAGATCTACCGACGACCTACAATCCTAAAGCAAGACCTTTCGGTGATCTGTTAGGGGAGTCCTACGTGTTATCTATAAGAGGAGAGCTAGATCTATGGATGAACTACAATACTAAAGCCAGACCTACGAGCGATCTACTAGGAGAGACATACAAGTGTTCTATAAGAGAAGAACTAGATCTACGGACGAATTACATTTCTAAAGCGAGACCAACGGGCGATATGCTAGGGGAGCCCTATGGGAGATCTATAAGAAGAGATCTAGATCTACAAATGACCTGTAATCCTAAAGAGAGATATACAGGCAATCTATAAGAAGAGTGCCAGATCTACGGAGGACCTACAATCCGAAAGCGAGACCTACTGGAAATCTGTATGGGGAGAGCTATGGGCGATCTATAAGAAGAGAGCTAGATCTACGAACGACCTACAATACTAAAGCAAGACCTACAGGCGATCTGCTAAAGCATACATATGGGTGATCTATAAGATGAGAGCTAGATCTACGGACGACCTACAATCCTAAAGCGATACCCATGGGTGATCTGCTAGGGGAGACCTACGGGCGATCTACAAGAGGAGAGCTATAACTACGACCGATCTGCTACGGGAGACCGGCAGGTGATCTATAAGAGGAGAGCTAGATCTACAAAAGACCTACAATCCTAAAGCGAGGTTTATCGGAGATCTTTTATGGGAGACTTACGGGTGATCTATAAGAGGAAAGTTAGATCTACAGATGACCTACAATCCTAAAGATGAGACCTACATGCAATCTGCTAGGGGAGACCTACGAGAAGTCTATAAGAGGAGAGCTAGATCTACGGACAAACTATAATTCTAAAGCGAGACATACGGGTGATATTCTAGGGGAGCCTTATAGGCCATATATAAGAGGACATCTATATCTACGGACGACCTAAAATCCTAAGCGAGACCTACGGAAGATCTATAAGGGGAGACCTACGAGTGATCTATAAGAGGCGAGCTAGATCTAAGGATGACCTACAATCCTAAAGCGAGGCCTATAGGTGATCTACTAGGGGAGACCTACGGGTTATCTATAAGAGGAGATCTAGATCTAAGGACACCTACAATCCTAAACGAGAGGGTAGACCTACAGCCAATCCATAAGTGGAGAGCTAGATCTAAGAACAACTTACAATTATAAAGCGAGACATACGGGCGATAATCTAGGGGAGCCCTACAGGAGATCTATTAAAGGAGAGCTAGATATACGGACACCTATAATCCTAAACGAGACCTCCGGACAATCTTCTATGGGAGACCTACAGGCGATCTATAAGAGGAGAGCTAGATCTATGGACGACCTACAATCATAATGTGAGACCTACGGGCGATCTTCTAGGGGAGACCTAAGGGCTATTTATGAGAGGAGAATTAGATTTACGAATGACCTATAATCCTAAAGCACAACCTTTGGGCGATGAACTAGGGGAGACCTACATGTGATCTATAAGTGAAGAGCTAGATCTAAGAACGACCTACAATCCCAAAGCGAGACCTAAGGACGATCTTCTATGGGAAACCCACAGGTGATCTACGGACGATCTATAAGAGGAGAACGAGATCTACGGATGACCTACAATCCTAAAGCGAGACCTACCGGATATCTTCTAGGGGAGACCTATAGGTTTTCTATAAGAGGAGAGCTAGATCTACGGACGACCTATAATCCTAAAGCGAGACATTTAAGCGATCTGCTAGGGTAGACCTACGGGCGATCCATAAGAGGAGACCTAGATCTACGGAAGACCTATAATCCTAAAGCGAGATCAACATGAGATATGTTAGGGGAGACCTATGGGCTATCTATAAGAGGAGAGCTAGATCTACCGACGACCTATAATCCTAAAGCAAGACCTTTCAGTGATCTGTTAGGGGAGTCCTACGGGCTATCTATAAGAGGAGAGCTAGATCTATGGATGACCTACAATCCTAAAGATAGACCTACGAGCGATCTACTAGGGGAGACCTACGAGCGATCTACTAGGGGAGACCTACAAGTGTTCTATAAGAGAAGAGCTAGATCTATGGACGACCTACAATTCTAAAGCGAGACCAACGCACGATATGCTAGGGGAGCCCTATGGGCGATCTATAAGAAGAGAGCTACGACCTATAGTCCTAAAGAGAGACATACAGGCAATCTATAAGAGGAGTGCAAGATCTATGGAAGACCTACAATCTGAAAGTGAGACCTACTTTCAATCTGTAAGTAGAGACCTACTGGCAATCTATAAGAGGAGAGCTAGATCTATGAACGACCTACAATACTAAAGCAAGACCTACATGCGATCTACTAAGGAAGACCTATGGGAGATCTACAATATATGATCTAGATCTACGGACGACCTACAATCCTAAACGAGAGGGTAGACCTACGACCAATCCATAAGAGGAGAGCTAGATCTAAGGACAACTTACAATTATAAAGCGAGAAATACGGGCGATAATCTAGGGGAGCCCTACAGGAGATCTATTAAAGGAGAGCTAGATCTAAGGACACATATAATCCTAAACGAGACCTTTGGACAATCTGCTAGGGGAGACCTACAGGCGATCTATAAAAAGAGAGCTAGATCTATGGACGACCTACAATCATAATGTTAGACCTACGGGCTATTTATTAGAGGAGAATTAGATTTACGAATGACCTATAATCCTAAAGCACAACCTTTGGGCGATCAACTAGGGGAGACCTACATGCAATCTATAAGTGAAGAGCTAGATCTAAGAACGACCTACAATCCCAAAGCGAGACCTATGGACGATCTTCTAGGGGAGACCCACAGGTGATCTACGGACGATCTATAAGAGGAGAACGAGATCTACGGATGACCTACAATCCTAAAGCGAGACCTACCGGCGATCTGCTAGGGGAGACCTACAGGTTTTCTATAAGAGGAGAGCTAGATCTACGGACGACCTATAATCCTAAAGTGAGACATTTAAGCGATCTGCTAGGGTAGACCTACGGGCGATCCATAAGAGGAGACCTAGATCTACGGAAGACCTATAATCCTAAAGTGAGACCTAGAAGAGATATGTTAGGGGAGACCTACGGGCTATCTATAAGAGGAGAGCTAGATCTACTGACGACCTACAATCCTAAAGCAAGACCTTTCGGTGATCTGTTAGGGGACTCCTACGGGCTATCTATAAGAGGAGAGCTAGATCTATGGATGACCTACAATCCTAAAGCTAGACCTACGAGCGATCTACTATGGGAAACCTGCAGGCGATCTATAAGAGGAGAGCTAGATCTACGGACGACCTACAATTCTAAAGCGAGGCTTATGGGCGATCTATTAGGGGAGACTTACGGGTGATCTATAAGAGGAAAGCTAGATCTACAGATGACTTACAATCCTAAAGATGAGACCTACGTGCGATCTTCTAGGGTAGACCTACGGGCAGTCTATAAGAGGAGAGCTAGATCTACGGACGAACTATAATTCTAAAGCGAGACATACGGTTGATATTCTAGGGGAGCCCTATAGGCCATATATAAGAGGACAGCTAGATCTACGGGCGACCTAAAATCCTAAGCGAGACCTACGGAAGATCTATAAGGGGAGACCTACGGGTGATCTATAAAAAGCGAGCTAGATCTAAGGATGACCTACAATCCTAAAGCGAGGCCTATAGGTGATCTGCTAGGGGAGACCTACGAGTTATCTATAAGAGGAGATCTAGATCTATGGACACCTACAATCCTAAACGAGAGGGTAGACCTACGGCCAATCCATAAGAGGAGAGCTAGATCTACGGACGACCTACAATTATAAAGTGAGACATACATGCGATAATCTAGGGGAGCCCTACAGGAGATCTATTAAAGGAGAGCTAGATCTACGGAAACCTATAATCCTAAACGAGACCTAGGGCAGATCTATAAGGGGTGACCTACGGTTGATCTATAAGAGGCGAGCTAGATATACAGATGACCTACAATCCTAAACCTAGACATATAGGTGATCTGTTAGGGGAGACCTACGGGTTATCTATAAGAGGAGATCTAAATCTACGGACACCTACAATCCTAAACGAGAGGGTAGACCTACGGTCGATCCATAAGAGAAGAGGTAGATCTACGGATGACCTACAATTATAAAGCGAGACATACAGGCGATAATCTAGGGGAGCCCTACAGGAGATCTATTAAAGGAGAGTTAGATCTATGGACGACCTACAATCATAATGTGAAACCTACGGGCGATCTTCTAGGGGAAACCTACGGGCGATTTATGAGAGGAGAATTAGATTTACGAATGACCTACAATCCTAAAGCATAATCTTTGGGCGATCAACTAGGGGAGACCTACATTCGATCTATAAGTAGAGAGCTAGATCTAAGAACGACCTACAATCCCAAAGCGAGACCTACGGACTATCCGCTAGGGGAGACCAACAGGTGATCTACAGTCGATCTATAAGAGGAGAACTAGATCTACGGATGATATACAATCCTAAAGCGAGACCTACAGGAGATATGTTAGGGGAGACCTACGGGCTATCGATAAGAGGAGAGCTAGATTTACCGATGACCGAAAATCCTAAAGCAAGACCTTTCGGTGATCTATTAGGGGAGTCCTACGGGCTATCTATAAGAGGAGAGATAGATCTATGGATGACCTATAATCCTAAAGCTACACCTACGAGCGATCTACTATGGGAGACCTAGAAGCATTCTATAAGAGAAGAGCTAGATCTACGGATGACCTACAATTCTAAAGCGAGATCAACGGGCGATATGCTGGGGGAGCCCTACGGGCGATCTATAAGAAGAGAGCTAGATCTACATACGACCTATAGTCCTAAAGAGAGACATATAGGCAATCTATAAGACGAGTTCAGGATCTACGGAAGACCTACAATCCAAAAGTGAGACCTACTGGCAATCTGTAAGGGGAGACCTACGGACGATCTATAAGAGGAGAGCTAGATCTATGAACGACCTACAATAATAAAGCAAGACCTACTGGCGATCTACTAAGGCAGACCTATGGGCGATCTACAAGATGAGAGCTAGATCTACGGACGACCTACAATCCTCAAGCGATACCCATGGGTGATCTTCTAAGGGAGACCTACGGGCGATCTACAAGAGGAGAGTTATATCTACTAACGACTTATAATTCTAAAGCAATACCTACGGGTGATCTGCTATGGGAGACCTGCAGGTGATCTATAAGACGAGAGCTAGATCTACGGAAGACCTACAATCCTAAAGTGAGGCTTATGGGTGATCTATAAGAGGAAAGCTAGATCTATAGACGACCTACAATCCTAAAGATGAGACCTACGTGCGATATGCTAGGGGAGACCTACGGGAAGTCTATTAGAGAAGAGCTAGATCTACGGACGAACTATAATTCTAAAGCGAGACATACGGGTGATATTCTAGGGGAGCCCTGCGGGCCGTATATAATAGGACAGCTAGATCTATGGACGACCTAAAATCCTAAACGAGACCTACAAAAGATCCATAAGGGGAGACCTACGGGTGATCTATAAGAGGCGAGCTAGATCTACGGATGACCTACAATCCTAAAGCGAGACATATAGGTGATCGGCTAGGGGAGACCTACGGGTTATCTATAAGAGGAGATCTAGATATACAGACACCTACAATCCTAAACGAGAGGGTAGACCTACGACTAATCCATAAGAGGAGAGCTAGATCTACGGACAACCTACAATTATAAAGCGAGACATACGGGCGATAATTTAGGGGAGCCCTACAGAAGATCTATTAAAGGAGAGCTAGATCTACGGACACCTATAATCCTAAACGAGACCTCTGGACGATCTGCTAGGGGAGACCTACTGGCGGTCAATAAGAGGAGATCTAGATCTATGGGCGACCTACAATCATAATGTGAGACCTACGAGCAATCTACTAGGGGAGACCTACGGGCTATTTATTAGAGGAGAATTAGATTTACGAACGACCTACAATCCTAAAGCACAACCTTTGGGCGATCAACTAGGGGAGACCTACATTCGATCTATAAGTGGAGAGCTTGATCTAAGAATGACCTACAATCACAAAGCAAGATCTACGGACGATCTGCGAGGGGAGACTTACAGGTGATCTACAGGCGATCTATATGAGGAGTGCTAGATCTACGGATGACGTACAATCCTAAAGCGAGACCTACAGGCGATCTGCTAGGGGAGACCTACGGGTTTTTAATAAGAGGAGAGCTAGATCTATGGATGACCTATAATCCTAAAGCGAGACATTTAAGCGATCTGCTAGGGTAGACCTTCGGGCGATCCTTAAAAGGAGAGCTAGATCTACCGAAGACCTATAATCCTAAAGCGAGACCTACAGGAGATATGTTAGGGGAGACCTATGGGCTATCTATAAGAGGAGAGATAGATCTACCGACGACCTTCAATCCTAAAGCAAGACCTTTCGGTGATTTGTTAGGGGAGTCCTACGGGCTATCTATAAGAGGAGAGCTAGATCTATGGATGAACTACAATCCTAAAGCCAGACCTACGAGCGATCTACTACAGGAGACCTACAAGCGTTCTATAAGCGAAGAGCTAGATCTACGGACGACCTACAATTCTAAAGCGAGACCAACGGGTGATATGTTAGGGGAGCCCTACGGGCGATCTATAAGAAGAGAGATAGATCTACAAATGACCTATAGTCCTAAAGAGAGACATACAGGCAATCTATAAGAGGAGTGCAAGATCTACGGACGACCTACAATGTGAAAGTGAGACCTACTGGCAATCTGTAAGGGGAGGCCTATGGGGAATCTATAAGAGGAGAGCTAAATCTATGAACGACCTACAATACTAAAGCAAGACCTACAGGCGATCTACTAAGGCAGACCTATGGGCGATCTACAAGATGAGAGCTAGATCTACGGACGAACTACAATCCTCAAGCAATACCCATGGGTGATCTACTAGGGGAGACCTACGGGCGATCTACAAGAGGAGAGCTATATCTACTAATGACCTATAATTCTAAATCGATACCTACGGGCGATCTGCTATGGGAGACCTGCAGGTGATCTATAAGAGGAGAGCTATATCTACGGAAGATCTACAATCCTAATACGAGGCTTATGGGCGATCTATTAGGGGAGACTTACGGGTGATCTATAAGAGGAAAGCTAGATCTATAGACGACCTACAATCCTAAAGATGAGACCTACGTGCGATCTGCTAGGGGAGACCTACGGGCAGTCTATAAGAGGAGAGCTAGATCTACGGACAAACTATAATTCTAAAGCGAGACATACGGGTGATATTCTAGGGGAGCCCTACAGGCCATATATAAGAGGAAAGCTAGATCTACGGACGACCTAAAATCCTAAACGAGACCTACGGAAGCTCTATAAGGGGATACCTACGGGTGATCTATAGGAGGCGATCTAGATCTACGGATGACCTACAATCCTAAAGCGAGACATATAGGTGATCTGCTAGGGGAGACCTACGATTTATCTATAAGAGGAGATCTAGATCTACGGACACCTACAATTATAAAGCGAGACATACGGGCGATAATATAGGGGAGTCCTATAGGCGATCTATTAAAGGAGAGCTAGATCTACGGACACCTATAATCCTAAACGAGACCTCCGGACGATCTGCTAGGGGAGACCTACAGGTGATCTATAAGAGGAGAGCTAGATCTATAGACGACCTACAATCATAATTTGAGACCTACGGGCGATCTGCTAGGGGAGACCTACGAGCTATTTATGAAAGGAGAATTAGATTTACGAACGACCTGCAATCCCAAAGCGAGACCTACGGACGATCTGCTAGGGGAGACCCACATGTGAGCGAGATCTACAGATTACCTGCAATCCTAAAGCGAGAAATACGGACGATCTTCTAGGGGAGACCCACAGGTGATCTACGGGCGATCTATAAGACGAGAGCTAGATCTACGGATGACCTAAAATCCTAAAGGGAGACCTATCGGTGATCTTCTAGGTGAGACCTACGGGTTTTCTATAAGAGGAGAGCTAGATCTACGGACGACCTATAATCCTAAAGTGAGACATTTAGGCGATCTGCTAGGGTAGACATACGGGCGATCCATAAGAGGAGAGTTAGATCTATGGACAACCTACAATCCTAAAGTGAGACCTACAGGCGATATGTTAAGGGAGACCTAAGGGATATCTATAAGAGGAGAGTTAGATCTAAAGATGACCTAAAATCCTAAAGCAAGACCTTTTGGTTATCTGCTAGAGGAGACCTACTTGCAATCTATAAGAGGTGAGCTAGATCTACGGACGACCTAAAATGCTAAACCCATACCTACAGGCGATATACTAGGGGTGACCTACAAGCGTTCTATAAGAGAAGAGCTAGATCTATGGACGACTTACAATTCTAAAGCGAGAACATCAGGCGATATGCTAGGGGAGCCTTACGGGTGATCTATAAGAAGAGAGCTAGATCTACAAATGACCTATATTCCTAAAGCGAGACATATAGGAGATCTATAAGAGGAGTGAAAGGTCTACGGACGACCTACATACCTAAAGTGAGACCTACGGGAAATCTGCTAGGGGAGACCTACGGACGATCTATAAGAGGAGAGCTTGATCTACGAACGACCTACAATCCTAAAGCGAGACCTACAGGCGATCTGCTAGGGGATACCTATGTGCGATCTATAAGATGAGAGCTAGCTCTACAGACGATCTACAATCCTAAAGTGATACCCATATGCGATCTTCTAAGGGAGACCAATAGGTGATCTACAAGAGGAGATCTATATCTACGGACGACCTATAATTCTAAAGCGAGACCTACGGGTGATCTGCTAGGGGAAACCTTCAGCCGATCTATAAGAGGAGAGTTACATCTACAGACGACCTACAATCCTAAAGCGAGACTTATGGGCGATCTACTAGGGGGTCTTACGTGTGATCTATAAGAGGAAAGCTAGATCTACGTGCGACCTACAATCCTAAAGATGAGATCTACCCGCGATCTGCTAGGGGAGACCTACGGGCGGTCTATAAGAGGAGAGCTATATCTACAGACGAACTACAATTCTAAAGCGAGACATGCGGGCGATATTCTAGTGGAGCCCTACATGCGATATATAAGAGGAGAGCTAGATCTACGGATGACCTAAAATCCTAAACGAGACCTGAGGAATATCTATAAGGGGAGACCTACGGGCGATCTATAAGAGGAGAGCTAGATCTACGGATGACCAAAAATCCTAAAGCGATACATTTAGGCGATCTGCTAGGGGAGCCCTACAGGCGATCCATAAGAGGAGAGCTAGATCTACGAACGACCTACAATCCTAAAGCGAGACCTACAGGAAATCTGCTAGGGGAGACCTATGGGCGATTTACAAGATGAGAGTTAGATCTATAGACGACCTGCAATCCTAAAGAGATACCCAAAGGCGATCTCCTAGCGGAGACATACGGGCGATCTATAAGAGGAGAGCTATTTCTACGGATGACCTATAATTCTAAAGCGACTCCTACGGGCGATCTGCTACGGGAAACTTACAAGCGGTCTATAAGAGGAGAGTTACATCTACGGACGACCTACAATCCTAAAGCGAGACTTATGGGAGATCTACTAGGGGAGTCTTATGCATGCTCTATAAGAGGAAAGATAGATCTACGTATGACCTACAATCCTAAAGATGATACCTACGTGCAATCTTCTAGGGGAGACCTACGGGCGGTCTATAAGAGGAGATCTAGATCTACGTACGAACTACAATTCTATAGCGAGACATACAGCCGATATTCTAGGGGAGCCCTACATACGATATATAAGACAAGAGCTAGATCTATGGATGTCCTAAAATCTTAAACGAGACCCGCGAGTGATCTTCTAGGGGAGACCTACGGGTTTTCTATAAGAGGAAAGCTAGATCTATGGATGACCTATAATCCTAAAGCGAGACATTTAGGCGATCTGCTAGGGTAGACCTACGGGCGATCCATAAGAGGAGAGTTAGATCTATGGACGACCTACAATCCTATAGCGAAACCTACATGTGATATGTTAGGGGAGACCTACGGGATATCTATAAGAGGAGAGTTAGATCTACAAACGACCTAAAATCCTAAAGCAAGACCTTTTGGTGATCTGCTAGAGGAGACCTACTTGTGATCTATAAAAGGTGAGCTAGATCTACGGACGACCTACAATGCTAAATCCAGACCTACGGGCGATCTACTAGGGGTGACCTACAAGCATTCTATAAGAGAAAAGCTAGATCTACGGAAGATTTACAATTCTAAAGCGAGAACATCAGGCGATATGCTAGGGGACCCCTACGGGTGATCTATAAGAAGAGATCAAGATCTACAAACGACGTATAGTCCTAAAGTGAGACATATAGGCGATCTATAAGAGAAGAGCAAGATCTACTGATGACCTTCATACCTAAAGTGAGACCTACGGGCAATCTTCTAGGGGAGACCTACGGACAATCTATAACAGGAGAGCTTGATCTACAAACGACCTACAATCTTAAAGCGAGACCTACAGGCGATCTTCTAGGGGAGACCTATGTGCGATCTACAAGATGAGAGCTAGATCTACAAAAGATCTACAGTCCTAAAGTGATACCCATAGGCGGTCTACATGAGGAGAGTTATTTCTATGGACGACCTATAATTCAAAAGTGAGACCTACGGGTGATCTGCTAGGGGAAACCTGCAGGCGATCTATAAGAGGAGAGTTACATCTACAGACGACCTACAATCCTAAAGCGAGACTTATGGGCGATCTACTAAAGGGTCTTACGCGTGATCTATAAGAGGAATGCTAGATCTATGTGCGACCTACAATCCTAAAGATGAGATCTACCTGCGATCTACTAGGGGAGACCTACGGGAGGTATATAAGAGGAGAGCTATATCTATGGACGAACTACAATTCTAAAGCAAGACATGCGGGCGATATTCTATGGGAGCCCTACATGCGATATATAAGAGGAGAGCTAGATCTACGGATGACCTAAAATCCTAAACATGACCTGAGGAAGATCTATAACGGGAGACCTACGGGCGATCTATAAGAGGAGAGCTAGATCTACGGATGACCTACAATCCTAAATCGAGACATTTAGGTGATCTGCTAGGGTAGACCTACGGACGATCCATAAGAGGAGAGCTAAATCTACGAACGACCTATAATCCTAAAGTGGGACTTACAGGAAATCTGCTAAGGGAGACCTATGGGCGATATTCAAGATGAGAGCTAGATCTACGGACGACCTACAATCCAAAAGCGATACCCATAGGCAATCTGCTAGGGGAGACCTCTGGGCGATCTATAAGAGGAGAGCTAGATCTACGGACGACCTATAATTCTAAAGCGAGATCTACGAGCGATCTGCTAGGGGAAACCTGTAGGCAGTCTATAAGAGGAGAGTTACATCTACGGATGACCTAAAATCCTAAACGAGACCTATGGAAGATCTATAAGGGGAGACCTACTGGAGATCTATAAGAGAAGAGCTAGATCTATGGATGACCTACAATCCTAAAGCGAGACCTACATGCGTTCTTCTAGGGGAGACCTACGGGTTTTCTATAAGAGGAGAGCTAGATCTATGGACGACCTATAATCCTAAAGTGAGACATTTAGGCAATCTGCTAGGGTAGACCTACGGGCGAACCATAAGAGGAGAGCTAGATCATTGGACGACCTACAATCCTAAAGCGAGACCTACAGGCGATCTGTTAGGGGAGACCTACAGGCTATCTATAATAGGAGAGTTAGATCTACAGATGACCTAAAATCCATAAGCAAGACCTTCTGGTGATCTGCTAGAGGAGACCTACGAGCGATCAATAAGAGGTGAGCTAGATCTACGGACGACCTACAATCCTAAAGCCAGACCTACGGGTAATCTACTAGGGGAGACCTACAAGCATTCTATAAGAGAAGAGCTAGATCTATGGACGAGTTACAATTCTAAAGCGAGAACATTGGGTGATATGCTAGGGGAGCCCTACGGGTGATCTATAAGAAGAGAGGCAGATATACAAATGACCAATAGTCCTAAAGCGAGACATACAAGGGATCTATAAGAGGAGTGCAAGATTTACGGACGACCTACAATCCTAAAGTGAGACCTACGGGCAATCAACTAGGGGAGACCTACGGACGATCTATAAGAGAAGAGCTTGATCTACCAACGACCTACAATCCTAAAGCGAGACCTACAAGCGATCTGCTAGGGGAGACCTATGTGCGATCTACAAGATGAGAGCTAGATCTACAGTCCTAAAGTGATACCCAGAGGCGATCTTCTAGGGGATACCTACAGGCGATTTATAAGAGGAGAGTTACATCTACGGATGACCTTCAATCCTAAAGCGAGGCTTATGGGCGATCTACTAGGGGGGTCTTACGTGTGATCTATAAGAGGAAAGCTAGATCTACATACGACCTACAATCCTAAAGATGAGACCTACCTGCAATCTGCTAGGGGAGACCTACGGGCGGTCTATAAGAGGAGAGCTATATCTACAGACGAACTACAATTCTAAAGCGAGACATATGGGCAATATTCTAGGGGAGCCCTACATGCGATATATAAAGGAGAGCTAGACCTACGGATGACCTAAAATCCTTAACGAGACCTAAGGAAGATCTATAAGGGGAGATATATGGGGGATCTATAAGAGGAGAGCTAGATCTACGGATGACCTACAATCCTAAAGCGAGACCTACAGGCAATCTGTTAGGGGAGACCTACGAGTTATCTATAAGAGGAGAGCTAGATCTATGGATGACCTATAATCTTAAAGCGAGACATTTAGGCGATCTACTAGGGTAGACATACGGGCGATCCATAAGAGGAGAGCTAGATCTACGAACGACCTACAATCCTAAAGCGAGACCTACGGGTGATCTGCTAGGGGAAACCTGCAGGCGATCTATAAGAGGAGAGTTACATCTACAGACGACCTACAATCCTAAAGCGAGACTTATGGGCGATCTACTAAAGGGTCTTACGCGTGATCTATAAGAGGAATGCTAGATCTATGTGCGACCTACAATCCTAAAGATGAGATCTACCTGCGATCTACTAGGGGAGACCTGCGGGAGGTATATAAGAGGAGAGCTATATCTATGGACGAACTACAATTCTAAAGCAAGACATGCGGGCGATATTCTATGGGAGCCCTACATGCGATATATAAGAGGAGAGATAGATCTACGGATGACCTAAAATCCTAAACATAACCTGAGGAAGATCTATAACGGGAGACCTACGGGCGATCTATAAGAGGAGAGCTAGATCTACGGATGACCTACAATCCTAAATCGAGACATTTAGGTGATCTGCTAGGGTAGACCTACGGACGATACATAAGAGGAGAGCTAAATCTACGAACGACCTATAATCCTAAAGTGGGACTTACAGGAAATCTGCTAAGGGAGACCTATGGGCGATATTCAAGATGAGAGCTAGATCTACGGACGACCTACAATCCAAAAGCGATACCCATAGGCAATCTGCTAGGGGAGACCTCTGGGCAATCTATAAGAGGAGAGCTAGATCTACGGACGACCTATAATTCTAAAGCGAGATCTACGAGCGATCTGCTAGGGGAAACCTGTAGGCGGTCTATAAGAGGAGAGTTACATCTACAGATGACCTAAAATCCTAAACGAGACCTATGGAAGATCTATAAGGGGAGACCTACTGGAGATCTATAAGAGAAGAGCTAGATCTATGGATGACCTACAATCCTAAAGCGAGACCTACATGCGTTCTTCTAGGGGAGACCTACGGGTTTTCTATAAGAGGAGAGCTAGATCTACGGACGACCTATAATCCTAAAGTGAGACATTTAGGCAATCCGCTAGGGTAGACCTACGGGCGAACCATAAGAGGAGAGCTAGATCATTGGACGACCTACAATCCTAAAGCGAGACCTACAGGCGATCTGTTAGGGGAGACCTACAGGCTATCTATAATAGGAGAGTTAGATCTACAGATGACCTAAAATCCATAAGCAAGACCTTCTGGTGATCTGCTAGAGGAGACCTACGAGCGATCAATAAGAGGTGAGCTAGATCTACGGACGACCTACAATCCTAAAGCCAGACCTACGGGTAATCTACTAGGGGAGACCTACAAGCATTCTATAAGAGAAGAGCTAGATCTATGGACGAGTTACAATTCTAAAGCGAGAACATTGGGTGATATGCTAGGGGAGCCCTACGGGTGATCTATAAGAAGAGAGGCAGATATACAAATGACCAATAGTCCTAAAGCGAGACATACAAGGGATCTATAAGAGGAGTGCAAGATTTACGGACGACCTACAATCCTAAAGTGAGACCTACGGGCAATCAACTAGGGGAGACCTACGGACGATCTATAAGAGAAGAGCTTGATCTACTAACGACCTACAATCCTAAAGCGAGACCTACAAGCGATCTGCTAGGGGAGACCTATGTGCGATCTACAAGATGAGAGCTAGATCTACAGTCCTAAAGTGATACCCAGAGGCGATCTTCTAGGGGATACCTACAGGCGATTTATAAGAGGAGAGTTACATCTACGGATGACCTTCAATCCTAAAGCGAGGCTTATGGGCGATCTACTAGGGGGGTCTTACGTGTGATCTATAAGAGGAAAGCTAGATCTACATACGACCTACAATCCTATAGATGAGACCTACCTACAATCTGCTAGGGGAGACCTACGGGCGGTCTATAAGAGGAGAGCTATATCTACAGACGAACTACAATTCTAAAGCGAGACATATGGGCAATATTCTAGGGGAGCCCTACATGCGATATATAAAGGAGAGCTAGACCTACGGATGACCTAAAATCCTTAACGAGACCTAAGGAAGATCTATAAGGGGAGATATATGGGGGATCTATAAGAGCAGAGCTAGATCTACGGATGACCTACAATCCTAAAGCGAGACCTACAGGCAATCTGTTAGGGGAGACCTACGGGTTATCTATAAGAGGAGAGCTAGATCTATGGATGACCTATAATCTTAAAGCGAGACATTTAGGCGATCTACTAGGGTAGACATACGGGCGATCCATAAGAGGAGAGCTAGATCTACGAACGACCTACAATCCTAAAGCGAGACCTACGAGTGATCTGTTAGGGGAGACCTATGGGCGAACTACAAGATGAGAGCTAGATCTTTGGATGACCTACAATCAAAAATGTGGTACCCATAGGCGATCTGTTAGGAGAGACCTACGGGTGATCTATAAGAGGAGAGCTATATCTACAGATGACCTATAATTCTAAAGCAAGACCTACAGGCGATCTACTAGGGGAAACCTGCAGGCGGTCTATAAGAGGAGAGTTACATCTACGGACGACCTAAAATTCTAAAGCGAGGCCTACAGGTGATCTGCTAGGGGAGATCTACGGGTTTTCTATAAGAGGAGAGCTAGATCTACGGACGACCTATAATCCTAAAGCGAGACATTTAGACGATCTGCTAGGGTATACCTACGGGCGATCCATAAGAGGAGCGCTAGATCTACGGATGACCTACAATTCTAAAGCGAGACCTACAGGCGATCTGTTAGGGGAGACCTACGGGCTATCTATAAGAGGAGAGCTAGATCTACAGACGACTTGCAATCCTAAAGCAAGACCTTTTGGTGATCTGCTAGAGGAGACCTACGAGCGATCTATAAGACGTGAGCTAGATCTATGGACGACCTATAATCCTAAAGTGATACCTACTGGCGATCTTCTATGGGAGACCCATGGGTGATCTGCTTGGGGAGACCTACAGGCGATCTACATCAGGAGAGTTATATCTACGAATGACCTATAATTCTATTGCGAGACCTACGGGTGATCTGCTAGGGGATACCTGCATGCAATCTATAAGAGGAGAGATAGATCTATGGACGACCTACAATCCTAAAGCGAGACTCAAGGCCGTACTGGGGGAGAATTACGGGCGATCTACAATCCTACGTACGACCTACAATCCTAAATATGAGACCTACGTGCGATCTACTAGGGGAGACCTACTGGCGGTTTATAAGAGGAGATATAGATATGCAGATGAATTACAATTCTAAAGAGAGACATACGGGCGATATTCTAGGGGATCCCTACATGCGATATATAAGAGGAGAGGTAGATCTACGGACGACCTATATTCCTAAGCGAGACCTAAGGAAGATCTATAAGGGGATACCTACAGGCGATCTATAAGAGGAGATCTAGATTTACGGATGACCTACAATCCTAAAGTGAGACCTACAGGCGATCTGCTAGGGGAGACCTACGGGTTATCTATAAGAGGAGAGCTAGATCTACGGACGACCTATAATCCTAAAGCAGGACATTTAGGCGATCTGCTAGGGTAGACCTACGAGCGATCCATAAGAGGAGAGCTAGATCTACGAGTGACCTACAATCCTAAAGTGAGACCTACAGGCAATCTGCTAGGGGAGACCTGTGGGCGATCTACAAGATGGGAGCTAGATCTACGGACGACCTACAATCCTAAAGCGATACCCATAGGCCATCTGCTAGGGGAGACCTACGGGCGATCTATAAAAGGAGAGCTATATCTACGGACGACCTATTATTCTAAAGCGAGACCTACGGGCGATCTGCTTGGGGAAACCTGCAAGCGATCTATAAGAGGAGAGTTACATCTACGGATGAACTACAATTCTAAAGTGATACATACGGGAGATATTCTAGGGCAGCCCTACATGCGATATATAAGAGGAGAGCAAGATCTACAGACGACCTAAAATCCTAAATGAGACCTATGTAAGATCTATAAGGGGAGACCTGCGGGAGATCTATGATAGAAGAGCTAGATCTACGGACGACCTATAATCCTAAAGCGAGACATTTAGGAGAACTGCTATGGTAGACCTACGGGCGATCCATAAGAGGAGAGCTAGATCTACGGATGACCTACAATCCTAAAGCGAGACCTACAGGAGATCTGTTAAGGGAGACCTACGGGCTATCTATAAGAGGAGAGCTATATCTATGGACGACCTATAATTCTAAAGCGAGACCTACGGGCGATCTGCTAGGGGAAACCTGCAGGCGGTCTATAAGAGGAGAGTTACATCTGCGGACGACCTAAAATCCTAAATGAGACCTACGGAAGATCTATAAGGGGAGATCTATAAGAGAAGATCTAGATCTACGGATGACCTCAAATTCTAAAGCGAGACCTACAGGTGATCTGCTAGGGGAGATCTACGGGTTTTCTATAAGAGGAGAGCTAGATCTACGGACGACTATAATCCTAAAGCGAGACATTTAGGCGATCTGCTAGGGTAGACCTACGAGCGATCCATAAGAGGAGAGTTAGATCTATAGACGTCCTACAATCCTAATGAGAGACCTACAGGCGATCTGTTAGGGGAGACCTACGAGAGGTCTATAAGAGGAAAGCAACATCTATGGACGAACTACAATTCTAAAGTGAGACATATGAGCGATATTCTAGGGGAGCCCTACATGCGATATATAAGAGTAGAGCTAGATCTACGGACGACCTAAAATCCTAAATGTGTCCTGAGGAAAATCTATAAGGGGAGACCTACGGGCGATTTCTAAGAGGAGAGCTAGATCTACGGATGACCTACAATCCTAAAGCGAGACATTTAGGCGATCTGCTAGGGTAGACCTACGGGCGATCCATAAGAGGAGAGCTAGATCTACGAATGACCTACAATCCTAAAGCGAGACCTACAGGCAATATGCTAGGGAAGACCTATGGGCGATCTACAAGATGAGTGCTAGATCTATGGACGACCTACAATCCTAAAGCGATAACCATAGGCGATCTGCTATGGGAGACCTACAAGCAATCTATAAGAGGAGAGCTATATCTACGGATTACCTATAATTCTAAAGAGAGACCTACGGGCGATCTGCTAGGGGAAACCTGTAGGCGGTCTATAAGAGGAGAGTTACATCTACGGACGACCCAAAATCCTAAACGAGACCTACGGAAGATCTATAAGGGGAGACATACGGGAGATCTATAAGAGAAGAGCTAGATCTATGGATGACCTACAATCCTAAAGCGAGACCTACACGTGTTCTTCTGGGGAGACCTACGGGTTTTCTATAAGAGGAGAGCTAGATCTACGGACGAACTACAATCCTAAAGTGAGACATTTAGGCAATATGCTAGGGTAGACCTACGGGCAAACCATAAGAGGAGAGTTAGATCTATGGACGTCCTTCAATGCTAAAGCGAGACCTACAGGCAATCTGTTAGGGGAGACCTACGATAAGTCTAGAAGAAGAAGGCTATATCTATGGACGAACTACAATTCTAAAGTGAGACATACCAGTGATATTCTAGGGGAGCCCTACATGCGAATATAAGAGGAGAGCTAGATCTACGGACGACCTAAAATCCTAAATGTGACCTGAGGAAGATCTATAAGGGGAGACCTACGGGAGATCTATAAGAGGAGAGCTAGATCTACGGATGACCTATAATCCCAAAGCGAGACATTTAGGCAATCTTCTAGGGTAGACCTACGGGCGATCCAAAAGAGGAGAGTTAGATCTACGAACGACCTACAATCCTAAAGAGAGACCTACAGGGAATATGCTAGGGAAGACCTATGGGCGATCTACAAGATGAGAGCTAGATCTATGGACGACCTACAATCCTAAAGCGATAACCATAGGCGATCTGCTATGGGAGACCTTCGGGCGATCTATAAGAGGAGAGCTATATCTACGGACGACCTATAATTCTAAAGCGAGACCTACGGGCGATCTACTAGGGGAAACCTGTAGGCGGTCTATAAGAGGAGAGTTACATCTACGGACGACCTAAAATCCTAAACGAGACCTACAAAAGATCTATAAGGGGACACATACGTGAAATCTATAAGAGAAGGACTAGATCTATGGATTACCTACAATTCTAAAGCGAGACCTACAGGTGTTCTTCTGGGGATACCTACGGGTTTTCTTTAAGAGGAGAGCTAGATCTACAAATGACCTACAATCCTAAAGTGGGACATTTAGGTAATCTGCTAGGGTAGACCTACGGGCGAACCATAAGAGGAGAGTTAGATCTATGGACGTCCTACAATCCTAAAGTGAGACCTACAGGCGATCTGTTAGGGGAGACCTACGGGAGGTCTATAAGAGGAAAGTTATATCTACGGACGACCTATAATTCTAAAGCGAGACCTATGGGCGATCTGCTAGGGGAAACATGTAGGCGGTCTATAAGAGGAGAGTTACATCTACGGACGACCTAAAATCCTAAACGAGACCTACGGAATATCTAGAGGGGAGACCTACGGGAGATCTATAAGAGAAGAGCTAGATCTATGGATGACCTACAATCCTAAAGCGAGACCTACATGTGTTCTTCTGGGGAGACCTACGGGTTTTCTATAAGAGGAGAGCTAGATCTACGGACGAACTACAATCCTAAAGTGAGACATTTAGGCAATCTGCTAGGGTAGACCTACGGGCGAACCATAAGAGGAGAGTTAGATCTATGGACGTCCTTCAATGCTAAAGCGAGACCTACAGGAAATTTGTTAGGGGAGACCTACGATAAGTCTAGAAGAGGAAAGTTATATCTATGGACGAACTACAATTCTAAAGTGAGACATACGAGTGATATTCTAGGGGAGCCCTACATGCGAATATAAAAGGAGAGCTAGATCTACGGACGACCTAAAATCCTAAATGTGACCTGAGGAAGATCTATAAGGGGAGACCTACGGGCGATCTATAAGAGGAGAACTAGATTTACGGATGACCTATAATCCCAAAGCGAGACATTTAGGCGATCTTCTAGGGTAGACCTACGGGCGATCCAAAAGAGGAGAGTCAGATCTACGAACGACCTACAATCCTAAAGAGAGACCTACAGGGAATATGCTAGGGAAGACCTATGGGCGATCTACAAGATGAGAGCTAGATCTATGGATGACCTACAATCCTAAAGCGATAACCATAGGCGATCTGCTATGGGAGACCTTCGGGCGATCTATAAGAGGAGAGTTATATCTACGGACGACCTATAATTCTAAAGCGAGACCTACGGGCGATCTACTAGGGGAAACCTGTAGGCGGTCTATAAGAGGAGAGTTACATCTACGGACGACCTAAAATCCTAAACGAGACCTACAAAAGATCTATAAGGGGACACATACGTGAAATCTATAAGAGAAGGACTAGATCTATGGATGACCTACAATTCTAAAGCGAGACCTACAGGTGTTCTTCTGGGGATACCTACGGGTTTTCTGTAAGAGGAGAGCTAGATCTACAGATGACCTACAATCCTAAAGTGGGACATTTAGGTAATCTGCTAGGGTAGACCTACGGGAGAACCATAAGAGGAGAGTTAGATCTATGGACGTCCTACAATCCTAAAGTGAGACCTACAGGCGATCTGTTAGGGGAGACCTACGGGAGGTCTATAAGAGGAAAGTTATATCTACGGACGACCTATAATTCTAAAGCGAGACCTATGGGCGGTCTGCTAGGGGAAACATGTAGGCGGTCTATAAGAGGATAGTTACATCTACGGACGACCTAAAATCCTAAACGAGACCTACGGAATATCTATATGGGGAGACCTACGGGAGATCTATAAGAGAATAGATAGACCTATGGATGACCTACAATCCTAAAGCGAGACCTACAGGTGTTCTTCTGCGGAGATCTACGGGTTTTCTATAAGAGGAGAGCTAGATCTACGAACGACCTACAATCCTAAAGTGAGACATTTAGGCAATCTGCTAGGGTAGACCTACGGGCGAACCATAAGAGGAGAGTTAGATCTATGGACGTCCTACAATCCTAAAGGGAGACCTACAGGCGATCTGTTAGGGGAGACCTAAGGGAGGTCTATAAAAAGGAAAGCTATATCTATGGACGAACTACAATTCTAAAGTGATACATACGAGCGATATTCTAGGGGAGCCCTACATGCGATACATAAGAGTAGAGCTAGATCTACGAACGACCTAAAATCATAAACATGAGCTGAGGAAGATCTATAAGGGGAGACCTACGGGAGATTTCTAAGAGGAGAGCTAGATCTACGGATGACCTACAATCCTAAAGCGAGACATTTAGGAGATCTGCTAGGGTAGACCTACGAGCGATCCATAAGAGGAGATCTAGATCTACGAATGAGCTACAATCCTAAAGCGAGACCTACAGGAAATATGCTAGGGAAGACCTATGGGCGATCTACAAGATGAGAGCTAGATCTATGGACGACCTACAATCCTAAAGCGATAACCATAGGCGATCAGCTATGGGAGACCTACGGGCGATCTATAAGAGGAGAGCTATATCTACGGACGACCTATAATTCTAAAGCGAGACCTACGGGCGATCTGCTAAGGGAAATCTGTAGGCGGTCTATAAGAGGAGAGTTACATCTACGGACGACCTAAAATCCTAAATGAGACCTACGGAAGATCTTTAAGGGGAGACATACGGGAGATCTATAAGAGAAGAGCTAGATCTATGGATGACCTACAATCCTAAAGCGAGACCTAAAGGTGTTCTTATGGGGAGACCTACGGGTTTTCTATAAGAGGAGAGCTAGATCTACGGACGACCTACAATCCTAAAGTGAGACATTTAGGCAATCTTCTAGGGTAGACCTACGGGCGAACCATAAGAGGAGAGTTAGATCTATGGACGTCCTATAATGCTAAAGCGAGACCTACAGGCGATCTGTTAGGGGAGACCTACGGGAAGTCTATAAGAGGAAAGCTATATCTATGGATGAACTAAAATTCTAAAGCGAGACATACGAGCGATATTCTAGGGGAGCCCTACTTGCGATATATAAGAGGAGAGCTACATCTACGGACGACCTAAAATCCTAAATGTGACCTGACGAAGATCTATAAGGGGAGACCTACGGGCGATCTATAAGAGGAAAGCTATATCTACGGATGACCTATAATCCTAAAGCAAGACATTTAGGCGATCTGCTAGGGTAGACCTACGGGCGATCCAAAAGAGGAGAGCTAGATCTACGAACAACCTACAATCCTAAAGCGAGACCTACAGGGAATATGCTAGGGAAGACCTATGGGCGATCTACTAGATAAGAGCTAGATCTATGGACGACCTACAATCCTAAAGCGATAACCATAGGCGATCTGCTATGGGAGACCTTCGGGCGATCTATAAGAGGAGAGCTATATCTACGGACGACCTATAATTCTAAAGCGAGACCTAAGGGCGATCTGTTTGGGGAAACCTGTATGAGGTCTATAAGAGGAGAGTTACATGTACGCACCACCTAAAATCCTAAACGAGACCTACAAAAGATCTATAAGGGGAGACATACGGGAGATCTATAAGAGAAGAGCTAGATCTATGGATGACCTACAACCCTAAAGCGAGACCTACAGGTGTTCTTCTGGGGATACCTACGGGTTTTCTATAAGAGGAGAGCTAGATCTATGGACGACCTACAATCCTAAAGTGAGACATTTAGGTAATCTGCTAGGGTACACCTACGGGCGAACCATAAGAGGAGAGTTAGATCTATGGACGTCCTACAATCCTAAAGCGAGACCTACAGGCGATCTGTTAGGGGAGACCTACGGGAGGTCTATAAGAGGAAAGTTATATCTACGGACGACCTATAATTCTAAAGCGAGACCTACGGGCGATCTGCTAGGGGAAACCTATAGGCGGTCTATAAGAGGAGAGTTACATCTACGGACGACCTAAAATCCTAAACGAGACCTATGGAAGATCTATAAGAGGAGACCTACGGGAGATTTATAAGAGAAGAGCTAGATCTATGGATGACCTACAATCCTAAAGCGAGACCTATAGGTGTTCTTCTGGGGAGATCTACGGGTTTTCTACTAGAGGAGAGCTAGATCTACGAACGACCTACAATCCTAAAGTGAGATATTTAGGCAATCTGCTAGGGTAGACCTACGGGCGAACCATAAGAGGAGAGTTAGATCTATGGACGTCCTACAATCCTAAAGCTAGACCTACAGGCGATTTGTTAGGGGAGACCTACAGGAGGTCTATAAGAGGAAAGCTATATCTATGGACGAACTACAATTCTAAAGTGAGACATACAAGCGATATTCTAGGGGAGCCCTACATGTGATACATAAGAGTAGGGCTAGATCTACGGACGACCTAAAATCCTAAACGTGACCTGAGGAAGATCTATAAGGGGAGACCTACGGGCGATTTCTAAGAGGAGAGCTAGATCTCCGATGACCTACAATCCTAAAGCGAGACATTTAGGCGATCTGCTAGGGTAGACCTACGGGCGATCAATATGAGGAGAGCTAGATCTACAAATGACTACAATCCTAAAGCGAGACCTATAGGAAATATGCCAGGGAAGACCTATGGGCGATCTACAAGATGAGAGCTAGATCTATGGACGACCAACAATCCTAAAGCGATAACCATATGCGATCTGCTATGGGAGACCTACGGGTGATCTATAAGAGGAGAGTTATATCTATGGATGACCTATAATTCTAAAGCGAGACCTACGGGTGATCTGCTAGGGGAAACCTGTAGGCGGTCTATAAGAGGAGAGTTACATCTACGGACGACCTAAAATCCTAAATGAGACCTACGGAAGATCTTTAAGGGGAGACATACGGGAGATCTATAAGAGAAGAGCTAGATCTATGGGTGACCTAGAATCCTAAAGAGAGACCTACAGGTGTTCTTATGGGGAGACCTACGGGTTTTCTATAAGATGAGAGCTAGATCTACGGACGACCTACAATCCTAAAGTGAGACATTTAGGAAATCTGCTAGGGTAGACCTACGGGCGAACAATAAGAGGAGAGTTACATCTATGGACGTCCTACAATGCTAAAGCGAAACCTACAGGCGATCTGTTAGGGGAGACCTACGGGAGGTCAATAAGAGGAAAGTTATATCTATGGACGAACTACAATTCTAAAGCGATACATATGAGTGATATTCTAGGGGAGCCCTACATGCGATATATAAGAGGAGAGCTAGATCTACGGACGACCTAAAATCCTAAATGTGACCTGAGGAAGATCTATAAGGGGAGACCTACGGGTTATCTATAAGAGGAGAGCTAGATCTACGGATGACCTATAATCCTAAAGCGGGACATTTAGGCGATCTGCTAGGGTAGACCTATGGGCGATCCATAAGAGGAGAGATAGATCTACGACAGACCTACAATCCTAAAGCGAGACCTACAGGCGATCTGCTAGGGGAGACCTTTGGGCGATCTACAAGATAAGAGCTAGATCTATGGACGACCTACAATCCTAAAGCGATACCCATAGATGATCGGCTAGGGGACGGGGGATTTATAAAAGGAGATTTATATCTACGGACAACCTATAATTCTAAAGCGAGACCTACGGGTGATCTGCTAGGGGAAACCTGCAGGCGATCTATAAGAGGAGAGTTACATCTACGGATGAACTACAATTCTAAAGCGAGACATACAGGAGATATTTTAGGGGAGCCCTACATGCGATATATAAGAGGCGAGCGAGATCTACGGACGACCTAAAATCCTAAACGAGACCTACCTAAGATCTATAAGGGGAGACCTACGGGCGATCTATGATAGAAGAGCTAGATCTATGGACGACCTATAATCTTAAAGCGAGACATTTAGGAGATCTGCTATGGTAGACCTACGGGCGATCCATAAGAGGAGAGCTAGATCTACGGATGACCTACAATTCTAAAGCGAAACCTACAGGAGATCTGTTAGGGGAGACCTACGGGCTATCTATAAGAGGAGAGTTATATCTATGGACGACCTATAATCCTAAAGTGAGACCTACTGACGATCTATAAGAGGTGAGCTAGATCTACGGACAACCTATAATCCTAAAGTGAGATCTACTAGCGATCTTCTATGGGAGACCTACAAGTGTTCTATAAGAGGAGAGCTAGATCTACGGTTGACCTACATTCCTAAAGCGATACCCATGGGCGATCTGCTAGGGGAGACCTACGGGCGATCTACAAGAGGAGAGTTATATCTACGGTCGACCTATAATTCTAAAGCGAGACCTACGGTTGATCTCCTAGGGGATACCTGCAGGCGATCTATAAGAGGAGAGATAGATTTATGGATGACCTACAATCCTAAAGCGAGACTCAAGGGCATACTAGGGGAGAATTACGGGCGATCTACAATCCTACGTATGACCTATAATCCTAAAGATGAGACCTACATGCGATCTGCTAGGGGAGACCTACGGGCGATATATAAGAGGAGATCTAGATCTACAAATGAACTATAATTCTAAAGCGAGACATACGGGAAATATTCTAGGGGAGCCCTACATGCGATATATAAGAGGAGAGGTAGATCTATGGACGACCTAAAATCCTAAGCGAGACCTAAGGAAGATCTATAAGGGGATACCTACAGGTGATCTATAAGAGGAGATCTAGATCTACGGATGACCTACAATCCTAAAGTGAGATCTACAGGCGATCTGCTAGGGGAGACCTACAGGTTATCTATAACAGGAGAGCTAGATCGACGGACGACCTATAATCCTAAAGCGGGACATTTAGGCGATCTCCTTGGGTAGACCTATGGGCGATCCATAAGAGGAGAGATAGATCTACGACTGACCTACAATCCTAAAGCAATACCTACAGGCGATCTGCTAGGCGAGACCTGTGGGCGATCTACAAGATAAGAGCTAGATCTACGGACGACCTACAATCCTAAAGCGATACCCATAGGTGATCTGCTCGGGGATGGGGGATCCATAAAAGGAGAGTTATATCTACGGACGACCTATAATTCTAAAGCGAGACCTACGGGTGATTTGCTAGGGGAAACCTGCAGGCGATCTATAAGAGGACAGTTATATCTACGGATGAACTACAATTCTAAAGCGAGACATATGGGAGATATTCTAGGGGAGCCCTACATGCGATATATAAGAGTAGAGCGAGATCTACGGGTGACCTAAAATCGTAAACGAGACACGTAATATTTATAAGGGGAGACCGAAGGGCGATCTATGATAAAAGAGCTAGATCTACGGACGACCTATAATCCTAAAGCGAGACATTTAGGAGATCTGCTAGGGTAGATTTACAGGTGATCCATAAGAGAAGAGCTAGATCTACGGATGACCTACAATCCTAAAGAGAGACCTACAGGAGATCTGGTAGGGGAGACCTACGGGCTATCTATAAGAGGAGAGTTATATCTATGAACGACCTATAATTCTAAAGCGAGACCTATGGGCGATCTGGTAGGGGAAATCTTCAGGCGGTCTATAAGAGGAGAGTTACATCTACGGACGACCTAAAATCCTAAATGAGACCTACGGAAGATCTATAAGGGGAGACCTACGGGAGATCTATAACAGAAAAGCTAGATCTACGGATGACCTAAAATTCTAAAACGAGACCTACAGGTGATCTACTAGGGGAGATCTACGGGTTTTCTATAAGGGGAGAGCTATATCGACGGACGACCTATAATCCTAAAGCGAGACATTTAGGGAATCTGCTAGGATAGACCTACAGGCGATCCATAAGAGGAGAGTTAGATCTACGGATGACCTACAATCCTAAAGCGAGACCTACAGGCGATCTGTTAGGGGAGACTTACGGGCTATCTATAAGAGGAGAGCTACATCTATAGGCGACCTGCAATCCTAAAGCAAGACCTTTTGGTGATCTGCTAGAGGAGACCTACGAGCAATCTATAAGAGGTGAGCTAGATCTACGAACGACCTATAATCGAAAAGTGAGACCTACTGGCGATCTTCTATAGGAGACCTACAAGTGTTCTATAAGAGGAGAGTTAGATCTATGGTTGACCTACAATCCTAAAGCGATACCCATGGGCGATCTGCTAGGGGAGACCTACGGGTGATCTACAAGAGGAGAGTTATATCTACGGATGACCTATAATTCTAAAGCGAGACCTACGGGTGATCTGCTAGGGGATACCTGCAGGCGATCTATAAGAGAAAAGATAGATCTATGGATGACCTACAATCCTAAAGCGAGACTCAAGGGCGTACTAGGGAAGAATTACGAGCTATCTACAATCCTACGTACGACCTATAATCCTAAAGATGAGACCTACGTGGGATCTGCTAGGGGATACCTATGGGCGGTCTATAAGAGGAGATCTAGATCTAAAGATGAACTACAATTCTAAAGCGAGACATACGGGCGATATTCTAGGGGAACCCTACATGCGATATATAAGAGGAGAGGTAGATCTACGGATGAACTAAAATCCTAAGCGAGACCTAAGGAAGATCTATAAGGGGATACCTACAGGCAATCTTATAGAGGAGATCTAGATCTACGGATGACCTACAATCCTAAAGTGAGACCTACAGGCGATCTGCTAGGGGAGACCTACGGGTTATCTAAAAGAGGAGAGCTAGATCTATGGACGACCTATAATCCTAAAGCGGGACATTTAGGCGATCTCCTTGGGTAGACTTATGGGCGATCCATAAGAGGAGAGAAAGATCTACGACTGACCTACAATCCTAAAGCGATACCCATGGGCGATCTGCTAGGGGAGACCTACGGGTGATCTACAAGAGGAGAGTTATATCTACGGATGACCTATAATTCTAAAGCGAGACCTACAGGTGATCTGCTAGGGGATACCTGCAGGCGATCTATAAGAGAAGAGATAGATCTATGGATGACCTACAATCCTAAAGCGAGACTCAAGGGCGTACTAGGGGAGAATTACGAGCTATCTACAATCCAACGTACGACCTACAATCCTTAAGATGAGACCTAGGTGCGATCTGCTAGGGGAGACCTACGGGCAGTCTATAAGAGGAGATCTAGATCTACAGATGAACTACAATTCTAAAATGAGACAAACGGGCGATATTCTAGGGGAGCCCTACATGCGATATATAACAGGAGAGGTAGATCTACGGACGACCTAAAATCCTAAGTGAGACCTAAGGAAGATCTATAAGGGGATACCTACAAGCAATCTATAAGAGGAGATCTAGATCTACAGATGACCTACAATCCTAAAGTGAGACCTACAGGCGCTCTGCTAGGGGAGACCTACGGGTTATCTAAAAGAGGAGAGCTAGATCTACGGACGACCTATAATCCTAAAGCAGGACATTTAGGCGATCTCCTTGGGTAGACTTATGGGTGATCCATAAGAGGATAGATAGATCTACGACTGACCTAGAATCCTAAAGCGACATCTATAGGCGATCTGCTAGGGGAGACCTGTGGGTGATCTACAAGATGAGAGCTAGATCTACGGACGACCTACAATCCTAAAGTGATACCCACATGTGATCTGCTAGGGGACGGGCGATCTATAAAAGGAGAGTTAAATCTACGGACGACCTAGAATTCTAAAGCGAGACCTACGGGTGATCTTTTAGGGGAAACCTACAGGCGATATATGAGAGGAGAGTTACATCTACGGATGAACTACAATTCTAAAGCGAGAAATCCGGGAGATATTCTAGGGGAGCCCTACATGCGATATATAAGTGGAGAGCGAGATCTACGAACGACCTAAAATCCTAAACGAGACCTACGTAAGATCTATAAGGGGAGACCGACGGGTGATCTATGATAAAAGAGCTAGATCTATGGACGACCTATAATCCTAAAGCGAGACATTTAGGAGATCTGCTAGGGTAGACCTACGGGCAATCCATAAGAGGAGAACTAGATCTTAGGATGACCTACAATCCTAAAGCGAGACCTACAGGCGATCTGGTAGGGGAGCCTACGGGCTATCTATAAGAGGAGAGCTATATCTACGGACGACCTATAATTCTAAAGTGAGACCTACGAGCGATCTGCTAGGGGAAATCTGCAAGCGGTCTTTAAGAGGAGAGTTACATCTACGGACGACCTAATATCCTAAATGAGACCTACAGAAGAGCTATAAGGGGAGACCTACGGGAGATCTATAAGAGAAGAGCTAGATCTACGGATGACCTAAAATTCTAAAACAAGCCCTACAGATGATCTGCTAGGGAAGTTCTACGGGTTTTCTATAAGAGGAAAGCTAGATCTACGGACGACCTATAATCTTAAAGCGAGACATTTAGGCGATCTGCTTGGATAGACCTACAGGCGATCCATAAGAGGAGAGCTAGATCTACAGATGACCTACAATCCTAAAGCGAGACCTACAGGCGATCTGTTAGGGGAGACTTACGGGCTATTTATAAGAGGAGAGCTAGATCTACAGACGACCTGCAATCCTAAAGCAAGACCTTTTGGTGATCTGCTAGAGGAGACCTACGAGCGATCTATAAGAGGAGAGCTAGATCTACGGACGACCTATAATCCTAAAGTGAGACCTACTGGCGATCTTCTATAGGTGACCTACAAGTGTTCTATAAGAGGAGAGCTAGATCTACGGTGGACCTACAATCCTAAAGCGATACCCATGGGCGATCTGCTAGGGGAGACCTACGGGCGATCTACAAGAGGAGAGTTATATCTACGGAGGACCTATAATTCTAAAGCGAGACCTACGGGTGATCTTCTAGGGGATACCTGTAGGCGATCTATAAGAGGAGAGATAGATTTGTGGATGACCTACAATCCTAAAGCGAGACTCAAGGGCGTACTAGGGGAGAATTACGGGCGATCTACAATCCTATGTACATCCTACAATCTTAAAGATGAGACTTGCGTGCGATCTTCTAGGGGAGACCTACGGGCGGTCTATAAGAGGAGATCTAGATCTACAGATGAACTACAATTCTAAAGCGAGACAAACGGGCGATATTCTAGGGGAGCCTTACATGTGATATATAACAGGAGAGGTAGATCTACGGATGAACTAAAATCCTAAGCGAGACCTAAGGAAGATCTATAAGGGGATACCTACAGGCAATCTATAAGAGGAGATCTAGATCGACGGATGACCTACAATCCTAAAGTGAGACCTACAGGCGATCTGCTAGGGGAGACCTACGGGTTATCTAAAAGAGGAGAGCTAGATCTACGAACGACCTATAATCCTAAAGCGGGACATTTAGGTGATCTCCTTGTGTAGACTTATGGGTGATCCATAAGAGGAGAGATAGATCTACGATTGACCTACAATCCTAAAGCGACACCTACAGGCGATCTACTAGGGGAGACCTGTGGGCGATCTACAAGATGAGAGCTAGATCTACGGACGACCTACAATCCTAAAGTGATACCCACATGTGATCTGCTAGGGGACGGGCGATCTATAAAAGGAGAGTTAAATCTACGGACGACCTATAATTCTAAAGCGAGACCTACGGGTGATCTTCAAGGGGAATCCTGCAGGCGATCTATGAGAGGAGAGTTACATCTACGGATGAACTACAATTCTAAAGCGAGAAATACGGTAGATATTCTAGGGGAGCCCTACATGCGATATATAAGAGGCGAGCGAGATCGACGAACGACCTAAAATCCTAAACGAGACCTACGTAAGATCTATAAGGGGAGACCGACGGGCGATCTATGATAAAAGAGCTAGATCTATGGACGACCTATAATCCTAAAGCGAGACATTTAGGGGATCTGCTAGGGTGGACCTACGGGCAATCCATAAGAGGACAGCTAGATCTTAGGATGACCTACAATCCTAAAGCAAGACCTACAGGCGATCTGGTAGGGGAGCCTACGGGCTATCTATAAGAGGAGAGCTATATCTACGGACGACCTATAATTCTAAAGTGAAAACTACGAGCGATCTGCTAGGGGAAATATGCAAGCGGTCTATAAGAGGAGAGTTACATCTACGGACGACCTAATATCCTAAATGAGACCTAAAGAACATCTATAACGGGAGACCTACGGGAGATCTATAAGAGAAGAGCTAGATCTACGGATGACCTAAAATTCCAAAACGAGCCCTACAGATGATCTGCTAGGGAAGATCTACGGGTTTTCTATAAGAGGAGAGCTAGATCTACGGACGACCTATAATCCTAAAGCGAGACATTTAGGCGATCTGCTTGGAGAGACCTACAGGCGATCCATAAGAGGAGAGCTAGATCTACGGATGACCTACAATCCTAAAGCGAGACCTACAGGCGATCTGTTAGGGGAGACCTACGGGCTATCTATAAGAGGAGACCTAGATCTGCAGACGACCTGCAATCCTAAAGCAAGACCTTTTGGTAATCTGCTAGAGGAGACCTACGAGCTATCTATAAGAGGTGAGCTAGATCTACGGACGACCTATAATCCTAAAGTGAGACCTACTGACGATCTTCTATAGGAGACCTACAAGTGTTCTATAAGAGGAGAGCTAGATCTACGGTGGACCTACAATCCTAAAGCGATACCCATGGGTGATCTGCTAGGGGAGATCTATGGGCGATCTACAAGAGGAGAGTTATATCTACGGACGACCTATAATTCTAAAGCGATACCTACGGGTGATCTTCTAGGGGATACCTGCAGGGGGTCTATAAGAGGAGAGATAGATTTATGGATGACCTACAATCCTAAAGCGAGACTCAAGGGCGTACTAGGGGAGAATTACGGGCGATCTACAATCCTACGTACGACCTACAATCCTTAAGATGAGACCTACGTGCGATCTGCTAGGGGAGACCTACGGGCAGTCTATAAGAGGAGATCTAGATCTACAGATGAACTACAATTCTAAAGTGAGACAAACGGGCGATATTCTAGGGGAGCCCTACATGCGATATATAACAGGAGAGGTAGATCTACGGACGACCTAAAATCCTAAGTGAGACCTAAGGAAGATCTATAAGGGGAGACCTACAAGCAATCTATAAGAGGAGATCTAGATCTACGGATGACCTACAATCCTAAAGTGAGACCTACAGGCGAACTGCTAGGGGAGACCTACGGGTTATCTAAAAGAGGAGAGCTAGATCTACGGACGACCTATAATCCTAAAGCGGGACATTTAGGCGATCTCCTTGGGTAGACTTATGGGTGATCCATAAGAGGAGAGATAGATCTACGATTGACCTACAATCCTAAGGCGACACCTACAGGCGATCTGCTAGGGGAGACCTGTGGGCGATCTACAAGATGACAGCTAGATCTATGGACGACCTACAATCCTAAAGTGATACCCACATGTGATCTGCTAGGGGACGGGCGATCTATAAAAGGAGAGTTAAATCTACGGACGACCTATAATTCTAAAGCGAGACCTACGGTTGATCTTCTAGGGGAAACCTGCAGGCGATCTAAAAAAGGAGAGTTACATCTACAGATGAACTACAATTCTAAAGCGAGAAATACGGGAGATATTCTAGGGGAGACCTACATGCGATTTATAAGAGGAGAGAGAGATCAGTGGACGACCTAAAATCCTAAACGAGACCTACGTAAGATCTATAAGGGGAGACCGACGGGAGATCTATGATAAAAGAGCTAGATCTACGGACGATCTATAATCCTAAAGCGAGACATTTAGGAGACCTGCTAGGGTGGACCTACGGGTGATCCATAAGAGGAGAGCTAGATCTACGGATGACCTACAATCCAAAAGCGGGACCTACAAGCGATCTAGTAGGGGAGACCTACGGGCTATCTATAAGAGGAGAGCTATATCTACGGACGACCTATAATTCTAAATTGAGATTTATGAGCGATCTGCTAGGGGAAATCTACACGTGGTCTATAAGAGGAGAGTTACATCTACGGACGACCTAATATCCTAAATGAGCCTTACGGAAGATCTATAAGGGGAGACCTACGGGAGATCTATAAGAGAAGAGCTAGATCTACAGATGACCTAAAATTCTAAAATGAGATCTACAGATGATCTGCTAGGGGATATCTACGGATTTTCTATAAGAGGAGAGCTAGATCTACGAACGACCTATAATCCTAAAGCGAGACATTTAGGCGATCTGCTTGGATAAACCTACAGGCAATCCATAAGAGGAGAGCTAGATCTACGGATGACCTACAATCCTAAAGCGATACCTACAGGCGATCTGTTAGGGGAGACCTACGGGCTATCTATAAGAAGAGAGCTAGATCTACAGATGACCTGCAATCCTAAAGCAAGACCTTTTGGTGATCTGCTAGAGGAGACCTACGAGCGATCTATAAGTGGTGAGCTAGATCTACGGACGACCTATAATCCTAAAGTGAGACCTACTGGAGATCTTCTATAGGAGACCTACAAGTGTTCTATAAGAGGAGAGCTAGATCTACGGTGGACCTACAATCCTAAAGCGATACCCATGGGCGATCTACAAGAGGAGAGTTATATCTACGGAGGACCTATAATTCTAAAGCGAGACCTACGGGTGATCTGCTAGGGGATACCTATAGGCGATCTATAAGAGGAGAGATAGATCTGTGGATGACCTACAATCCTAAAGCGAGACTCAAGGGCGTACTAGGGGAGAATTACGGGCGATCTACAATCCTATGTACATCCTACAATCTTAAAGATGAGACCTGCGTGCGATCTTCTAGGGGAGACCTACGGTCGGTCTATAAGAGGAGATCTAGATCTACAGATGAACTACAATTCTAAAGCGAGACAAACGGGCGATATTCTAGGGGAGCCTTACATGTGATATATAACAGGAGAGGTAGATCTACGGATGAACTAAAATCCTAAGCGAGACCTAAGGAAGATCTATAAGGGGATACCTACAGGCAATCTATAAGAGGAGATCTAGATCGACGGATGACCTACAATCCTAAAGTGAGACCTACAGGCGATCTGCTAGGGGAGACCTACGGGTTATCTAAAAGAGGAGAGCTAGATCTACGGACGACCTATAATCCTAAAGCGGGACATTTAGGTGATCTCCTTGTGTAGACTTATGGGTGATCCATAAGAGGAGAGATAGATCTACGATTGACCTACAATCCTAAAGCGACACCTACAGGCGATCTGCTAGGGGAGACCTGTGGGCGATCTACAAGATGAGAGCTAGATCTACGGACGACCTACAATCCTAAAGTGATACCCACATGTGATCTGCTAGGGGACGGGCGATCTATAAAAGGAGAGTTAAATCTACGGACGACCTATAATTCTAAAGCGAGACCTTCGGGTGATCTTCTAGGGGAATCCTGCAGGCGATCTATGAGAGGAGAGTTACATCTACGGATGAACTACAATTCTAAAGCGAGAAATACGGTAGATATTCTAGGGGAGCCCTACATGCGATATATAAGAGGAGAGCAAGATCGACGAATGACCTAAAATCCTAAACGAGACCTACGTAAGATCTATAAGGGGACACCGACGGGCGATCTATGATAAAAGAGCTAGATCTATGGACGACCTATAATCCTAAAGCGAGACATTCAGGAGATCTGCTAGGGTGGACCTACGGGCAATCCATAAGAGGACAGCTAGATCTTAGGATGACCTACAATCCTAAAGCGAGACCTACAGGTGATCTAGTAGGGGAGCCTACGGGCTATCTATAAGAGGAGAGCTATATCTACGGATTACCTATAATTCTAAAGTGAAACCTACGAGCGATCTGCTAGGGGAAATCTGCAAGCGGTCTATAAGAGGAGAGTTACATCTACGGACGACCTAATATCCTAAATGAGACCTACAGAAGATCTATAAGGGGAGACCTACGGGAGATCTATAAGAGAAGAGCTAGATCTACGGATGACCTAAAATTCCAAAACGAGCCCTACAGATGATCTGCTAGGGAAGATCTACGGGTTTTCTATAAGTGGAGAGCTAGATCTACGGACGACCTATAATCCTAAAGCGAGACATTTAGGCGATCTGCTTGGATAGACCTACAGGCGATCCATAAGAGGAGAGCTAGATCTACGGATGACCTACAATAATAAGCGAGACCTACAGGCGATCTGTTAGGGGAGACCTACGGGCTATCTATAAGAGGAGAGCTAGATCTGCAGACGACCTGCAATCCAAAACAAGACCTTTTGGTAATCTGCTAGAGGAGACCTACGAGCTATCTATAAGAGGTGAGCTAGATCTACGGACGACCTATAATCCTAAAGTGAGACCTACTGACGATCTTCTATAGGAGACCTAAAAGTGTTCTATAAGAGGAGAGCTATATCTACGGTGGACCTACAATCCTAAAGCGATACCCATGTGTGATCTGCTAGGGGAGACCTATGGGAGATCTACAAGAGGAGAGTTATATCTACGGAGGACCTATAATTCTAAAGCGAGACCTACGGGTGATCTGCTAGGGGATACCTGTAGGCGATCTATAAGAGGAGAGATAGATTTATGGATGACCTACAATCCTAAAGCGAGACTCAAGGGCGTACTAGGGGAGAATTACGGGCGATCTACAATCCTACGTACGACCTACAATCCTTAATATGAGACCTACGTGCGATCTGCTAGGGGAGACCTACGGGCAGTCTATAAGAGGAGATCTAGATCTACAGATGAACTACAATTCTAAAGCGAGACAAACGGGCGATATTCTAGGGGAGCCCTACATGCGATATATAACAGGAGAGGTAGATCTACGGACGACCTAAAATCCTAAGTGAGACCTAAGGAAGATCTATAAGGGGAGACCTACAAGTAATCTATAAGAGGAGATCTAGATCTACGGATGACCTACAATCCTAAAGTGAGACCTACAGGCGATCTGCTAGGGGAGACCTACGGGTTATCTAAAAGAGTAGAGGTATATCTACGGAGGACCTATAATTCTAAAGCGAGACCTACGGGTGATCTGCTAGGGGATACCTATAGGCGATCTATAAGAGGAGAGATAGATCTGTGGATGACCTACAATCCTAAAGCGAGACTCAAGGGCGTACTAGGGGAGAATTACGGGCGATCTACAATCCTATGTACATCCTACAATCTTAAAGATGAGACCTGCGTGCGATCTTCTAGGGGAGACCTACGGTCGGTCTATAAGAGGAGATCTAGATCTACAGATGAACTACAATTCTAAAGCGAGACAAACGGGCGATATTCTAGGGGAGCCTTACATGTGATATATAACAGGAGAGGTAGATCTACGGATGAACTAAAATCCTAAGCGAGAACTAAGGAAGATCTATAAGGGGATACCTACAGGCAATCTATAAGAGGAGATCTAGATCGACGGATGACCTACAATCCTAAAGTGAGACCTATAGGCGATCTGCTAGGGGAGACCTACGGGTTATCTAAAAGAGGAGAGCTAGATCTACGAACGACCTATAATCCTAAAGCGGGACATTTAGGTGATCTCCTTGTGTAGACTTATGGGTGATCCATAAGAGGAGAGATAGATCTACGATTGACCTACAATCCTAAAGCGACACCTACAGGCGATCTGTTAGGGGAGACCTGTGGGCGATCTACAAGATGAGAGCTAGATCTACGGACGACCTACAATCCTAAAGTGATACCCACATGTGATCTGCTAGGGGACGGGCGATCTATAAAAGGAGAGTTAAATCTACGGACGACCTATAATTCTAAAGCGAGACCTACGGGTGATCTTCTAGGGGAATCCTGCAGGCGATCTATGAGAGGAGAGTTACATCTACGGATGAACTACAATTCTAAAGCGAGAAATACGGTAGATATTCTAGGGGAGCCCTACATGCGATATATAAGAGGAGAGCAAGATCGACGAACGACCTAAAATCCTAAACGAGACCTACGTAAGATCTATAAGGGGACACCGACGGGCGATCTATGATAAAAGAGCTAGATCTATGGACGACCTATAATCCTAAAGCGAGACATTTAGGAGATCTGCTAGGGTGGACCTACGGGAAATCCATAAGTGGACAGCTAGATCTTAGGATGACCTACAATCCTAAAGCGAGACCTACAGGCGATCTAGTAGGGGAGCCTACGGGCTATCTATAAGAGGAGAGCTATATCTACGGACGACCTATAATTCTAAAGTGAAACCTATGAGCGATCTGCTAGGGGAAATCTGCAAGCGGTCTATAAGAGGAGAGTTACATCTACGGACGACCTAATATCCTAAATGAGACCTACAGAAGATCTATAAGGGGAGACCTATGGGAGATCTATAAGAGAAGAGCTAGATCTACGGATGACCTAAAATTCCAAAACGAGCCCTACAGATGATCTGCTAGGGAAGATCTACGGGTTTTCTATAAGTGGAGAGCTAGATCTACGGACGACCTATAATCCTAAAGCGAGACATTTCGGCGATCTGCTTGGATAGACCTACAGACGATCCATAAGAGGAGAGCTAGATCTACGGATGACCTACAATAATAAGCGAGACCTACAGTCGATCTGTTAGGGGAGACCTACGAGCTATCTATAAGAGGAGAGCTAGATCTGCAGACGACCTGCAATCCTAAAGCAAGACCTTTTGGTAATCTGCTAGAGGAGACCTACGAGCTATCTATAAGAGGTGAGCTAGATCTACGGACGACCTATAATCCTAAAGTGAGACCTACTAACGATCTTCTATAGGAGACCTACAAGTGTTCTATAAGAGGAGAGTTAGATCTACGGTGGACCTACAATCCTAAAGCGATACCCATGGGTGATCTGCTAGGGGAGACCTATGGGCGATCTACAAGAGGAGAGTTATATCTACGGAGGACCTATAATTCTAAAGCGAGACCTACGGGTGATCTGCTAGGGGATACAAGTAGGCGATCTATAAGAGGAGAGATAGATTTATGGATGACCTACAATCCTAAAGCGAGACTCAAGGGCGTACTAGGGGAGAATTACGGGCGATCTACAATCCTACGTACGACCTACAATCCTTAAGATGAGACCTACATGTGATCTGCTAGGGGCGACCTACGGGCAGTCTATAAGAGGAGATCTAGATCTACAGATGAACTACAATTCTAAAGCGATACAAACGGGTGATATTCTAGGGGAGCCCTACATGCGATATATAACAGGAGAGGTAGATCTACGGACGACCTAAAATCCTATGTGAGATCTAAGGAAGATCTATAAGGGGAGACCTACAAGCAATCTATAAGAGGAGCTCTAGATCTACGGATGACCTACAATCCTAAAGTGAGACCTACAGGCGATCTGCTAGGGGAGACCTACGGGTTATCTAAAAGAGGAGAGTTATATCTACGGAGGACCTATAATTCTAAAGCGAGACCTACGGGTGATCTGCTAGGGGATACCTGTAGGCGATCTATAAGAGGATAGATAGATCTGTGGATGACCTACAATCCTAAAGCGAGACTCAAGGGCGTACTAGGGGAGAATTACGGGCGATCTACAATCCTATGTACATCCTACAATCTTAAAGATGAGACCTACGGGTGATCTTCTAGGGGAAACCTGCAGGCGATCTATGAGAGGAGAGTTACATCTACGGATGAACTACAATTCTAAAGCGAGAAATACAGGAGATATTCTAGGGGAGCCCTACATGCGATATATAAGAGGAGAGCGAGATCGACGAACGACCTAAAATCCTAAACGAGACCTACGTAAGATCTATAAGGGGAGACCGACGTGCGATCTATGATAAAAGAGCTAGATCTATGGACGACCTATAATCCTAAAGCGAGACATTTAGGAGATCTGCTAGGGTGGACCTACGGGCAATCCATAAGAGGAGAGCTAGATCTACGGATGACCTACAATCCTAAAGTAAGACCTACGAGCGATCTGCTAGGGGAAATCCGCAAGCGGTCTATAAGAGGAGAGTTACATCTACGGACGACCTAATATCCTAAATGAGACCTACAGAAGATCTATAAGGGGAGTCCTACGGGAGATCTATAAGAGAAGAGCTAGATCTACGGATGACCTAAAATTCTAAAACGAGACCTACAGATGATCTGCTAGGGGAGATCTATGGGTTTTCTATAAGAGGAGAGCTAGATCTACGGACGACCTATAATCCTAAAGCGAGACATTTAGGCGATCTGCTTGGATAGACCTACAGGCTATCCATAAGAGGAGAGCTAGATCTACGGATGACCTACAATCCTAAAGTGAGACCTATAGGCGATCTGTTAGGGGAGACCTACGGGCTATCTATAAAAGGAGAGCTAGATCTACAGACGACTTGCAATCCTAAAGCAAGGCCTTTTGGTGATCTGCTAGAGGAGACCTACGAGCGATCTATAAGAGGTGAGCTAGATCTACGGACGACCTATAATCCTAAAGTTAGACCTACTGGCGATCTTCTATAGGAGACCTACAAGTATTCTATAAGAGGAGAGCTAGATCTACGGTTGATCTACAATCCTAAAGCGATACCCATGGGCGATCTGCTAGGGGAGACCTACGGCCGATCTACAAGAGCAGAGTTATATCTACGGACGACCTATAATTCTAAAGCGAGACCTACGGGTGATCTGCTAGGGGATACCTGCAGGGGATCTATAAGAGGAGAGATAGATCTATGGATGACCTACAATCCTAAAACGAGACTCAAGGGCGTACTAGGGGAGAATTACGGGCGATCTACAATCCTATGTACGACCTACAATCCTAAAGATGAGACCTACGTGCGATCTGCTAGGGGAGACCTACGGGCAGTCTATAAGAGGAGATCTAGATCTACAGATGAACTACAATTCTAAAGCGAGACAAATGGGCGATATTCTAGGGGAGCCCTACATGCGATATATAACAGGAGAGGTAGATCTACGGACGACCTAAAATCCTAAGCGAGACCTAAGGAAGATCTATAAGGGGTTACCTACAGGTAATCTATAAGAGGAGATTTAGATCTACAGATGACCTACAATCCTAAAGTGAGACCTACAGGCGATCTGCTAGGGGAGACCTACGGGTTATCTAAAGGAGGAGAGCTAGATCTACGGACGACCTATAATCCTAAAGCGGGACAGTTAGGCGATCTCCTTGGGTAGACCTATGGGCGACCCATAAGAGGAGAGATAGATCTACGACTGACTTATAATCCTAAAGCGAGACCTACAAGCGATCTGCTCTGGGAGACCTGTGGGCGATCTACAAGATGAGAGCTAGATCTACTGACGACCTATAATCCTAAAGTGATACCCACATCCGATATGCTAGGGGACGGGCGATCTATAAAAGGAGAGTTAAATCTACGGACGACCTATAATTCTAAAGCGAGACCTACGGGTTATCTGCTAGGGGAAACCTGTAGGCAATCTATAAGAGGAGAGTTACATCTACAGATGAACTACAATTCTAAAGCGAGACATACGGGAGATATTCTAGGGGAGCCCTACATGCGATATATAAGAGGAGAGCGAGATCTACGAACGACCTAAAATCCTAAACGAGACCTACGTAAGATCTATAAGGGGAGACTTTTGGGCGATCTATGATAGAAGAGCTAGATCTATGCATGACCTATAATCCTAAAGCGAGACATTTAGGAGATCTACTAGGGTAGACCTACGGGCGATCCATAAGAGGAGAGCTAGATCTACGGAGGACCTACAATCCAAAAGCAAGACCTACAGGCGATCTGTTAAGGGAGACCTACAGGCTATCTATAAGAGGAGAGTTATATCTATGGATGACCTATAATTCTAAAGCGAGACCTACGGGCGATCTGCTAGGGGAAACCTGTAGGCAGTCTATAAGAGGAGAGTTACATCTACGGATGTCCTAAAATCCTAAATGAGACCTATGGAAGATCTATAAGGGGAGACCTACGGGAGATCTATAAGAGAAGAGCTATATCTACGGATGACCTAAAATTCTAAAACGAGACCTACAGGTGTTCTACTAGGGGAGATCTACGGGTTTTCTATAAGATGAGAGCTAGATCTGTGGACAACCTATAATCCTAAAGCGAGACATTTAGGCGATCTGATAGGGTAGACCTACGGGCGATCCATAAGAGGAGAGCTAGATCTACGGATGACCTACAATCCTAAAGCGAGACCTACAGGTGATCTGTTAGGGGAGACCTACGGGCTATCTATAAGAGGAGAGCTAGATCTACAGATGACCTTCAATCTTAAAGCAAGACCTTTTGGTGATGTGCTAGAGGAGACCTACGAGCAATCTATAAGAGGTGAGCTAGATCTACAGACGACCTATAATCCTAAAGTGAGACCTACTGGCGATCTTCTATGGGAGACCTACAAGTGTTCTATAAGAGGAGAGCTAGATCAACGGTTGACCTACAATCCTAAAGAGATACCCACGGGCGACCTACAAGAGGAGAGTTATATCTATGGACGACCTATAAGTCTAAAGCGAGACCTTCGGATGATCTGCTGGGGGATACCTGCAGGCGATTTATAAGAGGAGAGATAGATCTATGGATGACCTACAATCCTAAAGCGAGACTCAAGGGCGTACTAGGGGAGAATTACGGGTGATCTACAATCCTACGTACGACTTACAATCCTAAAGATGAGACCTACGTGAGATCTTCTAGGGGAGACCTACGGGCGGTCTATAAGAGGAGATCTAGATCTTCAGATGAACTACAATTCTAAAGCGAGACATATGGGCGATATTCTAGGGGATCCCTACATGCGATATATAAGAGGAGAGGTAGATCTACGGACGACCTAAATTCCTAAGCGAGACCTAAGGAAGATCTATAAGGGGATACCTACGGGAAATCTATAAGAGGAGAGCTAGATCTACGGACGACCTATAATCCTAATGCGGGACATTTAGGAGATCTGCAAGGGTAGACCTACGGGCGATCAATAAGAGGAGAGCTACATCTACGACTGACCTACAATCCTAAAGCGAGACCTACAGGCGATCTGCTAGGGGAGACCTGTGGGCGATCTACAAGATGAGAGATACATCTACGGACGACCTACAATCTTAAATTGATACCCATAGGTGATCTGCTAGGGGAGACCTACGGGCGATCTATAAAAGGAGAGCTATATCTACGGATGACCTATAATTCTAAAGCGAGACCTACGAGCGATCTGCTAGGGGAAACCTGCAAGCGATCTATAAGAAGAGAGTTACATCTACGGATCAAGTAAAATTCTAAAGCGAGATATACGGGAGATATTCTAGGGGAGCCCTACATGCGATACATAAGAGGAGAGAGAGATCTACGGACGACCTAAAATCCTAAATGAGACCTACGTAAGATCTATAAGGGGAGACCTAAGGGCGATATCTGATAGAAGAGCTAGATCTACGGACGACCTATAATCCTAAAGAAAGACATTTAGGAGATCTGCTAGGGTAGATCTACGGGCGATCCATACGAGGAGAGCTAGATCTACGGATGACCTACAATCCTAAAGCGAGACCTACAGGCGATCTGTTAGGGGAGACCTACGGGCTATCTATAAGAGGAGAGCTAGATCTACATATGACCTACAATCCTAAAGGTAGACCTACAGGAGATCTACTAGGGGAGACCTACAAGCGTTCTATAAGAGAAGAGCTAGATCTACGGACGACTTACAATTCTAATGCGTAACATCGGGCTATATGCTAGGGGAGCCCTACGGGTGATCTATAAGAAGAGAGGTAGATCTACAAACGACCTATAGTCCTAAAGCGAGACATACAAGCGATCTATAACAGGAGTGCAAGATCTACGGATGACCTACAATCCTAAAGTGAGACCTACGGGAAATCTGCTTGGGAAGACCTACAGATGATCTATAAGAGGAGAGCTTGGTCTACGAACGACCTACAATGCTAAAGCGAGACCTACAGGCGATCAGCTAGGGGAGACCTATGTGCGATCTACAAGATAAGAGCTAGATCTACGGACGATCTACAGTCCTAAAGTGATACCCATAGGCGATCTTCTAGGGGAGACCTACAGGCGATCTACAAGAGGAGAGTTACATCTACAGACGACCTACAATCCTAAAGCGAGACTTATGGGCGATCTACTAGGGGGGTCTTACGTGTGATCTATAAGAGGAAAGCTAGATCTACGTACGACCTACAATCCTAAATATGAGACCTACCTGCAATCTGCAAGGTGAGACCTACAGGCGGTCTATAAGAGGAGAGCTATATCTACGGACGAACTACAATTCTAAAGGGAGACATACGGGCGATATTCTAGGGGAGCCCTACATGGGATATATAAGAGGAGAGCTAGATCTATGGACAACCTAAATTTCTAAACAAGACCTATGGAAGATCTATAAGGGGAGACCTACGGGCGATCTATAAGAGGAGAGTTAGATCTACGGATGACATACAATCCTAAAGTGAGACCTACAGGCGATCTGCTAGGGGAGACCTACGGGTTATCTAAAAGAGGAGAGCTAGATCTACGGACGACCTATAATCCTAAAGCGGGACATTTAGGTGATCTCCTTGTGTAGACTTATGGGTGATCCATAAGAGGAGAGATAGATCTACGATTGACCTACAATCCTAAAGCGACACCTACAGGCGATCTGCTAGGGGAGACCTGTGGGCGATCTACAAGATGAGAGCTAGATCTACGGACGACCTACAATCCTAAAGTGATACCCACATGTGATCTGCTAGGGGACGGGCGATCTATAAAAGGAGAGTTAAATCTACGGACGACCTATAATTCTAAAGCGAGACCTACGGGTGATCTTCTAGGGGAATCCTGCAGGCGATCTATGAGAGGAGAGTTACATCTACGGATGAACTACAATTCTAAAGCGAGAAATACGGTAGATATTCTAGGGGAGCCCTACATGCGATATATAAGAGGAGAGCAAGATCGACGAACGACCTAAAATCCTAAACGAGACCTACGTAAGATCTATAAGGGGACACCGACGGGCGATCTATGATAAAAGAGCTAGATCTATGGACGACCTATAATCCTAAAGCGAGACATTTAGGAGATCTGCTAGGGTGGACCTACGGGCAATCCATAAGAGGACAGCTAGATCTTAGGATGACCTACAATCCTAAAGCGAGACCTACAGGCGATCTAGTAGGGGAGCCTACGGGCTATCTATAAGAGGAGAGCTATATCTACGGACGACCTATAATTCTAAAGTGAAACCTACGAGCGATCTGCTAGGGGAAATCTGCAAGCAGTCTATAAGAGGAGAGTTACATCTACGGACGACCTAATATCCTAAATGAGACCTACAGAAGATCTATAAGGGGAGACCTATGGGAGATCTATAAGAGAAGAGCTAGATCTACGGATGCCCTAAAATTCCAAAACGAGCCCTACAGATGATCTGCTAGGGAAGATCTACGGGTTTTCTATAAGTGGAGAGCTAGATCTACGGACGACCTATAATCCTAAAGCGAGACATTTCGGCGATCTGCTTGGATAGACCTATAGACGATCCATAAGAGGAGAGCTAGATCTACGGATGACCTACAATAATAAGCGAGACCTACAGTCGATCTGTTAGGGGAGACCTACGAGCTATCTATAAGAGGAGAGCTAGATCTGCAGACGACCTGCAATCCTAAAGCAAGACCTTTTGGTAATCTGCTAGAGGAGACCTACGAGCTATCTATAAGAGGTGAGCTAGATCTACGGACGACCTATAATCCTAAAGTGAGACCTACTGACGATCTTCTATAGGAGACCTACAAGTGTTCTATAAGAGGAGAGTTAGATCTACGGTGGACCTACAATCCTAAAGCGATACCCATGGGTGATCTGCTAGGGGAGACCTATGGGCGATCTACAAGAGGAGAGTTATATCTACGGAGGACCTATAATTCTAAAGCGAGACCTACGCGTGATCTGCTAGGGGATACCTGTAGGCGATCTATAAGAGGAGAGATAGATTTATGGATGACCTACAATCCTAAAGCGAGACTCAAGGGCGTACTAGGGGAGAATTACGGGCGATCTACAATCCTACGTACGACCTACAATCCTTAAGATGAGACCTACATGTGATCTGCTAGGGGCGACCTACGGGCAGTCTATAAGAGGAGATCTAGATCTACAGATGAACTACAATTCTAAAGCGAGACAAACGGCCGATATTCTAGGGGAGCCCTACATGCGATATATAACAGGAGAGGTAGATCTACGGACGACCTAAAATCCTAAGTGAGACCTAAGGAAGATCTATAAGGGGAGACCTACAAGCAATCTATAAGAGGAGATCTAGATCTACGGATGACCTACAATCCTAAAGTGAGACCTACAGGCGATCTGCTAGGGGAGACCTACGGGTTATCTAAAAGAGGAGAGTTATATCTACGGAGGACCTATAATTCTAAAGCGAGACCTACGGGTGATCTGCTAGGGGATACCTGTAGGCGATCTATAAGAGGAGAGATAGATTTGTGGATGACCTACAATCCTAAAGCGAGACTCAAGGGCGTACTAGGGGAGAATTACGGGCGATCTACAATCCTATGTACATCCTACAATCTTAAAGATGAGACCTGCGTGCGATCTTCTAGGGGAGACCTACGGTCGGTCTATAAGAGGAGATCTAGATCTACAGATGAACTACAATTCTAAAGCGAGACCAACGGGCGATATTCTAGGGGAGCCTTACATGTGATATATAACAGGAGAGGTAGATCTACGGATGAACTAAAATCCTAAGCGAGACCTAAGGAAGATCTATAAGGGGATACCTACAGGCAATCTATAAGAGGAGATCTAGATCGACGGATGACCTACAACCCTAAAGTGAGACCTACAGGTGATCTGCTAGGGGAGACCTACGGGTTATCTAAAAGAGGAGAGCTAGATCTACGGACGACCTATAATCCTAAAGCGGGACATTTAGGTGATCTCCTTGTGTAGACTTATGGGTGATCCATAAGAGGAGAGATAGATCTACGATTGACCTACAATCCTAAAGCGACACCTACAGGTGATCTGCTAGGGGAGACCTGTGGGCGATCTACAAGATGAGAGCTAGATCTACGGACGACCTACAATCCTAAAGTGATACCCACATGTGATCTGCTAGGGGACGGGCGATCTATAAAAGGAGAGTTAAATCTACGGACGACCTATAATTCTAAAGCGAGACCTACGGGTGATCTTCTAGGGGAATCCTGCAGGCGATCTATGAGAGGAGAGTTACATCTACGGATGAACTACAATTCTAAAGCGAGAAATACGGTAGATATTCTAGGGGAGCCCTACATGTGATATATAAGAGGAGAGCAAGATCGACGAACGACCTAAAATCCTAAACGAGACCTACGTAAGATCTATAAGGGGACACCGACGGGCGATCTATGATAAAAGAGCTAGATCTATGGACGACCTATAATCCTAAAGCGAGACATTTAGGAGATCTGCTAGGGTGGACCTACGGGCAATCCATAAGAGAACAGCTAGATCTTAGGATGACCCACAATCCTAAAGAGAGACCTACAGGCGATCTAGTAGGGGAGCCTACGGGCTATCTATAAGAGGAGAGCTATATCTACGGACGACCTATAATTCTAAAGTGAAACCTACGAGCGATCTGCTAGGGGAAATCTGCAAGCGGTCTATAAGAGGAGAGTTACATCTACGGACGACCTAATATCCTAAATGAGACCTACAGAAGATCTATAAGGGGAGACCTACGGGAGATCTATAAGAGAAGAGCTAGATCTACGGATGACCTAAAATTCCAAAACGAGCCCTACAGATGATCTGCTAGGGAAGATCTACGGGTTTTCTATAAGTGGAGAGCTAGATCTACGGACGACCTATAATCCTAAAGCGAGACATTTAGGCGATCTGCTTGGATAGACCTACAGGCGATCCATAAGAGGAGAGCTAGATCTATGGATGACCTACAATAATAAGCGAGACCTACAGGCGATCTGTTAGGGGAGACCTACGGGCTATCTATAAGAGGAGAGCTAGATCTGCAGACGACCTGCAATCCTAAAGCAAGACCTTTTGGTAATCTGCTAGAGACATACGAGCTATCTATAAGAGGTGAGCTAGATCTACGGACGACCTATAATCCTAAAGTGAGACCTACTGACGATCTTCTATAGGAGACCTACAAGTGTTCTATAAGAGGAGAGCTAGATCTACGGTGGACCTACAATCCTAAAGCGATACCCATGGGTGATCTGCTAGGGGAGACCTATGGGCGATCTACAAGAGGACAGTTATATCTACGGAGGACCTATAATTCTAAAGCGAGACCTACGGGTGATCTGCTAGGGGATACAAGTAGGCGATCTATAAGAGGAGAGATAGATTTATGGATGACCTACAATCCTAAAGCGAGACTCAAGGGCGTACTAGGGGAGAATTACGGGCGATCTACAATCCTACGTACGACCTACAATCCTTAAGATGAGACCTACATGTGATCTGCTAGGGGCGACCTACGGGCAGTCTATAAGAGGAGATCTAGATCTACAGATGAACTACAATTCTAAAGCGATACAAACGGGTGATATTCTAGGGGAGCCCTACATGCGATATATAACAGGAGAGGTAGATCTACGGACGACCTAAAATCCTATGTGAGATCTAAGGAAGATCTATAAGGGGAGACCTACAAGCAATCTATAAGAGGAGCTCTAGATCTACGGATGACCTACAATCCTAAAGTGAGACCTACAGGCGATCTGCTAGGGGAGACCTACGGGTTATCTAAAAGAGGAGAGTTATATCTACGGAGGACCTATAATTCTAAAGCGAGACCTACGGGTGATCTGCTAGGGGATACCTGTAGGCGATCTATAAGAGGATAGATAGATCTGTGGATGACCTACAATCCTAAAGCGAGACTCAAGGGCGTACTAGGGGAGAATTACGGGCGATCTACAATCCTATGTACATCCTACAATCTTAAAGATGAGACCTACGGGTGATCTTCTAGGGGAAACCTGCAGGCGATCTATGAGAGGAGAGTTACATCTACGGATGAACTACAATTCTAAAGCGAGAAATACAGGAGATATTCTAGGGGAGCCCTACATGCGATATATAAGAGGAGAGCGAGATCGACGAACGACCTAAAATCCTAAACGAGACCTACGTAAGATCTATAAGGGGAGACCGACGTGCGATCTATGATAAAAGAGCTAGATCTATGGACGACCTATAATCCTAAAGCGAGACATTTAGGAGATCTGCTAGGGTGGACCTACGGGCAATCCATAAGAGGAGAGCTAGATCTACGGATGACCTACAATCCTAAAGTAAGACCTACGAGCGATCTGCTAGGGGAAATCCGCAAGCGGTCTATAAGAGGAGAGTTACATCTACGGACGACCTAATATCCTAAATGAGACCTACAGAAGATCTATAAGGGGAGTCCTACGGGAGATCTATAAGAGAAGAGCTAGATCTACGGATGACCTAAAATTCTAAAACGAGACCTACAGATGATCTGCTAGGGGAGATCTATGGGTTTTCTATAAGAGGAGAGCTAGATCTACGGACGACCTATAATCCTAAAGCGAGACATTTAGGCGATCTGCTTGGATAGACCTACAGGCTATCCATAAGAGGAGAGCTAGATCTACGGATGACCTACAATCCTAAAGTGAGACCTATAGGCGATCTGTTAGGGGAGACCTACGGGCTATCTATAAAAGGAGAGCTAGATCTACAGACGACTTGCAATCCTAAAGCAAGGCCTTTTGGTGATCTGCTAGAGGAGACCTACGAGCGATCTATAAGAGGTGAGCTAGATCTACGGACGACCTATAATCCTAAAGTTAGACCTACTGGCGATCTTCTATAGGAGACCTACAAGTATTCTATAAGAGGAGAGCTAGATCTACGGTTGATCTACAATCCTAAAGCGATACCCATGGGCGATCTGCTAGGGGAGACCTACGGCCGATCTACAAGAGCAGAGTTATATCTACGGACGACCTATAATTCTAAAGCGAGACCTACGGGTGATCTGCTAGGGGATACCTGCAGGGGATCTATAAGAGGAGAGATAGATCTATAGATGACCTACAATCCTAAAACGAGACTCAAGGGCGTACTAGGGGAGAATTACGGGCGATCTACAATCCTATGTACGACCTACAATCCTAAAGATGAGACCTACGTGCGATCTGCTAGGGGAGACCTACGGGCAGTCTATAAGAGGAGATCTAGATCTACAGATGAACTACAATTCTAAAGCGAGACAAATGGGCGATATTCTAGGGGAGCCCTACATGCGATATATAACAGGAGAGGTAGATCTACGGACGACCTAAAATCCTAAGCGAGACCTAAGGAAGATCTATAAGGGGTTACCTACAGGTAATCTATAAGAGGAGATTTAGATCTACGGATGACCTACAATCCTAAAGTGAGACCTACAGGCGATCTGCTAGGGGAGACCTACGGGTTATCTAAAGGAGGAGAGCTAGATCTACGGATGACCTATAATCCTAAAGCGGGACAGTTAGGCGATCTCCTTGGGTAGACCTATGGGCGACCCATAAGAGGAGAGATAGATCTACGACTGACTTATAATCCTAAAGCGAGACCTACAAGCGATCTGCTCTGGGAGACCTGTGGGCGATCTACAAGATGAGAGCTAGATCTACGGACGACCTATAATCCTAAAGTGATAACCACATGCGATATGCTAGGGGACGGGCGATCTATAAAAGGAGAGTTAAATCTACGGACGACCTATAATTCTAAAGCGAGACCTACGGGTGATCTGCTAGGGGAAACCTGTAGGCGATCTATAAGAGGAGAGTTACATCTACGGATGAACTACAATTCTAAAGCGAGACATACGGGAGATATTCTAGGGGAGCCCTACATGCGATATATAAGAGGAGAGCGAGATCTATGAACGACCTAAAATCCTAAACGAGACCTACGTAAGATCTATAAGGGGAGACTTTTGGGCGATCTATGATAGAAGAGCTAGATCTATGCATGACCTATAATCCTAAAGCGAGACATTTAGGAGATCTACTAGGGTAGACCTACGGGCGATCCATAAGAGGAGAGGTAGATCTACGGAGGACCTACAATCCAAAAGCAAGACCTACAGGCGATCTGTTAAGGGAGACCTACAGGCTATCTATAAGAGGAGAGTTATATCTATGGATGACCTATAATTCTAAAGCGAGACCTACGGGCGATCTGCTAGGGGAAACCTGTAGGCAGTCTATAAGAGGAGAGTTACATCTACGGATGTCCTAAAATCCTAAATGAGACCTATGGAAGATCTATAAGGGGAGACCTACGGGAGATCTATAAGAGAAGAGCTATATCTACGGATGACCTAAAATTCTAAAGCGAGACCTACAGGTGTTCTACTAGGGGAGATCTACGGGTTTTCTATAAGATGAGAGCTAGATCTGTGGACAACCTATAATCCTAAAGCGAGACATTTAGGCGATCTGATAGGGTAGACCTACGGGCGATCCATAAGAGGAGAGCTAGATCTACGGATGACCTACAATCCTAAAGCGAGACCTACAGGTGATCTGTTAGGGGAGACCTACGGGCTATCTATAAGAGGAGAGCTAGATCTACAGATGACCTTCAATCTTAAAGCAAGACCTTTTGGTGATGTGCTAGAGGAGACCTACGAGCAATCTATAAGAGGTGAGCTAGATCTACAGACGACCTATAATCCTAAAGTGAGACCTACTGGCGATCTTCTATGGGAGACCTACAAGTGTTCTATAAGAGGAGAGCTAGATCAACGGTTGACCTACAATCCTAAAGAGATACCCACGGGCGACCTACAAGAGGAGAGTTATATCTATGGACGACCTATAAGTCTAAAGCGAGACCTTCGGATGATCTGCTGGGGGATACCTGCAGGCGATTTATAAGAGGAGAGATAGATCTATGGATGACCTACAATCCTAAAGCGAGACTCAAGGGCGTACTAGGGGAGAATTACGGGTGATCTACAATCCTACGTACGACCTACAATCCTAAAGATGAGACCTACGTGAGATCTGCTAGGGGAGACCTACGGGCGGTCTATAAGAGGAGATCTAGATCTTCAGATGAACTACAATTCTAAAGCGAGACATATGGGCGATATTCTAGGGGATCCCTACATGCGATATATAAGAGGAGAGGTAGATCTACGGACGACCTAAATTCCTAAGCGAGACCTAAGGAAGATCTATAAGGGGATACCTACGGGAAATCTATAAGAGGAGAGCTAGATCTACGGACGACCTATAATCCTAATGCGGGACATTTAGGAGATCTGCAAGGGTAGACCTACGGGCGATCAATAAGAGGAGAGCTACATCTACGACTGACCTACAATCCTAAAGCGAGACCTACAGGCGATCTGCTAGGGGAGACCTGTGGGCGATCTACAAGATGAGAGATACATCTACGGACGACCTACAATCTTAAATTGATACCCATAGGTGATCTGCTAGGGGAGACCTACGGGCGATCTATAAAAGGAGAGCTATATCTACGGATGACCTATAATTCTAAAGCGAGACCTACGAGCGATCTGCTAGGGGAAACCTGCAAGCGATCTATAAGAGGAGAGTTACATCTACGGATCAAGTAAAATTCTAAAGCGAGATATACGGGAGATATTCTAGGGGAGCCCTACATGCGATACATAAGAGGAGAGAGAGATCTACGGACGACCTAAAATCCTAAATGAGACCTACGTAATATCTATAAGGGGAGACCTAAGGGCGATATCTGATAGAAGAGCTAGATCTACGGACGACCTATAATCCTAAAGAAAGACATTTAGGAGATCTGCTAGGGTAGATCTACGGGCGATCCATAAGAGGAGAGCTAGATCTACGGATGACCTACAATCCTAAAGCGAGACCTACAGGCGATCTGTTAGGGGAGACCTACGGGCTATCTATAAGAGGAGAGCTAGATCTACAGATGACCTACAATCCTAAAGGTAGACCTACAGGAGATCTACTAGGGGAGACCTACAAGCGTTCTATAAGAGAAGAGCTAGATCTACGGACGACTTACAATTCTAATGCGTAACATCGGGCTATATGCTAGGGGAGCCCTACGGGTGATCTATAAGAAGAGAGGTAGATCTACAAACGACCTATAGTCCTAAAGCGAGACATACAAGCGATCTATAATAGGAGTGCAAGATCTACGGACGACCTACAATCCTGAAGTGAGACCTACGGGCAATCTGCTAGGGGAGACCTGCAAGTGTTCTATAAGAGAAGAGCTAGACCTATGAACGACTTACAATTCTAAAGCCAGAACAACGGGCGATATGCTAGGGGAGCCCTACGGGTGATCTATAAGAAGAGACATACAAGCGATCTATAAGAGGAGTGCAAGATCTACGGATGACCTACAATCCTAAAGTGAGACCTACGGACAATCTTCTAGGGGAGATCTATGAACGATCTATAAGAGGAGAGTTAGATCTACGAATGACCTACAATCCTATAGCGATACCTATAGGCGATCTGCTAGGGGAGACCTATGTGCGATCTACAAGATGAAAGCTAGATCTACGGATGACCTACAGTCCTAAAGCAATACCCATAGGCGATCTGCTAGGGGAGACCTACAGGAGATCTACTAGAGGAGAGTTACATCTACAAACTACCTACAATCCTAAAGCGAGACTTATGGGCGATCTACAAGGGGAGTCTTACGTGTGATCTATAAGAGGAAAGCTAGATCTACGTACAACCTACAATCCTAAAGATGAGTCCTACATGCGATCTGCTAGGGGAGACCTACGGGCGGTCGATAAGAGGAGAGTTATATCCACGAACAAACTACAATTCTAAAGCGAGACATACGGGCGATATTCTAAGGGATCCCTACATGCGATATATAAGAGGAGAGATAGATCTACGGACGACCTAAAATTATAAACGAGACCTACGAAAGATCTATAAGGAGAGACCTACGGGCGATCTATAAGAGGAGAGCTAGATCTACGGATGACATACAATCCTAAAGCGAGACCTACAGGCGATCTGCTAGGGGAGACCTATGGTTTTTTTATAAGAGGAGAGGTAGATCTATGGACGAACTATAATCCTAAATCGAGACATTTATGCGATCTGCTAGGGTAAACATACGGGGATTCCATAAGAGGAGAGATAGATCTACGGACGACCTACAATCCTAAAGCGAGACCTACAGGCGATCTGTTAGGGGTTACCTACGGGCTATCTATAAGAGGAGAGCTAGATCTACAGACGAACTACAATCCTAAAGCAAGACCTTTCGGTGATCTACTAGAGGACACCTACGAGCAATCTATAATAGGTGAGATAGATCTACGGATGACATACAATCCTAACGCCAGACCTACGGGCGATCTACTAGGGGAGACATACAAGCGTTCTATATGAGAAGAGCTAGATCTATGGACGGCATACAATTTTAAAGCAAGAACAACGGGCGATATGCTATGGGTGACCTAGATCTTCCGATGACATACAATCCTAAAGAGAGACCTACAGGCGATCTGCTAGGGGAGACATATGGGTTTTTTATAAGAGGAGAGCTAGATCTACGGTCAACCTATAATCCTAAAGCGAGACATTTAGGCGATCTGCTAGGGTAAACCTACGGGAAATCCATAAGAGAAGAGATAGATCTACAGACGACCTAAAGCGAGACCTACAGGCGATTTGTTAGGGGATACCTACGGGCTATCTATAAGAGGAGAGCTAGATCTATAGACGAACTATAATCCTAAAGCATCACCTTTCGATGATCTACTAGAGGAAACCTACGAGCGATCTATAATAGGTGAGATAGATCTACGGACGACATATCATCCTAAAGCCAGACCTACAAGCAATCTACTAGGGGAGACATACAAGCGTTCTATAAGAGAAGAGCTAGATCTACGGACGACATACAATTCTAAAGCGAGAACAACGGGCGATATGCTAGGGGAGCCCTACGGGTGATCTATAAGAAGAGAGCTAGATCTAAAAATGACATATAGTCCTAAAGCGAGACATACATGCAATCTATAAGAGGAGTGCAAGATCTACGGAAGACCTACAATCCTAAAGTGAGACCTACGGGGAAATCTTCTAGGGGAGACCAACAAATGATCTATAAGAGGAGAGCTAGATCTACGAACGACCTACAATCCCAAAGCGAGACCTGCGGGCGATCTTCTAGGGGAGACCTATGTGTGATCTACAAGATGAGAGCTAGATCTACGGACGACCTACAGTCCTAAAGCGATACCCATAGGCGATCTACTAGGGGAGACCTACACACGATCTACACGAGGAGAGCTATATCGTCGGACGACCTAAAATTCTAAAGCCAGACCTACGGGCAATCTGCTAGGAGAAACCTGCAGGCGATCTATAAGAGGAGAGTTACATCTACGGACGACGTACAATCCTAAGGCAAGACCTTTTAGTGACCTGTTAGAGGAGACCTACGAGCGATCTATAAGAAGTAAGCTAGATCTACGGACGACCTACATTCCTAAAGCTAGACCTACGGGCGATCTACTAGGGGAGACCTACAAGCATTTTATAAGAGAACAGCTAGATCTACGGATGACTTACAATTCTAAATCGAGAACATCGGGTGATATGCTAGGGGAGCCCTACGGGTAATCTATAAGAAGAGAGCTAGATCTACAAACGACCTATAGTCCTAAAGCGAGACATAGAGGCAATCTATAAGAGGAGAGGAAGATCTATGGACGACCTACAATCCTAAAGTGAGACCTACGGGAAATCTGCTAGGGGAGACCTACGGAGGATTTATAAGAGGAGAGCTTGATCTATGAATGACCTACAATCCTAAAGCGAGACCTACAGGCGATCTTCTAGGGGAGACCTACGGGCGGTCTATAAGAGGAGATCTAGATCTGCGGATGAACTATAATTCTAAAGCGAGACATACATGTGATATTCTAGGGGAGCCCTACATGCAATATATAAGAGGAGAGGTAGATCTACGGACGACCTAAAATCCTAAGCGAGACCCAAGAAAGATCTATAAGGGGATACCTACGAGAAGATCTATAAGAGTAGATGTAGATCTACGGATGTCCTACAAACCTAAAGTGAGATCTACAGGCGATCTGCTAGGGGAGACCTACGGGTCATCTATAAGAGGAGGGATAGATCTACTAACGACCTATAATCCTAAAGCGGGACATTTAGGCGATCTGCTAGGGTAGACCTACGGGCGATCCATAAGAGGAGAGTTAGATCTACGACTGACCTACAATCCTAAAGCGAGACCTACAGGCGATCTGTTAGGGGAGAGTTGTGGGCGATCTATAAGATGAGAGCTAGAACTACGGACGACCTACAATCCTAAAGCGATACCCATAGGTGATCTGCTAGGGGAGACCTACGGGTAATCTATAAAAGGAGAGCTATATCTATGGAAGACCTATAATTCTAAAGCGAGACCTACGGGCGATCTGCTAGGGGGGTCTCGCTTTAGAGTTTTAGTTGATCCGTAGATGTAACTCTCCTCTTATAGATCTACGGATGACCTACAATACTAAAGCGAGACCTACAGGCGATCAATTAGGGGAGACCTACGGGCTATCTTTAAGAGGAGAGCTAGATCTACATACGACCTACAATCCTAAAGTCAGACCTACGGGCGATCTACTAGGGGAGACATACAAGCGTTTTATATGAGAAGAGCTAGATATACGGACGACATACAATTCTAAAGCGAGAACAACGGGCGATATGCTAGGGGAGCCCTACGGGTGATCTATAAGAAGAGAGCTAGATCTAAAAATGACGTATAGTCCTAAAGCGAGACATACATGCAATCTATAAGAGGAGTGCAAGATCTACGGACGACCTACAATCCTAAAGTGAGACCTACGGGGCAATCTTCTAGGGGAGACCAACATATGATCTATAAGAGGAGAGCTACATCTACGAACAACCTACAATCCCAAAGCGAGACCTACAGGCGATCTTCTAGGGGAGATCTATGTGCGATCTACAAGATGAGAGCTAGATCTACGGACGACCTACAGTCCTAAAGCGATACCCATAGGCGGTCTTCTAGGGGAGACCTACACGCGATCTACACGAGGAGAGCTATATCGACGGACGACCTAAAATTCTAAAGCAAGACCTACGGGCAATCTTCTAGGAGAAACCTGCAGGCGATCTATAAGAGGAGAGTTACATCTACGGACGACGTACAATCCTAAGGCAAGACCTTTTAGTGATCTGTTAGAGGAGACCTACGAGCGATCTATAAGAGGTAAGCTAGATCTACGGACGACCTATAATCCTAAAGCTAGACCTACGGGCGATCTACTAGGGGAGACCTACAAGCGTTCTATAAGAGAACAGCTAGATCTACGGATGACTTACAATTCTAAAGCGAGAACATCGGGCGATATTCTAGGGGAGCCCTACGGGTAATCTATATGAAGAGAGCTAGATCTACAAACGACCTATAGTCCTAAAGAGAGACATAGAGGCAATCTATAAGAGGAGAGCAAGATCTACGGACGACCTACAATCCTAAAGTGAGACCTACGGGAAATCTGCTAGGGGAGACCTACGGAGGATTTATAAGAGGAGAGCTTGATCTATGAATGACCTACAATCCTAAAGCGAGACCTACAGGCAATCTTCTAGGGGAGACCTACGGGCGGTCTATAAGAGGAGATCTAGATCTGCAGATGAACTACAATTCTAAAGCGAGACATACATGCGATATTCTAGGGGAGCCCTACATGCAATATATAAGAGGAGAGGTAGATCTACAGACGACCTAAAATCCTAAGCGGGACCCAAGAAAGATCTATAAGGGGATACCTACGAGAAGATCTATAAGAGGAGATGTAGATATACGGATGACCAACAAACCTAAAGTGAGATCTACTGGCGATCTGCTAAGGGAGACCTATGGGTCATCTATAAGAGGAGAGTTAGATCTACCGACGACCTATAATCCTAAAGCGGGACATTTAGGCGATCTGCTAGGGTAGACCTACGGGCGATCCATAAGAGGAGAGCTAGATCTACGACTGACCTACAATCCTAAAGTGATACCTACAGGCGATCTGCTAGGGGAGAGTTGTGGGCGGTGTACAAGATGAGAGCTAGAACTACGGACGACCTACAATCCTAAAGCGATACCCATAGGTGATCTGCTAGGGGAGACCTACGGGTGATCTATAAAAGGAGAGCTATATCTACGGAAAACCTATAATTCTAAAGCGAGACCTACGGGCAATCTGCTAGGGGGGTCTCGCTTTAGAGTTTTAGTTGATCCGTAGATGTAACTCTCCTCTTATAGATCTACCGATGACCTACAATACTAAAGCGAGACCTACAGGCGATCAATTAGGGGAGACCTACGGGCTATCTTTAAGAGGAGAGCTAGATCTACATACGACCTACAATCCTAAAGGTAGACCTACAGGCGATCTACTAGGGGAGACCTACAAGCATTCTATAAGAGAAGAGCTAGATCTATGGACGACTTACAATTCTAAAGTGAAACATCGGGCTATATGCTAGGGGAGCCCTGCGGGTGATCTATAAGAAGAGAGCTAGATCTACAAACGACCTATAGTCCTAAAGTGAGACATACAAGCAATCTATAAGAGGAGTGCAAGATCTAGGGACGACCTACAATCCTAAAGTGAGACCTACGTGCAATCTGCTTGGGAAGACCTACAGATGATCTATAAGAGGAGAGCTTGGTCTATGAACGACCTACAATGCTAAAGCGAGACCTACATGCGATTAGCTAGGGAAGTCCTATGTGTGATCTACAAGATAAGAGCTAGATCTACGGACGACCTACAGTCCTAATGTGATACCCATAGGTGATCTTCTATCGGAGACCTACAAGCGATCTACAAGAGGAGAGTTACATCTACAGACGACCTACAATCCTAAAGCGAGACTTATGGGCAATGTACAAGGGGAGTCTTACGCGTGATCTATAAGAGGAAAGCTAGATCTACGTACGACCTACAATCCTAAAGATGAGACCTATATGCGATCTGCTAGGGGAGACCTACGGGCGGTCGATAAGAGGAGAGTTATATCCATGGACGAACTACAATTCTAAAGTGAGACATACGGGCGATATTCTAGGGGAGCCCTGCATGCGATATATAAGAGGAGAGATAGATCTACAGATGAACTAAAATTATAAACGAGAACTACGAAAGATCTATAAGGAGAGACCTACGGGCGATCTATAAGAGGAGACCTAGATCTACGAATGACATACAATCCTAAAGCGAGACCTACTGGCAATCTGCTAGGGGAGACCTATGTGTTTTTTATAAGAGGAGAGCTAGATCTACGGATGACCTATAATCCTAAAGCGAGACATTTAGGCGATCTGCTACGGTAAACCTACGGGCAATCCATAAGAGGAGAGATAGATCTACGGACGACCTAAAATCCTAAAGCGAGACCTACAGGCGATTTGTTAGGGGATACCTACGGGCTATCTATAAGAGGAGAGCTAGATCTATAGACGAACTACAATCCTAAAGCAAGACGTTTTGGTGATCTACTAGAGGACACCTACGAGCGATCTATAATAGGTGAGCTAGATCTAAGGACGACATACAATCCTAAAGTCAGACCTACGGGCGATCTACTAGGGGAGACATACAAGCGTTTTATATGAGAAGAGCTAGATATACGGACGACATACAATTCTAAAGCGAGAACAACGGGCGATATGCTAGGGGAGCCCTACGGGTGATCTATAAGAAGAGAGCTAGATCTAAAAATGACGTATAGTCCTAAAGCGAGACATACATGCAATCTATAAGAGGAGTGCAAGATCTACGGACGACCTACAATCCTAAAGTGAGACCTACGGGGCAATCTTCTAGGGGAGACCAACATATGATCTATAAGAGGAGAGCTAGATCTACGAACGACCTACAATCCCAAAGCGAGACCTACAGGCGATCTTCTAGGGGAGACCTATGTGCGATCTACAAGATGAGAGCTAGATCTACGGACGACCTACAGTCCTAAAGCGATACCCATAGGCGGTCTTCTAGGGGAGACCTACACGCGATCTACACGAGGAGAGCTATATCGACGGACGACCTAAAATTCTAAAGCAATACCTACGGGCAATCTTCTAGGAGAAACCTGCAGGCGATCTATAAGAGGAGAGTTACATCTACGGACGACGTACAATCCTAAGGCAAGACCTTTTAGTGATCTGTTAGAGGAGACCTACGAGCGATCTATAAGAGGTAAGCTAGATCTACGGACGACCTATAATCCTAAAGCTAGACCTACGGGCGATCTACTAGGGGAGACCTACAAGCGTTCTATAAGAGAACAACTAGATCTACGGATGACTTACAATTCTAAAGCGAGAACATCGGGCGATATGCTAGGGGAGCCCTACGGGTAATCTATAAGAAGAGAGCTAGATCTACAAATGACCTATAGTCCTAAAGCGAGACATAGAGGCAATCTATAAGAGGAGAGCAAGATCTACGGACGACCTACAATCCTAAAGTGAGACCTACGGGAAATCTGCTAGGGGAGACCTACGGAGGATTTATAAGAGGAGAGCTTGATCTATGAATGACCTACAATCCTAAAGCGAGACCTACAGGCAATCTTCTAGGGGAGACCTACAGGCGGTCTATAAGAGGAGATCTAGATCTGCAGATGAACTACAATTCTAAAGCGAGACATACATGCGATATTCTAGGGGAGCCCTACATGCAATATATAAGAGGAGAGGTAGATCTACAGACGACCTAAAATCCTAAGCGGGACCCAAGAAAGATCTATAAGGGGATACCTACGAGAAGATCTATAAGAGGAGATGTAGATATACGGATGACCAACAAACCTAAAGTGAGATCTACTGGCGATCTGCTAAGGGAGACCTATGGGTCATCTATAAGAGGAGAGCTAGATCTACCGGTGACCTATAATCCTAAAGCGGGACATTTAGGCGATCTGCTAGGGTAGACCTACGGGCGATCCATAAGAGGAGAGCTAGATCTATGACTGACCTACAATCCTAAAGTGATACCTACAGGCGATCTGCTAGGGGAGAGTTGTGGGCGGTGTACAAGATGAGAGCTAGAACTACGGACGACCTACAATCCTAAAGCGATACCCATAGGTGATCTGCTAGGGGAGACCTACGGGTGATCTATAAAAGGATAGCTATATCTACGGAAAACCTATAATTCTAAAGCGAGACCTATGGGCGATCTGCTAGGGGGGTCTCGCTTTAGAGTTTTAGTTGATCCGTAGATGTAACTCTCCTCTTATAGATCTACGGATGACCTACAATACTAAAGCTAGACCTACAGGCGATCTGTTAGGGGAGACTTACGGGCTATCTATAAGAGGAGAGCTAGATCTATAGACGACCTACAATCCTAAAGGTAGACCTACAGGCGATCTACTAGGGGAGACCTACAAGCGTTCTATAAGAGAAGAGATAGATCTATGGACGACTTACAATTCTAAAGCGAAACATCGGGCTATATGCTAGGGGAGCCCTACGGGTGATCTATAAGAAGAGAGCTAGATCTACAAATGACCTATAGTCCTAAAGTGATACATACAAGCAATCTATAAGAGAAGTGCAAGATCTACGGACGACCTACAATCCTAAAGTGAGACCTACGTGCAATCTGCTTGGGAAGACCTACAGATGATCTATAAGAGGAGAGCTTGGTCTATGAACGACCTACAATGCTAAAGCGAGACCTACATGCGATTAGCTAGGGAAGACCTATGTGCGATCTACAAGATAAGAGCTAGATCTATGGACGACCTACAGTCCTAAAGTGATACCCATAGGCGATATTCTATCAGAGACCTACAGGCGATCTACAAGAGGAGAGTTACATCTACAGACGACCTACAATCCTAAAGCGAGACTTATGGGCAATCTACAAGGGGAGTCTTACGCCTGATCAATAAGAGGAAAGCTAGATCTACGTACGACCTACAATCCTAAAGATGAGACCTACATGCGATCTGCTAGGGGAGACCTACTGGCGGTCGATAAGAGTTGAGTTATATCCACGAACGAACTACAATTCTAAAGCGAGACATACGGGCGATATTCTAGGGGAGCCCTACGTGCGATATATAAGAGGAGATATAGATCTACGGACGACCTAAAATTATAAACGAGAACTACGAAAGATCTATAAGGAGAGACCTACGGGCGATCTATAATAGGAGAGCTAGATCTACGAATGACATACAATCCTAAAGTGAGACCTAAAGGCAATCTGCTAGGGGAGACCTATGGGTTTTTTATAAGAGGAGAGCTAGATCTACGGATGACCTATAATCCTAAAGCGAGACATTTAGGCGATCTGCTAGGGTAAACCTAAAGGCAATCCATAAGAGGAGAGATAGATCTACGGACGACCTACAAGCAATCTGTTAGGGGATACCTACGGGCTATCTATAAGAGGAGAGCTAGATCTACAGACGAACTACAATCCTAAAGCAAGACCTTTTGGTGATCTACTAGAGGTAACCTACGAGCGATCTATAATAGGTGAGATAGACCTACGGACAACATACAATCCTAAAGCCATACCTACGGGCGATCTACTAGGGGAGACATACAAGCGTTCTATAAGAGAAGAGTTAGATCTATGGACGACATACAATTCTAAAGCGAGACCAACGGGCGATATGCTAGGGGAGCCCTATGGGTGATCTATAAGAAGAGAGCTAGATCTAAAAACAACATATAGTCCTAAAGCGAGACATACATGCAATCTATAAGAGGAGTGCAAGATCTACGGACGACCTACAATCCTAAAGTGAGACCTACGAGGTAATCTGCTAGAGGAGACCAACGGACGATCTATAAGAGGAGAGCTAGATCTACGGATGACTTATAATTCTAAAGCGAGAACATCGGGCGATATGCTAGGGGAGCCCTACGAGTAATCTATAAGAAGAGAGCTAGATCTACAAACGACCTATAGTCTTAAAGAGAGACATAGAGGCAATCTATAAGAGGAGAGCAAGATCTACGGACGACCTACAATCCTAAAGTGAGACCTACGGGAAATATGCTAGGGGAGACCTACGGAGGATTTATAAGAGGAGAGCTTGATCTATGAATGACCTACAATCCTAAAGCGAGACCTACAGGCGATCTTCAAGGGGAGACCTATGGGCGGTCTATAAGAGGAGATCTAGATCTTCGGATGAACTACAATTCTAAAGCGAGACATACATGCGATATTCTAGGGGAGCCCTACATACAATATATAAGAGGAGAGGTAGATCTGCAGACGACCTAAAATCCTAAGCGAGACCTAAGAAAGATCTATAAGGGGATACCTACGAGAGATCTATAAGAGGAAATCTAGATCTACGGATGACCTACAAACCTAAAGTGAGACCTACAGGCGATCTGCTAGGGGAGACCTACGGGTTATCTATAAGAGGAGAGCTAGATCTACCGACGACCTATAATCCTAAAGCGGGACATTTAGGTGATCTGCTAGGGTAGACCTACGGGAGATCCATAAGAGGAGAGCTAGATCTACGACGGACCTATAATCCTAAAGCGAGACCTACAGGAGATCTGCTAGGGGAGAGCTATGGGCGATCTACAAGATGAGAGCTAGAACTATGGACGACCTACAATCCTAAAGCGATACCCATAGGCGATCTGCTAGGGGAGACCTACGGGAGATCTATAAAAGGAGAGTTGTATCTACGGATGACCTATATTTCTAAAGCGAGGCCTACGGGCGATCTGCAAGGGAAAACCTGCAGGCGATCTATAAGAGGAGAGTTACATCTACGGATCAACTAAAATTCTAAAGTGAGACATACGGTGATATTCTAGGGGAGCCCTACATGCGATATATAAGAGGAGAGCGAGATCTATGGACGAACTAAAATCCTAAATGAGACCTATGTAAGATCTATAAGGGGAGACCTACGGGCGATCTCTGATAGAAGAGCTAGATCTATGGATGACATATAATGCTAAAGCGATACATTTAGGAGATCTGCTAGGGTAGACCTACGGGCGATCCATAAGAGGAGAGCTAGATCTACGAATGACCTACAATCCTAAAGCGAGACCTACAGGCGATTTGTTAGGGGAGACCTACAAGCGTTCTATAAGAGAAGAGCTAGATCTACGGATGACTTATAATTCTAAAGCGAAACACCGGGCTATATGCTAGGGGAGCCCTACGGGTGATCTATAAGAAGAGAGCTAGATCTACAAACGACCTATAGTCCTAAAGCGAAACATGCAAGCGATCTATAAGAGGAGTGCAAGATCTACGGATGACCTACAATCCTAAAGTGAGACCTACGGGAAATCTGCTTGGGAAGACCTACAGATGATCTATAAGAGGAGAGCTTGGTCTACGAACGACCTACAATGCTAAAGCGAGACCTACAGGCGATCAGCTAGGGGAGACCTATGTGCGATCTACAAGATAAGAGCTAGATCTACGGACGATCTACAGTCCTAAAGTGATACCCATAGGCGATCTTCTAGGGGAGACCTACAGGCGATCTACAAGAGGAGAGTTACATCTACAGACGACCTACAATCCTAAAGCGAGACTTATGGGCGATCTACTAGGGGGGTCTTACGTGTGATCTATAAGAGGAAAGCTAGATCTACGTACGACCTACAATCCTAAATATGAGACCTACCTGCGATCTGCAAGGTGAGACCTACAGGCGGTCTATAAGAGGAGAGCTATATCTACGGACGAACTACAATTCTAAAGCGAGACATACGGGCGATATTCTAGGGGAGCCCTACATGGGATATATAAGAGGAGAGCTAGATCTATGGACAACCTAAATTTCTAAACAAGACCTATGGAAGATCTATAAGGGGAGACCTACGGGCGATCTATAAGAGGAGAGTTAGATCTACGGATGACATACAATCCTAAAGCAAGATCTACAGGCGATATGCTAGGGGAGACCTACTGGTTTTCTATAAGAGGAGAGCTAGATCTACAGACGACCTATAATCCTAAAGCGAGATATTTAAGCGATCTGCTAGCGTAGACCTACGGGCGATCCATAAGAGGAGAGCTAGATCTACGAACGACCTACAATCCTAAAGCGAGACCTACAGGCAATCCGTTAGGGGAGACCTACGGGCTATCTATAAGTGGAGAGCTAGATCTACAGATGACCTATAATGCTAAAGCAAGACCTTTCAGTGATCTGCTAGGGGAGACCTACGAGCGATCTATAAGAGGTGAGCTAGATCTACGGACGACCTACAATCCTAAAGCTAGACCTACGGGCGATCTACTAGGGGAGACCTGTAAGCGTTCTATAAGGAAGAGTTAGACCTACGGATGACTTACAATTCTAAAGCGAGAACAACGTGCGATATGCTAGGGGAGCCCTACGGGTGATCTATAAGAAGAGATCTAGATCTACAAACGACCTATAGTCCTAAAGTGAGATATACAGGCGATCTATAAGAGGAGTGCAAGATCTACGGACGACCTACAATCCTAAAGTGAGAACTACAGATAATCTGCTAGGGGAGACCTACGAACGATCTATAAGAGGAGAGCTAGATCTACGAATGACCTACAATCCTAAAGCGAGACCTACAGGCGATCTTCTAGGGGAGACCTATGTGTGATCTACAAGATGAAAGCTAGATCTACGGATGAGCTACAGTCCTAAAGCAATACCAATAGGCGATCTGCTGGGGGAGACCTACACGCGATCTACAAGAGGAGAGTTACATCTACAAACAACCTACAATCCTAAAGCGAGAATTATGGGCGATCTACAAGGGGAGTCTTACGCGTGATCTATAAGAGGAAAGCTAGATCTATGTACGACCTACAATCCTAATGATGAGACCTACATGCAATCTGATAGGGGAGACCTACGGGAGGTCGATAAGAGGAGAATTATATCCACGAACGAACTACAATTCTAAAGTGAGACATACGGGCGATATTCTAGGGGAGCCCTACATGCAATATATAAGAGGAGAGATAGATCTACGTACGACCTAAAATTATAAACGAGAACTACGAAAGATCTATAAGAAGAGACCTACGGGCGATCTATAAGAGGAGAGCTAGATCTACGAATGACATACAATCCTAAAGCGAGACCTACAGGCGATCTGCTAGGGGAGACCTATGGGTTTTTTATAAGAGGAGAGCTAGATCTACATATGACCTATAATCCTAAAGCGAGACATTTAGACGATCTGCTAGGGTAAACCTATGGGCAATCCATAAGAGGAGAGATTGATCTACGGACGACCTACAATCCTAAAGCGAGACCTATAGGCGATCTGTTAGGGGATACCTATGGGCTATCTATAAGAGGAGAGCTAGATCTACAGATGAACTACAATCCTAAAGTAAGACCTTTTGGTGATCTATTAGAGGACACCTACGAGCGATCTATAATAGGTGAGATAGATCTACGGACGACATACAATCCTAAAGCCAGACCTACGGGTGATCTAGTAGGGGAGACATACAAGCGTTCTATAAGAGAAGAGCTAGATCTACGGACGACATACAATTCTAAAGCGAGAACAACGGGCGATATGCTAGGGGAGCCCTACGGGTGATCTATAAGAAGAGAGCTAGATCTAAAAACGACATATAGTCCTAAAGCGAGACATACATGCAATCTATAAGAGGAGTGCAAGATCTACGGACGACCTACAATCCTAAAGTGAGACCTACAGGGCAATCTGCTAGGGGAGACCAACAGACGATCTATAAGAGGAGAGCTAGATCTGTGAACGACCTACAATCCCAAAGCGAGACCTACAGGCGATTTTCTAGGGGAGACCTATGTGCGATCTACAAGATGAGAGTTAGATCTACAGACGACCTATAGTCCTAAAGCGATACCCATAGGCAATCTGCTAGGGGAGACCTACACGTGATCTACAAGAGGAAAGTTATGTCGTCGGAGGACCTAAAATTCTAAAGCATGACCTATGGGCAATCTGCTAGGAGAAACCTGCAGGCGATCTATAAGAGGAGAGTTACATCTACGGACGATGTACAATCCTAAGGCAAGACCTTTTAGTGATCTGTTAGAGGAGACCTACGAGTGATCTATAAGAGGTGAGCTAGATCTACAGACGACCTACAATCCTAAAGCTAGACCTACGGGCGATCTACTAGGGGAGACCTACAAGCGTTCTATAAGAGAACAGCTAGATCTACGGATGACTTACAATTCTAAAGGGATAACTTCGGGCGATGTGCTAGGGGAGCCCTACGGGTAATCTATAAGAAGAGAGCTTGATCAACAAACGACCTATAGTCCTAAAGCGAGACATAGAGGCAACCTATAAGAGGAGTGCAAGATCTACGGACGACCTACAATCCTAAAGTGAGACCTACGGGAAATCTGCTAGGGGAGACCTACGGAGGATTTATAAGAGGAGAGCTTGATCTATGAACGACCTACAATCCTAAAGCGAGACCTACAGGCGATCTTCTAGGGGAGACCTGTAAGCGTTCTATAAGGAAGAGTTAGACCTACGGATGACTTACAATTCTAAAGCGAGAACAACGTGCGATATGCTAGGGGAGCCCTACGGGTGATCTATAAGAAGAGATCTAGATCTACAAATGACCTATAGTCCTAAAGTGAGATATACAGGCGATCTATAAGAGGAGTGCAAGATCTACGGACGACCTACAATCCTAAAGTGAGAACTACAGATAATCTGCTAGGGGAGACCTACGAACGATCTATAAGAGGAGAGCTAGATCTACGAATGACCTACAATCCTAAAGCGAGACCTACAGGCGATCTTCTAGGGGAGACCTATGTGTGATCTACAAGATGAAAGCTAGATCTACGGATGAGCTACAGTCCTAAAGCAATACCAATAGGCGATCTGCTGGGGGAGACCTACACGCGATCTACAAGAGGAGAGTTACATCTACAAACAACCTACAATCCTAAAGCGAGAATTATGGGCGATCTACAAGGGGAGTCTTACGCGTGATCTATAAGAGGAAAGCTAGATCTATGTACGACCTACAATCCTAATGATGAGACCTACATGCAATCTGATAGGGGAGACCTATGGGAGGTCGATAAGAGGAGAATTATATCCACGAACGAACTACAATTCTAAAGTGAGACATACGGGCGATATTCTAGGGGAGCCCTACATGCAATATATAAGAGGAGAGATAGATCTACGTACGACCTAAAATTATAAACGAGAACTACGAAAGATCTATAAGAAGAGACCTACGGGCGATCTATAAGAGGAGAGCTAGATCTACGAATGACATACAATCCTAAAGCGAGACCTACAGGCGATCTGCTAGGGGAGACCTATGGGTTTTTTATAAGAGGAGAGCTAGATCTACGGATGACCTATAATCCTAAAGCGAGACATTTAGACGATCTGCTAGGGTAAACCTACGGGCAATCCATAAGAGGAGAGATTGATCTACGGACGACCTACAATCCTAAAGCGAGACCTATAGGCGATCTGTTAGGGGATACCTATGGGCTATCTATAAGAGGAGAGCTAGATCTACAGATGAACTACAATCCTAAAGTAAGACCTTTTGGTGATCTATTAGAGGACACCTACGAGCGATCTATAATAGGTGAGATAGATCTACGGACGACATACAATCCTAAAGCCAGACCTACGGGTGATCTAGTAGGGGAGACATACAAGCGTTCTATAAGAGAAGAGCTAGATCTACGGACGACATACAATTCTAAAGCGAGAACAACGGGCGATATGCTAGGGGAGTCCTACGGGTGATCTATAAGAAGAGAGCTAGATCTAAAAACGACATATAGTCCTAAAGCGAGACATACATGCAATCTATAAGAGGAGTGAAAGATCTACGGACGACCTACAATCCTAAAGTGAGACCTACGGGGCAATCTGCTAGGGGAGACCAACAGACGATCTATAAGAGGAGAGCTAGATCTGTGAACGACCTACAATCCCAAAGCGAGACCTACAGGCGATTTTCTAGGGGAGACCTATGTGCGATCTACAAGATGAGAGCTAGATCTACAGACGACCTATAGTCCTAAAGCGATACCCATAGGCAATCTGCTAGGGGAGACCTACACGTGATCTACAAGAGGAAAGTTATGTCGTCGGAGGACCTAAAATTCTAAAGCATGACCTATGGGCAATCTGCTAGGAGAAACCTGCAGGCGATCTATAAGAGGAGAGTTACATCTACGGACGATGTACAATCCTAAGGCAAGACCTTTTAGTGATCTGTTAGAGGAGACCTACGAGCGATCTATAAGAGGTGAGCTAGATCTATAGACGACCTACAATCCTAAAGCTAGACCTACGGGCGATCTACTAGGGGAGACCTACAAGCGTTCTATAAGAGAACAGCTAGATCTACGGATGACTTACAATTCTAAAGGGATAACTTCGAGCGATGTGCTAGGGGAGCCCTACGGGTAATCTATAAGAAGAGAGCTTGATCAACAAACGACCTATAGTCCTAAAGCGAGACATAGAGGCAACCTATAAGAGGAGTGCAAGATCTACGGACGACCTACAATCCTAAAGTGAGACCTACGGGAAATCTGCTAGGGGAGACCTACGGAGGATTTATAAGAGGAGAGCTTGATCTATGAACGACCTACAATCCTAAAGCGAGACCTACAGGCGATCTTCTAGGGGAGAGCTACGTGCGATCTACAAGATGAGAGCTAGATACACGGATGACCTACATTCCTCAAGTGATACCCATAGGCGATCTCCTAGGGGAAACCTACAGGAGATCTACAAGAGGAGAGCTATATGTACGGACAACCTATAATTCTAAAGCGAGACCTACAGGGGATCTACTAGGGGAAACCTGCAGGTGATCTATAAGAGGAGAGTTACATCTACAGACGACCTACAATCCTAAAGCGAGACTTATGGGCGATCTACTAGGGGAGTCTTAGGCGTGATCTATAAGAGGAAAGCTAAATCTACGTACGACCTACAATCCTAAAGATGAGACCTGCGTGCGATCTACTAGGGGAGACCAGTGGGCCGTCTATAAGAGGAGAGCTATATCTATAAGCGAACTACAATTCTAAAGCAAGACATACGGGCGATATTCTAGGGGATCCCTACATGCGATATATAAAAGGAGAGCTAGATCTACAGAAGATCTATAAGGGGAGACCTACGGGTGATCTATAAGAGGAGAGCTAGATCTACGGATGACCTATAATCCTAAAGCGAGACATTTAGGCGATCTGCTAGGGTAGACCTACGGGTGATCCATAAGAGGAGAGCTACATCAACGGACGACCTACAATCCTAAAACAAGACCTACATGTGATCTGTTAGGGGAGACCTACGGTCTATCTAGAAGAGGAGAGCTAGATCTACAGATGAACTACAATCCTAAAGCAAGACCTTTTGGTGATCTCCTAGAGGAGACCTACGAGCGATCTATGGATGACCTACAATCCTAAAGCCAGACCTACGGGAGATCTAATAGGGGAGACCTACAAGTGTTCTATAAGAGAAGAACTAGATCTACGGACGACTTACAATTCTAAAGCGAGAACAACAGGTGATATGCTAGAGGAGCTCTACGGGTGATCTATAAGAAGAGAGCTAGATCTACAAATGACCTATAGTCATAAAGCGAGACATAAAGGCTTACTATAAGAAGAGTGCAAGATATAAGGACGACCTATAATTCTAAAGTGATACCTACGGGAAATCTGCTAGGTGGGACCTACGGATGGTCTATAAGAGGAGAGTTACATCTACGAATGACCTACAATCCTAAAGCGAGACTGTGATCGGTGGATTTAGAACTGACTTTTTAACGCTGGTTCGCGAAATGTCGCGGAAGCAAGAGTCGCCACCGTCTTTTATTTTCTCCAAATGGAAAGGACAAAAGCACAGAAAAATTCCTTATAGAGATTACTCTCGGTTCGGGAGGTAGATTATAGAAAGGGAAGGTGTTAGCACCCTTTCTATCCATGGTTATCCATGGGCTCTTAGATACTTGCTCACTTGTGTTTTCAAAATGGTTTGTTTGCTTTTCAATTGTGGGTTTTAAAAAGTTTCTTTGAAAATTTCAGTTCGACTCCTGTATCGGTCCTCAAGAGTGTTTGAAAAGTTGCTTTCGAAAGCTTTTTGAAAAGGTGTCGGTGTGAAAAGTATTTTTTTGATTTGTTTTGAAATTAGAGCAAGTATCTAGAATCGTCTACCTACCCTAAGGAATTCGTCTGTGTAAATGTCCTTTAAAGTGGTGCCATCCCACCATTGAGAGGTAGGTAGCACCACCATTGGAGGTGTTCGGGTCAATTCGATGTTCGGGACATGGTGATCACCAGAGCAATGGGAAGACACCTTAGAAGCTACCCTCATGCCAGGTTCCCGGATCATGAGGACTTACTAAGACATCCTCTACTCGACGACCACCTTTCGAGGCAAGGCAACAGTGAGGCGTACCCTAGGGGTGGTGTGTGATTCGTGTGTCAGATTCATTTATTTTTGTCTTTTGTCATGTCATGGGTGATCTACGCTTTTGTTTTTATTTTGTCATTCATTCTTGCATGCCATTATTAACAGTTAAAAATTGCGGAAATTAAAAGTTCTAAACTATTACAAAGGCGCGGGTCCACATCGCCAAATTAAAATCCAGGACCCGATTTGACAGAAAAATAAAGAAGAGTGCGAGAAATATAAATTTACACGGCTTCGGGAGAGTTAATTAAATATTATAAGAAATAAAATAAAATGCGCGAATTGAATTAAAATTGAAAGCGAGGGCGTTGGACCCTTTTTAATTAAATTATATTAACAAATTAATGAAATTAAAAAAAAGAAGTTATTTTTGAGATTTTGGTATTTATGATTTTAATGAGAATTAAATGGAATTAAAATATTAATTAACCCTAATTCTAGCTATTTTTTAATTTATTAAGAAAATATGAAAGTTACCTAAAATTAAATTAATTAATTAATGGCAAGATTTATTTACAAAAATAATATTAAATAATTAATAATGATAAAGGAAAAAAAAAAAGATAATTAAAACCCTAATTCTACCAATTTTATTAAAAAAATATGAAAATTAAGTTTAAGAATAACACTAAATTAATTAATGATTTACAAAATATTAAAATAAAATATGTTTTTGATTTTTGATGACTTTCTGATTTTTATATTATTTTTATATTTTATAAAAATAAATTAATTGAAGAATTTAAAAGAAATTAATTAAATCAAATAAAAATGGAAAATATCAAAGAAATAGCAAACCTTGTGGGGTTCTGTCCCCAATTGGAGGTGTAATTGTAGTAATTAGGCCCAGGGATTAAGGCTCTTTCTGACTTTTCATGGGACCATGTGTAGGCGTTGACTGCAGCGTTCCATAGACCTTGATTCTGGACCATTGGATTGATGTCATAGGCCATGTGGCAAGCTGGATATGAGGGACGTATGGTGGATCTTAGGAGTGAATCTGCATGGGATTAAGTTGAGAGAAAAAATATTGAAAGAGAGTGGGGGACCTGGGAATCGAACCCAGGTCCCAGTGCCTTATGAAACAGTGCCTTCACCATCTGTACCAAACGCGCGTTTTGAATATATAATGACAATTAATTGTTATAAGAGAAAAGTGGTCAGTGGCTCAAAAAGTAGAAAAAACGCGCGTGGAATTCAAATGACCCAACCATCATTCGCCACCTAGCCTTATTCTTCCTTGTTGCATTTTCCTGAAATAAAAAACAATTGAATAGCGGGGGTTTTAAACCCCCACTAAGTAACAAGTGCAAAAATAGCGATTAGCACCCTGCTAATCATAAATTAATCGCGAGGTGTGTTTTCAAATCGTCCAAGCATGCTGAGTTGAATGGTCTGGGTCTCACGTTCTAATTTTTCCCTAACTGAGAAACCCCAATTCAAGGTTTTGAAAACCCTAGGCGTTGTTCATGGTGAAATCGCGTATGGATGAGGAAAACTCAATCAAACAACTGGGTTAGCTTCAGAATTACAAGAGCAATACAAAACAAGCATTAGATTTGAAAATTATGGCATGAATGATCAGATACGATTATGCAAAAAAAGTGACACAGTCTGACTTATAACTACCAATTCTTGATGTTTCAAGCTATGATTTTGATTCAGACTCCTTCCTTGAAGCTTCAGGAACACAATAGGACGATTATTTGGCCTTGAATCGCACTGTAACCTAGTTTTCAGTTTTGGATTTTTTGTCAAAAAACTCAAGCTTGGTTATGGTGTTCTTGCGCAGCTTTGTGGTCATTAGCATTAGGGTTGGCATGTATATATGTACTGGAATGATTAGGGTTCAAAATTTGGTCCAAAGAATCAATGAATTGATGAGAAAATATTTGATTTTCATGCCATAAGTTTTCAATCTTTTTCATGCTATTTTGGTTCCAATCATGTCCAATCACATGGATTCTTTCTAAATCAGATCATGCACGAAATCTTGAGACTATTTCATGCACAAAAAGATTTAAAAACGTAGGTTTGGTATTTTTCATGTGTTTTAATTAATTAAATGAATTATTAGTAATTAAAAATCCAAATAAATAAATAAAAATGATGAAAAACTTCCCTTTGGGCCAAATGGTCGTGCACATGCTTTGGATGATCAATCTTGGAAGAAAAAGAGGCCCACTAGCATTTTTAAGACATTTGAAGCAATGTTGACTTTTCAAAATATCCAAAAATTTCCCAACTTCCACAAGGCATATCTTGCTCAATTTTTAAGCTTTGACCATGTTATTGGACATTTTGGAAAGGTCTTTGAGTCCTCTAACCAATGTCTTTGCTCCCACATCATTTTGATTTACCAATCTCAAGTTATGGCCTTTGACTTAAAGTCCCTTTTTGTTGACTTTTGAAAATGACCTATAATGTTGAAATTGATAACTTTTGTGAGAGCATTTCTTGGACTTGAAGTGTGAAGAGGAATTGTAGGAAATGTCTTTCTCTTCAAAATGAGCTTTGGATGGATTTTTTCTGATAATCCATGTGAAAGTTATGCCTTGGTCAAGTTACAGTTGACTTTTTCAACTGTCTAAATATGGAAACTTTTGCATCTTGAGACTTTTTGAGCCATGCTTTGAGAATCATGATCAAGCATTGATCAAATGATGTTTGTGGCCTCAAAATAAGATGTTGACCAAAAATTTGAACTTTTGACTGTCAAATGACCATTTTGCCCCTGTAGTTGATTGTAGTGCAATTAGGGTTTTTGACTGTGCAATTTTGTGTTGTAAGTCTTGAAACTTGGTATGAGGATGCTTGACCATGTTTGTAGGCATGTGGGACTTGATTGGACCCTTGGAAACTTCATTTTCTTTGTCAGAACCAAAACCCTAGTTTTTGACTGTTAGGAGGCCCTTGAACTGTGCAACCCTTGGGGAGATTTTGAAGCTTTGACTTGGCAAATTTTGAGAATATGGGATGGAAAATTTTGGGGTACAACAGTTGCCCCTGTTCAATATTCTTAGACCTGAGGATGCAGATTGGCTGACGTGCCTTTCGTAATCCGAAGGTGGAAGATGATTGAACACTAGAGTGCCCAGAAATTTGCGCTCACATAGTAGTGTGATGGGGGGAATGGGCTTATAGATGCCATTTGGAGATTAATGGATAGGATGATGGGCTTATAGATGCCATGCTGAGAGATGATGGAAGGTGGATGGGATTATAGATGCCATCTGGATGTTGATCGCGTAAGAGATTCCTTAGCGAGAACTTGCATACCTGCAAAAGAAAATGATTACCTGACCTGTGACAGGAGCTGGTCTTTAAACTCTTTGTGTAGATGTGTCCTGACTGGTTACAGGAGCTGGATCTGGATCTTCAAAAGATGATGAATGAACCAGGGATGGTTACTACCTCAACAGGAACGGTGAGAGAACCTTAGGCGACTTCAACCTCAACAGTAATCATTGAGAGAATCTTGGGCGACTTCAACCTCAACAGTATCATTGAGAGAATCTTGGGCGACTTCAACCTCAACAGTATCATTGAGAGAATCTGGGGACGATTACTACCTCCACAGTAACGGGGAGAGAACCACAGGCGACTACAACCTCAACAGTAACGCTGAGAGAATCTTGGATATCTTCTACTGAGTCTTCATCAGGAAAATCTGTTAGAGGTCGATTTAGCTGGACTAGAGAAGGCCTTGGACTGGATAGGAAACAGAAAAATCTTAGGGTCGATTTAACTGAACCGGTCTAGGTCTTGAAATCTTCAACTGGATAAGAAACAGGGAGATCTTAGGGTCGATCTGACTGAACCAGAGAAGGCCTTAGACTGGATAAGAAACAGAAAAATCTTAGAGTCGATTTAACTGAACTGGTCTAGGTCTTGAAATGTCTTCAACTGGATAAGAAACAGGGAGATCTTAGGGTCGATCTGACTGAACCAGAGAAGGCCTTGGACGGGATAAGAAACAGAAAAATCTTAGGGCCGATTTAACTGAACCGGTCTAGGTCTTGATGTATAGTTGAGAACTTAACTGAATCTTTACCTGAAAGGTAGAGGTCAGTCATATGCAATGCATGATATGGATCAAGCAATGATGTTCCCAACATAAATGAGATTTGGATATGATGCGTATATGCATGCTATAATGTATGAAAATATGATGTTTATGAATGTATATTTTTCTTCTAGGAAAGTAAATCCTTGACGGGTGCCGGGAAGTCAATCCTGGGCTGATGTTTGAAAAAATGGATTTTGCCTCCGCTGGGGATGATAGTTGCAAGAATACCGGTAGGAGAAGATAACTCCGTTGGGGAATGAACTTGGCGAATGGATTACTCTGTGGGGAGAAAAGTACTCTAACGATCCTGCTGGGAAGCAATACTCTGTGGGGAGAGAGGTACTTTGTTGAGTTTGATGAAGATAACTTGCTGGGGATACCATTGTTGTGTTGGAAGTGTTGATAGACTTCGCTGGGGATAAGATGACTTCGTCAAGGACGCTCTTTCCGTTGCTTTTGGCTGAGGATAACCCAGTTATATCCTGGTAGGGAAATAATTGTTTGAATAAAGTCGGGAGACGCGTTTGTGCTCTGCGAGGGATAAGCTTCCAGAATCTACTGGGGATAAGCTTACTGCTTGGGGAGATGAATTCCAACTTTCCTGGGGAACTAGATTGGACTCTCCTGGGGAATTTTTGAACTGTAATTTTTGTAAGTTGAAAGAGGGAACTTATGTAGGGTTGCCTGATGATGAGCTCGTGTAAAACCACATCTTGGAAAGAAGGACACCTGTGTAGGGTTGACTGATGACGAGTCCGTGTAAAACTTCGTCTGGAGCTTGAGAAGGGAACCTGTGTGGTAAAACTGCATCCTGGAAGAGGTAAAACCTGGGTAGGGTTTCTGATGACGAGTCCATGTAAAAGTGCATCTTTGGGGAGATAGAACCTGTGTAGGGTTTCTTCGGGATAAGTTCGTGTAAAACTTCTGGCGGAACCGGGGTAAGGTTACTTCGGGATAAGTTCGTGTAAAACTTCTGGCGGAACCAGGGTGAGGTTACTGCAGGGTAAGTTCGTGTAAAACTTCTTGATAAACCGGGGTAAGGTCATCTTGAGATAAGTCCGTGTGAGACTTCTGGAGGAACCGGGGTAAGGTTATCTTGAGATAAGTCCGTGTGAGACTTCTGGAGGAACCGGGGTAAGGTTACTTCGGGAAAGTTCGTGTAAAACTTCTTGATGAACCGGGGTAAGGTTATCTTGAGATAAGTCCGTGTGAGACTTCTGGAGGAACCGGGGTAAGGTTACTGCAGGATAAGTTCGTGTAAAACTTGAGATAAATCCGTGTAAGACTTCAGGGGGAACCGGTGTAGGGTCATTTTGATGATAAGTCCGAGTAAGACTTCTGGAGGAACCGGGGTAAGGTTACTTGATGATGGGTCCGTGTAAGACTTTATTTGAGAAGGAAAGGAACCGGTGTAGGGTTACTTGATGATGAGCAAATGGATGATTGTCCTGTTTGGTTTCGGATGTTAACCCATGATCTGGAATTTGTAAAGGTAGATGGTAATCATCTTTGTATCAACCTTTCGTTGGTACTTTGGTCGACAGAGCAATTGGATTGCCTGGACGACTCATTATTGTCCCTGTTTCTGAGGTGAGGGAGGAAGACCTGTGAGGTGTTGATAGTTGTTGATGGACAAACCTTCTTCTGGTAGGCAGGTGACAGGATGACAGGACATAGTCGTACGCTTTAATCCCTAACTTTTGCCTGGACCGCCCTTACGGGTTTTCAGTCCACCAGGATACCCATTTTTGCCCAAGCCGCCTTTTCAGGTTTTCGACTTGCCAGGTGTACAGATTTTTTCATATTCATCCCTTATTTTTTCCCGAACCCTTTTGGTTCGTCGGGAAGCCCTTATTTTTGCCTAGGTATGTCAACCTAGCGGGTCTTTGATTACGCGTAGTATTTTCGACTATGTCCGTGCTTTCAAAAGGTAGGGAGTTGCCCCTGTTAGAAGTGTGTTGTCATGCCACCAGAAAATGTTTGGTCAGGCAAGATTCGTTGTTGGGATGCCCCAAGTGACTCAGGCGGAGATTTGTGTAACACCCTCTAAAACCCCGAACAAAATTTTGCAAATAATTAAAATTATAATTTCAGAGTACATGTATCAACGAGGATGCCACAATTCTCTTTTAATAAAAAAAAAGTTCCTGTCATGCATAACATAGAAGCAACTCATACATGTCTACACAGCGGAATAATTTAATTAATAAAACCAATGTTATAACATTTTCAAAATCATCAGGGATTAACACCTGGAAAATGTCAACATCATATTATAACAAACAAAGGGGAAATAAACGAGTCTGACTAAAGCAGCTCGACAAACAAACGTTCCCGGAGTTACAACTACCAGAGCATGACCCGGACAATACTAAAACGGAAATAAACTAGAAATGACAAGCCTTCGCCAAGCACCTGAACGAAGCTCCTCAATCTGAAATATTCAACAGTAAGGGTGAGCATCTCAACTATACATTTGATTATACGTTCAAAACAATCAATTCAGGAAACCATAAGCATCACCCAACAATTAGCATGTTTTATAGATTACAAAAACCTTTACAATTTATATATTCATAATATCTTACTTTTCATGCTTATAGTTAACATCAAACATCGTTAACAATTTAGTAACAATACATGCATACAATCAATCAAATACGACATTGGAAAAATCATCCATTCATGTCATATTCAATGTTATGCAACACACCCATGCATGAGGTACCATTTTACCGCCCCATTAAATCTCGGCTCACAGATAACTCACCGTTCCATTATATCGCGGACACGGCTACCACCTCAACGTTCCATTAAATCGCGGACACGTATATTGGCCACCATGTTAATTCCACACAATGGGAATTAACAAATGCAACATGATATGTAAAGTATGTAACACTCAGCATACTATTAACATCAATCGACATATCATGCAACATCAACAATATCAAATATAACATGATCTGAATAGCATGTAATCACTCAGCATACTATTAAACATCAATCATATCAAGTTATATCATAATTCATGCTTGATAACATCATCTAAAAGCATGACAATAAAATCCACATAGTGTTGGTATCATAACATACAATCGTTATTCGATACACGCATCAATCAACACTAGGAAAATCAATAAACAACATATTCAAAACATGTCAAATACTGCACATCAAAACAGGATCAATCCGTACATAATAGCATGCACAGAAAACATAGTTTAAAAACCAACACAGGAGGTTTAACACGGGTACCCGTGTAAATCAACACTGCCCGTGTGGAAATGTGTCCAGAAAACGCATTATTTTGCCAATACAGGGGATCAACACGGGCGCCCGTGTGAATCAACACGGCCCGTGTTGAATTGTGCCCAGAAAACACATATTTATGCCAACACAGTGAATCAACACGGGTGCCCGTGTTAATCAACACGCCCGTGTTGAATTGTGGCCAGAAAACACATTTTTATCAGCATTACAGTGAATCAACACGGGTGCCCGCGTAAATCAACGCGGCCGTGTTGATGAGCACGAACCCAAATTTTCTGTTCTTGCAGCAGCTCATATACCCATATTTTTGCACGAAAATACCTCTCTACGGCAGTGCAATGCAGTACAAAGACATCCAATCCACCATAGGAACCTAAAATCCCTAATTGATTCATAAAATTGGGAACCTAAACCTTTTCTAACAAGGTTCAATCCTAAGGGTATCGATTCCTAATAACATCTAACAATTGGGGTTTCTCCCTACGATCATCCAAATCAACCGTACCTAAACCCATAAGCAAAAGTAAATCGAGTAGTAGCCCCCCTTACCTTATCAATTTGCAGCTTTGAACTCTTTGATCGATGTTCTTCGTTCTTCGTACCTTCAGAGCTCTGCTTCCCAAAATCCCAAATTCTGTGTTATCGTGAATAATGAGAAAAATAACTTGAGTTCCAAAACATATCCTTACTCCTTTTGGACCCCCACTCTTTACTAACAACATCCAAGCCCAATAACTTAAAAACCCAATATTTCTTATTTCTTTTATTTTCTTCCAATATTCCAAAATAAATAATTCCTTTTTATTTTATTAATTCTAATAAAATAATTTTCCCAATTTAAAATAAATCAAATAATTGAAACTGGGGTGTTACAACTCTCCCCCACTAAAAGAGTTTTCGTCCTCGAAAACATACCTTAGACGAACAGTTCCGGATAAGCCTCTTTCATCTGGCTCTCCAGCTCCCAAGTGATATTTCCATCTGCTGGACCTCCCCAAGCAACCTTCACTAATGCTATCTCTTACCTCTTAACTGTTTCACTTCCCGATCTTCTATCCTCATAGGCAATGCTTCTACGGTCAGGTTATCTCTCACTTGTACATCATCTATTTGGATTACATGAGATGGGTCTGGAATGTATCTCCTCAGCTGAGAAACATGAAAAACATCGTGCAAATTCGCAAGTCTCGGAGGTAAAGCAATACGATAAGCAACTTCTCCAACTCTTTCCGTAATTTGAAACGGACCAATAAAACGCGGAGTCAACTTCTTAGATTTCAACGCTCGACCAATACCCGTCATCGGAGTAACTCTCATAAACACATGATCTCCAGCACTGAATTCTAAATTCTTTCTCCTCTTATCATGATAACTTTTTTGACGAATCTGAGAAGCTCTCATCTTCTCTTGAATCAATTTGATCTTTTCAGTAGTCTGCTGAACAATCTCTGGCCCAATTACTGAACTCTCTCCAGATTCATACCAACACAAAGGCGTTCTACACCGTCTACCATACAATGCCTCGAACGGAGCCATACCAATACTCGAATGGTAATTATTGTTATAAGTAAATTCAATCAATGGCAAATAGCTATCCCAAGCTCCACCCTTCTCTAAAACACAAGCACGCAATAAATCTTCTAACGATTGAATCGTCCTCTCCGTCTGTCCATCAGTCTGAGGATGGTAAGCTGAACTCAACCTTAATTTAGTACCCAAAGCCTTCTGCAATCCTTCCCAAAATTTCGAAGTGAATCTCGGATCTCTATCTGACACAATACTAGAAGGAACTCCATGCAAACTCACTATTTTCTCAATATATAACTGTGCCAATCTCTCCATTGAGTAATCCATTCGCACCGGTATAAAATGAGCAGACTTAGTCAGTCTATCCACCACAACCCATATCGCTTCACAATTCTTAGGAGTCCTCGGCAACCCGGATACAAAATCCATAGAAATACTATCCCACTTCCATTCTGGAATAAACATCGGCTGCATAACTCCAGACGGCTTCTGATGCTCAATCTTCGATTTCTGACAAATTAAACATGCATACACAAATTCAGCTATTTCCTTTTTCATTCCCGGCCACCAAAACAATCTCTTCAAATCATGATACATTTTCGTGGCACCCGGATGAATACTCATCCCACTGCGATGTCCTTCCTCTAATATACTCTTCTTGATTTCTGCGACATCAGGAACACAAACTCTATCGCCAAATCTCATAACATCATTCTCATCAATTCTAAACTCACCACCTTGATCTTGGTTGATCAATGTCAATTTATCAACTAAATTAACATCAGATTTCTGCCCAATCCTGATCTCTTCTAGAATACCACTAGTAAGTTTCAACATACCCAAACGAACACACTTCGGAGTACTTTCACAAATTAAACTCAAATCTTGGAATTGTTCAATTAAATCCAATTCACGAACCATCATCATAGACATATGCAAGGATTTCCTGCTCAAAGCATCTGCAACCACATTTGCCTTACCAGGATGGTAATTCAAACCAAAATCATAATCTTTGAGAAATTCCAACCACCTTCTTTGCCTCATATTGAGCTCTTTCTGATCGAAAAGATACTTCAAACTCTTATGATCACTATACACTTCAAATCTCGAACCATACAGATAATGTCTCCACAATTTCAAGACAAACACAACTGTTGCCAACTCTAAGTCGTGAGTAGGATAGTTCCTTTCATGAACCTTCAACTGTCTCGAAGCATACACAACTACCTGTTGATTCTGCATTAGAACACCACCTAATCCCATCAGAGATGCATCACAATAAACCACAAAAGATTCCACCGGATTCGGCAAAATCAGAATAGGAGCACTAGTCAATCTCCGCTTCAATTCTTGGAAACCTTTCTCACATTTCGAATCCCAAATAAACGCTTGTCCTTTACGAGTCAACTTTGTCAACGGCAATGCTAACTTTGAGAATCCTTCGATAAACTTTCTGTAATAACCTGCAAGACCAAGAAAACTTCTGATTTCAGAAACAGTCTTCGGCGCTTCCCACTGAGATACTGCTTCTACCTTTGTAGGATCCACTGCAATACCATTCTTAGAAATCACATGTCCAAGAAAACTAACTTCATTCAGCCAGAACTCACATTTGGACAACTTTGCATACAACTTCTTATTTTTCAACAACTCTAACACAATTCTGAGATGTTCCGCATGCTCTTCGTCATTCTTGGAATAAATCAGAATGTCATCAATAAAAACCACAACAAACTTATCCAGATACGGGTGAAAAATCCTGTTCATATATTCCATGAAAACACCAGGTGCATTAGTAACTCCGAAGGGCATAACAGAATATTCATAATGCCCATACCTCGTTCGAAAAGCAGTCTTTTGAATATCTTCCGCTTTCACACGAATCTGGTGATATCCAGATCTCAAGTCAATCTTACTGAATACACTGGCTCCAATTAGCTGATCCATTAAATCATCAATCCTTGGTAACGGATACCGATTCTTAATGGTTACCTTGTTCAATTGCCTGTAATCAACACACAGTCTCATAGAACCTTCTTTCTTCTTGACCAACAATACCGGAGCACCCCAAGGCGAAACACTTGGACGAATAAACTTCTTCTCCAGTAAATCTTCCAACTGACTCTTCAATTCAGCCAACTCAGACGCAGACATACGATATGGCGCCATCGACACCGGTCTCGTACCAGGAATCAAATCTATAGAAAATTCCACTTCTCTCTCAGGAGGTAACTCACCAACATCATCAGGAAAGACTTCTGGAAAATCACACACCACTGGCAATTCACCACTCCTGACCTTTCCTGTTGCATCTAACGAAGCAAGTAACATAAACACATTAGCACCGTCTTCCATTGCTTCTTGTACCTGCCTAGCAGTCATAGTCAAATTCTCGACACCAACTACTTCTGGAAAAATCACCGTCTTAGAAAAGCAGTTCAGATGAACCCGGTTGAATTCCAACCAGTTCATCCCAAGGATAATATCAATTTGTTCAAGCGGTAGGCACACTAAATCTATACCGAAACCACTACCAAAAATCTCAATAGGACAATTCCTACATACAAGTGAAGTTGTCACTGAACCCGATGCAGGAGTATCAACAACCATGCTACCTTGCATACCAGATATGTCCAGTTTCAACCTCTCAGCACAATCCAAAGAAATGAAAGAATGAGTTGCACCAGTATCAATAATTGCAACTAAAGGTGTGCCATGAATAAAACACGTACCTTTAATCAATCGATCCTCTGGAGTAGTCTCAGATCCAGACAAAGTGAACACTTTTCCACCTGACTGATCCTTCTTAGGCTTAGGACACTGCGGACGAATGTGACCTTCTTCGCCATAATTGTAACAAGTAACAGACTTCCCTTTGCAATCAATAGACAAATGACCAGCCTTTCCACATTTATAGCACTTCTTCTCATCACTCTTGCAATCTCGAATGTGATGACCAGACTCACCACACCTGTAGCATCTGATAGGAGCCTTAGAATCTCCCCCACTAGGCCTTTTCCATCCACCTGATTTCTGGTTATCTCTACCATATGGCTTGCCATGGTCCACATGTTGCTTTCCTCTTTTATCAACAGCCCCACGAGAGTGAGACGACCTATTCTTGGTAATATCTTCTTCCAAGATCCTGCTACAATCCACCAGGTCAGAAAATCTACGAATACGCTGGTACCTGATTCCCTGCTTAATCTCATCTCGGAGACCATTCTCAAATTTGATACATTTAGATAATTCTCCAGCCTCATCATTGTTGTAGTGTGCATAATACTTTGCCAGCTCAGTGAACTTAGTAGCATACTCACTAACAGTCAGATTGCCCTGCTTAAGCTCCAAAAACTCAATTTCCTTTCTTCCCCGAACATCTTCAGGAAAGTACCTCCTCAGAAAAGCTCTTCTGAAGTTAGCCCAAGTCAGTGCCTCTCCATCCTGAACCATTTTAGTCCTTGTTGCAACCCACCAGTCGTCGGCCTCTTCTGCCAACATATGCGTACCATATATGACCTTCAGATCTTCTGCACAATCAATCACACGGAAAATCCTTTCGATTTCCTTCAGCCACTTCTGAGCACCTTCAGGGTCATGTGTACCTTTGAACAACGGAGGATTGTTCCTTTGGAAGTTTCCCAATTGCCTATCAGCACCAATCACGCCTCCAGTTGGGTTTCCAACAAGTACACCAGCTAACATCCCCAAAGCCTCAGCTAGTGCATCATCATTTCGTCCGTTACCTCTTCCAGCCATATTCCTAAGAATTAAAACATACTCCTCATTAGAATACAGTATCGACAGTGTTACCTTACACTAATCGCATACAAAAGGGAATGACTGACTCAAGACTCTGGTCGCAACGACCGACTATGCTCTGATACCACTATTGTAACACCCTCTAAAACCCCGAACAAAATTTTGCAGAAAATTAAAATTATAATTTCAGAGTACATGTATCAACGAGGATGCCACAATTCTCTTTTAATAAAAAAAAAGTTCCTGTCATGCATAACATAGAAGCAACTCATACATGTCTACACAGCGGAATAATTTAATTAATAAAACCAATGTTATAACATTTTCAAAATCATCAGGGATTAACACCTGGAAAATGTCAACATCATATTATAACAAACAAAGGGGAAATAAACGAGTCTGACTAAAGCAGCTCGACAAACAAACGTTCCCGGAGTTACAACTACCAGAGAATGACCCGGACAATACTAAAACGGAAATAAACTAGAAATGACAAGCCTTCGCCAAGCACCTGAACGAAGCTCCTCAATCTGAAATATTCAACAGTAAGGGTGAGCATCTCAACTATACATTTGATTATACGTTCATAACAATCAATTCAGGAAACCATAAGCATCACCCAACAATTAGCATGTTTTATAGATTACAAAAACCTTTACAATTTATATATTCATAATATCTTACTTTTCATGCTTATAGTTAACATCAAACATCGTTAACAATTTAGTAACAATACATGCATACAATCAATGAAATACGACATTGGAAAAATCATCCATTCATGTCATATTCAATGTTATGCAACACACCCATGCATGAGGTACCATTTTACCGCCCCATTAAATCTCGGGTCACGGATAACTCACCGTTCCATTATATCGCGGACACGGCTACCACCTCAACGTTCCATTAAATCGCGGACACGTATATTGGCCACCATGTTAATTCCACACAATGGGAATTAACAAATGCAACATGATATGTAAAGTATGTAACACTCAGCATACTATTAACATCAATCGACATATCATGCAACATCAACAATATCAAATATAACATGATCTGAATAGCATGTAATCACTCAGCATACTATTAAACATCAACCATATCAAGTTATATCATAATTCATGCTTGATAACATCATCTAAAAGCATGACAATAAAATCCACATAGTGTTGGTATCATAACATACAATCGTTATTCGATACACGCATCAATCAACACTAGGAAAATCAATAAACAACATATTCAAAACATGTCAAACACTGCACATCAAAACAGGATCAATCCGTACATAATAGCATGCACAGAAAACATAGTTTAAAAACCAACACAGGAGGTTTAACATGGGTACCCGTGTAAATCAACACTGCCCGTGTGGAAATGTGTCCAGAAAACGCATTATTTTGCCAATACAGGGGATCAACACGGGCGCCCGTGTGAATCAACACGGCCCGTGTTGAATTGTGCCCAGAAAACACATATTTATGCCAACACAGTGAATCAACACGGGTGCCCGTGTTAATCAACACGCCCGTGTTGAATTGTGGCCAGAAAACACATTTTTATCAGCATTACAGTGAATCAACACGGGTGCCCGCGTAAATCAACGCGGCCGTGTTGATGAGCACGAACCCAAATTTTCTGTTCTTGCAGCAGCTCATATACCCATATTTTTGCACGAAAATACCTCTCTACGGCAGTGCAATGCAGTACAAAGACATCCAATCCACCATAGGAACCTAAAATCCCTAATTGATTCATAAAATTGGGAACCTAAACCTTTTCTAACAAGGTTCAATCCTAAGGGTATCGATTCCTAATAACATCTAACAATTGGGGTTTCTCCCTACGATCATCCAAATCAACCGTACCTAAACCCATAAGCAAAAGTAAATCGAGTAGTAGCCCCCCTTACCTTATCAATTTGCAGCTTTGAACTCTTTGATCGATGTTCTTCGTTCTTCGTACCTTCAGAGCTCTGCTTCCCAAAATCCCAAATTCTGTGTTATCGTGAATAATGAGAAAAATAAATTGAGTTCCAAAACATATCCTTACTCCTTTTGCACCCCCACTCTTTACTAACAACATCCAAGCCCAATAACTTAAAAACCCAATATTTGTTATTTCTTTTATTTTCTTCCAATATTCCAAAATAAATAATTCCTTTTTATTTTATTAATTCTAATAAAATAATTTTCCCAATTTAAAATAAATCAAATAATTGAAACTGGGGTGTTACAATTTGCCCCAGGCTATTTAGCCTTTGAGAGATTCTCCGAATCTTGACTTAACTGCCCCAGATGGTAGCCCATGATCATGTCTGCCCCTTGATTGGAAGTGCTTTTGTTCGTTAGACATTCGTCGTGCGAACTTCTATGTTGTTCAAACAAAAGGTCATACGCAAACAGAGTTATGTCAAAAATGCAAAGCTTATGTCTGTCTTGAAATTTTTTGAAAATGCATTTTTTTCCAGTAAAACCAGTGAACTTTGTAAAATGCGATGTCAACTCAATATTTTATTGCAAGCCTTAAGGAGTCAGGATACCTTTGTAACAGTATGCTTTCGAACTAACCCATGCTTCAGCTAGGACTTTTAAGGGTTATAACATGGCTTGGTTCACGGTTCAAGAAACAAAGGATAAAGGCTCAAATTTATTTGTACCCACCCGCTCTTCGTGATGTTCTTCAAACCTAAACTCAGCTGATCGTGCGTTAGACCTCGTTTGAGTCTTTGCTTTGATATACTAATGATGATTCGGATGTTGATAACTTATTTTGAATAGGCAGTCATTCCTTTTTTGTTGAGGGTTTATAAGACCTCTTTCTTGTCTGATTTTTATTATCCCTTTCTTTTTTGCCTGAACTGTTTCCTTTTTGGAATTACAGCCAGCGGGATGCCCCAGTTTTGTAAGTCTCCTTCATGGGTTTTGACTTAATGGGTTTTTTATTTTTTGAGATAATGACTGCCTTTATTTATTGATTATTCGGAACCATCACTGTCTTTCTTTGTTTTGTAAGGACCTCTTTGGTGCCATTCGTTATGCACTTGGATCAACTGAGAGACTACCCTGCCCCAGGTTATGATTAAGGGTTTTAAATTTCGAAAAGAAAAACTCCTACTTCTTTGGCTCGAAGGGGTTGACGAGGGATTATCATCCTTATAACTCTAGTGTTTAGGGATTGAAACAATGCCTGTACCTCATCAGCGGGGTCTGTTCAAAAGCATACTGTAGATTATGGTATCGTTTTTGTCATCCTCCCTCAAGAGGCTTAGAATTTTAAATCGAGAGTTGACATCAGGAAAAATATGAAAATAATTTGCATATAGTGAATACGAATATATTGCTTCAAAACAGACGTATGCGATGCATTAATGAAATAACAATGTTTAACATGAGTAAATGTTTGAACAATCAAAAAGAATTACAACTTGAACATTCGAATGAACAAAAGTTTTCTAGTCCCAGGGCTTGTCACTTCAAATGGTGAGTCTTGGAGGGATGGTAGAAAAATTTAGCCTGCCCATCTTGTGTGAACTCCAATGCCCCTTCATCAATCAGGTCCTGGATCTTGTTCTTCAGAGCCCAACACTCATTTGTATCATGTCCTGGACTGGCAGAGTGGTAGGCACACCTTTTATTGGGATCATAGACAGGAGATGTTGTGTTGGGGTTCCGGGGATGAGCCCTTAATGTGATCAGATTCAACCTCAACAGGCGTTGTAAAGCTTGAAACAGCGACATGTTGAGTTGGGTGAATTGCCTCCTGGGCTTGTCTGCCTGAAGCTGGTGAGGTTGATGCTGAATTTGTGACACTGGAGCCATTTGAGGAGCTCTCCCCTTACCTCCTTGTCTCAAAAGTGGTTGAACGATGACTAGCTCTTTACCCTTAGACGTTTGCCCCAGTTGGTTATCCCGAAGCAGTTGGTTGACGAGAACCCCGAGCTCGTCTTGTCTTTGAGCTAAATCTTGGATGACAGTCCCCTGCCCCAGCATTTGGGCTTTCATTGCATCCATTTCAGCTTGCAAGTGTTTCAGCCGTTCGTCCTCAGCGCTGTTCCTGACCAAAGTCTCCATGAGAAGTGTCCTTAGCTCCTCTTGCCCCTTGGATAGATTTAGGAGGATTTCCCTGAACCGAGTCTCTTGAGCAAGAAGGTCCTGGTTATCTTGTTGGGAAGCCATTGCTGAAATAAACAGTGAGAAAGGTAAGTGACCTGCAACAAGGATACCTGTTATGCAATGATGTGTATGACATGCATGTAATGTTTTCAAGGACCTCGCGGGATAAACAAGAAGATTGGTTAGAACTGGGATCCGGTAGCTTGATTGAAGGAACTTCATGTTGTTGAGAGTCCTTCTTCAAGGGTCAAAGGCTTACCATATCAAGTGGGTCATAGCCCCTGACTTTAGTCCTCATGTCTGGTTTTGGTTTCCAAACAACCTTGGTTAGGGGAACCTTCTTCAAGAGTCAAAGCTCGCCATATCAAGTGGGTCATAGCCCCTGACAACTTTGGCTAGAGGAAAATAAATCCTCTTTGCCCCTTGCTAGATGTTTTATTTATCATGACCTGTATCACAAGCCCTTGAGATCCTTGAAATGGGTTAGGATGTATGCAATGGTATGATGTTATGGTATGCATGGGGTAATGTAAGTAACCCTGTTATGAGTCCCAATTAAGTACTGCAAACCAAAACCTGCAAGAACTCAAGTAAAACCTGTCATGAGTCCCAATTAAGGACTAAAAACAAAACCTGCAAGAAACTCGGTAAACCTTGTTATGAGTCCTAATTAAGGACTATAAACAAAACCTGCAAGTAGTTCCTGTGTCAGATAACAAGCATGCAAGTAGTCAAGTACGAAGGCACACAAGTCACACAAAAGAGCCCTTAGAGTTTAGGCCAGCATGGGGTATGGGTATTACCCTCTTGAAGTTGGTGAGTTCAACCTGTCCTATTAGAAGTAACCGGGTTCTAAGGGTCCCAATATCACCGGATTGCTTTCATTGTTCATCGTTTCGATTTAGCCACTGAACTGGCGACCGAAATATTCCAGGAAAGCAATCCTCAATTGAGTGTAGTATCGAGTATCAACCAACCTCAGACTGCACCAAAGTCAGTTATCTCACTACCCTAAAGAGGCCAAGATAGTTCAATTAGGGTTCCTAAGGTCTGTTGATGCTTCATGACACCACGCGGAGGCCCCGTACTCTCCTTGACTGAACTCAAGGGTTACCGGTACACACCAAAGTGCCACATCAACGTAGCAGACTGTTTCAACCATGTCGGTATACCCCGCACAGTTCCCTCACAGCCTTGTTGCTACTTTCTAAGAAGGTATCCCCAGATCCGGGTTAGGATCTATGTAACTCCGATGCAATCCACAAATTTAAAGCAAGCAAGTCAATACAATTGAAAACACAGTTATGAACTAACCCTAAGGTACACCTCACTTTAAGTTTAATTCCCCAACAGAGTCGCCAGTTCTGTGATCGGTGGATTTAGAACTGACTGTTTAACGCTGGTTCGCGAAATGTCGCGGAAGCAAGAGTCGCCACCGTATTTTATTTTCTCCAAATGGAAAGGACAAAAGCATAGAAAAATTCCTTATAGAGATTGCTCTCGGTTCGGGAGGTAGATTATAGAAAGGGAAGGTGTTAGCACCCTTTCTATCCATGGTTATCCATGGGCTCTTAGATACTTGCTCACTTGTGTTTTCAAAATGGTTTGTTTGCTTTTCAATTGTGGGTTTTAAAAAGTTTCTTTGAAAATTTCAGTTCGATTCCTGTATCGGTCCTCAAGAGTGTTTGAAAAGTTGCTTTCGAAAGCTTTTTGAAAAGGTGTCGGTGTGAAAAGTATTTTTTTGATTTGTTTTGAAATTAGAGCAAGTATCTAGAGTCGTCTACCTACCCTAAGGAATTCGTCTGTGTAAATGTCCTTTAAAGTGGTGCCATCCCACCATTGAGAGGTAGGTAGCACCACCATTGGAGGTGTTCGGGTCAATTCGATGTTCGGGACATGGTGATCACCAGAGCAATGGGAAGACACCTTAGAAGCTACCCTCATGCCAGGTTCCCGGATCATGAGGACTTACTAAGACATCCTCTACTCGACGACCACCTTTCGAGGCAAGGCAACAGTGAGGCGTACCCTAGAGGTGGTGTGTGATTCGTGTGTCAGATTCATTTATTTTTGTCTTTTGTCATGTCATGGGTGATCTACGCTTTTGTTTTTATTTTGTCATTCATTCTTGCATGCCATTATTAACAGTTAAAAATTGCGGAAATTAAAAGTTCTAAACTATTACAAAGGCGCGGGTCCACATCGCCAAATTAAAATCCAGGACCCGATTTGACAGAAAAATAAAGAAGAGTGCGAGAAATATAAATTTACACGGCTTCGGGAGAGTTACATAAATATTATAAGAAATAAAATAAAATGCGCGAATTGAATTAAAATTGAAAGCGAGGGCGTTGGACCCTTTTTAATTAAATTATATTAACAAATTAATGAAATTAAAAAAAGAAGTTATTTTTGAGATTTTGGTATTTATGATTTTAATGAGAATTAAATGGAATTAAAATATTAATTAACCCTAATTCTAGCTATTTTTTAATTTATTAAGAAAATATGAAAATTACCTAAAATTAAATTAATTAATTAATGGCAAGATTTATTTACAAAAATAATATTAAATAATTAATAATGATAAAGGAAAAAAAAAGATAATTAAAACCCTAATTCTACCAATTTTATTAAAAAAATATAAAAATTAAGTTTAAGAATAACACTAAATTAATTAATGATTTACAAAATATTAAAATAAAATATGTTTTTGATTTTTGATGACTTTCTGATTTTTATATTATTTTTATATTTTATGAAAATAAATTAATTGAAGAATTTAAAAGAAATTAATTAAATCAAATAAAAATGGAAAATATCAAAGAAATAGAAAACCTTGGGGGGTTCTGTCCCCAATTGGAGGTGTAATTGTAGTAATTAGGCCCAGGGATTAAGGCCCTTTCTGACTTTTCATGGGACCATGTGTAGGCGTTGACTGCAGCGTTCCATAGACCTTGATTCTGGACCATTGGATTGATGTCATAGGCCATGTGGCAAGCTGGATATGAGGGACGTATGGTGGATCTTAGGAGTGAATCTGCATGGGATTAAGTTAAGAGAAAAAATATTGAAAGAGAGTGGGGGACCTGGGAATCGAACCCAGGTCCCAGTGCCTTATGAAACAATGCCTTCACCATCTGTACCAAACGCGCGTTTTGAATATATAATGACAATTAATTGTTATAAGAGAAAAGTGGTCAGTGGCTCAAAAAGTAGAAAAAACGCGCGTGGAATTCAAATGACCCAACCATCATTCGCCACCTAGCCTTCTTCTTCCTTGTTGCATTTTCCTGAAATAAAAAACAATTGAATAGCGGGGGTTTTAAACCCCCACTAAGTAACAAGTGCAAAAATAGCGATTAGCACCCTGCTAATCATAAATTAATCACGAGGTGTGTTTTCAAATCGTCCAAGCATGCTGAGTTGAATGGTCTGGGTCTCACGTTCTAATTTTTCCCTAACTGAGAAACCCCAATTCAAGGTTTTGAAAACCCTAGGCGTCGTTCATGGTGAAATCGCGTATGGATGAGGAAAACTCAATCAAACAACTGGGTTAGCTTCAGAATTACAAGAGCAATACAAAACAAGCATTAGATTTGAAAATTATGGCATGAATGATCAAATACGATTATGCAAAAAAAGTGACACAGTCTGACTTATAACTACCAATTCTTGATGTTTCAAGCTATGATTTTGATTCAGACTCCTTCCTTGAAGCTTCAGGAACACAATAGGACGATTATTTGGCCTTGAATCGCACTGTAACCTAGTTTTCAGTTTTGGAATTTTTGTCAAAAAACTCAAGCTTCGTTATGGTGTTCTTGCGCAGCTTTGTGGTCATTAGCATTAGGGTTGGCATGTATATATGTACTGGAATGATTAGGGTTCAAAATTTGGTCCAAAGAATCAATGAATTGATGAGAAAATATTTGATTTTCATGCCATAAGTTTTCAATCTTTTCCATGCTATTTTGGTTCCAATCATGTCCAATCACATGGATTCTTTCTAAATCAGATCATGCACGAAATCTTGAGACTATTTCATGCACAAAAAGATTTAAAAACTTAGGTTTGGTATTTTTCATGTATTTTAATTAATTAAATGAATTATTAGTAATTAAAAATCCAAATAAATAAATAAAAATGATGAAAAACTTCCCTTTGGGACAAATGGTCGTGCACATGCTTTGGATGATCAATCTTGGAAGAAAAAGAGGCCCATTAGCATTTTTAAGACATTTGAAGCAATGTTGACTTTTCAAAATATCCAAATATTTCCCAACTTCCACAAGGCATATCTTGCTCAATTTTTAAGCTTTAACCATGTTCTTGGACATTTTGGAAATGTATTTGAGTCCTCTAACCAATGTCTTTGGTCCCACATCATTTTGATTTACCAATCTCAAGTTATGGCCTTTGACTTAAAGTCCCTTTTTGTTGACTTTTGAAAATGACCTATAATGTTGAAATTGATAACTTTTTGTGAGAGCATTGCTTGGACTTGAAGTGTGAAGAGGAGTTGTAGGAAATGTCTTTCTCTTCAAAATGAGCTTTGGATGGAATTTTTCTGATAATCCATGTGAAAGTTATGCCTTGGTCAAGTTACAGTTGACTTTTTCAACTGTCTAAATATGGAAACTTTTGCATCTTGAGACTTTTTTAGCCAAGCTTTGAGAATCATGATCAAGCATTGATCAAATGATGTTTGTGGCCTCAAAATAAGATGTTGACCAAAAATTTGAACTTTTGACTGTCAAATGACCATTTTGCCCCTGCAGTTGACTGTAGTGCAATTAGGGTTTTTGACTGTGCAATTTTGTGCTGTAAGTCTTGAAACTTGGTATGAGGATGCTTGACCATGTTTGTAGGCATGTGGGACTTGATTGGACCCTTGGAAACTTCATTTTCTTTGTCAGAACCAAAACCCTAGTTTTTGACTGTTAGGAGGCCCTTGAACTGTGTAACCCTTGGGGAGATTTTGAAGCTTTGACTTGGCAAATTTTGAGAATATGGGAGGGCAAATTTTGGGGTATAACAGAGACCTATAGGCGATCTTCTAGGGGAGACCTATGTGCGATCTACAAGATGAGAGTTAGATCTACGGACGACCTATAGTCCTAAAGCGATACCCATAGGCGATCTGCTAGGGGAGACCTACAGGCGATCTACAAGAGGAGAGATATATCTAAGGACGACCTAAAATTCTAAAGCAAGACCTACGAGCAATCTTCTAGGGGAGACCTACAAGCGATCTATAAAAGGTGAGCTAGATCTACGGACGACCTACAATCCTAAAGCAATACCTATGCGAGATCTACTAGGGGAGACCTACAAGCGTTCTATAAGAGAAAAACAAGATCTACGAACGACTTACAATTCTAAAGCGAGAACAATGGGAGATATGCTAGGTGAGCCCTACGGGTGATCTATAATAAGAGAGTTAGATCTAAAAATGACATATAGTCCTAAAGCAAGACATACATGCAATCTATAAGAGGAGTGCAAGATCTACGGACGACCTACAATCCTAAAGTGAGACCTACGTGGAAATCTGCTAGGGGAGACCAACAGACAATCAATAAGAGGAGAGCTAGATCTACGAACGACCTTCAATCCCAAAGAGAGACCTACAAGCGATCTTCTAGGGGAGACCTATGTGTGATCATGAGAGCTAGATCTACGGACGACCTACAGTCCTAAACCGATACCCATAGGCGATCTGCTAGGGGAGACCTGCACGCGATCTATAAGAGGAGAGCTATATCGCCGGACGACCTAAAATTCTAAAGCAAGACCTACGGGAAATCTGCTAGGGGAAACCTGCAGGCGATCTATAAGAGGAGAGTTACATATATGGAAGACGTACAATCCTAAAGTGAGACTTATGCTCGATCTACTAGGGGAGTCTTACGCGAGTCTATAAGAGGAAAGCTAGATCTACGTACGACCTACAATCCTAAAGATGAGACCTACGTGCGATCTGCTAGGGGAGACCTATGGGTCGTCTATAAGAGGAGAGTTATATCTAAAAGCGAACTACAATTCTAAAGCGAGACATACGGGCGATATTCTAGGGGAACCCTACATGCGATATATAAAAGGAGAGCTAGATCTACGTAAGATCTATAAGGGGAGACCTACGAGCGATCTATAAGAGGAGAGCTAGATCTATAGATGACATACAATCATAAAGTGAGACCTAATGGAGATCTGATAGGAGATACCTACAGGTTTTCTATAAGAGGAGAGCTTGATCTACAGACGACCTATAATCCTAAAGCGAGACATTTAGGCGATCTAGTAGGGTAGACCTACGGGTGATCCATAAGAAAAGAGCTAGATCTACAGATGACCTACAATCCTAAAGCGAGACCTACAGGCGATCTGTTAGGGGAGACCTACTGTAGCGATAGAAATGTTCAATACTAAGCCATTGGATTGACTAGACTTTATACAAATCAAAATCATAAATCGCCACCGCGCTTTATTCTTTCCAAAGGAATGGGAAAAGAGCGAATAACCCAAAAAAAAGGGGGAAAGATTCAAGGTAAGGGGGTTGGTTATGCAAAGGGAAGGTATTAGCACCCTAAACATCTATGGTACTCCGTATGAACCTCTTTGTAAAATCTGTATATTTTGGCTATAGAAAAAAATGTGTTGTATAGAAAATGAATGGTGGATTTGAGAAGAGAAATATATGTTTTATGATTTTTGCACCTGCCGCGGTTGCGAACCTTTAGTGCCTACGTACCACCTTTCGTGCAATAGGGGATCAGGGTACACGTAGTTCCTCTTTTAAAAATTTGAAATACAAATGTGTTGGTTAATTTTATGAGATAAGACATCATCATTATTGTCTGTGTGGAAAAACATACTTACTACCCACAATCATGAGAAAGGAGAATTTGCATCATCTCAAAGTGGAGGATATGTCTTGGATTTTAAAATCAACAATGCCTCACCCAACACCCAATTGGAAAATGTCTCTCTTCACTACATATTGTAGAAGAATAGTTGTTTGCATCACTACAAGGATCGAAAAGATTCTAATCTTTTAAGAAAATTTTAAAGGTAAAAGCCAAAGTGGCAAAAAAATGGTTTGAAATGAGATTTGTTGGCTTTTAGTCTTCTCACAAAAAAATGTCAAGATATTATTACATTGATTGGAGTTTATTTATGAAAATATTTTGAAAATGCATGGACATAAGTCCAAGTTTATTACGAAAGTGCTTCAAGTTTAGAAATAAGAAGAATTTAAAAAGGAGGGAGAAGATTTTTGAAATTAAAGAAGATGGGAGGAGAAGAAAAGACTATCCTAAAGCATAAGGTAAAAGCTAAGGATAAGGACCATCTAACCAACAAGAAGCCACAACTTGACATTATGAGCCAAGATAGAATTCCCATTCTTTGGATTGAAACCAAGAAAGTTAAGATTGGGCAGAGTAACGGTTGTATGAAGGTGAATTCCATATTATAAACAAAGGATGTAATCACAAAAACCTGCACACAAAAACAAACAAGCAACCCAATGTCTTGAGGTAAACCTCAAGAGCTTCAGACAAAATAATTAGATAAGATCACAAGGTCTCCAAGATAGGCCAAGGTTTCTAATCCTAAGTCCAAGAAATAGTCCCATGCTCCATAATGCCAAGGATAGTAACCAAATAGTCCAAGTACCATTAAGAGTTTTTTAGGGTTTAAGTTGATTATTAAGTATCTTAGGAAAAGAAAAAGAAAAGCTCAAGTAAGCAAAGTAAAAATGACAATAATATAAATGCTCAAATGAGAAAAGATGAAAATGGCATGAAATAAAAAAACTCTAAAAAAAATAAATAGTACATAAAACATAAAAGAATAAAAGCATAAAATAAACAAGTCAATAATTAGTGGTTAGTTGGATGACCATCTTGAAACTTGCATTTGGAACTCATTAGAGGATTGGTAGAACCAAAGCCTCCACACAATAAGTTGCATTTGCTTTCTGTCAAGTATATCATCCATTTGGAATTCTCACAAGTACCATTTAATGATCAACGGTGTTTAAGTGATCCGCGTTGACCAAAGGTGTTGTAGATCCATTAGAGGATTGGTAGAACCAAAGCCTCCACATAATGAATCTCAAGGTTATTGGATCAAAGAGATCAAATTAACATACTTGGGCTTGAAATCATAAGTTTGGGCCACGAATGATCATTTATTCGAATTGGGACAAAATTTAGCGCCATGTTAAGCAATCGTAAGTGGACTTATATAGAAGTCGCACCTATTTTGAGGTCGGTCAATAGCAATCTATGCACCATTTCTTTTGAGACATGATATAGAGATCATGCTCTAACAACATTTAGTGCAATGATAAGGGGATGAGATGAAGAGGAATTACGGGAGAAAGAGAAACCACATTTGAATTAAAAATTTAATCAAACTATTATTAAAATCATTCATCCATTTTGGTGGAGTTGAACTCAACACCTAAGATCCAATGATGTTAATAAAGCCATGATCAAAAAATCAACCCAAGACAGCCAGAAAATAATCACAAAAATTATATATATTTAATATATAGATTAAAAGATTTAAAAATGTTTTTAAAAAAGGAAAATAATGAGGAAAATATCAATTATATTCAAATTAATCAAGAAATTAAAAATAAGATCATAGAAAAATCAAAAAAGAGGCAAAGTAATTTTACAAAAATTTTGGGAATTTTTAAAACTCAGAAACTATTTTTAAAAATTAAATTAAATGGGTAAAATAAACAAAATTAGTAAAAAATAGTAAAGTCAGAAATAAAAATAAAATAAGGTCACCAATATTTGTCACAATATCGTTGGACCATTCCATAATTTTTTTAGAATTTAAAAATGTGTAAAAGTATTTTTAAACATTATAAACAAATCAAATAAGTGTAAAATTCATTAAAAAAATACCAAAACCCAAAATTAAATTGTGAAAAAATAAAAATCAGAAAGAGAATAATCAAAAATATTTTCCATAATTTTTTCAGATTTTTTGACTAAAAATGAATTTTCTATGATTTTTTGAAATTTAAAACAATTAAAATATAAAAATCAGAAAAATAAAATAAAAGGAAAAGATGTGGACTATTGGATGAGAGTCAAAATGCGTTAGTAATCAAATCCAAAGGATCTGGCGCGCTGTGCATATCATAGTCTTTAATGAATAATGTACAGAATCATTGATAAAATCAGAATTTGAAAATAACAAATGTCACGCTTTCATTGGTTAGAAGATGACACGTTGGTCATCTTCAACCTCCAGCCTTCACGAATTGCAGGTCTCTCAAACTGTAATTTCAGAAGCTCAGACCTATGTTATTCGCTTCGTCTCTTCAAGATGAAGACAACCACACCCTCGCGCCAAATTTATATAAATTGTAACTCAAGCAATTTGGAAAGAAAGTTTTGAAAAGGGATTTGAAAATTCGTGGTCAAAACGTGCTTCCAGATAAAAGTAAGTGTTGCGACAAGAACCAGGGTAATGAGAGCAACACAATGATACCAAATTTTTAAAGAATTGATGAAGGAATCTACCTATTGAAGTTGATTTGCAGAGCTCTGAAACTGTACTTCTATGGAGCAATACATGGCACGATTCTTGAATGTGATTATATGGTTAGCTTCAGAGAAGATCAAGGAAGGTGAATTGATGAAAAAAATGGATTGAAAAAGGCTTGAGAATATGATTCGAAGTAGATGAATTTTGAGTTGTGAAGCAAGTTTGGCAGGGCGATTCTGGCTATCTAAGCTTGGGAAATTGAATGGGGGATGACCCTCTTTTTATAGGGAATCAAATGGAATCTTCAAGCGTGTGGAATGATGCAAATTGGAGGGAAATCGTTTGAACCTGATACACGAGAAAAGTGTGATCTGATTTGCATCAAAAATCATTTAATCCTTGCGTTTCAAGGCTCTAATCCACTTTGGAAACTTGGTTAAACATGTTTAGATCACAAACGCGTGCTAATTTGATGTTTAAAGGCCAAAACATGAATTTCAAATTCTGACTTATGGAGAAACTTCAGTTCTAAGTTACCAAGTTCAATCCAATGGAATTTCCACCTCAAGGATTCTTAGGGAAAAATTATTGATGCTTTGGAAAGATGAGGTAACAAGCTTTGCAATGGAAAAAGGATGGAATCAAATGGATTCTTGAGCTGAAATTTACATGGAGTCAAAGTTGAAGAAAAAGAGTTGACTTTCCATACTTAGAAATATTTCAAATTCTTCTTTAAAAATGACCTATAATCTCTTGCATCCAAACATGGCCTTCCACTTAGAATTTGATCTTGACAAAAAAATATGGAATGAATTAGATCTCTTCAATGACATTTTGCAATTTGAACCACTCAAAATCTCCAAAAATAGAGCAAGTTATGACTTGTTGAAGTGGCTAAAAATCATGAAATGACTTATAATCTCTTGCATTCTTAAGGCAACTTCCATCCATTTTTTTACTTTGCACATAAACTAAGGCATGAAGTACACATCCTTAGGATCATCATGAAAAACGAATGGGCTTAAGGTGATAAAAATTGACCAAGTTATGACCATTTGAAGTTACTTATGCTGAATTGGGGATTCATCTGGATGACTTGTAATCTTCCCTCTTCACCAAGTTCCTTCCACATGAAAACTCCTTGTAACTTTTGAAGTGATTTATTGGTAACTCTTTCAAGAGAATAATATTTTTGGAATCACTCAAAAATACCAAAATACGAGCAAGATATGCCCCTTTGAAGTCCAAAACCCTAGCCTCTAGATCAAGAGAATGCTTGGTGGAACTTTGCCAGGTTTGAACAAACTTTTTGTGCCAATATTCTTCCTTTGTGAATAGAGATTGATGAGGATGATGAGAAGGACTCATGGCCACCTAAACCACTTCTATACCAACTTCAAAACAACTTCAAAACAACTTCAATGATGAGGTTTAAATTTCTCAAGCTTTTGACTAGGGCATGGAAATAAACTCATGCACCCATGAAGAAACTTGCTAAACCTCATTGCCTTTACCTACATTATTAACAAGTAAGACAAACCAATATTGAATTTTGTTAATTAGAGGGAAAATCAAAGCAAAATATCCATGATCATAAAAGAAAACAAGTTAAGGTGCTTGGTAACTCATCATAGAGCAAAGCTAAAGATAGGAAAAAGAACCAAAAGCCCTAATGTGATCTTGTTGTGATTGAAATAATATGGTATGATGAAGGAATCTTAGGGAAAAAAATTGGGGTACAATAGCTGCCCTTATTTAAGTTTCTTCTATCTGGAGATACGGAGGTTAAAAATCTTCGTGTCGACGTGATCGAAGATACTTAAATACAAAACAAACCCTATTTTTGGCCCTAAGATGCCATGCAAATGCTTATGCATATGAATGCATATGAACATAATCAAAGAGACGCAAAGTAGCATTGGGGATGCAACAAAAAAAATCTAGAAACAAAGCAGCAACCCCACCAGGAAAATAAAACACTGGTAAACCACGAGAACAGAATCAGAGAGGAGGATAACAAGCATCGACGCTCACTGCCGATGTACTATCAACGTTCACTGAATATATCATACCACCGTCGTTCATTGACAATGAACTGTCAACGTTCACTGAAGATAGCAAAAAGATAAGACCCACCGATGTTCACTTCCGATGTACTACCAACGTTCACTGAAGGTAGAAAGAGTAAATATATCATATCACTGCCGTTCACTGATGATGAACTATCAACATTCACTGAAGATAGCAAAAAGATAAGAAACATCGACGTTCACTGCCGATGTACTACCAACATTCACTGAAGGTAGAAAGAGTAAATATATCATATCACCGCCGTTCACTGACAATGAACTTTCAACGTTCACTAAAGATAGCAAAAACATAAGAAACATCGACATTCACTACTGATGTGCTACCAATGTTCACTGAAGGTAGAAAGAGTAAATATATCATATCACCTCAGTTCACTGACGATGAACTATCAACGTTCACTGAATACATCATACCACTGTCGTTCACTGACCATGAACTATCGATGTTCACTGAAGATAGAAAAAAGATAAGAAACACCGACGTTCACTGCCGATGTACTACCAACATTCACTGAAGGTAGAAAGAGAAAATATATCATATCACCACCGTTCACTGGCGATGAACTATCAACGTTCACTAAAGATAGAAAAAAAATAAGAAACACCGACGTTCACTTCTGATGTACTACCAACGTTCACTGAAGGTAGAAACAGTAAATATATCATATCACCGCCGTTCACTGACAATGAACTATCAACGTTCACTGAAGATAGAAAAAATATAAGAAACACTGACGTTCACTGTCGATGTACTACCAACATTCACTGAAGGTAGAAAGAGTAAATATATCATATCACCGCCATTCACTGACGATGAACTATCAATGTTCACTGAAGATAGCAAAAAGATAAGAAACATCGACGTTCACTGCCGATGTACTACCAACGTTCACTGAAGGTAGAAAGAGTAAATATATCAAGTTTCCCCAAGATTCTGGTGTTTTGCCAAGAACGGCTCTCAACTTCTTCTTTAACCAAGCAAATCTTCCTGGAAAGGGTAATACGTAATCTGTCTCAAATAAAGAGACTTCCACTTATTGTCAAGGGGAATTGCAAAGAGAAATGACTTCCCGGGGAAATGCCACGATATTCCTGCTGAGGAGATAAAGTCTTCCTGTGCAACATAAATGCACAAACCAAAGCTCATAGTTTTCAGAAATCCATAATAAATTATATTGTCATGTAGCCATAAATCCAATTCAGAAATAAACTAGAGCAAGACGGCCAATGCAGATTCATCCTTTGAGAAATAAACTCAAGAGGGGAAACCAAATTAAACTAAGCAAAGAGCGTTGTCGGAAAGGTCAGAACACAATGTCAATGAATGATGATTTTTAGCAATGCATGATGTATGTATGAATGTATGAGTGTTATTGTGCATGTGCTGGTAAAAAGGATACATAATCAGCGCAGATGAACAAAACCACCTCAGGTACTAACAACATTGGGCTAAGCTTCAACCAGGAAGATCAATCCAAAAAGGGTAAAAGCAATTGCAGAAACCAAACCTATTGCTTTAACTTCGCTGAGGAGAACCATAATCCGGATGTAGCTAAATCAAACAGATACCGGGATAGAACATCCTTCTTCCGGTTTCATCAGAGAAAAAGGGTTTCCAAAAGCAACATGTCTACTGGAGATTGCAAGACCAAACTAAAATAAAGAAGATTGACGCTGAAACAATCAAACCTTACTGGGGAATTCAAGCCTACCTCCCTGGAGAAAAAATTGCAGACTGAAACTTTCATCACGAATACTCATTCCAACAAGAGATGCCCTGGGATAACCTTCCCGGGAAAGCAAGAAGTCAAAAATAATACCAAAACTACGAAAATAGCGACATCCCCGCACACCAAGGAAATAAAACCTTTCATAATATGAGGAAAGACTTTGTTGGGGAAACTGGGACAGAGGCTTCTGATCATGCAAACCCGAGAAGAAAAATAAAATGAACCAAGACTTGACTGGGGATAGTGGGGTCATAAACCCAATAATGTACCTTGTACCCACTGATATCGTCTTTAACTATCTGAGAAACACACAAAGATTATGCACACCAGCAAAATGACCTTAGAAAACCTTCATGAAAGAAATAAATCCTCTTAAAACAAACATAGTTTGTTCATTCTTGGGATCACCATCTTTGTTGTCATTGTTTCATCACAAATCCCAAAGTAAATTGAATTTTAAAGATCTCTTCTCTTTTTTTTGAAAAGTTAATTTTGCTTCTTTTAATCTTTTTGCTTTAACAGTTATTATCAGTAATAAATGAAGTCTTTGTAAGCTAAATAAAAATAAGAACACAAAGAAATGGGCAAAAGCTCGAATTTCATTAATAGAATGGTAGTCTGCGAATGGCGGGACTCCATGGATGATTACAAAGTTTTGCAAATGGTAATACATAATGGAAAAGATACATTGAGATACAATGACCACTATCCCCCCTAACAACTTTTGATATCCTGAGCAGCAGCTTTTGTTGAAGTATGGTAAGGATCCGAGAAGATTGTTGCTTCAACGATCAAGTCTTGTCCGACGTAGTTACTTGCCAAGAAAATCCCTAACTTTTGCCTAAGCTGCCCTTACAGGTTTTCAACTTAGCGGGAAATTTATTCTGTTTATCTCTCTAATTTTTGCCTAGACTGCCCTTTCGGGTTTTCGGCCTACCGAGACACTCCTTTTTTCCAAAGCCGCCCTTTTGGGTTTTCAACTTAGCGAGTTGTTCTTTTATTTCTTTAGGCGAAGTATTTCTTGACTGCGTTAGCATTCATGGGACGTGGGAACTCCTCGCCATCCATAGTTTCAAGAATTAATGCACCCCATAGAAGGCTTTCTTGACAACATACAGGCCTTCAAAATTGGGAGTCCACTTGCCCCTATAATCAGTGTTGAAAGACATGATCTTCTTGAGAACGAGATCGCCTTCTCTGAATTCACGAGGTTTGACCTTTTTGTCAAATGATGTCTTCATTATTTTATGATGTAACTGCCCATGACACAAAGCTGTCATTCTCTTCTCTTGAATCAAATTCAATTGGTCAAACCTATTCTGAACCCATTCAGCCTCTGTCAATTTAGCTACCATTATCACACGCAACGAGGGAATCTCCACCTCGATAGGGAGTACAGCTTCTATTCCGTACACTAGGGAAAACGGGGTTGCTCCTGTTGAGGTGTGAACAAATGTTCGATATCCATGCAGACAAAAGGGAGCATTTCATGTCAATCCTTATAAGTGACAACCATTTTCTGGATGATTCTCTTGATATTCTTATTAGCAGCTTCAACAACCCCATTCATCTTTGGCCTGTATGGAGATGAATTGTGATGGACAATCTTGAATTCTTTGCACAGTTCAGTCATCATCTTGTTTTTCAAATTCGAGCCATTGTCAATGATGATTCTGCTCAGCACACCATACCGGCATATAAGATTGTTTTTGATGAAACGCACAACCACCTGTTTGGTAACATTTGCATATGAAGTAGCCTCTACACATTTGGTAAAGTAGTCAATTGCTACCAAGATGAAACGGTGCCCTTTCGAAGCTTTGGGTTCTATCATCCTGATCATGTCAATACCCCACATAGAGAAAGGCCATGGGGAGGAAATCACATTGAGGAGTGTCGGAGGCACATGGATCTTATTTGCATTAATCTGGCATTTATGGCACTTCTTTGGAAATTTGTAACAATCAGATTCCATTGGCAACCAATAATAACCTTCCCTTAGCATCTTTTTAGCCATCGAATGTTCATTAGCATGAGTGCCAAATGAACCTTCATGGATCTCATGCATCAACATGTCTGCTTCGTGTCTATCCACGCATATGAGCAAGACCATGTCATAATTTCTATTGTATAACACATTTTCACTGAGGAAGAAACTGCCTGCCAACCTTCTCAGTGTCTTTCTATCTTTTTTTGACGCACCAAACGGGTATTCCTGAGTCTGAAGAAAATGCTTGATATCATAATACCAAGGTTTTTCATCTGCTACCTCCTCTGTCGTAAACATATGAGCGGGCCTATCCAGCCGTCGAACTGTAATTCAGGGTATATCATTCCAAGTATTCACTTGGTACATGGAAGCCAGAGTTGCCAAAGCATCTGCCATTTGATTTTCATCTCTAGGGATGCGATGGAATTCAACTTTATTGAAGAAGGGTAGTAATCTTCTAGCATAATCTTTGTAAGGGATCAAGCTAGGGTGACGAGTGTCCCATTCTCCTTTAATCTAATTTATTACCAAAGCTGAATCACCATACACATCTAGAATTTTGATTCTGAGAACAATAGCTTCCTCAAGACCCATGAAGCAAGCCTCATATTCTTCCATATTATTAGTGCAATCAAATTTTAACCTTGCGGTAAAAGGAATTTGCGATCCATGAGGAGTGACAATCACATCACCAATTCCTTTACCATAAGTGTTGTACCCCAAAATTTGCCCTCGCATTTTTCCACAAGAAATCGCAGCTTCCGGAATTTCCTGATTTTTCAGATTGGCTCAAGAATCGAACAAACGAACTTTTCTCGTCAGTCAAGCAAAATTAGGGTTTTTCTGATTTTTAGGGCTCTGGATTGTTTCACACAGTTGGCTTAGGGTTTTGGTTGATTTTGACTCGATTTTGATGAGGTGAACATTCTTTGGCATTTAATCAGGAATTAAGGTTTTTGTGGGCATATTCTCAGAAGGTTAAAATTCCACAGCACTTTGCAAGTTATTCCGAGATTCGGGTCGAATTCGCATTGTTTTTAATTTAATCAGTAAAAGGAGGCAGTTGGTTTGAATTCACCAGTCAAAAGATATGCGCAGTTTGGATTTACAGTGTTCGTTGAAAATCAGTGAAAAGAAGGAATGCGCCTGATCAATGTTTTGATTAACTATTGATTCGCTTTGGAGATACCAGGTTTAACTGATCAATGTGCTAAAGTATTGTTTATTTAAATTATTTATTTTTCTAAATTAAGTGATTGAAATTTATTTTTCAATTATTTTAATTCAAAGAGTTTTAAATAATAGATAAACAATAAAGAAAGAGGAAATAGAACTGATTGGATAATAAAGACTTTTATTGATTCTTGAATTATTTGTACAATTATTGTTTATAATTTAATTACAAACAATGGTTTTACGTTAATTTAAATTTAAATAAAAAGTAAAAACTGTCCTATTTTTCTAATTCTTCAGTCTTCATTTAGTACCCCTCCATCCTTTTTTATTCATCTGCAAAAGAAAAGGAGAAAAGTCAAAAAGCAGATAAAATAATAAACGACAGAAGAAATTCATCATTAAGGGCCACTGATTGGGATCAGTTAACCCTCTCTGCAAATCACGGGATTTCTCCCGGTTCACAAAGAGGGAAGAATTTTATTTAATCATGAATGCAAAGTTGAGAAAAAATGCATAAAATGTCAAACTGCATAGTTCAGAAGCAAGATCAAATCAAACTGAAAAAATCAAGTTGCAACTTTCTGTCAAATGCCAAAGGTACCCAAGCTGTCAAAAGAAGATTTGGTAAAGATATGGAAAGTTCAAAAAGTACAAAGTCTACTCAAAGCTGTCAAGAAAAGAAAAAGAATGCAGAGGAAATCCATTATGCAAACAAGCTATATTTTTCATCATTTCCCAATGGCCACTTTCAGAACTAGGTACAGCAACAAACATAATTTAACATTTTTTGCTGTACTGAGAGAGAATGGAGAGATAAAAGTAAGCAGGTTTTTAGGCTTTAGGCAGACATAGGAAGAAAGATATAACACACAAGAACTGAACACAAAAAGAGGAGAAATCAATACAAAGAAGGAGATACAAACTCCCACTGCATAAAAAACCTCATAACCAAAGAAAACACTTCCAAACTCAGAACCTGCTAAAGCTCAGGTCTGCAAGCACAATTTGCAAACCCACCATCAAGCAATAATCAGCATAACCTGCTGGAACAAAAACCATAAAACAACAAAGACCAGTCCATTACAAGTGGACTGCAAGCATAACCCGCTGAAGCCAGACCTGCATCATTCAAAAAACCTGTCAAACAATAACCAAACCATTGCCTACTGCACTACCAAAACTTACAGTCAAATATGCCAAAACCTCATACTACCTGAAGCCTAACATGAAACCCTTACCTACTGTCAAATAATACCTGCATTAGCCTTATCACCAAAAAGCCTCACCCTACTGTTAAAACCAAACCTGCAATGGCCTAAACCCAACCCTGCCTAAACAAAAATAAACCTTAAGCAAAGGTAACCTGCCTAAGCATCCAACCTGCTGTCATAACCTCAAACAGAAAACCCGTTAAGGCCACAAAACCAGCCAAACCAACCTTAAGCTTGCAATAAGCTTAAAACCTGTAAGAAAACCTCACAAAGCCTGTCCAACCTTGCAAAGAATTAAAAGTGGTGCAAACACAGGTTCAAGCATAAAACCCTCAGAACACTCATCATTGGGCAGGGAAGAAACATGTCAAGATAGGCAACAGAAGGAAGCATATAAAAGCTCTAGGCAACAAGTCATAAGAAGAGGAAAAGCGATAAGCAACCAAGGCAACTCAGTGTCAAAACCCTCAAGCCCTCAGTAAACACATCATTGGGCGTAAAACTATCAAGCTCAACAATCAAGAGGCAACCACATAAGCATACAGAGTCATAGCAAGAGAAGAATAAGAAGAAAGAATACGCAAACAAGAAGCTTTCAGCCATCAACATCATAAAGCTTAAAGAAAATATACAAGATACCAGATAAAGCCCCTCATCGCGCATCACATTCCATCCGCCCTTGGCCTCCTAGCTTTCCTCATATCTCTCCTCCATCTCCAAAGGTAACCCTTTCCTTCTTTCTTTTTTTCAAAACCTCCAACAACCATTAACAAACGAGGGAATCAGAATCAAAAAGATGAATAAATCAATGCATGTAAAACCAAAACGAATAAGAAAATGAATGTACCGTATATCCGTTGCCCCCTAGTGTCCGGTTAAAGGGAGGAGGAAGATGGAGAATCGGTGGCCTTGGGCTGACGAACTCACGCTGGGCACTCAGAAGCAAACGAGGAAGACGAAGATGAACGAAACCCCAAGATGAGCGCCGCTGTACACAAACCCTAAAGCCTTGTCTCCAAATGAAAACAAATGCAAACCCTAAAACTTTCTGAGCCCAAACGTGGGCCTTGCCTATTCTGAATGTCTAAGCCCAAAGCATTGCTCCAATTCACACCTCCCCCTCTTTGAGCCCATTTCTAACCTATTTCAAACCTTTTACTTATCATCATACATAAATTAACATAAATCCTTTTCTTTTATACTTAAAGAACATTTTTAACACAATCTATTTGTTTTCTAACTTAACATATTCTTTACAATATTACATTAATACTCATACATAAAAACACACTTTATTTAAAATATCTAATTTAAACTTTCTTCGTATAAACAAATTATAAAGACACTTTTTTCCTTTTTATGCATAGTTTAATTAATTTAAAACATTTTATTTAAATATCCTTTGTACATATTAAACACAAAAATTACAAAGATACATTTTTATATCAAATATAAAACGACAATTTTCAAACTTATAACATTCCCTCTCTTTTAAATATTTTTACATAACAAATGAAAAATACTTTTTGTATACATAATTAAAACTTAGAAATATTTTCTTTTCTTAAAACATCATTTTTATACATATTTTAACTAGAACTCAAAACATTCAATTAAAACATTTTTCTTTTGTACATATTAAAGAAATATCAGATTATTAATTAAATAAACATTTAATTTTTCTTTAAGTTAAACAATACTTAATACATGTTCAATTTCACATCCTAACCTGTAAATAATTACATACCTACACACGTATACACTTACACAATACATTTACATGGCTCCTATACACATTTGTTTATTTTATACATTGATATACATTATTTACATTTGATCGCAAATTCGATTTGGTTGTAACTTATTGGATACTATAAGTCTCATCCCCATTCATACACATGTACCCCCACTCCCGGATACTTATTTTGTAATAGCATAGACTTTACATTTCCGCAATTTACAGTTTTCCAATTATACCATGGTTAGACCTAGGGTTTGTATGTACATAAAATCAAACGCTAGATAACCTAATACAAGACAAATACATGAAATCAATACACAATCACACTTGCACCCTCTAGGGTAATCCCACATGTTGCCTTCCAAAATGGGCCATGCTTGCACGTCGAGTATCTTTGGCAAAACAAAATCAAATGATCATAAGTCCCTCAAAGTGTTGCCTAAACGGAATGATCATAGTCCCTTCAAAGCAAAATTGCCAAAGACACTTGGCACCATTGCATTCATGGTCCATACGATGACCCGCGCCCGTCCCGAACAAACTTCCTAAACGCAAGATTGTCCACCAAATTCAATGGTGGAACAAAATTGTTAAAAGGGGTTGAAAACATAGAGAAAACCTTTGAGTACAATAGGGTAGACAAAACTCTTAGTTACTTGAGATCAACTTGCAAAAAACACTTGCCTTCTTTTCAAAAACCACAATCCACAACACTTTCAAACAAACTCTCAAAAACATTTGAAACATCTTTTCGAAAAGATACACACTTTTGTAAAACACTCAAACACGAGTCAAATACATTGGTCGCCTAAGACAAGGCATCTCTTCAAAAAACATTTTCAAAACATACACACACACACCATTTTCAAGCAATCGAAAATCAAGTCAAGTGATCTAAAAAACCAAGTAACTAAGAGCCCATGGATAACCATGGATGAAAAGGGTGCTAATACCTTCCCTTTTCATAATCTACCCCCCGGACCCACGAAATATCTCAAAAGGTTTTTTGCTGTGCTTTTTCAACCTTTCCTTTAGGATAAAATAAAAAGTCGGTGGCGACTCTTGCTCAACCGCACAAGTGCGAATACGAACGCAAAACACTAGTCAGTTCTCCCACCGTATCACAGAACTGGCGAATCTGCTGGGGATAATGATTTGAAAATGGGGTTACCTTAGGGTTTAGATCACTTTTACTTTCTTACTTTGATTGACTTGATTGCTTTATCATTTGGTTTCTTTGTTTGGGTTGTTGTAAATCCTCCACCCGGATTTGGGGCACCTTCTTAGGTAAATAGCAAAAAATTGCGAGGGAACCGTGCGGGGTATACCGACATGGTTGAAGTAGTAAGCTATGTTAGTGTGACATATTTGTGAGTACCGGTAACCCTTGAGTAGTCAAGGAGAGTACGGGGCCGCTGAGTGATGTCGTGAAGCACTAACGAACTCTTAGAACCTTAATTGACCATCTTAGCCTTTTTAGGGGTAGTGAGATGACCGACTTTGGTGCAGTCCGAAGTTGGTAGATCCTCGATACTACACTCTTTGGAGGATTGTTTTCTTGGAATATTTTGGTCGCCAGTAAGTGGCTAAACCGAAACAATGAACACAGAAAACAATCCAATGATATTGAGCTCCTTAGAACCCGGTTACTTTCGATAGGACAGGTTTTAACCAACAAACTGAAAGAGGGTAGTACCTGAACCTCATGCAAGCCTAAACCTAAGGACTTGTCTGCTTTGTGTGAATATGTTTGTCTGTATATACACTCACTTGCTTTTCGCATACATGTACATGACATCATGACATCATACCATAGCATTTTCAATAACCATTTCAAGGATCTCGAGGGTTCTTTTGATGCAGGGTTACGTTGAACCAGACGTCTACCAAGGGGCAAGAGGTCTTCTCCTCTAAACAAAGTTCTCCAGTCGAAGTTCAAGTGCAACAACTTGAATCGGTGGCTATGACCCACTCGACATGGTGAGCTTGATTCTCGTGGAAAGACATCCATCGATACAAAGCTCTCCAATCAAAGTTCAAGTACAACAACTTGAATCGGTGGCTATGACCCACTCGACATGGTGAGCTTGATTCTCGTGGAAAGACATCCATCGATACAAAGCTCTCAAATCAAAGTTCAAGTACAACAACTTGAATCGGTGGCTATGACCCACTCGACATGGTGAGCTTGATTCTCGTGGAAAGACATCCATCGATTTAAAGTTCTCCAGCCAAAGTTCAAGTGCAACAACTTGAATCGGTGGCTATGACCCACTTGACATGGTGAGCTTGATTCTAGTGGAAAGACGTCCGCCGGTGCAAAGTTCTCCAATCCAAGAGCAGAGTTCAACCTCTAACGTTTTCTTGTGTTTACCCCAAGAGATCCTTGAAAGCATGCATGCACATATCATGCATTGCATTTTGACAGTCTTTTCCTTGTTCAGGTTTCCTTACTCTCCTGCTGTTTATTTCAGCAAGAGATGGCTCTAGAAAGGTCTGTCAAAGACATCCAAGACCAGACTTCTCAGCTGCAGGAGATGTTCCTGAACTTGTCTCTGGGTCAAGAAGAGATGAAAGCTATCCTCACCAAGGGCTTGGAGAATTCCAACAATGCCAGGAGTAACCAGCTTGCGGAGCTGTAGTTTGATCTGACAACACTGAGGACCCAAGTGATGGGACAGTTGGTGGGCCAGATGGCTCTCATCCAAAACCTATCTCAAAGACAAGAGGAACTCAGAGTTCTTGTCCGCCAACTGCTTCCAAACAACCAACTGGGGCAAACATCTGAGGTTGAAGAGCAAGTCACTGCTCAACCTCCATCCACTCAAGAAGACAAGGGGAAAGATCCTTTGCTTGCTTCAGGGTCACAAGCCCATCAACAACCTCGCCAGCGTCAATGGGGTAATCGGCGTAAGCAAGAAACGTCGGGAAGACAGTTCACGGAGACTTAAATACCATCATTTTTTATACTGAAGCGTCTGTTGGAGGTCAACTTGCTTACCGTAAAGGATCCTCCTCAGAAGCTCAATACCTCCTCTCCTAACTATCATCCCGACGCGTTTTGTGTTTACCACTCCTACAGTCCGGGACACGACACCAACGACTGTTGGGACTTGAAGAACAAGATTCAAGATCTGATCGACATTGGGGTGCTGGAATTCATGCCAGACGGCAAGATGAAAATCTTCCGTTAAAGGGTTCTCCACTTGAAGTGACGAAGCTCAAGCTGAAAAACTTTTGCTTCTTTTTGAATTTTCAAAGTTGTAATTCTTTAGCTGTCAAACAATTATTTGTTGATGTTAAACTCTGTTTTCATTAATGCATTGCATATGTTTGTCTTGAATTCATCCATTCGTTTCACTACTCTTATGCTTTTCTTTATGATATTTGACTCTTGATAAAAAGCTGTAAGCCTTTAGAGGGAGGATGACGAAATAATACCATGATCTTATACAGTATGCTTTTGAACAGACCTTGCTGATGATGTACAGGCATTTCTTTCAATTCCCAAACACTGGAGTTATAAGGAAGTTAATCCCTAGTCAACCCCTTCGAGCCAAAGAAGTAGGAGTTTTCTGTTCTAAACAATCAAAACCTTTGATATAAACCTGGGGCAGGGTAGTATCTCAGTTAATTCAAAAGAAAATGCACATTGAAGTCACAAACTCTCAGTTCTTAATACAACGAACGATGTCAAAAAGAAAGAAAGCATTCCGTTGGAATCAAAAGACAAGGGTGGTTCCCTATCACATAAACAGTCAATCTCTCAAAAGACAAAAGCCCGCCAAGCCAAAACCTATAAAGGAGGCTTAAGAAAGCTGGGGCATCCCGCTGACAGTAATCTCGAAAATGGGAACAGTCAGGCAAAAGTTAGGGATAACAAATCAAAATCAAAATAGTGAGGTCATTACAAAATCCTCAACAACACGAAAAATGTTGAAAAAGAAAAAGGAGATGATGACTGTCTCCCCAAATTCAACTAGTGAACCATCGCCCAAAAGTCATTCCAAACTCAAAACAGAGTGCGACGCGCAATTAACTGAGCTTAGGGTTGAAGGACATCACGAAGAGCGGGTGGGTACAAATATACTTTGAGCCTTTATCCTTTGTTTCTTAAAACGTGAACCAGGCCACGTTACAACCCTTCAAAAGTCCTAATTGAAGCATGGGTTAGTTCGAAAGCATACTGTTACAAAAGGTATCCTGACTCCTGTAGGGCTTTACTCTAAATCTTGTGTTGACTTGTCTTGTGAAAAGTTTTCTGCTAAAAATCGCATTTTTCAAAACTTCGAGACAAACATAAACTTTGCATTATTTGAATATCACTGTCTGCATTTGGCTTTTTGTTTGACAGCGAAGAAATTCATACAACGAATGTTCGGAGGAACGAAAATTCTCTCAGTAAGTAAAAATCACTTCAAGAGGATATCACTTCCATTGCAAATCTCCTATCCGCAAGGGGCATGACATGTCACAATTCAATTAACCTGGGGCAGTCCAGTCAAGGTCCAACAGATCTTTCAAAGTTCAGTTAACCTGGGGCAGTCCAGTCAAGATTTCAAGAAATCTCTCAATATGCAGAGTAATTTGATTCAAGACTCCTTCACCACCACTTGGGGCATTCGAATGTCAAGAGTGTTCAACAAATCAATTATTACATTTCCAGACTCGATTCCTGTATCTAGCCAGGGCACGTCTGAAGAGTTTGAAGATTCGATTCCTGTATCCAGCCAGGGCATATCTATCAACTGTCACATTTCCAGACTCGATTCCTGTATCTAGCCAGGGCACGTCTGAAGAGTTTGAAGATTCGATTCCTGTATCCAGCCAGGGCATATCTGTTGATGACTATTTCCAGACTCGATTCCTGTATCCAGCCAGGGCATATCTGTTGACGACTATTTCCAGACTCGATTCCTGTATCTAGCCAGGGCACGTCTGAAGAGTTTGAAGATTCGATTCATGTATCCAGCCAGGGCATATCTGTTGACGACTATTTCCAGACTCGATTCCTGTATCCAGCCAGGGCATATCTGTTGACGACTATTTCCAGACTCAATTCCTGTATCTAGCCAGGGCACGTCTGAAGAGTTTGAAGATTCGATTCCTGTATCCAGCCAGGGCATATCTGTTGACGACTATTTCCAGACTCGACTCCTGTATCCAGCCAGGGCACGTCTGAAGAATTCCAGATCAACACCTGTAACAAGCCAGGAAAACATCTATGGACGACCGATTGTAGACCAACACCTGTAACAAGCCAGGAATTTATCTACATCACCACTTGGGGCATTCGAATGTCAAAAAGTGTTCAAAAACCCGATGCAGTTTTACACAGACTCATCGTCAGGAAATCCTACACAGATCTCCTCAAAACAGGAAGACCCCAGTAGTTTGGCATACAACCCAAGCTTCTGATTCTCCCAACAGTGGTCCCAAGACCTCTCATTTTCAACAATTGAAGACTCTTGCCCTCCACAGCAGCAGCCAAGGATTTATTTTCCTCGGCAGCAATCAAGATTCTTTTATCTTTCAGCCGTCCAGGATTCATCTATCCTCCGCAAGATAACTCATCAGCTTACATGCGCATTCATCACATTCATGTCATAAACATTGATGTCACATACATTGCATCATGCATCATAACATTTCATACAACTAACCCTTTACCTTTTCAGGTAAGATCAGTCGGCAGACAAAGATCATCTTCCAAGTATACTCAGATGTGACCCGGACACGGCGACCTTCTGATACTTATTCCAGATTCATCCAAATGCAGCTTTACACGAGCTCATCATCAGGAAACCCTACACCGGTTCCTCTTCCAGACTTCTGAAAACAGTTTACAGATTCTTCCCTACAACGGATGTCAATCTACCAACTTGGTCAGACTCTTCTCAACTTTTGAAAATAGTTTACGGACGCTTTCCAACAACGGATGCTGCTCTATTGCTTATTCAATCTCAACTCCCGAAAATAGTTTACGGATTCTCCGGACACGGATGTCAATCTATTGCTTATTCAGACCCCCAATTCAGAGATGTTCCAAAACACGGGTGGCTTTCTGATACTTGTCCACTCACCATTGACATACAGTTCAAACATGTCCAGATGGCATCTATAAGCCCATCCTCCTACCAGCAGTCGCCAAATGGCATCTTTAAGCCCATCACCAAATGGCATCTGTAAGCCCATTCACCTCTACCATCACATCGACGAGTGCAAATTTTCTGGGCACTTTAGTGTCCAATCTTCTTTTACCTTCAAGTCGCGAAATGCAAACTTGCCAATCTAACTCTTCAGGTTCAAGAAGATTGAACAGGGGCAACTGTTGTACCCCAAAATTTGCCCTCGCATTTTTCCATAAGAAATCGCAGCTTCCGGCATTTCCTTATTTTTCAGATTGGCTCAAGAATCGGACAAACGGACTTTTCTCGTCAGTCAAGCAAAATTAGGGTTTTTCTGATTTTCAGGGCTCTGGATTGTTTCACACAGTTGGCTTAGGGTTTTGGTTGATTTTGACTCGATTTTGATCAGGTGAACGTTCTTTGGCATTTAATCAGGAATTAAGGTTTTTGTGGGCATATTCTCAGAAGGTTAAAATTCCACAGCACTTTGCAAGTTATTCCGAGATTCGGGTCGAATTCGCATTGTTTTTAATTTAATCAGTAAAAGGAGGCAGTTGGTTTGAATTCACCAGTCAAAAGATATGCGCAGTTTGGATTTACAGTGTTTGTTGAAAATCAGTGAAAAGAAGGAATGCGCCTGATCAATGTTTTGATTAACTATTGATTCGCTTTGGAGATACCAGGTTTAACTGATCAATGTGCTAAAGTATTGTTTATTTAAATTATTTATTATTCTAAATTAAGTGATTGAAATTTATTTTTCAATTATTTTAATTCAAAGAGTTTTAAATAATAGATAAACAATAAAGAAAGAGGAAATAGAACTGATTGGATAATAAAGACTTTTATTGATTCTTGAATTATTTGTACAATTATTGTTTATAATTTAATTACAAACAATGGTTTTACATTAATTTAAATTTAAATAAAAAGTAAAAACTATCCTATTTTTCTAATTCTTCAGTCTTCATTTAGTACCCCTCCATCCATTTTTATTCATCTGCAAAAGAAAAGGAGAAAAGTCAAAAAGCAGATAAAATAATAAACGACAGAAGAAATTCATCATTAAGGGCCACTGATTGGGATCAGTTAACCCTCTCTGCAAATCACGGGATTTCTCCCGGTTCACAAAGAGGGAAGAATTTTATTTAATCATGAATGCAAAGATGAGAAAAAATGCATAAAATGTCAAACTGCATAGTTCAGAAGCAAGTTCAAATCAAACTGAAAAAATCAAGTTGCAACTTTCTGTCAAATGCCAAAGGTACCCAAGCTGTCAAAAGAAGATTTGGCAAAGATATGGAAAGTTCAAAAAGTACAAAGTCTACTCAAAGCTGTCAAGAAAAGAAAAAGAATGCAGAGGAAATCCATTATGCAAGCAAGCTATATTTTTCATCATTTCCCAATGGCCACTTTCAGAACTAGGTACAGCAACAAACATAATTTAACATTTTTTGTTGTACCGAGAGAGAATGGAGAGATAAAAGTAAGCAGGTTTTTAGGCTTTAGGCAGGCATAGGAAGAAAGATATAACACACAAGAACTGAACACAAAAAGAGGAGAAACCAATACAAAGAAGTGTAGGTGTCTAGGTATTGGCTTGAATTTTTGGTAAATCCCAAGTGTATGTGTGAATGTCATGACTGATGTCATAACATTCTAGTTCAGTTTGTACTAACTCATTAGGTACCTTTGCAGAAAAATATTGTATTTCAAGTACTGATGTTTATGAGTGTGTATCTGAGCATTTTGCAAAATGATCACATTTAGCTAAATCAGTAGACAGGTTTTCTCAGATGTCATAACAGATGTTATGACATCCTGTTCTGAACTAACAGGTTTGCAGGATGGATAAGTCTGAGTTTTTTCAGGAAATAACTCAGTCTTTCCTGAACAGAATCCTGCGTTTTCTGAGGGGTAACCTAGTTTAACCCTAACCTGGTTAATAAAGTCCTGTGACCTGGTCTTTAGGTCAAACGGAATGAACCCTAGGTTTTTGTCGAAACCCTAACTGAAGTTGCAGCTGCTATATATTCAACAGAGCTGCTGTTTTTCAAGGATCCCTCTTGATTGATCAGAAGATCATTTTGTAATCTGAATAGATTTGATTATTATACTCCAAGCAATTATCATTGTGATAAGTTCCTTGGAATAGGTTTCTAATTGTAAGGGTTGTGTAGCACTCAAAGCTTTGAAGCAAGAGTGTTTGAATGTTCCTTGACTAAAGCTGTGAAGCAGAGTCAAGTTAGTTGTGTGCATCACTCAAAGCTGTGAAGCACGAGTGATTGTGTTGCTTGATTAAAAAGCTGTGAAGCTTAATCAAGTGTTTGTTTATGAAGAGTGTCTTCATCAATTCTTAAGTCAAATTGGTTTATGTATCACTGCTGTGATTGAGGGGGAGTGAGTAGGAACTCAGGTTTAAGTTGTACTTAGATTGGAATTGCATTGGGTAGGTCTTAAGTGAAGGAGATAAACTGGTTGGTTTATTCCTGAATTAAAATCTCTTATAGTGGATTTCCTCCCTGGCTTGGTAGCCCCCAGAGTAGGTGTTGTTGCACACTGAACTGGGTAAATAATTGACTGTGTTCTTTATTGCTTTTGTATTTACTATCATATAGTAAGTCAGATACGGTGTCATAACATTGAACGTGACATTGAGTATCTGCAGCCAGAATTTCAATTGGTATTAGAGCAGGCACCCTACCTGTATTACTGGGTGAGATCTAGGGATATCACTTTCTGGCACTATGGACAAAGAAGGAGTTTTTGGAAATAGACCACCCATTCTGGATGGAACTAATTATGACTACTGGAAACCTCGTATGATTGCCTTCCTAAAATCTCTGGACAAAAAGGCTTGGAGATCTGCTGACCAAGGATGGACTCATCCCACCATAACTGAGATAGATGGGACAATCAGTCTGAAGCCTGAGGAAGATTGGAGTAAAGAAGAAGATGAGTTAGCTCTGGGAAATTCAAAAGCTTTAAATGCCTTGTTCAATGGAATTGATAGAAACATTTTCAGACTAGTACATCAATATGAACTGGCCAAGGAATTTTGGGACACTCTCAAAACTACTCATGAGGGCACTTCCAAAGTAAAAATGTCAAGGCTTCAGATGTTGACTACCAAATTTGAGAATCTAAAAATGATGGAAGATGAAACCATTCATGAGTTTCACATGAACATCTTGGAGATTGCCAACACCTCAGGAGCACTGGGAGAAAAGATGTCAGAAGAAAAACTGGTGAGGAAGATTCTCAGATCCTTGCCTAAAAGATTTTCAATGAAGGTAACTGCCATAGAGGAAGCCCAGGACATTAGCAAGTTGAAAGTGGATGAACTTATTGGATCTCTTCAGACTTTTGAGATGGGGATAACTGATAATGGTGACAAGAAGAACAAAAGCATAGCACTTGTATCCAACACTGATGTTGAATACAAGGAGGATGAAGAAGAAAACATATCAGAAGCTATTGCCATGCTTGGAAGACAGTTCAACAAGCTCATCAAAAGAATGGATCCAAAGTCAAGGTCTAATGTTCATAACATTCCCTCTGACATTGACAGTTCCAGCAGAAGACCAAGGTCAGAAGATAAGGGAAACCAAGGCAGAGGTATCCAATGCCATGGATGTGAAGGATATGGACATATTCGAGCTGAATGTCCTACCTTTCTTAAGAAACAAAAGAAAGGAATGACTGTTACTTGGTCTGACTATAATTCAGAAAGTAATTCTGAAGAAGAATCTGCCAAACTAGTTACTGCCCTAACTAGTGTTTGTACTTCTGAAAGTGACACTAGTGATGAAGAAGTGACATTTGAAGAACTGGCTGATACCTACAAGAAATTGTGTATCAGAAGTGCTGAAGTCTGTGTGCAGAATGAGAAACAATCAAAACTCATTATAAAGCTGGAGGCTGAAAAAAGGGCAAATCTTGAAACTATAAGTCATCTAGAAGGAGAAGTTCAATTGCTGAACTCACAACTGAATCAAATGACCAAATCTGTCAAGATGTTGACAAATGGAACAGACAAATTGGAAGAGATCCTTCAGGTTGGACAAAATGTGGGAAATAAATCTAGACTAGGATTTATGGAAGCAAAGAAATCTGGTACTGGTAAGCAAATGTCAAAACAGATGTCTCAACACAACTCTCAACATCAGGAACAGAGACATATGAAGAAAAGGTACCAAAGATGGAAATGTCATCATTGTGGGAGATATGGTCACATAAAGCCCTTCTGCTTCAGACTACATGGATATCCTAATCAGAACTCAGGTGTCAAACCTAAGTCTAAAAAGGTACCACATGCTCCTAAATGGAAGAAAAAGGATACTGCACTTATAGCTCACACTTCCCTGAGGGTCTCTGCAAAGGAAGATTGGTACTTTGACAGTGGATGTTCCAGACACATGACTGGATTCAAAAATCTCCTCAATAATGTTATGCCTCACACCACCAGTTTTGTGACTTTTGGAGATGGTGCTAAAGGTGAAGTTAAAGGAGTTGGTAATTTGGACTGCCCTGGAGTTCCAAGTCTGAATAAAGTACTGCTGGTAAAAGGGTTGACTGCTAATCTCATTAGTATCAGTCAATTATGTGATCTAGGATTCAAGGTCAACTTCTCAAGATCTGAATGTCTAGTAATTAATGAAAAACTAGAAGTTGTAATGAGAGGAATCAGATCCAAAGATAACTGTTACGTGTGGCAGCCTGAGAACACTGATATCTCCACTATGTGTCAAATAATCAAAGAAGAAAAAGAGATGAAACTGTGGCAGCATAAGCTTGGTCCCCTTCATCTAAGAAGAATGAAGAGAGCTATTACTATGGAAGCTGTCAGAAGAACTCCAAAACTACAGGTTGATAATATCTGTGATGTGGCAAATAAACTTGAAGAAGGATGTGTTGTCAGAACCTTAAGTCATCTTGACAAGGATGTTGGAAATAACAAGTCTAATAAATTATGTTCTCAAAACATCTGGTCAAAACAGATGCTCCCTGAGTACAATGTTACACAAGATGTTGTGACATTGTGTTGTGACAATCTGAAAACAATCAACATTTCCTTGAACCCTATTGACTTTGAAGAGAAGAAGTCATTTAAACTGGAACATAGTTTCTCTAAGCTTCAGCTGACTGATTCTTCTACCAAGGCTCTTGTTGGAAATAAACTTGAAAACTTAAGGGGCAGGTTGGGTATTCACCAACATAAGAAATTATAGCAATTAATTTTGCTTAAAACAAAGGTTGAAGGAATTAACTTTATTAAGTCTATCATTAGTGGGTTAATCTTATACTTTCACAATTCTTTCAAAATCTTTAAGAAGTTGAAAAGACTCCCTTTTACCCTCTACCTCTCTCGTCCTTGCAACCTGTTTTCTCCTCTCAATCAAAGATCTTTCTCAAACTGCTACCATTACTCAAAGTCAATCAAAATGTCTCAGACATCGCCTTCAACCATGGCAACTTCGTCATCCTCATCATCATCTTCATCTGACCAAGATTCTAGGGCAATCACCACATGCATAGAATCTGAAGTTCTTGAGGTCACTCCTCTCAGAGAGATGGCAACTGACCCAACCAAAGTCAAAAAGCTCAGAACCAGACATGCAGGAAGAGCTCAAGCTACAGCCTCTGGTAATTCTTCTCATCCTTCGTCTTCTGTACCTAATAGAGAAGGATCAGTTCAAGTTCACCAAGCTATTGCTAGGCTGGTTACCAGTATACTGAGTGGCAACCAATCTGTACCGGGGATTTCTGTCCCTTTGAATCAATCAGAAAGTCCAAATGTGGAAGCTTCTGAAAATGTAGATGTCACTGAGAATGTTGTGACACAAAAAGACAACATTCAGAACCCCTCAGAAAAGGCTGTTGATCCACCTATCATTGATGTGGATGAGGATTACTCAGATAATGATCTGATTGCTAATGTGAACCCTAGCATAGCTAGGAGATTGATGAAAAGAAAGAGTAGTCAGAATGATAAACCTAATGCTAAGAAATCCAAGGCTGAAGGCATGGCTGAGAAAAGTATTCAGACAAAAGGGAAGAAGGCCCAGGTGCATACTGCTAGACAACCAATCTCTAAGAAGAGTAAAGAACCTGAATCTTCTGATTCTGATGAGGAATCAGAATTTGAGATTGATATTGAAGAAACTCCCATCAGAAGGAAGCTCCCCTCCAGCAAAATTGCTAGAGTGCCTGAAGTGCCAACAGACAACATCTCTTTTCATCATCCTGACAATGCAAACAGATGGAAGTATGTTTGCTTAAAGAGAATAGCCTTAGAGAGAGAACTCAACAATGATGCTTTGGAGTGCAAAGACATCATGGACCTGATCAAGAATGCTGGACTAATGAAGACAGTGATAAAGTTTAACAAATGTTATGAAAATCTGGTTAAGGAGTTTGTAGTGAACTTGTCTAATGATTGTGCTGATGGAAGGTCAGCTGACTTTGAAAGTGTTTTTGTTAGAGGAAGAAGGGTCAAGTTCTCTCCATCAGAAATCAACAAGTTTCTTGGAAGAACAAATGAGGATTGTCCTGATCTAGAGGCAACTGACAATGAAGTTTGTCTAACCATCACAGCCAGGCAAGTAAAGTGCTGGCCATTGAAAGGGAAGCTGAATGCTAGTAAACTCAGCATGAAATTTGCCATCTTGCATAAAATAGGTACATCCAACTGGGTGCCTACAAATCACAAATCAACTATCTCCACAGGATTGGGGAGATTTATCTATGCTGTGGGAACCAAGACTGCTTTTGACTATGGGAGGTACATCTTTGAACAAACTTTAAAGCATGCTGGCAGTTATGCTGTCAAAGGACCAATTGCCTTTCCCTCCCTCCTTTGTGGAATCATCCTTGCACAATACCCTGATATCCTTGTGGCAAGAGATACAGTCTGCAAAAGAGCTCCTGCCCTTGGCCTGCACTACAAACTATTTCAGGGATCTCATGCTCCAGACATTGTCATAACACCAGCTGAGACATCGTCTGTGAAGACCCAGTCCAAGACATCAGATGTCATAGTTGTTTTAAAAGAAACTTGCAAAGAGCTGGATGCTAGAAAAAGGACCCTAGAAATTCTAATTGCCAGGCTAGAAAAGGAGGAAGCTAAAGAAAATAGAAGGGAAGAAGGTGTAGAAGCTGAAGGACATCTCAACATTGAAGAAACTAGCTCCTCTGAGTCTGATGACAGTGCTTGAAGGTTGATTGCTGTTTGGTGGTGTTGCTGGTTGGTGCTGATATCTGGTGGAGTTTGGAAGTTGTTTTCTGCTGCTGCTCTTATTATTTTGTTTTGGATAACTGTATAATTTTATGAACATGTATCTTTGGCCCATTTGTGGCTAAAGAGGGGGAGAATATTTTGGTACTTACTTAATTAGTACTTGACATTCTATTTTTCTGCTGTCACTTATTTCTGCTGCTATCTATCTCTGATTGCTTAGGGTCTTTAGCCAAAAATCTGCCAAAGGGGGAGTTTGTAGGTGTCTAGGTATTGGCTAGCATTTTTGGTAAATCCCAAGTGTATGTGTGAATGTCATGACCGATGTCATAACATTCTAGTTCAGTTTGTACTAACTCATTAGGTACCTTTGCAGAAAAATATTGTATTTCATGTACTGATGTTTATAAGTGTGTATCTGAGCATTTTGCAAAATGATCACATTTTGCTAAATCAGTAGACAGGTTTTCTCAGATGTCATAACAGATGTTATGACATCCTGTTCTGAACTAACAGGTTTGCAGGATGGATAAGTCTGAGTTTTTTCAGGAAATAACTCAGTCTTTCCTGAACAGAATCCTGCGTTTTCTGAGGGGTAACCTAGCTCAACCCTAACCTGGTTAATAAAGTCCTGTGACCTGGTCTTTAGGTCAAACGGATTGAACCCTAGGTTTTTGTGGAAACCCTAACTGAAGTTGCAGCTGCTATATATTCAACAGAGCTACTGTTTTTCAAGGATCCCTCTTGATTGATCAGAAGATCATTTTGTAATCTGAATAGATTTGATTATTGTACTCCAAGCAATTATCATTGTGATAAGTGCCTTGGAATAGCTTTCTAATTGTAAGGGTTGTGTAGCACTCAAAGCTTTGAAGCAAGAGTGTTTGAATGTTCCTTGACTAAAGCTGTGAAGCAGAGTCAAGTTAGTTGTGTGCATCACTCAAAGCTGTGAAGCACGAGTGATTGTGTTGCTTGATTAAAAAGCTGTGAAGCTTAATCAAGTGTTTGTTTATGAAGAGTGTCTTCATCAATTCTTAAGTCAAATTGGTTTATGTATCACTGCTGTGATTGAGGGGGAGTGAGTAGGAACTCAGGTTTAAGTTGTACTTAGATTGGAATTACATTGGGTAGGTCTTAAGTGAAGGAGATAAACTGGTTGGTTTATTCCTGAATTAAAATCTCTTATAGTGGATTTCCTCCCTGGCTTGGTAGCCCCCAGAGTAGGTGTTGTTGCATACTGAACTGGGTAAACAATTGACTGTGTTCTTTATTGCTTTTGTATTTACTGTCATATAGTAAGTCAGATACGGTGTCATAACATTGAACGTGACATTGAGTATCTGCAGCCAGAATTTCAAGAAGGAGATACAAACTCCCACTGCATAAAAAACCTCATAACCAAAGAAAACACTTCCAAACTCAGAACCTGCTAAAGCTCAGGTCTGCAAGCACAATTTGCAAACCCACCATCAAGCAATAATCAACATAACCTGCTGGAACAAAAACCATAAAACAACAAAGACCAGTCCATTACAAGTGGACTGCAAGCATAACCCGCTGAAGCCAGACCTGCATCATTCAAAAAACCTGTCAAACAATAACCAAACCATTGCCTACTGCACTACCAAAACTTACTGTCAAATATGCCAAAGCCTCATACTACCTGAAGCCTAACATGAAACCCTTACCTACTGTCAAATAATACCTGCATTAGCCTTATCACCAAAAAGCCTCACCCTACTGTCAAAACCAAACCTGCAATGGCCTAAACCCAACCCTGCCTAAACAAAAATAAACCTTAAGCAAAGGTAACCTGCCTAAGCATCCAACCTGCTGTCATAACCTCAAACAGAAAACCCGTTAAGGCCACAAAACCAGCCAAACCAACCTTAAGCTCGCAATAAGCCTAAAACCTGTAAGAAAACCTCACAAAGCCTGTCCAACCTTGCAAAGAATTAAAAGTGGTGCAAACACAGGTTCAAGCATAAAACCCTCAGAACACTCATCATTGGGCAGGGAAGAAACATGTCAAGATAGGCAACAGAAGGAAGCATACAAAAGCTCTAGGCAACAAGTCAGAAGAAGAGGAAAAGCGATAAGCAACCAAGGAAACTCAGTGTCAAAACCCTTAAGCCCTCAGTAAACACATCATTGGGCGTAAAACTATCAAGCTCAACAATCAAGAGGCAACCACATAAGCATACAGAGTCATAGCAAGAGAAGAAGAAGAAGAAAGAATACGCAAACAAGAAGCTTTCAGCCATCAACATCATAAAGCTTAAAGAAAATATACAAGATACCAGATAAAGCCCCTCATCGCGCATCACGTTCCATCCGCCCTTGGCCTCCTAGCTTTCCTCATCTCTCTCCTCCATCTCCAAAGGTAACCCTTTCCTTCTTTCTTTTTTTCAAAACCTCCAACAACCATTAACAAACGAGGGAATCGGAATCAAAAAGATGAATAAATCAATGCATGTAAAACCAAAACGAATAAGAAAATGAATGTACCGTATATCCGTTGCCCCCTAGTGTCCGGTTGAAGGGAGGAGGAAGATGGAGAACCGGTGGCCTTGGGCTGACGAACTCACGCTGGGCACTCAGAAGCAAACGAGGAAGATGAAGATGAACGAAACCCCAAGATGAGCGCCGCTGTACACAAACCCTAAAGCCTTGTCTCCAAATGAAAACAAATGCAAACCCTAAAACTTTCTGAGCCCAAACGTGGGCCTTGCCTATTCTGAATGTCTAAGCCCAAAGCATTGCTCCAATTCACACCTCCCCCTCTTTGAGCCCATTTCTAAACTATTTCAAACCTTTTACTTATCATCATACATAAATTAACATAAATCCTTTTCTTTTATACTTAAAGAACATTTTTAACACAATCTATTTGTTTTCTAACTTAACATATTCTTTACAATATTACATTAATACTCATACATAAAAACACACTTTATTTAAAATATCTAATTTAAACTTTCTTCGTATAAACAAATTATAAAGACACTTTTTTCCTTTTTATGCATAGTTTAATTAATTTAAAACATTTTATTTAAATATCTTTTGTACATATTAAACACAAAAATTACAAAGATACATTTTTATATCAAATATAAAACGACAATTTTCAAACTTATAACATTCCCTCTCTTTTAAATATTTTTACATAACAAATGAAAAATACTTTTTGTATACATAATTAAAACTTAGAAATATTTTCTTTTCTTAAAACATCATTTTTATACATAATTTAACTAGAACTCAAAACATTCAATTAAAACATTTTTCTTTTGTACATATTAAAGAAATATCAGATTATTAATTAAATAAACATTTAATTTTTCTTTAAGTTAAACAATACTTAATACATGTTCAATTTCACATCCTAACCTGTAAATAATTACATACCTACACACGTATACACTTACACAATACATTTACATGGCTCCTATACACATTTGTTTATCTTATACATTGATATACATTATTTACATTTGATCGCAAATTCGATTTGGTTGTAACTTATTGGATACTATAAGTCTCATCCCCATTCATACACATGTACCCCCACTCCCGGATACTTATTTTGTAATAGCGTAGACTTTACATTTCCGCAATTTACAGTTTTCCAATTATACCATGGTTAGACCTAGGGTTTGTATGTACATAAAATCAAACGCTAGATAACCTAATACAAGACAAATACATGAAATCAATACACAATCATACTTGCACCCTCTAGGGTAATCCCACATGTTGCCTTCCAAAATGGGCCATGCTTGCACGTCGAGTATCTTTGGCAAAACAAAATCAAATGATCATAAGTCCCTCAAAGTGTTGCCTAAACGGAATGATCATAGTCCCTTCAAAGCAAAATTGCCAAAGACACTTGGCACCATTCCATTCATGGTCCATACAATAACCCGCGCCCGTCCCGAACAAACTTCCTAAACGCAAGATTGTCCACCAAATTCAATGGTGGAACAAAATTGTTAAAAGGGGTTGAAAACATAGAGAAAACCTTTGAGTACAATAGGGTAGACAGAACTCTTAGTTACTTGAGATCAACTTGCAAAAAACACTTGCCTTCTTTTCAAAAACCACAATCCACAACACTTTCAAACAAACTCTCAAAAACATTTGAAACATCTTTTCGAAAAGATACACACTTTTGTAAAACACTCAAACACGAGTCAAATACATTGGTCGCCTAAGACAAGGCATCTCTTCAAAAAACATTTTCAAAACATACACACACACACCATTTTCAAGCAATCGAAAATCAAGGCAAGTGATCTAAAAAACCAAGTAACTAAGAGCCCATGGATAACCATGGATGAAAAGGGTTCTAATACCTTCCCTTTTCATAATCTACCCCCCGGACCCACGAAATATCTCAAAAGGTTTTTTGCTGTGCTTTTTCAACCTTTCCTTTAGGATAAAATAAAAAGTCGGTGGCGACTCTTGCTCAACCGCACAAGTGCGAATACGAATGCAAAACACTAGTCAGTTCTCCCACCGTATCACAGAACTGGAGACTCTACTGGGGATAATGATTTGAAAGTGGGGTTACCTTACGGTTTAGATCACTTTTACTTTCTTACTTTGATTGACTTGATTGCTTTATCATTTGGTTTCTTTGTTTGGGTTGTTGTAAATCCTCCACCCGGATTTGGGGCACCTTCTTAGGTAAATAGCAAAAAACTGCGAGGGAACCGTGCGGGGTATACCGACATGGTTGAAGCAGTAAGCTATGTTAGTGTGACATATTTGTGAGTACCGGTAACCCTTGAGTAGTCAAGGAGAGTACGGGGTCGCTGAGTGATGTCGTGAAGCACTAACGAACTCTTAGAACCTTAATTGACCATCTTAGCCTTTTTAGGGGTAGTGAGATGACCGACTTTGGTGCAGTCCGAAGTTGGTAGATCCTCGATACTACACTCTTTGGAGGATTGTTTTCTTGGAATATTTTGGTCGCCAGTAAGTGGCTAAACCGAAACAATGAACACAGAAAACAATCCAATGATATTGAGCTCCTTAGAACCCGGTTACTTTCGATATGACAGGTTTTAACCAACAAACTGAAAGAGGGTAGTACCTGAACCTCATGCAAGCCTAAACCTAAGGACTTGTCTGCTTTGTGTGAATATGTTTGTCTGTATATACACTCACTTGCTTTTCGCATACATGTACATGACATCATGACATCATACCATAGCATTTTCAATAACCATTTCGAGGATCTCGAGGGTTCTTTTGATGCAGGGTTACGTTGAACCAGACGTCTACCAAGGGGCAAGAGGTCTTCTCCTCTAAACAAAGTTCTCCAGTCGAAGTTCAAGTGCAATAACTTGAATCGGTGGCTATGACCCACTCGACATGGTGAGCTTGATTCTCGTGGAAAGACATCCATCGATACAAAGCTCTCCAATCAAAGTTCAAGTACAACAACTTGAATCGGTGGCTATGACCCACTCGACATGGTGAGCTTGATTCTCGTGGAAAGACATCCATCGATACAAAGCTCTCCAATCAAAGTTCAAGTACAACAACTTGAATCGGTGGCTATGACCCACTCGACATGGTGAGCTTGATTCTCGTGGAAAGACATCCATCGATACAAAGTTCTCCAGCCAAAGTTCAAGTGCAACAACTTGAATCGGTGGCTATGACCCACTTCACATGGTGAGCTTGATTCTAGTGGAAAGACGTCCGCCGGTGCAAAGTTCTCCAATCCAAGAGCAGAGTTCAACCTCTAACGTTTTCTTGTGTTTACCCCAAGAGATCCTTGAAAGCATGCATCCACATATCATGCATTGCATTTTGACAGTCTTTCCTTGTTCAGGTTTCCTTACTGTCCTGCTTTTTATTTCAGCAAGAGATGGCTCTAGAAGGGTCTGTCAAAGACATCCAAGACCAGACTGCTCAGCTGCAGGAGATGTTCCTGAACTTGTCTCTGGGGCAAGAAGAGATGAAAGCTCTCCTCACCAAGGGCTTGGAGAATTCCAACAATGCCAGGAGTAACCAGCTTGCGGAGCTAAAGTTTGATCTGACAACACTGAGGACCCAAGTGATGGGACAGTTGGTGGGCCAGATGGCTCTCATCCAAAACCTATCTCAAAGACAAGAGGAACTCAGAGTTCTTGTCCGCCAACTGCTTCCAAACAACCAACTGGGGCAAACATCTGAGGTTGAAGAGCAAGTCACCGCTCAACCTCCATCCACTCAAGAAGACAAGGGGAAAGCTCCTTTGCTTGCTTCAGGGTCACAAGCCCATCAACAACCTCCCCAGCGTCAACGGGGTAATCGACGTAAGCAAGAAACGTTGGGAAGACAGTTCATGGAGACTGAAATACCATCATTTTTTATACTGAAGCGTCTGTTGGAGGTCAACTTGCTTACCGTAAAGGATCCTCCTCAGAAGCTCAATACCTCCTCTCTTAACTATCATCCCGACGCGTTTTGTGTTTACCACTCCTACAGTCTGGGACACGACACCAACGACTGTTGGGCCTTGAAGAACAAGATTCAAGATCTGATCGACATTGGGGTGCTGGAATTCATGCCAGACGGTGAGATGAAAATCTTCCGTTAAAGGGTTCTCCACTTGAAGTGACGAAGCTCAAGCTGAAAAACTTTTGCTTCTTTTTGAATTTTCAAAGTTGTAATTCTTTAGCTGTCAAACAATTATTTGTTGATGTTAAACTCTGTTTTCATTAATGCATTGCATATGTTTGTCTTGAATTCATCCATTCGTTTCACTACTCTTATGCTTTTCTTTATGATATTTGACTCTTGATAAAAAGCTGTAAGCCTTTAGAGGGAGGATGACGAAATAATACCATGATCTTATACAGTATGCTTTTGAACAGTCCATGCTGATGATGTACAGGCATTTCTTTCAATTCCCAAACACTGGAGTTATAAGGAATTTAATCCCTAGTCAACCCCTTCGAGCCAAAGAAGTAGGAGTTTTCTGTTCTAAACAATCAAAACCTTTGGTATAAACCTGGGGCAGGGTAGTATCTCAGTTAATTCAAAAGAAAATGCGCATTGAAGTCGCAAACTCTCAGTTCTTAATACAACGAACGATGTCAAAAAGAAAGAAAGAATTCTGTTGGAATCAAAAGACAAGGGTGGTTCCCTATCACATAAACAGTCAATCTCTCAAAAGACAAAAGCCCGCCAAGCCAAAACCTATAAAGGAGGCTTAAGAAAGTTGGGGCATCCCGCTGACAGTAATCTCGAAAATGGGAACAGTCAGGCAAAAGTTAGGGATAACAAATCAAAATCAAAATAGTGAGGTCATTACAAAATCCTCAACAACACGAAAAATGTTGAAAAAGAAAAAGGAGATGATGACTGTCTCCCCAAATTCAACTAGTGAACCATCGCCCAAAAGTCGTTCCAAACTCAAAACAGAATGCGACGCGCAATTAACTGAGCTTAGGGTTGAAGGACATCACGAAGAGCGGGTGGGTACAAATATACTTTGAGCCTTTATCCTTTGTTTCTTAAACCGTGAACCAGGCCACGTTACAACCCTTCAAAAGTCCTAATTGAAGCATGGGTTAGTTCGAAAGCATACTGTTACAAAAGGTATCCTGACTCCTGTAGGGCTTTACTCTAAATCTTGTGTTGACTTGTCTTGTGAAAAGTTTTCTGCTAAAAAACGCATTTTTCAAAACATCGAGACAAACATAAACTTTGCATTATTTGAATATCACTGTCTGCATTTGGCTTTTTGTTTGACAGTGAAGAAATTCATACAACGAATGTTCGGAGGAACGAAAATTCTCTCAGTAAGTAAAAATCACTTCAAGAGGATAACACTTCAATTGCAAATCTCCTATCCGCAAGGGGCATGACATGTCACAATTCAATTAACCTGGGGCAGTCCAGTCAAGGTCCAACAGATCTTTCAAAGTTCAGTTAACCTGGGGCAGTCCAGTCAAGATTTCAAGAAATCTCTCAATATGCAGAGTAATTTGATTCAAGACTCCTTCACCACCACTTGGGGCATTCGAATGTCAAGAGTGTTCAACAAATCAATTATTACATTTCCAGACTCGATTCCTGTATCTAGCCAGGGCACGTCTGAAGAGTTTGAAGATTCGATTCATGTATCCAGCCAGGGCATATCTATCAACTGTCACATTTCCAGACTCGATTCCTGTATCTAGCCAGGGCACGTCTGAAGAGTTTGAAGATTCGATTCCTGTATCCAGCCAGGGCATATCTGTTGACGACTATTTCCAGACTCGATTCCTGTATCCAGCCAGGGCATATCTGTTGACGACTATTTCCAGACTCGGCTCCTGTATCTAGCCAGGGCACGTCTGAAGAGTTTGAAGATTCGATTCCTGTATCCAGCCAGGGCATATCTATTGATGACTATTTCCAGACTCGATTCCTGTATCCAGCCAGGGCATATCTGTTGACGACTATTTCCAGACTCGATTCCTGTATCTAGCCAGGGCACGTCTGAAGAGTTTGAAGATTCGATTCCTGTATCCAGCCAGGGCATATCTGTTGACGACTATTTCCAGACTCGACTCCTGTATCCAGCCAGGGCACGTCTGAAGAATTCCAGATCAACACCTGTAACAAGCCAGGAAAACATCTATGGACGACCGATTGTAGACCAACACCTGTAACAAGCCAGGAATTTATCTACATCACCACTTGGGGCATTCGAATGTCAAAAAGTGTTCAAAAACCCGATGCAGTTTTACACGGACTCATCGTCAGGAAATCCTACACAGATCTCCTCAAAACAGGAAGACCCCAGTAGTTTGGCATACAACCCAAGCTTCTGATTCTCCCAACAGTGGTCCCAAGACCTCTCATTTTCAACAATTGAAGACTCTTGCCCTCCACAGCAGCAGCCAAGGATTTATTTTCCTCGGCAGCAATCAAGATTCTTTTATCTTTCAGCCGTCCAGGATTCATCTATCCTCCGCAAGATAACTCATCAGCTTACATGCGCATTCATCACATTCATGTCATAAACATTGATGTCACATACATTGCATCATGCATCATAACATTGCATACAACTAACCCTTTACCTTTTCAGGTAAGATCAGTCGGCAGACAAAGATCATCTTCCAAGTATACTCAGATGTGACCCGGACACGGCGACCTTCTGATACTTATTCCAGATTCATCCAAATGCAGCTTTACACGAGCTCATCATCAGGAAACCCTACACCGGTTCCTCTTCCAGACTTCTGAAAACAGTTTACAGATTCTTCCCTACAACGGATGTCAATCTACCAACTTGTTCAGACTCTTCTCAACTTTTGAAAATAGTTTACGGACGCTTCCCAACAACGGATGCTGCTCTATTGCTTATTCAATCTCAACTCTCGAAAATAGTTTACGGATTCTCCGGACACGGATGTCAATCTATTGCTTATTCATACCCCTAATTCAGAGATGTTCCAAAACACAGGTGGCTTTCTGATACTTGTCCACTCACCATTGACATACAGTTCAAACATGTCCAGATGGCATCTATAAGCACATCCTCCTACCAGCAGTCGCCAAATGGCATCTTTAAGCCCATCACCAAATGGCATCTGTAAGCCCATTCACCTCTACCATCACATCGACGAGTGCAAATTTTCTGGGCACTTTAGTGTCCAATCTTCTTTTACCTTCAAGTCGCGAAAGGAAAACTTGCCAATCTAACTCTTCAGGTTCAAGAAGATTGAACAGGGGCAACTGTTGTACCCCAAAATTTGCCCTCGCATTTTTCCACAAGAAATCGCAGCTTCCGGCATTTCCTGATTTTTCAGATTAGCTCAAGAATCGGACAAACGGACTTTTCTCGTCAGTCAAGCAAAATTAGGGTTTTTCTGATTTTCAGGGCTCTGGATTGTTTCACACAGTTGGCTTAGGGTTTTGGTTGATTTTGACTCGATTTTGATCAGGTGAACGTTCTTTGGCATTTAATCAGGAATTAAGGTTTTTGTGGGCATATTCTCAGAAGGTTAAAATTCCACAGCACTTTGCAAGTTATTCCGAGATTCGGGTCGAATTCGCATTGTTTTTAATTTAAACAGTAAAAGGAGGCAGTTGGTTTGAATTCACCAGTCAAAAGATATGCGCAGTTTGGATTTACAGTGTTCGTTGAAAATCAGTGAAAAGAAGGAATGCGCCTGATCAATGTTTTGATTAACTATTGATTCGCTTTGGAGATACCAGGTTTAACTGATCAATGTGCTAAAGTATTGTTTATTTAAATTATTTATTATTCTAAATTAAGTGATTGAAATTTATTTTTCAATTATTTTAATTCAAAGAGTTTTAAATAATAGATAAACAATAAAGAAAGAGGAAATAGAACTGATTGGATAATAAAGACTTTTATTGATTCTTGAATTATTTGTACAATTATTGTTTATAATTTAATTACAAACAATGGTTTTACATTAATTTAAATTTAAATAAAAAGTAAAAACTATCCTATTTTTCTAATTCTTCAGTCTTCATTTAGTACCCCTCCATCCATTTTTATTCATCTGCAAAAGAAAAGGAGAAAAGTCAAAAAGCAGATAAAATAATAAACGACAGAAGAAATTCATCATTAAGGGCCACTGATTGGGATCAGTTAACCCTCTCTGCAAATCACGGGATTTCTCCCGGTTCACAAAGAGGGAAGAATTTTATTTAATCATGAATGCAAAGTTGAGAAAAAATGCATAAAATGTCAAACTGCATAGTTCAGAAGCAAGTTCAAATCAAACTGAAAAAATCAAGTTGCAACTTTCTGTCAAATGCCAAAGGTACCCAAGCTGTCAAAAGAAGATTTGGCAAAGATATGGAAAGTTCAAAAAGTACAAAGTCTACTCAAAGCTATCAAGAAAAGAAAAATAATGCAGAGGAAATCCATTATGCAAGCAAGCTATATTTTTCATCATTTCCGAATGGCCACTTTCAGAACTAGGTACAGCAACAAACATAATTTAACATTTTTTGCTGTACCGAGAGAGAATGGAGAGATAAAAGTAAGCAGGTTTTTAGGCTTTAGGCAGGCATAGGAAGAAAGATATAACACACAAGAACTGAACACAAAAAGAGGAGAAACCAATACAAAGAAGTGTAGGTGTCTAGGTATAGGCTTGCATTTTTGGTAAATCCCAAGTGTATGTGTGAATGTCATGACTGATGTCATAACATTCTAGTTCAGTTTGTACTAACTCATTAGGTACCTTTGCAGAAAAATATTGTATTTCAAGTACTGATGTTTATAAGTGTGTATCTGAGCATTTTGCAAAATGATCACATTTTGCTAAATCAGTAGACAGGTTTTCTCAGATGTCATAACAGATGTTATGACATCCTGTTCTGAACTAACAGGTTTGCAGGATGGATAAGTCTGAGTTTTTTCAGGAAATAACTCAGTCTTTCCTGAACAGAATCCTGCATTTTCTGAGGGGTAACCTAGTTCAACCCTAACCTGGTTAATAAAGTCCTGTGACCTGGTCTTTAGGTCAAACGGAATGAACCCTAGGTTTTTGTGGAAACCCTAACTGAAGTTGCAGCTGCTATATATTCAACAGAGCTGCTGTTTTTCAAGGATCCCTCTTGATTGATCAGAAGATCATTTTGTAATCTGAATAGATTTTATTATTATACTCCAAGCAATTATCATTGTGATAAGTGCCTTGGAATAGGTTTCTAATTGGAAGACAGTGATAAAGTTTAACAAATGTTATGAAAATCTGGTTAAGGAGTTTGTAGTGAACTTGTCTAATGATTGTGCTGATGGAAGGTCAGCTGACTTTGAAAGTGTTTTTGTTAGAGGAAGAAGGGTCAAGTTCTCTCCATCAGAAATCAACAAGTTTCTTGGAAGAACAAATGAGGACTGTCCTGATCTAGAGGCAACTGACAATGAAGTTTGTCTAACCATCACAACCAGGCAAGTAAAGTGCTGGCCATTGAAAGGGAAGCTGAATGCTAGTAAACTCAGCATGAAATTTGCCATCTTGCATAAAATAGGTACAGCCAACTGGGTGCCTACAAATCACAAATCAACTATCTCCACAGGATTGGGGAGATTTATCTATGCTGTGGGAACCAAGACTGCTTTTGACTATGGGAGGTACATCTTTGAACATACTTTAAAGCATGCTGGCAGTTATGCTGTCAAAGGACCAATTGCCTTTCCCTCCCTCCTTTGTGGAATCATCCTTGCACAATACCCTGATATCCTTGTGGCAAGAGATACAGTCTGCAAAAGAGCTCCTGCCCTTGGCCTGCACTACAAACTGTTTCAGGGATCTCATGCTCCAGACATTGTCATAACACCAGCTGAGACATCGTCTATGAAGACCCAGTCCAAGACATCAGATGTCATAGCTGTTTTAAAAGAAACTTGCAAAGAGCTGGATGCTAGAAAAAGGAACCTAGAAATTCTAATTGCCAGGCTAGAAAAGGAGGAAGCTAAAGAAAATAGAAGGGAAGAAGGTGTAGAAGCTGAAGGACATCTCAACATTGAAGAAACTAGCTCCTCTGATTCTGATGACAGTGCTTGAAGGTTGATTGCTGTTTGGTGGTGTTGCTGGTTGGTGCTGATATCTGGTGGAGTTTGGAAGTTGTTTTCTGCTGCTGCTCTTATTATTTTGTTTTGGATAACTGTATAATTTTATGAACATGTATCTTTGGCCCATTTGTGGCTAAAGAGGGGGAGAATATTTTGGTACTTACTTAATTAGTACTTGACATTCTATTTTTCGGCTGTCACTTATTTCTGCTGCTATCTATCTCTGATTGCTTAGGGTCTTTAGCCAAAAATCTGCCAAAGGGGGAGTTTGTAGGTGTCTAGGTATTGGCTAGCATTTTTGGTAAATCCCAAGTGTATGTGTGAATGTCATGACTGATGTCATAACATTCTAGTTCAGTTTGTACTAACTCATTAGGTACCTTTGCAGAAAAATATTGTATTTCAAGTACTGATGTTTATAAGTGTGTATCTGAGCATTTTGCAAAATGATCACATTTTGCTAAATCAGTAGACAGGTTTTCTCAGATGTCATAACAGATGTTATGACATCCTGTTCTGAACTAACATGTTTGCAGGATGGATAAGTCTGAGTTTTTTCAGGAAATAACTCAGTCTTTCCTGAACAGAATCCTGCATTTTCTGAGGGGTAACCTAGCTCAACCCTAACCTGGTTAATAAAGTCCTGTGACCTGGTCTTTAGGTCAAACGGAATGAACCCTAGGTTTTTGTGGAAACCCTAACTGAAGTTGCAGCTGCTATATATTCAACAGAGCTGCTGTTTTTCAAGGATCCCTCTTGATTGATCAGAAGATCATTTTGTAATCTGAATAGATTTGATTATTGTACTCCAAGTAATTATCATTGTGATAAGTGCCTTGGAATAGGTTTCTAATTGTAAGGGTTGTGTAGCACTCAAAGCTTTGAAGCAAGAGTGTTTGAATGTTCCTTGACTAAAGCTGTGAAGCAGAGTCAAGTTAGTTGTGTGCATCACTCAAAGCTGTGAAGCACGAGTGATTGTGTTGCTTGATTAAAAAGCTGTGAAGCTTAATCAAGTGTTTGTTTATGAAGAGTGTCTTCATCAATTCTTAAGTCAAATTGGTTTATGTATCACTGCTGTGATTGAGGGGGAGTGAGTAGGAACTCAGGTTTAAGTTGTACTTAGATTGGAATTGCATTGGGTAGGTCTTAAGTGAAGGAGATAAACTGGTTGGTTTATTCCTGAATTAAAATCTCTTATAGTGGATTTCCTCCCTGGCTTGGTAGCCCCCAGAGTAGGTGTTGTTGCACACTGAACTGGGTAAACAATTGACTGTGTTCTTTATTGCTTTTGTATTTACTGTCATATAGTAAGTCAGATATGGTGTCATAACATTGAACGTGACATTGAGTATCTGCAGCCAGAATTTCAAGAAGGAGATACAAACTCCCACTGCATAAAAAACCTCATAACCAAAGAAAACACTTCCAAACTCAGAACCTGCTAAAGCTCAGGTCTGCAAGCACAATTTGCAAACCCACCATCAAGCAATAATCAGCATAACCTGCTGGAACAAAAACCATAAAACAACAAAGACCAGTCCATTACAAGTGGACTGCAAGCATAACCCGCTGAAGCCAGACCTGCATCATTCAAAAAACCTGTCAAACAATAACCAAACCATTGCCTACTGCACTACCAAAACTTACTGTCAAATATGCCAAAGCCTCATACTACCTGAAGCCTAACATGAAACCCTTACCTACTGTCAAATAATACCTGCATTAGCCTTATCACCAAAAAGCCTCACCCTATTGTCAAAACCAAACCTGCAATGGCCTAAACCCAACCCTGCCTAAACAAAAATAAACCTTAAGCAAAGGTAACCTGCCTAAGCATCCAACCTGCTGTCATAACCTCAAACAGAAAACCCGTTAAGGCCACAAAACCAGCCAAACCAACCTTAAGCTCGCAATAAGCCTAAAACCTGTAAGAAAACCTCACAAAGCCTGTCCAACCTTGCAAAGAATTAAAAGTGGTGCAAACACGGGTTCAATCATAAAACCCTCAGAACACTCATCATTAGGCAGGGAAGAAACATGTCAAGATAGGCAACAGAAGGAAGCATACAAAAGCTCTAGGCAACAAGTCAGAAGAAGAGGAAAAGCGATAAGCAACCAAGGAAACTCAGTGTCAAAACCCTTAAGCCCTCAAAAAACACATCATTGGGCGTAAAACTATCAAGCTCAACAATCAAGAGGCAACCACATAAGCATACAGAGTCATAGCAAGAGAAGAAGAAGAAGAAAGAATACGCAAACAAGAAGCTTTCAGCCATCAACATCATAAAGCTTAAAGAAAATATACAAGATACCAGATAAAGCCCCTCATCGCGCATCACGTTCCATCCGCCCTTGGCCTCCTAGCTTTCCTCATCTCTCTCCTCCATCTCCAAAGGTAACCCTTTCCTTCTTTCTTTTTTTCAAAACCTCCAACAACCATTAACAAACGAGGGAATCAGAATCAAAAAGATGAATAAATCAATGCATGTAAAACCAAAACGAATAAGAAAATGAATGTACCGTATATCCGTTGCCCCCTAGTGTCCGGTTGAAGGGAGGAGGAAGATGGAGAACCGGTGGCCTTGGGCTGACGAACTCACGCTGGGCACTCAGAAGCAAACGAGGAAGACGAAGATGAACGAAACCCCAAGATGAGCGCCGCTGTACACAAACCCTAAAGCCTTGACTCCAAATGAAAACAAATGCAAACCCTAAAACTTTCTGAGCCCAAACGTGGGCCTTGCCTATTCTGAATGTCTAAGCCCAAAGCATTGCTCCAATTCACACCTCCCCCTCTTTGAGCCCATTTCTAACCTATTTCAAACCTTTTACTTATCATCATACATAAATTAACATAAATCCTTTTCTTTTATACTTAAAGAACATTTTTAACACAATCTATTTGTTTTCTAACTTAACATATTCTTTACAATATTACATTAATACTCATACATAAAAACACACTTTATTTAAAATATCTAATTTAAACTTTCTTCGTATAAACAAATTATAAAGACACTTTTTTCCTTTTTATGCATAGTTTAATTAATTTAAAACATTTTATTTAAATATCCTTTGTACATATTAAACACAAAAATTACAAAGATACATTTTTATATCAAAGATAAAACAACAATTTTCAAACTTATAACATTCCCTCTCTTTTAAATATTTTTACATAACAAATGAAAAATACTTTTTATATACATAATTAAAACTTAGAAATATTTTCTTTTCTTAAAACATCATTTTTATACATAATTTAACTAGAACTCAAAACATTCAATTAAAACATTTTTCTTTTGTACATATTAAAGAAATATCAGATTATTAATTAAATAAACATTTAATTTTTCTTTAAGTTAAACAATACTTAATACATGTTCAATTTCACATTCTAACCTGTAAATAATTACATACCTACACACGTATACACTTACACAATACATTTACATGGCTCCTATACACATTTGTTTATCTTATACATTGATATACATTATTTACATTTGATCACAAATTCGATTTGGTTGTAACTTATTGGATACTATAAGTCTCATCCCCATTCATACACATGTACCCCCACTCCCGGATACTTATTTTGTAATAGCGTAGACTTTACATTTCCGCAATTTACAGTTTTCCAATTATACCATGGTTAGACCTAGGGTTTGTATGTACATAAAATCAAACGCTAGATAACCTAATACAAGACAAATACATGAAATCAATACACAATCACACTTGCACCCTCTAGGGTAATCCCACATGTTGCCTTCCAAAATGGGCCATGCTTGCACGTCGAGTATCTTTGGCAAAACAAAATCAAATGATCATAAGTCCCTCAAAGTGTTGCCTAAACGGGATGATCATAGTCCCTTCAAAGCAAAATTGCCAAAGACACTTGGCACCATTGCATTCATGGTCCATACAATGACCCGCGCCCGTCCCGAACAAACTTCCTAAACGCAAGATTGTCCACCAAATTCAATGGTGGAACAAAATTGTTAAAAGGGGTTGAAAACATAGAGAAAACCTTTGAGTACAATAGGGTAGACAAAACTCTTAGTTACTTGAGATCAACTTGCAAAAAACACTTGCCTTCTTTTCAAAAACCACAATCCACAACACTTTCAAACAAACTCTCAAAAACATTTGAAACATCTTTTCGAAAAGATACACACTTTTGTAAAACACTCAAACACGAGTCAAATACATTGGTCGCCTAAGACAAGGCATCTCTTCAGAAAACATTTTCAAAACATACACACACACACCATTTTCAAGCAATCGAAAATCAAGGCAAGTGATCTAAAAAACCAAGTAACTAAGAGCCCATGGATAACCATGGATGAAAAGGGTGCTAATACCTTCCCTTTTCATAATCTACCCCCCGGACCCACGAAATATCTCAAAAGGTTTTTTGCTGTGCTTTTTCAACCTTTCCTTTAGGATAAAATAAAAATTCGGTGGCGACTCTTGCTCAACCGCACAAGTGCGAATACGAACGCAAAACACTAGTTAGTTCTCCCACCGTATCACAATAAGCATTCACAGCTCCATCAAATACCATACTCCAATGAGATTCAGGGTCGGGCCCTTCTCAAGAAATGATTCATCATAATATTTCACTTTCAAGAACATCACATCCTCATCGGGGAATTCATACTCTGTATACTGATGATCCTCCACCGGCTGGTGAGCAAGGTAATCTGCCAACACACTACTTTTAATAGCCTTTTGAGTGCGGTATTCGATATCATATTCAGATAACAACATCTGCCAGCGGGCAATTCTCCCAATAAGAGCAGGCTTTTCAAAAATATACTTGATTGGATCCATTTTGGAGATCAACCAAGTGGTATGATTCAACATATACTACCGCAAACGCTTTGCCGCCCAAGCCAAAGCACGACATGTCTTTTCTAGCTTGGAATATCGCGACTCACAATCAGTGAACTTTTTGCTGAGATAATAAATGGCGGACTCTTTCTTTCCTGTTTCATCCTGTTGTCCCAGAATATAACCCATGGATTTATCTAACACAATTAGATACATAATCAAGGGTCTTCCTTCTACAGGAGGGAGTAAGATAGGAGGTTCAAGAAGATAATCTTTAATACTTTCAAATGCCCTTTGGCAGTCACCCATCCACAAACAACCTTGATCTTTCTTTAACAACTTAAAGATCGGTTCACACGTTGCAGTCATCTTGGAAATAAATCTGGAGATATAATTCAAACGCCCGAGGAAACCCCTGACTTGCTTTTCAGTTCTTGGTGCTGGAATTTCTTGAATTTTTTTGACTTTGTCAGGGTTAACTTCAATTCCTTTCTGGCTAACAATAAAACCCAACAATTTCCCTGATCTAACTCCGAAGGTGCATTTAATTGGATTCAAGCGGAGACGATACTTCCTCAAACGCTGAAACAACTTCAACAAATCTTCTATATGCCCTTCTTCAGTTTGGGATTTGGAAATCATATTATCAACATATACTTCGATTTATTTATGCATCAGATCATGGAATAGGGTTGTCATAGCCCTCTGGTATGTTGCACCAGCATTCTTCAACCCAAAGGGCATCACTCTGTAACAGAATGTTCCCCAGGGTGTGATAAACGTCGTTTTTTCCAAGTCCTCTGGAGCCATTCTTATTTTATTATACCCAGAAAATCCGTCCATGAACGAGAATACTTTGAATTTTGTTGTGCTATCCACTAACATATCAATGTGTGGCAACGGAAAATCATCTTTTGGACTAGCCTTATTTAGATCTCTATAATCTACCCACATGCGGACTTTTCCGTATTTTTTTGGTACTGGGACAATATTGGCAATCCATTGAGAATATACTGACGTCATAAGAAAACCAGCATTAATCTTCTTTAGGACCTCCTCTTTGATCTTTACTGCCATATCCGGGTGGGTTCTTCTCAACTTATGCTTAACTGGCGGACACTCTGGCTTCAACGGTAAACGATGCTCGACAATGTCTATATCTAGACCAGGCATATCTTGATAAGACCAAGAAAAAATATCCACATACTCTTTCAACAACTCAATCAACCCACTCTTTACATCAGGATGCAACGATGCTCCAATCTTAACTTCCTTCGGATCTTCTTCTAAACCCAAATTAACCACTTCCAAAGGCTCTTTATATGGTTGAATGGTATTTTTCTCGTGCTCAAGCAACCGTGAGACCTCTTCTGGAATCTCATTATAATCTTCTTCTTCAGCCCCAAACACGGGACAATCAAAGTTGGGAGAGGGTGCATGGGTCATTGTATTCAACGGGTTTTTTAATTAATCTGCACATGTGATTTATGATTGCTTTTAGAAACCGACACATATAGCAAGTGATCATGCAGATTAATTTTCAATTATTAATTATTTTGAAAGTTTTTTTTATTACCATTTCCTAGGAAAAAGTAGAAAATAAAAGACATAATTTGGAAGCAAAGACAACTTTTATTAATGATCTTAACAGTTATAGCAAACAGATAAGCCCTACAACATTAATACTTCCACCTTAGGCAGAGTCAAAGATTTTTAAAAGAAAGAAACAAATTAACAAAACAAATTACTTTGAAACATGTATGCAATAAGGAACATCAATGGTGACCCAATTCTGAACTCGGACTCCATGCATCACATGATTCGGTACTTCCTTCTCTGCTTCATCCTCTTCAACAACATTAATTCCAGAACCAATTGGATGGAGGTAGCCTCCGCTGCGGAATACATCATGATAACTGTTCACAAAAGACTTTGACTTCAAATTTTCTCCTTTTCCATTCCTCGAAGAGGAACTCAAACCAGTTTTGTTCTTGTTCACAGGTGGATCCACAAGTCGTCCCCAAACTGCATTATGACCATTACGCACAACCTGTTGCGCGTCCTTCAGGGAAACCACAGAATTCTCATTCTTCCTTATGTTATCAATGGATAAGGCTTGGAACTGGGTTCCAACAGCAGCCTCATCCGCTTCTACAATACTGAAATAGGATAGATGGGATATCAACAACGCCTGGTCCCCATTTATGATCACTACCTTCCCTTCGCGCACAAATGTGGTCCTATGTAGATGGGTAAGTCCACCTCACCTATGAAAGATTTCCTCGACCCATCAAAATCCTTCATAATGATGCCACTCAGGCGCATAGGTGTTCCCTGATACTTTAACTTCATGAGGGTACTCCTCGGTATAACATTCAATACAGATCCGTTATCAATCAGCACATTGGATAGCGAGTCATTCTCGCAGTTCAAAGATATGTGGAGGGCCAGGTTGTGATTCCTCCCTTCATCTGGTAACTCATCATCGCAGAAACTCAAGTTGTTACATGACGTAATGTTTCCAATTACGCTGCTGAATTGATCTAACGACATGTCATTCTCTATACAAGCTTGATCTAGTACTCTCATCAGTGATTCTCTATGAGCTGAGGAATTCATCAATAAAGCTAGGATGGATATCTTTGAAGGAGTATGCAATAGCTGGTCTATAATTTTGTAGTCGCTCATCTAAATTATCTTCAAGATATCATCCACTTTTTTCTCCAATGTAGCTCTACTAGTCTCTCCTACAGCCTTCTTAGACTCATCGTTCTCAGCAATTTTCTTTCCAGCAACAACATCTCTTCGAATAACCGGTGCAAACACACGACCACTATGGGTCACCCTACTATTATCAGCTATATTTCCAACATCTGGCATTGGCTGGATGGGAATTTCCACCCCATCTTCTAAGATTGTAGCGTTGTATTTGTAAGGCACAGCCTTATCTGATATATAGGGAACATGACCTGGCAGACTAATTACCAATGGGGTAACAGCTGGTTTGCTATGGTACTCCACCTCAAGATGAGCGGGTGCACCAAAATAAGGTACAATGACGTTTACACATTCCTCAACATAATTAGCCCTAAAAAGGTCATTTTCGGCCAACAAAACTTCGTCTGAAGAGAAATACTCATCCGCGGAGGCATACTCTTCCTCTGACTCTTCTCCCATCAAACAAACTTCAACCATATCAATCTCGTGATAATCATCTCTCTGACCTGTGATCTTGATAGTTCCATTGTCTAACAGCAACTGAATACCCTCTCTCACAATAGAACATCCTCGAGGGTCTCGACAGCAAACTATGCAAGACCCATATTGGTGTTCTACCTGACCAGCAGTACGGCAGAAAGTAGCATGCAACTGTACGAGATCTTCATTCAAATGCTCTACTTCAAAAATTCTAAATTCACACGGACATCCAGAAACTATATTCACTTCCTCTTTATATTCTGCCCTAGGCCTGATTATATGAATTAGACCTTCATCCATCATCTCTTGTAAATCAGCCTTTACCTTCTCGCAACCTTGTATGTTTGTACTGCAAATAGCATAACCGGCATGGTCATGCGTGTAATAACCGAATTCACAGAGGTCTGTGTGCATCTTCACCAAATCCCCTCTAACCAGATTAATGTCAAAAATCCGGAAGTCACCTGGACAACCGGCCACCATATTCACAGCATTCACTCCCCCGTGCTTGGGTAGAGGATTGCCTTTCACATTAGGTCCCATGTCTTCGAAAGATAAAATTCTAGACTTCACCAACCTTTGCACTTCAGTCCTCAAAGGATAACAATTTTCAACAGGCGATCTACAAGAAATCCACAAGAGGAGAGCTATATCTCTGGACGACCTAAAGGAGAGCTATGATTATTTTTACTTTATCATTTAATATTTCAAGGGATTTAACGTTTACAGATATATTGAAAACATCAAAATAATAACACATTTGAAATACTGAAAAACTTTTATTATAATAACTTCAAAAATGGATTACAAGTTTCAATGATCCCAAGTACAAGATGAAAATACAATCTACAAAATCCTGAGAGAAAGAAATTGATAGAGATCAATTTGTACGCTGGCGCTTCCCTGTGATCCTGGCAATCTGAACCCTCAACCTCTAGTTTTCTTCAATATGTCTGATGGCAACCTCCTTCCAATCATCTGGATCAGGAAATAAGCAATCAGCACCTGTTTGAGGCTTAGGAGAAAATAAATCCCCTTGCCTCTCCATAGACTCTACCGCTCGACTCTCAAGGATCTCGATCAAATCATATTTCTCCTTCAAGTCTGCTCTATAGGAACTCTCTAGAGTCTGGAACTTGTTCTTCCAAGCATCTCTTTCCTGTTGCATCCTAACCAAAGCAAGTTGCAACTCTTCTAGATCATCTAATAAAGGAGGAGTGGTCTTTACAAATAGATCAGGCATGGGTGTCTCCCGAGTATACGGCATCTTCAACTTAATGGCTCTCGATCGGACCCACTGAAGATATGGCTCCAAAGAAACAACACCCCTAGGTCCCAAATCCTTCCTACTCTTCTTATGAATGTGATGCCAGGCCTTCACAATCTTCTCCCTAGCTTCCATGTGGTCTTCTCCTTCCTTCAGAAAGAAACTACTCAAATGAATACTGTTTGGTTAATCCCTCATCGGATAACCAAGTTGTCGCCGTGCAAGAACAGGGTTATAGTTAATTCCTCCCTTTATACCAAATAGAGGTACATTGGGGAAACTACCACAACTGTCAATAATCTCCACGTCCTGGTAAGCTCGATGATACCAATCAATATCCGAGTGAGTAAGTGCCATGATCTTAGGAGCCCAGCGGGGCTCCTTCTTGACATCCCAAAAAGCATCAGACTGAGGCATATGAGAGATGAACCACCGGTACAACAAAGGCGTGCAACACATAATCATTCCCCCATGATAAGAACTTCGAAAATGAACAGAGTAATAAGCATAACCCAACAGTGCAGGAACCGGGTTTCCAATCATGAAAATCCTAATGGCGTTAATGTCGACAAACTTGTCCACATTAGGAAATAAGAATAATCCATAAGAAAGTAGAGCAAAGATGGCCTCAAAAGCAACAGTACTCTTCATTCTGGAAAAGTAACGAGCTTTCTCCAATAAGAATTGAGCTGGTAATCCTCTAATCCCTCCTTTAGTAATCATATGGGCTTCCACCTCAGACTTCCCCAGATGAATCAAAGCAGCAATCTCATGTGGTTTTGGCTCACCCTCCAAACCAATAAAAGGAACACGATCGGTAACGGGTAAATCCAATAGATAAGAATACTCCTCCAGTGTAGGCATCAACTGATAATCGGGAAAAGTAAAGCAGTGATACACCGGATCATAGAACTGGACCAAGATCGAGAGAATACCCTCCTTCATCTTCAGCTTCATGAGAGGAATGATGGATCCATACTTTTTCGGAAAGTCTGTAGGACACTCGATCTCTGGAATTAGACTAACCAACTCATCTATCTTGGGATCCTTGAAACTATATTTCCCGGTCTTTCTCTTTCCAAAATCCATGGTTAACAGTACCTGAGATATTCACAAATAGTCAACCTTTAAATCCCTTGAAATATTGTTTTTCTTCAAAAGATGCTTATGAGTGCATGGATGCATGATGCAGAAATCACACACAAAATCACATATATAGGGTTCATAGGTTCAACTTCACGAGCATGAGGTCAAAGGTACTACCCATAAGGTGTTGGTCTAAGAGTTATCATCTACTGAACAAGGTTCTAGAGGTTCCCAGAGTCTACATCCTTCCTTCGGATATTACCAACTTCCCGATTAACTCGGTAATTAGTAATATTCTCAAGAAAGACTCGTTCGAGCGTAGTATCGCGTGACAACTATTTCCGGATTACTCCATCATAGCTTCCGCACTACACCTAAAAGGCCAAGATGGGTTTGGTATTCTACGGTCCTTAGTTTCAGCAGGCTCCCAGGTCGAAAGCAGTACGTCTTCCCGATTACTCGGTACACGGCACTATAGTCAAAGGGGCCTCCACTGAGTGGGGGATCTCATGCCTCCTTTTTTAGGATTACGCCCTCAAAGTTAACATGACTATACCGCCCGTCCTATCTTAAAGTTTTCCCAAGTCCGGGTATAGGACCTATGAGTAATCACCAAGCACCCTGAAGACCAGGAAAATCCAGACAAGCATATATACAAAATATAACACATAAACAACAATAGCACATATACAGATAATAAACAAATATAGGCTCAACCCACATAGTGATGGACCAGCAAGAGGTCAGTCTTTCCCCAATTAAGTCGCCATTTTTATGTAGCGGTAAAAAATTTCAAGACTAAGCCATTGGATTGAATAGACTTTGTACAAATCAAAATAAAAAATCGCCACCGCGCTTTATTGTTTCCAAAGGAATGGGGAAAGAGTGAATAACCCAAAAAAAGGGGGAAAGATTCAAGGTAAGGGGGTTGGTTATGCAAAGGGAAGGTATTAGAACCCTAAACATCTACGGTACTCCGCAGGAACCTCTTTGTAAAATCTGTATATTTTGGCTATAGAAAAAAAATGTGTTGTATAGAAAATGAATGGTGGAGGTGAGAAGAGAAATATATTTTTTATGATTTTTGCACCCTCCGCGGTTACGAATCTTTAGTGCCTACGTACCACCTTTCATGCAATAGGGGATCAGGGTACACGTAGTTCCTCTTTTAAAAATTTAAAATACAAATGTGTTGGTTAATTTTATGAGATAAGACATTATCGTCATTGTCCGTGTGAAAAAACATACTTACTACCCACAATCATGAGAAAGGAGAATTTGCATCATCTCAAAGTGGAGAATATCGCTTGGATTTTAAAATTAACAATGCCTCACTCAACACCCAAGTCGAAAATGTCTCTCTTCACTACATGTTGTAGAAGTATAGTTGTTTGCATCACTACAAGGATTGACAAGAGTCTAATCTTTTACGAAAAGTTTAAAGGTAAAATCCAAACTAGCAAAAAAAAAGGTTTGAAATGAGATTTGTTGACTTTTAGTCTTCTCACAAAAAAATGTCAAGGTATTATTACATTGATTGGAGTTTATTTATGAAAATATTTTGAAAATGCATGGACATAAGTCCAAGTTTATTATGAAAGTGCTTCAAGTTTAGAAATAAGAAGAATTTAAAAAGGAGGGAGAATATTTTTTAAATTAAAGAAGATGGGAGGAGAAGAAAAGACTATCCTAAAGCATAAGGTAAAAGTTAAGGATAAGGACCATCTAACAAACAAGAAGCCACAACTTGACATTATGAGCCAAGATAGAATTCCCATTCTTTGGATTGAAACCAAGCAAGCAAAGATACTAGACCTCTTCAAGTGTATTAAGTCTTCACAAAAATTGGGCAGAGTAACGGCTGTATGCGGGTGAATTCCATATTACAAGCAAAGGATGTAATCACAACAACCTGCACCCAAAAATAAACAAGCAACCCAATGTCTTGAGGTAAACCTCAAGAGCTTCAGACAAAATAATCAGATAAGATCATAAGGTCTCCAATATAGGCCAAGGTTTCTAATCCTAAGTCCAAGAAATAGTCCCATGCTCCATAATGCCAAGGATAGTAACCAAATAGTCCAAGTACCATTAAGAGTTTTTTAGGGTTTAAGTTGATTATTGAGTATCTTAGGAAAAGAAAAAGAAAAGCTAAAGTGAGCAAAGTAAAAATTACAAGAATATAAATGCTCAAATGAGCAAAGATGAAAATGGCATGAAATAAAAAAATTCTAAAAAAAATAAATAGTAAATAAAGCATAAAAGAATAAAAGCATAAAATAAACCAGTCAATAATTTGTAGTTAGTTGGATGACCATCTTGAAACATGCATTTGGAAATCATTAGAGGATTGGTAGAACCAAAGCCTCCACACAACAAGTTGCATTTGCTTTTTGTCAAGTATATCATCCATTTGGAATTCTCACAAGTACCATTTAATGATCAATGATGTTTAAGTGATCCGCTTTAACCAAAGGTGTTGTAGATCCATTAGAGGATTGGTAGAACCAAAGCCTCCACATAATGAATCTCAAGGTTATTGGATCGAAGAGATCAAATTAACATACTTGGGCTTGCAATCATAAGTTTGGGCCATGAATGATCATTTATTCGAATTGGGACAAAATTTAGCACTATGTTAAGCAATCGTAAGTGGACTTATATAGAAGTCTCACCTATTTTGAGGTCGGTCAATAGTAATCTATGCACCATTTGTTTTGAGACATGATATAGAGATAATGCTCTAACAACATTTAGTGCAATGAGAAGGGGATGAGATGAAGAGGAATTAGGGTAAAAAGAGAAACCACATTTGAATTAAAAATTTAATCAAACTATTATTAAAATCATTCATCCATTTTGGTGGAGTTGAACTCAACACCTAAGCTCCCATGGTGTTAATAAAGCCATGATCAAAAAATCAACCCATGAAGCAACTTGCTAAACCTCATTGCCTTTACCTACATTATTAACAAGTAAGACAAACCAATATTGCATTTTGTTAATTAGAGGGAAAATCAAAGCAAAATATCCATGATCACAAAAGAAAATAAGTTAAGGTGCTTGGTAACTCCTCATAGAGCAAAGCTAAAGATAGGTAAAAAAACCAAAAGCCCTAATGTGATCCTGTTGTGATTTAAATAATATGGTATGATGAAGGAATCTTAGGGGTAAAAATTGGGGTACAACACCTACGGGCTATCCATAAGTGGAGAGATAGATCTACAGATGACCTACAATGCTAAAGCAAGACCTTTCGGCAATCTGCTAGAGGAGACCTACAAGCGATCTATAAGAGGTGAGTTAGATCTACGGATGACCTACAATCCTAAAGCCAGACCTACGGGTGATCTAATAGGGGAGACCTGCAAGCGTTCTATAAGAGAAGAGCTAGACCTACGGACGACTTACAATTCTAAAGAGAAAACAATGGGCAATATGCTAGGGGAACCCTACGGGTGATCTATAAGAAGATATCTAGATCTAAAAACGACCTATAGTCCAAAAGTGAGACATAGAGGCGATCTATAAGAAGAGTGCAAGATCTACGTACGACCTACAATCCTAAAGCGAGACCTACAGGCGATCTTCTAGGGGAGACCTATGTGCAATCTACAACATGAAAGCTAGATCTACAGATGACCTACAGTCCTAAAGCGATACCCATAGGCGATCTGTTAGGGGAGACCTACAGGCGATCTACAAGAGGAGAGCTATATCTACGGACGTCCTATAATTCTAACGCGAGACCTACGGGAAATATGCTAGGGGAAACCTGCAGGCGATCTATAAGAGGAGAGTTACATCTACGAACGACCTACAGTCCTAAAGAGAGACTTATGGGCGATCTACTAGGGGAGTCTTACGCATGATCTATAAGAGGAAAGATATATCTACGTACAACATACAATCCTAAAGATGAGACCTACGTGCGATCTGCTAGGGGAGACCTACGGGTGGTCTATAAGAGGAGAGCTATATCTACAGACGAACTACAATTCTAAAGCGAGACATACGGGCGATATTCTAGGGGAGCCCTACATGCGATATATAAGAGGAGAGCTAGATCTGCGGACGACCTTAAATTCTAAATGAGACCTACGGAAGATCTATAAGGGGAGACCTACGGGAGATCTATAAGAGGAGAGCTAGATCTACGAATTACATACAATCCTAAAGCGAGACCTACAGGCGATATGCTAGGGGGGACCTACTGGTTATCTATAAGAGTAGAGCTAGATCTATGGACGACCTTTAATTCTAAAGCGAGACATTTGGGCAATCTGCTAGGGTAGACCTACGGGCGATCCATAAGAGGAGAGCTAAATCTATGGATGACCTACATTCCTAAAGCAAGACCTACAGGCGATCTTCTAGGGGAGACCTACCCACGATCTATAAGACGAGAGCTAGATCTACGAATGACCTACAATCCTAAAGTAATACCCATAGGCGATCCGCTAGGAGAGACCTCCAGGCGATGTACAAGAGGAGAGTTATATTTACAGATGACCTATAATTTTAAAGTGAGACATACGGGTGATTTTCTAGGGGAGACCTACAGGCGATCAATAAGAGGAGATTTAGATCTACGGATGACCTACAATCCTAAAGCGAGACTTACAGGCGAACTATTAGGGGAGACCTATGGGGTGCGGTGATTATAGTGTTGTTAAGATACGTACCATTGTATGTGGTGATCCTCTCCAGGATACCATAACGACATATGAGATTCTGCTTGATGAACCGGGCGACAACATTCTTGGTAACGGAAGCGAAAGAAGCCTCCTCAACCCATTTTGTGAAATAGTCAATGGCCACGAAAATGAAGTGGTGGCCATTAGAGGCGGTTAGCTTTATTTACCTAATCATTTCGATGCCCCACATAACAAAGGGTCAAGGAGCCGTCAGGACATTCAGAGGAACCGGAGGTACGTGCACCTTGTCAGCATAGATCTGACACTAGTGGCAGGTTCGAGAATGTTAATAGCAATCTACTTCCATGGTAGACCAATAATAACCTGCCCGTAGGATTTTCTTTGCCATCGTATGGCCACTAGAATGGGTGCCATAAGTGCCTTCATGTAACTCAGCCATGATCTTTTCCGCTTCAACCTTGTCTACGCACCGAAGTAACACAGAGTCATGGTTGCGTTTGTAGAGAATACCATTACTAAGGAAGAATTTAGCAGAGGACCTCCTTAATAACTTCTTATCATTGACTGAAGCTCCTTCCGGATATTCTTGAGCCTCGAGATACTTCTTGACTTCGTGAAACCAAGGCTGGTCCACTATTTCTTCAGTATTAATCTCGTGACAGTGATCTGGTTCATCCATTCGTTCAATGGTGACCTGGGGATCCTCGTTATCCCATTTAAGTTTAAACATGGATAACATCGTGGCTAGTGCGTCTACTATCTGATTTTCTTCTCGCGGGAAATGCTCGAAGGTAATCTTCTCAAAATGTGGGATCAATGTCAACACATGTTCTTTGTAGGGGATAAGGTTAGGGTGTTTGGTGTCCCATTCTCCTTTGATCTGGCTGATGACCAAAGTTGAATCTCTGAATACATTTAAGGATTAGATCCCCAAATCTATGGCAGCTTTGAGACCAAAAATACACGCTTCGTATTCTGCCATGTTATTTGTACAATTGAAGCAGAGTTTTGTAGTAAAGGGAGTATGACATCCTTCAGGAGATATGAGTACAACACCAATACCATTGCCGAGTGCGTTGGATGCCCCATCGAAAACCAGGGTCCATCGGGATCCTTGTTCAGGTCCATCATATGGTGTGAATTCTTCACAGTTGTTTACCATCATGATGTCTTCATCTGGGAATTCGAACTTCATGGACTGGTAGTCATCCACGGCCTGATGAGCAAGGTTATCAGCTAGTACACTTCCCTTTATTGCTTTTTGGGTAGTATATTGTATGTCATATTCTGTCAGGATCATCTGCCATCTTGCTATTCTCCCAGAGAGGGCAGGTTTCTCGAAGATGTATTTTATTGGATCCATCTTGGATATCAATAAGTTACTATGGGTCAGCATATACTATCTTAGCCAGTGAGCAGCCCATGCCAGAGTGTAGCAAGTTTTCTCGAGCAGTGAATATCTTGTTTCACAGCCGGTAAACTTTTTTCTCAGCTAATAAATAACATGCTCTTTTCGGCCAGACTCGTCATGCTGCCCCAGCACACACCCCATTGAATTTTCCAAAATAGTTAGATACATGATCAATGGTCTTCCCTTGACTGGTGGCATCAAAACAGGAGGCTCTTACAGGTATTCTTTGATCTCGTTGAAGGCAGTTTGGCACTCATCATTTCGTTTGACTACTTGATATTTCTTCAGTAATTTGAAGATTGGTTCACAAGTAGCTGTCAGGTGAGAAATGAATCTGGAAATGTAGTTTAACCGTCCCAAGAATCCTCTGACTTCCTTCTGGGTATGAGGAGCAGGAATTTCTTGTATTGCTTTCAACTTCGCGGGATCTACTTCGATACCTTTATTGCTGACAACAAAACCTAAGAGTTTATCGGACCTTACTCCAAACGTGCATTTATTTGGGTTCAACCTCAGCTTGTATTTCTTTAGTCTCTCAAATAATTTCTGCAAATGACCAAGATGCTCTTCTTCTGTTTGAGATCTGGCTATCATGTCATCCACAGAGACCTCTATTTCGTGATGTATCATGTCATGAAATAATTCTACCATGGCACGCTGATAGGTTGCCCCGGTATTCTTTAGCTTGAATGGCATAACCTTGTAGCAGAATGTGCCCCACTGTGTGAAAAAGGTTGTTTTCTCCATGTCCTCATGCGCCATTTTATTTGGTTGTAGCCTGAGAAGCCATCCATGAAGGAAAACACCTTATTTTGTGTCGTATTGTCAATTAGAATATAAATGTGGGAAGCGGGAAATCATCCTTAGGGCTTGCTCTATTCAAATCTATGTAGTCCACGCACATTCGTACCTTGCCATCCTTTTTGGGCACGGGAACAACATTGGCAACCCATTGTGGATAGGAAGTGACGGCCAAGAATCTGACATTGAATTGTTTCATGACTTCCGCTTTGATATTCTCTGACATGTCTGGTTGCATGCGACGGACCTTTTATTTTACCGGAGGGCAGTCCTCTTTTGTAGGTAGATGATGTACTACGACATCTGCATCAAGTCCTGGCATATCTTTATACGACCAGGCAAAGACCTCAACATAATCATGTAGCAACTGAATCAGACGCTCTTTGACACTGGGTTCCAGATTGGCACCCTCCTTGACTTCTTTCTTGTCTTCTTCGATACCTAGGTTAATTATGTCCACTGGTTCTTCATGGGGCTGTATGGTCCTCTCTTCTTGTTGTAGTAACCTGGAGAGTTCCCTTGGCACTTCACAATCTTCCTCACCTTCGTCTTCAGCTTGCTAGATTAGATTTTCAGAATCACAGAAGGCCATAGCAGAATTGTTACCCATGGGATCCCAAATGGATGTAGATCTGTAATTTGAATGTGAGTTTGTGTAAGAGTATAGCTATCTTTGAAAGAAATGAAAATGTAAAAAGAAAAACAATGAACACAAAGTTTGTATGCAAAAACGTCCATGATTCATTGATGTCATATGGAAATGAGATAATAACCTTTACAAATTGACCATTGTGCCTCGGGTAAGACACAAGGTTTTAAGAGTCTGAATTGTTTAATATTACAGGTCCGAAAAAATTTTAAAGACAAATTACTGTGGGATAAAAGTGATCGGGACAAAATCTCTAGCTTCCCAGTTGTTGAGCCCTCCATTGACAGTTGGGAAAATCCAATCCTCCAGGTCATAGCTGTCTTCATCATCCTCCATAACATTGACTTCGTGGTTGCTGATCTTCAAGGGTGGTCCTCCGGCACGAGCGTGGCAACAGCTTTCTGGGCTCCTGAAGTGAAACACAAACCAAATTTGTCATATTTTTATAGGATATCTAGGTGTTAGCCCCAAATAGTGCACCCACCTTCTTCTATCATTGCCTTGGCATCTTTTAAAGACGACATCTTGAGCGGAGGCCTTGTAATCTTTGGGACTTGAGAAACAACCTTGGTTACTGCCACAGTTTGCGGGACTTCTTCAAAGTGATGGAATGGAGTTTCAATAAATTCACCATCTAATTCCACATATCTGAAGGAATTTACATGGCTGACCATATATTCTTCTTATCCATGAACATTGATGATTTTCCCCTGAATTGGATATTCAGCATTTGATGCAACATAGAGGTAATGGCACCAGAATTTTGAATCCACGGTCAGCCTAATAAGCAGGAATATGAAGGGCGAATATCCATTACATAAAAAGTTGAATCAAATGTTTAGGTACCAACTTTTATGGGGATGTCCACTTCCCCATATACCATCCTTTTTGAGCCGTTGAAGGCCCTCACTACTATGTTGCTAGGTTTCAAGTTCAATCCAACACAATCAAGCCTATCAAGAGCCTTTTTAGGCAACACATTCAGAGACGAATCAGTGTCAACCAAGACATGAGCCAAAGTTGTTACCCTTCATTCGATTGAAACATGAAATGCCTCATTATGCTTCCTTCCCCTTGGCGTTAAATCAGCATGTGAAAAACCTAAACTATTATCTTCAGTCAAGCTGGCTACGCAGTCTTGGAACTGATTAGCATATGTTTCTTGGGGTACATGGGAAATTTTAAGAAATTTTACAAAGGCCTTTGCATGAGCCTCAGAACATAACAATAAATCCAACATGGAAATTTTTGGTGGAGTCTGCCCCAGTTTCTCGACTACGTTATAGTCGCTCCTTTTTATAATCTTTAGAATTTCCTCCATCTTTTTTCAGGAGGTCTCAGGGATAGCTACTAATTGTGCCTTCGTTCGTACAGGCTCAACCAGAATACCTTTGCCTCGAGTCTTGGCTGACTCGATAGTAGGAATGTCAGTAGGGGTGATAACAGGGATTGTAACAGTTTTGTCAATAGGAGTATTAGCAGAGATGATTGCAGGATTGGGAATAGCCTTCGGAGGAGCAACAACAACAAGAATGATAACGGGTCCATAAATAGCTTTTGGAGGAGCAATTTCTGGAGACAATACCCTTCCACTTAGGGTAATCTTGCTAGTCCCTGTGATATTACTAATATCGGAGTCAACTTTCTCAAAACTTGAATTTTCAGCAGTTGGCCAATCTTGCTTGATACCGTGATAGTAGACATCACCTCCATAATTCCATGGGACAGTTTTTTCTGACGAATACGGGATTGGTCCAGGAATTGTAATTATGAACAGAGATAATTTAGGAATTGATGTAATTCTAACGGGTCTTTTGGTGGAGACCCTGGAAGAATTGGCGGAAATGGTCACAATGGAAACATCATTATAAGAAATAGTTGGAATAGAAGTCTTCTCGAACAAAATCTCTTTGTCATCTATTAGGCATTGAACGCCTGCTTTTAACAAATGACAGTTGGTTGGTGAGGATAAACAGAACTGGCACTTTCATCACAGCCTGGGAATACACCGACATTCAACAAGTTCTTTTTGATAGTTAGGTGTGGGGTCACAAGTTCATCAACCAAAGTAACAAACATATCTTCCTCAACGGCGTTGACATTACGGTCGTGCTTGGGCATAGGGGCAGTGATGACATTGGGGATTTTTGGCGCATCGAATTCAATCTCTTTGGCTTCAACAAGGTCTTGTACCTTGTTCTTCAGAGCCCAACAGTTGTTAGTGTCATGGTCGGGACTCTCAGAATTGTATGCACAGCGGGCATTAGGATAATAATGAGGAGAGGTTGTGTTAAGACTCTTTGGAGCTTCTTTCAAAGTCACTAGATTGGATCTTAACAAATGTGGTAATACTTGAGATAATGTCATATTAATTCGGGTGAACTGTCTGACTGGTCTTTCCGTTCTTGGCTGGTTGCTTCTTTGCTGAGCAGGCGCAGGTTTAGGAATCATGACAACCCCCACCATTAGACGGCGTTCAGTCCTATCTTAATTTCTCTGAGGATATACAACAACAACTTCTTTTTTTCCAATGAATGGTTTTCTTACAACAACAGAGGATGCATCTTTTTGAATCTTCACATTCTTTATCCCGGCTTCCACTCTTTCTCCTGTCAATATCAATTCGGTAAAACCTGCCGAGGAACTCCCAATCAAGTGATTAAAGAAAGGACCAGATAGGGTGCCCAAAAACATGTCTACTAACTCTCTTTCAGATAGGGGAGGTTGGACTCTTCCTGCTAAGTCCCTCCATTTTTGCGCGTAGTCCTTGAAGCCTTCACTTGAAACCATGGCCATACTATGGAGTTAAGTACGGGTGGGAGCAAGATCAGCATTGTATTGGTATTGTTTGTAAATGGAAGCGGCAAGATCTTCCTAATTACGAACATTTGCTCTTTCTAGCTGATAAAACCAATCAAGTTAAGTTTCGGACAGGCTGTCTTGAAAGAAGTGTACCCATGAATCCTTGTCAGTGGTATGAGGCTGGATTTTCCTCACATATGACCGGAGATTCATTTTGGAACATGAAACTACATCGTATTTGGTGAACAGCGGTGCCTTGAATTTTGGAGGGATGACAATCCCAGATACGGAACCCAATTCCTCAAAGTCTAATCCAGACATTTTTTGAACTTCCATCGCATTTAATCGTTCTTCCAGATTCATATACTTGTCATTGGCTAGAGGATATTGTTCTTCAGAAAAATCTTCTTCTTCCTCTTCCTCATCTGAATCTGGCTGGGCAATTGCTTCCTTGCCTTTCCCATCTTGATTGTCTTTCTCACTGGATGACGTTGCAGAGTCTAGAGTCCTTCTTGCTTGTCTTTGGAATCTTCTTCCCATATTTAGAATTCCGGTTATTTTCTTTGTTTTCTTTTTCTTCTCTTCAACCAGCAAGGTCTTCAACTCCTCCTTCCCTTTGGCCAGAGTTTAGAACATTTGTTGAAACTGAGCATTTTGTGCTTGGAGGTCCTTCACCGTCTATTCGAGATCCATCTTACTGAAATAAACAATAGAAAGATGAGGAGACTTGTTGCAAGAAACCTGCTTATGTTATGATGAATGATAGATATATATGCAATGATTTCAAGGATTTTAAAGATTCAAATTTGTTTTAGACAAAAAGGAAACACACGTTATATTAATAAATTAAAGCTTGAGTACATCAATGCCTTTTTGGGAAAAACAATACAAAAACTCTAAGATGAAAAGGTAGTACGCATCCTCTTTGTTGCGATGTAGGCATTCAGAGTCCGCTCCTCATGAAGTTGCTTAGTGAGTTCCAAAACCTTCTTCTCGCTAGCGTAGAATTGGGCTTCAAAAGTGTCTCTCTCCCCCTTGAGTTGTATTCAATCTCTTTGTAAGTCTTCAAGAGAGGTGGGCATGTCAGGATGCAGGATAGTGTACGGAACATCTCCTTCCATAACAGGCTCAATGATTACCGGGTGAGTGGAAGGATAAGGCATCATAAAGACTATGAGCATGAGTTTGTACCCATTTGAGGTAAGGCTCAAGAGGGATGGAATTCTTATGCCCTAATTTCTTGCTATCTACCTTGTTCAACATCCTCCAAGCTCAGATAAACATCTTGCGATGACCTTGATCGTTGTTCTCGTAGTCAAATACAAAACCTTGAATGAGCATCTCATATGGGTCATCCCTTCGGGCTTAACCAAACTATCTTACGGCTAAACAAGGGTTGGAGGTGATACCTACCCTAATGACAAGTAAAGGGACGTTAGGGAATTCTCCATAATGGTCGACAATAGTAACATTCTCTATGGATCAGGAACACCAATGAATGTCTGAATGTTTAAGCGTCATCAACCTTTGTGACCACCTTGAACCTTGCTCTTTCTTCAATACAAATTGGGGAAGATGCAAAATAAACCATCTTTCCAAGAGAGGAGTACAACACATAAGGAAGCCTCTTTTCCTCATAGTGCGAGTGGGAAAAGAATGTAGAATGTCCCCTAGCAAAGTAGGCATCGGGTTGCGGGACATGAAGATTTTGATGGCGTTCACATGTATGAGTTGGTCAGGATTTGGAAACAAAACCATCCCATAGATGAGGAGAGCTATAATTTAATCAAAATCTTACAGATCTAAAGAGTTCCAATAGTTTTTGGCTTTCTCAAACAAGACCTTTGCTAGGAAACCCTTGACACCACTCCTTGTTTCCCAATTAGATGTGATATCAGATGATTGCAAGTGTAGAGCTTGAGCAATATCTTCTGACTTTGGATCTCTTTCCGTACCGTTGAAAGGTAGTTGATTGAGAATGGGAATCCTCGGGAGTTGGGAGAATTATTCCAAAGTTGGCACAAGTTAATAATCGGGAAATGTGAAGCAAAGGTGTAAGGGATCAAAGAACTGAAAGAGCACCTTCATCATGTCTTCATCAGTGTTGGAGGTGACCAAGTTTAGTAGCGACCATGTCTTTCAGTGAAAGGAGCATTTTCAGGAATCCTTGAAGCTAGCTCTTTAAGTTATGGAGGGATCCTTACAAGATTAACTTAAATAGTTTTCCTTCGAATAGAATCCATGTCCTATAAAATAGAAACAAAGATAAATCCAAAGATCCTTGAAATGGTTAGTGAATGAGTATGATGTTATGATGTTCATGATGTTATGTACAAGTATGTATATACAAACAAAGCAAACAAATCCCTAGGTTTAGGCTTTCATGGAGTCTCATAGGTAAGTACCCTCTTGAAGTTTAGATGGCTCAAACCTGTCCTAGCAATAATAACCAGTTCTAAGGAGCTCAATATCACTGGTTTTTTCCTTGGTCATTGTTTCAGCGTAAAACTCTTTAATGGCGACCGAAATATCCCAAGAAACCAAACCTCAATGAGTGTAGTATCGAGTATCTACCAACTTCGGACTGCACCAAAGCCGGTCATCTCACTACGTCCTAAAGGCCAAGTTGGTCAAGTAAAGGTTCTAAAAGTTCATTAGTGCTTCATGACATCACTCAGCGGCCCCGTATTCTCCTTGATTAACTCAAGGGCTACCGGTACCCACAAATATGTCGCACTAACGTAGCTATTTCTTAGACCATGTCGGTATACCCTGCACAGTTTCCACAATGTATTGCTACTTACCTATAAGGTATCCCAAATCCGGGTACAGGATTCAAACCGAAACAAAGAACCATAATGTAAAGCATACAAATCAAACAATGAAAGCAAGTAAATGTGATCTAACCCTAAGGTAACCCCACTTTTAAAATTTTCCCCAACTGAGTCGCCAGTTCTATGATACAGTGGGAGAACTGACTTGGGGGTTTTGCGTTTGATTGCAAATGTTGCGGTTAGCAAGAGTCGCCACCAACTTTCTTTTATCCAAAAGGATAGGTGAAAAAGCACAGGAAAGACCTTTGAGATTGTTTCTTGAGTTCGGGGGGTAGATTATGAAAAGGGAAGGTATTAGCACCCTTTTCGTCCATGGTTTTCCATGGACTCTTAGTTACTTTCTAGATCACTTGCTTTTTGTTTGATATTGTGCTTTGGGTGGTTTTTGAAAGTATTTTGTAAAGAGGTCATTGTTTAGGCAAACTTTGTAATGATTCTTGTTCGTAAGAATGTATACAAAGATGTTGATATTTTTAAAATGTTTTCAAGTTTAGAAGAAGTTTTGAAAGTATAGGTGTTTGTTTTGAAAATAGAAAGGATGTTTTTGTTTTGAAAGTGAGCAACTAATTAGGATCATTCTACCTACTCAAAAGTCTTTCTTGTTCATTTTCTTTTCCTTTGACATTGTTATCTTACCATTGATTTGGTAAGTAACCTTATCTTTGGATATAAATGGGACGGGCGTGGATCATCGTATAACCATGATTAGCAATGTTGCAAGGTACCTTAGCATTTTTCTTTAGGGACTAAGATCATTTTGAAATGCAACATAGATAGCGTCATCGAGGGACTATGATCTTGTATTTTGCTTGTTTTTGCTAAGATACCTCACATGCGTAATATGGCCATTTTGTAAAGGCAACCAAGTGGATTTACCCTAGGGGTGCTTGTGTGCAAGTATATTGTTTTCATGCTTTATTTTGTCTTTGATTAGGGATTTCTAATTGATTGGTTTTAGTCTTTCCATACAAACCCTAATTACTAGCATTTGTATATAAAGCGATAAATTGCAGTATTTAAAATTACTACACTATTACAATACTTGTGGGAGGGGTGTACAAATTACAAATGGGGATTGCAAGAAAATAAATCCTAATTATCTATTACAACCATATTGAATTTGAATAAATGTACAAGAAATTAAATGAATATAATGTACAAGTATGAATGGATAAGGAATGGATTTTGTTTGGATTTTTGTTAAGAAAAATAGTTTTGACCTAATTAACTTAAAAGAAAATAATTAACTAAAATAAAATTAAAATTAAGTTAATAAAAGAAATTAATTTATTAAAGAAACAAGTTTTTTTTAGGGTTTTGTTTGTGAAAATGTTTTAATTAAATTAAACTAGTACAAAAATTAGTTAATTAAAAGAAAACCTATGTTCTAAGTTAATTTTTAATAAAAGAAAACAAACTTGGTTCTAATGTTAATTTATTTTGAGAAAAGAAATTAATTTGTTTTAAGAAAATATTTTTAATGTGTGAAAATAATAATCAAAACCCTAACTTTTAATTAATTTACAAATTAATTATCAAAGATAAAATAAAATGTGATTAAAATAAATTTATTTTTATGTAAAAAAATTAATTTAATTAAATAAAGCCTAAATCTATTCTTTATGATTTTTGTATTAAGTAAAATATATTAAAAGAAAATAAATAAGAAAAATAGAAAATAAAATGGGACAAAGGCTGTGTAAGTGAAACGGGGGGTGAGAAATTAAAAAAAAAACATAAAGCCCAAGGAAAGAGGCCCAGTGCTGCCAAAAAAGAAAAGTCAGAATGTGAAAAATACAAAAAAAAATCCAAAAGGATACCACTGGGGCTCGAACCCAGGTCCCTATAGTCACAGGCGCGCGCTTCTACCACTGGGGTGGCTACACATCCGTTCATATAATCAAAACAAGAAATATATGATAGTAAACAATTTCATGGCCTGAACTTCATCTTCAACCTCACGCCCATCCAGAGCCTCTGTATCTTATTCAAATCTCAACAAAAATGAAAGCTGTAAACAGGAAAATTGTAGCAAATTTCCTCACGATTTCAGAAATGCAAAGCAATAAAATTATAGATCAAAGATAAGCATGAATTTTAATGGCCCTAATCTGAACCCTAAAAATTTCAGAAACTTCAATCTTAAAATTCTCTAAGCTCAAACAAAATTAATGAAAACTATGGACATGGTTAGCTTTAGGGCAATGATATCTACATTTTTCAATCACAAATAAACCATTAATGATGCCTGTATGAAGAGTTCAAAAGTCAGACAACTTACCTTGCAAGAGGGTATCGTGTTTGGAGTTTGAATAGCTTTTAGTGAGTTCCAATGATTGGATTAGCTTCCTCAAGTTCCCAGGAAGCTAATGGGATGCTTAGCTTGAGCTGAAAGTGCCTGAGGAGTTCTGGAGAAGTCAAGGTGCAAGGTGGTGTTTTTGAAAATTGTGGATGAGGATGGATGTGTTACAGTGATGTTGCAGGTGTTGGTATTGTTTATGTATGTTGTTTAGAAGCTTTTGAAAGTAAAAGGCCAAGAATCGCACGAGCAAATTTGGAGATTGGCTTCAAAACTCAGAAATGACAAGTTTTGAAGTGTTTTTGGTGATTATGTGTTCTTGGTGTTTTCAGGGCTTAAGCATGCATGGGATTTATGGAAAATGACTTATGTATGTATAAGAAAAGAGGTTTGAGTTCTTTGGAGAGCCAGAAGTACAAGTTACAAGCTAATTGATAGGTTACTTGGTTTTGAAGAAAAGTGGGAAAACAAGTTTCAAGATGAGGTACAAGCATGGGTTAAGTGATTGTAAGTGTATAATAAGTTTCTCCTGAGTTATGGGACTTGTGTGATCATAAGAAAGCAATTTCAAGGCTCAAGAACAATTTTTGTGCAAAAAGTCACTTTATCAAAATAGCGATGTGCACTTTCTTCCCAAAATGGATATAAAGCATGGCCTTGCATTGAATGCTTGAAATGAGACCTCTAACAGCTATGCAAGAAATTAATTATGGAGTGCCTAACATGTTTGAATCCTGCAAAGTAGAGGTTATGCAGCATAAGTTTGAATTTTGAATCTTGTTCATCACAAAATGACTTATAATTCAAGTGAAAACCCTAACTTCATCTTTTCGATTCTCACTACTCAAAAATGATCTCAAGGAGTTCTTGGACATTTTGGAAATCATGTAATGTTCTCTACAACCCATATTTGAATCACTTTATAAAATTCCACTTGGAACTATATGAAACAGTGCCATGTAGTTGGGTCAAAATCCTGACCAAATTAGGGCAAAATTTCACCAAGTGTTTTGTTTCATGACCATGTGTTCTTAAAACTATACCTTGAGATCCAAGCACTTTTGTAAGGAGTTGTGTAAAGAAATGTTGTATATTTCATGGAGATCTACAACTTTCATGTTAAAAGTTTCTTTTGAATCATCTTGCATCTTGGTGAAAATTTTGCTCAAAGTTGTGAAAAAATAAGAAATTTTAAACACTTAGAAAAATTTCTAAGTTTAAAAATTTTAACTTTTCAACATGAAATCATGAATTTTTTATTTCTTGATGAATAAGTTTCATATTTTTACATGCTTTGATGAATTGTGATCTTTAACATCTGATTTTGACCAAAAAGTCAAAGTTTGACTTTTTAGTATACAATTGACTTTTGATCAGTTGACTAAAAATTCATCTGTCAATCCATTGGGCTTGAGCAATGTTTTGAGCCTTGTCATTAGTTCAAAATAAGGCAATTGGACTCTTTAGATCATGCCTTAAACCAATTGATCATTTGCTAGGTCAAAAATCAAAAATTGCCCTTTCCTAGTCAAAACCCTAATTTTGACCATTTTGCCCTTTTGATGATTTGATCCAATTTCTTCAGGAATTATGGTCCAAACTTGATAAAATGATACATATGAGTTTAAAATGTTTATGTGGATCAAAAATTATGAAGTTTGACTGTAAATTGGCCATAGTTGACTTTTTCCCCAATACAGTTGATTTTTAGGTTAACTACTCAATTGACTGAGCAAAAGTGTGATCCAAAGCTTGAAACTTGACATGAATAATATTGAGGATCCATAATGATATATGTAAGTCAAATATCCTTGTGCGATCTCAAACTCTAATTTTGGCCATCAGTGCTTAAGGAGGTGTCTTGAGCTGATCAACCCTAGTGCAGTCTTGAGCCAAAGGAGATCTTGTGAGAAAATTCTTGATAAGTGAGAGGGAAAATTTTGGGGTACAAAAACGCCCATATCTATTAATTTGAGAACTTTTTGGAGATCAACCCTTTGTAACGAAGTTGCATAACTTTTCATTCCCTACAACTTTAATGATGAAAGTTTTCTCTGAATCAGCTTGCATATTGGTGAAACTAGCTTGTGAAGTTAGGGTTTTTTTAAGTGCAAACAAACTTTAATTTTTATAAGTGTTTATAAATCTTTAACTTTGCCTTTTGTTGACTTTACTTGATTCTTTTGATTCTCGATGATCAAGTTTGATATTATTTAATTTCTTTATGATCCTTGATCTTTTAAGATCAAAGTTGAGCAAAAAAAGGGGCAACTTTGACTTTTGTGTGACAATTTACTTTTTCATCAATCGATTCCAATTATTTCACTATCAATGGATTGTATATTTGAAAATGTCTTGAGCCATATGATTAGGTCAAGATGTTGAATTTGTGTTATTTGAATCATGCTTCAACCAATTAGGTTAAGCATTGAGCCAAAAGTCAATGATCCACTTTGTTGTACCCCAAAATTTTCCCTCTCATTCCTCAAGTAATCTCTCACAAGATCTCCATTGATTCAAGATTGCATAAGGTTGTATCAGCTCAAGATACCTCCTCAAGAATTGATGAGTAAAATTTAGGGTTTGAGATTGCACCAAGACAAATGGACTTTTAATGCCCCATATTAATTTCATGGATCATTTTGGACCCTCAAGATTACTCATGTCAAGTTTCAAGTCTTAGATCACATTTTTGCTCAGTCAATTGATCAGTTGACCTAAAATCAACTGTATTGGGGAAAAAGTCAATTATGGTAAATTTACAATCAAACTTAATAATTTTTTATCCATATCAACATCATGAACTCATATATGTATTTTGATCAAGTTTGGATCACAATTCCTCAAGAATTTTGATCAGATCATCAAAATGGCAAAATGGTCAAAATTAGGGGTTTGACTGAGGTGTAATTTTTTATTTTTGACCTAGAAAATGACTTATTGGTTCAAGGCATGATCTCAAGGATTTAAATGCATAATTTTAACCTAATGGAATGGCTCAAAACATTCCTTAAGATCAATTGATTGATAGTTGATTTTCAGTCAACTGATGAAAAGTCAAATGTACACTGAAAAGTCAAACTTTGACTTTTTTGTCAAAATCAAGTTTCAAAGATTACAATTCATCAAGACATGTCAAAATACGAAACATGTTCATCAAGAAATCAAAAAGTCAAGATTTCATTTTGAAAAGTCAAAATTTCCAAGACTTAAAATTTTTCTGTGTTGGAAAATTCATATTTTGTCATAACCTTGAGCCAAATTTTCACCATGATGCAAGATGATTCAAAGGAAACTTCCAACATTAAAGTTGTAGATCTCATTGATATCTAAAAAATTGTAGAACACAACTTCTCCTAGAAATGCTTGGATTTCGAGTTATGATTTTAAGAAGACATGTTCATGAGACTTGAAAACTTAGTGAAATTTTGCCCTAGTTTAGGCAGGATTTTGACCTAACTTCATGGCAACTTTTCACATATTTCCAAGATGAATCTTCAAAAATGTCCAATATAGAGGCTGTAGAGGATGTTACAAGCTTTCCAAAATGTCCAAGTACTCACTGAGATCATACTTGAGCAAGGAGAATCGAAGGCAAGAAGTTAGGGTTTCATTCTTGAATTACAAGTCATTTCTTGATGAACACATGATTCAATCTCAATGTCAGGCTGCATAATCTTGCTTTGCAGTCCTTCTAACTTTTGTATCTATCCATCATTAATGGATTACACAAACTTTTGAGCTATAATCCAAGTGTTTTAAGCATTGTCCAACTTAAATTTCCATTTTGGGAAGAAAGTGAAGAATGCCATTCTTGAAAAGCAAGCTTTATGCACAAAGTCAATTCTTGAGCCTCTCACTTGTTCCCTCTGATCACACATCATCTACAAAGTCAGAAGTAAGTTTTTTTAAAGCATAACCACTCTATAATAGAAAGTACACAAGGCATTGAAACTTGATTTCTCAATAATCACATGTTGAGCTTAAACATGTGATTTTGAAATCTGATTAGATACAAGTCTCCAAACTTGTTGCTTATAAATATAGGCACTACTTGTGAGCTAAGGCATGAGCTTAAGCACCCTGAAATTCTCCCAAACTCCTTCTATCCAGAAATTGTCGAAAAACTTCATTGGTGCACATATTCTAACTTTGAACTTGAAACTCAGAATCTAATCATGTGTTTCTTAGCTTTTCACTTCCTAAAGCTCCTGCACATCAAATATAACCTATCCATGTCCCTGTTTCATAACTGTAACACCATTTACATCAAAATGCATAACCAAAAACAGAGCACTGCAATTTGACTTCTCCAGGCCATTCCAGCGATCCATTGCTCAAGCTAATCATTGCATTAGCTTCCTGGGAACTTGTGGAAGCTAAATTGATCATTGCAGTACCTTGAATTAAGCTCATTTGCATTTCACGATTTCCAGTTTTGAGGTACATTTTCTGAACTTCAATCTTTTCATTTATGCATTGTTAGCCTTGCATTTGTGAAGATAAAATGTAGACATCATTGTCCTGAAATTGTACATGTCCATAGATTTCATTTATATTGCTTGAGTAGTGAGGATTTTAGGTTTGAATCTCTGAAAATAATTAGGTCAGAATTTGGTACCATTCAAAATTCATGTTCATCTTTGATTTATAGTTTTAGTAATTTACATTTATGGAATCGTTGTGAAATTTGGAATAAGTTTGATGTTTACATTTTTGCAAATGAATGAGAAATGATGAAGTTACAGATGTTTAGGCTGGAGGTTGAAGATGAAGTTATATTTAGGACATGACTTGTGTTATATATTTATTGTTTTGTTTATGTTACCGGATGTACAGCCACCCCAGTGGCAAAGGCACTGCGCGTGTATGTTGGAGGTCATGGGTTCAATACCCAGCGCTACCTTTTATGCATTTTTCTCACATTTTTCCTCTTTTTTATTTCAAACAGCAGCGTTTGAGCCTCCACCTTTGGGCTTTTCCTTTTTTGCTTCTTCTCACCCTTCTAGTTACTTTTACACACCTGACCCAAACCTTTTTTTTATTTAATTCCTTTTCTTTTATATTTTATATTACATTTTATTTTTATTTATTATTTTTATTACTACTATTATTATTCTTATTATTTTTATTAATAAAAAATACAAAAATATTAATATTTATTATTTTCACATTTATGTGCTTATTTTCTTTATAAAACAAAAAGGACAGAAATATTTTCTTAATAAATTAATTTCTTTTTCTTAGTAAATTAATATTTAGATTTAGGTTTAATTATTATTTTATTTTAAATTTAAATTAATTTAGAATTTAGGTTTTCTTTTAATTAATTAATTTTTATGTTTATTTTATTAAACTTAAAACCTTTCACAAAAAACCCTAAAAATTACTTTTTAACCTAATTTCTTTTCTTAATTAATTTAGTTTTAATTTTATTTATCTTTAATTAATTATTTTTCCTTTTTAGTAATTAGGTTAAAACCCTTAACAAAAACCAAACAAAAAGCATTTCTTTTTTCCATTTATATTCTTGCATTATATTTTCAATTCTTGTACAATATTCAATATGGTTGTAATAGATAATTAGGTTTAATTTTCTTGCAATCCCCATTTGTAAATTTGTATACCCCCTCCCCTATTGATGTAATAGCGTAGTAATTTTACTTTTCGCAATTTATCGCTTTATACAAATGCTAGTAATTAGGGTTTGTATGGGAAGATAAAATCAACAAGTAGCAAACCCTAATTTAAGATAAACAATGCATGTAAATCAAACACGCTTGCATCGTTAGGGTAATTCGACTTTGTTGCCTTACCAAAATGGCCATGTTATGCATGTGGGATGTCTTAGCAAAAGCAATCAAAAAATACAAGATCATAGTCCCTCGATGATGCTACAAAATGTTTCCTTTCAAAATGATCTTAGTCCCTCAAAGAGAAAGGATAAGACATCTCACAACATTGCTATCATTACTATACAATGACCCACGCCCGTCCCTTTACATCCAAAGATAAGGCTTATCACCAAATCAATGGTAAGATAGCAATATCAAAGGAAAGGAAAAAATGAACAAAGACTTTTGAGTAGGTAGATTGTTCCTAGTTGCTTGCTCATTTTCAAATCAAACACCCTTCCTTACTTTCAAAACAAACACCAACACTTTCAAAACCTTTTCCAAACATGAAATATTTTCAAAAGCCCAACACTTTGTATACGTTCTTACGAATGAGAACTATTACAAAGTTTTCCTAAACGAAGGCGCCTTTTCAAAATACTTTCAAAACCACCACAAATCACATTTTCAAACAAAATAAAGTGATCTAGCAAGCAACTTAGAGCCCATAGATAAATATGGATGAAAAGGGTGCTAACACCTTCCCTTTTCATAATCTACCCCCTGAACTCAAGAAATAATCTCAAAGGTCTTTCCTGTTCTTTTCATCCTTTCCTTTAGGATAAAAGAAAAGTTGGTGGCGACTCTTGCTAACCGCAACATTTGCGCTAAAATGCAAAACAACAAGTCAGTTCTCCCACTGTATCACAGAACTGGTGACTCTGCTGGGGAGAATTTAAAAGTGGGGTTACCTTAGGGTTAGATAACCTTTACTTGCTTTCACTGTTTTATTTGTTTGCTTTACATTTTGGTTCCTTGTTTGGGCTTATTTAATCCTCTACCCGGATTTGGGATACCTTATAGGTAAGTAGAAACACGTTGTGGAAACTGTGCGGGGTATACCAACATGGTCTAAGCAATAGCTACGTTAGTGTAAAACATTTGTGGGTACCATTAGCCCTTGAGTAGTCAAGGAGAATACGGGGCCGCTGTGTGGTGTCATAAAGCACTAACTGACTTTTAGAACCTTTACTTGACCAACTTAGCCATTAGGACATAGTGAGATAACCGGCTTTAGAGAGTCCAAAGTTATTTGATACTCGATACTACATTCATTGATATTTGACTTCTCAGGATATTTCGGTCGCCGTGAAAGAGGCTTGCACTGAAACAATGCCCGATAAGACAGATCAATGATATTGAGATCCCTTAGAACCCAGTTATTATATCTAGGACAGGTTTGAGCCAACTAAACTTCAAGAGTGTACTTACCTATAAGACTCCATGCAAGCCTTAACCTAAGGACTTGTTTTCCTTGTTTGTATATGCTTACTTGTACATGACATCATAAACATCATGACATCATACTCATTCTCACTAACCATTTCAAGGATTATTGGGATTTATCTTTGTTCTTTTTTGTAGGGCATGGCTTCTATCCGCAGGAAAACCATTCAAGTCAATCTCGTAAGAATTCCTCCTCAACTCAAAGAGTTAGCATCAAGGGTCCCTGAGAATTCTTCATTCACCGAAAGACATGGTCCCCTTCTAAGCTTGGTTACTTCCAACACTGATGAAGATATGATGAAGGTGCTTTTCCAATTCTTTGATCCTTTACACCATTGCTTCACTTTCCCTGATTATAAGCTTGTACCAACTCTGGAATAATTCTCTCAACTCTTGAGGATTCCCATTCTCAATCAACTACCCTTCAATGATACGGAAAGAGATCCAAAACCTGATGAAATTGCCCAATTACTACACTTGTAACAATCTGATATCACAACTAATTGGGAAACAAGGAGTGGTGTCAAAGGTTTCTTAGCCAAGGTCTTGTTAGAGAAAGCTCGAGATTGTTGGAACTCTTTGGACTTACAAGCTTTAGAAGAAATCTTGACCCTTATTATCTATGGGATGGTTTTGTTTCCAAACCCTGACCAACATATAGATGTAAATGCTGTCAAAATCATTATGTGTCGCAATCCAGTTCCTACTTTGTTGGGAGATATCCTACATTCTTTTCACTGTCGCACTATGAGGAAGAGAGGAATCCTCATGTGTTGCACTCCTCTCTTGGCAAGATGGTTTATTTCGCATCTTCCCCGATCTGTATTGAAGATTAAGCAAGGTTTGAGGTGGTCCCATAGGTTGATGACACTCAGACATTCGGATATTCATTGGTGTTCTTGATCTTTGGAGAACGTTACTATCATCGACCGTTGTGGAGAATTCCCTAATGTCCCTTTGCTTGGCATTAAGGGAGGTATCACTTACAACCCTTGCTTAGCTTTATGACAGTTTGGTTATGCCCGAAGGGATGGTCCTCATGAGATGCTCATCCAAGAAGTGGTATTCGACTACTAGAGTGACAATCAAGGTTACCGTCCGAGGTTTATACGAGCTTGGAGGATGGTAAGTAAAGTGGATAGTAAGACGCTGGGACACAAGAATTCCATTCCCATTGAGCCTTACCTTAGGTTGGTACGAGCTCATGCTCTGAAACTTGTGATGCCTTATCCCTCCATCTTACCAGTTATCATGGAACATGTGGTTAAAGGAGATGTCCCGTACAATGTCCTCCATCCCGACATGCCTACTTCTCTCAAAGACTTTCAAAAAGGTTGGATTCAGCTAAAGGAAGAACGAGATACTTTTGAAGCTCAATTCCATGCTAGTGAGAAAAGGGTCTTGGAGCTTACAAAGCAGCTATATGAAGAGAAAAGTGTGAACGCCTACCTTGCACCGAAGAGGATGCGTTTAGTCTTTTTATCTTAGAAAATTATTTTGTAAGCCCAAGAGGCATGTTGTAATCATCTTGAATTAATTAATGAAAATTGACGTTTATTCATTCCCTTGTCTATACAAATTTAAATTTCATTAATCCTCGAAAACATTTTGATATACATCTTCCATGCATCTTGACATAATAGGTTTTTACACAACAAGTTTCCTTATCTTTCTGCTATTTATTTCAGCAAGATGGATCTAGAGAAAACGGTGAAGGACCTTAAGGAACAAAACTCTCAATTCCAAGAGACTCTATTGGCCCTAGCCAAGGGGTAACAAGGTATGATGACATTGCTGGCAGTCAAGAAGAAAGCCCTGGTCAACATGGGTAGAAGGTTCAAAGAGTCAGTTCGTTAGATTCCAATGGTGGAAGACTCATCTGAAGAAGATGAGAATTAGATTGGTGAAGTTAGGAGTACCCAGGCTGACTGTATTAATGATCAAGCATTTGATGATGATTATTTTGACGAGCAGTATCCACTAGTTGATGTCAAGTATAACCAGTTAGAAGACAGATTGAAGGTCGTCGATATCCAAGCCGTCTGGTTTAGATTTTGATGATTTGGGTTTGATCTCTGGGGTTGTTATTCCCCATAAATTCAAGATAACGGTCTTTGAAAAGTACGATGGGGTTTCTTGTCCAAAACTTCACTTGAAATCTTATGTGCACAAGATACAGCCGCACACCGCTGATAAGAAACTCTGGGTTCACTTTTTTCAAGAAAGATTGATTGGAATGCAACTAGAGTGGTTCTACCAGTTGGATGGTTCCCGTATCAACACATGGGAAGACTTAGCTACTGCCTTCTACCATCAGTACCAGTATAATACCGACTTGGCGCCGACAAGAGTTCAGTTGCAAGATATGACAATGGGGAAGAATGAAGGATTCAAGGAATACGTACAAAAGTGGAGAGACCTTGCAAGTAGGGTTCAACCACCTTTGACTGATATGGAGCATATTGACATGTTTATAGGCACTTTATCTGGTCCATTATTTAACTTGTTGGTTGGCTATTCTTCTTCCTGTTTCACCGAGCTAATCTTAATCGGTGAAAGGGTTAAAAGTGGCATCAAAAGTGGGAAGATTCCCATGGCGTCTTCCTCCACTTCCAATTGTATAAAGAAACCTTTTTCTGCAAAGAAGGAAATCAATGTTGTGTACAGGGAAAGGGCCTGTACCAAGAAGAATGATCATCCGTCTGTTAATTTTGTCTGAATCTCCAATCCAACTCATGTTCAAAGACCATCTGCTAATCACCAACAGTTTCAAATTCTGAGGAGACAGTTCACGAGGTTAGGCATGCCATTATCTCAATCCCTACAACATTTTCTAAGGGCTAATTTGGGGACATTGTGCAATCCTCCCACCAATCCAGATACCTCTTCATCAAAGTATAATATGAACGCTAAATGTGCTTACCACTCAAGTAGCCCCGGGCATGAGATTGACCAATGCTGGGCCTTGAAGAATAAAATCCAGGACTTGATTGATAACAAGACTATTGATTTTGATCCTCCTCTAACTCCGAATGTAATTATCGCGCCTATGCCAAAACATGGAAAGGATGTCAATGAAGTCAATACTAGGTGATGCTGATGGTGAAGTTGCATTTGAAGATTGGGTGTATCCAACTACAACGGAGTTGAAGAATTGGCATGCAAGGGACTTCGTGCCCATCTCCTTCATTGATGAGTAATCACTTGTTTTTTTGCTTTCTTATTAATTCAAGAACATTTTGTCTGTAATATTTAACAATGACTTTTAAACCATGTGCCTGGACCGGGGCACTATGGTCCATTTGTCAAGGGTTTTATTTATGTCCATCTTATCATATGATCATTCAATACAAATCATTGGACTCTTTTGCATTCAAATCTTTGTGTTCATTGTCTTTCTTTTCTTCAAATACATTTTTCAAAATAGCCATGTATCGTACATGCACACACACACAAACTCTTGCAGGTCCTCATCCACTCTGGATCTTATTGCCAATGACTCTACTATTGCCGAATATGATTTCAAATGTCCAATTAACCAAGCTGAAGACGAAGGCGAGGAATATTGTGATATACTGGGAGAACTAGCCAGACTTCTATTACAAGAGGAAAAATATATTCAGCCGCATGAAGAGTTAGTTGAAGTCATCAATCTGGGTACCGAGACAGACAAGAAAGAAGTTAAGATCGATACTAACTTAGAAGGCAGTGTCAAGAGCAGGTTGGTTCAAATGTTGCATGACTATGTAGAAGTGTTTGCTTGGTCTTATAAAGCTATGCCAGGGTTGGATACTTACATTTTAGTTCATCGTCTGTCGACAAAAGAAGATTGTCCTCCTGTCAAACAAAAAGTTCATCGCATGAGGCATAACATGTCTGAAAAGATAAATGCTGAAGTGATGAAACAATTTGATGCAGGATTCCTAGTTGTGACATCTTATCCCCAATGGGTTGCAAATATGGTGTCATTGCCAAAGAAAGACGGAAAAGTTCATATGTGCGTAGATTATAAGGATCTGAATAGGGAAAGCCCCAAGGATGACTTCCCTCTACCTCACATTGACGTCTTGGTCGATAATACTGCTCAGCATAAAGTCTTCTCTTTCATGGATGGCTTCTCTGGCTATAATCAAATAAAGATGGTTGCCAAAGACATAGAGAAGACAACTTTCGTTACGCAATGGGGCACCTTTTGTTATAAGGTCATGACGTTCGGATTGAAGAATGCAGGGGAAACATATCAAAGGGTTATGGTAGCTTTGTTTCACGATATGATACATCATGAAATAGAGGTATATGTGGATGATATGATTGCAAGATCACAAACTGAGGAGGAACATCTCGATCACCTATATAAATTATTCGAGAGGCTAAAAAAGTACAAGTTAATGTTAAACCCTAACAAGTTCACATTTGGAGTACGATCTGGAAAGCTTCTAGGTTTTGTAGTTAGCGATAAAGGCATTGAAGTCGATCCTGCCAAGATGAAGTCCATCCAAGAAATGCCAGTCCCCCACTCTGAAAATGAAGTTAGAGGAGTCTTGGGTCGTCTCAATTACATCGCCCACTTCATATCTCACTTGACTGCTACTTGTGAGCCGATCTTCAAATTCTTGAAGAAAGATCAAGTAGTCAGATGGAATGATGAATGCCAATCTACCTTTGACAAAATCAAAGAATATCTACAAGAACCTCCTATTCTCATGCCTCCAGTTGAAGGAAGACCCTTGATCATGTACTTGACAGTACTAGAGAACTCCATGGGGTGTGTTTTGGGCCAACATGACGAGTTTGGCCGAAAAGAGCATGCTATTTATTACCTGAGCAAAAATTTTACCGACTGTGAAACTAGATATTAACTGCTCGAGAAAAATTGTTGCACTATGGCATGGGATGCTCACCGGCTAAGACAGTATATGTTGACTCATACCACTCTGTTGATTTCTAAGATGGACCTAATCAAGTATATCTTCGAGAAACCTTCCCTCTCCAGACGGATAGCAAGATGGCAAATGATCTTGACCGAGTACGACATTTAATACACAATGAAAAAGGCCATCAAAGGAAGTGTACTAGCAGATCATTTAGCCCACCAAGCTATCAATGATTATCATTCTATGAACTTTGACTTCCCGGATGAGAACACCATGCTGATGACCGACTGTGCGAAACCTGGACCATATGACGGACCTGAACAAGGATCCTGATGGACTATGGTCTTCGATGTGGCTTCCAACGCCTTGGGTAACCGAATTGGTGTTGTGATCATATCCCATGAAGGTTTCCACACTCCTTTCACTACCAAACTATGCTTCGATTACACGAACAATATGACTGAGTACGAAGCATGCATTTTGGGTCTGAAGGCTGCCATGGATTTGAGGATCAAGCATTTGAATGTGTTTGGGGATTCCGCTCTAGTGATTATCCAAGTAAAAGGAGATTGGGACACTAAACACCCTAATCTCATCCCTTACAAGGAACTTGTGCTATCCCTGATTCCCTATTTTGAAGAGATCACCTTTGAGCATTTCCCTAGGGAAGAGAATCATTTAGCTGACGCCTTGGCAACTATGTCATCAATGTTCAAGGTCAGATGGGAAAATGAAGCCCTATGATTACAATTAAAAGATTCGACGAACCTACACATTGTTGTGAGCTTGAAACTGATACAGAAAAGCCATGGTACCATGAGGTGAAGAGATACCTTGAAGCACAAGAGTATCCCGAGGGAGCATCCATCAATGACAAAGTTCTTACGAAGATTTTCAGCCAAATTCTTCTTAAGTAACGGAATATTGTACAAATGCAACCATGACTCTACTCTACTCTGATGTGTTGAAAAGAAGGAGGTAGAGGAAAATATGGAAGACATGCATGCTGGTCTCTTTTGAACTCACTCAAGCGGACATACGATGGCCAAGAAAATCCTAAGAGCTGCCTACTATTGGTCAACAATGGTGACTGATTGCCATCAACATTCAAGAACTTGTCACAAATGCCAAATATATGCTAACAAGGTCCATGTGCCTCCTATCCCTCTGATCGTCATGATCGTTCCGTGGCCATTTGCAATGTGGGGCATTGACATGATTGGGGAGATCAAGCCCATTGCTTCCAATGGACATCGCTTCATTCTTGTTGCTATTGATTATTTCACCAAATGGGTCAAAGCCGCCTCATTTGCCTCAGTCACCAAGAATGTGGTAGCCAGATTCATCAAACATAACCTCATCTGACGTTATGGTATCCCTGAAAGGATCATCACCGACAATGGGACTAACCTCAAGAATGTTATGATTACCGAGCTTTGCACTCAGTTCAAAATCAAGCATCACAGTTCTTCTCCTTATAGACCTAAAATGAATGGCGCAGTGGAAGCGGGCAACAAAAACATCAAGAAGATTATGCAGAAGATGGTAGTGACCTACAAGGATTGGCATGAGATATTACCGTTTTCTCTTCATGGCTATCGCACTTCAGCTAGAACATCAACTGGGGCAACTCCCTTTTCTTTAGTCTATAGCATGGAAGCTATTTTGCCAGTGGAAGTTTAGATTCCCTCACTAAGGATTATGAATGAGGAAGGCCTAGGTGAAGACGAGTTGATTCAGACAAGATTGGATTAGTTGAAATTGATCGATGAAAAACGATTGGCTGCTGTTTTCCACGGTCAGACGTACCAAAAACGTATGATTAAGGCTTTCAACAAAAAGATCAAGCCTCGGGTATATCAAGCTGGTAACTTGGTGATAAAGCGCATCATTCTGCCATAAGGCGACCCCAGAGGCATATGGACTCCCACCTATGAAGGGTCATTTTTTGTCAAGAGAGTGTTCTCTGGAGGTGCCATAATGCTGACTACCATGGACGGTGAAGACTTCCCACATCCTATAAACACGTACATAGTTAAAAAATACTACGCATAAGAGACCCGCTAGGTTGACACACCTAGACAAAAACATGGGCATCCCAGAAAACCAAAAGGTTTGGGCAAAAATTAAGGATATATGCAAAAGATTGTACACTCAGCAAGTTGAAAACCCGAAAGGGAGACTTTGGCAAAAATGGGTATCCTGGTGGGCTGAAAACTCGAAAGGGCGGTCCAGGAAAAAGTTAAGGATTGAAAGCGTATGACTATGTCCCGTGGAATCACCACAGTCAACTTTATTACCAAGGTCTAAGTTCAAACGGCCCAAGATCAATCCAATCAACTTCTGTCAACGGCAAGGGGAATTCGAAGACATTGGGGAAATAGTAGAGTTGGAATGCAATGAGATCATTTCCACATGGCTATTTGTTTTTGTTTTCAAACTTTATTTTCCTTTCGAGGATTTCCTCTTACTAGGATTTCCGTCTCTTTGTACAAAAAACGCCTATTCATGGGCAAACTATCAATACAAATATATTTTGAAGTGAAAACTTTCTATTTTTGTTTTGAATGCAAAATTGTCCAATGACTAAATTTGAATGAACATATGCATGTGAACATAACTAAAACCATTTGGAACATGTGACCTGCTAAGCAGCAGCAAGCATCTCTTTAATGTATATGGAATATCCCCACTGAGTTATTTCCTTAGCATTATCCCCACAAGAAGATTACAATAAACCAATCCTCAACAGAGTTACCCACAAAGTGTCTTTGCACAGGTTAATCTCCAACCAGAGTCTCAATCTCTTGGAAGCTCTCTCCCTAGTTGAGTTGATCTTACAAGAAGAAGAACTCGCCTCGTCAGCAGTTCATCAAGTACTCATCAACAGGGTTTATTTCCCTAGCAGGGTTTATTTACCAACATACAACAATCAACAAATTCCACCGGCATAGTCTATCTTCCCTAGCTGAGTCTGTTATCCCCAGCTGAATATATCCTCCCTAAGCTGAGTCTGTCTTCCCCGGCTGAGTCTATCCTCTCCAGCTGGAGTTTTCCTTTCAGGCTATTACAAATCATAGGGACATAATCCCGAATCCCCAATAAAGTAATCAACGAAACCTTTACTACCTCCAAAAGATACTATGAAACCTAGACCCGAATATATATTAGTACAACTTTCAAGCCGCCATGAAGCCTGGACCCGACCAGATAATAGTCAACTTCTTAAGTCACTATAGAGCCTATACCCGACCAGATGATAGTGAAAACCTTTCAAATATTATGAAATCTGCACCCAACCAGATAATAGTTCAACTCTTCGAGATATTGTAGAACCTGGACTTAACCAGACCAGGGTTTAACTTCTTTTCCCCAGTAGAGTTTGCCTCTACCCCAGCAAGTTATTGTGAAGCCTGGATCCGACCAGATATCAGTTTTTAAATTCATCTTTTCAAGAAAGTTATTGTGAAGCCTGGATCCGACCAGATAGAAATTCCCCTCAGAAGTTTGTTGTGAAACCTAGAATCCGACCAGATAATAACTAAGTTCCAAACAAGTAACTGTAAAACCTGGACCCAACTAGAAATCAGTTCAACCCTATCTCTTCAGACAAGTTACTGTGAAGCCTGGATCTGACCAGATATCAGTTCAATTTCGTCTAATCAAGTAAGTTATTGTGAAGCCTGGACCCAGCCAAATAACAACTAGATATAATCCCCAACAAGAAACTAAGAAGCCTAGACCCGACCAGATAATAGTATAACTCTTCAAAAACTATGAAGCCTAGACCCGACCAGATAGTATTTACCACTTCAAGTTACTATGAAGCCTGGACCCGACCAGATATTAGTTCAACTTCATCCTTTCTAGAAAGTTACTGCAAAGCTTGGAATCTGACCAGATAGCAATTAACTTCTATATCCCCATAAGGTTATTGGGAAACTAGGAATCCAACCAGATAACAGCCTAACTCCACTCTCCCCAAGAAATCTACTACGAAGCCTGGAATCCGACCAAATAATAGTTAATTTATCCTTCCCGAGAAAGTTACCGTGAAGCATGGATCCGACCAGATAGCAGTTGACTTCCTCATCCTCAGAAAATTTGTTGTGAAGCCTGGATCCGACCAGATAACAACTAACATTCAAGAGATATTCCCCAACGGAAGAATCCTTTCAAAAAAGTTTAAAGATATGTATATTCTTCATCCTCCACAACAATCCGGAATTCAGTTTCCCAGAAATCCTCAGTAGTAGTTAGGAATTTATTTTCCCAGACAAATATGCATCCCACATTCATACATCATAGCATATACATACAAAATGCATTTAGCATAGTACCACATCTTTTGAACATCATGCATACATCTGCATTTAACTAATCCTTTTTCCGACAGGTGAAACATAGAGTGTTAGTATAAATCAACCAAAGATTTATGCTGATACTTCTTCCAGTGTTTACCAGCATTCCTCCAAAAGGCATCTATAAGCCCATTCCCAATCCATCTTCGAGTACAAATTTCTGGGCACTTTAGTGTTCAATCATCTTCTACCTTCAAGTCACGAATGGCGGATCCGCAAATCTAACTCTTCAGGTTTCAGAAGATTGAACAGGGGAAGCTGTTGTACCCAGAAATTTTCCCTCTCATTCCTCAAGTAATCTCTCACAAGATCTCCATTGATTCAAGATTGCATAAGGTTATATCAGCTCAAGACACCTTCTTAAGCACTGATGACTAATAATTAGGGTTTGAGATTGCACCAGGACAAATGGACTTTTAATGCCCCATATTACTTTCATGGATCATTTTGGACCCTCAAGATTGCTCATGTCAAGTTTCAAGTCTTGGATCACATTTTTGCTCAGTTAATTTATCAGTTGACCTAAAATTAATTGTATTGTGGAAAAAGTCAATTGTGGTTAATTTACAGTCAAACTTCATAATTTTTTAACCATATCAACATTATGAACTCATATATGTCATTTGATCAATTTTGGATCATAATTCCTCAAAAAATTTGATCAGATCATCAAAAGGGCAAAATGGTCAAAATTAGGGTTTTGACTAAGAAGGTGTAATTTCTGATTTTGACCTAGAAAATGACTTATTGGTTCAATGCATGATCTCAAGGATTTAAATGAAGGGGTGAAAAACACAAGAAGGGGGGGTTGAATTGTAAAACTGAAATCTTAAAGCAATTGACAAGATATTTTTATCCTGGTTCGTTTGATCTCAAACTACTCCAGTCCACCCGTCAAGGTGATTTCGCCTCTCTCCAACGAGGTCTTAATTCACTATATTCAACTGAATATTACAGACTGCTTTAACAACTGCTAAAGCCTTCTTGATTCAAACCACAATCCGGTTTGTCAAGGCAACACTTTCTTACAAAGGTATAAAACAATGTGTGTGAATGTTTTCTACAAAACTTTATCACAACTGTGATGTATACACAAATGAAGCTTAGAAACTTAGATTGCTAAACACTAATGGAGTATCAGAGTTTGGGGTTTAGCAAAACTGGTAGATGAAGATTATTGTTCAGCTTTGTGCGTGTAGAGAATTGGAGAGCATTAGCCATTATAATCTTCGAAGCCTTGTTTATATAGCACTTGAGAAGATGAACGTTGAATGAAATATTCTTGATTCAATGCTAATAACAAGCTTTCCTTTTTGGGCAGATCTTGTCTAGAATGATGCCGTTGGAATTAATTAGCATTCAATGCACAGTACCGTTGCTTCTTCAATGCACGTTCTGGCTTGGCTCATTCTGATTCTGCTTCGCTGCTGATGAACTATTGTGTTTCTGTATCAGAGTGTTTACGCGCAGTTCTGTTCATCAAGCTTCAGCATGTACGTGAGTTGATCATCTGATCTTGACGTTCTGATTCAGCAACTTCTGATGCTGGTGTATGAAGTCAAATTCTGATGCTGAATAAGTGATCTTGCTTATTTTAATCAGCGTATCTGCAAGTCAGAGCATAGTAATTTTAGGCAGCATATAATTCAAACATGAAACATATAAATACTATATCTTTTCACTTTGTTATCATCAAAACTTAAATATAGGGTAGTAGATTCAAACATTGTTCTAACAATCTCCCCCTTTTTTATGATGACAAAAACTAGATATTTTAAATGATAAATAACGTGAAAAGGTATCTGGGAAATGTTTCAGAGTTAAGAAGTAAGGAGGAATCAGAGTTAAGAGATACTCCCCCTGAGTTTGTTACTTCCCTTTGATATACGTGTTCTTCAGGATCAGATCTCTTTCTTTGAACATCAGATTATAAGAATCTTTGACTTATCAGAGAGCAGAGCTTCAGAGCTTTTCCTGTCAGAGCTTTGCTTTGGATCAGAGTATTAGGTCGATCAGAACTTCATATTTGATCAGAGCAACATTGATCAGAGCTTCTACATTTTGATTAGAGCTTCTAGTCTTCATAGTGTTCAGGAGCTTCCTTGTGCCTGTAGACTTAAGACAAAACAGAAAAACATTTCAAGTAATAGAGTTAGAATGTTTGAGAATTTCTGTCTAGTTAGCCGTTTATTGATTTTAAATATCATTCTTGTTCTCCCCCTTTTTGTCAGCAATCAAAAAGTGTTGGTGATGTGCTAAAACAATTTGATCAGAAAAACTAGTTATATTAAGATAGTTCAAAATCAGAGCAAGAGAATACTACAAAAACATAGTCAAAACAGGACATCAGAAAATGAAGAAAACATAAAAAAGTTATGCATGAAAACGATTTTAAGGTTGAGGGGGCATGCGTGAGAACAGGCTCTCCAGCATTGCTTGAATCTTTTCAGAAGTTTCATTCTGCTTCTGAAACATGTTGACCACAGTGTCAATTTTGCTGTCCTGCACATCCATTCGTGCTTTCATCTTCTGATCATTCTCTTCCATCCGCTGCTGTAGACGCAAGTCATTCAGCCTTAATTCTTCCAGAGCCTGCCTGTCCAAGGCAGCTTGAGAAGTGTCAGAGGGAGGAAGCTTCTCAGAACTTTCAGCGACATCTTCTGCTGGATTTTCTTCAGCCTGAATGGTCTTGTCTTCTTCTGATGGTTGCACCTTTGCAGCTTGCTCTTTCTCAGACCAAGATTCACTGTCCAGAGGGAGCACAACTTCTTGAGGCAGCTGACTTTCAACTTCCTTCAGCAGCTTGCTGAAGTTCTGTTGAGCCTGCTCATAGTTGACGTCCTGCAGCTTGAGGGCTTCAGCACGTACCCATAGTCTGAACTGTGACCAGAGCTGATCAGAAGCAGCTGGGTCAATCATCCCAGGACAGACTTGCTTCAAAGAAGCAATCCATTGCAGCATACCTGTTTCAAAATTCAAAATACCAGAGCCAATATCTGGTTGCTTTGGTTTGGGGATGGCAATTTTGTGTCTTAGATCAGCAAGACGTTCAAGACTTGTGAAGTCAATGAAAGTCCTGCTGGGGTTTTCAGCGATTTTCTGAGAGGTTGTTTGTTTTGGAGGAGGGGTATCAGAGTCAGAGTCAGATATTTCTATTGGAGTGGTTGGAGTTTTCGGAGGTGTTGATTCTAATGAGGATGGCAACTGGGGCCTGACAATAGTGGTTCCACATGGCAACTGGATTGCCAGCGGTGAAGGTTGAGGTGAGTGAGGGTCAGAATGATGAGGAGAAGGGGTTTCATAGTGGTGAAACTCTGTTTGTGGTGAAGGTGGATTATTTTCTGGTTGGGGAGGTGGAATCTCTGATTGCTCAGGGATCAGAGGTTCTTCTGTGAGTGGTTGTTGTGATTGTGGTTCTGGTTCTGGTTGATGTTGTATTTCTGGTTCAGGTTGTGGTTCTGGTTGTGGAGGAGGAATATTTGGTGGTTCAGAATTTGGTTGAGCAGAAGCATGTTCACGCTCAATATCAGCTAGCACTCGATCAAGTGCTGGTGTTGTTGAAACAGTTGGTTGTTTGGGAATCTTAGTTCTGGGTCTTCTGAGTAGTAAGGCCTCAGAAGGGTCTTCTGGTATGGTTTCATCAATGGTAGGGATTGGAATGGATATTCTGTGAGAGGTTTGAGGAGGGGCAGCAGATGTTGGAATAGTAGATGAAATTGAAATAGGGGCAGCAGATGAAATACCTCTTTTCTTTGGAGTCTGATGAGATGATCCTTCTGTTGGCGCTTTCCTCTTCTTTGTCTTCTTCTGAGTCACTTCTGGTTGGATTTGACTCAGATCTTTGATCTTCAGCTTTGAACCTGTATCTTCTTCCTTGTATGAATCTGGATACTTGAGAAACATCTCTGGTTTGGATTCCATTTCAGAAAATTTTGGAAAATCACTCAGAGGCACTCTTCTGCTGGAGATGTCAGCAGTTGAAGTAGCTCTGGGTTCCTTCTTAATATTTTCTATCAGCTTCATCTTTTTCAGGTTCTTAGCGTTCAGCGGTTTTCCAACGGTTGGTTCAATAGTGCTCAGCACTTGAGCTTCGCTCAGATACTCTATCAGCTTATTCTCTGTCAGAATATCTGATATAAGCCTTCCAAACGGTATCCAGTCCCTTTTGGTCCTTTCTTCTTCTCTTGTTTCTTTGACACTGGTCTTGAGATGGTTGAACAGGAAGTGTGCCAGATTGATCTTTACCCTCTGATCAATAAAGTAGATCAGAAATTGCTGATCCACGTTTATATAATCAGGAGAACTTGTTGGTTTCCTGTGGTTGAAGCATCCAAGAACAATCTTAGCCCATACTCTGCAGTGATCCTTCAGATCCTTAATTTTGCTGCTGGGCATTCCAAGAGTGAAAATGCTGTTGGCTACCACACCTACATCAGGGCATCTTTCAGCCATGTCCACACAACGGACTCCACCACCACTTTGACCGATTAGCTTTGCAATGAGATCTTCAGAAATCATTATCTTCTTTCCCATGACAGAAGAGATGACTAGATGTTTAGAAATCTTGGCGTGAATCCAAAATTCCTTGACTAGCGCTGGGAATGTTGGTCCAACCAACCTATCGAAATACCTCTCCCACTTTTGAGCCCTAATTTCTTCAGTTAGGTCAAATCCATTTTCCTTCAAACTTTCAAAGTCGATGATTAACTCAGAGAGAACTTCAAGGTTCTTTACCGGTGTGAGAAGAGTTCTGAGGGGCACCTGATATTGTTCAGAGGTTTCTTTCTTCTGATTGCCTGCAGAAATGCTGGAGGATGCCATTGTTCTCACTAAAAGAGCTTTGAGAATGATTTGAGAGAAAAAGGTTTGTAGGAGATAAACTCAGAAATATGCAGAAAATACTTGAATGATTATGAGAAAGCGTAAAGAATAAGAATGAAGGATTAATGTGCTTAAATAGAGTTTTCAAAAATTATTTTGAAAAATTAAACATTTTTAAGAGAGAGAAAAAAAATAATGATTGCCATTTAACAAGCGTGATTACTTTTCATTAAATGCTTGCTGATTTTGGGGGATTTGAGAAAGATACTTAAAAACGGTTACCAGACATGTGTCTCAATGCACCCAATCAGCGCTTTGCCTTCTCAGAAGCGTGCACGCGTTCTGCTTCAGAGATATGCTGATGATTGGATGACACTTGTTTGATGTAGTGATCAGCACGTCTGTCTTTGAGATTAGACTCTCAGATCTTTAGACTTGCATCTGATACAATCTGCATGTTCTATCTTTCTGAAAGAAGATTGATCAGAAGTTCACAGTAATATAATTACATTCTAAAGATAAATATATGGAATTAAAACATTTTCATTCTGGGCATACTTTCATGCTGAGATGTTTCAGAATGAAATTGAACCTATCTTCTGAAAGGGGTTTAGTAAAGATATCAGCCCATTGATGGTCTGTATCTATGAATTTTAAGTTTAAAATACCTTTCTGAATATAGTCCCTAATGAAATGATGCTTAATTTCTATATGCTTAGCTCCAGAATGTAAAATAGGATTCTTACTTAAGCAAATAGCAGAAGTATTATCACAAAGAATAGGAATGTTACTCTCAAAAATCTGGAAGTCTTCAAGCTGACTTTTCATCTAGAGCATTTGTGTGCTACATCCTGCTGCTGCTATGTACTCAGCTTCTGCTGTTGACAGAGCAATTGTTGATTGCCTTTTGCTGGACCAAGAGATCAGATTTTCTCCCAGAAACTGGCAGCTTCCAGAAGTACTTTTACGTTCCACTCTGTCTCCAGCAAAATCAGCATCACAGTAGCCTACTAAGCTGTAATCACTAGATTTTCTATAAAACAAACCCAGATTAGTAGTACCTTTCAGATACTTGAAAATTCGCTTAACAGCTGTTAAGTGAGATTCTCTAGGATCTGATTGGAATCTAGCACAAATACATACGCTGAATAAGATATCAGGTCTTGAAGCTGTCAGATAAAGGAGAGAACCAATCATACCTCTGTAGACTTTCTGTTCTACACTTTTGCTTACCTCTTCTCTTTCCAGAATGCACGTGGGATGCATTGGAATCTTTGATGGCTTACATTCTGAGAGGTCAAATTTCTTCAGAAGATCTCTGATGTATTTGCTCTGATGAATGTAAGTTCCCTCTGGAGTTTGATTGATCTGAATTCCTAGAAATAATTTCAGTTCCCCCATGAGGCTCATCTCAAATTCTGCCTGCATACACTTAGCAAATTTTCTTCCAAGAGAAGGATTAGTAGAACCAAAAATAATATCATCAACATAAATTTGACAGACTAAAATGTCACTCTTAACTGTTTTACAGAATAAAGTAGTGTCCACTTTCCCTCTGGTGAATTCATTTTCAAGCAGAAAGTTACTTAGCCTTTCATACCAAGCTCTGGGAGCTTGTTTCAGACCATACAGTGACTTTTTCAGTTTGAAAACATGTTCTGGATGTTTTGTATTTTCAAAACCTGGGGGTTGGTGAACATAGACTTCTTCTTCTATATAACCATTTAAGAATGCACTTTTGACATCCATCTGATACAGAGTGATGCCTCTATTAACAGCAAATGAAATTAAAAGTCTGATAGATTCTAACCTGGCGACTGGGGCAAAGGTTTCTGTATAGTCTATCCCCTCTTGCTGACTATAACCTTGTGCAACCAGTCGTGCTTTGTTTCTGATGACTTCACCTTGTTCATTTAACTTGTTTCTGAACACCCATCTTGTTCCAATGACGTTGAATCCTTTTGGTCTGGGAACGAGATCCCATACGTCGTTTCTGGTGAATTGATTCAGCTCTTCTTGCATTGCCAGAATCCAGTCATTATCCAGAAGTGCTTCATCAATAGAAGAAGGTTCAATCAGAGACACAAGTCCCATAAGAGTTTCTTCAGAGTTTCTGAAGCTTGCTCTTGTTCTGATTGGATCTTCCTTTCTTCCTAGGATAGTCTCTTCTGGGTGATCCAAACTGCTTCTGGGCAATCTCTTCTGAGGTTGATCAGCAGCTGTTGTAGGATTTCTAGCATTGCTCCTTTCAGACGTTGAAGGAATGTCTGTGTTGAGAGCTTCTGATGACTTGTCTTCAGAACCTGCAAATTCAATTTCTATACCTGCAAGATTTTCATTCTGCTTTGACTTTTCAGAGTCAAGCTTGTCATCAAAACGAACACTGATTGATTCTTCCACAATCTGTGTTTCTGTATTGTATACTCTGTACCCTCTTGAGCGTTCAGAGTATCCTAACATAATACACTTCTGTGCCTTAGAATCAAACTTGTTCAAATAATTCTTTGTATTCAATATAAAGCAAGTACATCCAAATGGATGAAAATATGAAATGTTGGGCTTTCTGTTCTTCCACAATTCATATGGAGTCTTTTCCAGAATAGGTCTTATTGAGATTCTATTCTGAATGTAGCACGCTGTGTTTATTGCCTCTGCCCAGAAAGTCTTAGCAACGTTTGTCTCATTGATCATGGTTCTGGCCATTTCTTGCAATGTTCTGTTCTTTCGTTCTACAACTCCATTTTGTTGAGGAGTTCTAGGACAAGAGAAATCATGCAGAATGCCTTTGTCATTAAAGAATGACTCAAAATCTTTATTTTCAAATTCTCCACCATGATCACTTCTGAATTTAACGATTCTAAGATCTTTTTCATTCTGAACTTGGTTACAGAAGGTAACAAACACAGAGTGTGACTCGTCCTTGTGTCTTAAGAACTTTACCCATGTCCATCTGCTATAGTCATCTACGATTACTAACCCATACTTCTTACCACTGACTGAAGCAGTTTTAACTGGTCCAAATAGGTCAATGTGCAGAAGTTCTAATGGCTTAGAGGTAGAAACAACATTTTTGGATTTAAAAGAAGGTTTTGCAAATTTGCCTTTCTGACATGCTTCACACAGAGCATCTGAATTGAACTTCAAATTTGGAAGTCCTCTGACCAGATTGAGTTTGTTAATCTGAGATATTCTTCTCATACTAACATGCCCCAATCTTCTGTGCCAGATCCACTGCTCGTTGTTAACAGACAGAAGACATTTTACGTTCTGACTTTTTAGTTCAGAAAGTTTGATTTTGTAAATGTTGTTTTTCCTCTTTCCATTAAACAGGATAGTCCCATCTTTCTGACTAACAGCTTTACATGATTTTTTATTAAAGATTATATCATAACCGTTATCACTTAATTGACTTATGGATAACAGATTATGCATCAATCCATCTACTAGCAGAACATTATTAATAGAGGGAAGATTTCCATTACCTACAGTTCCAGAGCCAATTATCTTTCCCCTCTGATTGCCTCCAAAGCCAACGTGGCCTCCAGGCTTAAGTTCCAGGCTTTGGAACATATGCCTTCTTCCCGTCATGTGTCGTGAGCAGCCAGAGTCCAGGTACCATGACTGGTGTTTCTGACTTGCTGCTAAAGATATCTGCAACATGTATTATTTTATCCTTAGGTACCCAGATCTTCTTGGGTCCTGACTTGTTAGTTTTACCAAAACTCTGGTTGAATTTTGGTTTCACAGAGTGCTTACTGCTAGTATATTTGATGTCGTGTGTGTGACCATACACAAAGTGTGAATTTAGAGGAGTGTGTTTAATGGTTAAATCCATGACATTCTTAGGTGTAGGAACCTTACCTTGGTATCCTATTCCTTTCCTGCCGTTTCTGCTAACTCCATAGATCATTGAAGCCATTCTGCTTCTATCTATGCTTTTAGCAAGGAACTTCTGGAAACTGTGATCATACTCCTTGATGATCTCATCAGCGTTGCTGGGAGTTTCAGAGATTGGTTCCTTCTGAGAGTTTTGTAAAGAGTTTTCTAATTTTGAAATTTTATCTCTCAGCTCAGAGTTTTCCAATTTGAGACTCTCAGACTTATTAGAGTCAGATTCAAGATTCCTTTTCAGGTCTCTGAATTTAGCTCTAATCTGCTGATAACGTTCCAGAATTTCATTGAGGCTTTCAGCAAGTTCAGCCTTTGTAAAATTAACAGTGAAGTTAGGGAATACCTCTTCTGTGTCTGATTCTGAGTCTGATTCAGAAGCTTCACTATCATCTGGAATGTTAGCCATGAGCGCTATGTTTGCCCTTTCATCATCTGATTCTGAGTCAGCTTCAGACGAGTCAGAGTCATCCCATGTGGCCATGAGACTTTTCTTCTTTTCTCTTCCAAACTTCTTTTTGGGCTTTTCCCTCTGAAGCTTTGGGCAGTCACTCTTGTAGTGTCCTTGCTCATTGCACTCGTAGCAGATGATGTCTTTTGTGTTTGGCTTCTTGCTACTGGAGGAGCCTTCAGATCTTCTGTATCCAGAGGAAGAATCTGTCCTTCTGTATCTGGAAGAAGACTCGTTCTGATCAGATCTTCTGGGATTCCTGAACTTCCTTTGTCTTTGCTTCCACAGTTGATTTACTCTTCTGGAGAGAAGGGAAAGTTCGTCTTCTTCTGATGAGGATCCATCAGATGTTTCTTCAACTGCCTGCAAAACTTTAGACTCAGATTTTCTGTTAGATTTTAAAGCTAAAGGCTTACCTTGCTTCTGAGGCTCGTCAGCTTCTAGCTCTATCTCATGACTTCTGAGGGAGCTTATAAGTTCCTCCAGAGTGATTTTGTTGAGATCTTTCGCTAGCTTCAGAGCAGTAACCATAGGCCTCCACTGCTTGGGTAAACTTCTGATTATCTTCTTGACATGGTCAGCAGTAGAGTATCCTTTGTCCAGAACTTTGAGACCAGATACCAGAATCTGGAATCTAGAGAACATAGTTTCAATGGATTCAGATTCTTCCATTTTGAACGCCTCATACTTCTGAATGAGCGCCAGAGCTTTTGTTTCTTTGACTTGAACGTTGCCCTCATGCGTCATTCTGAGAGAATCAAAGATGTTCTTAGCTGTGTCTCTGTTGGAGATCTTTTCATACTCAGTATAGGAGATGGCACTGAGGAGGATGGTTCTGGCCTTATGGTGATTCTTGAAGTCACGCTTTTGTTGATCAGTCATTGATTTTCTTTCAATCTTCTGACCAGTTGCATTCACAGGGTGCGTGTATCCATCTGTCACCATATCCCACAGATCAGCATCATGTGCTAGAAAGAAGCTTTCAATTTTGTCTTTCCAGTAATCAAAGTTTTCTCCATCAAAGACTGGAGGTTTGCCGCTGAATCTGTCTCTGTCCTCATTATTGTCATTGCTGAAGTGAGAATTGTTTCCTGCCATTGTGTTTTTCTGACGCTGGATCTTGTACTGACACGGTTAAGTGTTTTAGCTCAGAACCAGGCGCTCTGATGCCAATTGAAGGGGTGAAAAACACAAGAAGGGGGGGTTGAATTGTAAAACTGAAATCTTAAAGCAATTGACAAGATATTTTTATCCTGGTTCGTTTGATCTCAAACTACTCCAGTCCACCCGTCAAGGTGATTTCGCCTCTCTCCAACGAGGTCTTAATTCACTATATTCAACTGAATATTACAGACTGCTTTAACAACTGCTAAATCCTTCTTGATTCAAACCACAATCCGGTTTGTCAAGGCAACACTTTCTTACAAAGGTATAAAACAATGTGTGTGAATGTTTTCTACAAAACTTTATCACAACTGTGATGTATACACAAATGAAGCTTAGAAACTTAGATTGCTAAACACTAATGGAGTATCAGAGTTTGGGGTTTAGCAAAACTGGTAGATGAAGATTATTGTTCAGCTTTGTGCGTGTAGATAATTGGAGAGCATTAGCCATTATAATCTTCGAAGCCTTGTTTATATAGCACTTGAGAAGATGAACGTTGAATGCAATATTCTTGATTCAATGCTAATAACAAGCTTTCCTTTTTGGGCAGATCTTGTCTAGAATGATGCCGTTGGAATTAATTAGCATTCAATGCACAGTACCGTTGCTTCTTCAATGCACGTTCTGGCTTGGCTCATTCTGATTCTGCTTCGCTGCTGATGAACTATTGTGTTTCTGTATCAGAGTGTTTACGCGCAGTTCTGTTCATCAAGCTTCAGCATGTACGTGAGTTGATCATCTGATCTTGACGTTCTGATTCAGCAACTTCTGATGCTGGTGTATGAAGTCAAATTCTGATGCTGAATAAGTGATCTTGCTTATTTTAATCAGCGTATCTGCAAGTCAGAGCATAGTAATTTTAGGCAGCATATAATTCAAACATGAAACATATAAATACTATATCTTTTCACTTTGTTATCATCAAAACTTAAATATAGGGTAGTAGATTCAAACATTGTTCTAACAGTAAATGCATCATTTTTACCTAATTGCATGGCTCAAAACATTCCTCATGATCAATTGATTGATATTTGATTTTCAGTCAACTAATGAAAAGTCAATTGTACACTGAAAAGTCAAACTTTGACTTTTTGGTCAAAATCAAGTTTCAAAGATTACAATTCATCAAGACATGTCAAAATATGAAAAATTTTCATCAAGAAATCAAAAAGTGAAGATTTCATTTTGAAAAGTCAAAATTTTCAAGACTTAGAATTTTTCTAAGTGTTGGAAAATTCATATTTTGTCATAACTTTGAGCCAAATTTTCACCATGATGCAAGATGATTCAAAGGAAACTTTAAACATGAAAGTTGTAGGTCTCAATGAGATCCAAAAAATTGTAGAACACAAATTATACTAGAAATTATTGGATTTCAAGTTATGATTTTAAGAAGACATGTTCATGAAACTTGAAAACTTAGTGAAATTTTGCCCTAGTTTAGGCAGGATTTTGACCTAACTTCATGGAAATGTTTCACATAGTTCCAGGATGAATCTTTAAAAATGTCCAACATAGAGGTTTTATATGATGTTACAAGCTTTCCAAAATGTCCAAGAACTCATTGAGATCATACTTGAGCAAGGAGAATCGAAGGCAAAAAGTTAGGGTTCTATTCTTGAATTACAAGTCATTTCTTGATGAACACATAATTCAATCTCAATGTTAGGCTGCATAATCTTGCTTTGTAGGCCTTCTAACTTGTGTATCTATCTATCATTAATGGATTAAAAAAACTTTTGAGCTATAATCCAAGTGGTTTAAGCATTGCCCAACTTAAATTACCATTTTGGGAAGAAAGTGAAGAATGTCATTCTTGAAAAGCAAGCTTTATGCACAAAGTCAATTTTGAGCCTCTCACTTGTTCCCTATGATCACACTCTATCTAAAAAGTTAGAAGCAAGCTTTTTTGAAGCATAAATACTCTACAATAGCAAGTACACAAGGCATTGAAACTTGATTTCTCCAAAATCACATGTTGAGCTTAAACATGTGATTTTGAATTCTGATCAGATACAAGTCTCCAAACTTGTTGCTTATAAGTAGAGGGACTATTTGTGAGCTAAGGAACAAGCTTAAGCACCCTAAAATTATCGCAAACTCCCTCTAGCCAGAAATTGTCAAAAAAACTCCATTGATGCACCGAAACTGACTTTGAACTTGAAACTCAGAATCTACTCGTGCATTTCTTGGCTTTTCACTTCCTAAAGCTCCTATACATCAAATATAACTTATCCTTGTCCCTGTTTCATAACTGTAACACCATTTGTATCAAACTCTATAACCAAAATTAGAGCACTGCAAGTTGACTTCTCCAGACCATTCTAGCCATCCATTGCTCAAGCTAATCATTGCATTAGCTTCCTGGGAACTTAAGGAAGCTAAACTGATCATTGAAGTACCTTGAATCAAGCTCATATGCATTTCACAATTTCCAGTTTTGAGGTACATTTTCTGAACTTCAATCTTTTCATTTAGGCATTGTTAGGCTTGCATTTGTGAAGATAAAATATAAACATCATTTCCCTGAAATTGTACATGTCCATAGATTTCATTTATATTGCTTGAGTAGTGAGAACTTTAGGTTTGAACCTTTGAAAATAATTAGGTCAGAATTTGGTACCATTCAAAATTCATGCTCATCTTTGATTTATAGTTTTAATAGTTTACATTACTGGAATCATTGTGAAATTTGGAACAAGTTTGATGTTTACATTTTTACAAATGGATGAGAAATGGTGAAGTTACAGATGTTCAGGCTGGAGTTTGAAGATGAAGTTATATTCAGGACATGCTTTTGTTATATATTTATTGTTTTGTTTATGTTACCGGATGTACAACCACCCCAGTGGCAAAGGTAGTGCGCGTGTATGTTAGAGGTCATGGGTTCAATATCCAGCACTACCTTTTGTGCATTTTTCTCACATTTTCCTCTTTTTTATTTCAAACAGCAGTGCTTGGGCCTCCACCTTTGGGCTCTGCCTTTTTTGCTTCTTCTCACCCTTCCAGTTACTTTTGCACACCTGACCCGAACCTTTTTTTAAATTTAATTCCTTTTCTTTTATATTTTATATTTTATTTTATTTTTCTTTATTATTTTTATTAATATTATTATTATTATTATTATTATTTTTATTAATAAAAATCCAAAAATATTAATATTTATTATTTTCACATTTATGTGTTTATTTTCTTTATAAAACAAAAAGGACAAAAAAAAATTTCTTAATAAATTAATTTCTTTTTCTTAGTAAATTAATATTTAAATTTAGGTTTAATTATTATTTTATTTTAAATTTAAATTAATTTAGAATTTAGGTTTTCTTTTAATTAATTAATTTTTATGTTTATTTTATTAAACTTAAAACCTTTCACAAAAAACCCTAAAAATTACTTTTTAACCTAATTTCTTTTCTTAATTAATTTAGGTTTAATTTTATTTATCTTTAATTAGTTATTTTCCTTTTTAGTAATTAGGTTAAAACCCTTAACAAAAACCAAACAAAAATCATTTCTTTTTTCCATTTATATTCTTGCATTATATTTTCAATTCTTGTACAATAATCAATATGGTTGTAATAGATAATTAGGTTTAATTTTCTTGCAATCCCCATTTGTAAATTTGTATACCCCCTCCCCCATTGATGTAATAGCGTAGTAATTTTACTTTTCGCAATTTATCGCTTTATATAAATGCTAGTAATTAGGGTTTGTATGGGAAGATAAAATCAATAAGTAGCAAACCCTAATTTAAGATAAACAATGCATGTAAATCAAACACACTTGCACACCTGCACCCTTAGGGTAATTCCACTTTGTTTCCTTACCAAAATTGCCATGTTATGCATGTGGGATGTCTAAGCAAAAGCAATCAAAAAATACAAGATCATAGTCCCTCGATGACGCTACAAAATGTTGCCTTTCAAAATGATCTTAGTCCCTCAAAGAGAAAGGCTAAGACATCTCACAACATTGTTATCATGACTATACGATGACCCACGCGCGTCCCTTTACATCCAAAGATAAGGCTTCTCACCAAATCAATGGTAAGATAACAATATCAAAGGAAAGGAAGAAATGAACAAAGACTTTTGAGTAGGTAGATTGTTCCTAGTTGCTTGCTCATTTTTAAATCAAATACCCTTGCTTATTTTCAAAACAAACAGCAAGACTTTCAAAACACTTTTAAAACCTTTTTCAAACATGAAATATTTTCAAAATCCCAACACTTTGTATATGTTCTTACGAACTAGAACTATTACAAAGTTTGCCTGAACGAAGGCGCCTTTTCAAAATACTTTCAAAACCACCACAAAGCACATTTTCAAACAAAAGCAAGTGATCTAGCAAGCATCTAAGAGCCCATAGATAACTATGGATGAAAAGGGTGCTAACACCTTCCCTTTTCATAATCTACCCCCCGAACTCAAGAAATAATCTCAAAGGTATTTCCTGTTCTTTTCAGCCTTTCCTTTTGGATAAAAGAAAAGTTGGTGGCAACTCTTTCTAACCACAACATTTGCGCTAAAACTCAAAACACAAAGTCAGTTCTCCTCGGTATCACATACTCCCTTCAATCAATAGCCTAATTGATCAAGAATTGTATTGATGAAGACCTCTTGATTCAAAAACCTTGCTTGACACAAGGAGCAAACACACAAGCTATATTTGTTGTATTTTGTTAGAGATGCAATGGTGCATATGAAGTGGGATCTTTGATAAAAAATTAGGGTACAACATCTGTATTTTCATTTCCCCCTATTTTTTGGGTAAATAAAGTAATTAGGTGGAGACTCATATTGTTCAATCCGAAGTTATTTCATTTTTATTTCGAATAGCTTCACTAAGCTTAGATGATTTGAAAAATAGTGAAATGGTGGTATTTATAGGATTCTAAAAACCCTAAAATCACAAATGAGGCTTCAAAATGCCTGAAGAAAATTTAGAAGAGAATGGAGTGAGCGCTTGACCAAGAAAGCTCATTTTCCAACTGCCTGGTCTCCGTAACGTGTGGCGACTGCCATACCATACATGGAAAATGCCATGCTCCTTAAGTTGCAAGGACTTAGTCTTTTATCTATTAGAGAATGGACCACTCATGTCCACCTCTACTGGTGAACGGCATGGTGTCGCCTTGATCGCAAACTACTTCATTTCTTTCGTTTTTCATCCATTTTGCTTTGTTTCTTCGCGTACGACTCCCAAACGGTCATTCATCTGAAATATAGTCAAAATACCAACATAATATTAGAATGTAAAACATAATGACAATAAACATGCATAAATCGAGTCAATTATATAGTGCATTTTTGTGTCACCAAACTCTCTCACACTTAAACCATTGCTTGCCCTCATGCAAAACAAAAGTAAACTGTGACATTCAATAACAATTATGGACTCAAAGACTTTTAAGAATAATGTTATGTCAACTGGTACTAATTCACATAAACAAGGGCAACGTGATAACACATTCTGCATTTCTCGGGCATAAGTCTCCTCAGTAACACCCCAATTCTATCCCAAGCAATTTATGCAAAATAAATCAGAGTTATAAAATTCAATCATACAAATGAATCGGGACGTCACAAATTCTTCTAAGAAATTCATTGCATTCATCATGGATATATAACACTTTTTCAAAACGTCGGATGAACTAACAACATAACATCTTTCATTAAATATTCAACAACTACGCCGCGGAATTCTTCAATAACATCTTTAAATAAAAGCAACAACTTCGAAACATCTCATATTTAGTAGATAAACAATTTAAAGTTCAACAACTAAAAATCAGCAATCAAAAATCAGCAAGCGTTCATCCCCCCCAAGTGTTACATATCAGAGCAATGACACCAACTCGATCTATTGAAGGTATACGACCTTCACTCTCAATTACCTGCACGTTACCAATATAGGGGCAACATTCAAACAGAAGGGGTGAGATATATAACAATATAATAAAGCGCATGATAATTAATATATTAAATTAGATCAATCACATCACCACTTCTCATCTCATAATCAACAATAAATACAGCATATATATTCATTCAGCAACATCAAATACATCTCATTATTCAATCACAAAAATGCGACTCAAAACTATGCAAATGCATGTGGTACCATTGGAGCAGAACTCCCATCTCAAAAATCTAATATGCCAATTAATAGAAGCATCAAATAAGGCATAGCCTTTGGAGCAGAACTCCCATCTCAAAAATTTGCCAATCCAGGCAATCTCAAAAAATGCAATGTATGCGACTCATTATGAATGTAATGTCAACACTCAATCAATAACATCTCAAAACACATCTCAAAACAACAACATCTCAAAACAACAACATCTCAATCATCTCAAAACGAAAACATTTCAGTCATCTCAAACAACAACATCTCAACAATCTCAAAACGACAACATTTCTGTCATCTCAAACAACAACGTCTCATAAACATCTCAAAACATCTCAAAATAATTTATTAATTATCATTTATTAATAACATCTCATTAATACTCAGTTGTATATTAATAATACAGTAAGCCATACTGGTATTCTTCTACTGTACATCATTATTGTCACTAAATCCTACTGTCATAATTCTAACAACAACCTCTAACATCTTAAAATTCATCATTCTGTCCTAAAAACAGAACAACAGTCATCTACGGGAATTAATCCTAAGTCCTAAATTAGTTACTGGAATTACACCTTTCAATCATCATTTTAATCATCTAAAATAGAGTTCATCGCGTTAGCTAATCAACGCTTCGAACGGCATCTCAAACAGCATCCTACAACTCAAGTTAGAGCAATTTAAAAACTGATTATGTCAAAATTATTCAGTATGGGTCGACACAAAACTCCTTGGATCGACACATCCTGCTTCATCTACTCACTATGAGTCGACGCATCCTCCTTATGGATCGACTCATTCTATTTCAAATCACAGCATGTATCGACACATGCACTTACCGATCGACTCATCCTGAGTCTTATATTCAACATGCATCGATGCAAGCCCTTCATGCATCGACTCATCCTGAGTCTTGCAACAAACATGTATCAACACAAACCCTACATGCATCGACTCATCCTGGGTCTAACAGCCCCCTTGCATCGCCTCATCCAGTTTGAGGTTGACGCATCCTGCGATTTTCTGCATAATTTTCTGTGTTTCTACTGTATTTTCACTACTGGGATCTAATAAAAGTCCTACAAACCTCATCATAACCATGATAATTCATCACTTAACATTAACTTATAATACAACATCGATTACACAGCATCATAACATCATTTATCCATCGAGAATTCATCAGTATTCACCATACATCATTCAATTCAATAACAAAAACAACAATCCTCTAATCCCACATATCAAACATCATGAACCCAATTATAAAGCCAGAACCCCACCCTTACTTTGGATCGAAGGTCGCTCTACAATTTCTGGGTTGAATCTTTGTTCTTGCCGTTTCCTTCAAAAACCAGCAGCTTCACGTTCTTTTCAAATCCTTATTTCTCTTCTTACCATTTCTTCTTTCTATTCTAATAACACATAATAAAATAACCTAATATTATTAGATTATTCCTTAATGGGCTCAAAACCTACACCCCCTTAATACTTCCACTATCTCAAATTACGCCCACCTTAAATAATATTAGCTTCTAACATTATTTCAAATAATAATATAATACCTCAAATATATTATTATTTCTCCATTTAATAAAATAAATCCAATTTAATAACACTTCTTCACAATTATTCCAAAAATAATTTAATTAAATAATTAATTAAATTACAGGCGTTACAACTCTCTCTCACTTAGAATATTTTCGTCCTCGAAAATTTACCTCAATCAAACAATTTTGGATAGGAGTCTCGCATCTTTCTCTCCAATTCCCAAGTCATGCTTTCTCCTGCAGCTCCTAACCAAACCACTTTAACCAAGGCAATCTCCTTGCCCCTCAGAGTCTTCATTTCAAGATTTGTGATCCGTACAGGTATCGTCTCCACCGTAGGATTATCCCGTACTTGCACATCGTCCATATGAATCACATGAGATGGATCTGAAATATACTTCCGAAGTTGCGACACATGAAACACATCATGCAAATTCGAAAGATTAGGCGGTAAAGCCAATCTATAAGCAACATTCCCCACTCTCTCTGAAATCTGATACAGTCCAATAAAACGAGAAGTGAGCTTCTTAGACTTCAATGCTCGCCCAATACCAGTCACAGGTGTAACTCTCAAAAACACATGATCACCATCTTGAAATTCTAAATCCTTCCTTCGCATGTCATGATAACTCTTCTGTCTACTCTGTGAAGCTTTCATCTTTTCTAGAATCAACTTCACCTTCTCAGTAGTCTCACGAACAAGTTCAGGTCCAAGTATTAAACTTTCACCAGATTCATGCCAACATAACGGAGTTCTACATCTCTGACCATACAACGCTTCCAAAGGTGCCATCCCAATACTAGAATGGTAATTGTTATTATACGTGAACTCTATCAACGTAAGATAAGTATCCCATGAACCTCCCTGCTCAAGAACACATTCCCTCAACAAGTCTTCCAACGATTGAATCGTCCGTTCAGTCTGACCATCTGTCTGAGGATGATACGCTGAACTCAACCTCAGCTTAGAACCCAACGCTTCTTGCAAACTCTTCCAAAAATCAGAAGTAAATCTTGGATCTCTATCTGACACAATGCACAAAGGAACACCATGCAGCTTCACAATCACACTAACATAAATCTCAGCCAACTTCGACACTGGAAAACTGATGTTAATAGGAATAAAATGAGCTGACTTCGTAAGCCTATAAAAAATCACCCAAATTGAATCATGTCCTCTTATAGTACTAGGCAACCCCGTCACAAAGTCCATTGAAATGCTATCCCATTTCCATTCTGGAACATCTAACGGTTGCATCAATCCTGCAGGCGTCTGATGTTTAACTTTCGACTTCTGACAAGTCAAACATGCATACACAAACCGAGCCACATCACTCTTCATCCCAGGCCACAAAAACAAACCTTTCAAATATTGATACATCTTCGTAGCTCCTGGATGAATACTCAACTTACTTCTATGACTCTCTTCAAGTATCACTTTCTTCATCTCAGCATCATCAGGAATACAAATCCGGTTATGAAACCTCAACACACCTTGCTTATCTAACTTGAAATCACTATTCTCAGATTGATCGATCCCAACCATCGAATCTACCAGTTTCACATCCAACTTCTGAGCTTCTCTGATACTGTCTAAAAATTCATTATAATCTTCAACATACCCAACATAACACTCTGCGGAGTAACCTCACAAACTAAGTTCATATCTCTGAACTGCTCAATCAATTCCAACTCTTTAATCATCATTGTCGGCATATGTAAAGTCTTTCGGCTCAACGCATCAGCTACCACATTCGCCTTTCCTGGATGATAATTCAAACTGAAATCATAATCCTTTAACAATTCTAACCATCTTCGTTGTCTCACATTCAACTCTTTCTGATCAAACAAATACTTCAAACTCTTATGGTCACTAAACACTTCAAATCTAGAACCATAAAGATAATGCCTCCAAATCTTCAACACAAAAAAAACAGCAGCAAGCTCTAAATCATGCGTAGGATAGTTCTTCTCATGAGTACTCAACTGCCTCGATGCATAAGAAACTACCTTATCATTATGCATAAGCACACCTCCTAAACCCATCTTGGAAGCATCACAATACATCACAAAAGACTCTCCTGGATTAGGCAACGTCAAAATCGGAGCCGACGTCAACCTCTTCTTCAATTCCGTAAAACTTTCTTCGCACTGAACATCCCAAACAAAAGCTCTACCTTTACAAGTCAACTTAGTCAACGGAAGTGACGACTTAGAAAATCCTTCAATAAACCTTCTATAATAACCAACTAATCCCAAGAAGCTTCTAATCTCAGTAGCTGACTTTGGAGTTTCCCATTGCAACACAGCATCAACCTTCGATGGATCTACATCAATGCCACTACCTGAAATCACATGACCAAGAAAACTAACCTCTTTTAACCAAAATTCACACTTGGACAGCTTTGCATACAACTTCTTCTCTTTTAGAATCTGCAATACTACTCTTAAATGTTCAGCATGCTCTTCTTCCGACTTAGAGTAAATCAAAATATCATCGATGAACACAACTACAAACCGATCCAAATAAGTATGAAAGATACGATTCATATATTCCATGAATACTCCCGGCGCATTAGTAACACCGAAATTTATAACCGAATACTCATAATGTCCATAACGTATTCTGAAAGCCGTCTTCTGAATATCTCCATCCTTCACTTTAATCTGATGGTAACCCGACCTCAAATCAATCTTACTAAACACACGGGCATCCAACAATTGGTCCATCAAGTCATCTATTCTTGGAAGCGGATACTTGTTCTTAATAGTCACCTTGTTCAACTGTCTATAATCAACACAAAGCCTCATGCTTCCATCTTTCTTCTTCACTAACAACACTGGAGCTCCCCACGGTGATACACTTGGTCTTAGAAACCTCTTCTCAAGTAACTCTTCCAATTTCTTCTTCAACTCTGACAATTCAGATGCAGACATCCTGTATGGTTCCATAGACACAGGTTTGGTACCAGGTACAAGATCAATTGCAAATTCAACTTCCCTTTTTGGCGGTACATCAGGAATCTCATCAGGGAAAACTTCAGGAAATTCACATACCACCAGCAATTCCTCAATTATAGCATGAGTCTCTACAGATAGCGACACCATCAACAAAAACATTTGTGCTTCCTCTTGCATCATTTTTCTCAACTGTCTAGCAGACAACAAACCATCCTCCTCTTCTTCAGGAGTAGAAAACTTCACCGACTTGTCATAACAGTTAATATGAACAAAATTATGCTCTAACCAATTCATACCAAGAATCACATCCAAACCTCTTAACGGAAAGCAAACCAAATCAACAACAAAGTCTCTGTCGAAGATCGACAAGGGACACTTAGCACACACAAAAGAAGTAGTCACCGATCCCTTGGCTAGAGTATCGACGACCATTTCTCCATTCAAAGAAGACAACACAATACCCAATCTTTCAACACAATCAGCAGCAATAAAACAATGTGTAGCACCAGTATCAATAATAGTAATTAAAGGAGTACTATTAATGAAACATGTACCTCTAATAAGTCTATCCTCGAAAGCTGTCTGATCCTCCACCAAAGCAAACACTGTACCACTAGACTGAGCCTTCTTCGGTTTCGGACACTGGCTACCAATGTGCCCTTCTTCCTTACAATTGAAACAAACCATATTCTTGTGCTTGCACTCAGATACAATATGTCTGTTCTTACCACAACAGTGACATCTCTTCACTTCAGTAGTGCACACATTACTCTTGTGCCTAGGTTTCCCACACTTAAAACAAATCACACCAACAGGAGCATCTCCCCCACTAGTTCTCTGACCATGAGCAACTCTCTGCTTACCCTTACCAGCTGGGGCATCATAGGGTTTACCACGACTCTGCAGGTGCTTACCCCTCTTCTCACTAATAATCTTGTAATGATCATTGTTATCTTCCTCAAAAATCCTACAACTATCAACCAAATAAGCAAAGACACGGATCTTCTGATATCCAACTGCCTTCTTAATTTCTGAGTGCAACCCATTCTCAAACTTAATACATTTTGAAAACCTAGCATTTTCCTCAGCGTAATGCGGATAAAACTTGGCCAACTCAGCAAACTTGGTAGCATACTCAACAACAGACAGATTCCCTTGCCTCAGCTCAAGGAACTCAATTTCCTTCTTTCCACGAACATCTTCAGGAAAATACTTTCTCTGGAATTCCCTACGGAACACAGCCCAAGTGACATCCTCACCTGCAGCTTCCAACTTATGGCAAGTCTCTAGCCACCAGTCATCAGCCTCGACTGCTAGCATATGAGTCCCATAACGAACCTTCTGCATCAGAGTGCAGTCCATCACGCGAAAGATCCTCGACATCTCTTTCAACCATTCCAATGCTCCGTTGGGATCATATTTTCCCTTGAACGTAGGTGGATTCTATCTCTGGAAAGTCACCAAGCTACGAGATCCAGCATTCCCGTCAGCATTCGGCTGATTTTCCATCACATGAGCCATAACTTGCAGGGCAACAACAAGAGCAGCATCATTCCTTCCGACCATCTTAACTTCTCACTACAACATAAACAACTGTTAGAACTCAAAATAACAATACTCGATTGTTAGACAACTACGACTCAACGACAAGGTTGAACCAACCTTTTTCTCTGATACCAACTTTGTAACACCCCAATTCTACCCCAAGCAATTTATGCAAAATAAATCAGATTTATAAAATTCAATCATACAAATGAATCGGGACGTCACAAATTCTTCTAACAAATTCATTGCATTCATCATGGATATATAACACTTTTTCAAAACATCGGATGAACTAACAACATAATATCTTTCATTAAATATTCAACAACTACGCAGCGGAATTCTTCAATAACATCTCTAAATAAAAGCAACAACTTCGAAACATCTCATATTTAGTAGATAAACAATTTAAAGTTCAACAACTAAAAATCAGCAATCAAAAATCAGCAAGCGTTCATCCCCCCCCCCCCCCACCCGAGTGTTACATATCAGAGCAATGACACCGACTCGATCAATTGAAGGTATACGACCTTCACTCTCAATTACCTGCACGTTACCAATATAGGGGCAACATTAAAACAAAAGGGGTGAGATATCTAACAATATAATAAAGCGCATGATAATTAATATATTAAATTAGATCAATCACATCACCACTTCTCATCTCATAATCAATAATAAATACAGCATATATATTCATTCAGCAACATCAAATACATCTCATTATTCAATCACAGAAATGTGACTCAAAACTATGCAAATGCATGTGGTACCATTGGAGCAGAACTCCCATCTCAAAAATCTAATCTTCCAATTAATAGAGGCATCAAATAAGGCATAGCCTTTGGAGCAGAACTCCCATCTCAAAAATTTTCCAACCCAGGCCATCTCAAAAAAATGCAATGTATGCGACTCATCATGAATGTAATATCAACACTCAATCAACAACATCTCAAAACACATCTCAAAACAACAACATCTCAAAACACATCTCAAAACAACAACATCTCAATCATCTCAAAATGACAACATTTCAGTCATCTCAAACAACAACATCTCAACCATCTCAAAACGACAACATTTCAGTCATCTCAAACAACAACGTCTCATACACATCTCAAAACATCTCAAAATAATTTATTAATTATCATTTATTATTAACATCTCACTAATACTCAGTTATATATTAATAATACAAAAATCCATATTGTTATTCTGCTACTGTACATCATTACTGTCACTAAATCCTACTGTCATAATTCTAACAGCAGCCTCTAACATCTCAAAATTCATCATTTTGTCCTAAAAACAGCACAACGGTCATCTACGGGAATTAATCCTAAGTCCTAAATTATTTACTGGAATTACACCTCTTAATCATCATTTTAATCATTTAAAATAGAGTTCATCGCGTTAACTAATCAACGCTTCGAACGGCATCTCAAACAGCATCCTACAACTCAAGTTACAGCAATTTAAAAATTGATTCTGTCAAAATTATTCAGTATGGGTCGACACTAAACTCCTTGGATCGACACATCCTGCTTCATCTACTCACTATGAGTCGACACATCCTCCTTATTGATCGACTCACTCTACTTCAAATCACAGCATGCATCGACACATGCACTTACCGATCGACTCATCCTGAGTCCTATATTCAACATGCATCGACGCAAGCCCTCCATGCATCGACTCATTCAGAGTCTTGCAACGAACATGTATCGATGCAAACCCTGCATGCATCGACTCATCCTGGGTCTAACATCCTCCTTGCATCGACTCATCCAGTTTGAGGTCGACGCATCCTGCGATTTTCTGCATAATTTTCTGCATTTCTACTGTATTTTCACTACTGGAATCTAATAACAGTCCTACAAACCTCATCATAACCATGATAATTCATCACTTAACATTAACTTATAATACAACATCGATTACACAGCATCATAACATCATTTATCCATCGAGAATTCATCAATATTCACCATACATCATTCAATTCAATAACAAAAACAACAATCCTATAATCCCACATATCAAACATCATGAACCCAATTATAAAGCCAGAACCCCACCCTTACCTTGGATCGAAGGTCGCTCTATAATTTCTGGGTTTAATCTTTGTTCTTGCCGTTTCCTTCAAAAACCAGCAGCTTCACGTTCTTCTCAAATCCTTATTTCTCTTCTTACTGTTTCTTCCTTCTATTCTAACAACACATAATAAAATAAAGGCACAAAACAAAGGCATAAAGTAAAGTTAATTGTTAGTGAATTAGAAGTTAGAGTTCAAGTATAACAAAAGGTTAGTTGAATTACCATCTTTTAGCTTGCTTTTGAAAACTCATTAGAAGATTGATAAAATCAAAGCCTCTCAACAACAAATTTCATTTGCTTTTTGTCAAGTATATCAGTCATTTCAAGTAATCAAAGCCAACACATATAAACAAGATAATTGAAGATCGAACTTAGGCCAATGTTCATGAAGGTTTGTTAGAGGATTGGTGAGACCAAAACCTCCTAACAACAAGCTTCAAAGGTATTAAACCAAAATCCAATAATCAATTATACTCGTAAATAAACTTATGTAGAAGCCACACCTATTTTGAGAAATGATATGTAGATTATTCTCCAAAAACATGTAGCACAAATAAAAACAAGAAAGGGATAAGATAAAGAGGGAGGGGAGTGATAATGTAACCAATGTATTAGATAAAACTAGGGTTTCAAATATCATCAACACCATTCATCCATTTTGGTGGATTTGGTTTTTTAACCTATCAACACCCAAGATCCAATGAGGTTGAAGAACTTGTCCCAAAATAACACTCAAGTGTCTCCATATCAGAACCAATCACAATAATAATAAAATATATTTCATATAAAAACAAAATTTAAATGATTTATAAAAGGGAGATAATTGGTAAAATACACAACATGTATTAAAATACCAAATAAAAATCCTAAAAAAAATAACAAAGGTCAAACATGAGTCAAAAAGTGTTGACAATTTTTTTTAGAACTTTTCACAGTCAGATACTATTTTAAAATATAAAGAAATAAGAAAAATAAACCAAAACTTGTAAAAAAAAGTAAAATCAAAAATAAAAATAAAATCAGGTCACCAATATTTGTCAAGAGGTCATTGGATCCTTCCATAATTTTTTCAGAATTTAAAATGACCAAAAAGTATTTTTAAATAATCAAACAAATCAAAAGAAAGAGAAAAATCGTAAAAAATATCAAATCATAAAATAAAATTATGAACAAATAAAAATCAGAAAGAGAAAAATCAAAAGTTTTTTTAATAATTTTTTCACAGTTTTAGAAGTTGAAATGAATTTTTTTATGAATTTTTGTAGTTTAAAAACAATTAAAACAGAAAACTTAAAAAATAAAAATAAATCTAAAATAATGTAGACCACTGGATCAATGTCAAAACATGTTAGTAAGAAGATCTGATGGAACTGAAGCACTATGCATGTTATGGTCATACTTGGATTTTACACCAAACCGTCAGTTTTAAAAAATAAAATATAAAACAAGAAAATATGTAGAGCATTGGATCTAAAGGTATTTTTAAACATGCTGGCAATCTGAACGAACCAAAGGTGTGGACACACGGTGAGACAGAGTCAATGCACGCGTTTGTAACATAAAATAGTCAAGCCAATCAAATTAAAACAATTGGCCAAGGTTCATTGGTTGAAGAATGACAGATAGGTCGTCTTCAACCTCCAGTCACCTGCGAATTAGGATTTTGTGAGATTCTTCAAACGAAAATTTTAGAATCTCACAGCGGTATCATTGAATTTTTCTCATCCAGACGATTCTAACCAACCCCTCGCGAAAAATTTATTTAAACCATAGCTTACTCGATTTGAAAAAAACCAGAGAAGTTTGAGAAATTTGAATTTAAAAACAGAGGTATCAAACGCATCAATTTAATTAAAATTAAACTATCAGCAAGCATCAATGAACATCATAGACCATTCCAATAATTTGAGTTAGAAGAATTGATGCCAATTCCTACGTGAACATAGTCCACTGAAATTGCTCTGAAACTTGACTTGGCTAGCACGATTTAGAGCACCTGAAAGCTTAATTATTCTTATGTTAGCTTCAGTGAAGTTCAAGGATGAATAATTAATCAAAAAACAAGGTCTTGAAGTGAAGGAAATGAGAAATTGAAAACTCAGAAATGTGAGCTATGGAGAGAGTTTGGTATGGTGATTTTGGTTGTTCAAGCTTGAGAAATGAAGAGGGGGGTGCCTCTATTAATAAAAGGAATGAAATGGAATGCTGAGATGGGGTGAATAATAATAAATATGATCAAATCATGTGCACCCAATTCATGAGAAAAGTCTTACTTAAAATTCCTCAAAACTCAGCCAAAACTTGTGATTCAAGGCTCTAATCATGCTTTACAACTTTGTTAATCATGTTTAAGTAAAAATTGCGCAGAAAATTGGTCATTAGTGTACACATTATGAAAATAAAATTCTGACTTAATGAGGAAACATCAGTTTCAAGGTACCAACTTTGCAACCATGGTGCAAGTAACTCAAGGACCTTTATGATGCAATCTTGGGTTCTTTGGAAAGCTGGATGATCAATCTTGACAATATGCTTTGAAAGTTTTCATTTGGATGCTTGATAATAAAGTTATATCCATTTGAGATCATGGAAAACACACGAATTCTTTGTACTTAGAAAAATTCTAAGTGTTGAGCTTCAAAATGACCTATAATGTTCTTCAGAGTTACATGACCTTCCAGTCAAAATTTGATCTTGATCCTTGAAGTTGAAATGAAGTATACTCTTAAAGTTGAGTTATGGAATTAAGGTCACTCAAAAATCATAAAAAATGAAAGTGTTAGGATCTTTGGAAGATGATGAACAAATTTGGGGAAATTCACAAATGACGTGTAATCTTTTCAATTATTAAACTAACTTCTAAGAATTTTCAAGCCTAGAACCATGAACAAAGTTGTAGTAGACACCCCAAATATTATTTTAGAAAAGGAATGAGCTCAAGGAGATAAAAATTGACCAATTTATGATGATTTAATGTCACACAAGAGAATTTAATAGCCTTTTCAAAGGACTTGTAATCTTTCCCAATCATTAATTACTTTCAATTCAAAATTATCCTTAAACCCTTGGATATAAATTGTTAAGGACCCTTTAAAGAGAATCATGGATTTGGAATCAATCAAAAATCTCAAAAAATGAGCAAGGTATTGTCCTTAGAATTCAGCAAACCCTAGCTCAGAGAGTGTCAAAATGACTTGGAACCCCTTTCAACTTTTGATGATTTTTCTTGTAAAATTGGATCTAGTCATGTGAAGAGAAATTGTTGTAGGTGATGATAAGAATCCATGGAAAAATAACTAACTCAAAATGTTGAAATTTGAGAGAGTTATGCACTTGTGATCGCTGAATCAAGCATTTGCTGAATTAGGTCAAACTTATTAAATCAACCTTGAATCTTTTGAAGCGGAAATATGGAGAAGACTACTTTCATGACTCCTTGGGGAATTTTATATTACAAGGTAATGCCTTTTGTTCTAAAGAACATAGGGGCAACTTATCAACGAGCTATGGTCACACTATTTCACGATATGATCCATAAAGAGGTTGAAGTATACATAGATGATATGATTGCCAAATATCATTCAGAGGAGGATCACATCATACATTTACAAAAGTTATCTGAGCTGTTGTGAAAGTTAAAACTGAGGTTAAATCATAACAAATGTACACTTGGTGTTAGGTCAGTCAAATTATTTGGTTTTATTGTATGGCAACGTGGTATTGAGGTGGATCCCAACAAAGTGAAGGCCATAAATTCAAAACAAACATTGTTTCTTTTTGCAAAAAAATTTGGTATGGCTCAAGAAGAGGAGAAATTCAATAAACAACTAAAAATTATGCATAAAGACTCGAAAAAAGGTAGCTTTTAAAGTCAAATCCATATACCGAGAAATCGTCCATGAATACTTCTATTGTCTCATCAAGAAAATCAGCAAATATGGCCATCATACATCATTGGAAAGTCGTAGGGGAATTGCATAGCCAAAACAACATTCGTCGATAGGCAAAATTTCCATAACGACACGTAAAGGTAGTTTTCTCCTAATCATCTGGCTGAATAGGAATTTGGAAAAATCCTAAGTATCCATCCAAATAGCATAACTAGGAGTGCCTGGCTAAACACTCTAACATTTTATTAATGAATGGAAGGGGAAAATGGTCCTTCCTGGTTACTTTGTTTAGCTTTCTATAGTCAATACACATGCGTCATCCAGTTTATATACATTGTTCTACTGATTCTCCCTTTTCATTTTGCACCACTATTGTAGCAATAGAAATGTTGAGACTAAGCCATTGGATTGACTTAACTTGTATAGATCAAACAAAAATCTTCATCACGCTTTATTGTTTCCAAAGGAAATGGGAAAAGAGAAAATAAACCCAAAAAAGGGGGAGAAAATCTAGGTACGGGGGTTGGTTATGCAAAGCGAATGTATTAGAACCCTAAATTTCTTGGTACTCTGTAGGAACTTCTTTTAAAATCTGTGTATTTTGGCTATACAAGATGTATACAAAATAAGATGGTGGAGATGAGAAAATAAGTATTTTATACAATTTTTGCACCCATCGTGGTTGCGAACCTTTAGTGCCTACGTACCACCTTCTGTGTAATAGGGGATTAGGGTACTCTTAGTTCACCTCAAAAATTTTAAAACACATGTGTGTTGGTTAATTTTAAGAGAAGAGACATCATCATCATATCCGAGTGGAAACCATACTTACTACCCATAATTATGAGAAAGGAGCATTTGCGTCATCTCAAAGTGGAGGATATAACTTAGATTTAAAATCCATCACATCACTTAACACCCAAGTGGAAAATGGCTCACTTCACTACATATCATAGAAGTATAATAGCTTGTGTCACTACAAGAATCAAAAAGACTCTAATCTCTGAGAAAAGATTAAAAATAGAAAGCCAAAGTGGAAAATGATTTTGAATGAAGTTAATGACTTTTAGTCTTAAAAAAAGATATCAAAGTATGGTTAAATTGATTAAAGTTTGATTAAGAAAAGAATTTTGAAAATGCATGGACCTAAGTGCAAGTTTATTATGAAAGCGGTTCAAGTTAGAAAACAAGAAGAGTTTTGAAAAGGAGGGATAAGATTTTTGAAATTAAAGAAGATAATAGGAGATGAAGGGACTATCCTAAGTACAAAAAGTAAAAGTTAAGGAAAAGAACGGTCTAACCAACAATAAGCTAACACTTGACATAAAGAAGTCAATATAGAATTCTCACCCTTTAGATTAAAACAAAGCAAGCAAAAAAATACTAAACCTCTGAGGAATACCAAGTTTCAGGAATCCACAACTCCATATTGCTGGAGATATTAACCAAGTAGTCCATAAAGAAATAAGTCTTTTAAGTTTCAAGTTGATTATTAAGTGTCTTTAAAAGAAAAGAAATCTCAAGTGAGCAAATAAAAAATGACATAAAAAATAACTGCTCAAGTGAGCAAAAAGAAAAAAAATGACATAAAAAATAAATGCTCAAGTGAGCAAAAGAAAAAAATGACATAAAAAATAAATGCTCAAGTGAGCAAAATAAAAATGGCATGAAATGTAAATGATAAAAAATGGTAAAGGCACAAAACAAAGGCATAAAGTAAAGTTAATTGTTAGTGAATTAGAAGTTAGAGTTCAAGTATAACAAAAGGTTAGTTGAATTACCATCTTTTAGCTTGCTTTTGAAAACTCATTAGAAGATTGATAAAATCAAAGCCTCTCAACAACAAATTTCATTTGCTTTTTATCAAGTATATCAGTCATTTCAAGTAATCAAAGCCAACACATATAAACAAGATAATTGAAGATCGAACTTAGGCCAAAGTTCATGAAGGTTTGTTAGAGGATTGGTAAGACCAAAACCTCCTAACAACAAGCTTCAAAGGTTTTAAACCAAAATCCAATAATCAATTATACTCGTAAATAAACTTATGTAGAAGCCACACCTATTTTGAGAAATGATATGTAGATTATTCTCCAAAAACATGTAGCACAAATAAAAACAAGAAAGGGATAAGATAAAGAGGGAGGGGAGTGATAATGTAACCAATGTATCAGATAAAACTAGGGTTTCAAATATCATCAACATCATTCATCCATTTTGGTGGATTTGGTTTTTTAACCTATCAACACCCAAGATCCAATGAGGTTGAAGAACTTGTCCCAAAATAACACTCAAGTGTCTCCATATCAGAACCAATCACAATAATAATAAAATATATTTCATATAAAAACAAAATTTAAATGATTTATAAAAGGGAGATAATTGGTAAAATACACAACATGTATTAAAATACCAAATAAAAATCCTAAAAAAATAACAAAGGTCAAACATGAGTCAAAAAGTGTTGACAAATTTTTTTAGAACTTTTTACCGTCAGATACTATTTTAAAATATAAAGAAATAAGAAAAATAAACCAAAACTTGTTAAAAAAAAGTAAAATCAAAAATAAAAATAAAATCAGGTCACCAATATTTGTCAAGAGGTCATTGGATCCTTCCATAATTTTTTCAAAATTTAAAATGACCAAAAAGTATTTTTAAATAATTAAACAAATCAAAAGAAAGAGAAAAATCGTAAAAAATATCAAATCATAAAATAAAATTATGAACAAATAAAAATCAGAAAGAGAAAAATCAAAAGTTTTTTTGATAATTTTTTCACAATTTTAGAAGTTGAAATGAATTTTTTTATGAATTTTTGTAGTTTAAAAACAATTAAAACAGAAAACTTAAAAAATAAAAATAAATCTAAAATAATGTAGACCACTGGATCAATGTCAAAACATGTTAGTGAGAAGATCTGATGGAACTGAAGCACTATGCATGTTATGGTCATACTTGGATTTTACACCAAACCGTCAGTTTTAAAAAATAAAATATAAAACAAGAAAATATGTAGAGCATTGGATCTAAAGGTATTTTTAAACATGCTGGCAATCTGAACGAACCAAAGGTGTGGGCACACGGTGAGACAGAGTCAATGCACGCGTTTGTAACATAAAATAGTCAAGCCAATCAAATTAAAACAATTGGCCAAGGTTCATTGGTTGAAGAATGACAGATAGGTCGTCTTCAACCTCCAGTCACCTGCGAATTAGGATTTTGTGAGATTCTTCAAACGAAAATTTTAGAATCTCACAGCGGTATCATTGAATTTTTATCATCCAGACGATTCTAACCAACCCCTCGCGAAAAATTTATTTAAACCATAGCTTACTCGATTTGAAAAAAACCAGAGAAGTTTGAGAAATTTGAATTTAAAAACAGAGGTATCAAACGCATCAATTTAATTAAAATTAAACTATCAGCAAGCATCAATGAACATCATAGACCATTCCAATAATTTGAGTTAGAAGAATTGATGCCAATTCCTACGTGAACATAGTCCACTGAAATTGCTCTGAAACTTGACTTGGCTAGCACGATTTAGAGCACCTGAAAGCTTAATTATTCTTATGTTAGCTTCAGTGAAGTTCAAGGATGAATAATTAATCAAAAAACAAGGTCTTGAAGTGAAGGAAATGAGAAATTGAAAACTCAGAAATGTGAGCTATGGAGAGAGTTTGGTATGGTGATTTTGGTTGTTCAAGCTTGAGAAATGAAGAGGGGGGGTGCCTCTATTAATAAAAGGAATGAAATGGAATGCTGAGATGGGGTGAATAATAATAAATATGATCAAATCATGTGCACCCAATTCATGAGAAAAGTGTGACTTAAAATTCCTCAAAACTCAGCCAAAACTTGTGATTCAAGGCTCTAATCATGCTTTGCAACTTTGTTAATCATGTTTAAGTAAAAATTGTGCATAAAATTGGTCATTAGTGTACACATTATGAAAATAAAATTCTGACTTAATGAGGAAACATCAGTTTCAAGGTACCAACTTTGCAACCATGGTGCAAGTAACTCAGGGACCTTTATGATGCAATCTTGGGTTCTTTGGAAAGCTGGATGATCAATCTTGAAAATAGGCTTTGAAAGTTTTCATTTGGATGCTTGATAATAATGTTATATCCATTTGAGATCATGGAAAACACACGGATTCTTTGTACTTAGAAAAATTCTAAGTGTTGAGCTTCAAAATGACCTATAATGTTCTTCAGAGTTACATGACCTTCCAGTCAAAATTTGATCTTGATCCTTGAAGTTGAAATGAAGTATACTCTTAAAGTTGAGTTATGGAATTAAGGTCACTCAAAAATCATAAAAAATGAAAGTGTTAGGATCTTTGGAAGATGATGAACAAATTTGGGGAAATTCACAAATGACGTGTAATCTTTTCAATTATTAAACTAACTTCTAAGAATTTTCAAGCCTAGAACCATGAACAAAGTTGTAGTAGACACCCCAAATATTATTTTAGAAAAGGAATGAGCTCAAGGAGATAAAAATTGACCAATTTATGATCATTTAAAGTCACACAGGAGAATTTAATAGCCTTTTCAAAGGACTTGTAATCTTTCCCAATCATTAATGACTTTCAATTCAAAATTATCCTTAAACCCTTGAATATAAATTGTTAAGGACCCTTTAAAGAGAATCATGGCTTTGGAATCAATCAAAAATCTCAAAAAATGAGCAAGGTATGGTCCTTAGAATTCAGCAAACCCTAGCTCAGAGAGTGTCAAAATGACTTGGAACCCCTTTCAACTTTTGATGATTTTTCTTGTAAAATTGGATCTAGTCATGTGAAGAGAAATTGTTGTAGGTGATGATAAGAATCCATGGAAAAATAACTAACTCAAAATGTTGAAAATTGAGAGAGTTATGCACTTGTGATCGCTGAATCAAGCATTTGCTAAATTAGGTCAAACTTATTAAATCAACCTTGAATCTTTTGAAGCGGAAATATGGAGAAGACTACTTTCATGACTCCTTGGGGAATTTTATATTACAAGGTAATGCCTTTTGTTCTAAAGAACATAGGGGCAACTTATCAACGAGCTATGGTCACACTATTTCATGATATGATCCATAAAGAGGTTGAAGTATACATAGATGATATGATTGCCAAATATCATTCAGAGGAGGATCACATCATACATTTACAAAAGTTATCTGAGCTGTTGTGAAAGTTAAAACTGAGGTTAAATCATAACAAATGTACACTTGGTGTTAGGTCAGTCAAATTATTTGGTTTTATTGTATGGCAACATGGTATTGAGGTGGATCCCAACAAAGTGAAGGCCATAAATTCAAAACAAACATTGTTTCTTTTTGCAAAAAAATTTGGTATGGCTCAAGAAGAGGAGAAATTCAATAAACAACTAAAAATTATGCATAAAGACTCGAAAAAAGGTAGCTTTTAAAGTCAAATCCATATACCGAGAAATCGTCCATGAATACTTCTATTGTCTCATCAAGAAAATCAGCAAATATGGCCATCATACATCATTGGAAAGTCGTAGGGGCATTGCATAGCCAAAACAACATTCGTCGATAGGCAAAATTTCCATAACGACACGTAAAGGTAGTTTTCTCCTAATCATCTGGCTGAATAGGAATTTGGAAAAATCCTAAGTATCCATCCAAATAGCATAACTAGGAGTGCCTGGCTAAACACTCTAACATTTTATTAATGAATGGAAGGGGAAAATGGTCCTTCCTGGTTACTTTGTTTAGCTTTCTATAGTCAATACACATGCGTCATCCAGTTTATATACATTGTTCTACTGATTCTCCCTTTTCATTTTGCACCACTATTGTAGCAATAGAAATGTTGAGACTAAGCCATTGGATTGACTTAACTTGTATAGATCAAACAAAAATCTTCATCACGCTTTATTGTTTCCAAAGGAAATGGGAAAAGAGAAAATAAACCCAAAAAAGGGGGAGAAAATCTAGGTACGGGGGTTGGTTATGCAAAGCAAATGTATTAGAACCCTAAATTTCTTGGTACTCTGTAGGAACTTCTTTTAAAATCTGTGTATTTTGGCTATACAAGATGTATACAAAATAAGATGGTGGAGATGAGAAAATAAGTATTTTATACAATTTTTGCACCCATCGTGGTTGCGAACCTTTAGTGCCTACGTACCACCTTCTGTGTAATAGGGGATTAGGGTACTCTTAGTTCACCTCAAAAATTTTAAAACACATGTGTGTTGGTTAATTTTAAGAGAAGAGACATCATCATCATATCCGAGTGGAAACCATACTTACTACCCATAATTATGAGAAAGGAGCATTTGCGTCATCTCAAAGTGGAGGATATAACTTAGATTTAAAATCCATCACATCACTTAACACCCAAGTGGAAAATGGCTCACTTCACTACATATCATAGAAGTATAATAGCTTGTGTCACTACAAGAATCAAAAAGACTCTAATCTCTGAGAAAAGATTAAAAATAGAAAGCCAAAGTGGAAAATGATTTTGAATGAAGTTAATGACTTTTAGTCTTAAAAAAAGATATCAAAGTATGGTTAAATTGATTAAAGTTTGATTAAGAAAAGAATTTTGAAAATGCATGGACCTAAGTGCAAGTTTATTATGAAAGCGGTTCAAGTTAGAAAACAAGAAGAGTTTTGAAAAGGAGGGATAAGATTTTTGAAATTAAAGAAGATAATAGGAGATGAAGGGACTATCCTAAGTACAAAAAGTAAAAGTTAAGGAAAAGAACGGTCTAACCAACAATAAGCTAACACTTGACATAAAGAAGTCAATATAGAATTCTCACCCTTTAGATTAAAACAAAGCAAGCAAAAAAAATACTAAACCTCTGAGGAATACCAAGTTTCAGGAATCCACAACTCCATATTGCTGGAGATATTAACCAAGTAGTCCATAAAGAAATAAGTCTTTTAAGTTTCAAGTTGATTATTAAGTGTCTTTAAAAGAAAAGAAATCTCAAGTGAGCAAATAAAAAATGACATAAAAAATAACTGCTCAAGTGAGCAAAAAGAAAAAAAATGACATAAAAAATAAATGCTCAAGTGAGCAAAAGAAAAAAATGACATAAAAAATAAATGCTCAAGTGAGCAAAATAAAAATGGCATGAAATGTAAATGATAAAAAATGGTAAAGGCACAAAACAAAGGCATAAAGTAAAGTTAATTGTTAGTGAATTAGAAGTTAGAGTTCAAGTATAACAAAAGGTTAGTTGAATTACCATCTTTTAGCTTGATTTTGAAAACTCATTAGAAGATTGATAAAATCAAAGCCTCTCAACAACAAATTTCATTTGCTTTTTATCAAGTATATCAGTCATTTCAAGTAATCAAAGCCAACACATATAAACAAGATAATTGAAGATCGAACTTAGGCCAAAGTTCATGAAGGTTTGTTAGAGGATTGGTAAGACCAAAACCTCCTAACAACAAGCTTCAAAGGTTTTAAACCAAAATCCAATAATCAATTATACTCGTAAATAAACTTATGTAGAAGCCACACCTATTTTGAGAAATGATATGTAGATTATTCTCCAAAAACATGTAGCACAAATAAAAACAAGAAAGGGATAAGATAAAGAGGGAGGGGAGTGATAATGTAACCAATGTATCAGATAAAACTAGGGTTTCAAATATCATCAACATCATTCATCCATTTTGGTGGATTTGGTTTTTTAACCTATCAACACCCAAGATCCAATGAGGTTGAAGAACTTGTCCCAAAATAACACTCAAGTGTCTCCATATCAGAACCAATCACAATAATAATAAAATATATTTCATATAAAAACAAAATTTAAATGATTTATAAAAGGGAGATAATTGGTAAAATACACAACATGTATTAAAATACCAAATAAAAATCCTAAAAAAATAACAAAGGTCAAACATGAGTCAAAAAGTGTTGACAAATTTTTTTAGAACTTTTTACCGTCAGATACTATTTTAAAATATAAAGAAATAAGAAAAATAAACCAAAACTTGTTAAAAAAAAGTAAAATCAAAAATAAAAATAAAATCAGGTCACCAATATTTGTCAAGAGGTCATTGGATCCTTCCATAATTTTTTCAAAATTTAAAATGACCAAAAAGTATTTTTAAATAATTAAACAAATCAAAAGAAAGAGAAAAATCGTAAAAAATATCAAATCATAAAATAAAATTATGAACAAATAAAAATCAGAAAGAGAAAAATCAAAAGTTTTTTTGATAATTTTTTCACAATTTTAGAAGTTGAAATGAATTTTTTTATGAATTTTTGTAGTTTAAAAACAATTAAAACAGAAAACTTAAAAAATAAAAATAAATCTAAAATAATGTAGACCACTGGATCAATGTCAAAACATGTTAGTAAGAAGATCTGATGGAACTGAAGCACTATGCATGTTATGGTCATACTTGGATTTTACACCAAACCGTCAGTTTTAAAAAATAAAATATAAAACAAGAAAATATGTAGAGCATTGGATCTAAAGGTATTTTTAAACATGCTGGCAATCTGAACGAACCAAAGGTGTGGGCACACGGTGAGACAGAGTCAATGCGCGCGTTTGTAACATAAAATAGTCAAGCCAATCAAATTAAAACAATTGGCCAAGGTTCATTGGTTGAAGAATGACAGATAGGTCGTCTTCAACCTCCAGTCACCTGCGAATTAGGATTTTGTGAGATTCTTCAAACGAAAATTTTAGAATCTCACAGCGGTATCATTGAATTTTTATCATCCAGACGATTCTAACCAACCCCTCGCGAAAAATTTATTTAAACCATAGCTTACTCGATTTGAAAAAAACCAGAGAAGTTTGAGAAATTTGAATTTAAAAACAGAGGTATCAAACGCATCAATTTAATTAAAATTAAACTATCAGCAAGCATCAATGAACATCATAGACCATTCCAATAATTTGAGTTAGAAGAATTGATGCCAATTCCTACGTGAACATAGTCCACTGAAATTGCTCTGAAACTTGACTTGGCTAGCACGATTTAGAGCACCTGAAAGCTTAATTATTCTTATGTTAGCTTCAGTGAAGTTCAAGGATGAATAATTAATCAAAAAACAAGGTCTTGAAGTGAAGGAAATGAGAAATTGAAAACTCAGAAATGTGAGCTATGGAGAGAGTTTGGTATGGTAATTTTGGTTGTTCAAGCTTGAGAAATGAAGAGGGGGGTGCCTCTATTAATAAAAGGAATGAAATGGAATGCTGAGATGGGGTGAATAATAATAAATATGATCAAATCATGTGCACCCAATTCATGAGAAAAGTGTGACTTAAAATTCCTCAAAACTCAGCCAAAACTTGTGATTCAAGGCTCTAATCATGCTTTGCAACTTTGTTAATCATGTTTAAGTAAAAATTGCGCAGAAAATTGGTCATTAGTGTACACATTATGAAAATAAAATTCTGACTTAATGAGGAAACATCAGTTTCAAGGTACCAACTTTGCAACCATGGTGCAAGTAACTCAGGGACCTTTATGATGCAATATAAGGTTCTTTGGAAAGCTGGATGATCAATCTTGACAATAGGCTTTGAAAGTTTTCATTTGGATGCTTGATAATAATGTTATATCCATTTGAGATCATGGAAAACACACGGATTCTTTGTACTTAGAAAAATTCTAAGTGTTGAGCTTCAAAATGACCTATAATGTTCTTCAGAGTTACATGACCTTCCAGTCAAAATTTGATCTTGATCCTTGAAGTTGAAATGAAGTATACTCTTAAAGTTGAGTTATGGAATTAAGGTCACTCAAAAATCATAAAAAATGAAAGTGTTAGGATCTTTGGAAGATGATGAACAAATTTGGGGAAATTCACAAATGACGTGTAATCTTTTCAATTATTAAACTAACTTCTAAGAATTTTCAAGCCTAGAACCATGAACAAAGTTGTAGTAGACACCCCAAATATTATTTTAGAAAAGGAATGAGCTCAAGGAGATAAAAATTGACCAATTTATGATCATTTAAAGTCACACAGGAGAATTTAATAGCCTTTTCAAAGGACTTGTAATCTTTCCCAATCATTAATGACTTTCAATTCAAAATTATCCTTAAACCCTTGAATATAAATTGTTAAGGACCCTTTAAAGAGAATCATGGCTTTGGAATCAATCAAAAATCTCAAAAAATGAGCAAGGTATGGTCCTTAGAATTCAGCAAACCCTAGCTCAGAGAGTGTCAAAATGACTTGGAACCCCTTTCAACTTTTGATGATTTTTCTTGTAAAATTGGATCTAGTCATGTGAAGAGAAATTGTTGTAGGTGATGATAAGAATCCATGGAAAAATAACTAACTCAAAATGTTGAAAATTGAGAGAGTTATGCACTTGTGATCGCTGAATCAAGCATTTGCTGAATTAAGTCAAACTTATTAAATCAACCTTGAATCTTTTGAAGCGGAAATATGGAGAAGACTACTTTCATGACTCCTTGGGGAATTTTCTATTACAAGGTAATGCCTTTTGTTCTAAAGAACATAGGGGCAACTTATCAACGAGCTATGGTCACACTATTTCACGATATGATCCATAAAGAGGTTGAGGTATACGTAGATGATATGATTGCCAAATATCATCCAGAGGAGGATCACATCATAAATTTACAAAAGTTATCTGAGCTGTTGTGAAAGTTAAAACCGAGGTTAAATCATAACAAATGTACACTTGGTGTTAGGTCAGTCAAATTATTTGGTTTTATTGTATGGCAACGTGGTATTGAGGTGGATCCCAACAAAGTGAAGGCCATAAATTCAAAACAAACATTGTTTCTTTTTGCAAAAAAATTTGGTATGGATCAAGAAGAGGAGAAATTCAATAAACAACTAAAAATTATGCATAAAGACTCGAAAAAAGGTAGTTTTTAAAGTCAAATCCATATACCGAGAAATCGTCCATGAATACTTCTATTGTCTCATCAAGAAAATCAGCAAATATGGCCATCATACATCATTGGAAAGTCGTAGGGGCATTGCATAGCCAAAACAACATTCGTCGATAGGCAAAATTTCCATAACGACACGTAAAGGTAGTTTTCTCCTAATCATCTGGCTGAATAGGAATTTGGAAAAATCCTAAGTATCCATCCAAATAGCATAACTAGGAGTGCCTGGCTAAACACTCTAACATTTTATTAATGAATGGAAGGGGAAAATGGTCCTTCCTGGTTACTTTGTTTAGCTTTCTATAGTCAATACACATGCGTCATCCAGTTTATATACATTGTTCTACTGATTCTCCCTTTTCATTTTGCACCACTATTGTAGCAATAGAAATGTTGAGACTAAGCCATTGGATTGACTTAACTTGTATAGATCAAACAAAAATCTTCATCACGCTTTATTGTTTCCAAAGGAAATGGGAAAAGAGAAAATAAACCCAAAAAAGGGGGAGAAAATCTAGGTACGGGGGTTGGTTATGCAAAGCGAATGTATTAGAACCCTAAATTTCTTGGTACTCTGTAGGAACTTCTTTTAAAATCTGTGTATTTTGGCTATACAAGATGTATACAAAATAAGATGGTGGAGATGAGAAAATAAGTATTTTATACAATTTTTGCACCCATCGTGGTTGCGAACCTTTAGTGCCTACGTACCACCTTCTGTGTAATAGGGGATTAGGGTACTCTTAGTTCACCTCAAAAATTTTAAAACACATGTGTGTTGGTTAATTTTAAGATAAGAGACATCATCATCATATCCGAGTGGAAACCATACTTACTACCCATAATTATGAGAAAGGAGCATTTGCGTCATCTCAAAGTGGAGGATATAACTTAGATTTAAAATCCATCACATCACTTAACACCCAAGTGGAAAATGGCTCACTTCACTACATATCATAGAAGTATAATAGCTTGTGTCACTACAAGAATCAAAAAGACTCTAATCTCTGAGAAAAGATTAAAAATAGAAAGCCAAAGTGGAAAATGATTTTGAATGAAGTTAATGACTTTTAGTCTTAAAAAAAGATATCAAAGTATGGTTAAATTGAATAAAGTTTGATTAAGAAAAGAATTTTGAAAATGCATGGACCTAAGTGCAAGTTTATTATGAAAGCGGTTCAAGTTAGAAAACAAGAAGAGTTTTGAAAAGGAGGGATAAGATTTTTGAAATTAAAGAAGATAATAGGAGATGAAGGGACTATACTAAGTACAAAAAGTAAAAGTTAAGGAAAAGAACGGTCTAACCAACAATAAGCTAACACTTGACATAAAGAAGTCAATATAGAATTATCACCCTTTAGATTAAAACAAAGCAAGAAAAAAAAATACTAAACCTCTGAGGAATACCAAGTTTCAGGAATCCACAACTCCATATTGCTAGAGATAGTAACCAAGTAGTCCATAAAGAAATAAGTCTTTTAAGTTTCAAGTTGATTATTAAGTGTCTTTAAAAGAAAAGAAATCTCAAGTGAGCAAATAAAAAATGACATAAAAAATAACTGCTCAAGTGAGCAAAAAGAAAAAAAATGACATAAAAAATAAATGCTCAAGTGAGCAAAAGAAAAAAATGACATAAAAAATAAATGCTCAAGTGAGCAAAATAAAAATGGCATGAAATGTAAATGCTAAAAAATGGTAAAGTAAAGGCACAAAACAAAGGCATAAAGTAAAGTTAATTGTTAGTGAATTAGAAGTTAGAGTTCAAGTATAACAAAAGGTTAGTTGAATTACCATCTTTTAGCTTGCTTTTGAAAACTCATTAGAAGATTGATAAAATCAAAGCCTCTCAACAACAAATTTCATTTGCTTTTTGTCAAGTATATCAGTCATTTCAAGTAATCAAAGCCAACACATATAAGCAAGATAATTGAAGATCGAACTTAGGCCAAAGTTCATGAAGGTTTGTTAGAGGATTGGTAAGACCAAAACCTCCTAACAACAAGCTTCAAAGGTTTTAAACCAAAATCCAATAATCAATTATACTCGTAAATAAACTTATGTAGAAGTCACACCTATTTTGAGAAATGATATGTAGATTATTCTCCAAAAACATGTAGCACAAATAAAAACAAGAAAGGGATAAGATAAAGAGGGAGGGGAGTGATAATGTAACCAATGTATCAGATAAAACTAGGGTTTCAAATATCATCAACATCATTCATCCATTTTGGTGGATTTGGTTTTCTAACCTATCAACACCCAAGGTCCAATGAGGTTGAAGAACTTGTCCCAAAATAACACTCAAGTGTCTCCATATCAGAACCAATCACAATAATAATAAAATATATTTCATATAAAAACAAAATTTAAATGATTTATAAAAGGGAGATAATTGGTAAAATACACAACATGTATTAAAATACCAAATAAAAATCCTAAAAAAATAACAAAGGTCAAAGATGAGTCAAAAAGTGTTGACAAATTTTTTTAGAACTTTTTACCGTCAGATACTATTTTAAAATATAAAGAAATAATAAAAATAAACCAAAACTTGTAAAAAAAAAAGTAAAATCAAAAATAAAAATAAAATCAGGTCACCAATATTTGTCAAGAGGTCATTGGACCCTTCCATAATTTTTTCAGAATTTAAAATGACAAAAAAGTATTTTTAAATAATTAAACAAATCAAAAGAAAGAGAAAAATCGTAAAAAACATCAAATCATAAAATAAAATTATGAACAAATAAAAATCAGAAAGAGAAAAATCAAAAGTTTTTTTGATAATTTTTTCACAATTTTAGAAGTTGAAATGATTTTTTTTATGAATTTTTGTAGTTTAAAAACAATTAAAACAGAAAACTTAAAAAATAAAAATAAATCTAAAATAATGTAGACCACTGGATCAATGTCAAAACATGTTAGTAAGAAGATCTGATGGAACTGAAGCACTATGCATGTTATGGTCATACTTGGATTTTACACCAAACCGTCAGTTTTAAAAAATAAAATATAAAACAAGAAAATATGTAGAGCATTGGATCTAAAGGTATTTTTAAACATGCTGGCAATCTGAACGAACCAAAGGTGTGGGCACACGGTGAGACAGAGTCAATGCACGCGTTTGTAACATAAAATAGTCAAGCCAATCAAATTAAAACAATTGGCCAAGGTTCATTGGTTGAAGAATGACAGATAGGTCGTCTTCAACCTCCAGTCACCTGCGAATTAGGATTTTGTGAGATTCTTCAAACGAAAATTTTAGAATCTCACAGCGGTATCATTGAATTTTTCTCATCCAGACGATTCTAACCAACCCCTCGCGAAAAATTTATTTAAACCATAGCTTACTCGATTTGAAAAAAACCAGAGAAGTTTGAGAAATTTGAATTTAAAAACAGAGGTATCAAACGCATCAATTTAATTAAAATTAAACTATCAGCAAGCATCAATGAACATCATAGACCATTCCAATAATTTGAGTTAGAAGAATTGATGCCAATTCCTACGTGAACATATTCCACTGAAATTGCTCTGAAACTTGACTTGGCTAGCACGATTTAGAGCACCTGAAAGCTTAATTATTCTTATGTTAGCTTCAGTGAAGTTCAAGGATGAATAATTAATCAAAAAACAAGGTCTTGAAGTGAAGGAAATGAGAAATTGAAAACTCAGAAATGTGAGCTATGGAGAGAGAGTTTGGTATGGTGATTTTGGTTGTTCAAGCTTGAGAAATGAAGAGGGGGGTGCCTCTATTAATAAAAGGAATGAAATGGAATGCTGAGATGGGGTGAATAATAATAAATATGATCAAATCATGTGCACCTAATTCATGAGAAAAGTCTGACTTAAAATTCCACAAAACTCAGCCAAAACTTGTGATTGAAGGCTCTAATCATGATTTGCAACTTTGTTAATCATGTTTAAGTAAAAATTGCGCAGAAAATTGGTCATTAGTGTACACATTATGAAAATAAAATTCTGACTTAATGAGGAAACATCAGTTTCAAGGTACCAACTTTGCAACCATGGTGCAAGTAACTCAGGGACCTTTATGATGCAATATTGGGTTCTTTGGAAAGCTGGATGATCAATCTTGACAATATGCTTTGAAAGTTTTCATTTGGATGCTTGATAATAAAGTTATATCCATTTGAGATCATGGAAAACACACGGATTCTTTGTACTTAGAAAAATTCTAAGTGTTGAGCTTTAAAATGACCTATAATGTTCTTCAGAGTTACATGACCTTCCAGTCAAAATTTGATCTTGATCCTTGAAGTTGAAATGAAGTATACTCTTAAAGTTGAGTTATGGAATTAAGGTCACTCAAAAATCATAAAAAATGAAAGTGTTAGGATCTTTGGAAGATGATGAACAAATTTGGGGAAATTCACAAATGACTTGTAATCTTTTCAATTATTAAACTAACTTCTAAGAATTTTCAAGCCTAGAACCATGAACAAAGTTGTAGTAGACACCCCAAATATTATTTTAGAAAAGGAATGAGCTCAAGGAGATAAAAATTGACCAATTTATGATCATTTAAAGTCACACAAGAGAATTTAATAGCCTTTTCAAAGGACTTGTAATCTTTCCCAATCATTAATGACTTTCAATTCAAAATTATCCTTAAACCCTTGAATATAAATTGTTAAGGACCCTTTAAAGAGAATCATGGCTTTGGAATCAATCAAAAATCTCAAAAAATGAGCAAGGTATAGTCCTTAGAATTCAGCAAACCCTAGCTCAGAGAGTGTCAAAATGACTTGGAACCCCTTTCAACTTTTGATGATTTTTCTTGTAAAATTGGATCTAGTCATGTGAAGAGAAATTGTTGTAGGTGATGATAAGAATCCATGGAAAAATAACTAACTCAAAATCTTGAAAATTGAGAGAGTTATGCACTTGTGATCGCTGAATCAAGCATTTGCTCAATTAGGTCAAACTTATTAAATCAACCTTGAATCTTTTGAAGCGGAAATATGGAGAAGACTACTTTCATGACTCCTTGGGGAATTTTCTATTACAAGGTAATGCCTTTTGTTCTAAAGAACATAGGGGCAACTTATCAACGAGCTATGGTCACACTATTTCACGATATGATCCATAAAGAGGTTGAGGTATACGTAGAAGATATGATTGCCAAATATCATTCAGAGGAGGATCACATCATACATTTACAAAAGTTACCTGAGCTGTTGTGAAAGTTAAAACTGAGGTTAAATCATAACAAATGTACACTTGGTGTTAGGTCAGTCAAATTATTTGGTTTTATTGTATGGCAACGTGGTATTGAGGTGGATCCCAACAAAGTGAAGGCCATAAATTCAAAACAAACATTGTTTCTTTTTGCAAAAAAATTTGGTATGGCTCAAGAAGAGGAGAAATTCAATAAACAACTAAAAATTATGCATAAAGACTCGAAAAAAGGTAGTTTTTAAAGTCAAATCCATATACCGAGAAATCGTCCATGAATACTTCTATTGTCTCATCAAGAAAATCAGCAAATATGGCCATCATACATCATTGGAAAGTCGTAGGGGCATTGCATAGCCAAAACAACATTCGTCGATAGGCAAAATTTCCATAACGACACGTAAAGGTAGTTTTCTCCTAATCATCTGGCTGAATAGGAATTTGGAAAAATCCTAAGTATCCATCCAAATAGCATAACTAGGAGTGCCTGGCTAAACACTCTAACATTTTATTAATGAATGGAAGGGGAAAATGGTCCTTCCTGGTTACTTTGTTTAGCTTTCTATAGTCAATACACATGCGTCATCCAGTTTATATACATTGTTCTACTGATTCTCCCTTTTCATTTTGCACCACTATTGTAGCAATAGAAATGTTGAGACTAAGCCATTGGATTGACTTAACTTGTATAGATCAAACAAAAATCTTCATCACGCTTTATTGTTTCCAAAGGAAATGGGAAAAGAGAAAATAAACCCAAAAAAGGGGGAGAAAATCTAGGTACGGGGGTTGGTTATGCAAAGCGAATGTATTAGAACCCTAAATTTCTTGGTACTCTGTAGGAACTTCTTTTAAAATCTGTGTATTTTGGCTATACAAGATGTATACAAAATAAGATGGTGGAGATGAGAAAATAAGTATTTTATACAATTTTTGCACCCATCGTGGTTGCGAACCTTTAGTGCCTACGTACCACCTTCTGTGTAATAGGGGATTAGGGTACTCTTAGTTCACCTCAAAAATTTTAAAACACATGTGTGTTGGTTAATTTTAAGATAAGAGACATCATCATCATATCCGAGTGGAAACCATACTTACTACCCATAATTATGAGAAAGGAGCATTTGCGTCATCTCAAAGTGGAGGATATAACTTAGATTTAAAATCCATCACATCACTTAACACCCAAGTGGAAAATGGCTCACTTCACTACATATCATAGAAGTATAATAGCTTGTGTCACTACAAGAATCAAAAAGACTCTAATCTCTGAGAAAAGATTAAAAATAGAAAGCCAAAGTGGAAAATGATTTTGAATGAAGTTAATGACTTTTAGTCTTAAAAAAAAGATATCAAAGTATGGTTAAATTGAATAAAGTTTGATTAAGAAAAGAATTTTGAAAATGCATGGACCTAAGTGCAAGTTTATTATGAAAGCGGTTCAAGTTAGAAAACAAGAAGAGTTTTGAAAAGGAGGGATAAGATTTTTGAAATTAAAGAAGATAATAGGAGATGAAGGGACTATCCTAAGTACAAAAAGTAAAAGTTAAGGAAAAGAACGGTCTAACCAACAATAAGCTAACACTTGACATAAAGAAGTCAATATAGAATTATCACCCTTTAGATTAAAACAAAGCAAGCAAAAAAAATACTAAACCTCTGAGGAATACCAAGTTTCAGGAATCCACAACTCCATATTACTGGAGATAGTAACCAAGTAGTCCATAAAGAAATAAGTCTTTTAAGTTTCAAGTTGATTATTAAGTGTCTTTAAAAGAAAAGAAATCTCAAGTGAGCAAAAAGAAAAAAAATGACATAAAAAATAAATGCTCAAGTGAGCAAAAGAAAAAAATGACATAAAAAATAAATGCTCAAGTGAGCAAAATAAAAATGGCATGAAATGTAAATGCTAAAAAATGGTAAAGTAAAGGCACAAAACAAAGGCATAAAGTAAAGTTAATTGTTAGTGAATTAGAAGTTAGAGTTCAAGTATAACAAAAGGTTAGTTGAATTACCATCTTTTAGCTTGCTTTTGAAAACTCATTAGAAGATTGATAAAATCAAAGCCTCTCAACAACAAATTTCATTTGCTTTTTGTCAAGTATATCAGTCATTTCAAGTAATCAAAGCCAACACATATAAACAAGATAACTGAAGATCGAACTTAGGCCAAAGTTCATGAAGGTTTGTTAGAGGATTGGTAAGACCAAAACCTCCTAACAACAAGCTTCAAAGGTTTTAAACCAAAATCCAATAATCAATTATACTCGTAAATAAACTTATGTAGAAGCCACACATATTTTGAGAAATGATATGTAGATTATTCTCCAAAAACATGTAGCACAAATAAAAACAAGAAAGGGATAAGATAAAGAGGGAGGGGAGTGATAATGTAACCAATGTACCAGATAAAACTAGGGTTTCAAATATCATCAACATCATTCATCCATTTTGGTGGATTTGGTTTTTTAACCTATCAACACCCAAGATCCAATGAGGTTGAAGAACTTGTCCCAAAATAACACTCAAGTGTCTCCATATCAGAACCAATCACAATAATAATAAAATATATTTCATATAAAAACAAAATTTAAATGATTTATAAAAGGGAGATAATTGGTAAAATACACAACATGTATTAAAATACCAAATAAAAATCCTAAAAAAATAACAAAGGTCAAACATGAGTCAAAAAGTGTTGACAAATTTTTTTAGAACTTTTTACCGTCAGATACTATTTTAAAATATAAAGAAATAAGAAAAATAAACCAAAACTTGTAAAAAAAAAAGTAAAATCAAAAATAAAAATAAAATCAGGTCACCAATATTTGTCAAGAGGTCATTGGACCCTTCCATAATTTTTTTAGAATTTAAAATGACAAAAAAGTATTTTTAAATAATTAAACAAATCAAAAGAAAGAGAAAAATCGTAAAAAATATCAAATCATAAAATAAAATTATGAACAGATAAAAATCAGAAAGAGAAAAATCAAAAGTTTTTTTGATAATTTTTTCACAATTTTAGAAGTTGAAATGAATTTTTTTATGAATTTTTGTAGTTTAAAAACAATTAAAACAGAAAACTTAAAAAAAAATCTAAAATAATGTAGACCACTGGATCAATGTCAAAACACGTTAGTAAGAAGATCTGATGGAACTGAAGCACTATGCATGTTATGGTCATACTTGGGTTTTACACCAAACCGTCAGTTTTAAAAAATAAAATATAAAACAAGAAAATATGTAGAGCATTGGATCTAAAGGTATTTTTAAACACGCTGGCAATCTGAACGAACCAAAGGTGTGGACACAAGGTGAGACAGAGTCAATGCACGCGTTTGTAAGATAAAATAGTCAAGCCAATCAAATTAAAACAATTGGCCAAGGTTCATTGGTTGAAGAATGACAGATAGGTCGTCTTTAACCTCCAGTCACCTGCGAATTAGGATTTTGTGAGATTCTTCAAACGAAAATTTTAGAATCTCACAGCGGTATCATTGAATTTTTCTCATCCAGACGATTCTAACCAACCCCTCACGAAAAATTTATTTAAACCATAGCTTACTCGATTTGAAAAAAACCAGAGAAGTTTGAGAAATTTGAATTTAAAAACAGAGGTATCAAACGCATCAATTTAATTAAAATTAAACTAACAGCAAACATCAATGAACATCATAGACCATTCCAATAATTTGAGTTAGAAGAATTAATGCCAATTCCTATGTGAACATAGTCCACTGAAATTGCTCTGAAACTTGACTTGGCTAGCACGATTTAGAGCACCTCAAAGCTTAATTATTCTTATGTTAGCTTCAGTGAAGTTCAAGGATGAATAATCAATCAAAAAACAAGGTCTTGAAGTGAAGAAAATGAGAAATTGAAAACTCAGAAATGTGAGCTATGGAGAGAGTTTGGTATGGTGATTTTGGTTGTTCAAGCTTGAGAAATGAAGAGGGGGTGCCTCTATTAATAAAAGGAATGAAATGGAATGTTGAGATGGGGTGAATAATAATAAATATGATCAAATCATGTGCACCCAATTCATGAGAAAAGTCTGACTTAAAATTCCTCAAAACTCAGCCAAAAATTATGATTCAAGGCCCTAATCATGCTTTGCAACTTTGTTAATCATGTTTAAGTAAAAATTGCGCAGAAAATTGGTCATTAGTGTACACATTATGAAAATAAAATTCTGACTTAATCAGGAAACATCAGTTTCAAGGTACCAACTTTGCAACCATGGTGCAAGTAACTCAGGGACCTTTATGATGCAATCTTGGGTTCTTTGGAAAGATGGATGATCAATCTTGACAATACGCTTTGAAAGTTTTCATTTGGATGCTTGATAATAAAGTTATATCCATTTGAGATCATGGAAAACACGCGGATTCTTTGTACTTAGAAAAATTCTAAGTGTTGAGCTTCAAAATGACCTATAATGTTCTTCAGAGTTACATGACCTTCCAGTCAAAATTTGATCTTAATCCTTGAATATGAAATGAAGTATACTATTAAAGTTTAGTTATGGAATTAAGGTCACTCAAAAATCATAAAAATTGAAAGTGTTATGATCTTTGGAAGATGATAAACAAATTTGGGGAAATTCGCAAATGACGTGTAATCTTTTCAATTATTAAACTAACTTCCAAGAATTTTCAAGCCTAGAACCATGAACAAAGTTGTAGTAGAAACCCCAAATATTATTGTAGAAAAGGAATGAGCTCAAGGAGATAAAAATTGACCAATTTATGATCATTTAAAGTCACACAAGAGAATTTAATAGCCTTTTCAAAGGACTTGTAATCTTTCCCAATCATTAATGACTTTCAATTCAAAATTATCCTTAAACCCTTGAATATAAATTGTTAAGGACCCTTTAAAGAGAATCATGGATTTGGAATCAATCAAAAATCTCAAAAAATGAGCAAGGTATGGTCCTTAGAATTCAGCAAACCCTAGCTCAGAGAGTGTCAAAATGACTTGGAACCCCTTTCAACTTTTGATGATTTTTCTTGTAAAATTGGATCTAGTCATGTGAAGAGAAATTGTTGTAGGTGATGATAAGAATCCATGGAAAAATAACTAACTCAAAATGTTGAAAATTGAGAGAGTTATGCACTTGTGATCGCTGAATCAGGCATTTGCTCAATTAGGTCAAACTTATTAAATCAACCTTGAATCTTTTGAAGTGGAGATATGGAGAAGACTACTTTCATGACTCCTTTGGGCACTTTCTATTACAAGGTAATGCCTTTTGTTCTAAAGAACATAGGGGAAACTTATCAACGAGCTATGGTCACACTATTTCACGATATGATCCACAAAGAGGTTGAGGTATACGTAGATGATATGATTGCCAAATATCATTCAGAGGAGGATCACATCATACATTTACAAAAGTTATCTGAGCGTTTGTGAAAGTTAAAACTGAGGTTAAATAAGAACAAATGTACACTTGGTGTTAGGTCAGTCAAATTATTGGGTTTTATTGTATGGCAACGTGGTATTGAGGTGGATCCCAACAAAGTGAAGGCCATACAAGAAATTCCAGCTCCAAGGACAGGAAAAAAAAGGTTCTTAGTTTCTTAGTGTTGTACCCCAAAATTTTCCCTCCCATTTTTCTTCAAGACATGCTCACAAAGGTCTCAAGTACTCAAGGCTACTCACGGGTTGACTAGTCAAATCTCCTCCTAAGCAACTGGTCAACAACTATGGTTTCATCTTGCACAAAGAAGAATGGGTTTCAAAGGTCTCAAATGGTTTTCATGGTTCTACATAGGTCTTCAACAATGTTCATGTCAAGTTTCAAGTCTTTCATCACAAGTTTGCTCAGTCAATGGCTCAGATGATTGAAAGTTAACTATATTGGGTAAAAAGTCAATTGTATTGGGTAAAAAGTCAACTATGGTCAACATACATTCAAACTTCAAGATTTTTGGTCAACATCAACATTTTGAAGAGATATTCATCATTTGATCAAGGGTTGATCATGGTTCCTCAAGGAAAGTCCTCAAATCATCAAAAGTCCAAAGTGGCCAAAGTAGGGTTTCCTTAGGACAAGTCAACTGAGCTTTGACCAAGCATAACTTTCATATGCTTCATCAACTTTTCCCTAACCAAGGCCTACTTTGAAGGAAATTTAGTTCTCTACAACTTTGTATTTATTCTCAAGTCCAGAAAGTGCTTCATTTGAAAGATATGAGTTAATACATTACAGGTCATTTCAAAAGTCAATAAAAAGACACTTTGTGTCAAGGCAACTTGCATCAAGATAAATCTCTAAATATAAAAATGATCAAAAGATAAGTTGAAGGGGACATATTGAGCTTTCAAAAAAGTCCTAGATCACATTAAAAAGATAAAAATTGAGAGAGTTATGACCATTGCAAATCGGGATATTTGGAGGAAATGCATAAAGTGCAAAGTGAGCAAACTTGAAATTTTGAACTAGTGGACCTAACTTTTGATGTGCAAATATTTTCATGAAGAGTTAGAGGACCTCTAAATCCATTCACATATTTCTTATGATTTTTATTTATTTTATTTGAATTTTTATTCATTTAAATGCAAAAAAGTCAAATAAAATATGAGATAATAGTATGAGGGATTGGGCTTTTGTTTCAATCATCTAGAGGCCCAATTCAACAGATGCTTGCCTATTACAAAACCTGCCAAAATCGTGCAAAGACAAGAAGGGAATAAAATCTCTTCTTTTGGAATATTTTGAAGAAAAATTGAAACTTCATAATGTCATTTGATTTATACCACAAATGTTAACCTAATGTGTTGCTCTATATATGCACAAGCCTATCAGAAGCAAAACACACACGCAGATGCTGCCTCCAAGCCAAAGTGTTGTTCACAAAATTTTCATAAAAAGCCAAGCATCGAATCCTAATTTCCATAAGTTATCAGCCTAAACCAGTGATCAAACATCACTCCTGAGATTCCCAGGAGTCTCCTCAAGTCCATTAGCACATCTCACTGCCCAGAACATCCCACTTGACAACACCGGCTTGGGTAAGGTTTCGAATTTTGAATCTCTGATTTTAATCACATTTCATGGCATACTAACATTTGATTGAGTTTATGTGAATTTATAGATCAGTTATGGGTGGTTAAATCAAAAGTTCCACATTAGGATCGAAAGATGCCATGGTTAGGGCAGTCAAATTCAATTTCTTTGCATCTCATGCTACAAGCGTTGTTAGTCAAAACAAACCCCATATTCAAACTCAAGAGGTTCGAATTATGGGGGACATGTTATTTTATATCATTAATATTTTGATTTGTGCAGGTTTTGTCTTTGCAGCTTGTCGGAGAAGACAACCGGGGCTAGGGCTCCGGCGCTTCTCCGGCCATATACTTCACTTTGCGTATTTATTATTTTCGATTGATTTATATATCGGAATTAACGACAGCCCCAACAGTAAGCGTGTGTGTGTAAAGGTGTTAGTGTGCCAGGGCATGGATTTGATCCCTGCCCCTGGCATGTTATTTTTCATACTTTTTCTCTTGCAGATCCGGTAGAAAGCAAGTCAGTGTGTTCACCATATGTGCTCATGGTATGACCTTCAGATCTCAAGGGGTCCAGATCCAACGCTACTGATGGTCTCCCCATGATGCACCCTAATGAACCACCCTCACTGAATCCAACGTAAATTCTGGGCCTTGTCAAGCTGGGCTTAGTAATTGGTTTCTCACACCCCCCCAGATTTCTTTTGCATAACAGGCCCATTTATTTTTTTGTTTTAATATTTATTTTGTGTTGAATAATTAACTTTTTTTAAATAATTAATTAAATTTTTTTAATCAGAAAAAATTACAAAAATCACTAAAAATTAGATTTAGGTTTTGATTAATTAATTTAATTTTTGTTAAATAAAAATTGATTTAATTTAATCGCATTTTGATTTTATTTCATAATTAATTTGTAAACTAATTAGAATTAGGGTTAATTATTATTTCACCCTATAAAAATATTTTTCTAAACAAAACATTAATAATATTTTCCTAATGCTTAGAATTTTTTAGGTTTTAATATCTTTTCCTAATTTCTTTTGTTTACTTTTTGCTATTTAAATTCTAGAAATAGATGTATAGGTCGTACGAACGATTTTTTAATAGTTAGTTTATCTTCTCGCGTTTCTTTTTTTCTAAATATTGTAACTGCTCATGGGATGTAATAGCTTAGGATTTATTCTTTCCCTCATTTTATTTTCTACACCTATAATTATGCCTGGATGTATATATAACTGTATAGTAATTAGGCGTGTATGATAAGATCTAAAAATAATCATCAAATAACCCTAATCAAGATAATATATCTGAATTGAATGTAATTTACACACATGCACCTCTAGGGTAACTCCACTCGTTGCCTTCAGATGAAAAACAGTCTTGTCCCTCAAACGTGGGATGCTTTAGCAAAGACCCTCGGTTAAAAGATCGTAGTCCCTCGATGACCTTTCGATGCTTCCATCGGTAAACGTCTTAGTCCCTTACGACAAATTGCTAAAGCGCCTTACAAGTTGTCTTTATGACTGTATGATGACCCGTGTCTGTCGCTCACACATCCAATGATAGGACTCCCTACTAACTAATGGTAGGATAGCACTATCTAAGGAGGAAGAAAATAACACGAAAGACTTTTAAGTAGGTAGATAGCTCTTTATCGCTTGCTCACTAAAACAAATTTTTTTTTCAAAAACACTTTTCTCTTAAATATTTTCAAAACAAACACTTTGTATGTGTTCTCAACGATACGAGAATCATTACAATTTTTTCTGAACTTAGGCATTTTCAAAATATTTTCAAATATACACAAACATAAAGCATTTTCAAAGTGAGCTAGCGATTAAGAGTTTGTACATAACTATGAAAGAAAAGGGTGTTAATACCTTCCCTTTTCATAACCTACCACCATTACTCAGAAAATTCACAAAGGTCTTTCCTGTTCTTTTCACCCTTTCCTTATTGGATAAAAGAAAATTAGGTGGCGACTCTTACCATCCGCAACCTTTGTGATAAAATGCAAAACCAAAAGTCAGTTCTCCCACCGTATTACATTTTGAAATTCATATCGCACCTAACTGCTACATGCGAGCCTATATTCAAATTACTTCGAAAAGATCAAACGGTAGTGTGGAATGATGATTGTCAGACAGCCTTCGAGGCGATAAAGCAATATTTACAAGAGCCACTGATCTTTATGCCACAAGTTCTTGGAAGACCGCTCATCATGTACTTAACAGTGCTTCAAGGTTTAATGGGACGTGTATTAGGATAACATGATAAAATAGGCAGAAAAGACCATGCAATTTACTACCTCGACAAGAAATTCACCAACTGTGAAACCAGATACTCACTTTTCGAGAATACTTGTTGTGCATTGGCTTGGGATACTAAACGATTGAGGCAGTATATGTTTACTTACACCACGTGGTTAATAGCAAAAATGAATCCTTTGAAGTATGTGTTCAAAAAACCAGCTCTTATAGGAAAAATTTCTGGATGGTAGACGTTGCTATCCAAGTACGACATCCAATATGTTACTCAAAAGGCCATCATGGGTAGTGTACTAGCTGATTACCTGGCTCATCAACCATTTCCAGAATATCAACCAATGAAGTTCGACTTTCCAGATGAAGATGTCATGGTTATAAGTGACTACGAAATACAAGGACCTGACGAAGGACCTGAACCAGAGGCACGTTGGAAACTCATGTTTGACGATGCTTCTAACACACTAAGGCATGGTATTGGGGCAATGTTGACTTCTCCGAAGAATTTTCAACAACCCTATACTACAAGGTTATGTTTTGACTGTACCAATAATATCGCTGAATACGAAGCTTGTATCTTGGGACTAGAACCTGCTATTGATCTAAGAATTAAATACCTCGAAGTGTATGGAGACTCAACATTTGTCATATACCAAATCAATAGTGAATGGGACACTAAACATCCCAAAATGATTCCATATTGGGATCATGTTTTGAAGCAAGCAACAGAAATTACTAAGATTACCTTCAATCATATTCTGCGAGAAGAAAATTATATGGCATACGCCCTGACAACTTTATCAGCCATGTTCAATGTAACTTGGCCAAATCACAAACGGCGCATTAGAATCAGAAATTTTGAAGAACTTGCATGTTGCCTTTCCATTGAAAAAGGACCAGATAACAAGCCTTGGGTCTATGACATCAAAAGGTATCTCGAGAAGCAAGAATATCCATAAAATCCCTCTACGATTGACAATAAAACTCTATGAAAGCTAGCTTCAAAGTTATTTTTGAATGGTGATGTGTTATACAAAAGAAACTACGATATGGTATTACTCAGGTGCATGGGAAAACATGAAGCAGATACACTTATGAGAGAAATCCATGAGGGAACTTTTGGGACTCATAAAAATTGACATGCCATAGGTAGAAAGATCTTGTGAGTAGGTTAGTATTGGTTGACTATGGAAGCTGATTTCTATCAATATACAAAGACATGTCACAAATGCCAAATCTATGTTGATATAATGCATGTTCCACTGACTCTTCTAAATGTTTTAAGTTCTTCTTGGCCATTTTCGATGTGGGGAATTGATATGATAGGAATGATCAAACCGAAAGCCTCTAACAGACATCAATTCATACTAGTTGCAATTGATTACTTCACCAAGTGGGTCGAAGTTGCATCCTATGCAAATGTAATGAGACAAGTGGTTACTCAGTTCATCAAGCAGAATATTATATGAATATACGGGGTTCCTAGTAGAATTATTACAAACAATGGGTCCAACTTGAACAACAAAATGATGAAGGAGTTATGCGATGACTTCAAAATTGAGCATCATAATTCTTCACCATATTGACCCAAGATGAACGGGACCGTTGAAGCAGCCAATAAGAATATCAAGAAAATCCTTCAGAAAATGGTGAAAACATACAAAGATTGGCATGAAATTCTCCCCTTCGCTCTACATGGCTATCAGACTTCTGTACGTACGTTAACAGATGCAACTCCTTTCTCTCTAGTATATGGCATGGAGGAAGTACTCCATGTTGAAGTAGAGATTCGATCGCTATGAGTTCTAATGGAAACAAAGCTTGAAGAATCAGAGTGGGTTCATACACAACTTGATCAGCTTAACCTCATTAAATAAAAACGCTTATCAACTCTGTACAACGGTCAATTATACCAAAAGGGATGAAGAAGGCATTTGACAAGAAGGTTCGTCCTTATATGTTCAAAGAAGGATATTTGGTGCTCAAGAAGATTCTATTTCCTCCCCTTGATTCACGTGGTAAATGGACACGCAACTAGGAAGGTTCGTATGTGGTAAAAACAACATTTTCGGGTGGTTCCCTTATCCTCACAATAATGGATGGGGAAGAACTGCCATATCCGACGAACTATGACATAGTCAAAAAATACTATGTATGAAAATCACGCTAAGTTCGAACCCTTAACGGGAGACTTAGGCAAAGAGGGGCGTCCCACTGGATTGAAAACCTGAAAGGACGGTCCAGGAAAAAACTAGGGACATAAACAAAAAACAAAATCCCGGTGGTTTGAAAACCCGAAAGGGCGGTTCACGCAAAAATTAGGGATCTTATTCAAAATAAAGAACAAAAATATTGCGATCTAATAATCACGACCACGACCATGAAGGAGAGGGGTTAATCTAAATCATTTGACTCTAAATCAAAGGAGATTGGAGCTATCAAAAGGACATTGGAGAAACAGTAGTAACAATTATCATTTCCATTTCCATTTTCAGTTTTATTAAGACATTATGTCATTACCTCTTTCTAGGAATTGCATCTTGTACTCTCGCCTGTTCAAAGGAATGTTTATCAATAAAATATTTACTTTTTCAATCTTCTCAATTTGTGATTTTTTCTTTTCGAACTTATTTGCAAAACACTATGATTATTTCTTGTAAATAGTGCGTTGAAATCATTTTAGGGATTTGACAAACAAATAGAAGCATTTGATAAAAATTCAAAGAGCATTTTGGTTAGAAAAACATCGAAAGAAAATTTGCTCCTACGTCTATGGCTGCGTCCATGTATACGTCCACGCCTGCGCCTGCGATACAATCATCCAAATCAAGCTGACACTATCTCAATCTTGTTCAAACCAACTTGAAGACGCTAGGTCAACACAACATACAATGTTGGGAAGGCGGTGTTGCACCCCAAAATTTGCCCTCTCATGTTTCCCAAAGCCTTCCCCTTGCATGGTTGATCACAAACTCTTGCCTAAGGAAAAGGAAAATTTTTGAGTGATGCTTCGATTTGCATTCTGAAGAAGCACTTCGATTGGAATTCTGAAGGAGCATTTTGATTGGTATTCTGAAGGAGCATTTCGATTGGCACTCTGAAGAAGCATTTCGATTGGCACTCTGAAGAAGAATTTCGATTGACATTCTGAAGGAACACTTCGATTGGCATTCTGAAAAACCCTTCGATTGGCATTCTGAAGGAGCATTTCGATTGGCACTCTGAAGAAGCATTTTGATTGGCATTAAGGACAAGTACTTCGATTGGAATTCCAAAAAGCTCCATTCGAAGAAGCATTCAAAGGATCTGTGATCGGTGGATCTGGAACTGACTGTTTAAAGCTGGTTCGCGAAATGTCGCGGAAGCAAGAGTCGCCACCGTCTTTTATTTTCTCCAATTGGAAAGGACAAAAGCACAGAAAAATTCCTTTAAAGAGATTGCTCTCGGTTCGGGAGGTAGGTTATTGAAAGGGAAGGTGTTAGCACCCTTTCTATCCATGGTTATCCATGGGCTCTTAGATACTTGCTCATTGTGTTTTCAAAATTGTTTGTTTTCTTTTCAATGTGGGTTTAAAAAAGTTTCTTTGAAAAATTTCAGTTCGACTCGTACGTCAGAGTGTTTGAAAAGTTTGCTTTGAAAGCTTTTGAAAAGTGTCAGTGTGAAAAGTCTTTTTGAGTTTGTTTTGAGATTAGAGCAAGTATCCTTGAGAACCTACCTACCCTAAGGAATTCGTCTGTGTAGACGTCCTTTAAAGTAGTGCTATCCCACCATTGAGAGGTAGGTAGCACCACCATTGGAGGTGTTCGGGTCAATTCGATTTTTAGGGACGTGGTGATCACCAGAGCAATAGGAAGACACCTTAGAAGCTACCCTCATGCCAGGTTCCCGGATCATGAGGACTTACTAAGACGTCCTCTACTCGACGACCACCTTTCGAAAGGCAACAGTGAGGCGTACCCTAGGGGTGGTGTGTGCGATTCGTGTGTCGTTTTCATTGATATTTGTCTTGTCATGTTTGTTGTGTTCTACGCTTGATTTTAATTAGGGCCATTCATTCTTGCATGCTTTTTGTTAACAGTTAAAAGTTTGCGGGAAAATAAATCTAAGGCTATTACAAAGGCGCGGGTCCACATCGCCAAAATTAAACCGGACCCGATTTGACGGAAAAAATAAATAAAGCGAATAAAAGTGCAAGAAATTTAAATTACAATGCTTTGGGAGAGATACAAAAATTATAATAAATGACATAAAATAAATGCGCAAAATAAAATAATTAAAAAACAATGGGCGTTGGACCCTTTCATAAGAAGTTAAAGTTAATGAGAATTAATTAGTTAGAATTAAATGTTTTTTTGGTATTTTTGGTTATCAAGATTTAAAAGAAAGAATAATTAATTAAAATTAAAAAGGAGGCGTCAAACCCTAATTCTAATGTTTTTTAAGTTTATTATGAAAATATTGAATTTTGACCTAATTTAAACCTAAATTATATTTATGTACAATTAATTACAAAAATAAAATAAATAAATAAATAATGTTGTGATAAAAAAAAGAAAATTTAAAAGGGCATGAAAATTATCAATTAACCTAATTCTATATTTTTGGATTTTTGTTATTAAAAAGAATTAAATTTGTAACCTAATTAAAACTAAATAATTACAAGCATTTTTTATGAAAATAATTATAATATAAATATTTATTAATTTTTTTGTCTTTTCTGAATTTTAATGTTTTTATGTTTTTTTTGTAAAAATAAATTAATTAAATTAAACAATCAAGAAAACAAAATAATAATTTAAATAAAATATAAGAAAAATAAAAGGAGGGCAAACCAGGGGGGGGGTAGCCCCAATTTAGGAGGTTCAGGCCTGGAATTTTGGCCCATTAAGCTTTGAAGCTCGTTGACTTTCTGGATTTTGTATGGCATGTTGACCAGCACTTATGGTGTTCCTTGAATCTATGCCTTTGATTTGCTTTTGTAGGACGCGTGGACGCTTGAGATTGTGAGCGTAGGGTGATCCACAAATGAGTGCCTGCATATGAATTAATACAGAAAAATAATAGGGAATTGTTCAGACCTGGGACTTGAACCCAGGTCTCATGCCTTGCCAACGCCTTCCCTGACCACTACGCCATGTTAACATATTTAATATATAAATAACGAATAAATAATATAAAGAGAACTTGGTTAGTGGCCACTAAAAACAAAACAAAAAAGCGCGCGCTGGTTTAAATGAACCAACCAGCATTTGACACGGTATCGTCTTCTTCCCCATCCCTGCAAAACAAAATACATAGGCAACGGTTTTTGAAGCGTTGCAGAAAGTAGGCTATGGAAAAATAGCGATTAGCGCTATGTGAATCATAAATTCATCGCGAGTATATGGTCTTCTTCGTCCAGACCTACTGTATGCAACCATGGTATTCATGGATCCTAATTTTTTCTCTATGCAAAAGCCCTAATTCAAGAAACCTGCAACCCTAACTTCCATCCATGGCATCATCGTGTATGGTCAGCGAAAATACAATTAAACACGATGGTTAGTTTAGAAACATTACACTGAACAATAATCCACAAATAAAAATGCAAGAAGATGCGTTAATTATGATCTATGATTTCAAAAATCTCGTGATACAGTTTGAACATAGTCTACCAATTCTGGGAGTTTTTGTGGTTGTTTTGGATTGGCACGCGTTCAGAACACCCCAATGAAGCTATTGAGATCAAGGTTAGGGCTTGAATCGTCCCCTAGAATGCTTTTTCAGAATTGACTTTTTTATGGAAAATTTCAAGCTTGTAATAGCCTTCTACGCGCAGCTTAGAGTGTAAGGCAATTAGGTTTGTGCTTCTGATCATATAGTGAACATATTAGGTCAACAAAACTTGACAAAATCCAAAGCATTCAATGATTTCAATCTTTGATTTTGTAAGATCTTTTTTGAATCTTTTTTCATGTGTATTTGGTTCAATCATGCTCCAATCAACCAAATCTTGCCATAATTGACTAAGCACGAGATATTGAGAGTAGAATGTGCACAAAAAGATTTTTTTAGGTCAAATTTATATTTTCTACATATTTAAATGATTTAAATGAATTAATATTAATATAAATTCAAATAAATAATTAAAAATTGAGAAAATACTTCCTCTTGGGCTTAATGGTCGTGCATAGGCTTGGCATGAAGAAACTTGGAAGAAAAAATGGGCCCATTAGCATTTTTGGATCATTTGAACCATTGTTGACTTTTCAAAATTCCCAAAAATTTCCCAACTTCCACAAGGCATAACTTGCTCAATTTTCAAGCTTTTCACATGTTCTTGGACATGTTGGAAAGGTCTTTGAGTCCTTTAACCAATTCCTTTGGTCCCATGTCATTTTGATTTACCAATCTCAAGTTATGGCCTTTGACTTAAAGTCCCTTTTTGTTGACTTTTGAAAATGACCTATAATGTTGAAATTGATAACTTTTTGTGAGAGCATTTCTTGGACTTGAAATATGAAGATGAATTGTAGGAAATGTCTTTCTCTTCAAAATGAGCTTTGGATGGAATTTTTCTGATAATCCATGTGAAAGTTATGCCCTGGTCAATTTCAGTTGACTTTTTCAGCTGTCCAAATATAGCAACTTTTGCATCTTTGATGATTTCTGAGCCAAATTTTGAGAATCATGATCAAGCATTGATCAAATGATGTTTGTGGCTTCAAAATGATATATTGACCAAAAATTTGAACTTTTGACTGTCAAATGACCATTTTGCCCCTACAGTTGACTGTAGTGCAATCTAGGGTTTTGACTGTGCAATTTTGAGCTGAATGCCTTGAAACTTGACATGAGGATGCTTGACCATATTTGTAGGCATATGAGACTTGATTGGGCCTTTGAAAGCTTCATTTTCTTGATCAGGACTCAAACCCTAGTTTTGACTGTATAGGAGACAGTTGAGCTGAACAACCCTTGGGGCATTTTGTGACCTTGACTTGACAAATCTTGGAGAATATGGGAGGGAAAATTTTGGGGTGCAACAGTTGCCCCTGTTCAATCTTCTTAGACCTGAGGATGCAGATTGGCTGACGTGCCTTTCGTAATCCGATGGTAAAAGATGATTGGACACTAGAGTGCCCAGAAATTTGCGCTCACATAGTAGCAGTGATGGGGGGAATGGGCTTATAGATGCCATTTGGAGATTGCTGAATAGGATGATGGGCTTATAGATGCCATCTGGATGTTGATCGCGTAGGAGATTCTTTAGCGAGAACCTGCATACCTGCAAAAGAGAAAATGAGTACCTGACACGTTGCGGGAGCTGATTTTAGATGCTTGGTATAGATGTGTCCTGACTGGTTACAGGAGCTGAGTCTGGAGCTTCAAACGCTGATGAATGAACCAGGGATGGTTACTACCTTAGCATGAATGGTAAGAGAACCTTGGGCGACTTTAACTTCAACAACGCTTGTTGAGAAAAATCTTGGGTGTCTTTAACCTCAACAACGCTTGTTGAGAAAAATCTTGGGTGTCTTCTACTGGAATAAGAATCAGGGAGATCTTAGGGTCGATCTGACTGAACCAGAGAGGCCTTTGACTGGATAAGCATCAGGAAAATCTTAGGGTCGATTTAACTGAACCGGACAAGGTCTTGGAATATCTTCAACTGGATAAGCATCAGGGAGATCTTAGGGTCGATCTGACTGAACCAGAGAAGGCCTTTGACTGGATAAGAATCAGGAAAATCTTAGGGTCGATTTAACTGAACCGGTCTAGGTCTTGAAATATCTTCAATTGGATAAGCGTCAGGGAGATCTTAGGGTCGATCTGACTGAACCAAGAGAAGGCCTTTGACTGGATAAGCATCAGGAAAATCTTAGGGGCGATTTAACTGAACCGGTCAAAGTCTTGAGACGTGATTGAGAACTTCAACTGCATCTTTCCTGAAAGGTAAAAGTCAGTCATATGCAATGCATGATATGGATCAAGCAATGATGTTCTCAACATAAAGGAGACTTGTATGATGCAGTGCGTTATGCATGCTATGATGATGTATGTGAAGTTTTATGTATGTTTTCGTCTAGGAATGGTAAATCCTTGACGGGTGCCGGGAAGTTGTATCCTGGGCTGATATTGAGGAATAAATTTTGCTTCCGCTGGGGATGATAACTGCAAGAATACCGGTAGGAGAAGATGACTCCGTTGCGGAATAAACTTGGCTAATGAAGAGTCTGCGGGGAGAAAAGATACTCTAGCGACCATGCTGGGAAGTGGTACTCTGTGGGGATAGAGAAGTTTTGCTGAATTGTTGATAACTTGCTGAGGATACCCTTGTTATTGGAAGTGTAGATAGACTTCGCTGGGGTAAGAAGACTTTGTCGACGACGTTCTTTCCATGGCCTTTGGCTGAGGATAACCCAGTTATATCCTATTGAGGAAATAACTCTTTAAATAAAGCCGGGCAACGCGTTCGTGCTCTGCAAGGGGATAAGCTTCCAGAATCTACTGGGGATAAGCTTACTGCTTGGGGAAATATGAATTCCAACTTTCCTGGGGAAATCGGATTGTACTATTCTGGGGAAGTTTTGAACCATGTTGGGAAGTGACTCTTTTGAACGTTGGTATACCGCCGGGGAACAATCTTTAGGCCAAGACTGCCGGGGATGCTTGTTAAGAACATATATATATTGTTGCTGGGGAATGTTTGAGATCGGCTGGAGGATACTCAATTTCCTTGATATTTGATGATTTGCTTGGAGAGGAATGTATTGTTGTACTCTCTGGGGAACTAATATGTACTGGTCGTGTTCTTTAGCTGAACCTACCTTGGTACCTTGGAGGATAGAACAATTGGATTGTTTAGACAACTCTTTATTGCCCCTGTTTCTAGTGTCACCTGCAACTAATTCCTTTGTTTCGTATGCAAATATTTATGAGTTAGCAAATTATTGTCAATGCATACATCACAAATTGAACCTTGGACGTTCTTCGCAAAACAAAACAGAAAAAAGAAAAACACTTGGCACGTTTAACTGAAAAATATATTTGTATTGATTTTTGAATGGCCTGAATAGGCGTTTTGTATACAAGAGGCTGACGTCCTAGTAAGAGGTACGTCGCCGAACAAGAGAGTTTATACAAATTTTGTACAAAGGAAAATAAAACAGCTGTGTGAAATATGAATGATCTACTGGGTTTCAACTCTGCTATTGTCTTTATGACTCCGAGCGTCTCATCACTTGATGACCTTGGTTGAAGATGAAGCTGACTGATCGATGCCGTCTGAACTTGCTATAGATACCGGATTCTGGATGCAAAGTGGTCCAATGAGACATAGTATTACGCTTTTATCCCTAACTTTTGCCTGGACCGCCCTTTCGGGTTTTCGATCCACCGGGATACCCATTTTTGCCCAAGCCGCCTTTTCAGGTTTTCGACTTGCCGGGTGTACAGATTTTTCATTTTCATCCCTTCATTTTGCCCGAACCCTTTTGGTTCGACGGGAAGCCCTAATTTTTGCCTAGGCATGTCAGCCTAGCGGGTCTTTTTCATGCGTAGTATTTTTTAACTATGTCTGCATTGGCGGGGTGAGGAAGGTCATCACCATCCATGTTGTTTAATATCATTGCTCCTCCTGAGAACACATGCTTAACCACAAATGGCCCTTCGTACGTAGGGGTCCATTTGCCCCTTGGATCACTCTGAGGAAGGATGATTCTCTTGATTACCAGATCCCCAACTTGATATTCCTGTGGCCTGACTTTTTTGTTAAATGCCCTGATCATCCGTTTCTGATACGTCTGACCATGACAGATAGCAGCAAGTCTCTTTTCGTCAATGAGGTTGAGTTGATCAAGTCGTGTCTGGATCCAATCATCTTCGTTCAGGTTTGCATCCTTCATTATCCGGAGAGAGGGAATTTGTACTTCGATCGGCAAGACTGCCTCCATGCCATAAACCAGAGAGAAAGGAGTTGCCCCGGTTGACGTCCTAGCTGAGGTACGGTACCCATGCAGAGCGAACGGTAACATCTCGTGCCAGTCTTTATACGTCACTGTCATTTTCTGCACGATCTTCTTGATGTTCATATTTGCTGCTTCTACAGCCCCATTCATCTTCGGTCTGTAAGGAGAAGAATTGTGGTGCTGTATCTTGAATTGTTCGCAAAGCTCAGCGATCATCTTATTGTTCAGATTGGTACCGTTGTCTGTAATAATTCGCTCGGGGACACCGTACCGACAGATCAGGTTGTGCCGAATGAACCGTGCCACAACAGTCTTGGTTACTGTAGCATAGGATGCTGCCTCAACCCACTTTGTAAAATAGTCAATCGCCACTAGGATGAAGCGATGTCCATTGGAAGCCGTAGGTTTAATCTCGCCGATCATGTCTATGCCCCACATTGCAAACGGCCAAGGTGCAGTCAGAACATTCAGGGGAACCGGAGAAACATGCACCTTGTCTGCATAGATCTGGCACTTATGACATGTCCTAGAATGTTGGTAGCAGTCAGCTTCCATGGTGGACCAGTAATATCCTGCCCGTAGGATTTTCTTAGCCATAGTATGCCCACTGGAATGCGTACCAAAAGTCCCTTCATGTAGCTCTTCCATGATCCTTTCTGCTTCAATCTTGTCCACACAACGCAGTAAGGTTGAATCATGGTTTCGCTTGTACAAAATGTCGTTGCTTAGGAAGAACTTGGCTGCAAACCTCCTCAGGAATTTCTTATCGTTGACAGAGGCACCTTCAGGGTGTTCCTGGGCTTCCAGATATCTCTTCACTTCGTGGTACCAAGGCTTCTCAGTCACCAATTCAGTTTCGAGATCACAACAGTATGTCGGTTCGTCCAGTTTCCAAATGATGATCCGGGGAGCTTCATTGTCCCATTTGACCTTGAACATTGAAGACATTGTAGCTAACGCGTCCGCTAACTGATTCTCTTCTCTTGGAAAGTGTTCAAAGGTTATCTCTGTGAAGTGGGGAATCATGGTCAACACACATTCTCTGTAAGGAATCAAGTTTGGATGTTTCGTATCCCACTCTCCTTTAATCTGATTGATCACAAGAGCGGAATCTCCGAAGACACTTAGAAATTTGATCCTTAGGTCGATCGCAGCTTGAAGACCCATGATACACGCCTCATACTCTGCCATGTTGTTGGTACAGTTGAAACACAGCCGGGCAGTGAGTGGAGTATGAGTACCTTGTGGAGATATGATGATGGCGCCGATACCATTTCCCAAAGCATTGGAAGCTCCGTCAAAGTGCATAGACCATCGGGATCCTGGCTCAGGTCCTTCATCCGGTCCAGGTACTTCACAGTCAGTTACAATCATGATGCTTTCATCCGGAAACTCGAAGTTCATTGATTGGTAGTCATCTACAGCTTGATGAGCTAAGTGGTCTTCCAATACACTCCCCTTGATGGCTTTCTGGGTCGTATACTGAATGTCGTATTCCGTCAAGATCATTTGCCATCTTGCAATCCTCCCAGACAGAGCAGGCTTTTCGAATATGTACTTTATAGGATCCATTTTTGAGATCAACAAAGTAGTGTGAGTCAGCATATACTGTCTCAGCCGGCGAGCAGCCCATACCAAAGCGCAGCAAGTTTTCTCAAGCAGTGAGTATCGGGTCTCACAGTCGGTAAACTTTTTGCTAAGGTAATAAATGGCGTGCTCTTTTCGGCCAGACTCGTCATGCTGCCCCAGCACACACCCCATTGAGTTGTCAAGCACTGTTAGATATAGGATCAGAGGTCTCCCTTCAACCGGTGGCATAAGGATAGGTGGTTCTTGGAGATACTCTTTGATTCTGTCGAAGGCAGCCTGACATTCATCGTTCCAACGCACTACCTGATCTTTCTTCAGTAGCTTGAAGATTGGCTCACAGGTAGCAGTCAGATGAGAGATGAATCGAGCAATATAATTCAGGCGTCCTAAAAAGCCTCTGACCTCCTTCTCTGTCCTGGGAACTGGCATCTCTTGAATAGCTTTGACCTTAGCAGGGTCCACTTGAATACCTTTATCACTGACCACGAAGCCTAGCAACTTCCCAGATCTTACCCCGAAGGTGCACTTGTTCGGGTTCAATCTCAGTTTGTACAGTTTCAAACGGTCAAACAACTTCTGCAGATGATCTAGATGCTCTTCCTCAGTCTGGGACCTAGCGATCATGTCGTCCACATACACTTCGATCTCGTGATGGATCATGTCATGAAATAAGGCAACCATGGCACGTTGGTAGGTTGCCCCAGCATTCTTCAATCCGAACGGCATGACCTTGTAACAGAAGGTGCCCCACTGAGTAACAAATGTAGTCTTTTCCATGTCTTCAGGTGCCATCTTGATTTGATTGTAACCTGAAAAGCCATCCATGAAAGAGAATACTTTGTGCTGAGCTGTATTATCAACAAGGACATCAATGTGAGGTAAGGGGAAGTCATCCTTGGGGCTGGCCCTGTTCAGATCCCTGTAATCGACACACATTCTGACCTTACCGTCCTTTTTAGGTACCGGCACCACATTAGCGACCCACTGAGGGTAAGAAGTTACTGCAAGGAACCCAGCATCAAACTGTTTCATGACCTCGGCTTTAATCTTCTCGGACATCTCTGGACGCATCCGACGAACCTTTTGTTTGACTGGAGGGCAGTCTTCCCTAGTCGGCAAATGATGGACAACAATATCGGTATCCAACCCTGGCATGTCTTCGTAGGACCAGGCAAAGATCTCCATATAGTCATGCAGCATCTTGGTTAACCGTTGCTTCACGCTAAGCTCTAGGTTAGCACCAATCTTTACCTCTTTCCTGTCTGCTTCAGTACCCAGGTTTATAGTTTCCACTGGCTCTTCATGGGGTTGAATTGCCCTCTCTTCCTAAAGCAACAGTCTAGCAAGCTCGCCAGGCACTTCGCAATCATCTTCACCTTCGTCTTCGGCTAAGTTGATCGGATTTTCGAAGTCATAACCGGCATTAGCAGAGTTGTTATCAGTGAGATCCAGAGTGGATTGGAACCTGTATGAGTGAGTGTGTGTGTAAATACAGCTGTTTTTGAAAATTATGTAAAGGAAAAGAAAGATAGAAAAGGAACACAATATTTGCAATGCGAAAAACGTCCAAGATTTTCATTCATGATGTATAAAATGACAGTTTGTATGCCCTCACAAATAGAACCACGGTGCCTCGGGTAAGACACCGGGCCATAGAGTTTATCATTGTTTATTACAAAATAACAAAACAAGGAAATTTATTACTTAGTAACAAAAGAAACAGGGAGATTGTCCTTCGCGCTCCAATTGTTGAGTCCTTTGTCAATTGCCGGGTAGATCCAGCTATCGAACTCAGCTTCATCGACTTCCTCTTCATCCCCAATAGCATTAACTCCATGAGCAGGCAGGGGAGCTGTCACCACATTAGGCTTGTCAGATGCCTCAAACTGGACCTCCTTAGCGTCAATAAGGTCATGTAGCTTGTTCTTTAGCGCCCAACAGTCATCAGTAGAGTGCCCCGGGCTTTCTGAATGGTAAGCACAACGAGCATTCGGGTTGTACTTGGGAGATGCAGTATTTGGAAACTTCGGCGCCTCCCTGACAGTCACTAAATTAGTTGCGAGCAACTGTGGCAGGATCTGTGACAAGGTCATGCCTAAGCGGGTGAATTCCCTCCGGGGTCTTTCAGCTTTCTGAGAATTGTTTGGCCGGGGAGCGGCAGCAGGCTTAGCAATCATGACCGCACTGACAGATTGGCGGTGTTCATTTCTCTCTGATCTCCTGGAACCATATACGGCGCTAGACTCCTTCTTGAAGGGTTTCTTTTCTGAACTAGATGAGGCACCCTTTGCAATCTTCCCAGATTTCAGCCCAGCTTCAATCCTCTCTCCAGTCAAGATTAAATCAGTGAAACCAGCAGAAGAATTCCCAATGAGATGGTTGAAAAATGGCCCAGATAGGGTCCCCAAGAACATGTCAACCAGCTCCCGATCAGTCAATGGTGGCTGCACCCTGCCAGCCAGGTCTCTCCACTTTTGAGCGTACTCCTTAAAACCTTCGCTTGCACCTAACGCCATACCCTGGAGTTGGGTACGTGTGGGTGCAAGGTCGGCATTATACTGATACTGCTTGTAGAAAGCAGTAGCCAGCTCCTCCCAGTTACGAACTTTGGTCCCATCCAGCTGATAGAACCATTCGAGATGAGTCCCTGAAAGACTCTCCTGGAAGAAGTGGATCCATAGATTCTTGTCCGCAGAGTACGGCTGAATTTTCCGAACATAGGACCTTAAGTGCAGCTTGGGACAAGACGCCCCGTCATACTTCGAGAAGGATGGTGCTTTGAATTTATGTGGGATAATCACACCAGTCGACAAACCCAGGTCTCCGAAGTCCAGCCCAGGTGCCTGTTGCACCTCCATAGCCTTCAACCTGTCCTCCAGTTGTTTGTACCTGTCATCTGCAGGAGGGTACTGCTCTTCATCAAAATCTGTCTCGTTGTCGGAGACCACTGGAGTAGGAATCTTTACTTCTGCTTGAGAAGGACTCCTGCCAACAGAAGAACCAGCCTCTTCATGCTGCAGAGTATTACCCAACCTTCGGCCCGAGTTGAACAGAACAGTTCTTCTCTTCTTCTTCTTCTCCTTCTTCAGGAGCATAGTCTTCAGTTCTTCTTGGCCTTTAGCTAGACCCATGATTAGTTCTTGAAACTGCGCATTCTGCGCCTGGAGAGCCTTGATTGATGTCTCTGTTGATTCAGATCCGGGATTCATGATGCTGAAATAAACAGCGAAGAACTGTAAGCAACCTGAAAAGGGGAAAACCTGCTATGCACATGATGTATGAAATGCGTATGCAATGCATTCAAGGGTTTGAAAGTTCAAATTTGTTGTAGCCAAAAAGGAACACACGTTATCATTAAAGAAATCATTGTTTAATACATCAAGGCCTCATGGGCAAAAGTACAAAAATCAAGTCAATCCCAAAATACACTGCGCATCCTCTTCGGAGCTATGTAGGTGTTGAGATTCCTCTCTTCATGCAACAGACGGGTGAGCTCCAAGACCTTCTTTTCACTGGCATGCAGACTAGTCTCAAGAGAATTCCGCTCTTCCTTAAGCTGGATCCAGCTCTTCTGCATCTCTTCCCAGGATGTGGGCATATCAGGGTGCTGAATAACATGAGACACTTCCCCTTCCAAGACAGGTTCTTTGATTACTGGAAGCATGTGAGGATAAGGCATCACTAACTTCTGAGAGCGGGCGCGTACCCATTTGAGATAAGGCTCCAAAGGGATGGAGTTCCTATGCCCCAGTGTCTTGCTGTCTATCCTACTGGGCATCCTCCAGGCTCTGATAAATCTCTGACGAAGTCCTTGAGTATCATTGTCGAAGTCAAAAACTATGTCAGGAATTAGCATGTCATGAGGACCATCCCTCCGAGCATAACCAAACTGTCTCCAAGCCAGGCATGGGCTATAAGTAATACCTCCTCTGATTCCAAGTAAAGGAACATTAGGGTACTCCCCACAACGATCAATGATAGTGACATCTCCTCTGGATCTAGGACACCAATGTATATCTGCATGTGTAAGGATCATCAACCGTTGTGACCATCTCAAACCCCGCTCATTCTTCAAGACTGATTGTGGAAGGTGCGAAATAAACCACCTTCCCAGGAGAGGAGTGAAACACATAAGGACACCTCTTTTTCTCATGGTTCGAGTGTAACATGAGTGAAGGATGTCCCCCAGCAACGTAGGTATAGGATTCCTGGACATAAAGATTTGAACGGCACTGATATCAATGAGCTGATCTGGGTTAGGGAACAACACCAAACCATAAACAAGGAGGGCCACAACCTCTTCAAAAGCTTGCAAGTCAAGGGAGTTCCAACATTCATAGGCCTTCTCAAACAGAAACCTGGCTAAGAACCCTTTGATACCACTTCTGACTTCCCAATGTCCCTTGAGGTCAGATGACTGTAGGTGCAAGGCTTTAGCAATCTCTTCAAGCTTAGGTTCCTTTTCCGTACCGCTGAAGGGTAGCTGATCAAGGATAGGGATCTTCAGGAGCCGGGAGAACTCCTCCAATGTAGGTACCAACTGATAGTCCAAGAAGGTAAAGCAGTGATGCAGAGGGTCAAAGAATTGGAACAAGACCTTTATCATATCTTCCTCAATGTTGGTGTTGACCAAGCTGATGAGACTTCCATGCCTTTCACTGAATGAAGAGTTCTCGGGAATCCTGGATATAAGCTCCTTAAGCTGAGGAGGGATCCTTACAAGACTGACTTGAATGGTCTTTCTACGAACAGTTTCCATGTCCTACAAAACAAGAACAAAGATGAAAATTCGAACCCCTGAAATGGTTAGTCAATGCATATGATGCCGGATGATGTCATGACGCTATGATTAAACACACCACAGATATTTACAAAGACAAACATGTAGGGCACACAAGGCACACAAGACAAGCCCTTAAGGTTTAAGGCCAGCATGGGGTCTGGGTAGTACCCTCTTGAAGTTGGTGGGTTCATACCTGTCCTAATCAAAGTAACCGGGTTCTAGGGTTCCCAATATCACGGGATTGCTTTCATTGTTCATCGTTTCGATTTAGCCACTGAACTGGCGACCGAAATATTCCAGGAAAGCAACCCTCAATTGAGTGTAGTATCGAGTATCAACCAACCTCGGACTGCACCAAAGTCAGTTATCTCACTACCCTAAAGAGGCCAAGATAGTTCAATTAAGGTTCCTAAGGTCTGTTGATGCTTCACGACACCACGCGGAGGCCCCGTACTCTCCTTGACTGAACTCAAGGGTTACCGGTACACACCAAAGTGCCACATCAACGTAGCAGACTGTTTCAACCATGTCGGTATACCCCGCACAGTTCCCTCACAGCCTTGTTGCTACTTTCTAAGAAAGGTATCCCCCAGATCCGGGTTTAGGATCTATAGAATTCCCAAGCAACCCACAATTTAAAGCACACAAGGAAAACAATTGAAAACATAGTTATGAGCTAGCCCTAAGGTACACCTCACTTTAAGTTTATCCCCAGCAGAGTCGCCAGTTCTGTGATCGGTGGATCTGGAACTGACTGTTTAAAGCTGGTTCGCGAAATGTCGCGGAAGCAAGAGTCGCCACCGTCTTTTATTTTCTCCAATTGGAAAGGACAAAAGCACAGAAAAATTCCTTTAAAGAGATTGCTCTCGGTTCGGGAGGTAGGTTATAGAAAGGGAAGGTGTTAGCACCCTTTCTATCCATGGTTATCCATGGGCTCTTAGATACTTGCTCATTGTGTTTTCAAAATTGTTTGTTTTCTTTTCAATGTGGGTTTAAAAAAGTTTCTTTGAAAAATTTCAGTTCGACTCGTACGTCAGAGTGTTTGAAAAGTTTGCTTTGAAAGCTTTTGAAAAGTGTCAGTGTGAAAAGTCTTTTTGAGTTTGTTTTGAGATTAGAGCAAGTATCCTTGAGAACCTACCTACCCTAAGGAATTCGTCTGTGTAGACGTCCTTTAAAGTAGTGCTATCCCACCATTGAGAGGTAGGTAGCACCACCATTGGAGGTGTTCGGGTCAATTCGATTTTTAGGGACGTGGTGATCACCAGAGCAATAGGAAGACACCTTAGAAGCTACCCTCATGCCAGGTTCCCGGATCATGAGGACTTACTAAGACGTCCTCTACTCGACGACCACCTTTCGAAAGGCAACAGTGAGGCGTACCCTAGGGGTGGTGTGTGCGATTCGTGTGTCGTTTTCATTGATATTTGTCTTGTCATGTTTGTTGTGTTCTACGCTTGATTTTAATTAGGGCCATTCATTCTTGCATGCTTTTTGTTAACAGTTAAAAGTTTGCGGGAAAATAAATCTAAGGCTATTACAAAGGCGCGGGTCCACATCGCCAAAATTAAACCGGACCCGATTTGACGGAAAAAATAAATAAAGCGAATAAAAGTGCAAGAAATTTAAATTACAATGCTTTGGGAGAGATACAAAAATTATAATAAATGACATAAAATAAATGCGCAAAATAAAATAATTAAAAACAATGGGCGTTGGACCCTTTCATAAGAAGTTAAAGTTAATGAGAATTAATTAGTTAGAATTAAATGTTTTTTTGGTATTTTTGGTTATCAAGATTTAAAAGAAAGAATAATTAATTAAAATTAAAAAGGAGGCGTCAAACCCTAATTCTAATGTTTTTTAAGTTTATTATGAAAATATTGAATTTTGACCTAATTTAAACCTAAATTATATTTATGTACAATTAATTACAAAAATAAAATAAATAAATAAATAATGTTGTGATAAAAAAAAGAAAATTTAAAAGGGCATGAAAATTATCAATTAACCTAATTCTATATTTTTGGATTTTTGTTATTAAAAAGAATTAAATTTGTAACCTAATTAAAACTAAATAATTACAAGCATTTTTTATGAAAATAATTATAATATAAATATTTATTAATTTTTTTGTCTTTTCTGAATTTTAATGTTTTTATGTTTTTTTTGTAAAAATAAATTAATTAAATTAAACAATCAAGAAAACAAAATAATAATTTAAATAAAATATAAGAAAAATAAAAGGAGGGCAAACCAGGGGGGGTAGCCCCAATTTAGGAGGTTCAGGCCTGGAATTTTGGCCCATTAAGCTTTGAAGCTCGTTGACTTTCTGGATTTTGTATGGCATGTTGACCAGCACTTATGGTGTTCCTTGAATCTATGCCTTTGATTTGCTTTTGTAGGACGCGTGGACGCTTGAGATTGTGAGCGTAGGGTGATCCACAAATGAGTGCCTGCATATGAATTAATACAGAAAAATAATAGGGAATTGTTCAGACCTGGGACTTGAACCCAGGTCTCATGCCTTGCCAACCCTTCCCTGACCACTACGCCATGTTAACATATTTAATATATAAATAACGAATAAATAATATAAAGAGAACTTGGTTAGTGGCCACTAAAAACAAAAAAAAAAAGCGCGCGCTGGTTTAAATGAACCAACCAGCATTTGACACGGTATCGTCTTCTTCCCCATCCCTGCAAAACAAAATACATAGGCAACGGTTTTTGAAGCGTTGCAGAAAGTAGGCTATGGAAAAATAGCGATTAGCGCTATGTGAATCATAAATTCATCGCGAGTATATGGTCTTCTTCGTCCAGACCTACTGTATGCAACCATGGTATTCATGGATCCTAATTTTTTCTCTATGCAAAAGCCCTAATTCAAGAAACCTGCAACCCTAACTTCCATCCATGGCATCATCGTGTATGGTCAGCGAAAATACAATTAAACACGATGGTTAGTTTAGAAACATTACACTGAACAATAATCCACAAATAAAAATGCAAGAAGATGCGTTAATTATGATCTATGATTTCAAAAATCTCGTGATACAGTTTGAACATAGTCTACCAATTCTGGGAGTTTTTGTGGTTGTTTTGGATTGGCACGCGTTCAGAACACCCCAATGAAGCTATTGAGATCAAGGTTAGGGCTTGAATCGTCCCCTAGAATGCTTTTTCAGAATTGACTTTTTTATGGAAAATTTCAAGCTTGTAATAGCCTTCTACGCGCAGCTTAGAGTGTAAGGCAATTAGGTTTGTGCTTCTGATCATATAGTGAACATATTAGGTCAACAAAACTTGACAAAATCCAAAGCATTCAATGATTTCAATCTTTGATTTTGTAAGATCTTTTTTGAATCTTTTTTCATGTGTATTTGGTTCAATCATGCTCCAATCAACCAAATCTTGCCATAATTGACTAAGCACGAGATATTGAGAGTAGAATGTGCACAAAAAGATTTTTTTAGGTCAAATTTATATTTTCTACATATTTAAATGATTTAAATGAATTAATATTAATATAAATTCAAATAAATAATTAAAAATTGAGAAAATACTTCCTCTTGGGCTTAATGGTCGTGCATAGGCTTGGCATGAAGAAACTTGGAAGAAAAAATGGGCCCATTAGCATTTTTGGATCATTTGAACCATTGTTGACTTTTCAAAATTCCCAAAAATTTCCCAACTTCCACAAGGCATAACTTGCTCAATTTTCAAGCTTTTCACATGTTCTTGGACATGTTGGAAAGGTCTTTGAGTCCTTTAACCAATTCCTTTGGTCCCATGTCATTTTGATTTACCAATCTCAAGTTATGGCCTTTGACTTAAAGTCCCTTTTTGTTGACTTTTGAAAATGACCTATAATGTTGAAATTGATAACTTTTTGTGAGAGCATTTATTGGACTTGAAATATGAAGATGAATTGTAGGAAATGTCTTTCTCTTCAAAATGAGCTTTGGATGGAATTTTTCTGATAATCCATGTGAAAGTTATGCCCTGGTCAATTTCAGTTGACTTTTTCAGCTGTCCAAATATAGCAACTTTTGCATCTTTGATGATTTCTGAGCCAAATTTTGAGAATCATGATCAAGCATTGATCAAATGATGTTTGTGGCTTCAAAATGATATATTGACCAAAAATTTGAACTTTTGACTGTCAAATGACCATTTTGCCCCTACAGTTGACTGTAGTGCAATCTAGGGTTTTGACTGTGCAATTTTGAGCTGAATGCCTTGAAACTTGACATGAGGATGCTTGACCATCTTTGTAGGCATATGAGACTTGATTGGGACTTTGAAAGCTTCATTTTCTTGATCAGGACTCAAACCCTAGTTTTGACTGTATAGGAGACAGTTGAGCTGCACAACCCTTGGGGCATTTTGTGACCTTGACTTGACAAATCTTGGAGAATATGGGAGGGCAAATTTTGGGGTGCAACAGGATCCATTCGAAGAAGCTTTCGAAAGAGCATTCGAAGGAGGTTATCAGCCCATTCAAAAGGGAGCATTCGAAAGAAGCCATCAGCCCATTCAAAGGGGAGCATTCGAAGGCCAGCTGCTTGTCATTCAAAATTCAAAAAGGGACAGAATCCCATGTGTTTAGCCAACGTTACAAACTCTCATTCATGGCTTTCAAACACACAATTAACGTTACAAATCCTCCTTCATGGCTGTCAAAACACATAATCAAGGTCATTTAAACCTTTGTCTTCCTGTCCCCTTCAACCCCTCTATATAAAGAATTCACAAATGCTGCAAAAGGGACGAAGAAGATACAGAAAAATAGAGAACTTGGAGAGATGCTGCCCAGAATTTTCCAAGCCAAAGCTGCCACCCAGCGAACGCCTCCCCCCTCAGAACTACAGGTCGAAGCACCTCTGTTTGGTAAAAGAAAAATCTAATCTCAAGCTCACTCTCAAATTCATTTCTATTGCATATTCATATTTTTATTTCTGTTTGTGAATGATTTAATGTGCTTCATGTGAGCTACAGTGCAGAGTTGAGATTGTGCCATTGCTTAGGCACAATCTGAGTTTATCCTTCGAATCCCAGGATAAAACAAACCCAGACCCAGGTTCAGTAGGTGCGAATAAGAGGAGATTCGAACCAGGGGGGTTAAGTCCCCCCTGGACTTTTAATATGTGTTTCGTTTTGCAGGAACCTCATGTTCAGCTTCTTGTTCAGAGCTTCGAAGCTTAACAGTTTAGCTTCGAACTAGACCCAGGACTCCCAGTTTGAAGGATGACATGTCCAGATCGAACCCCCTCAGAGTGCAGCCCCTCATGCACCTTCGATCCAGCCTCTTCACTGGGTCGAAAGACAGCCTGCCTCTCTTTCGACCCAGGCCTCCAGAATTACTTTTTTTTCTTATTTTGCTGCCTGGCCCATTTGTACTCTGTTTATTTTGTTTCCGTTTATTCCTTTTAGTTTCAGTTCTAATTAAAAATCATAAAAAATAAACAACTTAGAATTAGGATTTAATTTAATTAATCATTTTAACTTATCTTCTCCAATTTTAAAATCGGTAGACTTAGGTTTTATTCAAATTCAATTTTTTTTCATAAACAAAAATACAAAAAATATTAGGTTTGTTTTAGAATAAATTTTAATCTGTATTTTTTTTTAATTAATTAAATTTGACTTAACTGAATATTTAGCATTTTCTCAAAAATATAAAATAAAACAACAAAAAGATTATATGCTAGGTTTTTTTTTAAGTTTCATGCGCGTTTATTTTATCGTAACTGCTTATTATTCCCCCAATTTTGGACATGTAAATAATCCCTTCCCCGAAGCCTTGTAATAGTGTAGTATTTACAGTTTCTACACCTTAAATTCCTGTACATATATTAACTGCTTAGATGTATGCTAACTAGGATTGTATGACAAGATCTAAAAACAAATGATAGAACACCTAAAAATACAAAGATAATATAAGCTGAAAATTGACACACTTGCACATGCCACTCCTAGGGTACATCTCATTTGGTTGCCTCAAATGTGGTCATTAAGTATAGGATGTTTTAGAGGTCGTCCTTTTTGTCCCAAGATCATAAGTTGCCTCGAAATGGTTGCCTCGATAAAAATGATCTAAGACATTAGGATTACCACTAAAGTGTCCTAACGTTACTTTAGTGACCACAAGTCCCTTAAATCGAATTGACCCGAAAAACTCCAACGACGGTGCTACCTACTCCTCAATAGTGGGATAGCACTGTCTAAAGGACAGTTGCACAGTTTAATTCCTTTTCGAGTAGGTAGATGTTCTTAAGTACTTGCTCTCTTTTAAAACAAAACAAAAACTTTTCGCACTTACACTTTCATCAAAAACAAAACTCTTTTCAAAACCCACAATCACAAAGAAAAGCAAACCTCTTGAAAACATAGTGAGCAAGTACCTAAGAGCCCGTGGATAACCACGGATAGAAAGGGTGCTAATACCTTCCCTTTCTATAATCTACCTCCCGAACTCGAGAAACATTCTCGAAAAGGAATTTTTTCTATGCTTTTGTCCTTTCCCTTGTTGGATAAAATAAAAGACGGTGGTGACTCTTGCTTACCGCGACACTTTGCAAAAACAAACGCAAACACGAACCAGCATATTAAAAAACAGTCAGTTCTCGTTCCCACCGATCACAGAACTGGCGACTCTGCTGGGGAGTATTAATAAGTGAGGTGTACCTTAGGACTAGATCACTTGTGTTTTCATTTGTATTGCTTTGTATGCTTTTAATTTTGTGGGCTTGTATCAGAGTTCTATAAATCCTCCACCCGGATTTTGGGAAACATTCATAGATAGCAATACGTTGTGGAAATTGTGCGGGGTATACCGACACAGTTGAAGCAATAGCTATATTAGTGCGACATATTTGTGAGTACCGGTAGACTTTGAGTCAATCAAAGAGAATACGGGGCCACTGAGTGATGTCACTAAGCACTAATGACCTAGAACCTTAATTGACCATATTGGCCTTTTTAGGGGTAGTGAGATGACCGACTTTGGTGCAGTCTGAAGTTGGTAGATACTCGATACTACACTCATTGAGGATTGTTTTCTTGGAATATTTTGGTCTTCAGTTAAGTGTCTAAACCAAAACAATGAACATAGAAAACAATCCAATGATATTGAGCTCCTTAGAACCCGGTTACTATTTATAGGACAGGTTTTTGAGCCAACTACACTCAAGAGGGTACTTGCCTATGAAACCTCCTGCAAGCCTGAAACTAGGGTTTTTGGTGTGACTTGCTTGTACATGTGTTTTTTCATACATCATAAAGCATCATATGCATCTGCTAACCATTTCAAGGGTTTAGATCTTCATCTTTGTTCTTGTTTTGCAGGACATGGAGTCTCCCCGCAGGAAAACAATTCAAGTTAACCTTGTAAGGGTCCCTCTGCAACTCAAAGAGCTTACATCCAGGATTCCCGAGAATTCTCTCTTCAGTGAAAGACATGGTAGACTCCTCAGCTTGGTCAACACCAACATTGAAGAAGACATGATGAAAGTTCTCTTCCAGTTCTTTGACCCCCTACACCATTGTTTCACATTCCCTGATTATCAATTGGTGCCTACTTTGGAGGAATTTTCTCAACTCCTGAGAATTCCTATTCTTAGTCAACTACCCTACAACGGTATGGAAAAGGAACCAAAACTTGAAGATGTTGCTCAAGCATTACGCTTACAACCATCTGACATCAAGGGGCATTGGGAAACCAAAAGTGGTATCAAAGGATTCTTGGCAAAGTTTATGTTTGAGAAGGCATGAGAATGCTGGAATTCTCTTGATCTACAAGCCTTTGAAGAGATTGTGGCACTCCTTATCTATGGTTTGGTTTTGTTCCCAAATCTCGATCAACTTATAGATGTGAATGCTGTCAAGATTTTCATATCCAGGAATCCCATACCTACATTGCTTGGGGACATCCTCCACTCATTTTACACATGAACAATGAGGAAAAGAGTTATTCTCATGTGTTGTACTCCTCTCTTAGCAGGGTGGTTTATTTCTCACCTTCCACAATCAGTTTTGAAGAATGAACAGGGTTTAAGGTGGTCACAACGATTGATGACCCTCACACATTCTGATGTACATTGGTGTTCTTGGTCCAGAGAAAATGTCACTATCATTGATCGTTGTGGAGAATTTCCTAATGTTCCATTCCTTGGAATTAGGGGAGGCATTACCTACAACCCCTATCTAGCTTTGAGACAATTTGGATATGCTCGGAGGGATGGCCCTCATGACATGTTGATCCCTGACCTAGTTTTTGACTTCGACAACGATACGCAAGGACTTCGACAAAGGTTCATCAGAGCTTGGAGGATGCCTAACAAAGTGGATAGTAAGACACTAGGGCACAATAATTCCATCCCCCTTGAGCCTTACCTCAAGTGGGTACGAACCCGCTCCCAGAATCTTATGATGCCATATCCTCACATTCTCCCCTTGATCAAAGAGCCTGTTATGGAAAGAGAGGTTCCATACGCCATCCTACATCCTGACATGCCAACATCATGGGAAGAAATGCAAAAGAGTTGGATCCAACTCAAGGAAGAGCGGAATACTTTTGAAACCATCTTCTTTGCCAGTGAAAAGAAGGTTTTGGAGCTTACCCGCCGACTTCACGAGGAGGAGACCCTCAACACTTACATCGCTCCAAAGAGGATGCGCAATGTCTTTTTACATTAAGAATTTTGTAATATTTCACCCATGGGGCACTTATGTACTAACAAATTGCTTCTTAATGTGACGTGTGTTCTTTTTGTCTACAACAAATTTGAATTTTTGAACCCTTGAATGCATTACATAGCATACCATTCATCATATGCATAACAGGTACCCTTTTACAGGTCTCTTATCTTCTTCGTTGTTTATTTCAGCAATCATCATGTCTGCTGAAACTTCCACTGAGCAAGCTATCAAGGCCATCCAGGCCCAAAATGCCCAATTTCAAGAGTTGGTCATGAATCTAGCTAAGGGTCAGCAGGACCTGAAGACCCTGCTCCTGAAAAAGAAGAAGAAGAAAAGGACTGTCTTGTTCAATACTGGACGCAGGTTTGGAAATGGGTTGCAGAATGAAATGGATCTGGCCACCCCGTCTGGAGAGAAAGACAGTCCACAAGAAAGGAGGGCTCCTAGCCCTGAGGTCTCCGACAACGAGACAGACTATGATGAAGAACGATATCCTCCTGCTGAGGATAAGTACCAACGGTTGGAAGACCGTTTAAACACCATGGAAGTACAGAAGGTGCCCGGTCTGGATTTCGGAGATTTGGGTTTATCATCTGGGGTGGTGATTCCCCACAAGTTCAAGGCACCTGCCTTTTCCAAATATGACGGAGCTTCCTGTCCCAAGCTGCACCTCCGGTCATATGTAAGGAAGATCCAACCATACACTATTGATAAGAATTTATGGATCCATTTCTTTCAGGACAGTCTCTCAGGGACTCAGCTTGAGTGGTTCTATCAGTTGGATGGAGCCAGTATCCGCAGCTGGGAGGATTTGGCTGCTGTATTCTTTAAGCATTATCAGTATAATTCCGACCTCGCTCCTACGCGTACCCAACTCCAAGGTATGTCAATAGGGACGGGCGAAGGATTTAAAGAGGATGCTCAAAAATGGAGGGACCTGGTCGGAAGGGTGCAACCACCTTTGGCTGATCGTGAACTGGTTGATATGTTTCTGGGGACCCTGTCTGGTCCATTCTTTAACCATTTGATTGGAAGCTCCTCAGTCGGGTTTACAGACCTTATCTTGACTGGTGAGAGGATTGAAGTTGGAATTAAGGCTAGAAAAATACAGAAGGGTGCCTCCTCGAGCACCGAGAAGAGACCGTTTAAGAAAGAGTCCAGTGCGGTCTACAGTTTGAGAAGGAAGAATAGACCTGAACACCGCCAAGCTGTCAATGCGGTTGTTATCTCAAAACCTGTCGGTACTCCTCAGCATCACAACCAACGAAGGGACGAGAGACCTCAAAGGCAATTCACTCGTCTCAGCATGACCTTGTCTCAGATTCTTCCACAACTGCTGAAGACCAATCTGGTGACCTTAAAAGAAGCTCCAAAGAATCCAAATACAATGTCACCAAGGTATAACCCTAATACCCGCTGTGCTTTTAACTCTGATAGCCCGGGGCATAATACAGATGATTGTTGAGTTCTGAAGAACAAGGTGCAGGACTTAATTGATGCAAAGGAGATTGAGTTCGAGGCGCACGAGAGGCCTAATGTTGTAACTGCTCCCATGCCCAGGCATGGAGTGAATGTTATAGAGGAAGACTCATTTGTAGTTTCTGTGGATGATGTTGTTACCCCTCTAATGATTATCAAGAAGAACCTGTTACTAGCCGGTTTATTTCCGGGTTGTGGTGAAGGTTGCCCTATGTGTTCTGTTTTACCTACTGGTTGTCCATCTTTGAGGTCAGGTATCCAGAACCTGATGGATAGTAAAGAGATTCTTTTTGAGAAGATTGTTGTTCCACCAGTTCATTCTGAAGAAGTTTCAATCATTACCATTTTCGACAATTCTTCCAAGGCTCCCTCGAGTACGCCTGTTAGAATTACATCTGTTCCGAAGACCGCACCCATAATCATCACTGTTCCGGGGCCCATCCCCTATACGTCTCACAAAGCTGTCCCTTGGCACTATGGGGCAGATATTTATGTTCTCGGAGTTAAACAAGAGTTTGATGCTTATGCCGGCGTCAGCATCATTACAGGGCTTTCTAAAGTCACTCGCAGCGGTAGACTTTTCTCACCTGATATTACTTCGCCAGCTATCCGAAGACCTGTTGTCATTAAGCCTGCAAGTGTACCTACTGTTGTTCCTGATCAAATTCCTATCCTTCCCCCTGTTGCCGAGTCATCTAGCGCTCGAGGCAAAGGGATCGCTACTGATATGCCTGCCCGGACGGAGGCGCCAAAGACAATCAACGTTGAAGCTTCCAAACAGGAGATGGAAGAGATTCTGAAGATCATTAAGAAGAGTGATTATAATGTGGTTGAGCAACTGGGGCAAACCCCATCCAAGATTTCCATGTTATCGTTGCTGTTGTGATCAGAGGCCCATGCCAAGGCCCTGATTACCTTCCTAAAGACGGCCCACGTGCCATAAGAGACGTCAACTGATCAATTTACCGATTTTGTGGCCAATTTAACTGCTGATAATGGTTTGGGTTTCTCCGACGCTGATCTGACTGCTAAAGGGAAGAACCATAATGATGCCCTGCATGTCTCCATTGAATGCAGGGGCACTACTCTTGCACATGTGTTGGTTGACACTGGTTCCTCGTTGAACGTCTTGCCCAAGAAAGCTCTAGACAGGCTGGATTGTGAAGGTTTGGAGTTAAAGCCGAGTAACATTGTTGTCCGGGCCTTTGATGGGTCTAAGAGGATGGTGCATGGTGAGGTTGATATTCCAATCAAAGTTGGTTCTCAGGTCTTCAACTCAACATTTTACGTTATGGACATTCGGCCGTCCTATTCTTGTTTACTGGGTCGTCCATGGATCCACAAAGCTGGAGCCGTAACCTCAACGCTCCACCAGAAGTTGAAGTATCCGGTCAGAGGGAAGATTGTAACAGTTCAAGGGGAGGAGGAGTATATGGTCAGCCACCTCAACTCGTTCTGGTACGTAGAGATGGATGGGGAGTTCATTGAGACCCCATTTCAACACTTTGAAGAGGTTCCTCAGACATTGGCATCGGCAGAGATTGTGATGGAAGATTCTCCCATGAAGATGGCTTCCTTAAAGGATGCCCGGGCTGTTATTGAGAAGGGTGAGCATACAAATTGGGGCCGACTTCCTGATTTCACTCAGAAGACTAACAAGTTCGGTTTGGGTTTCACTACAGAAGCTCAGAGGGTTGTTCGAAGTGCAAGGATTGGAAGACCTCCTGTGTTCATCAGCAACTCGGGAGTGAATGCCATTGAAGACGATGTTAAAGAGTCTGAGTTCGACAGTTGGATCTATCCTACTACTGATGGAGGACTAAGAAACTGGACAGCAAAGGACTTCATCCCTATTAATTTTATTACTCAGTAATGAGCTCTTTGTTTCGAATTTGTAATAGACAATGTTTTGAAACTTTATGGCCCGGTGTCTTACCCGAGGCACCGTGGCTTCATTCGTGAGGGCTTTTGTATGCCATTTTCATATATCATTAATAAAAGCATTGGACGTTTTCGCATTTCAAATTTTGTACTCCTTGTCTTTCTTTATTACATATTGCAAAACAGCTATTTTACACACACTCACATGTACAGGCCCCAATCCACTCTGGATCTCACTGGTAACGACTCTGCTACTGCTAGTTATGACTTTGAAAATCCGATCAACTTAGCCGAAGAGGAAGGTGAAGATGATTGCGAAGTGCCTGGTGAGCTTGCAAGACTAATACTCCAGGAAGAGAGGGCCATTCAGCCACATGAAGATCCAGTGGAAACAGTGAATCTGGGTACCGAGACAGACAAGAAGGAAGTCAAGATCGGTGCAAATCTGGAGCTTAGTGTGAAACAACGGTTGACTCAGATGCTGCATGACTACATGGAAATCTTTGCCTGGTCTTACGAAGATATGCCTGGGTTGGATACCGACATTGTGGTTCATCGCCTGCCTACCAAGGAAGACTTCCCTCCGGTAAAACAGAAGGTTCGCCGTATGCGTCCAGAGATGTCTGAGAAAATTAAGGCCAAAGTTATGAAACAGTTTGACGTCGGTTTTCTAGCAGTAACTTCTTACCCTCAATGGGTCGCCAATGTGGCTCCAGTGCCAAAGAAAGATGGTAAGGTCAGAATGTGTGTTGATTACAGAGATTTGAACAGGGCAAGCCCTAAGGATGACTTCCCTCTACCTCACATCGACGTTCTAGTCGACAATACTGCTCAGCACAAGGTATTCTCCTTTATGGACGGCTTCTCCTGTTATAATCAGATCAAGATGGCTCCTGAAGACATGGAGAAGACCACTTTTGTTACTTAGTGGGGTACATTTTGTTACAAGGTCATGCCTTTTGGGTTGAAGAATACTGGGGCAACATATCAGCGTGCCATGGTTGCTTTATTTAATGACATGATCCATCATGAGATTGAAGTATATGTCGATGATATGATTGCAAGGTCCCAAACTGAGGAGGAACACCTTGACCATCTACAGAAACTGTTTGACAGGTTGAAGTTATACAAGCTGAGATTGAACCCAAACAAATGTACCTTCGGGGTGAGGTCTGGCAAATTGCTAGGTTTCGTCGTGAGCGACAAAGGTATTCAAGTGGACCCTGCCAAGGTGAAAGCCATACAAGAGATGCCAGCTCCCAAGACAGAGAAAGAGGTCAGAGGATTTCTAGGACGTCTGAACTACATTTCCCGATTCATCTCGCACCTAACTGCTACTTGCGAGCCAATCTTCAAACTGCTGAAGAAAGATCAAGTGGTACGTTGGAACGATGAATGCCAGGCCGCTTTCGAAAGAATTAAGGAGTATCTCTAGGAGCCACCCATTCTGATGCCACCAGTGGAAGGGAGACCTCTAATCTTATACTTAACAGTGCTTGACAACTCAATGGGGTGTGTGCTGGGGCAGCATGACGAGTCTGGCCGAAAAGAGCATGCCATTTATTACCTTAGCAAAAAGTTTACCGACTGTGAGACCCGATACTCACTGCTCGAGAAAACTTGCTGCGCTTTGGCATGGGCTGCTCGTCGGCTGAGGCAGTATATGTTGACTCACACTACTCTGTTGATTTCAAAGATGGATCCAATCAAGTATATCTTCGAAAAGCCCGCCTTGTTCGGAAGAATAGCAAGATGGCAGATGATCCTGACTGAGTATGACATCTAGTACACAACTTAAAAAGAAATCAAGGGAAGTGTATTGGCAGACCATTTGGCACATCAGGCAGTGGATGATTACCAGTCCATGAACTTTGAATTCCCAGACGAGAATATCATGGTAGTAACTGATTGTGAGACACCTAGACCGGATGAAGGACCTGAGGAAAGATCTCGATGGTCTATGCATTTTGATGGAGCTTCAAACACATTGGGTAATGGCATTGGCGCTGTGATCATATCTCGTAAACACTCTCATACTCCGTTTACCGCCCGACTATGTTTTAACTGCACCAACAACATGGCAGAGTATGAAGCATGCATTATAGGTCTCCGAGCTGCAATTGACCTAAGGATTAAGTTTCTGAGTGTCTTCGGAGATTCCGCTCTTGTGATCAGTCAGATCAAAGGAGAGTGGGATACGAAACACCCAAATCTTATTCCTTACAAGGAGTATGTATTGACGTTGCTTCCCCATTTCGAGGAGATGACCTTTGAACACTTCCCAAGAGGGGAGAATCAGTTGGCGGACGCGTTAGCTACGATGTCTTCTATGTTCAAAGTCAAGTGGGACAACGAGGCTCCCCTGATCATTATTTGGAAATTGGACGAACCTGCACATTGCTGTGATCTTGAGACCGAAGAGGAAACAGAAAAGCCTTGGTATCATGAAGTGAAGAGGTACCTTGGGACTCAAGAATACCCTGAGGGTGCATCTGTTAACGTCAAGAAGTTTCTGAGAAGGTTCGCGGCAAAGTTCTTCATTAGCAATGGCATTCTTTACAAACGTAACCATGATTCAACCTTACTGCGTTGCGTGGATAAAATTGAAGCAGAAAGGATCATGGCAGAGCTGCATGAAGGTGCCTTCGGAACTCATTCCAGTGGACATACCATGGCAAAGAAAATCCTTCGGGCAGGATATTACTGGTCTACAATGGAAGCCGACTGTTATCAGTATTCTCGGACATGTCACAAGTGCCAGGTCTATGCTGATAAGGTGCATATTCCTCCAGTTCCTCTTAATGTTTTGACAGCACCTTGGCCTTTTGCAATGTGGGGCATTGATATGATCAGCGAGATCAGACCTACGGCATCCAACAGACATCGTTTCATCCTGGTAGCAATTGATTACTTTACCAAGTGGGTTGAAGCAGCTTCCTTTGCTACCGTAACCAAGAACGTCGTGGCACGGTTCATTCGGCACAACCTGATCTGTCGATACGGTGTACTAGAGAGGATTATTACGGATAATGGTACCAATCTTAACAACAAGATGATCACTGAGCTCTACGAACAATTCAAGATACAGCAGCTAATAAGAACATTAAGAAGATTGTGCAGAAGATGACAGTGACATACAAAGACTGGCATGAGATGTTACCATTTGCTCTTCATGGGTACCGTACCTCAGCACGGACGTCAACAGGGGCAACACCATATTCCTTGGTTTATGGCATGGAGGCAGTCTTGCCCATTGAAGTTCAAATACCCTCTCTTCGGATCATGAAGGATGCAGGTTTGAGCGAAGACGACTGGATCCAGACCCGACTTGATCAATTAAATCTAATCGACAAAAAGAGACTTACAGCTATTTGTCATGGTCAGACGTACCAAAAACGGATGATCAAGGCATTTAACAGGAAAGTCAGACGACAAGAATATCAAGTTGGGGACCTGGTGATCAAGCGCATTATTCTACCTCAAGGTGATCTTAGGGGCAAATGGACCCCTACTTACGAAGGGCCATTTGTGGTTAAGAACATCTTCTCAAGAGGAGCGATGATTTTAACCACCATGGATGGTGACGATCTTCCTCACCCCGTCAATGCAGACATAGTAAAAAGATACTACGCATAATCAAAGACCCGCTAGGTTGACTAGCCTAGGCAAAAATAATGGCTTCTCGGCGAACCAAAAGGGTTCGGGCAATAATAAGGGATGAAAATAAAAAAATCTGTACACCCGGGAAGTCGAAAACCTGAAAAGGCGGCTTGGGCAAAAATGGGCATTCTGGTGGACTGAAAACCCGAAAGGGCGGTTCAGGCAAAAGTTAGGGATTAAAGCATAATACTATGTCTCATTGGATCACCTCGCATCCGAACTTCGGTATTAACTATCAGGCTCGGACGACGCCAGTCAATCAGATTCACCTTCAACTAAGCAACAAAGTGATAAGATGCTTGAAGATATAAAGGCAATAGCAGAGTGGGAACCCAGTGGGATTATTCACATAGCTATTTTGTTTTCACAAATTGTATAAATTCTATTTGTTCGGCGGTGTTATCTTACTAGGACGTCAGCCTCTTGTACAAAATGCCTATTTACAGGCCAAACTTCAAAGTCAATACAAACTCATTTTCAAACAAATTTCAAATTGTTTTTCCTTTATCTGTTTTGTTTTGCAAAGAACGTCCAATGTTCATTTTTGATATATGCATTTGACATTAAATTGCTGCTCATAAATATTTACATGCGAAACAAAGGACTAATTACGGGTGATATCAGAAACAGGGCAATAAGATTTGTCTGAGCGGTCTAATTGCTTTGCCCACCAGATACCAAGGTATATATTCAGCTGAAGAATATGGCTAAGATACTTTCACTCCCCACAGAGTAAGACAACAATGGTGGCTCTCCCAGCTGAGACTTGCAACTATGAACAAATCAGCAATGCTCCCCCCAAGCAGAGCTCGTCCACCATCAGCGCTAAAAAGGTTGGGTATCCCCCAGAAGGTCTTAATATTCCCCGGCGGAGTATAAGGATATCCCCCAGCAAACATAAGAGTATCCCTGGCAGTCTTAAATATTCCTCAACAGAATATAAGAATGTTCCCCGGCAGAATGCAAGACACCCCCAGTGGAGCCATTTCCCCAGCGCAGTCTAAAAAGCTTCCCCAATGGAGTTGAATCATCTTCCCTAGTAGATTCTGGAAGCTTATCCCCTGTAGAGTACAAAATAAATCTCCCCAGCCAATTTCAGAAGGTTATCCCCAAAAGGTTTCAACTGAAAAGTCATCCCCAACGAAGTTCTTTCTTTCCCCAAGCAGGATTTCTATCCTCAACAGGTTCAATATCACCAGCAATGATAATCAATCCCCAGCGGAGTTTATCGTCAAAATCCCCAACAGAGCTTATCAGCGGAGTCCCCGTCGGAGTTTATAATCCTCAGCAGAGTATCTCTTCCCCACAGAGTATTTCCCCGCAGAGTAATCTCTTCATCAAGTAATTCCCCAACGGAGTTCTTCTCTCTTGCAGGTTTATTCTCACAATCATCTTCGTTCATCATCCCCAGCGGAAACGAAGAACTCAACTCTATTCGCCAGCAGCTCCGGGATTTGTTTTCCCCAGCTAAAACATCACATTCCCATACATCATGATACATACATATACGCATCATACGAATACAATCTCATTTATTTTGAGAACATCATTGCCTGATCCATATCATGCATTGCATATGACTGACCTTTACCTTTCAGGAAAAATGCAGTTAAGTTCTTAGCTTAGTCGAAGATCTGACCAGTTCTTAAATCTCAATTAAATTATCATCAGTTGAATTTTTAGATAAGGTTCTCAATCTCGACAGTTTTCCTCCGTCATAGTGTGGACAAGGTCTATAACCTCAGCGGTTTACTCCAATGAGCACGAGACAGTTCCTAGATCTTGATGAAGATGTTTCCCTACGTCATAGTGTGGACGAGTTCTATAATCTCAACGATATACTCCATTGAGCACGAGACAGTTCCTAGATCTTGATGTTTTCCTCCGTCATAGTGTGGACAAGGTCTATAACCTCAACAGTTTACTCCATTGAGCACGAGACAGTTCCTAGATCTTGATGAAGATGTTTCCCTACGTCATAGTGTGGACGAGTTTTATACCCTCAACGGTATACTCCATTGAGCACGAGACAGTTCCTAGATCTTGATGTTTTCCTCCGTCATAGTGTGGACAAGTTCTATAACCTCAACGGTTTACTCCATTAAGCACGAGACAGTTCCTAGATCTTGATGAAGATATTTCCCTACGTCATAGTGTGGACGAGTTCTATAATCTCAACGGTATACTCCATTGAGCACGAGACAGTTCCTAGATCTTGATGTTTTCCTCCGTCATAGTGTGGACAAGTTCTATAACCTCAGTAGTTTACTCCATTAAACACGAGACAGTTCCTAGATCTTGATGAAGATGTTTCCCTACGTCATAGTGTGGACGAGTTCTATAACCTCAACGGTATACTCCATTGAGCACGAGACAGTTCCTAGATCTTGATGTTTTCCTCCGTCATAGTGTGGACAAGTTCTATAACCTCAGCTGTTTACTCCATTGAGCACGAGACAGTTCCTAGATCTTGATGAAGATGTTTCCCTACATCATAGTGTGGACGAGTTCTATAACCTCAACGGTATACTCCATTGAGCACGAGACAGTTCCTAGATCTTGATGTTTTCCTCCGTCATAGTGTGGACAAGTTCTATAACCTCAGCGGTTTACTCCATTGAGCAACAGACAGTTCCTGGATCTTGATGAAGATGTTTCCCTACGTCATAGTGTGGATGAGTACTATAACCTCAACGGTATACTCCATTGAGCACGAGTCAGTTCCTAGATCTTGATTTTTTCCTCCGTCATAGTGTGGACAAGTTCTATAACCTCAACGGTTTACTCCATTGAGCAAAAGACAGTTCCTAGATCTTGATGAAGATGTTTCCCTACGTCATAGTGTGGACGAGTTCTATAACCTCAATGGTATACTCCATTGAGCACGAGACAGTTCCTAGATCTTGATGTTTTCCTCCGTCATAGTGTGGACAAGTTCTATAACCTCAGCGATTTACTCCATTGAGCACGAGACAGTTCCTGGATCTTGATGAAGATGTTTCCTTACGCCATAGTGTGGACGAGTTCTATAACCTCAACGGTATACTCCATTGAGCACGAGAAAGTTCCTAGATCTTGATGTTTTCCTCCGTCATAGTGTGGACAAGTTCTATAACCTCAGCGGTTTACTCCATTGAGCACGAGACAGTTCCTGGATCTTGATGAAGATGTTTCCCTACGTCATAGTATGGATGAGTACTATAACCTCAACGGTATACTCCATTGAGCACGAGTCAGTTCCTAGATCTTGATGTTTTCCTCCGTCATAGTGTGGACAAGATCTACAACCTCAACGGTTTACTCCATTGAGCACGAGACAGTTCCTAGATCTTGATGAAGATGTTTCCCCCCAATCGAATTATGAACAGGTTCTTAAAACTCAGCTGAGGCATTCTCCCAGTTGAAGTACAGGCAGGTTCCTAAATCTCAACAAAGTTAGACTTCCCCAGTGGAATCTTCTACAACAACAGGTATGCAAGTTTTCGCTAAGGAATATCTTATGCAATCGACACTCCTGCAGATGGCATCTATAGGGCCATCCTCCTACCAACAATCTCCAAATGGAATTTGTAAGCCCATTCCTGACATCACAATGCTAATACTTCACCATGCGAGTGCAAATTTGTGGGCACTCTAGTGTTCAATTATCTTCCACCCTCGGATCACGAAAGGCTCGAAAGCCAATCTATATCCTCAGGTTTAAGAAAAGTGAACAGGGGCAACTGTTGCACCCCAAAATTTGCCCTCTCATGTTTCCCAAAGCCTTCCCCTTGCATGGTTGATCACAAACTCTTGCCTAAGGAAAAGGAAATTTTTTGAGTGATGCTTCGATTTGCATTCTGAAGAAGCACTTCGATTGGCATTCTGAAGGAGCATTTCGATTGGTATTCTGAAGGAGCATGTCGATTGGCACTATGAAGAAGCATTTCGATTGGCACTCTAAAGAAGCATTTCGATTGGCATTCTGAAGGAACACTTCGATTGGCATTCTGAAAAACCTTTCGATTGGAATTTTGAAGGAGCATTTCGATTGGCACTCTGAAGAAGCATTTCGATTGGCATTAAGGACAAGTACTTCGATTGGAATTCCAAAAAGTTCCATTCGAAGAAGCATTCAAAGGGTCCATTCGAAGAAGCTTTCGAAAGAGCATTCGAAGGAGGTTATCAGCCCATTCAAAAGGGAGCATTCGAAAGAAGCCATCAGCCCATTCGAAGGGGAGCATTCGAAGGCCAGCTGCTTTTCATTCAAAATTCAAAAAGGGACAGAATCCCATGTGTTTAGCCAACGTTACAAACTCTTATTCATGGCTTTCAAACACACAATTAACGTTACAAATCCTCCTTCATGGCTGTCAAAACACATAATCAAGGTCATTTAAACCTTTGTCTTCCTGTCCCCTTCACCCCCTCTATATAAAGAATTCACAAATGCTGCAAAAGGGACGAAGAAGATACAGAAAAATAGAGAACTTGGAGAGACGCTGCCCAGAATTTTCCAAGCCAAAGCTGCCACCCAGCGAACGCCTCCCCCCTCAGAACTACAGGTCGAAGCACCTCTGTTTGGTAAAAGAAAAATATAATCTCAAGCTCACTCTCAAATTCATTTCTATTTCATATTCATATTTTTATTTTTGTTTGTGAATGATTTAATGTGCTTCATGTGAGCTACAGTGCAGAGTTGAGATTGTGCCATTTCTTGGGCACAATCTGAGTTTATCCTTTGAATCCCAGGATAAAACAAACCCAGACCCAGGTTCAGCAGGTGCGAATAAGAGGAGATTCGAACCAGGGGGGTTAAGTCCCCCCTGGACTTTTAATATGTGTTTCGTTTTGCAGGAACCTTATGCTCAGCTTCTTGTTCAGAGCTTCGAAGCTCAACAGTTTAGCTTCGAACTGGACCCAGGACTTCCAGTTCGAAGGATGACATGTCCAGATCGAACCCCCTCATAGTGAAGCCCATCATGCACCTTCAATCCAGCCTCTTGACTGGGTCGAAAGACAACCTGCCTCTCTTTCGACCCAGGTCTCCAGAATTACTTTTTTTCTTATTTTGGTACCTGGCCCATTTGTATTCTGTTTATTTTGTTTCCGTTTATTCCTTTTAGTTTCAGTTCTAATTAAAAATCATAAAAAATAAACAACTTAGAATTAGGATTTAATTTAATTAATCATTTTAACTTATCTTCTCCAATTTTAAAATCGGTAGACTTAGGTTTTATTCAAATTCAATTTTTTTTCATAAACAAAAATACAAAAAATATTAGGTTTGTTTTAGAATAAATTTTAATCAGTATTTTTTTTTAATTAATTAAATTTGACTTAACTGAATATTTAGCATTTTCTCAAAAAAATAAAATAAAACAACAAAAAGATTATATGCTAGGTTTTTTTTAAGTTTCATGCGCGTTTATTTTATCGTAACTGCTTATTATTCCCCTAATTTTGGACATGTAAATAATCCCCTCCCCAAAGCCTTGTAATAGTGTAGTATTTACAGTTTCTGAACTTTAAATTCCTGTATATATATTAACTGCTTATATGTATGCTAACTAGGATTGTATGACAAGATCTAAAAACAAATGGTAGAACACCTAAAAATACAAAGATAATATAAACTGAAAATTCACACACTTGCACATGCCACTCCTAGGGTACACCTCATTTGGTTGCCTCAAATGTGGTCATTAAGTATAGGATGTTTTAGAGGTCGTCCTTTTTGTCCCAAGATCATAAGATGCCTCGAAATGGTTGCCTCGATAAAAATGATCTAAGACATTAGGATTACCACTAAAGTGTCCTAACGTTGCTTTAGTGACCACAAGTCCCTTAAATCGAATTGACCCGAAAAACTCCAACGACGGTGCTACCTACTCCTCAATAGTGGGATAGCACTGTCTAAAGGACAGTTGCACAGTTTAATTCCTTTTCGAGTAGGTAGATGTTCTTAAGTACTTGCTCTCTTTTAAAACAAAACAAAAACTTTTCGCACTTACACTTTCATCAAAAACAAAACTCTTTTCAAAACCCACAATCACAAAGAAAAGCAAACCTCTTGAAAACATAGTGAGCAAGTACCTAAGAGCCCGTGGATAACCACGGATAGAAAGGGTGCTAATACCTTCCCTTTCTATAATCTACCTCCCGAACCCGAGAAACAATCTCGAAAAGGAATTTTTTCTGTGCTTTTGTCCTTTCCCTTGTTGGATAAAATAAAAGACGGTGGCGACTCTTGCTTACCGCGACACTTTGCAAAAACAAACGCAAACGGGAACCAGCATATTAAAAAACAGTCAGTTCTCGGTCCCACCGATCACAGGCGGTAACACAAAAGAAAGAAGAACCAATGGTTTAAAAGGAGAAAAATATCAAAACATTTACAAAAAAAATTTGGTGCATATATAAACATTTGGTGCATATACAAACATTTGGTGCATATACAAAATACTCAATGCATATACATTTTTTCTCCATGTCAATTGAGGGTATTATGCATATACATCATGCATGGAATTTTTAAAATCTATTTTGGTTAAGCTACAAACTTTTCTTGGGGCCCATTGTTGAATTATCTTATCTTCAAAACAAACAAACAACTTGGTTGAGAACAAACACAACCAGTAAACTCTGATCTTATCTTTGGTTTAGTTATCTAAGATCTGATCATCGAAACACTTTTCAAATATCTATCTTCTAGGTAGTGATAGGTATGCAAATTATCAGGGTTATGTTATTTATCTTCTAGGTTGTGATAAATACATAAGTCTATCCTCGTGTCATTCATCCTCTAGGTCGTGATAAATGCACAAGCGTTTCCTCGTTTTGTCTATCCCCTAGGTTGTGGTAGGTATGAGATAAAATATAATTCATTATGCGATAATGAATTATCAGGTTTCTATTATTTATCCTCTAGGTCATTATAAATACGCAAGCCTATACTCGTGTTATCTACCCCTAGGTTATGGTAGGTATCCAAAAATCAGTGATATAGTTCATTGTGTTAGTCTCTAAGCAAGAAATGAATTATCAAGTTATTTATCCTCTAGGTCGTGATAAGTACACTAGAAATGCCTTACTATGTTAGTCTCTATGCATTAGTATGATATTTTTAACCTGTATCATTTACTCCCTAGGTTGTGGTAGATGTGCTAAATTTGCGATATAAATCATTACGTTAGTCTCGAAGCAGCAATAAGTTATTTGTCTCTCTATGATATAATTAGTTGTGTTAGTCCCCATGCGAAAATGATTATCGAACTCTATTTTATTCATCACCTAGGCTGCGATGAATATATAAAATTTGCATTATAAGCATACTATGTTAGTCTCAAACCGTTAGTAAGTCAACTTTCAAACTTGTGTTATTTATCTCATAGGTTACGGTAAATATGCAAAATCTATGATTTCTTTTCTAGGTATTGGTGAGTTATCTGCGTCGTCATATTTAGTTCAAACTTCACTTTTTTCTCTAACTCTGGTAGGATGGTACATCATTATCTTTGCTTATTTCTATGTACTCTTGAGTATGTTGTACAATGTATCCTTATAATCTTTTTGCCAAATTTTTGGGTATTCCATTATTTAATAAGCCTCTGATTCGAATGTGTGAAACCTTCGTATTCTCGTACAATTGCAGAGTAATTAAATAGGGGAAATTGTCATACCCTAAATTTTCCCAGTCAATTTCAATGGTCATTTTACTTATATTTCAATATTATTACTATGTTTCTAAATTATAAATTATATTGCTTCAATTTACTTATTTTTGGGTCTTATTCTAATGGGGGTTTAAATTCATAAGAGGGGTGTATTGCTTCAAAATGGACCATCAATGTCTGATGGCCCATTAAATTTTTGACCCATTTATAAATATAAAGAGGTGTTGTTTCTTAAAATAAAGTTTTGGTTCATTTTTAATGGCCCATTACATTTCAGGCCCATTTCAAATAATAAAAGGAGTAGGTGCATTGTTATACAAAAGGGTGTGTTGTTTCCAGTGGGCCATCAAAGCCTAATGGCCCCTTAAGGTTTTTGACTCACTTTTATAAAAGACGTAGGGTGCACATTTTTGAATGGTCAGATAGGCCCATATCACTTTGTTTCTGAAGGCCCATTTTCTTTTTGTGCATTTTTGGAGATTTTCTAGCCCAATAAATAAGAGGTTTTGTTGGCCCAATTGATTTTTAAACGGAGCCCATTCAATTTTTTTATTGACAGTCAAGTGGTTAATTATTGGATTAATTAAAAGTTAATTAAATGATATATTTTAATTAATTTTTTCTTAATAAACCTAATTTTGACAAAAGTCAAAATTAGGGTTTTCATTACTCTTTGTGCATCCAGTGACCTTCCCTCTACACCCTCTTCCCCAAGAAACCCTTCATCACTAAGCGACCCAAAATCTCCAGATTTCCAAATATTTAATCAATCAAAACATTGAATATCAAAATCAAATCAAAACAAATCTTTTAATTGAATAATAACAAATCAGGTTATATTAGAATTACAAGAAATCAAATCAATTACAATCAATTCTAACCCTAAATATTTATAAGTCTTTATCTAATTCTCTAAGTTCCTAATTCCTAACGAAAATTACAGACAATTTTCCAAATATATTAATATCTAAAAATCTATAAATACCCTAGAATTCTAAGAGACAGGGGGACAAAAAAATTAGAGAGAACGAACAGAAGAGGGAGAAGAAAAAGTAGTAGACAATCCTCCCTTGTTAAGATCTGGGTTTCAAAGTCTGAAACCCTAGATTTGTTGTTATGCCATCTTCGTACCTCCATCATCATCATCATCCTCCAAAAACCTGCAAACACAGAACGAGGAGGGGATTAGAAATCGGACACCAAGCCAAGCAAAGAACCAGAACAAAAAGCTCAAAAGATTCACGACACGTGGAGGTAGTTTTTTACACTTATCTTAGGGTTTGCGTGATTATTTTGTGATTTATGGTTGTTGTTTGGGATCTGATTCGTGGGTTTTGGGGTTGTTGCACTGCCGATTGTGTTTTTAGGTGGTTGTTGTTCTATGTTGATGAAGAAGGGAGAAGAGAGAATGAAGAGAGAGGCAAGAGGAAAACAATTGAATGAAATGAAAAAAGTGGAAAAGTGGAAAGATATACTCCCTACGTCCACTAATCAATTGTGTCACGTGGCCAACATCTTCCCACGTGATCCCATGCACCTCTCCTATACAACCTCAAACTCCCCACTCTATGATCTTAATCAAACGATCATAATAGTGCAGATGCATCATAAACCCACACACTCACATACACAAGTTCTAAATGGACCTCTCTTGGTTCAAACTTTGGGCCAAGCCCAACTACTAACCACGCCCCCCTGGATTTTCTTTTTATTTGTATAACTGGATTTGTACCCCCACATTTGGATCTAAAATAGACTATTGGGCCCAAGCCCATTTATGCGCGAACCACCCATAATTACTACATAGTTCAAAAATACACCCCTTGCATTTGGGCCCAATTTAATATCTGAAATTGGGCTCCTTGTGTTTAACACCCCTTGGTTTACGTTTCAAACCCCCTGGCCTTTTAATTAATTAATTTAATTTTAATTAATTCTTTTGACAATATTTATTTTTTGTTTATTTTATTAATTCACTCATTATCATATTTTTGCATTTTTGCATTAAATGATTTTGCATATTAATAAATAAATTATTGGATATTTTTTATGTTAAAAATATATTTTTGATAAATTACAATAATAGTTTATTAGTCAAACCTTTTTTTAAAATACTAACTCTTATTATATATTTGCATTAAATATTTTCTCATGCATTAAAATCTATTTTTCTCATATTGCATCATATGTTCGAAAACACCTAACCAATCAAATACTAACTTATTTTTACTAACCTACTTCAAATATATTTATTTTCAAAAAAGGATTATGGAAACTTCTTTTATTGATTGCGAACTTCGTCTACAATTCCGCAATTTATAAACTCATACTTGGTTCAATGAGAATTCAAGATATTTCCATAGTCCATAAAAAAACTAACCAAATAACTACGAACTACAAATTGGGTCTCTGATTCCTCATGAGAGGATATGTAGGCATACGACTTAAAAACTTGTGGCGAGTTTCCCTAATTAAAATTAAAACCCTATTACTAAACCTTAAACTTAAACCCTAGTATTCTTGCGAACAAGGTAGATGAAGGGTGCCTACCACCTTCCCTTCGTCTAAAGCCAGTCAAAAACCTATAATCTCTAAATCAATTAGGGTTATTCCGTTATATTCCCATCTTAGGATAAAAATTAATGGTGGCAACTCTATATTTTTTCTGGTTATTACAGCGGCATGCAAGAACAGGATTGTAGTTAATTCCTCCCTTTGTACCAAGAAGATGCACATTGGGAAAAACATCACAATTATAAATAATATTCACATCATAATAAGCTTAATGATACCAATCAATGTCAGAATGAGTGATAAACATAATCTTCGGTGCCCAAAATGGTCCCTTCTTGATATCCAAAAAAGCAGCAGACCGAGGTAAGTTAGAAATAAACCATTGATATAACGACGGTGTGCAACAGATGATCCTCCCTTCCTGGTAGAAATTTTGAAGATGGATGGAATAATAAGTTTCTCCTAGGAGTGTAGGGACTGGGCTCCCAATCAGAAAGATCCTAATAGCATTAACATCCATAAATTTTTCCATGTTAGGAATCAAGAACAATCTATAGGAAAGCAAAGCAAATATAGCCTCAAAAGCAGTTGTACTCTTTATCTTGGCGAAGTAACGAGCTTTCTCCAATAGAAACTGAGCAGGTAAACCTCTGATTTCTCCTTTGGTAGTCATGTTAGCCTCAATCTCATACTTCCTCAAGTGAGTAATGATGGAAATCTAATGAGATTTAGGCTCCCCTTCTAAGCCAGTGAAAGGAACATAATCAGTAATAGGTAAACCAAGTAAGTAAGATTACTCCTCCAATATGGGCATCAGCTGATAATCAGGAAAAGTAAAACATCAGTATAATAGATCATAGAATTGAACCAATGTAGAAAGAATACCATCCTTCATCTTGAGCTTCATAAGAGGCATAATGGCTCCATACTTCTTTCGGAAATCTGTAGGAGTCTCAATCTCAGGAATCAAACTCCTCAGTTCCTCTATCTTAGGATACTTAATATTGTACTTCCGAGTATTTCTCCTTCCAAAATCCATTGTCAAAGGAGTACCTGAGACATTTGCAAAAGTCAACCTCAAGTTCCTTGAAAAAATGTTTAATAATTCTCATGGGTGCATGAATGCATGGTAATGCAACAATCACACACAAGATCACAAAGCAGGGGGTTCATAGGTTCGATGTCACGAGCATGAAGTCAAAGGTACTATCCATAAGGTAAGGACTAATGGTTTATCACCTACCGAACAAGGTTTTAAGGAAATCCCAGAGTCTACATTCTTCCTTCAGATATTACCAACATCCGGATTAGCTCTATAATTAGCAATATTCTCAAGAAAAACTCGTTGGAATGCAGTGTCGTATGACAACTACTTTCAGATTGCTCCGTTATAGTCTCCACACTACACATAAAAATACAAGATGGGTTAAGGGTTCTACAGCTTTTCATCTTTGCGGGATCCCAGGTTCAAAGCAACACGTCTTCCTGATTGCTCAGTAAATAAATACTATAGTCAAAGGGTCCTCAACTGAGTGGGGGATCTCATGTCTCCTTTTTTGAAATTACTCGCTCAGAGTTAACATGACTATACCACCCATCATATCTTAAGTTTTCCCATGTCCGGGTATATGACTTATAAGAGATCACCAAACACCCTGAAAACAAGAAAAATACAGACATACATATATACGACAAATAATATACAACAAATAATAGCATATGCACAGATAAACAAAGATAAGCTTAACCCGCTTTATAGACATTTCTCCCCAGTTAAGTCGCCAGGTTTCTGTAGCAGTAGAAATGTTGAGACTAAGCCATTGGATTGACTTAACTCGTACAAATCAAATAAAAATTGTCACTGCATTTTATTGTTTCCAAAGAAAATGGGAAAAAAGCGAATAAACCCAAAAAAATGGGGAGAGAATCTAGGTACGGAGGTTGGTTATGCAAAGGGAAGGTATTAGCACCCTAAACATTTATGGTAATCCGCATGAACCTCTTTGAAAATCTGTGTATTTTGGCTATAAAAGATGTATACAAAATAAGATAGTGGAGATGATAAAAGAAGTATTTTTTATAATTTTTACACCTTTCGCAGTTTTGCATCTTTAGTGCCTATGTACCACTTTCTGTGCAATAAGGGATCAGGGTACTCGTAGTTCACCTTAAAAATTTTAAAACACATGTGAGTTTGTTAATTTTAAGAGAAGAGACATCATCATCATATTCGAGTGAAAAGCATACTTACTACCCACTATTATGAGAAAGGAGCATTTACGCCATCTCAAAGTGGAGGATATAACTTGGACTTAAACTTCATCACATCACTCAACACTCAAGTGGAAAATGGTTCACTTCACTGCATATCATAGAAGTATAGTAGTTTGCGTCACTACAAGAATCAACAAGAGTATAATCTTTTAGAAAAGTTTAAAAATAAAAAGTCAAAGTGGCAAAATGATTTGAATGAGGTTAATGACTTTTAGTCTTATAAAAAGAATGTCAAAGTATACTTAAATTGATTAAAGTTTGATTAAGGAAAGTTTTTGAAAATGCATGGACCTAAGTCCAAGTTTATTATGAAAGCGGTTCAAGTTAGAAAACAAGAAGAATTTTGAAAAGGAGAGAGAATATTTTTGAAATTAAAGAAGATAGGAGGAGATGAAGAGACTATCCTAAGTACACAAAGTAAAAGCTAAGGAAAAGAACGGTCTAACCAATAAGAAGCCAACACTTGACATAAAGAAGTCAATGTAGAATTCCTATCCTTTGGATTAAAACCAAGCAAGAAAAAAATACTAAACTTCTAAGGAATACCAAGCTTCAGATGAATTAAGAACCAAGCAAAGTCTTCATTGACAAAAACTGGCCAGATTAACAACAGTATACAGAGGAATTCTGAATCACAGACAAAGCATGAAAATCTGAATAACCTGCACACACAAAAAATTCAAACTAATGCCTTGGGGTCACAAAAATATCAACAAAAGATTATAGAGTTCCAAGAACTCATGGCTTCTAATTCTAAGTCTGAGGAATCCACAACTCCATAGTGCTAGAGATAGTAACTAAATAGTCCAGAAAGAAATAAGTTTTTTAAGGTTCAAGTTGATTATTAAGCGTCTTTAAAAGAAAATAAATCCCAAGTGAGCAAAGAAAAAATGACATAAAAAATAAATGCTCAAGTGAGCAAAAAGAAAAAAATGACATAAAAAATAAATGCTCAAGTGAGCAAAAGAAAAAAATGACATAAGAAATAAATTCTCAAGTGAGCAAAATAAAAATGGCATGAAATGTAAATGCTAAAAAATGGTACATAAAAGTAAATGCACAAAATAAAGGGATAAAGTAAAGTTAATTGTTAGTGAATTAGAACTTAGAGGTCAAGTATAACAAAAGGTTAGTTGAATGGTCATCTTAAAGCCTGCTTTTGAAAACTCATTAGAAGATTGATAAAATCAAAGCCTCTCAACAACAAGTTTGATTTGCTTTTTGTCAAGTATAACATTCATTGCAAGTACTCAAAGCCAACACATATGACTAAAGATAATTAAAGATCAAACTTAGGCCAAAGTTGATGAAGACTTGCTAGAGGAATTGTAAGACCAAAACCTTCTAACAACAAGCTTCAAAGGTTTTGAACCAAAATCCAATAATCAATTATACTTGGACTTTCAAACATAAAGTTTGAGCCACGAATGATCGTTTTTCGAATCGGGACAAATTTAGCAATATGTTAAGCAATCGTAAGTGGACTTATGTAGAAGCCACACCTTTTTTGAGATCGGTCAATAGCAATCTATGTACCATACACGTTAGAGAAATAATATGTAGATAATTTTCCAAAAATATGTAGCACAAATAAAAACAAGAAAGAGATAAGATGAAGAGGGAAGGGAGTGAATGTGTAACCAATGTATCAGATGAAACTAGGGTTTCAAATATCGTCAACATCATTCATCCATTTTGGGGGATTTGACTTTTTAACCTATCAAAACCCAACGAGATTGGGGAACTTGTCCTAAAATAACACTCAAGTGTCTCCAAATCAGAACCAATCACAAAAATAATAAAATATATTTAATATAAAAATAAAATTTAAATGATTTATAAAAAGGAAATAAATGGTAAAAAATACACAACATGTATTAAAACACCAAATAAAAATCCTAAAAAAAATATTAGTGGTCAAACATGAGTTAACAAGTGTTGACAAATTTTTGTAGAATTTTTTAAAGTCAGAAACTATTTTTAAAATATAAAGAAATAAGCAAAATAAACAAAAATTTGTAAAAAAAAATAGTAAAATCAAAAATAAAAACAAAATCGGGTCACTAATATTTCTCAAGAAGTCATTGGATCCTTCCATAATCTTTTTAGAATTTATAATGACCAAAAAGTATTTTTAAACAATTAAATAAATCAAAAGTAAGATAAAAATCGTAAAAATATCAAATCATAAAATAAAATTATGAAAAAATAAAAATCAGAAAGAGAAAAATAAAATATTGTTGTTATTTTTTCACAATTTTAGAATTTGAAATGAATTTTTTATGAATTTTTTATGTTTAAAAAAATTAAAATAGAAAAATCATAAAATAAAAATAAAGCTAAAATAATGTAGACCACTAGATCAATATCAAAATGCATTAGTAAATAGGTCTGATGGATCTGATGCACTGTGCATATTATGGTCATCCTTGAATTTCACACCGAATCATCAGTTTTAAAAAATAAAATATAAAACATGAAAAAATGTAGACCGTTGGATCTAAAGGTATTTTTAAACACGCTGGCAATCTGAACGAACAAAAGGTGTAGACACACAGTGAGACATAGTCAATGCACGCGTTTGTAACACTAAATAGTCAAGCCAATCAAATTAAAACAATTGGCTGAGGTTCATTGGTTGAAGAACGACACATAGGTCGTCTTCAACCTCCAGCCCTCGCGAAAAAGTTATTTAAACCAAAGAAGTTTGAGAAATTTGAATTTAAAAACAAAGGTATCAAATGCATCAAAACCAAAACTAAACCACCAAAAAGCATCAATGAACATCATAGACAATTCTAATAATTTGAGTTAGAAGAATTAAAGCCAAATCCTACCTGAACGAAGTCCGCTGAAATTGCTCTAAAACTTTACTTGGATAGCACATTTTAGAGCACGTCAAGGTTTAATTCTTCTTATGTTAGCTTCAGTGAAGTTCAAGGATGAATAATCAATCAAAAAACAACTGCTGGAAGTGATGGAAATGAGAAATTGAAAACTAAAAAACGTGAGCTATGGAGAGAGTTTGGTAGGGTAATTTTGGATGTTCAAGCTTGAGAAATGAAGAGGGAGATGCCTCTATTTATAGAAGGAATGAAATGGAATGTTGAGATGGGGTGAATGACAAGAAATCTGATCAAATCGTGTGCACCCAATTCATGAGAAAAGTGTGACTTTAATTTCCTCAAAACTCGGCCAAAACTTACATTTCATCTTAATTTCCTCAAAACTCAGCCAAAACATGTGTTTCATCTGGAAATGGGATTGGTGACTTACGTTTTCAAAAAAGTCAATTACATTAAGTACTTCATGATTAACAACTATAGCTTTTCAACTTACTTGCAGTGGAAATTCATAATTTAAAACTATATTTTTTAAGATACTTCTAAATAACTTCATCAAATAAAAATAACTCAATTACCACAAGGGTAGTTCAAATCCCAAAATAAAAAAAAAAGTAACATAGTTGTTTAAACAAACGATCCCATCCCCGATGTTACATATCAGAGCAAGAACCCTTTTATTCTACAGGAAATAAAGAACACATTCCACATCTATCCTCTAAGCCTCTAAAGACTATTCTTGATTACTTGCGAGTTACCCATGTATAGAGGCATCATTTCCAAGCAGCAAGGGTGAGTAAATCATAATCATTATAAAAGACATACGGAGTAAATATAGTAGTTATGATACAACACCAAAGAACACACCATCGAAACTTCATATCATACTCACACCTTCAAGCATCATAATACACATTAGACACATGGTAATACCATCAATTATTAATTATCACAAACATGCATCCACAAAATAATAGACAATCAAATAATCATGCTATGCCATATATAATGCAATGCAACTCTTTTAGATTCATACATATGATATCAAAACTTCAGTGATGACACCGTCATCATTTTCTATAAAGATCTCCACCAAAAGGATCGATTCCTGTTTGGAACCAGAACACATCATAAATTTCACTCAATCCACACTATGGGTTTTGGGCCATCATTAGACTATTTGTCCTACAAAACTCACTAGAACACCATCCTGCAACCATCAATAGGCTACGCCCTAACTTAAGCCATGAATGCATGATGCGAAACATCTTAATAACCTAAGGACCACTTATAGTAAAAAAGTATCATCATTCATATAATCATCATAAATATCAACACATACTTCATAACATGAAACAACATCATCATAGCATCAACAATTCATTGTATACACATACACCATATTAAAATGATCACTGAATCATCTTATTAATCAAAGGATAGGTACTATAAAAACACATATTATGACTCTTTTTATTTAACCAAGGCATATTTCATCGCGTTAGCTTCCTAACACTCCAAACGACACGTAAATCAAAGTCCTGAAACTCAAGTTATGACACTTTAAAATACTACTGATTTCCATCGCCCGATGCTCGCCTGGAGAAGTAGGATACTCTCCTGAGGCTCTCTCGGAGATGATGGAGCAATAAAACCCTTTTTCCTTTCTGGTCTCCACCACCCGACGCTGCATCTCGCTCGCCTGGCGTTTTTCCTTTCGCCTCCATGTCACCCGACTACACTCCAGCGACAAACCATCCTCCATACAAAACTCAAGTGCTATATTTTTCACCCCATCCTATCGCTTCTTACTCGCCCGGCGCTGCTGGAGCGAGGCTCCATTTCCCGATGACACACATCCACCACTCAGTGCTACAGCGCAAACAGGACTTGCATGTTGCAATTTCTTCACTGTATAGTCCTAATTTTTACACGATTTCTCCATAATACATGACTCAATTCCTCATAGATTCAATTATTTTCATCACATAACAACAACATAGATTATCATACATCATATGCATCAATTCGTTGCAAGAAAACATCATAATTTCACCAATTTTCATCAAATCATCAATTAACACCATCATCCCAAAACCCCAACACAACTTACAATTATCTAAACCTTAGATCAATTATAATAACAACGATAAACTCCCTTACCTCAGATTTCTCCTAGAAAATTATTTCTCTTCGCGTTCTATCAAATCCCTCCGAGTTCTTCTGTGCCCTAGCTCTCTTTACAGTTCCCTTCTCTTTTCACGATTGCACAAAATGAACATTGTCACTCTTTTCCCCTAGTTTAACCTTTGGACCCTTTCTGTGGTTTTCCATCTTACCCTCACTTATCCATTCACAATTTAGCATTTTAGCCTCATAGCTTTTACCTCTTATTATTATTCTATTTAACTAATTAAAATAATTCCAGTTAATAATTATAATTATCTAAATTATTCTAAAATACACTATACCTTCTTAATTCCTACCACCCCATCATACACCACACAAAACATCACATCAAGCATTATGATCATCCATACATAACATAAACATCATAATTAAGTCACAAATACCTAACATAAATTAATCAAAAAATTAAATAAATAATCTAATTGTTTTTGGGTGTTAATACTCTCCCCCAGTTAAAATAATGTTTGCTCTCGAAAATTACCAGACGGAAACAAATTCGAATAAGACTCTCTCATTTGATCCTCGCATTCACAAGTCTAACTTTCACCGGATGATCCACCCTGCAATACCTTCACTAAGGCGATGTATTTATCCCGCAATTGCTTCATTTCCTGTCCCTTTATATGCACGAGTGATGCTTCGACATTCAGGTTATCTCTCACATGTACATCATCAATTTGAATCACATGCGAAGGATCTAGAATGTACTTTCTCAACTGAGACACATGAAACACGTCATGAAGATTTGTAAGTGACAGTGATAAAGTAACCTGATAGGCCACCTCACCTATCTTCTTTGAAATCTGAGATAGACTAACAAAACATGGCGTAAGTTTCCTCGACTTCAAAGCTATACCAACACTAGTCATCGAAGTAACTTTTAAAAACACATGGTTATCCTTTTGGAATTCGATTTCCTTTCTCCTCTTGTCATGATAACTCTTCTGATGAATCTAAGAAGCTTTCATCCTCTCTTGAATCATCTTAATCTTTTCAGTCATCTTTTGTATGTCTGAGCACATGTCTCTCTCCGGACTCATGCCAACACAATGGAGTCCTACACCTCCTACCATATAATGCTTCATACGGTGCCATACCAATACTCGCATGAAAACTATTATTGTATGTAAACTCATCAATGGAAAATGACTATCCCAAGATCCTGCTTGTTCTAGCACACAAGCCCTCATCAAATCCTCCAAAGACTGAATAGTCCTCTCTGTCTGACCGTTCGTGTGCGGATGGTATACAAAGCTCAACCTCACCTTAGTACCAAAAGCATTCTGCAAACCTTCCAAAAATTTTGACGTAAACCTCAGATCTTTATCCGACACGATACTCGAACGTATTCCATGAAGTTTCAATACCTCACTGATATACATCTCAGCTAGCTTCTCCATAGGATGATTAGTATTCATTGGTAATAAATGATCTGACTTAGTCAACCTATCCACAATTACCCAAATTAAGTCATTGCCTTTAGCAGTCTTCGGTAAACCCAACACGAAATCCATAGAGACATTGTCCCATTTCCACTATGGAATACTCAAAGGTTGCATAAGACCCATAGGCTTCTGATATTTAATCTTCAACTTCTGACAAGTCAAACAATCATAAACAAATTTAGTGATTTCCTTCTTCTTACCAAGTGTGGCGTCTAGGATTTTCATTGAATCACGAACGGAGGCGAAAGACAGAAGAGTCGCCATCAATGTTATTTATATCAAGAGAGGGAAAGTAAACACTAAGTAAACCTAAAGGAAGGATAGAATATGGTCTCACGACCAAGAGAAAGGGTAAGGAAGTCGGTTACGCGAGGGGAAGTTATTAGCACCCCTCACGTCTGTGGTACTCCATAGGATCCACTTAAGTTTGTTCTAATCTAAGAGTGTATAAAAATATAAGGTCTAAAGATTAATGCTAAGGGAATGCATGCAAAGTATATACAAAGAGAAAGTTTTTATTAGTTGTGCTTGCCGCGGTTCCGAACCTTTGTGCCTATGTACCACCGACCGTGCAATGGGGATCAAGGCACTCGTAGTTCACCTTAAAAGTTTTGGTGAGTTGTATGTTTTTTATGAACAATTATAGCGAAGCATGTCCTTTATGAAAATATTTTAAAAGAAAAAAAAATTTACCTTGAAAAAGGATTTGAGTAAGGTTAGAGTATTTTACAAATTTTCCAAATACAAAGGAGTTTTTGTTTTAACATGGATGCAAAAGAGAAAAGACTAACAAAAGAGGACCTCGATCCTATAATTTGTCATGCTTGTGGATATAAAGTTGGGATAAGAGGGAGATCTACCTATTGTTGTCATGCATGGATAACAAACCTAAGGTCTATTTAGTTTAAAATTAGAGAAGAATCAACTAAAGACCTTATGGGGAACATGACAATCTCATAAAAGAGAAGAAGAGGAAGAAGAAACAAGCAATCACACTTAGATAAGAGAGGAAGCAAGTATCAAATAAACACATATACAATTAGGATAGATACCTAAGCACATAAGAAAGAAAAGATGATAAAACATCAAGTAAAAGTAGAGAAGAGATGATAAAACATCATATAAAGATGATAAAACATCAATAAGGAAGATGATAAAACATCAACCACACAAAACAATATGATAAAACACATGAGAGAAGAGATGATAAAACATCACATAAAGATGATAAAATATCAAGAAGGAAGATGATAAAACATCAAGAAGAAAGATGATAAAACATCAAGCACATAAAATAATCTGATAAAACACATAAGAGAAAAGATTATAAAATATCACATAAATAGTATAAAACATCAAGAAGGAAGATGATAAAACATTAAGCATATAACACAGTGTGATAAAACACATAAGAGAAGAGATGATAAAATATCACATAAAGATGATAAAACATCAAGCATACATACATTAAGATGGAAAAACATCATGTCTCAAAGAAAAGAGAAGGATGATAAAACATCACTAAATAGACAATCCAATGTGGTAAAACACATAAGAGATGGAGATCTTACAAATAAACTTGAAGAAGTGAAGAAGGAAAATAAGAGAGCAATGCTAAGAAATCAAAGGAGCATGGCATAAAAGCACATCAAAGGACAATGGCATAAAAGAACATCAAAGTAAGGTGTTAGTTCTGGTCCTAACATGATATACATCTCAGACTACCCTAAGCATAGCAACATGGGTCAAGAAGTAGAAACATTTACCTAACTAGGAAAGTAGAAGTACAAGTGTGCATTTAGAAGACAAAACTTCAACACATGTAAAAGTATCAATAAAAATGAGAGACAAGAGGTAGATACCTAAGTCTAAACATGGTTTAAGACATCATAAACTATCATTAAGGGATTACATGTTAACAAACATCACTTAATCAAGACAAGTTCACATGATGAAAAGAGATAATACTCAAACAAGTAACAAGATAATACTTGGGCAATAAGTAAGTGGAAAACAAAAATGGGGAAGAAATATGACATCAAATATAACACTTATAAATTTCAAAACAATTCCTTAAGGGTCATGCACAAGAGGTAGAGATCTAAAGATCATACGAAAAGTCAAAAAGGCAAGAATAATAGCATAGGGGTATTCATGTCTCAAGTGTCTAACCAAGCATGGTATAAGAAGGTGAAATTAAGTGAGATAGATGGATAGGTTTAAAAGTAATAAGTGAACACATAAAGAACTCATCATCATCACATAAATACAATTGAGAAATATTCATCATAATCAAACAAAGAAAGGATCACAATCAACCCAAAATGGACATAAATCCTCATGCATTGCTAACAAGCAAACAAATTAGAAAATAAGAGGTAATGTGAAGAATAAGGGTCAAACATTGACATGTTATACACTTATCACAAACCTCATGGTCAAGATGAAGTTCAAATAGTCATTGAAAACATGGTACAAACACAAAAGTACACAAACTAGTTTCAGTCAAAGTTGTGATGTGAGGTGAGAACAAGTGTGTGATCAACTGAACATGGCAAGACATGCAAGTAAGAGTAAATTCAGAAGAAAAAACATGATTATAACACTAATCAAAGACCTCTAGTAACCCTAAGGTATTATTACTTAATCATATTCAAAAGATAAGGCAAGACTAGGTCAAAACCAAACACTAACATGCTTCTAAAGGTGAGTGAAGCACAAGAAAGGTATAGATGAAGATGGAATATTGTTGTACCCCAATTTTTCTCCCTAATATTCCTCTATCATCTCATACCATCATAATGCAACAAGATCACACATTATGGTTTTGGGTACTTCTTCTACTTCATCCTATCTTTAGGTCTGCTCTTGAGGGATCATCAAGCACCTTGAATTGTGTATCTTGTACATATATCCTTTTGACTAACATCAAAATATGTATATATGTATCTTTGAATTTCTTCTTCTAGGTAATGGCACAATTGCATGTATATTCCCATCTCCTAACATAGAGGACCAAAACTAGGGTTAGGGATTTAATCAGGAAATCTCTGAATTTTTGGGAAATACTTGATTCCATGCTTCTCTACATGTTCATAAGCATCTATGATTATATGTTTGATCATCAATTTTGGTTTGGAAAGGTTCAATTGACAAAAAGGGGTAAATTAGTCATTTTGTCAAAAGTCAACCAAAGTCAACTGTTGACCAAGGGGACTTTTGGTCCGCTATTAATTAATTGTTCCTATTTTTCATATTTTCATGGTAAATGGTGGCATAAAATCAAGAGGAAGTGTGAATTAGAGATAACTTGTCAATGAAGTTATTTGAAATATTAGATTTTTTCTTAGTGTTCATAGTGCTGAAATTTGATTGATCATAACTATCTCAATTTTTATTGAAAATGTACAAACTTTACATGCTTGGATAGAGGATACAAAATTCTTCAACTTTGTATTAGAGGCCTCAAGTCCAAAAAGTGAAAGGAGAAAAAGTTATGGAGCATGGAAATTTCTAGACACTTAGTGGAATTTTTAAATTTGTACAAAAATCTGATTCCTTCATGGCTAATTATAAATGTTCATTTGGGCTAAAATCAAAAAGTTGGCAACATCAAAGTTGGAGTTTGAAGTGTACTCTTCATTTTTTTATTCAAGAATCATCTTAAATGGTCAAGTATAGAAGGAGATACAATGCTTAGGATTTGGAGCTTTAACTTGTCATCTTGCACAACCACAAGGCATGTCACACGCGAGCCAGGCCAAGCATTTCATCAAACAGTTCATGGGCATGCCTTCACCACCTATTTTCTCTTTGAATTATTCATTATTTTGAAAAGTTTTCAACATGAAAGATTAAGATACATGTGTGAGATACAATTTTTCTTCGGGAAGTTTTTCAAAATAACTCCTACTTTTTAAGATATAATCTTGGGAAGAGGGTACCATGATATTGAATTTCTGCCTAGCATACAAGGAATGTCGCGCGCATGGTCTGCCTAGCAAGACCTGGCATTTCATCAAATAGTGCACGAGTATGCATTCATGATCAACTTTCTCCATGGTTAAAGATTTGTTTAGAGTTGTGTTAAACTTCAAAGTTGTTGCCCTCTCTCCTAACTTTTCAACAAGCCCAAAATCATCCTTTTTGGTCCATTGAGGTATGAGTTACAGTCATTTAAAGTTGGGTGTTTTAATTGTAAAAAATTGCAAGTCACTTGGAGATATTTGAGACATACTCATGGTCAGTTGCAAGAAGGAATTTTCGAGCTTGATTTCAAGGAGCTTCCAGGTTTCAAATTTTGTTTGTTTCAACATGAAAGTTGTTAACCTTAGTACCATATTTCTAAGAAGGCAAGAGGTAGTTCAAGTAATCAAGAAATGAGAGAGATACCCATTGGAAAATATGACTGGTCATTAAGGAGATCGTGCAGTTGTTGGAGGGTAGTGCACATCAAGCCTCGATGCTGTATCATCACCTTTGTTATTTTTCCTAAAAAGGCCAGAAAAATGCATTATTATGCATGCACATGCTTCCCTGATGTTTGCTTAAAATATAAAAATTATTCCCACCCTTTTTCCCCCCATGTGCCAGCTCACTCCTCATGCGTATCACACTCAACTCTCACCCTCTTATTCTCTCCAAAACACATCAGATTCACCCTCCTTTACACAAAATACGCATGGCTGATTTGATCACACTTTTGATCAAGCTTGTTCAAAAAACTTTGATTAACAATGTTTAGCTCTTAACCTCACTCCAACAATTATAAAAGAGAGTTTTCTCTCCTCATTTCATCGCATCCTAACAGAAGCAGGAATTTCCTCTCTTTCTCTCCATCAAATTGCTCTCAAATCCTTTGAAGGTTCCAAAATTTCTTAAAGAGCTCTTGTTTATTTGCCATTATCTCTTCTCCTCAATCTTTCTCAAGTGATTTTTCGAGTTTCTATCATCTCCTTGCTCAATTTGAAGAGTCGGTGGAACTACTCCACTAGGTAAATTATACAAACTCCATAGATTCAGATCTTAGCTTGAATCCCTATTTCCAGTTACTTTTAATTGTTAAATTCATGATCATTGCGTTCTTAGCTGGCCAAACGATAGGTTTGATGTATAAATTTGAGTGAATCTGAGCTTGCTTGGTGTTCTGAACATTTGTGAAAAGTGATAATCAACGAACTTATGATCTGTTTTTCTGTGTGAATTCACATTCGTTTAATGTATATCTTGATGTCACGTTGTAGATCTCCGTGAGATCTACAACTTTACTTCAGATCTCATTCAATTTCATTCAGAAACGAGTAAGCTAGATGGATATGAAGTTCACTATAAGAACACGGTTTTAGGGTTTTTCTGGTTATTTCAAATGAAAGAGAAGACACGTGATTGGTCCATTTAAATCTCTGGGATCCACTTCTGCATGCCAACACGATTATCGTATTATTTTTGAATTTTGTTTTAATTTTTTCCCTCTTTTATTTCTATTAAGTTCTTGATTTTATTAAAAATAGTTTTGGTCATGAAAAAATTATAAAAAATTATGTCATGAATCCTCAGAGAGTCTATCATTTTTCTATATTTTTCTATTTTAATTTTCAAAAATCAGAGACACAAAAATTAATTTTATTGGTTAAATATGTTTTTGTTGTAAATATTTATGCACTTTTAGAATTTTGATTTTATTCTTTATTTGCCATCCATTTTAAAAATATACTTACTGATCCTTAGAATTTTCTTGAAATTTAGGGAGTCTTACACCAAATTTATTTGAATTTTAGATTAAGTAGAATAATTTTGAACTTAATTTCTTTTTTTTAGGGTTTTGGTTGATCATTCACATTGATTGCTTGAAAATTATTATTTCCTATGCTTATAAAATTTGAAAAAAAAATTAGAGTGCTTGTATAGGTGGAGACTATAAAGTTCATTTTCCTTGAATTTTAAAACATGATTTCATAATTTTTACAAATTTTTTTTCAAAACACTCTAGTTTAAGCATTTCTCTAGCTAGTTTCAATGTTTGCATTTTTAAATCAAGTTTCCACCTTAATACAAGAACTCTAAACTCTATTTCTGACTTTTATAGATCTCTAGGAAGTTAGGTTTTAATTATCATGATTTTTTATAATCCATTTACCTTTTTACCTAATTTTTTACTTAGGATTGTATTTAGGGTTTTGCTTTTGATCAAAGTTTGTGATTGACAACTTTTGTACATAACTCTTGGCATGGCATGTGATACTGACTTGGGGTTTATTTTGGGACAAATTCTTCAAACTCATTAGATATTGGGTGTTGATAGGTTGAAAAACTAAATCCACTGAGATGGATGAATGATGTTGCCGATATTTGAAACTAAAATTCAATTTAACACATCCCGTCCCCCTTTATCTTATCCATTTCTCACTTGTACTATATGTTATTGGAGAATGATCTATATATCATTTCTCTAAACATGTGACACAAAGATTGATATTGACCAGCCTCAAAATAGGTGTGACTTTTATATAAGTCCACTTACGATTGCTTAACATAGCGCTAAATTTTGTCTTGATTCGAGAAATGATCATTTGTGGCCCAAACCCATGTTTGCAAGCCCAAGTCTGTTAATTTGAAACCTTTGATCCAATAACCTTGAGATTCATTGTTAGGGGGATTTGGTCTTTTCAATCCTCTAATGAATCTTCATGAGCTTTGGTTAAAGTAAATCACTTAAACATCGTTGATCATTTATTGTCGCTTCAAGAATTTTAAATGAATGATATACTTGACAAAAAGCAAATGAGACTTGTGGTTAAGAGGCTTTGATTTTATCAATCTTCTGATGTGTTTTCAAATGCAAGTTTCGAGATGGTCATTCAACTAACCTCTAATCTCTAACCCCTTAACAATTGACTTTTTTCTTTGGGCTTTTACTTTATGTCTCTATTTTTATACACCATTTATTTTAGCATCTATATGTTGTTTTCATCTTTGCTCATTTGAGCTTTCATTTATTTTTCAAAGATACCTAATAATCAACTTGGACTATAAAAAGCTTTAATGTTACTCAGACTATTTGGTTACTAGCCTTGGCATTTTGGAGTTATGGACTTCTTGGACTTAGGATTAGAGACTTTGACCTCCCTTAGGACCTTGTGACTTCTATTATAATTTTTTCTGGAGTTCTTCGGGTTTACCTCGAGACATTGAGTTGTTTGTTTTCTTTGTGTGCAGGTTATTCTGATCATATGCTTTGTCTATGATTGGCAATTCATCTGTATACCACCGTTATTTTTATGAAGACTTAATGCATTTAAAGTTTGGTATTCTTAAGAGGTTTAGTATCTTTGCTTGCTTATTTAAATCCAAAGGATGAGAATTCTACATCGACTCATTATGTCAAGTGTTGACTTCTTGTTGGTTAAACGGTTCTTTTCCCTAGCTTTTACCTTATGCTTTAGGATAGTCCCTTCATCTCATCCAATCTTATTTAATTTAAAAAATATTCTCCCTCATTTTCAAAACTATTCTTGTTTTCTAAACTTGAATCACTTTTACAATAAATTTGAACTTAGGTCCATGAATTTTCAAAAATATTTTCTTAATCAAACTTTAAACAATTTAATAATACTTTGACATTTTTGTGAGAAGACTAAAAGTCAATCAATATCATTCAAACTATTTTTCCACTTTGTCTTTTTATCTTAAAATTTTCTCAAAAGATTAGACTCTTGTCAAACTTTGTAGTGATGTGAGCTACTATACTTCTATGATATGTAGTGAGGTGAGATATTTTACACTTCAGTGTTGAGCGAGGCTTTGTTGATTTTAAAATCCAAGCTATATCTTCCACTTTGAGATGATGTAAATTATCCTTTCTCGTAATTGTGGGTAGTAAGAATGTTCTTCCACTCGGATAAGACGATGGTGACTCGTCTCTTAAAAGTAACCAACACACTTGTGTTTTAAAAATTTTAAAGGTGAACAACGAGTACCCTGATCCACTATTACACGGAAGGTGGTACATAGGCACTAAAGGTTCGCAACCGCGGAGGGTGGAAAATTGTAATATATATTTCTTTTCTCATCTCCACCATCTATTTTTGTATACAACTCTTATAGCCAAAATACACAGATTTTGAAAGAGTTCTTACGGAGTACCGTATATGTTTAGGGTGATAATACCATCCCTTTGCATAACCAACCCCCGAACTTAGACTCTTTCCCCCTCTTTTTGGGTTATTCACTCTTTTCTCATTCCTTTGGAAACAATAAAGCGTGATGGCAATTTTTATTTGATTTGTGCGAGTTAAGTCAATCCAATGGCTTAGTCTCAACATTTCTACCGCTACAGAAAAATGGCGACTTCACTAGGGAAAGAATGACCTAATGATGGTCCATCCCTAAGTGGGTTGAGCCTATCTTTTTTTGTTTGTATATGTGCTATTGTTTGTTTGTATATTATATGTTGTATATATTATTTGTCTGGATTTTCTTGGTTTTTAGGATGCTTGGTGATTTATCATAAATCCTCTACCCAGACTTGGCAAACATAAGATAGGACGGGCGGTATAGTCATGTTAACTTTGAGGGAGTAATCCCAAAAAAGGAGGCGTGAGATCCCCCACTCAGTGGAGGCCCCTTTAACTGTAGTATCGTTTACCGAGTAATCGGGAAGACATGCTTCTTTCGACCTTGGAGCTTGCTGAAACTGAGGACTGTAGAACCTTAAACCCATCTGGGCCTTTTAGGTGTAGTCTGGAAGCTAGTAATCCAGAAATAGTTGTCACGCGATACTACGCTCGGACAAGTTTTTCCTGAGAATATTTCTAATTATCGAGTCAATATAATAAATGAATTATGTGCATTGCATATCATGCATCATCTTGTACATATTTCTTACATTACTTTTCATACCCAAGTGTCTTACTGTGTTTCTCTACTTCATTCAGAAGCAAGTTGTCTCACCAGTATAATACTTGAGCTAATTCCAAGAAGAAAATGAAGAATCTTGAATAAGAGAATCGCGAGCTGTGCGAATAAATTACTGCTTTGAAGGCCGGTATGGCCAATCTGACTGCTTTAATGGAATCATTGGTGGTTGCTCAAAATCAGCCACCACTTGCTCAACCTCAACAGACAACAGTTGCTTCCGAAGCTCCGACAGTTCCCGTTTCTATTACTCCAGTTACTGTTGTTAAGAATCGTATGCCTTAGGGTTATCCATGGGGAATGCCAGAGAAATTCATGCCAGAAGGTTACAATCTTGATACTCAAGTTGCTCCATTTTCTAAAACTGTTGTTGTTTCTACACCTCCGATAGTGCATGTTACTCTTATGGCTAGAAAAGAGATCCATTATACTACACCTCATTCGGTGAATGCTATGCATTTGTGAATGATGAAGTTTACCATCCTGCTCTTCCATCGAGTGAAAGTATGGGTTTCTATGACCGTTTGGATGACTTTCAAGACCAGTTCAATGAAATGAAGAAGGAAGTAAAGGCCCTTCAAGGAAAAGAATTGTTTGGACAGAATGTTAGTGAACTCTGCCTAGTTCCAAATGTAAAGGTCCCAACAAAGTTTAAAGTGCGGGAATTTGAGAGGTACAAGGGAAACTCTTGTCCTCGTGACCACCTTGTGAAGTATATCAGGAAAATGTCTACCCGTACTAATGATCAGCATTTTCTCATTCATTTCTTCCAGGATAGTTTAATTGGTGCTGCTCTGAAGTGGTATATGAGTCTTGACAGTAGTAGTATTCGTACCTTCAATGATCTAGGAGAAGCCTTTATCAACAATACAAGTACAACATGTTCATGGCGCGTGATCGTGACCAATTAAGGGCAATGGCTCAGAGAGACAAGGAGTCGTTCAAAGAATATGCGCAGAGATGGCAAGAGATAGCTGCCCAGGTGGTTCCACCTATGGGAGAACAATAAATGACCAAGGTCTCCCTGAAAACCCTTGGATAATTTTATTATGAAAGGATGGTCGCCATCACGGCAAGTGATTTTACCAAAATGGTAAGCATGGGGGTTCGTTTAGAAGAGGTTGTTAGAGAAGGGCACTTGACTAAAGACGAAGGGACGAAGAAGTCGTCATATGGGTTCTCCCGAAAGAAAGAAATAAAGTGAGAAGAATGTTGTTATCGGAGAAAGAAATATTAGGCCACCCAGAAGACATCAACAATATCAGCAACATGTTGTTTCTGTAACTCTTGTTGTCAATATAGCTCCAACCACTGTTGCTTATCAAAGACCACCTCCTCAGGGGAATTAAGGGCAAAGTCAGAAGAGAAAGGCCTTTGACTCTATTCCAATAAGCTATGCAGATTTACTTCCGACTTTGATTCAGAAGAAGTTAGTTCAGACTAGGCCACCCCCTGCTATACCATCACCTTTTCCTTAGTATTATAAGGCAGACCAGACGTGTGCTTTTTATCAGGGAGCACCAGGGCACAATGTTGAGAACTATTATCCTTTGAAGTTTGAAGTACAAAAGATGGTGAGATCTGACCTCTTATCCTTTAGAGATGTTGGCCCTAACATGAAAGATAATCCTTTGCCAAAGCATGGAGGAGAAAATGTGGTAAACATGGTTGCTGGTTGCCCAGGGGACTTCCGGATTTTTGATATCAACTTGGTTAGAGATGATTTAGTAAAGATGCATGCTGACCTCTGCGATTTTAGTTATTATACACATGACCATGCTGGTTGTGGCATTTGAAGTACATATATACATGGGTGTGATATAATAAGAGCTGATCTTCAGGAAATGATGGACGAAGGCCTCATTCATATAATTATGCCTAGGGTAGAGTACGAGGAAGATGTGAATATGGTCTACGGATGTCCCGGTGAATTCCATATCTTTGATGTGAATCATATGAATGATGATTTGGTGAAGTTGCACGCTACCTATTATCACATGGATGGTCAAGTAGAACACCATTATGAATCTAGCCGGATCTGCTGCAGAGATTCTCGTGGTTGTTCCATTGTGAGAAGGGGTATCCAGTTGTTATTAGATAACGGTACTATCAAAGTTTCAGGCAATAGAGATGATTACAATGGGGTTAACATGATTGAAGATTGCTCGGTCGAGACTGTGTCAGATGATGAGTATGCTTCTGCAGATGAACTATTTTCCTCTGATGAAGATATGTTCTCCAGCAATGACTCTGTGATGTCCATGTATTCTGAAAAATGGGTGAATATTATTGTGTCGTGTTTCAGTGTTCCCGCCTCTATAGTGACTTGCTTACCGGGTCATATGCCTTACGAATCAGACAAAGTTGTACCCTATAAATACAATGCTACAATCTTGGAGGATCATGTGGAAGTTCCCATCCAACCTTTTTCTGATGTCAATAATATTTCTGAAGCCAGTCGAGTAACCCGCAGTGGCCATATTTTCGCACCTGTCATTCGAGGGAATGTTAATGCTGATAAAAAGGATGTTGAACGTGTTGAACCTAAGAAAGAAGTTGGAGAATATAGTGGTACTACTCTGGAAAAAGATGTGGATGATATATTGAAGATTATCAAGATGAGTGACTATAAGATCGTAGATCAATTGTTGCAGACCCCATCAAAGATATCTATTCTAGCCTTGCTAATGAACTCTTCTACCCACGGGGAATCTTTGATGAGAGTATTTGATCAAGCTTTTATGGAAAGTGATATGCCTTTGGACCAATTCAGTAAGGTTGTCGGGAATATTACATCCTGTAATAACCTGAGTTTCTATGATGACGAATTGCCCGATGAAGGAATGAATCATAACTTGGCTCTCCATATCTCCATGAATTGTAAGAATGATTCATTGTCCAATGTGCTTATTGACATTGGGTTAACTTTGAATATCATACCGAGGAGCACACTTATGAATCTGAAGTTTGTGCGTGAAGGAAAGGTGGTCATCATAAATGAAGAACATGCATTGTTAATATCTCATTTATCCTCTTTTAGTGTTGTGGAAGCAGATGAAGCTGCTGTTGGAACTCAACTCCAAGCTTTATCCATTGATAACATAAGGGAAAATGAGAACTCTATGGATTCATTTAAGGATGCTCAGCAGGTAGTGCGTAATGGCCCTAGTAAAGTATGGGGGTAGATTATTGATTCGCCGGTGAATAAGAATAGCGTTGGTTTGGGATTCTTCGCGAAGAATAACAAAGGTGAGAATATGAAGCTGAAGTCTGCTTTAGGAAAATATTAGGATATCTTTTACAGTGGAGGTTACCTTTATCCAATTGTTCCTAGGATTAATGCTATTCTGAAAGGTGAAGAAGAGCAAGAGATGCTGAACTATGTGACGCATGGAGTCAGAGTCCAGAACTGGGTCACTATTTATGTTCCCTCTTGCATTCATATTTCAAAGTAATTTGTTTTTTGTTAATCTTTTCAAAAATCTTTCACTCTACCCAAGGTGAAAGTATTGATATTGTATGGCCATTTATGTTGCTTTGATCTTTAAAATCAATAATAAAAGTTGTCATTGATTCCCAAATTGTGTCTTTATTTTCTGCTTTTTCTTGGAAAATGGTAATCAGAAAAAAAACCATTTCAGAATAAATAATAACTGTAAATAAATCTGCATAATCACTTTCTATATCTGTCAGTTTCTAAAAGAAATCATAAATCATATGTGTAGATTAATTAAAAACTCGTTGAGTACAATGACCCTGCACCCTCTCCCAACTCTGAATATCCTATGTATGTGGCCGAAGGAGAAGAATATGATGAAATCCGTGAAGAGGTTTCACGGTTTATCAAGCACGAGGAAAGTACCATCCAATCGTATAAAGATCCGTTAGAGACAATCAATTTGGGTTTAGAAGAAGATCTAAAATAAGTCAAGATTGGAGCATTGTTGCACCCCGACGTGAAGAGTAGGTTGGTTGAATTGTTGAAAGAGTATGTGGACATCTTTGCTAGGTCTTACCAAGACATGCTGGGGTTGGATACTGATATTATGGAGCATCATTTTCCACTAAAGCTAGAGTGTCCGCCAATCAAGCCAAAATTGCGAAGAACTCACCCCGATATGGCAGTAAAAATTAAAGAAGAAATTTTAAAGCAAATTAATGCCAGTTTTCTTGTTACATCAGTGTACCCTCAGTGGACAACCAATATTATCCTTGTACCAAAGAAAGACAGAAAAGTTTGCATGTGCGTAGATTATAGAGAATTAAATAAAGCTAGTCAAAAAGATGATTTTCCATTGCCACATATTGATATGTTGGTTGATAGTACAACAAAATTCAAAGTATTCTCGTTCATGGATGGATTTTCCAGATATAATCAAATCAGAATGGCTCCTGAGGACATGGAAAAGACAATGTTTATCACACCCTAGGGAACATTTTGTTACAGAGTGATTCCGTTCGACTTGAAGAACGTTGGTGCAACGTACCAAAGGGCGATGACAACCCTATTCCATGATCTGATGCACAATGAAATTGAGGTATATGTTGATGATATGATTTCTAAATCCCATACTGAAGAAGGGCATATAGAAGATTTGTTGAAATTGTTTCAGCATTTGAGGAAGTATCATCTCCGCTTAAATCCAAATAAATGCACCTTCAGTGTCTGATCAGGGAAATTGTTAGGTTTCATTGTCAGCCAAAAAGGAATAGAAGTTGATCCTAATAAAGTCAAAGAAATTCAAGAAATGTCAGCGCCAAGAACTGAAAAGCAAGTTAGAAGCTTTCTTGGGCATTTGAATTACATTTCCAGATTTATTTCCCATATGACTTCAATGTGTGAACCAATCTTTAAGTTGTTAAATAAAGATCAAGTTTGTGTATGGACAAAATATTGCCAAAGGGCATTTGAAAGTATTAAAAAGTATCTGCTTGAACCTCATATCTTGCTCCCGCTTGTTGAAGGAAGACCATTGATCATGTATCTGACAATGTTAGATAATTCAATGGGCTATATTTTGGGACAATAAGATGAATCGTGGAAGAAAGAATATGCCATTTATTATCTCAGCAAGAAGTTTACTGACTATGACTCGTGGTATTCTATGCTGGAAAATACATGTTGTGCTTTATCTTGGGCGGCAAAATGGTTGTGGCAATATATGTTAAATCATACTACTTGGTTGATTTCCAAAATGAATCCAATTAAGTATATTTTTAAAAAGCCTGCTCTTACTGGGAGAATTTCCCGTTGGCAATTGCTGTTGTCTGAATATGATATTGAATACCATACTCAGAAGGCTATAAAAAGCAGTGTGTTGGAAGACTATCTTGCTCACCAACCGGTTGATGATTATCAGTCTGTTAAATATGATTTTCCTGATGAGGATTGTGATGTTTTTGAAGATAAAAGATTGTGACAAACTGTTTCCTGGGGAAGGTCCTGATCCTGAATCCCGGTGGGGTATGGTGTTTGGCGGAGCTGTGAATGCTTATGGGAAAGGAATTACTGTCGTGATTATCACTCCTCATGGATTGCATATTCCTTTTACTGCAAGGTTGGCATTAGATTTCACCAATAACATGGAAGAGTATGAAGCTTGTATCATGGGTATCAAGGAGGGCATTGATCTCAGAATCAAAGTTCTAGATGTATATGGAGATTCAGCTTTGGTAATCAATCAGATTAAAGGATAACGAGATAATCATCTCCCTAGCTTGATCCCTTACAATGATTATGCTAGAAGATTATTACCCTTGTTTAATAAAGTTGAATTCCATCATATTCCTAGAGATGAGAATCAAATGGTAGATGTTTTGGCCACTATGGCTTCTATGTCTCGAGTGAATAGTTGGAATGATGTGCCTTGTATCACTGTGTGACGTCTGGATAGGTCGGCTCATGTGTTTGCAACAGAGGAAACGTTAGACGAAAAACCTTGGTATTATGATATCAAACATTTTTTTCCAGACTCAAGAATACTCGGCTGATGCGTCAAATAAAGATAGAAAGACATTGAGAAGTTTTACAGGAAGCTTTTTCCTCAATGAAGTTGTGCTATACAAAAGAAATCATGACATGGTCTTGCTCAGATGCGTGGATAGACACGAAGCAGACATGTTGATGCATGAAATCCATGAATGTTCCTTTGGTACCCATGCCAATGGACATTCGATGGAAAAAAAAGATGCTTAGGGAAGGTTACTATTGGCTGATAATAGAATCTAACTGTTACAAATTTTCAAAGAAGTGCCATAAATGCCAGATTTATGCTGACAAAATTCATGTGCCTCCGACACTTCTCAATGTTATTTCTTCCTCGTGGCCTTTCTCAATGTGGGGTAATGACATCATTGGAATGATTGAACCCAAGGCATCAAATGGACATCATTTTATCTTGGTGGCAATTGACTACATCACCAAATGTGTGGAAGAGGCTTCATATGCTAATGTTACTAAGCAAGTGGTAGTATGCTTCATCAAGAACAATCTTATATGTCAGTATGGTGTGCCAAGCAGGATTATAACTGACAACGGCACGAATCTGAATAACAAGATGATGACAGAACTTTGTGAAGAATTCAAGATTTTCTATCACAATTCGTCTCCCTACAGGCCAAAGATGAATGAGGCTGCTGAAGCTGCTAATAAAAATATCAAGAAAATCATCCAGAAAATGGTTGTTACTTATAAATATTGGCATGAGATGCTCCCTTTTGCTTTGCATGGGTATCGAACATATGACCGCACTTCAACAGGGGAAACCTCATTCTCCCTTGTGTATGGTATGGAAGCAGTGCTCCTCGTTGAGGCTAAGATTCCCTCTTTACGTGTGATAATGGAAACCCAGTTGTCAGAGGCTGAATGGGTCCAGAACAGGTTTGACCAGTTGAATTTGATTGAAGAAAAGAGAGTGACGGCTTTGTGTCATGGTCAGTTATACCAGAATAGAATGAAGAAAGCTTTTGATAAGAAGGTCAAGCCTCGGGAATTCAAAGAAGGCGACCTCGTTCTCAGGAAGATCGTGTCTTTTAACGCTGATTCTAAGGGCAAGTGGACTCCTAATTTTGAAGGACCATATGTTGTCAAGAAAGCCTTCTCTGGAGGTGCATTGATTCTTGAAACTATGGATGGTGAGGAGTTCCCACATCCTATGAATGTTGATGTAGTCAAGAAATAATTCGCCTAAAGAAATAAAAGAACAGCTAGCTAAGTTGAAAACCCAAAAGCGCGGCTTAAGCAAAAAAGAGCGTCTCGGTAGGATGAAAACCCGAAAGGGTGGTCTAGGAAAAAGTAAGAGACATAAACAAAATAAATTCTTCCCGCTAGGTTTAAAACCTGTAAGGGCAACCTACGCAAAAGTTAGGGATTTCTTGGCAAGTAACTGCGTCAGACAAGACTTGATCATTGAAGCAACAATATTCTCAGATCGTCACTACACTTCAACAAAAGTCTCTGCTCATGAATTCAAAGTTGTTAGGGAGAATAGAAGTCATTATATTTCAATGTATCTTTTCCAATGTATTACCATATTCCAAACTTTATAATCATCTATGAAGTCTCTCCATTTGCAAACTACCATTCTATTAATAAATTTTGAGTTTTTATCCAACTCTTTGCAATTCTTATTTTATTATGCTTACAAAGACTCCAATTATTATTGATATTAATTTTAAAAACAAAAAGATTAAATAACAAAATTGTTTTTGAAAAGAATTTACAAATTTGTTTTTACTTTAGATTTTGTGACTCAAGAAGAGAAAAAGTAGTGATCCCAACATTGGACGAACTCTGAAATTTCGGAAGTTTGTTTTCCCTAGGAAGGTTCTCTCAGGTCACTTTTACTAGTATGCGTATGATCTTCTCGTGTTTCTCATTTAGTTGGAGATGATACCGATTGACGTATGGTGCAATGTTGGGCTTGTGATCCCATTTTCCCTAGTCAAGTCTTGGTTCATTTTGGTTTCGGGTATTGCATGGTCTAAAGCCTCTATCCCAGATTCACCAGTAAGGTCTTTGCGCATATGACGAAAGTCCCTTCTCCCTTTGTGTGTTGGCATTGTTGTTGTTGTTTGTTTCCCAAGAAACTAGACGAGGGCAGTATCTTTTCTAAGAAGTGTTGAAACAGTTGTCAACTTTTTGGGTTTTCTACCGCCAAGTGCTGGGTTTGATTTAAAATCACCATAAATTTGATTTCTTGTTGTATTATTTGACTTCTTAAAATCACCAAGTAAACCTGAGATGACGTGTCTCTTTGAAAGTTGATATTCCCGCGTGGTTTCATTATTTATCCCCAGAAGAGTTTGTGTAAACATTGCTCTTGGTTTTGAAAGGATGTGTTTTGGGTTCCCCTCGATGATGTGGTGTTTCCCTCCCCAATGAAGTCAACACGAAATCTCTAGTTGATATCTCGACGATGTAGTTTTCATCTTCACTAGTGAAGTCAACATTACAATCTCCAGTGGAAATCTAGACGTTGAAACTTTGTTTTCCCCATTAAAGTCTGTGTGAAATTCCCCGGTGAAGCCTGGAAGAGGATGTTACATCCCTGTATCTATTTTAATTTACTGTTTTGACTTGATTATTTTCGAATTATATTTCTTCCCAAAGGAGTTAAGTCGTGAAATAGGAATTTGTTTCCTCATTGGTACTTACTTTCTTATGAAATTTTCATCCTGGATGTGATTTAGTCGAGTGTTAACTTTACCCAAGCTGGTCTGGTCTGGTTATTTCCAGTGATGTATGTCTGTATTGTCAGCATATACATAATAATATTCATACATACATCATGCATAGATGAATTAAAATTCATTGCTCAATTGCATTTATTATAATTTTGTTGGCATATTACCATATTTGAAGAGTTATGTTACCCTCTCTCCAATAGATTGTCAACCTTAAGTAGAAAGTGTATACCCTTTCAATTTCCCCATTGAGTTATCCCTCGTGGAAGAATTTTGTTTTATCCTTCCTATTCAGCTCATTATCTAGATGGAATGTGTTTCCCTTTTGACTTTAATTCTCACCAGGTGCTATCTTGGTTGACTGTTTCATTTCGGTTTATTTCTGGTTTGAATTTCTGGTCCCCGACATCATTTTTATTCTGATTTCTACAGGCTTTGAGCCCTAATTCGAGAATGTGCATTTATTTTGCACAAGAAGACTTTACCTCCTTAGCAGGAATGTGTTGGCATTTCCCCAGGAAATCATAATTCTTTTCTCAATAACATTGTTACAACTCCTTCTCATAACAACAGATGGAAGGTATGTTTATTGGAGCAACATGTTCTTCCCCAGCAAGTCTATTAATTCCCATATAAGATATTATCTTACTCCGATGGATGGTAGTCTCGTTATTATGGAAGATAGTTCTTTGTTGATATTTGTTACTCCAATGGATGGTAGTCTCGTCATTATGGGAGATAGTTCATTGTTGATATTTTTTTACTCCAATGGATGGTAGTCTCGTCATTATGGGAGATAGTTCGTTGTTGAGATTTTTTACTCTGATGGATGGTAGTCTCGTATTTATGGGAGATAGTTCGTTATTGAGATTTGTTACTCCAATGGATGGTAGTCTCGTCATTATGGGAGATAGTTCGTTGTTGAGATTTGTTACTCTGATGAATGGTAGTCTCGTCATTATGGGAGATAGTTCATTGTTGAGATTTGTTACTCTGATGAATAGTAGTCATGTCATTATGGGAGATTGTTTGTTGTCAAGATTTGTTACTCCAATGAATGGTAGTCTCGTCATTATGGGAGATAGTTCGTTGTTGATATTTGTTACTCCGATGAATGGTAGTCTCGTCATTATGGGAGATAGTTTGTTGTCAAGATTTGTTACTCCGATGAATGGTAGTCTCGTCATTATGGGAGATAGTTCGTTGTCGAGATTTATTACTATGATGAATTATAGTCGCGTCATTATGGGAGACTGTTTGTTGTTGAGGTTTGTTTACTCCGGTGGATGGTAGTCTCGTCATTATGGGAGATAGTTTGTCATTGAGATTCACTTTGCTCTGAACAAGTTTGTTTGATTCAAGTCATAAGTACTAATGCGGATTATTTATGGCTTACCCTAGTATTGATATTTGTTGGTATTATCCTACCATTTATTTCCCCTGTGAGTCGATGATATCTTTTTTGCTATCTTCTCAATGGTGGATAGTTCTCAATTACCGATCGATCACTGTTATCTTTTTTCTCTCTCCTTGATATTTGAGTTGATGATGCTTTATCTCCTCTTTGGGCTTTACCCCAATAGAGTTGAGTCTTTTGATCACCAGTGATTTATTTTCTGGTTGGGTTTTCTTTTGATTTTTATTTCCCATATCGCCAGTGATGTCTTGTGTCATTTTTGAATTTGTTGATTTACCTTCACAATCATAAGCATTGCATGGCATCTTAGGGCCAAAAATAGGTCTTGTTTTATATTTAATTATCTTCAATCGCGTCGACACAGAGATTTTAACCTTCACATCTCCGGATAGAAGACACATAAATAAAGGCAGCTGTTGTACCCTAAGTTTTCCCCCTAAGATTCCTCTATCATCTCATACCATCACAATGCAACAAGATCACACATTAAGGTTTTGGGTACTTCTTCTACTTCATCCTATCTTTAGGTCTGCTCTTGAGGGATCATCAAGCACCTTGAATTGTGTATCTTGTACATATATCCTTTTGAATAACATAAAAATATGTATATATGTCTCTTTGAATGTCATGTTGTAGGTAATGGTACAATTGCATGTATCTTACCATATCCTAGCACAGAGGACTAAAACATGGGTTTGGAGTTTATTAAGGAAATCTCTGACTTTTTGGGCAATACTTGATTCCATGTTTCTCTACATGTTCATGAGCATCTATGATTGGAAGTTTTATCATCAATTTTGGTTTAGAAAGGTTCAATTGACAAAAAGGGGTAAATTAGTCATTTTGTTAGAAGTCAACCAAAGTCAGTTGTTAACCAAGGGGACTTCTGGTCACTTATAAATTCAATGTTCCTATTTTCACATTTTCATGGTCAATGGTGGCATAAAATCAAGAGGAAGTGTGAATTGGAGATAACTTGTCAATGAAGTTATTTGAAAATTTTTTCTAAGTGTTCATAGTGTTGAACTTTGATTGATCATAACTTTGTCATTTTTTATTGAAAATGTACAAACTTTACATGCTTGGAAAGAGGATACAAAATTCTTCAACTTTGTATATAGGTCTCAAGTCCAAAAAGTGAAAGGAGAAAAAAATATAGAGCTTGGAAATTTCTAGACACTTACTGAAATTTTTAAATATGTACAAAAATATGATTCCTTCATGGCTAATTTTAAATGTTCATTTGGGCTCAAATAAAAAAGTTGACAACATCAAAGTTGGAGTTTGAAGTGTACTCTTAATTTTTTATTCAAGAATCATCTTAAATGGTCAAGTGTAGAAGGAGATATAATGATTAGGATTTGGAGATTTAACTTGTAATCTTGACCAGCCACAAGACATGTCACGCGCGCGCCAGGCCAAGTGTTTCATCAATCAGTTCATAGGCATGCCTTCACCACCTTATTTCTCTTTGAATTATTAATTATTTTGAAAAGTTTTCAACATGAAAGATTAAGATACATGTGTGAGGTACAATTTTGCTTCAGGAAGGTTTTCAAAATAACTCCTAATTTTTAAGATATAATCATGGGAAGAGGGTACCATGATATTGAATTTCTGCCCAACACAAAAGGCATGTCGCGCGCATGGTCTGCCCAACCAGACTTGGCATTTCATCAAACAGTGCAGGAGTATGCATTCATGATCAATTTTCTCCATGATTAAAGATTTTTTTGGAGTTGTGTTGAACTTCAAAGTTGTTGCCCTCTCTCCTAACTTTCCAACAAGCCCAAAATCATCCTTTTTGGTCCATTAAGGTATTAGTTACATTCATTTAAAGTTGGGTGTTTTAATTGTCAAAAATGGCAAGTAACTTAGAGATATTTGTGACATGATCATGGTCAGTTGCAAGATGGTACTAAGGTTAACATGAAAGTTGTTGACCTTAGTACCATCTTTCTAAGAAGCCAAGAGGTGGTTCAAGTAATCAAGAAATAAGAGAGATATCCATTGGAAAACATGACTTAGCATAGGCCATATGATGTTGAAACATGGTTCAAATTTCATCAAGATACTTTCATGAACAAGTTAACTTCAAAATAAATCCTTATCTTGAATCTCTTCAACCATAGGCCATATGATGTTGAAACATGATCACTGACCTCAACTTTGACCATAAGTCCACTTGGTCAATAGTTGACATTTGTTCAAATGATTGTTTTATCCCCAATTGACCAATTAAATCTCTTCCAATCAAAATTGATGCTCAATTTCTAAACTATGGATGCTTAGGGACATGTGGAGAAGCATGGAACCAAGTTTGAGTTAAAAATTCAGATAAATCCTGATTAAATCCAAAACCTTAATTTTGGTCCCTTGTGCTAGGAGGTGATGATCCATTCTCAAAATCCTAATTCGTTTGAGTGTGATGGAGAGTTCTTTGAAAAAGATGTCTCATATGAAAATGAGAGGATATTGCTTCAAGGAATTGGTTCATACAAGCATCAAACACTTCATCTGGTCAAAACCCTAATCTCAAGAGATGAATAGAAGAACAATGATTCACTTCAAAACTTTTGCTAGTTCCACACTTTTGATGAATCAAAGGGACAATTGAGTTGTATTGGGGTATGAGAAACCTTTGTAGCTTGAGTGACTCAAAAATTGAGGGCATGAGAACCTTCTTGCACTGATTTATAACACAACCATCTTCCATAGCTTATAGAGGAATATGGGAACCAAAATACCCTGATCCTATCACAATGTATGAATGCATATGATGAAACATAAGCCTTTAAAGATCTAAAAACAAGAGGGTAAAATTTTGGGTTGCAACACCAGGCCACCAAAATAACTTCTTCAAGTCTTAATACATCTTCGTGGCACCGGGATGAATGCTTAACCCGCTTTGATGTCCTTATTCAGGGATACATCTCTTAAGTTCTGGAATATCTAGAACACACACTCTATTTTTTAACCTCGTCACGCCATTATCATCAACTTTGAACTCACCTCCACTACCTTGGTTAATCAAGGTCAACTGGTCAACCAACTTCAAATCATATTTCTGACCTTCTTGGATTTCTTCTATTATACCACTAGTCAGTTTCAACATTCCCAACTTTACTCTATCAGGAGTCTCTTCACATACTAAGCTCATATCTCTAAATTGTTCGAGCATTTCCAACTCTCGAACCATAAGCATTGACATATGCAACAATTTTCTACTCAATGCATCGGCAATTACATTTGCTTTACCTAGATGGTAATTCAAATCAAAGTCATAATCCTTCAATAACTCAAGCCATATTTTCTGCCTCGTATTCAACTCCTCCTAGTCGAACAAGTATTTCAGATTCTTAAGATAACTGAACACTTCAAATTTAAAGCTGAAAAGATAATGTCTCCAAATCTTCAACACAAACACTGCAGCTGCTAGCTCAAAGTCATGTGTAGGATAATTACTTTCGTGAATCTTCAATTTTCTAGAAGCATAAGCAACAACTTGTCCATTTTTCATTAGCACACCACTAAGAGCCATCTTCGACGCATCACATTAAACCACCAAAGCATCACTTGGGTTAGGAAAAATTAATACTGGAGCAGTCGTCAACTTCTTTTTCAATTCTATGAAACTTTCTTCACATGCAACATCCCACACATAAGCTTGACCCTTTCGAGTCCACTGAGTTAACGATAATGCTAACTTAGAGAATCCTTCAAACTATCGTCTGCAATAACCTACTAAGCCAAGAAAACTTCAAATCTCAGTTGCAAACTTCAGAGTCTCCCATTACAACACTGCATCAACTTTAAAAGGATCCACATCAATTCCACCACTAGAAATCACATGACCAAAGAAACTTACTTCCTTCAACCAAAATTCACACTTCAACAGCTTAACATATAGCTTCTTCTCTTTTAACACTTGTAACACAATTCTTAAATGCTCCATATTTTCTTCTTCAGATTTGAAATAGATCAGAATATCATCAATGAAAACCACAACAAACTTATCCAGATACGAATGGAAAGTTCTATTCATATATTCCATGAAAACACCTGGCGCATTGATACACCAAACGGCATCATAGTGTACTCGTAATGACCATACCTCATTCGAAAAGTCGTCTTCAGAATATCATCTAGTTTAACATGAATTTGATGATAACCTGACCTCAAATCAATCTTGCTGAAAACACAAGCACCCACCACCTGATCCATCAAATCATCAATCCTTAGGAGCGGATACTTATTCTTAATAGTAACTTTATTCAACTGTCTGTAAGCTACACATAGTCTCATACTTCCATCTTTATTCTTGACCAACAACATAGGCACACCTCACGGTGAAACACTTGGTCACACGAACTTCTTCTCAAGCATCTCTTCTAGTTGTTTCTTCAACTCGCTCAGCTCTAAAGCTGACATCCTATAAGGAGCCATTGAAATTGGACTTGTACCTGACACCACATCTATTGAAAACTCTACTTCAAGTTCCAGAGGCAAATCACTGATGTCAACTGGAAACACTTCTAGAAATTCACAGACGATAGGTAATTCTACACTCGCAGCTTCACGTTCAATTTGGAGCGATGCAAACATTGAAAACATCAAAGCTTCGTCTTTCATAAGTTCATTCACTTGCTTAGAAGACAACAACATAAATTCTCCATTAGCACTGAACTTAGGGAACCTCAAAGTATTATTATAACAATTGATGTGAACATAGTTAAACTCCAACCAGTTCATCCCAAGAATAAAGTCGATTTGGTGTAGGGGAGGACACACCAAATCCATCACAAACTCTTTCCATATAGTTAGAGGACATTTAAAGCAAACACAAGTAGTAGTAACATAACCACTGGAAGGAGTATATATCACCATACTATCGTTCATATTAGACAACTTCAATCCCAACATATTATCACATTCACGCAAAATAAAGGAATAAGTAGCACTAGTATCAATAATAGCAACCAATTCAACATCATTAATAAAACAAGTACCTCAAATCAAGTTGTCCCCCTTGGAATTCTTTGATCCACCAAAGAGAACACTCTTTCACTGGTCTGGGAATAACGTCCTTCTTCGGCTTCTAACACTAGGTACTGATATGACCCTGCTCCCCACAATTGAAACAGGTTGAACTATCGTTCTTGCATTCAAGAGCATGATGACCTATCTTACCATATTTGTAGCACCCCACCTTATTATCACATTCATTAGAACGGTGACCTTGTTCACCACTCATATAACACTTGACAAGAACGGGATCTCCTCCCCCACTTGTCTTCTTCCCATCATAGGCCTTTCCCTTTATCAGCTGGGGCATCATAAGGCTTCTTATAGTCTTGATACTGCTTTCCTCTCTTGTCGTTCAAACTCTTGTAGTGAGCTGAATGAGCTTTCATATCTTCTTCATAGATCCTACAGTTTTTCACCAACTCTTAAAATACGGATCTGCTAATACCCGATTTCCCATTTGATTTCTGAACACAAACCCTTCTCAAACTTAATACACCTCGAGAACTCAATAGTCGCTTCACTGTAATATGAATAATACTTGGTCTGCTCCATATACTTTGAAGCATACTCAGTCACAGTCAAGTTCCCTTGTTCCAACTCCAAAAACTCAATCTCTTTCTTCCCTCACACATGCTCGAGAAAGTACTTCCTCAGAAACACCCTGATGAACATAGCCCAAGTAATAACTTCACCTACCACTATCAGTCTCTAACAGGTGCAAACCCATCAGTCATCACCTTCCTCTTCCAGTTGATGCATACCAAACCGCACCTTCTGTGCCTCTAAGTAATCCATGACTCTAAAGATCCTGTCAATCTCCTTGAGCCAAGTTTGCACTCCATCAGGATCGTATCTACCTTTGAAAATAAGAGGATGATTCCTCTAAAATGTCTCCAAAACACGAGATTCATCATTCCCACCAGCGTTGGGCTGATGTTGCGCAACTTGAGCAATAGCCTGCAAGGCAGCACCAAATGCAACATGGTTTCTTCCGGACATGCTACACACAAAAAATAACGTCAGAAACACATATCGACAGTGTACTCACACTAATCAATCGATAGGATATACACATCAGAAGAAAACCTGGTCATATGGACCGAAATGCTCCAATACCACTAATGTAACACCCTTCTAAGCCCCAAAGATTATTCACAAAATAATTCAATAATTAAATCAGAGTAATGCACCAAAAGGGTGTCACATTGCTTCAAACAAACTTCATAATAAGACACATCCTGCTCTGTAACACGGGTTTTCAAAAAAATAATTACATTAAGTAATTCATGATTAACAACCATAGCTTTTCAACTTACTCTCAGCGGAAATTCATAATTCAAAAACATCATTATTAAGATACTTCTAAATAACTTCATCAAATCAAAACAACTCAATTACCACAAGGGTAGTTCAAATCCCAAAATAAACAAAGAACATAGTTATTCAAACAAGCGATCCCATCCCCGGTGTTATATATCATAGCAAGACCCCTTTTATTCTACAATAAATAAAGAACACACTCCACATCTATCCTCTAAGCCTCAGTGGATTATTCTTGATTACCTGCAAGTTACCCACGTATAGAGGCAACATTTCTAAGCAGCAAGGGTGAGTAAATCATAATTATTATAAAAGACATAATGAGTAAATATAATATTTATGATACAACACCAAAGGAACACACTATCGAAGCCTCATATCATACTCACACCTACAAGCATCATAATACGCATTAGACACATGGTAATACTATCAATTAGAAATTATCACAAACATGCATCTGTAAAACAACATTCAATCAAATCATCATGCAATGACACATATAATGTAATGCAACTCCTTTAGATTCATGCATGTGGTACCATAACACCACTGATGACACCGTCTTAATTTTCTCCAAAGATCCCCACCAATAGGATTCATTCCCGCTTGGAACCAGAGCACATCATAAATTTCACTCAATCCACACTATGGGATTGAGGCCATCACTGGACTATTCGTCCTACAAAACTCACTGGAACAATGTCCTACAACCACAATTGGGCTACACCCTAACTTTTGTCATGAATGCATGATGCGAAACATCTCAATAACTAAATGAACACTGATAGTCATAACCCATCATCATTCATATAATAATCATAAATATCAACACATACTTCATAATACGAAACAACATCATCATAGCATCAACAATTCATTGTATACACATACATCATATTAAAACAATCACTAAATCATCTGATTCATCAAAGCATAGGTTCTGGAAAAACACATCATACGACTCTTTTTATTCCACCAAGGTATAGTTCATCGTATCAATCGGAGTCCTGATATTCAAGTTATGACACTTTTAAAATACTATTGTTGTCCATCGCTCGGTGAATTAGGATTCTCGCCCGAGGCTCTCCCGACGATGATAGAGCGACATCACCCATTTTCGTATCTGGTCTCCACCACCCGGTGCTGCATCTTGCTCGCCCGGCGCTGCTCCCCTTGCCTCTATGTTTCCCAGTGATAAACCACCCTTTATACAAAATCCAGAGGCTATGTTTTCATCCCATCCCATCGATTCTTACTCGCCCGACACTGCTGGATTGAGGCTCCATCACCCGGTGACACACATCCACCGCCCAGCGCTCCAGCGTGAACATGACTTCCCTGTTGCAATTTTTGCACTACACAGTCCCAATTTCCACACGATTTCTCCATAATACAACTCTTAATTCATCATAGATTCACTTAATTTCATCACATAATCAACACATATTATCATACATCATATGCATCAGTTCTTTGCAAGAAAACATCATAATTTCACCAATTTTCATCAAAGCATCAATTAACATCATCATCCCAAAACCCCAACACAACCTAAAATTATCTGAACCTTAGATCAATTATAATAACAACGATAAACACCTTAATCTCAGATTTCTCATAGCAATTGATTTCTCTTTGTATTCTATCAAATCCCTTCGAGTTCTTCCGTGCCCTAGCTCTCTCACAACATCCTTCACTTTTCATGATTGCACAGAATGAACACTGACACTATTTTTCTCTAGTTTAACCTTTGGACCCTTTCTATAGTTTTCCCATCTTACCCTCACTTATCCATTCATAATTTACCACTTTGGCTTTATAGCTTCTACTTCTTATTATTATTCTATTTACCTAATTAAAAGAATTCCAATTAATTATTCTAATTATCTAAATTATTCTAAAATACTTTATACCTTCTTAATTCCTACCACCCCATCGTACACCACACAAATCATCACATCAAGCATCATGATCATGCATACATCACATAAACATCACAATTAAATCACAAATACTCAATATAAATTAATCAAATAATTAAATAAATAATCAAATTATTTTGGGGTGTTACAGAGGCAACTGCGAGCACGTGGATAGCTAGTCGCCCGAGCATCGTCAGGCGAAACAGTGGGTGAGGGAGATGGTGGAAAAGGTGAGCCCTTGGAAAATGTATGAGGATGAGAGGTCACCAGGGCTTCTCTGGTAGAGTGAAGAAATGATGAACCCAATCGCTCACGTCATCGGGAGAGAATCACGCGAGGAGGTGGTGAGCATAGGGCCTCCAGTGTCGTCAGGCGAGGCTTCAGCGAGAATCCTGACAACAACCTTTCAAAGTGTCATAACTTGAGTTTCAGGACTCTGTTCCATGCGATGTTTGAAGCGTTGAGAAGCTGACGTTCTAAACAATATTATAACAGAATAATATGAGTTATTTGATGTATTATTTCAGTGCCTATGTATTTATGAATTTAAACTATTATATGTTTGGTATGCTAAGATGTTCTGCTTTAATGATAAAATTGATGTTGCTATGAAGTTGTTACAAAGTTTCTATGATGTTGTTGTAATGAATTGATGCTACCTGTGATGATGTTTTAATGATGGGAATGTTTAAATATGTAATGCATGTTATGTGAAGATGATTATGTGAATGATGATACATTTGACTAGCCGTGGTCGAACTTATATGTGACATTGTTATACATCATGCGTTCATGGCATTTTTTGACGGTGATCTACTTGTTATGAGCCTTAATCCCATTGTGCTGATTGGGTGTGTTTATGATGTGCTCTAATTTCAAGAGAGAATAGATCATATGGTGGGGATCATAGAGGGTGATGAACTAGGTGTTCATAAACTTGGTATCACATGCATTGTGTCACTCATGTCACATTAATATACTATATGGCATTGCATGAGTTTCGTTGATGATTTGTGACATGTTGATAATTGTGAACTATGTGAGTATATGAGGATTTTGATGATGAAAGATGTATAAGTGCTATTATGATGTATTGTTGTGAGTATGAAGTGTTGATGAATGATATGTGTTTTTATATGATGATGCTGATTATAACTACTAATCTTTTCCTTATATCTTTTATAATGAATTGTAATTACTCACCCTTTCTGTTTGAATGTTACCTCCACGTGGATAATGCACAGATGCTCAGGAGTAGCTTGTAGAAGCATTTAATATAGCTTTAAAGTATTTTATTAGTTTCTTTAGAGTAGTTGTGTCTTGCTTTGATATGTAACATCGGATTGGGAACGCTGTGTTTTGCGAATGTTATGTTATTTTTGATATTGACATACTTTATGACGCTTTTGATTGTTAAGTTGATTTTGATATTTGATGAGACCAATGTTATAACTTTTGAGAAGTTAAGTATGATATTATGACGATGATTCCGCTGCGATGTTTTTAAATGATCGGTAGAATCATAATCAGATGTAAGTTTTACATTGTTGTAACCCGCGTTACGGAGCAAGATTGTTATTACGAAGTTTTATTATGAAGTGTGACACCTTTGTGTGTTAGTTTTACTTGATTTATTTCGTAAATTATATGAGAATTACATGTGGGGATATAAGGGTGTTACATTGAAGACTCTGAAGATAAGGTTCTGTTGAACAAAGTTCTGAAGACCAAGGTTCTAAAGACTCGTTTTGATCCTTCTAAAAATGCTTAAACTATTATACACTCGAAGCCTCTAAATATTATAAGAGAAGATCAAATGGTTTACATGAGAAATGGTACAAGATCAACTCCTTCCACTAATCTGATTTTGTGATGTAAGGATTGTACTATTGGTACAATGTTGTCTACCACTCACACTGAATGTTATACAAGAAGATAACTGGAAATCAGTTTTTCCCATTCTACCCTCCAACGGATTTCTTTTTGGCTATAAAAATAAGTAGATGAATTTGAAAAAAACGAATTTATGCCGATTCATTTGACTAAAGCGCTGCTAAAATATCATTGTAAATCTTTTGTAAAGCAAGGAACTTTTGTTCCTAAACTTCCTAGCAAGGAACTGTTGTTCGCTAACTTACTCTTAGCATTGTTGTGTTATTATCAGTACTTCATTTCTGTGTAATCTTCTTTCAAGAAGCAATTTTATAAACAAAAAATCTTATATTCAACAGTGAGTTGATTATTCCTTGAGAGGCTAGGGCTTTAGTCAGAATTCTCAAGAAGATATTAACGGTTAGTCTGTATGGTTGTGAAAGTTGACGGTTAGTATTTGTTTGTGTCTGTAATCAGTTTGGTTATAGTGGATCAAGTCCTTGTTGAGAAAGGAAAATCACCTTGGTGGATGGACTGGATCAACTTATTTAACCGTGAACCATGATAAAAATAATTATTTCATTTATTTTTTTTCTTATGTTAACTTCGAGTGCTTGGTTTCGAAAAAATTATATTTCTAGAAACCCAATTCGAATTCCCCATTTTCTTGTGTTTCTTGCACCTTCATATATTTTCTAATATTGTGAAGGTTTTAAGAGAAAACTATTTTTTAGGTACTGGAGATCTAGCATAAAATAGAGTGAAATGATGTTTGATTAGAGTCAAAAGAAAAAGTATGATTTGAGTCAAGGATCAAAGTGATTTAAATCAAGATATGAAACATATGAGAAATCCATATTTATGATTCGAGACGTGATTTGAGTCATGATTGAAGTCATATTCAAGTCATGAAAACATATGATTCAAATCAAATGTAACAATCACTATAAAAAAATTATGTTTTAGCTTCAACATTTTAGCGTCGACCCCAACAACGATGTTAATAGCGTCAATTGTATGTCTCCAGAAGCGGACCCTAACAGGTTAAATAATTTTTCTTATTTGTTATTACATATTTAATCATAATGTTGGCTACAACCGACGCTACATATGCATTTATTTATTTTATATTTGATAATTTATTTAGAAATACCAACGACGGCCTAGGCCAACGCTATGTCACAAGCGTATAATTTGTTAAATTCTATTTATGTATTTATTTTTAATTTAATGGTGGTGTAAGCCGATGTTGTTGTATATTTACATGTTAATTAGTTTATTTATTTTTATTTAATTATTTTTAAATGAGCGACGGTTGCAGCCGACGCTAATATTATTACGGAAAATTTTGTATTTCCTCCCACAAATTTCGTCTGCCTATTTTTTTAGTGTTTTAAGTAATTGTTGATTTTTTTTATTGTAGCGGCGGCTTAAGCCAACACAAATGTGTTTGTGTGTGTGTGTGTGTGTGTGTGTGTGTGCACGCGCGCGTGCGCGTGCATGCGTGTGTGTGTGTGTGTGTGAGTGTGTGTATGTGTGTTTGTTTGTTTAATTATTCATTTATATGAGGAGCCTTATTTGTAAATTGAAGAGTTTTTTTTATGGCTTGAAGCAGTCTCCAAGGAAATGGTACAATGCTCCAGATTGGCTATAAAAGGTGTGTTTTTGATTGTTGTGTTTATATGAAGAGACTTGATGATGGTTTTTTATTTTTCTATTACTTTATGTTGATTACATGTTGATTAATGTCAAACCATTTGCATGATGTAAATGAGTTAAAGAACAAGTTGGATAAGGAGATTGATATGAAGGATCTGTGTGCTGCAAAGAAGATTATTGGGATTGAAATTCACAGGGACAGAAGAGCTAATAAATTATGGTTGTCTCAGAAAATCTATGTCGAAGGTGTTTTTAAAAAATTTGACATGAGCAAAGCATGTGAGTACTCCATTGGAAAATCATTTTAAGATCTCTTTGGAACAATGTCCAAATACAAACTCAATGATTGAAGATATGCCTAAGATTCCATATATCAATGTCGTTGGTTGTTTATGTATGTTATAGTTTGCACTAAACTGGATTTGGCACAAACAGTTAGTCAAGTGTGCAAGTTCATATCCAATATAGGGAAGTAACATTAGGAAGTAGTCAAGTGGATCCTAAGATACTTGAAGGTTATAGGAGATCATGATATCATGTTCAACATGAAGTAGAGTATTTCATCACTCGTGGGTTACGTGGATTCTGACTATACATGTCATCTCGATGATAGGAGGTATACAACAGAATATGTTTATACTCTTGCGGGGGGGGGGGGGGGGGGGGGGGCTATATGGTGGAAATCATCAATTCAATGTATAGTAGTTATGTCTACAATTGAGGCTGAATACTTATGGTAGTAGTTGAATATGCCAAAGAAGCATTGTGGCTTACTGTGTTAGTGAAACCGTTTGGTGTTGAGCAAGATGGAGTTCTGTTGCATTGTGATAGTTATATTTGTTAGATGAAGGAAGCGAATCTATAGGGGGTGAATAGACACCCTTTGAAAAATTCCAAATAAATATGGTTTTGAAAAAGTTTATCAAAGTACGACGCGAAAGCTTTTTCAAATTGTCGTATATACGAACGTTATCGGAAAGCTCGGATATGGAAACCGTAAAACAAAATTCAATATTGAATATGAATGATAATATAATTAATAAGCTTGAATCACTTAGAACTTAATTATCATTTAATCAAATTCACTTAACGAGGCTATTTCCAATGGTAATATTAAAAGAACTAGTTTAGTCAATTTATCAAACACTTGGTGTACAAGTGAATATTCAGAATTTTTCCTTTGATTGGGTTGATACACAAAACCACTTATAATCAAAAGTGATTATAAGCTATATTAAAACATGAGTTAAATCAAAATTGATTAGCAAAATTCTTACAACTCAAATGATAACGCAATGCTATTTGACCAATTGATCAATGAATATTAAAACAAGTAAAAAGAAAAAATAAAAGCAACACAAGGAATTTGTCTTCCCATCTCTCCAATGTCATCCTCGCGTGTGGATACGCTGCGCCTAATTTCAATGGAATTAAGATAAGTCTTACTATGAAAAATTGTTGGTACAAGAGAAGTGTTCGAGAGCAACTCAACAAGCCATAATCTTGTTGTTGATTCAACCCCTTCTCCACTTTTGATCTCGAGAGAGACCAAAATACAATAGATAAAATGACTATCTGGATCTTGCTACTCCTTTGCATTCTTTATCTTCAAAGCTTTTGTGCACCATCAATTTCAAACTATTGCAACATATAACTTCGATTCTATCTAGTACTCCAAGTTACTTCCTTTCAAAGATTTCAACCACTCAAGGTTCCTTTCAAAGATTTTAAGCACTCCAAGGTTGTTCACTTTGCCGCAATTACCTCTTGAACGTCTTGTATGAAAATCCCCAAATCAACCAATGATCTTAGAGGACAAACTTGAGGTTTTTCCTGGATGAAAATCCCTGCAAAACTCCACTCAATACACAATTGGACACTAGCAATCCTCGTCTAGATGGCACTCCAACAGAACATCGTTACAATGTAATGTTAGTGTGTAAGTATAGATTGGAGGTTGAAGATGAAGACAAAAATGAGATAATTTTATGGTTTTCATCAAGTTATGAATGATGCATGAAAGAGTATTTATAGTTTTGGAACTTTTAGTAAAAAAGGGGTAAGTTCAAAACAAAAAGATTTAAAGATATTAATAAAAAATAACAGTATTTGTCGACCTATGTATTGTATGTGTCGACACATAGGCGAATTTTAAATTGTATGTGTTAACCTATGAGAAGCCACGTGTCGACTGAAACAAGTCAGAAACTATAGGCTTTAAAATGATAGTAAATGTGTCGACCTGAAAAGTGAATGTGTCGACACATAAAATAAGAATTTCGACAATTTCAGAAAAGCTTCAGTATGTGTCGACCTGAATCATACATGTGTCGGCCTAAGAATTACAGAGGCTACATGCTTTAATAATGGGCTACATGTGTCGATTGGAAATACGAATGTGTCGGCACATGCAGTGAAAAATCATACAAAAAAACTATTTTTAATAACTTGGATCAATTTCGAGATGCTTTTTTAATGATTTCTAAGACCTCTGATGCATATGAGTGCCACAAGACATAAGGATAATATCCAATACTCAGAAGTGTAAGCTTTTCCCAATTTTAACATCATTCAAAATATTTGACGACAAAGTTTGTACTCATAATAATGTTATTTATTTGGCGAACAATCAGGTGTATAATGCTAGGGTCAAGAATATTGATGTGAGTTTCCACAAGATCAGGGAGTTGTTGGCATCCGGACATATATTACTTCAAAAGGTTCACACTTTAGAGAATGCAACTGATATGTTGAACAAGCCAGTCGCCATTGACAAGTTTAAATACTGTTTGAACTTGTTAAATGTTTCTCAATGTTAAGCAGGATGTGTATCTCCCTTGTTTTCAGGACGAATCGTTATGCAAGAAGGCTTCATAAATGTTTGATATTCGTCAAGGTGGAGATTGTTGAATACGACTCATATTGTTGAAATAATTAGGGTTGTTGAGATAATTAAGGTTGTTGAGATAACTATAGGTTGTTGAGAGTATAGCTCATATTGTTGAGATGATTATGGGCTGTTGAGATAACTATAAATTGTTGAGAGAATAACACAGATTGTTGAGATAATTATAGGTAGAGATAATTGTTTGTTGAGGGAAACTAGAGATCAGGGTTTTAGATACTCTAAAACTTCGTAATATATATATAGCTTGTAACACTGTAATTAACATGCAATTCACAAAATATTAATGAATGAAACTATAACTATTCTATAGTCGCTGACGTAGGTAATTTGATCGAACTGCGCGAATATAATTTTTATATTTCTCACTACTTTTATTTATATTTGTATTACTGATCTAACAACAATCAATATATCGACTTCATGGAAAAAGTTTGACGTCACTTCTAATTACAACCTCGTGATCTAAGCTTTTTTTTCTTTTCATTATTTTTTAACCTTGTACTAAAAAGTAAATGCAATTTAACTTTATCATTTTGACATATTTTCAATTTTCTAATATCCAATACTCAGAAGTGTAAGCTTTTCCCAGTTTTAACATCATTCAAAACATTTGATGACAAAGTTTGTACTCATAATAATGTTATTTATTTGGCGAACAATCAGGTGTATAATGCTAGGGCCAAGAATATTGATGTGAGTTTCCACAAGATCAGGGAGTTGTTGGCATCCGGACATATATTACTTCAAAAGGTTCACACTTTAGAGAATGCAACTGATATGTTGAACAAGCCAGTCGCCATTGACAAGTTCAAATACTGTTTGAACTTGTTAAATGTTTCTCAATGTTAAGCAGGAGGTGTATCTCCCATGTTTTCAGTACGAATCGTTGTGCAAGAAGGCTTCATAAAGGTTTGATATTCGCCAAGGTGGAGATTGTTGAATACGGCTCATATTGTTGAAATAATTAGGGTTGTTGAGATAATTAAGGTTGTTGAGATAACTATAGGTTGTTGAGAGTATAACTCATATTGTTGAGATGATTATGAGCTGTTGAGATAACTATAAATTGTTGAGAGAATAACACAGATTGTTGAGATAATTATAGGTAGAGATAATTGTTTGTTGAGGGAAACTAGAGATCAGGGTTTTAGATAATCTAAAACTTCGTAATATATATATAGCTTGTAACACTGTAATTAACATGCAATTCACAAAATATTAATGAATGAAACTATAACTATTCTATAGTCGCTGACGTAGGTAATTTGATCGAACTGCGCGAATATAATTTTTATATTTCTCACTACTTTTATTTATATTTGTATTACTGATCTAACAACAATCAATATATCGACTTCATGGAAAAAGTTTGACGTCACTTCTAATTACAACCTCGTGATCTAAGCTTTTTTTTCTTTTCATTATTTTTTAACCTTGTACTAAAAAGTAAATGCAATTTAACTTTATCATTTTGACATATTTTCAATTTTCTTTACAATTTTGGATGAAGATGTCTATAAATCCATACAAATCTTGTTTTTTTCTCTCACAAAAAAATCTTACAGTTAATGGAAAATTATTTTTTGAATGGCTTCCTCTCTTATGTTTTCTTTTCTTTATCTCCCAGCTGTACCTAACATAGTGTCAAACTCACTCTCTAGTCTCTCATGGATCCCTCACCACCTATTTATCTCTTGTCACTTTATCTTGGCAATGCAATAAAATCTAATACATGATGAATGGTGATTAATATGATAGCCGTACATTTTTTTATCGTTAACACCCATTCATTCTTGTTCCATGACTTTGATGAAGAACACGAAAGTGAGTAACATAAGAGATGACCTATGAAAAGATAGGGGTCTTCTTGGATTGAATGAAATGGAAGAGATAGATGTAACTGTCTCATCCCACGTAGGGGTCCAAATATTGTCGTAGTGTTGTGTCGTGTCACACTTGCATGTTTTTGTTTGTGTTACACGACACTTGCATGTTTATGTAGTGTTTACTGTTTGCGTATGCTAGGTTTAACTTCATTGGCTTCCTTTGTTAAATCTTGCCAGACTTATGAAACTTAAAATCTCACTCCAATTAATTAGGAACCCGCACAATTCTACATTAGTTATAAAATGAAATGCTTTATTTAAAGTTAAAAACTTTTTTTTATATATATTCATATAAATTAAAAAAGAACTTAATGGTATTGTAGTAACACATTAGTCGATAAGTGACTGACAATAGAGCCATTACATTCATGTTTACTTAAAGAACTTTCAAACACATTCTTAACTTTATTAATATTTATAAATTAGTTTCTAACTACATCAAACGTTTTCTCAGTTAACACTATCTAACAATCTATGTGATTTAACAAAGTTAACAAAGCAATTTTGTTAAATAGGCAAGATATATTGATTCAGAATACAAGGGTACTCTTACCCCACTACATTGAAAAATCTAATTTAAATCATCCCATAGAAATTTATACCACTAATAAAAATTACAGTAACTCATTCTCTTTGAATCGAGCACCAACCATAACCAAGAAACTAGTTTGACATTGAAAACCATATCATTAATCACACACTCTTCATTCTTGAAAATACTATCATTTCTTGCTCTCCACAAGCAGCACGCAGTTACCATCCAGATTATATATTCTTTGTTCTTCCATGCTTTTCCTTTCCACTTTGTAAGATTTCTAGAAATTATCAGGTCAGTCTACCCCCCGTTGGAAATAAGACATTTTATGTTAAGAAGAAGTGTGTGGGAATATTGAAGTTTTGAATGTAAATTTGGTAAGTAGGATAATTCTTTATGGAGGAGAAGAACTTTGTATTTTTGCTTGATACAAATGTGTGGGATTACATCTCTATTTATAGTACTCTAAGGAGAACTCTAGACACACTAATTCTAGAGAGTTCTCAACTCTAGAGATCCAAAGACTATTTTAGAAAATATTACAATTATAAGAAATATCTAGAGATTCCAAATATTACAATAATTCTCTAGAAAACTACTTAAGCCCAAAATAACTAAACCCAAAAACCAATTAATAAATTTAGGCCCAAATCAAGTTTAATATTTTCAACATCCCCCTTTAAACTTGATTTGTGACTCCAAGCATACTCCTTAGCTTCACGAAAGTTTCCAACTTTAGTGGCTTGGTGAAAATGCCGCAGTTTGATCTTGAGACATTACATAGTTCAACTTCACCTTTTTTTTCTCAATGCATTCTATTATGAAGTGGTAACGGGTGTCGATGTGCTTACTTCTTTCATGAAAGACTGGATTTTTTACCAAAAGAATTGCTGATTTATTATCAACATATATTTCCATTGGATCTTCTTGTGGCATTTTTAACTCTTTCAACAAGTTTCTTAGCCAAATTGCATGAGAAACGCATGATGTGGCGGCGATATACTCGGCTTCACAAGTTGATAGTGTGACTATTGGTTGCTTCTTTGACATCTAAGTGAAAGCAATATCTCCCATAAAGAACACATAACCAGTAGTGCTCTTCCTATCATCCAAGTCTCCACTCCAATCGCTATCACTATAGCCAACAATCTCATAATTATTAGAAGAGTAATAGTGCAAGCCAAAGTTAGTTGTACCTTTAATGTATCTAAGGATTCTCTTTTCCGCCTTGAAGTGAGTTGTTGTTGGAGCTTCCATGTATCGGCTTACAACTCCTACAACATAGAGAATATCTGGCCAAGTACTTGTTAAGCAACGTAGACTTCCAACCAAACTTTTGTAAAGAGTTGGATCAACATTCTCCCCGTTTTCATGCTTGCTTAACTTGCTACCACATTCCATCGGGGTGCCAACTGGATTGGCATCATTCATCTTGAACTTCTTAATGACTTTTTTGGCATAGCCTTCTTAAGTGATGAAAATTCATTTGTCTTCTTGCTTTACTTCGATGCCAAGATAATATGCCATGAACCCCATATCTGTCATCTCAAATTCATTTGACATGTCTTTCTTGAACTCTTCGAACATGCTTGGATTGTTCGCTGTGAAAACCAAGTCATCTACATACAAGCACACAATTAAAATATCTCCACTTTGCGCTTTGATATAGAGTGCATGCTCATATGGGCACTTGATGAAGTTCTTGTCTTGAAAGTACTTGTCGATTCGAACATTCCAAGCTCTCAGTGCTTTCTTGAGACCGTACAATGCCTTCTTCAACTTCAAGACTTTTTCTTCTTGCCCTTTTACTTTATAGCCTAGTGGTTGCTCGATATAAACTTCTTCTTCGAGAAAACCATTCAAGAAGGCTGATTTCACATCCATTTGATAAATCTTCCATTCATTTTGGGTTGCCAAGGAAATGATCAGTCTAATAGTTTCAAGACGAGCAACTGGAGCAAATACCTCATCATAGTCAATTCCTTGTCTTCGGCTATAGCCTTTCGCCACCAATATTTCTTTGTATCTCTCCACATCTCCTTTTGCATTCTTCTTTGCCTTGTACACCCATCTTACTCCAATTTCTTTATGTCCTTGTGGAAGTGTAGTAAGTTCCCATGTATCATTCTTCATGATAGACTTGATTTCTTCGTCCATGGCGTCTCTCCACTTTATGTTTTCTACCGCTTCTTGATATCTTAGAGGCTCACAACCACCAAAAATACAAAAGAGGTTAATGTCGTTTTAGTTTTTGGTTACCTCATAAAGCTCTTCAATGCTCCTTAGTCGTGGTGTCTTCTCACTTGAACTTGTTTCATCCAACCTTGGTGTCAGTGAGGAAGGTGGTGTAATATGTTCCTCTATCATTTGTTGTTCCATTTCTTCTTCTTCTTCTTCAAAGTAAGGAAGAAAATCATACTTGTCTTCTTGAGCACTCCAATCCCAATAATCTTTTTCATCAAACTCCACATCACGACTTATGATAATCTTTCCATTATTTGGGTTATAAAGCTTGTACCCTTTAGAGCTTGAGTCATAACCCACAAACACATACTTCTCACTTTTATAATCGAGCTTTGTTCTTCTTTCATCTGGAACATGGGTATAGGCAATGCTTCCAATTACTTTGAGGTGAGATATCCCAGGTTTCTTTCCACTCCTTGCTTCTTAGGGTGTCTTTTCATGCACGCTTCTTGTTGGGGAACGATTTGTCAAGTAAACTGCACATGCCACTGCTTCGGCCCAAAACTCCTTCGGCATCTTCTTGCTCTTGAGCATGCTTCGTACCATGTTAAGTATAGTCCAATTCTTTCTCTCTGCTATTCCATTTTGTTAAGGAGATCTTGGAATAGTCAATGGCGACGGATTCCATGGTCTTCACAATATTTTTTGAATTCATTTGAAGTGAACTCTCCTCCTCGGTCAGATCTCATGGCCTTGATTTAAAGACCACTTTCTTTCTCCACAAGGGCTTTGAACTTCTTAAAGTTTTCAAATACTTCTGACTTCTCCTTCAAGAAATAAACCCATATTTTTCTGGAATAATCATCAATAAATAGGAGAAAGTATTTATTCTTACCAAACGAGTTGGATTTGATTGGTCCACAAACATCCGTGTGTATGAGCTCTAGTGGCTTTGTTTCTCTTGACGTTGATTCCTTTGGAAAACTTTTTTGGAATTGCTTCCCAATTAGACATCCTTCACAGAGTTGGTTTGGGTGGTTGATCCTAGCTAAGCCTCTCACCATCTCTTTCTTCGACAAACGTTCTAAACCATCCAAGTTGAGGTGCCTGAATCGTAGATGCCATAGCCATGAAGAATCGGTATAGAAAGTCTTGAGACACTTTGCTACGTAATTTTGAATGTTCAAGAGGAACATTCTATTTTTTGACATAAGCACCTTAGCAATCAAGTTATGACTACAATCTCTTAAGAAAAGATTATGTTCTTTTAAGTGGATGTCATAGCCTTTCTCTAATAATTGTCCCAAACTCAAAATATTATTCTTCATGTTATGCACATAATAGATATTGGATATGAATTGATGACTCTCATTCTTTAAGCGTGTGAGAATTTTACCTTTGCCTTTGACCGGTATCTTTATGTCATCTCCAAATGATACATCACCAGTTTCCGCTTCATTGATCTCTACGAACATGCTTCGATCGCCACACATGTGGTTTCTTGCGCTAGTGTCCAAGTACCACTTATTTCTTTTCTCTTCAACTTCGTTTTGACATGCGAGTAGCAAAGTTTCTTCTTCTCCACCTTTTTCTTCTACAAAATTAGCTTTCTCTTCCACCTTCTTCGAGAATCTACACTCGGTTGCGTAATGACCAATCTTGTTGTAGTTGAAACATTTGACTTATGATTTATTGCTCCTCGGCCATGAGGTTCCTCTTCCACAACCTCTTGTTGCTTGTGGATTCCAACTTCTTTCTCTATTGTTGAATTTGTTGGAGTATTTATTGCAACAGCCTCTTCCTTCTCCTCCATGTCCCCGTCCACGTCCACGATATTGGCCACGACCTCGTCCTCTTTGGCTCTTGTAATTCGCATAGTTTGCTTCCTCTATGTTGAGTTATAATAATTATACCACTTTGTTTCTCTCCATATCTCCTTTTGTTTAATTTTTCTCTTTTGTTTTTCTTCGTATGCTTGTAAGGAACCCATGAGTTGCTCAATAGTCATGGTCTTTAGATCCTTATTTTCTTCAATGTTGGTAACAATGAAGTCAAAACTTGGATTTAAAGTGCGAAGTATTTTCTCCATGACTTTCACATCATCAACATCTTCACCATTTCTCTTAAGTTGATTGACTACAACCAATACTCGAGAAAAATAATTTGAAATTGACTCGGACTCCTCCATAAATAAACGTTCAAAGTCACCTCTAAGAGTTTAAAGACGAATCTTTTTTACCTGCTCAACTCCTTTGTTGCAAGTTTGAAGCTTTTCCCATGCTTCTTTGGCCGTTGTTACATTGGATAACTTCTCAAATGTATCTTCATCCATTGATTAATAAATGAGAAAGAGAGCTTTCGTCTCTCTCTTTCTTGACTCCTTCAATGTCTCTCTTACACCTTGACTTAGCGAAGATTCATCTTGATCCTTGAAGCCTTTCTCAATAATATCCCACACATCTTGAGCTCCTAGTAGCGCCTTCATCTTGATACTCCAATTATCATAGTTGTTATTTGTGAGCATCGGAATTTGGAAAGGGAAACCACCATTCGCCATTTTGTGGATCTTGAAGCTCTGATACCACTTTGTTAGAAATAAGACATTTTATGTTAAGGAGAAGTGTGTGAGAATATTGAAGGTTTGAATATAAATTTGATAAGTAGGATAATTCTTTATGGAGGAGAAGAACTTTGTATTTTTGCTTGATACAAATGTGTGGCATTACATCTCTATTTATAGTACTCTAAGAAGAACTCTAGATACACTAATTCTAGAGAGTTCTCAACTCTAGAGATCCAAAGACTATTCTAGAAAATATTACAATTATAAGAAATATCTAGAGATTCCAAATATTACAAGAATTCTCTAGAAAACTACTTAAGCCCAAAATAACTAAGCCCAAAAACCAATTAATAAATTTAGGCTCAAATCAAATTTAATATTTTCAAAACATTCCTGCATTATCAGTCCACACATGAATCTATATCCTAACAGTAGTAGAGAAATTACTATGAAAATGTAAATGCAAGAGTTCATCCTCATTTTCTGCATAAAATGTACACTTGTTTTCTTCATTATTTGGGATGATATTTCTTTTATCAACTGAGATCCTGTTGATAGCCTATCTAACAAAAGTCTTCATGTGAACATCTTAACATTCGATGGAACTTCACTTATCACATAACTTGAATAAGTTCCTTTGTTCTAATCACTATAATAAATAACACTTTTTATGACAAAACTTACACTTCGAACAATTAAAAAAAAACCGAAGGTATAGGTCTTAGGAGCGCCATATTTTATTTTTTATTTAAAATAAACAATTTTTCCTTCGATTTTCTTTAAAATCGAGGAATGATGGCTATAAGCAAGCTTCGTATTTTATCCAAAAAAAAATCTACTCTCTCGGTTTTATTGGAAAACCATGTAATATAGCTATGAGAGATCTCGCTTTGAATCCTTGTATCAATATGTAAAGTTTTTTCAACGATTTCTCACTTGGTATCTTTCCATATTCCATGTTTTTCTTTGTTAATTAGTTATTCTCAAAATATTTTTTATTAGTAAACAAGAATATGCAATAATAGAAAAAGAAAATATTTCATTGATAATAAAAAAAAAATAAGACAACAGAGATGACGAAAGTCATTTTTAACTATTCCACATATTCAAACTTTTCAATTCATTCAACTTCAACAGTATTCCTAACTATCCCTAACTTAGAGAAGAATTTAGAAATAACTCTTCCATATGGTACGAGGAAAGTCATTTCCTCCCGAGAGTTGTTTATCACTCCCTTTAAGAAGTTAAAAATAGTAAGAAGAAGATTAATTTTGATGTTGTATGTAAGGAATAACAAGAGATGATTGTTATACCAAGTAAACGTTTTCAGTTCTTTCTCTATTGGACAGAGATTTGTCACTAGAAGTTGAAACCAAAATTTTGGAATTGGGAGTAGAAAAGCAGGACTGGTGGGCTTATTTCTGTTGGCATAGATTCAATGAAGATGTGTTGAGTAGACGTTGTTAAATTTATAGTATTCAACATAACTACCAAACTCCTTACGGTCTATTGTCCTAGTAATCAGTAATGGAGTAATGAAAAAAAAAGAACCATTGACATTGGACTGAATGATTTAATCGTCACCAGCTGGCGCTACAGAGACATTCACCCAGAACTTTTTAACGAGATCAACGTAGATGGATCCATTTAGAAAGTGAAAGTAACCATTCAACCTTTGTTTGTTTACAACTTTCCTTAAATCAAAACCATATGAATCATTGAAATCCACAAACTTTCCTTTGATAAAGAACAGAAGTTTTGCATCCATTTTTTATTTTTAAAAAAAAACTTTGAAACAAGAAAATAATACACAAAGAGTTGAAAATGAGACGTTGGAAATAGGAAAAAACTTATAAACAAGGAAACAATACACATAGAGTTGGAATTGAAACGTTTAAATAGCTCAAAAACCTCCTTGAAAATCCAAAAAATACATTACAATTTGAATATATATGATCATTATTATTCTAGTGATATGATACAATGCATGCGCGCCACGTTTTAGTTTTTAAAACAGTATCTTACCTCAGAGTTTAACATAACCGGGGGAAAACAATACTTGAACCTCTCTTTTTATTATATTTTTTATTTGTAAATTAAATGGTCTATCACGTCGGTTTTCATAATAACCAAGGGGATAACTTAGCGTTAAAAATTAAGGATATTTATCACTATTCTATACTCAAATACTTGTCGTTCATTTCATGATTATCAATCCTCAAGACACTATCATTAGTGATCTGCGTGAAACATAAATAACCTCTATTATAAATGAATTCTGAACATAAAAAATTGGTAATGAAACATCGTGAAGCTATCCTCCACATGTTTTCCCGATTTTTTCCCATGAAGAGTTTTATATGATGGATTGCAAGAGCAGAAAATTATTTGGATATAAGATTTGTGTTCTTAATTATTTATTTCAGTAGAAAATCATTTATTTATCTAACCCTTTTTTGTCTAATTCTTTTTTTTCATATCATAAACAAATGCCAGGAAACGCAATTGAAAATATATTAGCATCCAATTTGATCTTCCCCCGGATATCAAGGAATTGAAGATCCAACATATGATCTTCATGGGCAAATTAATTTTTATTTTATTATTCTGTGTAAACATTATAATTTTTTGTGTAAACATTGCAGTTTGTAAACAAATTATTTTATTAATTTTATGTGTAAACAATATAACATGTTTAAATTAAAAAAACAATCTAACTTACCCCTCGGTTGTATTGTTTAACCGAGATGGTTGATACACGAGTTTTGTAAATAATAAAAATGCAGACGATGGGGTTTAAAACTATGTGCAAATAAATTTACCTCTCGATTTTTAAAACACTGAGGTGATAAGTGGCAACTTTTCATGACGACTTTCGTTATCTCGCTTCTTTTTCCAAGGTAAAACACATTTTGTGTCCGACGTTAAAAGCGCTTTTTGTAGTAATGAATCTCCAAGTTAACTGGTTCTTCTCCCTGAGCATAATTTCACTGTAAAAAACCTTGTATGAGCTTCCTATCCATTCAAACTCATCTTGTTTTCATCTTGTTGGTTGTACATCTCTTGATTTTTTAGCAGTTATCCTTATGCTTCTACAACTATGATCACATTCTTAGTTGCAAGATCTTTTAGTTAAAAGATCCACTCCCACCCTCTCCCTCTAATAGCCACAATCCAATATCTTCTCATCGGGATTTAAAGCAATTGTAAAAAGAATTAGAAATTGGTTGGCTAGGATATTTGTTGCAATCCATTTTGCTTTTTAAAAAGTTAACCTGGCCCTGTCACCTAGCTTAGAACAAATTAAGTTGTCAAATTTCTCTTCCTTAATATTCCCCATGCTTCCTACCACCTCTTAGTCTTTCCACCATATTGAAAATCCACATACATATGCTTAAATATACCCATCCATATGGCTTCATTCTCTTATAGAAACCTCCATTTCCACTTACATAATAGAGCTCTATTGAACTTGCGCACATCTTTGATGCCCAAATCCATGTTTCTTTTCTCTACACCTCATTTCCCAACTGACCCAATAAATTCCTAGTCAATATTCATTTCCTTGCCAAAAAAGTTTCTTTGGATTGATGTTAAGACTTGCTGCACTTTTAGTGGAACTTTGCAAAAGGAAAATTGGTAGATTGGTAGATTACATAGCACAAAGTTTATTAGTGTCACTTTTTCTCCTATAAATGGATGTCTTCCTTTCCAAATTGAAAGATTCCTTATCAACTTATTCACAATAGTTTCCTAAGTAACTATCATTCTAGGATTGCATCTAACATTGATCCCTAAAAACTTAAATGGAACTATGTCTCTATTGCAACAAAGAAACATTGAAGTTGCTTGCATAAATTGGTCCCTAATACCCACACCATAAATCTTAATTTTTCCATATTAATTCTTAATCCTAAGACAAGTTAAAAGCCTCTTAAAAGAGCTTTAATGGACCAAAAATTCTCCCAAGAGACTTCACCTACTACTAATGTATCATCAGGAAATTGTAGTTGATTATATGACACCAACTCATTCACTTTGAATCCCCTAAAGAGGTTAAACCTAACAACATTCATCATCATCCCATATATTCGGTCGAATAGTATAACAAAGAGGAAAGGTGACAATGGGTCATCCTGCCTCAGTTCTTTGCACACCTTGAAGTCTTTTGTTGACCTTCCATTTTCCAAAACATATATGATACTCTCAAACACTCATGCTTTCATCCACCTACACCATTTAGGGCCAAAACCTAACCTCCTGAACATATATCTTTATATACCCACTCTACACAATCATATTCTTGAATAAAGTAAACAATAGGAACTCCCTTCTTTCCCTCTTAGCTCAGTCCAAAATTTCATTAATCACCACAACCCTATCAAGTATTTGCCTACTAGGAATGAAAGCAGTTTGAGTTTCAAAAACTACTTTTCCACCACATTTTTCAATCTTGATGTCAGAATATTTGAGATTACTTTGTACATGCTTCCTACTCGACATATATGCCTATAACCTACCAAATTCATAGGACTCTATATTTTAGGAATTAGGGCTAAGAAGGAGGAAGTCATGGCTTTTGGCATTTTACTACATCTATAAAATTCCTTCACAAAGTTCACAATATCTTCTTCCAATATCATCCACACCTTTTTAAGAGGCAAAGTTGTATCCATATGGTCTTGGCTTCTGTCTCCTTCACTATCCCACATTGCTTCTTTAATTTCCTCCTTTGTGAATTCCTTTTCAAGGCCACGTCTCTCTTAATTAAATAGATTTTTAAATTGAACCCCATCTAAAACCGATCTCAAGATTGTATCTTCCTCAAATTTTGCTTCCAAGAATATCTTAACTTCCCATTTCACCTCTTCTACTCCCTCAACTCCCACACCTTCCCCTGTTGTTACTGATATAATTGCATTTCGTCTAATTCTTTCCTTCACCACTGAATGAAAATACTTTGTGTTTAAATCCCCTTTTCTAATCCACTTCTGCCTAATTTTTTTTGTAATGATGCTTTCCGTGAAATGAATTATATCCAATACCACCTCCACATCATTTTTTTATTTTGCCCCTCCATACTTTTGAATTTATGTTGTTACCAAAATTAAATTGGTTAACTATATTATTTACATTTCTTAGAGCCTCGTAGACACTTAGATTAACCCATACAAAAACAACTTTATTCCACCACCTGAGTATATCCCTCAATCTTTTGAATTTTTATTTTAGCACATATGCCTTACTCCCTTACACCTCAAATTCCTCACATTCCGTCTTCACAAAACTGAAAAACAACTTATGGTCATACCAACAACTAAGGGTTTTGAATGTTTAGAACCCCGGTCTTACTTGTTAGATTTGATCCAAATGGGACTGTGATCAGAAATGTATTTTTATCCCCAGTTTCCTGGTCACTAACCTTCAAGCATTAAACAATATTTTCGAATAATATAAATCTATCATATATACTTCTATAACTACCATATACGTTGGACCAGAAAAAATTAATTCCTATAATAAGAACATTAACCAGGTCCATATTCTTGATGAAATCATTGAATTCTAACATTTCTAAGTTAGTTCTAAAATCATTTTCCCCATGGTGCTCAGAGGTAAATCTCGCAGAGTTAAAGTCTCCCTAGTAATCCACTCCCTATAGTATAAAATAGATTTAAGTTATAATAAACTAGAACACAATTCTATTTTTCTACTCAGGATACAAGAAGAATATACATTTATGAAGTAACAAAAGTTACCTTGGCAATTTGCACTAACTCCAATAAATCCTTCTCGCTTGAAGCTAAATACTGACTGAATCGAACCTGCTTTCCTTAAGATTATGAGTCCTCCTGAAATCCATAATGAGTTCTTTCCTGGCCATTTCATCTCAGTGCTTCCCCACAACTTCTTCACCATTTTATCATTCAGGTTTTGGATCTTTGAGTCCTGAATGAAGCATATATTTGTCTTGCTTGTCTCTAGTAAGAGACTCACTCTTCTTTCCTTTATTGAGTTTCAACATCCTCCTCCTATGTTATACAAAACTATATTCATATTGACTTGATTTATTTCACCTTCCTGGTTTTTTTGGCCTTTTGATATCTAGATTACATGCCCCTTATTTTTCTTCATACACTTTGTAGCAATAGAAATATTGAGACTAGGCCATTGGATTTCCTTGACTCACACAGATCAAATAAAAAATCACCACCACACTTTATTATTTACAGAGGAATGGGAAAAGAGAAAATAACCCAAAAGAGAGGGGGAGAGAATCTAAGTTAGGGGGTTGGTTATGCAAAGGGAAGGTATTAGAACCCTAAACATCTACGGTACTTCGCAGGAACCTCTTTGAAAATCTGTGTATTTTAGCTATAAATGTTGTATATAAAAATAGATGGTGGAGATGGGAAAAGAAATATTTTTTACAATTTTTTCAATAGGGGGTCAGGGTACTCGTAGTTCACCTTTAAACCTTTAGGGGGTCAGGGTACTCTTTGAACCTCTTTGCAAACCTTTAGTGCCTGCGTACCACCTTCCGTGCAATAGGGGGTCAGGGTACTCGTAGTTCACCTTTAAAAAATTTAAAACACAAGTGTGTTGGTTAATTTTAAGAGACGAGGCATCATCGTCTTATCCGAGTGGAAAAACATACTTACTACCCACGATTATGAGAAATGATAATTTGCATCATCTCAAAGTGGAGGATATGGCTTGGATTTTAAAATCAACAAAGCCTCGCTCAACATCCAATTAGAAAATATCTCACTTCACTATATACCATAGAAGTATAGTAGCTTCCATCACTACAAGGATTGACAAGAGTCTAATATTTTGAGAAAAAGTTTAAGGTAAAAAAAAATCCAAAGTAGCAAAAATAGTTTGAATGATATTGATTGATTTTTAGTCTTCTCACAAAAATGTCAAGGTATTATTAAGTTGATTAAAGTTTGATCAAGAAAATATTTTTGAAAGTGCATGGACCTAATTCCAAGTTTATTATGAAAGCGGTTCAAGTTTAGAAAACATGAATAGTTTTTAAAAGGAGGGAGAAGATTTTTGAAATTAAAGAAGATGGGAGGAGATGAAGGGATTATCCTAAAGCATAAGGTAAAAGCTAGGGAAAGGAACCGTCTAACTAACAAGAAGCCAACACTTGACACAATGATCCAATGTAGAATTATCATCCTTTGGATTGAAACCACACAAGCAAAGATATTTAACCTCTTAAGAAAATCAAGCTTTAATTGTATTAAGTCTTCACAAAAATTTGGCAGAGTAACGGCTGCATATAGATGAATTCCTGATCATAGACAAAATAACAGTTGGGGTTACAAGGTCTCTAAGTAGGTTACGACTTCTAATTCTAAGTCGAAGAAGTCCAATACTCCATAATGCAAAGGATAATAACCAAGTAGTCAAAGTGACATTAAAGTTTTTTATGGTTCAAGTTGATTATTAGGTATCTTCAAAAAGAAAATGAAAGCTCAAATGAGCAAAACAAAAATGACATAAAAAGTAAATGCTCAAGTGAGCAAAGATGAAAATAGCATGAAATGTAAATGCTAAAATAAATGTGCTTAAAGTAAAAACATAAAGTAAATGCATAAAATAAAGTTAATTGTTAGGAATTAGTGTTTAGTTGAATGACCATCTTGAAACTTGCATTTGGAACTCATTAGAAGATTGATAAAATCAAAGTCTCTCAACAACAAGTTGCATTTGCTTTTTGTCAAGTATATTATTCATTTAAATCTCAAGGAAACAATAAATGATCAATGATGTTTAAGTGATCCAATTTGACCAAAATTGATGAAAATTCATTGGAGGATTGGTAGGACTAAAGCCTCCTAACAATGAATCTCAAGGTTATTTGATCAAAGAGTTCAAATTAACATACTTGGGCTTACAAACATGAGTTTGAGATACGAATGATCATTTTCTCAATATCGGGACAAAATCTAGCGCTATGTTAAGCAATCGTAAGTGGACTTATATAGAAGTCACACCTATTTTTGAGGTCGGCCAATAGCAATCTATGTACCATATGTTTTGAGAAATGATATGGAAATCATTCTCCAATAACATTTAGTACAATAAGAAAGGGATAAGATGAAGAGGGATGAGGTAAGAATTAAACCATATTTGAACCAAAATTTTAATCAAACTATTATTAAAAGCATTCATCCATTTTTTGTGGAGTCAAACTCAACATCATGGATCCAATGATGTTAATAAAGCTTATGATCAAATTTTCATAGTCCAAGATTATCCAGAATATAATATAAAATAAAATAGTATTTTAAAATAAAGAAAATAATTTTTAAAATGATTTTTAAATGAAAATAAAGGGGGAAAATAACAATTGTATTTAAAATATCCAAGAAAAATCAACTAAAACTATAGAAAAATCAGAAATGAGCTTAAATATTTATACAAAATTTTTGGTAATTTTCTAAGGTCAGGAACTATTTTTAAAATTAAAAGAAATAGGCAAAACAAACCAAAAATGGTGAAAAATATTAAATTCAAATGAAAATAAAATGAGGTCACTATAGCGGTAGAAATGTTTAAGACTAAGCCATTATATTGACTAGACTTATACAGATCAAAATAAAAATTTTCACCACGCTTTATTGTTTCCAAAGGAATGGAAAAAGAGCGAGTAACCCAAAAGAGGGGAAAAAATTCTAGGTAAGGGGGGTTGGTTATGCAAAGGGAATGTATTATCACCCTAAACATCTACGGTACTCCGCAGGAACCTCTTTGAAAAATCTGTATATTTTGGCTATAAAATGTTGTATAAAAAATAGATGGTGGAGGTGAGAAAAGAAGTATTTTTTTATGATTTTTGCACCCGCCGCGGTTGCGAATCTTTAGTGCCTACGTACCACCTTCCGTGCAATAGGGGATTAGGGTACACATAGTTCCTCTTTTAAAAAATTTTAAAACACAAATGTATTGATTAATTTTATGAGATAAGACATCACCGTCATTGTCCGTGTGGAAAACATACTTACTACCCACAATTATGAGAAAGGAGAATTTGTATCATCTCAAAGTGAAGGATATGGCTTGGACTTTAAAATCAATAATGCCTCAATCAACACCCAATTGGAAAATATCTCACTTTAAAACATATTGTAGAAGTATAGTTGTTTGCATTACTACAAGGATTGACAAGAGTCCAATCTTTTGAGAAAAGTTTTTAAAGTAAAAAGTCAAAGTGCAAAAATAGATTTAAATGAGATTGGTTGACTTTTAGTCCTCTCACAAAAAATTTTAAGGTATTATTAAATTTATTGAAGTTTATTTATGAAAAGGTTTTGAAAATGCATGGTCCTAGGTCCGAGTTTATTATGAAAGTAGTTCAAGTTTAAAAACAAGAAGAGTTTTCAAAAGGAGAGAGAAGATTTTTGAAATTAAAGAAGATGGGAGGAGAAGAAGAGACTATCCTAAAGCATAAGGTAAAAGCTAAGGAGAAGAATCATCTAACCAACAAGAAATCAATACTTGACATTATGAGTCAAGATATAATTCCCATTCTTTGGATTAAAAGAAAGCAAGCAAAGATACTAGACCTCTTGAGGGAAGCAAACTTCAAATGTATTAAGTCTTCACAAAAATTAGAAAGAGTAACAGCTGTATACGGGTGAATTCTAGATTACAAACATAGTATGTAATCACAATAACTTACACACAAAACAAACAACCCAATGTATTGAGGTAAACCTCAAGAACTCCAGACAAAATATCAAATAAGGTCACAAGGTCTCCAACATAGGCCAGGGTTTCTAATCCTAAGTCCAAGAAGTCCAATACTCCATAATGCCAAGGATAGTAACCAAATAGTCCAAGTATCATTAAAGTTTTTTTATGGTTTATGTTGATTATTAAGTGTCTTCAAAAAAGAAAAAAAAATCTCAAGTGAGCAAAATAAAAATGACATAAAAGTAAATGATCAAGTGAACAAAGATGAAAATAACATGAAATGTAAATGCTAAAAGTAAATGGTACATAAAGCATAAAAATAAAAGCATAAAGTAAAGTCAATTGTTAGAAATTAGTGGTTAGTTGGATGACCATCTTGAAACTTGAATATGGAACTCATTAGAGGATTGGTAGAATCAAAGCCTCCACACAACAAGTTGCATTTTCTTTTTGTCAAGTATATCATCCATTTTGGAATCCTCAACAGTAACATTTAATGATCAATGATGTTTAAGTTACCCGCGTTGACCAAAAGTGATGTAGATCCATTAGAGGATTGGTAGAACCAAATCCTCCACACAATGAATCTCAAGGTTATTGGATCAAAGAGATCAAATTAACATACTTGGACTTGTAAACATAGGTTTGGGCCACGAATGATCATTTATTCGAACCGGGACAAAATTTAGCGCTATGTTAAGCAATCGTAAGTGGACTTATATAGAAGTCGCACCTATTTTGAGGTCGGTCAATAGAAATCTATGCACCATTTGTTTTGAGACATGATATAGAGATCATGCTCTAATAACACTTAGTGCAATAAGAAAAGGATAAGATGAAGAGGGGTGGGAGAATATATAAACCACATTTGAATTAAAATTTAATCAAACTATTATTAAAATCATTCATCCATATTTATGGAGTTAGACTCAACACCATGGATCTAATGATGTTAACAAAGTTCATGATCAAAAATTCAACCCAATATCAACCAGAAAATAATCACAAAATAATATTAAATTTAATATATATGTTGAAAAGGGTTTAAAAATAAATAAAAATGAAAATAAAGGAAAAAAATATCAACTATACTCAAATTGATTCATAAAAAAGAAATAAGGTCATAGAAAAATCATAAATAGACTCATATTTATAAAAAAATTGGTAATTTTTTTAAAGTCAGAAACTATTTTTAAACTAATTACAATTGCTCAAACAAATAGAAAATAGATAAAAAATAGTAAACATCAATATAAAATTCCATAAATTTTTCAAAAAAGTCAGAAATATGTAAAATGATATTTATGAATTTTTTTAGAATTAAAAAAATGTCAGAAAGTATTTTTAAAGTAATTAAAAGAAAGCAAATAATGCAAAAAAATAAAAAAATATCAATTATCAAAATAGAAAAGTGAAAAAATATTTATGAGATCATAAATAATTCAAAGTATTTTTGTGATCTTTTTCATAATTTTTGGATAAAAAATAAAAGAGTTATGAATTTTTGAAAATTAAATCAATTGAAATATAAAATCAGAAAATAAAATAAAACCAAAAAGATGTGGGCCACCAGATCATAATCAAAACGCGTTAGTAAGCTGATCCAATGGACCAGACGCGCTGTGCTTGATATGGACCTTAGTGAGATACGCATAGGATCAGAAAAAAAGGCAACCAATGAAATTAAAACGTTTGGCACGCTATCATTGGCTGAGACGAGACATGTCATCGTCTTCAACCTCCAGACGCTCTGCAATGAAGATTGTGTGAGATCCTTCAAATGGAAAAATTAGGATCACAGACTAGTATCATTGGATTAGTCTCTTCAAGACGATCCTAACATCACCATCGCGCCAAATTTATATAAGGTATGCAAAGAGATATGAATCAAAATCCCAGAAAATAGCGAGCACCTTTAATTTGAGATTTCTCTCTCAATTCTCAATGGATTTAAAAATTGTAAGGAGCACGAGAATCAAGAGAAGGAGAGCTTCACAATGATATCAAAGTTTGGAAGAATTAATGGAGAAATCTACCTATTGAAGTTCAGTTGTAGAGCTCTGTAAATGGACTTGGTCAGATCAATTCAGAAGGTTTTAAGGCTCAATTCTTCTTCTGTTAGCTTCAGGGAAGATCAAGAAAGGTGAATTGATAGAAAAAATGAATTGAAAAAGGCTTGAACAATGATTTCAAAGTTGCAGAAAAGTGAGTTATGGAGCGAGTTTGGCAAGGTGATTTTGGTTGTTCAAGCTTGAGAAAAAGAATGGGATAGCTCATGTATTTATGGAGAAGCAAATGGGATCAAAAGGAAGGGTGAATGATGCAATTTAGAGGGAATTCGTGTGGGTCTGCATCATGAAGAAAGTGTGACTTCTCTTTTGTCAAAACTCATCCAAAACACGCGTTTTAATGCACTAATCCACTTGGGAAAGTTGGCTAATCATGTTTAGACCCAAAATGGATGGTAATTAGAGGGTTAGAAGTTGTAACATGAAATTCAAATTCTGACTTGAGATGAAACTTCAATTCTAAGTTACCACTTTTGAAACAATGACATTCTCAGCTCAAGGGGTCTTAAGGCATGGTTCTTGATGCTTTAGAAAGATGAGACTACAAGCTTTGCAATGGAAAAATAATAGAATCAAATGGATGTTTGAGCTGAAAGTTGTAATGAGTCAAAGTTTGGAAAAAGAGGTTGACTTTCCATACATAGAAATATTTGAAGTTTTTTTCTTCAAAAGTGACCTATAATGTTTTGCATCCAAACATGGCCTTCCTCTTGGAATTTTCTCTTGACCAAAAAATATGGCATGAAATAGACCCATTGAATGACATTTTGAAACTTGAACCATTCAAAATCTCCAAAAATTGATAGAGTTATGAATTGTTGAAGTTGGAAAAAAATCATGAAATGACCTATAATGTTTTGTATCCTTAAGGCACCCTCCATCCATTTCTCACTTTGCACATAAAAGAAGGAATAAAGTTCACATCCTCAAGATCATTGTGGAAAAAGAGTGAGATCAAGGTGATAAAAATTTACCAAGTTATGATCATTTGAAGTCACACATGGGATGTTGGGGGTTCATCTGGAGGACTTGTAATCTTTATTCATCATCAAGTTTCTTCCATATGAAAACTCCTTGAAACTTTTGAAGTGATTTGTTAATAACTCTTTGAAGAGAAGGATGTTTTTGGAATCACTCAAAAATGCCAAAATATGAGCAAGATATACTTCTTTGAAGTTCAAAACCCTAGCTCATAGATCAAGAAAATGCTTTGAGGAACTTTGACAATTTTAAACAACCTTTTTATACCAACACTTTTGCTTTGTAGATAAAAGTTGTTGAGGGTGATAATGAGAACATATAGAAACCAAAACCACTTCATTATCTTGAGAATTGAGAGAAATATGCACTTGTGACCAATGGGAACAATGCATTGTCCAACCATGACAACTTCTTCAATCAACCCCTTGTACTTTGAATTAATCTTGATAACTTTGAAATATGGTGAACCAAAATAAACCTTGCCATGCCATTTCTTCCAAACAACTTCAATGGTGAGTGTTGTACCTCAAAATGTTCCCTCTTATTTCTCAAAAGATCATCCTGGACCCTGAGATTTGCTTTCATTCAATTTCAAGCCTTGAATTACAAATTTTCCAAGAAAGTCATTCACAAGGGCAAAATGGTCATTCGCACACTGAAAAGTCAAACTTTGACTTTTAGATCAAAATCAAGTTTCAAGAATCATATTTCATTAATACATGAAATTTGTCTCATCAAGGAAATCATAAGCCAAGATTCATGTTGAAAAAGTCAAAATTCTAAATAGTTAGAATCTTTCTAAGTGTTTAAGAAGTATGACAAGCTCAGAACTTCTGGCCAGATTTTCACCATGATTCAAGCTAATTCTGGAAGAACTTCTAACACAAGAGTTTTAGATATCAATAAGACCTAAAATATTGCATAACAAAACTTCTCCTGGAAATGATGGAATTTCAAGTTATAAATGTTCAAAGACACGTCCACGAAACTGAAGCACTCAGCAAATTCTGGACATTTTCAAGACAGAGTTTGGTTAGAACTTCTAGGCCAATTTTCATGAAGGTTCATCCAGAGTTTGAAAAAGTAATTCAAAGAAAGTCTACAAATCGTGTTACAAGCTTTCAGAAAAGTCTGAGAACTCCTTCAGAACATGCTGGAGTAGAGAGATTCCAAGATTAGAAGTTGGATGTTTATTTTAAGTTATGCTGATGCTGAACTTCTGACCCAGACTTAGGTTATGATGCACAATCTCATAGTGCAGGATCTCTGGTTTGATAAATCTCATCATCATTTAATGCACACAACCACTTTTGAGTTTTTATCCAAAGGATTTCCCCACGTGTGAGAAAGAAGTACCATTGCTGTCCTTGAAAAGAAAACTTTTGTACAAGTTTATGTTGGGCCCATGCTTTGCTTTTGCCTCTGAGGGTACTTTTCCTTAATTCATGCTTACAAATCCAGCTTAGGCACAGCTAAAAGCTGTTAACCACCATACTTGTTTATCTTGCCTCAAGAACAAGCCAGCACGCTAGCATGATGTTGGTACTTTTGACTTCTCCAAGCAACAAAGTTCTTGCCTATAAATTGAACTTCATTGGAAACTATGAAGGGGACAGTCAAAAAAATTGAAAGGAAAAGCTTTGAAACCTTGTTAAAATTCCAGAAATCAAAAACTATAAACACAAATACAAAACCTGCTAGTTTTTGATTCTTGCATTCAAACTCCAACTTCCCTCAAGTGTTTCTTGACCAGATCATTCATACAACTTCTGAATCTTCCATTCATTATTCATAACCCAATTTAAAGGTTGTTTCAGCCTGCTGCATACATGAGGAAGCTGATCAGAACTTTACAAGCAGTCAGAACCAGACTCCAGCTCATAGAACATTTTTCAGCTGGAAGGTAAGCTTCTGCTATCCCTCATCATATCACTTAATCATTGTTAGACTTGCATGTTCAAAATACAATGTATACATCCTGGTTCTGATGATGTATATATTATGAGGTTTCATATATTTTCCTGCCTAAATAGGGAGAACATCAGTTAAGAACTTCTTAAGGAAACTAGGACTAGCAAACACATGCTTGTTTGTGATTTATAGTCTTGTCATTTTTTATGCTACTGAAGCCATAATGAAAAAATGCCATAATTGCTATGTCTATGTTTCCTATTCTGTTGGGATTTAACTAAGTTGCAAATGTTTTGATTAGCATAAAGAAAGAATTGGAGTTCATCGTCAGGGTTTACTTTGTGATACATGTTTATGCTTTTGATTCTAATATCGGATGTACAGCCACCCCAGTGGCATACAGTGTGTGCTCATAAGACATTAGTGCTAAAGTTCCTGGGTTCTAACCCCAGAAGCATCTTTTTTAGGCTTATTTATTGACATTTTCACCCATTTATCTGTCATGCGATACTCTTAGATCAGAACTTCTAAACAATCTTACCCAACAGCATTATCACCTCACACTCTCAAATAGCCAAAACTTCTGACTTGCCAGTGACATATGAGCTTCTAGGTCCCTAACTACACTGCAGTTTCTGAATCCCTTCAACAATAAGAACTTCTAGGTCTTCCTTTATTCCCAGCAACCTCAGAACTTGGTGTACCCAGGCCCAGAACTTTTGACCCTCTACTTTCCTGCTAACATTTTCTCTCTTGCAGCGTATCAGAGTCAGAACTTCTGTTCCTCCTCGTTTCAGCAATGTGCTGATTCTGACTCCTTTTTTCTCTTACTTATCTTATTTTTGCTTTTAATAACCAAAAACACCAAAAACATTTCATATTCACATGTTTTATTTTTATTTCCCTTAGAGTAAAAAAGATCAAAAATATTTTCTTAAGTAAATAATTTTTTAACAAAAAAACAAAACAAATCTATTTTTCCATTTAAATTCTTGTACATTATTTCAATATGATTGTAATAGATAATTAGGACTTTTAATCTCTTGCGACCCCCATTCATAAATTTGTACCCCCATCCCCTAAAGCTTTGTAATAGCTTAGTATTTCTATTTTCCGCAATTTAATGATTTATATACAAATGCTAGTAATTAGGGTTTGTACGGAAAGATTAAAACAAACAAATAGCAAACCCTAATCAAGACAAATCAATCATGTAAACCAATACATTTGCACACTTGCACCCTTAGGGTAAACCCACTTTGTTGCCTTATAAAATGGCCATATTATGCATGTGAGGTATCTTAGCAAGAACAAACAAAATACAAGATCATAGTCCCTCGATGACGCTATCTAAGTTGCCTTTCAAATGATCTTAGTCCCTAAAGAAGAATGCTAAGACACCTTGTAACATTTCTAATCATGGTTATACGATGACCCACGCCCGTCCATTTTACATCCAAAGATAGGGTTATTTACCAAATCAATGGTAAGATAACAATGTCAAAGGAAAGAGGAAATGAATATGAAAGACTTTTTGAGTAGGTAGAATGTTCCTAGTTACTTGCTCAATTTCAAAACAAAAACATCCTTGCTACTTTTCAAAACAAACACCTACACTTTCAAACATCTTACAAAACTTGAAAACATTTTCAAAAGATCAACATCTTTGTATACATTATTACGAACGAGAATCATTACAAAGATTGCCTAAACAATAACCTCTTTACAAAATACTTTCAAAAACCACACAAAGCACAATTTCAAACAAAAAGAAAGTGATCTAGCAAGTAACTAAGAGACCATGGAAAACCATGGATGAAAAGGGTTCTAATACCTTCCCTTTTCATAATCTACCCCCCAAACTCAAGAAATAATCTTAAAGGTCTTTCCTGTGCTTTTTCACCTTTCCTTTTGGATAAAAGAAAAGTCAGTGGCGACTCTTGCTAACTTCAACATTTGCGATCGTACGCAAAACACCGAAGTCAGTTCTCCCACTGTATCACAGAATAGGCGACTCTGTTGGGGATAATTCTAAAAGTGGGGTTACCTTAGGGTTAGATCATATTTACTTTCTTTCATTGTTTGACTTGTATGCTTTACATTATGGTTCTTTGTTTGGGTTTGAATCCTCTACCCGGATTTGGGATACCTTATAGGTAAGTAGCAATACGTTGTGGAAACTGTGCGGGGCATACCGACATGGTCTAAGCAATAGCTATGTTAGTGTGACATATTTGTGGGTACTGGTAGCCCTTGAGTTAATCAAGGAGAATACGATGCCGCTGAGTGATGTCATGAAGCACTAATGAACTTTTAGAACCTTTACTTGAGCAACTTGGCCTTTAGGACATAGTGAGATGACCGGCTTTGGTGCAGTCCGAAGTTGGTAGATACTCAATACTACACTCATTGAGGTTTGGTTTCTTGGGATATTTCGGCCACCATTAAAGAGGCTTGTGCTGAAACAATGACCAAGAAAACAAACCAGTGATATTGAGCTCCTTAGAACCCGATTACTATTACTAGGACAGGTTTGAGACAACTAAACTTCAAGAGGGTACTTACCTATGAGACCCCATGCAAGCCTAAACCTAAGGATTTGTTTGCTTTGTTTGTATATACATACTTGTACATAACATCAGGGACATCATAACATCATACTCATTAACTAACCATTTCAAGGATCTTGGGATTTATCTTTGTTCTTGTTTTGTAGGATATGGATTCTCTTCACAGGAAAACTATCCAAGTCAATCTTGTAAGGATTCCTCCACAAATTAAGGAACTAGCTTCAAGGATTCCAGAAAATTCTCCATTCACCGAGAGACATGGTCGCCTACTCAACTTGGTCACTTCCAACACTGATGAAGACATGATGAAGGTGCTCTTCCAGTTCTTTGATCCTTTACACCATTGCTTCACATTTCCCGATTATCAACTTGTGCCTACTTTGGAAGAATTATCCCGACTCTTGAGGATTCCCATTCTCAATCAACTGCCTTTCAATGGTACCGAAAGAGACCCAAAGCCAGAAGAGATTTCTCAATCTCTACACTTGCACTCATCTGATGTCACAACTCATTGGGAAACAAGGTTTGGTGTCAAGGGTTTCCTAGAAAAGTTCCTATTTGAGAAAGCCCAAAACTATTTGAATTCTTTGGACTTGCAAGCCTTTGAGTAAATTATGGCTCTCCTCATCTATGGGATGGTTTTATTTCAAAATCCTGACCAACTCATAGACGTGAACACCGTCAAAATCTTCATATCCCGTAACCCGGTGCCTACTTTGCTAGGAGACATCCTACACTCTTTTCACACTCGCACTATGAGGAAAAGAGGTGTCCTTATGTGTTGTACTCCTCTCTTGTCAAGATGGTTTATTTCGCATCTTCCACAATTTGTATTGAAGAATGAGCAAGGCTCAAGGTGATCACAAAGGTTGATGACACTCAAACATTCAGACATTCATTAGTGTTCCCGATCCATAGAGAATGTTACTATTATCGACCGTTGTGGATAATTTCCAAATGTCCCTTTACTTTGCATTAGGGGAGGTATCACCTGTAACCCCTGCTTAGCCTTAAGACAATTTGGTTACGCCCGAAGAGATGGTCCCTATGTGATGCTCATTCAAGGTTTGGTATTTGACTACGAGAATGGCGATCAAGGTCTTCGCCAGATATTTATCCGAGCTTGGAGGATGTTGAATAAGGTAGATAGAAATACATTAGGGCATAAGAATTCCATCCCTCTTGAGCCTTACCTCAAATGGGTACGAACTCGTGCTCAGAGTCTTATGATGCCTTACCCCTCCATTCTCCCGGTAATCATTGAGTCAGTCATAGAAGGAGATGTTATATACACTATCCTACATCCTGACATGCCCACCTCTCTTGAAGACCTACAAAGGGATTGGATACAACTCAAGGGGGAGCGAGATACTTTCGAAGCCCAATTCTACGCTAGCGAGAAGAAGGTTTTGGAACTCACTAAGGAACTCCATGAGGAACAGACTTTGCACCAAAGAGGATGCGTACTACCTTTTTATCTTAGAGTTTTTTGTATTATTTTGCCCAAAGAGGCATTGATGTACTCAAGCTTTAATTTATTAATATAACGTGTGTTTCCTTTTTGTCTAAAACAAGTTTGAATCTTTAAAATCCTTGAAATCATTGCATACGCATTTACCATTCATCATAACATAAGCAGGTTTCTTGCAACAAGTCTCCTCATCTTTCTACTATTTATTTCAGTAAGATGGATCTCGAGCAAACGGTGAAGGACCTCCAAGCTCAGAATGCATAGTTTTAACAGATGTTCTTAACTCTAGCCAAAGGACAAGATGAGTTGAAGACTTTACTGGTGGAAGAGAAAAAGAAGAAAAAGAAAATAACTGAAGTTCTAAACATGGGAAGAAGATTCCAAGGGCAAACAAGAAGGGCCTTAGACTTTGCAACGACATACGGTGAGAAAGACAATCAAGATGGGAAGGGCAAAGAAACAGTTGTCCAGTCAGAGTCAGAAGAGGAAGAGGAAGAAGAATACTATTCTAAAGAACAATACCCTCCAGCCGACGACAAGTATAAGCATCTAGAAGAACGGTTAAGTGCAATGGAAATCCAAAAAGTGCCCGGATTGGACTTTGAGGAGTTGGGCTTAGTGTCGGGGATTGTCATTCCTCCAAAATTCAAGGCACCTGTGTTCGCCAAATAAGACGGAGTCTCATGCCCAAAAATGCATCTTCGGTCCTATGTGAGGAAAATCCAGCCTCATACCGCCGACAAGGATTTATGGGTACACTTCTTCCAAGACAGTTTGTCTGGAACTTAACTTGATTGGTTTTATCAGCTAGAAAGAGCCAATGTTCATAACTGGGAAGATCTGGCTGCTGTCTTTTACAAACAATACCAATACAACACTGATCTTGCACCCACCCGTACTCAACTCTAGAGTATGGCCATGATTTCAAGTGAAGGATTTAAGGACTATGCGCAAAAATGGAGGGACTTAGCAGGAAGAGTTCAACCTCCCCTATCTGAAAGAGAATTGGTAGACATGTTTTTGGGCACCTTATCTGGTCCCTTCTTTAATCACTTAATTGGGAGTTCATCGGCAGGTTTTACTGAATTGATATTGACCGGAGAAAGGGTAGAAGTCGGGATAAAGATTGGGAAGATTCAAAAAGATGCATCCTCTGTTGCTGTAAGGAAGCCATTCATCGGAAAGAAAGAAGTGGTTGTTGTATATCCTCAGAGAAATCAAGATAGGGCTGAACTCCGTCCAATGGTGGGGGCTGTCATGATTCATAAACCTATGCCTGATAAGCAAAGAAACAACCAACCAAGAATGGAAAGACCCGTCAGACATAACCTCTCCTCGCATAACCTCTCCTCACTATCATCCTAATTCCCGCTGTGCATACCATTCTGAGAGTCCCGGCCATGACACTAACAACTGTTGGGCTCTAAATAACAAAGTACAAGACCTCCTGGAAGCCAAAGATATTGAATTCGATATGCCAGAAAAGCCCAATGTCATTTCTGCCCCTATGCCCAAGCACGACCATAATGCTAACGCCATTGAAGAGGATATGTTTGTTACTTCAGTGGATGAACTTATGACCCCACTCCTAACTATCAAAAAGAACTTATTGATTTCCGGTGTATTCCCAGGCTATGATGAAATTTGTCGTCTCTGTTTGTCCTCACCAACCAGCTGTCTGTTGTTGAAAGCAGGCGTCCAACCCCTAATAGATAACAAGGAAGTTTTATTTGAGAAGACTTATATTCCAACTATTTCTTTTAATGATGTTTCTATCATTACCATTTCGGACAATTCTTCCAGGGTCTCTACCAAAAGACCTGTTAGAATTACATCAGTTCCAAAAGTATCTCCTTTGATAATTACAATTCCTGGACCAATCCTGTATTCGTCAGGCAAAACCGTACCATGGAATTATGGAGGGGATGTCTACTACCACGGTATCAAGCAAGATTGGCCAGCTGCTGAAGATTCGGATTCTGAGAAAGATGACTCCGATATCAGTAACATCGCAGGAACTAGCAAGATTACCCAAAGCAGAAAGATTTTCTCTCCAGAAATTGCTCCCCCAAAAGTTGTTTCTGGACCCGTAATCATTCCTGTTGTTGTTGCTCCTCCAAAGGTTATTTCCAGTTCTACAATCATCTCTGCTAATACTCCAACTGACAAAGCTGTTACAACCCCTGTTCTCACTCCTACTAACATTCCTGCTGCCGAGTCAACCGAGACTCGAGGTAAAGGTATTCTGATTGATCCTGTCCGGAAGAAGGCATAATCATTGGCTATCCTTGAGACCTCCCGGAAAGAAATGGAGGAAATTCTAAAGATCATAAAAATAAGCGACTAAAATGTAGTTGATCAACTGGGGCAAACTCCATCCAAAATTTCCATGCTGGCTTTATTACTATGTTCCGAGGCTCATGCAAAAGCCTTGGTAAAATTCCTGAAAACTGCCCATGTACCCCAAGAAACATCTGCTGATCAGTTCTAAGACTGCATAGCTAGCTTGACTGCAGATAATGGTTTAGGTTTTTCAGATGCTGATTTAACGCCAAGAGGGAGGAAGCATAATGAGGCAGTGCACGTCTCAGTTGAATGCAGGGGCACAACCTTGGCTCATGTCTTGGTTGACACTGGTTCGTCTCTGAATGTGTTGCCTAAAAAGGCTCTTGATAGGCTTGACTGCAAAGGATTGACATTAAAACCAAGCAACATAGTAGTGAGAGCCTTTGACGGATCAAAAAGGATGGTGCATGGGGAAGTGGACATCCCCATAAAGGTTGGAACCCAAACATTTGATTCAACTTTTTATGTAATGGATATTCTCCCTTCATATTCCTGCATGCAAGGCCGACCATGGATTCACAATGTTGGTGCTGTTACTTCTACGTTGCATCAAATCTTGAAGTATCCCATCCATGGGAAAATTATCATTGTTCATGGAGAAGAAGAATATATGGTCAGCCATCTAAACTCCTTCAGATATGTGGAATTAGATGGTGAATTTATTGAAACTCCATTCCAACACTTTGAAGAAGTCCCGTAAGATGTGGCAGCAACCAAGGCTGTGTCTCAAGTTCCCAAGATCACAAGGCCTCTGCTCAGGATGTCGTCTTTGAGGGATGCCAAGGTAGTAATAGAAGAAGGTGGGTGCATTATTTGGGGACAACTCCCAGATATCCGATACAAATCTGACAAATTTAGTTTGAGTTTCACTATAGGTGCCCAAAAAGTTGTACGTCGCGCTCATGCCGGAGGACCACCCTTGAAGATCAGCAACCGCGAAGTCAATGCAGTAGAGGAGGATGAAGAAAATTATGACTTGGAGGATTGGATTTTCCCAACTGTCAATAGAGGGCTCAATAACTAGGAGGCTAGAGATTTTGTCCCGATCACTTTTACCCCATAGTAATTTGTCTTTACATTTTGTTAGATCTGTAATATTAAACAATTCAGACTCCTAAAACCATGTGTATTACCCGAGGCACAGTGGTCCATTTGTAAGGGTTATTATCTCATTTCCATATGACATCAATGAATCATGGACATTTTTGCATACAAACTTTGTGCTCATTGTTTTTATTTTTACATTTTCATTTCTTTCAAAGATAGCTATACTCTTACACACACTCACACTCACAATGTAGGTCTACATCCATTCGGGATCCCGTGGGTAAAAGTTCTGCTATGGCCTTTTATGACTCTGAAAATTTAATCTACCAAGCCGAAGACAAAGGTGAGGAAGATTTTGAAGTACCAGGGGAACTCGCCAGGTTACTACAACAAGAAGAGAGGACCATTCAGCCCCATGAGGAACGAGTAGACACGATCAACCTAGGTACCAAATAAGACAAAAGAGAAGTCAAGGTGGGTGCTAATCTGGAACCCAGTGTCAAAGAGCGTCTGATTCAGTTGCTACACGAGTATGTTGAGGTCTTTGCCTGGTCGTATGAAGACATGCCAGAACTTGATGCAGATATCATAGTACATCGTCTACCTATAAAAGAGGATTTCCCACCGGTAAAGCAAAAGGTCTGTCGAATGCGACCAGGTATGTAGGAGAAGATTAAAGCTGAAGTCATGAAACAATTCAATGTTGGATTCTTGGCCGTCACCTCTTATCCGCAATGGGTTGCCAATGTTGTTCTTGTGCCCAAAAAGGACGGAAAGGTACGAATGTGCGTGGACTACAGAGATTTGAATAAGGCAAGCCCTAAGGACGATTTCCCACTTCCCTATATTGATATTCTAGTTGACAATATGGCGCAACACAAAGTGTTTTCCTTCATGGACGGTTTCTCAGGCTACAACCAAAAGTCTTTCCTACACATTTTTAACCCTTTTGACATTATTGTTTTACCATTGCATTTGGTAAACAACCTTGTCTTTGGATGTTAAACGGGACGGGTGTGGGTCATCGTATGATCATGATAGCAATGGTGCTAAGTATCTTTATCAAGTTTTTTGAGGGACTTGATCATTTTTGTATAGGCAACCAAGATAGCATCATCGAGGGACTATGATCTTTTTGTTTTATTTTGTATTGTTTTGCCAAAATACCTAGCATGCATATCATGGTCATTTTTAAGGAAACAAGTGGATGAAACCCTAGGGGTGCTTGTGTGCATTGTGTTGTCATTTTTCATGCATTTTCATCTTGTGTTTAGTCATGCTATTTGTTTGATTTTGGTTTTTTGCATACAAACCCTAATCTTACTATCATGCATATTTGAAAGCAATAAAGTACGTAAAAGTAAATCTAAGACTATTACAATATTATTATGGGGAGGGGGATACAAATTTGAATAGGGGGATATTTGCAAGAAAATAAAACCCTAATTCAACTATTACAATCAAATTGAATTCATTGTACAAATAGTAAATTGACAAACATTTAAATGTGCAATTAAATATAAATATGCAAAAATGCTTTTGTATTTATTTTTATGTATGTAAAAATAAATTATTTAATGTCTTAAAAATAAGAAGAAAAAAATATTAATGATTATTTTTGGAAAGGGTAGAAACCCTAATTTTTGTTTAAAAGAAGATATATATTCTAAATATTTATTTATTCATTTATGTACAAAGAAAATAAACAAAAATATTCACAAAAATATTTTAAAAAATAAAATATGTGAGAAAATATTATTTTATATGTATAAATAATAAAAATAAAATATATAATATTTTTGTATTAATTATAAGTTTTTATTTAAGAAAATAAATGTATTAAACCTAATAAACTAAATATTATGCCAAAAATAAAATAAAAAAATAAAATAAAATGTGAAAAATTTAAGAAAATATTTTTGGTGATTTTTTAATATTTGGAAAAAATAAATAAAAGTCAGAAATGTAAAAGAAATAGAAAAATATGCAAAAATAAAGAAATGGGCCAAGGGGGTGCAGAAAGCAGGATGGGGGTGTCAATAGCCAGCAAGAGCCAGGCCCAGCCAAACTCACTTCATCCCTAACCTCCAGAAACAAAAAACGTGCGCCCTGTATTCAAACTTGTATCTCCTGCATTAGTGCTTAAAAACAAAAACTTGCAACATGAAAGTTATAGCTCATCATCACACGATTCTAACCATATAAAAAACTTAATCTAACTCTCAAAGACCAGAGAGAATTTCTTTGGCCCTAAATTCTAACCTAGTTTTTTCAGAAACTTAAACTATCAAATACTCCTAGCTCAGTTAACATAAATGAATTCTATGCATATGTACAACTCAAGGGCAATGAGGACTATATTTTTTCTTCACAAACCTAAGCCTAATGATTCCTAAATAAGGATATAGAAGTTTGAGAAATACATGTTTCAGTCAAGTTCGAATATGGCAATGCAGCAACTTTCAGTGAGGCCTGAGGTTCTTTTGAGCTTGCTTGATGTTCCCTTGACCTTTCCCAATGCTTGGCTTACTTTGAAATGGTCTGAAACTTCTTGTAGAACTCAACCTGCAAACTAAGAATTTAAAAATGGTGATGTGTGTAAATGGAGTTACAGTGGCTTGGGAATGGTTGGGATAGTTTAGGTATGTTGTATGGAGTGTGTTGGAACTGGTTTCAAGCAAAATGCACGAGTGGATTTGAAGATGGCTTGAGTTCTGCAGGGCTTGCCCTATTTTGGTAGAAAATGGGATTTTTGGTGTACAAGGGTGTTTGAGAGGTGGTGAGCTCGTGTTTATGGCTTAGTGTAATGTGTAAAACTTGTTTGAAATGAATACAACACTTGGTTATATCAGATTGCAAAGTTGTTGACCTTTTGCACAATTACTTGTTTTTGAAGTAAAAGGTGGAATTGGCAATGCTATGGCCTGTACAGACTAGCTCCAAGCATGCACATAGTTGGTGTACCTTGCCCTAAGTTTTTGGATGTTGTTTTCTGCAAGAAATTTGGTCCATGGCTCAAGAAATACAATTTGACATAAAGCATGCTTTATGTAAATGGTATTGTTAACTTTTTGCCAAAAATGGATTAAACCTTTGTATAATGTTTCATAGATCATAACAAAGCCTTAATCCAATGTGTTTGCATTTAATTTATGAGTGTGGAATGGTTTAATACCTGTAAAACAAGTACAAGCAAGGTTTGGACAGAATTGCAAGTTGTATCAATGTGCAAAATGCCTTGGCCAAAAGTGATGATTTCCCATTTTCAATCCTTCGATTCTCCCTAACCACAAATGATCTTGGAGAGTTATTGGGAATTTTGGAAATCTTGTAACATGCTCTAAAATCCATCTATGAAATGCATTTTGATATTACACTTGGAACTATGTGAAAAATTTCCATGAAGATAGGTCAAAATCCTTCCTAAACTAGGGCAAAATTTCACTAAGTTAAATGTTTCATGGATCCTTGTTCACAAAATCATAACTTGAGATCAAAGCATCTTTTTGGAAAACTTTGTGAATAAAAGTTGTAGATTTTGTGGAGGACTAAAACTTTTATGTTGGAAGTTTTCTTTGAATCCAATTGCATCATGGTGAAAAAGTTGGGCAAAGTTGGGGAAAAATAAGAAATTTTCATAACTTAGAAAATTTCTAAGTTATGAAAATTTTCCATTTTAAACCCTAATTTTCAAAATTAGGTTTCTTGGTGAAAAAGTTTCATGTTTTGACACATCTTGATGAAAAATGACCCTTGACACTTGATTTTGACCAAAAAGTCAAAGTTTGACTTTTCAGTGTACAGTTGATTTTTGATCAGTTGCTGGAAAATTCATCTGTCAATCCAATGCATTTGAGATCTTTTGAACCTTATGATTAGGTCAAGATGATGCCATTGAGTCCTTGAAGTCATGCTTGAACCCAATTTGCCATTGGCTAGGTTAAAAATCAGAAATTGCCCTTCTGCAATCAAAACCCTAAAAATGACCATTTTGCCCTTTTGGTCATCTGATCAAATTTATTGAGGAGTTGTGGTCCAAACTTGATCAAATGGTTCATATGAGTCTATAATGTTGATGTGGATAAAAAATTATGAGGTTTGACTATAAATTGGCCACAGTTAACTTTTTCCCCAATACAATTGATTTTTAGGTCAACTGTCCAATTGACAGGGCAAAAGTTTTATTCAAAGCTTGAAACTTGGTATGGGCAATCTTATAAGTCCAACATGAAGTATGAAAGTCATATTGAGCATTGGAAGTCCAAAAATCCTTGTGCAAATGCAAATCCTAATTTCAGGTCAACAGTGCAAGGAGATGTCTTGAGCTGAGCAAACCCAAGTCTGGTCTTGAGTCCAAAGAGTCTTGTGAGGGGAAATCTTGATAAAATGAGAGGGAAAATTTTGGGGTACAACACTACCAAGATAAAACGGTGTCCATTCGAATCTTTGGGTTCTATCATTCCAATCATGTCAATACCCCACATAGAGAAAGGCCACGGGGAAGAAATAACATTGAGAAGTGTTGGAGGCACATGAATTTTGTCCGCATAAATTTGACATTTATGGCACTTCTTTGCAAATCTGTAACAGTCAGATTCCATTGTCAGCCAATAGTAACCTGCCCTTAGCGTCTTTTTAGCCATAGAATGTCCATTGGCATGAGTGCCAAATGAACCTTCATGAATTTCATGCATCAACATGTCTGCTTCGTGTCTATCCATACATCTGAGCAATACCATATCATAATTTCTCTTGTACAACACATTTTCACTGAGGAAGAAGTTGCCTGCCAATCTTTTCAATGTCTTTCTATCTTTATTCGAAGCACCAATCGGGTATTCCTGAGTCTGGAGAAAATGCTTGATATCATAATACCAAGGTTTCTCATCTGCTACCTCTTCTGTTGTAAACACATGAGTGGGCCTATCCAGTTGCTGAACTGTAATTCGAGGTATATCATTCCAAGTATTCACTTGATACATAGATGCCAGAGTTTCCAGAGCATCCACCATTTGATTTTCGTCTCTAGGGATGTGATGGAATTCAACTTTATTAAAGAAGGGTAACAATCTTCTAGCATAATATTTGTAAGGGATCAAGCCGAGGTGACGAGTATCCCACTCTCCTTTAATCTGATTTATTACCAAAGTTGAATCGCCATACACATCTAGAATTTTAATTTTGAGATCAATAGCTTCCTCGAGACCCATGATGCAAGCCTAATATTCTGCCATATTATTAGTACAATCAAATGTCAACCTTGCAGTAAAAGGAATGTGTGATCCATGTGGAGTGACAATCACAGCACCAATTCCTTTACCATAAGCATTCACAGCTCCATCAAATATCATGCTCCAGCGAGATTCAGGATAAGGACCTTCCTCGGGAAATGGTTCATCACAATCTTTCACTTTCAGGAACATCACATCCTCATCGGGGAAATCATACATCACAAACTGATAAGCATCAACTTGTTGGTGAGCCAGATAATCTGCTAACACGCTGCTTTTAATAGATTTTTGAGTTCGGTATTCAATGTCATATTTAGATAACAGCATCTGCCAGCAGGAATTTCTCCTAGTAAGAGCAGGCTTTTCAAATATGTACTTGATTGGATCCATTTTGGAGATCAACCAAGTAGTGTGATTCAACATATACTGCCACAAATGTTTTCCCACCCAGGCTAGAGCACAACATGTCTTTTCCAGCATGGAATACCGCGACTCACAATCAGTAAAATTTTCAGTGAGATAATAAATGGCGTACTTTATCTTCCCTATTTCATCTTGTTGTCCCAGAATACAACCCATGGAATTATCTAACATTGTCATACACATAATCAATGGTCTTCCTTCAACAGGAGGGAGCAAGATAGGGAATTTTTTATTAATAACCATGTATTAAAATAATATTTCGCAAATAACCGGGTTTCGTAAAAAATTACGCAAATAACCATGTTTCAGATGGCTCCACAAAGGAGGAGCCATCTCACTTGGCGCCTCCACCTAGGGTTTTTCCCTAGGCGCCATCTCACTTGGCGCCTCCCTTGGCTTTTAGCCAAGTGAGATGGCGCATGCTCCTTAAAAATGAGAGGAGGCGCCATCTCACTTGGCGCCTAGGGCAAAACTAGGGTTTTATAAATAATTCGTCCGTTTCTTCGAAATTTCTCACACTTTCTCGCACTGTATTTTTATTTTGTACTCCGTTATTTGCGTAATGACGTCGCCTATGATTTTTAGCAGAGATGGTTACGTTATATTCTCTGCCACGAAACCTGCTATGAAAATGAAATTCTGGCACATTCACTCCATGGAGCGTCTGAAGCGGGAGTTGATGTGGTGGCTAGATGGAGACATCGCGAAGGGGGAAAAAATTCGAAGGATCCAGCGAAAACGAACAACAACCTCACATGCGACAGGAAGACCTAATGTGTGGTTGGAGGAAGTTAAAACAGACAGTGATGTAATGCTGATGATGCATGGGTCAGATGAAATTGTGTTAACAGTTGTAATTTCCTAGATTGAATATCGTTAATTATTGTTGTACGCGTTTTATTAACTGTAGCAAAATCTATTAACGGAAAACCCTAATGTTTACAACACAAATATTGAAAAGATTTATTGTATTACAATATTTATGTGGTCGAGCCAAACGCCCGATTCAGACAGTTTTTGCCATTGTGTCCGACCTGACGGCATAAACCACACTTTCTTTCCAACCTGTCAAGATTTTCCATTTCTGTTGTGATGCGCCTACTTTTGGGACGACCCTTCTTGTTCCTTCACATTTGGTCATTGTGCCAAACTATATCGCCGTTGTATTCAGGCCAATAATCTGGTTTTGCCACCAAAGGAAAGTTGTTGTTGTAAACAGTGAGCAACATTTCAGATTTGTAAACGTTTGACAGCAGTTGAAGCGCGTCTTGATGGGTATGAGCACAAACGGCAATGACATGAGAGCAAGGCATACGAAATGCTTGAAACCTGCCACAATTGCACCATTGAGAAGGTAAAATGACCTTGTATTCTTGTCTTGGAAGGCCTTCATTGTGGTCGATTGTCTCTTTCACAATGAAGTTGTGGCTGTGTCGGTCAAACCGTGTAACCATATGAGTGTTGGCTTTAGCACTTTCAGCCTTAATGTATTTCATGCAGCTTTCACTCCATAGTTGTCCTGATTGCAACACCGCATTCCACATTTCACCTCTTTTGGCAAATAACGCAGCCATCCTAAAATACGTAGATTTTACCAAGGCAGTGATTGGGAGGTTTCGTATGCCCTTGAATACCCCATTCATTGATTCAATAAGATTCGTTGTCATATGCCCCCATCTTTGGCCATTGTCGTATGACCTAGTCCACTTTTCCACCAGAATATTCTCGATCCACCTATCGGCTTCTGAATTAGACAAACGGATCTCGTTGCGGTAATATTTGAATGTGGGTTGTGTCAATGCATATCCCACATTCATAACTGCTTTCCTCAATGTTTTGTCCTTGACCTCCCTCGAGAAATTCTGGACGAAATGCCTAACGCAATAGACATGCGTAGAAGGAGGGTCATGCCAACCATTTGCTGGATTATTGTAGGCACTTTCAATGGAGGCATGTATGTCCGAGATCAAACAGAGATCTGGTTGAGGAGCCACGTGTGTCCGAAGATTTTTCAGGAAAAAGCTCCAAGCACCCCCGGTCTCCCCCTCGACAAGGGCAAACGCAACGGGGAAAATGTTGTTATTGCCATCTTATGCAACTGCCATCAATAGCGTGCATTTGTACTTCCCATACAACCAAGTCCTGTCAATTTGTAGAATTGGTTTGCATGATGCAAACCCTGTGATGCATGGTTGAAATACCCAAAACACGCGACTGAATATTCCGTTGCCATGCAGTAGACTACCATCTTGGGCGTACACTGGCAATGTTTCCAGAACATAAACACTACCTGGAGAATACGTCTTGAGTGCATTCAGGTAGCGGGGAAGTTCTCGGTATGACTCCTCCCAGTTTCCGTACACCCTTTCAATCGCCTTAGTCTTTGCTAACCACGCCTTACGGTAAGACGGAGTGTAGTTAAAAACCATGGTGATGTGGGAGATGATTGTTTTCACCTTCAAAGATGGGTCGTTACTGACCAGGGGTAGGATTTCTTGACAGATTAGATCATGGTTGAGTTTTCGGTGGTCCTATGATTGAGTGGAACTTACACAAGTGTGGGTAGTCATGGAACCTATGACCTAGCAGTCACCCCTTAATCTGTATGATGCGGTCAGCTTGAACATACAGTCAGGGTGGACACACTTGATCTTGTACCTTTCCGGGTTGACACGATCCACCTTAAAATCAACCGAGTTGAGCATGTGAAATTTTTTAATGGCCCTGATGCATTCCTCTCTGTTACGAAACTTGTCCTTATCTTTTAAATTTTCATCCGACTGCATATACGGTTTGAAAAATAAGTAGAAGGTTCATCTCCGCCCATGTTGAAGTTTGTCATGTGCGGAGGTGGTGTGTAGATTTTGTCTGTAGGAATACTAGGGATGCCATCATCGTCAGAATCATCGTTCACCATTTCATCAAACTCTAACTCGTTATCTTCTTCTTCATCATCAACTGCATCTACCTCATCTTGTTCATTCTCCAAAGGATCAACCTCCTGTGTCACCGGAGGATCTACCTCCTGTGTCACCGGAGGATCTACCTCCTGTGTCACCGGAGGATCTACCTCCTGTGTCACCGGAGGCTCTTGAAGCAAAACGTACAACTCAATAGAGTCGTATCCAGAATAGACATGGCTGGAAATCATATTCTGGAGATCCTCGTCATCTTGAACTTCAACCTTATAAAAAATTACTTGGTTGTTTCCAAAAAAACTGGATTCTGATAAAATATCTGGGATACCGGGCCTCGTTCAAGTTTGGCCTCCAATCTTTTCTTGAAGTACGAGAAATTGGATTTCCCGTTTAAGAGAAATCGAACGTTGTCGGTGTTTCTAAACAAAAACCCAACTGTGGGACAAATGTATGTCTCACCGTTGAAATGTGCTTTGACGACAAATTATGGTGAAGAGGCCATTGCGTAGAATTGTTTTAAGGTTTGAAGGTTGGAATGTTTGAGGTTTATTGATTGTATGAAGGTATGAATGCTGTAATGTTTGAAGGTTGGAATGTATGAATTTGATGACTAATTCGAAGGTTGGAAGATTTGACAGATTATGTGAATCAATGTTATGTTAAACGTAAGGCTAAAAATTTCAATTAAGTAAGGGATGCAACCCCCCAAGGCTGCCAATAATATTACATGCAATAATGAAACCCCATAGGCTGCCACCTAGCCTGGCCCTATTCTGCACATATACATGTTTTTTGTAAGACTCCACCCATCAACTCCAATGGCCTTGCATGCAATAAAGAAAGGAATCCCAAAGGCTGTCACGTATCCTGAGCCTATGCTGTAACAAATGACACCTCTTATTCGCCAAATGGGGTGGCGACACCATTCATTTTTGTACTCTTTCGCCAAGTCCAATGGCGCCTCCCTTACTGTCCAATCGTGATACATGCATGGGCTTATGAAACCCCATAGGCTGCCACCTAGCCTGGCCCTATTCTCCACATATACATGTTTTTTGTAAGACTCCACCCATCAACTCCAATGGCCTTGCATGCAATAAAGAAAGGAATCCCAAAGGCTGTCACGTAGCCTGAGCCTATGCTGTAACAAATGACACCTCTTATTCGCCAAATGGGGTGGCGACACCATTCATTTTTGTACTCTTTCGCCAAGTCCAATGGCGCCTCCCTTACTGTCCAATCGTGATACATGCATGGGCTTATGAAACCCCATAGGCTGCCACCTAGCCTGGCCCTATTCTGCACATATACATGTTTTTTGTAAGACTCCACCCATCAACTCCAATGGCCTTGCATGCAATAAAGAAAAGAATCCCAAAGGCTGTCACGTAGCCTGAGCCTATGCTGTAACAAATGACACCTCTTATTCGCCAAATGGGGTGGTGACACCATTCATTTTTTTACTCTTTCGCCAAGTCCAATGGCGCCTCCCTTACTGTCCAATCGTGATACATGCATGGGCTTATGAAACCCCATAGGCTGCCACCTATCCTGGCCCTATTCTGCACATATACATGTTTTTGTAAGACTCCACCCATCAACTCCAATGGCCTTGCATGCAATAAAGAAAGGAATCCCAAAGGCTCTCACGTAGCCTGAGCCTATGCTGTAACAAATGACACCTCTTATTCGCCAAATGGGGTGGCGACACCATTCATTTTTGTACTCTTTCGCCAAGTCCAATGGCGCCTCCCTTATTGTCCAATCGTGATACATGCATGGGCTGCCACCTAGCCTGCAAGAGTGACACCTTACATTTTTGTACATGCATGCATGCATATGTGTAACCCCCTAAGCATGCAAATGTGACACTTCGCAGGCATGCAAGCACAAGCAACCACTACATCAAACTTATTTGCCTATAAATACATACCATATGAAACATCTCTCACACCCACACAACTCTCACTCTCTGCTACGAAATATTTCATAAGTCTATCATACTCTCTATCTCTTCCTAAGTCTTTCATACTCTCAAGCATTCTAAACAATGGCTCTTCTAACAATGGGCGATACTCACAGAGGCACAAGGGAAAACATTGTTGCATTTGTAAGTCTCTTCTTTGGTTATACATTTTTCATACTTCAAATAACGCGTTGTTCATCTTAATTAATCTTACACCTGTTAAATTATGATCTCAGGACACAAAAAGATTCAGAATTCGTTCGCACAACTACCTGGCTCCCGACCCATTTATCGTCCCTTATCTGGAATACGCAGGTTTTGGACATGTGATAAAGATCTCCAACTGCACCATTGACTCAAAGTTCGTTCTTGCAATGTTGGAAAGGTGGAGACCAGAGACCCATACATTTCACCTACCAATAGGTGAATGTACCATCACGCTCGAGGATGTGTACATGCTACTGGGCCTCCCTATCAACGGTAAGGCGGTGAACGGGTCGGTTCAACAACCTAACTCACAGTGTGAAGAACTGTTGGGTAGGGATATGGTAGAAGGTGGTGGAGCAAGAGGGCAGGGAATACTACTCACTGACCTGAAACGTCATTATGCAAGTATGGAATTAAATGAAAATTCCTCAGAGAATGACCGAGTAGTAAAAGCCAGAACGTATCTTATGATACTTTTTGGTACATTTTTATTTCCCGAAAGTACGGGAAATAGTGTAAATTTTATGTGCTTACATTTACTAACAAATTTTGAAAAAACTAGAAAATATAGTTGGGGTTCTGCAGTATTAGCCCACCTATACAGTTCCTTGTGCAAAAATGCAGTCAAGGAAAAATGTACATTTTATGGGTGCGCATTTTTACTACAAGCCTGGGGTTGGTGGAGGATGGAGTCCTTAAACCCCATCAACAACAACACTTTTGGTTTCCCGTACGCAACAAAGTAAGTCATTAAGTTATAGCATTTATAACTATTCTGCTCTTTCCAAAATATATGCTAAAAATAACATGTTTCTCATTTCCTTTAGGTACTGCGTGAGGGGTACGGATTACGGAAAGAATCCAAGATTCAATGTCGCACTCTACCAGAATTTGTTGGATCACTTAGGCCCAGATGACGTACGTCGTAGCTTTTAACTTTTGTTCATTTTAATTATTTATACATTACTTTTGCGCTAACCTGATTTAAATTTTATCGCAGTTCATCTGGAGACCATATTTGGGTTTGGGCCATGCTCCAAACCCAGAGGATGCAGCAACTTGGACTGCAAAGACTGCACTCATTCGGTTCAACATTATGGAGATGCACCACAGCGACCGTGTGAAGATGCAGTTCGGAATGCATCAAGAGATACTAAGTGATCCAACATATTTGTCCCCATGGCATCTTAAAAGGGTCGACGCCCAGTGGGGTCTTACCAACTGGAAAGACTTTGCTCCGGAATGGTGTAAGATGTGGCAGAGGCGTCACCGCTACATCTTGCAATTCCCGGTTTTCCTTACTCAAGGTAACATGCGACACACGGATCAATATATGTCGTGGTACAGGTCGGTTAGTAACCCAGAAACGCACGTGTCTCATCTGAGGTACTTGGTTGACCCACGCACACAATGGGCACAACCCTCGATTCCCCATCAACAAACCCAAAACCCATCAACCTCCAACCAACCCCCAAGAAGAAACAGACCCACAAACACCCAACCACATTCCCCACCACAACACAACTATAATCAAATGCCGTACTGCCAACCACAATCACCACCAAACTGCCAATAACCCGTTATGCCTCAAACCCAACCACAATACCAACCCCAATACCAGCACACCCACATACCCCAAACACAATTTCAGTCTTCCACATATCCCAATATGGCGCCCTCAACATCCAACCTTAGCCCTGATATGGGAATGTCAGAAGATTATGACCAAGCCGACCAAACTTACCATCACCCACCATATCACCAAACCACCCAACATCCACAATACCAAACACCCCAAGATCCATTTCCTTTCTACCCCCCATACTCAGACGACCAATGCTACTGACCAACCATGGAACCCCACCCACCGCCAACACGACCAAACTTTGAGGGTATGGGTAACCGACTGTACCAGAGCGGATCTTCGAGATATGGAGATCTTACTGATTTTATGGATTCGGACCATATTGACTTCGCTGGGCCATCGACCTTGCCGCAGCAGGAAACGCAACAGCACCCAGCAAGAGAAAGGCGAGGACGGGGATGCGGAACCGAGGGTCATTACCGGGTTCCGGGGGATCACTGATGTATCTTTTTTTTTCCCAGTATTTTTGTATCCATTTTTTTTACTGTTCTTTTAATGAAATACAGTTGAATGTAATTATTTTTTTTAAATAAAAAGTCTATTTTGTTGATCTCTGTCCAATAGGCAACGCACAGGAAAAAAAATAAATAAAAAAAATTTTTGCCCTAAAATTACACTTAGGCGCCATCTCACTTGGCTTAGGGCATGCCCTAAGCACATAGGCGCCAAGTGAGATGGCGCCTCCCTTAAAAAAGGAGGTGCATGCGCCAAGTGAGATGGCTCCTCCTTTGTGGAGCCATCTGAAACATGGTTATTTGCGTAATTTTTTCCAAAACCCGGTTATTTGTGAAATATTATTTTAATACATGGTTATTAATAAAAAAAATTCGCAAGATAGGAGGTTCAAGCAAATATTCTTTAATACTTTCAAATTACCTTTGGAAGTCATCTGTCTGAACACAACCATGATCTTTATTTAACAACTTAAAGATCAGTTCACACGTTACAGTCATGTGGGAAATGAATCTGGAAATATAATTCAAACGTCCAAGGAACCCTCTGACTTGCTTTTCAGTTCTCGACGCTGGAATTTCTTGAATTTCTTTAACATTATCAGGGTCAACTTCAATCCCTCTCTGTCTAACAATGAAACCCAACAATTTCCCTGACCGAACACCAAAGGTACATTTATTTGGATTCAAGCGGAGACGATACTTCCTCAAACGCTAAAACAACTTCAACAAATCTTCTACATGCCCTTCCTCAGTCTGGGATTTAGCAATCATATCATCAACATATACCTCAATTTTCTTGTGCATCAGATCATGGAATAGGGTTTTCATAGCCCTCTGGTACGTTGCACCAGTGTTCTTCAACCCGAAGGGCATCACTCTGTAACAGAATGTTCCCCAGGGTGTGATAAACGTTGTTTTTTGCATGTCCTCAAGAGCCATCCTTATTTGATTATACCCGGAAAATCTGTCCATGAACGAGAAAATTTTGAATTTTGTTGTGCTATCTACTAACATATCAATGTATGGCAATGGAAAATCATCTTTTGGACTAGCTTTATTTAGTTCTCTGTAATCTAAGCACATGCAAACTTTTCCGTCTTTCTTCGGTACTAGGACAATATTGGAAATCCACTGAGGGTACATTGATGTCACAAGAAAACCGACATTAATCTGCTTTAGAACTTCTTCTTTAATCTTCACTACCATATCTGGGTGAGTTCTTCGCAACTTCTGTTTTATTAGCGGACACTCTGGCTTCAGTGGCAAACAGTGCTCTACAATATCTGTATCTAAACTAGGAATATCTTGGTAAGACCAAGAAAAAATATCCATATACTCTTTCAACATCTCAATCAACCTGCTCTTCACATCAGGATACAGTAATGCTCCAATCTTGACTTCCTTCGGATCTTCTTCTGAACCCAAACTGATTACTTCCAATGGCTCTTTATATGGCTGAATGGCATTCTCCTCGCGCTCAAGCAACCGTGATACCTCTTCTGGAATCTCATCATAGTCTTCTTCTTCGTCCCCATACACCGGACATTCAAAGTTGATAGAGGGTACAAGGTCATTGTATTCAACGAGTTTTTTTAATTAACCTGCACATAATATTTATGATTGCTTTTAGAAACTGGCGCATATAACAAGTGATCATGCAAATTGAATTTCAGTCATTATTTATTTTGAAAGGGTTTTTCTGATTACCATTTTCCAAGAAAAAGCAAAAATAAAGACACAATTTGGGAAACAAAGACAACTTTTATTATTGATTTTAAAAATCAAAGCAAATAGATAAGCCCATACAATATCAATACTTTCACCTTGGGCAGAGTGAAAGTTTTTTTTTCAAAAAGATTAACAAAAAACAAATTACTTTGAAACTTGTATGCAAGAGGGAACATCAATGGTGATCGAGTTCTGAACCCTAACTCCATGCGTCAGATAATTTGGCATTTCTGGCTCTACTTCATCTTCCACAATGGCATTAATTCCGGAAACAGTTGGATGAAGATAACCCCCTCTATGAAAGATGTCTTGATACTTTCCTGCAACAGACTTCAGCTTCATGTTCTTGCCTTTATCATTCTTCACAGAGAACCCCAAGCCATCTATATTCTTTTTTACAGGTGGATCAACAATTTGTCCCCATACTTCATTATGGCCATTACGCACAACCTGCTGAGCATCCTTAAACGAAGCCATAGAATTCTCATTTCCTCTTATATTATCAATGGATAAAGCTTGGAACTGGGTTCCAATAACAGCTTCATCCGCCTCTGTTGTACCCCAAAAAATTTCCCTCCCATTTTTACTCAACATATGTTCATTGAAATCCTCAACTTGCCCAAGGATGCCCAAGGATTGACCAAACAAACTCTCTCCTAAAGTAATGAGCCTACAAATAGGGTTTCCATTTTAATCAAGATGGGTGAGCTCCAAAGGCCTCATATGCTCTCCATAGTCCTAATATGTTATCAAGATTATCCATGTCAAGTTTCATGCCTTAGACAAGAGGTTTACCCAGTCAAATGCTCAGATGCTTGAAAATCAATTGTATTAGGTCAAAAGTCAACTATGGCCCACATACAGTCAAACTTCAAGATTTTTGGTCAACATCAACATTTTTAAGTGATATCCATCATTTTATCAAGGGTTGACCATGATTCCCCAAGGAATTCTCCTAATTCATCAAAACTCAAAAATTGCTAAATTAGGGTTTCTCAAGAAAAGTCAACCAAACTTTGACCAAGCATAACTTTCTCATATTTTATCAGACATTTCTCGTACAAGGATCATTTTGAATAGAATCCAATTCCCTACAACTCATGTTCAGCCCTCAAGTTCAAGAAATGTACTCATGAAAAGATATGAATTCAGACATTATAGGTCATTTCAAAAAGTCAACAAAAACACCTTTTGGGTCAAAGCTTCTTACATGAACATGGAAGATTCAATTGAGATGAAACTAAAGAGGTTACTTAGAGGACATCCTAAGCTGTCTAAAAAGTCTAATATCATCACCATGAGATAAAATTGAGCAAGTTATGGCTTGCCCAAGTTGGGAGAATTTTGGAAATTTCAAGAATGGTACATTGAGCAAATTTAAATTTTTGGGTCAATGGCCTAACTTTTTAAAGTTCAAACATATTCCTAAACTTATAGAGTACCCCTAATTTCATTCCCACCTTGCCTTTTTTTTTAAAACTATTTTATTCATATTTATTTTGATTTTATTCCCAAAAATACAAAATACATTTTATAAAATAATAAATGGTGGATCATGACAATTGGGCTTGTGTTTTGGCTCAGCTTCAGGCCCATAATTTCGTGCTAGAATGACCAGGTACATTCAAGCAAGATAAGGCATGTTTTGATAAAATTGGAAGGCCTTGAATGTGTTTGATTTTTTTTGGAAACATTGAGTTATGGGCATAATTCTTTCCCTTTAATGGTGTCTCCTCACTCCACACTACATATACAGCATCCCTACAATTCATTTAGAGATAGATATAGCCTGGAGTACCCCTGCCATTTTGAAAAAAGATCACAAAGTTGCCCAAATCGAAAATCAATTTCCAGCCCCCATTACTCTAAACCAAGGTTTCTGGTCCACTCCTGGAGGCTCCTTGAATCCATTCCAACCATTTTCGAGCTTTGAAACGCCCCAAAACACTGCTACCAAGTCACACGGTTTTCATTTCTTTTCCATTTTAATTTGTTTAATTCATGCACTATAAACACATTCTAATCATGCATTACTGTCCATGCTCGTATTTGCATGCTATCTGCGTGGTTTAGTTTGATGTTTGGTGCAGGGATTGGACATCACCATTGTTAGGGTTCCAAGCTTAAAATTGAGATTTCTGGATTTAGCCAAAATTAGGTCTAACCAAGGGTCTTGTGGTGCTCAGGAGGTTGAGGGAAACTCATCCCTGGCCTTACCATGAATTTATTATGCGTTTTGTTGTTGTTTTGAATGCAGGTTTTTTAGTGACAGATAAAAAACTATCGCTATAGGTACAATGATCTAAAACAATAGACAAAGGTGGAAGATAATTGTGTGGCATCCTCCTAATGGCTCGTTTGAATCAGCGCGCCATTTTTTTTGTTTCTATAATATTGAATTTTTTTCTTATATATTATTATTGAATGATTTGATACAACAAATGACCATCCAACTCAGTTGGTAGAAAAGCGCTTTGTGAAGGGAAGGGACCTGGGTTCGAGTCCCAGGTCCATCATTTTATTTTTCTAACAATTGTGGATTGCAGATCCGGTGTATACTAGCTACGTAAGCCCAGTGTATGCTTTCCAGATCATAGCCATCAGATCTTGGTCAATCTAGATCAAGAGGTTTCAAACGTGCAAGCGCACCATATGCCCTTAAGGCTGCTCCTCACTGAATCAAGTCAACTGATGGGCTTCTCCTAAATGGGCCAAACGTTTTCAGTAAATGCCCCCCCCCCCCCCAAGTTGCTCATGACACCAAGCCCAATCCCTTTATTTATTTTTTTTCTAATTTCTTTGTTTATTTGGTCTTAATTTCTTTGTTTATTTGGTCTTAATTTCTTGTTTTATTTATTTTCACAAAAAAAATCATTTTTTCAATTAAATCATTAAATCAGAAATTCAATAAAAAAAATTAAATTTAGTTTTTTTTTCATAAAGTATTTAATTGAAATTAATTAATTAGCTTAATTAGATTAATTCAAATTCTTTTTTTTTTGTAATTAAAATCCAATAGAAAATTAGGTTAACTTGAAAACTTTTTTTATATATTTAAAAGTAAATAGAAATTAGGTTAATTAGCAAGATTAACTGCCTTTTCTCAAAAGAATAAAAAAAATATCCTTTCTCTATTCCCGTCTTAATTCTTCGCGCGCGTTTTATTTATTTATTTTCCGAATTATTGTAACTGTATCAAGTTTGTAATAGTTTAATTAGGATGTTAATTTCGGCATCTTTATTTTCTGTCAAATATTTGTGTATCTTCCTTCCGGGATAAAGCTGAGGATTGGTTAATACTCGATGCTACACTCATTGAGATCAGACTTTCGGGATATTTCGGCCGCAAGAAAAGATTGCCTGAGCTGAAACAATGCCCGATAAAGGATGATCAGTGATATTGAGAATCCTTAGAACCCAGTTACTTTTCTAATACAACTTTGAAACTAACTAAACTTTAAGAGGGTACTTACCTTTAACCTCATGCAAGCCTTTGAACCTAAGGTCTATTGTGTGCTTTGCTTGTGTGTGATTTACTCTGTTTGAACATAACATCATGCATCATAACATAGCATCCATTCTTATTATGCTAACCATTTCAAGGACCGAGGGAATTTATCTTTGTTCTGTTTTGCAGATCATGTCTTTCGCTCGTAGAAACACTATCTGAATCAGCTTTGTGAGAATACCTCTCCAACTCAAGGAGCTAGTATCAAGGGTTCCTGAAACTTATTTGTTCACTAAGAGACATGGTCGACTTCTCAACTTGGTTACTTCGAGTTTTGATGAAAAGATGATGGGTGTACTCTTTCAGTTCTTTGATCCCAAGCACCATTGCTTCACCTTTCCAGACTATCAGTTTGTGCCTACCATGGAAGAGTTCTCTCAATTATTAGATATACATATTCTTGACCAGATGCCTTTCACAGGTTTAGAAGAAGTTCCCAAGCCAGAGATCATTGCCTCAGCTTTGCATCTGAAACGGGCCAACGTGGTATCCAATTGGGAAATAAGAAGCGGAGTCAAGGGTTTTCTATCCAAGTTCCTAATAAAGAAGGCTCAGCTGTTTTGGAATGATTTGGACTTTTAGGATTTTGAGGAGGCTTTGGCTCTTCTGATTTATGGGTTAGTATTGTTCCCTAATCCAGACTTACTCATAGATGTGAATGCTATCAAGATCTTCATCTCTCGCAACCTTGTGCCTACTTTGCTCGGACATATCTTGCATGCTCTCCACACTCGTACCATGAAGAGAAGTGGGGATCTTATGTGTTGCATGCCATTACCATCGAGGTGGTTTATTTCTAACCTTCCTAAGTCAGTTCTGAAGAATGAAGAAGGTTTGGGTTGGTCGCAAAGGATAATATCACTTTCTCAGGCGGATATTCTCTCGTATTCCCGATCTATGGGAGATATTTCTATTATTGACCGCTACGAGGAATTCCCTAATGTCCCACTACTTGGCATTAGGGGAGGCATAACTTACAATCCTTGTTTGGCCTACGTCAGTTTGGTTACGCCCGAAGGGATGGTCCTCATGAGATGCTTATCCAGGGCATTATGTTCAACTATGAGGATGATGTTTAAGGGTATCGCCATAGGTTCATACGAGCCTGCGGCATGGTAAATAGATCTGACATCAAGACTTTGGGCCGAAGGCTCCCATTCTTATGGAACCTTATCTCCAATGGGTACGAGCTCGGGCTCAGAAACTGATGATGCCATACATAGTTGTCTTACCAGTGATTGTGGAGCCCATTACTGAAGGGGATATTCCTTACACGGTTCTTCATCCTGATATGCCCACTGATCTTGAAGAATTACAGAGGTTCTGGTTTCAGTTAAAGAAGGAGCGGGATACTTATAGGGACCAGTTCTATGCCTAGGAGAAGAAAGTTTTAGAGCTCACAAAGCAGCTTCATGGGGAAAGAAGCCTTAATGTCTATCTCGGCACGAAGAGGAAACATCCATGGGAAACTTGATCTTCTTTTAGTTTTTAGAATTTTCAATTGTAACGCCTAAAAGGAAATTATATTTTGAATTCTACTAATAAAATCTTTGTTTCATTTTGGGTTCACAAATTTAAATTTTCCAAAGTCCTTGAAATCATTGCATACACATATCATCCATGACATTGCATAAATAGGTTTCATAACAGGTTTCTCATTGTCCTCGCTGTTTATTTCAGCAATAATGACTTATGAACAAAGTATCAAGGATCTCCAAGCACAAAATGCCTAATTTCAGCAAATGTTCGTAGCTTTGGAAAAAGGGCAGGAAGATATGAAGGCCCTTATTCTGAAAGAGAAAAAGAAGAAGACAAAGAAGACTGCTGGTGTCCTAAATCTGGGCAAAAGATTCAAGGGACCATTGAAGCAACCGGTTGACTTGACCTCCTCATCCAAATAAGGGAAGAATCAAGAAGTAGAAACAAGGGAGGAGGACCTTAGCTCAGAGGTTTCTCATAATGACACTGATTACAACGAAGAACAGTATCCCCCGACTGAAGATATATACAAGAAGTTAGAGGATCGTCTGAGTGCAATGGAGATCCAGAGAGTGCCATGGCTGGATTTTGAAGAGCCTGGTTTGGTATCTGGGGTTGTCATCCCACCGAAGTTCAAGGCTACAGTATTTGAAAAGTATGATGGGGTTTCTTGTCCCAAGATTCATCTTCGTTCTTATGTGAGGAAGATTCAGCCTCACACTGCTGATAGGAACTTGTGGGTCCATTTCTTTCAGGACAGTCTGTCAGGGACTCAGCTCGAGTGGTTCTATCAGCTAGAGGGAACCAATGTCCACAACTAGGAAGATCTGGTTGCTGCTTTTTATAAGCAGTATCAATATAACAATGACCTTGCTCCTACTCGTACTCAACTCCAGTGTATGTCCATGGGTGCAAGCGAAGGTTTCAAGGATTATGCGTAGAAGTGGAGAGATCTGGAAGGGAGAGTCCAACCCCCTTTGTCTGATAGGGAGTTGGTGGACATGTTTCTTGGTGCACTATCTGGTTAGTTCTTTAATCACTTGATTGGTAGCTCCTCAGTTGGTTTCACCGAGCTGATATTGACTGGAGAAAGGGTAGAAGATGGGATCCGAAGTGGCAAGATCCAGAAAGACACCTCGTCAAGTACAATGAAGAAGCTATTCACGGGTAAGAAGGAGGTCAATTCCATTTATAACTCAAGAGGTCAGAGCAGAACTGAATTCCGTCCAACGGTAGGAGTTGTGATGATACCTAGGCATGCGACTACTCAACAACGAAACAATCACTAAAGGGTAGAAAGACCGCCAAGGCAGTTCACCTGGATTAATATGACGTTGACTGAGTTTTTACCCCATCTGTTAAGATCTAACTTGACAACCTTAAAGGAGGATCCCAAGAATCCTAACACCTCATCTCCTCTTCATAATCCAAACGCTTGGTGTGCTTACTGTTGTACCCCAATTTTTCCCCTAAGATCCCTTCATCATACCATATTGATTCAATCACAACAAGATCACATTAGGGCTTTCGGTCCTCCTCCCTACCTTTAGCTTTGCTCTTTGAGGAATCACCAAACACCTTGACTTGTTTTCTTTTGTGGTCATCAATATTTTATCTTGATTTTTCCTTTTAATTAATAAAATTCAATGTTGGTTTGTCTTGTCTTTTACTAATGTAGGTAAAGGCAATGAGATCTAGCAAGTTACTCCATGGGTTTATGAGCTTATTTCCATGCCCTAGTAAATAAAGCTTTAGAAGTTCAAACCTCATCATTGTATTTGTTTTGGAAGAAATGGCATGGCAAGGTTATTTTGGTTCACCATATTTCAAGTTTATCAAATTTGGTTCAAAAGCACAAGGGATTTATTGGAGAAGTTGTCATGCTTGGACAAGACTTTGTTCCCATTGGTCAAAAATGCATATTCCTCTCAATTCACAAGATATGGAAATGGTTGTGGTTGTTATGAGTTCTAATGATCATCCTCAACAACTTATATTTACAAAGCATTTGTGTTGGTACAAGAAGTTTGTTCAAAATTGTCAAAGTTCCTCAAGGCATGTTTCTTGATCTAGGGGCTAGGGTTTTGAACTTCAAAGGAGTATATCTTGCTCATATTCTGGTATTTTTGAGTGATTCCAAAAACATACTTCTCTTCAAAGGGATATCAACAAATCACTTCAAAATTTCCAAGGAGTTTTCATGTGGAAGAAACTTGATGAAGAAGAAAGATTACAAGTCCTCCAGATGAATCCCTAATTTTCCATGTGTGACTTCAAATGATCATAAATTGGTCAATTTCTATCACCTTGAGCCCATTCATTTTCCATAATGATCTTGAGGATGTTAACTTTATGCCTTCTTTTATGTGCAAAGTGATAAAATGGATGGAAGTTGCCTTAAGGATACTAAAGATTATAGGTCATTTTATGAAATTTTGCCAACTTCAAAAATTCATAACTCTCTCATTTTTTGGAGATTTTGAATGGTTCAAGTCACAAAATTCCATTCAAGAGATCTACTTCATGCCATCTTTTTTGGTCAAGAGAAAATTCCAAGTGAAAGGCTATGTTTGGTGCAAAACATTATAAGTCATTTTTGAAGAAAAATTTGAAATATTTCTAAGTATGGAAAGTCAAACTTTTTTCCAACTTTGACTCATTATAACTTTCAGCTCAAGCATCCATTTGTCTCCATTCTTTTCACATTGCAAAGATTGTAGCCTCATCTTTCTAAATCATCAAGAGCCATGCCCTAAGACCCCTTGAGTTGAGAATGCCATTGGTCAGAAGTTGGCAATTTGAAACTGAATTTTTCACCAAGTCAGAAGTTTGAAATCCTTGATTTGTCTTCTAAACACTTTATTTCTGCGGATTTTTGCTTCTGAACATGTTTAGTAAACTTCCAGAAGTGATTAGCATAGAAAAACGCGTGTTTTGGATGAGTTTTGATCAAATTAGAAGTCACACTTTTCTTGTTTGCAACTTCACACGATTTCCCTCCAAAATTCATCATTTCACACGCTTGGACATTCCATTTGATTCCCTATAAATAGAGGATCATTCCCCATTCATTTCCTCAAGCTTGGATTGCCAGAATCACCCTGCCAAACTTGTTCCATAACTCAAAATTCAGCAACTTCGAAATCCATTCTCAAGTCTTTTCAATCCAATTTTTCCATGAGTTCACCTTCCTTGATCTTCCCTGAAGCTAACCATATAATTACATTCAAGAATCGTGTTCCACATTGCTCTATAGAAGTCCAGTTTCAGAGCTCTATAACTCAACTTCAATAGGTAGATTACTTCATCAATTCTTTAAAACTTTAATATCATTGTGATGCTCCCATTGCCCTGCTTCTAGTCGCAACACTTGCTCTTTACTGGAAACACATTTTGATGAAATTTCAAATCCCTTTTCAAAACATTCCTTCCTATTTGCTTGAGGTACAGTTTATATAAATTTGTCGCGAGGGTGTCATTGTCTTCGTCTTGAAGAGACGAAACGAATGGCATAGGTCTTGTGCTCTAATTTTATAGATTAAGCAACCTGGTTTTGGGATTGGCAGGAGGTTGAAGATGACCAATGTGTCATCCTTTAACAAATGAAACAACGCCATTTGGATTTTTTTGAATTTCTGATTTACATTTGATTCAGTGCTTTATTCACTAATGAGCATGATATGCACAACGCACCAGATCCCTTGGATTTAATTATTAACGCGTTTTGACTCTCATCCAATGGTCCACGTATTTTTTACTTTTCTTTTCTTTTCTAATTTTTATATTTAATTATTTTAAACTTCAAAAATTCATAGAAAATTCATTTTAATTCCAAACAATCTGAGAAAATTATGAAAAATATTTTTGATTATTCTCTTTCAGATTTTTATTTTTTCACAATTTAATTTTATGTTTTGGTATTTTTTATAAATTTTCACTTTATTTGAATTTTTTTAAATGTTTAAAAATACTTTTGTGCATTTTTAAATTCTGAAAAAAATTATGGAATGATCCAATGATATTGTGACAAATATTGGTGACCTCACTTATTTTTTATTTCTGACTTTGGTATTTTTTATCATTTTTAGTTTATTTTACTCATTTATTTTAATTTTAAAAATATTTTCTGACTTTAAAAAATTACCAAAAAAATTATAAAATCATTTGGATCCTTTTCTGATTTTTCTATGGACTTACTTTTTATTTCTTGATCAATTTGAACATAATTGGTATTTTTTCTCTTTTATTTCTATTTTAAAATATTTTTTTAAACCTTTTTTGTACATATTAAATGTAATATTATTTTGTGACTATTTTCTGGATGATCTTAGGTTAAATTTTTGATCATGAACTTTATTAACATCATTGGATCCATGGTGTTGAGTCTAACTCCACAAAAATGGATGAATGATTTTAATAATAGTTTGATTAAATTTAATTCAAAAGTGGTTTGTGTATTCTCACCCACCCCTCTTCATCTCATCCCTTTCTTATTGCACTAAGTGTTATTGGAGCATGATCTTTATATCATGTCTCAAAACAAATGGTGCATAAATTGCTATTGATCGGCCTAAAGTAGGTGTGACTTCTATATAAGTCCACTTACGATTGCTTAACATAGCGCTAAATTTTGTCCCGAATCGAATAAATGATCATTCGTGGCCCAAACTTATGTTTGCAAGATCAAGTATGTTAATTTGATCTCTTTGATCCAATAACCTTGAGATTCATTGTGTGGAGGCTTTGGTTCTACCAATCCTCTAATGGATCTACAACACTTTTGGTCAACGCGGATCACTTAAACATCGTTGATCATTAAATGGTACTTATGAGGATTCCAAATGGATGATATACTTGACAAAAATAAAATGCGACTTGTTGTATGGAGGATTTGGTTCTACCAATCCTCTAATGAGTTCCAAATGCAAGTTTCAAGATGATCATCTAACTAACCACTAATCACTAATAATTGACTTTATCCTTTATTTTTATGCACTATTTAATTTTAGCATTTACATTTCATGCCATTTTAATCTTTGCTCATTTGAGTATCTACTTTCTTGTCATTTTTATCTTTGCTCACTTGAGCTTTACTTTTCTTTTTCTAAACACCTAATAATCATCAGAAACCCTAAAAATCTTTAATGATACTTGGAATATTTAGTTACTATCCTTGGAATTATGGAGTATTGGACTCTTTGGACTTAGGATTAGGAACCTGGGCCTATGATTGGAGACCTTGTGACCTTATCTGATTATTTTGTCTGGAGCTCTTGAGGTTTACCTCAAGGCATTGGGTTGTTTGTTTGTTTTGTGTGCGGGTTATTATGATTACACTCTTTGTTTGTAATCTGGAATTCACCCGTATCCATTCGTTACTCTGCCCAATTTTTGTGAAGACTTAATTCACTTGAAGTTTGGTTCTTTTAAGAGGTCTAGTATCATTGCTTGTTCGGTTTCAATCCAAAGAATGTAAATTCTATCTTGGCTCATAGTGTCAAGTATTGGCTTCTTGTTGGTTAGATGGTTCTTATCCCTAGCTTTTACCTTATGCTTTAGGATAGTCCCTTCTTTTACTCCCATCTTCTTTAATTTCAAAAATATTCTCTCTCTCTTTTTTGAAAACTCTTCTTGTTTTTTTTAAAAACTTGAACCACTTTCATAATAAACTTGGACTTAGATCCATGCATTTTCAAAATATTTTCATAAATAAACTTCAATAAACTTAATAATACTTGGACATTTTTTTGTGAGAAGACTAAAAGTCAATCAATCTCATTTCAAACCATTTTTCCACTTTGGCTTTTTTCTTTAAACATTTTTCAAAAAAGATTGAACTCTTGTCAATCTTTGTAGTGATGCAAACAACTATACTTCTACAATATGTAGTGAAGAGAGATATTTTCCACTTGGGTGTTGATTGAGGCATTGTTGATTTTAAAATCCAAGTCATATCCTCCACTTTGAGATGATTCAAATTCTCCTTTCTCATGATTGTGGGTAGTAGGTATGTTTTCTACACGGACAATAATGATGATGTTTTATCTCATAAAATTAACCAACACATTTGTATTTTAAAATTTTTAAAATAGGAACTACGTGTACCCTGATCCCCTATTGCAGGAAGGTGGTACGTAGGCACTAAAGGTTCGCAACCGCGGCGGGTGAAAAAAACCATAAAAATATATTTCTTTTCTCACCTCCACCATCTATTTTACATACAACATTTTTATAGCCAAAATATACAGATTTTTTACAAAGAGGTTCTTGTGGAGTATCGTAGATTTTTAGGGTGCTAATACCTTCCCTTTGCATAACCAATCCCCTTACCTTGAATATTTCCCCCTCTTTTTTTGGTTACTCTCTCTTTTCCCATTCCTTTAGAAACAATAAAGTGCGGTGGCGGTTTTATTTTGATATGTATAAGTCTAGTCAATCCCATTGCCTAGTCTTAAACATTTCTACCGCTACAGAAAAAATGGAGACTTCACTGGGGAAAGATTGAATTCTTGCTGGTCCATCCCTAAGTGGGTTGAGCATATCTTTGTTTATATATGTGTATAAGCTATTGTTCTTTATGTGTTATATGTTGTATATATGTTTGTCTGGATTTTCCTGGTTTTCAGGGTGGTTGGTGATTACTTATAAGTCCTATACCTGGACTTGGGAAAACTTTAAGATAGGATGGGTGGTATAGTCATGTTAACTTTGAGGGAGTAATCCCAAAAAATGAGGCATGAGATCCCTCACTCGGTGGAGGCCCCTTTGATTGTAGTGTCGTTTACCAAGTAACCGGGAAGATGTACTGCTTTCGACCTGGGAGCCTGCTGAAGCTGAGGACCGTAGAATACCAAATCCATCTTGGCCTTTTAGGTGTAGTGCGGAAGCTATGATAGAGTAATCTGGAAATAGTTGTCACGCGATGCTACGCTCAGACGAGTGTTTCTTGAGAATATTACTAATTACCGAGTTATTCGAGATGTTGGTAATATCCGAAAGAAGGATGTAGACTCTGGGAACCTCTAGAACCTTGTTCGGCAGGTGATAACTTTTAGACCAATCCCTTATGGGTAGTACCTTCGACCTCATGCTCGTGACGTTGAACCTATGAACCATGTATATGTGATCTTATGTGTGATTGTTGCATCATACATCCATGCATCTATAAGCATCTTTTGAAGAGATCTTATTTCAAGGGGTTTAAAAGTTGACCATTTGTGAATATCTCAAGTACTTTTTAACCATGGATTCTGGAAAGAGAAAGACCAGGAAGTACAGTTTCAAGGATCCCAAGATAGATGGGTTGATCAGTCTAATTCCCGAGATCGAGTGTTCCGCAGACTTTCGAAAGAAGTGTGGATCCATCATTCCTCTCATGAATCTGAATATGAAGGAGGGTATTCTCTCGACCTTGGTCCAGTTCTAAGATTCGATGTATCATTGCTTTACTTTACCCGACTATCAGTTGATGCCTACACTGGAAGATTATTCTTATCTATTGGACCTACCTGTTACTGATCGTGTTCCTTTTACTGGTTTAGAGGGTGAGCCAAAACCACATGAGATTGTTGCTTTGATTATGTGATACGGTGGCAGAACTGACTGTTATACTGGTTTGCATTTTTGTTCTCAAATGTCGTGGTAAGCAAGAGTTTCCACTGACTTTTATTTCATCCAACAAAGGAAAAGGAAAAAGAACAGAAAAAACCTTTTTCGACATGTTTCTGAGTACGAGGGGTAGGTTATAGAAAGGGAAGGTGTTAGCACCCTTTCTATCCATGGTTTTCCATGGGCTCTTAGGTACTTGTTTTTTTGAAATTTCTTGTGTGTGTTTTGAAAAGTTTTTGTTTAACTCCGCGATAACCCTTGTATCTGTCCTTAAGAGTGTGATGAAGTTGTTTTTGAAAACTGTGTTGAAAGTGTTTGTGTGAAAGAGTTTTTGTTGTTTTGACAAGCATCTAAGAGTTTCTACCTACTCAAATAAGAATGTTCGTTTTCTCTTTTCCTTTAGACAGTGCTATCCTACTATTAAGGAGTAGGTAGCCCCATCGTTGAAGTTTTAAGGGACATTCGAAGGGACAAGTACAATCACAAAAGCAATGGTTAGGAAACTTTAGTAATTACCCTAAAGTCCTAAAGATCTTTTCGAGGCAACATCTAAATGAGTCATTTTTTATCTTTTGGGACTAGAAGACGACCACTAAAATTCCCTATTCTTCATGACCGTTTACCGAAAGTAGTCGGAGTTGGGCAAACCCTAGGAGTGAGCATGTGCAAGTGTGTTTTTTTTAGTTAATTATATTGCATCAATTAGGGTTATCTACCTTCTAATCGTTGACTTATCTTTCACATGCAATCCTAATATCCATACATCTAGCAGTTTAATAGTTGCGGAAATTAAAAAGTGCGAGAAATTAAAGTCCTAACTATTACAAGGCCTTTGGGCAGATACAAGAATATTTGACTGAAAATAAAGGTGCGGAAATTAAAACCCTAATTAATCTATTAAAAACCTCGAAACAGTTACAATAATTTGAATTAAAAATAAATAAATGCGCATGATACGAATTGAATACGAGAACAAACTGGAAGCCTAAAAATCTAATTAAAAAAAAGAAATATTTTTGTGTATTTTTTAATGAGCAAAATATTTTAATTGCAAATTAAACCTAATTTCTAGTTAATTTTAATTAATATAAAAACAACCAGGTTAATCTAATTAAACTAATTTATTTTCGATAATAATTAATTTAAATAAAAAACCTAATTCTATATTTTTTGTTATTTTTTGATTTAATAAAAAATGATTTATGTTGTTTTTTTGTAAAAAGAAATAATTAATAAATAATGAAAAGAAAAAAGAAATAAAGGAAGTAAATAATTTTTGGGCTTGTGATGAAAGCAGATCAGGGAGGTGCATTATTGATTTTCGTTGAGCCCAAATGATTTGGCCCAATCAATAGTCTGGATCCAGTGAGGGCCACGCTTGAGGGTGCATCATGGACCTTGCCTGCATGAGACATTGGATCTGGGAGGAGATTGATCCAATGGCGTGGATCTTGTGGTGCATGATAGGCACTTGGTTGCATGGAGTATGGAATCCTACAACACTTGTTAGGAAAATAATAAAATGTCTAGACCTGGGATCGAATCCATGTCCTTCCCCTTACACACTTGCTTACTTTACCATCTAGGCTGGATGGCTCATCTGTTAGCATAATCAAATAAATACAGTATAAAAGAAATAAAGTGCTATGTCTCTAGAAGCGCACCAGAATACAAACCGGCCAGTGGGAGTCAGCCACGTGATCACCTTCTTCCTCAGAATTGTTGTTTTAGGTATCAGCCTTTTACCTACAGACAAAACCGTCACTAAAGGCTATAATGACTGTTTTTGTCCGTAGCTACATCCCTGCAAGATTCAAAACTAAAATACCAGCAAGATAAATCAAGACCAAAGGCGTAAATTAATTGCAAATCATGCCCTGAGTTCATTGGTACCCACGATTTGGTCTAATTTTACCTCTACGAAGAATCCCCAATTTTTCATTATTCCACTTTACAACTTGTTCTTTCTTTAGGAGCTTGAAGATTGGCTCACAAGTAGCATCCAGATGTGAAATGAACCTGGTGATATAATTCAGGCATCCCAAGAAACCTCTAACTTCCTTCTCAGTACGCAGAGCTGGCATCTCTTGTATGGCCTTTACCTTTGCGGGGTTTACCTGAATACCTTTGTCACTGATGATGAACCCTAGAAGCTTACCAGACCTTACCCCAAAGGTGCATTTGTTCGGATTCAGTCTCAGCTTGTATATCTTCAACCTGTCAAACAATTTTTGTAGATGGTCAAGGTGCCCCTCTTCGGTTTGAGACCTGGCTATCATGTCATCAACATAAACCTCGATCTAATGGTGAATCATATCATGGAACAAGGCGACCATGGCTTGCTAATAAGTTGCCCCAGCATTCTTCAACCCAAAAGGCATCACCTTGTAATAGAAGGTGCCCCACTATGTGATGAAGGTTGTCTTCTCCATGTCTTAAGGAGCCATCTTGATCGGGTTCTATCCAGAGAAACCATCCATGAAGGAAAGAATTTTGTGATGCACGGTGTTGTCAACCAGAACGTCAATGTGGGGAAGAGGGAAGTCATCCTTGGGGCTTGCCCTGTTCAAGTCTTTGTAGTCCACACACATCCGTACCTTACCGTCCTTCTTTGGCACCGGAACGACATTAGCAACCCACTGCGGATAGGAGGTGACAGCTAAGAACCCAACTTTGAACTGCTTCATGACCTCTTCCTTGATCTTCTGCGACATTTCAGGGCACATGCGGCGGATCTTTTACTTAACCAAAGGACAATCTTCTTAAGTTGGAAGACGATGTACCACAATATCAGTGTCTAAACCAGGCATGTCTTCATATGACCAGGCGAAGATCTCAACATAGTCGTGCAACATCTGTATCAACCGTTGTTTAATCTTAGTCTCCAGATTTGCGCCGATCTTGAATTCTTTTCTGTCTACTTCCGTGCCCAAGTTTATCGTCTCAACTGGCTCTTCATGAGGCTGTATAGCCCTCTCTTCCTGCTGTAACAGTCTAGCAAGTTCTCCGGGTACCTCACAATCGTCCTCACCTTCGTCCTCGGCTTGGTTGATCGTATTTTCGAAGTCATGACTGGCAATAGAAGAACTGTTATCAATGGGATCCAGGGTGGATATGGATCTCTAGTTTGATATGTGAGTGTGTGTAAGAGCATAACTGTATTGATAAAGTGAAAAGCAAAAAAGAAAAACAAAGAGCGCAAAATTTGTATGCAAGAAACGTCCAATGTTTTATTGATGACATATGAAAATGGCATATAATAGCCCTCACAAACAAAACCATTGGGCCTCGGGTAAAACACAAGGCCGTGGAGTTTAAATTGTTTATTACAAACTTGGAAAATAAGTAAGAAAATTACTACTGAACAAAAGAAATTGGTATAAAATCTATGGTCGTCCAGTTACTTGTTCCACCGTTGGTAGTCGGGTAGATCCAGCTGTCAATATCAGTATCTTCCTCACTATCTTCAATAGTGTTGACCCCATGATTGCTGATGCGTAGGGGAGGTCCTCCAGCCCGAGCGTGTCGAACAGCCCTTTGAGCTCCTGAAGTAAATCCTGAACCAAATTTGTCAATTTTGTGAGTAAAATCAGGGAGCTATCCCTAATTGGTACACCCACCTTCTTCAAATGTTGCTCTGGCGTCCTTGAGATAAGCCATCTTCAGAGGAGGTTTGGTGCTGGTGGTAGTCTCGGTTGACACCAAAATCTGGGGAACCTCTTTAAAGTTTTGACAAGGAGTCTCTATTAATTCCCCGTCCATCTCCACATACCTGAAGGAGTTCAGGTGGCTCACCATATACTCCTCTTCATCATGCACAGTGACGATTTTCCCCTTCACCGGATATTTTAGCATTTGGTGCAGTGTAGAAGTAACAGCCCTAGCTTCATGGATCCAAGGACGACCCAACAAACAAGAGTACGATGTCCTGATGTCCATCACGTAGAAGGTGGACCCAAAGGTCTGAGATCCCACTTTGACAAGGATGTCCACCTCCCCATGCACCATTCTCTTTGACCCGTCAAAAGCCCTCACCACAATGTTACTAGGCTTTTGGGTCAAGCCTTCACAATCTAGCCGGTCGAGAGCCTTCTTAGGTAGGACATTCAGTGAAGATCCAATGTCTACCAACACATGAGCCATAGTAGTGCCCCTGCATTCTATCGAGACATGCAGAGCATCATTATGCTTCCTCCTCTTCGGTGTCAAGTTGGCATCTGAAAAACCCAACCCATTGTCAGCAGTCAGACTGACCTCACAATATTTGAAATGATCGGTTGAGGTTTCTTGCGGCACATGCACCATCTTGAGGAATGAAATCAAAGCCTTTGCATAGGCCTCATAACATAACAACAGAGACAACATTGATATTTTCGAAGGGTTCTGCCCCAGCTGCTCGACCATATTGTAGTCGCTCTTCTTGATTATTTTTAAGATTTCCTCCATTTCTTGCTTAGAGGATTCCACAACAATCTTTCTAGGTTCCTCCGTCCAGGAAGGCTCACCTATAGCTTCTTTTCCTCGAGTCCCAGATGACTCATCGGTAGGGGTGACAATTGGAGTAAGAACGGGAGCAGTAATGGAAGTATCGGTAGGAACAGTAGATGAAATAACAACAGGCTTAGTGACAGTCTTTGGGGAGATCTCGGGAGAGAAAACCCTTCCACTGCTGGTAATCTTGATGGTCCCGACAATGTTACTGACATCGGGATCAGCCTCTTCAGTCTTTAAATCCTGTTTAACGCCATAATAATAAACATTGGCGCCATAATTCCAAGGGACAACTTTGTCTGAGGAGTACGGTACAGGACCAAGCAAAGTGATTATCAACGGGGCGATTCTTGGAGCAGGTGCAATCCTAACAGGTCTTTTAGAGGAGACCTTGGAAGGATTGGCGGAAATGGTTATAATGGCAATATCTTCATACGGAACAATCGGAACCAGAGTCTTTTCAAACAGAATCTCTTTGTTGTCCATCAGGCGTTGAACACCTGCTTTCAGCAAGTAGCAACGAGAGGGAAGATATGAACACATGTAGAAACCTTCACCACAGCCCGGAAATAAACCGGCCAGCAACAAATTCTTCTTGACAGTCATGAGAGGAGTGGAAACTTCATCAACGGAGGTAACAAACGTATCATTATCAATGGAATTAACTCCACGGTTGTGCTTAGGCATGGGAGCAGTTATGACGTTAGGCTTCTCCAGAGCATCAAACTCAATCTCCTTGGCTTCAATTAGATCTTGTACCTTATTTCTCAAAGCCCAATAGTCATTTGTATCGTGGCCAGGACTCTCAGAATGGTATGCACACCGAGCGTTTGGATTGTACCGAGGAGATATAGTGTTAGGATTCTTGGGAGCCTCTTTCAAGGTTGCCAAGTTGGATCTTAGGAGATGAGGTAGAACCTCAGTAAATGTCATGTTAATCTGAGTAAATTGCCTTTGCGGTCTTTCTATCCTTTGCTGATTGTTTCATGGTGGGGTAGTCGCAAGCCTAGGTATCATCACAACACTTACCGTTGGACGATGTTCAGCTCTGTTCTGACCTCTTGGGATATAAATGGAACTGACCTCCTTCTTACCCGTGAAGGGCTTCTTCACTAAACTCGAAGAGGTGTCTTTCTGGATTTTGCCACTCCGGATCCCAGCTTCTAGCCTTTCTCCCGTTAATATCAGCTCGGTGAAACCAGCTGAGGAGCTACCAATCAAATGATTGAAGAATGGACCAGACAACGTCCCAAGAAACATGTCAACCAACTCCCTATCAGATAAAGGGGGTTGGACTCTCCCTGCCAGATCTCTCCACTTCTGCGCATAGTCCTTAAAGCCTTAACCTTCACCCATGGACATACTCTGGAGTTGCGTACGAAAAGGGACAAGGTCATCATTGTATTGATATTGCTTATAAAAAGCAGCAGCCAAATCCTCCCAGTTATGGACATTGGTTCCCTCCTGCTAATAGAACCACTCAAGCTGAGTCCCGGATAGATTGTCCTGAAAGAAATGAACCCAAAGATTCTTATCAGCAGTGTGAGGCTGAATCTTCCTCACATAGGAACGGAGATGAAGCTTGGGACAAGACACCCCATCATACTTCACGAAAACCGGAGCCTTAAACTTCTGCGGGATGACCACCCCAGATACCAAATCCAGCTCTTCAAAATCCAGCCCTGGTATTCTCTAGATCTCCATTACGCTCATCCGATCCTCTAACTGTTTGTATCTATCCTCAGTGGGAGGATACTGCTCATCATTGTAGTCTGTGTCATTATCAGAAACTTCAGGGCTAGGGTCCTTCTCCCTTGTCTCTCTCTCTTGATTCTCCCCTTCTTTGGATGAGGAGGTTAGATTAAATGGTTGCTTTAATGGCCCCCTGAACCTTCTGCCCAGATTCATAACACCATAGGTCTTCTTCTTCTTCTTCTTCTTCTTTTCCTTCAGGATAAGGGCCTTCAGATCTTCCTGCCCTTTTTCCAAAGCTATGAACATTTGTTGAAATTGGGCATTTTGTGCCTCGAGGTCTTTGATGCTTTGTTCATAAGACATTATTGCTGAAAGAAGCAGCGAAGAAGATGAGAAACCTGTAATGGTACATGTTTATGCAATGTTATGGATGGTATGCTTATGCAATGATTTCAAGGATTCTTAAAAGCTCAAATTTGTTTAACCAAAAGAAGCACACGTTAATCATATTAATAAGTTCGAATTGTTACAAAGAGTGCCTTTTAGGCTTACAATTTAAACAAAACAAAACTTAAAGCAAAAAATAAAATTAGGTTTCCCAGGAGCGCATCCTCTTTGGTGCAATGTAGGCGTTTATGCTCCTATCTTCATGAAGTAACCTAGTGAGCTCCAGGACCTTCTTCTCACTGGTATAGAATTGAGCTTCAAATGTATCCCACTCCTCTTTAAGTTGAATCCAGGATTTCTGTATTTCCTCATGATCAATTGGCATGTCAGGATGATGAACAGGAGAAGAAGTGTCTCCTTCAGCAACTGGTTCCATAATCGTTGGTAGGACAGCAGGGTAAGGCATCATAAGACTTCAGGCATAGGCTCATACCCATTTGAGATAAGGCTCAAGAGGGATGTAATTCTTCTTGTGCCCCAGTGTCTTGCTATCAACTCTATGTACCATGCCCCGAGCTCGCATGAACCTTTTACGGTAACCTTGAGCATCATTCTCATAATCGAAGGCAATTCCTTGGATAAGTGTATCATGAGGACCATCCCTTCTCGCATAACCAAACTGTCGCAGTGCCAAACAAGTATTATAAGTGATTCCTCCCCTAATGCCTAAGAGAGGGTCATTAGGGAATTCACCATAACAATCGATGATGGTAACATCTTTCGAGGACCGTGAACACCAATGAATGTCTGAATGTGTAAACCACCTAGCCAATAGAGGGGTGCAACACAGGAGGGTCCCCCTTCTATTTAGAGTGCGAGCATGCAGGGAGTGTAGAATATCCCCAAGTAATGTAGGCACCGGATTGTCAGACAAAAAGACCTTAATCGTATTCACATCTACGAGTAGGTCCGCATTAGGGAATAGTACCATCCCATAGATGAGGAGTGCCAATACCTCTTCAAAATCTTATAAATCAAGTGTATCCTAAAAATAGTAAGCCTTCTCGAATAAAAATTTAACCGGGATTCCTTGGACACTTCCCCTAGTTTCCCAATTTGTCACTACATCGGACCGTTGTAAGGACAGAGCTCGAGTAATCTCTTTAGGCTTTGGATGTCCTTCTGTACCATTTAAAGGTAACTGATCAAGAATAGGTACCCCCAATAACCGAGAAAATTCCTCCGTAGTAGGCACTAGCTGGTAATCCGGGAAGGTGAAGCAGTGGTGCAAAGGATCAAAGAACTGAAATAGCACTTTTAACAATTCTTCATCAGGTTTTGAAGTGACCAAGTTGAGCAACCGACCATGTTTTTCAGTGATAGGAGAGATTTCAGGGATCCTTAATGCCAAATCCTTTAGTTGGAGAAGAACTTTCACAAGGTTAATCTGGATAGTGTTCCTGCAGGCGGATGCCATGTCCTACAAAACAAAGCAAAGATGAGCCCTAGAAAATCCTTGAAATGGTCAGTATGATATGCCATGCTTATGATGTCATGATTATGCTAAAAAATCACATGTATAGCAAGCAACAAACAAGTCACACAAAGTCCTTAGGTTTAAGGCTTGCATGAGTTTTAAGGTCATACCCTCTTGAAGTTAGATTGGTTCAACCTGTCCTATAAATAATAATCGGGTTCTAAGGGATCTCAATATCACTGATCTTTCCCCCAAGCTTCGTTCAATAGGCGATTGACTCGCAACCAAACAAAACTCAGGAGTCAAACCTCAATGAGTGTAGCATTAAATATTTGTCGACCTTGGGAATACACCAAAGTCAGCCATCTCGCTACGTCCTATTGGCCAAGTTGTGTAATTAAAGGTTCTAAGGTCAGTATGATGGGGTTTCTTGTCCCAAGATTCATCTCTGTTCTTATGTGAGGAAGATTCAGCCTCACACTACTGATAGGAACTTGTGGGTCCATTTCTTTCAGGACAGTCTGTCAGGGACTCAGCTCGAGTGGTTCTATCAGCTAGAGGGAACCAATGTCCACAACTAGGAAGATCTGGTTGCTGCTTTTTATAAGCAGTATCAATATAACACTGACCTTGCTCCTACTCGTACTCAACTCCAGTGTATGTCCATGGGTGCAAGCGAAGGTTTCAAGGATTATGCGTAGAAGTGGAGAGATCTGGAAGGGAGAGTCCAACCCCCTTTGTCTGATAGGGAGTTGGTGGACATGTTTCTTGGTGCACTATCTGGTTAGTTCTTTAATCACTTGATTGGTAGCTCCTCAGTTGGTTTCACCGAGCTGATATTGACTGGAGAAAGGGTAGAAGATGGGATCCGAAGTGGCAAGATCCAGAAAGACACCTCGTCAAGTACAATGAAGAAGCTATTCACGGGTAAGAAGGAGGTCAATTCCATTTATAACTCAAGAGGTCAGAGCAGAACTGAATTCCGTCCAACGGTAGGAGTTGTGATGATACCTAGGCATGCGACTACTCAACAACGAAACAATCACTAAAGGGTAGAAAGACCGCCAAGGCAGTTCACCTGGATTAATATGACGTTGACTGAGTTTTTACCCCATCTGTTAAGATCTAACTTGACAACCTTAAAGGAGGATCCCAAGAATCCTAACACCTCATCTCCTCTTCATAATCCAAACGCTTGGTGTGCTTACTGTTGTACCCCAATTTTTCCCCTAAGATCCCTTCATCATACCATATTGATTCAATCACAACAAGATCACATTAGGGCTTTCGGTCCTCCTCCCTACCTTTAGCTTTGCTCTTTGAGGAATCACCAAACACCTTGACTTGTTTTCTTTTGTGGTCATCAATATTTTATCTTGATTTTTCCTTTTAATTAATAAAATTCAATGTTGGTTTGTCTTGTCTTTTACTAATGTAGGTAAAGGCAATGAGATCTAGCAAGTTACTCCATGGGTTTATGAGCTTATTTCCATGCCCTAGTAAATAAAGCTTTAGAAGTTCAAACCTCATCATTGTATTTGTTTTGGAAGAAATGGCATGGCAAGGTTATTTTGGTTCACCATATTTCAAGTTTATCAAATTTGGTTCAAAAGCACAAGGGATTTATTGGAGAAGTTGTCATGCTTGGACAAGACTTTGTTCCCATTGGTCAAAAATGCATATTCCTCTCAATTCACAAGATATGGAAATGGTTGTGGTTGTTATGAGTTCTAATGATCATCCTCAACAACTTATATTTACAAAGCATTTGTGTTGGTACAAGAAGTTTGTTCAAAATTGTCAAAGTTCCTCAAGGCATGTTTCTTGATCTAGGGGCTAGGGTTTTGAACTTCAAAGGAGTATATCTTGCTCATATTCTGGTATTTTTGAGTGATTCCAAAAACATACTTCTCTTCAAAGGGATATCAACAAATCACTTCAAAATTTCCAAGGAGTTTTCATGTGGAAGAAACTTGATGAAGAAGAAAGATTACAAGTCCTCCAGATGAATCCCTAATTTTCCATGTGTGACTTCAAATGATCATAAATTGGTCAATTTCTATCACCTTGAGCCCATTCATTTTCCATAATGATCTTGAGGATGTTAACTTTATGCCTTCTTTTATGTGCAAAGTGATAAAATGGATGGAAGTTGCCTTAAGGATACTAAAGATTATAGGTCATTTTATGAAATTTTGCCAACTTCAAAAATTCATAACTCTCTCATTTTTTGGAGATTTTGAATGGTTCAAGTCACAAAATTCCATTCAAGAGATCTACTTCATGCCATCTTTTTTGGTCAAGAGAAAATTCCAAGTGAAAGGCTATGTTTGGTGCAAAACATTATAAGTCATTTTTGAAGAAAAATTTGAAATATTTCTAAGTATGGAAAGTCAAACTTTTTTCCAACTTTGACTCATTATAACTTTCAGCTCAAGCATCCATTTGTCTCCATTCTTTTCACATTGCAAAGATTGTAGCCTCATCTTTCTAAATCATCAAGAGCCATGCCCTAAGACCCCTTGAGTTGAGAATGCCATTGGTCAGAAGTTGGCAATTTGAAACTGAATTTTTCACCAAGTCAGAAGTTTGAAATCCTTGATTTGTCTTCTAAACACTTTATTTCTGCGGATTTTTGCTTCTGAACATGTTTAGTAAACTTCCAGAAGTGATTAGCATAGAAAAACGCGTGTTTTGGATGAGTTTTGATCAAATTAGAAGTCACACTTTTCTTGTTTGCAACTTCACACGATTTCCCTCCAAAATTCATCATTTCACACGCTTGGACATTCCATTTGATTCCCTATAAATAGAGGATCATTCCCCATTCATTTCCTCAAGCTTGGATTTCCAGAATCACCCTGCCAAACTTGTTCCATAACTCAAAATTCAGCAACTTCGAAATCCATTCTCAAGCCTTTTCAATCCAATTTTTCCATGAGTTCACCTTCCTTGATCTTCCCTGAAGCTAACCATATAATTACATTCAAGAATCGTGTTCCACATTGCTCTATAGAAGTCCAGTTTCAGAGCTCTATAACTCAACTTCAATAGGTAGATTACTTCATCAATTCTTTAAAACTTTAATATCATTGTGATGCTCCCATTGCCCTGCTTCTAGTCGCAACACTTGCTCTTTACTGGAAACACATTTTGATGAAATTTCAAATCCCTTTTCAAAACATTCCTTCCTAATTGCTTGAGGTACAGTTTATATAAATTTGTCGCGAGGGTGTCATTGTCTTCGTCTTGAAGAGACGAAACGAATGGCATAGGTCTTGTGCTCTAATTTTATAGATTAAGCAACCTGGTTTTGGGATTGGCAGGAGGTTGAAGATGACCAACGTGTCATCCTTTAACAAATGAAACAACGCCATTTGGATTTTTTTGAATTTCTGATTTACATTTGATTCAGTGCTTTATTCACTAATGAGCATGATATGCACAACGCACCAGATCCCTTGGATTTAATTATTAACGCGTTTTGACTCTCATCCAATGGTCCACGTATTTTTTACTTTTCTTTTCTTTTCTAATTTTTATATTTAATTATTTTAAACTTCAAAAATTCATAGAAAATTCATTTTAATTCCAACCAATCTGAGAAAATTATGAAAAATATTTTTGATTATTCTCTTTCAGATTTTTATTTTTTCACAATTTAATTTTATGTTTTGGTATTTTTTATAAATTTTCACTTTATTTGAATTTTTTTAAATGTTTAAAAATACTTTTGTGCATTTTTAAATTCTGAAAAAAATTATGGAATGATCCAATGATATTGTGACAAATATTGGTGACCTCACTTATTTTTTATTTCTGACTTTGGTATTTTTTATCATTTTTAGCTTATTTTACTCATTTATTTTAATTTTAAAAATATTTTCTGACTTAAAAAAATTACCAAAAAAATTATAAAATCATTTGGATCCTTTTCTGATTTTTCTATGGACTTACTTTTTATTTCTTGATCAATTTGAACATAGTTGATATTTTTTCTCTTTTATTTCTATTTTAAAATATTTTTTTAAACCTTTTTTGTACATATTAAATGTAATATTATTTTGTGACTATTTTCTGGCTGATCTTAGGTTAAATTTTTGATCATGAACTTTATTAACATCATTGGATCCATAGTGTTGAGTCTAACTCCACAAAAATGGATGAATGATTTTAATAATAGTTTGATTAAATTTAATTCAAAAGTGGTTTGTGTATTCTCACTCACCCCTCTTTATCTCATCCCTTTCTTATTGCACTAAGTGTTATTGGAGCATGATCTTTATATCATGTCTCAAAACAAATGGTGCATAAATTGCTATTGATCGGCCTAAAAGTAGGTGTGACTTCTATATAAGTCCACTTACGATTGCTTAACATAGCGCTAAATTTTGTCCCGAATTGAATAAATGATCATTCGTGGCCCAAACTTATGTTTGCAAGATCAAGTATGTTAATTTGATCTCTTTGATCCAATAACCTTGAGATTCATTGTGTGGAGGCTTTGGTTCTACCAATCCTCTAATGGATCTACAATACTTTTGGTCAACGCGGATCACTTAAACATCGTTGATCATTAAATGGTACTTATGAGGATTCCAAATGGATGATATACTTGACAAAAATAAAATGCGACTTGTTGTATGGAGGATTTGGTTCTACCAATCCTCTAATGAGTTCCAAATGCAAGTTTCAAGATGATCATCTAACTAACCACTAATCACTAATAATTGACTTTATCCTTTATTTTTATGCACTATTTAATTTTAGCATTTACATTTCATGCCATTTTAATCTTTGCTCATTTGAGTATCTACTTTCTTGTCATTTTTATCTTTGCTCACTTGAGCTTTACTTTTCTTTTTCTAAACACCTAATAATCATCAGAAACCCTAAAAATCTTTAATGATACTTGGAATATTTGGTTACTATCCTTGGAATTATGGAGCATTGGACTCTTTGGACTTAGGATTAGGAACCTGGGCCTATGATTGGAGACCTTGTGACCTTATCTGATTATTTTGTCTGGAGTTCTTGAGGTTTACCTCAAGGCATTGGGTTGTTTGTTTGTTTTGTGTGCGGGTTATTATGATTACACTCTTTGTTTGTAATCTGGAATTCACCTGTATCCATTCGTTACTCTGCCCAATTTTTGTGAAGACTTAATTCACTTGAAGTTTCGTTGTTATAAGAGGTCTAGTATCATTGCTTGTTCGGTTTCAATCCAAAGAATGTAAATTCTATCTTGGCTCATAGTGTCAAGTATTGGCTTCTTGTTGGTTAGATGGTTCTTATCCCTAGCTTTTACCTTATGCTTTAGGATAGTCCCTTCTTTTACTCCCATCTTCTTTAATTTCAAAAATATTCTCTCTCTCTTTTTTGAAAACTCTTCTTGTTTTTTTAAAAAACTTGAACCACTTTCATAATAAACTTGGACTTAGATCCATGCATTTTCAAAATATTTTCATAAATAAACTTCAATAAACTTAATAATACTTGGACATTTTTTTGTGAGAAGACTAAAAGTCAATCAATCTCATTTCAAACCATTTTTCCACTTTGGCTTTTTTCTTTAAACATTTTTCAAAAAAGATTGAACTCTTGTCAATCTTTGTAGTGATGCAAACAACTATACTTCTACAATATGTAGTGAAGAGAGATATTTTCCACTTGGGTGTTGATTGAGGCATTGTTGATTTTAAAATCCAAGTCATATCCTCCACTTTGAGATGATTCAAATTCTCCTTTCTCATGATTGTGGGTAGTAGGTATGTTTTCTACACGGACAATAATGATGATGTTTTATCTCATAAAATTAACCAACACATTTGTATTTTAAAATTTTTAAAATAGGAACTACGTGTACCCTGATCCCCTATTGCAGGAAGGTGGTACGTAGGCACTAAAGGTTCGCAACCGCGGCGGGTGCAAAAAACCATAGAAATATATTTCTTTTCTCACCTCCACCATCTATTTTACATACAACATTTTTATAGCCAAAATATACAGATTTTTTACAAAGAGGTTCTTGCGGAGTATCGTAGATGTTTAGGGTGCTAATACCTTCCCTTTGCATAACCAATCCCCTTACCTTGAATCTTTCCCCCTCTTTTTTTGGTTACTCTCTCTTTTCCCATTCCTTTGGAAACAATAAAGTACGATGGCGGTTTTATTTTGATATGTATAAGTCTAGTCAATCCCATTGCCTAGTCTTAAACATTTCTACCGCTACAGAAAAAATGGAGACTTTACTGGGGAAAGATTGACCTCTTGCTGGTCCATCCCTAAGTGGGTTGAGCATATCTTTGTTTATATATGTGTATAAGCTATTGTTCTTTATGTGTTATATGTTGTATATATGTTTGTCTTGATTTTCCTGGTTTTCAGGGTGGTTGGTGATTACTTATAAGTCCTATACCTGGACTTGGGAAAACTTTAAGATAGGATGGGTGGTATAGTCATGTTAAGTTTGAGGGAGTAATCCCAAAAAATGAGGCATGAGATCCCTCACTCGGTGGAGGCCCCTTTGATTGTAGTGTCGTTTACCAAGTAACCGGGAAGATGTACTGCTTTCGACCTGGGAGCCTGCTGAAGCTGAGGACCGTAGAATACCAAACCCATCTTGGCCTTTTAGGTGTAGTGCGGAAGCTATGATAGAGTAATCTGGAAATAGTTGTCACGCGATGCTACGCTCAGACAAGTGTTTCTTGAGAATATTACTAATTACCGAGTTATTCGAGATGTTGGTAATATCCGAAAGAAGGATGTAGACTCTGGGAACCTCTAGAACCTTGTTCGGCAGGTGATAACTTTTAGACCAATCCCTTATGGGTAGTACCTTCGACCTCATGCTCGTGACGTTGAACCTATGAACCATATATATGTGATCTTATGTGTGATTGCTGCATCATACATTCATGCATCTATAAGCATCTTTTGAAGAGATCTTATTTCAAGGGGTTTAAAAGTTGACCATTTGTGAATATCTCAAGTACTTTTTAACCATGGATTCTGGAAAGAGAAAGACCAGGAAGTACAGTTTCAAGGATCCCAAGATAGATGGGTTGATCAGTCTAATTCCCGAGATCGAGTGTTCTGCAGACTTTCGGAAGAAGTGTGGATCCATCATTCCTCTCATGAATCTCAATATGAAGGAGGGTATTCTCTCGACCTTGGTCCAGTTCTAAGATTCGATGTATCATTGCTTTACTTTACCCGGCTATCAGTTGATTCCTACACTGGAAGATTATTCTTATCTATTGGACCTACCTGTTACCGATCATGTTCCTTTTACTGGTTTGGAGGGTGAGCCAAAACCACATGAGATTGTTGCTTTGATTCTGTGATACGGTGGCAGAACTGACTGTTATACTGGTTTGCATTTTTGTTATCAAATGTCGTGGTAAGCAAGAGTTTCCACCGACTTTTATTTCATCCAACAAAGGAAAAGGAAAAAGAACAGAAAAAACCTTTTTCGACATGTTTCTGAGTACGAGGGGTAGATTATAGAAAGGGAAGGTGTTAGCACCCTTTCTATCCATGGTTTTCCATGGGCTCTTAGGTACTTGTTTTTTTGAAATTTCTTGTGTGTGTTTTGAAAAGTTTTTGTTTAACTCCGCGATAACCCTTGTATCTGTCCTTAAGAGTGTGATGAAGTTGTTTTTGAAAACTGTGTTGAAAGTGTTTGTGTGAAAGAGTTTTTGTTGTTTTGACAAGCATCTAAGAGTTTCTACCTACTCAAATAAGAATGTTCGTTTTCTCTTTTCCTTTAGACAGTGCTATCCTACTATTAAGGAGTAGGTAGCCCCATCGTTGAAGTTTTAAGGGACATTCGAAGGGACAAGTACAGTCACAAAAGCAATGGTTAGGAAACTTTAGTAATTACCCTAAAGTCCTAAAGATCTTTTCGAGGCAACATCTAAATGAGTCATTTTTTATCTTTTGGGACTAGAAGACGACCACTAAAATTCCCTATGCTTCATGACCGTTTACCGAAAGTAGTCGGAGTTGGGCAAACCCTAGGAGTGAGCATGTGCAAGTGTGTTTTTTTTAGTTAATTATATTGCATCAATTAGGGTTATCTACCTTCTAATCGTTGACTTATCTTTCACATGCAATCCTAATATCCATACATCTAGCAGTTTAATAGTTGCGGAAATTAAAAAGTGCGAGAAATTAAAGTCCTAACTATTACAAGGCCTTTGGGCAGATACAAGAATATTTGACTGAAAATAAAGGTGCGGAAATTAAAACCCTAATTAATCTATTAAAAACCTCGAAACAGTTACAATAATTTGAATTAAAAATAAATAAATGCGCATGATACGAATTGAATACGAGAACAAACTGGAAGCCTAAAAATCTAATTAAAAAAAAGAAATATTTTTGTGTATTTTTTAATGAGCAAAATATTTTAATTGCAAATTAAACCTAATTTCTAGTTAATTTTAATTAATATAAAAACAACCAGGTTAATCTAATTAAACTAATTTATTTTCGATAATAATTAATTTAAATAAAAAACCTAATTCTATATTTTTTGTTATTTTTTGATTTAATAAAAAATGATTTATGTTGTTTTTTTGTAAAAAGAAATAATTAATAAATAATGAAAAGAAAAAAGAAATAAAGGAAGTAAATAATTTTTGGGCTTGTGATGAAAGCAGATCAGGGAGGTGCATTATTGATTTTCGTTGAGCCTAAATCATTTGGCCCAATCAATAGTCTGGATCCAGTGAGGGCCACGCTTGAGGGTGCATCATGGACCTTGCCTGCATGAGACATTGGATCTGGGAGGAGATTGATCCAATGGCGTGGATCTTGTGGTGCATGATAGGCACTTGGTTGCATGGAGTATGGAATCCTACAACACTTGTTAGGAAAATAATAAAATGTCTAGACCTGGGATCAAATCCATGTCCTTCCCCTTACACACTTGCTTACTTTACCATCTAGGCTGGATGGCTCATCTGTTAGAATAATCAAACAAATACAATATAAAATAAATAAAGTGCTATGTCTCTAGAAGCGCACCAGAATACAAACCGGCCAGTGGGAGTCAGCCACGTGATCACCTTCTTCCTCAGAATTGTTGTTTTAGGTATCAGCCTTTTACCTACAGACAAAACCGTCACTAAAGGCTATAATGACTGTTTTTGTCCGTAGCTACATCCCTGCAAGATTCAAAACTAAAATACCAGCAAGATAAATCAAGACCAAAGGCGTAGATTAATTGCAAATTGTGATCGGTGGATCTGGAACTGACTGTTTAACGCTGGTTCGCGAAATGTCGCGGAAGCAAGAGTCGCCACCGTCTTTTATTTTCTCCAAATGGAAAGGACAAAAGCACAGAAAAATTCCTTATAGAGATTGCTCTCGGTTCGGGAGGTAGATTATAGAAAGGGAAGGTGTTAGCACCCTTTCTATCCATGGTTATCCATGGGCTCTTAGATACTTGCTCATTTGTGTTTTCAAAAATGGTTTGTTTGCTTTTCAATTGTGGGTTTAAAAAAAGTTTCTTTGAAAATTCCAGTTCGACTCTTGTATCGGTCCTCAAGAGTGTTTGAAAAATTGCTTTCGAAAGCTTTTTGAAAAGGTGTCGGTGTGAAAAGTATTTTTGAATTTTGTTTTGTTTTGAATTAGAGCAAGTATCCAGAGTCGTCTACCTACCCTAAGGAATTCGTCTGTGTAAATGTCCTTTAAAGTAGTGCCATCCCACCATTGAGAGGTAGGTAGCACCACCGTTGGAGGTGTTCGGGTCAATTCGAGGTTCGGGACATGGTGATCACCAGAGCAATAGGAAGACACCTTAGAAGCTACCCTCATGCCAGGTTCCCGGATCATGAGGACTTACTAAAACATCTTCTACTCGACGATCACCTTTCGAGGCAAGGCAACAGTGAGGCGTACCCTAGGGGTGGTGTGTGCGATTCGTGTGTCGTTTTCATTTGCATTTATCTTGTCATGTTATTGGTGTTCTACGCTTGTTTTTATTTTTGTCCATACATTCTTTCATGCCATTTGTTAACAGTTAAAAATATTGCGGGAAAGTAAAATTCTAAGCTATTACAAAAGGCGCGGGTCCACATCGCCAAAATTAAACCAGGACCCGATTTTGACAGAAAAATAAAGAAAGTAAAGAAAAGTGCGAGAAAATTAAAAGGTTACATGGCCTTGGGAGAGATACACAAATATTTAAGAGAAATAAATATGCGAATAAGAATTAAATCGAAACGAGGGCGTTGGACCCTTTTTGCAAAATTAAATTAAATGGTGACATTAATTAATAAAGAAAAAAGAAAAGGAGATTTTTTTGGTATTTTATGATTTTTAGGAATTTAATGAAAAAAGAACTAACTAAAATAAATACTAACCCTAATTCTAGTGGCTTTTAATTTATTAAGAAAACATTGAATTTTAACCTAAATTAACCCTAATTTTTATATACGAATTTAATTATAAAAATAAATATTTAATTATTTAATTATTTAATTATTATGGGATAAAAAGAAAAAAAGATAAAAACTAATTAAACCCTAGTTCTATGTTTTTTTAGATTTTTATTAAAAGAATTAAAATTACAACTTAATTTAAAACTAAATAATTTAGGAATTTATTTACAAAAATACTTAAAATAAAAATATTTATTATTTTTCTCTTTTCTGATTTTTATGGTTTTTTTATATTTTGTGAAAATAATTAATTAATTAAACACAATAATTAAAATAAAATAGAAATAATGAAAAAAAGAAAATATTTAAAATGGCAAACCTAGGGGGGTATCAGTCCCCAATGTGGAGGTATAGCCCAAGCATTTGAGGCCCACTTATATCAAGCCTTTTGGACTTTGGCAGGACACGTGCATGTGCGTTGACTAGGACTTATCATATTCCTCAATTCTTGGCCTTTGATTGAATTCCATTGGACGCGTGGGCGCTTGATTAGGAAGGTGTATGGTGCGCTCCTTAGGCTGAAACTACGTGTGAACGTGAATTGAAAAATAACATTGAGATAATGAAGACCTGGGGCTCGAACCCAGGTCATGCACTTTACCAGCCTTATGCCTTGCCAATCGTTCCAGATGCGCGCTTTGTATGTAACATAATAAACAAATAATATCAAACAAAACCAAATCGTTAGTGGGTTAGAGCGCGTAAATTCAAAAGAGCCAATCATGGCTGGCCACGAAATCATCTTCTCCATTGGATTTTATTTTCCTGAAAACATAAAACATTGGCAACGGTTTTGTTAGCGTTCTCTTAGGCCAGTTACTAAAAAATAGCGATTAGCCATTGGATGCTCATAAATTGAGCGCGAGGGTAGCTTCTTCTTCGTCCAAATGCGCTGATCATGACCATGGTACCGTGGTGTCCCAATTTTGCCTCATGTTAAAACCCCTAATTTGAAATCCTGTAAACCCTAAAAAGTGATAATGGCAGAATCGTATACACAGCTCAAAAACACAATTAAGTTACATGGTTAGCATTAGAACAAGTCAATTAGTGTGAATGCATCAAAAAAACACAATGAAAATGCCTAAATATGGAAACACGATTATGCATTTTTTTTTAAACAGTTTGAATCCATGGTACCAATTCTGGGCGTATGAAGGTTGGAAAGTGATCCAGTTAGCTTCAGGGGGACACGAGGAAGCTTTTGCAATTGGTCTTGTGCTTTGAATCAACCTAAAACCTGATTTTCAGTTTTGAGTTTTTTAACAAAATTCCAGGTTTATGAATGGAGTTTCTAGCGCAGCTTCATGGTCTCTTTCATTAGGTTTTGATTCAGGCTTATGTAATGAACCAATTAGGTCAACAAATTTGATCAAGATCTTTTGCATTCATGGCTTTTGGAGATTTGATTTTCAAGATCTTTTTTCAAATATTTTCCATGTGTTTTTGTACAAATCATGATCAATTCTCTCCAAATCTTTCCCTATTTAATTGTACACGAATTATTGAGTAGATTTCATGCACAAAAAGATTGTAAAACTTAGGTTAAATATTTTTCATGTATTTAATTTGATTTAAATGAATTATTATTAATAAAAATTCAAATAAATAAATAAAAAATGAAGAAATACTTCCCTTTGGGCCAACTGGTCGTGCACATGCTTTGGATAGTGAATTGTGGAAGAAAAATAGGCCCATTAGCAATTTTAGGTCATTTGAACCAATGTTGACTTTTCAAAATATCCAAAAATTTCCCAACTTCCACAAGGCATAACTTGCTCAATTTTTAAGCTTTTCTCATGTTCTTGGACATTTTGGAAAGTTCTTTGAGTCCTCTAACCAATGCCTTTGGTCCCATGTCATTTTGATTCACCAATCTCAAGTTATGGCCTTTGACTTAAAGTCCCTTTTTGTTGACTTTTGAAAATGACCTATAATGTTGAAATTGATAACTTTTTGTGAGAGCATTTCTTGGACTTGGAATATGAAGATGAGTTGTAGGAAATGTCTTTCTCTTCAAAATGAGCTTTGGATGGAATTTTTCTGATAATCCATGTGAAAGTTATGCCCTGGTCAATTTACAGTTGACTTTTTCAACTGTCCAAATAAGGAAACTTTTGCATTTTGATGATTTTTGAGCCAAGCTTTGAGAATCATGATCAATCATTGATCAAATGATGTTTGTGGCTTCAAAATGAGATGTTGATCAAAAATTTGAACTTTTGACTGTCAAATGACCATTTTGCCCCTACAGTTGACTGTAGTGCAATTAGGGTTTTGACTGTGCAATTTTGTGCTGAAAGTCTTGAAACTTGATATGAGGATGCTTGACCATATTTGTAGGCATGTGAGACTTGATTGGACCTTTGGAATCTTCCTTTTCTTGATCAGAACACAAACCCTAATTTTGACTGCTTAGGAGGCTCTTGCACTGTGCAACCCTTGGGGAATTTTGAAGCTTGACTTGGCAATTCTTGAAGAATATGGGAGGGCAAATTTTGGGGTACAACAGTTTCCCCTGTTCAATATTCTTAGACCTGAGGATGCAGATTGGCTGACGTGCCTTTCGTAATCCGAGGGTGGAAGATGATTGAACAGTAGAGTGCCCAGAAATTTGCGCTCACATAGTAGCACTGTGATGACGGAAATGGGCTTACAGATGCCATTTAGAGGTTGATGAATAGGATGATGGGCTTATAGATGACATCTGGATATTGATCGCGTAAGAGATTCCTTAGCGAGAACCTGCATACCTGCAAAAGAAAAATGAGTACCTGACATGTTGCAGGAGCTGGTTTTCAGATGCTTGGTATAGATGTGTCCTGCCTGGTTACAGGAGCTGAATCTGGAGCTTCACAAGATGATGAATGAACCAGGGATGGTTACTACCTCAGCATGAACGGTGAGAGAACCTTGGGTGACTTTAACTTCAACAACGCTCGTTTGAGAAAATCTTGGTGGGAATTACCATCTTCGCAGTATCGGGAAGAGAACCATAGGCAATTATAATCTCAAAAGCGGACGTTTTAGAAAACCTGAGTTGGAATTATCATCTCACGCACCGTCGGGGAGAGAACCATAGGAAATCATAATCTGAAATGGAATTATTATCTCACGCACCGTCGGGGAGAGAACCATAGGAAATTATAACCTGAAATGGAATTATCATCTCACACACCGTCGGGGAGAGAACCATAGGAAATTATAACCTGAAATGGAATTATCATCTCACGCACCGTCGGGGAGGGAACCATAGGAAATTATAATCTCAAAAGGAATTATCACCTCACGCACCGTCGGGGAGGGAACCATAGGAAATTATAATCTCAAAAGGAATTATCACCTCACGCACCGTCGGGGAGGGAACCATAGGAAATTATAATCTCAAAAGGAATTATCACCTCACGCATCGTCGGGGAGGGAACCATAGGAAATTATAATCTCAAAAGGAATTATCACCTCACGCACCGTCGGGGAGGGAACCATAGGAAATTATAATCTCAAAAGGAATTATCACCTCACGCACCGTCGGGGAGGGAACCATAGGAAATTATAATCTCAAAAGGAATTATCACCTCACGCACCGTCGGGGAGGGAACCATAGGAAATTATAATCTCAAAAGGAATTATCACCTCACGCGTCGTCGGGGAGGGAAGCATAGGAAATTATAATCTCAAAAGGAATTATCACCTCACGCACCGTCGGGGAGGGAACCGTAGGAAATTATAATCTCAAAAGGAATTATCGCCTCACGCACCGTCGGGGAGGGAACCATAGGAAATTATAATCTCAAAAGGAATTATCACCTCACGCACCGTCGGGGAGGGAACCGTAGGAAATTATAATCTCAAAAGGAATTATCACCTCACGCACCGTCGGGGAGGGAACCGTAGGAAATTATAATCTCAAAAGGAATTATCGCCTCACGCACCGTCGGGGAGGGAACCATAGGAAATTATAATCTCAAAAGGAATTATCACCTCACGCACCGTCGGGGAGGGAACCGTAGGAAATTATAATCTCAAAAGGAATTATCACCTCACGCACCGTCGGGGAGGGAACCATAGGAAATTATAATCTCAAAAGGAATTATCACCTCACGCACCGTCGGGGAGGGAACCATAGGAAATTATAATCTCAAAAGGAATTATCACCTCACGCACCGTCGGGGAGGGAACCAATAGGAAATTATAACCTGATAACTTCTACTGAGTCTTCATCAGAAAAATCTGTTTGGGGTCGATTTAGCTGGACTAGAGAAGGCCTTGGACTGGATAATAACCAGAGAAATCTTTGGAGTCGATCTAACTGAACCAGATAAGGTCTTAGAGTCTTGAAATATGATTGAGAATTTAACTGAATCTTTCCTGAAAGGTAGAGGTCAGTCATATGCAATGCATGATATGGATCAAGCACTGATGTTCTCAACATAAATGAGATTTGTAAGATATGATGCGTACATGCATGCTATAATGATGTATGTGATGTTTATGAATGTATATTTTCGTCTAGGAAAGTAAATCCTTGACGGGTGCCGGGAAGTCACTCCTGGGCTGATGCTGAAGAATAGATTTTGCTTCCACTGGGGCTGATAGTTGCAAGTATACCGGTAGGAGAAGATAACTCCGTTGGGGAATGAACTTGGTGAATGATATAACTCTGCGGGGAGAAAAGTACTCTGACGATCTTGCTGGGGAGCAATAGTCTGTGGGGAGAGAGATACTTTGTTGATAATAACCTGTTGAGGATACCCTTGTTATATTGGAAGTGCTGATAGACTTCGCTGGGGCTAAGAAAGAACTATGTTGACGACGACCTTTCTGTGGCTTTTGGCTGAGGATAACCCAATTATATCCTGTTAAGGAAATAACTCTTTGAATAAAGCCGGACGACGCGTTCGTGCTCTCGCGAGGATAAGCTTCCGGAATCTACTGGGGATAAGCTTACTACTTGGGGAGATGGATTCCAACTTTCCTGGGGAATCTGGGCTGGACTCTCCTGGGGAGATTTTGAACTGTAGGGGAGGTGATTCCTTTGAATGTTGATAGAACGCCGGGGAACAATCTTAAATCAAGACTGCCGGGGATGCTTGTTATGAGTATGCTGCTGGGGAATGTTGAGATCTGCTGGAGTATACTCAACTTCCTTAAGGCCTGATAATATAACTTGGAGAGAGTGTACTGACTACTTACTCTCTGGGGAATTGAGATATGCCGGTTATGTTCTTTAGTTGAACCTACCTTGGTACCTTGGAGGATGGAACAGTTAGATTGCTTAGACCACTCTTTATTGCCCCTGTTTCTGAGGTATGAGAGGAAGACCTGTGAGGTGCTGATAGTTGTTGATGGACAAACCTTCTTCTAGTAGGCAGATGATAAGATGACAGGACATAGTCGTACGCTTTGATCCCTAACTTTTGCCTGGACCTCCCTTTCGGGTTTTCAGTCCACCGGGATACCCATTTTTGCCCAAGCCGCCTTTTCAGGTTTTCGACTTGCCGGGTGTACAGATTTTTTCATTTCATCCCTTATTTTGCCCGAACCCTTTTGGTTCGCCGGGAAGCCCTTATTTTTGCCTAGGTATGTCAACCTAGCGGGTCTTTGATGATGCGTAGTATTTTTTCCGACTATGTCCATGCTTTCAGGATGTAGGGAGGTGCCCCTGTTAGAAGTGTTTTGTCATGCCACCAGAAGGTGTTTGATCAGGCAAGATTCGCTGTTGGAATGCCCCAAGTGACTCAGGCGGAGATTTGCCCCAAGCTATTTTGGCCTTTGATAGATTCTCCGAATCTTGATTGGATTGCCCCAGATAATGGACTCTGATCATATCATGCCCCTTGATTGGAGGTACTTCTGTTCATTAGGCATTCGTCGTGCGAATTTCTATGCTGTTCAAACAAAAGGTCATATGCAAACAAAGTTATATAAAAAATGCCAAGCCTATGTTTGTCTTGAAGATTTTGAAAATGCATTCTTTTTTTTTTCATAAAACAAATGAATGTTTGTAAAACGTGATGTCAACTCCGTATTTACCGTAGGCCTTAAGGAGTCAGGATACCTTTCGTAACAGTATGCTTTCGAACTAACCCATGCTTCAGCTAGGACTTTTAAGGGTTATAACATGGCCTGGTTCACGGTTTAAGAAACAAAGGATAAAGGCTCAAATTATTTGTACCCACCCGCTCTTCGTGATGTTCTTCAAACCTAAACTCAGCTGATCGTGCATTAGACCTTGGTGGAATCTTTGCTTTGATATACCAGTAATGGTTCGGATATTGACAGTATATTTGATTAGGCAGTCATTTCCTTTTTTGTTGAGGGTTTGTAGGACCTCTTTCTTTTTGATTTCGTTATCCCTATTTTTTGCCTGAGCTGTTTCCCTTTTGGAATTACAGTCAGCGGGATGCCCCAGTTTTGTAAGTCTCCTTCGTGGGTTTTGACTTAATGGGTTTTTCATTTTTTGAGATAATGACTGCCTTTCTTTATTGATTATTTGGAACCATCACTGTTTTTCTTTGCTTTGTAAGGACCTCTTTGGTGCCATTCGTTATGCACTTGGATCAACTGAGAGACTACCCTGCCCCAGGTTATGATTAAGGGTTTTAAATTTCGAAAAGAAAAACTCCTACTTCTTTGGCTCAGATGGGTTGACGAGGGATTATCATCCTTATAACTCCAGTGTTTAGGGATTGAAACAATGCCTGTACCTCATCAGCGAGGTCTGTTCAAAAGCATACTGTAATGATCGCGGTATCGTTTTCGTCATCCTCCCTCAAGAGGCTTAGAATTTTAGATCAAGAGTTGACATCAGAAAAAATATGAAAATAATTTGCATTTAGTGAATACGAATATATTGTTTCAGAACAGACACATGTGATGCATTAATGAAATAACAATGTTTAATCATGAGTAAATGTTTGAACAAAAGAAAATTGCAACTTGAACATTTGAATGAACAAAAATTTCTAGTCTCAGGGCTTGTCACTTCAAATGGTGCGCCTTGGAGGGATGGTAGAAAAATTCAGCCTGACCGTCTTGTGTGAATTCCAGTGCTCCTTCATCAATCAGGTCCTGGATCTTGTTTTTCAAAGCCCAACACTCGTTTGTATCATGTCCTGGACAGGCAGAGTGGTAGGCACACCTTTTATTGGGATCATAGACAGAAGATGCTGTGTTCTGGTTCCGGGGATGAGCCCTTAATGTGATCAGGTTCAATCTTAACAGGCGTTGTAAAGCTTGGAACAACGACATGTTGAGCTGGGTGAATTGCCTCCTGGGCTTGTCTGGCTGAAGCTGGTGAGGTTAATACTGAATTGGTGATACTGAAGCCACATGAGGAGCTTTCTCCTTGCCTCTTTGTCTCAAAGATGGTCGAACGATGACTGGCTTTTTACCCTTAGACGTTTGCCCCAGTTGGTTACCCTGAAGCAGTTGGTTGATGTGAACCCCGAGCTCTTCTTGTCTTTGAGCTAACCCTTGAATGGCAGTCACTTGCCCCAGCATCTGGACCTTCAATGCATCCACCTCAGCTTGTAGGTGTTTCAGCCTTTCATCCTCAGCAATGTTCCTGACAAAAGTCTCCATGAGAAGTGTCCTTAGCTCCTCCTGCCCCTTGGATAGATTCAGGAGGATTTCTCTGAACTGAGTCTCTTGAGCGAGAAGGTCCTGGTTATCTGGTTGGAAGGCCATTGCTGAAATAAACAGCGAGAAAGGTAAGTGACCTGCAACAAAGATACCTGTTATGTAATGATGTGTATGACATGCGTGCAATGTTTTCAAGGACCTCGTGGGGTAAAAAAGAAAATTGGTTAGCATCTGGATCCGGTAGCTTGATTGAAAGAACTTCGTATTTGTTGAGAGTCTTTCTTCCAAGGGTCAAAGGCTCACCATATCTAGTGGGTCATAGCCCCTGACTTTAGTCATCAACCTTGTTTTTTCTTTCCAAACAACCTTGGCTAGGGGAATCTTCTTCAAGAGTCAAAGCTCACCATATCAAGTGGGTCATAGCCCCTGACAACTTTGGCTAGAGGAAAATAAATCCTCTTTGCCCCTTGCTAGATGTTTGATTCATCATGACCTGCATCACAAGCCCTTGAGATCCATGAAATGGGTTAGGATGTATGCAATGGTATGATGTCATGATGCATGGGGTGATATGAATAAACCCTGTTATGAGCCCTTATTAAGGACTACAAACTAAAACCTGCAAGAAACTTAGGATACCCTGTTATGAGTCCCAATTAAGGACTATAAACAAAACCTGCAAGAAATTTAGTACACCCTGTTATGAGTCCCAATTAAGGACTATACACAAAACCTATAAGGAACTTAGGTACCCTGTTATGAGTCCCTATTAAGGACTATAGACAAACCCTGCAAGAAAACTCAAGTGTCAGACAACAAGCATGCAAATAGCCAAGTACAAAGGCACACAAGTCACACAAGAGAAGCCCTTAGAGTTTAGGCCAGCCTGGAGTCTGGGTAGTACCCTCTTGAAGTTGGTGGGTTCAACCTGTCCTATTAGAAGTAACCGGGTTCTTAGAGGATCTCAATATCATTGACTACCCTCAATCGGTCATAACTCCAGCATCGCAATCTTTCCTTGCGGCCAGAACCATCACGAGAGTTTAGCCTCAATGGGCGTAGCATACTGCTACTGTTCTATTGGCCAAGTTGTGTCACTTAAGGTTCTAAGGTTGTTGGTGCTTAATGACTCCTTGGAAGACCCATATTCTCCCTGTTTCAACACGAGGGATATCGGTACAGACCAAGGCGCCACACCAACGTAGCCACTACTTCACCCATGTCGGTATATGCCGGACAGGTCCCTCACAGTTTATGCTACCTAAACAGGGTATCCCCAGATCCGGGTTAGGATCTATGTAACTCCGATGCAACCCACAATAGTAAAGCAGACAAATCAATACAATTGAAAACACAGTGATCTTAGTCCTAAGGTACACCTCACTTTAAGTTATTCCCCAGCAGAGTCGCCAGTTCTGTGATCGGTGGATCTGGAACTGACTGTTTAACGCTGGTTCGCGAAATGTCGCGGAAGCAAGAGTCGCCACCGTCTTTTATTTTCTCCAAATGGAAAGGACAAAAGCACAGAAAAATTCCTTATAGAGATTGCTCTCGGTTCGGGAGGTAGATTATAGAAAGGGAAGGTGTTATCACCCTTTCTATCCATGGTTATCCATGGGCTCTTAGATACTTGCTCATTTGTGTTTTCAAAAATGGTTTGTTTTCTTTTCAATTGTGGGTTTAAAAAAAGTTTCTTTGAAAATTCCAGTTCGACTCTTGTATCGGTCCTCAAGAGTGTTTGAAAAATTGCTTTCGAAAGCTTTTTGAAAAGGTGTCGGTGTGAAAAGTATTTTTGAATTTTGTTTTGTTTTGAATTAGAGCAAGTATCCAGAGTCGTCTACCTACCCTAAGGAATTCGTCTGTGTAAATGTCCTTTAAAGTAGTGCCATCCCACCATTGAGAGGTAGGTAGCACCACCGTTGGAGGTGTTCGGGTCAATTCGAGGTTCGGGACATGGTGATCACCAGAGCAATAGGAAGACACCTTAGAAGCTACCCTCATGCCAGGTTCCCGGATCATGAGGACTTACTAAAACATCTTCTACTCGACGATCACCTTTCGAGGCAAGGCAACAGTGAGGCGTACCCTAGGGGTGGTGTGTGCGATTCGTGTGTCGTTTTCATTTGCATTTATCTTGTCATGTTATTGGTGTTCTACGCTTGTTTTTATTTTTGTCCATACATTCTTTCATGCCATTTGTTAACAGTTAAAAATATTGCGGAAAAGTAAAATTCTAAGCTATTACAAAAGGCGCGGGTCCACATCGCCAAAATTAAACCAGGACCCGATTTTGACAGAAAAATAAAGAAAGTAAAGAAAAGTGCGAGAAAATTAAAAGGTTACATGGCCTTGGGAGAGATACACAAATATTTAAGCGAAATAAATATGCGAATAAGAATTAAATCGAAACGAGGGCGTTGGACCCTTTTTGCAAAATTAAATTAAATGGTGACATTAATTAATAAAGAAAAAAGAAAAGGAGATTTTTTTGGTATTTTATGATTTTTAGGAATTTAATGAAAAAAGAACTAACTAAAATAAATACTAACCCTAATTCTAGTGGCTTTTAATTTATTAAGAAAACATTGAATTTTAACCTAAATTAACCCTAATTTTTATATACGAATTTAATTATAAAAATAAATATTTAATTATTTAATTATTTAATTATTATGGGATAAAAAGAAAAAAAAGATAAAAACTAATTAAACCCTAGTTCTATGTTTTTTTAGATTTTTATTAAAAGAATTAAAATTACAACTTAATTTAAAACTAAATAATTTAGGAATTTATTTACAAAAATACTTAAAATAAAAATATTTATTATTTTTCTCTTTTCTGATTTTTATGGTTTTTTTATATTTTGTGAAAATAATTAATTAATTAAACACAATAATTAAAATAAAATAGAAATAATGAAAAAAAGAAAATATTTAAAATGGAAAACCTAGGGGGGTATCAGTCCCCAATGTGGAGGTATAGCCCAAGCATTTGAGGCCCACTTATATCAAGCCTTTTGGACTTTGGCAGGACACGTGCATGTGCGTTGACTAGGACTTATCATGTTCCTCAATTCTTGGCCTTTGATTGAATTCCATTGGACGCGTGGGCGCTTGATTAGGAAGGTGTATGGTGCGCTCCTTAGGCTGAAACTACATGTGAACGTGAATTGAAAAATAACATTGAGATAATGAAGACCTGGGGCTCGAACCCAGGTCATGCACTTTACCAGCCTTATGCCTTGCCAATCGTTCCAGATGCGCGCTTTGTATGTAACATAATAAACAAATAATATCAAACAAAACCAAATCGTTAGTGGGTTAGAGCGCGTAAATTCAAAAGAGCCAATCATGGCTGGCCACGAAATCATCTTCTCCATTGGATTTTATTTTCCTGAAAACATAAAACATTGGCAACGGTTTTGTTAGCGTTCTCTTAGGCCAGTTACTAAAAAATAGCGATTAGCCATTGGATGCTCATAAATTGAGCGCGAGGGTAGCTTCTTCTTCGTCCAAATGCGCTGATCATGACCATGGTACCGTGGTGTCCCAATTTTGCCTCATGTTAAAACCCCTAATTTGAAATCCTGTAAACCCTAAAAAGTGATAATGGCATAATCGTATACACAGCTCAAACACACAATTAAGTTACATGGTTAGCATTAGAACAAGTCAATTAGTGTGAATGCATCAAAAAAACACAATGAAAATGCCTAAATATGGAAACACGATTATGCGTTTTTTTATAAACAGTTTGAATCCATGGTACCAATTCTGGGCGTATGAAGGTTGGAAAGTGATCCAGTTAGCTTCAGGGGGACACGAGGAAGCTTTTGCAATTGGTCTTGTGCTTTGAATCAACCTAAAACCTGATTTTTAGTTTTTAGTTTTTTAACAAAATTCCAGGTTTATGAATGGAGTTTCTAGCGCAGCTTCATGGTCTCTTTCATTAGGTTTTGATTCAGGCTTATGTAATGAACCAATTAGGTCAACAAATTTGATCAAGATCTTTTGCATTCATGGCTTTTGGAGATTTGATTTTCAAGATCTTTTTTCAAATATTTTCCATGTGTTTTTGTACAAATCATGATCAATTCTCTCCAAATCTTTCCCTATTTAATTGTACACGAATTATTGAGTAGATTTCATGCACAAAAAGATTGTAAAACTTAGGTTAAATATTTTTCATGTATTTAATTTGATTTAAATGAATTATTATTAATACAAATTCAAATAAATAAATAAAAAATGAATAAATACTTCCCTTTGGGCCAAGTGGTCGTGCACATGCTTTGGATAATGAATTGTGGAAGAAAAATAGGCCCATTAGCAATTTTAGGTCATTTGAACCAATGTTGACTTTTCAAAATATCCAAAAATTTCCCAACTTCCACAAGGCATAACTTGCTCAATTTTTAAGCTTTTCTCATGTTCTTGGACATTTTGGAAAGGCCTTTGAGTCCTCTAACCAATGCCTTTGGTCCCATGTCATTTTGATTCACCAATCTCAAGTTATGGCCTTTGACTTAAAGTCCCTTTTTGTTGACTTTTGAAAATGACCTATAATGTTGAAATTGATAACTTTTTGTGAGAGCATTTCTTGGACTTGGAATATGAAGATGAGTTGTAGGAAATGTCTTTCTCTTCAAAATGAGCTTTGGATGGAATTTTTATGATAATCCATGTGAAAGTTATGCCCTGGTCAATTTACAGTTGACTTTTTCAACTGTCCAAATAAGGAAACTTTTGCATTTTGATGATTTTTGAGCCAAGCTTTGAGAATCATGATCAATCATTGATCAAATGATGTTTGTGGCTTCAAAATGAGATGTTGATCAAAAATTTGAACTTTTGACTGTCAAATGACCATTTTGCCCCTACAGTTGACTGTAGTGCAATTAGGGTTTTGACTGTGCAATTTTGTGCTGAAAGTCTTGAAACTTGATATGAGGATGCTTGACCATATTTGTAGGCATGTGAGACTTGATTGGACCTTTGGAATCTTCCTTTTCTTGATCAGAACACAAACCCTAATTTTGACTGCTTAGGAGGCTCTTGCACTGTGCAACCCTTGGGGAATTTTGAAGCTTGACTTGGCAATTCTTGAAGAATATGGGAGGGCAAATTTTGGGGTACAACACAAATCATGCCCTGAGTTCATTGATACCCACGATTTGGTCTAATTTTACCTCTACGAAGAATCCCCAATTTTTCATTATTCCACTTTACAACTTGTTCTTTCTTCAGGAGCTTGAAGATTGGCTCACAAGTAGCATCCAGATGTGAAATGAACCTGGTGATATAATTCAGGCATCCCAAGAAACCTCTAACTTCCTTCTCAGTACGCAGAGCTGGCATCTCTTGTATGGCCTTTACCTTTGCGGGGTTTACCTGAATACCTTTGTCACTGATGATGAACCCTAGAAGCTTACCAGACCTTACCCCAAAGGTGCATTTGTTCGGATTCAGTCTCAGCTTGTATATCTTCAACCTGTCAAACAATTTTTGTAGATGGTCAAGGTGCCCCTCTTCGGTTTGAGACCTGGCTATCATGTCATCAACATAAACCTCGATCTAATGGTGAATCATATCATGGAACAAGGCGACCATGGCTTGCTAATAAGTTGCCCCAGCATTCTTCAACCCAAAAGCCATCACCTTGTAACAGAAGGTGCCCCACTATGTGATGAAGGTTGTCTTCTCCATGTCTTAAGGAGCCATCTTGATCGGGTTCTATCCAGAGAAACCATCCATGAAGGAAAGAATTTTTTGATGCACGGTGTTGTCAACCAGAACGTCAATGTGGGGAAGCGGGAAGTCATCCTTGGGGCTTGCCCTGTTCAAGTCTTTGTAGTCCACACACATCCGTACCTTACCGTCCTTCTTTGGCACCGGAACGAAATTAGCAACCCACTGCGGATAGGAGGTGACAGCTAAGAACCCAACTTTGAACTGCTTCATGACCTCTTCCTTGATCTTCTGCGACATTTCAGGGCGCATGCGGCGGATCTTTTACTTAACCGAAGGACAATCTTCTTAAGTTGGAAGATGATGTACCACAATATCAGTGTCTAAACCAGGCATGTCTTCATATGACCAGGCGAAGATCTCAACATAGTTGTGCAACATCTGTATCAACCGTTGTTTAATCTTAGTCTCCAGATTTGCACCGATCTTGACTTCTTTTCTGTCTACCTCCGTGCCCAAGTTTATCGTCTCAACTGGCTCTTCATGAGGCTGTATAGCCCTCTCTTCTTGTTGTAACAGTCTAGCGAGTTCTCCGGGTACCTCACAATCGTCCTCACCTTCGTCCTCGGCTTGGTTGATCGTATTTTCGAAGTCATGACTGGCAATAGAAGAACTGTTATCAATGGGATCCAGGGTGGATATGGATCTCTAGTTTGATATGTGAGTGTGTGTAAGAGCATAACTGTATTGATAAAGTGAAAAGCAAAAAAGAAAAACAAAGAGCGCAAAATTTGTATGCAAGAAACGTCCAATGTTTTATTGATGACATATGAAAATGGCATATAATAGCCCTCACAAACAAAACCATTGGGCCTCGGGTAAAACACAAGGCCGTGGAGTTTAAATTGTTTATTACAAACTTGGAAAATAAGTAAGAAAATTACTACTGAACAAAAGAAATTGGTATAAAATCTATGGTCGTCCAGTTACTTGTTCCACCGTTGGTAGTCGGGTAGATCCAGCTGTCAATATCAGTATCTTCCTCACTGTCTTCAATAGTGTTGACCCCATGATTGCTGATGCGTAGGGGAGGTCCTCCAGCCCGAGCGCGTCGAACAGCCCTTTGAGCTCCTGAAGTAAATCCTGAACCAAATTTGTCAATTTTGTGAGTAAAATCAGGGAGCTATCCCTAATTGGTACACCCACCTTCTTCAAATGCTGCTCTGGCGTCCTTGAGATAAGCCATCTTCAGAGGAGGTTTGGTGCTGGTGGTAGTCTCGGTTGACACCAAAATCTGGGGAACCTCTTTAAAGTTTTGACAAGGAGTCTCTATTAATTCCCCGTCCATCTCCACATACCTGAAGGAGTTCAGGTGGCTCACCATATACTCCTCTTCATCATGCACAGTGACGATTTTCCCCTTCACCGGATATTTTAGCATTTGGTGCAGTGTAGAAGTAACAGCCCTAGCTTCATGGATCCAAGGACGACCCAACAAACAAGAGTACGATGTCCTGATGTCCATCACGTAGAAGGTGGACCCAAAGGTCTGAGATCCCACTTTGACAAGGATGTCCACCTCCCCATGCACCATTTTCTTTGACCCGTCAAAAGCCCTCACCACAATGTTACTGGGCTTTTGGGTCAAGCCTTCACAATCTAGCCGATCGAGAGCCTTCTTAGGTAGGACATTCAGTGAAGATCCAGTGTCTCCCAACACATGAGCCATAGTAGTGCCCCTGCATTCTATCGAGACATGCAGAGCATCATTATGCTTCCTCCCCTTCGGTGTCAAGTCGGCATCTGAAAAACCCAACCCATTGTCAGCAGTCAGACTGACCTCACAGTATTTGAATTGATCGGTTGAGGTTTCTTGCGGCACATGCACCATCTTGAGGAATGAAATCAAAGCCTTTGCATAGGCCTCATAACATAACAACAGAGACAACATTGATATTTTTGAAGGGTTCTGCCCCAGCTGCTCGACCATATTGTAGTCGCTCTTCTTGATTATTTTTAAGATTTCCTCTATTTCTTGCTTAGAGGATTCCACAACAATCTTTCTAGGTTCCTCCGTCCGAGAAGGCTCACCTATAGCTTCTTTTCCTCGAGTCCCAGATGACTCATCGGTAGGGGTGACAATTGGAGTAAGAACGGGAGCAGTAATGGAAGTATCGGTAGGAACAGCAGATGAAATAACAACAGGCTTAGTGACAGTCTTTGGGGAGATCTCGGGAGAGAAAACCCTTCCACTGTTGGTAATCTTGATGGTCCCGACAATGTTACTGACATCGGGATCAGCCTCTCCAGTCTTCAAATCCTGTTTAACGCCATGATAATAAACATCGGCGCCATAATTCCAAGGGACAACTTTGTCTGAGGAGTACGGTACAGGACCGGGCAAAGTGATTATCAACGGGGCGATTCTTGGAGCAGGTGCAATCCTAACAGGTCTTTTAGAGGAGACCTTGGAAGGATTGGCGGAAATGGTTATAATGGCAATATCTTCATACGGAACAGTCGGAACTAGAGTCTTTTCAAACAGAATCTCTTTGTTGTCCATCAGGCGTTGAACACCTGCTTTCAGCAAGTAGCAACGAGAAGGAAGATATGAACACATGTGGAAACCTTCACCACAGCCCGGAAATAAACCGGCCAGCAACAAATTCTTCTTGACAGTCATGAGAGGAGTGGAAACTTCATCAATGGAGGTAACAAACGTATCATTATCAATGGCATTAACTCCACGGTTGTACTTAGGAATGGGAGAAGTTATGACGTTAGGCTTCTCCAGAGCATCAAACTCAATCTCCTTGGCTTCAATTAGATCTTGTACCTTATTTCTCAAAGCCCAATAGTCATTTGTATCGTGGCCAGGACTCTCAGAATGGTATGCACACCGAGCGTTTGGATTGTACCGAGGAGATATAGTGTTAGGATTCTTGGGAGCCTCTTTCAAGGTTGCCAAGTTGGATCTTAGGAGATGAGGTAGAACCTCAGTAAATGTCATGTTAATCTGAGTAAATTGCCTTTGCGGTCTTTCTATCCTTTGCTGATTGTTTCATGGTGGGGTAGTCGCAGGCCTAGGTATCATCACAACACTTACCGTTGGACGACGTTCAGCTCTGTTCTGACCTCTTGGGCTATAAATGGAACTGACCTCCTTCTTACCCGTGAAGGGCTTCTTCACTAAACTCGAAGAGGTGTCTTTCTGGATTTTGCCACTCCGGATCCCAGCTTCTAGCCTTTCTCCCATTAATATCAGCTCGGTGAAACCAGCTGAGGAGCTACCAATCAAATGATTGAAGAATGGACCAGACAACGTCCCAAGAAACATGTCAACCAACTCCCTATCAGATAAAGGGGGTTGGACTCTCCCTGCCAGATCTCTCCACTTCTGCGCATAGTCCTTAAAGATTTAACCTTCACCCATGGACATACTCTGGAGTTGAGTACGAAAAGGGACAAGGTCATCATTGTATTGATATTGCTTATAAAAAGCAGCAGCCAAATCCTCCCAGTTATGGACATTGGTTCCCTTCTGCTAATAGAACCACTCAAGCTGAGTCCCGGATAGATTGTCCTGAAAGAAATGAACCCAAAGATTCTTATCAGCAGTGTGAGGCTGAATCTTCCTCACATAGGAACGGAGATGAAGCTTGGGACAAGACACCCCATCATACTTTGCGAAAACCGGAGCCTTAAACTTCTGCGGGATGAGCACCCCAGATACCAAATCCAGCTCTTCAAAATCCAGCCCTGGTATTCTCTAGATCTCCATTGCACTCAGCCGATCCTCTAACTGTTTGTATCTATCCTCAGTGGGAGGATACTGCTCATCATTGTAGTCTGTGTCATTATCAGAAACTTTAGGGCTAGGGTCCTTCTCCCTTGTCTCTCTCTCTTGATTCTCCCCTTCTTTGGACGAGGAGGTTAGATTAAATGGTTGCTTTAATGGCCCCCTAAACCTTCTGCCCAGATTCAGAACACCATAGGTCTTCTTCTTCTTCTTCTTCTTTTCCTTCAGGATAAGGGCCTTCAGATCTTCCTGCCCTTTTGCCAAAGCTATGAACATTTGTTGAAATTGGGCATTTTGTGCCTCGAGGTCTTTGATGCTTTGTTCAGAAGACATTATTGCTGAAAGAAGCAGCGAAGAAGATGAGAAACCTGTAATGGTACATGTTTATGCAATGTTATGGATGGTATGCTTATGCAATGATTTCAAGGATTCTTAAAAGCTCAAATCTGTTTAACCAAAAGAAGCACACGTTAATCATATTAATAAGTTCGAATTGTTACAAAGAGTGCCTTTTAGGCTTACAATTTAAACAAAATAAAACTTAAAGCAAAAAATAAAATTAGGTTTCCCAGGAGCGCATCCTCTTTGGTGCAATGTAGGCGTTTATGCTCCTATCTTCATGAAGTAACCTAGTGAGCTCCAGGACCTTCTTCTCGCTGGTATAGAATTGAGCTTCAAATGTATCCCACTCCTCTTTAAGTTGAATCCAGGATTTCTGTATTTCCTCATGATCAATTGGCATGTCAGGATGATGAACAGGAGAAGAAGTGTCTCCTTCAGCAACTGGTTCCATAATCGTTGGTAGGACAGCAGGGTAAGGCATCATAAGACTTCAGGCACAGGCTCATACCCATTTGAGATAAGGCTCAAGAGGGATGTAATTCTTCTTGTGCCCCAGTGTCTTGCTATCAACTCTATGTACCATGCCCCGAGCTCGCATGAACCTTTTACGGTAACCTTGAGCATCATTCTCATAATCGAAGGCAATTCCTTGGATAAGTGTATCATGAGGACCATCCCTTCTCGCATAACCAAACTGTCGCAGTGCCAAACAAGGATTATAAGTGATTCCTCCCCTAATGCCTAAGAGAGGGTCATTAGGGAATTCACCATAACAATCGATGATGGTAACATCTTTCGAGGACCGCGAACACCAATGAATGTCTGAATGTGTAAACCACCTAGCCAATAGAGGGGTGCAACACAGGAGGGTCCCCCTTCTATTTAGAGTGCGAGCATGCAGGGAGTGTAGAATATCCCCAAGTAATGTAGGCACCGGATTGTGAGACAAAAAGACCTTAATCGTATTCACATCTACGAGTAGGTCCGCATTAGGGAATAGTACCATCCCATAGATGAGGAGTGCCAATACCTCTTCAAAATCTTATAAATCAAGTGTATCCTAAAAATAGTAAGCCTTCTCGAATAAAAATTTAACCGGGATTCCTTGGACACTTCCCCTAGTTTCCCAATTTGTCACTACATCGGACCGTTGTAAGGACAGAGCTCGAGTAATCTCTTTAGGCTTTGGATGTCCTTCTGTACCATTGAAAGGTAACTGATCAAGAATAGGTACCCCCAATAACCGAGAAAATTCCTCCGTAGTAGGCATTAGCTGGTAATCCGGGAAGGTGAAGCAGTGGTGCAAAGGATCAAAGAACTGAAATAGCACTTTTAACAATTCTTCATCAGGTTTTGAAGTGACCAAGTTGAGCAACCGGCCATGTTTTTCAGTGATAGGAGAGATTTCATGGATCCTTAATGCCAAATCCTTTAGTTGGAGAAGAACTTTCACAAGGTTAATCTGGATAGTGTTCCTGCAGGCGGATGCCATGTCCTACAAAACAAAGCAAAGATGAGCCCTAGAAAATCCTTGAAATGGTCAGTATGATATGCCATGCTTATGATGTCATGATTATGCTAAAAAATCACATGTATAGAAAGCAACAAACAAGTCACACAAAGTCCTTAGGTTTAAGGCTTGCATGAGTTTTAAGGTCATACCCTCTTGAAGTTAGATTGGTTCAACCTGTCCTATAAATAATAGTCGGGTTCTAAGGGATCTCAATATCACTGATCTTTCCCCCAAGCTTCGTTCAATAGGCGATTTACTCGCAACCAAACAAAACTCAGGAGTCAAACCTCAATGAGTGTAGCATTAAATATTTGTCGACCTTGGGAATACACCAAAGTCAGCCATCTCGCTACGTCCTATTGGCCAAGTTGTGTAATTAAAGGTTCTAAGGTCAGTTGATGCTTTATGACACCACGCAGCGGCCTCGTACTCTCCTTGATTGACTCAAGGGTTAGTGGTACCAACCAAAGTGTCACATCAATGTAGCTACTACTTCAACCATGTCGGTATACCCCACACAGTTCCCTCACAGTTTATTGCTACTTACCTAAAAGGTGTCCCCAGATCCGGGTGTAGGATCTACATAACCCCAATAAAACCCTTGAATATAAAGCAGACAAAGAAAAACAAGAAAGAAATTTTAGAAATAACCTAGATCCTAAGGTATACCCCACTTATTAGATCCCCAGCAGAGTTGCCAGTTCTGTGACACGGTGGAAGAATCGACTGTTATACTGGTTTGCGTTTTTTGTTCCCAAATGTCGCAGTAAGCAAAAGTCACCACCGAATTTTATTTCATCCAACAAAGGAAAAGGAAAAAGAACAGAAAAAACCTTTTTTGAGATGTTTCTGAGTACGGGGGGTAGATTATAGAAAGGGAAGGTGTTAGAACCTTTTCTATCCATGGTTTTCCATGGGCTCTTAGGTACTTGCTCATTTTGAATTTTCTTGTGTGTGTTTTGAAAAGTTTTTGTCTAACTTCGTGATAACCCTTGTATCTGTCCTCAAGAGTATGATGCAGTTGTTTTTGAAAACTGTTTTGAAAGTTTTTGTGCGAAAGAGTTTTTGTTGTTTTAAGCAAGCATCTAAGAGTTTCTACCTACTCGAAAACGATTGTCCGTTTTCTCGTTTCCTTTAGACAGCGTTATCCTACTATTAAGGAGTAGGTAGCCCCATCGTTGGAGTTTTAAGGGACATTCGAAGGGACAAGTACGGTCACAAAAGAAATGGTTAGGAAACTTTAGTAATTACCCTAAAGTCCTAAAGATCTTTCCGAGGTAACATCCGAATGGGTCATTTTTTATCTTTTGGGACTAGAGGACGACCACTAAAATTCCCTATGCTTCATGACCGTTTACCGAAGGCAACCGAAGTGGGGCAAACCCTAGGAGTGAGCATGTGCAAGTGTGTTTTTTTTAGTTAATTATCTTTGCATAATTAGGGTTATCTACCTTTTAATCGTTGACTTATCTTTCGCATACAATCCTAATATCCATACATCTAGCAGTTTAATAGTTGCGGAAATTAAAAAGTGCGAGAAATTAAAGTCCTAACTATTACAAGGCTTTTGGGTAGATACAGAAATATTTGACTGAAAATAAAGGTGCGAAAATTAAAACCCTAATTAATCTATTACAAACCTCGAAACAGTTACAATTATTTGAATTATAAATAAATAAATGCACGCGAGACGAATTAAATACCATAACAAATTGGAAGCCTAAAAATCTAATTAAAAAAAAGAAATATTTTTGTGTATTTTTTAATGAGAAAAACAATTTAATTGCAAATTAAACCTAATTTCTAGTTAATTTTAATTAATATAAAAACAACCAGGTTAATCTAATTAAACTAATTTATTTTCAATAATAATTAATTTAAATAAAAAACCTAATTATATATTTTTTGTTATTTTTTTATTTAATAAAAAATGATTTTTGTTGTTTTTTTGTAAAAAGAAATAATTAAAAAATAATTAAAAGATTAAAGAAATAAAGGAAAGAAATAATTTTTTGGGCCTGTGATGAAAGCAGATCAGGGGGGTGCATTATTGATTTTTTTTTAGCCCAAATCATTTGGCCCAATCAATTGTCTGGATCCAATGAGGGCCACACCTGAGGGTGCATCATGGACCTTTCCTGCATGAGACATTGGATCTGGGAGGAGATTGATCCAATGGCGTGGATCTTGTGGTGCATGATATGCACTTGGTGGCATGGAGTATGGAATCCCGCAACACTTGTTAGGAAAATAATAAAATGTCTGTACTTGGGATCGAACTCAAGTCCTTCCCCTTACACGCTTGCTTGATTTACCGTCTGGCTTGGATGGCTCATCTGTTAGCATAATCAAACAAATACAATATAAAAGAAATAAAGTGCTATGCCTCAGGAAGCGCGCCAGAATTCAAACCGGCCATAGGGAGTCAACCACGTGATCACCTTCTTCCTCAGAACTGTTGTTTTATGTATCAGCCTTTTACCTACGGAAAAAACCGTCACTAAAGGCTATAGTGATTTTATTTTTGTAGCTACATCCATGCAAGATTCAAAACTAAAATACCAGCAAGATAAATCAAGACCAAAGGCGTAGATCAATTGCAAATCGTTTCCTGAGTTTATTGGTACCCATGATTTGGTCTAATTTTGCCTCTACGAAGACCCCTAATTTGAAGCTTTCAAACCCTAGCAATGGCGTAAGTCTGTTCCCACGCTAAAACTCAAATCCAAGCATTCAAACAGATTCCAAGCATGATTATAAACACATTTATGCAAACGAATTTGATTTAAAACATGTAAAACCAAGAAAAAAATTGAAAACAAAAGGGGGTAAACCGTGATCTGTATCTTACGATTCTTGAGGCTTTCTAACTTGAGAGCAGTTGGAATAGCTTCACTACACGCCCAGGAATAGATTGCTGGCTTTGAATCAGTTTGAATTGCCCTCTAACTCAAAATTCAAACCACACTTTTTGTCAAAAAAATTGAGTTTTGTTCTTCTTATTGAGGCAGTCTTTTCATGTCCTCTAGGTCTGGCCTCCTTGTGTATATGTATTAGAATGTATTAGGTCAACAAAAAAAGATTGAATCTTGAATAATCATGGAGATAAGATCTTATTTAATCCTTCCATTATTTGTTTCCAAAACAAGTCAAATCATGCCATTCTTATTCCAATCAGCCTTTGCACGATTTGATCTTGATATGCCAGCATATATCATCTTCATTCAATGCCAAAATCATTCCAAAAGTAACTCATATGATTTATTTTGACTTTATTTGATTTTATTTAAATTTTAAATGAATAAAATCATAATAAATTAAATAAATAATTTAATGAGGCATGGAGTGGCTCATGGGTCGTGGACCATGTTAGGAACAAGCTCCAAACTTGTAAAGATAGGCCCATGTGGAGAAAATACCATTTTGGGTATTGTTGACTTTGTGCAAATTTCCAAAAATGGCCAACTTTGATAAGGCACATCTCTCTCAATTTTGACCCTAAGAGAGTGTTCTTGGACTTTTTAGAAAGCTTAGGATATCCTCTAAACAACCTTTCCTGTTTCACCTTAATTGGATCTTCCATGTTCATGTAAGGAGCTTTCACCCAAAAGGTGTTTTTGTTGACTTTTTGAATGGACATATAATGTCTGAATTCATATCTTTCCATGAGTGCATTTTTTGAATTTGAGGGCTGAAGATGAGTTGTAGGGAATTGCATCCTCTTAAAATGAGTCTTGGATGAGAAATTTCTGATAAAGTATGAGAAAGTTATGACTGGTCAAAGTTTGGTTGACTTTTCCTATAGGAACCCTAATTTAGCAACTTTTGAATTTTTATGAATTTGCGGCATTCCTTGAGGAATCATGATCAAACCTTGATCAAATGATGGATTTCACTTCAAAGTGTTGATGTTGACCAAGAATCTTAAAGTTTGACTATATGTGGGCCATAGTTGACTTTTGACCAAGTACAATTGATTTTCAGGCATTTTAGCAGTTGATTGAGCAAACTCCTTGTGCAAGGCTTGAAACTTGGAATGGATAATCTTGAGGACATATTAGGGAATTGGAAATCATTTGGTACCCTTGGAACTCAAACATCTTGATGAAAATGGAAAACCTAGTTTGAGGCTCATTGTCTTAGGAGGAGGATTTGTATGATCAATCCTTAGGTATCCTTGAGCAAATTAAGGACCTCAATGAGTATGTTTTGAGTAAAATGAGAGGGAAAATTTTGGGGTAGAACAAATTCATCTGGGGAAGTCTGAGGTGGAAGCCCATATGACTACCAAAGGAGGGATAAGAGGATTACAAGCTCAGTTCTTATTGGAGAAAGCTCGCTACTTTGCCAGGATGAAGAGTACAGTCGCTTTTGAGGCCATCTTTGCTCTACTTACTTACGGGTTGTTCTTATTTCCTAATGTGGACAAGTTTGTTGACATTAATGCTATCAGGATCTTCATGATTGGAAACCCAGTTCCTACATTTTTGGGTGATACTTATTACTCTATTCATCTTCGGAATTCTTATCATGGGGGGGGGGGGGGGATGATTATCTATTGCACGCACCTAATGTACCAATGGTTTATCTCTCATATGCCTCAGTCTAATGCTTTTTCCAGAGAAGTCGGTACCATAATCACTCTTGAAGAACACAGGTCCCCGATTTCTCTAGTGAAGAACGTATTGTGGTTTTCCCTTTAAGGATGTGGTGATTAACCTCTCCAATAAAGTGGGCCTGAATTTCCCAGTGAATGTTTTGATCATTTGGTGTCCATCTACTTTACTTGAGATTGGTTTTGCAATCCCCAGTAGAAGTGTTACTCTTAAAAACATGTATTTCCCCGGTGAATCCTGGACAAGGATGTTCTATTCGTGTATCTGTACTATTATGTCACTTTGTTTTGTTTACTTCCGGATTATGTTTCTCCCCAGTAAAGCTGAAGCAGGAAGTAGGTTATGTTTCCTCAGCTGGCGCTTACTTCTTCTTGGAATGATCATCTTGGATGTGATTTAGCCGAGTGTTGTTTGTGCCCGAGATGGTTTCGTCTGGTTACTCCCAGTGTTTTATATCTATTTTTCAGCATACGCACGATAACACTCATACATTCATACATACATCATGCATAGCTAAAATTGGCAAATCATTGCTCATTAACTTTTGTTAATATTTTTGTTGACATATCACCCTGTTTTGCAGAGTTACATTATCCTCTCTTCAATAGAGTGTTGGCCTTAAACAGAAAGTGTATATTGTTTCAATATCCTCACTGAGTTATCCCTCGTGGAAGATTTTTTCTTTAGCCTTCCTGTACAGCTCCTTGTTTGGATAGATTTGGTTTTCCCTCTTGAGTTTATTTCTCAAAGTTTATATTTTGGTTGACTGTTTCATTCTAGTTTATTTCTGGTTTGAATCTTTGGTTCCACAACAATAATATTTACTTTGGATTTTTGAAAGCTTCAATTTTTGGTTGGTGCATTTATTTTGCACGAGAAGACTTTATCTCCTCAGCAAGAATATCATAGCATTTCCCCAGGAATCTATATTGTTCTCCCCATAAAGTCATTTCTTTTTACAATCCTCTCTGACAACAAGTGACAGGTCTCTTTATTTGAGCAACTTGTGCTTCCCTGTAAAAGTCGACATAACTTTTTTTTCTATCTCCTCTATGAGTGGATAGTTTGCAGTCTGTCGCCGGTTTACGCCAACTGATGGCAAGACTTTCAAATTCGCAGAGACAGTTCATTATGAAATCTTGGCATGTGGAAGTCTCTTTATTTGAGACAACTTACTCTTTCCAGGAAAAGTGCCTCGGTTAAAGAAGAAGTTGAGACCCGTTCTAGGAGAAATGCCATAATTTTGGGGAAACTTGTTATCTTTTTGCTACCCTCAGTGAATGTTGGTAGTTCATCATCAGTGAACAGCGGTGCTATGATCTATTCTCTCTACCTTCAGTGAAAGTTGGTAGATCACCATCAGTGAAAGTTAGTGTTTGTTATCTTTTTTCTACCCTCAGTGAATGTTGGTAGTTCATCGCCAGTGAACGGAGATGCTATGATATATTCTCTCATTACCTTCAGTGAAAGTTGGTAGATCACCATCAGTGAAAGTTGGTGTTTGTTACCTTTTTTCTACCCTCAGTGAACATTGGCAGTTCATCATCAGTGAACAGCGATGCTATGATATATTCTCTTTCTACCTTATGTGAAAGTTGGTAGATCACCATCAGTGAAAGTTTATGATTGTTATCTTTTTGCTACCCTAAGTGAACGTTGGTAGTTCATCGTCAGTGAAAGGTGATGCTATGATATATTTTATTTCTACCTTCATTGAAAGTTGGTAGATCACCATCAGTGAAAGTTGGTGATTGTTATCTTTTTTCTACCCTCAGTGAACGTTGGTAGTTCATCGTCAGTGAACGGCGATGCTATGATATATTCTCTCTCTACCTTCAGTGAAAGTTGGTAGATCACCATCAGTGAAAGTTGGTGTTTGTTATCTTTTTACTACCCTCAGTGAACATTGGTAGTTCATCGTCAGTGAACGGCGATGCTATGATATATTCTCTTTTTACCTTCAGTGAAAGTTGGTAGATCACCACCAATGAATGTTGGTGATTGTTATCTTTTTGCTACCCTCTGTGAACGTTGGTAGTTCATCGTCAGTGAACAACGGTGCTATGATATATTCTCTCTACCTTCAGTGAAAGTTGGTAGATCACCATCAATGAAAGTTAGTGTTTGTTATCTTTTTTCTACCCTCAGTGAATGTTGGTAGTTCATCGTCAGTGAATGGAGATACTATGATATATTCTCACATTACCTTCAGTGAAAGTTTATAGATCACCATCAGTGAAAGTTGGTGTTTGTTATCTTTTTGCTACCCTCAGTGAACATTGGTAGTTCATCGTCAGTGAACAGCGATGCTATGATATATTCTCTTTCTACCTTCTATGAAAGTTGGTAAATCACCATCAGTGTAAGTTTATGATTGTTATCTTTTTTCTACCCTCAGTGAACGTTGGTAGTTCATCGTCAGTGAACGGTGATGCTATGATATATTCTCTTTCTACCTTCATTGAAAGGTTGTAGATCACCATCAGTGAAAGTTGGTGATTGTTATCTTTATGCTACCCTCAGTGAATGTTGGTAGTTCATCGTCAGTGAACGGCGATGCTATGATATATTCTCTTTCTACCTTCAGTGAAAGTTGGTAGATCACCATCAGTGAAAGTTGGTGTTTGTTATCTTTTGACTACCCTCAATGAACGTTGGTAGTTCATCGTCAGTGAACGGCGATGCTATGATATATTCTCTTTCTACCTTCAGTGAAAGTTGGTAGATCACCATCAGTGAAAGTTGGTGTTTGTTATCTTTTTGCTACCCTCAGTGAATGTTGGTAGTTCATCGTCAGTGAAGGGCAGTGCTATGATATATCCTCTTCCTAACTTCAGTGAAAGTTGGTAGGTTATCGGCAGTGAACGTCGATGACTGTTATCTTTTTGATACCCTCAGTGAACATTGGTAGTTCATCATCAATGAACGGCGATGCTATGATATATTCTCTTTCTACCTTCAGTGAAAGTTGGTAGATCACCATCAGTGAAAGTTGGTGTTTGTTATCTTTTTGCTACCCTCAGTGAACGTTGGTAGTTCATCATCAGTGAACGGCGGTGCTATGATATATCCTCTTCCTAACTTCAGTGAAAGTTGGTAGGTTATCAGCAGTGAACGTCGATGACTGTTATCTTTTTGATACCCTCAATGAATGTTGGTAGTTCATTGTCAGTGAACGGCAATGCTATGATATTTATTTTCCTTCTACTTTCAGTGAACGTTGGTAGCTCACCGTCAATGAACATCGGTGTTGTTATTTCTTTCCTCTTTCTACCTTCAGTGAACATTGGTAGTTTCGCCTTTAGTAAAACTTGGTGTATCCTTTGACAATTTTACCATCCTCTCTAAGTCGAGTCTTTTAATCCACCAGTGATTTATTTTCCTGGTCGGGTTGCACTCTTGTTTCTTTATTTTTTTACATCTCCAGTGGTGTTTTGCGTCCCTTTGGAGTTGTCCATGTGCATTCATATTCAAAAGCATTGCATGGCATCTTAGGGACAAAAATAGGGTTTGTTTTATATTTAATTATCTTCGATCACGTTGACACGAAGATTTTTAACCTTCCTATCTCTGGATAGAAGAAACTTAAATAAGGGCAGCTGTTGTACCCCAATTTTTCCCCCTAAGATCCCTTTATCATACCATATTGATTCAATCACAACAAGATCACATTAGGGCTTTTGGTCCTCCTCCCTACCTTTAGCTTTGCTCTTTGAGGAATCACCAAGCACCTTGACTTGTTTTCTTTTGTGGTCATTAATATTTTGTCTTGATTTTTCCTTTTAATTAATAAAATGCAATGTTGGTTTGTCTTGTTTGTTACTAATTTAGGTAAAGGCAATGAGATCTAGCAAGTTGCTCCAAGGGTTCATGAGTTTATTTCCATGCCCTAGTCAATAAAGCTTGAGAAGTTCAAACCTCACCATTGGATTTTTTTTGGAAGAAATGGCATGGCAAGGTTATTTTGGTTCACCACATTTCAAGGTTATCAAATTTGGTTCAAAAGCACAAGGGATTGATTGGAGAAGTTGTCATGCTTGGACAAGACTTTGTTCCCATTGGTCACAAATGCATATTCCTCTTACTTCTCAAGATATGGAAGTGGTTGTGGTTGCTATAAGTTCTTATTATCATCCTCAACAACTTATATTTATAAAGTATTTGTGTTGGTACAAGAAGTTTGTTCAAAATTGTCAAAGTTCCTCAAGGCATGTTTCTTGATCTAGGAGCTAGGGTTTTGAACTTCAAAGGAGTATATCTTTCTCATCTTTTGGTATTTTTTAGTGATTCCAAAAACATCATTCTCTTCAAATGGTTATCAACAAATCACTTCAAAAGTTCTAAGGAGTTTTCACGTGGAAGAAACTTGATGAAGAAGAAAGATTACAAGTCCTCCAGATGAATCCCAATTTTCCATGTGTGACTTCAAATGATCATAACTTGGTCAATTTATATCTACTTGAGCCCATTATTTTTCCAAAATTATCTTGAGGATGTGAACTTTATTCCTTCATTTATGTGCAAAGTGAGAAAATGGATGGAAGTTGCCTTAAGTATACTAAAGATTATAGGTCATTTTATGAAATTTTGCGAACTTCAACAATTCATAACTCTCTCATTTTTTGGATATTTTGAATGGTTCAAGTCACAAAATGTCATTCAAGAGATATACTTCATGCCATCTTTTTTGGTCAAGAGCAAATTCCAAGTGGAAGGCTATGTTTGGATGCAAGACATTATAAGTCATTTTTGAAGAAAAATTTGAAATATTTCTAAGTATGGAAAGTCAACATTTTTTCCAACTTTGACTCGTTATAACTTTCAGCTCAAGCATCCATTTGTATCTATTCTTTTCACATTTCAAATCTTGTAGCCACATCTTTCTAAAGCATCAAGAATCATACCCTAAGACCCCTTGAGCTGAGAATGCCATTGGTCAGAAGTTGGCAATTTGAAACTGAATTTTTCACCAAGTAAGAAGTTTGAAATCCTTGATTTGGCTTCTAAACACTTTATTTCTGCGCGTTTTTGCTTCTGAACATGTTTAGTGAACTTCCAGAAGTGATTAGCATAGCAAAACGCGTGTTTTGGATGAGTTTTGATCAAATTAGAAGTCACACTTTTCTTGTTTGCAACTTCACACGATTTCCCTCCAAACTTCATCATTTCATACGCTAGGAAATTCCATTTGATTCCCTATAAATAGAGGGTCATTCCCCATTCATTTCCTCAAGCTTGGATAGTCAGAATCACCCTGCCAAACTTATTCCATAACTCAAAGTTTAGCAACTTCGAAATCCATTCTAAAGCCTTTTTCAATCCAATTTTTCTATCAGTTCACCTTCCTTGATCTTCCCTAAAGCTAACCATATAATTATATTCAAGAATCGTTCCCCACATTGCTCCATAGAAGTCCAGTTCCGGAGCTCTGCAACTCAAATTCAATAGGTAGATTCCTTCATCAATTCTTCAAAACTTTGATATCATTGTGATGCTCTCATTGCCCTGGTTCTAGTCGCAACACTTGCTCTTTACTGGAAACACGTTTTGACCATGAAATTTCAAATCCCTTTTCAAAACTTTCCTTCCAAATTGCTTGAGCTACAGTTTACATAAATTTGTCGCGAGGGTATGGTTGTCTTCGTCTTGAAGAGACGAAATGAATAGCATAGGTCTCGTGCTCTAATTTTACAGATTGAGCAACCTGGTTTTGGGACTGGCTGGTGGTTGAAGATGACCAACGTGTCATCCTTCAACCAATGAAACAACGCCATTTGGATTTTTTTGAATTTCTGATTTACATTTGATTCAGTGCTTTATTCACTAATGACCATGATATGCACAACGCACCAGATCCCTTGGATTTGATTACTAACGTGTTTTGACTCTCATCCAATGGTCCACATATTTTTTACTTTTATTTTCTTTTCTGATTTTTATATTTAATTGTTTTAAACTTCAAAAAATCATAGAAAAATCATTTTAAGTCCAAAAAATCTGAAAAAATTATGAAAAATATTTTTGATTATTCTCTTTCTGATTTTTATTTTTTCATAATTTAATTTTGTGTTTTGGTATTTCTTATAAATTTTCACTTTATTTGAATTGTTTTAAATGTTTAAGAATACTTTTGTGCATTTTAAAATTCTGCAAAAATTATGGAATGATCCAATGATATTGTGACAACTATTGGTGACCTCACTTATTTTTTATTTCTGAATTTGGTATTTTTTTCTATCATTTTTAGTTTATTTTACTCATTTCTTTTAATTTTAAAAATAGTTTCTGACTTTATAAAATTACCAAAAAGTTTATAAAATTACTTGAGTCCTTTTATGATTTTTCTATGGACTTACTTTTTATTTCTTGATCAATTTGAACATAGTTGATATTTTTTCTCTTTTATTTATATTTTAAAAGATTTTTTAAACCTTTTTTAGTATTTATTAAATGTAATATTATTTCGTGACTATTTTCTGGCTGATCTTGGGTTAAATTTTTTATCATGAACTTTATTAAGATCATTGGATCCATGGTGTTGAGTATAACTCCACAAAAATGGATGAATGATTTTAATAATAGTTTGATTAAATTTAATTCAAAAGTGGTTTGTGTATTCTCACCCACCCCTCTTCATCTCATCCCATTCCTATTGCACTAAGTGTTATTGGAGCATGATCTTTATATCATGTCTCAAAACAAATGATGCATAGATTTCTATTGACCGACCTCAAAATAGGTGCGACTTCTATATAAGTCCACTTACGATTGCTTAACATAACGCTAAATTTTGACCCGATTCAAATAAAATATCATTCGTGGCCCAAACTTATGTTTGCAAGCCCAAGTAAGTTAATTTGATCTCTTTGATCCAATAACCTTGAGATTTATTGTGTAGAGGCTTTGGTTCTACCAATCCTCTAATAGATCTACAACACTTTTGGTCAACGCGGATCACTTGAACATCGTTGATCATTAAATGGTACTTATGAGGATTCCAAATGGATGATATACTAGACAAAAAGCAAACGCAACTTGTTGTGTGGAGGCTTTGGTTTTACCAATCCTCTAATGAGTTCCAAATGCAAGTTTCAAGATGATCATCCAACTAACCACTAATCACTAATAATTGACTTTATCCTTTATTTTTATTATAAGCCCCTTTTATTTTTATGCACTATTTACTTTTAGCATTTACATTTCATGCTATTTTCATCTTTGCTCATTTGAGTATCTACTTTCTTGTCATTTTTATCTTTGCTCACTTGAGCTTTACTTTTCTTTTTCAAAACACCTAATAATCAACAGAAACCCTAAAAATATTTAAAGATACTTGGACTATTTGGTTACTATCCTTGGAATTATGGAGCATTGGACTTTTTGGACTTAGGATTAAGAACCTTGGCCTAAGATTGGAGACCTTGTGACCTTATCTTATTATTTTGTCTGGAGCTCTTGAGGTTTACCTCAAGGCATTGAATTGTTTGTTTGTTTTGTGTGTAGGTTATTGTGATTACACTCTTTGTTTGTAATCTGGAATTCACCCGTATACAGTTGTTACTCTGCCCAATTTTTGTGAAGACTTAATACACTTGATGTTTGGTTATTTCAAGAGGTCTAGTATCATTGCTTGTTTGGTTTCAATCCAAAGAATTGAAATTCTACCTTGGCTCATAGTATCAAGTATTAGCTTCTTGTTGGTTAGATGGTTCTTATCCCTAGCTTTTACCTTATGCTTTAGGATAGTCTCTTCTTCTCCTCCTCCCATCTTCTTTAATTTCCAAAATCTTCTCTCTCTTTTTTGAAGACTCTTCTTGTTTTTTTTTTAAAACTTGAACCACTTTAATAATAAACTTGGACTTAGGTCCATGCATTTTCAAAACATTTTCATAAATAAACTTAATAATACTTGGACATTTTTTGTGAGAAGACTAAAAGTCAATCAATCTCATTTCAAACCATTTTTCCACTTTGGATTTTATATTTAAACTTTTGTCAAAAAAGATTCCACTTGGGTGTTGAGTGAGGCATTGTTGATTTTAAAATCTAAGCCATATCCTCCACTTTGAGATGATGCAAATTCTCCTTTCTCATGATTGTGGGTAGTAGGTATGTTTTCCACACGGACAATGACGATGATGTTTTATCTCATAAAATTAACCAACACATTTGTGTTTTAAAATTTTTAAAAGAGGAACTATGTGTACCCTAATCCTCTATTGCACGGAAGGTGGTACGTAGGCACTAAGGGTTCGCAACCGCAGAGTACCATAGATGTTTAGGGTGCTAATACCTTCCCTTTGCATAACCAACCCCCTTACCTTGAATCTTTCCCCCTCTTTTTGGGTTACTCGCTCTTTTCCCATTCCTTTGGAAACAATAAAGTACGGTGGCGATTTTATTTTGATTTGTATAAGTCTACTCAATCCCATGGCTTAGTCTTAAACATTTCTACCGCTACACTTGCCATTCTGAGAGTCCAGGCCATGATACAAATGATTGTTGGGCTCTGAGAAATAAGATACAGGATCTGATCGAAGCCAAGGAGATTGAGTTCAATTCTCTAGAGAAGCCTAATGTCATAATTGCTCCCATGCCCAAGCACAACCGTGGTGTTAATGTCGTTGATACTGATCTATCTGTTACCTTTGTTGATGAAGTTTCCACTCCTCTCATGACCGTCAAGAAGAATTTGTTGCTAGCCGGTTTATTTCTGGGATGTGGTGAAGGTTGCCACATGTGTTTATCTCTACTTTCTGGGTGTTATTTGTTGAAAGCAGATGTTCAGCGCCTGGTGGATAACAGAGAGATTTTTTTCGAAAAAAGTCTGGTTCTAACGGTTCTGCATGAAGATGCCGCTATCATAACCATTTCCGCTAATCCTTCCAATGACTCCTCTAAAAGACCTGTTAGGATTACACCTGGTCCAAGAATTGCTCCATTGATAATCACTTTTCCTGGCCCTGTACCATACTCCTCGGACAAGGTTGTTCCTTGGAATTACGGTGCTGACATTTACTACCATGGCGTCAAGCAGTATTTATTAATTAGTAAAGATGAAGAAGCTGAAGAGGCTGATCCCGGTATCAGTAATATTTTTGGGACCAGCAAAATTACTCGAAGTGGAAGGGTTTTCTCTCCCGAGATGTCCCCGAAGACTGTTGTTAAGCCTGTTGTTATTCCATCTGTTGTTTCTGATAGTACTTCTGCTACTACTCCCATCCTTACTCCAGTTGTTACCCTTGTCGATGAGTTATTTAGGACTCAGGGCAAAGAAGCTATAGCTGAGCCTGCCCGGACGGGGGCACTTAGAAAAGTTGTTTTGGAATCCTCTAAGCAAGAAATGGAGGAGATTTTAAAAATAATCAAGAAGAGCGATTACAATGTAGTTGAACTACTGGCTAGTTTGGCTGCTCGTAATGGGTTGGGTTTTTTAGATGTTGATTTAACACTAAAGGGGAGAAAGCATAATGATGCTCTGCATGTCTCGATCGAATGCAGGGGTACTACTATGGCTCATGTGCTAGTGGAAACTAGATCGTCACTGAATGTTCTGCTCAAGAAGGCTCTTGATCGGCTAGATTGTGAAGGTTTGACCTTAAAGCCCAGTAAGGTGAGGGCTTTCGATGGTTCAAAAAGAATGGTGCACGGGGAGGTGGACATCCCTGTCAAAGTGGGTTCCCAGACCTTTAAATCCACCTTCTACGTGATGGATATCAGGCCATCATACTCTTGTTTGTTGGATCGTCCTTGGATCCATTAAGCTGGAGTCTTTACTTCTACGCTGCACCAAATGCTGAAGTATCCAGTGAAGGGGAAGATTGTCAGTGTGCATGGTGAAGAGGAGTATATGGTAAGCCACCTGAACTCTTTCAGGTATGTGGACATGGACGTGGAATTCATAAATACCCCTTGTCAAAATTTTGAAGAGGTTCCCCAGATCATGGCATCAACCGAGGCTATCACCAACGTGCCGAAGATCACCAAACCTCCTTTGAAGATGGCTCATTTGGGGACAGCTCCCTGATTTTCCTCATAAAATTGACAAATTTTGTTTGGGCTTTACTTCAGGAGCTCAAAGGGTTGTTCGACGTGCTCGGGCTGGAGGAACTCCTCTATGCATCAGCAATCGTGGGGTTAACGCTATAGAAGACAATGATGAGGATTCTGATATTGACAGTTGGATCTACCCTACTACCAACAGTGGACCTAGTAATTGGAAGGCCAAAGATTTTGTGCCGATTTCTTTTGTTCAGCAGTAATTGTCTTACTTGTTTTTCGAATTTGTAATAAACAATATAAACTCTATGGCCTTGTGTCTTACCCGCGGCACAATGATTTATTTGTGAGGGTTATTATATGTCATTTTCGTATGTCATCAATAAAACATTGGACATTTCGTGCATACAAATTTTGCGCTCTCTGTTTTTATTTTTTTATTTTCACTTTATCAATACAACTATGCTCTTACACACACTCACATATCAAACTGCAGATCCATATCCACTCTGGATCCCATTGATAACAGTAATGCTATTGCCAATTATAACTTCGAAAATCCGATCAACCAAGCCGAGGAAGAAGGTGAGGAAGCTTGTGAGGTGCCTGGAGGACTTTCTAGACTGTTACAGCATGAAGAGAGGGCTATACAGCCTCATGAAGAGACAGTTGAGACGATAAACTTGGGTTCGGAGGTAGACAGAAAAGAAGTCAAGATCGGCGCAAATCTGGAGATTAATGTCAAACAGCGGTTGATACAGATGTTGCACGACTATGTTGAGATCTTCGCCTGGTCATATGAAGACATGCCTGGTTTAGACACTGATATTATGGTACATCATCTGCCGACTAAAGAAGATTATCCTCCGGTTAAACAAAAGGTCTTCCGTATGCGGCCTGAAATGTCAGAGAAGATCAAAGCAGAGGTTATGAAATAGTTCAATGTTGGGTTCTTAGTTGTCACCTCCTATCTGCAGTGGGTTGCTAACGTCGTTCCGGTACCTAAGAAGGATGGTAAGGTACGGATGTGTGTAGATTACAGATACCTGAATAGGGCAAGCCCGAATGATGATTTCCCGCTTCCCCACATTGATGTTCTGGTTAACAACACCGTACAACATAAGATCTTTTCCTTCATGGACGGTTTCTTTGGGTACAATCAGATCAAGATGGCTCCTGAAGACATGGAGAAGGCAAATTTTGTCACACAGTGGGGCACCTTCTATTACAAGGTGATGCCTTTCGGATTAAAGAATGCTAGGGAAACTTATCAGCGAGCCATGGTAGATTTTTTCCATGATATGATTCACCATGAGATAGAGGTTTATGTTGATCACATGATAACCGGTCTCAAACCAAGGAGGAGCACCTGGATCATCTACAAAAGTTGTTTGACAGGTTAAAGACATATAAGTTGAGGTTGAATCCGAACAAATGCACCTTCGGGGTAAGTTCTGGTAAACTTCTGGGTTCATTATCAGTGACAATGGTATTTAGGTAGACCCTGCAAAGGTGAAGGCCATACAAGAGATGCCAGCTCCTCATATTGAGAAGGAGGTTAGAGGTTTCTTGGGACGCTTAAATTATATCGCCAGGTTCATTTCACATCTGACTGCTACTTGTAAGCCAATCTTCAAGCTCCTGAAGAAAGATCAAGTGGTAAAGTGGAATGACGAATGCCAGACCGCTTTCGAAAGAATCAAGGAATACCTTCAAGAACCGCCAATTCTGATGCCTCCGATTGAAGGAAGACCTTTAATATGGTACTTAACAGTGTTAGATAATTCAATGGGGTGTGTGCTGGGGAAGCATGACGAGTTTGGTCGAAAAGAGCATGCAATATACTTCCTTAGCAAAAAGTCTACCGACTGTCAAACAAGATACGCACTGCTCGAGAAAACTTGCTTCTCTTTGGCATGGGATGCTCGCCGACTGAGACAGTATATGTTGACTCACACTACATTGTTGATATCTAAGATGGATCCGATCAAGTACATCTTCGAGAAGCCCGCTCTCTCTAGAAGAATAGCACGATGGCAAATGATCCTTACTGAATATGATATTCAATACACGACCCAAAAATCAATCAAGGGAAGTGTATTAGCTAATCATTTAGCTCATCAGGTCGTGGATGACTACCAATCTATGAATTTTGAGTTCTCGGACGAGAACATTATGCTAGTGACCGACTATGAAGAACTTGGACCGGATGAAGGACCTGAAGAAGGATCTTAATGGACTATGGTTTTTGACAGAGCTTCAAACGCACTTGGTAATGGCATTGGCGATGTAATCATATCTCTTAAGGGCTTTCATACTCCTTTCACCACCCGACTATGCTTCAACTGTACCAACAACATGGCGGAGTATGAAGCCTGCATCATGGGTCTCAAAGCTACTATTGACTTGAGGATCAAGTTCTTAAATGTTTTCGGGGATTCAACCTTGGTGATAAGTCAGATCAAAGGAGAGTGGGATACGAAGCATCCGAATCTCATCCCGTACAAAGAGCATGTGCTGACATTGCTCCCACACTTTGAGGAGGTAAGCTTTGAACACTTCCCACGAGAGGAGAATCAGTTAGAGGATGCACTAGCTACCATGTCTTCTATGTTCAAAGTTAAGTGGGACAACGAAGCTCCCCGAATCACTATCGAGAGGTTGGATGAACCAGCATACTGCTGTTAGATTGATACTGAAGAGGTAGCAGATAAACCTTAGTTTCACAAAGTAAAAAGGTATCTTGAGGCTCAAGAGTATCCCGAGGGGGCATCTGTCAATGATAAGAAGTTTCTGAGAAGGTTCTCCATGAAATTTTTCTTCAGTAATGGAATCCTCTACAAGCGCAACCATGACTCTACATTACTGCAGCGTGTAGACAAGAGCGAAGCAGAGAAGACTATGATAGATTTACATGAAGGTACCTTCGGAACCCACTCTAGTGGACATACCATGGCTAAGAAGATCCTACGGGAAGGATACTATTGGTCCACTATGGAAGCGGATTGTTATCAGTACTCCCGAACTTGCCACAAGTTCCAAATCTATGTTGATAAGGTGCATGTGCCTCTGGTTCCCTTGAATGTCTTGACGGCTCCTTGGCCCTTTGTAATGTGGGGCATTGACATGATCAGAGAGATTAGACCTACCGCTTCCAATGGGTATCGCTTCATCCTGGTGGCTATTGATTACTTCACGAAGTGGGTTGAAGCTGCCTCTTTTGCTATCGTTACCAAGAATGTTGTGGCGCGGTTTATCAAGCATAACCTGGTTTGTCGTTACGGTGTCCCCGAATGAATCATCACAGACAATGGTATAAATCTCAATAACACGATGATCACTGAACTCTGTAAACAGTTCAAGATTCGGCATTATAACTCTTCTCCCTACTAGCCGAAGATGAATGACGTTGTTGAAGCTGCTAACAAGAACATCAAGAAGATCATACAGAAGATGATGGTGACAAACAAAGACTGGCATGAGATGTTACCATTTTCTCTTCATGGGTACCGTACCTCAGCACGGACATCAATAGGGCCAACACCCTAATCTCTGGTATATGGCATGGAGGTAGTCCTACCTATTAAGGTCCAGCTCCCTTCTCTAAGGATTATGAAGGATGCAGGTTTGAACGAAGACGACTAGATCCAGACTCAACTTTATTAACTGAATCTGATCGATGAGAATAGATATATTGTTGTCTGTCATGGTCAAATGTATCAAAAATGAATGATCAAGGCTTTCAACAAAAAGGTCAGACGCCAAGAATATCAAGTCAGGGATCTAGTGATCAAGCGCATTATACTGCTGCAAGGTGATCCCACATACGAAGGGTCATTTGTGATCAAAAACATTTTCTCGGGTGGAGCCATGATTCATAACCACCATGGACGGCGACGACCTTCCTCACCTTGTCAATGCGAATATAGTGAAAAGATGCTATGCATGATTAAAGACCCGCTAGGTTGACTGGCCTAGGCAAAAATAAGGGCTTCCCAGCGAACTAAAAGGGTTCGGGCAAAAACTAGGGATGAAAATGAAAAAATTTGTACACCCGGCAAGTCGAAAACCTGAAAAGGCGGCTTGGGCAAAAAAGGGTATCCCGAAGGACCGAAAACCCGAAAGGGAAGTTGTGATACGGTGGGAGAATTGACTTGAGGTTTTACGTTTTGTGTTCGTAAATGTTTAGGTTTATCAAGAGTCGTCACCGACTTTTTATTTTATCCTAAGGAAAGGTGAAAAAGCACAGGAAAGACCTTTGAGATGTTTTCTTTTCGGGGAGTAGATTATGAAAAGGGAAGGTGCAAGCACCCTTTTCATCCATGGTTATCCATGGGCTCTTAGTTACTTGTTTAGATCACTTGCTTTTGCTTTTCAATTGTTTGAAATTGTGCTTTGTGTGTAGTTTTGAAAGATGTTTTGAAAAGAGGCCATCGTTGTGGCAACCTTTGTAATGATTCTTGTTTGAATGTATACAAAGGTGTATTGTCTTTTGAAAAGATGTTTCAATGTTTGAAAGTTTGATTTGGGAAATATTTTGAAATTGTGTTGTGAAGTGTATTTTGAAAATAGCAAGGGTATTTTGCAAGTTTTTGATCAAGTAACTAAGAGTTATCTATCCTATTTTACTCAAAGATCTTTCCTATATGTTTTTAACCCTTTTGACAGTGTTATTTCACCATTGCATTTGGTGAACAACCTTGTGTTAGGATGTTAAACGGGACAGGCGCGGGTCATCGTATAGACCATGATAGCAATTGTGTTAAGTATTTTTGGAAAAAAATTTGAGGGACTTGATCATTTTATTTAGGAAACCAAGATAGCGTCGTCGAGGGACTATGATCTTTTGTTTAGCTTTTGTTTTGCCAAAGTACCCAACATGCATAACATGGCCCATTTATTTAGGCAACCAAGTGGAGATACCTTAAGGGGTGTTTTGTGTGCAAGTGTGTTTTATTGCATGCATGATTTTATCTTGAATTAGGATTTTCTATTTCATTGATTTTATATTGCCATACATATCCTAATTACTAGCATTTACATTTGAAAGCAATAAAATGCGGAAACATAAAATCCTACGCTATTACAATGTTTAGGGGATGGGGGATACACATTTGTACATGGGGGTGGTTCAACGAGAAAAATAGATAAGAAAAGAAAATAACAAGGGGAAGAAAAAGAGAAAGAGAGAGAGGGCTAGCGCGCTGCTGAGAGGAAGTCAGAAGTTCTGACCCAGGCCTGCTGCCGGATTATCAACCTGTTGGTGAAAATGTATGAGTCAGAACTTCTGACTCTGGCACCTGCAAAACAGAAACTTGTTAGTGGGAAGGTCAGAAGTTCTGACCCCCATGCGCTGCAAGATAAAAGTTTGTTAGTGGGGAAGTCAGAAGTTCTGACCCTGCTGGAAACACAATAATTTTCAGAAGTTCTGATATTATTGACAGCAAAACAGGCCTTAGAAGTACTGACGTCAAAGTCAGAGCTTGATTTCCCCCTGTGTTAGCCAGAACATCTGCAGTTTTATTATTTTTCCACAAAACAGAAGGCATGCCTAGGATGATCTCAGCAGGTGTCAAAGTGTTTTAGAAGGCAAAACCAACAACGTCACAAACAGGTTATACACTATTTCACTTCCTACTTAAGTATTCAGAGGTATGAAAATCCTCATAACGCATACAGCAGCAACATGATATTTACATTGTGTTTATTGAGCATGCAAAGCTGATGATGCTTAGAAGCGTAATGAAAGTCAGCAGGTGCTTACCTTACGGATGGAAGAAAATTTGTGAGTTGGAGCTAACTTTAGCTCTTGTGGGGTTCTGGACAGGTTCTTTTTAGGATGGGTGGATGGAGAAGATATGTGTATGTATGGTCAGAAATTGTATGGGTGTTCTCTAGTCAGGAAACAAAACTGAGTATCAATGAAGTTTGGAGGCAGGAAATTCAAAGTTATGAAACATTGGGGATTTTGGCAGAGTTTCACAAGGTTTCCTTCACTAGAGTTTTTTGTTCCTCTTCTAGCAATTTTTTCTGGATGTTTCCTCCTCTCTTTTTTGTGATGGACAATGGTGTCCTATTTATAGGCAAGGCTTTGTGTATTTTTAAACATTAAATGGCACCAATATTATGCAGTAGAGGTTAACTTGTTTTTTAAGGAAGTTTATGAAAAGTTGTGATGATGGACAGCTTTTCAGCCTAGGTTGGAATAGTAAGCGAGGATTAAGGAGAAGTGACACCTATAGGCAAAAAGTGGCGCATAGACCCATGCCTAAGCCTGCACAAAGGCGTTCAACAAGCCACACGTGGAGAGACCCCTTGGATGAATGCTCAGGAGTGGTTGTGAGCATTAATGAGCATTAAATGGTGATGAGATTTATCAAAATCAAAAATCTTGTAATAGGAGATTTTGCATCATTACCTGAGCCAGCAGTTCTGCTTCACCAAAAATAGCGTAAACCAAGCTCTGACCTTGGCATCTTGCTGCCTCAGCAAGCTATGAGAGTTTTCCAGTATGCTCCTTTGATCTGCCTTTAAAGGCTCTGGACTTAGTGATCTTGCTTTAGTATTTTACCCAATCTGCTGATCCCATTACCTTCTGATCCCATTACCTTCTGATCCCAGTACATTCTGAAGGAGTTTCAGGCTTTGTTGCCTTCATTACACTTTTCTAACAAACTCTAGCTGAATGTTTGTGTAACTGCTGAAAGAGTCATGTTTTGTTTAAAGATCACGTGCTGAACCACTTTTACAATCTCTAACTGAGTTGGTGTAGCTGCTGAAGAGCCACCTTCTGACTGGATGTTATGTGCTGAGCCAAATTTGCAAATTCTGAATGTTTCTGCCTGGAGGTTGGTTCAGAAGCTCTGAAGTGCCATTAAACACTTTTCCCCTTTTTTAGAACAATTCTTAAGTATTTAGAATTTAACTTTTCCAAGGTAAAAGTTTTGACCTTTGAGCTTGCAAATGACCATTTTGCTCTTGTGAATTGTTTACTTGGAAAGGAATGATAATAAAGGGCTTGACTTTGTTTAAGAGAAAATCTGAGACTTCAGGATGAATTCCTGAAGGATGGGAGGGAAAATTTTGGGGTGCAACAGTTTCCCCTGTTCAATCTTCTTGAACCTGAAGAGTTAGATTGGCGAATCTGCCTTTCATGACTCGAAGGTAAAAGAGGATTGGACACTAGAGTGCTCGTAAATTTGCACTCGTCAAAATGTAGCTGAGGGAATGGGCTTAAAGATGCCATTTGGAGATGGTAGAATCTTTCTGGAGATGGGCTTAGAGATGCCATCCAAAGTGTTTGTTGAATATCAGTAGAATGAACATCAGAATGGTATCTGTATCTGGAACGTATCTGAGTTGTACCTGGAGATTGGATTAGTATGAGCAGAGGAATGGCGTCCGTGTCTGGAGCGTATCCAAGCTGTAACTGTATTTGATTCTCGAATGAATATCAGAATGATTGACGTGTCTGGAATGTATCTGTATTGTATTCGAAATCTGAAATCTGAATAAGTGACAGAAATACATCTGTGTCTGGAGTATCTCTGGGCTGGGGGAATAGGTTTGAATGAGTGGCAGAATGGCAACCGTGTCTAGAGCCTATCCGGACCGTATCCGAAGTTGATAGTATGAATGAGTAGTAGAATGACCATCGTGTATGGGGTGTATCCATATTGTATCTTGACTTTGAAATTCTGAATGAGTAATAGAATGACTGTCGTGTCTGGGGTGTATCCATACTGTATCTGAAGTTGATAGTCTGAATGAGTAGTAGAATGACCGCCGTGTCTGGGGTGTATCCATATTGTATCTGAAATTGATAGTTGAACCTGAATGAGAAATAGAATGGCTTCCGTGTCTGGAGCGTATCTAGTCTGTATCTGATTGCTGAAGTCTGAATGAGTAATAGAATGACCGCCGTGTCTGGGGTGTATCCATATTGTATCTGAAGTTGATAGTTGAACCTGAATGAGAAATAGAATGGCTTCCGTGTCTGGAGCATATCTAGTCTGTATCTGATTGCTGAAGTCTGAATGAGTAATAGAATGACCGCCGTGTCTGGGGTGTATCCATATTGTATCTGAAGTTGATAGCTGAACCTGAATGAGAAATAGAATGGCTTCCGTGTCTGGAGCGTATCTAGTCTGTATCTGATTGTTGAAGTCTGAATGAGTAATAGAATGAGTGTCGTGTCTGGGGTGTATCCATACTGTATCTTGACTTTGAAATTCTGAATGAGTAATAGAATGACCGCCGTGTCTGGGGTGTATCCATATTGTATCTGAAATTTGAATATTTGTTAAAGGTAGCTTTCAATCTTATCCTGAAAAGGGTAAAATGTTAGCTAAATCACAAAGTTATGTTGTATGACATGTATGACGCAATAAAATGTGTTATATCAATGTTTATGATATATGCATGTAATGTATGCGAATGTAAGCTGATTAGTTATCTTGCTGAGGAAAATAAATCCTTGATAGCTAAAGATAATGAAATCTTTGACTGCTGTCGGGGAAAGTAAATCCTTGACCGATGTTGGGGATTCCAAAAATCTTTGATTGCTGAAGATGAGAAATCCTCTGGACTACTACTGAGGATTGAAGATCCTTGGTGACTTGTGGGGAATTGAGAATCCTTCATGACTTTCCTGGGGGAAATAAGGAAAAATCCGTCGACTTCTACCGGGGAATTAAAACCTGGGAGGCTTCAAATGGAGAAACGGGAACAAGAATCTTCGTTCTGTCGGGAAATAACTCTGTGGGGAGAATGTTTATCCTGCCGGGGAAATCAGGAGCTTGGGTTGTATGCCAATCTAGTGGGGAATCAGAGGAAGCTGGATAGTAATCCACCAGGGTTTAAGATTTTGAAGTTTTGGACTCCGTTGGGGAAGAAAGTTTAAAGTATTCTGGCTCCATTAGGGATGTTAAAGTTTAACTCCGCTGGGGATGTGTATTTCCAAGTTTTAGCTCTATTGAGGATCTGAATGACATACTGTAGGGGATTTCTTCCAGAATAGTCTAAAGACATTTTCCTGTACTTTCGACCTATCAGTAATTATCCTTTCTTATTTCGTTTTATTTGTAAGCAGTGACTATATTCAAATGCATATGCTCATTTAACAAATCATTGGATGTTTTCAAACAAAACATAAGTGTAAAAAGAAAGAAAAGGCAAGCAAATTTCTGCACTTTGAAGTATCTTTTGTATTAACTTCGTAAGTATTTTTGTACAAAGGAGACAGACATCCTAGTAAGAGAATGTTGTCGTAAAAAATGAGAAAAATTTAAAGAAAGAAGGATGGCTACGTGTAACAATTCCATGGGATTCCCATTCTGCTATAGCCTTCGTAACTCTAAGTATTTTGTCCATTCGTTGCTTCGTTTGCAGATGATTGGGTTGATCAGAGGCCTGGAGCTTGTCCGTGAAGAGATTGTCTTTAAAGTGATCCGACGAGACATAGTCATACGCTTTAATTCCCTAACTTTTTCCTGGACCGCCCTTTCGGGTTTTCGATCCACCGGGAAACCCTTTTTTCGCCCAAGTCTCCCTTTCGGGTTTTCGACTTGCCAGGTGTACAGATTTTTTTATTTATCCCTAATTTTTTCCTGAACCGCCCTTTCGGGTTTTTGATTCACCGGGATGCCCATTTTTGCCCAAGTCGCCCTTTTGGGTTTTCAACTTGTCGGGTCATTTATGCGTAGTATCTTTTGATTATGTCTGTGTTCGCAGGGTGCGGCAGGTCGTCGCCGTCCATGGTGGTCAGAATCATTGCCCCACCAGAAAATATGTTCTTGATCATAAATGGTCCTTCGTAAGTAGGAGTCCACTTGCCCCTGGGATCACTTTGCGGCAAGATGATTCGCTTGATTACAAGATCTCCGACTTGATATACCTGACGCCTGACTTTCTTATTGAAATCCTTGATCATCCATTTTTGATATGTCTGACCATGACAAACAGCAGTAAGTCGCTTCTTGTCGATCAAATTAAGTTGATCAAGTCGGGTCTGAATCCAATCGTCTTCACTTAAACCAACATCCTTCATAATCCTCAAGGAAGGAATCTGAACTTCCATAGGTAAAACAGCCTCCATACCATATACCAAAGAAAAGGGGGTTGCCCCAGTTGAAGTACGCGTCGTGGTACGATATCCGTGCAGAGCAAACAGTAACATCTCATGCCAGTCTTTGTAGGTGACTGTCATATTTTGAATGATCTTCTTGATATTTTTGTTCGCGGCTTCAACAGCACCATTCATCTTGGGCCGATAGGGAGATGAATTGTGATGTTGGATCTTGAACTGCTCGCACAGAGCGATGATCACAGTGTTGTTCAAATTTGTACCGTTTTCCGTGATGATTATGTCGGGGATACCATACCGGCATATGAGGTTCTGCTTAATGAAGTGGGCAACCATATTCATTGTAACGGAGGCAAAGGAATCCGCTTCAACCCACTTGGTAAAATAATCAATAGCCACCAAGATGAAGCAATGTCTATTGGATGTCGTAGGATTGATCTCTCCAATCATGTCGATTCCCCACATCGCGAATGGCCAAGGAGCTGTTAGAACGTTGAGAGGAACTAGAGGAATATGTACCTTGTCAGCATAAACTTGGCATTTGTGATAAGTACGGGAATGTTGATGACAGTCAGCTTCCATGGTAGACCAGTAGTAGCCCGCCCTTAAAATCTTCTTAGTCATCGTATGTCCGCTTAAGTGGGTGCCAAATGTGCCACTATGTATTTCGGTCATGATCAACTCAGCTTCAACCTTGTCCACACAACGAAGTAGAACACAATCGTGGCTGCGCTTATATAGGATACCATTGCTCAGGAAGAACTTGGCAACAAATCTCCTTAAGAACTTTTTGTCGTTGACTGAAGCTCCTTCAGGGTATTCTCGAGTCTTGAGATACCTTTTGATTTCATGAAACCAGGGTTGTTCCACTACTTCTTTGGTATTAATCTCATGATAGTGCGCAGGTTCGTCCATTCGCTCGATGGTGATTTGGGGAGCCTCATTATCCCAATTGAGTTTAAACATGGAAGACATTGTGGCCAGAGCATCTGCTAGCTTATTTTCTTCTCACGGGAAGTGCTCAAAGGTAATCTGCTCGAAATATGGTAACAATGTCAGGACATGTTCTTTGTATGGGATAAGATTAGGATGTTTAGTGTCCCATTCTCCTTTGATTTGACTGATAACCAAAGCTGAGTCCCCAAACACAATCAGAGATTTGATTCCCAAGTTAATTGCAGCTTTGAGACCAAAGATACAAGCTTCATACTCGGCCATGTTGTTGGTACAGCTGAAACAGAGTCTAGCAGTCAAAGGTGTATGGCAACCTTCTAGAGAAATAAGTACCGCGCCGATACCGTTTCCAAGTGCATTTGAAGCACCATCAAAGTACAGGGTCCATCGGGATCCTTGTTCAGGTCCATCATACGGTCTGTTACCTTTAATGTTGTCCAAAGTCATAATATCCTCGTCAGGGAAGTCGAACCTCATAGATTGATAATCTTCGACGGCTTTGTGAGCTAGATGGTTAGCTAGTACACTCCCCTTTATAGCTTTTTGGGTTGTGTACTGGATATCATACTCAGTCAGGATCATCTGCCATCTAGCTATTCTTCCGGATAAAGCAGGCTTCTCGAAGATATACTTAATTGGATCCATTTTAGAAATCAGCAAAGTGGTATGTGTCAACATATACTGCCTTAGCCGGCGAGCAGCCCATACCAAAGCGCAGCAAGTTTTCTCGAGCAGTGAGTAGCGAGTCTCACAGTCGGTAAACTTTTTGCTAAGGTAATAAATGGCATGCTCTTTTCGGCCAGACTCGTCATGTTGGCCCGGTACGCACCCCATTGAATTATCCAAAACAGTCAGATACATGATTAAAGGCCTTCCTTCGACGGGGGCATCAAGATAGGAGGTTCCAGCAAATACTCCTTGATCTTATCAAAAGCAACTTGACAATCATTATTCCATTCAACCATCTGATCTTTCTTCAACAGCTTGAAGATTGGCTCACGGGTAGATGTTAGGTGAGAGATGAACCTTGCAATATAGTTTAAGCGTCCCAAGAAACCTCTAACCTCCTTTTCAGTGCGGGGGCAGGCATTTCTTGTATAGCTTTGACTTTATCAGGATCAACCTCAATGCCTTTGTTACTGACGGTGAATCCCAAAAGTTTACCGGACCTGATTCCGAAAGTGCACTTGCTAGGGTTCAGTCTGAGCTTATATTCCTTCAATCTAACAAACAACTTTTGCAGATGGTCGAGGTGTTCTTCTTTTGTCTGTGAACGGGCTATCATGTCGTCTACGTAGACTTCGATCTCATGATGTATCATATCATGAAACAAAGCTACCATGGCTCGCTGATAGGTTTCCCCGGCATTCTTCAGTCCGAATGGCATCACTTTATAGCAGAAGGTACCCCACTGCGTAACAAAAGTAGTCTTCTCCATGTCTTCGGGGGCCATTTTGATCTGGTTGTATCCCGAGAATCCATCCATGAAGGAAAATACCTTGTGTTGAGTTGTGTTGTCAACCAAGATGTCAATGTGTGGTAGTGGAAAATCATCTTTAGGGCTAGCCCTGTTTAGGTCTCTGTAGTCCACACACATTCTGACTTTGCCGTCTTTATTAGGCACGGGCACAATGTTAGCAACCCATTATGGATAGGAAGTAACAGCTAGAAAGCCAGCATTGAACTACTTTATCACTTCAGCTTTGATTTTTTCGGACATGTCGGGCCTCATTCGGCGGAATTTTTGTTTGATTGGTGGACAGTCTTCTCTTGTTGGGAGACGGTGAACCACAATATCTGTATCCAGTCCCGGCATGTCTTCATAGGACCAGGCGAAGATCTCGACATATTCATTCAACAACTGCACTAAGCGCTCTTTGACATTTGGCTCCAGGTTGACACCCACCTTAACCTCTTTCTTGTCTTCCTCTGTTCCCAAATTGATAGTCTCTAGCAACTCTTCATGGGGCATAATAGCCCTTTCCTCTTGTTGCAAAAGTCTAGCTACCTCTCTAGGCACTTCACAGTCTTCATCAACTTCGTACTCGGCATGATTGACCAATTCTTCAGAGTCACCGAAGGCCAAATCAGAATAGTCACCCATGGAATCTGGAGTGGATGGGTACCTGCATTTTGTGAGTGTGGGTGTGTGTAAGGGATAGCCTTCCTTAAACAAAATAAAATGTAAAAGGAAAGAAAATGAACACAACAGTTTATAGATGAAAACGTCCATGATTCGTTAAAAATGGCATATGAAAATGAAGAATCAAAACCCTTACAAATGAACCTATATGCCCCGGGTAAGACATAAGGTGAAAAGAGTGTATGAATTGTTTAATTATTACAGACCAAACAGGAAATTTTCAAAGATCAATTACTGATTGATGAAAGTAATGGGAACGAAGTCTTTCGCCTCCCAGTTGTTTAATCCTCCTTTAATGGTTGGAAAGATCCAATCTTCAAAGTTTCCTTCTTCATCATCATCTTCTAAGGCATGAACTCCGTGGTGAGTGATTTTTAAGGGTGGTCCTCCAGCCCGAGAGCGACGCACAGCTTTCTGGCCAGCGGTAGTGAAACCCAATCCGAACTTGTCCGTCTTGTGAGGAAAATCTGGCAGTTTCCCCCACCTTGTACTTCTTCCTTCCTTGACTACAGCCTCCGCGTCTTTAAGGGATGACATCCGAGACACAGGCTTGGAAATGATAGGCACATCAGTCATTGTCTTTGCTACTGCGACTTCAGGAGAAACCTCTTCAAAGTGTTGGAAAGGTGTTTCTATGAATTCTCCATCTAACTCCACATAGCGGAAAGAGTTAAGGTGACTTATCATATACTCCTCCTCACCATAAACCGTTATGATCTTACCCTGGACCGGATACTTTAGCATTTGGTGTAGAGAAGAAGTGACTGCCCCAGCATTGTGGATCCATGGCCTTCCCGAAAAGCATGAGTACGAAGGACGGATGTCCATCACATAAAAAGTAGAGTTGAAAACTTCTGTACCCACTTTGATTGGAATGTCCACTTCCCTGTCAACCATCCTCTTAGAACCGTCGAAGGCTCTAACAACGATGTTACTGGGCTTTAGGGTCAAACCTTCACAGTCCAATCTGTCCAACACCTTTTTTGGTAGGACATTTAAAGATGAACCGGTATCAACCAGAACATGGGCAAGTGTGGTCCCTCTGCACTCTACCGAGACATGCAGCACATCATTATGCTTTCTTCCCTTAGGGGTCAAATCAGCATCAGAAAAACCAAGACCATTATTGGCTGTAAGGATAGCCACGCACTCTTGAAACTGGTCCGCAGAAGTTTCTTGAGGCACGTGTGCCATCTTTAAGAATTTGATCAAGGCTTTGGCATGAGCCTCGGAGCAGAGTAAGAGAGCCAGCATAGAGATTTTGGAAGGGGTTTGCCCCAGCTGCTCTACGACACCAAAGTCGCTCTTCTTAATTATCTTTAAGATTTCTTCCATCTCTTTTTGGGTGGTCTCAGGGATAATCACAGTCTGAGCCTTCGTCCTGACAGGCGCCTTTTGGATCCCCTTACCTTTATTGTTAGTAACAATAGAGGGTCTAGCTTCGGGAGCATTAATTTCTTCAATTACCGGACTTTGCACAGATGGCTTGACAGGCATAGAAGCTCTTGAGGGTCCGAAGACTTCCCGTGGAGGAGCAATCTCCGGAGAGAAGATCCTTCTGCTACGAGTTATCTTGCTCATTCCCGCAATATTCCCTATATCAGGGGTTTCTTCCTCGGAATTCTCTTGGACTGATTCGATCTGTTTGACACCATGGTAGAAGATCTCTCCTCCGTAATTCCATGGTATCGTCTTGTTGGACTTATACGGGATAGGCCTCGGCATGGTAATTTTCAGCGGTACAAACTTAGGATCAGGCGTAATCTTAACAGGCCTTTTTAAAGGTCTTGGAAAGATTGTAGGAGATGGTGATTATAGCAATGTCATTGATTGAAGTAACAAGGGTAATAGGAGTAACATGAGTGATAGTAGCAATAGGAGTTTTTTGAAAGAGGATCTCTTGGGTATCCATCAGGCGTTGGATGCCTGATTTCAACAGTAGGCAGTCGGATTGCAGGGTTGAACAGAGGTAACAATCTTTTTCACAGCCTGGGAATATCCCGGCTTTCAACAGATTCACTTTAATCATTGGTAACAGAGTCATTAATTCATCAACAGCGGTAACATGAAGATCTTCCACAACGGCATGGACATTATGACCATGTTTTGGCATAGGAGCGGATATCACATTAGGTTTTTCGGGAGCATCAAACTCTACCTCCTTAGCATCTATCAAGTCTTGGATCTTGTTTTTAAGAGCCCAACAGTTGTTGGTATCATGCCCTACACTGTCCGAGTGGTATGCACATTTTGCATTGGAATGATAATAAGGAGAAGAGGTATTTGGGTTTTCTGGCGCTTCTTTCAAGTTGGTAAGGTTCAACTTTAACAGATGAGGGAGGACTTGAGCCGGTGTCATATTGATTCGGGTGAATTGTCGTTGCGGACTTTCTACCCTTTGTTGATTAGCTCTTGGTTGATTGTTGCGAGGTTGATCGGCTGAGGAGTTTTGGATCATCACATCCCCCACCGTTGGTCGGCGCTCTGTTCTCCCTTGGTTTCTTTGGGTGTGAACAGCAGAAACTTCCTTCTTGGATGGGAAGGTCTTCTTAATAGCAGTGGAAGTAGAGGCATCCTTCTGAATTTTACCACTCTTAATGCCAGCTTCGACCCTTTCACCGATCATAATTAATTCGGTGAATCCGGTAGATGAACTCCCGATTAAATGATTGAAGAATGGACCTGACAGAGTCCCTAAAAACATGTCAACTAGCTCTATATCCGACAAAGGTGGTTGCACCCTTCCAGCCAAATCCTGCCACTTCTGGGCATACTCCTTAAATCCCTCGTTAGAGGCCATACCCATATTATGTAGTTGAGTACGAGTAGGCGCTAAATCTGCATTGTATTGGTATTGTCGGTAGAAAGCAGCAGCCAAATCTTCCCAGTTTTGAACATCAGATCTCTCAAGTTGATAGAACCAGTCCAATTGCGTACCCGACAAACTATCTTGAAAAAAGTGGACCCATAGATCCTTATTGGAAGAGTGGGGTTGGATCTTTCTGACGTAGGATCTCAGATGCATCTTTGGACAGGACAAACCGTCATACTTAGCAAATGTAGGTACTTTGAACTTAGGAGGAATGACGATCCCAGCAACCAACACTAGGTCTTCGAAATCCATCCCAGGTACCCTTTGCAACTCCATGGCTGCCAACCGATCCTCAAAATTTTTATACTTATCATCCGCCGGAGGGTATTGTTGTTCGGAGTAATCTTCATCCTCTTCCTCTTCTTCTTCTTCAGCTTCATATTCGGAGGGCATTGCAACTCCTTTTCCTTTACCAACCCCTTCGTCATACGTCGAGGGGAATTCCAGAACTCTCCTAGCCTGATGCTCAAATCTTCTTCCTATAGTGGCCACACCAATTCTTTTCTTTTTCTTCCTTTCTAGTTCCTTCTCTTTCTCTAACAGTGCTTTAAGGTCCTCTTGACCCTTTGCTAAAGTCATGAGGAGTTGTTGGAATTGCGAATTCTGTGCTTACAGATCTTTAACCGTCTGCTCTATATCCATCTTGCTGAAATAAACAGCAGAAAGATGAGGAAACCTGGTGTAAAGACCTGTTTATGCATATGATGAAGGATATGTTATTCATGTAATGCATTCAAGTATTTTAGAAATTCAAATTTGTTGTAAACAAAAAGAACACACGTCATTTCAATAAGAAGAAATTTGTTAGTACATAAATGCCCCATGGGCAAAATATTACAAAATTCTTAATGTAAAAAGACATTGCGCATCCTCTTTGGTGCGATGTAAGTGTTAAGAGTCTCCTCTTCGTGAAGTCGGTGGGTAAGTTCCAAAACCTTCTTCTCACTGGCATAGAAGCTGGCTTCAAAAGAGTTTCGCTCTTCCTTGAGCTGTATCCAACTCCTTTGCAATTCTTCCAATGATGTTGGCATGTCTGGATGTAGGAGGGTGTATGGAACCTCTCCTTCCATAACAGGCTCTTTGATCACGGGGAGAATGTGAGGGTAAGGCATCATAAGATTATGGGCGCAGGTTCGTACCCACTTGAGATAAGGCTCAAGGGGGATGGAATTCTTGTGCCCCAGTGTCTTACTATCCACTTTGTTGGGCATCCTCCAAGCTCAGATAAACCTTTGTCGAAGTCCTTGAGCATCATTATCGAAGTCAAAAACTAAGTTAGGAATTAGCATGTCATGAGGGCCATCCCTTCGGGCATACTCAAATTGCCTCAGAGCTAAACAGGGGTTGTAGGTAATGCCTCCCCTAATGCCAAGTAGTGGGACATTAGGGAATTCTCCACAACGATCAATGATAATGACATTTTCTCTGGACCGGGAACACCAATGAACATCAGAATGTGCGAGGGTCATCAACCGTTGTGACCACCTTAAACCCTGCTCATTCTTCAAAACTGATTGGGGAAGGTGAGAAATAAACCACCTTGCTAGAAGAGGAGTATAACACATGAGAACACCTCTTCTCCTCATTGTTCGTGTGTAAAATGAGTGTAGGATGTCCCCAAGCAATGTAGGCACAGGATTCCGAGATATGAAAATCTTGACAGCATTCACATCTATAAGCTGATCAGGGTTTGGGAACAAGACCAATCCATAGATGAGTAGTGCTACAATCTCCTCAAAGGCTTGCAGATCTAGAGAGTTCCAGCAGTCTTGTGCCTTTTCAAACAGAAACTTTGCCAAGAAACCCTTGACACCACTTCTGGTTTCCCAATGACCTTTGATATCAGATGGTTGCAAGTGTAAGGCTTGAGCAACATCTTCAGGCTTTGGCTCTTTTTCTGTACCGTTGTAGGGTAGTTGATGGAGAATAGGAATCCTCAGGAGTTGAGAAAATTCCTCCAAAGTAGGTACTAGTTGGTAATCAGGGAATGTGAAACAGTGGTGTAGGGGGTCAAAGAACTGGAATAGAACTTTCACCATGTCTTCTTCAATGTTGGAGTTGACCAAGTTGAGAAGTCTACCATGTCTTTCACTGAAGAGAGAATTCTCTGGAATCTTGGAAGTAAGCTCCTTGAGTTGAGGAGGGATTCTTACAAGGTTGACTTGAATTATTTTCCTGCGAAGAGATTCCATGACCTATAAAACAAGAACAAAGATGAAGATCCAAACCCTTGAAATGGTTAGTGGATGCATATGATGCTTCATGATGTCCATGATGTTATGCACAAGTATATATGTACAAACAAATCACACAAGATCCTAGTTTCAGGCTTGCATGAGGTTTCATAGGTAAGTACCCTCTTGAAGTTAGTTGGCTCAACCTGTCCTATAAATAGTAACCGGGTTCTAAGGAGCTCAATATCACCGGATATTTTCTGTGTTCATTGTTTCAGTTTAGCCACTTAACTGGCAACCGAAATATTCCAAGAAAACAACCCTCAATGAGTGTAGTATCGAGTATCTACCAACTTTGGACTGCACCAAAGTCGGTCATATCACTACCCCTAATAAGGCCAAGATGGTCAAGTAAGGTTCTAAGAGTTCATTAGTGCTTCATGACATCACTCAGCGGCCCCGTATTCTCTTTGATTAACTCAAAGGCTACCGATACTCACAAATATGTCGCACTAACATAGCTATTGCTTCAACCATGTCGGTATACCCCGTACAGTTTCCACAACGTATTGCTATTTACCTATGAATATTTCCCAAATTCGGGTGGAGGATTTTAAACCCAAACAATAGAACCAAATGTAAAGCAATCAAAGCAAACAAGGTAAGCATGTAAAGGTGATCTAAACCCTAAGGTTACTCCACTTTAAAAAATCTCCCCAGCAGAGTCGCCAGTTCTGTGATACGGTGGGAGAACTGACTTGAGGTTTTGTGTTTTGTGTTTGCAAATGTTTCAGTTTAGCAAGAGTCGCAACCGACTTTCTATTTTATCCTAAGGAAAGGTCAAAAAGCACAGGAAAGACCTTTGAGATGTTTTCTTGGGTTCGGGGAGTAGATTATGAAAAGGGAAGGTGCAAGCACCCTTTTCATCCATGGTTATCCATGGGCTCTTAGTTACTTGTTTAGATCACTTGCTTTTGCTTTTCAATTGTTTGAAATGGTGCTTTGTGTGTGGTTTTGAAAGATGTTTTGAAAAGAGGCCATCGTTGTGGCAACCTTTGTAATGATTCTTGTTTGAATGTATACAAAGGTGTATTGTCTTTTGAAAAGATGTTTCAATGTTTGAAAGTTTGATTTGGGAAATGTTTTGAAATTATGTTGTGAAGTGTATTTTGAAAATAGAAAGGGTATTTTGCAAGTTTTTGATCAAGTAACTAAGAGTTATCTACCCTATTTTACTCAAAGATCTTTCCTATATGTTTTTAACCCTTTTGACAGTGTTATTTCACCATTGCATTTGGTGAACAACCTTGTGTTAGGATATTAAACGGGACAGGCGCGGGTCATCTTATAGACCATGATAGCAATTGTGTTAAGTATTTTTGGCAAAATTTTTGAGGGACTTGATCATTTTATTTAGGCAACCAAGATAGCGTCATCGAGGGACTATGATCTTTTGTTTAGCTTTTGTTTTTCCAAAGTACCCAACATGCATAACATGGCCCATTTATTTAAGCAACCAAGTGGAGATACCTTAAGGGGTGTTTTGTGTGCAAGTGTGTTTTATTGCATGCATGATTTTATCTTGAATTAGGATTTTCTATTTCATTGATTTTATCTTTCCATACATATCCTAATTACTAGCATTTACATTTGAAAGCAATAAAATGCGGAAACGTAAAATCCTACGCTATTACAATGTTTAGGGGATGGGGGATACACATTTGTACATGGGGGGTGGTTCAACGAGAAAAATAGATAAGAAAAGAAAATAACAAGGGGAAGAAAAAGAGAAAGAGAGAGAGGGCTAGCGCGCTGCTGAGAGAAAGTCAGAAGTTCTGACCCAAGCCTGCTGCCAGATTATCAACCTGTTGGTGAAAATGTATGAGTCAGAACTTCTGACTCTGGCACCTGCAAAACAGAAACCTGTTAGTGGGAAGGTCAGAAGTTCTGACCCCCATGCGCTACAAGACAAAAGTTTGTTAGTGGGGAAGTCAGAAGTTCTGACCCTGCTGGAAACACAATAATTTTCAGAAGTTCTGATATTATTGACAGCAAAATAGGCCTTAGAAGTACTGACGTCAAAGTCAGAGCTTGATTTCCCCCTATGCTAGCCAGAACATCTGCAGTTTTATTATTTTTCCACAAAACAGAAGGCATGCCTAGGATGATCTCAGCAGGTGTCAAAGTGTTTCAGAAGGCAGAACCAACAAGGTCACAAACAGGTTCTACACTGATTCACTTCCTACTTAAGCATTCAGAGGTATGAAAATCCTTATAACGCATACAGCAGCAACATGATATTTACATTGTGTTTATTGAGCATGCAAAGCTGATGATGCTTAGCAGCGTAATGAAAGTCAGCAGGTGCTTACCTTGTTGTTTGAAGAAAATTTGTGAGTTGGAGCTAACTTTAGCTCTTGTGGGGTTCTGGACAGGTTCTTTTTAGGATGGGTGGATGGAGAAGATATGTGTATGTATGGTCAGAAACTGTATGGGCGTTCTCTAGTCAGGAAACAAAACTGAGTATCAATGAAGTTTGGAGGCAGGAAATTCAAAGTTATGAAACACTGGGGATTTTGGAAGAGTTTCACAAGGTTTCCTTCACTAGAGTTTTATGTTCCTCTTCTAGCAATTTTTTCTGGATGTTTCCTCCTTTTTTTTGTGATGGACAATGATGTCCTATTTATAGGCAAGGCTTTGTGGATTTTTGAATGTTAAATGGCGCCAATATTATGCAGTAGAGGTTAACTTGTTTTTGAAGGAAGTTTATGAAAAGTTGTGATGATGGACAGCTTTTCAGCCTAGGTTGGAACGGTAAGCGAGGATTAAGGAGAAGTGACACCTATAGGCGAAAAGTGGCGCATAGACCCATGCCTAAGCCTGCACAAAGGCGTTCAACAAGCCACACGTGGAGAGACCCCTTGTATTAATGCTCAGGAGTGGTTGTGAGCATTAATGAGCATTAAATGGTGATGAGATTTATCAAAATCAAAAATCTTGTAATAGGAGATTTTGCATCATTACCTGAGCCAGCAGTTCTGCTTCACCAAAAACAGCGTAAACCAAGCTCTGACCTTGGCCTCTTGCTGCCTCAGCAAGCTCTGAGAGTTTTCCAGCATGCTCCTTTGATCTGCCTTTAAAGACTCTGGACTTAGTGATCCTGCTTCAGTATTTTACCCAATCTGATGATCCCATTACCTTCTGATCCCAGTACATTCTGAAGGAGTTTCAGGCTTTGTTGCCTTCTTTACACTTTTCTAACAAACTCTGGCTGAACTTTTGCATAACTGCTGAAAGATTCATGTTCTGTTTAAAGATCACGTGTTGAACCACTTTTATAATCTCTGACTGAGTTGGTGTAGCTGCTGAAGAGCCACCTTCTGACTGGATGTTATGTGCTGAGCCAAATTTGCAACTTCTGACTGTTTCTGCCTGGAGGTTGGTTCAGAAACTCGGAGGTGCCATTAAACACTTTTCCCCTTTTTTAGAACAATTCTTAAGTATTTAGAATTTAACTTTTCCAAGGTAAAAGTTTTGACCTTTGAGCTTGCAAATGACCATTTTGCTCTTGTGAATTGTTTACTTAGAAAGGAATGATAATAAAGGGCTTGACTTTGTTTAAGAGAAAATCTGAGAGTTCAGGATGAATTCCTGAAGGATGGGAGGGCAAATTTTGGGGTGCAACAGCAGTCCAGGAAAAAGTTAGGGATGTAAAGCGTATCACTATGTCCCATTGGATCACCTTGCGACTAGACCTCAGTATCAACTATCAAGTTCAAACGGCACCAATCAATCCAGGCAGCTTCGGACAAGCAGCAAAGTGATGAGATGCTCGAAGATATAACGACAATAGCAAAATTGAAACTCAATGAGATTATTACACATAGATGTTTTCTTCTCTTTATACACAATATTGTATAAATTTCCTTTTTACAGAGGCGTTCTCTTACTAGAGCGTCGGCTTCCTTGTACAAAAACGCCTGTTATAGGCCAACTTCAAGAAATTAATACAAGTCATTTTCACAAAACCATTTGTTTTTCTTTTTCTGTTTTGTTTTGCAAAAACTTATAATGATTTATTCTTGACATATGCATTTGAATATGATTGCTGTTCACAAATATTTGCATAGGAAACGAAAAGACAATTTCTCGTAACTTAAGAAATAGGGGTAAAACTATAAAAAATGTCAAACCCGATAGTTACTCTGTTCAGCAGGTACAGGGGCAGAGACAGTTTTGTAACAAGGTCACCATTATGTGCGATCCCGTTACGTCCACACTCCCTATAGAGTAGAGGCAACTAAAGCTTCGACATCGGCTTCCCCAAACAGGAGTTACTCTCCCCAGCCAAGTTCCTTCAGAAAACTGACATCTATATTCCCCAGCCAAATTTTATAAATCGCAAGCGGTTCATAAAGTTTTCTCCCGAGTAGAGTTTATTTCTCTGAATACAGAAGCTCAATCCCCGACAGAGTTTGTTCCTTTAGTTATGGAAGCTCATCCCCTAGTGGAGTTTATTTTTTCCAAATCAGAAAAACTTTCCAGAAAAACATCTCCTCTCGCAACATTGTTATTTCCCCGCAGAGTTATTCTCAAGCAGAGTCTCTCCCCGGTAGAATATCCGTAAACAAGGAGCAAATCCCCAACATAGTCATCTCCGTTTACAATCCCCGGTCAAAGTAGAAGAACCACTATTTTCTACAACAGTTTGGAATTCAATTTCCAATACTCTCCAGCAGCAGTCAGGGATTTAGTTTCCCAGACTCGGATATGTCATAATAGCATTTCATGTTCATACATCATGATGTGCGCATACACATTGCATACAACCTAATCTCAGTTATTTTGGGAACATCATCATACAATACATTTCATGCATCACATATAATTAACCCTCTACTCTTTCAGGAAAGATGGTTATCATTAACAATTCCAATAATTCAAGATTAAATCCATGAAGTTATACATGTCACATCTGCAAACAACTAAACAGAAAATCAGTTCCCAAAACCAAACGGGTCAACTAATCTACGTGATCAAATGAGGCAAGCCCTACTATCCAGGCTTTCATTTCGAAGTAACCCTACTATCCAGGTTCCTTCTCATAGCCCTACTATCCAGGCTTCCATTTCGAAGTAACCCTATTATCCAGGTTCCTTCTCATAGCCCTACTATCCAGGCTTTCATTTCGAAGTAACCCTACTATCCAGGTTCCTTCTCATAGCCCTACTATCTAGGCTTCCATTTTGAAGTAACCCTACTATACAGGTTCCTTCTCATAGCCCTACTATCCAGGCTTTCATTTCGAAGTAACTCTACTATCCAGGTTCCTTCTCATAACCCTACTATCCAGGCTTTCATTTCAAAGTAACCCTACTATCCAGGTTCCTTCTCATAGCCCTATTATCCAGACTTCCATTTGAAGTAACACTACTATCCAGGTTCCTTCTCATAGCCTTACTATCCAGGATTTCATTTCGAAGTAACCCTACTATCCAGGTTCCTTCTCATAGCCCTACTATCAAGGCTTTCATTTCGAAGTAACCCTACTATCCAGGTTCCTTCTCATAGCCCTATTATCCAGGCTTTCATTTCGAAGTAACCCTACTATCCAGGTTCCTTCTCTTTTATCTCCGGACAACAGTTTGCAACACTGTAAAACCTGGACCCGACCATATACGATAGATTTCATATTCCCTAATAAGTTGTTGTAAAGCCTGGACCCGACCAGCTAACGACTCACTTTTGTTTCATCAATCAAGAGTTAATTCCCCAGTAGAGTAATGGACAACCGAAGCTCCTAGACTCTATTTCCCAGGACATAAATCAACATTCCCCGGTGAAGTCCTCCTCAACTACATGTACAGGAATTCTCACAAAGGAATCTCTTATACAACCGATATCTTTTCTGGATGGCATCTTTAAGCCCTTCTCGGACGACTCTTCGTCGCCTTCCAAATGGAATCTGTAAGCCTATTCCCGATGTCACTGATCAGTATTACTTCATGCGACTGCAAATTTTGGGTACTCTAGTGTTCAATCATCTTCCACCTTTAGATCACGAAAGGCACACCAGCCAATCTACATCCTCGGGTTCAAGAAGATTGAATAGGGGAAGCTATTGTAACCCAAAATTTTCCCTCCCATTTTTACACAAAACATACTCCTAGAGGTCCTCAAATTGCTCAAGTTGACTAAGGATTGACCAGACAAATCCTCCTCCTAAGACAATGAGCCTCAAACTAGGATTTCACTCCTCATTAATATGTTTGAGTTCCAAGGGTCCTAAATTATTTCCATTGCCCTAATATGTCTTCAAGATCATCCATGCCAAGTTTCATGCCTTGCACTAAAAGTTTGCTCAGTCAACTACTCAGATGCCTGGAAATCAACTATGTTAGGTCAAAAGTCAATTGTGACCCACATACAGTCAAACTTTAAGATTTTGGTCAACATCAACATTTTGAAGTAACATTCATCATTTGATCAAGGGTTGATCATGATTCCTCAAGGAATGCCCCAAATTCATCAAAACTCAAAAGTTGCTAAATTAGGGTTTCTATAAGAAAAGTAAAATGATGATTCTGGCTTCTTCCATTGTCACACATCTCTGTAAAAGATTATCTACCCCGATTTTGAATAAATAAGGGTCATCCCACACATCTAATTTGCATCACGGAGAACTTTATTTTTCTCTTGCCAATTAAAGTCTTCGGGAAGTAACCCAGTTACTTTGTAATTAGCTAGGTCGACAAACAATGGCATTTCTTGCACCATAAGAAGCTTTTCATCATGAAACTCTTCTAGGACCTCACGTTCCTTTTCAGTAATCTCAGGATTTAGTAACCTATACAAATGGTATGCCACCAAGTTTTCCGTTCCTTTATTATGGCGAATTTCCAAATCAAATTCTTGTAACAGATGCACCTGTCTAATTAATTTGGGTTTTGAATAAGCCTCGGTGACTAAGTATTTGATCTTTGCATGGTCAGTATAACAGAAATTTTTTTATCTAATGAGGTTAGATCAAAATTTATCCAATGCATACACTATTGCAAGAAACTCTTTTTTTGTAGTCACATAATTCACTTGTGAATCATTCAAGACTTTGCTTGCATAGTGTATGGCATGGAAAATTTTGTTCTTCCTTTGTCCTAAAATTGCACCAACAACATAATCACTTGCGTCACACATGTGTTTAAAATCTATTTTCCAATTGAGCGCAGTGTTTATGGATGAAATTATCAATTTTTCTTTCAAGCCTTAAAAAGAAAGTAAACATTCATTATCAAAATTAAAAAGGCTTGTCTTTGTTAAGCAGGGTGCTAACGATTTTGTGATCTTGGAGAAATCTTTGATATATATCTCGTAGAACCCGACATTTCCAATAAAACTTCATATTCCTTTGATATTCAAGGGTGGTGGGAGCTTTTCAATCAAATCCACTTTTGCTTTGTTAACTTCAATTCCTTTAGAGGAGATTTTATTCCCGAGTAGAATACCTTCGGTCTCCATGAAGTTGCATTTCTTCCAATTTAACACCAGATTTATTTCTACATAGCGCTCCAATACGGTGTCTAAGTTATTCAAGAATAACTCAAATGAAGCTCCAGATATAAAGAAATTTTCCATGAATACCTTAATGCATTTCTCAAATAGATCAAAGAAGATTGCTTGCATACACTGTTGAAATGTTCCTGGTGCATTACATAATCCAAATGGCATCCATCTACATACAAAGACACCAAAGGGACATGTGAAGGCTATTTTCTCATTATCTTCTAGATTGACAGTAATTTGATTGTATCCAGAATAGTAGTCTAAGAAACAATAAAATTGTTGTCCGGACAAACTTTCCAACATCTGATCCATGAATGCTAATGGAAAGTGATCTTTCCTAATTGATTGATTAAGCCTTATATAGCCGATACACGTTCTCCATCCAGTCACGATCCTTGTTAGAACTAGTTTATTCTTATTATTTGTCACTACTATCATGCCTCCTTTCTTTGGAACCACCTTGATAGGACTCACCCAGGTGTTATCTGAGATAGGATAAATCACGATGGCTTATAAAAATTTTACTACTTCCTTTCGTACCACTTCTTTCATTGTTTGGATTAACTGCCACTAAGGTTGAGCCACCAGTTTGAAGTTTTCTTCCATCATAATCTTGTACATATAGTATAATTGACAATTCCCTTCAAGTTTGATAATACACAACTTATTTCCTTATTATTTTCCTTTAGAACCTAAATCAACTTTTTCTCTTTATGGATGGACAATGAATTGTTGATGATAATAGGTTTGTTACCTCCTTTTTCAAGAAAAACATACTTTAAGTGGGATGGTAACATCTTCAATTCATGCCTCGTGACATATGTCTTAGGAGCTAGCAGATGGGGGATGTTATGCATATTTAGGACCACTCACCATATCTTCTCCCGACGGGCATTCAAAGGAGCAAAGCTTTCAGTGGATCTTCCACTTTGTTTGAATGTTGTTATGTCCCTCATAGACAACATGTATTGGTTCCTTATAAGTTATCAATATTGGGAGTGAGTTATTTTTTATCTCGAGCCTTCTTTTATGTATTGCTCTCTCTCCCTTGATTTAACATTCCACTCATGTTACTACTTCAATCAAGTATGTCATTGGCTCTGGGTGAGGGATTTGTTGAAGTGTACTGCCCTGAGCCCACTTAGGAATGCTCCTATGAACATTAACTAGCTTGGATGGATTAACATGATTATTGCTTCATTTAAGAAAATGAGATACTCTCTCAAGGATTATGAGGCCAAAAACCTATTTTTAATGATGGCAAAAACCGCAAATATGAATCGTCTTGCAAGCCATCCAATTATCCTCCCCCTGAGATATTTCATATTTCTGCTGTGGCTGTAATTCCTTTCCTTCTCCCCCTTTGACAACATCAAAAAGAAAAAATAACATGGATTAAGAGAATTAAAAACATAGAGTGACCAATATTTTCCAACTTTTCAAAAAGAGCACAAACTAGCATACACACAATATGAAGTAAGTGCAAACGAAAAATAGAAGCAATAACCAATAAAGTAAAGAGATACGATGTTCATTGTTAGAAGCCCAAAATAAGACACAAAGTAGTACGGGAAGTAAAGCAGTTTGCTACAAAACCAAGATAACATAAGCATAATAAACAAGAATTAAAGTTCCAAGCATTGACTGATGTTGTTGTTCCTCATTGTCTTGTGGTTGGTTTGGTGGAAAGCGCATGAAAGCTGACTGAAAGTTTTCCAGATTTGAGTTTTTGTTACCATCATTTCATGAAGAGTGTTATATCGGTGGTTTTGCAGGCTAGCATAATCATTGAACTGGGTGTTTTGAAGATTGACTATTCCAGCAAGATTGTTAATTTATTCAGTTGCTAATGCCATGTCTTCATGATGGTGGATGTGCATTTCCTCAAGTTTGCGCATCACTTCATCATAGGATCTATGAGGCTCATTGTCATCATTTTCGTTGTCGGTTTCTTCCTCCTCTTCAGCACTTTCTCGATTCTCAGTATCAATTTCATCGCCCTCGGCATCTTCCATTTCATCATCTTGTCCAAGATCTTCATTTTGAGTCATTACCGAGTTAGACTTCACAAAGTATTTGTACTTACCAATTTGGGGATTCCATTGATGACCCATAAGTGCGAGAGTTTTCAAGGTAAAATCAGAATCAGGCATAATAGCTATAAGTGAGATACCAGTAAAATCAAGGTTTGCTTGACTGAGACTTCCATGAATGAATGATGGATACCCCAAGGCAGATCCTCTAGGGGAATCCCTTAATGCAAATAATCGGCTAGTGATGTAATACGGCCAATTTATCTTAATTTTGTTCAGAATTGCCCAAATTAACATAACCTTGGGTTGATCAATACGGGACAACCCACCCTTTTTGGGACGAATTATCCTTGACACAATCCATTGCATAACTCGAGCCAGAGGAACCAATTGACCTGTTGTGACAGTTTTTGGAAAAGAAATACTTTGCACAAAATTCTCAGGATATGGTCGTTTTAACATAGAGTTTAAGGCATGTTTGAAGTCATAGTATGTAGGAAGCTTAGTGTCGGTGATTTTAACAGTATCAGTGTCAACAGGGAATAACTCAAAAATTTTCCAAATTTCATTATCTACTCTGACAACCTTATCAGTGATTCTGTATGAAAATTGATGATCAAAGAATTTACCTTGTATACCCGCATAAAATACCTTGACGAGTGCCTCGTTGTAGTCTCCATCTAACTCAAGGAATGGAAACACCTTTTGATGGTCCAACAATTCCACTACATCTGAGATGTACAGGCGTTTGAGAGTGTTACAGAAGGCACAAAATTGCCTAACCAACCTTCTTCTAGCAAACTTTTCATCATATTTTTCAGTGAGATCAGAAGGAAGAAATGTCAGAGGAGTAACCTGAGTTTGATTTGAAGAGCTACCTCTGATACTCCTTTTCTTTGTTACCCTAGAAGCCATGGATGAAGGTTTGGAGAGATTTGGAGATGAAGGATACAGTGGGTTTTTAGGGTTTTGAGATTTTGATATTTTGAGAGGGAGGCCAGATGAGGGAACAACAACAACAAAAATGCATGCAATTTGAACCACACAATGTAAACTAGGGTAAGATAGGCGCAAATGAGTATCTTAATCAGGCGTGCATCGACCGATCAAAATTTTAGGTCGGCTCATGTATGCAAAGTTTTGAAATTTCTTGTATTTCATGGCATGTTGGTTTTGTAAACATTGATTGAACATAGTAAACAAGTACGCATGCCATAAGCAATAACATACAAAGCATTTAATCATTTCATAGAACCAATATTTAAGCAAAATGATCACTAATGAGAAGGAGTAGGAAGGATATTACCGAATGTATTTGAATGACACGATGCCCTCACATGTCGCCAGCCCAAGATGATATTCACACATCATAGATACACAAAGATAAATAAAGAAATGCAACTCATTTAAGTTGCGATCTATCCGAAATGTCAAGGACACCGAGTTCCCTACGAATGTGAGAGATTGGTTCGGTCGCAAGTGGTTTTGTAAAAATATCGGCAAGTTGATTTTTGCTATCAGCGTGCTCAAACACGACTTCACCTTTCTCTACATGATCCCTAAGGAAATGGTGCCTAATTTCAATATGTTTAGTGCGCGAGTGTAGAACCAGATTTTTGGTTATACTGATGGCACTTATGTTATCACAAAATATTGGAATATGATTAAGTTTTAAGTCATAGTCGAGTAATTATTGTTTGAGCAACAAAATTTGAGCACAACAATTACCAGCTGTAACATATTCCGCCTCGGCCGTTAACAAAGCAATCGAAACTTGCTTTTTACTATGCCAACTAACTAAGGAGTTTGAAAAGAAATGACAAGTGTCACTTGTGCTTTTCCTATCCAATTTGCAACCTGCAAAGTCGAAATCGGAATAGACAACCAAGGAACAATCACTACCCTTAGAGAACCAAATTACATACTTAGGAGTACCACAAAGATACCTAAGTATACGTTTTACAACTTTTACATGACTCTCCTTAGGACAAGATTGATATCTAGCACACATGAAAACACTAAACATAATGTTGGGACGAGAATCGGTAAGATAAAGAAGAGATCTGATCATACCTCTATACCTTTTTACATCAACCGGCTTACCATGTTCATCCCGATCTAGGCTAACCGCGGTAGGCATTAGAGTGTTAATAACTTTTGAGTTTTCCATATCGAAGCGCTTGAGCAACTCGTAGCAATACTTCGTTTGGATAACAAAAGTACCTTCCTCGAGTTGTTTGATTTGAAGACCTAGGAAGTAGTTTAACTCCCCTATCATGCTCATTTCAAATTCACCCTGCACCACTTTAGAGAATTCTTTGACCAAGGTGATGTTAGTAGACCCAAAAATGATATCATCAACATAAATTTGCACTAAGATGGAATGGTTTCCTTGGCGCTTAATGAAGAGGTTTGTATCAACCTTCCCTCTAGAGAATCCCTTTTCAAGTAAGAACTTTCTAAGTCGATCATACCAAGCCCTAGGGGCTTGTTTGAGACCGTATAAAGCACGTTTAAGTTTATAAACATGTTTAGGAAACTCGTACTTTTAAATCCAGAAGGTTGAGTTGCATATACTTCTTCATTAATATAACCATTTAGGGAAGCACTCTTAACATCCATTTGAAATAGCTTAAAGTTTTGTGAGCATGCATAAGATAATAACAAGCGTATAGCCTCGAGTCGGGCAACCGGAGCATAAGTCTCCTCATAGTCGATGCCTTCCTCTTAGTTATACCCTTGAGTAACAAGACACGCCTTGTTGTGAATTATGATTCTGTTTTCGTCAAGTTTGTTCCTAAATACCCATTTAGTACCAATTATTCGATAGTCTCGCGGAGGGGGGACAAGGTCCCAAACCTCATTTCTCTTGAATTGGTTTAATTCTTCTTGCATTTCCAAAAACCAATGTTCATCGAGTAAAGCTTCTTTAGGGTTTTTAGGCTCAATTTGAGAGACGAATGTGAAATGATAGCAAAAGTTACTTATCTTAGGTCGTGTAGTCACTCCCTTTGATATGTCTCAAAGATTGTTGTCAATAGGATGATCCTTGGTTTCTTTCCACTCCAAAGGAGGAGTTATTTCATTTGTTGGTTGAGTGACTTCTTCTTCTTTGCTAGATCCATGATCCATCTCCCCTTTTTCTTTTTTAAGTAAGGGCGCATTACTCTTTTCATCTTGATCATTTAGTATCCTTTCCGAAGAAGCACATGCACCATTAACAGAAATACCCTTTTCGACCATTTATGGACAGGATTCATCAAAAGAAACATGTACAGATTCTTCCATAATTTGTAACCTTTTATTAAATACCCTATATTCTTTTCTAGATTGAGAGTATCCAAGAAAGATACCTTCATCGGCTTTTGAGTCAAATTTGCCAAGATTTTCTTTACCATTATTTAATACAAAACATTTACAACCAAAGACATGGAGATGAGAAATATTTGGTTTTCTACCTTTCAAAAGTTCATACGGAGTTTTGTTGAGCATAGGACGTATCAAGATCCTATTTAGCACATAGCAAGCCGTATTGATGGCATCGGCCCAAAAGTATTTTGGAAGACCATGTTCATTGATCATAGTTCTCCCAAGCTCTTCTAGAACACGATTTTTACGCTCAACAACTCTATTTGGTTGAGGTGTTCTAGGAGCAGAAAAATTATGATCATTTCCATTTCTTTCGCAATATTCATTAAAAAGGTGATTTTCGAATTCGCCTCCATGGTCACTCCGGATGGTCACAATTTTTGTATTTAACTTGTTTTGAGATAATTTGGCAAATTTTTCAAAAGCATAGAAAGTGTCACTTTTTTTTGCTAAGAATATCGTCCAACAAAATCTAGAGTAGTCATCGACTATAACGAAGCCATAATAATTTCCTCCTAGACTTTTAATTCTAGATGGTCCAAATAGGTCCATATGGAGGAGTTCAAGTGGTTTCATTGTAGAGATGACATTTTTAGATTTAAAAGAGACTCATGTTTGTTTACCCATTTGACAAGCATTACATAGATGATCTTTTGTAAATTTGATTTTGGGTAAGCCAATCACAAGATATTTAGATATTATTTTATTTAGCAAATCAAAGTTAACGTGTGCTAATCGCCTATGCCAAAGCCTTGAGTCTTCACTCATGGTGACTAAGCATTTAGCACCTGTTAGGGACACATCACTCAAGTCAAGCATATATACATTGTTTACCCTCAAGCCCTTAAACACGTCCTTTTTCTTATTGTTATGTTCAATCATGCATTCATCCTTTAGAAAAGAAATTTTGTAACCTTTGTCGCATAATTGACTAATGCTAATAAGATTGTGTTTAAGGCCTTCAACTAATAGGAAATTTGAGATAGTGGTGGATGAGGGATTACCTACACTACCTTTACCGAGTATTGCTCCCTTGTTGTTATCACCATAAGTAACAAAACCTTTCTTCTTTGCCACAAAGTCAAAGAATAGCGAAATGTCACCTGTCATGTGTCTTGAGCAACCACTATCAAGAAACCATCTTCTCTCGAGAGGCTCAAGACATTCCACCTGAAATATCAAACATGGGAGATAGGTACCCAACATTCATTGGGTCCTTGAGTGTGAGTTGAACATTTGTTGCCTTTGGGGAGCCATTGATATATGCCTTTAGAAACTAATAGTCTCCTAAATCGACATTTACTAATGGTATGTCCCTTCTTGCAACAATATAGGCAAGACATATCTAAGTGAGATCTACTCTTGCTATCTTGATCCCTTACTTCATAGGTATATTTTTTATATGGATTAATCATACTTTTTCTGAAGTTTAAGTGATCGATAGCAAACGTAATCTTAGGTTGTAAGGCTTTGACTAGTTTGGCTTTGAGAATTCTAACTTCTTTTTGCCAAACATGACAAGTTTCACATCCATGCCAATTAAACCAATGTCTCTCTTCTTTTTCACATTTTCCTTCAATATTTTCTATCGTAGATGCTTTAAGAGCTTCTAATTCCTTTTTGGAATTGGAAACCTTTTGTTCTAGATATAAAAATATTTTCTTGTTTGAGGCAAGGCGTTTGAAAGCTTCCTTTGCCTCTTTTTGTAAAGTATTGAAGGAATTTAATGATTCTAAATAAGGCATTTTATCAACATGATCATACTTAGCATGACTTACATTCTTTTTCTTATGATGATGAGCCATGAGACAAAGGTTGACCGTTTCTTCTTCATCACTTGAGGAATCACTGTCACTCTCCCAAGCAATGTATGCTCTTCTAGCTTTGGTTGGTTTCTTTAGAATTTAGGCCTTGGCTTTGTCTTTCTTCAAATAGGGGCAATCCGGCTTGTAATGACCGAGTTTGCTACAATGATAGCATGATCCTCGTGACTTAGACTTCTTACTTTCATCTTGCTTGCTTGGTTAAGAGTGGCGTCTATAATTGATGAGATTCTTATCCGAATGTTGAATTTAGTTTTTCCGGAGAAATCTATTGTATTTTCTTATGAACAATCCCATATCCTCATCTGGACTCTCATCGTCATCACTTGATTCACTTTCACACGAAATTGAGGTGGATGACTTGGAGATTGAAGCCTTTAGTGCTATAGACTTCTTTTCCAAGTCCCTTGACTTTTCCTTATTTTCTTTCTTTTCATGCTTTCCAAGGTGTTGTACCCCAAAATTTTCCCTCCCATTTTCTTCAAGATTTGCCAAGAGCATGCTTCAAAATCTCCCAAGGGTTGCACAGTTCAATGGCCTCCTAACAGTCAAACATTAGGGTTTTGGTTCTAGCAGAGAAATTGAAGTTTCCAAGGGCCCAATCAAGTCTCACATGCCCATAAACATTGTCAAGCATCCTCATGTCAAGTTTCAATACTTACAGCACAAAATTGCACAGTCAAAAACCCTAATTGCCCTACAGTCAACTGCAGGGGCAAAATGGTCATTTGACAGTCAAAAGTCAAAAAAATTGGTCAACATCTTATTTTGAAGCCACAAACATCATTTTATCAATGCTTGATCATGATTCTCAAGGCATGGCTCAAAAAGTCTCAAGATGCAAAAGTTTCTATTTTTGGACAGTTGAAAAAGTCAACTGCAAATTAACCAGGGCATAACTTCCACATGGTTTATCAGAAAAATTCCATCCAAAGCTCATTTTTAAGAGAATGACATTTCCTACAACTCCTCTTCACACTTCAAGTCCAAGAAATGCTCTCACAAAAAGTTATCAATCTCAACATTATAGGTCATTTTCAAAAGTCAACAAAAAGGCACTTTAAGTCAAAGACCATAACTTGAGATTGGTAAATCAAAATGACATGGTACCAAAGGAATTGGTTAGAGGACTTCAAGACCTTTCCAAAATGTCCAAGAACATGATGAAAGCTTAAAAATTGAGCAAAATATTCCTTGTGGAAGTTGGGAAATTTTTGGGAATTTTGAAAAGTCAACTTTGCTTCAAATGCCTCAAAATTGCTAATGGGCCACAATTTCTTCCAAGAATCATCACCCAAAGGCTATGCACGACCCATTGACTTTAAAGGGAGTTATTTTATCATTTTTTATTAATTATTTGAATTATTATTATTATTAGTTCATTTAATTAAAATAAAATATGACAAAAATAGCAAATCATGTTTTCCAAACCTTTTTGTGCAGCATATCCACTCATCATGACCTCAATATTTCGTGCATACTCAAAAAGGCAAGAATTGGCAATGATTGGCATCAAAAAGGAATGAAAAAGATTGAAAAAAGATTCATGAAAATCACAAATTCAAGAACATTGATTGAATGGATTTTGGACTTGTTTTGTGAACCTAATTCACTCCACATATAAGCAGGAACACAACCCTAATAAAAAGAAGAAGAAAGTTGCGCCCAAGAACACCAAACAACTTTGCATTTTTTCACAAAATTCTGAAAACTGTTTTCATAGAGAGAGCTCCTTTCAAGGCCTAAAAAGTATTCCAAAGGCTTGCTGAGACCTTTTTGGACGTGCCTCAATCCTTTTCCACTCTCCATACATCCAGAATTGGTAGAAACACGTTGCCCTGTTCATAACTTTTTACATATTCGTGTTTTCATTTTCATGCCATATTAATGCATTTTAAATGTTGATTTATACTAACATGGGTATTCTGAAGCTAATGGCACAATTTAATTGAAGAATGCATGCACGTATGGAAAGTTACCATGAACGATGCTTAGGGTTTCAAAGCTCCAAATTTGGGGTTTTACGCATAAGGCAAAATTAGCTAGTCAAACCTGTACCATTGAAACCAGGAGACACACACGAATTAATCTCACTATTCGCGCCCAATTTATATTGTCATATATGCTAATCGCTATTTTCAGGTCCTACACTTAGTGGGGGTTTAAAACCCCCGCTATTCATCTGTATTTTCAATCAAAAGCGAAGAAGCCAGGAAAGAGATGATGAGGTGTTGAACGATGACTGGCCAGTTTGAATAACTGGCGCCCTTTTTTTATTGTTCCACTAATACTTGCTTTCTCTCTCTTATTATTCTTTATCCATTATATATCAAACAAACGCGTTTGGCTGGTTGGTGAGTGATGTGTCCTTCAAGCATTGGGACCTGGGTTCGATTCCCAGGTCCCCTCCCTTCTCCAATATTATTTTTCTTCATATGTTTCCATGCAGCGCCTCACCTGAAGTCCACCATACATGCATCTGTACTTGCCTGCCACATGTCCAGCAACACTAATCCAAGGGCCAGAATGGGAGGACTACCCTAGACGCTAGTCAATCATTCTGCACGTGACCACTGAAAAGTCAAAAAAGGCCTCATTCAATGGGCCTAATTCCTTCAATAAGCCTCCAAATTGGGAAGACACCCCCCAATGTTTGCATTTCTTTCTCTCTTATCTTTTCTTTATTTTATTCTTTTTAATCAATTGTTTTATTTAATTCATAAAATAAGTCTCAAAAATACAAAAAATCAGAAATCATAAAAAATAAAAATATGTTTATTTAATTTAATTTATTAATAGTTTTCTTTTTGTAAATAAATTTTGTTAATCAAATTAGTTTAATTTTAGGTTTAATTTTAATGTCATTTTCTTAAATAAATAAAATACATAAAATTAGGGTTAGCATTTTCATTCTCTTTTTTCTCAATAAATAATTTTTATTCTTATTATTATTAACCATTAATTATTTTGTAAATAAACTTGTCATTAAATAATTAGGCTAAATTAGGTCAAACTTAAACATTTTTCTTTAATAATTAAAAACAATTTAGAATTAGGGTTTTATTTAATTTTTAATTCCAATTAATTCTCTTTAATTTCATAAATCCAAAAACATAAAAAATAAGCTCTTTTTCTCATTTAATAATTAAATCAATTTTCAATTCCAATTTAATTTCTTTAAAGGGTCCAACGCCCTCGCACTCGATTCTTAATTCTTTTCGCGCATTTATTTTTTATTTCTTTTATGAATGTAATGTATTTGCCCCAAAGCCTTGTAATAGATAATTAGGATATTTACTTTCCGTACTTTTGTTCAAATCGGGTCTTGGTTTAATTTGGCGATATAGACCCGCGCCTTGTAATAGCGTAGGACCTTTATTTTCCGCATTTTAATTCCCGCACCTTTTAACTGTTAATAATCACATGAAAGAATGTATGCCCAAATAAAAATAATGCGTAGCTCACCAAATACATGACAAGACAAATATAACTGAAAATGACACACAATTCACACATCACTCCTAGGGTACGCCTCATTGTTGCCTTGCCCCTCGAAACGTGGTCGTCGAGTACTGGACATCTTAGTAAGTCCTTATGTCCATGAACATGGCATAAGGGTAGCTTCTAAGGTGTCCTACTGTTGCTCTGGTGATCACACTGTTGCCTTGCCCCTCGAAACGTGGTCGTCGAGTATAGGATGACTTAGTAAGTCCTTATGTTCCATTGATCTAGTTGCCTCGAACGGTTGCCTCGGAACAAGTTGCCTCGGAATAGTTGCCTCGGAATAAAAAGATCAATGGCATAAGGGTAGCTTCTAAGGTGTCCTACTATTGCTCTGGTGACCACACTGTCCCTAATCCACGAATTGACCCGAACACCTCCAACAGTGGTGCTACCTACCTCTCAATGGTGGGATGGCACTACCTTAAGGACATTTGCACAGACTAATTCCTTAGGGTAGGTAGATGACTCGTAGATACTTGCTCTATTTCAAAAAAAACAATCAAAACTCTTTTCACACCGACACTTTGCAAAAAGCTTTCAAAACAACTTTTCAAACACTCTTGAGGACTGATACAAGAGTCGAACTGAAATTTTAAACGGAACTTTTTCAAACCCACTCACCTTGAAAAGCAAACAAACACTTTGAAAACACAAATGAGCAAGTATCTAAGAGCCCATGGATAACCATGGATAGAAAGGGTGCTAACACCTTCCCTTTCTATAAATCTACCTCCCGAACCGAGAGCAATCTCAATAAGGAATTTTTCTGTGCTTTTGTCCTTTCCACATTGGAGAAAATAAAAGACGGTGGCGACTCTTGATTCCGCGATATTTCGCAAACCAGCATTAAACAGTCAGTTCCAGATCCACCGATCACAGAACTGGCGACTCTGCTGGGGACACTTTTGAAGTGAGGTGTACCTTAGGATAGTTCATAACTGTGTTTTCAATTGTTTTGACTTGTTTGCTTTAAATTGTGGGTTGCATAGGAGTTACATAGATCCTAACCCGGATCTGGGGATACCTTGTTTAGGTAGCATAAGCTGTGAGGGACCTGTCCGGCGTAGACCGACATGGGTGAAGCAGTGGCTATGTTGGTGTGGCACCTTGGTCTGTACCGATATCCCTTGTGTTGCAACGAGGAGAATATGGGTCTTCTGAGGAGTCATTAAGCACCAACAGACCTTAGAACCTTAAAAGACACAACTTGGCCAATAGAACAGTAGCAGTATGCTACGCCCATTGAGGCTAAACTCTCGTGATGGTTCTGGCTGCAAGAAAAGATTGCGATGCTGGAGTTATGACCGATTGAGGGTAGTCAATGATATTTGGATCCTCTAAGAACCCGGTTACTTCTGATAGGACATGTATGAACCAACAAACTGAAAGAGGGTAATACCTAGACCCCATGCTGGCCTAAACTTTAAGGGCTTGTCTTGTGTGACTTGTGTGCCTTATCATGTTTGCCTTTGTAAATATTTGTGGTGTGCTTTATCATAACATCATAACAGCATGAGCATTACATGCATCCTGCATAAGGACTGACCATTTCAAAGACAAGAGGGTTTCACCTTTGCTCTGTTTTGTAGGATATCATGATGCCTATGCAAAGGAATACTATCCGGTTCAACTTTGTTCACCCACCTGAGTTGCTTGAAGAGTTGGTTAGCAGAATTCCAAACACCACTTCCTTCATCCAGAGGCATGGTTCTCTTCTCAGTTTAGTCACTGCAAAGCGAGATCAGCAGTTGATGAGTGTCCTGACCCAGTTCTATGACCCTCTGTACCAGTGCTTCACCTTTCAAGACTTCCAGCTGGTCCCTACCCTGGAAGAGTTCTCTGATTTGCTTGGCATCCCTATCTTGGATCAGACTCCCTACACTGGTTGGGAAAAGACCCTCAGGCTTGAGGAGGTTGCTGCAGCTCTTCCCTTGACCCATCAAGAAGTAATGGACAACTGGGTGACTAGAAGCGGAGTTAAGGGTTTCTTGGCCAAGTTTCGGATTGGTAAAGCTAATAGTTTCTAGAATGACTTGGACTTTAGGGCATATGAAGACATCTTGGCTCTCTTAATCTATGGGCTAGTCTTGTTTCCTAATCCTGACAACTTCATCAATATCACTGCCATAAGGATATTTATGTCTCAGAATCCTATGCCCACTCTCTTGGGTGACATCCTGCAACAACTTTATGCTCGTACTGCCCGAAGACGAGGAACTCTGTGGTGTTGTATCCCTTTGTTGGTAAGGTGGTTTATTTCGCACCTCCCTAAGTTCGTGCTGAAGAACCAAGAAGGAAGAGGTTGGGCTCATAGGTTAATGTCTCTCACTGATAAGGACATCATTTGGACTTTCAGAGGTTTGGATGAGATAGTTGTTATTGATCGTTGCGGAGAATACCCTAATGTTCCTTTGATTGGTACTCAAGGAGGAATCTCTTATAATCCATGTCTAGCTCTCCGTCAGTTTGGAAGAGCCAGAAGAGCAGGGCCTCATGAGATGCTGGTGCCTCACATCAGTTTTGAGTTTCAGGTGGATAGTGACGAGCTGCGTCGTAGGTTCATCAAGGCTTGGGACAGAGTTCATAAAGCTGACCCACAAGAGTTGGGGCCAAAGACTTCTCTACCTATGGAAGCCTACTACAAGTGGGTTCGCATCCGTGCTCAGAAGTTAGGTATGCCATACGAAGCTGTCAGACCCGTCATTCTTGAGTATCCTGACCAAGATGGGGCTCCTCCAACTGTCCTCCCTCCTCAGATACCTACTGATTATGAGACATTAAAAAGGTCTTGGTCGCAACTGCGAGAAGAACGAGATTCTTACCGGGAAAAGTTCAACGAGCAGGAGTTGAAGATCCAGAAGCTGACAAAGCAGTTGGAGAATGAGCGAGCTCTGAATGACTACATCCGTACTGAGAAGAGGAGACCCTGGGATCAATGAGGAGCTCTGGATTTTCTTTTACAGTTTTATTTCCCTTTTCAGTATTTCCATTTTATGTAACGCCTAAGGGCAATCTGTTGAACAATTTAAGTTTCAAAGTTGAATCTAATGAAGTGTGTTCCTTTTTGTTTACAAAGTTGATTCCCGATTGTCTTTGAAAACATAAATCATACGCATTCCATTCATCATGTGCATAGCAGGTATTCTTCTTTTCAGGTTGCTCACTGATCTTCGCTGTTTATTTCAGCATTATGAACCCTGAATCATCAACCGAGATGTTTATCAAGGCCCTTCAGGCGTAGAACGCACAATTTCAGGAGCTGATCATGGGTTTGGCTCAAGGCCAAGAAGAGCTGAAGGCTTTGCTCCTGAAGAAGGAGAAGAAGAAGAAGAGAACTGTTCTTTTCAACTCGGGCTGGAGGTTTGGTAACACTCTACAGAATGAGGAAGCTGGTTCTTCTGTAGGCAAAGACAGTCACCAGGAGGGAAAGGCTCCAAGTCCAGTAGTCTCTGACAATGAGACTGATTTTAATGAGGAACAGTATCCTCCTGCTGAAGACCGGTACAAGCAGTTGGAAGACAGACTGAATGCCATGGAAATTCAACAAGTGCTTGGGCTGGATTTCGGAGACTTGGGCTTATCTACTGGCGTGATCATTCCTCACAAGTTTAAGGCACCATCTTTCACCAAGTATGACGGGGCGTCTTGCCCTAAGATACACCTCAGATCTTATGTGCGGAAGATTCAACCGTACACAGTGGACAAGAATTTGTGGATCCACTTCTTCTAGGAGAGTCTTTCAGGGACTCATCTCGAATGGTTCTATCAGCTGGATGGAACCAAGGTTCGTAACTGGGAGGAGTTGGCTACTGCTTTTTACAAGCAGTATCAATATAATGCTGACCTTGCTCCTACACGTACCCAACTCCAGGGTATGTCGCTAGGATCAAGCGAAGGTTTTAAAGAGTATGCACAGAAGTGGAGGGATCTGGCTGGCAGGGTGCAGCCTCCGTTAACTGACCGTGAGCTGGTGGATATGTTCTTGGGGACCCTCTCCGGGCCATTCTTCAATCATCTTATCGAAAATTCATCTCCAGGGTTCACTGACCTTATTCTGACTGGGGAGAGGATAGAGGCTGGAATAAAGTCCGGTAAAATTCAGAAAGGTGCGTCTTCGAGTTCTGAGAAGAAACCTTTTAAGAAGGAGGCCAGTGTTGTGTATGGGCCTAGAAGACAAGATAAACCAGAGCTCCGCCAATCTGTCAACGCGGTGGTAATTGCTAAGCCAGCTGCCGCTCCTCGGCAAACCAATCCACAAAGGGCTGAGAGACCCAGAAGAGAGTTTACCCGGCTGAGTATGACCTTGTCGCAAATCTTGCCACAGTTGTTATCCACCAACTTAGTGACTGTTAGGGAGGCCCCGAAAGTTGTGAATACTGCCTCTCCGAAGTATAATCCAAATGCCCGCTGTGCTTATCACTCCGATAGCCCGGGGCATTCTACTGATGATTGTTGGGCCCTGAGGAATAAGGTGCAAGACCTTATTGATGCCAAGGAGGTACAGTTTGAGGCACCTGAGAAGCCTAATGTAGTGACAGCTCCCCTGCCTGCTCATGGAGTGAATGCTATTGGGGATGAAGATGAGGTGGAAGAATCTGATTTCGACAGCTGGATTTATCCGACGGCCGACAATGGACCTAGCAATTGGACTGCAAAGGACAACCTACCTATTACTTTTGTTACGCAGTAATGAATTCCTTTGTTTTTGTTATTTGTAATAAACAATGAATTAAAACTCTATGGCCCGGTGTCTTACCCGGGGCACCGTGGCTTCATTTGTGAGGGCATATTAATTGTCATTTCATATATCATGAATAAAGACCTTGGACATTTTATCGCACTTCAAATCTTATGCTCCTTTTCTTTCTTTCCTTTCTTTATATATTTCAAAACAGCTGTATTTACACACACTCACCCATAGAGGTTTCAATCCACTCTGGATCTCACTGGTAACGACTCTGCTACTGCCAGTTATGACTTCGAAAATCCGATCAACTTAGCCGAAGACGAAGGTGAAGATGATTGCGAAGTGCCTGGCGAGCTTGCAAGACTGTTACTCTAGGAAGAGAGGGCAATTCAACCACATGAAGAGCCGGTGGAAACGATAAATCTGGGTACTGAGACGGACAGAAAGGAGGTTAAGATTGGTGCCAACCTAGAGCTCAGCGTGAAGCAACGGTTGACTCAGATGTTACATGATTATGTATAGATCTTTGCCTGGTCCTACAAAGACATGCCCGGTTTGGATACCGACATTGTGGTCCATCATTTGCCTACCAAGGAAGACTGCCCTCCGGTTAAGCAGAAGGTCCGCCGTATGCGTCCAGAGATGTCTGAGAAGATCAAAGCCTAGGTTATGAAACAGTTTGATGCCGGGTTTCTTGCAGTAACTTCTTACCCTCAGTGGGTTGCCAATGTAGTGCCGGTACCAAAGAAAGATGGTAAGGTCAGAATGTGTGTTGACTACAGGGATCTGAACAGGGCCAGCCCCAAGGATGACTTCCCCCTACCTCACATTGACGTTCTGGTTGATAATACCGCTCAGCATAAGGTGTTCTCTTTCATGGATGGTTTTTCAGGTTATAATCAGATCAAGATGGCTCCTGAAGACATGGAGAAAACTACCTTTGTTACTCAGTGGGGCACCTTATGCTACAAGTTCATGCCATTCGGGTTGAAAAATGCTGGGGCAACCTACCAACGGGCCATGGTTGCTTTATTTCATGACATGATCCATCATGAGATAGAAGTGTATGTTGACGACATGTTTGCAAGGTCCCAAACTGAGGAAGAACACCTTGATCATCTGCAGAAATTGTTTGACCGTCTGAAGTTGTACAAGCTGAGGTTGAACCCGAACAAGTGCTCCTTCGGGGTTAGATCTGGAAAATTACTAGGCTTCGTTGTAAGTGATAAGGGTATTCAAGTGGACCCTGCCAAGGTTAAAGCTATTCAAGAGATTCCAGTTCCTAAGACAGAAAAGGAGGTCAGAGGCTTTCTAGGACGCCTGAATTACATTGCCCGATTCATCTCACATCTAACTGCTACCTGTGAACCAATCTTCAAGCTGCTGAAGAAAGATCAAGTAGTACGTTGGAATGATGAATGTCAAGCCGTTTTTGACAGAATCAAAGAGTATCTCCAAGAACCACCCATTCTTATGCCACCGGTTGAAGGGAGACCTCTGATACTATACCTGACAGTACTCGATAACTCAATGGGGTGTGTGCTGGGGCAGCATGACGAGTCTGGCCGAAAAGAGCATGCCATTTATTACCTTAGCAAAAAGTTTACCGACTGTGAGACCCGATACTCACTGCTCGAGAAAACTTGCTGCACTTTGGTATGGGCTGCTCGCCGGCTGAGACAGTATATGCTGACTCACACTACCTTGTTGATTTCAAAGATGGATCCTATAAAATACATATTTGAAAAGCCTGCTCTGTCTGGGAGAATAGCAAGATGGCAGATGATCTTGACGGAATACGACATCCAGTACACGACTCAGAAAGCCATCAAAGGAAGTGTATTGGCAGACCACTTGGCACATCAGGCAATGGACGACTATCAGTCAATGAACTTCGAGTTTCCAGACGAAAGCATCATGATAGTGACTGATTGTGAAGTACCTGGACCGGATGAAGGACCTGAGGAAGGATCCCGATGGTCTATGCACTTTGACGGAGCCTCCAATGCTTTGGGTAACGGTATCGGCGCTGTAATCATATCCCCTCAAGGCACTCATACTCCACTTACTGCTCGGCTATGTTTCAACTGCACCAACAACATGGCAGAGTATGAGGCATGCATCATGGGTCTCCAAGATGCGATTGACTTAAGGATCAAGTTTCTGAGTGTCTTCGGAGATTCCGCTCTCGTGATCAATCAGATCAAAGGAGAGTGGGATACGAAACATCTGAATCTTATTCCTTACAGAGAATGTGTGTTGACATTGATTCCCCACTTCACAGAGATAACTTTTGAACACTTCCCAAGAGAGGAGAATCAGTTGGCGGACGCGTTAGCTACGATGTCTTCCATGTTCAAAGTCAAATGGGACAATGAGGCTCCCCGGGTCATCATCTGGAAACTGGACGAACCGGCATACTGTTGTGACCTTGAGGCTGAGGTAGTGACTGAGAAACCTTGGTACCATGAGGTGAAGAGATATTTGGAAGCTCAGGAATACCCTGAAGGTGCATCTGTCAATGATAAGAAGTTCCTGAGAAGGTTCGCAGCGAAGTTCTTCCTTAGCAACGGTATCCTGTATAAGCGAAACCATGATTCGACCTTACTGCGTTGTGTGGATAAGACTGAAGCAGAAAGGATCATAGCAGAGCTACATGAAGGGACCTTCGGAACACATTCCAGTGGACACACTATGGTGAAGAAAATCCTTCGGGCAGGGTATTTCTGGTCCACAATGGAAGCCGACTGTTACCAACATTCTTGGACATGTCACAAATGCCAGATTTATGCAGATAAGGTGCATGTTCCTCCAGTCCCTCTGAATGTCTTGACTGCACCTTGGCCTTTTGCAATGTGGGGCATAGATATGATCGGTGAGATCAGGCCTACGGCATCCAATGGGCATCGCTTCATCCTGGTGGCGATTGATTACTTCACAAAGTGGGTTGAAGCAACTTCCTACGCCACTGTAACCAAGAATGTGGTGGCACGATTCATTCGGAATAACCTGATCTGTCGATACGGCGTCCCGGAAAGAATCATTACAGACAACGGTACCAATCTTAATAACAAGATGATCACTGAGCTCTACGAGCAGTTCAAAATACAGCACCACAACTCTTCTCCTTACCGGCTGAAGATGAATGGGGTTGTAGAAGCAGCGAATAAAAATATCAAGAAAATCGTGCAGAAGATGACAGTGACCTATAAAGATTGGCACGAGATGTTACCGTTTGCTCTACATGGGTACCGTACCTCAGCAAGGACGTCAACCGGGGCAACTCCTTTCTCCTTGGTCTACGGTATGGAGGCGGTCTTACCGATCGAAGTGCAGATACCCTCTCTCCGGATAATGAAGGATGCAGATTTGAGCGAAGATGATTGGATCCAGACACGACTTGATCAATTAAACTTAATTGACGAAAAGAGACTTGCTTCTATTTGTCATGGTCAGACGTATCAAAAACGGATGATCAGGGCATTTAACAAAAAGGTCAGACCACAAGAATATCAAGTTGGGGATCTGGTAATCAAGCGTATCATCCTTCCTCAGAGTGATCCAAGGGGCAAATGGACCCCTACGTACGAAGGGCCATTTGTGGTTAAACATGTGTTCTCAGGAGGAGCCATGATTCTGACCACCATGGATGGTGATGACCTTCCTCACCCCGCCAATGCAGACATAGTAAAAAGATACTACGCATAATAAAAGACCCACTAGGTTGACATACCTAGGCAAAAATTAGGGCTTCCCGGAGAACCAAAAGGGTTCGGGCAAAATGAAGGGATGAAATGAAAAAAATCTGTACACCCGGCAAGTCGAAAACCTGAAAAGGCGGCTTGGGCAAAAATGGGTATCCCGGTGGACTGAAAACCCGAAAGGGCGGTCCAGGCAAAAGTTAGGGATAAAGCGTAATACTATGTCTCATTGGATCACTTCGCATCCAGAATCCGGTATCAACACCAAGTTCAGACGGCATTGATCAATCAGCTTCATCTTCAACTAGGTCATCAAGTGATGAGACGCTCGAAGATATAAAGGCGATAGTAGAGTTGGAACCCAGTGGGATCATTTCTTTTCACATAGCTGTTTTGTTTTCCCTTTGTACAAACTTGTATAAACTCTTTTATTCGGTGGCGTTCTCTTACTAGGACGTCAGCCTCTTGTACATAAACGCCTATTTACAGGCAAAGTCAAAAATAAATATAAATACTCTTTTCAGACAAATTGCCAATTGTTTTTCCTTTTTCTGTTTTGTTTTGCGAAGAACGTCCAAGGTTCAATTTGTGATATATGCATTTGACAATAATTGCTAACTCATAAATATTTGCATACGAAACAAAGGATTAATTCCAGGTAACCTTAGAAACAGGGGCAATAATGAGTTGTCTAAGCGATCTAATTGCCTTGTCCACCAAGGTACCAAGGTAGGTTCAGCTGAAGAACGTAACCAGTATATCTTAACTCCCCAGAGAGTGAGCCAGCAAGTCAATGCACTATCTCCAAGCAAAGCCATACTATCAGCCTTAAGGAAGTTGGGTATCCTCCAGCAGATCTCAACATTCCCCAACACATCATACAGATATTCTTAACAAGCATCCCTGGCAGTCTTGATCTAAGATTGTTCCCCGGCGGTATACCAGACATTCAGCGGAGCCACTTCCCCAATACATCTCAAAAATTTCCCCAGGAGAGTCCAATCAAGATTTCTCCAGGACAGTTTGAATCATCTCCCCAGCAGGAAGCTTATCCCCAGTAGATTCTGGAAGCTTCCCCTCCCTGCAGAGCACGAACGCGTCTCCCGGCTTTATTCAAAGGTTATTTCCCTACCAGGATATAACTGGGTTATCCTCAGCCAAAAGCCACGGAAAGATCGTCCTCGACGAAGTCTTCCTATCCCCAGCGGAGTCTATCAAAACTTCCAAGACATCAACGGTATCCCCAGCGAAGTTACCATCAACATCCCAGCAAAATACCTTTCTTCCCACAGAGTATTGTTCCCCAGCAAGGTAGCTAGAGTTAATTTTCTCCCCGCAGAATGATCTCTTCGCCAAGTTTATTCCCCAACAGAGTTATCTTCTCCTACCGGTATTCTTGCAACTATCATCCCCAGCGGAAACAACAAAGCACCATTCTCCAACATCAGCCCAGGATGTGACTTCCCGGCACCCGTCAAGGATTTATTTTCCTAGACAAAAACATACATTCATAAACATCGCATTTCCATACATTACAGTATGCATATACGCATCATGAACATACAATCTCATTTATGTTAAGAACATCATTGCTTGATCCATATCATGCATTGCGTATGACTGACCTTTACCTTTCAGGAAAGACCCAGTTAAATTCTCAGCTATGTCCAAGACCTCCTCTGGTTCAGTCAGATCGACCCTAAGATCTCCCTGATTCTTATCCAGTTGAAGTTATTTCAAGACCTTGCCTGGTTCAGTTAAATCGACTCCTAAAGATTTTTCTGATTCTTATCCAGTCAAAGGCCTTCTCTGGTTCAGTCAGATCGACCCTAAGATCTCCCTGATTCTTATCCAGTTGAAGATTCCAAGACCTTGCCTGGTTCAGTTAAATCGACTCCTAAAGATTTTTCTGATTCTTATCTAGTCAAAGGCCTTCTCTGGTTCAGTCAGATTGGCCATAAGATCTCCCTGATTCTTATCCAGTCGAAGATTTCAAGACCTTGCCTGGTTCAGTTAAATCGACTCATAAAGATTTTTCTGATTCTTATCCAGTCAAAGGCCTTCTCTAGTCCAGATAAATCTATTCCTAAAGATTTTCCTGATGAAGACTCAGTAGAAGACATCCAAGATTCTCTCACCGTTACTGTTGAGGTAGTAATCGCCCCAGGTTCTCTCATCGTTACTGTTGAGGTAGTAATCGCCCCAGATTCTCTCATCGTTACTGTTGAGATAGTAATCGCCCCAGATTCTCTCATCTTTAATGTTGAGGTAGTAATCACCCCCAGGTTCTCTCATCGTCCCGCTGAGGTAGTAACCATCCCTGATTCATTCATCACCTTTTGAAGCTCCAGACTCGATTCCTGTATCTCGCCAGGGCACGTCTGAAGAGTTTTTAAGTTTCAATTCCTGTAACCAGTCAGGGCACATCTACACAAAGAGTCTGAAGACCAGCTCCTGTACCAGGCCAGGTAATCATCATTCTTTTTCAGGTACGCAAGTTCTCGCTAAGGAAACTCTTACGCGATCGACACCCAGATGGCATTTATAAGCCCATCCACCTATCCATCACCTCTCAACATGGCATCTATAAGCCCATCTTCCTATCCATCAATCTCCAAATGGCATCTGTAAGCCCATTCCCACCATCACACTACTATGTGAGTGCAAATTTCTGGGCACTCTAGTGTTCAATCATCTTCCACCTTCGGACTACGAAAGGCACGCCAGCCAATCTACATCCTCGGGTTTAAGAAGATTGAACAGGGGCAACTGTTGTACCCCAAAATTTGCCCTCCCATTTTCTTCAAGATTTTCCAAGAGCATGCTTCAAAATCTCCCAAGGGTTGCACAGTTCAATGGCCTCCTAACAGTCAAACATTAGGGTTTTGGTTCTAGCAAAGAAATTGAAGTTTCCAAGGGCCCAATCAAGTCTCACATGCCCATAAAAATTGTCAAGCATCCTCATGTCAAGTTTCAAGACTTACAGCACAAAATTGCACAGTCAAAAACCCTAATTGCCCTACAATCAACTGCAGGGGCAAAATGGTCATTTGACAGTCAAAAGTCAAAAAATTTGGTCAACATCTTATTTTGAAGCCACAAACATCATTTGATCAATGCTTGATCATGATTCTCAAGGCATGGCTCAAAAAGTCTCAAGATGCAAAAGTTTCTATTTTTGGACAGCTGAAAAAGTCAACTGCAAATTGACCAAGGCATAACTTCCACATGGTTTATCAGAAAAATTCCATCCAAAGCTCATTTTGAAGAGAATGACATTTCCTACAACTCCTATTCACACTTCAAGTCCAAGAAATGCTCTCACAAAAAGTTATCAATCTCAACATTATAGGTCATTTTCAAAAGTCAACAAAAAGGCACTTTAAGTCAAAGACCATAACTTGAGATTGGTAAATCAAAATGACATGGGACCAAAGGCATTGGTTAGAGGACTTCAAGACCTTTCCAAAATGTCCAAGAACATGATCAAAGCTTAAAAATTGAGCAAGATATGCCTTGTGGAAGTTGGGAAATTTTTGGGAATTTTGAAAAGTCAACTTTGCTTCAAATGCCTCAAAATTGCTAATGGGCCACAATTTCTTCCAAGAATCATCACCCAAAGGCTATGCACGACCCATTGACTTTAAAGGGAGTTATTTTATCATTTTTTATTAATTATTTTAATTATTATTATTATTAGTTCATTTAATTAAAATAAAATATGACAAAAATAGCAAATCATATTTTCCAAACCTTTTTGTGCAGCATATCCACTCATCATGACCTCAATATTTCGTGCATACTCAAAAAGGCAAGAATTGGCAATGATTGGCATCAAAAAGGAATGAAAAAGATTGAAAAAAGATTCATGAAAATCACAAATTCAAGAACATTGATTGAATGGATTTTGGACTTGTTTTGTGAACCTAATTCACTCCACATATAAGCAGGAACACAACCCTAATAAAAAGAAGAAGAAAGTTGCGCCCAAGAACACCAAACAACTTTGCATTTTTTCACAAAATTCTGAAAACTGTTTTCATAGAGAGAGCTCCTTTCAAGGCCTAAAAAGTATTCCAAAGGCTTGCTGAGACCTTTTTGGACGTGCCTCAATCCTTTTTCCACTCTCCATACATCCAGAATTGGTAGAAACACGTTGCCCTGTTCATAACTTTTTACATATTCGTGTTTTCATTTTCATGCCATATTAATGCATTTTAAATGTTGATTTATACTAACATGGGTATTCTGAAGCTAATGGAACAATTTAATTGAAGAATGCATGCACGTATGGAAAGTTACCATGAACGATGCTTAGGGTTTCAAAGCTCCAAATTTGGGGTTTTACGCATAAGGCAAAATTAGCCAGTCAAACCTGTACCATTGAAACCAGGAGACACACACGAATTAATCTCACTATTCGCGCCCAATTTATATTTCCATATATGCTAATCGCTATTTCCAGGTCCTACACTTAGTGGGGGTTTAAAACCCCCGCTATTCATCTGTATTTTCAAATAAAAGCGAAGAAGCCAGGAAAGAGATGATGAGGTGTTGAACGATGACTGGCCAGTTTGAATAACGGGCGCCCTTTTTTTATTGTTCCACTAATACTTGCTTTCTCTCTCTTATTATTCTTTATCCATTATATATCAAACAAACGCGTTTGGCTGGTTGGTGAGTGATGTGTCCTTCAAGCATTGGGACCTGGGTTCGATTCCCAAGTCCCCTCCCTTCTCCAATATTATTTTTCTTCATATGTTTCCATGCAGCGCCTCACCTGAAGTCCACCATACATGCATCTGTACTTGCCTGCCACATGTCCAGCAACACTAATCCAAGGGCCAGAATGGGAGGACTACCCTAGACGCTAGTCAATCATTCTGCACGTGACCACTGAAAAGTCAAAAAAGGCCTCATTCAATGGGCCTAATTCCTTCAATAAGCCTCCAAATTGGGCAGACACCCCCCAATGTTTGCATTTCTTTCTCTCTTATCTTTTCTTTATTTTATTCTTTTTAATCAATTGTTTTATTTAATTCATAAAATAAGTCTCAAAAATACAAAAAATCAGAAATCATAAAAAATAAAAATATGTTTATTTAATTTAATTTATTAATAGTTTTCTTTTTGTAAATAAATTTTGTTAATCAAATTAGTTTAATTTTAGGTTTAATTTTAATGTCATTTTCTTAAATAAATAAAATACATAAAAATTAGGGTTAGCATTTTCATTCTCTTTTTTCTCAATAAATAATTTTTATTCTTATTATTATTAACCATTAATTATTTTGTAAATAAACTTGTCATTAAATAATTAGGCTAAATTAGGTCAAACTTAAACATTTTTCTTTATTAATTAAAAACAATTTAGAATTAGGATTTTATTTAATTTTTAATTCCAATTAATTCTCTTTAATTTCATAAATCCAAAAACATAAAAAATAAGCTCTTTTTCTCATTTAATAATTAAATCAATTTTCAATTCCAATTTAATTTCTTTAAAGGGTCCAACGCCCTCGCACTCGATTCTTAATTCTTTTCGCGCATTTATTTTTTATTTCTTTTATGAATGTAATGTATTTGCCCCAAAGCCTTGTAATAGATAATTAGGATATTTACTTTCCGTACTTTTGTTCAAATCGGGTCTTGGTTTAATTTGGCGATGTAGACCCGCGCCTTGTAATAGCGTAGGACCTTTATTTTCCGCATTTTAATTCCCGCACCTTTTAACTGTTAATAATCACATGAAAGAATGTATGCCCAAATAAAAACAATGCGTAGCTCACCAAATACATGACAAGACAAATATAACTGAAAATGACACACAATTCACACATCACTCCTAGGGTACGCCTCACTGTTGCCTTGCCCCTCGAAACGTGGTCGTCGAGTACTGGACGTCTTAGTAAGTCCTTATGTCCATGAACATGGCATAAGGGTAGCTTCTAAGGTGTCCTACTGTTGCTCTGGTGATCACACTGTTGCCTTGCCCCTCGAAACGTGGTCGTCGAGTATAGGATGTCTTAGTAAGTCCTTATGTTCCATTGATCTAGTTGCCTCGAACGGTTGCCTCGGAACAAGTTGCCTCGGAATAGTTGCCTCGGAATAAAAAGATCAATGGCATAAGGGTAGCTTCTAAGGTGTCCTACTATTTCTCTGGTGACCACACTGTCCCTAATCCACGAATTGACCTGAACACCTCCAACGGTGGTGCTACCTACCTCTCAATGGTGGGATGGCACTACCTTAAGGACATTTGCACAGACTAATTCCTTAGGGTAGGTAGATGACTCGTAGATACTTGCTCTATTTCAAAAAAACCAATCAAAACTCTTTTCACACCGACACTTTGCAAAAAGCTTTCAAAACAACTTTTCAAACACTCTTGAGGACTGATACAAGAGTCGAACTGAAATTTTAAACGGAACTTTTTCAAACCCACTCACCTTGAAAAGCAAACAAACACTTTGAAAACACAAATGAGCAAGTATCTAAGAGCCCATGGATAACCATGGATAGAAAGGGTGCTAACACCTTCCCTTTCTATAAATCTACCTCCCGAACCGAGAGCAATCTCAATAAGGAATTTTTCTGTGCTTTTGTCCTTTCCACATTGGAGAAAATAAAAGACGGTGGCGACTCTTGCTTCCGCGACATTTCGCGAACCAGCGTTAAACAGTCAGTTCCAGATCCACCGGTCACACAAGGCTCATAAGCTCTTGCTCATGTCCTTGAAGCTTGCCCCATAGTATGGTGAGATCCAAAGTATTTAGATCATTGGCTTCCTTAATTACCGTAACTTTAGGTTACCAATCCCTGCTAAGACATCTCAAAATTTTATTAGTAGCAACAGAATTGGGAATTACATGACCTAGTGTATGCAAGCGATTCATTATATGAGAGAATCTCTTTTGCATTTCGGTGATGGTTTCACCTTGCTCCATGTGAAAGAGATCAAACTCTTGCGTCAAGGTATTAATTCTAGCCAATTTTACATCATTTGTTCCCTCATGGGTGACTTGTAAAGCGTCCCACATTTCCTTAGCCGTAGCGCAATGTGAGACCCGAAAATACTCATCAACTCCTAGAGCTTCTATGAGCATGTTTCGTGCTTTCCAGTCATAGGAATAATTTTTCTCATCTTTTTCATCCCATTGTGCTTCCGGTTTAGGAACAGTTATCCCGACAACATTTTGCATAATTATTGCAACTGGCCCATCTTGGATAACCTTCCATATTTTCCTATCAACAGAGGTGATATGGACACGCATACAATCTTTCCAATAGCTATAATTTTCACCTTTGAAAACGAGTGCTCTATTGTATGCTCCTTTTAGATCACAATGCATTTCTAGAAGTTGTTTGTGAAGCACTGGATAAATTTATGCGTTTTGTAAAATTATTTTTATCAGAGAGCGACAACCCTGAATCTGATTGTCTAAACTTTACGTATTGGAAAGATCGGATATGCGAACTAATTTGATGAAAGTGATGAGAATAGAATCACAATTAAAAATGAATATGATGAATCTCTTTAGCAAGTTTAACAAGGTGTAAGTTATTACCAATTAGTTGCGGAGAAGATAAAGCAAATTTGTGAGTAGTAAATTCACCAAACACTTGGTGTACGTACTACACAAGGTTTGGTTATACTCAAATTGTAGTGATTGTAGCAATTCTAATGAATGCTATATGATTTTTAAATTTTAGTTTATCACTACTCGCGTGGGCTACTCTGCCCCTAATTCTAGAATCTAGAATTAGGATATGAAATTAATTTTGCAAAGTTTGTAAGAGAAGATACAATCACCACAATTCAAAATCACTTGATGAATCTTATATGATGCACTCCTCTTCCCTTGATTCCAGATGAATCAAGTATGCCAAATCTTGAACAAAAGCTCCTTCTACCTTGAATGATTTTGTACTCAAGAATCTTTGGCCCCAAATCCTTCTTCATAATCCTCCGGTTACCGCTACCCGATTGAACACTCCACGGTCTTCCAATCTCTTAGCTCGGCTGAATTTAATGAAGCAAAGATTTGTGATAAAAACCCCCAATTTGGAGGACAAAACCCCAATGGTTTTATTCAAGACAAAACCCACAAAGATCTCAACCCAAATCTGAAATTGCACTTTTAATTCGGAAGTTATCAACACAATCCCAAGAACTTGATCAACAAGAATGATTGTGTGTAGTTGTTGATGATTGATGAGAGGTTGAAGATGAAGAGAACTCTTGTGTATATCTTTCACTTTTTCTTGTTTTTTTTTAAATAGAGGCCAAAATTATATTTATAATTCATTCCCATGATGTAACAGCATAGCAGAAAATTAAGACAATTTAGCGATGAGTCGACTCATGCAATGCATACAGAAAGTGTGCGCCTTCCCGAGCGAGAGAGAGATATAAGTTTCTTTAGTTATACGCCGACTCATTGTTTTGATGCGCCGACTCATGTTCTCCCAGAACCATGTTTTGATGCATAGAGGAGGCGTGCGCCTTCCCGGACATTTCCAAGTCAAGAACTTCTTCTCATGATCCGACCTGATGATCCATGAGCCAACTCATGCAGTCTGTTTTGAGATAGATGCTTATTTTTGATGTTTCTCAATTGCACCTATTTGAAGCGAGGCATATTTGCACAGATGGGTTTTTGACAATCATTAAAACTCAGTTCTTTCACTTTTGCCCTCACAATGGTGTCCTAGATCAATTTTATCGGAGCCCCATAGTGGGTGCAAATTGTACTTGCTAAAACTACAAATGTGTGACAACCCCTAATAATTAAGGGCTATCAGAGGCTTTAAGGTTTGTTGTGAGGTTGAGATCTAGTCAAATAGGGGTGAGAAGCTCTGTATGTAGGTATCTGTAAGAACAAGATTAGTACTGCATCTAGTCTTAAGTTTTGATGATAACTTTATATGGTATCTTAGGGAGAAATTGTGTACTCTAATGGTTTCTGTCTAGTGTGTAGATTTTTCTAAAAAGGTTCTAAATTTGGTAAGAAGGCGTGTGACGTCATCAGTTTCTGAACTCAACACTTTAAATGAACACCTTTGGTGTGTTACAATGACAATTCAAGATTTTGGAATGCTTTTTATGTAACTGTTCTAAGGAATGTTAGTACAAGAGCTTTTGATCGTGACTTTGCAAGGAAGCTTTGAAGGCCTTCTAAAGCTTTTCTTTTGTTGTCCCAAGTTCTGAAGATACTGAAGACAAGGTTTGTTGAACAATTTCTAAATATTTAAAGACATTACTTTTGAAGACCAAGTGCTGAAGAATCTGAAGACAAAGGTTTTGTTGAACAAGTTCTGAAGATTCAAAGACTTAGGTTCTGAAGATGCAAGTTCTGATCCTTCTACAACATGTTTCATCAACATAAAAATTGGAAGCCTTTGAAGATATAGAAGATTAAGACTGGGATTGTGTGTGATGGTGAGCATAAAAGTACAAAGTACAATGGGACCACTACTCTACTAGGGTGGTATAGGGATAAACCTTTTGTACTATGTTGCCTACCATTCTTACCATGATCGTTGGGAAAAAATAGATAGTTTTGTATTTCCTATTCTACCCTCCAACGGATCTCTTTTTCAGCTATAAAAGGAGGACTTTGAAGAATTTGAAATCAACGAATCAGTTCAACAAAACTACGCTAAAGTGCTGCAGAAACTCTTTTGAGGTATTCTTTGTATAGTTTTGTAAATTAGCAAGGAGCTTTTGTTCATATCTTACTATCAACACTTTTGTGTTGATGTACTTAAACATTGCGTAATCTTCTTATAAGAAGAATCTTTGTATACACATATTTGGAAATTTACGGTTGTTGATAGGTTCCTAGAGAGACTAGATGTAGTTAGGATTCTCAAGAAGACTTTGGTTACGGTCATCATGGATTAGAAATAAGGATCGACAAACTTGTTGGGGTTATCGACAAGGTTGATCAGACTTATTGTGGTTGTCTGTAATCGGTTGATTATAGTGGATTAAATCCTTGTGGATAAGGTAAACCACCTTGCGGGGTGAGCTGGAGTAACTTAGTTAATAGTGAACCATGATAAAAATAATTATGTTCACTTATTCTTATTCACTTGCTAGCTTTGTGTTTTAGTTGCGAAAAGATTATATTTGGTACAACCCAATTCAAACCCCCCTTTCTTGTGTTTCTCACACCTTCAGTTCGCATCAGAGCTCTGGTTTTGGTATTGATTATTATCAAACACTTAACCGTGTCAGATAAAGATTCAGACGAGTTTTTAGAAACACTATGGTTGATCCTACACAACCACCTCCTCTAGTTCCATATGATAAAGATAGCTACAATGATAAAACTCCCATTTTTTATGGTGGAAAATTTGAGTATTGGAAAGACAGACTAGAAAGTTTCTTTCTAGGTCAAGATTTTGATCTTTGGGGTATGGTAGTTAATAGCTACGAACATCCCACATATGTTGCTGGAAAACAGCTTGAAAGAAAAGCTATGACTTATCAACAGAAGAAAGATTATAAGAATCATCATAAAGCAAGAACCATCTTGTTGAATGCTATTTCTTATACTGAGCATGAGAAAATCACAAATAGAGACTCAACTAAGTCTATATTTAACTCTCTCAGAATGACTCATGAAGAAAATGATCAAGTAAAAGAGACCAAGGCTTTGGCCTTGATTCATAAGTATGAAGCCTTCACGATGGAGGATGATGAAATAGTTGAGACTATGTTATCAAGGTTTCAAACCTTAGTTGAAGGACTAAGAGTTCTAAACAAAGGATATTCTATCTCAGATCACATGAAGAAGATTATCAGAAGCTTGCCATCCAAATGGAGGCTTATGGTAATTGCACTCAAGCTTGCAAAGGATGTGAACAACACTTCTCTGTAAGAATTAGTGAGTTATTTGAGAAGTTGTGAGATTGAGCTAGAACAGGATGAACCTCAAAAGATAGGTAAATCTGTAGTTCTCAAATCTGTTAGAAAGTCTAAGAAGTCCAGAGCTCTTCAAGCTGAAGAGATTGAAGATTCAGAAGAAGATTCTGATGAAGATGGAGATGAGTTGTCACTGCTGTCCAGAAGGGTGACTGTCTCTAGTAGAGAAATCAAGGCAATAGGTTCAGAAGTACCAGAAGGACTGGTGGTCGCTTTGAGTCTACTTATGGTCAAAGGAAGTCTAGTGGAAAAGAAATCACTTGTTATGAGGGCAATGAGCCATGACACTACAAGTACGACTGCCCTAATCTTCAAAAGGAGAAGCCCAAGAAGAAAGCTCCCAAGAGTAAGAATAAAGTGTTGATGGCTACCTGGAATGATTCTAACTCTTCAGAAGACGACTCAGAAGAAGAACATGCTAAAATGGTATTGATGGCTCATGTTAGAGCTTCTAATGCAAAGATCCCTCTAAAAGATGAAGCAGATTCTGATTCAGAAGGAGGTATTTTCTGAACTTACTCATTCTGAATTAACTTCTTCTTTGCTTGAAACTCAAGAAAAACATGGGTTACTCAATATTGAATTCAAAGAACTTTAAAAGTCCATGAATCAATATCTTTTGAAAACAATAAGCTTAAGGAAGATATTTTCATTATTAATGAAGAAAAATCTTTTCTTAAAGATGAGAATTATGCCCTCAGAGGAACGAGTACTCTTCTAGAGGCTTCTTAGAGTATTAATGATGTCATTAAGAAATATTACAAAGATTTTCAGAATTTCCTATCTAGAAGCATAAGGAGAAGCATGATGGCTTCTATGATCTATGGCGCAAGAAGAAATCGGACCAATGGTGTTGGTTGTAACTCCTATGAAGAATCTAATTCTAATAAGGAAGACAAATGTAATACTATTCACTCCAATTTTGTCTCTGCTGGGTTTGTGCCTAAAGATAAAGGAAAAGAAAAAGAGAAATCTACTTCTGAACCTAAGGCAAATTCTTTGGCTAAACCTTCTCATTTTAATACCGGTAAATATGATTATTCTGCTTCTAAAACAAAAGTTGTTAAGAATTCTGAGAGAACTAATATGAGAGGACCCAAGAAGTTGTGGGTACCTAAGAAACAAATAATCTATGTTGCAGATATCCTTAGCAGCACAGTTGAAACACTAGTCATGGTACCTGGACTCTGGCTGCTCGTGACATATGACGGGAAAAGGTATATGTTCCAAAGCCTGGAACTAAAGCCTGGAGGCGTCATAGGTTTCAGAGGTAAATAGAAAGGAAAGATCATAGGCTCTGGAATAGTTAGTAATGGTTCTCTTCCCTCTATAACTAATGTTTTACTTGTTGATGGATTAATGCACAATTTATTATCCATAAGTAAGTTAAGTGACAATAGCTATGATTTTATCTTTAATCAAGACTCCTGTAAAGTTGTTAGTCAGAAGGATGGCTTTATCCTATTCAATGGTAAAAGGAAGAAAAACATTTATAAGATTAAACTTTCTGATCTTAAAAAACAAATTTTAAAATGGATCATGTCTGTTAATGAGGAGCAATGGACTTGGCATAGACGATTGGGCCATGTTAGTTTGAGAAGAATATCTCAACTAAACAAGCTTAATTTAGTTATAGGCCTTCTTAATCTGAATTTATCTTATGAAGCTCTTTGTGTAGCATGTTAGAAGGGCAAGTTTTCAAAAACTTCTTTTAAAGCAAAGAATATTGTTTCTATCTCCAAACCATTGGAGCTTTTACACATTGATTTGTTTGGTCCAGTGAAAACCGCATCAATCAATGGAAATAAGTATTGATTAGTCATTGTTGATGACTATAGTAGATGGACTTCAGTGAAATTTCTTAGACACAAGGATGAGTCACATTTTGTGTTCACCTCCTTCTGTAACCAAGTGCAAAATGAGACAAGTCTCAGAATTGTCAAGGTTAGAAGTGATCATGGTGGAAAATTTGAGAACAAACACTTTGAAAAGTTGTTTGATGAGTATGTAATTTCCCATGATTTCTCCTACCTTAGAACTCCATAGCAAAATGAATTTGTAGAGAGGAAGAACAAGACTTTGCAAGAAATGGCTAGGACCATGATCAATGAAACCAACATGGGAAAGCCCTTATGGCCAGAGGCTATAAACACAACTTGTTACATTCAGAACATAGTCTCTATAAGACCTATTCTAGGTAAGAATCTATATGAATTGTGGAAGAACAAGAAGCTCAATATTTCTTATTTTCAACCGTTTAGATGCTCTTGTTTTATCTTGAACACTAAAGAAAATCTTAACAAGTTTGATTCTAACGCTCAAAGTTGTATCATGTTAGGATATTCTGAACGCTCAAAAGGATACATAGTGTATAACAATGAAACACTTATTGTTGAAGAATCAATCAATGTTAGATTTGACGATAAACTTGACCTTGAAAGGTCAAAGCTAGTTGAAAGTTTTATAGATATGGAGATTACCTATTCAGGCGCTGAAGGTAATGAATCTACTACAGAAGAATAAAAGGTCAAAGACTTAGAAGATGCTTAAACAGAAGCTGCTGAAGCACGGGCACCTCTAAGGAAGCACAAACAGAGATCATCACATTCTGGGGAATTGATTATGGGTGACAAGACTGAACCTATCAGAACCAGGTAATCTTTCAAACCTTCTAAAGCAACGCTTCTGGGTTTGGTGTCCATGATAGAGCCTACATATATTGATGAAGTGCTTCTGAACAAAGATTGGATTCTAGACATGCAAGAAGAACTCAATCAATTCTCAGTGATGATGTTTAGGATCTGGTGCCTAGAAGTAAAGGAAACCATGTAATTGGAACTAAGTAGGTCTTCAGAAACAAGCTCAATGATAAGGGATATGTGGTAAGAAACAAGGCTCGAATAGTTGCACCATGATATAGTCAGCAAGAAGGTATTGACTATACAAAAACCTTTGCACCAGTTGTCATGTTAGAGCATATTCGTCTATTAATTTCTTTTGTTGATAATTACAACATCATCTTGCATCAGATGGAAGTTAAAAGTGAATTTCTAAATGGCTACATAACTGAGGAAGTGTATGTACACCAACCTCCTGGTTTTGAAGATCTTAAAAACTCAGATTTTGTCTTTAAACTTAAAAAAATCATTGTACAGTGTGAAACAAGTTCCCAAAGCTTGGTAAGAAAGATTAAGCAATTTTCTTTTAGAAAATGACTTCACCAGAGGAAAGGTTGATACCACCTTATTTTGTAAGTCCTTCAAAAATGACATTCTAGTGGTTCAAATATATGTTGATGATATTATATTTGGTTCTGTTAATGCCACTTTATGCGAGGAGTTTCCTAAGTCTATGCAGGCTAAGTTTGAGATGAGTTTAATAGGAGAACTCAAGTTCTTTATGGGGATCCAGATAAATCAAGGATCAAAAGAAACATTCAGTCATCAAAGCACTTATACCAAACAACTTCTGAAGAAGTTCAACTTGTGTGAATGTAAGATAGCCAAGACTCCTACGCATCTTGCTTGCGTTCTAGAGAAGAACGAGGTAAGTGATAAGGTTAATCAGAATCTATACGGAGGTATGATATGATCTCTATTATAATTAACTTCTTATATAACTAATATTCTATTCACTGTTTTCTTGTGTGCTCACTTCCAATCAGATCCTAAAGAATCTCACTTGACTGTTGTCAAAAGGATTTTTAGGTATCTGAAAGGTACTACTAACCTTGGTTTGTGTTATAGAAAATCAAGTGAATACGAGTTAGTAGGTTATTATGATGATGATTACACTAGTGATAAACTTGAGAGCAAAAGTACTTCTAGAAGTTACCAGTTTCTAGAGGAGAACTTGATCTCGTGGTCCAACAAGAGGCAATCTACAATAGTGCTCTCCACTGCAGAAGTTGAAGGCATATCTGCTTCTGGATGCAGTACACAGATTCATTGGATGAAAATTTAGCTGAAAGACTACCAAATATTTGAGAGTAACATTCCTATCTTCTGTGACAAAACTTCTATTATATTTTTGTCTAAAAATCCTATTTTACATTCTAGGGCTAAACATATTGAGACAGGACATCATTTTATTAAAGACTATGTTCAAAAGGGAATTTTATCTTTAAAATTCGTTGATGCAGACCATCAATGGGCTGATATCTTTATAAAACCCCTTTTGGGGATAAACTTGTTTTCACTCTGAAACATTTAAAAATGGTTTCTTACCCAGAATGAAAAATATGTAATCTTAAAATGCTTACTCAGAAATGAAAAATAAGATTCTGTGGAATGTTATTATTTTTCTGTCTACTTCTGGAATATGAGACTTCTGATTAGAGAAGCTCTCGTGCTTTAGAATTACTCCTTGTCAGAATCCTCTTCATAGAAGAGTTTTGAAATTTTGAAACTGAATAGTTCACTCTGATAATAAATGTTTGATCAAGTGTATATGCTTACGCATTTGTCTGATTTTGTGAGTTACTGAGTACTTTATATCAATTGATTGACATATTGGGTAAACAACTTCGTTAGAAATAAAAATTGTTAGCATGCTTTATCCTATTCCTGTCTTAGTTGTCCTCAACTCTTCCCGGCACTTGACTTGGAGACTGTCATTATCTCTCTCCTCATGGTTTTCATTAATTGGTTTGTTAGTTTTGAGTTTTCTAGTTCTCTGAACTAGATCATTTCTCCTGTCGGTTATGTTTCTTGTTAGTTTCGTTTCTTTAATTCCTTCATCTCTTGTATCTTCTCTTTCTTAAAGTCTGTTACAAATCTATCTCCATCTCTTTTTAATCATGTCTCTAAAAATATTCCTTGGCAATGTGAATCTTCTTGAAGTAATTTCAGAAGAATAAGCCAATCTTCTTCGACTAAGAGAGGCTGCTTCAAGTCTAACTTTAACCATGCATATTCAGGATTGGTCAAGTTATTTCACCATGATGCATGAACCCATCTACACAAATCTTGTAAAATATTTATGGAAATATGCCTTTGTTAGATGTTAAGGGTGTTCCATTGCATCTCGTGTTTTTGGTGTTCCCATCATTATCACTCATTCCTCCATCGCTGATGCTATCAGTTTTGTTGAAACTGGTATCACTATTAAACAGTTTCATCTCTAGTATTCCTTTGTTGAGGAGCTTGTTTCTCTCCACGACACGTCGTCCAGATATGAACCTACCAACCCTTAAAATCTTCTCCCCCTTCCTAGAGTTTGGTTTAAGTTGTTGTTAACTATTTTTCGTCCAAGAGAAGTGAATAAAGACACTCTGTCACATGATGATCGACTTTTCATCTTCCTCCTAGTTAATCATGTCCAGGTCAACTTGCCCCTGACTATATTCAATCATCTACATGATTGAGTTTCTCTTTCCAGAGGTTAATATAAGTCCCACATACTTTTGGGAAGAGTTCTGTCAGAACTTTTCTATAAGGCATGGATTGTTGAAATAGTCCGGAGGAATGGGCCATAGAATATCCTTTTAGAGAAAAGGTTTAAAGTCTTTGATGGGTGAATGAACTTGTTGTTTTTTCTGTTGTTTTCTATTTGTCTCTCCTTATTTGAATCGTGTTTGTACTCTCGTTTCCCTTCAATGAATAAAAATATTATTTCTTGTTATTCATTCATATTATCGTACTATTAGAATAATGTGTGCTGAAATCACTTAATGCTCATTTCCATGAAGTAATCCTAGATATTTATATATTTTTAATGAAAAATTTCCTTGTCTTTTAAATCTTTTTTATTTTTGACAAAGGGGGAGAAAGAGTATATGATTTTTGATAGTATATGTTCTCAGAATCTTGAGCCCAAACATGATATAATTCTTTTGCTTATAACCATTTGTTTGATGTTTGATTTAGGAACTTTGTGAAAGTTCAATGATTTTCATAGATAGGTTATTTGGCATTAAGAAGACTATCATCTGGCATCAAAAGACAAGATCCAGATGCATAAAGTATGCTCTAATGAGCAAATCATATGAGAATAATGTATTTGTTATAAGTTATGAACTTTCTAAAACGAATTATGCTCTAATACTATGCATTCTTCAGAAGTTATTAGCCTTCTGAGTGAATTAGGTTTCATCTATGCTCTGATACAACATATGCTTCAGAAGTTGTGAACTTCATGAAAATATGGTCAAATCAAGCTCTGACACTCCACAATGTTCAAAAGTTGTGAACTTTCTGAAAGTAAGATAATTGTGTTTTGGTAACACCTATTGTTTAGAAGTTGTGAACATTCTGAAGGGATGGTAATCGGATTTTGACGCTTTAGAAGTTGTGAACTTTCTGAAAGCATGACAAGGTTGATTTGTTACTACGGATTTTTCAGAAGTTGTGAAGTGTCTGAAAGAATGTCAAAGTGTGCTCTGGCAACATATGCTCTAATACCATGAAGTTGTTCAGAAGTTGTAAATTGTTTGAAAGTTTTGTACCAGAACCAAGAAAACCAGACTCTGATACTTCAGAAATTGTGAAATTTCTGGAAGTTTAGTAAGTCAGCTTTCAAATAGGAATCGTTCAGAGGTTATGGACCTTCTGAATATATAGTCAGATGACATGGTCTAAAGACATGGTCAGAAGACATGGTCTAAAGACATGGTCAGAAGACATGGTCTAAAAACATTATCAAGGACATCCAGTCAGGCAACAATTCGGGTGTTGAACCTTCTGATGACATGATTTTGTGCACCTTCTAGTGGCATAATCAAGTTTCTAGAAGAACCCGAAATTGAGTTCTGATGTTTGACATGTGGCATTGAGACAATAACTAAACATGTTCTGATACTTCATCGTATTTTTATAGTAAGACATGTTCTAAGATGAAGACCATGCAATTCTATTCAGACTCTGATGAGACGTCATTGGAGAAGTATTCCTTCTATATGTTAACTTCTCTATTGCAAAATTTATTTTATGAGTCTTAGGCTCAGGGGGAAACTTTGAACAAGCATAAATGAATTTTGGGTATTAACAGATTCAGGGGGAGCTGGTTAGCTTTTATGAATTTGTGTTCTATGGTGATTACCCTGTATGAATTGTTCTATCAAAAAATACATGGTTTATCATCATCAAAAAGGGGGGAGATTGTAAGAATAAGATTGGTTATGCATCTGGCCTTGAGTTTTGATGATAACTTTACATGGTATCTTAGAGAACAATTGAGTATTTTAATGGTTTCTGTCTAGTGTGTAGCTTTTGCTAAACAGGTTCTGACTCTGGTAAGAAGCCGTGTGATGTCATCGGGTTCTAAACTCAACACTCTAGAAGAATATCTTTGGTGTGTTATAATGACAAATCAAGATTCTAGAATGCTTCTTATGCAACAGTTTTAAGGAACGTTAGTACAAGAGCTTCTGATCGTGACTTTGCAAAGAAGCTTTGGAGGCCTTCTAAAGCTTTGCTTTTATTGTCCCAAGTTCTGAAGATGCTAAAGACAAGGTTCTGCTGAACAAGTTGTGAAGATCTAAAGACATTACTTCTGAAGATTAAGTGTTGAAGACTCTGGAGACAAAGGTTATACTGAACAAGTTATGAAGATTCAAAGACTTAGGTTCTAAAGATGCAAGTTATGATCCTTTTACAACATGCTTCATCAACATACAAATTAGAAGCCCTTAAAGATATAGAAGATAAAGACTGGTATTGCGTGTGATGGTGAGCATAAAAGTACAAAGTACATTGTGACCACTACTCTGCTAGGGTGGCGTAGGGACAAGCCTTTTGTACTATGTTGTCTACCATTCTTGCCTTGACCGTTGGGAACAAAACAACTGGTTTTGTGTTTCCTATTCTACCCTCCAATAGATCTCTTTTTAAGCTATAAAAGGAGGACTTGGAAGAATTTGAAATTAACGAATCAGTTCAACAAAGCCACGCGAAAATGCTGCACAAACTCTTTTGAGATATTCTTTATATAGTTTGTAAATTAGCAAGGAGTTTTTTTTCATACCTTGTTATTAACACTTTTGTGTTGGTGTACTTAAACATTGTGTAATATGCTTTAAAAAATATCTTTGTATACACATATTTGTAAATCAATAATAGTTGATAGGTTCCTTAAGATACTAGGTGTAGCCTAGATTCTCAAGAAGACTTTGATTGCGGTCGTCGTGGATTGGCAATAAGGATCGACGAACTTGTTAAGGTTGTGGACAAGGTTGATCAGACTTATTGTGGTTGTTTGTAATCGGTTAATTATAGTGGACTAAGGCCTTGTGGATAAGGCAAATCACCTTACGGGATGGACTGAAGTAACTTAGTTAATAGTGAACCAGGTTAAAAATAATTGTGTTTATTTAATTTTATTCACTTACTAGCTTTGTGTTTGAGTTGCGAAAAGATTATATTTGATGCAACCCAATTCAAACTTCCCATTTCTTGTACCTTAGGTATCTTTTTATTTGAGTTAAGTTTTCTTCCCAATTGCAATGTTGGGATATTTATAGCCATATTGGGCATGGAAATAACAACCAATGAGGGAACAAACAGTTTATCTCCTGGTATTTTGAGGAATGTGACCCACTTACTCTATGACTTTTGTGTTACTACATATGCTAAAGAGTTTTTTAAAGACAAAGATGTGGACATGACCATCCAACCTCGGCATAGGATCCACGTCTATGTTTAATGACTTAAGGTTTGTGTTAAGATGTGATATTCAACTTATTTATATGGTTGTTCTTTTCCCAATATGATGATCTGTCATATTTTAATCATGACCCAATAATAGCATTAAAGTTGATGGTTGACTAAAGGAGAGTGACTCATTCTAATGAAAATCTTTCTAGAAACAATGTATGTAGAATGCCAATGATAGTGCAAGTGTATATAGAAAAAAAAATCTTCTCGATGAGGAGCACGTGAGAGGAAAAATATTGGTGTATCAAGTGTAAAAAAGAGTTTCACACTGAACAAAACATGGATGTTAAACAATATGTATCTTTTGCCAAGAAAACAAAAACTCCGCCAAAAAACCCTAAATTAGAGCTCGAAAACAAAAATCACCAACAACATATCACCATCATCCAAAAGCACCAGAAAGGAGCATAATCCTAAGGATCCATGTTGCAAACACTCGAACCTCTATTGACTCAAGTGCATAATGTGATTCTAAAGCCAGGTAGAGAAATAACATAAGTAAATCAATGACTTACCCATATACAATTTCCAAGTGACAAAGTTGTTCTTATCTTCCATGTCATCTCCACTAATTGGAATACCATAACAAATAGAGTTGTCTTGGGATTTTCAAATAGTCCAACCAGCCGAATTCTAGATAAATAAAAGTTCTCCTCTATTAAGCACCGAACATCCTAAATACAATAAAAAAATTCTCAAAAAGTGATAAAATAGACCTAGGAACAATACCATAACCACCTAAAGATCTAGTACAAATTACTAGGGAAAGTAATATGACTCGAGTGCACCTCAAAAAGAGTTTCATACGTCATTGAAATATAATAAACACCTTCCTTTCCCAGACTCCATAAGCAAATATCCCTACCCAATAACAAAGGAATGCCCTGAATGGACAAGATAAGACCACCATTTAACTTTTTTTCATAATTAAATAGGTGTCTCCTCCAAGCAAATGCCTGACTAAAGTTCCGCCCTCCCAAGAGTCAACCCTTACCAACTTTAAAATATTTTTTATTTAAAATAGGGTAAAGCCTATGCAACATATATCAAAGAGGGACAAGTTTTGACCACAAGTCATCTCAAAAAGACATAAGCGTTCCATCTCACACCTTCCACTTAAAGCCATCTACAATGAAATTCTAGTATCAGATATGTGATATCGAATGAGACGTCACGACACAAATATTTGTTTGCAAGTAAGGTGCAGTAAACTCAAAAGCAGTAAAAACACAAGAGATTGTTCACCCAGTTCAGTGTACAACAACACCTACTCTGAGAGATACCAAGCTAGGGACAAGTTCACTAAATAGTATCAATTCATATACCCTCAGTAAACAACCAGTTTACGATCTAATCACTTAATCACTACCCAAGCTAAACTTTTACCTAAGACTCACCTAGGTATGAGGCTATCCTCAAATTCGTTCAATCACTTACAGTGAAGAACTTAACAGAATTAATAAGTTTGAAACACTTCAATCATTCAATGCTTAGAAGCTTATGAATGATACACAATTAACAACCCAAATAACAACTCAAGTATTTAAACCAATACTTAGAGTGTATTACAAATAAAAATCCTAGAATTTTAATCATAAATAAAGCATTCTTCTTCAAAAGTTGCTTGTCTTTGAATAAGGAAGCAAGTCCTTATATATGTGAAGCTTTGGGCTTGGGCTTAAAAACAAATATTCAAATCTTTTGAATATTTCCATAAAAACAGGCCAAGATAAAATTATGCAATTTGAAAAATATTCCTCCATATTTTTCGCAGCCTGTAGATCAAATATCCTGAATTATGCCACGCATGAAAACAGGAAACAAAAGACTTAACTGATTTTGGGCTGAGATCAATTCAGTTGGCAGATGTCAAGACATCTGCTTTGACATTATTCAAAACAGATTATCTCCAAATGTTAAGACATTTAGCAAAACATTAACAAGTCATTGTTTTACCAAAATTGCTGCCAACAAACACTTATAAATTCCCCCTTTGGCAAATTTTTGGCAAACAAATATTAGAGCATATTGTCAGAGCAGCAGCACAATTATCAGAGCATTATCAGGGCAACAGCATAAGCAAGGCAATCAAAAACATACATTCAGTTAGCTGTTAGCACAGGAAGATGTCAAAACATCTTCTGGGACATGAGGCTCCCCCACAAGTATTGAGCTCCCCCTAAATCAATGGTGAGTTGTCAGTCAGTGGTCAGTGGTTAGTCAGTCAGTCACTCACTTTCTCTCTCCTTTTTTAGTCATAATATGCCAAAGAAAGGATGCAATCAAGATAATATTAGTATTAGGGTACAGACCATATGATTCAAATTCCAAACACATGCAAGTGCCAAAAAGAGAAACAAAGAGATCTGAGATATATCAAGTAGTCTAACTGTCATTAGGACCAGTTGACTTGGTTAAACCAGAACTTCTTTCCATACTGGAGTCTTCACCTTCAGAGCTCATTGTATCATTAAGGTTGATGTCCTTTTGCAGGTCCTTGATCATTTAAAAAAAATTAGCTTCCTAGTTGAGCTTACTCTGATTACATCATCTAATTCCAGGCTTCCTTTAATTCATTAATCATTTCATCCTTGGTGGAGGTCTTTTCAGCAGGAGCAGATGTTAAAACAATGTCTAGGACATGTTTTCTTGAAAAGAGCTTAAAATGGAGGGTCGAGGCAGACTCCCTCTTGCACACAACATCATTTCCACTTAGGATTCCAGGATGCTGATTTAGGATAATTTCATAGAGGAGGGAAGGAAAATCAGTTGGCATCTTAATGGCACAAATTCCTACATGTTTGATAGACTGATCAAATATATAAGTCCCATAATCAAAAAAAATTGGTTTCCAATAGCATAAATGAACTTTCCTAAACCAATGGAGATGGTTGAAGTGTGATTAGTGGGAATCCAATTTGCAACAACAATCCTATGTAAAATTGCATATTTCACACTCAATTTTCTGACAAGAAGTTTTTTTTTCATTGGCCACTCACTCACTTGATTAGCATTGATGTCTCTACACACTTGATTTTCTGTTACTTCCAGCTCACAACATACATCTTCAGACCTATCTAGAAATTTATTTATAATGGAAGGATAAAATTCTACACACTTTACTCTAACAAAAACCTTTCTATACTCCTTACTCTTATGGTCAGCACAGTCAACAAGAATATTAACAATAAACTCCTTAAAAAGAGTTTCATAGCAATTTGCAAACCTGGTAACTGTTTTCATCAGTCCACCATAGGAGATCAGCTCCATGATTTCTTTACATTCCAAAGCACCAGCTCCTAGTTCTCTCTCCTGGGCAATCCTTCTTTGATACACATACTTCCACTTTTCAACATTCCCAACAGAATCAAAGGAGATGTTGTCAAGTGGGGCATCAGGAACCCTAACAGACAATTTCTTATTTGCAGACTTTTTGATAGGAGAGATGTCCTAGACATATTGCTCGACATCATACTCAGAGTCAGTCTTTCAATCAGAACAACTTTCTTCTTACTCTTGGATCTTTTTACAGCATCCTCATCATCATTAGAGCTAATAGGTCTATCTTTTCTCTTGCTAGAAGGAGGGACCACTTTACTTCCTGCTTTTGGGGGTCCATACATGGTTTTCTTTTTTATTATCTTGGGAGGGGGTGTGATACTTGCATCTTTCACTCTCCTAGACTTTAGTCTTCTAGCAATACCAGGTACAACATTAGTGATGAGCTCATTGTCAGACAGCTCTTCAACATTGACTACATTCACAGAATAGTTACATTCTCCATCCTTGGAGGCAATAACATCTTCTTTAGAAGGAGAGTTTTCTTCAACATTTTCCTCAACATATTGATCAACATTTTCTTCTTCCACATCTTTTAGGGAAGAGGTAGCAAGCATCTCAAGTTTTCTATCAATAACATCATTCTTGGATGATTCAGCATCATCATTTTTAGGATTACTTCCTTTGTCAGTAGGAGAAGGCATGGGAGCAAGGGGAGTAGAAATCCCAAGCACATCAAATCCTTCATTTAATACCCCGTCCACAAGCCTTCTAATGCTTCTATCAACATTAGCAATTTCTTCTTCAGTTCTATTGTCAGTAGCAGTAGAAAAGTTACCTTTGTCATCTTTAGATTTCTTAGCTGGTGATGATCTAGGTTTCTTGACCTTTTTATCAAGCGGAGGGATCGTTGATAGAGGAGTAACATCTAGAACTCTGTCAGGAGAAAGATTTTCATTTGCATATTTTGAGGAAGATGATGTGTGATGTTGAGATATGTTTGAGAATTTTTTAGCAAGGTGATGAAGAATGGCAAAGGGTCCCTTTTCTGAGGAGGAGAATGAATATTTTGTGAAAGTAGATAGGTGAAATTTTGTAGCGTGTGGGAAGCAAATTGAGGCTGTCTTGTAATGATTTATTTCTAACTTTTATTTGTTGGAAACACAAATAATACAATATCATTTTAATGATATTCTCACACACTTTTAATTGCTACAAACTCTCATATAAACATATCCCTAATTTTCTTCTTAAATTCTCAAATTGATTAGCATCCAAAGCTTTTGTGAAGATGTCATCCAGTTGCAATTCAGTGGCTACATGTTCTAAGGCAACAATCTTTTCTTTAACAAGCTCTCTTATAAAGTGATGAAGAATTTCAATATGCTTGGTCCTGCTGTGTTGAATGGGATTCTTTGATATGTTTATGGCACTTAAATTATCACAGAATAATGTCATGACATCTTGTTTGACATTGTATTCTGATAACATTTGTTTCATTCAAACCAATTGAGAACAACTGCTTCCTGCAGTAATGTACTCAGCCTCAGCAGTGGACAGAGACACACAATTTTGCTTCTTTTTGAACCAAGATATGAGATTATTTCCCAGAAAGAAGCATCCTCATGATGTATTCTTTTTATCATTAGCACTTCCTGCCCAATTAGCATCACAAAAATAGTTAAGGAAGAATTTGATCTATGAGAGTACAGGATACCATAATCACTTATCCCATTCACATATTTAAGAATCCTCTTCACATGGTTGGCATGGCTAACTTTGGGATCAGCTTGATATCTTGCACACACCCCTACAGCAAAGGCAATGTCTGGTCTGTTAGCTGTGAGATATACAAGATTGTTTATCATGCTTTTGTAGAGACTTTGATCTACACTTACTCCTTTTTCATCTTTAGTCAGCTTCAGATGTGTGGGAGTAGGGGTTCTTTTGTGATTGGCATTCTCCATCCCAAACTTCTTCATTATATTCTTGGCATACTTGCTTTGAGATAAAAATATGGATTCTTTCATTTGTTTAACTTGCAGACCAAGAAAATAGGTTAATTCACCAACAAGACTCATTTCAAATTCAGACTGCATTTGCTTGACAAAATGTTCCACCATCTCATTTGACATCCCTCCAAATACAAGATCATCAACATAGATTTGAGCAATCATAATCTTCCCTTCTTCTTCTTTGATATGTGATATCGAATGAGATGTCACGACACAAATATCTGTTTACAAGTAAGGTGCGGTAAAATCAAAAGCAGTAAAAACACAAGAGATTATTCACCCAGTTCAGTGTACAACAACACCTACTCTGGGGGCTACCAATCCAGGGACAAATTCACTAAATAGTAACAATTCATAGACCATCAGTAAACAACCAGTTTACGATCTAATCACTTAATAACTACTCAAGCTAAACTTTTACCTAAGGCTCACCTAGGTATGAGGCAATCCTCAAATCCCTTCAATCACTTACAGTGAAGAACTTAATAGAATTAATAAGTTTGATACACTTCAATCATTCAATGCTTAGAAGCTTATGAATGATACACAATTAACAATCCAAATAACAACTCAAGTATTTAAACCAATACTTAGAGTGTATTACAAATAAAAATCCTAGACTTCTAATCAGAAAGAAAGTATTCTTCTTCAAAAGTTGTGTGTCTTTGAATAAGGAAGCAAGTCCTTATATATGCGAAGCTTCGGGATTGGGCTTAAAAACAAATATTCAAATCTTTTGAATATTTCCATAAAAACAGGTCAATATAAAATTATGCAATTTGAAAAATATTCTTCCATATTTTCGCAGTCTGTAGATCACAAATCCTGAATTATGTCACGCATGAAAACAGAAAACAAAATACTTAACTGATTTTGGGCTGAGATCGGTTCAGTAGGCAGATGTCAAAACACCTGCTTTGACATTATTCAAAATAGATTTGCTTTAAATGTTAAGACATTTAACAAAACATTAACAAGTTACTGTTTTACCAAAATTGCTGCCAACAAACACTTACATACAAACCAATCAAACTGGTCACTAGACTTAGAACGTAAAAGAGACGCCCCTTTCCACTAAATAAAAGATGAGTGGGAACTAGAGAATCTACCCTCTAAAAGAGGAGGCAACAACCTGGTTTCCATATCTAAGTGAAAGAATTTGCCTCCAAAGATTAGTAGCACTTGCGATCAATCTCAACCTCAACTTATTTAAAAGATTAGATTAGCAAAGTGGAGATCACGAATGCCAATACCTCATTTTTCCTAATATTTATATACATCTGACCAATAGACCCAAGAGATCATCCACTTACCATCCACCCTCCCCACAGAAACCTCCTCTTAATTGAATATGAACAATGTAAGAAAATTCATATGTCTAGTATCTAAGATTTTAAGTTAATATTTAATGTTCAATCCACTATGCGGTAGTTTTTGGCTTAATATGATGATTTTATTGAGTTCTCCTCATTATATATTACAAATATCGGGTTGCACTCAGTTATTAATAAACCTCAAAGTTCAAACTAATTGAAAATTATTTGAGATTGAATCTTGACTAAAAAAATCATTTGTTAATTTTACTTATCTCATAATGAAATCTTGTAAAGCCCTATTCTACTTAATAAAATCTATCTATAACTTTTTTTGGTTACATGACCTATCTATAACTAACTAGGTAACTACTGTGAATAACTTTTATTCTCTTATGCAGTGTACCCTTCTTATGACATGACTTGACTTCTTACATATCTATTCATCTTTTTTATTTGTTTTTCTTTTTATCACACGTACACTCAAAAGTCAAAAAGTGAAAAGTTGTACTAATATATAAAGGGGTGTCCACAAAGGTTGGGTTAAGAGAGGAGCACACAAGAAAATCTGTCAGTAGAGTTTAGAGAGAGAGAGAGAGAATGGATTTGGGATGTGGTGGTAGTAGAGATGGTGATGGTGGACCTTGTGGTGCGTGCAAGTTTCTAAGAAGAAAGTGTGTGAAAGGTTGTTGCATATTTGCACCTTATTTTGAGTCATCAGGTCAAGGAAGTGCTCATTTTGCTGCTATTCACAAAGTGTTTGGTGCTAGCAATGCTTCTAAGCTACTCACACGCATTCCAGTTCATAAACGTCTTGATGCTGTTGTTACTCTCTGCTACGAGGCTCTTGCTAGGGCTACTGACCCTGTCTATGGTTGTGTTGCTCACATCTTTTCTCTTCAACAACAGGTATATATATAGCTAGGTGTATCATAATCTCTGTAATACCGATATCTCTGAACAAAAACGTGTTTTGCATCTGTCTTTGTTGTCCGGTGTGAAATAGTAACGGAGAACTGCAAAATTAAAAGCAAAAAGTTAAAGGGTGTAGAATGTGTACTTTTCTAAAACAGTGGGATGACAAGAATCACTGTTAACTGTGACAAATTGCACGTAAGCCAAAAACTATATTTTACATTACATAGTATGGAGTATGTTCTGTTTGCTTTGACACGTATGTCAGGTTTGGTTAGGTTTTATATGGAAAACATTCACTAACTCCGCATGCCCCTTATACAATTTACACGTCTTGTGATTTCAAACATTGAATGCGTGATTAAACATGTTGAACATTTCAACATTGTTTAAATGTTTCATACGATGTATATGAGTTTTTAAGGTAATTATTTATGTAAATATATTTATGTATTACATGAATTTATAGGTTGTGGAGTTGCAAGCTGAGTTAGCCTATGTTCAAGCTCGTCTTTCCATATTGAATCGCATCTCTGAAGATCCTCAGTTTCAACAGCCTCAAAGCTCTTCAATGTCTCCAACTTTGCATTCTTCCTTGGCTCATCATTTGTCATCAAATGATGAAACTTCTTATATGTCCATGTACTTTGATCAATATCATCCAACACCTTTTGAATTAAGCAACATTAACAATCCATCATACTATTCCTATCATCAAGAGCTCCATGACCAGGAGCTTCAAGATTTGCCTCGAGAATTTTAGCTTTGTGGCTGGAGTGAGATTCAAGCCTTCGAATTATCACTAGGATTTTATCTTATTCTACCTTTTTGTAAGTCAATATTTAAAATACTTTTGGTTTTAATGAATACCAAAATGTAATTTGGCTTTATTTTGCTAAAGCTTTATGTCATGGTATGCAATGATAGATTTAACATAGACATGCATGCTTACATAACAAAAGATAAATAATGAATTGGATGATCCAATGATAATCAACGAGGGAGAATGGTTAAGATTGATAGAAAATGAGATCTCAACCACTCATGTTCATCTAGGTTTTAAGATTTAGGTTTTTATCATGTCTTATTTGTATAATGAGGCAATGATTAAATAGTTAAGCAAAAGTAGACATAATAGACAAACTGACTCAACAAATCACAGTTCATAACAAGCCAGATATATTCAATGTATTCTATGTTGTTCTCTTCTCGAGAATAGGTTTTCTATGTTGTTCTCGATCACTGATTATATCGGAGGAAGCATGAGAGAGGTTGGTAGTTAGGTTGACAAAAAACTCATTTGAGACTTCAGGTGGAAGAAGTCTTTCTTTATGCCAATTTCTTTTTGATCATCTGAGTCTTTTTTTTGTTTTGGATAGAGATAAGTGGGTTTGAAAATTTATTAGGGATGATAATTTTTCAACGTCCTCTACTTATCACCATCCTTTGAATTTTTTAAATGTCTTGAACCTCTCCTCCTCTTCTTAATTTTCCTCTTTTCATCTTATTTGGAAAACTTGAGTTCCTTTAAAAGCTCATTTAGTAGTTGTGTTGTGCATGGATATTCAATGTAAGGTCGCAGATTCGAATCTACGACATCCCATTTGTTCATTTTTAAAGGGTGAACTCCAGTCACTAGACTACATGACCAAAAAAATGGTGATTGTTTTCTTTTGACAACATCTCCTGAAAAGAAGACTTCTTTCTAGAGAGAACTTATTTAAGATAAAAGTGATTGTTGACTCTATTCTTACCACTTGTTCTTTCTGTGGCGATTTTTCCGAGTCGGTTTTCCACTTGTTTGTTACTAGTGATTTAATTTATGACGTTTGATATATGATTTTTAGATGGTTTGGGTTATAGATAGTCCTTCCTAAGGATCTTACTCTTCTCTTTGAGAATTTTTTCTCTTTAAGGGGTAGAGTGAAATCTACGGGGATGGGAGTCTATGATTTGACATGGAGGATAGACCATTTAGAGGACCATAAATGAGATATTATTTTTGGGTACTTTGACAAACGTGAAGGAAATGAAAGATAAATGTATTTTTTATGCTTCGAAATGATTCTTGGAAAGATCTCTACATAATTCTTGCACCTTCACAAATTGACTTCAGAATTCTATCATTTGGAGTAATCGATAGCAGATTAAAATTTTGGCCTGGTTTAGAGTGGTCTTGATCCTTTCTTTTGCTTTAATGGCTTCAGATCTGACGGTGGTGATCATGTTGGCTTGAGATCTAGCATGCTCCTCCTCCTCCTTGACGTAGTCCTTAGAGTGTCGTGCTTGTTTCAAAGCTTCTTTGTGTAGATTGTTAGTCTTTGGCAATGATAGTTGTTCTTTTTTGTTTATTGTCTTATTTTTCGTAGTTGTTGATACTCTTTATGTCAATTATTTGATTAGTTGTATTTTGTTCGGATTCTTTTCCTTATTATTAATATTATTTTTTTAAAAAAAGTCTAAAATCGCTTCTACGCAAGTGTAACCAGACCTTCAGCATGTGTCAAATTTTTTAGAGTCTTATAATTTTATGTTACTATTTACATACATTCTTTTTATTATGTGTCCTTTGATTTGAGGATACAACCAAATTTTTGTTTCTCTTTATTTTTTGCATATTAAAGAAAGACATGCAATACTGCTTATATTTTTGTGCAACATTAAGAGTTTGTTTGGATAACTTAAAATTAACGGAACAAAGCGGAATAGAACGGAATAAAATGGAGTGGAATGAAACGGAACGGGACATAAAATCTATTCTATTGTTTGGATATTTTATGATGGAGCAGAACTAATATCCCATTTCACTGTTTGGAAATTGAACGGAACGGAAAGCATTATAATCTTTTTATTCCATTTTTGTCCTTTACTTCAAAAACTTTAATATGATGAAGTGAAAATTTGGAGGATAAATTTATAATTATGTTACTAATTTGTTCTACTCCCCTCGTCCCATATTATTTGTCGCAATAAACCATTTCACATGTATTAAGAAACAATAATAAATGAAAGAGAGAGAATAACGATTTTACCAAATTATCCTGATTAACTACTGGTGTGTTCAAATTAGTATTAATGTTAAGTGAGAAAACAATAAATTAAGAGTATTTATTAGAGGATACAATTGGAAAATTGAATATAAAATTGCATTGATAATATAAAGTGACAAGTATTTTGAGACAATTTTTTTTCTAAATGTGACACTTATTTTAGGACTGAGGGAATATTATATTGGATACACCCTAATTTGGGTGGAATAAAAAATGAACTAAAATAGTGGTATTGGATGGAATAAGTTTCATCACATTCCATTCCATTTCAATCATTTTTTGTAAAATCAAACAATGGAACATGACACCATTCCACTCCATTCCATCTATTTTCACTGCCACATCATCAACCGTTAGTGAGATTTAACGTCATGGACCAATTATGTGGATGGAAAATATTTTAGGGACCATTCTTTAAAGAAATTTTTTAGAGGGACTAAAAGTGAAAATCGTTATATTTATAGGGATCAATAACATATTTAACCCTAAAATAAATTAGTAACATAATTACAAATTTGTCCTTCAAATTTTCACTTCATTATATTAATGTTTTTGAAGTAAAGGACAAAAATGGAATAAAAAGATTATAATACTTTCTATTTCGTTTAATTTCCAAACAGTTGAATGGAATATTAGTTCCGTTCCATCGTAAAATATATAAACAATGGAATATAGTTTATGTTCCATTCCGCTCCATTTTAATATGTTCTATTCTGTTCCACTCTGTTAGTTTTAAGTTATCCAAACAGACCCTAAGAGCTTAGATAAACTGATCAGTCGAAAACCTGAAAAGGCGGCTTGGGTAAAAAAGGATATCCTGGTGGACCGAAAACCCGAAAGGACGGTCTAGGAAAAAGTTAGGGATTAAAGCGTACTACTATGTCCCATGGGATCACCCATCCACTTACAGCCAACATAACTATTGACGTCAAGTTCAAATGGTACAGATCAGTTTAATCAACTTCTTCTGACAACAATGGATGAGATGCTTGAAGACATAGGGGCAATAGAAGAGTTGAAACTCGACGGAATCATCTCCACGTAGCTGTTTTTCTATGTTTTTCTTTGTACCCCTTTTCTTTTTACAATGATTTCCTCTTACTAGGATCTCCGCCTCTTTGTATAAAATTGCTTATTTATAGGAAAACTTCCCGGATCAATGCAATTAAATTTCAAATTCAAAATTGTTTTTACTTTCTCTGTTTTGTTTTCAAAAACGTCCAATGGTTATATTGAATGAACATATGCATTTAAATATGATTATTGTTTACAAATATATGCATGAAAACATGGTTAACATTTACGAAAGACTCTAGGAGTCGGGATAAAGTTCAAAGTTGACCGTAAATTCCTACAAAGCAATTTCCTCAGAGCTATTTTCACAAGCTAATCCCCGTCAGAGATTATTTTCCTCAACACAGTCTACAAGGTTTATTTCCCCCAACGGAGTTTATTTCTCCAATATTGCAAATTCCCCGACAAGATTCTCTTCTCCAGCCAGATATCATCCAATGTTGTCCTCCCTGGAAGAGTTAATACTCATATCTGAAACCTGGTCAGACAACACGTCATAGGATTATCCATCTCTTTTATCCCCAGTTAGGAATCAAATCCTTCAAAGAACGACGAATGACCGACTCTCCTTGAATGCTTCTATGCCCAAGCAGAAGTCGAACATCCCCAGCGGAATGTCCTCAAACAGAAAGTAGAAATCCCCAGTAGATGAATTTTAAACAAAGCTAAAGAACTACTGTCTTCATCCCTAACAACAATCAAGGGTTTATTTCCCCAGTCAGACATTATTATACAAAGACTATTGATATGCTCCAATAACATGTTTCAGCCATACATCATTTACAAAATATCATAACATATGCACACGAAACACATATATTTTTATCATTTATTTTGAGAATATCATTATGCAATGCATTACATACATCATGACATTGCATAAAACTAACTTCATCTTTTCAGGTTAAGTTCGCAAACAGACAAATATTACCAGAAACTTATAGATGGGTTATGGATCAATTCTCGAAACAGGACAAAGCGACTATCTACATAAACAAAATCTCCTTCAGGGATTCGTTCTGAAAATAATTCTCCTTCAGGGCTTTGTTCTGAAAAGCATTCTCCTTATGAGGTTTATTCTAAAAAGCATATCCTTCAGGGCTTCGCTCTGAAAAGCATTCTCCTTCAGAAGTTTATTCTGAAAAGCATTTTCTTCAGAGGTTTATTCTGAAAAGCATCTCCTTCAGAAGTTTATTCTGAAAAGAATTCTCCTTCAGAGGTTTATTCTGAAAAGCCTCTACTTCAGAGCTTCGTTCTGAAAAGCATCTCCTTCATAAGTTTATTTGGAAAAGCATTCTCCTTCAGAGGTTTATTCTGAAAAGCATCTCCTTCAGGGCTTCATTCTGAAAAAGCATTCTCCTTCAGAGGTTTATTCTGAAAAGCATCTCCTTCAGGGCTTCGTTCTGAAAAGCATTCCCCTTTAGAGACTGAATTCTGAAAAGCATCTCCTTCAGGGCTTCGTTCTGAAAGGCATTCTCCTTCAGAGGTTTATTCTGAAAAGCATTCCCCCCAGAGACTGAATTTTGGCGAGCATTTCCTTCAAAAATTTATTCTGAAAAGCATTCCCCCTCAGAGACTGAATTCTGGTGAGCATTTCCTTCAGAGGTTTATTCAGAAAAGCATTCCCCTTCAGAGACTGAATTATGAAAAGCATCTCCTTCAGGGCCTTCATTCTGAAAAACATTCTCCTTCAGAAGTTTATTCTGAAAAGTATCCCCTTCAGAGACTAAATTCTAAAAAGAATTTCCTTTCAGAGACTGGATTCTAAAAATAATTCCCCTTCAAAGACTGAATTCTGAAAAGCATCTCCTTCAGGGCTTCATTCTGAAAAAGCATTCTCCTTCAGAGGTTTATTTTGAAAAGCATCTCCTTCAGGGCTCCATTCTGAAAAGCATTTTCCTTCAGAGATTTTCTGAAAAGCATTCTTCAGATATAGTCGGGCGTAGACTCATTCTGATACTCTTATTAAGAGTTACTTTGGATGGCATCTGTAAGCCCATCTCCGACGACACTCTATCACCTCTCGAAATGTCATCTTTAAGCCCACTCAAGCAGTATAATCAACCAACAGTGTTACTTTGTGCACATGTGAGTGAAAATTTCTGGGCATTTAGGTGTTCAATCCTTTTCCACCTTCAGATCCTGAATGGCGAGCATGTCAATCTAACTCTTCAGGTTTAAGAAGATTGAACAGGGGCAGTTGTTGTACCCCAAAATTTTCCCTCCCATTTTTCAAGATAATATGATTCAAGATACCTCCTCATGCTCCTAAGGGTCTCAAACACTCAAGACTACTCAAGAATGAGCAGATGAACTCTCCTCTTAAATAGTGGCCTACAACTAGGGTTTTGGTTTTATCAAAGAAAATTGGACTTCTAATGCTTCAAGTGGACTTCATGGTTTCTCATATGCTTCAAAGTATCCTCATTCCAAGTTTCAAGCCTTGCACCACAAGTTTGCTCAGTCAAATAGTCAGATGATTGAAAATCAACTATATTGGACAAAAAGTCAACTTTGACCAATTTACAGTCAAACTTCAAGATTTTTAGTCAACATCAAGATTTGGAAGTCACATTCATCATTTGATCAAGGGTTGATCATGATTCATCAAGAAAACTCAAGATTCATCAAAAGTCAAAACTTACTAAATTATGGTTTTCTTTAAGAGAAGTCAACTGAACTTTGACCAAGCATAACTTTCACATACTTTATCAAAAAATTCTCAACCAAAGCCCATTTTAATGGAAATTAAATTCTCTACAACTTCTCTAAGCTCAAGGTCAAAAAATGCTTCATTTGAGAGATAAACATTATAGGTCATTTTAAAAGTCAACAAAAAGATACTTTTTGTGAAAGCAATTTACACCAAGTTAAAATCCTCAAATGAGAAAATGACCAACATGAAAGTTGTAGGAGACATCTTGATGTTTCCAAAAAGTCATAGATCCCTCTCATATGATAAAAATTGAGTGAGATATGATTTGTTCAAGTCGGGAAATTTTGAGGAAATGCATGAAACTCAAATTGAACAAATTTTATTTTTTGGGCTAATGGGATTATCTTTTAAGGTCCAAACGTGGTCCTGACCTCATCATGAACCTCTAAGTCCATCTATTTATTTTTTGGTTTTTTTATTTCTTTTATTTTGATTTTATTCAATTAAAATAAAAATAAATCAAATAAAATACTAAAGTAGAGATATGAGGCGCGTGACCTTTGTTCTAAATCAAATCATAAGGCTAAAAATCAGATAATCAATTAGGAAAAATATGTGGGATTGATTGGCACATGATTGGATAAAAAAGGGGAGATTTCATGCAAAATTCCCAATCAAATATTGTTTCATGAAGTACAAAGATTTAACTCATGTTTGTTGACCTAATTCATATCCTATAAATAGAGAACATATTCATACATCAAAGGACACACACAAGCTGCCTACAATAACTCTCAAATTTCTCAAAATTTCTCAAACCTGGGCAAACACAAAACCCTATTTGCAGCCTCCTTAAATCTAAATCAAGTATCCAAATGAATTCCTGAAGTTCCCAGGATCACTACCAAGCCAAGAAGCAAGCTTGTCCACGCCTGGAATCGTTCATTCAAGCCCACCGGTTTGGTCAAATTTCTCAATTCGAATTTGTCAATATATGCATTATTGTTTACTTTTAATTGCCCAAATGTGTTTTACATGATGTGTGAGACATGTTTGAACCAAAAAAATCAAGGTCTAACATAGAGAACATGATCTGTCGTCGTTAGGGAACAAAGTGTTGTTTTCTTCTAAACTCTGTATACAGGCGTTTTCAGGCCAAACCAATATTACCATTGAATTTGCAATCCTCAAATTAGGGGGGTAGGGTCCCTCTTAATGTTTGTTTTGCAGGTTTTTGCAGGTTAAGGATTTTGTATCATCGGAGAAGATGACTGGAGATAGGGCTCCGGTGTCTCTCTAATTTCAGTTTTCTTTTTATTATATAATATATTGTTTGTGTTTGAGTAACAGAAGAAGCATGGTTCAGTGGTAAAGCAGGCGCGCACGTATCATGAAGGGTGTGAGTTTAATCCCAGCCTTTTGGCATTATTTTGCTTAATTTTCCAAATTGACACGCATGTTCATAATATTTTGACCGATTTTTGTTTCTAAACACAAATGCAATGCAACTCAGTTGTCGAGCATGCATGCTGGAGAGGCAGGGGCGTGGATTCAACACCCACCCCAAACATACTTTTTTTTCTTTATTTCACTAACCCTAATTTCTTTATTTTTCTTATTTATTTCTTAATTAACTTTTAACAAACTCTAAACCTTTTTAAAAATCCTAACAAATTAGGTTTAGTTTTTTTATCAATAATTAATTTTGACGTTCTTTTTAATTAATTAATTAATCAACTTTTTCTTAAATATTAAAACCAATTAGAGTTTAGGTTTTAATCACTACTATCATTCAAATTATTTTCACAAAAAATACAAAACATTAAAACTTCTTTTTTCTAACATTTTTTTCTTATTGCTATTTAATTCTTAGAAAAACGTATAGGTCGCATAGTTTTTCTTGTAATAGCTTAGACTTATTTTCTCGCGCTTTTTTTTTTCTAATTATGTAACTGCTCACGAGATGTAATAGCTTAGGTTTAAATTCCATATTTTACTTTTCTCGCACTTTCATATTTATGTAATTGCCCCAAAGCCATGTAATAGCGTAGGAGTTTACATTCCGCACTTTACTTTTCCTGCTATATTTTATACTACTAGTAACTAGGGTTTGTATGGAAAGACTAATAAATCGAACGTAGAAAACCCTAATTTCAAGATAAATAACTGAAGTTAACACACTCTTCACACTTGCACCTTTAGGGTATCCTCTTTTGTTGCCTTACGATTAATGGTCTTGTCCCTCGAGAGTGGGGATGCTTTAGCAAAAGACCCTTACGAATAAAGATCATAGTCCCTCGATGACCCTTCGAAGTTGCCTACGAAAAATGATCTAGTCCCTCCGATACAAATTTCTAAAGCATATCTACATGTTGCCTTCAATGACCATTCGATGACCTTACGTCTATCCTTTCACATCCAATAGATAGGGCTACCTACCAACTAATGGTATGGATAATACTATCTCTAAAAGAGAAGGAAAAGAATAAAAACGACCTTTAGTGGGTAAGGAACTTTTAATCGCTTGCTCACGACTCTTTTCTAAAATAAACATTTTTCACATCACACTTTTCAAACCAAATATTTTCAAGCATTTTATACGCATTCTTGAGGACTGATACAAGAATCATTACAAAGTTGGTTGTACTTTTCCTTTTCAAAATATTTTCAAAACACACATACGAAGCAAATTTTCAAAAGTGAGCTAGCGACTAAGAGTTCGTAGATAACTACAGATGAAAATGGTGCTAACATCGTCCCTTTTTATAACTTACCCCCCGAACTCAAAATCTATCAAAGGTATTTCCTGTTCTTTTCACCTTTCCTAAATATTGGATAAAAGAAAAGTCGGTGGCGATTCTTGCTGTCTGCACATTTTGGATAAAATCAAAAAGTCAGTTCTCCCACCGTATTACAGCACCGAATTGGGTTAACAATTGATTGTGTTCTTTAAGTTTTTGCCATTTGCTTTTCTGCACAATTTGTTTGTTATAGCAAGTCTGTTTTCTGTCAGCAGATGGTATAACATTTATCGTGACATTCTGTGTTGTTGAGACATCAGTCTTAACTTCTAATATTGTGTGTGGTAGAATTTCAAACATCTTAACCCATACCATATTCAGTATCACCTTGATTTTCTTTGTTGTAAGTTGTTTCTCTTTTTTTCTTACCATTATCCAACCTTGTAGATTGAATATGCAAGCGTCAAAGCCTTTTTCATATTCCTCATGTAATATTTAAATACAAAGCAAACCATTTTCATGCAAACTTGTGAGTGTTGAATCGATTAGAATGAACGGTTCTAAAAATGATGTTTTTTCGCACTCATATGTATTTGTCAATCCCTTCGTGACATTATTTGTTGTGATTGTATGTCTATCTTTGTTGGTGAAATTTGAGAGTCGACGCATTGTTATGCACATAACAACAACGCCGTCGATGACGGGGCTATGATGGTCAAACCTTTCTTAAATGATGACTTCTAAACACATGTCTTAGCAGAATCCTCCTTTCAAAAGTATATCATAATTTCAAAATAAAGAGCTTCAATTATTTTAAAAAAAATTGTAATTTCGATAAATTTACTATTAATATTTTTAATTTTAGTTTAATATTAAAATTAAATTTTTTTAATTTTTATTAAATTTCTATTTTTATATCATAAATATAAATCAATGATTCAATAATTTAAAATACCCGATAGATTTCTAATTAAACTCGTATTTTTAATAAATATTTTTAAATTTGTCTCTTTAATTAAACATATCATATTATAAAATTTATATCTTACTCATATTATATCTTATCATTGTTTGATTATATCTTTTAGTTTTACTTATTATATTTTAACTAGGATGATAATAAATGAGACCGATCTATAGGAGTTCATAGCCCAATCTATTTAAAATCATATCATGTCATACTTATTTAGTAACAAGACTAGACTTAGACTTTTTTTAAAGTTTATTTAATTAAATATGTCAGACTTAGACTATTAAAAAAATCTACAAAATCTTATAATTTGACCTATATTTTTATATAATTAACAATCCACCAAATAAATTGATATATATATATATATATATATATATATATATATATATATATATATATATATATATATATATATATATATATATATATATATATATGGATTAATTGAAAATCTTATTTAAAAAAAACTTTTACATATGTTTTCAGACTAGATCAGACTTTTAAAAAAATCAAATTAAAAAAATGAACCTAAAATAAATTATAGGTGAAACTCATATCAATCTATTATAGGTCAAACTCAAACTTTTTAAAATCTAGTTTAACTTAATCTATTTCCTCTCATAATTTTGACCATCAAAATCTAAACCTAGTTTTTCAAACAAAATATCTTCTCATTTCATAACTATAGTAAGAGAAATTGATTAGTTATTTAAAACATCAAACCGTGACTAAAATAATAAATAGCCTAAAAACACCATGACTAACAAATTCATAAATAAAAAACATAACGTTCACCCTACAAAAATTAATTTCTTATTTTGAAATTCAAATATTTAAGCCATAAATTAAAAAACAATTATATATTTATTAAACCTCATGGTAATTGACATGTGATTATTCTGTTGCACGAATCCCAAGAAAACGTCTCCTCCCAAAACCGATTTCTATTACTCATCACTCAAAATTCTCTTCTTCTTCATTCCATTCCATTTTGAAAACCCTCAAAATTTCCCAATTCGTCTTCTTCCATTGTTCTACACTCTTTCAACCACGCTTCTTCATCAGGTCTGTTTTCCTTCCCATTTTAGCAATTCAATCTTGTTTGTGTTTTTCTGTTTGTTCATATTTTACAATTTTCACTACTCACTCGCATTTTTGGATAAACAACTTATTCGTAGCTTATAACTCAAGTGTTTATCAAAATAAGCTCTTATGAATAAGGGCATGTTTGGATAAATAAGTTTTCGCAGCTTATAGCACAAATACTTATCAAAATAAGCGCTTATGAATAAGCTTGCATAAGTTATTTTTATGATCAGCAACCGAAGAAGTCAGTTTTCTCATCAAGAAACAATGTGTGACTCGTTGCTTAAAGAACTTCAGGTTATTGTTCCTTAACATTTAAAACATCATTTTGTTGCCTCTTGTAAAGAACCTTAGGAAAAGGACTAACATTGTGTTACTTTGATGCTTGTGTGTTGAATGTAAGGTAATATGGGATGAACTTGGAGAATCCGATTCTAAAAAGGATGCAATGCTGCTTGAAATAGAACAGACGTGTCTGGATTTGTGTAGGAAGAAAGTAGACGAAGCAAAACTATATAGGGCACAAATTCAGCGGGAAATTGCTGATTGTGAAGCAGAAATTGCTGGCATGTGTTTTGCTCTGGGTGAACAATCTCTACATGTAAGTCTTGTTGACATTCTAGATTTGAGTTTATGATTTTGCCATTCTCTTGGTCAAAACTGAGAGGAAAATGTCTCGGCTAACAAATTTTCATTGGTGTGTCCTTAGTGTGAACCTAAGTCTCCTGGAAACTTGAAGAAAGAACGTGAGAGTGTTATTTCACAATTTGAGGAGATGAGAAAGTTGAAAAATGAAAGGATGAAGCAGTTTTTGGAAGTCATACATCAGTTGCAGAATATTTCCAGCGAGCTCTATGGCAGCACGGGGGCTAATGCATATTTAGACGAGAAGATTTTATCTCTTGAAAAACTTGAAGGATTAAAGAGGCAATTAGTCCAATTTCAAAATGAAAAGGTGATTTTTTGTTAGTCCTATGTTATTTGTTGCCTGAATATTGTCCATGTGTCTTGGAATGTTGAATTCTGCAAGGTTGTGTGACTTGTTCTTATTGCTTGGGGAGGCTTTACTTAAGATCATATCATGCAGTTATCTTTTATTTTCTTGCAATCCTATTACCCAAACAAAATATAGTAATAACTTTCAAATGTATATTTCATCGAAAAGATCTTTCTCTTAATTTGTCGCAGGCCAGGCGAATGAAACAGGTATCTGACCAACTGTATACTCTTAATTCGTTGTGCTCAGTGCTCGGTCTAAATATCGAAGACAAAATTTGTGAGATTTGTCCCACTATGACTTCCACTGTTACAAATGATATAAGTGACCATACATTGAAGAGTTTGAATTCTGAAGTTCTGAGTTTGAGAGAGGTTAAAATGCAAAGAATGCAGAAGGTCGGTATTCTTGCTCATGCTTTTCATATTTTAGAAAAACCAGTTTTATTCAGCTAAGCATCATAAATTTTCATGCATTACCAGCTTCAAGGTTTTGCAATTTCGCTACTCGAGATGTGGAGTTTGATGGACACTCCTCTTGAGGAACAACGGACATTTCACAACGTGACCAATAAAATTGCTGCTATGGAATCTGAATTTACTGAGTCTGGCATACTATCAATTGACAACATCATCTATGTGAGTTCACCTAAATTAAATTGACCTTTTTTGTTTAGCTGTGATTAACTAAATGGGCTCTTCTCATTGCAGGTTGAGAGAGAAATTAGAAGGCTAGAGCAACTTAAATCTACCAAAATGAAAGAACTTGTACAGATAAAGAAGTTAGAATTAGAGGAAATATGCCAAAATACACATTTGACTACACATACCGTTTTTCCTAGTGGACATCCAATAGAGTCATTTGACAACCGTAAGATTTTTAATTCGTTTTTGAAGGTTTCCGGTTAATTGTATTATTGAGTCAATTCTTTAAGGATAAATGTTAAGTGATCAATGCATCGGGCATAAGGATTGGGGTGAATGGTCTCCAGGCTAGTTTGTTATTTTTATCAAAATATGCCATGAGCCTCTTATGTCCTCAGCCAGTTTGAAAATCATTCTGCAGAATCTGCAAACCATGAACACCTGTTGGAACAAATTGATTACCAAATTTCAAAGACAAAAGCAGAAGCTCTTAGTCGGAAAGAAATCCTTGATAAGGTCGAGAAGTGGTTAGCTGCTATTCAAGAAGAAAGCTGGCTGGAAGAGTACAACAGGGTGAGGCACCATTGTTATTGACAAAAATGGACATTTCCTTCTAGTGTCTTTGTTATGCTTTTTTTCTTCTATTAATCTGGGTTTATAGGACGACAATCGCTATAATGCTGGAAAAGGTGCACATCTTGCCTTCAAACGTTCCGAGAAAGCCCGTGTTTTACTAAGCAAAATTCCTGGTGAGCATCCATTCACACAATATTAGTTCTTCAAATAAATTGATGGTTTTACAATAGGCTAGCTTTGGACAAAATGTTCAATGGCATGTTGAAGTTGGCTTATTAATTCTGTGTTTGTCTGCATATTGTTAATTCCGAATGCATCAAGGGGAGTTTGATATTATGTAGTTTCTTAATTTTATGGGCCTGATCCCCATTTGTCCTTTGTTTTTAAACAGGGATGATAGAGTCATTAATTTTGAAAGTTACAGCATGGGAGAAAGAAAGAGGATTCGAATTTTCATATGATGGAGTGAGTATTTTTAGCAAAATCATTTGTTTAAATGTTATGATTTTGTCTTCTCAATTTTATGATAAAGTCAACATTTTATCTGTTATGCATCACACATTTTTATGTATAATTTGTTAGATCCGGCTGCTTTCCATGATTGAAGATTACAATACCTTAAGGCAGGAAAAAGAGAATGAAAGGCAAAGGCAAAAGGTATGATGACATTTATTCACTATGAAGCACATACACCAAAAATACGACACATACACTGATAGTCGACATCGGTAGTAATTTGAAAAAATGACTAAATTAAACGTAAAATCACTAGTTTCGATGTTTTCTTCGACACGTACACACCTATTTTTCAGAAGCATCAGTTCCAGATTCCAATTCATCCTCTATTCTAATTCAACTGTTTCTGTTTTCTCTTGTAAATTTAGGATCAAAAGAGACTAAAGGGACGCCAGATGTCTGAGTATGAAACACTTTTTGGATCAAAACCCAGCCCATGTAAAATTGGGATAAAAACTCCCAGGTGTTCAACAGTTCCAAATACCAAAAAATTCTCTGTTAGTAGACCTATGCTTCAGGATCTAAGACAAGCAACTCTCCTTCAACAATCTAATAATAAAGGTAACACAACCAACTCTTATTCAACTCCATTCTCAAATCTTCAAAGTTTTCTTCTAAGGTTAAAATTTAAATGCATTGTCAATTGCATCTTCTGCAGGAAAGGGTGCTTCTATGGTTTTTGGTCATTCAGCAAAGAAAATTCCACACAGTGCAGAAAAGGGAATTGGGATTCAGTCACCATTATCTAGGAAGCCACTCTCTCCTGTTTCTTCCACAGTCCTGTCCAAAGCCAACATAAAAAATTCTCAAGAACCTAGAAAAATACAGAATGTTGCTACAAAACCAATACTGCAAAAAAGTGAAGCGCAAGTAGGAACTCCTCCTCCCAAGCCGTTTATTACTGGCGATGAAGATAAAGTATCCCCGAAGAATATGGGATTTTCCGTGCCAACCACTCCTCTGACTGTCCCTATGCTGGATATCACTACACCAGACACTCTTATTTCTAAGGCTGCTGCAAAGATTGCTCAACCATTTGAGTATTCGATCGAGGAGTTGAGAGCTGGTTTTGTCATACGTTTAGACTCTTGCTCAATGACTCAATAGTTTCGAGAGGAAGTTCAATCAACACAGATTAGCTATAGGTTGGTTGCAAAATTACTGATTTGTAATAGCAAATTTTTCTTTTTCTATTCTCTTGAAGAGTACCGATTTGGCAGTGCTTCACTAAGAACATGTTTTTTTTTTGGTTGAGACTTGTTCAAAGTTGAAGCACATGCTTGTTACTGTAATCGGATTCAGTGTGATTCATCAAATTCATACTTTTGACTTAATCCAAAAAACCAATTGAAATGGTTATTCTTTTGGGCCACATGAATGATGGATTGAGCAATATCCTATTTTTGTTCAACGTCTCTTATCCTAGTTTACTGGTTCTACCATTACTATACACTTGTTATTTTTGTTTTATTATAAATTTTAAGGTTAAATATATTTGTTGTCTCTCTAAATATACCAATATTTCTTTTTAGTCTCCTAAAATATTTAGTTTGAACTTTGGTCCTCCTAAATTGTCTCGTCCAAATTAATGGTCAGTCCAATTAACTTCCAGTAATGAAAGTTGATGTGAAACACTCATTGTCAGTTTTTTTTTTGGCACAGTTAGACGCTGACTTAAAAATTACTTGGATGCCAACACGACTCGTGTTAATTTTCAGCATAAATATGTATGTTTAAGAAGCAAAACATTCATTTAGATAGATTAAAAAACCCTACCCCGAAATCATTCACACAAGAACCCTTACTCAACACTCATGCTTCTTTCACCATTAATACACAACTCTTTGTTCTTAGCTAGAACACTCGAAGCTCCCTTAATTGTCAGGGCAGCTGCACACAATGATGCATTAAATACAAATCAATGTTGCATATCTTGAGAATTAAGGGGATGAATTTCAAGTTGAGAATATCTTGAGAAACTATGGTGGAAATATTGGAAATGTAATTTATTTAATGTCCACAATTCTCAATACTTATTCTTTATTAGGGTCTTTTGGCATTTTCAATTTCTAGTATAAATATGCTACCTAGGTCATCAATATTGTATTCCAAATTCATTCCTCTATTTGAATATTAAAAAGTAGTCCTTTTTGTTATCATTCATTGTTCATTATTTATCTCTCCTTCCATTACCTTGCACCAACAAATTGGTATCTAGAGCTTTTGGTTCTGTTTTCCTGGGAAACACGAGTGGTTGTGAGCTGTGTGTTTGAGTTTTGTTCTTTGATTTTCTGTTGAAATCTTGAACAAAATTCTGAACAGAATTTTGATTATGTGGGTTGAGAAACAGTGTGTTTAAGATCTGAAAATCCGTGCAAGGTTTAAAATGAGTGGAGACGGTAGTTTGAACACTAAACTTCCAGTTTTTAATGGCAAAAACTGGAACAGATGAATGATACAAATGCGTGTACTGTTCGGTGCACAAGATGTTCTGGATCTGGTTACAAATGGTTATGTACCAGCTGCAGCAGATGCAACTGAAGAACAGAGAACTGCTGAGAGGTTGATGAGAAAGAGGGATCAGAAAGCTCTGTTCTATATCCATCAGTGTGTGGATGAAAATGTGTTCGAGAAGATTGCTGATTCAACAACGTCTAAAGGGGCGTGGGATTTACTAACAAGATGTTACGGTGGTGACGCATCAGTAAAGAAGGTGAAGCTTCAATCCCTACGAAAGCAATATGAGAACCTGAACATGAAGAGCGGTGAGAAAGTTTCTGAATATATCTTCAGAGTGATTCTGATCACTAACGAGATGAAGGCGTGTGGAGAAACTCGGACTGAACAGGTAATCATAGAGAAGATTCTGAGGTCGCTCACTCCTCAGTTTGATTACATTGTTGTTTCTATTGAACATTCTAAAGATCTGGAAACCATGAAAATAGAAGAATTACAAAGCAGCTTAGAAGCACAGGAGTTACGTCTGTCTGAGAGAACTTCTGAGAGAGAAGTTGAGCAAGCTCTAAAGGCTTCTTTTGTCAAGAAAGACCAGAAGCAGAATAGACGTGGTGATAGATTCCAGAAGTCAGAAGCCTCAACTTCTGATGATAAGAAGTATCATAAAGGAAAAGAGAGGTATGACAAAAGGAAGGTTCAATGTTACTCCTGTAAACAATTTGGCCATTTTGCCAGAGATTGTAGATCAAACAGGGATAGGAAATCAAAAGAAGCATATATGGCTAAGAGAAACTCTGATGATGAACATGTACTGCTAATGGCCTCTGACTCTGATGGAAAATGCTCAGAAGATTGGTGGTATATGGACACTGGCTGCTCAAATCATTTAACTGGAAACAAACAATGGCTGACAGACTTTGACTCCAGAAGGAGTACAAAGATCAGATGTGCTGACGATAAGTATCTTAATGCAGAAGGTATGGGAGATGTCAGAATTAGAGTGAAGAATGGGAAAAACATTCTGATCAAAGACGTATGGTATGTTCCTGGTATTAGAAGCAATCTGATGAGCGTAGGTCAGCTGATTGAGAAAGGTTTTTCAGTTGTTATGAAAAATAATCTTCTGACGTTTGTATGATTCCAATCAGAAGTTAATTATGAAATCTGAACAAGGAGGCAACAGAACATTCAAGGTGAATGTAGAAACAGCTGAAGCAACGTGCCTTAGTGTAGAAGGTGCTGAAAGTAACAGTAAGTTGTGGCATAAGAGGTTAGGGCACTTAAACTATAGAAGCTTAGGGCATCTATGTTCCAAGAAGCTCGTACGTGGTATTTCGAAAATTATGAAGCCTGAGAAGTCATGTGAGATATGCATGAAAGGTAAGCAACCTAGATTACCATTTACATCAGAAGTAACCCCCAGAGCGAAACATGCTCTGGGAGTAGTACATTCTGATGTGTGTGGACCATTTCCATTATCTTCACTTGGAGGAAACAATTACTTTGTGTTTTTTGTGGATGAGTTCACAAGAATGACATAGGTAACACTTATCAAATTCAAGCATGAAGTGTTTACTGAGTTCCAAAAATTCAAGGTGAAGGCTGAGAAGCAGAGTGGTCAGAAGTTAAAAATTATGAGAACAGATGATGGAGGTGAGTATAACTCTACAGCGTTTCAGAAGTTTTGTGAGGAAAGTGGAATAGAATATGAGGTTACTGCTCCATATACTCCTCAGCACAACGGTCTTGCTGAAAGAAGAAACAGAACTCTGCTTGATATGACCAAAAGCATGCTGAAAGAGAAAAAGCTACCTCACGTGCTATGAGGAGAAGCTGTTGCCACATTAGCATACATTCTGAACAGGTGTCCAACGAAGAAACTGAAGGAAGTTGTTCCTTTAGAGAAATGGACTGGAGATAAGCAGAGTGTCAGTCATCTGAAGGTGTTTGGCTCTGTCTGTTACAAACACGTTCCAGAAGCTAGAAGACAAAAATTGGATGATAGAAGCAAAATAATGTTGCTGGTGGGGTACCACAGTACAGGTGCATATAAGCTTTATTGTCCAGAAACTAATAAAGTTGAAGTCAGCAGAGACGTTGTGGTGAAAGAGTCTGAAGCATGGGATTGGAACAAATCTCAATCTGATTCTGGTGTAGTGCCAACACCAGAGTTATCCTCTGAAGATGTTTTAGAAAGATCGGAAGATGAATCTGATTCTGAAGATCCTGAAGATTCTGAAGATGAGTTAGAAGAAGATGATCCAGATACTGATGATGATCCAGAATCTGGTGGTAATCATAGTTCTGGAAGGGAAAATTCTAAAGGTGGTAACTCTGAAAGTAGTAGTTCTGGTGCAGCTTCAAAACAAGCTCAAAGACCACAGAGAATCAGACAAAAACCCAGAAGGTTTGCAGATTTTGACATGCTGCAGGATAATGACGTTGACTCTGAAGGAGAAGTCTTTCAGTGTGCCATGTTAGTAGATTTTGAACCAGTGGGCATTGAAGAAGCTCTCAAGAAGAAAGAATGGCTTAATGCCATGAAAGAAGAACTTGAGGCAATAGAAAGGAACAAAACTTGGAAATTGACTAAACTTCCAGATAAGAAAAAAGCCATCAGCGTCAGATGGGTTTTTAAGTTGAAACTTAAGCCAAATGGTTCCATTGGCAAGCACAAAGCTAGACTAGTAGCTAGACGTTTTCTTCAGAAACCTGGGCTAGATTATTTTGAGGTGTTTGCACCTGTAGCTAGGCATGAAACAATCAGACTGGTGATTGCCTTAGCTGCAAACAGAAACTGGCCTTTAATGCACCTGGATGTGAAGTCAGCATTTCTGAACGGTCCATTACAGGAAGAAATTTACGTGTCACAACCTCCTGGATTTGTGAAAAAGAATCAGAAAGGAATGGTATACAGGTTAAATAAGGCTCTGTATGGACTGAAGCAAGCACCTAGAGCTTGGAATCTGAAAATTGATTCATTTTTCAAGAAGCAGAGGTTTCAGAAGTGTGAGATGGAATATGGAGTTTATGTACAACACTCTGATAGCAATATGATTCTGGTGTGTCTCTATGTTGATGACATCTTGCTAACAGGTAGCTGCCCAGAAGATATAAAGAAGTTCAAGGAAGTTCTGATGAATGAGTTCGAGATGACAGATCTAGGAAAAATGACATATTTCCTAGGAATGGAGATTATGTACTCGAAGAAGGGTATCATTCTGCACCAGTTAAAATATGAACAAGAACTTCTGAAGAGATTTAAGCTGCAGAACTGCAAAGTTGTTGTGACACCATCAGAAACCAATCAAAAATTGGATTCTGACTCTGATGGTGATTCTGTTGATTCTACAACCTTCAAACAGATGGTTGGCTCTCTAAGGTATTTATGTAATACTAGACCTGGCATTTGTTATGCAGTTGGATTAGTCAGCAGATTCATGAGTAATCCCAAGTGGTCTCATTTTCAAGCTGCTGTCAGAATTCTGAGATATATTAAGGGAACTCTGAAATATGGAGTGTTGTTTCCTTCTGAAAGAAAGACAAAGTCAAAATTAGTAAGCTATTCTGATTCTGACTGGTGCGGAGACAGAGTGGACAGGAGAAGTACCTCTAGATACTTGTTTAAATTTCTGGGAGGTCCCATTTCCTGGAGTTCCAAGAAACAGGTTGTTGTAGCTCTGTCAACATGTGAAGCTGAGTATATCGCAGGTGTTGTAGCTGCTTGTGAAGCAGTTTGGCTTCTGAATCTCCTGCATGATTTAAAGGTTGAGGTTGAGGAACCTCTGAAGCTGATGATTGATAATAAGTCTGCAATTAATCTTGCCAAGAATCCAGTGCTACATGGAAGAAGCAAGCACATTGAGACGAAGTATCACTTTCTCAGAAATCAAGTTCAGAAAGGAGTGTTAGAAGTTCTGCACTGTAGCACTCAGAAACAGCTTGCAGATCTTCTGACGAAGGCAGTTAAAACAGACCAATTTCTTTGCTTAAGAGATGAAATTGGTGTTGTTAGTTTCTGATAGATTATCTAAATTAAGGGATGGTATTGGAAATGTAATTTATTTAATGTCCACAATTCCCAATACTTACTCTTTATTAGGGCCTTTTGGCATTTTCAATTTCTAGTATAAATATGCTACCTAGGCCATCAATATTGTATCCCAAATTCATTCCTCTATTTGAATATTAAGAAGTAGTCCTTTTTGTTATTATTCATTGTTCATTATTTATCTCTCCTTCCATTACCTTGCACCAACATAAAACACAAGTGGAGTTTTATATGAGGTTAAAGTATGTTGAAGACAATAAGTATGATGTAGAAATATATGTTGAACAAAAATTCTCTATAAGAAATTCAACATTTATTGATTAAGTTATAGATAACAATAAGATAAAAGGTATTGTTGTTGATGATGGTGATCACCTGAGTGATGGTACATGAGAGGACTCAAATGATGAATCAGTTAGAGGTATAATTGTTATAATAGTGAGGAAGAGAGAATGAGTGAGTTTGATGATGGTTTCACAGCTAGTGCAAATGAAGGTCAAATTGGTAACTCTGATAATGTTGATGGTGCTATAGAATTATTTCATGGAATCACCAGTGAACCACCACCACGTGGCTTTATTACACGAGAGATGGGAAAAGAACATGTTATCAAAGATGAGTAATTCGCAGATGAACTTCTCACCGTAGTAGAGGATGAGAATAGTGAAGATAAGCCTATCGTAATTAGTTATAATGAAGAATGTGTCATGACTAAGAAGGAAAATTATGTGATACTTGACATTCAACCTCTGAGTATTGATATAAACACATTCAATGATACCATTGTAGTTAATCCAACCAATCCACTCAAGCCTACTAAAGTTAACCACGCCCTTCCATTGAAGCCTACCAAAGTTAATCACACCCCTCCACTGAAGCCTACTGAAATTAAGCCCAACGCATCCAAGTCTATTGGTGATATGGTTATTGTTGGTGTTAGACCAGGCGTTAGCAAGCATGATGCAGACAAGTCATGTGTTACTAATTTAGTGAGTTAAATTTGACTTTTTTTTTATTTCTTTGACAGAAACCAAATAAAGATGTTATTGGAGGAGAATATGGACAAAAAGGTTGAATATATCGTTTGATATGTCTATATATCGAACAAACTGTTGGGTTTTGGACTCCCGTCCTATGTGGAGAAAGGCCCAATATGTGCAAGCCCATGTGTCTCACTTATCTAAGTGGAGAGGGGTCAATTAGGGTAAGTGTGAGAGGTCTGATTTAGGCAAGAGAGGCAAGAGAAAAGTGAGAGAAGAGAAGAGAAACAGATTTTCGCACATACACATAGCAGCTGCACTAGAATCGCGATATCTCCTTCGTTCACCGTCCGATTTGGTCGAAATTTGAACTGCAGGTTCCTGACATCCGGTTCTTCAATCTGAGCGGTGTGATCAGCGATCAGAGGTCTGAGGTGGGAGATATTGGCCACGCACAGTAGCAGCCCTTTGGAGTTTTCTGGTTCTTCTTTGTTCTCTATTTCATGTTTTGTTGCCTTGTTGTTTTGGCTAATTGTTGAGCACGATTTGTGCTACATTTGAGACTCTCTTGTACCCATACATTGATCATAGTGGAGCTTGTTTACTGGCTTGTGCCCGTGGTTGTTTTACTTCTCACTTTGAGAAGGTTTTTTCCACGTTAAAAATCTTGGTGTCTCTTTGTGTTGTTGATTTTTAGTTGCTGCATTATTTGTTGTTGCTCCTCACGGATTTAATAAGTTGGGGAAATTATATCCACTGAGCATTGCTCTATTAGAGTTGTTACTGTTAATTGTTGTTGAATTTCCCATCAGAGTGGCATCAGAGCTCTTTGGTTAAGGGGTTGTTTGACTTGTTTGAATGATGGAGGCAAATACAAATAGAATGATTTCTTTGAATGGCACTAATTATCATTTATGGAAGGGAAAAATAAAGGATCTGTTATTTGTGAAAAATATGCATCTTCCTGTGTTTGCTAGTGAGAAGCCGGAATCCAAAACTGATGAAGAGTGGAATTTTGAACATCAGCAGGTTTGTGGTTTTATTCGGCAATTTGTAGAAAACAATGTTTATAATCACATTGCTAATGAGGAACATGCCAAATCCTTGTGGAAGAAGATTGAATCTTTGTATGCTTCTAAATCAGGGAATAATAAGTTGTATTTGTTGAATTCCTTGATGAATTTGAGGTACAAGGAGGGAACTTTTATTTATGATCACTTGAATGATTTTCAAGGGCTCCTAGATCAATTGTCAGGTATGGGTATCAAATTTGATGATGAAATTTTGGGACTATGGCTACTGAATACTCTACCAGATTCTTGGGAAACTTTTCGGGTTTCAATTACAAACTCAGCTTCTGATGGTGTTGTCTATTTGCAAAGTGTAAAGGGAAGTGTTCTGAATGAGGAGATGAGAAGGAAGGCACAAGGTACTATATCTCATTCTGAGGTACTTGTCACAGAGAACAGAGGCAGGAGTCAGAAAAAGGAACCGAAAGGGAACCGGCAGAATAGCAGGAGTGCGAGTAGAGACAACAACAAAAGTAAGTCCAAGTCCAGATACAAGAATGTTGAGTGCAATCATTGTCACAAAATGGGGCACATACAGAAAAACGGTTTCATATGGAAAAGGGAGAACAAAAACAATAATAGTAAGCAGAGAGATAAGAATCATGATGATGATGACCGTGTTACTACTGCTACTTGTGATGATCTAATTATTCTCCGTGACCATGATTCAGTCAATCTTGTATCAGATGAGAGCATGTGGGATGTTGATAGTGCTGCTACACTGCATGTTACACCAAGGAAGGAGTTCTTCATATCTTACACTGCTGGTGACTTTGGAGTGTTGAAGATGGGTAATGATGGTGTGTCCAAGGTAGTTGGTATTGGTGATATTTGTTTGCAGACCAACATGGGAGTGCAGTTGTTGCTGAGAGGAGTCAAACATGCTCCAGATGTTCGCTTCAATTTGATTTCTGTGCATATGCTTGATGTAGGTGGTTATGATAATCACTTTGGTTCTGGAAAATGGAAACTCACTAGAGGTAACTTGGTTGTGGCTAGAGGGGAGAAAGATAATAAACTGTATTGGACTAAAGCATTGATTGCTAAAGACAGTGTGAATGTCATGGATATGGAGGCTTCTTTGTGGCACCGCAGGCTTAGTCATATCAGTGAAAAGGGGCTGAATTGTTTAGCTAAAAAGGATGTGCTTCCGGGATTGAAGAGTGCAGAGTTGGAGAAATATTCTCATTGCATGGCTGGTAAGCAGACTAGAGTATCCTTCAAGAAGAATCCTCCCTCAAGGAAGTCAGAGTTGCTTGAATTGGTGCATTTTGATGTTTGTGGCCCGTTGAAGGTAAAGTCATTTAGTGGTGCACTTTATTTTGTTACCTTTATTGATGATTGTTCCAGGAAGCTTTGGGTCTATGTTTTGAAGACAAAAGACCAAGTTCTGGAGAAATTCAAAGAGTTCCATGTTATGGTGGAGAGACAGTCAGGCAAGAAGCTGAAATGCATTCGTACTGACAATGGTGGTGAGTATTGTGGACCATTTGATGTTTATTGCAAGCAGCACGGTATCAGACATGAAAAGACTCCTCCTAAAACTCCTCAGCTGAATGGTTTAGCGGAGAGGATGAATAGGACTTTGATTGAAAGAGTTAGGTGTATGCTTTCTGAAGCAAAGTTGCCTAAACATTTATGGGGTGAAGCATTGTACACGGCAGTGCATGTTATTAATCTGAGTCCTGCGGTTGCTTTGAATGCAGAGGTGCCAGACAAAATTTGGTTTGGCAAGAATGTCAAATATGATCATTTGCGTGTCTTCGGTTGCAAAGCATATGTTCATGTTCCAAAGGATGAGAGATCCAAGTTGGATGCGAAGACAAGGCAGTGTATTTTTATCGGGTATGGTCAGGATGAATTTGGATACAAGTTATATGATCCAGTTGGGAAGAAAGCTGTTAGAAGCCGTGATGTGAAGTTCATGGAAGACCAAACTATTGAAGACATTGATAAGATGGAGAAGACTACACCAGAGATTGATAATAGTTTGTCTGATGTTGATCCAGTTTGGAGGCCTGTATATGATTTGGATACTGCTGAAAATAATGTTCAGAATGATGAGCAACATGATGATGTTGGTGACCAGCAGCTTGGAGATGATGTAGATATTCCTGTTGATGATGCTGAAGAGGAACATGAGATGTCACAAGATGAAGATCTTGGTGATGCTCCTGAACCACCTCAAGTTCAACTTTGGAGGTCTAATAGGCAGAGGAAACCATCTACCAAGTATCCTTCTGATGACTATATTACCTTAACAGATGAAGGAGAACCTGAGTGTTTTAATGAGACCATGGAGAGTGATGAAAAGAAGAAGTGGATGGATGCTATGAAAGATGAAATGAAGTCTTTGCATGATAATCACACTTTTGATTTGGTGAAATTGCCTAAGGGCAAGAAGGCTTTGGAAAATAGGTGGATTTACAGGGTAAAGCAAGAAAGCAATTCTACATCTCCAAGATATAAAGCCAGATTGGTGGTGAAAGGTTTCAGACAAAGAAAAGGTGTTGATTTCAATGAGATTTTTTCTCCTGTGGTGAAGATGTCATCCATAAGAACCGTGTTGGGTTTGGCTGTTACTCTTGATCTAGAGGTAGAGCAAATGGATGTAAAAACTGCTTTCCTTCATGGTGATTTGGAGGAAGAGATTTACATGAAGCAACCTGATGGTTTTCTTGTTAAAGGCAAGGAAGACTATGTGTGCAGGTTGAGAAAGAGCCTATATGGCTTGAAGCAAGCCCCGCGTCAGTGGTACAAGAAGTTTGAGTATGTTATGTGTGAGCAAGGCTACAAGAAGACTACTTCTGATCACTGTGTCTTTGTTAAAAAGTTTGCTGATGATAATTTCATTATCCTGTTATTGTATGTTGATGACATGCTTATTGTTGGGAAAAATATTTCCATGATTGACAGGTTGAAGAAGCAATTGGGCGAGTCATTTGCCATGAAACACATGGGAGATGCTAATCAGATTCTTGGTATAAGAATCATGCGTGACAAGAACAAGAAGAAACTTTGGCTGTCACAGGAACACTATGTTAAAAGGGTGCTTCAGAGGTTCCAGATGGAAAATGCTAAGGCTGTAAGTACTCCTCTTGCTGCTCATTTCAAATTGAGTGTTAATCAGAGTCCTTCCAATGAAGCTGAAAAATTAGATATGCAATAGATTCCTTATGCATCTGCTGTGAGGAGTTTGATGTATGCAATGGTGTGTACAAGACCTGATATTGCACATGTTGTTGGTACAGTCAGTAGATTTCTGTCTAATCCAGGTATAGAGCATTGGAATGCTGTGAAATGGATTTTAAGGCATCTTCATGGTACTACCAGTTTGAGGCTTTGTTTTGGAGGTGATATACCTACTCTTGTGGGCTATACTGATTCTGATATGGCTGGAGACATTGATTCCAGAAAGTCTACTTCAGGTTACTTGATTAAGTTTGTAGGGGGAGTTGTGGCATGGCAATCCAGATTGCAGAGATGTGTTGCATTGTCCACTACTGAGGCAAAGTTTATTGCCATTACAGAAGCATGCACGGAGTTGATTTAGTTGAAGAAATTCTTGCAGGAGCTTGGTTTTGTGCAGGACAAATACTTGCTATTTTGTGATAGTCAAGGTGCAATTCATCTTGGTAAGAATTCAACTTTTCATTCTAGGTCAAAGCACATTGATGTTAGGTATCATTGGATACGTGATGCTTTGGATGCTGGGTTGTTGGAATTGGCCAAGGTTCATACAGATGATAATGGTGCTGATATGATGACCAAGGCATTACCGAGAAGCAAGTTTGAAACTTGTTGTGAGATCGCCGGTTTGGCGGTCACCTCCACATAGTTGTGAGGGGGAGATATGTTGGGTTTTGGGTTCCCATCCTATATGGAGAAAGGCCTAATATGTGCAAGCCCATGTGTCTCACTTATCTAAGTGGAGAGGGGTCAATTAGGGTAAGTGTGAGAGGTCTGATTTAGGCAAGAGAGGCAAGAGAAAGGTGAGAGAAGAGAAGAGAAACATATTTTTGCACATACACATAGCAGCTTCACTAGAATCGCGATATCTCCTTCGTTCACCGTCCGATTTGGCCGAAATTTGAACTGCAGGTTCCTGACATCCGGTTCTTCAATCTGAACGGTGTGATCGACAATTAGAGGTATGAGGTGGGAGATATTGGCCACGCACAGTAGCAGCCCTTTGGAGTTTTCTGGTTCTTCTTTGTTCTCTATTTCATGTTTTGTTGTCTTGTTGTTTGGCTGATTGTTGAGCACGATTTATGCTACATTTGAGACTATCTTGTACCCATACATTGATCATAGTGGAGCTTGTTTACTGGCTTGTG